>JAQPPZ010000157.1:19112500-21635007 GCA_028583015.1 Wollemia nobilis
CATGATTGCTTCAGCACCATAGACCAATGAAAAAGGTGTTGCTCTAGTTGGCATTCTGATGCTTGTTCGATAAGCCCATAGTGCCAAGGGGAGTTGAGTGTGCCAATCTCTATGATTTTCTTTGACAAGTTTCTTGAGAATGGCTATCACAGTCTTATTGGTCGCTTCGGCTTGTCCATTTGCCTATGGGTAGTAAGGAGTCGAGAAACTATGTTGGATATTGTACTTGTTGCATAAGGCTCGAACATCCTTGTTCTTAAAAGACTTGCCATTGTCCAAAATGATCTTGGAAGGAATCCCAAAATGATAGATAATATGTTGAAGTATAAACTCTGCTATTCGAGGTCCAGTCATAGTGGTCATTGGAATTGCTTCGACCCATTTGGTGAAGTATTTCGTGGTAGTTATGATGAATTTATGTTGTCCCGAAGAGGTAGGTGAAATTTTTCCAATCAAATCTAGGCCCCATTGTGAAAAGGACCAAAGGCTTTGAATGGGTTGTAAAGCTTGTGATGGTACATGAGTCAAATTGGCGTGATGTTGGTATTTTTGATATTTCTTGACGTATTGACAACAATCACTTTCCATGGTGGGCCAATAATAACCCATGCACAAAATGCACTTTGCAATGGCCATTCCACTAAAGTGGCCACCACAAGTACCATCATGGGCTTCAGTTATAGCTCATTGTGCCTCTACGGGATCTAGACATCGAAGTAGGACTCCATCATAGCCACGTCTATACAACACGTCCCCCAAGAGAGTAAAATGAGCTGCTTTTTGTTTGAATATTCTTTTTGTAGTTCACATCATTTCTAATGGGAGGGTCCCAAACTTGAGAAAGTCTCTTATCTCATCAAGGTAAGAATTGTATGGCTTCACGTGGACCAAACAAACACTCTTCTCACCTTCAGAATTTGCTCGTTTGATTGCTGACTTGGACACTATTGTTATGATAAGTGGTTGGACTTCTCCATGTTCATTCTTAGGAATCAAGGATCCCAAAGAAGCCATTGCATCCACAAATCTATTAGTCGAATGAGGCAAGTTGCTAATCTCATACCAGTCAAATTTCTCTAGCAACTTCATTGCTACTTCATGATACTATTTCAAGACTGGTTCTTTGCATTGGTACTCTCCTTTCACTTGAAAAATGACAAGTTGAGAATCACCAAAGATGCTTATTCATTTAATACCCATAGCTATAGCTGATTGAAGCCCCAAGATTAGGGCTTCGTACTCTACATTGTTATTTATGCATGGGAAGTCGAGTTTGAATGATAAAGGAATTGGAATTCCTTCGAGTGTGTAAAACATGACTCCAACACCTTGTCCTTTTTTGCACTTTGATCCATCAAAGAACATCATCATGTCAATATCATCCTCGAGAGGGACTAGTTCTTCTTGTTCAGTGATGGAAAATATTGAATCATCTAGAAGCTCAATAAGTATTGGTTGATCATTTGGTAATGGAGCTTCTACAAGTTGATCGGCTATCACCTGACCTTTGATGGATTTTTGGCTAATGAATTTGAGATCGAATTTTATTAAAAGCATTATCCATTTTGAGGTACGGGTGTTGTTGTATGCATGAGTCATCATGTAACGCAGAGGATTCTCTCTAGCTATGACATAGGTAGTGTTACTTAGCATGTAATATCTGAGTTTCTTAGTGGTAAAAACCACTGCTAAGCACAAATTTTTGACATAAGCATATCTTGTCTCATAACTTACCAATGTTTGACTAATGTAATAAATTGCTTGCTCCTTATGATTTTCATTTTTCTGAGCAAGCATTGTCCCTAGTGCAAAATCTATTGTAGAGATATAAAGGTGAAAAGGGACTCCTGGACGAGGTGATGTAAGAACTGGTGGTGAAGCCAGATACTTATTTATGTCATCAAAAGCCTCTTGACATTCAGTTGTCCAGGAAAATATCACCCCCTTCTATAGCAAGTGATTGAAAGGCCTGCATTTGTCTGAGAGTTGTGCAATGAATCATCGGATAGATTGGATCTTTCCTTGTAAACTATGCAACTCTCTCAGATTTGTTGGAGGTGGCATCTCGATGATGGCCTTGACCTTATCAGGGTCCACTTCAATGCCTCACTTGGAGATAATGAATCCTAGAAGTTTTCCTAATGTGATGCCAAATACACACTTCTTAGGATTCAACCTTACCTTATGTTCAAGCAATCGATCAAAAACTTTCTCTAGAACCTCAATATGCTCAAGACGTGTTTTAGATTTAGCAATCAGATCATCCACATAATCCTCAATGATTTTATGCATATAGTCATGGAAGATGTACATCATGGCACGTTGATAAGTAGCTCCTACATTCTTAAGGCCAAAAGGCATCACCCTATAACAAAAAGTCCCCCAAGGTGTTGTAAATATCATCTTGTGTTGGTCCTCAGGATTAATTCGAATCTGATTGTATCCTGAGAAACCATCCATTAATGAAAGCATTTCATGGCCTATATAAGAGTCTACCAATTGATCGATGTTAGGTAGAGAAAAATCATCCTTGGGGTATGCTTTGTTTAGATCTCAAAAGTCAGTGCATACGCATACCCCCATTCAACTTACGAATGGGTACCATGTTAGAGAGCCACTCTAGATAATCAATTGGGACTATGAAATTCATATCCAATAGTTTTTGTAGCTCTTCCTTGATAATTAATGCTACGGTTGGATGAAGTTTCCTTAGTTTTTGCTTGAAAGGCTTAGCATCTGGTGCTAAGGTAAGGTTGTGGACCACCAAATTGGGGTCAAGGCTAGGCATGTCCTTGTATGACCATGCGAATATGTCTTTCTTCCTTGTTAAGACATCGATCATACACTCTTTCTCTTCTATGGATAAATATTTTGCAATTTTCATGATTTGTGGATTATCCGCATCTTGGCTAAGGTTCACATCGATAGATTCTTTGATAAGCATATGGGAACCTTCCTCTAGCTGATGTGGAGTTGGGATGAGATGGATATCATCCTCCACATGCTCAAATGACTCAGAGGACTCCCCCTCTACTTTAGTTTGGAAAACTGAGGTAGAGGAGGGTGAAGGTTGTTGTGGAATGTAAGTGTTTGAAGCTCGTAGTAACTCTTCGGATAGGATAAATTTGATGATGGATGGTGGGGATGAAATCCTATCCATGGTGATAAGGCTAGCATCGATCGAAATCGACTTCACCAAATCGTATGGGTTACGGAGTGGGGTGAACAAGTCAACAGAAATCATATTGACTTGGTGGAAATGAGGTGGTTATGATTCGAGGAGTGATGGCTCACTCTCTCTAGGTTGCAACTGACCTAAGGTGGATGAATGGTGATGTTGTGGGAGCGGCCAAGGTGGTGGTGGTGGATCTGGCTCAGGGTGCTCATGCTCCTTGTTGAAGTGAAAGATGGTGTGATCTATGGGAAACATCTTGGTATAACACTCATCTCTCTCGATGGGCTCTATAGGGGCCACATATTCTTGGGGACCATCAAATATTTGAATGATCCAATCTAGGTTTACTTCCATCTATTAAAATTCCCCAAAATATTCATCGAAGATATAATCCCCAAAATCTTCATCGAAGATGTAATCATCTAGAATATGATCAATCATGAATGTATGCAATACAATATCTAAAAAGGCCTCATGTAAATGAGGTGCAAAGTTAGGGTCCAAGTACTCATCATCATATCATCATAATCATCACAATCATCGCTCTCCTCATCCTCTTCTTCATACTCAAGAGTGAGTCATTGAAAGGTATGGTTGAAGGAAGAGTTTGAGGTAGAAGGTCTATATCCTAGACCAGAGTGATCATGTGCTTCTTGATATTCAGGCTCAACAATGTGATGTGGACCCTGCTCATGTCATCCAAGTTCGTATCCCTACTAGTTGACCCTACGAAAATATCGCAAAGGGAAATCTGGGTTGGATAGATATTCTAAATTTGCATTAAACTCTTGTAAGGGTTCCTCATTAGGAGGAGGTGGATCGGATGAAGAATCCACTCCCCCATATATGAAATTGATCCTGTCTAGTCGAGAACCCATTCTGTACACTACACCTATGGCTAAAGGTGGGTCGCATGGGTGACCATAATCTCTGAATGACTCAATAGGTGGTGTAACTGTGACACTTTCAATGATGTACTCACCAATGCTTGGATTGGCAAGATGCACTACAACTTGGGATGGTTGGGATGATGATGGCTTAGTGGATGAGGAGGGTGCTTCGGTGGTGGCTTATGGTTTAGGTGGAGGTGATGGCTCCTCTCGGATAGGTGACCCTATCTACGAGATGATGGGTGGTGATGTTTGGGGTGGATTAGGCTTGATGGGATTGTTAGTTGATGGAGTGGGTTGAGCTAAAAATGTGAATGGTGTTTGTGAAGTGGGTGGTGTGGCTAATGAAGTTGGTGATTGGTTAGTAGGATGATCGGGTGTGGTGGAAAAATGAAATGTGGTGGATGAGGGTTGACTAGAGTTGATGCTTTTGGATGCAAAAGTAGGATCAACTATCAATAATTCCTCTAGGATGGGGGCTTTTGATGAAGTGATGTTAGTGGGAGTGGTTCAGATGATGAGTGGTTGAATGGAGAGGTGGGTTGATGGAAGCAGTGGCTCATAAGGATTTGAGATCAAGTTGTAGTATTTAAAAGGCTCTATGTTTGCTTGGATGCAATGTACTTTACCCTCATGTACATATTTTAGACATTGGTGTAATGTCGAGGGCACACACTTCATCTCCCTGATCCAGGGGTATCCAAGAAGTATGTTGTATTGCATCACCCCTTCCAAGATGTGGAAGAGTACATGAATAGTCTTCACCCCCATGGTGATAGGAAGAACTACGTTCCCCATAGTTGAGCATAAAGCATCATTAAAGGCCCTTAAGGTGAAGGTGGATGATGTAATGTGGGATGATGGTAGGTTAAGGTGTTTGATGGTGGGAGTGGTAATGAGGTTGATGGAGGAGTCGGTATCAATAAGTACCCTCTTGAATGGCTTCCTATCAATATGAGTGACTATGTGCAATGGAGGATCTGGTAAATCTGATGATACACTCTTCTCCTCGAAGTCATAAAATGCTATCGAGGGCTCCATGCATTTTTGTACACTCCCCACAAAGGAGTTGAAGGTATTAGGGTCTTCTGATTGTACTTGGATGGATTTTAGAATCTCCATAAATGCCTCATGATGTGGGGGAGACTATTGTATTAGCTCATAAATTGATAGTTTTGTTGATGCCATTTTCAAACTCTGTGTTAACCGACTACCTAGGGTGATGGTTGGGTGAGATGGATTACTTGGATTATGGATGGGTGGAGGTGGAATGGATGGCCCTAGTTGTATGGGGACACTAGGTTGTGCTATAAGAGCTTGGGTTGTGTGATTCGCTTGTCTTTACCCATGGGTGACCACACTGATAGCCCCTACAAAACCTTGGTACAGTTGAGACACATAGTTCACTTGGTTGGGAGGAACTATAGAAGTTGATGCTCCCATTGCTTGTTGATTTGCCTCATGATGAGGCAAAGGTGTCTGATAAATTCCAAGGTTCTGATTAGGTTGGGCTAGTGGATTGTCGACTTTGATCTTTCTCGCTTCCAATAAATCTTGCACAATACCTTTAAACCCATGGCAAGTTTTGACGTCATGCCCCTTTTTCTGATGATAGATGCAATATAAATGATCTCTATAGGCCTTTGATTTTGGCTTGCTAGGGTCTTCGGGTTTAATATTCGATAATGTGAAAAGTTATGTTGCATACAACTTTTGAAAGATAGATGAGTAGGGCTCTTGCAATGGTGTGTAATTGCGTTTGGGCCTAAAATGATGTTGTTGCCTTTCTGTAGGTTGTGTTTGATTTTGTACCTACTGTGGGGGTGGAACCGCTTGATAATTCAATTGTTGCGGTTGTTGTTGATGTTGGGGTTGTTGGATCTGAACTTGGGCTTGTTGATTTGGTTGTGAAGGTTGGCCCAAGACTATCTGATTAACCTGTGTGGCCTTGGACTGGTCATGGTTATTCCCCTTTTGGTTCTTATTTTGCCACTCCTTTTTCTTAGGCTTGATCTCGCCCTCTTGAATATTTATTTCCTCTATCACTCTGGCTTGGGTGAGTGCCTCATCGAATGTTCTATACTACTATAACTATAGCAACAAAGAGATGGGCTTGGCACAACTCTTCATGAACATTCTTGTTAATTCTATCATGGGGAGGGAGAATGGCAATTTGATCATAACCACCCTCCAATGGTTGCCAAAATCATGGACCGATTCATCATCATATTACTTCAAACTAAGCAGATCGATCAATGTGGTTTTCTTCCTAACATTCAAGGTGAATCGCTCCAGGAATTGGTCTGCAAGCTGCTCAAAAGTGTAAACACTCTGATGCGGTAGGTGGTTGTACCAATCTTGGGCTTCTCCCCCAAGTTTCTAAGGAAAGGTGTGTAGCATGAGTGCATCATTATTTCTTATCCTGAAACACGCATTAACAAACCTTGTCACATGCTCTCGAGGGTCCTCATCCCCCTTAAATGTATCAAACTTTGACATCTAAAAATCAGTTGGATAAGGTGGTGCGAGTACCGAAGCATGGATCGGGTGATTGAGTAGCTACCGTAAGGTGGGCTTTTGATACTACAAACCTAGTGTCTACATGGCAAGGCTATCAATCTAGTTCTATAAGAACTAGAACTTAGGATCTTCCATAGGGTTAAAACCTTGGTTTACTTACTATTATTGGTAATATTATGCATTGTAAGTGGAATATGGATGATGAGGGATGTTAGGCTAAAATGCATGATGATATGATGGTTGATGAAGGTTCTAATATTGATGAGGTGATGGGGGCATGTTAGCATGTTGACCTGATGAGTTAGCATACATATGATGAAGTGGGTTAGTTGTTATGGTAGTGGTTGGGGGTGCAATACCCAAGATGGATCTTGGATAAAGGTATGGGCTTGATGAGAGGTTGATGGTGGGTTTTGATCAATCCTCTATGATTGTTGTTGAGGGTTAGGATTAATGCTATGATTAGCATTATCCAAAATCATTTGTTGTAGCTGCAAGAAAGCCTATTGCATAGCAATCGTAGATGATGTGGGTATAGTCACATATGAAGTGGATGATTGGGTTGGTTGTGAGACAACCATGTCAGTAGATGTAGGTGGAGGGTAGGTGGAAAAAGGTATTGCCATCGAATGAGGGATGATAGGATGTGTGGGGCCCATAGGGGTGATAGATGGAATGGATGTGGGGACCTATGAAGTGACTTGAGTTGCTTCATAAAGGGGGTTGGTGCAAATGATGTTTTGATGTGGCAAGGTGATGGGTGGTTGGCTAGATGATGATGGATGACTAGCCAGGGTGGTAGTAGTCGACTCAAAAAGTGGATTGGTGAAGGGTAGATTAGACTACTATGGGTGTGTGAAGGTAAACTCCTGATGTAATGATGGCATGGTATGATATGGGATGGTAATTGATGGCAATGATGGAAAAACCATACTAGTTACATTCAGGTACATCCTAATGATATCCATGTCTACAAGTGTGACATGACCATCCATTGGTGTGAGTGGCTCACTCCTAGGAGTCTCAAGAATAGTGGTATGGGTAGCCCTATGCATGATGTCTCTATCTAAAATAGGGGCACTACTAGAGGGCCCTGCATTTAAGTTCTGGGACATACTAGGGACTACACTAACTTGCCCTACCACCAAAGTGTTAGGGACCTGACTAACCTGAGATGGATCCATAGGGGAAGACAACTGACTCTGAATTAATGCTAACTTTCTGGCCTGACCATGGGTCATTACCATACGCTAGGGTGTGATGATGTATGAAATGCAAGTGTAAGTGTGTGAATGCGTGAGAGAAGCACAATGCAAGACAACACTCAAAGAAAACAAACAAACAAGGTTTTTGTTCCTAAGTTCATGCAAAGTTTTGAAAATTTTGTTTTTTTTTTGAGTTTTGAAGGTTTTTGATAAAAAGAAAAAGTGATGTGCAAAATATTTTTCCCTAAGATGAATCTAGGATTTCACCTGTATACTCATAGTGACTAAGCCTGGTGATGAAGTCCAAATAGCCATACCCACCAAAATATGGAGATGAAACCCATATCCGATTAGGGAGCACAAGTCCTACCGATCCTCACCCAACACACCATGGGCAGTGATACACCCTTCGAAGAGGAATGCATGCTATTTTCCATGGTTAGGACAGTTCTTGGAGTCGACTTTGGCCATGGTGGGGTAATAATATGTTGGTGGTTGGTGATGAAATCCAACCTGGCGGTGATGAAATCCAATCATTTCCAACGTTTATGTGAGTGTGTGAGGTTTGTTTAAATTATTGTGTTATGCAAACTATAATGCAATTCTGCTTTTATACCTAATGCAGAAAATAGGAAATAGAGACAACAAATAGAATCAGATCAGGGGTCGAGATGGCTGATTTTAGGTGAGATCTAGCAAAGTTCTGATGTTCAAGGCCAAACCGTGGGTGGGCGGTTGGTTTTGATAAACCATATTTGTGTGGTTTACCAACCATGTGCAAGCATTTGGGAGATCCCAACCACAGGTGCGTGGTTCTAATTGAACAACAGAACAGGGCAGATTAGGCCCAAACCCTCAAAAATGCGCCTAAGTTATTTCTAACCCAACTATGCAAAATGCTCTATTTCCTAAATGCAGATGTAGATCCTTTTATTTTTTTTTTTATGTTTTATGAATGCTTTGATTGAAAAATAGAAATATCTATCCTAAGACCTAAATGCAAACAAGGCACACAGGACAAAGACCTCTAATCTAGCCTAGATGCAAATACTAAAAACCAAAAAATAGAAGCAAAAAAGGGACATAGGTACAAACCTGTGTTCCTTTCGTCGCTCCTTCCAGTCTGCTTCCACCGCAGGCTCGTGGTTCCATAGTGTCGAAACCGCCCACGTGCATTTTGATAGGTGCTCCACTTGCAAGTTCATGGTTCTATAGATCTGCACCACTTGTGCATGGTTTGTTAGGTGCTCCACCATAGGTGCGCGGTTCCTCAGGTCCAAAATCGTAGGTGCATGGTTTCGCAGTAATGGGGTCGAACAACAATAGGTCTCGGATCCGTCGATCCGAGATCGAATCTTCGTGCGCTCCCAACTCTCGAAACCTGCAATCATAGAAAACATAGATCAGTAAAGTAAATTAAGCAAGGCAAAAACAAATAGGACCCTTAGGGGGTCCCACCATGATCACCATTTTCTATAGCAAAATAACTGAACACCAATAAAATAAACACATAAAAGAGAGAGATTGCCAAAAATGATCCTTTGTATTAATATTGGTACATTTTTTACAATATTTTTTTTGAATTGCCCCAAATGTGTTGGGGGTAATGTTACAATTCCTCTCTTCTGATTACAATGCTTTGATAGGAGATAAAAAAGGGGGTCTTCCAAGCTCTCCAACAAATGATGGTGTGTTCTTCATCCTTCTGCTATAGCTCCAAGGGGTGAGTGGGCTTCTGCTATCCGATGTAGGGACCAATCCTGCTTCAGCAGCTTTCCAAGCACCTATCTCCTGCACACATATCAGAACAAAGCAAAGGGTCAGTAGCACCTATTGATCAGGATAGAAAATAATACAATAAACCCTAACTTTGAAATCATAAAATGCAGTGTGAAAGATAGGACAACAATTTCTAAAGATGCCTTGTTGAAATCAAAGGTTACCAATCTGTGTTATCATGATATTTCAGCTTTGAGAAGTCGTAGGTGCGCGGTGGCAACTGGTAAACTACGCACGGGTGGTGGAAAAACCGCACAGGTGCGGTTTTGACTGTGAAACCATGGACGTGCGGTTTGGGTTGAATGGTAGATTGCTTAGAAATGAGACCTTCGGGCTCTGGATCTTGGTTCTCCTTGGGATGCATAGAGATCTGGTCCTATTTTGATAGCCTGATGGTACAAATGTTCAGCCTCCTTGATTTGGAGGGGTGAAGGTGCCTTTATAGGCTCCTTAGGGTTTTGGAGGGAAATGAGAGGTGGCAAGCCAGGATTGCCAAGTGGCAATTCTGGGCTACCAAATGGAGGGGCAGTTAGAGTGAGTCACCCAGGGTGTCTCACTTAACTGGGGTGAGGTGGATGCAAGTGGAGTGTTATGTGGAGGGTTACCCCATGTGAAGGGACAAGGGGGACAAGGGTGTATGAGATGTGGCAAGGTGGGGTAGTGAGGTGGCTAGGACACATGTCTAGTGGGTAGGCAGGGTATCCTAGGCTGATTTTCCAGATTTAATAAATCTAGAAAATAGGATAATGTGCAGGATTTTATATACCTAAGTCTAAACTTAGGCATATAATATTATTATGCAGGATTTGATGTGGGGTGGCAAATGATGACTTTGTGGATGACCAGTTTTTGGTGTCTACGTACTCCATCAACATAGAAAGAGTTGATGAAATGTTGAATCATCTATTTAAAACTAAAGTATTATGTATTATACGGAGGATAGGTCCTATCTTTATTTGTTGGAATTATTGGTCTAAAAGGAATAATAGAATTTTGAAAAATAAATCTCAAAATCATGTCCAAGTTTAGAATTGTACACGATGCTCATAATGGGAAGTCTCAAATATGGAAAAGGGGTGTTAGCCTCTTGGTTATGGGATTTGAATATACACTGAAGGGTCATCTATAATAATGGAGTTAACACAAAGGATTTGCTTTGATCTGTTTAGAAACTTGGGCTTTTCAAAATTAATTTTGATGGTTCTTCAAAAAAAATCTAGGAAAAGTTGGTGGAGGTAGTGTTTTTCAAAATAACGAAGGTAAAATTCTCCTCAATTATAATCACATGGAACTTCAACTAACAACTATGTAGATGATAGGGCACTTATTATAGGGATAAAAATTGTAATTGAAAAAGGATGGAAATATATTTCAATTGAGGGGGATTTACAAATTATTATTAATGTTATCAACAAAAATGGATGTGGGGATTGGATAAAAATAACATTATTGTTGATGTTCATCAACTACTATTGGCAACAATCACTTGAAAATGTGAGCATATCTATATAGAAGTAAATCAAGTAGTAGATAATTTAGCTAATCATGATGTTGATCTTCATCTTAGTGAAATTCAAATAACATTGCTACAATATATTAAATGCCTCAACTTTCACGGAGGAGACCCAAGTTCAAATCTTATCGAATAACACATATATAGTTTCCAATTTGTTATAATACCACTAAGTGATCATCACGTAATATGAGTGAATATTTATAAAGTAAAATGAATGAGATCTATTTCAATCCCTTGTAACCCATTAAAAAAATGGAATTCTAATCTTAAAAAATCACTCTTTAAAAAAAGATTCATAATACATATTTTAAAATCAAATTCATAATGTAAATAAAATGTTTTTCCTATCCATTAGTTTTTTTTATTATTTTACATGGTGGAATTGGTAGTCGCCATGATGATCCGTGTGTGCTTTCCATCTTTTATTGCCATCACAGTATTCTACATTGTCCACCTCGAAAGCCGCCACACAATACTTGCGCAGTCCGCCCCTACAACCACCATACCGCAATCATTTTAAACCTTTTATGCCGCTGAAAGCACCAAGAAAGGGACAAGAATTCAGTCCAACGAGACCCGAGATTTGAACCCTGGACGTCCACCCCCTTATGGGGTTTGGCTGAAAAAATTCCTATCCATTAGTTAAGATGGAATTCTTTTCAAATTGATAGACAATACTAGATGGTATGACTTTAAATAAAGGTCAAAAGTTTTAACTTGAAACAAAAAGGAAAAGCCTCTACTTAGGTAATTAGACATGTCACACTATTGGATGATCAAAATATCTTTTGCATTTATTAGTTATCAATAGATGTAATCCATTTCAAATGGATTAATAATACTAGATGGTATATCTTTTGATAAAGGTATACCATCTATTACAACCTAAGTGGCCTAACAGTGGAGACTTTGTAACTCTGAACAGAGGTCTAAGGTTCAAATCCTATGGGGGATAGTGTTGTACACCATGGTTTGTAACTAGAGCATGGTTGGATAACCATATACTGGGTAAACAACATCCTCCATGAGGGTCATCTTATATGCCTATGGCCTCATGGATGTTAAAAATTGCTTTACCCTTTTACTTTAAGAGCAAAGGTTTTTCCTTCTAGAAGAAAATGAAAAAACTCAAAGTAGGTAAATAGACATGTCATATTGCTAGATAATTGATGGGAAAGAAAGAGTTTAACACTAAATTAAGATTCAAAATTTACAGATAGCTAGATAGTCTGAATGAGTTTGATGAAGGCATGTTTAATCTAGAGAGGATATTCAAGATTCAAACATGATCTAGTTTTGTAGAATTTGTTGCACTTCATCCATTATGAATGCCATCGTTAGTTGTTTCCTACTGAAATTCTTGCCCAACCTTGGGCCTCAACCTTTTAAGCCATGGCCATGCTACAATTCTTTGCTCATAATTTTATGAATGAGATTTCTAGTAACAATGATGCCACCCCAGGAGAAGGAGGAATAATTAGAAAAAATAGAGGAGATATTTTGTATCATTGTGCTTTCAATAGTGGAGTTAAGATTATTAATGAAGTTGAAGCTTGGGCAACTTTGGAAGGGTTAAAAATATGTAAATAAATGAAGTGGAATAGAGTATGGATGGAAGGTGATTCTCTCATAGTAATAAATACAATTTTGAGGAAAGTAAAGGCTCCATGGAACATACAAAAGATAATTGTGGAAATTCAAGATCTTGCTAAAGAGATTAAATAAATCAGATTTAGACATATATTAAGGGAAGGAAACAAATGTGTAGATAAGCTAGCCAATAGAGGGGTTTTTATTGAAGATCGTGAAGTTAAATTCTCCTTTTCGTGGTTAGAGGAAGTAGTAAATTTAGTTGAAGCTGATAAGAAAATGTTGATTACTTGATACAATTAAATTTTAAGATTTACTTTAATTTTTTCCATTGGTAATATCTGCTTTATTTTGTAACAATAATGTGTTTTCATTTAGACTATTTATTATAATTTTTGTGGTTGCACTTGTGTTTCAGGAAGAAAACTAGCAATCCAAATTTGGTAAAGCGGACTATGATAGTGCAATATTTTGGAAATATTACTCTACTAAGATGCAAGGCATAGATAGTAGAGGTGAAGTTTTGGCATTGTAAATGCTGCTATAGGAAAATATCAAGAAAGATGCTAAATTTTGGAATAATTGTATTCATAGAGAAAATTGAAAATATCCAGAAAATGAAAATCAAGAATTCAAACATTTTATGTAAAATGATGTAAGTTTCTAGCTATAGCATCTCAATTGAGATGAGAAGTGTATTTATTTATAAACTCTCAAGCTCTAAAGAAGAGAGTTGTAATTTTTCAAGGGTGGGGGACCCGAGTACAACCCCTTATTATCCAAAAAAAAAAAACAATGGTGCCACCCACAAAGTGACCCAAGAAATTCATCCCCAAAATGTTGCATGAGTAATGACTTTGAGATCCTTATTTATTTTGATCTAGAGCTTTTGACTGAGGCAAATTACAATATTTTTTTCTCAAGTATTACAAAATTTTCAAAATAGGGTTACCATTGGATATTTCATAGGCCATCAAGCTCCCCTAGACACTCATATCTATCCTTGGATCCAAGAGTCATGGGTACCATTGAGCCTTCAAGTTGCTGAAGTAAAGATTCTATCTAGGTTTTTTATTCTTTTTCCTTTGGGTTAGTTGAGTAGGCCAAAGTCATTTGTGAGGCAAGAACATGGATCTATTATGAGTATTTTTATTCATATCCAGTTATAACCCCAAATTTACTATTGATAGTGAAATATGTATTTCTTGCCTAGTGTGGGTCAAATTTTTGGGTTTACCCATGCATTTCAAGGACCTTATCCCTCAAATTTATGAGAAGCTTGGATAATTAGTTTGTTTGGAAGCTCCTTGTTGGTTCTAACCATGACCATTTCCTAGGGCTTGTGTGTGCATTTCACTTTTCACAGACCTAAAGGATGTAATGTACTTTAGGTTTGATGGTTAAATTTATCATTATGATTGATATATTAATCTTTTAAACAACTACTTTTTATGCCAAAATATGGAGCACTACGACAAATATTTCCCTTTACTGTACCAACCACAAGTGAGTCTTGTGGTGCAAGAATATTTGGATAATTTGTAAACCAAAGAAACTAATACTTGGACCCAAGTGGCCATAAGAAAGCGAAACCTTGAGCCAATTCCTCTGGCTATTAATTTTGACCATCAACCTTCTGGTCCTAAAAGTTCTTTAGTTTTTTTAATCTAAAAAAGTAATTACTAGGCCTCAATCAACTAGTTCCTCGGGTCCAATGAAACCTTTTAGATCTTGGTCCTGGTAAGCCCCTATAAAATCTCAAAGCTTTGTTCCTATGAATGCACAAAGGCATACTCATATCGTGTTGCCAAATTTCTTTGGCATAGTCATGGGTGGCCATAAAAATAAAGCAAGAACTCTAGTTTTGTTGCAAGAATACCTAAACCCATCCAATGGTAGTGCTTTTGCCTCACTTAATAGGTTTGAGGTACTTTAGGGTGACGATGAAGCTGAATATATAGACAATAAAGGAGAGGACATAGATACAATTCCTAACACCCCAAAATAATATTAATGAACCATATAAATTATATTTAATAGAATGTTAAGGGTTTGTTTGACCTAAATAAAATAAGATTTACTAAGAATTTTCATAGAAAGAAAAAAAATTATTTCAATTGTTTGTTTTTAAGAAGTACAAATTATAAATAGGGAACTTAATTTTTTACTCAAGTTTTTTTTGAAAGACTCTATAGTGGTATAGATATATCACCCTTGAGGTCATAGTGTTGCCACCATGGTGGTGCATTCCTGTCTTGTAGGGATGGCGATTAATCATGGGTTTGACCCTCGCCATAGGAAAATATAGGTTTAGATTTTTATTGATAACTTGTTCAGAGTCCTCAATGTTTACGCTCTAAATGATGTTGGGGAGAGAACCAAACTATGGGAATGACTTTCTAAAAATATCCCAGATAACCTAGGCTAGTTTATGGGGATTTTAGCATGGTGTATAGCCAAGAACATAAAGTGAGTCTTATCCAAGTAAGGCTAACAGAGAGGGAACATCAAGCTTGGGTATTATTTTGGAGTGTATTCAAAGTATCTAACCCAAATAAATTTAGAAGGAAATAATTCAAAGGAATCTTGTATACCTGGTCTAATCATAGGGAAGGTGAGGCGCATGTCCTCAAATTATTAGACAGAGCCATGATCTCTTATGGATATTCCTTATTTTTTAGAGAAGTTAATTACTAGCCAATTCAAGCTATCTCAAACCTTGGTTGTTCAGACCACCACCCTATATTATTCACCTGAACCTGGGAGTAGGAGAATAGAAGGTATTTTCACTCCAAAATTCATCTCAATTGCTCACATCTCAATAATCCAACCTATATCAATGGTATAAATCCTCTATGGCTCTCTCTATTATCTCCAAGGTAGATTGTTTGGTGGCAAAGGGCCTTAATTTATTCCTCGAGAATTTTGATAAGCAAATTACCCAAGTTAGGAGAGATAGGTTGACGGGCATTTAAGAAAGCCTTAAAGGACTTTTTATTGATATTTAGGAGAAGCCTTATGATGAAGAAATTTTCTAGAAGATTTCTAGTCTTACAAATGGAATTTTGGAAGAAAAATAAGTTAAGGCTAAGGGAAAATAATAAGAGCTCAATTGCACTAGCTCAAGATTGGAGATTGAGTCTCTAGTGACTTCTCCTTTTTTGGGTAAAATATAGAGATGAGAAAAATTATCAACAAAACATTGATGGCCATGTTGTCAAATATTAGGAGGTGATGATCAAGTGGCATTAGCTCAACCGGTTAGATTCCTCAATATATAAAAGTGGAGACCAAGGTTCAAATATTGTCAAACAATGCATGGATAATTTCCAAGCTTTTTTGTAATACCACTATGCAGTGATGATGTAATATGGGTGGGGCTCATTTCAATATCAAATAACCAATTGAAAAGAATATTAGAAGGTGATTGAATTAGTTTTTTTTTAATTTCATTAAGATATTTTCACATTACAAGGCCAAATGGAGGAATGTAGAGAAGCCATGCAAGAGTGTATTGATGTCACGCCACCAAAACTTAGTTTAGAAGCTCGAGATAAGCTTTGCCAGTAAATCACTCTCAAAGAAATTAAAAACACATCCTTCAATATGAACAGGGATAAAGCTCCAAGTATAGATGCCATTCTCGTTGAATTTTACAAAGCCACTTGGGACTTTGTAGGACCATATTTACTAAGAGTGCATAAAAAAGCCTTATTGAGAGGATCCCTTGGGAAGTGGATCAATCAAGGATTTGTTAGGCTCATTCTAAAAGGGAAAAATAAAGATGATTTGATAAATTGGAGGTCCATCACTCTCCTCAATGTGGCTTGTAAAATTATTGTTAAAGCTCTAGCCTTAAGGTTGTGTAATCTGTTGCCAAATGTCATTCATCTTGAATAGAAGAGATTTGTTAAAGGTAGGTATATTCTTGATAATGTACTTGTTGTGTGGTACGGGTTCCACTATGCATCAAGAATTAATTTCAATATGTTTTTTTTTTAAGTTAGACTATGCTAAAGCATATGACATAATTGAATGGGACTTCATTGACATAATTATGTAAGCCTTGGGTTTTTATTGTGTGTTTCATACCATGATAGCTTCTCTTTTTGCTAATGCTAATGCAACCTTAAAAAGTAATGGCCATATTTATAGAAGCTTTTCTTTGAAATTATCCATCTATCAAGGCTACCCTTTGACACCATCACTTTTCATTCTTGTTGCAGGTGCATTTAAGAAGAGCAATCTATGGGATCCCATGCTTGTATAACATTTGGCATTCTTTCACTTATCGTTGTTTTATTGATGACACATTCCTAATTGTTAATAAAAATCAAGACTATATTGAAAGAAGTGAAATATGCATGGATATCTACTATAAAGCTTTAGGATCCATGACCCAATGGCATAAGGTTTGTACCTATACAACTAGTAAAGGCCCAATGCCTTAATGGATATAGAATAGAGATCAGAACTGGTTGTAATTAGGTAAAAAATTTAAGTTGGGAATTCCTCTAGCCTTTGAATGTCAACCCTTAACCTGATGGAGTAATGCGGTGGAGAAAGCAATGACAAGTTAGAGAAGTGGGTACCTAAAGCACTCTTGTTGGCTAGAAAATTATAGATTTGTTTTAAAGTTCTATCTAGTACTCATGTTTATTATTCATCTTGTTGGGCAAGATCATCGGCCTCTTATAAAATGATAGATATAATTTTAAGATTTATTCTATGGGCTAAAACTAATTGCAATATTGTTTTCACAAAATTAACTAGGACCTCTACTATACTCCTAGGGACATGGGGGCCTAGGTTTGATTAATATCAAAAAACAAGGACTAACCCTAGATGCAAAATGGGTAGTTTGTATGGCCATAGGTAATGAGCCATGGAAGTGATTTCTTAGGAATACACTTCTTAAGGTCTCTTTGAAAATATTATCTTCTTGGAAAGGCCTTGGCCTTCAGACTTTTTTGTTTTAGTTAGGACAAATAAAGACTTTTGGAACATTTATTTCCTAGAGCATTTGATAAGCTTGGGATAAACTCAATGTTTTTATAGTGGGTGGATTCTCTTCCAGAAAAGGTTTTTTAGCTGTTTCTTAAAGTCTATGGTGGTCCTCGCATTTCACAAACAATTATGGTTTGCTTGCCCTCAACATCGATATCCAAACAAAAAGACTACATAAAATTATATCAGATCTTTGGCAAATTTGTTAAACATAGATATAGGAGAATGACTCTCAGAAATAAAAATTAAATAGTACTATAAAGTGAATAGAAGGGATCTTACTTATGTTAATTCTATTAAATACTCTCTTCTATACTTTATTAAAACCCTAGTCTCATTTGTACCAAATTGAGCAGACCTAAGTGTGGAATTGACTTGGTCTAATTTTTTTGTTGCATACTCTATTAAAAAGGACTACAAATAGTTTTGTTCAACCCCAAGTTTAGCCCTTTGACTTAACAAGTATTGAAAAGTTAATATTTTTCAAGAAACTTGACTGAAATATATACACACAGTTTGGCTATTGCCAATAGAGTCAAAAAGATAGTTTTTGTATGCTCTCCTTTACTTAGAGGTCTCCAAGGAGGAGTCGACTCATCCATCTTGGCCTTGCTCCCCAAGAATGCTTTACATATTAGTAGTTGATAAATCCAATGCATATATTATAGTCTTGCTCATTGGCCCCTTAGGCCTAGGAATGGTGCCAAAGTTTTCTTGAAACTTAGAAGATACCTTAGATTAATTAGGCTATGACCATTCTAGGCATAAATGACTCCTCAAAACGACACAAAAGTAAAGCTTGGCACAAGATATGATTAATTTTTTTTCTATGGAATATGTATAAATAAAAGAATGTTAAAAAACGAACAACATGAGTTTAGAAGGGAAGATGTTTTGTGTCACATCTCTTCTCTAAATTTGTAGATATTGTTGGAGAATATTACATTATTTGGTACCTTGTAAATACATTGTAAAATATTTTAAATATGTGGTTTCATGTAATCATTAGATTTTGTTTTTATTAAAAGGTTAAAAAAATATTTCTCCATGAGAAATATGAGAAGTCATATCTCTTATGAGTTTGAGGAGATGAAGAGTTAGTTGAAGATGAAATATCAAGAGATTCCATGTAAAGGTTTTATGTAGAGGTTGCAAGGTTGAAGGTAACAAATTGTAGTGCAATATTTTTGTCCTATAATGCATTAATCATCCAGTTGAATACATTGCGTGTCTTTGTTATTTTAGCCATGGCATAAATTTGTTTGTAAGTTTTATCCTAATATATTGTGAACAGGAATTCAGGATTCAATCAAATTGCAAATATTTCATTAACCTATAGTTTTGAAACTATAGCCTTTAAATAGGTTACAAAATAGTATTGAAAACTGAATAATAGGAAATCACGCTAACTATTCTGTTGAGAGGAAGAGAATTTTGAATAGAACTCTTCCACCTAGGATATTTACCAAATCAACCATTAGATATTTAAGATAGTAAATATCTACATGGTAAAAGTAGAAAAGTAAATGTAATAATCTTCTCAACTAGTGTAATGCAATATACTAGCTATTGTACCTATCAGAGTAAAAAGGGTAAATATGCCAAAGAATGGAGTATTACTCTAACATCCTCCCTTATTACATTATTTGGGTAATGTATACCTATCCTCCTATACAACAATATTTGGGTAAAGTATATAACTGCCCCAATACAGGAAAAAAAAAGGTCTTGATTTGCTGGTTCTTGCTCTTTCACAGTGCTCTGGTTGCTCCTAAGCAAAAAATAGATCATTCTTCACTTTGTCTTCACATCAAAGAATGTCCTTATTGTAATCTTGTCATCCAACCGAATTGCATGGGTAACCAACCGTTGCAATCGCTAGGTGTAGTAGAATAGATCACTTCATACGAGGTTCATTCATTTACAATATGAGTTTGCAAAAGATAAGGTAGCTAAGGTGTCGGTCGCTGCCGAAAATGCACCCTTATAAGCTCCTCCCTTCTTGTTGCAAAACATGTAATTAATTTATGAAAGCAGCATGACTAAGGTGTCGGACGATGCCGAAAATGCACCCTTATAAGTCTTCTTCTCTTTTTACAAAAAATTGTGAATAAAAGAAATATATATCCCCCTTAATTGCAAAAATATGTGCAACTTAAGAAGCTTTGTGAAGGATTTTACAAATATTGCCTCCTAGGCAATTTTACACCAGAAAATTCCCTCCTTTTGTTACAAGAACTTCAAACAATGAGAGTTTGCTATTTATGAAGCCTAAAAAAGAGGTACAAACACCCCTTTATTATAAGTACTTCAAACAAAAACTTATGCTATTTATGAAGCCTAAAAAAGAGAGAGAGGAAATGGTGCTTTTTTTTGGTAAGTAGTGTTTGTATTTACAGTGGGTTTTAACAAGGATCCCAAAACCTGATTACATAAGCAATGGGCCTAGGGCATCAATCCCTTGAAACTGAACACCAAAATGCAAATCCCGCCACGGTAACGAGTAAGCATGAAACAATCCCTCTCAGCGGGAAACAAACAAATAAGAAAGAAAGTAGTTTTGGAGATCCCGCCCAGCGGGGAGTAGCCAAAAACCACCATCGAGAAGATCCCGCCCAGCAGGAAGCAAAGAAAAACCATTACAATAAAATCCCACCTCGCGGGAAGCAGTAAAAACCACCACAAACAGTCCCGCCTAGCGGGAAGCAGCAGGGAAATCCCGCCATTCGAGAAACCAGCAGAAAAGAAAGGATCCCGCCTCGCGGGAAAACCGACGGATTTGGCGGATCCCGCCCTGTGGAGAAACCATCCCGCCCACCGAGAAAACATATCGTTCAGCGAGAGCCATCCTGCAGGAAGTCGACAGCCAGCACAGAGAGAATCCAGCCCATTGGGAAGCGACCAGAGAGCTGCACCACGATGAACCCACCCCGGGAAAAAAAAAGAGGATCCCGTCCCGGCAAAACAAAAAGAAACAACAGGTTAAGGGACCAGGGATCTAGGGACTAGGAATCTCGAGCGGGAAGAGGAACCAGTCACGGGGATGGGATCCTTAGGAACCAAAACAAGTGGGAAGCTGTCCAAACCCTAAACCATCACCTCCACCGCACCAAGAAACACAGGGGACCAGATCCATGCGAATAACCTGCAAAAAACCCCAGGGGGAAGCCTGAGGGAAAAAGGGAAGGGATCCCCAACCAAATAGGGATCCCTGGGAAGCACCAGTCCGAAAAAACAACCAAGGAAACCCTAGCCGGTTGGGAGGGGCACAGATAGTGGAGAAGGATCTCCCTCCAGGAGATCATCTGCAAACAACCACTCCCCGGGAGGGATGACCTGGGTTGAGCCAGGGACTGGGCAGGAACCAGGAGCCATGGGAGGGGGAGCAGGGGAGGGACCAGAGCCCTCCCCTCTCTCGAGAGGAAATGGTGCTTTGCTTAAGGTGAAAAAATGTGTTTTCCCTCTACAATACTGTCTTAGCAATGAGCACTCTGTTTGCTCTCTTTGAACCAGAATCAGAATCAGAATGAGACACTTCACTAGAAATATGGCTTCTGTGATGTGCCTTTGCCATTTTAGTTTTGCTTGTTTTGAAACCAACACCGAATGGTTTCATGGTTGTCATTTTTACAATTTGTGCAAAACTATGCTTTCTACGCAATTTTATCAAAAAGTTCACCAAATCATCCTTCCTTATTGTAAGAACTTCAAGCATGGTTGCTATTATGAAGTCTAAAAGAAAAGGTATAATTTTTATGACTTCTACTTTTATGATTGCCTTTACAAGTTTTATTTTCCTCTTGTCAAAAATTTGTGTTTTGAAGGAAGAAAGGAATTATCCCCCCTTAGTGCAAAGGATTGCAACTTTTAAGGTTCCTTATTTTCAAAAACTTGTTCTTTCTTTTTGATTACCCTAAAGAGTACCAAAATATAATTCACTCAAACAAATATTTAATGGCACCTGCTTTAACACCCTTCAATAAGGATGAAAAGTTTGAGGAAATTAAGCCAAACAAATAAGAGTGAATTAGGGGTTTTGTTGATTTAGGAGAGAATATCAAGAGAATTTTGGATTTAAATCTGTGTAAGGATTTACACAAATTTTCGAAATTTTTGGGTTTAGTGTGTTCTTGATTCTATGACTTATAATTACAAAAAAAATAATGCAATAATCAAACAAGAATGCCCACAAAATTCTTATCACCTAGGTGTCGGATGCAACCGAAAATGCACCTAATTTGCCAATGAAGGTGTCGAGTAAAATCGAAAATGCACCATTTTTATTTTTGCAACAAAATATTAATTTGTGTTGTGCAAAAAATTGATATTTTTATGTCTCCTACTTTGTTTTACAATTTTGCAAAAGAAGTACAATGTTGTCTTCCCCCCTCTATTTTGCAAAATTAACAATTCGAGCACTCCTTCCAAGACAAGTCGACACACGACCCGCGTTTGAAAGGTTTTCAGACCAGTCGACACACGACTTGGTTTTTGTCTTCAACACTCGAAAATGGCTTTCAAAAAAAAATGTTGAAGATGGCCTTTGTTTTTGCAATAAAATGAGTTGTTCCTGTCTCTTTATCCTCAAGATTTGGAGAAAACAATAGAAATGGAGCGGAATTATTGCAAAAAAAAATAGTTTTCTTTAAATATTTTCTAAGATTTAATGCTTACAAATATTTTTAAAGATGAATAATTCATATAATAAAGCAATTGGGGAAAAAAATCAACTTAAATGGTTAAAAATTGTTTAATTTATGCTAATTTGTGCTAAATTATATAAAAAAAAATCTATAAAAAATATTTAAAAAAACATAAAAAAAAACTTTAGAAAATAAAAAATAATGAAAAATACCAAATGGCATGATTTTTGGAGAGGCCCTTTGCAAAAATGTTGGCACGCGGATTCGAACGTGAGACGTCACATTTGTCAAGGCTATGCCTTGACCACTGCACTGTTGGGACGACTTTGAAAGTCGTTCCCGCATGCTTTGTGTTAAGGCGGGCCAAGCCTTTCGAATGGCTCTATGGGATTTATCCCACATTCATCCCATAAGATATGAATTAGGCTTTTAAAAGCCTAAGCACGTTCAAAGAACGCGTGATTGCCTTGGGCAATCGCTACTCCTCCACGTGTTGACCTTCCTCCATGTCACTCTGCCCGATGAATGATTGAATGCCATATGGCTGCTCGCTGTCGAAAAACCAAAATTTTCTCACACACGTGTCAATGACCAGATGGTGCCACTTGTCACTAGGTTGTCTCGCTCTCTCTGCTTGCTATGCCACGTGTCACCTTCTGGTTGGTCCTCGCCATGTGTCTCATCTAGTAGGTCCATGTCAATTGTTCGACCTCGCCATGTGTCACTTTGATGTGTGTGCCACGTGTCAAACTAAGTCAATCTAGAATTCCAGCTGCTGAGATTAGGTGGCTCGATGTGATTCTGCCACATGTCAAGAGGAATCTCCCGGGTGTGTGAGGGCACTCCTGTCCTCAAAGCACGCCCGAGTTGGAGAAGTCACATGGGAGTGTGAGGGCGTTCCTGCCCTCGAAGCGCTCCCCTTGGATTGCCTATGGGTGTGGGCCCTGTGGACGGGAGCCAAAGAAAGGCTCTTCCCAGGCCCTTGGGCACAATCTCCTGTGCGAGCTGGGCGTGCTCGGGTCGGCAGCTTAGATCTATCTGGTCCGTAGGCGCGATCGTCGTTAGTAAAGAGCTGCCTGGTCGATCGTCTGCCTAGGCATGGCCTGGCCGAGGAAATGAATCTGGTCGGTCAAAATGCCTACGGGCCCGGTTGTGACCTTGTCCTGCCGAGGGGGGTCATGTGGCCCATAAAAAATGGATAATTTCACCACCTCCTCTACCTTCGGTAATGGATTAATGAAATGCAATTAAAAAACTATAGGAAAAATTAGGGAATCGGAGGAAGAAAAAAAAATAATGAAGTCACCAAATTGTGCTTCCTGCGTTCGATTTCTCCAGCGAGTTAAAAAAATCAATTCCTCCTCCCAACTCCCTCCTCCAGCTCTGATGCCAATGTGAATAGGAATTCGGGATTCAATCAAATTGTAAATATTTCATTAACCTATAGTTTTGAAACTATAGCCTTTAAATAGGTTACAAAATAGTATTGAAAACTGAATAATAGGAAATCACGCTAACTATTCTGTTGAGAGGAAGAGAATTCTGAATAGAACTCTTCCACCTAGGATATTTACCAAATCAACCATTAGATATTTAAGACAATAAATATCTACATGGTAAAAGTAGAAAAGTAAATGTAATAATCTACTCAACTAGTGTAATGCAATATACTAGCTATTGTACCTATCAAAGTAAAAAGGGTAAATATGCCGAGAATGGAATATTACACATATATTACTTGTAATCCCAAATAATAGTTTATTGCCTTATAGATTGAAAGTTTGATTATTGAATGTTGCTCACAGATTTTAGTACAAGCTTAGAAGGTGTAGATGGAGATAGAACACCTTCATCATTTGCTAGAGTTTTGAAAAGATTTCTCATATAACATAGAAACCCTTAGGAGATCTTGATAACAATAACATTAGTTTCAACAATAGTTTTTAATTTTATAAATAGGTTATATAGGATTGAAACGACCCCACCCTCATTACATCATCATCACATAGTAGTATTACAACAAAGCTTGGATATTATCCATGTATCGCTTGGTAAGATTGAAACTTATCTCCTTCTTGAATGTGCTGAATCAAACCTTATTATGCTAAAATACCATTTGATTCAATTTTCTTGCTAAATACAAATTTAGCATCCTTCTTCATCATAACATTTTTTGCAATACCAAAATTTCATCTTTACTTGTCTACATATTTTTCTACAACCACCTTCCTCTACCTTTACTTCATAATACCAAAACTCTTTCTAAATACAAATTTAGCATCGTTCTCCATTATGATTTTTGCAATACCGAATTATCACCTCTACTATCTACATATTTTTCTGCAACAACCTTTCTCTACCTCTACTTCATAATACCAAAACTCCACTTCTACTAATTAGAGTTTTTTTGAATTGTTAATTTTCTTCACAATATGAAGCACAAATATTCCTCTATATAAAACAAACCAGCCTCCATTAACTCCTTGATGTATTCAATGCTGATGCTTGACATCTTTTGCGGGAATATCACAAGAGGAAAGAGAGCGGGGCATAGGGTTTTTGAGGAAGATGAGTGTTTTGAGGAAGATGAGTGTCGCCATGCACACGACAACAATAAAGCAATAACTCCACTTCTGCTACTTAGAGATTTTTTGAAATTGTTAATTTTCTTCACAATATGACCCACAAATATTCCTTTATAAAAAAAACCAACCTCCATTAACTCTTGATGTATTCAATGTTGATGCAAGAGTTTTACGGGAACATCACAAGAGGAGAGAGAATGGAGTATAGGGTTTTGAGGTAGATGAACGTCGCTATGCACACGACAACAATAAAGCAACAACAAGTGATGCCAAAGGTATCATAATTTTCGAGACACGAACCTATGATCTCTTAGCTTCCACTACTCTTGATATTAATCTTGTCCTCCTCCCAAACCCCAACACCGTCTTAAGTAGAGATACTATTTTTTACTCCACTACAACAACCACATACGAACAACACGAGCAATGCCTATGACATGCCATCACCACAGGGCCTATAACTCTAGTTGGGACGCCACAAATTTTGCTTTTAATTTCAACAATAATTGCTTACGCCTAGCTTAATATTTTTTGTTTGTCAAATTTAAAATTTTCCTCTTATGTTTTATACCAAAAACTCTGTAGTGTGACTTTTTATTTTTTTTACATTTTACTCTTAAAAATTATTAACCTATAAAATACCGTATATATAAACATATTGATAGTAGAAAAGGATTGTGGATGTGACCAACTCCCTATGTATTAAAAAAAAAAAAAAAATAAATAAAAAATATATATAAGGGAGTTGGTTACATCCACACTATTTTTGTATCTGCAAAGTACAAGGTTCAAACTAGAGGGCTTGCCCCCAACAAGCCTATACCATCTCGTTATTTTATAACACCAAACTAGAGGGCTTGCCCCCAACAAGCCTATACCACCTCGTTATTTTATAACACCAAACTAGAGGGCTTGCCCCCAACAAGCCTATACGACCTCGTTATTTTATAACACCGTGTGAAGAGGATCACCGTTCATCTGAGATTCATAACGTCGGTCTAACACGCAATCAAAGGATTTGAAACAAACTACTACCTTTGCAAATAGGCATGCCTTTAAGGTTTGAACCTACATAAGTCTCTTCTAAATAAAAGCCTGACCAAACTAACAATTACCAATCCACTTAACCCTTAAAAACTATAAATAATAAATTATAACATATAAAACGGGCATTGGAATACTCGATACATAACGCTATATGGTAACGGTAACGATGATATAATAACATAGAGTGAACTTTGTTTTCTACTTTGGAAAACGGAGCCGGATTTATGGAACGGCTCTTTACCTATGCCGCCTTTTTTCTCGGTGCAAGGAAACGGGGTTGGTATTATTTTAATCTACTTATCTTGTCGACGTGGATGTTTAACCTACTTCTGCTGTGGACGTGGATGTTGAGAGAGGATGTTATACTTTTCACTCTAAATCACTTCTACCTTTCTTAAATACATATAAACATGTTTTATTTATTTATTTATTTGGATATAAACACCTATTCTTAGGACTCATTTATTTTGTAATACATGGTTCAATTTTTTTAAGGGAGTATTTTTATTAGTTTTAAATAAATATATATGAATATAAGATTAAAAAATAATTACGTTAAGAGGGCGTTCTTATAATGGCAGACAGGTGTGGGAGGTAAAGAGGTGATAGGCGCCTCGAGATTGATAACTCTCAACGTTTTTAGATATATATCTTTTATATCTAAGCTAGTTATGATATATTGAAAAAATGTTTTTAAAATTTTAATAGATTATATATTATTTAAATTGATTTTATTTTTATTATAAAAAATAAAATAATTTTTAATATCAAAGAAATTATTGGAGAGATGTTATTTACTTAATATATTGTTTTTTTTTTTTTGGTTACATAGATAAATTGGTATATGATTATATAAAAATATGATATGCAACTTGAGTTTTTTCAATAAATTTTTTACCTTTAAGAAATTTCAAATCTTATATAATCCATATTTTAATAATTAAAATATAAATATAAAATCTAATATGCATAAACAACATCTTTCATAATTTTTTTTCTATATAATCTATAATCTCTTTTCAAATTGCTTTATCTTTTATCATATAAAAGATTTTTTTTAAATGGGTTATATGGGATTGAAAGAGACCCATTATCTCTATTATATCATTACCACATAATGATATTATAACAAAGTTTGAATATTATTCATGTATCATTCGACAAGATTTGAATTTGGATCTCCTCTTTGAAATGTTGAAAAATCTAACCAGTTGAACGAATCCAGTTCCCTCTAAATTTAAACTTAAATCTTTTAAATAAAAACCCAAAATTTAAAATATCCCTCACCAATTTACTATATAATTTAAATTACATAACAACATCTTCCATACTTTTTATATAACCTATAATCTCCTTCCACATGCTCTATCAATATCCCTTACAAATCTACCATATAATCTAAATTACCTAACATCTCCAATACTTTTTTATATAACCTATAACCTCTTCCAAACTACTTTATCTTTTATCTTTTATCTTTCACTTTTCATTGAAATGACACTACTTTACTGATCATCATTGAAATCATCTCCACCACTACCAACAATGCATCATTCACCTTGATAGTCCACTCATTCACAATTCCATCGTTATCTTGCTTGTCTTACACATTTACATCCACCACATAACTAACCCCTCTCGGTCGCTCCGCCCCGTGGTCGTCCTGGTCCACTTCGAAGTTTGAAAACGACCTGGCCGGCAAACGCAAGCTCCAACGTTAGCCACACGGCTACATAGAAACAATCACGTTACTCTAAATAAATTAAACCAAAGAACAGGTATTAACGGCCAAACAAATTTTATTATAACAATATTCTATAACAGTTTATAATTATATTTTTTCAGCTGCGTAGAACCTCCTTAATTTCTAATTTGAAGACTTTATTTTTAAAAAAATTAAATCGAATAAATTTTTATTTAATTTAAACTTAAATCTCCGAATAAAAACTTCACTATAAAATTTTATAAAAAAATTATTAAATAAAATATTGTTGAAGTCAACATAGGACTCTACCTAATTAGATTAGAAGCACAAACCTCCACTCGAAAATAAGCCTAAAACAAACAATCACCTGGGGAACACCGGTTTAAATATTGAAAAACAAACAATGTAAGGGTCTTGGGTTCCGCAAGAACAGCTCATAGCCCCGGAATTTAGAGCAGGCTACAATTGTGACGCCCTAAACTAATAATTAACGGCTCTAAAATTGTAGTCCGACCCCAGAATCAAAGATTAAAATTTGAAAAATAATTAATGCTCCCGCTTAACCTTTAGTCAAACACGCAAACATATTATATGTAAGGATTCCTTTTCTGTCATTCAATCGTTTCGGAAAGGAGAAGGAAAGAAATTCCGGCGTCCCAATCTTTGCTCGTTTTTTTTTTCTTTCTTGTAAAGAATTTAATGTATAATACGCATAGATACGCGTAACGGATAAACGATTTTGTTAAAAATCGTCTCTTCTCATATCACCCGATTGTAATACATTGCAAATCCGATATTCGGCCGGGGGATTATTGTGGCGCTTTGATTTTGTTTTATGGGCTCGGCTCTGTTTGTCGGGGATTGAGATTAAGATTGAGGGTGCTTTGGGCGAATTCGGGCTGCAATTGAGGTGGAAGAAGAAGGGCAGTAGAAGGTGGTTGTTTAATTATATGGGTGAGGAGAAAGGAGGAGGGGCGGCTCCGTCAGTGTCGGGCGCGATGTTAGGGACGCGCGGGAGCGGGGAGAGGGAGAGGGAGATGCTCATCCAGGGGGGCGCTGATGACCTCGAAGATCCCGCCAAGGTTTCCCCCAATTCTCCCAATGCTTACCAGTCTAGTCGCAAGGTGGAATTTTTTATTACCTTTTTTTTTTTCAAAATGTTTCTGTAACTATTTTTTTTTTTAAATCAAAACCCTAGTCAGGTTTTCCAGGTTTTCTTTGTTTCGTTTCGCTTTGCTACATTGAGTGGAAAATAATATTCGCATGGCTATCTGCGGGGGTTTGCCCATTTAGCTCGGAGGACACCTGTTTTGAATTTTTATTTGTTCTGGGGTTTGGAGATTTTTCTGCTTTTGATTTTAATATTTTATCTCTTGCGAGCCTGATCAGTGGAAAATGTGCTTTAGCGGCAAAAGCAAGGGCAGTCAGTGCTGCTTGTAGCTTTCCCTTTGCACTTGAGTTGTATTTTGTCAAAGTTTGGTGGTTTAGGTTATTTTTGCATGGTTAATCTTCGGTGAGGTTACGTGCGGATTGGAATAAGGGTTGGCCATATTCTCAAGATTTTTAAACTTTGGTTATGCATAAACACAACCATGTTGACTGCACTCCAACCTTGCCACATGTTCACCGGGCATATTTGCTGCCTTGTTGCAGAGAAAGGGTTTTGAAGCCAAGCCACCATGCCTTTCGGCATATGCGAAGCCAAGCTCGGATGCTTTTTGGCATATGAGACATCCTTGTATGAGCAAGGGAAAGTTTTTATTTACTTTATTCAATTATGTATTTTGTTTATTTTTTCTTTCTTCTTCTTTTAATCGCTTGGTTATCTATATTTGTCACATTGGTGTAGGGTGTAATGGAATATGTTTACAGTGTCAACAAAGATAAATGTATGTTTTTACATGGATGCAGTCACAATGGGTATTTTTTTGGCTGGTATACTTTCCTAAAGAGAATCAGAAAATAAAGACATTGGCAGGGCTGCGAGATGCCTGAGGTGCAGAATTTCGCCTCAGGAAGTTCAACGGATTCAAGTTTAAGTCTTCAACATGATGTATAGCAGGATATGGGATCTCTTAGTATCCTTGAGATAATTAGAATCATAGTGTTCAGACTCTCGCGAGTCCATGAAAATTTGCGAGTCTGCAAGTCATTTTGAGCCTGATATGAAATCTCTTAGTATCCTTGATATTATTAGAATCATAGTGATCAGACTCTCCTCGAGTCTGCAAAAACTTGCGAGTCTGCAAGTTATTTTGACCTGGGGCGAGTCTCTTTCTATAAAATGTAGTGTATGATGTAGTTTTTCTTCTTTGTCAAGTGTTGCCGAGGTTTTCCCAAGTTTAGAGCCGAGCGTGAGTCTGGGTTAAAAAATAGGCTTGTTGATGAGTCCAAGTCTGGACTCTATGATAGGAATGATGTCAAGCTGGATCGAACCTTTGAAGAACCAATAAAACATGAAACTTAAGTTCAAAACAGAAAATAAGAATAATCAGTTTTGCTATTGATTAACATTGATTTCTTATCACATGAATGCAAATTGCTTACCAGATTGGCTCTTAATTATGCAAAACATCACTGAACATAACATTAAAAAAGGGCCCTGAGAAATTTACAATCGTAGAACATGATGAGTCCCGAAATTGAAGAAAGACAGGTCACAAAGAATCACGGTTGGCTTTAACAACCTGGATCTTGATAAGTATTCGATTCCTATGCTGGGACTCCTTTATGCCTTATACCCGAGTAAATAAATGTTAAAAGCATTGGTGTTTGGTTATATAACTGCTAATAGATCCTTTTTTGCTAACAGTACTCCCAAACTGTGGTTGTAATTGCATCCACCCCGCTATTGTCTGTCTTTGGGATGTTCTTGGTGGGGACCATGTTAAGTCAAAGCCTAGTTGGGAGCTTAACAGCTACAGTACAGGAAAAGCCAGAACCTATGTCCCAACTAGTGTCTTGACTTGTATCTTTAATTGCCCGGCCCTTCCTTTAACTTTACTCGTGGTAAACTGATTTGATGTTGGAGAGGACTTCTAAACAGAGGGTGACAATCAAGGTGGAACATCACTTTTGTTTTTAAGACAATCTAGTTGCTATTATACCAGCCAATCAGAATGTTGTACCATGCATAGCAGAAAGGATTTTCGTGGGGGGGGGGGACTTCCTTTTGGAATTACCTACCATCTGATAAAATAAGGTAAAATGCGTTATGTCTGCAAGATTGAGTCCACAAACATAAGATACAAACCTCTAATAATGATCTAACCATGGTTGAATGCTTTAGAGACATAGCATTGATAGTCAAGTTCATTTCTGCAGTATGCCGTCATAAATTCACACAAATGGAATGGAGGGTCTTAAGGGTGTTGAACATTAAATCACCGCGTTCTTTTCCTTAAAGAATCTCGCCCTATTAACACATCATTTTGAAAATTTCCTATTGATCAAATTTCTGAATTTTTCTGACCTAATAACTACAAGTTTTGTCGATACATTAAATATGCAAGGTCATGTTATAACACTCTTAAATACTAGATAAACTACTTGCCACTAGAAAATATTTGCGATTCAGCTATGTTATTGTAACTGTTTAACATGGAAGAATAAATGACTTAATTATTTTTTATCATGATGTTGTTCATATGTGCTGCAACAGTTATGTTGCCTTACGAATTTTGTAGGCTTGAATTAAGTTGACCTGTGCATGCACAATGACAGAAGGATGAGCACAAGTAAGGCAATCAAAACATCACAAAGTTAGAAAGTATTCTACAGAAAATTATAAGAGCAAATCCATTATCAAGAATCTTGAATAATATTGAGCCTAAGGCCAGTCCCCAGTTTGGATTTTTTTTGGTTGTGAAAATTCAAAATACATTAGAAACAATGGAGACATTTATGGACTAGTAATTCTACTGCTAAATAAAATCTTCTTGCCTTGCTGTGTTGGCTTTCAATTCTAGTGAATCATCCATCATGCAGCCCAAATTTTGGCAAATGATGTCCAACTAACTAGGAACAAGGTGCTTTGAATGAAAATTGTCTTCTGTTTAGCCAGTGCAAACATAAGAAACTAATAAGAAACATAAGAAACATTTTTAGTGGCAGGTTTTTTGTTACAATCATGATATGTCATCTCAAACAGTTTCAAATTTCAAGCCTAGATCATGGCTTATAAATCAATTAAATTGTGTAGAGCCTATAGTCATTTTGTGAGAACTAAAAACTCAATATAGTGGTATAGGCAGATTATTGATAAGTTAAATGCTGTGATGTCTTTTGCTACCTCTCATATGCCTTAAGATAGCTCCTGTTTCATGTTATTTGTGTTGCTGATGTTCAATCATTAGATCCTTGCAGGATTTGTTGCTTTTCAGGATATGAAAACATATTTGGTTTATGGTTAAATAACATGCTTATACTCTTGCTGTATTCGGCATTTTGCTAGGCTTCTCTTCCAATTCATGAAATATAGCTATGTCATAGGACTCAAGGGTCATTTGCACTATATTCTGAAATATGTTGTTGTGTTATTTTCTGATAATGGATTATACATGTTGTTAGATACTACTTTGGAAGCCTTTATGCCCTACCTTATTTTTTGTTATCTTGTTTTGAACCAATACATGTAATATTGAATGCCTTGGGGGGCCTGTAAGTAGGTGTTAATATGGAGCTTTTGCTCTCTCACAAGGCTTGTAAGTAAGTAAATATTTATGAAATGTTACTTAATGCAAAACCATCGGGTGATGTGGAATTGAACAGGCTTTCTATGCTGTCCTTCAGAGCTGGGTATCAAAAAAATTCATGAGCGGATGGTAAGAAGATTCACATAAATTCCTTGTTTTTTGTGTAATGATATGTCCGTTTATATAAGGTATTGGGTTTTGGTAATTTACCTTGAAAGGTAAAAATAGTTTTTATGGTGGCTTCACATGTCAAATTTAATTATGCAGTGTGGTTCTGTTTCCGGTCGCAATAACTTTCTACATCACATGGTGGTTTATTCAGTTTGTCGATGGTTTCTTTAGACCAATATATGAGAGATTGGGCATTAATATATTTGGTAAGTTTCTTGAAATTCTGTCTAATTGCACTTTTTTATCCATTTCTATTTGGTGATAAATTTAATTTGCTATAAGTTGCTTATTGTTGCATTGTACATTAGTAAATGGGTTGGCTATTGCAGTGCATTATTAGGTGCTTTATGCTGCTTGCTCTATAAATAAATGTGGGAGTTAAAATGACATAAAAAAATGTGTCTATGGTAGAAGAGACATCTATAGGAACTTATTGGCTTGTTGAGCTATTGCATGGAGTGGCCATTTCTGGCAATTTTTGAAATCTATTCTATTTTTCCATGGGAATAGCAATAACTCTACTACTACTTTCAAAGCAAAGATTCTTCTAAAGCATGTGGAAACCTATAGGATTTTCATTAAGAACGAAGCAACAAACTATTCATAGTTGGAGACAAATGAATGCCTAGGCAACCATCATTACAATGGTTATATTTGAAACAATAACGTATACAAGGCATTTGAGATGCTGAGATCTAAGATTGGATTCTTTTCCATGAGTTCTAGTAGAACACTAAGAACAATGATTTTCTCTCAACTAAAGAAATTAGCTTTTAGAAACCATTCCATTTTTCATTGTTAAGATTTTTGTGGGGTAGGGGAAAGTCTAATGGTTAATATTTTTCAATTTTCAATTGTTGTCAATTTGTTCCAAAACTTTTCTTTCCAAAATGAAGATTCATCTTAATTATTATTTATTATAATCATTTTAAAAATCTTTCTTATTTATTTATTTAGCACAAAGGGTCTTATTGAAATTGTGTTAACATTTTTTTTTAGAAGCTATATGTGGTTTCTATTGGGGGAAACTCCAATCAAAATACCAAAATATTGCATTAGTTGTTAGGTCAACTAAACCATAACCAGCTTGCCCATGAATCAAAGATATTCTTTATTTCCTTTTATATCAAATATAGTCTTCATCTTCCTCAAACTGCCATGTTTCCTAAATCAGCTCTTTGACATCATTTTCATTAATAGATAAAATCTTACTTGGCCAGTTGCCTTCTAAAATTTGAATTTCACCAACACAAAAATCAACACCACAATTGGCTAAACTATTTGCTTCCGATTTCCTTTTCTATAGATATGCTCACATTTCTAGGAGATTGCCTCTAATAATAGTAGATGAGCATCGGCAATAATGTTATTTTTTATCCAATCCTTATGTCCATTTTTGTTGATAACATTAATGATAATTTGTGAATCCCTTCAATTGAAATATATTTCCATTTTTTTCAACGAGGATTTTGATCCTTGTGAGAAGTGCTTTACATAGTTGTTAGTTAAGTTTCATATGATTTTTGAGTGAGGAGAATTTTTGCCTTCATTATTTGAAAAAGCACCAGCTCCACTGGCTTTTCTTGGTTTCATTTGGAAGCACTATAAAAATCAATGTTGATAAACCTTAGATGATTTGCAAATTTCAGACAAGAATGAGGTAGACTTGCAAATGACTCTATGAATTAGTTGTCCAAAGATTGTTTTGCTCTGTTGGCATCAGTTTACCCTTTTGATTTGGTTGTTTTGTTTTAAGTTTCAACCTTAAGTTTTTGTAGATCTTGGAGGGAGTCAAGTAGATGTGGGAATGGGATTATGCAAATGGTTCAAGTTTCAGGTTTGTTATGGTCATTATTATTTGTTTTAAATTTGGTTACATAGGATTGAAATGAGTCCCATCCGTATTTCATTATGACCTTGTTACCAGTGTATTTCAACAAACCACATATTGGTATGACAACAAATTGTATTATCATGGCAAATGTTAAGGTTCAACCATGGGATTAGAACTCAGGTCTATAGAGAAACTCCTTTCTCCCCACTGCTTGGTCCAAACCCCTTGGGCTTTTATGTGAAGGTAAACATTTGGTAGAGCTTATACTTAACATGAGAGTGGGCTTGTGTTCATAATATGTTGCCTTAAGTTCAACCCCTACCTTTACGTGCCCTCATGGTTCTATAAGGTACTTGCCCTGGGATTGGAATCTTAGCTTACAGCGTGAATCTTTTTGCTCGCCATTGCTTGCCTCAAACCCATTGGTCAAATGTTAAGGTTTACCCATGGGACCGAAACCTTGGTTTACACAGTGAAGCTTCTTAATCCCCACCCCTTGCCCTAAATCCCTTGGGAAAATGTTAAGGTCCAAACCTTTATACATGATGTGAAATTGTGTGCTCCTCATTGCTTGCCCCAAACTCATTGGGATCTAGTGTTAAGGTTCATTTATGAAATTGGAACCTTGGCTTACGGTGTGAAAATCCCTGCTTCCTACTGGTTGTCTTAAAACCGTTTGCCTAAATGTTAGGGTTCAGTCATGGGATTGAAACCTTTGCTGATGATGTGAAACTCCTTGCTCCCCATAGCTTGCCCCAAACCCTTTGGGCAAATATTAAGGTTCACTCATGGGGTCAGAACCTTGGATTATGGTTTTGAAGTCCTCGCTTTCCACTACCTTTTCCAAACCCATTCGACAAGTTTTAGTTTTACTTTGTTATTATTATTTATTTTATTCCCCATTAGCTGTTGTTTGTCTGGTCATGTTCATCAAGCTTGTTTATGTAGGGTAGAAAATTGTCTGATTGTGGGCATTCTAGATAAGATATGATGAATCTGGTAACTATGTGTATCGTGCAAAGTAGAGTTGCAAATATATTGATGGGGACCAACAGAGAAAATAAGGCGAGCTATTCGGTTTAGTTTATTTGATATTGATGAATGCAGATCTAGTTCAAAGTATAAATTTTGAGAACTAAGACAGGCAAATACATGGTTAGGTGTTCAATGCTAAATGGTGTTGCAATTTGCTTATGGTGAAGCTAAAAAAAATGGATAAATCATATGATTATGTGAATTAATGCCAGAATAGGTCACTAACAGCAACAGTGGCAAGAAAGGGCAGCTCTGAAGGGTTGAAAAGAAGCCTTAACAAAAAAAAAATGCTCTGAAGGGTTGAAAATAAGCCTTAACTAAAAAAATTGCACATGCGGAGATATAACGAATAAAAGCCAAATTATTCTCTGGTAAATATATGGTGGAGAAAGAAGGTAGTCATCCTCATCCTCAAGAATGAAATGAAAATTATTAATGCCAAAAGGATTTTTTGGAGACATCGACCAAAAGGGGGATCTTGTAAGCAGTGTTGCTGTCATGTCATGAAACACCCAAGACAAGACAATAAAGGAAGATAAAATGGTATTCCTAAGTGTGAATATGTATTAAATACCATTTGCCCCCATAAGAAAAGGCTTGGAGAGATCCTTTTTAATGGTACTGAAGACCATAATCTCACCTTTATTGAAGTTAATTGCTTGTTCTCTAAGGCTCTGCCTAATTGGAAAATGTCAAGCTGGCTTTGTGGCCCTTTTCGAGAAGACACCAAGAACAAGATATAATCTATGAGAACAAAAGAAGTTACTTTAAGATATGATGGAGAATATGATCATCATAAGCATATGTTCTCTGACAATCTGCTCAAGCTATTTGATGTATTATTTGAAATAAAGTTGTAGAGAAGCCTTCTTAATTGTGAAGACCATAATATTACCTATATTGAAATTAATTGCTTGTTGTCTAAGGCTCTGCCCAATTGGAAATTATCAAGCTGCCTTTGCAGCCCTTTTTGAGAAGAAACCAAGAACAAGATATAATCCATGAAAACAAAAGAAGTGAAATTAAGACATGATGGAGAATCTGACCATCATTTGCATATATTCTTGACAAATTGCTCAAGCTATTCGATGTATTATTCCAAATAAAGTTGGAGGGAGAGGTCACACCTGATTAGTCCCAATATTACTACTCATTGATATTGCCTGATAAGACATGGCTATGCAAAAACCAATCAATTTTCTCATGAACACAGCTGAAACGAGCAGGTCAGGTAGACCAAGACCATGGAGCCACTTTAAAAGAAACATGTCTGGGATACAAATGGAGGCCTTTCTAAAATCTGCAAATAAGTATTGAACTTAGGGAGATTCAAGATCTCTGTTTACTTCCTATGATAATTGCTGGACAGGAAATGTCATATAATGTCTGATAATCTTACCTAAACTTTTTTCAATGCCTGGGTCTAAACCTCCGTTGATATTCAAGAAAAATTCTACAGTGTTGAGGGCATTTTTCAAAGCAGACATATCAAAGAAGTAACGGCAACTGAGGCATTTAAGTCTATAAATCTATTAAGTACTGAGGCATGTCAGGCCATGTGATATTGCAAATTTGTCAATTGTGAAAACCAGAACAGAATGTAAACTTCACTGTTCATGATACTTGAAGCAGATATGGTTCAGAGAAGGCGTTCTCAGATAACTGAGACAGTAAATCTTTTAAATAGTCCAACATGTCATTCCAAACTACATTGCACAGGATACTTGTGAATGCATGTCTACTTCAAAGGAAGGGTTATGAATCATGAGAGGAAACTGAGACAAGCAAAATCTATTGCCTGGTTAGAGTCAACAGGGATTAGTTTTCAAGATGGCATCATAAATTTGAAAGAATTTGGCAACGGCCCCAGACAAGAATACATCTTTGAATTTTCAACCACAAACTATGGAGTTGTTTCTAGCGTTCTAAATATTTCATCATTACAATGTAGATTCTTGTTTTTGGCAGCATTCCAACATGTGTTCCCTGAACCTTAATTTTCATCACTCCACTAATAAATCTGTTCATTTCAGCACTGGGGTACTTATTTGCTGCCCCTTACTATGAGTTTTTGGCTTTCAAATACAATCTAGATGTTCTCATCATTCATTTTTCATTTTCTAATGTTTCATGTTTAATCTTCTAAGTTCAATTCTGCTTTGTTTTGTTTCATGTTCAAAGTGATGTCAATTAACTGTAATTATACTTTTATATGATTGCGTGGAAGTATTGGTGAATGAAGCTCAAATAATGTTAAGATTTCTTTTTGATTTGCGTGTCAGTAAAGCTGACAGGCAGCATACTGAAATTCCTTTGCTGAACACTTGTTTCCTGGTAAACTGTTTCAGGTCTCGGATTTATTACTTCATTGTTCTTCATATTCTTGATGGGTGTTTTTGTATCTTCTTGGATGGGAGCTTCTGTTCTCTGGGTTGGAGAATGGTTTATAAAGAAGATGCCTCTGGTAAGGCATATCTACTCAGCATCGAAGCAAATAAGTGCTGCCATTTCTCCAGGTATCATTGTGCTTGTAAGACATCTTGGAATTTGATTGTTTTTTGTTTGGATGTCAGACTGCATAAATCTTTTTTGTTTTTGGTTTGGGACCTGCTCAAATAAGCACAATTTCCAAGCACATTTTTTCATTTTTAAATGAAAACAACATCCATTCTGATTTGTGAAGTTCTCTTTGAAAAGAAAGATAACCTTAATGTTGCTTATGCTAGAACCATGTAATAGAGTGGAACAAAATTCCATAGGTACTAGAGAGATCTAGATGTAATTGGTGGAAACAATTGCATACAAGGAGCTATATTGTAGATGTACATCTTGCAAAACAATGTATATTTCTATCAAAGCCCTCTTTTCCTCCCAAAATTTTTGAATAGTTGTTATGGTTTGTTTTGTGCAGATCAAAATACAAGGGCATTCAAAGAGGTTGCAATTATTCGGCATCCACGAATAGGCGAATATGCATTTGGTTTTATCACATCATCACTTGTCCTTCAGGTATTTGGCTTCTGCTCTGGACTTGATATGTTCTCATAGTTCACTTTAGCACTAATTATTCTGTAATTATGTATACACATTCATGAATAACTTTATCCCTGAATTTTTTTTCTGTTTCATGTTTCTCTATGACATTTAACATACAATGAAGCTATAAGTTTATTTGTAAAGAAACAAGGTCTCTTATGGTGATAGAGCTTGAATGGCTATTATTACTTTTGGAAGTTAGTATTCAGTATTCGCTTTTTTTTTTTGGTGTGAAGTCTGACACAGGAGATGAAGAATTGTGTAGCGTCTATGTTCCCACAAATCATCTGTATATAGGTGACATTTTCCTTGTCAACTCAAAAGATATCATTCGACCAAATTTGTCTGTTCGTGAAGGCATAGGTAAGCTTATTGGCTCCCTTATCAAAGTTGATCATTTGTTCATGTGTTTGTGAGATGTATTATACTCTCTTTTGTGTATGTAATTTCTCCAGAACTAGACATGATGTTTTATGCATGTTTTCTCCGTTTAACTTCTGGCAGTGTGTTCTTGATAATGTTCTGGCTGCTTGTTTGTAAATGATTTCTTTTATTGTTAAAGAGGGGGCTGGATAATGTACTCTGCCAGTCCTAGGCTGGAGGGGTGGCCTGGATACAGGTACCATATCCTAGTTGTATCTGACGGCATTGCATCTGTGAAATAAGTTAGAATCTAACCATAGTTGCAGACCTGTGAATTTGCCATATCTGTAGCAGAGGGAAAAATAATTTCTTTTAATTTCATCATATGATGTTTGTATTTTCTTTGTTGGATAGCGTATTCATAATATTTCTAGTGTTGTGAATTTATGATGTCTGTATTTTCCGTGTTGGATAGTGTGTTCATAATCTTTCTAGTGTTGTGAGTATGGTATCTCATCATCCAAATTGTCATTATGATGTATACCATTGCTCTTGAACTATTGTTGTATGGATCTAGCATTCATTGTTTTGGTTCTGTCGTGGTTGAGTTAGTAAAAGTCTAAAGATCATTTTAGGCCTTGTTCTAGCCAGCATAAAATGCTTGTCATATGAGACTCCTGTTATAAGCTTTTTTGTTATGTCACGTTGCTGGAAGATGATGTGGCTATTTCCAGCAGAGTTTGTGACTCAGAGTAGGCAGTTTTGGGCAAGAATGATGATGCATGTGAGCTTGTCCCAGCATTCATAGGTGAGTGTATCACTAAAAGAAGCAAAGAGGAAGACTGCTGTAATGCCTGCAGACAATGAACATCAGTATAGTTATTAATTTTTATTTCAGTTGGTTATATGGGATTGAAATGGGCTTCACCCGTATTATTAATTTTTATTTCAGTTGGTTATATGGGATTGAAATGGGCTTCACCCGTATTATATCATCACCATGTTGTGGTTTTCAACAGCTTGGATATTATCCATGTATTGCGTGGCAAGATTTGAACCTTGGGTCTCCTTGAATGTTGAGGTATCTAACCGGTTGAGCTAATGCTATTTGATCAGTATTAGTTATTGATATCGTGTATTTGTTAGGAATTTCACATGTGTCTACAAAGATTTTTTATATATCATTTGTTCATGTTGGTTGTTGGTAAGCATTGAATAGGCTCTTGGGTACATTGGGAGACCTTTTGGTAGCCAAGTGCAGCATCCATGCTGTCCTAGGATAATGAGTTGTGTATATACCTTTCCAGAAATTTTTTTGTTAGTTGTGATTTTCTGAGATTTATAATACTTAGACATTGAACTGTGCTGTGTATATACCTTTCAAGAAAAGTTTTTGTAAGCTGTGATTTTCTGAGATTTATAATACTTAGACATTGAACTGTTCTGATTTTGAAGGTTTTCAACAATTTTTTATCATCTAGCTGAATCTTGTTTTTAGTGCTAAAATTAGTATTTTATGCCTGAATCTTACTAGTCTTTGCTAAATCTGTTGCTTTTATTTCTCTGCCACAGATATCATAATACTTCTTTTATATCAGGCTAATTTCACTATTGTATAGAAATTAGCTTGCTGTTGCGATAAAGCAGGCTTCAATTAGTTTTTCTGTATCATTTTCAGGTCTTTAGATTTCCCTTTCAGGGTTTTATATCAACACCAACAAAGCTATTTTCATCTATTGTTTTTATTTATTTTTTTCAATTGGTTATATGGGATTGAAATGGGTCCCATCCGTATTACATCATCATCACATAATAGTATTACAACAAAGCTTGGATATTATCCATGTATCACTTGACAAGATTTGAACATTAGTCTCCTCCTTAAATATTGAGGAATTTGACCGGTTGAGCTAATGCCACTCGATTCGTCTACCGTTTTTAATTGCAGCAGCAACTTTGATGGTTTTTTTTTTTGTTTAATTGGTTATGTAGAATTGATACAGGCCCAATCTGTATTACATTAAGGCCACATAGTGCTATTACAACAGCTTGGTAATAATGCACGAATTGCATGGTGAGATTCAAACCTGGGTCTCCTCCTTGAAAGTTGTGGAATTTAACCGCTTGAGCTTATACCATTTGATAGCAAGTTTGATGTTTTTGTTTTTCCCTAGAGAACAAGGGATTGTACTTGGGTCCCCCACCCTTGACAAATCACAACTCTCTCCTTTAGAGCTTGAGAGTTTACAAACAGATTCAATTCTCATCTCTATTGAGTTGCTCTATCAAGATACCTACATCAATTTCATAAAATGTCTGAATTCTTGAATTTCAGTTTCTGGATCTTCTTCAATTTTCTGTGTGAATACAAATTTTTTAGAATTCAGCATCTTTCTTCTTGACATTTTCCTACAGCAGCCTTCACAATACCAAAACTCCATGTCTACTTTCTATGCGTTGCATCTTAGTACAGTAATATTTCTGAAACATCGTACTATCATACTCTGCTTTACCAGATCTGGATTGCTAGCTTCCTTCCTGAAGCATAAGTGCAACCACAAAAATTGTAATAAATAGTTTAGAAGATCTGTGCAAGACATTAATATTTTCTAAATCAATATTGTTTCTTAAATAATCAATCGAGTGTGTCTTTGTGCATTTGTGCATATGATCCAGGAGGCAATATCCAGGAGGTTGGGAGAGTTTGGAGAAGTTGCTGAAAGGGTCCAAACTTCTTAAACGTTACACTGGGGCAAAGCAATTTAAGAATCTAGCACTGTTTGGAACCTTATACCATGGGTGCCCATTGGTACTGTGGATCTCTTGGGACTAGGTCTATTAGCAATTTCAACAGTATTTTCTGTTCAGATCAGATGGTGGTATAAGAAAAAGAAAATCTAATAGGAAAAATCTAATAGGATCTTACTCCTTTGAGTAGTAATGTGGTTTGTTGAATGCTTCCTACAGAAGTCTTTAGGATACCTGGGGCTATAAGTATAAATTTCATGCTTCCAAGTACCCTGGGCTTAGAAATACGCTGTGATGGATTGATTACACTTAATTTACTATGAGCTTGATGTGGTCTACCGGCAAAGGACGCCACTTGTGTTATCGGTGATGTGATCCGGGTTCAATCCCCACGGCGGATATGTATATGTATAAGAAGTATTTACTCAATAAAAAAATTTACTATGAGCTTGATCAAAGGGTGGAAACCCAAGGGGGTCCATAATAGAACTAAATTATAATTGAAGTGAAAATTTTACGTTGCACACATTAGTGGGTTGCAAACAGCCAAAAGGCGGGGTGGCTATGCTGTGACCTAAAAGATCACTAAAAAAGAAAAACAAAATGAGCTTGATTTAATCTCCAACCTTGTCAGAAATATTTTATTCTAACACTTTCTTTTAATGTCATTGAGTGTTTCTTCTGTTGAAAATGTTCTTATGGAGTTGGTTGCTCCTGGTTGTGCTGAAATGACTGACAGGTAAATCATACTATTCTTGCTAAACCTCCATCTGTATATTTAGGTCTTGTAACTATCATAATAGTGCTGCAATTCCAGCATGTTTGCACTGTTAAAGAAAGAAAAAAGATTTATATTAATGTTTACAAATTCCCAAAGCCCATGGGACTTGAGTCTGTATCTAATTACAATAGAAGAGGCATTGGTGTTTTAAGTCTTAAGTTTCTTCCTACAGGGTTTCTTCACTATTGTTTCCTGAATTGTTTATTGGGCTTAGCTCTTTGGTTGCAAAACCATTTTCGTCTTCTGTTCTTTAGTATAGCAACATCATTTCTGCAGTCATAGCAAGTTTCTTTTGGGCTCATAATGTAGCCTTGCAGGGATGTGCTGTGTCTTCCCTTCCCTCTTGCCCTTTGGTTTCGACCAGGTAGCAATGATTGAGCAAACTGGGCCTTGATAATCAATTTACATCTCAGGGGCAAGGATTAGTATTATGATGTTTATCTAGTTGGGAGATCATACCATGACAACTCTCTTACTTAGTATGTAGACCATTTTCTTCTGGTAATGAATTTTATGAGTACTTTATATTCTGCATCTATCATGCAGTGGTCATATGGTCATAAGATTTGAAACCTTTTCTTGGGTGTTATTTGTGGCATGCACTTCCTCTTTTACTTCTGCAGTACTTGAAAATCTGGTGAAAAAATTAAATACAAGAGCATTTGAAAATAACAGACGATGTTAAGCATGGTTTGGAATCCACTTTGCTGATAAGAAAATTGTTGGGCTTTTATATTGTTGCTTATGCTATATTTGTTCTTTTTTCTTGTCGATTGCAGAGATTGTTGTATCCGGGGGAATGACAATGCCACAAGTGATCTCTCCCTTAGAAAGAACATTGGCACCAGCGGACAGAACTCGGATCAATAGAGGATGAAAGCTTGGAGTTCATGTTCTTCTGTGGTTGAATATATGGCTGTCTTTGAAATGCCATTTCCAGACGCTGAGCTTCCATTTTTGTAGAGATTTTGCTGTTTTGTATTTTATAAGAATGCATTTGTTAAATTGGTCAGATTCATGTATTATTAGAACTGAAGGAATGTTGCTTCCAGCTGGGTGTAGGACATTGAACTTGCACATTGTTGTCTATGGGCCATTTCTTTTCAGGTGCATTAGATTTCAGTGGCTGATAAGGAGAATCATAGGGTTTGTATTGTATATCGCTCTAAATCTCACATGTTTACTTTCTCCTTGAAAGTAGAGCTTCTGTTCTGCCAAAATATTGGGCAACCTTATATGCAGGATTTAATTTGTGCCCTTATTTAACTTTGTAATGTGTCTGTGTGAATGTAAACTACAATAGTCAACAGGTATAATATGGGCATGGTATAACATGAGTGTGATTGGAAGATGACACTTTATTTAGATGTACTTCTCAGAAGGTTAATGGCTAAATGTGTTTTTTTACCAAACATCTGAACTTTAGATGGAACTTCTTATAGTCCTGAAATATTTAAGTACTGTACTTGCTAGAATTTTGGTTTCGTAACTTAATAGGTCTGATGGAAAGCCTGTTGACAAAAGGGAAGGGTGTACTGCATGTGTCTTGGGAATTTTTACAGATGATCTCCCTCACTAGAATCCACTGTTTGGCATAAATCATGATTTAATGGAATCAAATTACTTTAAGAATGGGAGTATATCAAAATTTTATGCTCTCATGCCTTATGCAGTTATGTAAACCATCACTGATCTGTATTTCTAATCTGTGCTCAGAATATGTGCTCGTATGACAAAATACTATCTGTTAAAGATGTCTATTTTTTGTCACCTTAGTCATATTCAAAGAACGGGTTTACATAAGACCTCTCCTTATTTTCCAAGTGGATAATATATGTATCAATTACGAAGCCAAGCATGTAATTTAAACATTTTTGCAAAATGGCATGACAGAGCCACTTTCGCAGCAACACTAAGATTTCTGCATATTGTGAGGACAAACTTCCCAGCATTCATCAAACCCCACAAGATGATTATATGGTAAGTCACTTTTTCTTCCCCTGCGTTATGCTTCCTTTTACCCTACATCTTTTAAGTATTTAATCTTGCAATCCAGTTTACTGTTGTGTCTTTTGACTCGTTAGTTATATCCAGAGTCATGATATACAAATTCCATTCTTCTTATCTGGGTTTCAGACTTGTCTGTTGTTCCTTTCTCTGGAATGTAGATTATCAAATCCTGATCAAGTGAAACTTGTGAAACATGGAGCCAAATATTATTCTGCCTGCACTTGCTGTATTCTTAGTGCATCTTTCTTCATGTCTCTTTAAAAAGGATTTTTAAATCCTCACGACCCTTTTCAAAAGAAGACTGCAGATCAGAAGACCAGGAACTTGGTATGACTTTGTTTCATCAATGGTTCCTTTGCTCTTAACGATTATTAGCCACTTGTTTTAATCTCACCATGTATGAGCCTCGGTGTCAACTGAAAGAGTAGATATGTACCTCACTTGGGACTCCTGGTAGTTTATTTTAGTTTCTCTTTATACTGTTTTTTTATTTATTGAGTAAATACTTCTTATACATATACATATCCGCCGTGGGAATTGAACCCGGGTCACATCACTGATAATTTAAGTGGCGTGCTTGCCGGTAGACCACATCACGTGGATACTTTTTATACTGCTTGCTTTGGAAATTCAAAGAGTTTTCCCCATTACTTTGGCAAGTTTTTTGAATTGAGAGTTGCCATATGAGTTACTGTCGTAATGGAAAATTTTGACATGCTTTTACCATAGAAACTCAAAAAACACGCACAACAACATACTTGAGAAGACGAAGTTTTTTATATAGGAAAAATAACCCCTTAGCCATTCACCATTATTAATTTACTTAACAGAGTTATTTAAGGAGATGAAAACTTCGTATTTATGCAATTACTAATCCTAGCACAAACATGGAAGTGCTCATCATTTCCACGTGACTTGGAAGTTGTCTTGGTTCATTGCCAGCATAAGTATTTGTTAAAGATGAACTGGAAAGATGAACTGGATAATCCACTTTGGCTTGTTAAAATTTGCATTTTTTTTTCTTTCAAGGAGTATTGTATGCATCATTTTCTGTCAATGTCACTCTCTGTGGAGGCATATTGTGTTTTTTATTTATTCCTTCATCATAATTTGCTTTGCATAGGACTGAAACCTCAAAAAATTGGATGTTGGAGATTTAGAATGGCTTCTAGTAGAAATTTAGAACTTTTAGGTGTCATAGCCAAAACAATTTGAGATTATATTGTTTTCATCATAAAAATCTAGAGAAATTCGTAATCCGAGGTTGTGAGTTCGTTTTACAATCACCAGACTAAATAATTGGGAAATCTTAATCATATTAAATACAATTAGTGTATGAGATGCAACAATAATGGTAGCAAAAAGGTGATTGGTGTGTTTTTTAGATGAATCAGCATCAACATGATAATACCATGTAATAATATCATACCATGTAATAATAATTTTATTGTGAGAGAAACGAATACTTTTCCTCTATTTACTCAATATAGAACAATATGAAGAAACATTTGCTGTATTGTTTTTCATTTAAAGAATAGGACTAAAATTGCATATTTGTTATGCATGTATTAAATTTTGACCAGATTCAGTGTCAACACATTTATCAGTGTTTGATGCAATTTTGATCAGATTCAGTGTCAACTAATTATGAGCCTTATCTAATTAATTTTGAACTCTTTGTTTAATGCAAAGTGATAGAGTTAAAATATCCATTGAATGTATTCAAATTTTCACCCATGATAGGGTTAAAACACCCTTTAAATGCATTCAAATTCATATATCATGTTTTTTCTTAAGGTAGAAGAATAAATTAAATTATGTTTGGGACCTATTAGTAGAATTTCTTTTGTCATATCAAATAAAAAAAGATGTGATAATGTTGACGTTAGAGTACATACATAATGGAAGAGTCTAATGCATAGATTAGTAGTTAAAATAAAATCTTGATACCTTGTTAATCAAAAAACGAAATAAGATTAACTATTCTATCTTAACTAAATTAATATTTTGGAGATATTTTTTTAAATGATACATAAGGGAATTGGTTACATCCCATTCACTTTTACTACAAATGAGGGTTCAAATCTTGGATGGTTCGGCGACATCTCGCAAGGGGACGTCCAAGGTTCAAATCTTGGGCCTTGTTGGATTGAACGCTTGTCTATATTCTTGATGCTTTTCAGTGGCGTAAAAGGTTTAAAATGATGTGGCATGGTGGTTATAATGATAGACAACGTTTATAATTGTGGCAGCTATCAATTCCACCATGTTAAAAAAAAAAATCTTGGAGCTGCCCCCTCCAACCCTTATACCACCTTCTTGTTAATGACATGACATGAGAGGGACCATCAGTGGTTCAAGATTGAAATTGTCGTTGTTGTGCTGGTGCGCACCCAGTGGAGTCAGGTTAATCTACCATCTTTGCCCTAAACAAGGCTAGCCTCCAAGGTTTGAACCTAAGCCTCTTCTTGGTAAACACCTAGAGATTACCAATCCACCCAGCCCTTGGGACTATTTTGGAGATATTATAACTAACATTCTTTGTAATGAAATTTGAGAAATTAGAAATGAACTTTGAGAAATTAGAAATATACATTTTTTTGAACTCTATAACAATAAAAGGGTAATACAAGAGAACAACAATTGCTATTGATTGACTTGAAATAAATTGAAAGCTAGTTTTCATTGAACCTTGTACTTTTTTAGGAACTAATAATTAAAATATTTAAATTTTATCTCACAATGCTGATTGTGGATAATAAAACATTTATTTTTATTATATATTTTATAATTCTTCTATAACATTTAAAAAATTGTTTTGTACTTATTTATTCTATTTTATAATTCTTCTATAACATTTAAAAAGAGGATTTCTAGGGCAACAAAAATAAGATTGTGCTTTTAAGGTTATTCTTTGCACTTCAGATCCTTCAGAACAAGGCAAATATAAAGATGATAAGTCTTACTATGAGCATTGTGAGAAGACTGAAGAGATTAATGAAGTTGAAAGTATTGTTGAGGAAGACCCAGGAAGCAAAAACAAAGAGAAAAAGAAACCCAAAGGGATATTAATATGGGAAAACAAAATCAAATATCACAAGTGCTAACAAGAAGTGGGGTTAAACCCACAAAAAAAATAACAATGAAAATAATATCTTCGAATATTAGGGGAATAGATAAGAACCCGAAATAAAGGTATTAAGAAATTGTGAGGTTGTTATAGACGAGACGTTTATAGATATAGAAGTTGGGCAACAAATATTTTAGCCATTAGTGGTGTTGAATTTCATCTTGGCAAAATTTAAATTTAGAAGGCATATGATATAAAAAGAGTTGATTATGGAAACTTAGCAGTTTGAGGAAGATGGAGATTGATAAAAAGACAAATGAAGAATATTTTTGATTGAAAGACAGTTATATACTTTTTAATTAACTTGTTAGAAATGCAATGAGAGCAATGTAATATTTGGTTTTTGTAATGAGAGTGGCCTCGAATAGAAGCCACACATAGCTTATTAATTTTTTTTTGACTCTATAGTAAGATAAAAGAACAACGAATGCTATTGATTGGCTTGAAATAAATTAAAAGCTAGTTTTCATTGAACCTTATACTTTTTTAGGGACTAATAATTAAAATATTTAAATTTTAGCTCGCAATATTTTTTTTGACTAGGGTAAAAACAGGATTTTGAAGGTCCTGAACCCTTTTACAATACAAATTCAGCCAATCAATTACACAACTACCAAGGGCAAATAGCTAGAGATCCCCTGGACACAAGACAAACAATATCCATCCTAGACCCCAATTAGCTGCAGTCCTCCGTCATGAACTTTTCTAAGTCTTCATCGACCATCACAAGGGGATCCATCTTGTATCCTCTTCTTTAATGGCACCAAAGTTCACCAGCCAATCTACTGGTTTGTTACCTTCTCTATAGACATGAACAAAGTCAACTTCAAAATGCTTTACAATCTCTCTAATATCTTGCACAATGTAATCAATTTGCCAATTAGCTTCTCCCTCATTTTTTAAAATATTGATAATATTCAAGGAGTCTCCTTCAAAGATAAATTTTTAGCTCCTAGATCCTTGGGTAGCTTTGCACCCAGATGTAAAGCATTAACTTCAGCTTTATGACTAGTAGTAATTCCCTAAAACTTGCAGGTTGACCCCACCAATCTACCCTGATTGTCCCTCAAAATTGCTCCTACTTTGGCCTTACCTGGGTTACCTTTGGATGCCCCATCAAAATTTAACTTCAACCAATCATCTCGAGGTGGTTGCCATTTTACATCAGTTCTAACCTGAACATTTGCCTCTCCACCACTAATAGGTTCCAAATTCCATGTCTTAGCTATCATAGTCTCTTCAATATTCTCCGGCTTGATAGGGTACTTGATAGATTTAACATTCTCCTCTAAAAAGTAGGTGATACTTCCAAAAATTCTCATTGCAGACATTTTTTCCCTCTAAATTTTTTCCTATTCCTCTCTAACCAAACTCCCCACACAAAATGAAATGGAATTAGGTTCCAAATTACATTAAGACGAGGACTGAAAAAGGGGTTCTCCCATTGTTGTAACCACAAAACCATATTAGAAGGCATCACCCAAGAGATGCCCATCCTATTGATGAGGAGCTGGAAAATATTTAGAGCATAGGGACATTCCAAGAAGATGTGTTCCATTGATTCTTCTACCTTTTCACATAAACTGCATCTATTAGGAAACCGAAAACCTCTCTTCTTAAGATTATCCACTGTTAGGATCTTACTTTGGACTGCTTCCTAAAGAAAAATCTCCAGTTTAGGAATAGCTTTCTTACCCCAAATTCTATTCCAAGGTAAACCATTATCTACAACAGAATCTAAAAGATCAAAGGCTGTCTTCACGTTGAATTTCCCATTCTTAGTTTTGCTCCAAACCACGAAGTCTCTATACCTGACAACACCTAAGTAATAAGCCTTTAGTTTAGTTTTAAGGAGGTTTAAAGCCTCAAAATTCTCAGGGTCTGCCTCTAAATATTTCCAGCTCAATTGGTTATCCAATAAAGTCATGTAATCACAAACCTTTTTACCATATCTATCTTCTAGATCCTCTTTCAGAATAGAGAAAATATCATTGTTGGCTAAAGGGTTGTCATATAACTAGGCATCTTCCCCCAAAATTTATAGAGGCCCCATCTCCAACACGCCATTTCACACCCTTCCACAAGGCCTCCCTATCCTCCATCAAGTGGTTCCATAAAATAGAGCCACAACAAGGGTCATGAATTGTGAGAAATCTGGTATCCTCCTGGCTGTCAAGATATTTTTCTTTAATAATCCTTGCCCAAAGAGTTTGACCATCCCTTAGAACTCTCCATCCCACCTTGACTACCATAACACTATTAACTAGGTTTCTCCTCAGACCAAGGCCACCATGCTTCTTTTTATGACATATTTTTTACCAAGCTACAAGATGAATCCTCCTCTTCTCTTTAGATATTGACCATAAGAATTGTTTTTGAATTCCTTTTATGATTTTAGGAACTTTAGCAGGGATATTGAAAAGGGAGAGAAGATAAATGGGGATAGCCTGCAAAACACTCTTAACCAACAACACTTTACCTGCTTGATACAAGAGATTACCTTTCCATCCTACAAGTTTGGATTGAAACTTGTCAACCAAACCATTCCAATGAGGTGCCTTACAAGTTTCCACGAACATAGACATACCAAGGTAAGAAGGTAGGGTTGACACAGGACACCCTATCATTCTAGCCACCCTTCTCTAGAGAGCTACTTTAGTGTTAATGAAGAAGATCTTGCTCTTGTCCAAATTGATCTTTTGGTGAGAGGCATGTTCATAGAGGTCTAAGATTCTTTTAAATTCAGTTGCCTCTGCCACAATAGGATTACCAAGTAAAATGGTATCATCCACAAACTGTAAATGAGTAATACCCTCAATATTATAAGCTGGTTTAAGGCCTCCTATCCGACCATAAGCCTAGAAAGCATGGAGGTATATTTCGAGCATTTCAACCATAATAATGAAAATATAAGGAGAGAGGGGGTCACATTGTCTTAGATCTCTACTACTATTAAAAAGCATGCTAGTTTATGATGGATCAAAACATAGTACCTTGCAGTCTTATAACAACTTCCAACCCATCTCCATTGTCTACAAAAACCAAAGGTAGCCAGAACTTTATCCAAAAAACTCCATGAAACTCTATCATAAGCCTTGCTCATGTCTAAATTAAGGGACATACATTTTATTTCACTAGTCTTGACCAAATGCATGGATTCATGAAGGGATATAATCCCATCCAAAATCGGTTTACCCTTAACAAAGCCTCCTGCTCATCAGAGATCTTCAATTTGAGGGCTATCACTTTAGAGATATTCTTGTAAATAGTGTTGCAAAGACTTAAAGGTCTAAAATATTTGAAGTTTTTAACCCTTTCTTCTTAGGAACTAGAACAAGGAAGGTATTGTTAAACTCATTTAAAGATTCCTTCATTGCTTCAATAACATCAACTTTAACTATATCCCAAAAGGTTTAGAAAAAACCTGCGTGGAACCCATTCAGACCTGGAGCTTTATCTCTACTGAGGGAGAAAGTGACTATCAACTTGCATTTCAATCATTTACAACACTAGGGTTTGTAGATTTATCTTTTATAGAGGGTCTCACATAGTGGAGCCCTCGCATATGCTATTGACCTATTTGGTGTTGTTGATTAGTCTCCAGGTATATAAACTATATTCTTGATGGCTATTGCAACTCGGGTGGTCTCGTAGGGATACACAAGCCTACCTACAACTTGTTTGGAGCAGAATACGATGTAGAAGACACCTAATATTATTTGTAAACAAGGGTTTTCAAAACCCTTCGATTGTAACTATTGTATCAATATACATTATATTGTAACATTGGAGATCAAGGCTCCCACCATATTAATACAAATTTATCTCTTCATTGTGCAATATATTTTATGTGTTGATTTTGTTATTGCTAAGTGTTGTCGATTTTTGCTTTACAAAATGACGATCACTGTGGGACCCCTAAAGGGTTTCTTATTTTAACATACCTTGTCATTTCTAATTTATGTTCTCTATTTTTGTTTCAAGTTTTTGAATATTTGATCGCGTAAAAATTGCGAAGCTAAGGTTTTTGGGAGTAGCAAAATTTGATTTGTGGTTGCATGGATGCCTTATCGCATTCGAGGGATGCCTTACTACATCCAGGAGATGCTTCATCATGTTCAAGAGACTTTGAATCACGTCCAGGAGAGTTGGGAAGAAAAAAAGTAGGCTTCCTGGGTAAGTCCTTATCAAACCCACCTCTATTTTCTTTTTTCTTTTTACAGAGAAATTAAAAAAATAAAGAAAATATTTACTTTCTATTTAAAATCAACATATTTTGCATCTTAGGCATTTACAAATATATTTCCATATATATTTTTCACATAGGATAGATCTGCATTTCTGCATCCATGTTAGTTGCATTAGAACATCCATCACATTAAATTTAAGTTTTTGCTGCTTTGTGGTGTTTTTACTCTTTACTTTGAGTGTTGTTTGCAATAATATGAAAAACATAAATAGTTGCACTTTAGGCTAAAGTCTCTCACTTTTTACTTTTTCAAGTTGGAACAAGTTATTGGTACTCGAGCTTACTCCCACTATTGGAATCACTTGATGATTTAGGGTGGATCTTAAGAGGTGTACCCTAGGTTCTTTTGGGGAACTTGGTATTGGTATTCTTGATCACCAATTTGGTTGAGTAGAAGAGGGTTTCTTGGCATTGTGAATGCCATAGACAATAGAAAATTAAAAGGAATCACACATAATCACACACATCACTTTAAACGTCAGTGAGTTGGACTTCATCACCAACCATTGATCAAGACTAGCGATAGTGGGTTTCATCTTTATCTGCTATTTTACCACATAGACACCTTAGCAACCCGTGAGTAAATTTTTTGGGTTTCATCACCAGAAAAGTTCTCATTTTCCATCCACCTTAGGAATCCACCCTGCATAGTAGTCTAGGCTTAGGCATACATCAAAACACACAAACCACAAAAAAAATAAAAATTTGTTGCAAGACATATGATTCAATTGTTTTTTGATTCGATGTGCTCTTCATTGTCCTTGCGGATTTTCACACACATCCCACACATTCACTACCCCAGTTGACTCATTAGCTTATGGTTTCAACTCGAAGCCAAGCCAAAATCATGAGTTAAGCATCTACCAACCAACCCACTTCATCCATGGAGTGCCCCACCTCTTCCCCAATCACTTATGTGGCTAACACAACTAGCCCAACACAAACATGTTTTTTGGTTTGTCTATAGGACCCTCACACATAGTATTCACTTCAAATGCTAATGTGATGCACAACGCCATCCACACCTTCATCCCAAAAATGGAACCTTACACACCAACCGATCATCGCACGACGTACAAAGACATGGATAAAGTTGGAGCTTACTTAAGATCAATTAGACCAGTCTTAGAATAACTTAACATCCCACATAGTCAAGTTCCTTATTCTTAGTTGGAACTTGCTCACTCTCATCCCCACTCCTTCAACCAAGCCTACACCAACCCTATTTTTGAGATTACATCTGCACATTCACATCACATGCCTCCACCACAACATAGCCAAATCACCTCCATCCCATATACCCATACAATTACCTATACCAATACACTCTACAAAGCACATATCAATGCAGATTCACAGATTCCCTCTACCATTCCATCCACTACCCCTCATTTTATTGCGATACCTTTCACAAATTACCCTCCACCAACATGGAAAACACCTACATTTCATCCACATCTACATCTATCACACCCACACAATCTGCTTCAAAAATTGCCATACAACAAGCATGGCAACAAATCAACTAATTGCTCATGGGCCAACAAGATGCTCATTCTTTCCCCCAACAACAAACACAGGTGGAAGATTTTAAACCCAATTCCATCCCAAGCAAACACACCTACTTCACCTAAAATCCATCTTGGGTATCACGACCTTCCCAGGTTGCTATCCCCACATCCCCATGCACCCATACCAACCCCAGTTCCACAACATAACACATTTACATTCCCCAATTCTCACCTCCATTTCACCAATAACAATCATTACATCACCAAGTCCAACCACATACCCAACATAATCAAATTCCCTTCAATCCATCTAGCCATCAACACCACATTCCCTCATAACAATTCACCACTTCATACACTACACCATCTTCACATGATCATCAAATATCTCATGGCTTCTACACACATGGAGAGGACCCTAAAATCCTAGCAATGCAACAACATATTGATAGCTTTATTTGGCATACTCCTAGTATGATGTGCCAGAAGCCTACCTTGAGACAATTAGTCAATCAATCTATCCATTTTAAGTACCATCACTATCATATCCGATAAACTTCACAGTACTAAAATTTGACAAATTTAAAGGGACCGAGGACCCTCGAGAGCACATTAGCACATTTATCCACTCATGTTTCTGGATTCAAGATCAAGATGCTTTGATGCTCAAAAATGTTTTGGGGGGAGACGCTCAAGACTGGTATAATCATCTACCTCACCACAATAATTATACATTTGAACAATTGGCAGCTAAATTTTTGGAAAGATATTCCCTCAATATTTATAAGAAAACCACATTGAATGACTTGTACAATCTTAGATAATTCAAAGAAGAGTCAGTATATAATTTTGGTAACTGTTGGAGGGTAGTTATTACCAAGTTTCCATTCTATCTACCAATGGAATAACTAACTCAAATGTTCAAAAGGAGTTGCTTAAAACCCATTTCCTTGTTGTTGTAACTTTAGCAATATAGAACATTCGACGAGGCTCTCGCTCAAGCTCGTGTCATCGAAGAGATAAAAATACAAGAGGGCAAGATAAAGCCTAAGAAAAAGGAATGGTAAAATAAGGGCCAATCAAAAGGAAATTATTTTGGCCAGTCAAAGCCTACTCAAGTAAATCAAGTGGTCCTGAGTCAGCCAATAATGACTCAACAACAACAACCAGCACAAAAACAACCATAAAAAATCAATTATGAAGCGGTTTTCCCACCCTAGAAAATTCATAATACAATGCCAATTGTGGAAAATTGTCAACATCGATAATTTACTCGACAAGACCGCATCTTCACACCTTTGCACAAATCATACGCCTCCCTTTTTTGTAGGTTGTATGATGCCAATGCTATTGCCTTGCTCAAAATCATACCTGAAGATCAAGTTAAATGTGGCAAGGGCTATAAGAAGCACCTATTTTATCCTTTCCATCGATATAAAGGACATGATATTAACAACTGTTGGTTGTTTAAACATGTGGTGCAAGATATGATAGAGCAAGGGGCCATCAAGGTTGATAGTCCTCTGGCCCAACAAAACCAAAACCTTGGTATATACCAAACACCACTTCATCATCATGAGGAACAACAATAGGCAATAAGAGAATCAAACATCAAGACTCCTCCTAATTAAAGTTAACCACGTGCAAAACTATCAAGGTTTTATGGGGGCTATTCATGTAGTTACTCGAGGTCAAAGAAGCATCAATAGAAAAAATGACCAACAACAGGCAGTTCAACCTCCTATAGCACCTCAAACAAGCATGTCTCCTGAACCTACCAATTCTCCATCACTCATCCATTTTTCCCCAATTCTTCCCAACCCATTCACCTTCCTAGTCGTCCATCACAACCAATTCATATTCCAACTCATCCACAATGATACATCATCTCACTGAGCAATCGACTAACAACTAGCCTTAAAATAGCTTTAGCCAAACTATCTATCTATGAGCTCATACAACAATCTCCCCCACACTGCGAAGCATTAATGGAAATTATAAAAAATATTGAACTCCAATCCCAAGACACTAATGCTTTCAATAATTTTATAGGAAGTATTCACATGTGCATGGAGCATTCCATCACATTCTATGATTTTGAAATTAAATCAATTTTATTAGAATCAGTGAACCCTCCATTGCATATTATGGCTCAAGTTGATATGATTCCATTTAAATGAGTGTTAATTGATATTGGCTCCTCCATCAACATCATCACCACATCCACCCTTCAACATCTCAATCTTCCACTATCACACATAAGCAAATCCACATCCACCTTAAGAGCATCCAATGATGCTCTTTATTCCACAGTTGACACCGTCGTTTACCCATAGAAGGGGTAAAAACATTGCACACCATGTTCCACATCCTTGAGGGGTACATGGCTTACAATGTACTCCTTGAATGCCCTTGGATTAGGGATATGAGATGTGTCCCTTTCATTCTACATCAATACTTAAAATATGTGCATGAGGGATAAGTTCATTGCATACCAACGAATATCAAACCGTTTAAGTACTACAATTTCATCTCAAATCCCTACGAATCCACACTTCCATCAACCCACCTATTACTAACACCATGAAACACACCATCCACTATTTATTTATCTAAAGCTTCCATTCCTGAGGATCTTACCATCACTACCCCACATCAGAATTCCACTTCTACATCCCCACCCTCATCACAGTCATCTACATATACATGTGGTTGAACCCAATCCACACTGTCTACATCATCAACATCAATATTCACTACCATTCCATCCACATAATCAACATCAACATCCACTACCATTCCATCCATGTAATCAACATCAACATACACTATAATTCCAGCCACTTTAGCACCATCAACCATCCATCAAACAACTCAACCAAATCCATCTTCATCTCCACCTGCTAATGCCTCATAAGTCAACGGATTATGAGATGCCATTCCAGCACACGTTCCTCCCACTACCTGAGCCACAAGTCATCCATGAGACTTCCACTTCTATATCCACTCCATCCACCTCATCCATATCCTCACAAGTTTAGTCCACCTCACCAATCCTAGCATTGGTGAATACGTGGTCCAAGACATCACGGTTACACCGCTAAGCATCCAAACTGTTAGGGATTACGGTCATCCACACGACCCACCCTTATCCATAGGAGTGATGTACACCATGGATTTAGCACCTAATAGAATCAATTTCATTTATGGAGGGGGTCGATTACTTGTTTGATCCACCTCTCCTAGATAAACCCAAACAACCAACCCTTGTCAATATAGAGCACATATCTGGTTTTCCATCATGATACTTTCATTGAGTCAATTGGCAAGGATATGGTGTAGGATGACGTAAAAAAGGCATGCACAAAATTATTTACACTCCATATCAATAAGTGCATGACTGTTCAAGTTTAGGCTACCACTCCCATCCCACCATTTCCTCTTTCTAATAGGCTTTTCAAAGCCTTCATTTAGGTTTAGAAGAAGAAGCCACCTACAACGATGACTTTGAGGAGGAATTCTATGAAGAATATGATGTAAATATTGATAGCTTCTGATGATTACAAAGAGGAATCAACCTCAATAATTCCATTCACCGAATAGGATGAGCATTATCTCAGACTATTTCCCATCCATAAACCCATTTTTTGTTTGCTCCTCCCTAGGGAGTGAGCTGAACCAACCGGTGAACCACCACCTCCACTTCATTGATCCACTTCACCAAAACATTTGGTAACATATGTACATAATAAAAAAAATCAAAAACACAAAAAACAAATCTTTAGAGTGCATTTGCATGGTATTATCATTTGTGTTTACAAGTGTTTCTTGCTGCTATTCAGGTTCCCAAGGTTCCTTCATCGATATCAGCAAATAGGGTAAAACTCAACCATTCCATTACCAACCAGCATTCCCCACTAAGTCAACATGAATCCTGTTGACTTATTCACCCTACTCCGTAATCCATACGATTTGGCAAAACCAATTCCACTTGACATTAGCCTTATTGATATGGAATGAATTTCATCACCACCATCCTTTGTCAAATTTATCCTTTTTGAGAAATTGTTAAGAGCTTCCTATGCTTAAATTCCTTCGTCACCCTCACCTTCACCTTCACTTTCAAATTTGATTTCACCCTCAGATCTTGAGGTTTTCTAGGAAGACATAGAAGAGACTGAGTCAGAAGAATTTGATAATGTCATTGATGACATTCATCTGATCCCAATGCTCCATCAAATTGAGGAAGGTTCTCACATGTCCATTGAAGATACCATTGATGTGAACCTTAGTTCAGATGCGAACAATCCATAAATTGTTAAACTTGGAAAAAATTTATCCATTGATGAATAAGAACAATTGATAGCTCTCCTCAAGAAGAAGAAGGGCATATTTGCATGGTCCTATAAAGACATGCTTGATCTTAACCCTAACTTGGTTTTCCACAATTTAACCTTGCATCTTGATGCTAAGCTGGTCAAACAAAAATTGATAAAGATACATCCTACCATTGCCCTCATGGTCAAAGAAGAGCTTCAAAAGCTATTATATGTGGGTTTCATTGTATCCATTGATTATCTTGAGTGGCTTTCAAACATGGTACCTGTTCCTAAACTTAACGGGGTGATATGCATTTGCACTGACTTTTGAGATCTTAAAAAAGCGTATCTTAAGGATGACTTTCCTCTATCGAACATCGATACGCTTATTGAAACTTGTGCTAGCCATGAAATGCTTTCATTAATGGATGATTTTTTAGTATACAACTATATTCGAATCAATCCTGATGACCAACACAAAACAACATTCACTACACCTTGGGATACTTTTTGTTACAAGGTGATGCCATTCAGCCTTAAAAATGTAGGTACCACTTATCAATGTGCCATTACATACATATTCCATGATTACATGCATAATATCATCAAAAATTATGTGGATGATCTCTTGGAAAAATCTAAAACACGACAAGAGCACATTGGTAATAATATTTGATTGAATTCTAGAGCATAATGTAAGGTTGAACCCCAAAAAGTGTGTCTTTGGTGTCACCTTAGGCAAAATACTAGGATTAATTATCTCCAAAATAGGTATTGAAGTGGACCCAAACAAGGTCAAGGCCATCATGGAGATGCCTCCCCCAAAAAACTTGAAAGAGTTGTGTAGTTTACAAGGAAATATCCAATCGATCCATCATTTCATTGCACAACTCTTAGACAAATGTAGACCATTCAATCACCTACTATAAAAGAGGGTGACATTTTCATGGATAGATTAATGCCAAAAAACTTTTGATGATATCAAAAAATACTTGGATTTTTCACCAGTCATAACTCCTCCTAGTTTAGGGATCCCATTCTATCTTTATGTCTCAACAATGGACTTTGAATTAGGGACAATGCTTGCTCAAAATAACAAAAACAACTAAGAGCAAACTCTATATTACATTAGTCAAACAAATAACCTACTACAAAAGGGGGTGACATTTTCATGGACAAATGAATGTGTAAAAGCTTTTAATGATATCAAGCAATACTTGGCTTCTCCACCAGTCTTAACTCCTCCTCGTCTAGGGGTACCCTTCAATATTTATGTCTCAATAATGGAATTTGCATTAGAGACAATGCTTGCTCAAAAGAACAAAAACAACCAAGAGCAAACTGTATATTACATTAGTCGAACATTGGTAAGCTATAAAACTAGATATGCTTATGTCAAAAAATTGTGCCTAGCAGTGTTTTTTGGCACTAAGAAACTCAGACATTACATGCTAAGCCACACAACATATGTTATAGCTCACAAAAATCCTCTATGTTATATGATGTCTCGTACTTACAATAACACCAACACCAAAAATGGATAATGCTTATGATAGACTTTGATCTTGAGTTCATCAACAAAAATCCATTAAATATCAGGTGATAGCCAATAATATTGTAGAATATCCACTTCCTAGTGATCAACCTATAGACACCTAAAAGTCGCATTTGGTCGTAAGTTCATCCTTCACGATTAATTAAGTCGCAAACCTCACAAAATTGCACTAATTAATCCCAAAACACCTTGTATTCACAAAAGGGCTATCCATAAGCCCCTTTAGGCCATCTAAGCCCTTTCCTACACCTAATCATGGTCCCCATGTGACCTCCTCCAAAAACCCTAATCATGGTAACCCTAATCTTAGTTTAAAAGTCACTTTATCATTAAAGTGCACTTTATGACTTAAACATGATTAATTAGGGATAATCAAGATTAACCCTAATATTATCCTCACACATGTGTGCACCCATCACTTAGTTAAGATATTTAAAAGATGCTTAACTTAATCACAACCTAACCTAGGATTTACCTAATCAGGGTTAACCTCAACCCTTGCTCACACATGTGTGCACATAGGATATTTCTAGATTCCTCTTCAGGGCATATGAAGGAATGACTCACCTTCCACTTCACCCTTTTAACCTCACCATGGTTGAGATCTAACCTAGGGTTCATGCCACCTCACAAAGGACACCTCACCCCCCTAGCCTTGGCCCACTCTATAAATAGATGGCCATTTTCACCATGAAATAACTCTTGCTCTTTTGGTTTACTTACCAAAACTCTACAGAAATCACTCCAGACTATTCTCCATCACTTTCGCATCCATCATACATCAAGCAATAGTACTAGGAGTTCATCCAGATAGAAATCTATAGAATCAATCAACAACAGTAAGGTTCACACACCACCATGCGAACCCAAGCAGAGGTTCGCACACTACCATGCAAACCTGGTCTACAACCATTCTAGAGCTACAGATCAGGTAAGTATCACTTGTTTACAGTTTCTACAACTTTATTTTCAATTTTCATCATGTTTTCTTTCATTTTAACATCATTTTTATCTTCATAAATATGGGATCTGATCAATGATAGGTCCCCAAATGTACTAACCCATTTTTGCAGGCCCAAATAGGTACAAAGGATATTTTCAAGCACCCAAGTAATGGCACACGTGCAAGAAGCCCATCTACATTGAGGGCACCGAAAGACATCAACGAATGCACCACATTCACATTGAGAAAAGAGGAAAACCCTTCTTGAGAGAAGTTTATGTTGTAACCCCTTTTAAATCAATAAAAGAGCATTCAGTTATTATTTCATTAGTTTTGGAATTGGTGACTTTCATGTGTTACATTCTGGCACGCTCGGTGGGACCCCCACAAACTATTTTAGATTAGCTCCATTGCTATCTAATTCACTTTATGGTCTACTTTTCTATGTTGCAGGTACTATAAATCTAGAGGAGAGTCCATAATAGCCTTGAGACACACTTCAGGCCTTCCGCTATGAAGTTGTAGCCTTCTACACCTAGTTCACACACTATCATGTGAACCTCTAGATAGGGTTCGCACACCACCACATGAACCATACAAAACTGCTTCAGAACAGATCCCAAACTCTATAACTTCTCACAAGATAGACACAAGAAGGATCATCCAGTATACTTGGCATCAGGTATTTTACTCAAAGTGATTGTTTTTCAAAAACATTAAATCAAATTTCAAATTTCTTTTCAAAGCACTAGATTAGATTTCCAATTTCTTTCAAAGCACCTAGATTAAATTTTCAAATCTCTTTCAACAACACTTAGATTAAATTTCAAATCTCTTTTCAAATCACTAGATTAGATTTCAAATTTCTTTCAAAACACTTAGATTAAATTTCAAATCTCTTTTCAAAACACTAGATTAAATTTCAAATCTCTTTCAAAACACTTAGATTAAATTTCAAATCTCTTTTCAAATCACTAGATTAGATTTCAAATTTCTTTCAAAGCACTTAGATTAAATTTTAAATCTCTTTTCAAAGCACTTAGATAGATTTCAAATCTCTTTCCTCCACATTCTATCTTGATTTCTTTCAAGCTTTCTAGAATAGATTTCAATTTCAAAAGGCATCTAGGTTTAGTTTCTTTTGAAAAGGCATTTAGCTAGATTTGCTTTCATATCATCGATAGTTAACTCACCACCACACACTCATATTTCATACACAGTGGTAATATTAGACTTCATCCCCAATCCCCACTCGAGACTGGTGACATTGAAATTCATCTCCTTCCACCAGCTCACCCCTAGACACCATAGTAGCCCCTAGGAGTGGTTTTTCAGACTTCATCACCAGAAGATCCCCTACTCTTGAGACTAGTTTTCTAAAATTCATCACCAAAAGGGACCTTCAAAGTAGGATAGGATTAGACACCTTTGTTCACAAGGCTTACATAATCTAGTACATTATTACTACTCATCCAAGGGTGAAGCGACCACTCCGCTAGACCAGTAGTAGATCTTAGACAGTTCCACCTCTTCTCATAAGAGGATTTTGACTCATTAGAGCATTTTGAGTTCCCCCTTTGGATACCATTTTATTATACCTTATTCCATTTAGTTGCCACTCACCTATTGAGACATAGTTCTATTCTATGCACCCTTGGGTGTTGTAGGAGGTTCTATGTCGATGACATTCCTTTTTTTTTCACTTCATTTCTAGTGTCATGTCCTAGAGTAGGTACTATCATCAAAACACACAAAAACAAAAATATTTGCTTTTATTTACTTAGAATTGATTCTAGTTACGTTCTTGTATTACACTCTCACAAAAATTAGTTTCAACACATTCACTTTCTAGCAAACCCACTTGCTAGATATTCACAGTCTATCACTATCATTTTTCTATTAGATTTACCCTCTATTTTAGGTTCACACAATAGTGTGCAAACCAAGTTCTCATAGTACAAGTTTGCATACTAGTGTGCAAAATTTGTTCCAGTACATAGACACACACATAATTTTACATAGAACACACACACTAGTTCAGATTTTCATTTTTAAATAGTTTTGAGCACTCAATCATAGTACACATCACCATGCCTATTTTTACTCATAGTCAGGCACACGAGCAAGCATGCCTTGCTAAGGAGGTTTCCCATGCTACCTCCAACCAGTCTAGTACTCCCTCTCAATTCACGAGGGAACCTTCCACGCTCACACCTGATCTCCTCACTAGTTTCGAACCATCTTACCCACATACCATGACCCAAGGTGAGACTTCCATTTCAAGTAACATGCCTGCCACATCCTCTAGTGAGGATCATCCTCTTCTTCCTCATTCCCCTCCACTTAATCCACCTTCTACATTTTATGATCATGTTATCTACACAACATCTAGGAGATCCATCTCCATATCTTATTATTGATGAAGAGACTCCACCTACTTCACCCACATCTTCTCATCCATTTCTCCAGGATCCATCTCATTCTCTTCTCGAGGATGATCCCTCTTTGCTTTATCATCCTCACCTCAAGACTACATCATCTACCCCCATAGTAGGGATGATTTTAGATCCTCAATCCTCCACTCCTGGCACTCATGCACCTTCATCACAATCAACCCCACAATAGTCATCATTACAATAACAATACACCTCACTTACATCATCCCATCCATACACTTCACACACACCACAACAACCACCTTCACAACACTCATATCTTCCATCTTTAACTCAAACATCGCAACCACCATCCCAATCACAACAATTCATTTCATCACAACATCAACAAGTCCCATCTTCACAACTCTTTGTGGATACGTTCACCACTCCTTCTTAGGCTTCCACCTTTGATGCTTATACTCCTTCATCACTTCCACCACCTATATTCCCCTCTTTTGGGATGTATGATATGCCATATTCCACTCCACTTCCACCTTCATCTACTTCCACCTTTCACCTTCCTCCACCTCATCCATTTTAGGCTCCCCCTTCCATTCCTCTTTCTTCTTATAATCCACTTTATCCATCTTATCTCGCCAATCCCCCATGCTATTCTACCCAACCTGAGTTTTCTATTCATCACTCATCTAATCCGATGCAACTCCCATATTTTGGCACATCATCTCATACTCCACCTTCTTCCTCTCTTCAAACACCACTTCCCCCACCACAATCCACTATGCCTACATTCTTTACATCACCTCCTTCCTGGTCTTCCACACCAACCGTGCAACCATCACAATAGGTTCTGATGCACCAAGTACAAGCTTCCCAACCATAATTTTTCCATTCACAATAGATGTCTACCCCACAATAGATTCTCCCATCTACTCCCATATTTCACACCTTCCAACAACAACATCCATAGGAATAATTTTAGTATACTCCCCTTTCACAATGGGAGGAGCAACAACTACAATATCCTCCTCATTCTCATTCTTCCACCATTTCATCACAATTTATTTCAGCCCCATCAACTAAACTCCAACTCTTACAAGAACAAATCAAAATGTTGGATCTACGCACGACTAGTTACGAGCCCCAAAAACCCACATATAATGAGTTATGCAATGAACCCATTCATCCCTCAGTTCCCATTCCTCCTTATCCTTACCATTTCGAGATTCTAAAATTTAAGAAATACAAGGGTAAAGATGATCCTCGAGAACATATCAACAATTATCGCTTCGCATGCTACCAACTTCATGATAGTGATCCCCTCATGTTGCGTACTTTTGCTCTTTCACTTGGGGGACAAGCCCTTGATTGGTACAACATGCTTCCATGCCATAGCCTGTTCACATTTGAATAGTTGGCTAACTCATTTCTAGAACACTTTTCCATCAACATCAAGAAAAATATGAACTTTTTTTATGTATATGCCTTGCGATAGGCTGATGATGAACCTATCACTAGATTTCATTTCTTGATGGAGATCGGTCATTCACGACCTAGCTTATAGCCTCCCTTCTATCGAACTCATCACACTATTCACTAAAATTTATCACAAACACATTTCTATACCTTTGCAATTGCATCAAAGCCGCACATTTGATGAAGCCATCACTCAGGAAAAAGTCATTGAGGACATCAAAGTCCAATCTAGAAAAATCAAACTTTAGTAGAAGACATCCTACCCCTCAAATTTTTGCTTCAATCATAATGCTCTGAATCCACCCTTTTCCAAACCACCACAAACCAATCAAGTAGCGATAACCTCTCCAGCTTCTTCATCAATCTCACAACCTCCTCCTCCACAACAATAGTTATTTCATACTAATGCACCTCCTCCATATAATCCACAACAAGCTCATGGTCTTCATCCTCAATACCCACAATACAATTGGACTCCACTTTTTGAGCCTCTACCAACTTTATTCTAGAGGTTGTTTGATGTTGGTCATATTACATTACCCAACATTAGACCCATAGACCCGAATCAACCCAAACCTCATGGGTACAATGAACAGGCCTTTTATGCTTACCATCGATAACATGACCATGATGTCGGGTCTTGCCACTCCTTTCATGGCTTGGTACAAGATCTTATCGATCATGGTACTATCCAAGTTTTGAACCCCCTTGCACCACAAAATCAAAATCTAGGTATTTATCAGAACCCATTACCTAAACATGGGGGGACTAATCCTCAAGGGGCTCAACCCACTCAACAAACCCAATCAAGGTAAGTCAATCATATCCACCATGATCCTCCCTCACATGGAGTGGTTGGCATGATTAACCTCACTACTCATAATCAGTGTTATCCACCACGTCAAGATGCACCCATTGCTTCACCTCCACCACCATTTACTTCTCCTCACTCACCCACAACATCAAATGTTTCACCACCTCTACCACATAATATCATCACTATTCATGGTAGTCTCACCCATCAATTGCACAATGCTCCAGCTAGATTATCCATTTTTGATCTTTTACAACAATCTCACCCTCATCATGAAGCTTTAAACGATATTCTTCACTCCATTGAACTCAAAACCAATGATACCAATGCATTTATAAATTTCATTGGGAACATACCTTGATGCATGCAACCTTCGATCAACTTCCATGACCATAAAATTATCGAGCTTATAGGTGAGGGAGCTGATCCTCCACTACATATCCAAGCAACCATCAATGACATCACTTACAAGCGTGTCCTCATTGATACTGACTTTTCTATCAACATCATATCTACCACTGCCCTTCATCACCTTCACATTCCACCTACTCATTTTGCTACACCTTCACTCGACCTTCGAGATTTTTATGGTTCTATGCATCCCACAGTAGGTTCCATCATTCTACCCATCCGAGTAGGTGTAAGGACCATGTCTACCTTATTCCATGTCATTCAAGGTGAGATGCAATACAATCTCTTGCTTGGACATCCATGGATCCATGATATGCAATGTGTTCCATCTACCTTACACCATTGTCTCAAATACGTGCATAACGGACTAGTCCATTGCATTCCCATCGATGGTGATCCTTTCAAATTTTACAACATCACAGATCTTCCACCAGGACCTTCATCATCCTCTACCCGAGTCATTCCTATTCCTTCACATCATTAGGTAGAGGCATCCACTTCCACTCCACCACCTACCTCATCCTCGCATCACCCACCTGGGATGCACACACATTCTTCTACATCTACTTCCCACATGCCATCATCTTCTTCTATGGATCCTCCTATTACTTTCATACCTTTCTCACCACCTTCTTCATGGCCTCCTACTCCATCTCACCCATATTCTTCTATGGATCCCCCTCTCACCTTCTTCATCCTCCTCCATCTCACCCATATTCTTCTATAGATCCTCCTATCCTCCCTACTCCTCATACACCCCCACTCCCATTCCATCCTCGACCTTGATCTTTCACTTCATCTCACAACATGACTCCTACTCACCCCACATCATAATTTCCACATGTTGCTCATCCTATTCCTTCCATCATAACTAAATGTCATGATTGGGAATAATGAGCCTCCCATTTGTATGCCCAACTATTCCAATCTCCTCATGCCACCATACATGACTCCCAAATTTCTTCTTCTTCCTCTGATTCAGACTCACCACCTCGTTCACCACCTCATACTTCACCACAAGTATCCATTTTCATGACCAATTTTAGTCTCGATGAATACAATATTCATGATGCTCATGTGCATCCTCCCATAATCCAATCTATCCATGACTTTGGTCACCCTTCTACCTCAGTACTGACCATAGGTACCATCATTCCACTTGGTCCACCTAACAATTATACAAATTTCATTTATGTAGGCCTTGATTCATCGCTCCCAATAACTATACCCCCACCACCACAATATAGCTTTTGTGGCACCTTAGACCATATGTCCAATCCACACTTCACTTTATGCTACCTTTAATATTTTCATTAGCATGGTTTTGGGTTAGGACATTATGAACAAGGCTTACGAATACCTATTAACCCCTACATTCAACTACCTATGAATAAATCTGGTTTGGGTTATCACCCTACAACCATTCACTCACTAGAAGATGAACTTCAAGACCTCACTCTTCATCCTTCAATAGTTCCTATACACTCATTAGAATATGAACTTGAAATCGATGTCCTCGATGATTGTCCCTCCCCTCATTCCACCATCAACATACCATGTACATTCTTTCAAGAATCACCCCTTTCTAATGCCACATCCGCCTACTTCATTGATGATCTGGTCGATAGATTTATTACCCTTTCCCTCACTTATCCTCACTTAGATCACACCCTTTCACCTTCCTCTCCATTACCTATACATTCATACATACCTTTGCACAATCATCGATAGGTCCACCATTCTATGGCTCAACCTCACTCTCCACCCATGGTTTTACATCCTCCATTGAATCTAACATACCATTCACATCCTTCTGAGTCTTCATCCCCATGCTCTCCATATTCCACAATCTTGACCACCTCTATTAATATGGTTTTCATCGACTTGTTCACCCCACTTCACTATGCATCTCATCCAAATCAAACGGATGCACCCAACCTAGACTTCATCAACTTCACTCACATATCACCTACACCCTTATCACAAGATTTCTTGCTATCACCACCCATGCTACGCACCACAAATGCTCCTTCACCATCTACTCCACCTCATATCCCTTGGATTAACCATATAGATGTATATCTAGATGATGAGTTTGACTTACCCGAGGCTATCGATGACCTCCATCTCATCCCCATTCCTGCTCAACTCCAAGATGGCTCCCACATGCTTGTGGAAGACACTATCGATGTTGACATTGGTGATGATCCTACCAACCCCCACATCATTAAACTTACCACCAACCTCTCCTTAGAGGAGTGCACCATGTTTACCTCCTTTCTTAAGGAGTACATCAAAGTCTTTGCATGGTCCTACATGGACATGCCCGGACTCGACCCATCACTAGTCATTCACAACCTTACACTTGATGAGGGTGCCAAGCCCATCAAAAAAAAATTATGATGCATGCATCCCATGATTGCGTTAATGGTAAAATTTAAACTCCAAAAGCTTCTTGATGTAGGGTTCATACAACCAATCGATTATCCAAAATGGGTGTCCAACATGGTCCTAGTACCAAAGCCCACTAGGGATGTCCATGTATGCACTAATTTTTAGGATCTGAACAAAGCCTATCCCAAGGACAATTTCCCACTCCCCAACATCGATACATTGGTTGATTCTATAGCAGGCCATGAAATGATATCTCTCATGGATGGCTTTTTAGCTATAACCAAATCAAGATCAACCCTACTGATCAACACAAGACTTCCTTTACGATCCCTTGGGGGACTTTTTGTTATAAGGTCATGCCTTTTGGCCTTAAGAACGTTGGGGCAACCTACCAGTGTGCTATGACATACATCTTCCATGACTACATGCACAAGATTATGGAAGATTACATTGATGATCTTATTGCCAAATCTAAAGAGTGCTCACAACATCTTGTAGACCTCCATAAAATCTTTGATCACCTCCTTGAACACAACGTGTGGTTAAACCCAAAGAAGTGTGTCTTTGGTGTTACTTCAGGCAATATTTTGGGATTCATCATCTCTCAATGGGGCATTGAAGTCGATCCCAACAAAGTCAAAGCTATTCTCGAGATGCCTCCCCCTACGAATCTCAAGCAGCTACATAGCTTGTAGGGCAAAATCCAAGCAATTCATCACTTCATCACCCAATTTTCTGACAAGTGTAAGCCATTTAACCACCTCTTGCAAAAAGGGGTCACCTTCAAATGGGATTCTCACTACCAACAAGCTTTTGATGCAATTAAAGCTTATCTCACTTCTCCACTAGTTCTATCTCCACCACATCAACAATTATCATTCTTCCTATACATTTCTACCATAAATTTTGCACTAGGAATATTATTGGCCCAGAAGAATGTGCTCAACCATGAGCAAGCTATATACTATATCAACTACACTTTGGTCAGTTATAAAACATGATATGCTTACATGGAAAATCTATGCCTGGTTGTAGTCTTTGCTACACAAAAGTTATGCCATTACATGCTCAACCATACAACCTTTGTAATCGCTCATGATAACCCCTTACGATACATGATGAATAAGAGTTATCATAACTCTCATACCACCAAATGGATCATGCTCCTTACTAAATTTGACCTCGAATTCATTTCTCAAAATTCCATTAAAGGGGCAAGTGATCACTGACCAACTCGTTGAGGCTCCATTACCTGATGACCAACCACTCCTCATTCAACTTCTCGATGATTCTATTTTTCACATCACTAAAGCTGAAGAATATGTAGAACCAAAAATTCTAAATGATCTAACATTATTCTTTGATGGCTCTCATTGTGCACATGTTAGGGGTGCTAGGATCATATTTTTCACACCTGATGGGGAACCACTCCCCTTCTCCTTTAAATTAGGTTTTCCTTACACAAATAATAATTTCGAATATGAAGCTCTCATTCTCAGCTTAAAGCAAGCACTTTCTATGCATATTAGATATCTTCAAATCTTTGGTGACTCTCTCCTTATCATCAATCAAGTCAAGGAACTATGGCAATGTCATTACCCTATACTTCAATAATACAAGAAAATCACTCAACATATACTCACCCAACTTGAGTGGTATGATATTGAGGCCACCCCATGCTCTTCCAACCATTTCACTGACACCATGGCTTCTCTAGGCTCCCTAGTACCATAAAATCCACTCTCTAACACAACGCATGTGTCCATTCATACCTTATCTCAATCTACCATTTCACCCTCACCCCCTACCAATGATGATGGCATCCATGTCATCCACATTGAGCCACATGATCCTTGGTTTTCTCAAATTAAGGATTACATCAAGTTAGGTTTTCTCCCTTGTGATTTACCACATGCTCATCATCGAGCATTCAAGCAAAGGGTGATTCGCTACATGCTACTAGGGGACATCCTCTACCATCATAGTCATGATGGCATCCTTCTACATTACCTCAAACCACATGAGGCTCAATGAGTGGTTCAAGAAACCCATGATGGAACTTGTAATGGCCACTTCAGTGGCATGGCCATTACCAAGTGCATCTTATGCATGGGATACTATTGGCCCAAAATGGAGCATGATTGTTGTGAGTATGTTAAATGATGCATCAAGTGTCAACAACATGCTAATCTCACACACTTACCTTCACAAGCACTGCAACCTATCCAATCCATGTGGCCCTTCTCACAATGGGGTTTAGATCTTATTGGATAAATTACACCTACTTCATCTAGCAACCATAAGTTCATCATCACCACTACCGAATATTTCATAAAGTGGGTCGAAGCTATCCCACTTGTTCAAACCACAAGAGCCAAAATCATGGTGTTCATCACTAAACACATCATATGCCACTTTGGAATCCCCTCATAGATCATTTTTGACAATGGTACACCATTTAAAAATAAGAATATCCATGCATTGTGCACCAAATTCAACATCCATCACAACTTCTCTACCCCATACTACCCTTAGGGTAATGGCCAAGCAGAAGCTACCAATAAAACCATCTGTGCCATCCTTCACAAAACTATTGTAGAGTCTCATCATGATTGGCATAATCAAATGCCATTGGCCTTGTGGGCCTATCAAATGAGCATTCGTACCCCCACTAGGGCAACACCATTCTCTCTGGTTTATGGTGTTGAAGCCATTATGCCCCTAGAACTTGAGATACCTTCCTTACGCATCTCCATGCAAGACTTCATAGATGATGATACTGCTCATCAAGCTAGACTCGACCAATTGACTCTCCTAGATGAACATCACATTCATACTATCAAACACACTCATGTTTACCAAGATCATCTCCATCATGCCTACAATAGTAAGGTACACCAATGAGAATTCTAGATCGATGACTTGGTTCTTAAAGAGAACCAACAGATCACTAGCCAACCCTACCAATTGCATGACAAATTCATACCCAATTGGCTAGGTCCTTACATTATCACCCATAAATTTAGTTCTAGGGCCTATCGATTGGCTAATCTCAAAGGTCTTGCAGAACCCAAACCCATCAACATCATTCATCTCCATGCATTCAATGCCTAACTATGTTAGGTATAATTCACTAGTCATTGTACATACCATCATAGTTATGTTGTATATATCATCTCGCTAGTACACTCACGATGCACATTACACCAAACACACACTCCTCACTTTTTGTTACACAACAAAAAATTTTTCTTTTATATGTCATTTTTATGTTGTTTATACATTTTGTCTTGCAGGTTCATTATCATTGGCTGCACCACCTTTGTTGGGACACATCACATTAGATTTACATCATGATATACCTTCAACCCATCATGCAGGACTTCCCGATACTCCTCCCTTCACCAAATACCCCACTTAAACATACGGAGCCACCTAACTCTATCCATGTTCATAATTCATCTTTCTCTTCCCACATAGACCATGACACTCCAATCCTTCCTCCTCTTGATCATAGAGATTCACCTATCTCTCCTCACTCCAATGATAGTAATGCCACCATTTCCTCCTTTGTAGACATGAAGGAACATTCCCCCTCCTCTTACCCAAACATGAGGAACCCATCTCCTCCCACCTTCATCGATGAGAGAAATCCATACATGCCCGCTTCTTTAACTCGACACACTTCCTTTATCTCCTTTCCTCCCAACAAGGGGAACCCACCTACTTTCTCCCACTCCTTAGGGTTACCTTTACCTCTAGCCAATGGGATGTCACCCTATGACCAAGACCTTCACTAGCATCTTTCCCATTCTACCCCTTCACGTACATACCCATCTCGACATCATCACTCCCCATAGCCATCATAAGCCCCACCTCTTCTCAGGACACCTCCAGTCCCATTCCATGGTACTTACCTTCAGCACCCACCACCACCACATCACCATCACCCATCTTCACCTCCCTCACCTCATCCATCTCCATATCTACACCCATATCCAACTTCACCCATCCCACTAGGTTCCCATTCTCCTCTCGCTTTGATACCATCTCCTCCACCCATCGACCTCCAACACATTCTCGCTCAACTTGACAACCTTGAGTTACACTTAAGTCATTATCGATGTCATTCACCTACTCATCATTCTATTATGACTAATCCCCCATTACCCCTTCCATACATGTCCCTCATCCTCACACATAGAATTCACCAAATCCGAGGTCAGTAGTCCACCCACCCCCACCTAACCCACCTCTCCTATGATCATCACCTCCCACACCTTACATCTACCCCATGCCTATCCTCTCAGAGCCTCTCTCTCACACCTTTCACCAACTACTTCACGTAGGGCTCCTCATTCTACCTGAGATCAAACCAAATGACCCACATCACCCAAAACCAAGGGGATACAATGAACATCAATTATGTGTCTACCATCATCAATAAGGGCATGATATCAACAAGTATCATATTTTTGAATACCTCATCCACAACATGGTGGATGGGAAAGATCCACCATATTTTGAGCATGCCACCTCTCCCACTAGAGTTTAGAGCATCCCACCTCATCCCATGCCCTACTCCACTCCATCACATACATCATTCACTTCCACACCCCACTACTTCCAGTAGCTACACAGTCACACAACCTATCAAGACACTAGTCACATTGCCACTACGCCTAGTCATTCATAACCTGAGCATCACCATTACCCCCATCCTTAGTCCATCCCCCTATCTTCTTCATTTCCCTTCTTATTATTTCCTCACACCCTTCCTTCTTTTTTATTTTCCTTCTTATTATTTCTGCTTTTATGGTCACCCACTTCCCTTCTAATTTTCCTTCTTTATTTCTCACCATCCTTCTAATTTCCTTCTTATTTTGCACTTTTGTATGGTCATCGCTTGAGCGACTACATACCTATGCTAAATTCCTCATCTTTCCCTTTATTTTCTTCTTCCTCCCTTCTTTGTTTCTTTCATTCCTTCCAATCTGCTTCATACAATTTTGCTTTTATCCATCATCTCTTTTGCCTATCACTCTTCTCGATATGGTCAATCATACACATTCTCCTTTTACATTCATCTTTTCCACCTCCTACACATCCCCCCATGTTGGGGCAACTACATCTAATGTTCTTCCTTCTCTATCACCTTATTTTCACATATTCACCTCTTTCATGACATTTTCCAACCTCATTCCCTTTTAGTTCCACAACTTCCTCTTGTACATATTTTCCTACATACATATTTCTTTCATGATGCTCCATTGCATATCCACATGTATATCCATTACATCCACATCCATACTTGTACATTCTTATTGTAGAAATGCACTCATGATGGATTAAAACACACACTTGTTAGCATCACCATTTGGATGTCCACTCCCCTTTTTAGGATTATGGATTGTACAGAGTTTTGCGTGATTTGACCATTCACAAGTTAAGCCAATCAAACGTCACCTCTAGTTGACAAGTTCTCATGCTTCTCACAACTTCCCTTGGTTGGTTTGATTTCTTTCATGGACCACTCACACATTTCACATCTTAAGCAAATTTTGAGTCTAGGGAAGACAACACCTTGTGTAGACATCACCATTTAGCGAATGGTTTCCCCTGCTCATCCTATCATTTGCGTGATCAAAATAAAACCTGGGGATAAACAAAGGGACAAGCATAAGAAAAAATAGAAAATGGGTAGAAAACAAAAGCCAATGCCCACAAAAAAAGAAAAAAGAGCACCACAAAAAGAGAATCAAAAGGAAGAGGGGTAGAAAAAAAAAGGAAATACCTCCAAGAGTACTACCAAATTGCTTGAATCCCTTTGGTCCTTCGGTTTAACATAACATCATAGGGTGATTTTCATCGCCAACAATAGGCTCCAAGAGCCTGCCTGGTAGTGGAATAGTCTTACAAGTGGTGACACATCTATCACATTAGTGACCTTCTCTTGTACAGATCACTACATGCTTATGGATGAGCTAGCTATTTTGGCTAAGTTTACAACAGGTTAGTCCCACCTCCCTCAAAATGGATAAATGAACATCACTCATCGCACACACTGGTCCATGATAGACTTCCATTCAGTCAGGATAGTTATGAGTTGTTGTTGAACCTTGTTAAATTTCTCACGGGGTTTGATTGCTACAACTATGATAGTCAAATTCACTACATAAAGCTCCTTTGCCATCTTACATCTTTGAGATAACAGAATGGATCACATTGCCACTAGTTTTGCAATGATACAAGTGCTTCCTACATGCATTTCATCATACACATACATTGCATCCATATTATGCACTCCTTCTACATATTAGTCATTTCATTTGACTCCCATGCATTCTCTACTCTACATCCGATCAGATTCATCCATCTACATTGCATCATTTTTTATTACTCTAAATCTACAATGATATCATTTCTTATACATACTACTACATGCCTACATATTCTTCCATATTACATTCACTTACATCTACCATATCTTACATTATACATACACATAATCCTAAGCTATTCATTCATCCACACAAATCATAACACATGTAAATAAAGCCACAAATAGAAACATATAAGTATATATATAAACAATGCCCTCGAGCTACAAAATCAAGTGTACATAATATACATATGTGGTTGGCCATCTAGCCACCACCTCACTCTACAACACTAACAAGCCATCTCACCCCTACTGCCCACTAGGAGTCTCTCCACTCTCCTCTTATGCCATCGATATCACCTCTAATATTCGCTCCTTGGGCATCCTACTCGACTCTGGGGCACCTCCCACCGTCTGTGAGGCTACTGGCATCGCCATCCTCTACTCTCTTAGTACCATAGAAGGGATACTCTATAGAATCTATCATGATTATGTATGAGATCATGATATTGATATCGATTATGTATGAGATCATGATCTTGATTATGTATGAGATCATGATTATGTATGAGATCATGATCTTGATATCTAGAATCTCCCTGTGTATTTAGGGAGCCCATGGTCATACATAGTCAATCACACCTCGCATTATGCCCTCATCGATGTCTCCTTTGCATACATCCCATTCAAGTTTATGTTTTCTCACTACAAATGATCTATATTGACTCATAAGCCTACCACCTCAATCCTGGCCTACTCGCCTACTAACCTAACTCCCTCTACCTCCTCCCATACCTATTGATATCACTCTATCTTCTTGCGTAGGTGTGCTACCTCCATCTCTATAGCTTGCACCACACTAGCATCTACCTGCACCTCATGTGCTCACTGCACACTCTCTTATAGCACTACAATATCTGATATCACCCTCTACTCTATAGTCATAGTCTCATGTACTTGGCACTATAGTTGTCCTACACTCTTTATAAAACTTACCTACTTAGCTGTAAGCTACGCTCTCACCTCATTGCACTCTCTCCTCAATGCATCCCTCTCAATGGCCACATCACATCTCTCATGGCCACTTCCACCTGACATTGTAGCTACCAATCCCTCTTCGTGTGGCTTAGCTGTAAGCTATGCCCTTACCTCATCATACTCTACCCTCAATCCATATTTTTCTATGGCTAGCTTTCCCATCTCTATCATAGTTTTCACTAAACTGTCCTCTATCTTTCACCTATCTGATGAGGCCAAGAATTACCTCATTCATGGACTAATTTTGGATAACACATAAACTATTTCATTGAACTTATGCTATATTTTGCATGCTAATTTTGATGATTGAATGCATTATGTATTGATATTTACATGTTTTGAATGTTCAGGAGCATAATACTCTATTTTAGCCATTTTCTGCATTTTTTGAATTGTTTTAGCTGATTTACCTAGCAAATAAATATTTATTTGAATATGTAATAATGTATGTTGATGTGTATTTCATTTTGGGATTATTTCATTTGTTTTCATTACCTCCTAACTAGTTCAAATTACAAAAAGGTGCCAAAACCTGTTCAAACTGGTATGACTGTGCAGAAATCATAATTTGACCATACAAATTCTAGCCAGCTATGCATAAATAGCATGGATTGGAATTGGTCAGCTCCAACACGTAAAACCTATGGAATTAGTCTTCTAAGGACTTATAAATACTACTTACCTATTCAAACCTACTTTCCTATTCTTATATTGTACAGATAAGAGTCAAATTGGTTAAACTACCTGATATTCCGGAGCAGCTCCGGAATGAGCGGAGCAGGACCAATTTTGGTCAAAACTATCAACAAAACGGTAAGAAAGGTGGAAAAAAATGAAATGAGGATGGATACAATTGTATGAGGGATTCTATCACCCCTTCCAATGCATTTATCCCAATGGATTACACCCAAAAAGTAAAATGGATATGCTATAGAACAGTTTCCTGCATTTCAGGAAGACAACTCCAAAACAGCTGTTGAATCCCTGAAAAGCAACAACAAAATGAATCAACATATGTAATAGAGTAGTATAAATAACCAAGCTCCCATATTGGTTGAGCAAATAGATATGCATAGATAGATATTTAGATAGAGATATGCTTTCATAGTTTTCAACTGTAACAAAGCAGTAATTCTGTAGGATTTCTCCTACATTATTGTAATATCACTTCATAATCAATAAAGGTGCAGTTTAATAATCCATATAGTATTATGAGTGAATGTGTGAGTGATAGGTAGTTAAGAGTAGTCTTCTTTCCTTCTTCTATATTATGGAGCAAGGGCCACTTCCAGGCCCAGGAGAAGGATCAACTTTTGACATGTTTTTTTGTTCATTTCTTACTGCAGCAGAATAGAAGAAACCTGGTAATTTTCATTTCATGTTATTATCTGTGTGTTTGTAGATGCATGTAATATCTATGGTGTGTAGTAAATATACGTAGCATAGATTTTGGAATTTTACATCACTTGTGATTTTTCCCTGTTTTTAGTAGTTATTTCCAAATTTCCAACAATTTCATCATGTTGATCAATTAGGAACTTGTGTATTTCAAACCTGCAACTAGTATAATTAGGATTTACTTTATGCAAAGCTATTATTTTTGTCATTTTAATTCTATAAGAATAAATAGGTTTCATTCCTGTTACTTCAGGTTCTATAAGAGTAATTTGTTTCATTTTGCTGCAATCTTTCCATTCTTGCAAATTTACTTCAAAAAATATAATTAGGATTTTAATTTAGTCCATAGGATTAGAAGAACACTAGAAAACCCTCAAAACTGACTTGTCACATAAATAAATCCTGTTTCCTAAATTATTTGATCTTCAAGTTGCTTACCTCTTCTTTCGTATACAACCATTGGACACTGCCCTAGATTGACAATTATAATGATTAATGGTGTGATTAACGACACTCATCATGTTTGGCACTATTGTTGGGAAACCTAGGTGTTGTTAGGAGAAGTAAAGCAACCCAATAATTATTATTTTGCAAGTAGCAGTTCTTGGAAACTTGTACTTCAATTCATTTAGAAAATGAGCATGAATGCATAGGCCAAGAGACGAAAGAGGAAGGTTTATCAGAATGAACTCTTTCCTAGAAGGGTGTTCTTCACGATCAGGAGAAGACTTGCCTGTGTATGAAATCCCTGAAAGACTTAAATGAGAATCATATTATTCATCAACCAAAATATTGGGACCATTGGAAGAAGAACTTTTAGAAGCACTTACTTCTAGACATACCCCTGGGCCTGGTCCATCCGAACCAGTTGTACAAGTCAAAAGTGAGGGAGACACTATGGTAGAAGAACACGATAGGGATGTTATAGTTCAAGGTGAAAACCCTACTAGGAATTTTGAATACCCTATTCGACTGAATCCTACTCAAAATGCTCCTATAATTTTACCTTCTGTATTGCCAACCTTTAGGGGAATTGTCTCTGAGGATCTTGACCAATTCTTGTTTGAATTTAAGGTTCTGTGTCAGACTTATGACTATGTAAATGATATTAAAAAACTAAAATTGTTTCTATATACACTTAAATATGTAGCTTTACACTAGTTTACGAGTCTTGAACCTGATTCAATTCGCACGTGGGAACAAATGGAAACTGTATTATTAGATAAATATCAGGAGTATTGTAGAGTGCGGAATAGAAAGGATGAATTATTCCGGATTAAACAAGAGGAAGATGATAATTTAGAGGACTATCTTGATAGATTTACCTTTATCCAAAAGATATGTGGTCCTGTAGAATTCAATTTGTTGAAAACCATATTCTTAAGAGGTTTGCAAGATGATTCCAGGGAAGTATTAGATTTAATGGAAAAAGGAGATGTGAACCAACTTGACATTAATGAAATCATAGGGTTATGCAAAAATTATTATCGCACTAGGCAAAGAATAAAGAAGTGGAATTGTAATAATAATAATCTCAAAGAATTAATGGAAGACATGGCTAACATGAAAACTGATATTCTTGTCCAATTGAATTCCATATTAGGGGAGAGAAATGCAAGGTCTGACTCTACACCACCATTGGCTATCTATTGCTCGAGATGTAGAAACAAGTATGCTTTACAAGATTGTCCCTTAAACATAACTTCTATGTCAACTATTTGTGGTATTTTTTCAAGGGTACATATCACTGATAAATGCCATCTACTACCTCAACTCAAAAACATTTTGGAAACCTAGACTGAAGAACTTAATTTTATTGGATAAAGGCAAGGAGGAAATTTTACACACTATCAAAATGCCCCTTGTTTTCCTATAGTATGGGGAAAAAATCCTTGGAATATGCCATGGGGGTATGCAAAACCACCCTCGCAACCTTGGAATCAATCTTGGACAACTCCTCAAGATTGGTCACACTTTGGATGGATGAATCCACCAGTTAATCCACCTTCGACACAAAATAAAAAATATAGGCAAATATGGGGGCAACAATACCCATCATATCAAGGGCAACAAAGGTATCAAGCACAAACTAAAAATTTTGTGCCTGCTCCTAATCCAAATTTTTAGGGAAGAATGCAACCACAACAAGCACAACCAGTAAAACAACCTCCACTTCCAACTCAACCTATGGCTAACCCAAATAATACCAGATAGGTAGCTCCTATCTATGGAGTTGAATCTAAAGAAACTGCTGTAGTTCATGCCCTTGACTATAGTAATATCCAATTATGCTCAGGAAAGGTATTACCTGATCCTGTTCCACCTACCATTGAAGAAATTGATAGCAAACAAGAATCTTCCAGCCCTGAACAGTTGCCAATAACTTTGGAAAAGGAGAAAGAAAAATAAAAAAATGTGCAAGTGAAAGATGTACCCCCTGCAGGAATGGTACCATATCCTACAAGGTTTGATAATATTGTAACTATCCCTGAATTAGAGTTAGTCATAGAACTTAAGAAAATGACTATATCCCTTCCTTTGTTGCAAGCAATAAAGGATGTGCCATTAATCAAGAAAGCTATTTAAGAGTTGTGTATTAACAAACCTGGCAGAAAGAAGAAGGCCTTTCATAAAACTGTGCAAGTAAAAGGAAAATTGGTTGACCTACTATTTGGAAAACTTGTTCCTCCAAAATACAGTGATCCAGGGAGTCCAGTTGTCACAATCACTATTGGGCTAGTGCAAATTTTGAATGTATTGATTGACCTTGGAGCTACAATAAATATAATGACTTAAGACATAATGCAAAAACTGTAGCTCAATAATATCAGTCCCACAACTATAATTTTGGAGATGGCAGATAGGTCAGTTGCCAAACTAGAAGGAATACTGGAAGACATTTCCATTGAAGTTTCTTCTTGGGAATATCCTGTAGATTTCCTAGTATTGCAGCCTAGAAATTCAATTAATGGCTATCCCATAATTCTAGGAAGACCTTGGCTTACCACTGCAGTTGCTTTTATAGATTGTAGATTTGAGGAAATGACCATTTCAAATGGCATTGATCTCAAAAATATTTCCCTTTATCCACCTGCCCAACCTTAAACCAAATATTTTGGACAGATATGGTTTTCTGAATCTAATGAAGAAAAAGAAGAAACTATTTTTACTCTGACCATAATAATAGTAAAGGAACACATTGAGGAAATCAACTCACAAGAAAGAGAAATATTTGAGGATGAAATTGTCCTAGTTGAGACATTACAAGAAGAAGGAATTAAATATGATCAAATCATTGTTCATCGCTTGTTGTGGAAGGATGAAGAACATACCTTAGAACATCTGTCATCCCTTCCAATACAAGAAAGCTCTTTCATACTACCACATGGATGGTACTATCATATTCTTACCTCTTTCACATATCCTATGCAAGGAATGATTCCATAAGACATCTCTTTTGAAATAGAATCCAGAGTATTTCATACTATTTAGCAACACCATGATGAGCGTCATTTAGTTCATCATTTAATCATTATTTATCAATCCGGGCAGGTGTCCTAAGGCTGTTTACGATAGTCAATTCAAGCAGATGTAAGACATTCTATTCAGAAAATGGCTTTATTGGCAGAACAGTTAGTGTTTGTTGGGGGTTCTTCTGTCACTCTAAACCCTATGAACTGAAAGGAAACTAGATTACGCTTGCTGAAATAAAATTGCAGAAATAAAATAACTATCAAAGAAACCTATTTACTTTTGCTAAATCTGAAAATGCATTCAAAAACTGAATTAAACTTGCTGAAATGAAAGTTGCAGGAAATTCCAGAATTGCAGAAAGTAAACTAACTAACTTTGCAAAATAAAAGAACAGAACTGAAAATAAACTTAGAAATGATAACTCAGAAATAATAATGAAACTACAAACTCTGAAACTGGAAATGATTTCAGCAAAATAAAGAAATGCAGGAAAAATGACAGGTTTCCTATTTATTCTGCTGCAGACAGATTTAAACAAGAAAACCTGGTGAAAAACCTTCTTCTGCTCCTGGAAGTGGCCCTTGCTCCCTGGTTCAGAAGAAGGTGAAGAAGTAGCTCTGGTTTACTACTTAATCACTCCTTCAATCATAAAGCAAAACTGATAAAAACTGCACTTTTTATTGAATCAAAAACATGCAGAAAAATTTTGCATGTTCTTGCTACAGAAATCTGATTTCTCACAATATTCAGAATTATCCTAATTGCAATCCTAATTCTCCCTTAGCTCAACCCAGATGGGAGCTGGTTATTTATATTAAAAACATGCTAAATCAGGTGTGGAATGATTCTAATTTCAGGCATTTTAGGAATGTTGTTGAAACTGCATTCCTAAAATGCAGAATATGGTTACATGAATGAAATCTATTTGTTGCACATTTGTTGGAGGTCTTTTGCATTGAAAAAGGTGCACAAGAGATTCACATAACTGTCCTTAACACTCTCCTACAATTTTTCCGCCTTTCCTGAGCTGTTCTGGTCAAAACTATGCTTTTTCGGTTATTTCGGAGCAGTCCTGTTATTTCGGAGCAGTATCTCTGTTGTTCTGGAGCAGCGCCAGAATGCCTATTTTCAACATAGTTTGCGGTTCTTTTGTCGAGCATTTGGTGGATCAGACTTGGAAGTATTTCAACAACCTATTCACATGCTCTTTTAAGTTGAATTTGACCAAATTCCAAGCCATGCACATCTGGCTGGAATTTGTCCAAGTTAAAACAGTCAAAATACAGTTTTGCACAGCTTGCAGTTTTGTCCTATTTTTAGTGCTATTTTCTGCATTTGACAACTTCAGAGAGCATGATATGAATGTTATATGTCCCACACGTGATTGCACTAACACATTTCACAATAAATCATTATTTATCAACAAAACTTATGCAGAAAATACAAAAAATTAGTAAAAACAGAATATTATGCTTCTAAACAGTCAAACATGTAAATAGTAGTAAATATTGTATTTCATCAGCAGAATTAACATCAAAACATGTCAAAAAGGTCTATTAAGGATGTCTAAAATAATCAATAATGAGGCAATTTTTGGCCTCATCATTCCCCCCAACTTATTCTGATGCATGTCCTCATGCATTCTGTGAGGCTACAATAGAGCAGAGATCTTTGTCCAAGACTCTCTCTTGGTAGCTGAACTTTGGACCAAGAATCCTGTAAAAACCTCTGATTTCCTTTATCTGCTTGAGCCATGCCGAACTAATCATCTAGTTGAGGGTCATCATCAAAAAACCATGGAACAAGGGTGATTACAATGGGCAATCTGTATCTTAATCCTATCCATTGATGTTGCAGCTGCTGAATAACTTGCATGATACCTTCGACTCTTCTTTTTGACCACTACAAGTTATTGGGGGAGATAGGTTCTTTCTTATGCAAAGAAATAGATAACTCTCCCCAACGATTTTTATAGGCTGCTAAAGCACTATTAAAATGTTGGTGAGTAAAATTCTGAAAATTGACTAAGCATTCCTGAAGATTGGTTTCATAAATTTTTCTCACCTTTTCTTCCCTCATCATAGTAAAATGTTGATTGGCTGCAGTCCTGTAATTATAGTGAATTGGCCTCAGATATAGTGCTGCATTTGCCTCATTTTCCTTAGTCATCTGCTTCTGTTGTTCCCAATATTCCTGATTTTGCAGAGTGGACATGAAGGCTCTCAACTGAATATCCCCTATAAAAATGTGAGGTAGGAATGTGTCATCACCAGGCACAAAGAAGTTATGTAAGAATAACTCACACAATAGATTTTTTTGTTCTGTTGGGCTGTGCAGGTAGGCATCCAAAAATTCTTCAGGGTCTTCCAATTTGTATGGCAAATTAGAGTGGATTCTCATAATTTGCCAATGGATAAACCTTTCTCTGAGGATTAAGGTATAAAACCTTGCAGGTCTTCTGCATTGGACTAAACACTCTGCATTCTAACAGAGATCCTGCACCTGGTTCTTCAATTTGGTTATTTCTGCCTCTTTAGCCTCACATTTTTCTTCCAAAGGTTTCAAAGCTAAAACCTTTTCTTCCAACCTTTGGCATTTCATCATCCACTTTGATAAATCTGTATTATATTCCTCAAGTGGAACCATAAGGGGATTGCGGACAGGTTGCTGCATTTGAGGAACAATATTAACCTGCACCTCTTTGTCAGTCATGTCAACCTTGACAGAATCTGTTTGTGTCTCCTTTTCTTCTATTTCTGCCAAAGGCAAGTTGACCTGTACCCCTTGTTCCTCTGTTTCTGTCATAGGTAATTCAGTTTGAATTCCTATGTCCTGTGTTACTATGAGGGGTACATATGGTTCAATAGCTGTAGCAGGAATTGAGGAGATATGAAATTGTTCCTGTCCCTGTTCTCCTTCAATATCAATTACAGGTTCCTCCCTGATTGGTGAGTCTACTGCATGTGCAGCTGTTGCTAATTCTAACAAAATGTCAGCCATTTGAGTGTCATGCATAGTTTCATCAGGTTGTGGCTCTAAAGATGCAATTTTAGCTTTTAAACTTGCCACTTCTTTCTGCAAAATTGCAATCATTTGATCTTTTTCTAAAATAGAAGCTTGACACTTTTCTATCCAACCTGTTTGTGTTTTCACCACACTTCTTGCCGCAAATAGTTGTAGTTGGATATCTTCTTCTTCCTCTTCCTCTTCTTCTGCCTCTGACTCCTCCTTAGAATCAGAATCTATATAATCCACTAAGACTACTTCAGGGCTGGATGTTGGTTCTGTTATGTTTGTGGCTGCAGGTTCTGCTGATTCTGCTAGGTCTGTCTCTGCTGCTACTGCTTCTTGACCTCCTTGGTCAGATGATGTTTCACCCAATTGAAGTCTTGTAGACCTTCGTAATATTTGAACAGGAGTCTTTCTTTTTCCTATTTTGGGCATTTCTTGAGCAGATTCTCCTGGTTCTGCTTCATCAGAGCTATTGGACTGCACAATAGTCACATCTGCTAAAAATGACACCCTTCTACATTTTTCAGCAAAGTCTATTCCAGCATGCCTTTCTCTTTGTCTTCTAGTCCTAGAAGAGGGAGGTCCCTATGGAGAGGATGGACCCTCTTCTTGGACAGACTCTATCTCAACCACTGGCTCAGGTATTTCTATTTCCTCCTCTTCAATGCCAGGGTTTCCAATTTGTTCTGCAGATCTAGGGCTTTCAATTTGTTCTACAGATCTAGGGCTTTCAATATCTTCTTCTGCTCCAGCTACAACTGCAGGGTTTCTAGTTTCATCCCACTGAGCAAAGAATCTGCCAAAGCTCTACAAATTACCCCTAAAGTGATGTTTACAGATTATTTTAATCAAACCATGATGCCTAGGGGTTCCTTTTCCTTCCTGATATTTCTTGGCCATAGATTTTAAATTTTCATAAAAGTACAGGGGAAAATTAACTTTGAATTCAGGGTTTGTGTGGCCATATCTCAAATAAGTTAGAATTCTCATATGGTGCCCTGACAAAACAACATACTGGCCTTCACAAGTAATAAACCTAATCATCCATTCGGCTACTACATCCCGGGGAGATTCCAGACTTTCCCTTTTAACTCCTTTACAAATATTTTTACTCATGACATACTCAATAGGTTTATCATTTTCTGCCCTAAATTGGTTGGCCAATTCATTTAGGGTATTCCTAGCTATTTTTCCAAGATTAATTCCTTGCAAAGGAAATTCAGTAATTTGGCTCAAAACATCTGGAGTTACCTGGATTATCATGCCATTGATGTTGATCTTGTTATTTCTGAAGGTCCGTGCAAATTCTGCGGCCAATCCCTCGGAGTTCCCATCAAATTTCTGTAAAAACGGCATAAATCCTCCATCGGTGAAAATTTGCAGCAGCGTAGGATTTTCCAGTATGAAGCTGGCATTTTTTGGTTCACTTATGTTCTTCCTGCCGCCCATTTTCTTCTGCTCTGCTCGTGAATATTTTTTGAAACTGCTGGAATGACAGTTCTAGGGCACATGCATTGGAATGACGGTTCTTGCGTCGAAACAAAACATGTCAAATCAACTTATTGATTCATTTTTTAAAACCGATGGAATATGCTGAAAATGAGGAAAAATTAGTTCCAATGCAAATTACATGATCACGATTTGCTGAGTTGGCATCAATTAATTTGCTGTGAATTTTTCAAAAAAAAAATTGTTTTCAATGTTCTTTGATGCGTGTGCCGTGATTACGCGAATCGTGAAATCATGATATCTAAATATCCATGGATTTCGGAAATCACGTGTTCCATAATCACTTGCCATGTGTTCCTGCCTGAATTTTTTAAGAAACGTCAACATATTTCGAAGCCCTGATATTCTGGAGCAAATGTCATTATTTATTCATTTCGGAGCATATCTGTCAATACTCATTGGAGCACAACTGTCATTACCCATTAGCACAACTGTTATGGAGCTTTTGATGTTCGGAGCTCCAGCGCTTCTATTCCGAAGCAGTGGTTATTCGAAAGCAAATTTCATTCCGAAGCATATGTCATTCCGGAGCATATGTCATTCCCCCTTCCGTTGACTAATTTAGACATCCCCAATTTTAACCTTATGAATGCTTTAAATGCTAATCAAGTGAATCTATACACTACATACCTTAACTATTTACAATATTTAAAATGTAAAGAAACACATACCTGTCTTGACTACCTTTCTACATTTTGTACAATTGATTAGCTTTGCTGATCTTTTCTTCTGACAAGTGCAGTACTGTAATTCTAAAAAACACAAACAATGTGGGTGATGGCAATGACAATGGTGGTGAATGACAATGGCGGAAAAATGATAATGCTAAGGAATGGATGGTGATGGAATGAATGGCGATGGAATGGATGGTGATGGAATGAGTGTTGATGGAATGGAACTCAGTAAACATGCCAGATAACTGGTTTTCATGTAAGCCAATTTTTTTTTTGATAAAAACTATACTACTGCTACTTCAGTGGAAGAAGGGAATTCTTCCATTATGTGCACATCCAAGTGCTCTATTTGTTTTAAAAATTCATTTTTAGTTAGTGGCTTATGGTAAATCCGGAGACGATGTCCATTAACCACTAACTTCCTTCGTGAATCATCAATTGGTGAGAGACGAACTGCTCCATTCGAGAAAACCTCTTCAATCTGATATGGTCCAAGCCATCTTGTCTGCAACTTCCCAGGAAAATCTTCATAGCGGGAGTCAAACAGTAATGCCCAATCCCCTTGCTGGAATTTCCGTTCTTGGATATGGCTATCATGCCAGACTTTACGTTGTGCTTGGATCATCTCGTTCTGATGCAAAGCGTCTCTCCGTATTTCATCCAGTGCATTGAGTTGCAGGATCCGGTCCGTTTGTGCCTGTGACAAATCAATACCAACTTCCAAAGCAGTTCGAAGAGTTAGTAATTCAAATTCAATGGGTAAAAGGGGTTTTTACCATAAACCAATTCAAAAGGGGTAAATCCCGTAGTGGATTTCCAAGTAGTGTTATAAGCCCAAATTGCTTCAGGTAACTTTTCTACCCAATTCCTTCTATGAACTGCTACAATTTTGGTTAATATTTTCTCTAATTCCCTATTTGTCACTTCAACTTGACCATTGGCCTATGGATGATAAGGAGAGGACTTCCTGTGCTTGATTTCATATAATTTTACAAAGGCTTCAACAACCTTTGAAATAAACTGAGGTCCTTGATCAGAAGTAATAGATTGTGGGGCTCCAAATCGTAGAAAAATCTGTGAATACAGAAAATCAGCAACTTTGTCTTCTCGGGCATGCTTAAAGGCACGGGCTTACGCCCATTTGGTTACATAGTCAACACATACCAGGATGTGCACCTTCCCTTGGGAGGGTGGATCAATAGGTCCTACAAAATCTAACCCCCACCTCTCAAATGGTTCTACACCTAATTGAGGCTGTAAAGGCATTTCATTTATGAAAGTAGGCTTACCCATTCTTTGACATGCATCACAATTTTTGATATACCTTTTTACATCTTTATGCAATGATGGCCAGTAGTAACCAGCACCCAAAATCTTTCGAATGGTATGTTTTACTGAATAATGCCCTCCTGAAGGTTCATCATGACAGGCTCTCAAGATGTCATATATCTCATCCTTACGAACACACCTGCGTAAAACATGATCAGGACTGCATTTAAACAATATTCCTTTTATCCATTCAAAAGAAGAACTTTGCTTGATTAACTATTTTTTTTGTTTTGAGGTAAAATGAAGAGGAATCTTCCCTGTAGCTAAATAATTAGCTATATCTGCAAACCATGGAGTTTGAACAGAGACAACAAACAGTTTTTCATCAGGGAATGCGTCTTCAACTAGTTCTTCAATTTCTGCATTTGGCAATCTTGACAAAAAATCTGCCACTACATTAGCCTTTCCTGGTCTATTTACTATAGTAATATCAAATTCCTACAGTAAAATCAACCAGCGAATAATTCATGCACTAACCAAAGGCTTATTCATCAAATATTTGATAGCAGCATGATCTGTATGGATGAATACAGGATAACCTGTGATATAGTGTCGAAACTTGTTAATGGCATATACTATAGCTAAGAATTCCTTCTCAGTTGTAGTGTAATTCTTTTCAGCTCCTATCAAGTTTTTGCTAATATAATAAATGGCATAGTGTTGTCCATTTTCAATCTGCCCTAGTGCGGCTCCAATAGCGGTATTGGAGGCATCAGCCTGAATATGAAAGGGTAGCTCCCGAGTTAGGGCCTCTCAGTATTGGCGGACTGGTTAGCTTTTCTTTCAAAGCTTCGAAGGACTTGTGGCAATCATCAGACCATACAAATTCAGAATCTTTCATTAACAATGCAAACATTGGATTAGCAATGGTACTGAAATCAGTAATAAATCTGTGATAAAAGCCAATATGTCCTAAGAAACTATGGACATCAGTTTGAGATTTCGGAGGAGGAAGACTCTTGATGACCTCTACTTTCTTAGGATCAACCTTAATACCTTGAGCAGAGATATGATGTCCTAAAACAATTCCTTCCTCCATCATCAAGAAACATTTTTCAGGATTAAGAGATAAATGATATGCTTCACAGCGTATTAGAACCTTTTCAAGTTGCTCTAATGTATATTCAAATGTGTCACCAAACACTGTGAAATCATCCATGTAAATCTCTACACTCTCGTTGGTTAAATAAAAAAAAATGGCCAAGACAGCTCTTTGAAATGTTCTTTGGTGCATTACATAATCCAAAGGGTAATACTCTATAAGAAAATGTCCCCCAAGGACATGTGAAGGTTGTTTTTCCTGGTCTTCTGGTGCCACTTGGATCTGGTTATACCCACTAAAACCATCCAGAAAACAGAAAAATTTCTTACCAGCAAGAGTGTCCAGCACTTGGTCTATAAATGGTAATGGAAAGTGGTCCTTGTGTGTGACTTTGTTTAATTCCCTGTAATCCACACACACTCTCATATTTCCATTCTTCTTAGGCACAATAACTAATGGGGAAACCCATTGACTATCTGAAATCGGATAAATGAATCCTACTTCCAACAATTTTTCAATTTCTTCTTTAACAATGTCTTTCAAAGCGAGGATTCGAGACGTCTCTGCGGTTGTCTAAGCTGGTTTGACATCCTCAGTGTATATCCTATGTGTGCATACATCAGGGTGGATTCCAACCATATCCGTATAATTCCAAGCAAAATCTTGAACATGTTTCTGCAAAACAGCAAATAGTTTGGCTTCTTGATCGTCAGTCAACCAGCTGTTAATATTTACAGGTTTTCCTGGCTGAATTTCAATTTGCTTGACTCCGGGATAAACAGAGTCAACATGTTCATATTTTTTGATCAAAGCATTTAAAGGACAATGATGTGGTTGCAGATTATGAAATACTCTTGATTCTGTATTAAATGCAATACCTGATGGAAGCATTGGCATAGGACAAGTGAAAGAAGTCAAAAGATGATGATGCCATCCATGTGGCAATGTAAAGGAACTTTCTTGAAGTGGAATAGATGGTAAATGTTCAGCAATTTGTTCATCATCTTTCCATAATAGGTGATTGACCAGAACTTGATCATCCCTGAGGCCTTCTTCATGCAATGTATTCACCAAGACTGTTTCATGTTCAAAAATTTCTCTTTCTGGTGAATTCAGTTCTTCAATGTGTTCCTGTACTACAATGGTGGCAAGGGTAACAAGAGGCTCCTGTTCTTCATCAGACTCAGGATACCATAACTGTCCAAAAAATTTAGATGATGGTTGAGCAGGTGGATACAAAGAAATTTTCTTAAGATCTACTCCATTTGAAATAGTCATTTCCCCTGATCTACAGTCTATGAAAGCAGCTGCAGTGGCAAGCCAGGGTCGTCCTAGGATGATAGGATAGCCATTAGTTGTACTCCTAGGTTGCAACACTAGGAAATCTACAGGGTATTCCCAAGAAGATACTTTAATGGGAACATCCTCCAAAAGTCCTTCTGGTTTGGCAACTGACCTATCTGCCATTTCCAAAACTGTAGCTGTAGGACTCAAATCAGTGAGCTGCAATTTTTGCATAATATCTTTGGTCATGACATTAATTGCAGCTCCTAAATCAATAAGCACATTGGGAATTTGAACCAATCCTACAGTAATGGTGATTATTTGGACTTCTGGATCACCATATTTGGGAGGTACTAATTTCCCAGAGAGAAGATCAACCAACTTTCCATCTACTTGTACGGTTTGTGGAAAGGCTTTCTTCTTCTGCCAGGTTTCCTTATGCATAAATCCTGAATGGTTTTCTTAATCAATGGTACATCCTTGATTGCCTGCAACAGAGGAAGTGAAATTGACATTTTCTTCAATTCTATGATTAACTCTGATTCAGGGGTAGTGATGGTGTGATCAAACCTTTCAGGAAATGGTAAATCTGATGTGACACGTTCAGATTTTCTTTGTAAGTTTTCTGCATTTTCTTCCTTTTGCTCTGATTGTATTTTTTTTGGACTTGAAATTTCTGGAATTTCTTCAATTGTAGGTGGAGCAGGGTCAGGTAAGATCTTTCCTGAACGTAGCTGGATGTTACTACAGTCAAGTACATGAACTGCAGTAGTGTCTTCAGACTCGGCCTCATAAACAGGGGTTGTTTGTGCGGCATTATTGGGGTTAGTCACGAGGTGAGTTTGGGAGTGGAGGTTGTTTTACTGGTTGTGCTTGTTGATGTTGTGTTCTTCCCTAAAAATTTGGATTAGGAGCTGGCAGCAAATTTTGAGTTTGCCCTTGATACCTTTGTTGTCCTTGATGGGGTTGATATTGTTGTCCTTGATAGGGTTGATATTGTTGTCCCCATATTTGTCCTTGTTGTGTCCATTGTGGAGGCATGGTATGCCAAGGTGGGTTCATCCATCCAGATTGTGACCAATCTGGAGGAGCTGTCCAAGGTTGGTTCCAAGGTTGTGCAGAAACTTCTGCCTGTCCCCATGGCATATTCATATTCCAAGGAGATTGTCCCCAGTTTGGAAATCTAGGAGCATTGGGATATTGTGCATAACCACCACCAGATCTCTGCCCAATAGCATTGAGTTCTTCTGTTTGGGTGCCCAAAATAGATTTTAGATGAGGCAACAAAGGGCATTTATCTGTTGAATGTTCCTTGGAACAAATTCCACAAATAGAAGTTTTGTTTAGGGGCGAGTCTGCAAGGCATGCTTACTCCTACACCTTGGGCAATAAATTGCTAAAGGTGGTGTAGAATTAGATCTTGTGTTTTTCTCACCTAATGCGGTATTAAGTTGAACAAGGATATCAGTTTTTAAATTGGCCATTTCCTCCATCAACTCTTTTATACCATTATTGCCAGAATTCCTTTTCTTTCTCCGGTGGTGAGTGCGGGAATAGTTTTTACATAACTCCACAATATCTTCAAGGTCAAGTTGATCTATGTCTCCTTTTCCCATTAAATCTAACACTTCCCTAGATTCATCCTGTAATCCTCTTAAGAAGATAGGCTTTAAGAAATCGGGTTCTACAACACCACACCTCTTTTGGACAAAGGCAAAGTGATCAAGATAATCTTCTAGACTCTCATCTTCTTCTTGCTTGATCCTAAACAACTCATCTTTCCTGTTTCTTACTCTACAATAATCCTGATATTTATTTAAGAATGCAGTCTCCATTTCATCCCAGGTACTGATTGAGTTAGGTTCAAGATTGCTCATGAACCATCGGAGAGCAGCGTCCTTAAGTGTGGAAGGAAACAATTTCAATTTTTGATTATCATTTATGTAGTCATAAGTCTGACATAACACTTTGAATTCAAACAGAAATTGATCAGGATCTTCTGAAACAGTTCCCCTAAAAATTGGCAATATGGATGGGGAGATTGTTTTCATGGGGGCATCTAGAAGTGGATCCAATCGAATGGGATATTCAAAAGTTTTAGGAGGATCATCAAGATTATCATATCCACCTAGAGGTGTTGTTGTTGTAGCCATAGTTGTTTTCCTTCTAAAGGATGATGGGAATAGTCTAGTTAGAGGGGAGTGTTTAGCAGCTAGTGCTTCAAAAAGCTCTTTTTCTAATTTTTCCAAAAATGCATCTGATGAAGAAGGTATGTCTGGCTTATCTTCCCCAGGGATTTCAAATTCTTCATCTGACCGAGCAGGTCACTTTGGTGGTTCAGAACCACTTCGGATAAACCTCCCTCTTTCGTCTCTCAGCCTATGCATTCATGCACATTTACTAAACAGACTGTAAAATTTGCAAGAACTATTTTCTGTATCCAGCCTACAGTTCTTGACCTACTTAAATTTGACTAACAACACCATTGTTCCTCGAAAACGGTGCCAAAAATGATGAGTGTCATTTAGTTCATCATTTAATCATTATTTATCAATCCGGGCAGGTGTCCTAAGGCTATTTACGATAGTCAATTCAAGCAGATGTAAGACATTCTATTCAGAAAATGGCTTTATTGGCAGAACAGTTAGTGTTTGTTGGGGGTTCTTCTATCACTCTAAACCCTATGAACTGAAAGGAAACTAGATTACGCTTGCTGAAATAAAATTGTAGAAATAAAATAACTGTCAAAGAAACCTATTTACTTTTGCTAAATCTGAAAATGCATTCAAAAACTGAATTAAACTTGCTGAAATGAAAGTTGCAGGAAATTAGAATTGCAGAAAGTAAACTAACTAACTTTGCAAAATAAAAGAACAGAACTGAAAATAAACTTAGAAATGATAACTCAGAAATAATAATGAAACTACAAACTCTGAAACTGGAAATGATTTCAGCAAAATAAAGAAATGCAGGAAAAATGACAGGTTTCCTATTTATTCTGCTGCAGACAGATTTAAACAAGAAAACCTGGTGAAAAACCTTCTTCTGCTCCTGGAAGTGGCCCTTGCTCCCTGGTTCAGAAGAAGGTGAAGAAGTAGCTACGGTTTTACTACTTAATCACTCCTTCAATCATAAAGCAAAACTGATAAAAACTGCACTTTTTATTGAATCAAAAACATGCAGAAAAATTTTGCATGTTATTGCTATAGAAATCTGATTTCTCACAATATTCAGAATTATCCTAATTGCAATCCTAATTCTCCTTAGCTCAACCCAGATGGGAGCTGGTTATTTATATTACAAACATGCTAAATCAGGTGTGGAATGATTCTAATTTCAGGCATTTTAGGAATGTTGTTGAAACTGCATTCCTAAAATGCAGAATATGGTTACATGAATGAAATCTGTTTGTTGCACATTTCTTTGGAGGTCTTTTGCATTGAAAAAGGTGCACAATGATTCACATAACTGTCCTTAACACTCTCCTACAATTTTCCGCCTTTCTGAGCTGTTACTGGTCAAAACTATGCTTTTTCGGTTATTTCGGAGCAGTCCTGTTATTTCGGAGCAGTATCTCTGTTGTTCTAGAGCAGCGCCGAATGCCTATTTTCAACATAGTTTGCGGTTCTTTTGTCGAGCATTTGGTGGATCAGACTTGGAAGTATTTCAACAACCTATTCACACGCTCTTTTAAGTTGAATTTGACCAAATTCCAAGCCATGCACATCTGGTGGAATTTGTCCAAGTTAAAACAGTCAAAATACAAGTTTTGCACGACTTGCGGTTTTGTCCTATTTTTAGTGCTATTTTTTGCATTTGACAACTTTAGAGAGCATGATATGAATGTTATATGTCCCACACGTGATTGCACTAACACATTTCACAATAAATCATTATTTATCAACAAAACTTATGCAGAAAATACAGAAAATTAGTAAAAACAGAATATTATGCTTCTAAACAGTCAAACATGTAAATAGTAGTAAATATTGTATTTCATCAGCAGAATTAACATCAAAACATGTCAAAAAGGTCTATTAAGGATGTCTAAAATAATCAATAATGAGGCAATTTTTGGCCTCATCACACCACTGTCCATTACATTATTTAATCAACAAGTATGGAGCAGTCAATTATGTTCATCCAAGAATAAAATAAATTGAAGTACAACCAGGTAAAATTTTGAACATTAATAGTTGGTTGACTAATGAACAAGAAGCAAAATTATTTGTTGTCTTACAAAAACATGTTTAGGATTTTTCTTGGAGTTATAAGGATATGACTGGAATTCACCCTGATGTGTGTACACACAAGATATACACTGAAGATGTTAAACTTGTGAGACAACATCAAAGAAGTTTGAATCCTGCTCTGAAAGATATTATCAAGGAAGAAATTGAAAAATTTTTAGATGTAGGGTTCATTTATCCAATTTTAGACAGTTGGTGGTTTCTCCATTGGTTATTGTTCCAAAGAAAAATGGGAAAATGAGAGTGTGTGTAGATTACAGAGTTAAACAAGGTCACACATAAGGACCATTTCCCCTTACCTTTCATAGACCAAGTGTTAGACACCCTTGCTGGCAAGAAATTCTTCTATTTTCTTGATGGTTTCGGTGGATATAATCAGATACAAGTTGCACCTAAAGACCAAGAGAAAACTACTTTCACATGCCCTTGGGGAACATTTTCTTATAGGGTCTTGTCTTTCGGTTTATGTAATGCTCCAACAACCTTTCAAAGAGCTGTTTTGGCAATATTCTCTAATTAAAAAAATGAAAGTGTGGAAATTTATATGGATGATTTCACAGTGTGTGGGGAAACTTTTGATTATACCTTAGAACAGCTTGAAAAAGTTTTAACACGTTGTGAAACATACCATTTGTCTTTAAATCCTAAAAAATATTTTCTAATGATGGAGGAGGGGATTGTCCTTGGTCATCATATTTCCTCTCATGGGATCAAGGTTGATCCCAAGAAGGTGGAAGTCATCAAAAACCTTCCTCCTCCAAAAACTCAAACTGATGTAAGGAGTTTCTTGGGACATATTGGTTTCTACCGTCGATTTATTGCAAATTTTAGTACCATAGCTAATCCAATGTTTGCATTATTGACTAAGGATTCTGAATTTACTTGGTCTACTGAATGTCAAAAGTCTTTTGAAGCATTGAAAGAGAAATTAACAACTCCCCCTATGTTGAGAGGACCTAATTGGGAACTGCCATTCCATATTCAGACTGATGCTTCCAATACTGCTATTGGAGCTGCATTAGGACAGATTAAAAATGGAGAACATTATGCCATTTACTACATTAGTAAAAATTTGACAGGAGTAGAAAAGAACTACACCACCACTGAGAAGGAATTCTTAGCCGTGGTATATGCTATCAATAAATTTTGACACTATATCACAGGATATCAAGTGTTCATCCATACAAATCATGTTGTTATTAAATACCTGATGAATAAACCTCTGGTTAGTGTAAGAATTATTCACTGGTTAATATTGTTGCATGAATTTGATATCACCATAGTTGATAAACCAGGAAAAGCTAATGTAGTGGAAAATTTTCTGTCTAGGTTGCCAAACATAGACATAGGAGAAATGGTTGAAGATGCTTTTCCCAATGAAAAACTGTTTGCTATTTCTGTGCAATCTCCATGGTTTGCAGATATAGCTAATTACTTGGCTATAAGAAAAATTCCTCTTCACTTCACTCCTAAACAAAAGAAATAGTTAATCAAACAAAGCTCTTCTTTCAAATGGATAGGATATTTACTTTTTAAATGCAGTCCTGACCATGTTTTGCGTAGGTGTATCCACAAAGATGAGGTATATGATATCTTGCGTGCATGCCATGATGAACCATCAAGAGGGCATTATTCAATAAAAAGTACAATTTGGAAGATCTTAGGTACTGGTTACTACTGGCCATCCTTGCATAAGGATGTGAAGAAATATATCAGACATTGTGATGCATGCCAAAGAATGGGAAAGCCTACCTATACCAGTGAAATACCATTGCAACCTCAAGTAGGTATAGAACCATTTGAAATGTGGGGGTTAGATTTTGTAGGACCTATTGATCCACCTTCTCAAGGTAAGGTGCATATTTTGGTATGTACTGATTATGTGACTAAATGGGCAGAAGTGCGTGCTTTTAAGCATGCACGAGAGGAAAAGGTTGCTGATTTTCTGTATTCATAAATTTTTCTGCATTTTGGAGCCCCACACACTATTACCATAGATTAGGGACCTCAATTTACATCAAAGGTTGTTGAAGCCTTCACCAAACTGTATGAAATCAAGCATAGGAAATCCTCACCTTATCACCCTCAGGTGAATGGTCAAGTTGAAGTGACAAATCGGGAACTGGAATGAATATTAACCAAAATAGTAGCTTCCCATAGGAGAAATTGGCTAGATAAGCTACCTGAAGCAGTTTGGGCTTATAACACTACATGGAAATCCACTACAGGATTTACACCTTATGAATTGGTTTATGGTAAACAACCTCTTTTGCCTATTGAATTTGAATTACTAACACTACGAACTACTTTGGAAGTTGGTATTGATTTGTCATAGGCACAAACAGACCGGATTTTGTAGCTCAATGCATTGGATGAACTACGAATGGATGCATTGCACCAGACTGAGATGATTCAAGCACAACGAAAATTATGGCATAATAGTCACATTCAAAAATAGGAATTTTAGCAAGGTGATTGGGCTTTGTTATTTGATTCACACTATGAATATTTTCTTGGAAAGTTACAAACCATATGGCTTGGACCTTATCTAATTGAAGAAGTGTTCGAAAATGGAGTTGTTCATCTTTCACCCATTGATGATTCACGAAGAAAGTTAGTGGTTAATGGGCATCATCTCTGGATCTACCATACACCACTAACTAAGGATGAATTTCTAAATCAAGTGGAGCAATTGGATGTACTCATGTTGGAAGAAACCAATTCTTCCACAATGGATTCGGTAGGATGAAAAAAAAAACTAAAAAAAATAAAAAAAAAAAAATTTTGAAAAAAATGATGCAAAAAAATGAATAATTCAGAAAGTGAAAACCTCCTAGGAGGCACTTCTGAATTGGCTTGCATGAAAACCAGTTTTCCGGCATGTTTGCCTTGTTGGCCTCACAATCATTGTTTCACCTATTTTCAGACTGCGCCTATCTTATTCAGTAGAGGAGTCAGCTGGTAGTCCGTAGAAAACAATCGTCTGTACAAATGTAGGTAAATGGTTAAGTCAGGTATGTGCCCTTAGCATTTTAAATCATTGTAGATATTTAGTATGTAGTGTGTAAAATCACTAATTAGTATATAAAGCATTCATAAGGTTTGAATCCAAAAATCTATCTACTTGGTCAAGTCAAGATCAAAATTTTGGGCTATCTTAGGGATGAAAGAAATAGAAAAATTGAAAAAATTATAGAGCTTCGGAATGATGAGAAGCTCTGGAATGAAATGCTGCTTATGATATCTTTGGAATGGTGTAAAGCTTCGGAACAAGAATGTTGTTTCCAAAATAAAGTAGTTTTAGAATAAAAAAATTGTGCTTCGGAATAAGGAAGGATTTGTGAAAATGATGTCAGCTCTAGAACAACAAATAAACTCCGGAATGAACCGAAGACAAATTGATTGGAAAAACAAAATGCTACATGGCATAAAATTGTTTTCAATTTCACCGTTCGATGTTGACAATGAAAATCAAGGCATAGATTCCACGTTGCAAGTTTCAAGATTGTTATGGGAAGGAGATCTTCGAGAATTACCGCTTTGAGGTATGCAAAATCTATGGCACATGCAACAAGGCACTTCGGTCGAAGGAAACTCTGCACGTTGTACACGATCTAGCCAACGACCAACTACCACCTCAGCAAGCCGTAATCATTTAATAAAAAGCAACGGAGTAGATAATTCACGTTCCTGTGTAGAATGAGAATCTACCACGTGACTAGAAAAAAAGGGGAATTTAATTTTTCAAACACTCCGACATGTTCCGAAGCTAGTTCTTGCACTGAGAGAAATTAATTTCTATAGCCAAAACATTATAGCCTCCTTCGGACGCAAATTGTTCAGTCCAAACCAGAAGATGACCTACTCCAGATAGGCTGAGGGAAAATAGAGCACAAAAAATTGAAAATGGGGGGAAAGAAGAATAAAATTGAGCCAAAAAACGTAGACTGTCTACAGGGAGATCTTGGGTCGCTACGTATCTTTACAGAAGGAGGGATGATGCCATTTCTACATAAATTCGATGGATACTCTGAAGGATTGGTGGCAGAATTTGCGCACACTCTCAGGGACAACCAGGCTCACATCAGTGGCATGACAATCTAGGTAACACCGAAAATCCTAAGCCACATTACTGAATTACCTCTACAAGGGTTACAGATTTTAAAAACTGGTAAAAATGCCCTAGTTGAAATAGTTAACCAGTTTAAGGAAGAAGGGGATAAACCAATTGAGTTTTTAATGAACAATAATGTCTGCAAAGGGGTAAAAAGAACTAGTTTACAACATCCTTGGGAGAATGTAGCAGTCTGGGTAATCAAATTTCTGACTTGTGATGGGCAATTTGCCATTTTGTCTGGACACCATATTAAAATTTTAAATCATTTAAGGCATGGTGGCTCAAACCCAGAATTCAGGGTAAATCTCCCTCTATATTTACACCAGGATTTACAAAATATGGCCAAGCAATACCAAGAGGGGAAAGGAAATCCCAAACATCATGGGCTCATTAAACTAATTTGTAAACATCATTTTAGGGGAAACCCTAGAAGTTTTGACAGGTTTTTCTCTGCATGGAATGAACTAATTGATAGGGAAATAAGGAAGAAGCAGGGGGTGAAAACCCTAGAAATGATGCAGAAGACAAAAGCCCTAAATATGGTAAAGATGATGAGGCCTCTAGGAGTGAAATTCCCCCTTCTCTAGAAGGACCTCCATATTCTAGGACCAGGAAGCAAAGAGAGAGAAAATCCAATGTTGATCCTATAGTGAAAAAGAGGAAGGTAACATTTTTTGAAAATGTAACTATTTTTCTAGCACAACCCACTAAGCAGCTTGGGAGTTCAAGCAGGGAAGAGCAGATGGAGAAAGAGACACCTGGAGCAGACTCTGCTCCAAAATTGTCAAAATTTGTTCTAGAATCCCCTAAAAAGGTCAAACACAAACAATCTACTATTGGGTTGCGAAGGTCCTCTAGACTTCGAAAGTAGAAAGCAATGGAGGAGGTAGAGGATGTAGAGGCAGTATCACTGTCCCAAAAAATAAGTGCAGAGCAGGAAAAAGACATTGATACATCTGTTGAAGTTATGTTGTAGGAAGAAGTGCTTGTAGATGAGATTGTAGAGATAAGTATAGAAGAAGCATATATAGGCACAAAGGATGTAGAGGTAGGCACAAAAATTACAAACATAGATACAGCAATGCCTACAATGCATATCCCACTTGTTGATTATTTTGATTCTGAAGAAGAGCCCATAGCAGAGGAAGAGAAGGAAGATGTACAAGAATAGTTGTGTGCCGCTAGAAGTGTCATTAGGACACAAATGGGTTGGATTGAACAAAATGAAGCCTCTATCAAAGAGAAGGATAAATTTATTGCTGATTTGCAGTAGGAGGTAAATGAATTGAAGGCTAGATTGTCAACTCTGGAGCAATAGTCTATAGAGTCTGAACCTGAAGATGAGTTGGCCAAAATTCTATTGGAATTAGCAGAGGAACATAGGGAGGTAGCCCTACCTAAAGGGGGATCACCCATCAGAGGAGTAGAAATAGAAGAGGCAACAACACAAATCTTCCAGCAAGATGTAAGTATGATAGAACATGAAGATTCAGAGGCTTATGTAGAACAAATTGCAACAGCAAAAACTAGGGTGCAAATAAATTTACCCCCAGATAGCACAATAGAAATTGGGGTGCAAGTGGATTTACCCCTTGTGGACACAACAGAAATTGGAATACAGGTAGATCTACCTCCAAAAGTGTAGCAGATAGCCAGACCCCCACAAATAGTTACACTAACAAAGTATAATGAGGACATAGCACATTGGATGCTTAAGTGTCAAGGAATGGAAGCACAAATTGCATCTTTGAAATATATGGAACAAAAAATTGATGCTCAAAGTGCACAAACAAATAAGTTGTAGGGACAGGTTCAATATCTTTGTCAGGTTGCAGAGTATCTAGTTCAGTTTTGGAGGCCAACTAGATTTTACAGTTTAATCTTGAAATAAAGATACCTCCACTGGCAAGTAATGAGAATTTATTCTGATCTCCCCTATGAAATAAACACTGCAGAAGAGTTTCTAGAAGCCTATTTGCACAGTCTAGAAGAACAGAAGAATTTTATGTGTGAACTGTTCCTACACCAGTTTCTCATGCCAAAAAATGTGATATTTTTGCCACACATCTTCACAGGGGATCTTCAGTTGAGAGCTTTTATGTCCACCATACAAAACCAACTGTATTGGGATCAAGAGAAAAGAGCAAGTAAAGAAATTGAACTAACAGTTGAGCTGCTACTCAGACCAGTCCATCCCAATCACAAAACTACCACCAATCAAAATTTTACCATGATGAGGGAACAAAATATCAGGTTGGTTTATCTAAACAATCTTAATGATTGTATGTCCAGTTTTCAAACTTCTTGTGCCACATATTTTGGAAATGCTTTATCAGCTTGCCAGGCTAGATGGGGAGAGTTATCAATATCACTGCAGAAAAGAGAACCCATCTCACCCAATAATCTATTGTGGTCCAGACGAAGAGCAGAAGGTATAATGTAGACTATCCTAGAAATAAAATATCATTGGATAGGTCTAAGGTACATACTACCCACTGTTATAACCCCTGTCCCATATTTCTTTGACAGTGACCCTCAACCAGATGAGCAGTTTCAGGAATGGATTAAGAAACTATAGGAAACCAAAGGATACTATAAAGGGAAGCTATGGAAGTATCAAGAAAGAAATTTGAACATAGATCTTTGTGCCTCTGTAGCATTATAGAATGCATGAGGACATGCATTAGAATAGGTTGGGGGGAAATGATGAGGCCAGAAATTGCCTCATTCATGGACTAATTTTGGATAACACATAAACTATTTCATAGACCTTATGCTATGTTTTGCATGCTAATTTTGATGATTGAATGCATTATGTATTGATATTTACATGTTTTGAATGTTCAGGAGCATAATACTCTGTTTTGACCATTTTCTTTTTTGCATTGTTTTAGCTGATTTACCTAGCAAATAAACATTTATTTGAATATGTAATAATGTATGTTGATGTGTATTCCATTCTGGGATCATTTCATTTGTTTTCCTTGCCTCCTAACCAGTTCAAGTTGCAAAAATGCGCCAAAACCTATTCAAACTGGTCTGACTATGCAGAAAACAGAATTTGACCATACAAATTCCAGCCAATTATGCATAAATAGCATGGCTTGGAATTGGTCAGCTCCAACACGTAAAACCTATGGAATTAGTCTTCTGAGGACTTAGAGAGACTACTTACCTGGTCAAACCTACTTTCCTATGCATCTGGTGTATGGATAAGAGTCAAATTGGTTAAACTGCCTGATATTTCAGAGCAGCTCCAGAATGAGCGGAGCAGGACCAGTTTTGGTCAAAACTATCAATAAAACGGTCAGAAAGGTGGAAAATGGTGAAATGAGGATGGATATAGCTATATGAGGGGTTTTATCACCCCTTAAAATGCATTTCTCCCAATGGATTACGCCCAACAAGTAAAATGGATATGCTGTAGAAGAACAGTTTCCTGCATTTCAGGAAGACAGCTCCAGAATAGTTGTTGAATCCCTGAAAAGCAGCAACAAAATGAATCAGCATATGTAATAGAGTAGTATAAATAACCAAGATCCCATATTGGTTGAGCATATAGATATGCATAGATAGATATTGAGATAGAGAGATGCTTTCATAGTTTTTAGTTGTAACAGAGTAGTAATTCAATAGGATTTCTCTTGCATTGTTGTAATGTCATTTCATAATCAATAAAGGTGTAGTTTCATCATCCATCTAGTATTATGAGTGAATGTGTGAGTGCTAGGTAGTTAAGAGCAGTCTTCTTGCCTTCTTATGGATCAGGGAGCAAGGGCCACTTCCAGGCCCAGGAGAAGGATCAACTTTTGATAGGTTTTTCTATTCATTTCTTGCTGCAACAGAATAGAAGAAACCTGGCAATTTCCATTTCATGTTATTAGTTGTGTGTTTGTAGATGCATGTAATATCTATGGTGTGTAGTAAATGTATGTAGCATAGGTTTTGGAATTTGACAACACTTGTGATTTTACCCTGTTTTTAGTAGTTATTTCCAGATTTCCAACAATTCCATCATGTTGATCAATTAGCAACTTGTGTATTTCAAATCTGTAATTCTTTTCATTTTTGTTATTTCCATTCTACTAATATAATTAGGATTTACTTTCTGCAAAGTTGTTATTTCTATCATTTTCATTCTGCAAGCATAAATAGGTTTCATTCCTGTTATTTCAGATTCTGCAAGAGTAATTAGTTTCATTTTGCTGCAATCTTTCCATTTCTGCAAATTTACTTCATCAAATGTAATTAGGATTCTAATTCAGTCCATAGGATTAGAAGTGACACCAGAAAACCCCCAAAACTGACTTGTCTCATCAATAAAGCCTATTTCCTGAATGAGTTGATCTTCAAGCTGCCTACTTCTGCTTTTGTATACAACCATTGGACACCGCCCTAGATTGACAATTATAATGATTAAATGGTGTGATTAACAACACTCATTTCTATACTCCACTAATACTACTCTATTAGATTTCAAATCCATATCACACTCAATAAAACTTCCATCCAACTCTCATACTATATCTTGTAGTAGCACCACCTCATCCTAAGCATCTAACACATCCTGGAAGTCAAACATCACATCCATATATGGCATGGATCCCCCTACCTCCTCCTCCATTAGCATGGCCCCATACAATGGTTGGCCTGCACCACCCACCTATCGCTCAAGTTATCTAACTCTAGGATATCCACCCAAATAATCTGGCATCAATCCTCCTTGATCCTCCTCCACCAGTACAATCTCATCCAATGTCTAGCCTCCACCACCCTCCTATCAATCGGGTGACCTCACTATAGGAGATCAACCACATCATCTCAGTATCATATCCTTCATCAAGGAGGATCATCCACCTCCTCCTTTGACTCTACATCTAGCACAAGTACAACTCATCTTGGTGCCTTTACATCAACTGTAGGTAAACCTCCCATTGGATCCACCCATCCATATACTACCTTGAATCATGGATTCCACCCCTATATCACCCATCATACATCATAATATGGAGTCGTACCCACATCATCCATGTACTAAATAACCATTTATGGATCTCTTGATACATCCAAGGGAGGCACTACAAGTTGTACTCCCTGCTCTCCATATCTCCTCTATATCATGATAGGTGGATCTGATTATCAATTCTATAATACAAAATAGTGCATCACCTTGCTAAAGGAGAAGTACTCCACTTATCATTAATACCACCCCACCACCCATATAACTTAGTGGATATTACCCAACTTCTCCTCATCCTTATCCTATACAAATTTACCCCTCTAGGATCTCCACCTGATATGATCAGGTACTAAATCATTGAGCATCCTTAACCAAAATAGTCCATCTCTCTCGTGCCCCCATCGCACTCACATCTCCATATCTGTATGCCACCTCAAGACATATGGTACAAAATCTCCCATAAATGCATGCACCTCATAAGGTAATCTCATGGGTTGCTCCATCATGATATGCTACCACACCCAAACTTGCAACAATGGACTAAAGCTCACTCCAGATCACCTTACCCTCATAATATCATATAGGTCTTTGTACACCTATTCTAGTAACACAGACACCCATGCAAACACTACCTTATGCTCCACCATATCATAAAAATACCATCATATTCCAAGGGAATTTCACCCCTAAACTATTTGGTAGAGCATAGCTTGCTATCATGAGCATCACCATGGAGTGGCAGTTGGAAAACATCTTACCCTTCTAATAATGCTTATAATCTACCCCCTTCTCATACTGCACCTCTCTCCACCTAGCACCAAATGTCGGCTATAGTATCTCCTCGTGTGAACCATCTACTTTCGCTCTCACTATGATGCCTCTATAGGTAACCAATATATCCTGTATATATCCTTCAACGTAATTGTCATATCCAATATTGGGAGATGGAAGGTGTTCCTATCTGGATCCCATCTCTCATAGAGGATTGATATGTAGAACCTATTTGCTTGTACACTACACAACTACCACATGCCCTTAAAGCCCATAATGCCCATCCACTCTCCATCCTCCTTTGTCCACACCTTCCCCAATTCATCCCTCAAAGTTTACATGTGATGGCACGGTTCAATATTCCTCACCCGCATTCATTCCCACACATCAAATAAAATCATCACAAGTTTCACATATACATAAATTCATCATCAGTTTTTATTGAAAATATTCATTGCATGCACATCATTATTTCAACAAAAAAAAAATGAGCGATTTGTGCACTGCTATGCAAACCTGGTTCGTGCACTGCTGCGCAAACCTGGTTCATGCACTGTCATGCGGAACTTCAATGAGGGGTATTTTTGAACATCCATTTTTCCCTTTTACAATGAAAACTCACTCATAATGCATACACAACACACTACACATGCACAAATAAGTAATCAACACACCCAAACACACAACACAAGATATAATTCCATATTACAATCCAACAATCAAAATGAAAGACAAATGACACATTTTGACACCCATTTGGATATTTTAAAACTTTGTGCACACATTTGGATCACACACCACATGCAAACACACATTCATACTCAAACATGCATTCTCATACTTTTCAAGCATTTATGCAAATGAAATAGCTATGATTTTTGTGCACTTACCGGTATTACAACGTCCCCACCACTCGTTCTAGCTTGTCCACTTGCCATATCTAAATCATGGATTGATATTTTAGTAGTGCTCTACTTCACAAATTCTCTCTAGCCCCTCTACTCCAAATTTTATGCATCACAAATTATGCTGACATGCGCAAAAAATAGTTTAATTCGACAATTTTTGTAGATTTGCACCCACGTGTGAATCTAGTTTATGCACTACTGTACAAACCAATCCCTGCCATGTCATCCTCATTATTTTTTTGAATTTTCTAGATTCATTTCAGCTCCCATACCTATTTTTCTCATTTTCTAATTTTTTTTACCATCATCTTCTTTCAATCGACTCACCGCCACTTTTTGTCCACTCCATTTCTGATTCACTGCTTGAGGGGGCATTCATACAACAAAATAAAAAATTTTCTTTGCACACAATCAAACAACCAAAAAACTAATTTTGGGTATTACATATGCCTAAGAAATATTTTGTTGAATATTATCTCAACATAAATCCAATCCCAATAAAATATTTTCTAAACCACAAACACCATGCGCTTAACAGACATATCTCGATTCTAATCATTAGAATGGCACACATAAGACCATTTTATGAATGCTACACCTAATATGCCCTTGCATCATAGAATTAATGGTTTAACAAATGTCATTACGCGCTCATCAATCAATCAAAGGTAAAAATTTGAAAAGATATTTGTTCTATTCACAATTAGAACATCTTGCATTGATCACAAGAACGAAGTAATATTAAGTTTTCTCTCAAAAGCAACCAGTACAATACTGCAAAGAGTTGTACTAAATTACCAATCACATGTTTTATCATCACGTCTCTTTTGTAATCATCTACATTCATCCACCCATAAATTCTATCTTTCCAATCACTTCATCACCTTCTTCCATCATATTTTTATACTAAACCGTGTTTTACACAACATAGTATAAAAAGGAGGTAAATGTAGACACCTAAAAGTCACATTTGGTTGCAAGTTCATCCTTCACGATTAATTAAGTCGTAAACCTCACAAAATTGCACTAATTAAGCCTAAAACACCTTGTATTTACAAAAGGGCTATTCCTAAGCCCCTTTAGGCCATCTAAGCCCTTTTCTACATCTAATCATGGTCCCCATGCAACCTCCTTCAAAAATTATAATCATGGTAACTCTAATATTAGTTTAAAATATCACTTTATCATTAAAGTGCATTTTATGACTTAAACATTAATAATTAGGGATAATAAAGATTATAACTAATATTATCCTCACACATGTGTGCAACCATCACTTAGTTAAGAGTTTTAAAGGATTCTTAACTTAATAAAAACCTAACCTAGAATTTACCTAATCAGGGTTAACCTCAATCCTTGCTCACACATGTGTGCATAGGATATTTCTATATTCCTCTTAAGGTATATGAAGGAATGACTCACATTCCACTTCACCCTTTTAACCTCACCATGGTTGAGATATAACCTAAGGTTCATGACACATCACAAAGAAAACCTCACACCCCCTAACCTTGGTCCACTCTATAAATAGATGGCCATTCTCACCATGAAAAAACCCTTGGCTCTTTTGGTTTACTTACCAAAACTCTGAAAAAATCACTCTAGACTTTTCTCCATCACTTTTGCATCCATCATACATCAAGCAAAAATACCAAGAGTTCATTCAGATATAAATTTGTAGAATCAATCAATGATAGTCTGATTCATGCAATACCGTGCAAACCCGAGCCAGAGGTTCACACACTGCCATACAAACCTGGTCTATATCCATTCTAGAGCTATAGATCAGGTAAGTATAACTTGTGGACGGTTTCTATAGTTTTAGTTTCAATTTTTATCATGCTTTATTTCATTTTAGCATCACTTTATCTTCATAAATATGGAATCTGATTAATGATAGGTGCCCAAACATACTAACCCATTTTTGCAAGTCCAAATAGGTACAAAGGATATTTTCAAGCACCTAAGTGATGGAACATGTGCAAGAATCCCATATACATTGAGGGAAGTAAAATACATCATCGAATGCATCACATTCATATTGAGAAAAGAGGAAAAATATTATTAAGAGAAGTTTATATTGTAACCCCTTTAAAATTAATAAAAGAGCATTCAACTATTATTTCATTTATTTTGGAATGATGACTTCTGTGTGTTACACAACCCTTGATTATTGAGCTCCTAGATGATTCGATATTTACCATCACTGAACAAGAAGAAGATGTCATTCTGAAGGAAGATGTTGATGTCACACTATTCTTTGATGGTTCTAAGTGCAAAAAAGGACAAGGTGTAAGAATCATGTTTCATACACCCCAGGGGTACCAACTTCATTATCATTCAAACTCAATTTTCCATGCACAAATAATAATGCAGAGTATGAAGCCTTAATATTAGGACTTCAAGCAACCTTAGCTATAAGCATAAAGCATATCAAGATATTTGGTGATTCTCAACTTGTCGTTCATTAAGTAAACAAAGAATACTAATGCAAGGAACCGGTACTAAAACTTTATCATGAAGTAGCAATGAAATTGCTTGAAATATTTGACTGGTATAAAATTGATAGCTTGCCTAGATTGACTAATAGATTTGCAGATGCGATGGCCTCTCTAGGATCATTGATTCAAAAGAACTTCAAAGGAGAGGTACAACCCCTAATTGTCACAATGATCTGTAAATCTGCAATTTCTCGAGCTAAGTCTAAGGATGAAAAGGATATTTACTTTATCCATGTAGAGCCATATGAGCCTTGGTCCAACCAAATAAAATCTTTCCTCAACTTTGGAACACTCCCATATGACATGTCATGAACTACTAAATGAAATTTCAAGCAAAAAGTATCTTGTTTCACTCTATTGGGGGATGTGTTGTATAGACATGGTTATGATGAATTCCTCCATTGTATTGAGCCTATAGAGGCTCAAATAGCAATATCAAAATATCACAATGGTACTTATGGTGGTCATTTTAGTGGAATGGCCATTGCAAAGTGCATTTTATGCATGATTATTGGCCCATCATGGAATGTGACTGTTGCAATTACATCAAGAAATATCAATAATGTTAGTAACATGCTAAATTCAAAGTCTTTGGCTATTTTCACAATGGGGTTTAGAATTGATTGCTAAAATCTCACCTCCTTCCTAAGGATAACACACATTCATCATCACATCCACTGAATACTTCACAATGTGGGTCAAGGTAATTCCTCTAACTAGTACGACAAGACCTAGAATTGTGGAGTTCATACTTCAACATATCATTTTCCGTTTTGGCATCCCATAAAAATTAATTTTTGACAATGAAAAGTATTTCAAGAACAAGGATGTTCGAGCACTTTGAAAAAAATATAATATCCAACATAGTTTCTAGAATCCTTACTACCCATTGATTAATGGTCAACCTGAGGCAACCAATAAGACCTTGATCTCTATTCTCAAGAAACTAGTCAAAGAAAATAATTGATATTGGTACACTCAGATCCCATTGATATTATGGGTTTATCAAACAACCATCCACATGTCTATTGGGTCAACGCCATTCTCATTGGTCTATGGTATCGAAGCAATCATGCCTCTTGAGCTCAAGATCCCCTCACTATAAATTTCATTACAAGAATTCATAGATGATGATACTACTAGACAAGCACATCTTTATCAACTTACACTCCTTGATGAAATGTGGATCAATGATTTGGAGCATTTACAAGTATAGCAAGATCATCTCAAGCGTGTTTACAACACCAAAGTCCATCTACATGAATTCCTAGTAGGAGATCTTGTCCTCAAATAGAATCAACAAAACACCAATGCATTACCGCACCTTCATGATAAATTCACTGCTAATTGGTTAGGTCCATACATTATCACCCAAAAAGTGGATCAAGGAATATATAAACTTGTCAGTATATAGGGATTAGAAGAGCCCAAAAAACTTAACATTATCCACTTGAGAGTGTTTCATGGTTAATATGATTTACATATATGTATATATACATGGCTAATACACAAAAAATAATTCATACACATTGCACACCATACATCACATTGCATACATCCACATTGCACAAACACATTCATTATAATTTTTGTGCATATCATCCACTATACCAGGGATCATTTTTAAGTTTAGACAATAATTGATCCAATAAATCTTATTGCCTTAATCAGGGGCACCCCCAATATCACATCCATTTCATTACACCACTTCATAAGTCAATTTTACCATTTGCAAAATACATTTCCATTACCCCTAGGTGTTTTTGGTCACTCAACCACTCCTAGTGTTTCAAGCAACCTCCAATACATGTTGAGTTTTTCTATAGGACCAAGTCACATTTTCACTAAAGAAAATCTTGAGTTATGGAATTGACTCTAACACCATTGAACTAAATACATTTTACACATATTAAAAAACATCTTGTGTCAAAGAGGGATAATACCATGATTGGGTTGAACCTCGAAGTGAAAAAGATATATTTGCTTGTCCCATTATGTACATAGTCCAAAATAAAAAATAGTGGTTTTTCACCACTACTCACATTATCAAATAAAAGAATGAGTAGTAAGGATAGGATTAAATTCTTATCACACTTTGGTTGAGAATATGATTCCCCAAAGCTCTAAATATTTTACACATCATACACCACAGATCCTCAAGTTGTAAGGATAGAAATAAATTTCCATCCAGATGGTTAGGTAGTATGAATCCCCAAAGCTAGAGATTATATCAGTGGACTATGGAGCTAATCTCCACAAAGGCTATATATTCTTTATTGGTAGTGGAGTATGCTCATGCATGGCAACACATCTCTTGAAGAGACCTATGACCGCACATAAGGACAAACTAGCTTCTTGGTCTCCTCCATGATAGGTTTCATCCCAATTTACTCAATATGGGTTAATGAACTCACTTGCACATACATTGGTTCTTGATTGTCTTGAGTCACTACCATGCTCATGACTGGTAAATGAACATTTCACTGCACACACATTTGGTCTTAGAGAAATTATACAAAAAATAGCGAGTTTGTTAGAAATCACTAGTATGTTTGAGTCCTTGAATTCCAATACAATCATTATCCATAAGCTAAAACACAATTCATATCAATACCACATAATTACATGAATCTTCTATTTTCAGATACCAACATTTTGGTGCCCTTTATTAAAAAACAATGATCAATATGGTCAAGTAAAAATCTAAACTACAAATGATCATTAGCATATTAGTTCATTTGTATTCATCCACATAATCATTACATTACCATCCATCACATATACATATACATTCACACAAACATCAATACCAATTCATAACACAAAAGTACAAGCCATGTATATATAAAATCACATGTACAATAAATACCCAAAGGCTACATACAATGGAGCACCAATGATCATATACAAAAGTGCATCTAAGTACTAGCTAATGCCCATAGACAAACCCTTATGACCTTGAAGGAGCCCTAGACCTAGATACACTATAAATTGAGTCACTACACCTAATAGAGTATGCTATGGAGGAAGAGGGTTGATATGGTAGCCCAATATGATGCTACATGAGCAGATCTTCTAAATATTGGATATATGCATTCCAAGATTAGAGGTATAGTACATCATGCCTCTGATGAGGGTCCCTCTATATAAGCTCTACTTGGAGCCTTGCTATCATATTTGTTCCTCCACCTGTCACCACCCATACCTTCAACTCCACTTGTAGCTGAGCATTCTAAACATCCCAAGTGGTTATCACCACATATCACTCTACCACCATCTATCAAAGCTGATCCTGCTCAACCTCCAACTTCACCCACTCATAACTATGACCTGGAAATCTTTTCTAAACCTCCTCCATTTCATCCCTATCACCATCATTACCTCTAATCTCTAAAGGTTGCTCTACTGCACCCCTCACCTACCTACTAGATCGATAATGTTTCTAATATTGGGAAGCCTCATCTACATCCCCTAATTCCTCCTCATACCCACTTCCATCCTTGATCACTTGGCTCATTACCCATGGAGGATGTGAAGAAAACCAAACCTCATACTCTACTGTGGTCCCAAAATCAACTATATTTAAAAGATCTATCTTCTCATTATCTATTTAGTCCACTCACCACTCCTAAACATAAGGTAGGCTTGACTCATCTTATCGATGCCTATAGAGCACTAGAGCCTTTGAAAATCCCTACCTCAGCCCAAACAATTATAGCACCCATGAGAACTAGATCAACTCCACCTCACTCCCATGTCACCCAACCACTCATCTAGCCTACCAAGTCCTTTGAAGTTGCTATCAATCACTAGGCTACATATCCACCCACCATATCAAATCATAGGGTTGATCCCTATCCTAATCCTCATGAGGTAGACCCATGGGATGACCCACACTGAAGTGCTCCCAACCCTGACACTACAACAACATACTATAACCCAATACCTTCCACCCCATATCCTCACCTCATATAGATCCATATACATCTACACTAGTAGCATAGGTGCCCATGCATATACCTAAGGCTTCCTAATCATGTCATACACTAGCCTAATAATGTTCCATGGAAACCTATAGCTGGTGCTGTTAGGCACCAATATATTGGTCAAAAAAAATATGATTAGGGTAGACAATACCTCCAAATATTGCCTCACATATATGGAAAAATACCTTATCCCTCAATTTTAGATATTAACATCCCTCCATCCATCTCCAAAAATCTATCTAGCTCATGCTCCATATCATGTCCAACTTGGACATGCAACCCCTCCACTGATACTTTGAAGATGCGATACACATCTTCCAATGTCACTATCATCTCCTTGATTGGGAGCTAGAAAGTCCCCCTATATGGATCCCATATCTTAGCCAAGGCTAAGAGATACCCCTCATATGCCCTTACCACCTCAATTTGTACTACCCCAACCAACCCCATATTATCTAACTTCTTCTAGTCGACCTTTTGTAAGGCATTTCTCACCCTTGGTACAATCACTGAGAATTTATGTTGAGCCTCCAAGATCAACAAACGCAAAACAACATAATTGAAAATACATTAACATCACATGCATTGTAAGTAAAAGCATTGTAAAATCAAAAAAGAGTGCCAAGGACACTTGCCTCAACCGCCTGCATCCCATGCCTACTATCGCATCCAATCCCTCCATCACCATTGCCACACTCCTTCACTCCTTAGACGCTACTTTTGGAACTCGTGAACACAAGAATTAATCCAATTTAGCCTCTGTAGTATTCTTATAGCTGACTTTTGTATGCTCAAATACCCATGGGCATCTACAGAGTGCAATAAAATGCTATCCTACGTCTGCCACATGGTAGATGCTCTCCTACATCTGTACCTGATGCGAATGCTGACTAGTGTTTGGTTCGAAAATATTGTAGAAAGACCAAAAGTTCTAAAAATATAGCTTATCCTCACATAATTACCTAAAATTTCATCCATGCATCCATTTCATCATCAAATCATGTTTTGTGAAAGCAGAAACTGATTTAGAAGCTTAATTTTTGTTTGCAACCAAAAGTTGTGAAAATGCTTGACAATATTCAAAATGTCTCAAAACAGTACAAAACTTCACAAAACAACCATATTCATCATACCAATAATTCATCACATAATTTTATCATATATTGTGATAACATGGATTTATTTGGGAAGTTAAATAATTCTTGTGACCAAAAGTCATAAAATTTCCCAAACTTGTCTAAAAAACATTCCAAAACAATTTCAAGTTTTACAAAATCATCCAATTCATTTAACAATGCATATCCATATCCATTTTACATCATGCATTGTCATTCCACTTTACCAATTATATTTATCATTGCATTTCCATTCCACATTTTCCAATTCCACTCATAATTATCAAGCGAACCTTGTATCTAGTGGATTACCCTATTTACCTGGCGATTGCAATGATTAACTAATCCATGCAATTTGGTAGGATGGATAGATCATCATAAGGACACTTATTCATATCATAATCCTCTATCATATGTGACATAAAAATCAATATGGTCACTCCATTTGTGGATGCAATCGTGCTCACAAAAATTTACTCAAAGCTATCATTAGCTCCTTTCATAGGCACATTTGTGAAATTCTATTACATTTTCCATTTACATTTTACAACTTTCTATTGTGACAAGCCAATAGTTAGGTTAAAAAGTGTAGTTCCATGAAGAGAGGTGGTCTTCCCACATCCACCACATGTTAACCAATACTGGCTATTTAATACTTTTCCACGATACTGCACATTGTGCTAAGAGAAAATTTTCAAAAACATGGAAACATCCTCAAAATTGGGGCAACCAACCTTGACTTTGATTTCAATATTGGCATATCCATATACATCATATTTACATCATACAAAATTGATAAAAATCTCTTTTCTATGAGGGCAAAGAACATAATCAATTATTGCATCATCATCTATGTCACTCTTTTGACATTTACATCATCCAAATCATCTATATTTCCAAAAATCCCCTTGCATATGTTGGGGCAAAAATATAATACATCATTCACCCACATTTACACCAACATTATCAACCATAATTTTGTCAATTGGCTCGTGATATTTATTCTTCACTCATCTACTAATTGAGAGGGTAAGATATACCCACATTCTTTTTGTCTTTAGGATCTTCTTGCTCTCCAAGGAAAGAAAGCTACTTCACTAAACCATGTATCTCTTATTTTTGCACCACATTGTGTTTCATGCAACACGATACAAAAAGGGGCATATGTAGACACCAAATCCTAGCCACTTGTAATCCACACACCATCCAAACACCACCGTCTATTATTTATATATATAAATATAGCTATTTTAAATATTTATATTTATTTATTTAATATAAATAAATATATATATTTATATGAATAAATCACAGTCGCCCATCACAATATAATCTTAGCCATCCATATAAATTGATGTGTCACATATCAAAGATATAATCTTAGCCATTCATCATGTTTTAATCTTGGTCACCCGTTGGTGTCATCGAAACCCTAACATGATGAAGGTAAGTTATAAAACACCATTCACTCTTATGAATAAAGGTTGAACGGTTAAGTGGTTAGTTAATTCAAAAGCTAGATATATTCAAAGCCCTTACATTCATCCATCCAAAACCCTAGCATCTCTCTATCATCCTTTCCCTTCACCACCTTCGCATCCTCCATTTTTTATTGCTCAAAACCCTTGCAAACCAGACCAGGTTTTACAGTTTTCTCCTCAGAAACCCTTGAACACTATCGAGCATTCCTCGAACACTACTAAGAATTCTAGGAACACTACTAAACATTCACAAACCTTCTAGAATGCTCCAAGGTATTTTCCAACCTTCCAATTTACCATCGAAAAACCCTCAAACACTTCCAGCTGTTTACACACCTTCAGATCGTAGAAGTAGAAGCATGGATTAGACAAATTAGGTATCTTTGACAAGGTAAAAGGTTTTCATTATTTTACATCTTATATTTTTTGTACTCATATTGCATTTCAATAATTTACAACACCAGGGTTTATAGATTTGTATTTTATAGAAAGTCTCACATAGTGGAGCCCTCACATATGCTATTAACCTATTTGGTGTTGTTGATCTATCTACAGGTATAAAAACTATATTATTGATGGTTGTCATAGCTTAGGTGGTCTCGTAGAGACACTCAAACCCACCTACAACTTGTTTGGAGCAGAAGATGATGCAAAATACACCTAATATTATTTGTAAATAAGGTTTTTCAAAACCATTTGATTGTAAAATTGTAATATTGGAGATCAAGGCTCCCACCATATTAATACAAATTTATCTCTTCATTGTGCAATATATTTTATGTGTTGATTTTGTTATTGCTATCTAGGTGTTGTTGATTTTTGCTTTATACCTTACATAAATTGACATTATATTTCTATATTTTCTTCTATATAATATCCATGATTAGGATTGGGGTGGATCCAGATCCCTTGTATCCTTTGGTATCTATAAAAATTCTAGGTGAAAGGACTTTCAAAATATGAAGATGTTATGGTAGGCAGATGAAGCAATTGGGTGAGCTACAACGGTTGGTTGGATGGGTGTGGTAGGCTGTGTTGTAGTGGAAGAGTCTTATTCTCTATTGAGAGAGACCATCCCCTACAATGGTGCTTTGGCATTTTCCATGTTTTTGTTTTTGGTGTACCCTATTTTGATCCAACCAGGATTGGGGAGATTCTTCCCCCTTTTGATTTAATTTTAGGGATTTTATTTCTAGAAAATCAAACCAGGGTAGGAATGGCCTTGGGAATTCTTTGGATGTGTATGTTGTTCCTGGGTCTACAAATCTAGAGAACATCTTGTTGGCCTTAACTATTCCTGGAAGGAAGTCCTTTCCTAGGGTTTGTTTAGTTGTAAGAGAAATTCCAACCATTAGAAATTTTGTCGCTGACCTAGATTTGATTTATTTGAAAATATTGGTCCTTTTGTGGATCCAAAGAGGTTTGTGTAGACATTTGTCTTGGAGCCATTGGGCTTCAGTGTGATCCTAGTCTCAGTCAAGATAATAGATTTGAACATTGATGTAAATAGGATTCCAACACTCAGTTTTTTTTGCTATTTTTGGTCCTAGCTATATTTTACCTATAATCGAGGATCTGTGTTTGTGAGTCCTTTCAGGTTCTTACAGGGTGCTTAGTGGTTATGGATCTTATCAACCTATTGGGTGAAAAAATCCTAGCTTTATTTTTGGTTTTCTCCCTTGGATATATGTTGCATGATTTTAGAATCTAGAGTGGTTCCAAAACATTGATTTATGGTTTGGACAGGTAAAAATTAAATTTAAATTTTGAACTAGAAATTAGCAGGAACCTAGTAGAAGTTAAAATTATATTTTGGACAATTCCTGCCCTCTAGGGTGACGTACTCAAGAGAGGGTATGGTTGCTTAGCTATGTGGATCCAGAGACCTTACTGTAGGAATGCTGAGATATTGGGCAGAAGGTTGTGTGGGTTCTGGGACCTTCCCATAGGAATATGTTTACACCTTTTGGAGTCCTTGGTAAAATTTAGATGTGTCTTTTGGAGTCTTTGGTGTAGTTTGGATGTGTATTCAGTTTTAGGAAATCAGAGCCCACAATGGTTTCAATAAAAGGTTCAATTTTAAAATTTTGAATCAAATATGAGTGGGAGTTTGGTTGGAGAAGGTAAATATGGAGTTCTTGTTAGTTCTATTCCTTTGGGGAGGCATCCTCAATAGATGGTTTGGATCTACTTTGTGTGGGTTCAATGACTTGCTCATAGGAATGATTTTTTACCTTTCAAATATATTGCATGTAGGTTCCTAGGGTTGGGCTATTGGACACCCTTGATTCAAATTTAACCTTTGAGCAATATCAATTAGATCATTTCTCTTGGTTCAATTTCGATGGAAATTGAGTTTGAAAATTCCCACTCTTGATCTTGATTTTCAAAATTCTCTTTTGATTATCCTTGCTTTAGGTGGGATCCATTTCTCTGGATCTCTTGGTTCTCTCGAATCTCTTGGATCCTGGTTTCTCTTGGCTTTGTTGTTTTCTAGAGTTTGGTTTTTGGATCCCCTGGGTGGGTTAGTTCTCTTTGTGTTTTGCTTTGATTTATCTTTGGAAGATTTTGCTTCTTTGTAAAAGTTTTGGGGACCCTTTCAAAATCCCTTATGTAGAAGGTCTACGACCCTTTCAAAACCTCTTATTGAATCTAATAAAAAATAAAAATATCCATATTATCTATAATTCAACTAAGTTGTTTCTTTTAGCTTCTCCTTGAGTATAATGCATTCATTGCACTTTAAATTAAATCACCATAAAATGGTAGATGTAAAAATAAATAGTGGTTGAGGCATGTTTGAACTTCATTTTTCATGGATAGTTAATGACCTAGTTGCAGGAAATGATTATGTTTGGCCTTAATTTTATATTGGTAGTTAATGACCTAGTTGTAAGAATTGATTGTGCACTGGGAGAATGCTCCCCACACTATTTTATTGCATTTGATATTTATTTTACCAAATACACAGAGCTTGAGAGTAAATGTGGTAGGTGTGGTCACACTAAGATGACTCATCTTCTACATTAGCTCAAAAAACATAGAATACATGCTACAGGAAAGAAATGATGATTAGGACCAAATATGAGCCTCCAAAATCTAGGTAGATGTCATAAAATCAATTAGTAATCTAAGACATGTTTGACCTCCATTTTTATAAACAATTAATAACTATTTCAAAGTATGTATATACACTTTTTTTTTTTATGCTTGTAAAATTATTATATTTTGAACCCTTGACATACCACTCTCTCTATTTCTATTCCACATTGTTGTTGTTTAACCCAAAATCATTGTTATTTAACCCAACATGAGGGGGACCATTGGTCACTTAAGATTGCTACCACCGTTGTCGGGTTGGCATGCACTCAACAAATTTAGGTCAAACTACTACCTTTGCAAATAGGCATGACCCCAGGGTTTGAACCTAGGTCTCTTCTTGGTAAATGCCAGAACTTACCAATTCACCTAGCCTCTATGTATACAAAAATTATTATATTTTAATTAATACCTATTTAAAAAAAAATCATCATTAATCCAAGTAAGTGTAAAGTTATTTGTTAAAAAGGTGAAAGCTTTTCCCAGGAATCTCTTAACCAAATAGTTTAGCTAATTTTTGGATGCATCTCATTAATATGGTGGAATGGAGAGTGCTTTTCATACAAAGTCATTTAAAATATAAAGTTCATAAGAAATGTGTTGAACATTGTTTTGTTCCTTCTTGTACTTTGAATTTTTTTTAATCAAGGGGATTATTTATGACTGTGATGTAATTAGTAATATCTAAGACATTAAAATAATATTAATATTAAATTAGATGCATCTTTTACATAAAAAATCAACTAAAGATTAAAAAAATAAAGTTGATGGACAATACTTGAGCAACCATACTTGATTTTTAGTTAGATGGGGAGAAAATCAAAGTTCAAGCATCCATATTCAATGAACATTATTTAAGGATATATTTAAGGAAGGAAAGATACATAAAGGATTTTATAAATATATGGGATATTTAAACCTTATAAGGTTAACGCCATTTTGATGTAAACTTAAGATAAATATTAATAGCACATACTCCAAGAACTTAAGGTATTTAGGATGGAGATCTTGAGGTTGTGTTTTTACTAGTTTATTATAATGTATTATTAATAAATTTAATCTAATTACGATGATTTATAGTATTAAAATATTATATAATTTAGACTCATGAGGTTATATAATTATAAAACAAATATTCAATCATGGTTTATGGTTTCTTTAAAATTATTTTTTTGGATTTGGTTAGTGTGAAAAACTCTTACGACCACATTTAGGGTTGGGCATATCCATTCCAACATGACCTCTCATAAGGGGGAGAGTTGAGCTTATAAATAAGGAATTTAACACACACCCATCTCCTCACACACTTGCCCACGCTATGGTTTGAACCTTGGACCTCTTGAAGAAGAGCCGAAGCCCAAACCATTGCACTATCCCCCCGGGACCAAGCTCTTGGATAGAGAAAAATCTCCAGAGCCGCTCTTCAAAGTATCTTTACTATTATTAGCAATATTATATGTATCATTTCTAGTATATAAATAATAAAATGATAAATTTTTAATTCTTATAATATATAGTTAATATTCAACTTATAAGCATGAATCTACAACAATTGTAACTACACAATATTTATATAAACAATACAAACAATATTAAAAAAACATATTCTAATATCCTTAATAATTAAACCAAATGCAAACCTAAGTTTGAACTTAATTTTACATATTTATTTATACTAGGTAATAGATGTAACCCATATTCTAGGGGTAAACCAGGTAGGATGAAGAGATGAGCACGTTTGATACCTTTGGTAGGTATTTTTGAAAGGTGACATAGTTGCCCTATCACATAGTATGGAATGTAGTATTTATAGAAGGTAACTGTAAGGTGCTAGGATGATGAGAGGAAGATGTAGAGAAGGAAAAAAGTATGATCAAAGAAATATGTGAATGAGAGAATAGTTGATGGGAAGTAGAATGCCATAGATTGAGGGACATATGCTAGCATAAATTACCTAGTTAACATGCAATACAAGTGGTTTATTCTTAGCTAGGATCATCATTACATCATGGTAGATGTCCTCAAAGTGAGAGAAATAAAGAAATAAAGTGGGAGCCACAACTTCTTGTCATGCCTAATATTGTGAATGTAGTTGAGTTGTTATGTATGTGATTGTTTGGATGTGTTGGATAGTTGTCCTTTATATGCTAGAGGTAGGGAGTCAACAAATTCATCTTACCTTCCCAAAGAAGCATCATAATAGGAAGTATGAGGTAAAATAGATAGAGATGAAATGCATCAAAAAGAGAAATCCACTAGCATCAAAGCATCATAATTTTTTATTTTATTTAGTAATACAAATGTATGTATCAAGGATTCATATGGGGAGATCCACTAGCTAAGTCACCTAGTGCAATTACAATACAAGTTTAAGCTAACCTTGACTAGGATCACCATTGTATTTGGTGGATCTCCTAAATCAATATGCATCAAGCAAACCAGGTATGTGCATTCAAGAATATATGATAAAAAGTAGACATGCAAAGATGCAAGTAAAATTTGGAAGTATGCATGCTAAAGTAAATATGAAAGGAAACAGTTATCAAATGGCATTAGCTCAATCGATTAGATTCATTAGGGGACCAAGGTTCAAATTTTACCCAATGATACATGGATAATATCCAAGATTTATTGTAATACCACTATGTGGTGATGATGTAATATGGGTAGGGCCCATTTCAATCCCATATAACCAATTGGAAAAAATATGAAAGCAAATAATCATGCATATAAAGCAACATGTAAGCAATCAAGGCGATCAAGTGATAAAATGTAAATTTATGCATAGTATATTTTGAGATGCATGACATTCATAGATTATTTAAGTTATTTTTCATAAAAAGTGGCTAGATATTAAGTGAATCTACCAAAATTAGTAGTTATGATGAATGAACCTAGTCAATTGAGCTCAAAGTTACCTTTGAACTTGGTTTGGGAATTAGTGTTATTTTGGTTATCCTTGAGAACAAGGTCTCCTAATTCAAATGACCATGATCATACTTTCTTGCTATTAGCATGCTTAAGCCTATTCTAGTAGGCTTGAATATTTTGTAGGACATATATGTGCTTTCCATCAATCAATTCTATCTAAGATGAGTAAGACAATGTTTATTTCCAATAGAAGAGTATTGTAAAAAAACTTGAAGAGAAGGAAATTCAAGCTCAAATGGAATATGGCTTAGGTCCCAAAGACCAAAAAATAGGGTGTTACACTAGTGGGTGTATAAAAACTAGTGCGATAGGCCCACAAAGATGGGTAGAGTTGAAGGTGCCAATTACAATCAATTTTGCTAAATAGATTCTAAAGGATCTTGATCAAAGTATTGTTGGATGCTTTAAATTGACCATTACCATGAGGGTAATAAGGGTATGACAAATTATGCTAAATATTATCCTTGACACACATATTTTGGATATCTTTATTCTTGAAGAGTGTGTCATTGTATGGTATGATAAATGAAATGCCATAATGACAAAGTATTTGGTTGAGGATAAATTTGAAAACTTGGACACTAGTAATAGAGAAAAGGGGCATGGATTCTACCTATTTAGCAAATTATTCTATAGCAATTATGATGAACTTGTGTGCATCAAAGGATGTGGGTTTGATATTTCCAATGATGTCAAGGCCCCATGTGAAAAAATGCCATAGGAAAGTGATTTTTTGAAGGTCTTGTGAAGGGGTATGAATAAGGCTATCATGTTGTTGACACTTATCACACCTATATATGAAGTCACAAGAGTCTTTCTACATGGAGGGCTAGTAATATAATAACTAGAGAAGATTCTTGGTGATGATATTTCCACTAAAATGACCATTTTAGGATCCCTCATAGGCCTCTTGAATAACCACTTTGGATTCATCAGAGTTGAGGTATTCGAGAAGCACATCATCAAAAGATAATCAATATAATATGTGACCAATGATGATAAATCAACAACCTTGCCATCATAGGTGCTTTCACTCTATTTGACAAAGTGCCATATTTTTGGAAGGTGAAAATATCTTTATACTAGGAATCAAAGTAAAGGATGCTTCTACTACAAAGACCTCTAAAGGCAATTGGATAAATGTTTTTTGATTTTTTGACTTCCTAATTTGATGAATGATGATCATGTCTTGCTCATCATTCAATTATAGAGGAATAAGAGATACCATTGTAGCCATGATACAAACATGCTAGTTATTATATTGTGGGATAGCATCAATAGTCACCTTGTCAAAGGTAGACAAATTTTACAATAATGTCCTCATAGGGTTTGAGTTTATCATTCTTAGTGTGTTAAATACCATTTATTTGGTTAACCACAAGCTTAGAAGCCATAAAGACATAGAGGGTTCTAAAATTAAAGCCTAAAGCTGCTCAAAGTCCAAGGATAAGGGCCTCATATTTGGTAGTATTATTGGTACACAAAAGTAGAAGTTTGAAAGAAAGAGGAATTAGTTGCTTTTGGGACATGACCAAAATGATTCTTGCCCTTGCTACTTTGAAACATTGAGCACCATACATTTATGATATCAAGGATCATATTGATCAACCTCTATGGTGAAGATTGATTCATTTGGAAAATCTCCAACAATAGGATGGGTTGCTTCTAGAGGGGCTATAACTAATTGGTCAAAAATAACTTGGACTTTGATAAAATTTTTGCTAATGAATTTAAAGCTAAAATCACTAAGGAAAATAACCTATTTAGCAGTTCACCCTGAGAGGTGAAGGTTTTTACATGAGGTAGCACAAGTATTAACATTAAAATAACAATAGTTTTATGGATAAGAATGTAATATCACAAATTTTAATATGCAAAGACCATAAGAAGACATAACTTCTCTAAAGACATGTAGTAGATTTTATAGTTGACCAAGGTTCTACTAATGTAGTAGATGACTCTATTTATTTTAATCATCATATTGGTCTAGCATGGCTCCTAAGGCATGGGTGGTTGTAGTAATGTACAATAATAATGGTTTGAAAGGGTTACAAGGGACAAGAATGAGAGGAGATAAAAGAGGAATTTAATGCATCAAAGGCTACTTGGTATTCACCATCCTATCAAAACTCCACATCCTTATGCAAGAGCGTAGAGAAAGGTTGGCATTTATCTTAAGAAATGAACCTTATAATAGATTGGAGTTTACCTTGAAGACTATTAAGTTCAGTTAGGTTTAACAAGGGTGGTACATTGATAATAAATGAAATTTTATCAAGATCTACATTGATGCCACATTGAGATAAGATAAATCCTAATAATTTTCCTAATGTTACCCTAAAGACAAATTTAGAAGGATTGATATGGACCTTATATTCCCTTAGCCATTCAAATATATGTATTATATCTCACACATGATCTTCATGATTGAGGGACTGGCTAAGAATATCATCAACATAATCTTCCATAATACCACACATCATATCATAAAAGATATATGCCATGGACCTTTGGTAGGAAGCACCTATATTCTCCAAGATAAATGGAATGACTTGGTAGCAAAAGGTGCCCATAGAGTGATGAATGCTATTTTAGCTTGATCCTTAGGAGCGATCTTGATTTGGTTGTAGCCTAAAAATCCATCCATCAAGGATAACATCTCACATTTAGAAGTAAAATTAATAATGTTGATATTAGGCAAAGGGAAATCATATTTGGGGTAATCCTTGTTAATGTCCTTGAAGTCGGTGTATATTTTAACACTGCTCTCTTTATTAGTAATGGGAATAATATTAGAGATCCAATTGGAATAATCAATAGTTTTAATAAATCCAACATCGAGGAGCTTTTAAAGCTCCTTAACAAGCAAGGCTATCTTAGGATGCATTTTTAATAATTTTTGCTTGATAGGTTTAACATTTGGTCAAAATACAAGACAATGTAAACTAGGGAAAGATCTAATTTGGGCATATCCATATATGACCAAGCAAAGATATCACTAAATTTAGTTAAAATATTGGTGTACTCTTTGCATTTGGAAAGGGTTAATATTTTACCCATCTTAAGAATTTTGGGAAATGCATGTATTCCAATATTAATATAGATAGTCTCCTCAATAAGAATGTGTGATTCATCCTTGAATTGAGGAGGGGTAACCAATACTCCTAAGTTCTAAAAATTGTAAAGAGTAAGGGGTGATTGGGTGCCATCCAATGGTCAAGAAGGATCAATATTGTCTATTTGAGAAGAAGACCCATCAAATTAAAAGGTATCATGAAAATACCATAATGAGGGAGTCACACAGGATGTCCCATTTCTCATAGTCTTCTTCAATGGAAATCAACTTGAGATGCACTAGGTTAAGAAGAACTGGTAAGGTGTATGTGGGGGAAGGAATATAATTTCTCATCTATCTCATCCCAATCCAATCCATTTATGGAGATAGCCTCATTGCCATTATTAGACATAAGAGATATGGGAATAGGTTTATTATGGTTGGGAATATATCCTATGTCACAACATCTTGGTTAGACTTTAGTTTTTAAGGGTTCCTTAATGCATTATTCATGGGGACCAAGGCCCTTTCCTTGATATTCCATATTGGTGAGCATCTACTTATGAATGAGATATGAATTAGAAAAATAACAAGAGGTAAATTATTTCTCAATTAGGTAGGGTTTACTACCATAAATTTGCTCTTCATTAGAAATATTGATGCAATTGAAGGTGCATAGCCCTATTCACACTATTTTATACTTCCTAGAAGACAATTCTAAGGTTTGAGGGAGCTTGGCTAGATCCACAAAAGTTTTATTATTAAGGTGAATTAGATTATTGGTTTTAGATTGATAACTTGTATTAATTTAGTTGTTAAATATACTATTATGTTGATTATTTAATCTTAATACATCATCAACTTGGATAGAAGTAACTAATGGAAAAGGGGTTAGAGAAGGCCAAAGGTTGGCATTAGAATTACTATCTTCATTCATATTGTAGTAAGCAAAGGGTTGAGGATAAAGCGTGAATATGGATGAGTTTACCTTGATAATCATATTTGAGGCATTGATAAACAATAGAAGGGTCGACCTTCATTGGATGGATCCAAGGTCATCCTAAAAGAATAGTATAAGTGAGTTCAGAAGGCATAACATAGAAATGGGTGTTGAGGATGTGAAGCCTACATTTTAGAGGTAATTTTATGCTACCAATAGCCTTGAAAACCCCATTATAAAAATCCCTAATCACAAGGTCATATTTTTGAAGATCTTGATCTATTAAACCAAAATTATGGATAAATTAGAGATTAAAAATATTAAGGCCTGATCCATTGTCAACAAGGATTATTTTGATAAATAGATTACTAATGTGACATATAATCTAAAGGGGAAGCTCTCCATGAATGGAATATGGAGGAAGGTTATCTTCATAGAAATAAATTGTAGCATGGTTGATGCTAATAGACCCCACTACATTAGTAAGGTTAATGGGATTAAGGTATTGAGGTATGATTTGCTCACTCAAAAGTTTAAGCAATGCTTTTATATGAGTTGAAGAGGTTTAAATAAGATCTTCAATAAAAAAATTGGTTGGGGTGCTTGTGAGTTTCTATTGGAGGTCAAAAGTACCCTTGGATTGATTTTGTGATTTTAGAATGAGAGGAGGTCCTTGAAAAGAAGTTGTTTTCTTGGCATGAAGAACCAATGGTTGTTGAGAAGGTTGATCAGAAAATTGATTCTTCTATTCTTTCATTATGGTTACACAAATAGAGGAAGAATATATTGAGCCCATCACATTCTAGTTTGGAGGTGGGATATTAGTATATGAATTTTATTTGTTGCATTTTGATCATGGTTTAGTAGTGGGTTTTGGAAGATTTCCATGTATTGGATTGATGAAGGTTAAGATTAGAAACCACTAACAATAATTTGAACACCATCTATCAAGTCCTAGATAATGTGTCTAAGGTGCTTGCACTAATTTGTGGAATGACCATCCACACGATGGAAACCATAATGTTAATTAGGACAACACCAATATTTGGTATTATCTATGACTTTGTTGTGTGGAATCTCAATCATCTTGGTATAAAGGAGTTGTTTGAAGATAATAGGAAGATGTTGATCTAATTTGGTAAACTATCTCTTGGGATTTTGTTGCTTGGTTAAGACTAAATTTTGGAGGGTAGTCACAATGTTTAGATTATTATTTTAATGAGAGTCAATAAATCCGTCACCTACAAAATGTTTACTCTTATATTGAATTTTAAAGGATCTTTGCTCTTATTTCTTGATTTTTAGCTACCGTCTCTTGATGAGGGTGGTTTCCACATGCTTAGCCAAGTTGAACACTTTTTCAAAGGTGTAGCAATCCAGGATGCATACACCTAAGCTAATAATAACTAAGGAACATAAAGAAGGGTTTCATTTATTAAATTTCCATTGAAACTCGGTTACAAATCCATCCCTCTTAGGGATACCCAATGTGATATAGTTATTACAATCAAGAAAAGTCCCCACACAAGGGTAGGTGTAATTCACAAGCTTCCTAGGTTGACACGAGCTGCTCTAAGGTAAATATAGCCTTCTTCTCCATGTTAAAGGTATTTGTTGCTTTGAATGTCAAGACCCTGTTAACCCTGCATTCAAGAAACAACAAGAAGCAATTAGAAGCAAAGGAGGCCTCTCTTGATGAGGCTTTTAGAGGAAATTATATAAAATATTATCATGAAAGATAGAAATAAAGAAAGTACATAAAACATAGAAATCTACTCTAAGCATAATAATTGACCATCAGAAAATGTAAAGGAAGTATGGATCAAATCCTCTAATATCCTAATTAAACCATTGAAAGCATAAATGCATGAAATAATGACATCTAATCTAGAATTGCCTAACACTTGAAAATGAAAGGAATCTACCTAAGATTAATGATTCTAACAATCTAATGATAACACATAAAATCAATCTATATTAACTATACCTAAATGAACAAATAAAAATGGAAATCTATCACTAAAATTGGCTAAATTGAGGATTAAACCTTGACCACGGGTCTGTCATACAGTTGGCACTGTTAGCCACAATTGATAGCCATGGCTGAGGCATGAATGTCCTTGTTCTCCAAATCAAGGCTTGATTCCTCAATTCACTTTGATGAATTGATGATCAAGGGTCGCCATGATGTCCTATGATAGATTTTGCGGTTGAATTACTCAGATCGGTGATGGAATGGGCTCGATTGCATTTCTTGATTTCTCCTAGCCCTCCATAGCCTTCTTGGTTCCAAATTCCATTTGATCTCCAATTGGGCAACAAAAGTGTTCCTCTCAATGTATGCAAGTGAGTATGCAATTCGACAGGGCTTCATTTATTCAACTCAAGATTCATCTCTATATTTAATAATTTAGAGGGGGTTCTTATAGCATTTGAGGAGGCCATGTATTAGCTTCATGGAGAAGCTAATATCAAGAAGGGACATATGGGGAAGTTGGAGGGAAGTTTCTAGAAATTTCTGCTCTCAAACCACTTTGATCTGCAACCAATTGGCCGTTGAAACTAATTTTGGGTCGACCAAGGTCCAACTAATTTTTGAGGCTAGCCGTGGCTCTGAGGCATGGTCAGCCCTGTTAACTATGGGTGTCAACCACGACCAACACTGATTAGGCAAAATTGCCTAAATGAGTGGTTAGAACCACTACTATACCTTGGAATCTATCCAAGATATTTTATATGGTCTTCTAGCATGTCCCATATGAGTAGTCGCCTTGACATGATGCATTTTAGGTGTCTACAGATAACCCTTTTGAGATGTATTATGAGATCAAACAACGTTGAGCAAAAATAGACCTCCTAAAATGATGTCATAGGTTGGATGATGATCATTAGTCTGATCAACATTAAATGCCCAAGGTCCAATGAAAGGATGCACATCCTAGAATCATTGCTTCCAATTGGATGGAAGGCTTAAATTGAAAGAGCTTGCACTCGTCATCAGACATTCGGGTAGCTTCAATGCTACTATAGGTTTTCAAGCCTATGTGTTTGAAAGGAAGAGAGCTATAAACTAAACTATCATATTTGCTTTTTGCCCCAACAAAGGGTAAGCTTATGATAGTTGTTGGCAATGATTCGTAAGACGAACGTAATTTTGACAAGATCAAGGGATCTATGATCAAGGGATATTCTATTGACTTTGATTATGATTATGATATTATGACTACCCCCTCAAGCGATGAGTCAATGAGGGTAATGATAATTAAATGAAGCGACGAGTTGCTTGACCACTATGAGTGACTTGAACAAATTAAGATTTAGCATTTGATACTATGATTAGGCCTAATCAGCTATGATTGCAACTATTAATAGTAATTGTATATTTCTATCCCATGGAGTGGTCCAACCATGAAGGCTTTCTTAGGGAATCAAAATGATAAAAATTCCAATTAGGCACGTGTTGAATCATATTATCGATGATCTTCTAAAAATGTCATAGAAGAATTGACATGATTGCTTCATTCTCATGGGGTGGTCCAGTCGTCAAGGCCTTCTTCAGGATTGAAATAAAGCATATCAATTCCATGATGATTAATTTACCCCAAATGTCCTTATGGTAACTTACTCATCTTGTCGGATTGCATGGAACGCAAGTCGTTGCAACCACCAAGTGTAGAGGGTAAATCACTAGATACAAGGTGCATTTGGTTTTTGATTTATCTGATTTTTTTGTTATTTTTAATATTTTTGATAATTTTGGTCAGATGGGTATTTTTAATTTAGCATTTTGAAACTCCTCATGGTAGGATTTTGGAGCATTTATTGTAGGTTGCTAGCCGCGCTTGGCAAATGCAACCAATTTTACAAATTTCCTTAGCCGTAGCTCCGACTCGTGATCGAAAAACCCTAATTCTATGCCCGTGGGTGTCAACCACGATCAGGAGAAAAATAGGAAATATTTAAAAAATTTCTGTCATTTTCGACGTCATTTTCCAACTAACAACTTGCAAAACCTGAGGGCTCTAAGAGGTGAGTTATCAAATTTTATGTAAAGCGCTACCAAAAACTTGACCTCACTACCACACCGATGCACCAACCAACTGTGTGACTAAGGTAGAAGCAGACCAACCTAGAGGAGCCGGTGTGACTAAGGTAGAAGCACACAAAACCCTTGACCATTATTTACTTTTACTAGTTTAAAATTAACCTCACTAAGTAATGGGTTAAACGAACATCATTAAACTATCGGTAATTAACCTCACCTTAGTTAGGTTTAGCTTAGCTTAGATTAAGGGGAGGGTTTTTAATTTTTTTGGGTGTCTTGGAGTAATAAATGACCTTAAAAAGGTCTTTTTATTAGTTATGGCTGTCAGCCATGGTAGGATTCAAATCCCAACGGTCAGTAAATTGATCGCCATCCCAATCGCGGGTATAAACTGCGGTTTGACCACTTTAGGAAATTTTTTTAAAATTTTCAATTTTTTGATGTTTTAAAAGCATTTAATTGATTTTTTTCGATTTTAAAAGTACTTTGTCCATTTTTTTTAAATTTATTGGGTGCATTTTTTGATGTTTATGTGCTTTTGTGATTTTATGATTTTGTTTGTCATTTTTAAGACATTTTTTGATGTTTTTGTTTGATTTTTAATTATTTTTTCCTTATTATTCTACTTTCAACTAGACTCTGACTATGAGGGCGAAGGAACCAAAGATAATTCATAACTTGCATGGCACCCTAACTCAGGTAGAGCAGGATTGGTTTGGGGTCATGGGCTTTGGCTACGTACTGTGCACCTGCCCACCATCTAGTCCGATCAGGCCTACATGATTGCATTGGCCCGATGCTGGGATGCGTGGACCAACACATTTCACCTACCTATAGGTGAAATGACTATGACTCTAGAGGATGTATATCACATATTCTGACTCCCCCTGGATGGTGAGGCCATCACATCTTCATCGATCTAGGTGAAGAAGGAAGTCTTTGATCATATCTTCGAAAGTCATAGTGATGAGGCGCAATGACACTCAGACCATGTAGGGGTCTATATAGAGCACTGGTACACACAATGGATTTTATCTCAGTGAGCAACCGTATTCATGCGTATGATTGTGTAGATCGTACTCCCTAACACTTCTAGAGCGAGATTCCAATGGAACCTCCTTACTAGGATGTATGATGTCTTTATGAGCAGCACTGATCAACCCCTAATCCTGTCTTGGAGGAGTGCCCTACTGGCATAGCTCTATACTAAGCTATACCAAATCACTCAAAGGAGCAAAGTGGATATTAGTTGAAAATTATTCCTTTAAATTTGGGGGTGGTAGCACATTAATATTGAGCGCTCTACTAGCCTACCACTCAAGATCAGCACCATTGAGGCAGTGCACCAGTGCTATGCAGCATGCTGGCCTTACGAGCAGGAGGGATTTTAGAGTAAGTCTCACGTAGGGGACCTAGACTATTACATTGGGTGATTTGCATGACTATAGGTGGGCCAGATTGAGTGGCACTCTTATCTAGATTGCCCTCCATGGATGGAGGTTGATAGATACCTACGTTGAGCATGCAGAGATAGATGGCTCCTCGGATGGAAGTTCAAGGTATGCGAGTTATTCTACTTCTCTCATGTTGCCAGACAGTTCGACATCAAGTAGGACATTCCAGAGCTTCCTACCATCTACCGTCACCTCACTTTAGAGAGAGACTTGACATGGCCCAGGGTGACTCCATTGGGCGATGAGGATGATGATTTCTAGGAGTTAGGCTTGATAGATGTAGGGACTACACTTGACTATGATACTTGGTGGACTACTAGGGTATGGTGGGGCATGGAGGGCCCCTTGGGTAGGATAGTAGATGAGACTACAAGTAGAGGGTGTAGAGGGCATAGAGGTTGATCCTCATGATTGCCAGGTCCATTAGAGGAGTTGAGGGTGGATGGGGTGAGGGAGATGTAGAGGAGGCACCCCTAGTTGAGGAGGAGGGCGACACTCTTGAGGAGGGTGAGGCACCACTTGATAGCGAGATCGGGTAGCTCAAGGCCCAGGTTTCTAGCCTATAGACTCAGGTAGGCACACTCTAGACTCAGATGCTAGGGAGAGACACTTCCATAGCTACTCTAGAGGCACATGCTAAGGACCTCCAAGTACAACTCATAGTAGGGTAGGCTCAATGGAATGAGTATGTAGAGAAGAAGGTTGCTCTCCAAGCACAAATCACTATGGCACACACTGATATCCAGAGGGCTACATGGCACCATATCCTCTTACAGTCGTAGCTAGATGCCATAACCATAGACTGAGATCCACTCAAGGCTGCAAGGGAGGACCCATTAGCTTCATAGGTTATACTAGCAACTCTAGATGCTCCAGTAGCCCCAAAAGTACCAATAGTGCTAGCATTGTTAGGATTACCAGGATTTGCAGCAATGGACCCGGTGATAGAGATCAAGATACTACGGGCTCTAGTGTAGCAACACATCAATGATAGATCATCATATGTTGTATACATCTCTTCCCTAAGGGGAGAGATTGAGCTACTCTAGGGTTAGGTTCCTGAGAGGACCATAGCTTCAGGTTCTTAGAGGATGCAGACCAGGGAGACAGGTCAGTCCTCATCTCGGTCTAGTCATAGGTCACACAGATTAGAGAGGACCTCAGGTGCCAGTTCTATATGGAATCATAGGGAGGGTGGAGGTGATGACGAATCCTCTTATACTGGGGGTGTAGGCCCCGCTTAGTACAAATATATGCTAGATGATTTTGTATCATTTTTTAGTGTAAGGTCGAGAATCTACATAATTGTAGCCTACGAGTATTTTTGGACACATACCGATATACTCTCTATATTTTTTGATACACATACATATATATGATCAGAATTTTGAGACTTATTATATGTGCAGTTTTTATTTATTTTATGTTTATGAGATGCATATGGATGCAATGCTGATGTTGTGTTTATTTTATGCTATATGATGTGATGTATGTATGACATGCACTAGATAGCTATGCGATGTATGATTATATGTAGTAATATATATGTGTGGATGGTCTACTTATGATGAATGTATATGAATGCAATATTGGATGTTAACTGCATGTTCAATTTATAGTACTTGTATGCATTTACCTTATGATGTTATGACATAATTCATGCCATGTATGTATTGCATAATTTTATGATGATATTTTACTGGAAATGGACATGTATGCTTTAATTGCTTAAAACATAATGTATGAATGCAATATGAGTTTGAAAATCTAATGGATGACACCACAAAATGTATAACAATCATGAACTGTAATTGATGTATCTTATCATAAGAATTGATCAATTAAACACCAATGTGTGCTATGAAATGATATATTGTTTCTGTTCATAAGATTTTGTAAATTAAAAGAGTATGGATAACATAGTCAGTGGTCATTTAAATATCATTTTTGATATCCATCCGGTATCTAACCTATATTATGAACATTCTAATAAATAAAATCTCATAAAAGAAATTGACATTTGATGATTGCAATTTGATTGATTGTTGCTATTTGGGAATTTTTGAGGTTTTCCATGAGACTCAAACACCCTAGTTGACTTATCAAAAGTTGTATACTGACCATACTAGACTTTTGAAACATAAGGCTTTTGCTAGGACAAACCCAACTATTCATTACCCCTGTGTGTGCAAATGAGTATATTAGATAAGGCATAAGCATACCCTAGTGCTAGGCGGGATTCATTCAGCCCATTGTTGTATTGGGGATCCTCAAATGTCTATCCAATCCTAGGTTTGAATTTTAGTTGGATTAGACCACTAGGTGATACAAGACACCTAAAGCTAGCTCTTCCATATTCAAACATTGGTCTGTACAAAAGCAATATGCTAATGTATCAGATATATCATCATGCGTAAGGTGCGGTAGTACTAACAATTCCAGGGATTCAAGTTCACTCCCTTATTTTCTTCAATTTATTGGGATACTTGCTCATATAAAGTGATAAGAATCACTGTTTATTTTGTACTTCTCTTTTAGTGATAAAAACCACTATTTATTTTGTACTTTTCTTTTTTTCTCTTTGAGCAAGGGATTTGATACTAATTTGATTTTTGTTTTTGAATTTGATCTTGATTTGACTTGATTTTTGGGATTTCACTTTGGGATTTGATTCAGGAATTTCTTTTTGGGATTTTATTCAAGGATTTTGCTTCTTTTAACGTAAGCAAGGGATTCATATGGGTAGGAGAAACTTGTCCTTTTTCCAATTATCAGCATTTCCTAGACCGTCCACACAGGGGGATAAGCAAGATAAACTTTTCACCTTAGGATACCTGGTCCTGCTTCGTAGCTTTCATATTTCCCTTGTCCTAATTAGGATTGTTTAGTTTGTAAATTAGTGATAGAATTATGATATGCTAAGTGCTATCAAAACTAGACCTCATCTACAAAAGTAAAGCAAGATTTCTACCAACTCTTGAGAAGACCTCTAGGTATGGTTGAATGACCGGAAAACCTTAGTATATTCTTCATAGCAACAGGAAGGGTTGTGTTGAAAAACACAATTACTCACAAGGGTGATGAATGAAAATGATAATGCATAGATGCATGATTGAAACACAAATGTGGTGTTGTTTATAAAATTGTAAACACAACTTATTCTAAATGCAAGTGCAACAGATGGAAATGCCTAATACAATGCAAAATGAAACACATGTGCAAAAATGAAATGCATGTGGTAAATGGAATGCAATGATGCAAATGAAATGCAATGATGCATATGAAATGTAATATTTTTGAATTTTTGATATTTTCTATTTTTTTTAGATTTTATAACTTTTGATTTGACCAAAGGTCTTACAGATGCCTTTGGAGCCTTTTACTAGATGACCAAAGGACTTACATATGCCTTTGGGGCCTTTTGATGGTTTTAGGCATAAAACACTTTAAGATGAAGGATGTTGAGAGGTTTAGGCTCTTCAACCCCTTCAAGCGATGTTAAGTGATATGTCCCAGGTCCAACCTTCTTAGAGATGATATAAGGACCTAACCAATTAGCCACAAATTTATCTCACAGTTTTAGCAGTAGACTTGAATTTTATTGGTTCTCTTTCAGCACAAGATCACCAACCTCAAAGTCTCTCATATGGACTTTGTTATTGTAAGCTCATTTTAGGCGCTCTTGATAAACACGAAGATGCTCAAGAGTGTTCATGTGATGTTCATAAAGTAGCATGAATTGATCTAGGTGAGCTTGCCACACGGTGTCATCATCGATGAACTCTTTTAATGCGACGTGCAACATTGGAATTTCCAACTCTAGGGGCATAATGGCCTCAATGCCATATACTAGTGAAAACGGAGTTGCCCTAGTGGGTGTCCGAATGCTAGTCCTATAAGACCATAACGCAAGGGGCAACTAGATGTGCCAATCTTTGTGGTGCTCTTGTACCATATTTTTCAAGATGGATACCACTATCTTTTTGAAGCCTCAACTTGCCCATTTTCCTGCGGATAATATGGAGTCGCAAAATTATGTTTGATCCTGTACTTGGACATCAAAGCCCTCACAATTTTGTTTTTGAATGATGTTCCATTATCTAAAATTATCTTGGATGGTATCCCAAAATGACTTATGATATTGGTGAGTATGAACTCAGCAATACGTGCTCCAGTTATAATTGTTAATGGGATTGCTTCCACCCACTTAGTAAAATACTCAATAGCCATAATAATGAATGTATGTAAACCCGATGACAGAGGAGAGATCTTACTGATTAGATCGAAACCCCACTGAGAAAATGGTCAAGACACTTGAATGGGCTGTAAGGCCTATGATGGCAAGTGCGTAAGATTAGCATGATGTTGACATTTAACACATTTTATAACATATACATTGCAATCCTTCTCCATAGTGGACCAATAATAGCCCATGTGAAGGATCCACTTGATGATAGCCACGTCAATGAAATGGCCACTGCATGTACCATCACGAGCTTACGACATTGTCCAAGATGATTCTCGGGGATCAAGGCAATGAAGGAGAACTCCATCGTAGGTTTGATGATATAAAATATCTCCTAACAAGACATACTTTGTCGCTTTATATTTAAATGTGTGTTTCATGGCACGCAATAATCCCTAAGGTATTACATAAAGTTTTAAGAAGTCATGTATCTGTGACATCTAATTATTATAAAACTCATCCTCAACTGATAAGACAACATGTTCCCCTTGCTGTTTAACATTTGCAAATATAGACTGGGAAACAAACTTATGGTGAATGGTGGTACCATTCCCCGTAGGAATCTATGAGATCAATGACACCAGGGTGCTCTCTTGAGAAAGTCTCTATCTCTGTAGAACCACTCATGGTTTGGTTCTATATGAACTATGTTGATTGACTCTTTGTTATCCAAAGCTTCATGCTGCATATAAAAGCGTGACAATGTTTTTACATGGATGGTAGTAAAATTGGCATACAAATTCTAAGGGATTAAGGATCCCAAAGATGTCATAGTGTCTACAAATCTATTCTATGAATGAGGGATTGCCTTGATGTCATACCACTCCAACTGAGCTAGATAAGTATCAATAAGATATTTGTAGGCATTTAAGATAGGACACCTATATTGAAAGAGTCCCTTCACATGGTTGACAATGAGAAGGGAATCACCAAAGTGTTGAGCAAGGTGCAGCAACAGTATTGTCATTGTTGTCAACACAATCAGACAGATCGGTTGATGCAGTGGACAGGAGTTAAGAGGTTCTTCAGAGTATGTACAGTGATTTTCCAAAAGATCGAAGTGGCCCATATGCTAAAAATCAAAAGAAAATCACAAGGAAGAAAACTGTCGCGATATCGCGACATGTTGAGCAAGAAAGAAAAACTGTCGCGATATCGCGACATGTTGAGAAGAAAGAAAAACTGTCGCGATTTCGTGACATGTTCGAAAAGAAAGAAGAAAACTATCACGATTTCATGACATGTTCGAAGAGAAAGCGCAAGCAAGAAAAACTATCACGATTTCATGACATGTTCAAGAGAAAGCGCAAGCAAGAAAAACTGTCATATTTCATGACATGTTCGAAGAGAAAGCGCAAGCAAGAAAAACTATCACGATTTCAGACATGTTCGAGAGAAAGCAAGTAGAAAAGTGTCACGATTTCATGACATGTTCGAAGAGAAAAGGCAAGTAGAAAAGTGTCACGATTTCATGACATATTGCAAGAGAGAGTACGGAAGAAAAAGTGTCACGATTTCATGACATATTGGAAGAGAGAAAGGCAATAGAAAAGTGTCACGATTTCATGACATATTGCAAGAGAGATAGTACGAAAGAAAAAGTGTCACGATTTCATGACATATTGCAAGAGAGAGAGTCTGAAAGAAAAAGTGTCACGATTTCATGACATATTGCAAGAGAGATTGTACGGAAGAAAAAGTGTCACGATTTCATGACATATTGCAAGAGAGAGAGTCTAAAAGAAAAAGTGTCACGATTTCATGACATATTGCAAGAGAGATTGTACGAAAAAAAAGTGTCACGATTTCATGACATATTGCAAGAGAGAGATTTCGAGAGAAAAAGTGTCACGATATCGCGACATGTCACGTTTTCATGACCCGAAGGCAAGAGAAAGAGCAAAGGAGAAAAAGTGTCACGATATCGCGACATGTCACATTTTCACGACTAAAGGAGGAGAGAGAAAGTAAGAAGGCAGAAGTGTCACGATATCGCGACAAAAGTAAAGAGGAAGAGTACGGAGGCGAAAGTGTCACGATATCATGACATGTTTTTTGGGTACAAACCAAGTAAAGTAGCAAGGAGGCGAAAGTGTCACGATATCGCGACATGTTGTGTTTTCATGGGTACAAGCCAAGAAAAGAAGCAAGGAGGCGAAAGTGTCACGATATCGCGACATGTGTTTTCATGGGCAAAATCCGAGAAGAGGACAAAGAGGCAAAAGTGTCACGATTTCATGACAGGTCACTTTGGCATGAGCTAAGAAGAGAACCCAACAAAATAAGATATGTGACAGTTAACTAAAGTTATACGATAGTTACAGGGCCATTGCAGAAGAAAATCATGCAGCTAAAATAAGAAGAGTTAATCAAAGTCAGTATGACAGTTACAGGGGCAGTTACAGAGAAAAATCATGCAGCTAAAATAAGAACAGTGAACTGAAGTCGAACGACAATAGGCAGTTAAGTGAGAATCTATAACCAAAGTCATCTCAAACAAAAAGCAGATCTAACTATTAATAGGTTGGCATGAGAGAATACTGTGTGATAAAGGAGTTACATATAGAAGTTTCTATTAATAAGTTGCATGCAAAAATATGGAAGTTAAAAATAGAGTCGAACTTTGTTATAAAAGGAGGTCTACGTGGAGAATTACAGTGAAAAGAGTGAAAGTGCTACAAAAAGAGGGTTGGAAGAGTGTCGTAAGAGAGCGTTAAGCAGAGCCGTGAGAGCGTAAGAGTGAAGAAAAGAGTAAGAGGGCATAAAAGTGTAGTAAGTAGAGCCTTAAGTGTGTGTGGTGTTTTGGTGAATAGCGAGAGAGGTTGGGTTAGCAATAGACCAGTCAGGGTCTTGTATAAGCGAAGGCATTTTTATGTCAATCTTATAGTTTCAAAATTGTAGTCCAAGTTGGTGCTTGGAATTAGGGGTTGGTGCTCCTTTCTATTGGTGCAGATAAATTAGGGGTTGGTGCTCCTTTCTATTGGTGCAGATAAATCAAGGGTTGGTGCTCCTTCCAGTGGGTTCTGGTAAATTGATTGTAAAATTGGTATTTTGCAAAGGCTAGATTTGGACGGGAATCCAAGCAGTCATTTTTGAGGAGTAGCCAAATTGGTGAACCTCGTTACATCGTGTGTTGTGGAATGCTCTCTTGTTATACTTGCTTTATCTGATTTTAAATTTTCATTGTTTCGGCGTTAAGAGTTGTAGATTTGAATTTAAATAGCTACATTGATTCACCCCCCCTCTCAGTGTCATTGTGAGACTAACAATTGGTATCAGAGCCAAGTTCCTGAACAAGCTTAATCGGCTAAGGTGATCTTGGAAGTGAGACAATGGCAGGTGGTGAAGGATTCTCATCAAACAAAGCACCATTGTTTGATGAAACTAATTACGCATTTTGGAGACTCAGGATGCAGACATATCTGTGTGCTTTGGGATACGACATTTGGGAGTCAGTAGACAGTGGATACACAATACCCACCACTCCTCCAACCGATGCTGTCGGTAAGAAACTATTTGAGAATAACTCTAAAGCAAAGAATGCTATCATGTGCGGTTTAGTGGACAGTGAACTGATAAATATTATGAGTTGTAAAATGGCAAAAGACATGTGGGACAAACTAAGGAGCATTCATGAAGGAGACGACAAGATCAAGGAGGCCAAGTTACAAACGCATCGAGCTCAGTTCGAAGCATTAAAGATGAATGACGATGAGAACATAGAGGCATACATGCTGAGAGTTAATGGAATCATTAATGCGATTAGAGGACTCGACGAGGAAATGGAAGATGTTGTCATCATGAAAAAGGTACTAAGATCTCTTCCCCAAAGATTTGATTCTAAAGTTTCAGCAATAGAAGAAGCTAAAGATCTAAATACTTTTAGTATGGATGAGATGCATGGTTCTTTGACTGCATATGAGATGAGAATAGGAAAAACTAAACCCATAGACAGAGAAGCTGCTTTTAAAGCACATAAAAATATAAAAGCAAAACAAGAATCCGAGGAAGAAGAGACATCAGATGAAACGGAAGCAAACTTTGTTCGAAAACTAATAAGGGGAAAAGGAAAATACAGAGGAAAGCTACCATTTAAGTGTTTCAACTATGGAGGCATTGGGCACTTTGCAGCTAAATGTCCACTTAATGAGAAAAACAAAAGTGATGAAGGTTCACACCAAGAAAGAAGTGACTGGAAGAAGAAACCAAATTTTAGAAAAGGCAACTTCAAGAAGAAAAGTTTCATATCCAAGAATGTCAGTCCTTCAGAAGACAGCTCCGGTGAGGATTCTGAAGAAGAAACAGGTGAAGCTCTTTTCATGGCATTCGAAGAAGAAAAAATAGAGGAAAAATAGGAATGTGATAAAAAACTTGAGGCTGAGGCTGAAGTAGATCTGGAAGGTGAGTTGGTCGCTGCACTTAAAGAGCTGAGTATAGAAAGGAAAAAGAATAAGAAAATTTCAAGAAAGCTTGAGGATGCCAATGAAATCATAACCAACTTGAAAGTACAGATAGACAAATTTAAGAAAATATCTGAAGATATCGAAGTACAATTAACCATGAAAATAGATGAGTGCAACAAGCTAGAAGAAGAGATTGTTGGTTTAAGGATGCAACTAGAAGAGATGAATCAAAAAATGAGTTGTTATCACAAACTTGAAGAAAGTTCTGTGAAGCTGGATAAGATTATAAATAACCAAAGGACTACAGGCATCAAATTTGGTTTAGGCTTCGTCGAAGGAGAATCATCAAATGGATCAAAGGCCATAACTGTAGAACCCATAAAGAATGAAGATAAGATCAGGGTTGATCAAGAAAAAATGAATCATGCTAAAGAAAGCAATAATGCCAGGCACGAGAGGAGTATTGACAATGATGGATTCACCAATGTCACTCATCAAAGGAGAAGAAGATTTATGGCTCCCACTACAAAATGGCAAAGACCATCACCCAGGTTCACTCATTCCTTTTCTGGTTATTGTTTTAAATGCAATGGTTATGGACATAAGATTTCAGATTGCAAGTATAATGTAGGACAAAGGAACTTTACCAAGTAGAAATGTTTTTTCACCGTTGATGGATTATGCAGTAGAATGTTATAACTGTCATAATTTTGGGCACATTGCAAGAAATTGTCGAAGTACATTTGCAGCAAATAAACATCAAGGAAGAAAATTTCAACCAAATGGTTTGAGACAAAATAGAAAATTTCTCGAAAAACATGCACAGACTACTGACAAAGAAAAGTCAAAACAAGTGACCAAAACTGTAATCAAACAGAGTGGAAAGAAAAGGAGTGACCCAAGGAAGAAAAGGAATCCTTGATCGTACAGACAACATTTAAAGCACAGAACAAATCTGCACCATGGATACTTGATAGTGGATGCTCCAGTCATATGACAGGTGACAAACAAAAATTTGAGAAGTTACAGAAATATGAAGGTGGTTACATAAAATTTGGAAATAATGATGGAGCTAAGATAGTTGGCAAAGGATCAGTTAAGATCAGTGATGGAAAAATCAAGTCAAAAGAAGTCTTGTTTGTGATTGGTCTGAAGCATAACTTGTTAAGCGTAAGTCAGATTTGTGACAGAGGTCATGAAGTAATTTTCAAGAAGTAGGGTTGTGAAGTCAGAACAACAAACTATGGAAAGTTGATAGCAACTGGATCAAGGACATCTGGAAACCTGTATACTCTCTCAGAGACTTCAGAAGGAGCGTGCTTGATTGGACAGGAAGAAGAAAATTGGTTGTGGCACAAGAGGCTCGGTCATATCAGTTTTGACAATCTAGTAAAAATCAGCTCAAAAAGGGCAGTGAGAGATATTCCCACCATTGGCAAACCATTAAATAGCATTTGTGCTTCATGCCAAAAGGGGAAGCAAACTAGAGCCACATTTAAAACAAAAGAGTACTTCACAAGCAAACCTTTAGAACTAATACATACTGATTTATGTGGACCCATGAGAACGCAAAGCATAAATGGTGACAAATACTTTATGTTGTGCATAGATGACTATTCCAGGATGACATGGGTACTATTTTTGAAGCTTAAATCAGATGCCTTTGAGATGTTCAAGATTTTCAAAAAACAAGTTGAGAATCAAACAGGAAAAAGGATTAAATGTTTAAGATCAGATAGAGGAGGAGAGTTCATTTCAGAGGAGTTTGCAGAGTACTATGAAAAATATGGGATTAGGAGACAGTTTTCAGCAACAAGGACACCTCAGCAGAATGGTGTGGTAGAAAGAAAGAACAGGACAGTGCAAGAAATGGCACGGACTATGTTGACTGAGAGCAAAATAGCAGACAGATTTTGGAAAGAGGCAGTCCATACTGCGGTATACATCCAAAATAGGTGCATGTTGAGGATGCATGAAAGCAAAACTCCGTATGAGCTGTGGTTCGGTAAAAAGGCAACAACAAGATACTTTAAAGTTTTTGGCAGCAAGTGTTACATCAAAAGAACTGAAGATAATCTTGGTAAGTTTGAAGATAGAGCTGATGAAGGTATTTTTCTTGGCTATTCGACAAAAAGCAAAGCCTACACATGCTACAACAAGAGGCTAAAGAAAATTGTGGAGAGTGCCGATGTTAAAGTTGATGAAGGTAGGGAACGAGAAATAAGCTATAAAGAAAACTACCCAATTTATGAAGAGGTTATTGAAGGAGATGAGGAAAAGGAAATGGAAAAGAAATAGAAAATTGACTCAGATGATTTAAGTAGTGATTCAGAAGAGGAAGAAAACAAGAAATTCAAAATAGGCAGCTGGCAGAAAAATCATCCTAGAGAGCAAATAATTGGAGACCCCACGGTTGGTGTTCAGACAAGAAGAAGAGTAGTAAGTAACTACTCTCTATTATCTAGCATTGAGCCCAAAAATGTTGTTGAAGCAAGCAAAGATGAAAGTTGGATGATGGCAATAAATGAAGAATTAGATCAGATCGAGAAAAACAAAACCTAGGAGTTAGTACCAAGACCTGCAAATAAAAATATAATCGGTACTAAATGGATTTTTTGAAACAAATTGAATGAAGATGGACAGGTAGTCAAGAATAAAGCAAGATTGGTCTATAAAGGCTATGCACAAGTTGAAGGTATTGACTTTGAGGAAACCTTTGCACCAGTGGCTAGACTAGAGGCAATTAGAATGTTTCTGGCTTTAGCAGTTCACAAGAATTTCAAAGTTTATCAAATGGACGTGAAATCAGCATTTTTGAATGGAAAACTTGAAGAAGAGGTCTATATTGAGCAGCCGAGATGGTTTCCAACTCGGTGATAATCCCAACTTCATCTGCAAGTTGAAGAAAGCATTGTATGGCTTGAAACAGGCACCCAGAGCATGGTATGCAAGGCTAGACAACTATCTTACTCAACAAGGGTTCAAAAAAGGTATGGTGGATAGCAATTTGTATGTCAAAATAGAGAATGGCCATCTCATTGTCCTTGTTGTATACGTAGATGATATCATTTTTGGCAGCAGCAATGATGAGTCGTGTAAAGATTTAGCAAATAAGATGCAGAAAGAATTTGAAATGTCAATGATTGGTGAACTTTCGTATTTCCTCGGACTGCAAGTTAATCAAAATGAGAAGGGCATATTTATTTCTCAAGTTAAATATGTGAAAGAGATGCTAAAAAAGTTCACAATGGAGGATTGTAAGCCTGTTAGCACTCCCATGATGACAGGTTGCAAGTTGAGCAAGGATGAAAAATCTCCAGATGTTGATCAAACCATGTACAGATCTATGATTGGGAGCCTACTGTATTTGATAGCTACCAGACCAGATATCTTGCAGGCAGTTTGCATGGTAGCACGATTTCAGGCTAGTCCCAAGGAGACTCATGTGACAATAGTGAAGAGGATTCTTCGGTATCTGAAGGGTACTATGGAGTATGGGTTATGGTATCCGAAAGGTAAGGACTTCACCCTTATTGCGTATTCAGATGCAGATTGGGCAGGATGTGTCGATGACAGAAAGAGTACCAATGGAGGTGCATTCTATCTTGGAGACAGGTTGGTCGCATGGCACAGTAAGAAACAAGAGTCAGTCTCCTTATCCACAGCAGAGGCAGAATATATTGCAGCAACTACGTGTTGTACGTAGGTCTTATGGATGAAACAAACCCTGAAAGATCTTGGCATTAACTTCAGTGAGCCAATTTTAGTTAAGTGTGATAACACCAGTGCCATTAACATCTCAAAGAATCCGGTTATGCATTCTCGCACAAAACATATTGCTATCCGATATCACTTTCTGAAGGAGAAAGTTGCGAAAGGTGAGGTTAAGTTGGATTTTGTCCCAACTACAGAGCAAGTAGTGGATATCTTCACAAAACCGCTGCCCAAGGAAATTTTTGAGTACCTTCGCAATAAATTGGGAGTGGTCATGCTTCCCAAGAACTGACTAGCTATCGGGACCACATTCTCAGGGGGAGCATTTATATATTTGATTATCTTTTTGCTCATGTTTGTAATTTTTGCTAACTATAATAATTTGTGCCTGAGAATGTTGTGCATGGACTCAGGGGGAGTCTGCAGTAGCCCTTTGGTATTATTGTCAAAGGGGGAGAAGAATTACAAGAAATTGCACGTGTGTTGCCAACAATTCCAAAGGGGGAGATTGTTGAGCAAGGTGCAGCAACAATATTGTCATTGTTGTCAACACAGTCAGACAGATCGGTTGATGCAGTGGATAGGAGTTAAGAGGTTCTTCAGAGTATGTACAGTGATTTTCCAAAAGATCGAAGTGGCCCATATGCTAAAAATCAAAAGAAAATCACAAGGAAGAAAACTATCGCGATATCGCGACATGTTGAGCAAGAAAGAAAAACTGTCACGATATCGCGACATGTTGAGAAGAAAGAAAAACTATCACGATTTCATGACATGTTCGAAAGAAAGAAAAACTATCATGATTTCATGACATGTTCAAGAGAAAGTGCAAGCAAGAAAAACTATCACGATTTCAGACATGTTCGAAGAGAAAGCGCAAGCAAGAAAACTATCACGATTTCGTGACATGTTCGAAGAGAAAGCAAGAGAAAACTATCACGATTTCATGACATGTTCGAGAGAAAGCAAGAAAAAGTGTCACGATTTCGTGACATGTTCGAAGAGAAAAGGCAAGTAGAAAAAGTGTCACGATTTCATGACATATTGCAAGAGAGATAGCGAAGAAAAGTGTCACGATTTCATGACATATTGAAGAGAGAAAGGCAAGAAAAGTGTCACGATTTCATGACATATTGCAAGAGAGATTGTACGGAAGAAAAAGTGTCACGATTTCATGACATATTGCAAGAGAGAGAGTCTGAAAGAAAAAGTGTCACGATTTCATGACATATTGCAAGAGAGATTGTACGGAAGAAAAAGTGTCACGATTTCATGACATATTGCAAGAGAGAGAGTCCAAAAGAAAAAGTGTCACGATTTCATGACATATTGCAAGAGAGATTGTACAGAAGAAAAAGTGTCACGATTTCATGACATATTGCAAGAGAGAGAGTCGAGAGAAAAAGTGTCACGATATCGCGACATGTCACGTTTTCATGACCCGAAGGCAAGAGAAAGAGCAAAGGAGAAAAAGTGTCACGATATCGCGACATGTCACATTTTCATGACTAAAGGAGGAGAGAGAAAGTAAGAAGGTAGAAGTGTCACGATATCACGACAAAAGTAAAGAGGAAGAGTAAGGAGGCGAAAGTGTCACGATATCATGACATTGTTGTTTTTGGTACAAGCCAAGAAAGAAGCAAGGAGGCAAAAGTGTCACGATATCACGACATTTGTGTTTTCACGGGTACAAGCCAAGAAAAGAAGCAAGGAGGCGAAAGTGTCACGATATCGCGACATGTGTTTTCATGGGCAAAATGAGAAGAGGACAAAGAGGCAGAAGTGTCACGATTTCATGACAGGTCACTTTGGCACGAGCTAAGAAGAGAACCCAACAAAATAAGATATGTGATAGTTAACTGAAGTTATACGACAATTACAGGTGCATTTGCAGAAGAAAATCATGCAACTAAAATAAGAAGAGTTAACTAAAGTCGATACGATATTACAGTGCAATTAGAGAAAAATCATGCAGCTAAAATAAGAACAGTGAATCTAAAGTCAATGACGATTTACAGGCTAGTTAGAGTGAAATTCATCAGGTAAAAGTCATCTCAAGACCAAACAAAGCAAGAGCCGTAACTATTAATAGGATGCATGAGAGAATACTGTGTGATAAAGGAGTTACATATAGAAGTTTCTATTAATAAGTTGCATGCAAAAATATGGAAGTTAAAAATAGAGTCAGAACTTTGTTATAAAAGGAGGTCTACATGGAGAATTAAAGTGCTGAAAAAGAGTGAAAGTGCTACAAAAGAGGGTTGGAAGAGTGTCGTAAGAGAGCGTTAAGCAGAGCCGTGAGAGCCGTAAAAGTGTAGTAAGAAGAGCCTTAAGTGTGTGTGGTGTTTTGGTGAATAGCGAGAGAGGTTGGGTTAGCAATAGACCAGTCAAGGTCTTGTATAAGCGAAGGCATTTTTATGTCAATCTTATAGTTTCAAAATTGTAGTCCAAGTTGGTGCTTGGAATTAGGGGTTGGTGCTCCTTTCTATTGGTGCAGATAAATTAGGGGTTGGTGCTCCTTTCTGTTGGTGCAGATAAATCAGGGGTTGGTGCTCCTTCCAGTGGGTGCTGGTAAATTGATTGTAAAATTGGTATTTTGCAAAGGCTGGATTTGGACGGGAATCCAAGCAGTCATTTTTGAGGAGTAGCCAAATTGGTGAACCTCGTTACATCGTGTGTTGTGGAATGCTCTCTTGTTATACTTGCTTTATCTGATTTTAAATTTTCATTGTTTCGGCGTTAAGAGTTGTAGATTTGAATTTAAATAGCTACACTGATTCACCCCCCTCTCAGTGTCATTGTGAGACTAACGTAAAGATATTTAACCTTTTAATATTCATGGTGATAATTGTCTAGAGGCCCAATATTATGGATTTGTATTCAACATTATTATTAGTGCAATAAAAGTCCAACTTGAATGAAAAGGGCATGAGAACACCTTGCAGTGTGAACAACACTATTTCTGCACCACTCCCTTGCTCACACTTTGAACCATCAAAGAATAAGGTCATATCAGCTTTGTTATCTGGATCTTCGGGTTCAGGTGCTTTTGATAATGCAAAAAACACATCATCAGGTAGCTCTATGGTGAGAGGCCTACTATTCTCTAGAGGTGCCTCAGCCAGTTGATCAGCTATGACCTATCCCTTAATGGAATTTTGGCTAATGAATTCCAAATCAAATTCTATCAATAACATGATCCACTTCATAGTACTTGTATTATGATATGTCTTGCTCATCATATACAAAAAAGGATTTTATTTTGATATGACATATGCCATATGACTTAACATATAATGTTGTAATTTATTTATAGAGAACACTACTTCTAAACAAAGCTTTTCCACGTACGCATAACCTAGTTCGTAACTCACTAAGGTTTGGCTAATGTAATATATGACTTGCTCTTTATCTTACACATTCTTTTGGAATAACATGGTTCCCAATGCAAAATTAGTTGTTGATATATATAGCAAGAATGGTACCTCTGGTCTTGGTGGAGCTAGTACTGGAAACATTGCCAAGTAGTGCTTAATTTCAAAAAATACTGCTTGATAGTCATCGTCCCAATTGAATGGGACCCCCTTGTGTAGCAATCGATTCATGGGTCAATATTTATTCGATAATTGTGTGAAAATTGCTTTATGGATGCTACTTTGACCTACAGGCTTCTTAATTCCTTGATATTCATGGGAGAACATATTTCTAAAATAGCCTTGACATTTACTAGGTCAACTTTGATACTTTGTTTTCAAATGATGAATCCCAAGAGTTTGCCTGAAGTTACGCCAAATACACACTTCTTAGGATTCAACCTAACATTATGCTCTATTAGGTGATCGAAGACCTTCCTCAGGACCTCTGCATGCTCTGAATGTAGCAATGACTTTGCCAACAAGTCATCAATATAATATTCCAAGATATTATGCATGTAGTCATGAAATATATATGCCATAGCCTACTGATATGTAGCACCAATATTCTTAAGGCTGAATGGCATAACCTTATACCAAAATTTCCCTAATGGCATTATGAATGCCATTTTATGCTGGTATTCGGGCTTAATACAAATTTGGTTGTAACAAAAAAAACTATCCATTAAGGAGAGCATTTCATGACCCACAATTGCATCTATGAGAACATCTATGTTCAACAATAAAAATGAATCTTTTAGTGTTGCCTTATTGAGGTCTTTGTAATCCATACAGATACGGATCCTTCCATCAGGTTTTCCTACAGGCACCATGTTTGATACCCATTCCGGATAGTCAATGGAAATGATAAACTCTATATACAACAACTTTTGCAATTCATATTTAACCATTAAGGCTACTATTGGATGCATCTTCCTAAGTTTTTGCTTGACTGTGGCTTCTTCAAGAGATCTAGCAAAAGGTTATGAGTAACCAATTTTGGATCTAGACCCGACATGTCCTTATAAGTCCAAGAAAAGAGATCAGATCTCTCTTTCAATAGAGGGATGAGGTTGGCATGCTCATTAGGAGATAAAATTTCTCCAAATTTAACCTTCCTAGGATTCGTGGGATCATCACTGATATCCACTTCAAAGGTTTCCTCTAATAACATGTGGCATCCCTCCTCAAGCTGGTGAGGCATAGGGATCAAGTGGATGTCATATGCTAGGTTTATGGGTTTTGTGTTGGAAGTATCCTTAGCATGATAGACATCATGTGCACATCTTGGAACAAAATGAAAATGTTGTAATATTTCTTCGTTAGGGAAGAAATCTTCAGGCTCTAGTGGTGAGTTAGCTTGATCCCAATCAATAGCATCTATATCAAGATGCAATGGTTTGGAGGGGTTTAATGGGTTGTGAAGTGGAGTGGTCAAATAAATGGAGATCATATTGATGTAATAGATCATGTATCCAGGACCACGTGCATGTGAATCTACATTTGTGTAACTTCCATCCCCGAGATGTGGTTTTGGAGGTATGGGGATCTTTGGATCCGGTCTATGGATAGACTCAAAAATAAGATCGCTAGGTTCAAGGAGCTCTTTGAATGTTTATGGATCAAGGAAAACCATATAATAGATCCTATCCAAGTTAGGAGCTCTTCCTCTAAGGCACAGGTAGAGATTTATTTCTCTGTACATATCCACTGTAATGTATGATGCATTATGATGGTGCAAATAGAGAGGCCCCATATAAGCTCTCTTTGTTTCATATTTGTCATCACTATCATAATAAAAAACCTCACTACTACCTAATAGAATTGGGAGATCAAGAAAATGGGGCCCCATGAAAGCCCACTCTCGATAACTGCTATCATCCATGGAGGATTGCTCATCCTCGATGACTATCTCCAAAGGTAACAAATGACATAAATTAAGAGGGCCCAAGTAAGCCAAATCAGTCTCATCCTCAGGTTGCTCCATTTTCAAGGACTCATCATCATCATAACTCTCATACATGCAACTTGGTCCACCTATATCAAATATAAACTTTGCTATGTCCTCATCAGAATGATCTTTTGACTCATAATCTATCTCTATGCTAGTGATCTAAACCTGTAGGCCTGTATCATCGGCTACCTCATAGATTTGTTCATCCAAGTTATCTCTTGGGATTTGCTCTGGACCGGTCTCCATTAAAATGTCTCCGTGATATATTTTAGGTGGTTCTATAGTGATGTAAGAGACTAACTAGTTATCCCTTTGAAAGGCAGAGAGATTGGGGTGATAAGGATTGAAGTCAACTTCACCACTATATCGACCCAAATTTTTCATGCCCTTACCTTCAGGCTAAAGGATCCATTCTTGGAAAGGGGATGCGAGAAGGATGAGGCGATACCTCATACTGAGAGTCCCTTTGAAGGTCGTGCCTCTCGGGGGAGGGGTATCAGGGTGAATTTTTGACAAATGGTGGGGTTCACCAGGAAACTTTGAGTGGCAGTTTCCATGCCTAGGTTGAGAATGGGTTTGATGTGCTCATTTTTATATTAAATAATTTAATTCCTAGGTTTTTACAAGATGAATATAAGCTATTATATATGCCAATGCTGATTTATATGGATACAGAAAGCATGAATAAGTTCTAAACATAGAAAGTGTGCTAAATAAGATAAAATGTACCTGATTTTGGATGTCTGATGAAGATTCTAAGGTTTGTAGAAGTCTAGATCATCTCAAATCTTACATGATCATCTACAATTACACAAAATCATATTAGATAACAGTCGGTAATCTAATATCAGACGAGATCATCGTCGACCTGACGAATTTGTCAGACGAATTCGTCAGAATCCTGCAGTCATAGAAACAGATACCAAAGACCAAAAATGCAACTGCAAAAGCAAGGGGAAATGATAGAAATAATAGTAAACCTAACTAAATGATAAATCTAGATAACAATTAAAGGAAATGCATTAATTTAATAATTTATTTTAACTTTATCATGCATCTATGCTAAATGAGGTGAACTCTAAAATGCAGAAATAAAATAAACTAAGTTAATGCATAAGGAAATGAAGAGAGAAGATAAAAAAATGCAAACTCTGGGATCTGATTGCCCCCAATCTGGACTACAGTAGAGATCACCTCCAATCATATGAGATCATCGCCGATCTACTACAGGATTGTCTGAAATCGTCCAGAATCGCCAGCGACGATCCGATCTTGCTCCAGCTAAAAAATAGTAAAATTCTTGCAAGAAAAACTTGAAATACACAATGCAAACAATGGTACAAAGGTGTTCTAATGCATGAGAAACTAAAGTTGCAAGGAAAATAAGCTAGGGGGAAGTCAAGAAAAATCTTAAGTTTATATATGATTTAGGGAGAGGTTAAGAGGTTGGAGATCACCCCAATTTGGGAGATCTCCAACGGGGGAGACTCTAACCGCGCAGACACACTTTTTGCCCAAGTTAGAGAAGCTATTGAAACAAAAGCTAATTATGAAAATTTAGTTTTGGGACGAAATCGTCTGGACATTCTGTTCCAGACGAATTCATTAGATCTAGGATGATTTCGTCTGATCGTCGACGATATCGTCCAACGATCAAAACAAATCCTAAAAATGGTGCGGAAAACGAGGGGAGCGGGTAACGGGGGGTTTTGGGATTAAAATTCAAATTTTTATATTTTTACTAAGGGTTTAACTACACCAATTTTGGGGTGCTACATTTTTCCCCCTCTTTAGCGAATTTTCCGAAGAAAAATGCGTTAAAGATGAGTTCTTCCTATTTTACGAGAAAGCAAAAAATTTACTCAATTTTTTAGACGATGATTCTAGGTCGAATCGTACGACTACTTACTATGGTGCCCCCTCCGTGTTTTTACCCAAATCGAACGTTTGAGGTAAAAGCACGGAAAAACAAAATTAAAAAAAAATATTGTTTTTAAATAAAATTAAGAAAAATAGGGTAAAACCCTAATTCATTTTTACTATTCATTTTCACTGTTTTTAGAGCTCTGTAGACAAAATGGTCGAAACCATGCACAGATCGACAAAGGTCCGGTGCGGGCTACGGGTAAGGATAAAAACTTAGTGAATTATGTTTTTAATTGGATTTGTGTAATTTTTGATTTAAATTTTGACTATTTTGGGGCATCGCGGCCGTTTTTAGGCCATCGACGACATCGGGACGAAATCGTCCCTAGATCATCGATTTTGTCTGAGGGCAAAATTGGCAAAATAGGGGCGATCCCGTCCAACAAGGGGCGATCCCCAAGTTGAGAAATCGGAGATGATTTCATCCTACAAAGGATGATTTGACCTAATTTAGGACGATATCATCCAATGGTGGACGATATCATTATTGTTTTTAGAAGATTAAATTAATTTAATTGATTTTAATGATTATCTATTAATGATTTTTATTGTTTGATTTTTTATTTTGCAGAGGGGATTACTAAAAAGTTGGGAATGGAAATACGGGGGGCTGAGGGATGACGTGGCCATGCTCAATCAGGCGGAGCGAGACCGACTGGAACAGGTCAGACTACAACATGTGGCAGAGATGCCACAAATACCAACAGACATGGGGCTACTGACAACCCTAGTAGAGATATGGTATCCGGGGTCATCCTACTTTCGGTTACCGATAGGGGAGATGGCTCCCACTTTGGAGGATGTATGGAGGATTTGCAGGATCCCCATACAAGGACGGCTAATGAATCCTGCGGCCAATCAGGGCCAGGCTATGATGAGGCTATGCAAAGACCCGAGCTTCACCCTGGAGAAGGGTGGAGTGAACATCGAGTCTCTGAGGTAGATGCCTGGGGCATCTAGGTTGACTCAGATTTTGGCAGGGGTAGTGGGTGGCCTACTGCTGTGCCACCAGAGTAGGTGTAGATTACCATGGCCTCTTTCAGATGTGGTCTACAACATGAGAGACCAAGGGTATAAATTTACATGGGGTAACTTTGTACTATGCCGGTTGTATAGGATCCTGCATGGGGTCATATACAAGGGAGGCCGATGTCTGGTTTTGACATCGCTACTATAGGTATGGTGCTAGGAGCACATCGCGATGCAGAGGCCGGTAGGACTCCCATTGATAGGGGTTGATCGGGAGAGACCCCGGGTTTTCTATTGGTGGCTCCAGAGAGGGTCACAGCGACGGATAGATCTGTCGATGTCACAGAGGTTACTAGACGACCTCATCCCTGACAAGATCACCTGGAGGCCATGGAGAGAGCATCTAGGGTGGGGAGAGGAAGGACAAGAGTTGGCTCGCATCAGGCGAGTCTGTTGGCTGAGGATGGAGTGGGGGGAGGTAGAGCTCCACCGCTACGACCAAGTTTTGTGATAGTTCGGTCTATAGCAGGGGATCCCATCTCTCAGGGACTATGAGTACTCTTGGACTATCTGGGATAATACCACACTAAGCGGGGCTCCAGATATGCAGTGATTCTAGATCCAGGATGCGGACGATGCCCCCATACAGCTAGTGGATGGGGATGATGCTAGGGTCACTGATGGATACGATGCCTGGTACGTAGGCATCCACCCTCCTCGGATGACGAGGGCACAGGGTCCGATGCATGTGGTTGTGCAATGGATGGGGAGGCGGTGCCAGGCTGCCATTGAGGTAGCGTGGGGTCACGAGGGAGAGAGCAACGATGGTCTCTATAGGAGAGATGCCAGAGGATGCCACAGGCTCCGTAGAGACTGCAGTAGACAGGGAGGAGGGAGGAGGGATTCCCTTCTTAGCAGGGGGAGAGGCCACCATCACCCAATAAGGGCAAGGGTGTTGAGGTGGGGGAGAGCAGTGAGATGGTGGCTCTCTGGGCTGAGAATTCCCACCTATGAGCTTAGGTGCAGACTCTGCAGGATGAGGCTACATGGCTCAGGGCTCAGAGCAGAGGGGCGAGCATGTAGGAGTTGGCATGGTCTATTACTCAGACCGCGTTCTATCAGGGAGCATACTTCTAGCTGGTTCCAGAGGGCTAGAGGTTACAGCTGCCAGTCGGCATTATAGAGTCGATCAGGATGGGATCATCGAGGACATCCTCACGATCGACGGTGAGGACCCGAGACACAACATGGACCTCTATGGGACCACCTCCTCCACACCAGGGTGGGAGAGGAGATGAGGCTGAGAGCTCGAGGGCTTCTCAAGACTAGCTGCTATAGACTGGATTGGATATATTTTTGAGAGGATTGAGTATGCCAGGGTATAGATTGTGGCATACCAATCCAGTTGTGATATGATGTACAGATATTTTGATATATATATATATATATGATTTTTTTGTTTGTGATATGACTTGTCCATATGTTTGATGATGCTTCAATTTTTAGAATTTGTTGATTGATTATTCATGTAATTATGTCGTGGAAAAAAATTATAATTTTATGTCATGCCATAAAATTTAAATGGAATAATCTGATGTAAACAAATTGGTTGTTTTGTGGTGTGATTTGATGAAAAATAAAAGGGACTTCTAACAATAATTTCAAAGGACATTGTCGTTGTTATAGACCATTTCATGGAGTCGCCGCTCACTAGGTCGTCAAGCTAATCCCAGTATAGAAATATTGCTAAAAGTAAAAGGGTGCTTAAGAGACTGTCTTAAGACTTTGTGTTGTGATGATGAAAAATGATGATGGTGATGATTTGTTTTCAGATTTTTATAAAAAATTATGCATGAAATATATTTAAAAAATGATTTTTGCTAGGCATAAATTCCTAAGTGTGATAAATTTTTTGAATAATTCCCTAGGAATTATACCATCATTGCAAAATTGAATGTTGACATAATGAAATGAAATAGAAAGATTGTGCGTTTTTTTTTTTTTAAAGCACAATTGTGTAACATAATGATGTAAGCCATATGTTTTTATGAATTAAATAAATGGGAAATAAAATTAGAACAATGGTTTGTGCTAGGCATAGAATTATAGGTATAGACTTATACCATCATCGCGAAATCCAAAAATAATTTTATTGCATAATTGATTTTTGATTTTGAGATAAACAGAAAAAATATATATATATATATAAACGTGACTTTATTGCTAGATTTTTGAATATGTTGTTGAAAGAAATTTTGGATTTTTGAAAAAAATGTATGTAATTATTTTTATACTAAACAGATGTTCTTTTAAATAAGAAGATGAAATTATTCCAAAATATTTGCATAAATATTTTAGATTATCTCAAAGACAAAATGTAGATTTATAAGGAACCCCATGTGCAGATGTGAGTTCATTGCCGATCTTGATCTATCATAATGATACAAAAATCTCTCAAATACAAATGTGTGTGCAATTGTATTGTTCATTCACCAATTTTGAGCAAGATAATTTGATACAAGTAATTTGAATTAACCAAATAAGTGTTCGTTGACCATGATTTATATGCATGTAACCGTACCAGACTACTATGTAAGTCGGGTCATCAAGAGCTAGCTAATCCATAAGCCAAAGTAGGTCTATACAAAATAAGGTCGCTAATGTAACAGACATATCACCACGCTAGGAATTACCCAAGGCCAAGCGGGTTGGGCACAAACCACCTGTTATGGGGCTTACCTCACAGTTTTCGAATAATTGAAAATTCTAGGGATTCAAGCTCATTCACCCTTCTTTTCTTTTCAAAGGGTAGGGAAAAGGGATTTTATTGTTGTTTGCTTTTTCTTTTCTCTTTCTCTTCTTTTTTTTTTTTGCTTGATATTGAGATAATGCTGAAATATTGCTGAGATGGTACAAAATGATATTTTTCTTTTTCTCATGATTTTTCTTGATTTTCTTTTTCTTCCTATACTAGGGATACTTGCTCGGATTGGCTGTAGAGCAAGGGATTTTTATTCTGGGTAGGGGTGAGCTTGTCCTTTTGTCAATTCTCAAAGATTCTAGACCATGTGCATGATAGGATAGCAAGGGAAACTTTTCGCTCAAGAAACCATTTCTACTATGTAGCATCATATCGAATTTGCAATGAAATCATTTTAATGTGAAAAGATATGCTTGGTTCAAGTAAATAACAAGATCAGTTCTCTATGCTCAAAACTTTATTTAATTCAACTGTGGACTTTGATATAAGAGAGATTAATAATCATACCAAATAAAATCAAGAGATTTATTCATGTGAGTGTGAAAGTGCGAGATTCCAAATAAATGTTAATTTATCCAAAATAACTAAAAATATAACTGCAATACTTCAAGAACTAACAGGTGTGAAAATAAAAGAGGTTTTTGAAGATTTTGATGTTTTTATATTTTGATTTTGATTGATGAATTGAGAAGATACACAATGTGATTGTTTTTGAAATTTTTATATGAATGACTAAAATGAAACAACATGCAAAATAACAATATATACAATGATGAAATGACCAGATTTTATGCATAATAGCATTTAAGATGCATAATGTTCATAGGTTCTTTAAGATCTTTACCATCTAAGGTAGCTAATCGGTATGCTCCCGATCCAAATTTAGCAGTGATGATATACGGTCCAAGCCAGTTGGGCTCAAATTTACCTTTAAGATCTTTAGTTGCATTAGTATTTTTTTTATTTTATTTCAAGACAAGGTCGCCGATCTCAAAGGATCGATGATGAACTTTCTTGAGGTATGCTCGCTTGAGCTTGTTTTGGTAGGCACGAAGATGTTCCAAAGCATTGATGCGCTTCTCATCTAGGAGTTCCAGCTGACTAAGTCTGCCAACACGATATTCATCTCCTACTTCAGTATCTTGAAGTAGTAGAGCCAAAGAAGGAAATTCTAATTCAAAGGGAAAAACAACTTCAGCGCCATAAACCAAAACAAAATGTGAAGTGCCCATGGGAGTGCGAACGCTAGTTCGATAAGCCCACAAAGCAGGATATAATTGGATGTGCCAATCTCGACCAGATTTTTTGACCAGTCTTTTAAGGATTTTGATTAATGTTTTATTAGATGCTTCTACTTGGCCATTACCCTGAGGATAATAGGGAGTGGACCAATGATGTTGAATTTTATATTTTTGACATAATTTCTTGACATATTTATTTTTGAAACAAGTTCCATTATTCGAGATGAGATTTACAGGAATTTCGAACCTACAAATAATTTGATTAAAGATAAATTTGGAAACTTGGGTTCCAGTGCAGGAAGCTAAGGGCATAGCTTCAACCCACTTTGTAAAATACTCGGTGGTAGTTATGATGAATTTGTGTCCATCAGATGATGCAAGATTGATTTTTCCAATGATGTCTAAGCCCCATTTTGAAAAGGGCCAAGGAGATGAAATAGCTTGCAGTTCTTGTGCAGGGGCATGGACAAGGTCAGCGTATTTTTGGAACTTGTCGCAATGGTGCACGTAATCATGTGCATCATTCTCCATGGTGGGCCAAAAATATCCTATCCTAAGGAGCTTCTTAGCAATGGCGCTACCACTGAAGTGTCCCCCACAAGATCCATCGTGGGCTTCACTCAAAGCTGATCTAGATTCATCTAAATTCAAACATCTCAATAGGATGCCTTCAAAATATCTCCTATACAACGTATTGCCAATAATTACGAAGTGACTTGCTCATCTACGTAATAACCGACACTGGTTGCTATTACAACCTTCAGGGAAGGTCCCATTTTGAAGAAAATTAAATATATCAGTGTACCAAGGTTCGGGAGTAGTTTCGTTGATTAGAAACACATCCAAAGGTTCTAAGCATGATTTATTTGAAGTGGGTTCCTGGAGTCGATGAATAATGATGGTAGCATATTCATCATCTAACTCCAAGGGCAAAAGAGATGCAGCTGCAGCCATAGCGTCAGCCGCACGGTTGCTAGTTCTAGAAATAGCTTCCAAGGTAACTTGATCAAATAAAGATATTAATTGTAAGACATATGCTTTATATGGATGTAATTTATCATCTCTGGTCTGATAAACATCATTGATTTGATTTATGACAAGTTGAGAATCACCGAAAACCAATAGATTTTTAATTTTTAGTGCCAAGGCAGCTCGTAATCCAAGGATTAGAGCCTCATATTCAACAGTGTTATTAGTACAAGCAAACATTAATTTAAAGGATAGAGGTATAAGATGTTTCTATGGAGATATTAAAATAATACCTGCACCAGCCCCACTCATGCATCGGGCTCCATCAAAGTATAGGGACCATTGCTCTGGATGGTCTGCCTCTATTTTAAGGCATTCATCAGGAAACTCAATGATGAGGGGATGGGTAGACTCTAAGGGTGTAGCAACTAATTGATCTGCTATGATTTGACCCTTAAAAGACTTCTATCCTATAAACATGAGTTCAAACTCGCTTAGCGCAAGAACCCACTTTGTTGTGCGACCAGATAAGTACGGTCGACTCATGAGATACCGCAAAGGATCAGATTTAGCAATAACATACGTTTTCTGACTGAGCATATAATGGCATAGTTTTTGTGTAGAAAATATGACTGCTAGACATAGTTTCTCTAATGTTGTGTAGCGGGTTTCATAACTGATTAAGGTTTGGCTAATGTAATAATTAGCACACTCTCTTTTCTCATCGTCAAGTTGAGCTAACATAGCTCCTAAGGCAAAATCTGAAGCAGAAATATACAAGATAAATGGGCGATCAGGTCTAGGTGGTGAAAGCACAGGTGGGTTAAGGAGATATTGTTTGAGGAGTTCAAATGCTTCCTGACATTCATCATCCCAATGAAAAGAGACATCTTTCTTAAGAAGCTTAAGAAAGGGTCCTGTTTTGTCCGCCAACTTATCGATGAAGCGACTAATAGCTTGAAGCTTACCTTGTAGACTCCGTAATTCAGATATATTTGTGGGTGCGGGCATATCAGTGATAGCCGCGATCTTGAGAGGGTCAATTTCAATGCCACGTAAAGAAACTATAACCCCTAATAATTTATCGGACTTAACTCCGAATATACATTTGGCTGGATTCAGTCGGATAAGATATTCCCTTAACCGATCAAATACTTTTCTCAAGTCATCTAAATGATCATATTCTTTGATGGAACGAGCTATAATATCATCTACATAATCATGTAGAATATCATGCATCATATCATGAAAGATATAAGTCATGGCTCGTTGATATGTTGCACCTGCATTCTTCAAACCGAATGGCATCACTTTCCAACAAAAGGTCCCCCAAGGGGTAATAAAGGCTATTTTAGCCTGATCTTCAGGAGCTATCCTGATCTGATTATAACCAGAAAATCCATCCATTAAGGATATCATTCCACTCCCAACAGTAAAATCAATGATCCGATCCATGTTGGGAAGAGGAAAATCATCTTTAGGGCATGCAACATTAATATCTCTAAAGTCTGTGCAAACCCTAACTTTGGTAGCTTCTTTCTTAGTTCTTTGGAACTACATTCGAGATCCATTCAGCATAATCAATGGCTTGTATAAAAATAACCTTCAGGAGTTTTTCTAATTCCCCTTTGACTAGTAAGGCCACTTTAGGATGCATTTTTCTAAGTTTTTGTTTAATAGGTTTAGCATCCGGATGGACTACTAGGTGATGCATAACTACAGAAGGGTCTAATCCTGGCATATCTTCATATGTCCAAGTGAAGACATCTTCATATTCCTTAAGAAATGCAATGTATTTATCTTGTTTGTCTTGACTCAATTCTGATCCAATGTTGATTATGTGAGGATTATCTTCGGTTCCAATGTTAATTTTTATGATGTTTTCTACTTCCATGTGTAGATCTCTCTCAAAATTAGGTGGGGTGGGTGAAACGCCCAATTCTTGTAATTATTATGAGGTTATCTTGGATAATTCGTCTTGAGGAGTCATGGCCTCAAGCTGGGCTATACTAGGTATAGAGCCATCAAAATAAAATTCGTTATGTAATAATTCCTCAACGGAGACATCATGGAAGATATCTCCCTCCAACTCATCATCGGATTCAACGATCATCTGAGGGTAAGCTATGGATAGCATATTACATGTAAATGGCTTATTTATTAGACGCAAAGCATCGCGTTCATCCAAATAATCTTGGTAACATATGAATTGATCATCATCCTCAAATGGGAAGGGCTGACCCTTACTAGGAAATAGGCCCACACCACATCGGGCGGGCCACGACTCTACCTCAAAAGGTTCTTTCATACCATTCTAGAAAGGTCCCAAACCTTTCCCTTTATATCCCAATTTAAGCATTATAGGCTTAGCTTTAATATACTCATTAGTAAAATAACATCGAGCATATCCATCATAATGTGTCTTGATGTTTCTAGGTATTCTTCCCTAGTCATATCCCTTATAAATAAAAGCACAACTCCCAACCTGGTAAATACTTCCCATAGGCTGTGGGAGGCCCAAGGTATGAGGAGAGGGTGGCAAATTATTTAAAATAAGGGAATCTTGCATAGCAACGTTTGTTTTTTTTGATATAAGAATTTTAGATAAATCGGGTAAGAGCTCATCAGTAAGAGTGTAAGAGGTAGAAGGAACATTTCCTACATCTTCGGATGTGAAAAATATGCCTCTAGTAGGTGTAGATGTTGTAGAGATGTCGATGGATGGGTCTATAGGTATGGAAGTTATAGGAGTAAAACAAGAAGCATTGGTTGTGGGTTTAGGATCTTTTTGAGGTCCTAATGTGGTTTGTTCGGAAGATGGTTGAACTATATGTAGAGGTGGAGTTGATGGAGAAAAAGTAGATGATGTTATGGGTGTGTGTTTCACACGTTTAGATGGATGATGAGAATTAGGATGTGTGGATGACAGAATTGGGCAAAATTGAACTCCAACAGGTTCTGCCAAAGCACACATATCAAAGGGTCTAGGATCACCATGAATGGTAACCAACTGATTTTTAAATTCGAATTTAACACACTGATGTAAATTTGAGGGAACAGCTCGCATCACGTTGATCCAAGGGCGACCCAAGAGTATATTGTACGATGCAGGGCAATGTACAATAAACACGGTCGTGTCTAAGGTTCTTGGACCAAATTGCAATGGGATAGTAATAACTCCACACGTTTCTTGTGTTTCGTCATTGAAGGCTTTTATGATCATATCAGTTCTTTTCATTTTGTCACTTCTAAACCCAAATATTTGGTAGAAGTCAAAAGTGCAAATGTTTAAAGATGAACCATTATCAATCAAGACTCGTTTAACTGCTACATCTCCAATTAGGGCAGTAATATATAAGGGGTTATCCTTATGTAAACTATGTTGCGGTATATCTCTATCCCGAAAGTCAATACAATCGACTTCTCAAGTTATGATAGTATTGGCCATGGCTTCAGGTTGAATATTTTGTGGTACCATCATTTGGCTTAATGTGAGCATTAATTCATCCCTATGTGTAGGAGAAGATCTTAAAAGGTCCAAAAGGGAAATTCTAGATGTAATATTTGATAATTGTTCATTAATATTATAAGGAGGTTTAGGTTGAACATTAGGTGCATGATTCCATTTATTAGGAACTTTCAAAACAAATGGAGCTGATCCATCGTTATGAGTTTGATCTTGTTGAGAATTTTGAGCCTGTTGTCTAGTAACAGCTTCGATGGTACCTACAATATTATTTTGTGGATGATGAATGGGTCTTGGTCTAGCGTTTATGGCTTGTTCATTAGAAAGTGATTGGTGAGAAGATGGTCTAGTAGTGACTCTTCTTGGAAATGGTTCTTTCGGAACCATAGAATTTGTGATAGGTTGAATAGCATCTGATTCATCTTCAGAACTATTCGATTGATTTGATGTGATTTCCATGTCACTTTCAGTCTCGTATTCTGTATCACTAAGATCAGGTGTCCGAATATTATATAGAGGTATGGTCGTAACCATGGATAAAGTTGTGTCAAATATTTGCAGATCATGAGCAGGTAAATTTCCACTAATAGTCCCTACATATCGGGTAGGAGGGGGAACATTATGATGCTCAATTTGATTAGCCACCTCTTTACCATGCTTTGGTAAAGGATGTTGAAATATGTCCAATGATTGATTGGCATTATGATTTGATTTTGGGGGATGTTATTTTGAGCATTATTAGGAGGATTTTTTTAGGTTGAAAGGCTTGCACCTCCATCTCATTGTTATCAATTAAGTCTTGTATTTTATGTTTTAATATTTTACAAGAGTTGGTAGCGTGTCCAGGTCCTCTATGGAAATCACAGTGTAAATCAGCTCTGTATCCGGGTATATTTGGACCAGGTTCCCAAATATTTGGTAATTGGATCAAACCTCATTCTAATAATTGTGGTAGAATGGTTGATAGAGGTTGATTTAACCTAGTAAATTCTCGAGGTGGTTTATCAGGAGGTTTCAGTATAAACTTCTCCGTTGTTTTCATAGCATTAACATTAGCAATGTTTCTCCTATTAGTGACTCCATCACCCACAACTTGTTTATTCTTATATTGATTTTTGGATGTTTTCTCATCATCTTTCTTTTTAAGATGACCTCTCCTAATGAGAGCATCTTCCACTCTTCGAGCTAAGTCAATAGCTTGATCGAAGGTGGTCAAGGTAGCAGTTGATAACTCATAGGATAGTTGTTCTTGTAAATTATTGATAAAGATATCCAACATTTCCCGATAAGGTAACACAAAGTGCAATTTTTCTATCAACTGTCTCCATCGAGCTAGGAAATCAACAAAACATTCATCTTTGTCTTGTTTTAAGTTGTACAAATATTTAATGGTTACATGCATTTCAATGTAGGCACTAAATTGATGAACAAAAGACTCGGCTATTTCTTCGAAATTCCTCAAAGAATGAGTGGGTAATTGATAATACCACTCTAATGCCATTCCTCCTAAACTTTTCGAGAACATTTTTAGTAATAACAAGTCATCATGTGATATATCATGACATGCTATCCTAAACATATGAAGATGCTCTATGGGATCTTCGGTTCCTTTGTATATAGGTAGGACAAGCATAGGAAAGTGTTTAGGATATGGTTGTGCTATGACTATAGGATCTAAAGGCTGACTACACATCTCTCGATAATTGTACGAGGGATGGTAGGGATCTATCTGGTCCATGCGGGAGACTAACTGTTTCACCATAGCTTCTAGATTACTAGTTTGTCCACCATATTGGTTCGGTGGTACATGAGTATGGGATTTATGAGCGTATGATGGCGTGATGTAAGGATTAGATGCTATATTGCTATTATGCAAATGGTTGGTAGGGAGAGTATTATGAAGAAGATTTTTAGTAGCATTATGTTGTATCCCAGATTGTTGGAAATTGGTGTTTGGTTTTGTTTTGGGCTTTTATTGATTTGAGGTATGTTGATCAATAGCTTGGCGAAATAGAGTAGTGAATGAAGGTTTATTTTGTGTGGGAATAACTCTAGGCTTGGTAACAGGCACTCTAGGTGGTTGGGTAACCTGTTGTTGTTGCATGTTCTAGATTATAGCGACCATATCCAAATTGGATGGTCCAGCTTGATCACTTTCTTGATAAACAAAGGACAAGGGCTTGAGTGATATATTTCTTCTAGGGTTGCTTGAGTGTCACTAATTTGATCCTTGTCCATATGGACTGCTCTATTAAGAGCACAAATATTAGTATTGAGGAACTTCTAGAAATGTTCCATGTTCTCAAAAGTAACAGCTCCTCCTAGAGATATTTTAGGGGATGAGGATCCTTCCTCTCTAACAGTTTATTTTTGTTCATTTCCTACAAAAAACTCTTCTTCTTGTTGGTCTAGGGTTCCTTCTTCCTGAATTGGGTCTTTAGGAAGGACAGATGGGTTATTTAATGGTTTTCCTAACCAATATTCTTCTACTTCAATCTGTTTTCCATTCCTAAGTCTAGTCATTATGCTTAAACTTAGATTTTAGAATATATATATATATATATATATATATATATATATATATATATATATATATATATATATGCGACAAGTTTGGGAGGTATATATTTTAATTATATACCTACTATAATACTTAAAAGAAAACGTTTTAATTTTTGTTATATTTTTGTTTTTATAATAATATTATAAAGACAACAAAAATCATACTAAATGCAAGAAATAATAATAATAAAATAATGGTTTAGTTTTCTATAAATAGTTTATGGATATCATTAATAGGATCAAGTTCATCAGGAGTCATGAAATGCTCCTCTTCAAATTGGAAATGGTTTTTCAAGAGTTTGACAAAGTGTGCTATGGTGATATTATCTGTTTTAGACTCTGACCTGTAGAAATAAAGTTCATGGAAATACTCTCGATATAACACAGCTCTAGGAAATCTATTCCATATCTTTCTATCTGTAAGAACAACCTCTTTATCCTCTATACGAGATAGAAATTTATGTACTACAACTGCGTTGTCGAGGTATTACTCAAAGGTGTATGACTCGAAAGACACAAGTGCTCTTTTATCAGCTAACCACCTATGGCAAGCTCTCTGAAGCTCATGGTACAAAGTCACCTGATCAGGATCCATGATTCTATCTAGGACAAACCTCTTAATTTGCCTAAGTTCTGTCGACCTAGATGAAATAATACCCAATCTCCTATTAATTTCATCCCATAAAGGTGAGACTCTATATGTTTGAGATACTCTAAGCAAAGAAGTAATCTCTATGGATGCTAATTGATTTTCAACATTTATGGTGATAGCTCATATTTTATTATAATGTACCATCTAAATATGATATGCAATCTTAACAATCTTCTCTTTTTTTTTTTTTTTTTTTTCAAAAGGTTTTTAGTTTTCACGTCGGGTTCACCAAAATGTATCGACCCAAATTTTTTGTGCCCTTACCTTTAGGCTAAAGGATCCGTGCCCGGAAGGGGGATGCGAGAAGGATGAGGTGATACCTCGGACTGAGAGGCCCTTTGAAGGTCGTGCCTCTTGGGGGAGGGGTATCAGGGTGAATTTTTGATGGATGGTGGGGTTCACAAGGAAAATTTGAGTGGCAGTTTCCATGTCTAGGTTGAGAATGGGTTTGATGTGTTCATTTTTATATTCAATCATTCAATTCCTAGGTTTGGCCAAGATGAATCTAAGCTATTCTTTATGCCAATGCTAATTTATATGGATACAGAAGCATGAATAAGTGCTAAACATATAAAGTGTGCTAAATAAGATAGAATGTACCTAATTCTAGATGTCTGATGAAGATTATGAGGTTTGTAGAAGTCTAGATCATCTCAAATCTTACATGATCATATGCAATTGCATAGAATCATCTCAAATCGTAGTCAATCATCTGAGATCTGACGAGATCGTCATCGACCTGATGAATTCGTTAGAAACCTGTAGTCACAGAAATAGATACCAAAGACCAAAAATGCAACTGTAAAAGCAAGGGGAAATGATATAAATAATAGTAAACCTACCTAAATGATAAATTTAGATAAAAATTAAAGGAAATGCATTAATTTAATAATTTATTTTAACTTTATCATGCATCTATGCTAAATGAGGTGAACTCTAGAATGCAGAAATAGAAAAAACTAAGTTAATGCATAAGGAAATTAAGAGAGAAGATAAAAAAATACAAACTCCAGGCTATGATTGCCCCCAATCTGGACTGTAGTCGAGATCACCTCCAATCGTATGAGATCATCGTTGATCTGCAACAGGATCGTCCAAAATTGTCTGGAATCGCTAGCGACGATTCGAGCTTGCTCCAGATGAAAAATAGTAAAATTCCTGCAAGAAAAACTTGAAATACACAATGCAAACAATGGTGCGAAGGTATTCTAATGCACGAGAAACTAAAGTTGTAGGGAAAATCAGCCAAAGGGAAGTCAAGAAAAATCCTAAGTTTATGTAGGATTTAGGGAGAGGTTAAGAGGTTGGAGATCACCGCAATTTGGGAGATCTCCAACGGGGGAGACTCTAACCACGCAGACACGCTTTCTGCCCAAGTTAGAGAAGCTATTGAAATAGAAGCTAATTATGAAAATTTAGTTTTGGGATGAAATCGTCTGGACGTTCTGTTCCAGACGAATTCATCAGATCTAGGATGATTTCGTCTGATCGTTGACGATATCATCCAACGGTCAAAATAAATCCTAAAAATGGCATGAAAAATGAGGGGAGTGGGTAACGGGCGGTTTTGGGGTTAAAATTCAAATTTTTATCTTTTTACTAAGGGTTTAACTTCACCAATTTTAGGGTGCTACAACCCCCAAGACTGAGGTACAAGTGGTCTAAAGATGCTATGAGGAGTTCATCTTATCCTTCAATATAATATCCTAACTTGAACCTGTCAGTAGACTACTGATACTATGGATCATAATACCTCCTACACCTCTGCTTGAATAATCCAATACTGTAACCATGCCAATGGTAACGCTCAAAATATCGTAAGGCATAATCCAGGTTAGAAAGATAATGCACATTCATAGTGAATGGTTCATCATCATCCTCATCCATGGAAGTACGAGATGCAAGCTGGTCGAGCCCTCCTTAGATGAAATTGGTTTGGTTAGAAGGTACCCCCAATGGTACCACCGTCCCTATGGGAAGGTGATGGGCTAATGGTCGGCCCATATCCCATGCAGTCTCGATGATTGATGTAAATGTCATATTCTACACAATATATTCCCCTAATCTAGGATTAACCAAATGAATGGTCACCTATGGTGCAGATGACCCTATTGAAGATGTAGGTGAAGTAGGCTGAGGTGCCTCTTCAACTTCTCCTTGAGCATCCTCTACTTCCATAGGAGTAGGGACCTCGATGACAACTTGTTTGGGTGTTTGCTTTATATATTTTTTTCCCATATTTACCTTTAGCTTCTTATCATCCTGACCCATTATGAATGCAAATAGTTTAGTAGAAGAAGCTGTCGTGTGCTCCAATAATTGAGATATAGATGTTGTAGGTTTGGCACACACTTATTTCATTTTGCTTCTTGGCTCTTTTATTGAAGACACTGGCCATATGTCTAGGTGTATTGAGGGGAGCATGAAGTCCCCTGAAAAATTTGCTAAGTTCACGTATTTGAATAGTTCTTCATCTGAAGGCACCACGTGAACCTATCCCTAATGCATATATTTGATACATTGGTGGAGAATGGAAGGGGAACAATGCATTTATCCTATCCAAGGCCATCCTAGAAGTATATTGTACTACATAACATCTTCAATCACATGACACATCACCGTGATGGTCTTCAGTCCCACATGAATGGGTAAGACTATAGTGTCGACAGTTGAGCATAATGCATCGTTAAAAGATATCAATGTGAATGCCAAAGGTATGATATGTGTCTTTGGTAACTTTAGGTATGTCAATGCCTTGGTCATGATTATATTGATTGATGATCCTCTATCAATTAAAACCCGCTTGAAAGGTTTATGGTTTACACACACAATGATATGAAGCGGTGGGTCTACTGTGATAGTGGAAATTATCTTGATTTCATGATCATAAAATTGTATAATTAGTTCCTAAAACTATTACACATGTTCCACAAAGTGTGTGAATGCTTTAGGATCCTAGTACTACACTTCTATGGACCTTAGAATATCCATAAGCATCTCCTTGTGCTTGGGGGACTACTAAAGTAGCTCATAAATAGACAACTTTGCTAGAGTCATCTGTAGGTTTTGAACTAACCTACTTCTTATTGTCACCACCAATCTAGTTGGTGGGCCTGGCACATTCTGGACTTACCTTGGAGGAGGTGCAGCTTGGAATCTAATGGGCAATGGAGGTTGATTTGGTCTTTCATTCATCGCATGTCTTGTAATGATATTGACCATTTTGACGAACCTGTGGGTTGGTGGTTTGATGTGTACTTGATTGACCTGGTCAACATTGTTCCTTGGTACCTCATGGTTGGGTAGAGGATTCTTGTAAATCCCCATATTATGATTATTCGTAACTTGAGGGTTGTCCAAAATAAGTGTACCTATTTCAATAATATTTTGCACTCAATGTTTAAACGACCAACATACCTCTATATCATGGTATTTTGTTCGTAAAATATGCAATACTAATAATCCTTATACCCCTTAGGCTTAGGTTGATTAGGGTCCACTTGTTTGTTTTCTGGTAAGTTTATTGCCTTTGCCTCACATAATTGATGGAAAATCGATGTCAACGATTCTGATAATTGAGTGAATATGCAATGAGGGCATATTTATTTATCCTTACCCTTTTGGTTGTTGTTGCACTGCTCGTACTATGCGGGAGAAGGTTGGGCTTGATATTTTTTTTGTTACTACCTCTTATCCCCTTTCTAAAGGCTTAAAAACACCTGATTAACGTGGGTTGGATTGGCCTATTTTTTCATAGTGCTATTTTTGTTCCATTCCTTATTTTTCTTGAGTTTAAAATTACCCTCCTGTAACTTGATATCCTCAATCACTTTGGATTGCACCAAAGCCTCCTCGAAGGTCTGATATTGCTGTAACTGTAATAATAATAAAATGTGCTTTGCATAACTTTTCATAAATATTCAAGTTATTCAGAAGAAGCGATGGAGAATGGTAGCTTTGCAATCATATTTCTCCATAATTTACCATAATCCATAATTAGCTCATCATCATGTTGCATTAAAACAACCAGATCAGATAGGTTCATCTTTTTCTTGATGCCAAAGGAGAAGCGTTCAAGAAATGCATCGACCAGTTGTTCAAAATTGGTGATGCTATACCTCTTGATTTGATTAAACCACTCATGGATTGGGCCTGAGAGGGTTGTAATAAAGGTCCATAGGAGCAGGGTATCATTACTTTCGATCTAAAAGCATATGTCCAAAAAACTCATAACGTGCTCTTGAGCATCCTCATCTCCTTTAAACTTTTCCAGCCTAGGCATCTCAAAATACTTAGGATAGGCCAAAATAGGAACTGATGGGAATAAAGGTTCATTATGAATCTTGTTTAAGGTATGATTTTGATAAGCTATCCCTTACTTATCGATAGCTCTGACCTTTTATGCCAAGGCCTTATAGGCCTGCAAAGATAGGAACTCCTCTTCTTTGGATTTTCTTGGAGGTACTTTTGGAGGCATGTCCCTCTTTGATCGAGGTGGAGGACTAGGCTCATCATCCAATTCAACTTGGGAGATTTCAAAATATTCTTGATCTAATTCCTCTCCCATTTCTTCTTCATACTTCCTATACCCACGATATTTGGACATAGGGCGACAATATCTATGTTGGATCGTATGGCGAGTATGGGTGTCTATATGGTTAGGGTGGAACTTAGGCTACAAAGTAGCTCACCTATCAATGCTCTCCTTGTACTCACTACTAGGAGGTAAATCAGTACTGGCCAATCAATCCTCCCTCTCAACATAATCCTTTTGATCAAGGATGCATTGCTCACACATGTGTTGTTCGTATAAGCATTGTCTTATGAATATTTGCCTCTAAGTGTTCTTATTTTTGAGGCATTTCTGGTCTTGAACATCTTATGTTCTACGTGAACATCCTCCAATTGGTATTGGAGAATCTAACATCTCTGCTTTGACACCAGCTTGTGAGATCTATCTATGTGATCAGTCGTATGAGGCCTCTGGTGTGTGCACTTTGTTTGAGCGGCTTTGTGAGTGTGTCCTCCAATGGAATGATCTACTATGCTCTTACCTTTGTCTATGAAGATGAAATTTGCATTTAGTAGTCACCTATACTTTTGTGCCCGCATAGGATGTAGGGGCATGCATATCATGATAACATTTGGAACACTCTCTAGGTTCTTTGACGGTCCTAATGGTACTACTACTATGCATGCTCATAGAATGAGAAGGCGTAGGAGTAGGCTTATAACCTAGTTCTCCTAAGACTGTCTAGACTATCTAACTATTTAATACACCATGGATCATGAGATGGTGTACCCTTTGCTCCCACTTTAGACATGCCTATGGTGATATTACAAGGTTTACCTATGTGGGGAGTTTTCCTGGGTCTATGCTCAAAAGAATCCCCCTATGTTTACCCCTAAATGGGTAGATCTCAAACTTGTCTATACTTAGATGGTGGGGGCTTTAAGCCTCCATTAGCTATAGGTCGAAGGGGTACCAATCTGTATCCCTCTATGACATACTCTTTAACAGATCCCATGGAATTATGTAGAATGTAGTTACGATAAATACTAACCTATCTGGGACCCCCATGATGGGAAGCCCTATGCTCTGATCTATGTCTCGAGGAGTGTATAGTGGTTCCTCTAATCGGGGTATTCTTAATAAAATTTTGGTGCATATAATTATCCCCTCTAATACTCACCGAATGAAATTTAGGAGTATTTTGTGGTTGAGGGCTTTGTGCATATTGATGTGCATTGTGTGGAGCTTCGGCCTTGACCTCGGTTCTATTCTCGGATTAGCCTCTTTGTGTACATACCATGATATTATATTATCTCATATGTAAGTTTTTAAGACAAACAAAGTAAACAATAATTATTATCTCTTTTAGATTTTTTTTGTGATTCCTAAACTATTTTTATGTGTTTTGAGATTTGTTGTATTAGAAAGTAACTCTCATCGTGTTTTCAAAATGTTGATGATATACTCAATTGTTAATGAGCTTTCATCTATATACTCATATCTTGACAAACTAACAATGAACACAAAGCTACATAATCCCACCTATAGTGTGTGGTAATGAAGTCCACACATCGTTAGGGAGCATAGGTCCTCCTGGTCCTCACCCTATTCACCCATAGTTAGTTATATACCTCTTCTATGAGGAGATATACATGCAAATTTTCCATGGGTTATGTCAACGTATTGGATCTGGTATTGGTATAGTAACAAAAGGATCGAGGGAGTTGGGCCAACGGATGGAAATCACTTGGATGTGACTTCCAACTCACTAGCGTTTAAAGTGTGTCATGGTGTGTGTAGTTCTTTTTACTTTGCATGAAATACAAATGCATAAAATAGCACTCAAATGATTTTGCTACATGCTTTTCAAAAGAACATTTCACTTTAAAAGAATGCATGACTATGCTATATGATTCTTCAGAGAATGCAATTATCTATGAAGTAATGGCCACTGATTGGGCCTCAAGCATGTAAAATCTAAAACATGAAATATCCTAGACTACTGGAGACTAGAGTGGACTGCAATCAAAGATCCTCTATTCCTAGCAACGACTAGTAGAAAACTAAAAAGCATCTACGAATTTCCCATTCTACCTTTTACTATGTTTTCTACTTAAACTAACATTTTTGCATTTTTCCAAAAAAATACACAGACAAGAAATTACAAAGATAGAAAAATGCTCCTACCTTAGATCCAAGTCTGATGGAGATCTCATTGCTTGCTGTTTGTTATGTTTTTTACTGACTGTATTTATCAAGCGTTACTGAAACTATTTCCCGTGGTTCTGTGGCATGATGACAACTGTTAACCATGACTATCAACCGTGGCTAAGCCTTGACATCAAAAAACAAATCAATTTAGCTAATAGATCACTTAATTTATGGAGTTCCATCATGATTGCCTTCTATAGCAATCCAGGTTGCATACACCTAAGCTAATAATAACTGAAAATCAACATAATGCATGAAATATAGAAAAATTTGTAAATGAACATAAAGAAGGGTTTCCTTTATTAAATTTCCATTTAAACTCGATTACAAATCCATTCCTCTTAGTTATACCCAATGTGATACAATTATTATAATAAAGAAAATTCCCCACACAAGGGTAGGTGTAATTCACAAGCTTCCTAGGTTGATACGAATTGCTCTAAGGTAAATGTAGCCTTCTTCTCCATGATTAGAGGTATTTTTTGCTTTGAATGTCAAGACCTTGTTAACCCTATGTTCAAGAAACAACAAGAAGCAATTAGAAGCAAAGGAGATCTATATTGATGAGGCTTTTAAAGGAAATTATATAAAATATTATCATGAAATCTAGAAATCAAGAAAGTATATAAAACATATAAATATACTCTAAGCATAATAATTGACCATCAGGAAATGTAAAGGAAGCATGGATCAAATCCTCTAATATCCTAATTAAACCATTGAAAGCATAAATGCATGAAATAATGACATCTAATATAGAATTGCCTAACACTTGAAAATGAAAGGAATCTACCTAATATTAATGATTCTAACAATCTAATGATAACACAAAAAATCAATCTATATTAACTATGCCTAAATGAACAAATACAAATGGAAATATATTGCTAAAACTGGATAAATTGAGGATTAAACCTTGACCATGGGTCTATCACATGATTGGAACTGTTAGCCATGGATAACAGCCACGGTTGAGGCATGAATTTCCTTATTCTCCAAATCAAGGCTTGATTCCTCAATGCACTCTGATGAATTGATGACCAAGGATCACCATGATATCCTCTAACATATTTGGTAGTTGAATTACTTAGATTGGTGATGGAATGGGCTCTATTTCATTTCTTTATTCCTCCTAGACCTCCATAGCCTTCTTGGTTATAAATTCCATTTGATCTCCAATTGGGAAGCAAAAGTGTTCCTCTCAATGTATGAAAATGAGTATTCAATTCGACAAGGCTTCGCTGCTCTTCAACTCAAGATTCATCTCTATATTTCCCAATTTATAGGGTGTTCTTATAGCATTTGAGGAGGCCATGCCTTAGCTTCATAGAGAAGCCAAGATCAAGAAGGGATAGCTGGGGCAGTTGGAGGGAAGTTTCTAGAACTTTTCGCTCTCAAACCACTCTGATCTACAACCAATTGACCATTGAAACTAATTTTGGGTCGGCCAAGGTCCAATTTATTTTTGAGGCTAGCCATGGCTCTGAGGCATGATCAACTCTGTTAATCATAGGTATCAGCCGTGGCCAACACTGATTAGGTCAAACTACCTAAATGAGTGGTTAGAACAACTGCTATACCTTGGGATTTGTCCAATATATTTCATATGGTCTTCTAGCATATCCCATATGAGTAGTCACCTTGACATGATGTATTTTAGGTGTCTACAAAAGGATGAGATGTTGCTTGTTTCAAACTCATAGGATAATTGATCATATACGTTGTAGATGAAGATGTCCAAAAGATATTTCTATGGGGAATTGTACTAGAGTTTTCTAACTAAACCTTTCCATTTTCCTTAGAAATTGGTGAAGATATTGTCTTTGGCTTGGTTAAATTGGTATAGATCACCAATGGTGAATTTCTCCTCAACATAGGCTAAGAATTGTTGTGCAAACATCTCATCTAACTCCTCAATAATTTTGAGGGAATGGTATGGTAACTGATAGTACCACTCAAGGGTAACATTGCTAAGTCTTTTAGGAAAAATATTTAACAACTCATTATAAGCAATATCATGAAAATTAGTTTGAAAGATTCTAAAGTGATCAATAAGATCTTCCTTAGCCCTAAACATTTGGAAATTTGGTGTTTCAAAACTAGGAGAGTAAAGGTAACTTGCTATTATAAGATCTAAGGGTTGTCTACATAAATATTTATAGGAGCACTTATGACTAGCCAAAGGCACTTGGATGACATCTACTTGTCATATTAGTTTCTCCAAAAGGGTTATTAAGGTTTGAATCTCAGGATTAGATTGTATAAGAGGTGTGGTGGAATCAAAGGTGCTTGATAATTAGTTTGAGGGTAAGTTTCATATATTGGGACATATGGTGTTGATGTAGGTATTGCATGATTCATTTATGAGTTATTTAAAATGAGTGGGAGATGATTAGAAATTGTAGGTATATAATTTTGAGAAAAAAACTTATTGGAAAGATCATTGATAAAAGGATTTGAAATTGAAGAATTATATGATGAATAAATATTAAGGGTATAGTTTATGCTTGATTGTTGAGTTGTAGGACAACTAACATTGATCGTTAATAACACATAAAGTGAAGGTATATATATATATATAGGATTTTACAAATAAAGGGAGACACTTAGTGCCCCACCACACATGGAAGTGGTTATACTGGTAGAATTCATATAATTATTATTTGATGCATTAGGATTTGAAGTATGTTGATTGAGGTTTGCATTGACTGGATTTATGTTTGGTTTATTATCATTGGTATATAATGAATTATTATTTATATTTGGTTGATTGAAAGACATGAAACTAGAGTTAGGTGGTTGTTGGAAAGGGTTGAAGGTACACCCTCCTCAAAAGAAATGTTTTATTTAATTATTTCTTCCATAATATTTCTATTTTGTCTTAGAAAATCTATTATACGATTCATGGAATTAAATATTATCCTACCTCAAGCATCCTCTTGATGGTTGAAGGAACCCATGGTTGAGGTATCATCATCCTCTTATTCAAATTAGGGTTTTTCATGGGATATTTATTATCATACCATATAGGAGGGAGGTTAGGGTCTTTCCACTATGAAGGTAATACCTTCTTTGAGCCATAGAGTAAGGTTTAGATAAGGAAGAAAAATAAATAAATAAATTAAAATTTGTTTTAAAGGGATTGAATAAGAGAGAGTTTGTACACTTCTATCTCCTCATCTCTAGGTACCAATCCAATCAATATAATTTTAGAGGTTTTCCAATATAGCTAAAATTTTCAATCTACCTTCCTTCCGAGATACCCATCGATACATGGAATAATCTTGGTTCTCTCAAGATACATGGTCATACATGAGAGAGACCTTAAGTTACATGAAAGAGAATGGTATGAGAATCAACCACACCTAGATACGTGACTTAGGACAATATGTGAGAGGGCATGTTATTTATTAATCTTAATTAATGTGATCTAATCTACACAAATAAAAATTATGTGGTCTTGCTTAAAAGTTTAGCAAATTTTTATCCATAGGTAAGTTGAGGTTAAGTTCAAGGAAGTTTGGATTCATGAGGTGTTCACATTAGGTTCACCAAATTATGAGATGGCAAAAAGGGATCCTTCTTATTCTCTTACCTCAATGCTTGTTTACACCTCCAAGACAAAGAGGTAGAACATTATGTGTTATGTTTTGTGGGTTTAATTAAATAAATACCTAGGAGTATTAACTAAAGAGATTTTCTTCACCATAAGATATTGAGATTTTAAACTAAGATTCAAGAAAATACGTAAAATTCAAGCAAAAGATAACTTTCCTATATGACTTTAAAATTTTGGAGTTACAAGAAACTAAAATTTCTTTTTCTTTATGCAAAGGTCTAAATGAATGCACAGAAAAGCTAACCTAGTATGCAACTAAGTGCCTTTCACTTTCAAATACTAAAACATAAAAGAAAATAATATATCTTAATCTAAGTTTTGGGGGCCTGAAATGACCTTTGCACCCTAGGTGCTATGGCCCCCTAGGTACTATGTTCCTTGAAAATTGTGGTGTATTTCTACTAAGGGGATCATATAGTGCCTTGTGCCTTACTTGGGATGCCAATCCTAGGAATTCTAGGGAGCATGGGATATGGCTCCTTTAAACAACCTTCAAGATTTTTTACTAAGGCTGGATCCTTGAATTGATGTAGTCTTTGATATTCTTCTTTCTTCCTATGCTAGCCTACTCTATCAGGTGTCTCACCAAGGAAAAGAGAAAAGAGGAAATCAATAAATTAACTAAAAATTAAATTGCAAAAATGGAAACTTACCTAGCCTAACTAGCCTAAACTACGGGTGTCAATGCACCAAGAGATGATAATTTCCATTATGCATTTTTATGGGATGAGTGAACACATGAACTAGCATGAAAATAAAATTGAACATGTTCCCAATAGCATAATATTGTAAATCAAATAATCTCCCATGAAAGCCAAGATAGAAATACATTAGTAGTCACAACCTTCCATGGAAAGATACATAAACACTCAAACTAGGATAGGAATTTAAAAAATAGTCATAGCTCCTTGCATTTATGTTTAAGCACATTACATCCATATGTAATTAAAAGAGGCTTGAAAACTTGTACATGCATTAGCCCAAGGCTCGAATCTAGAATAAAAGACAAAATGGAAAAGGGAAGAATATCTGCTCAAGACCATATGCTAGACACAAAAACAATTCAACCCACTTACAATTATGGAAATACTATTATTTATAGATAAAATCAGGGACTTTTCCCTCTCAAAATTTAAAATTCTCCTTTTAAAAAAATCTTGCTCGGGGTACTTTTGCATTGATGGCATGCAATATTGAGGTTTCTGGATTTGAAGGTGTTGGATGAGATCTTGTCATCCATGCTAGAAATCTATAGTGATTGGACATTGAGATCTTTCACATTAATTCTTGGTCATATCCATAAGCATTCCTTGGCAAGTCTCATGAAGATACTTTTAATGCTTGTATCTTCCTACAGAGAGAGGATCATACATTCTAGGGAACTAAACACCTTAGAATGATATGTGGGGTTTGGGTTGGAGGTAGTCTAATTGGAGTTTAGTTATTATCCTTTTGTGCAATTTTTGTTTGAATGGAGTTCTATTGGAAATATATTACTTTTGTTACCACCTATCACTCTGGTTATTACCATTGACTAGAGGTTACCAACCATTTAATTTGGATGGGCATCCCCAAGCCAAACCTTCTTTTTAGCCTTGAATATTTTGCACATCACTACTTTGGGTTTTCACTAGTTCTTTCATTATACCTTCTTACTATGATCCCTCACCGTGGGATCCTGGTTACCAAGACTTTTATTTCTATCTTTGCCTGCACCCTTCTTCAATGATCTAATTTCCTCTGTTGGTGGTCTTATCATTCTAGTTTTCCTTTAGAACTCAAGGATCTGGTCCATGCTCTATTGTACTTATCTTGGCTTCAATTTTATTATATATTTTTAGACAACTCTCCTTCCATCAAAACCATATTTTTCATAATTTTACCAAGTGTGACTCTTCACAAGTATGGTAAGAATTCACTACACTAATCTAGGTTCCTTATTTTCCTTTAAAATTATTTCAAGACAAGAAATAGAAAGCCTATTCTTTAATAGAAAACAAACAACCTATACTATAGAGCAAGAAATAAAAATGCAAGGTTAGAACAACTTGTTCTAGAAGTTGAGATGACATCGTTCCCTAAAAATAATATCACTCCTTGAAAAAATTTCTCCCTAGAATATTGTAACCAGAAATTTCATTCAACCTACAATAAAATAGAAACACTAGAACTAGGATTAGATTTTGAGGGTCTACCTAGCTTAGAGAAATTATTTGACTATCTAGTTGGAATGGCCAGGACCCTAGATTCTTAGTTAAAATAAAATTTTACAAATAAATGAAATGTAGTTGCATGAATGATGAAATTGGTACTTGGCTACCATCAATTTTATTTCTATAAATTTTGATAGTAGAACAAACTATAAAATTCTATAAAATAACAAGGTGAGAGACTATGTGCAACAAATTTGCTACCCGAAAGGGAGCAATTTTGTTCCTTTAAACTTATAGACTGATAAAATTCAAAAACTTTAAATTATCAACTTTGTGTGGAAAAATCACTACTTGTATGATGGTGATTTTGTTGCTTTAAAAATACAAAAAATAATGTTACAAAGATTAAACAAATTCTAATGATGAAATTAATGTTGGGACCGCAACAATTTTGTTACAATAAATCTTGGGCAAAAATTCTAAATTTAAAATTTATTACAGTAGAAAATGATAGAAAAATATTGACTATGAAAATATTGCTTGAAAGTTGCAAGAACAACAATTTTATTCCTACAACACAAATAGGTGGTTAAGCAATCAAATTGAGCTAAAAGACATTGAGGGGGTATCAAACTATCTCCAAAAACTATGTATATGCTAAAAAACACCTATAAAGGCTGCCAAACCAATATAGACTATAGTTGCTCAAATAAAGCAACTATTGTTGAACCATGAGATGTGCAAATAAAATAGAAAATCAAGTTAGTACAACAAAACAAGACGATAATCAAAATAAAAGTAAAAGGGAAAGAGGGGAGATATCGCCAAATATTATGTCTTCTTCTCCTTCCATCCTACTTGGATTGACCACACAAATCCCTTAAGAACTTGAGAAAGTGAGCAAATTGAAAGAAAAAATTAGCAAAGTTTTATAACATAAGATTGTGTTATTTAGGGCCACATCAAGGCCTCAATTTATAGAATTTTCATGGCCTTGAGGAGGGGGAAGTCTTGATGTGTGATATTCCTAATGGATGGAATTTCATATTTGACCATATGGCCAAGTTTGTATGGTTCATGATTTCTCCTTAGCCAACCTTTGGATAAGGTTGGTTCCTTGTTTTAAAACAAAACTAAAAATATAGAGGAAAATTAGAGTGATAAATGGAGGGTTAGAGATGGATATTGTGGATTATTTGGCTAACAACATTACCATAGACTATGTAAATCACACTATAATTAAACTACATATATGACCTAACAAATCAATTACTATGTAAAGTATCATTGAATAAAAATTGAGCCCAAGATCATACCCTTTGCCACTTCAATAGATCTTAGAAACCTAAAAAACTTTTACAGAAGAAGGCAAAACCACACAATCATACACTAAGTATCTCTAATATTCCAATAGTTGGGCCTAATATAATAGACTACTATACATCCCATAGAGATTTTACAAGAGTATATAGGGCTCAGAGCATCCACATACAAAATAATTTAACAATAAGATGCTAGAAAAGATCAAATATAAAGCTAATTGATTAAAACCATAGATTAGAATTACATAATATAAAACAAACAAACACTCAAATTATTGACCCTCATACCAAGGTAAATGCTCCATTCATAAATTTCTATACTAGCTTGGCTAATTATTAAAAGGATGGCCTTCCATAGGCTTGATAATACAAGCATAACCTGAACCTATATGGAGCTCATGGTTGATCAACATGCTGGGAAGGAGTGGACATAACTTTTGGCTTTGTTTTTTTAGTTGTTCTTGATTAGCGCCATTCATAATTTATAGTAGCCACATGTATTTAGTAGGTTTACGCCACCTAAGCATGTTTAAATTCTCATATCATGCCATGTTGTTGCACAAACTATCAAATTTGTAAGGAGCTTTGCTTATGATTAGTGGAGGCCAATACTATTGCAGGTTCTAGGAGACTACCTATCACTTTCCTATAACTGCTTTTTCCTCAATGGTTGAGAAGTATCTAGGTGGTCCATACCTCTAATGCACATGATATCCTCTAAAAGGGACCTATCCATGATTTATTTTCCTTTGTTGTTATTTGCCATAGGATTCCACTAGTCGCTAGGAGTTCAAGGAATTGGCCAAAGCTATCATAAATATTCAAAGCCTTTGGTCACTAGAAAACACCTAACCACCTATTTTCCCAACCATTTATGCATTTGCCCAACTAAAATTGGCGAGTATAGAGCGGTAAAATTAATCTACCTTAGTTTTGGGCTTGACAAGCCACTCTATGGTTCTTGATCAAGATTTACAAAAAGACTTTAGGATTAACATTTTTTACCTTGTAATTGGTCTATAAAATTGATAGTCTAGTAGAATTTCTAGGAACTATCTATGTGTGAGCTCTTATGGGCCCACATTATTGGTGCCTCCAATGTATTTTTGCTTGTATAATTGAGAAACCAAATAACCTTATTCATTGGGAATTAAAATAAAAAATGGAATAAAGGATTTAGAGCAAAAATTGAAATAAAGGAGCCCCCCATGGGCTTAAGGTTTTTGATACCTAGAGATATAACCTTGTTCTTGTTGTCTTTGTTCCATTGAAATTGGTTCCTTTCCTTGGCTAGCTAGGATATCCTTCCCAGGGTGCAAAAATTGACAAGCTACATTCGAAACTTATTGCGGTTGGAGTTTGAGTTCCCTTAACCTATTAGATGTGCCTATAAGTTTATAGCCTTTTTGTAAGAGGGGTATGGATATCTTTTTACTAGTTATTGTATCTTTGTATATATAGTGGATAGATTGTTAAAAAATTCTAAAACAATTCCTTCCCCATTGTGTTTTGGTCAGGTGCTAAACTCCTCTTCACTATTTCCTATTCACTCAAATTCTAATTTCAGTTGCTCTATAATAAAGATGTTTTTATTTTGGTCCAAGAGCTAAGGAAATCCAAGACCAAAAAATTCTCGTAAATGGGGAAACCATATTACCCCATTTAGCACTAAGTGATTTAGATATATCCTAATCCTATTGAATTAGTTGATACCATTCAATGAGATCATTAGCCATATTCATTATTTTATCTTTCTCTTGAACTATTAATATATTCAGTTGAGCCTTAGACCCTTACTTCAAAATTTTGACCAAATTGTATGCTTGCTACACTTTTGTGCCTATCTGATTCTAAACAATTTTATTTTAGCTTGGGATTCTTTGATGGCTTGTCAGATAAAAGTTAGAAATTTTAGGATTGACTATAGTGACTTAGTGATATTGAATAATTTGTTCCATCCAACCCTCTTGTTTTGCATCAAGGCTTCTTTAGAGAAATGGGAGGCTTTTGCTTTCATTTAAGCTTAATTGATTTCTTACTTTAGCCACCCCAAATATTCTTCTAAGCTTTGATTTTTTTGGTATTTATCTTGTAGTTGTGCCTCAATAGGATAATTATCAAGCTTCAGCTATAATTCTTCAATAAATATCTTCAAGATTTTATTCTTAGCCTACTCTTCATCCAAGGACTTAGTCATGCATTCTACCATTTTCTTCTTCTTGTGATACTTTTATTTTGTTTGTGTTGGTTTTACATTCACTAATTCAATAGTCGAATGAGTAATTTGTACCACATCCTCCAATGAAACTCTAGCAATGTCTACCTCCTACACTTTTATTTCATATTCTTCCACTATTAGCTCTAGGGTATGCTTGTTGATAATAAGAGTACTAGTTATCACAATATACTTTCTTTTGACCAAGTTTACAATATTTATTATCCTTGGTGGTGCTCTATTTTTCTCTTTTCTTGGAGTGTGATCACTTAACCACTTTTGCACATCAGTCCGAGCTTGTTAGGCTTGACTCAAGATGTCAAGAGTTGGATGGCTAGATAAGGGTGTGAGAGATATGTAATATGGAAAGAGGGGAAATGAAGGAGAGAGATTCTAGGTTGTGGGAGCAACATATTTATATATTGGAGGTTGCAAGTCCCTAGGAACTTGTTGATGCCATGGGGATATGAAGGAGTTAATAATTTTGGTAGGTGATTGATGAGATAGATCTTTTGATGGGGGTAGAGGTTGCTAAGGGGGAGATGAATGTGGTGGAGGTGGTATAGAAGAAGAAGAAGGACTAGGGTAATGAGAAAATATACTTGTACCTTCCACTCCAATTTGATCCTAAGATATAGGAGTTATATGCTAGACCTTGGCTCTTTTTCACTTTTCTTTTGGTTTCTATAATGAAGTGCCTTCCATTTTACCTTTATTTTTGATTTTTGGCTAGTATTAAGACCTTTCAAGTACAAACACTTATTCTAAGAGTGATGGAGTTTCCTTGGAATTTTTGCACCTTACTGTGAGCTCGATATTGAAAGTATTTCTTCCTTAGTGTCAACCAACAAGATTTTGCAATACCCACTAGAGTCTTACCTTATCCCTTTTTGTGGAACCATTTTTTTAAACAAGTTCATCCCTTACTATTTTCCTTGATTAGAGTTAATACATTTGTTGAGGATCCTATGGTGATAAGGATCTATTTTTTGATTTTCATTATTGAATATGCTTTTCTTGTTGTTGTTTGTTTGAACTTGTTTCTACTAGACTTTCATACCCTTGTTATTTAGTATACATTTATTTCAAATCCCAATGTTATTTAGTATGTTCAAAAGTTTGCTTGTCTTGAGAATTAATTTCCTCCTTAGAGATGTATTCTTCAATATTTTTATTCTAAGATTCATTTCCTTCAATGTCTCCATCCTTCTATTTTTGGTAATTAACATCATAAATAGACAAAAATTGTTGGTCTATATTGATGGTGCATTTCTTCTAAAGACTATTATCACATATACAATTCCACCATTCATGTATATTTTCTTTTGAACATTTATGCCTAATCTAAATTATTTATTTTCTCTATTTACTCAAGACATGATCTTTGTTGTTGATTGGGTCTTGTGGATTCACCACAACATAGAAATTTTTCCATGGAGGCATTTTCTTTACTTTGCACATATTTATGTCAACCTCCTTAGTTTCTGGTCTATTTTGGAATTTCTCTATCTATGCTCTTTGGAAATGCTCAAGTGCAAGAGGCTTATTGTTTACTTTACATCAACTTGGCTATGAAGATACTTTTTGGGTCATATTACCATATCTCCTCAATTGATTTAAGTTTTAGGCCCTTAAGAATTGCATACAAGAGTTCTTTTTTATTTTTAGCTCTTAAATAATGGGCCCATTTCCAAGGAGCAGGTCATATGTAAAACCGTTGTTTATCCTTGACCCAAAACTAACATTAGCATAGTCTTTCTACTAGTAAAAATCAATAACAAAAATCTAATCTGTTACATAACAGGGTAGTAGATAAGGTTCCTTGTCAAAACTATTCTCGTATTACTATGATATATTTTAGAAAGTACCGATCTTTGGTCTCTTTTCCAAGATTTTGGAGATATGATATAGCTTTCTTCATCAATCAGGGCATTTCTCCATAAATGCTTGCTAAAGTAGGACCAAAACAATATTTGATGAATTCTATATAAGAACTAGAAGCTTTAAGAACTATGGTCCATTATACCACCAAAAGAATTCCCCTCTTAGGGTTTTATACTATATTTTTACATTTGGAAAAATATTTGGTTTATGGTAAACAAACAACCAAGCCAAGTACAAAGGGTACCTAAATTCCCCATATTCAATTTTCTTAAAGTGCATCAATTGGTCATGTATTACATCACCAAGGTATTAGGACTAATCAAAGAAGAAAGGGACTTTGGAATAAGATAGAATGTATGGCATAGCTAATAAAAAATCATATACCTTATCATCACTATTTAAACTAAAGATGAATACTCGCATAACAAACAAATCCTTCAAAAAATTGAAATAAAAAATATTGATGGGACTTTTTGGGAATTCTGTGAGGTGATGGTGTAATTGGTCATTGAGACAAGAAAATAATTTATTTTCATAATATCTATTTTATTTATCTATTTTGAATATTTTGAGGTATTTAATAGGTTGGCTACAAATGCCTAATGCAAATGCAACTGCAATATTTTAAGTAGAAAGGGTAAAAAGTATTTGACCTCTATTACCGAAGACTACTCATTGTTTTACATTGTAATAGTTTACCATAGTTTTTCTATCTTTGGGAATGGGTGGACATGTTTGGGCATGCATAATGACAATAAGGAATCACATATGGCTGCAATTGGTTGTCCCCCTGGATGCACAATAACTTTATGTTCTATTTTCTTTCTAAATTTTCTTGTCATCACAGTAAGTTTTGTGTCAAAGACCTCAACCATCCTATCCTGAAATTCAATTTTCTTGTTAGTCATAGTTGTTTCACTTAGTTTTTAGGCAATAGTCTACAACAATGAATTGCTTAAGTGCCTTTTCAATTCTCAAATTACCAATTGCTTAACCATCTAATTATGCAAAAACTATTACGAGACCTATACTTTAATAGGCTAGGGTTAGCTAATAAATATTTTTTGCTTACTCTACCTTTGTTACTAAAATTGCTCTTTCAATCTACCAAGGCTTGTGAGTGTCTAAAATCGTAGACTAGCATTAATTGTTGTCATGTTTTGGACCAATGACTTATTTATAGTTCAATATTGCTACATGTCACTTATTTTTTAAATTTTTTGTGGATTTGAACGATTAAGCTTTCCTATGCACAATCATAATTCTAATTGATATATTTCTTGTTTTGTGTAAATTGTTCCATGTAGTGGCCATTCTACTATTATTCTAAAATATTGATCGTTGGTTCTTGTCAACTCAAATGCATTGTACTTGCACCTTTGGATATTTTGCTAGGGACCAAGCTCTATGGGGTAAAATATTTTATGCCTCCTTGGACTAGCTTCTTCCTCATCCTAGTGCAATGGGTTTTCCTTTTAGAAGTATTGTGACCAAATATCTATATTTGAGTAGCATTTAACAAAGTATTTTTGTTGCCACAAGCCATAAAAAATATATATTTTTTGGTTCCTCTTGTAGTAGTAGTCCAACTACTCTTATTTCCCAAAACCATTGCTTTGGAGTGGTCGATAATTACTAAGCTTCTAACCTTGCATAATTATAAAATATTGGTCCTTTAGACATACCATTGAAGTCTTCTAGAGAAAATTTAGCCTCCATTTAAAATCTTTGATCATATCTTTAGGGAAGTAATTAAACTCCATGTGATATTATCCGACTACTTCTTAAATGTAATCCTAGTCTTCTTCGACCAAGTTGACCTCCTTTTCATAGTCTATATTATCCTCCAATAGGTTAACCCTTTGATCTTAAAATTTCTCATGTGGAAGGGAGATAAAATTTCAACATAGATATTGGTGTTTTGTTCTTTGTAGGGGATCATCATATGAGAATAATCCAAGGACAAATATCTCCCCATCTTAGCAGTGAAATGTCTAGATAGGAACATACCAAAGTAGACTAAAATATCCACCATGACCACCTCCTAAATAATTTTTACCTCTAGGAGCTTGTGTAGTATGATTGGTATATCCTTAATCACCTCAATTATTTAAATAGGGATACCACCCAATCATAGGACTCTAGGGCTCGAGTGAGTGTATCCTATTCCCATTGCTTTACACACTACCTTTGGAATAACAATATTATCTACTCTTGAGTCAATCATACAATTATATACTATCTGCCCTTCCATTTGTAAATATATGTAGAACGGGGCTGGCCAAATCTTACCCATGCTAGGGCTTGGTTGATATTAAGCCAAATTTAAGTTTGATAACTTATCTTCTTCAAAAATGATATCTTTTAATATTGCTCTGAGTAGTTCTATCTAACTAGGGATTAGCAATGCATCATACATGCTTGTCATATATGGATATATTAGCCTTCTCAATGCTTATTCCTAAGGATATTCCTACATGGACTTCACTTTTTTAGGTTATGTCCTTGCTAGTTCTACCCCTGGCTACACTTTTGATTGCTATTTATGAGGTTAAGTAGGTACTTTGAATGGCTACAACGTTTATGGATCCAATTGCAAAATATTCTTTTTGGATCTAGTTAATACTTGAATATATTCTTCTTCCATAGGTTTCTCGAATACTATGAGTTGTTATGTATCTGTCAGAGTATTTACCACTTCTTTACATGCCTTCTCCACTCTCCATTTTCTTTGCTACTGCCAACTGTTCTTGGTGTTGATAGACCATACATGTGTCTATATTATGGGTACCATTGCTGGCCAAGTACTAGTAGATTTCATGAGAGTGAAAGTAGAAGGTATATCCTTTTGTTCATTGTATGCAATGCTAGTTCATCTGATGACATTGCTTCTATAGACCCCTTGGTCTTTGGTGTTATAGAGAAAACTCTTAGGCTAAAATCCCTCATATCTCTTCTCTACATCTTGTCCTCTAGCATAACAACTTTATTGTTCAAATTCTTCAATGCTGCCCTTAGCCCTAATAATTTTTTCTATTCTTTAGATTCTAGAGATATTAAGAGAGGTAGAGATGGTGCACCAGGCTTAGAAAAAGCTCTAGGTGCCAAAATGGGAGCATATTATAGTGGTCAAAGTCTATTATACTGATTGTGGAAATGCTAGGAAGTATGGCATAGTAAAATTAGGAGGAAGTTTCCAACTGAGACAAGTTCACTTTCGATAGCAATTGCAACTTGAAAGACTTGAAGGAATATCATCTCGTTGGCTAGCCAAATTTGGAGACCTAGATCTAGGTCAAAGGCTCAAATGTAATAGATGTATGCTTAAGGATGAAAGGTTTGATGTCTTGAGGAATCCACTTTCACACTTTGCTAAATATGATGTTAAAATTAATGATATTTTCTTATGGATGCCTTTGAATGGAGGTGAACTAGGTAAACAATAAAAATGGATATCCTATCTAGTTGAATTCCATGATGAATGGTTTGAAAAATTGAGCCTATGAAGTAATACTATTATCATCAAGGAATCTATACGGAGTAAGCACTTTGCATCTAAAATATATTACTAGCAAACTAACCATGATATATTTGTGTTGGATATTATGAATAGCAACTAGGGTGGCCACATCTTGGTAGTGCTCGTATGCAGTTTTATTAGTTCAATCAAAAGTTAATAAAGCTTTAAGAGTAGAATGAGGAATTTCATGGAGATCTAAAAGGAGGGGACCATTTTCTATCCCACCTTGGGTATATTTTTTTGGCCATATTTTCTAGGCAAGAACTATCAGGAGATTGCTTGGTAAAGGATTATAGAGGAACATAATTTTAAATGAAAGGAGATTTAACTAGAGAGTGGGATTTACCTAGTCTTTTGTGAGCTCTTTGGTCAGGTAATTCAACAAATTGCATAGGTTATTTAAGTTTTATTGCCTCTAATATTGTTTTTTTTAAATTTACATGGTGGAATTGGTAGCCACCATGAATCCTGGTAGGTTGTCCAACTTTTATGGCCACCACAATATTGTACGTTATCCCAAAATCTGCCACATAGATTATCGTGTAGTCCATCCCTATAAATGCCATGCCATAATCATTTTAAACATTTTATGTCACTGAAAGCATTAGGAAATGGATAAGCATTTAGTTCAACAAGGCTCGATATGTGAACCTTGGAAGACCTCCAATATTGTTAAAACATGATTTTTGTATTTATCTCTAGAGCTCATTCCTTCAATGAAGTCATAAATATCAAGTTCTTTCAATAGTGGAGTCACCAGGTTAATGTGTATTCTTTGCTTGTGAGGTCAAGACATTCACCAAAATCTTAGGTACTCTATGTAAATGAGGTGAATATTGATCAATTTATCCCTTTTAGCATGCCAAAAACTCTTGGTCTAACTGATGGATGGGAAGATTATTGTAGTATTTTTATTTATCCCATCAATAATCAATTTTTGGAAACAAACTAGAAATATTTAGTCCCATTGGGCATGCCAAAAAATATTGGTCTATGATTTACCTAATGGATGGAAGTGCACCCTTAACTACATGGCCAATATTGGATGGTTTAGGATTTCTCCTTAGCAAACCTCTAGAGAAGGTTGATTCCTTGTTGTATAAAAAAAGTAAAAAAATAGGGTAATATTAGAGTGAGAAATGGAAGTTAGGGATGGATATTGTGGATTATATGTAGATGAAATTTGGCTAACAACATTGTTGTATACTATGAAAAACACACTACAACTAAACTACAGATAAAGCCTATCATACCAATTACTAGGTAAAGTATCATTGAATGCAAATCGATCCTAGGATTATACCCTCTACTACTCTAATAGCTTTAGCACCCTAAGTAACTTTTATAGAAGAAAGAAAAATCACACAATCAAATACTAAGCATCCCTAATATTCCAATAGCCAAGCCTAAAAAAATAAACTATTAGACCTCCCATAGAGCTTTTAAAAAAATATATAGGGCCTATAGAGCATCCACATACTAAAGAATTCAATAATACGATGCTAGCAAAGGTCAAACTACAAGCTGATTCATTAAAATTGTACTTATGCTTGATCAACATGCTGTAAAGTAGTTATTAATTAGCATGTTCATTGTTTATAACAACCATGTATTTATTAGGTTTGTGCTAGCTAAGAATGTTCAACTTCTCACATTATGCCATGTTGTTTCATCAACTATCAAATTTGTAAGGAGCTATGCCTATGATTGGTGGATGCCAATGATGTTGTAGGTTCTAGGAGACTTCTTATCACTTCTCTATAACTGATTTACCCTAGATGGCTAATAAGTGTTCAGATGGTCCATGCCTTTGATACATACAATATCCCCTAAAAGGGACCTATTTGGGATATATTATCCTATTTAATTATTTAGTGTAAGCCTCTATTGGTTTCCAAAAGTTTAGGGTCCTGAATGAAGCTATTGTAAGGATTCAAAGCTTTTAACCACTAGAAAATTCCTGGCCACCCATTCACTCAACCATATTTGCATCCGAGCAATTTGAACCTGAAAGATACAAAATGCAACACACACAAATAATGCTTTAATCAAAATGAAATGCAAAGAGACACAAGATTGCACAATAGAATTAATTCTTTATTGACGGGGGGAGCTTAGAAACTCCATTGTTACAAGCTTGGATCCTTGAATCCTTTCGATACAATGATACAATAATTTAGGATTATTTGAAACCCTAATGTGGTGTCTTCAATCGCGTATTGATACCAATAAGGTTTAATGGGATTTTTGGATATCCATGATTGGGACACTCTAGATGTTGATGTAATATTCCTAATCTACACATAAGGACATAGAAAATAGTTAGTAGTATATGAGAGGGCTCCACAACGTGAGGCCCTCTGTAAGCAATGATAAAAAAACTAAGTACTATAAATGAAGTGGATAAAAAAAAACATATGTAATGCAATAAATGAATTTAGGGTTGATTTGTTTTACCTTTTTACTATATTTTAATGCATGATGTTTGATGCAGGTGACTGATGCAGTGATGCCCTAGCATCACCCAAAGGCTAGGGGTACTGTAGGAATGGGAGCATAAAATACCCGCAGGTACCTGGAAATTATAGGAAATGCCCGTGGGTACTTGGGGTTGATGAGGAGGCACTCATGGGTGCCTAGTGAATGATGGAGAATTTTGCAAAAGCAGATCGGGTGAGGGCATAGGTTGTGATAGCTATGGAGGCAAGCAAGGGTATGCAAAATGGAGCAGATGGATGGGGATTAGGGTTTTGAATCAAGGACTTCAGAACTTAGGAACTTAGGGTATTCAAAAATATAGGAACTCAAGGGTTGAGCCATCAAAATGGCTTTTATTTATAATCTAACCTAGGGCATGCTAGGGTTTCAATGACACTAATCGTGTGGCTGAGATTAAAGCACATCTAAGGGTAGATAATGAATCTAGGGTGTGGCATGGATTGATGTAAATGTATGGTCGAAATTAAATGAAATTGGATGGCTAGGATTAATTCACTTAAATAAATACATATTTATTAAATATATATTAAAATATAATATAAAATATTATATTTAAATATATATAAAATAAAAATATATAAATAAATGTGAATAATGGGAAAATAAGAATAGTGGGCAAATTGTCTAGGATTAGGGAATGAAAACGTAAAACGCCCATGGGAACCTATGAATAGTAGGGAGGCACCCGTGGGCACCTAGAATTGATAAAAAGCACCCGTGGGCACCTAGTGTTGATAGAAAGTTTTTGTGAGCACTTGGGGGTTGAGGGAAAAGTTTGCAGAAGAAGATCAGGCGAGGGTGAAGGACATGGTGGCTATGGAGGTGAGTGAGGGTATGCAAAATGGAGTAGATGGATGGGGATTAGGGTTTTGAATCAAGGATTTAGGGCTTAAGATCAAAAGCTTAGGGAAACTTCAAACTTGAGGAAATCAGGGACTTTGGAACTTTGAATCAGGGTATTCAAAATCCAAGAACTTAGGTGTTGAGCCATCAAAATGGCTCTTATTTATATTCTAACCTAGGGTATGCTAGGGTTTCAATAACACTAATCATGTGGCTGATATTAAAGCACATATAAGCGTAGATAATGAATCTAGGGTGTGGCATGGATTTATGTAAATGGATGGTTGGATTAAATGAAATTGGATAGCTGGGATTAATTCACTTAAATAAATGAATATTTATTAAATATATATTAAAATATAATGTAAAATATTATATTTAAATATATATAAAATAAATATATATAAATAAATGTGAATAATACTTTTCCTACCTTAGTTTTGGGCCCATAAAACTACTCTCTAATTCTTTTCCAAGTTCTATGCAAATACTTTAGGCTTACCAATGTTTACCTTATAACTAGTATTCAAAACTTTACAAAATTGATAGTCCAACAAAATTGCTAGGAACTATTTGTGTGGGAGCTCTCATGGATCTACAAGAAGAGCATTCAATGGTGACATGAAATAGAAGGTAAGAACTTGAAATTCACTTTTAGAAGGATATGGGAGATAGATCATCTAAAGGGAAATATTTGAAGTCTGCAATCTATTTGGGTATGATGCGAATCCAAGGTGAGATCAAGAAACTAATGGTGGGAGGCTTGAAGATAGTGAAGAATTTGAGATTAAAATATTTTTTACTTAATTAAAATCTTTACTTGTCAAAATCATGTTGGAGTTTCAAGCCTATCTACCACAAAATATAACAAAAAAAATCATAGGATCAAATATAAAATAACCACAATATTAAAGGTCAAGATAATAATAATATAAGTAGAATAATATGAGCAAATTAATATGTATATCAAGGCTTATATAATAAATAAAATAACATTCATTTATATGCTGAAATATGAATGTAAATAGCTTGAATCATTCATGAACTATGCATGAAAAAAAACTTACAATATTAATTTCTTAAAATGTATACAAGCTTTATTGCTTCTCTTCCTATTACAACTTTGATTATCAATACTTGATTCTTGATTGAATTTCTTTCCTATGGAGCATTATCTCCATAATATAGCAATAGTAATGTGACTCTTTAAGTACTTGACTATTGCTCTCCATATGCCAAGTCTCATGAATCTTGGATTATCAACTTACCACTTGCATACTTGATGGACACTTGACTCTACAACACTTGCACACATCTACATAACTATTGGACTCCTACATGCACTCCTAATCTAGAAAAATTTTGCACATCCTCACATTACATATTTGCACTCTTACATACAAGATACTTGTGCACATTCTCTCTCTTACATGTCGTACATTTCTTGCACATTGATACTTACATAAAGGGGAAATATAAATCACACTCTAAACTATTGAATCAACTCTAATATACTATTTACAAATGTACCATGAAGGAACCATAGGGGTACATTAGCATGTACTAAATAATGTAATATTTCTCAACAAATCATGCCTATGATATCATCAACCGATGATTTTGTTAGTTTAACCGTTACAAGTGAAAAATGTGAGAAAGATAAAATTTGAGTGGGTATGCTATTTTTGATGAAATCAATACCAAGACCAACAATTTTGATTTTGAGAGGAGAAATATCAAATTTTGTGTCAAGATACTTAATTGACCTCTCTAGTTTTCTAGTTGATGGCTACAAAATTGGTGTGCTAAAATTGGTATCTACACATGGCCACCTTGTATCTAATTGAATAATAATAATGATATATTTTCTTTAAGTACAAGTCATTGAGCATTACAACCACATAAAACTTTCATTAAAACATGTTATTTACCTCAATAATATTTCTAAGCATGACAAGAGGATTTATTTACACCTAGGATGAATAAATAAGGCATGAATTTATTTACTTAGATTCAAAAACTCCCCTTTCAAGCACGGGGATATTTTTAAATTTATTACTTCTCACAATCCCTTTACATTCCACACAATCAACCCATGATTCTTTCTACTTTGTACCCAAGTTAGGGAAGCAAGACCTATGTTCCCTCCACTTAGATATAGAGCATCAAGAATTACATGCATATTAACCAAGGTATTTTCTTCTTCCATCATTTGATCTATATTCTACACTTATCTCAAACTTTCACCAATATCTCATCTTTACTTGTTGGCAAGGGATGGTTCTAGTTAGGATTATATTAATTTTCTATTTTACTAGGAATTGATGCTAATAAGACTTTATCATGATCCATCTCATAATATTGTTATATCCACCATTAATCTTGTTGATTTATAATTAAAAATACAAAAAACATGTATTATATTATTAGATCCAAGTTACCAAGATTAATAGGATTAGAAGCACTCGTCTAGGACACTCATATTCCCCAAGCCTATTACGTAGGCTAATTTGTAACTTAGAGAGAAAAAGGAAATATATTCTCCACTTAAGTCTAGATCACTATGCCTAATAAACATGGGCATATCTTCAATATATGACCCTTTAATCCTAATCTATCTTAATATCTCATATAAACTAATTAGTAGGGGATCATTTTAGTTAGGACTAGTGTCGGATTTTAAGCCTTATTACAACAAAATATCATAGGTCCCAATATAAAATAGCCACAATATTAAAGGTCAAAATAATAATATTACGAGTAGAATAATATATGAGCCAATTAATATGTATATCAAGGCCTATATAATAAAGCAAATAACATTCATTTATATAATAAAATATGAATGCAAATGGCCTATGTAATTCATGAACTATGCATGAAGAAAACTTACAATATTAATTGCTCAAAATCTGTATACAACCTTTATTACTTTCCTTTCTATTACAACTCTGTAATCTGATGTTTTACATTCAAATTGCTTTCTTATGGAGCATTGTCTCCATAATATAACCACAATAATGTGACTCTTCACATACTATTGCTCTCCATATGACAAGTCCCATGACTCTTCAATTTATTTTTCATGGATACTTAACTCTAAGATACTTGCACACATAAACATGACTCTTACACTTCTACATGTACCCCTAATCTAAGACACTTGTGCACATCCTCACATTACATATTTGCACATTTTTTTTTATTTGTGGAAAACATCCCAAAAGGGATGCCACTTTCGGGTAAGACCCAAGGAGGCGGGGGTATCCATTCCGCCAAAAATGCCCAGGACTCGGACCTGGCCTACCACCTTTGACATACTCAAGGAGCAAACAAACACACAAAACCAATTTAAAAATAAGTAAATAAATAAGTAAATAACAACAAAAATAATAAAATAAAATAAAAAACATGCTCCTTGAGTGTGTCAAAAACAAAAGCACAACCAAACACGCACAATAAGATAAAAGAAACCACAACACGAACCACATAGAAAAACACAAGAACCACATAACAAAACACAAACAAGACAAAAACAACAGAACACTACAAAGACATAACCCAAAAAAACCATGAAAAATAAACACAACCAAAACCTAAAAAATTAAAAAAATTAAAATTAAAATAAAAATAAAAAACAACCAACAACAGACAATAAACAAAAACAAAAAACATAGAAAACACTCACACATAAAAACACGAATTAACACAAACAAAGAGAAACCCAAGAACAAGAACGAAAAAAACACAAGAACAATAACAAAAAAAAAAAACACAAAACAACAAAAACACAAGAACAACAAAAAACAACACAAAGAACACAAAAACAAAACAAAACAAAAGAACCCACCCACCTTAAAAAACTAAACAAAAAAAACAAAAAAGAAAAAGAAAAAAAATTGAACATAACAATGACCTATCTAGACCAGAAGACTATTAAGGCAAGAATCAACAGAGGAAACAAAATAAAGAATAGAATGAGCTAGGGAACTAAAAAAAACTGAATGAACCAAAGAGAAGCAAAAAAAAAAAACAAGAAGAAACTAGGTACCTTCAAAGCTGGAGCCATCCAAAGAAATGATAGAAAGAAGAGCTTCCCTAATTTGAGAAGCCCACCATCTAGGAGGGTGGCCATAACAAGTAAGATCACCTTTGTCCAAAGCCCAATTAGCTAAAGCATCAACACTCTTGTTTTGATCTCTGACCACATGATTGTAATCAACTTTCAAAAATCCCATCCGGATTAATTGAATCTTCTCAATAATTATTTTTATTCTCCAATCCACCTTATGATTCTTAGAAGGAGTCTTCAAGAGATTAATCATAAGTTGAGAGTCGAGACTCAACTAACACCTTTTCCCATCCAACCTTAGTAGCCTCCTGAAGGCCTCTGAGGATACCATACCCCTCAACAAGGTTATTGGAAAGAATACCCAAATTCTCAGCAAAAGTAAAAACCAGGGAGCCATCTGAAAGTCTACCAATTCCTCCCACATCCCACATTGGCTTTTCCAGGGTTCCCTCTAGAGGCTCCATCGGTATTGAATTTTCCAAAATCCTTAGGAGGAGGTTGCCAATTTCTTGTCCTATCCATCTTACTAATACTCACATTCCCTTTAAGTTGGTTGCCCTTAGAAGATTTAATCTTCAATCTTTGCATCACTTGATCCCATATTTGGTGGGAGTTTTGGGGGTGATTAAGGAGTTGATGGACTGATTCAACTAAGTTGGCTATGGTCTTTTTCCAAATATAGTGAATATCCTTCCTATCTTGATTAAAAATTTGGTTGTTCCTTTCATTCCAAATATTCCAAAGAAGAATGGTAGAACCCATCCAAACTAAGTGCCTAATAAAATGATCAACACCCTCTTGATTAGGCCAATCCCTCCAAAGTTGTTCAAAAGTAAAAAAATTGGACCACTGTAAGCCAAGTAAAGTGGCCATTCTCCTCCATAGCTCAGAGGCTAAAGTACACTCAATAAAAATATGGTTGAGAGTTTCTACATTCTCTTCACACATTTCACATCTAAAAGGGCCATGAAAACCATGCTTCATAAGTTGCTCACCGATAAGCACCCTACGATGCAATAAAAGCCAATTAAAGAACCTCACCTTAGGCCAGAGCTTTTGAGCCCACAATCGAGAAAATATGTGAGAAGAATGGTTGGGATTATTATGGCATAAGGTCAAATAACCTTGAGCAACTGAATACTCACCCTTAGTAGTGTTGTTCCATCCAAAACAATCTTTTTCATGGGACCAAGAGAGGGATCTCATATGAAGGATGCCTTGGATATCTTGTCTTTGCCTTTCTAGGATTTGAATAGGCCAGTCCTCAATAGGGATCCAATATCTACCAACCTTTGAATTACCAGTATGGTACCGATAGTAATTAGCCACCTTTATCCAATTAGCTCGGTGAAGCTCCTCCATCCAAGGCCTCCAATCGGGAAGCTGAGTTATCAAAGGCTTGTGACCATCCCAAGAATCTATCCAAAAATTTTCCTGTTGACCATTATGAATGATCCAAAATAATTTTTTCTTTATCAAATCCTCACCAGTCTTAAGAACTGCTAAAATGGGAGAACCTTTGGTAGGAAGTTGATAGCGAACAAGGTCTTCAGGACTTTTGTTCTCAGCATATTTAGCACGGAGATTATTGGCCCAAAGAGCATTGGGGTTATGCAACATCCTCCAATATAATTTAGCAGCTAAAGATTTGTTGTTATTAATAGAAGACCAGAATCCTAACCCCCCTTCACTCTTAGGAAGACATAAAGTATCCCATTTCACCAAGGCCCATTTTATTTTCTCCTTAGTACCACTCCAAAGGAAACGATGACTGATTTGATCCAATTCTCGAAGAACAACCTTTGGGATATTCAAAATGGAAGAAACATAAATAGGAATAGCTTGAAGGACTGATTTTACCAAGGTGATTCTACCCCCAGAAGAAAGCCACCTGTTGGTCCACTTTCCAATTTTCTTCTTGACTTTGTCCAACAACCAATTCCAATATTTATTTTTCTGCCTTTGAATATTTATGGGAATACCTAAATAAGTGATTGGAAGGGAGGTCTTCTTATATCTTAATTTATCCAAGACCATGGATTCTGTCTAGCAGAGCAGTGAAAGAAAATAACTTTAGATTTGTCTTCATTGATCAACTGCCCAGAAGCCTTAGAAAAATAGCTAATGATTTGCTTAATATTAGAAGCTTCCTTAACTGTAGCTTTACCTAAAAGAGTAGAGTCATCCACAAATTGAAGATGAGAGATAGGTCTAGCTCCATGAGCAATGGTAACTCCCTCAAGGGTTTTGTTTTCCCTCTTTTTGGTTATAGTCCTACCCAAGCATTCAACAAGAATGATGAATAAATAAGGGGATAGCGGGTCACCTTGCCTAATACCTCTGGAAGCTGGGAATGACTGAGAAGGCCTGCCATTGATAAGAACTAAGTAGGAAACTGAAGAGATACATCCCATAATCCAATCCATCCAATCCTTAGAGAAACCAAATTGCCTCAAAACTTTGATAAGGAAGTGCCAATCCACTCTGTCATAAGCTTTGGATAAGTCTAACCGAATGAACATGGAAGGAGATTTTTGCATATCCATGGAATGGATGGCTTCCTGAGCAAGAACTATCTCATCTACTATTTGACGTCCTTCCACATAACCCCCTTGCTGCGGGAAATAATCTTATGCAAAAGAGGCTTCAACCTTTTTGCCATGATTTTAGTAATGATTTTGAGAAGAACATTACATAAAGCAATAGGTCTAAAAGCTGAGATATGATCAACCTCTTGAGCTTTTGGAACAAGAGTAATATAAGTTTTATTGATAACCTTCAAAATTTCTTTGGCTTTCCTGGCTTCTTCCACCACCTCTAATAAATCAACATGAAGGATATCCCAGAACTCTTGGTAGAACTCAATGGGAAAACCATCAGGACCTAGGGTTTTCCCTTTTTGCATTTTAAAAACTACTTGTTGAAGCTCATTGATAGTAACAGGAGCAGTCAAAATAGAGTTCTCCTCAGAAGTGATAAGAGAAGGGATTGCTTGAAGAACATTTTGTTGTGAAGCTGAGTCAAGAGGAGTAGCAACAAAAATATTGGAAAAGTAATCAACAACAATAGAGTTCATGCCATCCCAAGTATAAACAACATCTCCAGAATCTGATTTTAAGGAAGAAATAAAGTTGTGAGATCTTCGAGCTAGAAGAGATTTGTGGAAGAAATTTGTGTTTCGATCTCCTTCTTTGAGCCATTGAATTCTAGATTTTTGCTTCCATAAGATTTCTTCTCTTTTTTCCCATTCCTCTAAACTGAGTTGTGAGTTTAATTTCATCTGCACTTCTCTTCTCTGTGAGGCCATCTAAACGGATTTTCTTATTCAAATTTTCAAGATGAGCAATAACTTCATGTTTTTTTTATGAACATCCCCAAACTCTTTCCAGTTCCAAGTCTTGATTTTGGATTTAATGTATTGCAGTATTTTGGAAAAATAGAACATCTTAGTCCCATGCCTAGGTTTACCTTCCTTCCACCATTGTTGCACACGAGGTCTGAAGGAAATGTCTCTAAGCCACATTAATTGAAAATGAAAAGGAGAGAAACTCACATTGGTTTTCCACATTTCCACCATGACTGGCCAATGATCCGAACCAACATTATTAAGAGTCTTCACTTTAGGAATGTGACCATGGATTAAGAAATTTTTAGAGAGCAAAAACCTATCCAATCTCTCCATTATACAAGCTAAGCCTTGCCTTCTGTTAGACCAAGTCATAAGGCCATTATCTGGTTGGATATCCACAAGATGGAGGTTTGCAATATATTCGCTCATGAGGTCGGTGCTTTTGTCCAAATTTCTATTTCCCCCCATTTTCTCATCCAGAGAGAGGATGGTATTGAAATCTCCTCCGATCAAGATCCAAGCTTCAGGAAAATGAGAGATAATATGAGTAATATCCTTCCACTGTCTTCTTTTTTCCTCCAAAGAAGTCGGAGCATAAACAGTAATGTAGAGCATAATTTGGTTGGAATGTCTACTTTGAATAGCTATAGCCAACAAACCCCAAATGCCAACCATATGGTGAATAACTACCTCTTTTGGGTCCCAAAGACAAGCAATGCCACCGAAGTCCCTTGGGAACTGAGGGAAACCACTTTTCCAGCTGGCCAAATTTTATTGGCAATTGAGTCCATATCCTCCATTGACATCTTTGTTTCTTGAAGGAAAACAAGATGTGGATGATTTATCCGAATCATTCTTCTAATTTCATTTTGTTTTGAAAGACTCCCTTTGAGTCCTCTAATATTCCAAGTGATGATCTTCATTAATACCAGGGCTAAAAAATTTGGGAAGGGCATTAATCTTACCTTCCTCTACAAGCTTTTCACCTTCTTTTACCATATGATATTGATTGGTCTTGCGACCTGCTTTTTGATTAGAATCCATCTTCAATTTTTTTTCCTATTTCTTGACTTATTCCAATTGAATCTGAGATGGCTTCTAACCTTGAAGAATGCTCGTACACAACCAAAATTTTACTAGATGGTTCAACGGAGTCTATATTGGGACCTGCATTATTTGAAGTTTTGACATTTGAAAGATTGTTTTTCTTGTGTAAATTTTCTCCCTTTTTTTCTGTTGAAAACCTTTGATTTGTTGGTTTGTCTCTGAGTTCTTCCCTTCATATTTAAATTGTGTTTCTAAGATTTCAGTTTCCATTATTTCCTCTTCCTCACTTGGGACATCATTTGTGGAAAGGATTTCAAACATATTAGGAGATGACTTTGATTGATCCTTCATAACTGGTTTTTTCGAGTGTTCTTCTTCTTAGGTATTTGGAAACCTGCTGAGTTTATATCTTCTTTCTTTTGATCGGGAATTTTATTTGGGCAAGCACTGGCCAAATGACCATATTCATGGCAAATTCTACAATGAAAAGGAATGTTCTCATAGTCCACTACTTGCTCCCAAGTGTCTTCCCCAAATTGTAATGTGATATTTTTAGGTAGGGGTTTGTCAAAATCCATTAAAACACAAATCCGAGCATAAATAATATGTTCAAAATTTTGAGTACAATCAGCGAGTCATCATAAAAGTTCCTAAAGAGTTTCCAATTGAAGAAAAAATAGTAGGATTCCAAAATTCAATAGGGAGGCCAAAGAGTCTAACCCACACGGGAGCTATAGAAGGCATCTCTTCTTCGGCTTTAAATTTAGTATGCCGGGGCTTCATGAAAAGCCCTGCCCTTCCAAAAAACCAAGGACCCCCTTGAAAAGTTTTCTCTCTATCTTCATTATTAGCAAATAAAACAAGAAAATAACCATTTGGATAAATAGAGATTTGTAACTCACCTTTAGTTTTCCAGATTTTTGCAGCCCAGACTTTGAAAGCGAGATAGACTCGGACGAAAACCCATGAACCGACAAATTAGTCCTCTTTTTTCCAAATCTTCAATGCCAGTCTGAATGTTACCCATATCAAGCTTAACAATAGGAGTTCCATCAGCTGCTTTAAGACATCCTGACTCCATTTTCCTAGGATCAATCTTAGGCATTCTTAGAGGTTTATGGGAAGCCCTAAGATTGATATTAGCATTGGGCTGAGGTTGTCCACCATGGAGGGCATCCCTAAAATTCATTTTTGGGGCTGAGTCTTCGAAATTCTTACCCTTGACAGGGGTTTTCACAGTAGAATTATTTTGTGGGTGCACCTTAGCACCAGATTCACTTGAGATATGAGCCATTTTTTGATCAACTGCTTGAAACTTGTTTCGTGATCTCTTTAATCCTTGCCCTAGACGTCGTGGAAAGGTATGGTTTTCACTTTTCTTTTGTGCAGCAAATTGGAAGCCGTTGTCACTCAAGTTCATAGTATGATCTATTGAAAGACAAATTTCTAACCCATATTGGATCCCCTGCAACATTTCTTGCTAAAATATTGAGCATAAACCACAAAAATATTGGCCGCTAGGGCCCGAAGGCCCTAAAAACCAACCTCTGGAGCTGCTTGCACTCAACCCAGATGAAACCCTCGCATAGCCGCTTGCCAAATATCTCGTTCACACATAGGGATGCGCTAGGATATGTGTTGCTCCAAATGATATGAAAATTGGTGGAGACGTTCTAGGGTTTTTCAGGCATCTACCCTCAAAATTTCAGCTCAATCCGAGTTCGGATGAGTGAGATATGGCCGAAACGAGTTCGACAGTTTGGGCAGTCCTGCGAAAAATGTCCCTCCACCCTTTAGATGATTCAATGACTATGGCCACATATTTGCACATTTACATACATGATACTTGTGCATATTCTCTCAATCTACACTTTCACTCTAACTTACATGACACTTATGTACATTATCTCAATCTACACTTGCACTCTAACTTACATGACACATGCATTTCCTGCACATTGATACTTACATAAAAAAGGGAAATATAAATCACTCTAAATTAGACTCAATTCTAATCTATTACATATTTACAATTGTACCATGAAGGTACCATGGTGGTAAATTAACATGTACCAAATAATGTAATATACCTTAGCACCCCTTGTATTATATTATTTGGTTATTGAAGACTTTAGTCTTCAATCTTCAATCCTCATATTTGTTCTTTAGTCTGGAGCAAATGATAACATTAGCCTCTTGTTTAGGTACTTGCTTTTAATAGGTGCCTCTTTTTGCTTTCTTCTTTTGTACCTTCTTGATCTTATTTTTCTATTTATTTACTTTTTTCTTTTTAGTTCTAGTCTTGTTCTTGGCTTGTCATATTTTTGGAGTTTCTCCTTCTATATATTGATGTTCTATAGCAATTGCAACATTAGTATCTTTAGAATTTTTTGAAAAATATACATCTTTAGAGAGTTTTACTATAAGAGCTTTGAATTCATTTCCTTCAAATGTTTCTTCTAATTCTTGTATTTCATGAATTTCTTGAACTAAATTTCCTTTTTTATTTTCTTCTCTAAACTATAGTTGAGGTTGTTGTTGATGACTATATTGGTACTAAGGATGATATTGACGTTGTTGATATTAAAATTGAAATTTTTGTTGTCATTGAGGATTATATCGATATTGAGATTGATATTGTCTTTGATGTATAGGTTTGTTCATTTGACTTCCTTGATTCACGTTCATCAAATTTCCTTGATTATATCTACAAAAATTTGTACTATGACCCTTTTTCTTGCGTATATAGTAGAATATTGAATTCCATATAGATATATACCTTGAAGTTGTAGCAATATTACTTGGTGTATTATATTTAGACACCAAGGCATTATTAGTCATTTTATCTTTGACTAAATTTTCTACTTCATATTCTTGAAGAATATTGACTAAGTCATCAAATGTAGTCTCCTTGCTTAGAACTTGCAAAGAAGTAACTAAATGCTTATAAATTTTTGGAAGTGCCCTTAGTGTTACTTAAAAAAAAAAATATCTTCTACTTTTTCTCCTAGAGTTAATAGCTTTGATTTTATATCTACTACTTTTCTAAGAAAGAGTTCTATACTTTCTCCACTATTGACTTTTAAGAAATATAATTGGGATTGTAAATTTAGAATTGTAGCTTTGTTTTTCCCTTCAAATATTTTGCATAATGTATTCCATGCTTCTATAGAAGTTTCTACTCCACTTAAATATGGTTGTATTTCATCAATTATTCCAAATGTTATTAACATGAAAGCCTTTGCATCTCCTTCAAATATTTGTATTTCTCTTTCATCCTTGCTAGGTTTTATCTTTGTTCCACTTACTATATCCTAGAGTTTTTCTACAACTAGGATTGATTTCATTTTGTTCTTCCATGATGCAAAATTTAATCCTTTCAATAGTTGATATTCAAAAAGTATTTATTGTTTGACATAATGGAACTCATTCAAATTTTTGAAATCCTTTGAGGTAGTAAACCTTATAACTTCCAAATTATAAAAATAACTCAAATATGAAATTTGCAAATTTTATATTTTTTAATCCTTTGATGTTGAAAATATTTTAACTCCCTAATTTGATTTGCAAAATTTTAAATTTAAAAAACCATAAGTTTTTAAAGTTTTCAAATATAAAAACTTTTAAATAATCTTAAATAAAAGGACATCAAATAAAAAAACTTTAATACCATTAACTCCTATCTCCTACTCTTTTAAATTATCAAATATTAAAGTACTCAAATAATCATTATTCTAAATATCTCTTATTACTCCATACTTCATAAAATTTAGCACTTTAATATTTAAATCCAAATTCAAACTTTATCTATTCCCTCCAAAAGTAAGTATCGAATGTAACATTCATATGTTACTTGTTAGAGTTAATGTAATGTGCACTATGCCAGTTTGACACTTGTCAGTTTCATTGACAAGTGTCATGTTCATCATATAGGCTTATGCCTATATATTTTAACCATTTATCAATAAAATACATCCCTTCAATTTCAGTCCTGACATTTGGTATCAGAGCTCCAGGCGTTCTCCTACCTTGTGAGCATGAGGGGTCATGGAAATCCCCCCTCATTTTTTTTCTTCGCCTAGTTTTCCAAGCCTAGGGAGTATGCTCTCCATTTTTTAAAATGGATCAGAAACCAGACAGCTTGAAAAAATTCATGGCTGCCCCTGAAGCTTCATTGCTTGGAGCCATGAGATGTTGAAGAGAAAACAATTTCTCTATTTTTTTTAGTCTCATTATTCCGTTGGTGCTTCGCTGGTATAAAAGAAGATGGAAAACGCTTACTGGAGATTTGCAGATTTGTCCATGATTTGGAGCTCTGAGGGCAGATCTATGTTGGGTACTTCTTTGTTTTTTTTTTTGTAGCCAAGGAATTTATTTTAAGTTTATTCTTGAGCGATCGCGGCGAATGTTTGAAATGCATCCACTTTCTCTCGCTCTTGGAGGCAGCGATGCCGTCACCGCTCAACCGGGAGCACGCCATCACACTGGATCCAAGCAACGTCGCCTACCACATCCTCAAAGCACTGGCACTGGAGCGACAGGGGTAGTCGGCAGCTGCGTTGGCATCCCTCGACGCAGCGCTGGAGCCCCGAGTGGCGCGCAGCCTCGGGGCATGGGAGAAGATAAACGAGCTTCTCAACCAGGCAGAGATCTCACTCTTCGGTGCCACCCAAAATGGAGGAGAAGCCCCCAACATTGTGAAGCATTACCTTTCACTGGTCATCGCTATGGCAGAGGTGGAGCAAAGGATCCGTTTGTGGAGCTTTCCATCCCGCTGTAGCTGAGATCACGCGCAGACTGCAGAAGATGGCCCGAAATTATACTGTTGCAGTCCTCGAAACAGATTGTTGACCTGCTGCTTTCCTTGGAACAGGTCGTTGACCAATTGGAGGAGCTGGAGCCCCGCCTGGCGGTGACCCTCCACGTAAAAATTCTGATTGGCATTTCCAGAACAGTGAAAATGTTAGAGAGACATTGCAAACTTTCGCTGCTGCAGGCCAGAAAATGAAAAATTCAATTCGTGGCTGCTCGATGGAACGTCTGCGTGGCGGATGGATCCACGTGGAGGGTACCTTGGTCTCTGCGTGGCTGGGTGCTATGATGAGATGCAGCTCAAAATTTATGTTTGCTATTTACCGGTCTTGAGAAAGCGAATGATTCTGCCCATAGAAAATTACAGGACCACCAGTTCGGAGGCGGCGGCGACGTCATCGGCTGAGATGTTTTTGGAAAAATCCTGTTCAAGAATTTTTTGCTTTTTTTTTTGTTGTTGTGGTTTTATGTGTAGTGCTACAGTTATGAAGTAGAAGCGAGGGCATATGTTGTTGTTGGCGAGTGCAGGAGCAGCGCCCTCCCTACATGATCATGGAGTGAAGATGGAGTCAACAGTACGTGAAGATGGAGTACGGGAAGCGGCACGCTATCGTGGGCCTGACGGGGCACACGCTGCTGAAGACCCTGGCCAACAGCGGGCTCATCGACCCGGACTCCCACACTCTGGAGGACATCACCGCTTGCACCGTAATTTTTGGTGATTTTGCAAACTGTTTCAATAACTTCAGTGAAAAGCCCAGGTGTATATCCTCTGTCATGGCCCTAGAGGCATCTATTTTCGGGTAATCCATCAGCATGATATCCATGTGGAAAGCCCAGGTGTTGTTGTGGATGATAATCACTAATAACTTCAGTGAAGTGATAGTCAACAGTAGTTTGTGCGTTGATAATGATCAGCGCGCCCTGGACTTCTCCTAAATCCAATGCAAGGCAGCTTGAACGTGTTCATTGTCTGCCATGATCATGTTCATAGACTAGAAAATTGATGGTGATAATGTGTGGATCACACGAGGCATGTTCAGAATCATAGTTATTTGCCATGTTTCAATATTGCTGCAACCACCTATGTCTGTTGTTTTTCATTGCTCCCGCCGGTTGCCCGCTGTTTTGTGTTTTCAATTGAGTTGTCCCACCAATTTACTGGTCGACCGAGGAAGATGCGTGGTGATCACAAAATTCATCCACGAGTTATTCTGATTTCATATGCACTTTTTTAATTGCTTTTCCCATCATGCTCATAAAAAGTCCAATGTAAATGCAAAGGGGGTTATCTACTTAAAACTCAGGGACACGTTTTTTTATTCAAGTGAAAGGAGGGGACCACTTGGGAAGGCATTATTAAATTATAAAAGCCCATGTAATTCCCCTATGTGGGAAAATTGAGTCTATTTTTTATTTCTCCATAGAGCGATGCCGCCACAGTGCGAGGTTTTAGTTGCTGTCTTGGAGAGGCATGTTGTTTTTCATCATGATGAAGGCCCCTTTGATGGTGGAGTATAGGGGTATTTATAGTCGTTGGAAACGGTTTTCCGCGACGGACACATTGGTGGTGTCCAATTGTAATTCTGAGGCTATTTCAATTGACTTTTTTAGCCTCAAAGTTATTCTACCTTGGAGTGCACTCTCGGTTGTACCCGACACTCCCAAGGTAATTTTATATGTGATCCTTGTACCTAGTGATATTTTCTATACACTTGGCGAATGCAGTGGCTGGTTACCCATGCATTTCGATCGGATGACATGGTCACCATAAGGACACTTATTCTAGGGACTACAGACAAAGACACCCTAGACTCTATCCGAGGTTTTTTCCGGATCTACTTCTGAAGACTATAGAAGAAGACACTTCAGAAGATTCTCTTATTTTCTTCTTCTCTCCTCCTATTTGGATCTATGGCTCATTTTATTGTATTGAGTGCATTTTTGGCAGAGACCGAAACTCTTATATGGCTCATTTTTCCTTTTATTAGGTGCATTTTCGGCAAAGACCGACACCTTCTAGATTGAGTTCACCATGAGGAGGGATTTCATACTCATGGTGAATCTAGTCAGTGACCTACGAGAGGCAACATCCTCTGAGGATGACTTGTAGAGGCAACAGACCTAGAAGTGGCTGACCCTGAGGCACCCATGATGACCCCGAGGCACTTAGATGGTTGACCCAGTGGCAACAGACCCATGGAAGTGGCTGAATCTGAGGCAACAGACCCATGGAAGTGGTTGACTCTGAGGCAACAGACCAAGATGTATACACAGTGAATCTAGCATTATTCACAATTGGAGAGCCAAGCACAAAGAGAAAGAGCCTAAGACCAAATCAGCAATAAAGGAGGATGTAGATTTTTGTTAGAGAAGTCAACATTAAGGGGGAATGTTACCTAATGTTGACTTAGTTAGGATAGTGCACATTAAGGGGGAATTTTAGAGTTAATGTAATGTGCACTATGCCAGTTTGACACTTGTCAGTTTCATTGACAAGTTTCATGTTCATCATATAGGCTTATGCCTATATATTGTAACCATTTATCAATAAAATACATCCCTTCAGTTTCAGTCCTGACAGTTACCTAATATGAAGTTGGAAAAATTATAGTTTATGACTATCACACTATCAATGCTATCTATGTTGCAATACTGGATGTTAGAAGATCTAATGTTTTGTTCTCTAATGAATTTTGTGAAATGTTCCACTCTGTTATTGTTCAATGGACTTGGTTCATGTGCCTTGTTGTTGGTATTATTAATGCTCTAGACTGGTTCACTATTCCTCTACTTATTGTCCAGACTTTCTCTTCAACAAGTATTTCTTCCTAGTTTACCTCTCTTTAACAACTTGGCCCACTCTAGTTTTTCTCATATATTGTCTCTAGTGATCGTCCATTCTTGTTTTTTTTTTCTATCTCAGGCAACACTTATTCATCCTTGGTTTACCTCTACCAGTGCATTCTAGTTTACCTCTATCGATGTGTTCTAGTTTATCTTCATAGTAGGTGACTTTGATTTACCTTTACTGATACGTTCTAGTTCACCTCTATATTAAGTGACTGACCATTCTAGTTTACCTCTATCTTAGGTGACCATTCATTTTGTTTCACATATATCTCATATGATTAGTCATTCTGGTTCAAGCAACTCTAATCCATATCCTCATCAAGTAACTCATGCCTGGTAGTGACTAGTTCACTGCTTATGTTCAATTCTATTCCATCAAATTATGTCATTACAAATCTTCTTTTCAAGCATTGTTTCCTCTATGCTTTATCTAGCTTACAATACTTTATTTAATAGGTGTTGGCTTAGAATGCTTTTTGTGGCTATGTATTCTTTAATTGTATGCTTTCTTTGGCTCTATATTATTTGACTATTTCTCTTTATGACTTCATATTTCTTTGTGTAATTAATTCTACAAATACCTTATATATACATTTACATAGGCCATTTATTGAATATTCCTTTATGTACGATTTTTGAGCCTCTTCAATAGTGTAAGCGTTTGTGGACCTTTTTCAATAATGTAGACCTCTGGAGATCTTCTTCAACGCAGGTATCTTGGACCTTATCCTCAATATAGGTCTATTTGGACCTTCTCTTCAATATAGGTATTTTTGGACCTTTTATTCAACATAGGTTTCTTGAACCTACTCTCTGCTTTGTATTTATTATTCTCTTTATTCTCTTATCTCTATGATTTCAAATATGTCAAGGTCAATTTAATATTGACCTAATTATTCTTCTCTATTATCTTACCTTTGCTTTATTCTTCTCTACTTTTCTTCTTCTTTTGTGTTTTGCTTCTTCTTTCTGTATTTAGAAGCTAAAATTATTTTGTATCTCTATAGGAATCTTCTCAATCTCTATAGCTTAATATTTGCTACTATTCTATACTGTAATTCTAAAATATTCAATGTCTTAGATCGCACCTAAGAACCCAATATGATTCTCCTCCTTACTAAAGAACCCAATATCAATGTCAAGGTGGCTCTGAATGTCCCTGAATGACCAACTTTATTTTGAGTTGGTTCTATCTCAATCCTTAATCTTCAATATCCAACTTTTCTTCTAAGTTGGATTCATCTCTTTCAAATATCCAAATTTTCTCCTAAGTTGGCCCTTTATATCAATATAGTTGCATCCTAATATTTAGTGGTTTTCCTTCAACCAAGTGGAAAGACCTTAGCCTTCAAATCAGTGTGACTAATCCTTGTTCCCTCAATTTATACTCATTAAGACCTTTAAAAACTAGAGCCCAAGTCTACACTACCTTAAAAGTGGATGGAATCTAAATTAACTTTATCAAAAGTGGATAAATTTAATTAATAATGGTGGCTAATAAATAAATCTATCAAAATGGAAAAAATTAGGTCATAGCTTTGATACCACTGTTGGTTTTTTAATCCTAACTACCACAAAATATCATAGGTCCCAATATAAAATAGCCACAATATTAAAGATCAAAATAATAATATTATGAGTCAATTAATATGTATATCAGGGCCTATATAATAAAATAAATAACATTCATTTATAGAATCAAATATGAATGGAAATGGCCTACGCCATTTATGAACTATGCATGAATAAAAATTACAATATTAATTGCTCAAAATATATATACAATATTTATTCCTTTTATTTTGGTTACAACTTTGTAATATGATGTATTACATATATTATTTTCTTATGGAGCATTATCTCCATAATATAGCCATAGTAATATGACTCGTCACATACTTGATTATTTATCTCCATATGACAAGTCCCATGACTCTTCACTTTATTTTACATGGATACTTGACTCTAATACATTAGCACATATAAGCGTGACTCTTACACTTCTAAATGAACTCATAATATAAGATACTTGTGCACATCCCCACATTACATATTTGTACATTTACATACATGATACTTATGCACATTCTCTCAATCTACACTTGCACTCTAACTTACATGACACTTGTGTACATTATCTCAATCCACACTTTCACTCTAACTTACATGACACTTGTGCATTTCCTACACATTGCACTCTTACATGACACTTGTGCATTTCTTGCACATTAACACTTACAAAAAAATGGGAAATATAAATCACACTCTAAATTACAGAATCAACCCTAATCTACTACATATTTACAATTATACCATGAAGGTACCATGGGGGTACATTAGAATGTACCAAACAATGTGTTATAACTCAATAGGCTTAGATGTGTTCTTTTGTTAGATCCAAATCGCCAATATTAACAAGCTTAGAAGCACTAGTCTAGGACACTTGCATTCCTCAAGCCTATAATGCAAGCTTCTTTATACCTAAGAGAGAGAAAAAAGGAAATATATTCCCCACTTAAGTCTATATAACTTTACCTCATAAGCATGGGCATATCTTCAATCTATGACCCTTTAATCCTAAACTGTCTTAATCTCTCATCTCAACTAATTGGTAGGGGATGATCCTAGTTAGGACTAGTCTTTGATTTTTATCTTTCTAAGGACCTAATGCCAATAGGCCTATATAATACAACTTCAAATATTTTTAAGTATAGAATAATTTTTCGCTTACTAAATCCAAAGCACCAAAATTAATAGGTCTAAAGAGATATTGATTTTATTTATCCTAAAATTATCATTCATTGCCATATGGTGAATATGATGAAATTTTCTAGGTGCTAATGGTTGTAAATCCTCATAATTATCTATTTATACCTATATATACTAAAAATTCAAATATCTTTGAGATGCTATTCCTTTTTTCCATATTTTTTGAACCCATTATTCAATTTGTTGTATTCTAGAAGCAAAAAAATATGAGAAAATGTATGATTATTTATCAATCATACTATGTTTATATATGGATATAAGATGAAAAAAGGATAATGTACCTTCTACTTCTCAAAATTCATCCTCAAACATTGTTTGTATTCATCATCATCTACTCCTTAGACCATTGTTGTGTGATGAATACTATGAGATTTACAAGTGTTGATGGCACTACACTCCCATAATTCTCCTTCTCCATGCCATTCTATGGATTTATTGCATATAATATGACTATTTTATTTTTAAAATTAAAATTTTCATATCCATGATCTTATCTAAAATCTTAATCCACTCATTTATAAGGTCAAAAGTACTATAGTGTTTGAGTTTTTGGGCATCCTATCATATGTATAACACTAAAATAGTTATCTTTAACATGGAGAATGACTGTAGTACATCAAAAAAACTTGAGTAATATAATTTTAAAGACTTTAAAAGAGTTATAATATAAAATTTCTTTTACAACACCATAATTAGGATAATTCTATCCAAATTTATTATTTATCGTAATTCTATCCAAAATTTACCATATATCATCTTTATAAACTTCATTTTTATTTTCTCAGTTAAATATTACTAAGCCAACATACTCTTTTCTCCATTAATACTCTTAATACCATCATGATCTTCCAATAATATAACAATCATAGTATGTCTCAAAAAAATATGATAATCCTATTCAATTTATATTACTTTGTACCCATGTAAAGTGTTGGATGACCTCAATTGGATGTTTCAACCACCTATGTAGGATCATAAAAACTTATCCAAAAATATACAAGCATGGGGTAAATTTGTATCCCATCTTAATGAATCACAACCATTCAAATTGAGGCTATTTATCATATTAGCTCTATCAATTGATATTTTTGGCATGATTTGATATAATTTCAAGACATTTGCCTATGGACATATTAAAGTTTTATTTTCCACTTCCACCATGTTACCTTTGGACCCATGTAAAAATTTTGATGGCCTAAATAATATTTCTCAAACACCTACATAGGATTATCAAAACTATCCCTAACACATATGTAGAGGGGGAAAAATGCCCTACCACATATTATTCCCAAACAAAAGGCTGGATCCGCAAGGAGGAAACATTTTGTGGGGTGAACCATGGGGGTATGTTATGCTCTAAAATTAGTACAATGGGGATGGGATCACTAGGAATGGTTTTAGAACTCGCTCCAAGTCCTCAAGATATGCAAGAAAATTTTGATGTGTTCAGTTTTAAGAAAACACCTAAGTTTGGTCTTTCTAGTTCTAAGCTAAGAAAGATAAATGACAATGTAGAAAATAGAGTATAACAATTGAAAACAAATGCAAGCATACAAGAGATAGCCTAATATGATTCTTTATTTTGAATGCTCACTAACCTAGGGTTTATTTCAAAAAACTTTTAAAGTAGAAACATACAAAATAAATGCACAAAAATTATCCCTAGATGTGAAAACCTTTAAAGCAGAAACATACAAAATAAATGCATATAAATTATCCCTAGATGTAAATTAAATACTTTTCTCTTTTATATGCCTAAGAATTAAATTCAGATCAAATCAGAAAACCAACAAGATAAATTAGAACACTTAGCTTTAACTAGTGGTTGATACTAGATTTTTTGATGCTTCTTGTCCAATGATATCAAAATACCTGTTCCTGCAAGATAATCTAAGAAACACTAAAAAAATGATGATCAATGTTAGGGTGCCTACTTAGGCCACTGTATAACAGTCCTTGGAGGCACAATAGTGAAGCCCCCTAGGTCCCTTAGATTACCTTTCAACACAAAATAAAAAATTGACCTTTGGAAAATTAATCATAAAATAAATGTGTAGAAATAGTAAAAATAAAAATAGAATATGCCAATATGCTCAGTATGCAGTAATGAAGCTAGCCAAACTATCAAAAAATAGAACTTACCCCTAGATTGATCTCAAGAAAAATTTTACCTCTCAAAAAATGGTTATGATAATGCTTCGGTGAAGTCACGTTTCATCAGAATGGGGTGCTATTTTACTTATGCGGACTAAAACCCTAAATTAGGGTTAGAAAAGTCGCACCTCGATAGAATCGAATGCGATTTTGCTTCAAACATACAAAAAATAAAAGCACATGCACAATATATAAATTAAATGTGAAATCACAGAGAGCAAAACCTAAATGGAGAGCACAAAAGCAACAGAAGAAGACTAAGTATCTGAATGGGCACTATTTCCCTCTGAGCCACATGTGCATCCACCAAGTTAAGCAACAATCCAATCCACGCAATAGGAAATAAAAATATAAAATTTGCACTTTGGGTTAGCTTGGAGAAGATATAGAAAGTAGAGAAAAATGAAATCAATAAGCGAGTATTAGAAAATAAAGATCGCATGAGCATTAGTAAGTTTGTGATCATGATATATATGAAAATAGTAAGATTACTCTTCCTTTTATAGATGATCAGGGTAGACACAAATAAAATCACAGCCCATGCAAAAACACATTGGAGGGTTTAAACCTGGGTCTAAGTGAGCCAAGAAGAAAATAAAATTAAAAATTAAATTAAAATGGTGAAATTGTGCCCCGTCCTAATGGGGAACGATATCGCTTTCACAAAAGCGCACCTTGTGAAAACGAAGCACGATTTCGCTAAAAGATAAAATAAAATAAAAAGGAGGGGTAAAGAGGCCTTCCCTTGACCTTTGTAGGGGTTGGGAACCTCTTAGGGGTTGCAAGGAATATTGCCCATTGAAACTGGATCAATTTTCTATGTCTACATTTTGCCCCCTCTTTGATGCATTTATGGCTTATTAAATGCATCAAAGAAAATATGTAGGTACACATTGGAAAATAACAACAAGCAAAATGGAATGGCTGGGTTAAAAGAAAGGGGTGGTGCAAAAATGGTGTCATTCTAGAAACTTATAATTTTACATGTAAATCGAGGCATTAGGGACATTAATACCTCTATAGGCTAGGATGCCCCCTCGAGTTTTTATGAAAAAGTGAAATTTCATAAAATATAAAAATAATTGACGTAGAATAAGAGAGAGAGAGAAAGTGACAACTGAGCAAAGCAAAGGGGTAAAAAAAATAGGGTCTAAAAATGTAAAAAGGGGTAAAAACCTAATTCATTTTCATCATGAAGAGGAGAGAAAATAGAGCTCTAGGAGAGAAAATACGATGACACTTCTAGTTCATTGAGAAAAGGCCATGATGGGCAAGGCTAGGGCATGAGAGCAGGTAAAAAATCACTTTTAACTCTCCTCATAAAAATTTTACTTTCATTTTTCATGATTTTATGAGGGTTTTAAGGGATTTTTGGGGAATTTCGTTGTGAAAGCTGATAGATTTTATGCTCTTACCTGGGTGCAACTTCATGGTCTAGTTGTGATTTTGCTTTAGGTAGAGCATGGAAAAATTATGCCCTGAAGAAATCAAGCACGATTTTGTGAAGTCGCACCCTAAAAACAGAGGATGTGATTTCGTGAAAGTAAAATCTCACACCCCAAAATGGGATGCGATTTTGTAAAAGTGAGGTAAAAAGAAAAAAGAAGGAAAGAAAGAAAGAAAAAGAGAAGAAAATAAGGAAAACAAGTAGACCCAAAGTGCAAGTTTCAAATCGTAATCACCTTATGCTTAGGTTTAATAAATGATGTTGGATTAATTTTAATTTTATTTATGAAATTGATTTAATTTTGTTTTGTGAATGTAGCTAGGTATTCTCAAGATTTGAGAGTGGTGAGTAGGGGCTCTAGCAAAGTTTGCTAGTGATGGTGGGGCTGGACCATATGAAATGGATGCCACATATAGATATGGATAGGGCGATGCTGATCGACCTAGTAGATTGGTGGTATCCAGAGTCTTCCACTTTCCAGTTATCAACAAGGGAGATGACCATCACACTAGAGGATGTATGGTGGATTTTGAGGATCCCCCTTAGGTGGAGAGAGGTCTAAATATAATGAGGGAAGACAACCACTCTTTAATGGTTTTTGATAGGTTTTATCCACCAGGTGCAAGAGAGCACCATAGTAGTAGATGACCTAGTTGATCGTTATGGAGTGGATCCTCTAACCACTATGCTCGTAGGGGTTATGGCTAGGCTCCTGACATGCCACACTAGTAGATGACACTTGCCATGGATACTGGTAGGAGTAGTAGCAAATATATGATATCAAGAGGTTTTATTTGCATGGGACCCTTATGTGTTGGCCTACTTATACAATATGTTGTACAACATCATATACAAGCGGTGTATAAGACTGGTTTGCATGACTTTGATCCAGGTGTGGTGTTGGTATCACATCACGGTACAAAGACTGGAGTAACTACCAGGACCATTATCCAACCCAAAGTGACCAGTAGCATACAGATGGCCCAGATACCTAAAGAATATTGCAAGGACCTACATAGGGAACTTGCCACTATCTAGGTGGGTGATCAATGAGCTTCAAGAGGTGAAGCTCATATAGAGACCATGGAGGCTTCACCCTCGCTAGGTAGAGGATAAGAAAGAGCTAGAAAGGGTGAGGAGGATCATATGGCTAAGGTAAAATATGGGGAAGTTGAATGTATTTAGATTTAATCGAGTCCTATAATAGTTTAGTATCTGGTATCGAAGGGTGACCTGAGATCCAAAAGGGATTGGAGGAGAGCAAAACCTCACCAGATGGATCAAGAAGGACATAGATGATCCTTCTTATGTTGAACCAGAGATAGAGAATATAGGGATGGCCATAAGGTACAAGTAGTGGTACAGAGGATTCATACCCTAGAGGATATCCTCATTCATACCAAGATAGAGATGCAAGGTTATGGACGTAGGTATGCAATGGGTATTCCAAGAGGTAGCTCACAAGGCCACAAAGAGGACACAATAGGCTCTTGCTATTTCAAGATATAGATTGAAACGAGTCCAAATATGGGTGGTAAAGGATACCATCCTAGTAGCAGAGATCAGAGAGGGAGGGGGAGAGATGTCCCCACATAGGTAGAGGAGCCATAGGTCAAGGATCCTAGAGAGGTATCTACATAAGTAGCAATGGGATAATAGAGCCATGGGATAGAGGAGATGCAAGCATAAATAGATTCTCTACAGACATAGATGGCTTAGATGTAGGTTGAGAGGGACATAGCATGGGTGGAAGCCACCCAGCTTCGAGGAGAGATATCCCAACTGGATATAGAGAGCCAGTAGTCCAGGGCTAAGGGGATGGCTATTATTCGGAGTAACTAGGCAGGGGATATGGTGCAACTCCTTTAGGTGGAGCTATGGTGGATAGGTGATAAGTTGGATATAACTATTTAGAGGAACATGTTTTATGAGATAGCTTACTGCACAATTGTCTCTCCAAAGTAGAGGATGGAGCCTCCTCTATCCCTTTAGTCAGTAAGTATATAACGATATCGATCATGGGTATTGATGACATCTTAGAAATCGATGTCACAACTGAGGTTACCTCCACCTCAGGGAGGGCCAGAGGGAGATGCCTCTCAGATATAGGAGAGGATAGACTAGGGATCAGGATGATGCACCAATTTTTTATTATGGTGTGCATCCCTAGGTTGAGTGTACTAAGTTTAGATTGTGGTACACCAACCTCACATGATGTACTCTTTTTCCATGAGTAATACATAACTAAGGATATTATTGTGAATTTATGTGTTATATGCTTATTTTTATATGTTTTACTTCTTATTTTAAGTGTTTTTATGTATGCAAACTATCCTAACGTAAACTACATGAGGATGAATGAATGCAAAAGGAAAGAACAAGGAGGAAGAAGAAACAAAATCATAAAAGATAAAACAAGAGAAATAAAGAAGAGAGAAGAAAAATAAGAAGATGAAGAAGAAGAGAAAATAGGGGGTCCAAAGGTCAATCATAAAAAAAGGAGAATAATGAATGATCCATAGTATAATATTAGTGTAGGTTGCAAGGAACTAGTGTAGCCAGATACTATAGATCATATTAATGAGATAGCTAGACCCGCTATGGTATAAAACTTATAATAATTTGAAAAAGTGTGTGTGGATTTTTGACCCACTATGGATGGTTGCTCCCTTATTGACTACTGTGAGACGATTACCCACTAGGATGTCTATTGAGGTCTAATAAAAATGACCAAGGAGCTTATCCTATAATGGGGTGTTGAGCTTGCTGAGTCAAAAGAGAGTATGACCCGATAGAAGATCATGAATAGTGTAATACCTGCTAGGATGTATAAGTATCTCATGTTGGGTGTAATATGTATAAAAATAGTATGTAAGTGCTATCCCAGATTGGGACTTTGAGAAAGACTTTGTGCAATAAGAGTACTCAACATATTGAAGAAAGTGAGAAAAGGAGAAGTGATCATAAGAATAAAATAAAGAAGGAAAGAATACCTAGGGGGTATTGCTAGGCATTAGAGTCCTAGTGAGAAGTGCAATGCATATGAGCTATATCCTAACTAGGTATCATCACATGCCATTGTTGCAAGATCCCCAAAAATCTATATGAACAAGTACTCATGAACAATCAATCATGCACTAATGATAGGCAACATGCAAGGTGTTTAGTTAGATGTCAAGCAATCATGCAAGGATGAAAAGCAACAATGCAATATGAGAAAGCAGGTGAATGAAATGGAAAATGAAAATGCAACTATATGAAATCATATTTTTTTTGTTATGGAGAGTTAAAATCAATACAAAATCTAAATGCACCATACATATTATCAAAATAAATGGGTGTGCTATGAGGTGTTGGATCAAATACATACTCAAAATCACAAAGAAGATCTTTTAAGGCTCTTCGTTCAACATCCAAGGCACAATAATCACAATATTTTATAATATTACCATTATTTTTAGCATAAAACACATCATACAAAGATTCATAATTTTCTTGCACAGAAGCAATGTTATTTTTAGAATGAACAAATCCAACCATATTACAAGACATTATATTTGGAGGAAAAGAAAAATTAACATTTTGATTATCATATATTGACAAATTTTGATATTCCACATATTATGCATAAGTCATAAGATGATCATCATCCTCAAAAGGTAGAGGTTGATTCTTATTAGGTATAAAACCTATACCACATCTCCCAGGCCAAATATCAACATCCAAGGGTTCTTGAATACCATTATATTGTGGTACCAATCCTTTACCTACATAACCCATACCATATAGGATCTACTTAGGAAGAGGATAATCTTTAGTGAGATAGCATTGAGAAAAAGAGCACTCATTGAGAGATGGGTTGCTATCATGGATATTTTCTTCGGAAGCTATACCTTCAAAGATAAAGGTGCACATGCCAATGTGTACAACATCATCCTTCCTATGCAGCAAGCCCATAGTTTAGGGTGAAGGTGGTAGCTTGGCTAGATTCAGAAGAGGCTCTTGAAGAAACTGATTATCATGATCCAAGAAGAAAGAGTGGGTTTTATGTTCCTCACTCACTTTTACACTTTGAAGATGCTTGGATATTTGAGATGAGGAACATGGAGAAATTGTTGAAGAAATAGAAGGACAAGAATAATAATCTATTTGAGCTAAATCTATATTTGAACAAAATTCAAATGGTTATGGGTTGCTCAAAATTGCGATAACTTGATTCTTGAATTCAAACTTGAGACATTGATGAAAATTAGAAGGGAAAATATTCATTGCATGGATCCAAGGTCACCCGAGAAGAAGATTAAAAGATGCAGGACAATGTACCACATAAAAAAAGAATTCAATATTCTCGACCCCACTTTTAAGGGGAGATATATGACATCACAGGCCTCTTGGGACTCAATGTTGAAATATTTAATGATGACATCAATTTTTGTTAAATATTTCTCTGTTAATCCCAAATTTTGAAAGAATTGATATTTACACAAATTGAGGGATGAACCATTATCAATAAAAACTTGCTTAATAAGGGTATCCCCAATAAGTGCGGTGATGTAAAGTGATGAATCTCCATGTGATTTTTAGGAAGGTTTATCATCATCTGAGAATGAGACGTGATGTATCCCAAAAGAACCCACGGTGTCAACTATGACATCAAGAGGGATGCCTGGGAAAACAAATTGTTGTTGTAAAAATTTCAATAAAGCATTTCTGTGATCGAGAGAAGTCTACAAAAGTTCTAACACTGATATATTTGATAGAGTACTAGCTAACTATTTTTGAAGATCAAATGAAATCTACGACTGTGGTCTCAACACTATAGGTGGAATCCTTATAGTTGAATATTTTATCTAATTCTCCTTTAGAACAAAACTGGATTGAGATACTAAACTCTATCCTTGTTTATGTTGCTGATTCTAAGCCTGTTTCCTTGTAGTTACTCCAACCATACCAGCCACATTACTATGGCATAAGGAATCATCTTGACGAGCAACCTGATTGGCTATTTGTTGATCATGCTTTGGTAGGGGATTCTTAAATATCCCCATGTCTTGATTCATTGTTGAAAATTGTTGAGTAGGAGTTTGATTACTTATTGACTGGATATTTCCTAAATCAATACATCTTGCATCAATCAAATATTGAACCACATGCTTCAGCTTCTTACAAGTGTTTGTCCAATGTCCTTCTACTTTGTGGTAAGTGCAATATTGACCTACCTTATACCAATGAGTTGTAGTATTTGGATGTCTTACTGGAGGTAATTAAATTGCCTTAGCATCCAATAGTCATTTCAAAATTGCTTCCATAGGGATATTAATTCTTGTGAAGTTCCTTTGAGGAGGTTTCTGAAGTACAATATTTTGTAGGCTATTAGTGACATTATTAACAGGTCTACTATCACTATTGCCAACTATATGCTTATTCTTATGTTAAGACTTAATTATCTTATCTTCTTTAATCTTAATATAACCTCTTATAATGAGATCTTGTTCCATTTTTCTTTCTAATTCAATTGCTTGATCTAAAGATGTTATAGTAGTAGTTTCTAGGGCATAAGATAATTATTCTTGTAAATTACCAATGAATATATGAAGCATATATTTCTGAGACACAGGTTGTCTTAATCGGCCAAATAAACTTCTCCAATGGGTTAGAAACTCTAAAAAGCTTTCTTATTTACTTTGCTTTAAATAATATAGATATCTTATAGTCACTTCCTTCTCAATGTAAGCACTAAACTAATGAACAAACATCTCGAAAGTCTTCTCAAAACTCTTCAAATAATAGTTAAGCAATCGATAATACCATTCTAATGCCACTCCAGTAAGAATATTTGGAAATATTTTAAATAAGAGCATATCATCATAAAAAAGATCATGAAAAGCTATCTTGAATCCTCTTAAATGCTCTACTGGATCCTCAGTCCATTTATAGATTGGTAAAATTGATATAGGAAAATGCGTAGGATAAGGTCTGGCAGAAACAATAAGATTCAATGGATGACTACACATTTCTTTATAATTGTATGTAAACCCTGAAGGTTGAATCATATCCATCCTTAAAACCAACTGATTCACTACACTTACCAAATTTTGCATCTCTAAATTACTATGTATGTTCCCCAGAATTTCCAAAGGAGGAATGTATGTATGTTAAAAACTTGATGTTTGATTCAAGTTTTGGATAATTTGGTTGTATGTGGCACTTTGTGAGAATGGATAACTAACATTTGATGGAACATAAGCAATATTGTTGATATTATAGGATGAAGGAGGAAAATGAAAGAAATTTTTCAGGCCATTACTAGTTAGAGAGACTTGTATATTCCCTCCAACATTGGTGGTATTAGTAGTGGCAAAAGTCACTTGGTTCTTTAAATTATTTTGATGCATGGATTGAGATGTAGGAATATCATGATTAAGCAAATGAGACCTATTGGGAGAGGAAGGAGTAGTATCCTCTTTTTCAAGATGAGCTTCTTGTTCTACATATTCTAATAGTTTTTCCTTATGAGCTTTCATGAATTCTCAAATGTGATCAAATGATGAAAATATATAACTACCATTAGGTCTAGCAAAAGGATCAGAATTAGTTTCAATTTCCATGTCTACCTCTTCTTACTCTTTTGGACCTACATTAGGGTCTTCTATATCAATATGATCATCTTACAAAGGAACATAATCAGACTCTAGTTTTTTCCTCTGAATTCTAAGGAAAGGAGCCATTAAAAGCAATGAAAAAATAGGGGAAAACACTAACAAACAAATTTTAATTACTTAAAGATTTTTCAAATAGATGTAATGATATTGATTAAATTTTGAAATAAAAGGAGGTGTTCACGTTGGGTTAACCAAATATGTGGAAGGGGAAAACTGCCCTACCACGTACGATTCCCAAACAAAAGGCTAGACCCGCAAGGAGGGAATATTTTGTGGGGTGAACCATGGGGATATGTTGTGCTCTACACTTGGTTCTAGGGGGATGGATTCACCTAGAATGATTTTAGGACTCACTCCAAGTCCTTAGGTGATGCAAGAAAAGTTTGATGTGTTCAGTTTTAATAAAACACCTAAGTTTGGTCTTTCTAGTTCTAAGATAAGAAAGATAAATGACAATGTAGAAAACAAAGTATAACAACTGAAAAAAATGCAAGCATACAAGAGCGAGCCTAATATGATTCTTTATTTTGAATTCTCACTAACCTAGGGTTTATTCCATAAAACCTTTAAAGTAGAAACATACAAAATTAATGCACACAAATTATTTCTAGATGCAAACTAAATGCTTTTATCTTTCAGATGCCTAAGAATTAAATTCAAATCAGATAAAAAAACTAGCAAGATAAATTAGAAAACTTAGCTTTAAGCAGTGGTTGATCCTAGATTTTTTGATGCTTCTTGTCCAATGATATCAAAATACCTATTCCTGCAAGATAATATAAGAAACACTAAGAAAATTATGATCAAAGTTAGGGGGCCTTCTTAGGCCACTATATAATAGTCCTTGGAGGCACAAAAATCAAGCCCCCTAGGTACCTTAGATGACCTTTCAACATAAAATAAAAAATTGACCTTTGGAAAATTAATAATAAAATAGATATGCAAAAATAGTAAAAATAGAAATAAAATATGCCAATATGCTCAGTATGTAGTAATTAAGCTAACCAAACTATTATAAAATAGAACTTACCCCTAGATTGATCTCATTAAAAATTGTGCCTCATAAAAAGCGAGCGCAATAACACTTCGATGAAGTCACGCTCCATCAGAACGGGGTGCAATTTTTCTTCTGTGAACTAAAACCTTAAATTAGGGTTAGCGAAGTTGTGCACCGATAGAAATGGACATGATTTCACTTCAAACACATAAAAATAAAAGTGCATGCACATGATGTAAATTAAATGTAAAATTATAGAGAGCAAAACCTAAATGGAGAGTGCAAAAGCAACAGAAGAAGGCTAAGTATTTGAACAAGCACTCTTTCCCTCTGAGCCACAATGCACATCCACCAAGTTAAGCATAAATCCAATCCATGCAATAGGAAATCAAAATATAAAATTTGCACTTTGGGTTAGCTTACAGAAGACACTGAAAGCAAAGTAAAATGAAAGTAGTAAGTGAGAGTTAGAAAATAAATATCACATGAGCATTAAGAAGTTCATGATCGTGATATATATGAAAAGAGTGAGATTGCTCTTCCTTTTATGGATGATCAGGGTGAACACAAATAAACTCACAGTCGATGTAAAAATATGCTAGAGGGTTTAAACATGGGTCTAAGCGGGCCAAGAAGAAAATAAAATAAAATTAAATTAAAAATTCAATTAAAATGATGAAATCATGCCTCGTCCTAGCGGGGCGCGATATCGCTTCCGTGAAATTGTGCCTCATGAAAACAAGGTGTGATTTCGCTAAAAGATAAAATAAAATTAAAAGGAGGGGTAAAGAGGCATTCCCTTGCCCTTGGAAAGAGTTGGGGACATCTTAGGGGTTGCAAGGAAGATTACCCATTGTGAGTGGGTCAATTTTTCGTGTCTACACTATCCCTAACACATATAAATAAGGTGATAATATGAATCTTATATTAATGAATTATCTTCACTCACTATATATATTAATTAGGTGTAATTCATTATCTTGTTTGTCTGATCAATCCATTTATCTTTCAACATCATTATGTCAACAAAATTCACATGCTTTTATTATACATCTAATGCCATTTGGTATATATCTCACCTTTATGGCATAAAAAATACTATTTTGCATCTCCCATATTTATGGTATGATATAATATTTTTACTCATCCATGCAAAGATATAGTTCTACTCTTTTTTATTCTCAATTCTCATGCTAAACATTCCAATCTCCATACATATAAGTAGTATTTCTATTTATTTTATTTAAAGCACAAGGAGAGAAACTTTTAGTTGCACAAATATCAATTAATATGGATACAAGAGTTCCATACAACATACATCATTTCTAAATTGGCACATTTTGATGCTCTACATATTGGTTATCCATAATAGTGTGGATATAATATGGCTACTATAGGGATTGACTAGAAAATTTAACACTTGATTGATTGCTTCTTTGAGGATATTGGCTTATATAATTATCCCAACCATTAGTAAAGCATGCATCCTTGGGCCATTTTATTCAATTTTCTCCCATTTTGGTATTATTCTTTTCTCTTATTCTAAGATTAATACTAATTCAATTTTCTGTTTTTGAAATTCGTATTTTCCACCTTTTTATTATTACCATTGCATGATTTAACTTTTGAAAAACATTTCTCGAAAGAGAGAGTGTCTTATTGCTTAATCATTTATTATTTTCCTTCAACTATTTATGGTATGCATAAATTGATTGTATTTTTTCTCTTGTTTAACATCCTTATCAAAGACCTATTCCATATTCAAAGGTTTATACATGTCCATAATGACCCCCATCTATGGGTCGATCCCATAATAAATTATTAATTCTAAACTTATAATTTTGCTAATATTACAAAACATATTTTAGAATTTTCATAAAATTATCCCAATTGTAGTCATTATTAAAATCCCTTGACTTATGTTTTAAAATTTTGTTGGCTTTTGATCAAAATATAGTTGGGGCAACCATGACTATCTGAATAAAGTAATAAATTTTTCCTAAGTCATGCTTTCTACTTTTAGATCTTTCTAATCCTTTAAGTTATCCTACCAAGATGTTGCTTAATCAGCCAACTAGTATGTTGCTCAAATAGCCTTTGTTTCCTCTATAAAATATCACAGTTCAAAGTACTTGATCATCTCAATGAGCCAAAATTTAGCTCCATTCCCAATGGTTTTTCCATCCTACTTTGGGGGATCAATATTCTTTAAATATTTAGATAATTATTTCTCAAATCGTGTATTTTTGGACATATGGTATTCATACTAGATCTCTTCTACTTATATACATCTCATTTTATTACTTTTTTCATTCTAATATTTGGAAGTTTCCACATCCTCAAAATGAGAATTTTCTTCTTTATTTGGTTTTTTGGCCCTAGTTTTTTAATATAGTTATGCTTTCTTGCATTTTATTCATTAGGGCCAATATTTTATTAATCCCTTTACTAAATTTTGTTGATGGATCTATTTCATTCATTTCCTATAAATAACATAATTCAACATTAGTGAATCTCTTAACCATAGCTTTTTACTATGATTTGATATCATATATAACAACCCAACCGATCAATATTAAGTGCCAACTTAAAAAATGTATAAGCCATTTAAGGCATAAATACATCTAATTTTAATTTTGATCTAAGTAGTTTTTTTTTTGAGTTTACATGGTGGAATCAGTAGCCACCACGAATCTGGGCAGGCTGTCTACATTTTTATGGCTGCCACATTATTCTGCATTATTTACCCCTAAAGCTAACACATAGATCTTCATGTAGTCCGTACCTATAACCACCATGCCACAATCATTTTAAACTTTTTATGCCACTGAAAACACCAAGAAAGGGACAAGCGTTCAGTTTGGTGAGGCCCAAGATTTAAACCTTGGACCTCCGCCCCCCTTACGGGGTTTGGTCGAACCAATTGGTCTACACCTCGGACCTTATCTAAGTAGTTTTGAATAGCTTCTACTTGCACATTAATCCATGCTCCATAGTTATTCCAAAATAGAATGATAATTCTACATTTATGTGGTTATTTTATTTACCACTTCTTTTTCCCTATTGAGTTCAAATATGGGATATTCCATGATCTAATTAGCTAGTGAATCAGTACTTTAAATCCTCTTATGCCCTTGATAATTCCCATTAATTTTCATTATTTTGCCTTGTATGTTATTACTTGACTAGTAGTAATGATACTATTCAGTTTTGGTGTCCATTTATAGACCTTTGAAGTGGCTATTACTTTTCATTCTATGTGTCATACTATATTTACCACCAATATCCCAATTGATACTGGTAAATATTATTTGTTTGTAGTTACTCTCATTTATGTCCTTATTCTAGGACTATCAATTAATACTATTTTTTCTCCACTCTACTTCAATTTTGAAGATCTATATACTATTACTAGGCCTTAAATATTTGTCTTAATATGACAATATTCTAAAAAGGATTTTAAATGTTGATTTTTTTTGTAAACTTATCATTAGTCCTATATAATATTTCAAAACCCATTTTGATATGCAACTTTGGTATTAGGTTGGGATTACCATCTACATTTACTACCCTCTTCTATGATAGTCATATAATATAATGAAGTAAATTTCAAATTCATGCTAGAAATAAAAATAGAATAGACATACCATATAAGAGCATGATTAAATATTGTAATTAAATTAGTCATACTACTTGTGTATGCTTTCTAAAGTAAAATTAGTTATGATAGTTTTATATGTACAGTGAAACATCATAATTGATTTAGTTACCTTGTTGTTCATTTGCCATGATTTTTGAGTAATTAGATCCTTTATATTATATGTAAATATGTTGGGTTATGTCAAGATCAACCATAGTACTATAACATGTATTAAATTATGATAGGAACATGAAAAAATAAAATTTATCATATTACTTTTTACATGCACTAGTAAATAAATCAATCATATATATGCATTGCCATGAAACAACTATATTCAATGCTATTATGAGTACTGATTAGTTTGAAATCATATTTAATTCATACTAATTCATGTCAAGAAATTTAATCGATTTTATTACTTTTCTATATTCAATTACAAATTAGTTTTGAGATCATCATCTAATCTAGAGTCCTAATTTTAACTATTACAAAATTTGCACACATATATAACTCATAGTATACATCAATATTATACAATTATATGTAAGCACATCGTATAAATTTTGTAATGATATTAGAAGTTAAATATCACTTGTTCCTACAATGGGTTTTTCTACTATCTGAAATATATTTTAGAGGAAAAAAACCACTAATGTTTTACCACCCAATCAAGTAGCATTTGAATGAATATCCCCTTTTCAACTTCATAGTTAAAATTTTGACCCTTCATAGAGAGGTAAATACATGAAATTGATCTAATTAGAGATATTTCTTAGTGTAATACTACTCATTCATCATTCAAACATCTAGTAATACTAGAGAACATATGAGTATAAAGTCACAACTAGATCTTGCTTTTAGTGAAGCAACGAACATGCACTTAGGTAATATAATTAATATGTATTTACAATACCTATAAATGTTTGTACAATTGACACATATTTTATCTTTCTCATGATGAAAATAGTCTTAAATGAATGTTTATTAATTCATGGTGTATAATCAAGTGGCATAAGCTCAATTGGTTAAATTTCTCAATATTTCAAGGAGGATACCTAGGTTCAAATCTTGCCAAATGATAAATGGATAATATCCAAGCTTTATTATAATACCTCTATGTGGTGATTATTTAATATGGTGGGACCCATTTCAATCCCATATAACCTACTAAAAAATAATAATTCATGGTGTATAAGTCATTATATCAAATATTATCTCGATCTTGATAGCATGGTGTTTAATGTTTCTATTCATTTTAAACACTATGTTAAGAAAAATGTATGGTTATACCATAATTTAAAATTCTCCCATGTATTATTCATATTATGCATTATTTTATCTTTTCAATAAATACATACTATCGATTCCCTGCCATGCAATCAACCATTTTAAGCATATACATACCAACAATATAATAGTAAGTATGAGACATTATAATGGATAATAACTTCAACTATCTACACCAAAATAGGACCATCAATTTTTTTTGCATATATAGGTAACTATTTATTGGAAGACTTCACCATTGCCCAATAGGTAATATCCTTAATTTTCTATAGAATTAATTTCACTTTTCATGAATATAACAATCACATTCTATTAGTTTTTTATGCTATATATTTAATGAAAAACTACCACATGATCTAAAAATAAGCATGAAATATTAAATATAAGATGATGGCAATATACTAAGCATGTAAAACTCATAAAAAAATCTGCAACTACTCATAAAACTACCATTAATGAAAACTCATGAAAATAGTACATTGATATAAAATGGAGATCTCTAACTCTCCATATTTCATACATGCTCTACATTGTATCTACCACAATGTATCTACCATATACCATCTCTTTAATGATCCATATATAATGAGATGTGACTCTTGGTTTTCCATATTCCTATGACTCTTCATCTTCCTATTCTATGGACTCATGTGCACATGGACAACATGCACATTTACATCATTAAGTACTTTGCACATTCTAAAAATATTTATGCATTTATTACATTGCATAAAGTAAATACTCAAACCCTAATATAAGTCACACTCCTAATATAAATATTTACCCATGGTGGTACATTAGCATGTACCAAATAATGTAATATATTCCAACACCCCCTTGTATTATATTATTTGGTTATTGAAGACTTTAGTCTTCAATATGGATCTTTATATTTTATATGTTCTTCAACTGGATCAGGTTCATGTTCTTATTTTGGTTGTCTTGTCATGACCCTCCCTTGGCATAATTTTTATTAGATAGACTCATGATTGGCTACGTTGTCTTTAGATGGAATGTTTGATTGTGATATGTTTAGTTCTACATAATCTATGCTAAATAAAAAATATAATGTGTCAAGTTGATGGAATGATTGGCTACTTCATGTTAAGCTCTGTAGAGATATACTCATGTTATGAATAAATAGGGTGCTACTAACAAATTTGCACTTTTGTAAGTTATCGTATGTTGAAGAACCGAGGGAAGTTTGGATAATTGCTCTTCCATGTAATTACTTCTCATTAAAATGGATAAGTAATATATTAATTAGAAATGAAGTTTATTGTTGTTGAAATAGGGATTCATTCATTAAGTAAATGTGTGCATCTTGGTAAGCCTTACTACTTGAATTTAATTAAGGAAGGAAGCATCACTAGAAATATGACTTTATTAAGTAGAAATTCAATGCTTTTCAGGAAGGTAGTCAAACTATCCTTTTGAGGAGTACGTGCTAATTTAACTAATAAATACTGATGATGTTAGTGATTTCAAATATCTCTTGGTAAGGTTTTTGAAATGTATTAAGCATATTTTCAAAAGGATCATGGGCGTAAATGGTGTGTTAGCCATGCTCATTTAGGATCTAAAGGAGAGGAGATAATGTATGTAGGGGGTGACAAGTTAACTTTATCTCCACAACTATACCCTGAAAATCCAGACAAATGGGAGTTCGATTATTGGGAAGAGGAAGGATAAAAAGGAAAAGGGAGCAAGTGGTTTTTGGTAGGGAGAGGTACCAAGGAGGGGATAAATGACTGGTTTTTACTAGGTGATTGTAACAACTCTAAGGGAGCAGACATCTTGGATTGGAATCGATAAAAGTCTTAGGTGAGCTTCGTTTGAATATATCCTTATTTATCAATTGACAAAAATAAGTTTTAGAAGCATGTTATATGGGTATATTTTATAGAAATGGATTATCATCCACTAACTTGAGAATGATGCAAACTATGTATTTTATATAATATAATATTTATGATAGTTGAGTTAGTATGACATCAGTTGGGAATACTCATCATTTCCTACTGGCCCTTGTCTTAGGAATTTTCAAAGAAGACGTAGAGTTGTTTGGTCTAGAAATAAGTTATTCTAGAAGTAACCAGAAGATTACTGTTTGATAGCATTATGGAAAGAGTTAGATAGGACTTAGCTGAACCGATAGTTTCCAGGTGCATGTAATGGTTATTGTAGATGTTAGAGGTCCTTGACCAATGTAGAGGAGAGCATGATAGAAAGAATTTGATGTTAATTTTGGAAACTAGTTTCCTCATAAGGATGAGTGCCTTTGATGTAAATAAATATTGTAAGTTTTTATTCTTGCATTTTAGAAATAAATGGGATGCTTTAATTTGTTTAAGTCTCAGGTTAGTCATAGGCTTAATTTAAGTTAAACACCTTCAGGTTCAAAGGAATGCTATGGTGTAGCTTTATGAAGGCAATAAGACTTGTGTAGTTGTAGTAACAAAAAAATTATTTAATATGATGCCATTTTTGGGTAGATATTTTATTTAGTTTGTTCATGATCAGTTAAATTATGTGTATGTTAAGTCCTCCAAACTGGAACTATGTCAGATACATTTGAGGTGATTAATATTGGTCTTGAATTATTGATCACAAATGTATGCTGAGTTATATTATTTTTTGGTGGAGTTATATTTGGCAAAAAAATTCTCTTAATGAAAGTTGTTACTTAAGCTATGAAAAATCTGTGAAAAAAGGGTTGTAGCGGTATTTCGTTGGCAAAATTTCTTTGTGGGAAGGTTTAATCTAACTTTGTTATTAGTTGTTCAACTAAGAACGAAGTTACTTTCTTTGAAAGTAATAGTCATAGTTAGGAAGGCCTTGGTGGAGTCATGACATTTGACCTAAGGAAAGGTACTTGGTCGCACTATTTTAATATCGAGTTAACACTGCATGTGAATGCATATATGTATCTATCTAAAAAGCATACTCCTAACTAGTGCATCAATTGAAATTGAGTATGAAAGTAATAAATAAATAGACAACAATAAATTTAACAAGAAATAGGGTTTTATTTTATTAAAACTTTGTCAAATCCAAATTACATATAAGTCCCTCTTAGGGATACTCAATTTTGATACAATTAATACAATATTGGAGACCCTCTAAATGAGGGGATGGTGTAATCCGAAGACTCTTTAGAAGGAACATGAACTGCTCAAGGCCTAGGATAGCCTTCTTCTCCATGATTAGAGGTATATTATGAATTGAATGCCTTGAAAATGATTAGGTCCTGTAAACCCTACATTCAAGAAACAACATGAAAGGGGTTAATAACAAATGAGGCCTCTCTTGATGAGGCTTTTGATGGATGATTGCATAAATTGATGATAAATAAAGTAATAAAGCATGTAAATATATGAATATATGCAAAAAATCATCAAATTACTGTAAATAATATAAAGAAAGCATGGAATCTAGCAATTAGGAAGCCTAATTAACCATTAGAACTTGAAAAACATCAAATTACAAGAAACTAGTCTAAATGGATAATTGCAAGGAAATGAAGCAAATCTACCTCTAATTCCTAAATCAACTGGTCAAATGTCTACTAAAATATTAATCTATGCTAGATTAAGCTAATTGCATAACTAAAAATATAAATCTAATGCTAAAACAAAGGAAACAAAAGATCAAACCCTCATCATGCAGGTTTGAGGCGCAACTAGCATTGTTAGCCACAACTGACAGCCGCAACTGAGGTACAAATGTCTTTGTTATTGTAATCAGGGGTTGGGTCTTAAATTTCATCCATGTAATTTATGATCAAGGTTTGTCTCTATATCCTCTGCCAGATTGGTGGTCGAATTTATTGATATTTGCATTCGATTGGCTTGATTTTGCGATTATGCTTTCTAGTCCTTTGGAAGCTTCATTGATGGGTTCATGCTTGTCACTCCATAATTGGGAAACATTTCAACTCTCTTCAAGGGGTTATCAATTTTCTATCCATTTTGGTAGAGCTTCACTATGTTCAAATGCAAAATTTTTCCAGACTTCTCCCCAATTTTGAGGGGGGTCTTATAGGACTCCTAATATCTAATATTGGCTTGCTTGGGAAGCCAAGATCAAGATCCAGGAGGTTGGATCAGTTGGGAGGAAAGCTCTCAAAGCTTCCCCACCCAAAACAATTTGAATCTCTCTTGCCCAAGCCATTACAACCAAATTTGGCTTGGCCTAGGATTCAAAACAATTTTAGTTCTAGCCATGATTCTAAGGCATGACTAGCTCTGTTAGCCATGGGTGTCAACCGCGGCTAAGGTTGAGTTAGCCAACTCTACCCAAATTGAGTGGTTAAAACCACTAATTCACCTTGGAGCTGTCCAAGATCATTCATATGGTATATTAGCATACCCATATGAGTAGTCACCTCGACATGACACATTTTAGGTATCTACAAATACCTCTTTTGGGATGCGTTGTGAAAACGAACAATATTGAGCAAAAATAGACCTCCTAAAATGATGACGTAGGTTGAATGATGATCATTGATCTAATCAACATTAGATGCCCAATACTGCCAACACACATATTAGAATCATTGCTTCCAACTGAGGGAAGGCTTAAATTTGCAAAGCTTTTGCAAAATCCAATGACAATAGGGTAGATTCAGTGCTACAATAGTATCGATAGGTGGAGAGATACTAACTTGACTATCATAGTTGCCTTTTGCCCTAGAAAAGGGTAAGCTTATGATAGTCATTGGAAATGATTCATAAGATGAATGCAATTTGATAAGATCGAGTGATATTCTATTGAATTTGATTATGATTTTGATATTATGACTACCCCCTCCAGTGATGAGTCGATGAGGGTAGGACAATTGAATGAAGCGATGAGTTGCTTGACCATAATGAGTGATTTGAAAAATTGAAGGTTTTAACACTTTGATATTCTTGGCAAGGCCTGATTCAACCATGATTACAAATGTTAATAATAATTGTACATATCTATCTTATGGAGCAGTCCTAATGTTGTGGCCTTCCTAGAGAATCAAAATGATGGCAATTCCAATTAGGCTTATGTTGAATCATAATGTTCGATGATCTACTAAAAAATATCATTCCAATTGGCCTTCTTAGGGATTGAAGTGAAGCATATCAATTCAGCGATGACTAATTTACCCCAAATGGAATTATGGTAATTTAATCATCTTTCTAGATTGCATGGATCGCAAGTTGCTGCAACCACCAAGTGTATAGGGTAAATAACTAGATACGATACGCATTTGAATTTTTGAATCATGTTAATTTTTTTGTTATTTTTGAAAATTTTGAAGGGTTTGCACCATTAGATATTTTTGATTTTGCATTTTTAAGCCCCTCATGGTGAAATTTTGAGGGTATCTATGTCTAGATGCTAGCTGTGGGTGTTAGACATAGCTAGTTTTTACAATTTTCGTAGTCACGGTAGACAAACCCTAATTTTGTGCTCATGGTTTCTAAGCATAGCTGAGGGTAAAATAAAAAATATAAAAGAAAATAATTTCATTTTCAATTCATTATTTTCCAATTTGCTGCATTTTCCAGAGAGCTCTAAGAGGATAAAGTCGCGCTTTAACCTGGATGCTGCTAAACCATACACTCACCCTGACCGATGGCTAAATTTTTTTGACTATTTGAAGTGTATGAATGTTTTTATATTTTGAATATATATTTTTAATTTGTTTGATTTTTTTAGGTCATTTTTTAATGTTTTTGATTAATTTTACGTATATTATTTATCTCTCTTTAGACTTTGACCACGAGGGCGAGGGAATAAGATATCTTTCATACCCTTCATAATGGCCTTAATGACACTGAGTGGGCCTATTTTATAGCCATCGTATTTGGCTACATGCTACGACTTCCATTTATCAGAGCCGACCAGGCTTACATGACTACTTTGGCCTATCACTAGGATGCGAGGACCAATACCTTTCTCTTGTCCATAGGTGAGATTACTATGACTTTGGAGGATTTCTACCACATATTTTGGATCCCAAATAATGGCGAGGCCATCATGTCTTCACCCACATATGTGAAGGATGGAGTGTTACAGAGGATATTTGGTGCCAAGAGTGATACGGTGTAGACAGACTAAAATTATAGTGGGGTCCACATCGAGTATTGGTACCATCAGAATGTCTTCTCATGGTGGGTAGCTATACTTATGCAACTGATAGTCTAGATTATGCTCCTCAACACATCAAGAGCAAGGTTCCCTTGGAACCTCTTGGCTAGGACCCAGGACATGCTAGCGAGCAACACTAGAGAGCCATTGATATTATCCTAGGGGAGCGCTCTACTTGCATAGCTCTATGATGAGCTATATAAAATCACATATAGAAGCCATGTGGGAGTTATCTGTAGTCTCCTGCTATAGATATGGGTATGGTAGCACATCACAGTTGAGAACCCCATGCGACTACCTCGTCAGATTGCCGATATTACTAAGGAGAGCCAATGCTATGCTGCATGCTGGCCTCAAGAGTTTGAGGGATTCAAGAGCAGGACTCGAGTAGAGGACACATAGTACTAAATTGATCAGCTTGCAAAACTATGGCTTAGGCAGGTGGTATGGAGGCCCTACTTGTATTACCCTACATGGAGGAAGGCAGATAGATACCTGAGAAGGATGCGATGCAAAAGATGGCTCCTTAGGTGTAAGCCTAAGATACGAGAGTTATTCTACTTCTCTTGCGTGACCATGTAGTTTAGGATTTACCAATATATTTCTCCTATACCCACTATAGACCACCATATTAAGGTGGAGAAGGACTTTGCATGGCCTCAGGTGACTCCACTGGGGGATGCGGATGACAATTTATAGGAGTCTAGACTATCATATGTAGGGAATACTAGATTGTGGCGAGATGATGGCCCACCAGACAAACCTACAAATGGCATGGTGGTAGCAGAGGTAGATGAGGCATATCTAGAGGGAATAGATCCTCATGGGCATAGAGTGCACTAGTGGATAGAGGGTGGATGGGGTGAGGGCACAACCATAGAGGAGAGCCTTCAGGCAGAGGAGTGTGAGAAGGAGCCAGACGATGAGATTGCATAGCTCAAAGATAAGGTTGCTAGCTTACAAACATGGGTAGGGACCCTCAAAATATAGATTTTAGAGAGGGATACTTCCATGGATACTCTATAGGAACAGTTGAGAGCTACAAAATATTAGCTATCACAAGGACAAGAGCAGTGGCAGGGATACTTGGAGGAGAGGACTATTCACCTGGCATAGATTGAGAGTGCCACTATAGCTTTGGAGAAGGTGACACGAGCAAGATCTTGCACAGTCTCATATAAATAGCATGAATAGAGAGAGATATACTAAGGATCACATGAGGTGAGCCCTTGACTCCATAGGATTATCTTGTGGCTCCAACTATATAGGGACATGCAGGTTTTGATCCATATATAGAGATCATGAGGCTACAAGATATCATCTAGACCCATCTCAATCGATGCACATCAGATGCTAGTCATATCACTGGCCTAGAAGGAGAGGTTGAGCTACGTAGGGATGAGATTCTAGAGAGGTCCATAGATCTAGGGACCCAAAGGACTCAGACATAGGAGACATGGTAGTCTTTAGCTTGTTCCAATCACAGGACTCACTAGACAGAGATATCCTTAGGTGGTAGATCTAGGTAGAATCATAGGGAGGGTGGCACTGGCGGAGGAGACTCATAGGCCAGGGGTGCAGGTGCTGCCTATTACATGTCTTGTCAAATGTTTGTACCATTTTTGGATGTAAGGTCAAGGACCTACATAGTTTTAGCTTGCGAGCATTTTTGGATGTATGTCTATGTACTTTTTGAGACACACACAAATATATCTTATATATATATATATATATATATATATATATATATATATATATATATATATATATATATATATATATATATATATATATGATCAAACATTTATGAGACTCATTATATGTGTAGATTTATTTATTTTATGTTTATGATATGCATATGGATACAATGCTTATATGTTATGTTTATCTGATGCTATATGATGTGATGTATGGATGTCATGCACTATCTAGACGATGGATGTGTGACTAGATATTGTGATCTAGATGTGTAGATGGACTGCTATAACACATGCATATGTGGATGCACTATTTGATGTTTAAATGCATGTCTACTTTAATTTACTTGTATGCATTTAATTTATGATGTTATGATATGATGAATGCAATGTATGTAATGCATTATTTACATGATAATGATCTAATCTAAATGAACCTGTATGTTTTAATCACTTAAAACATAAGGAATGAATGCAATATGGGTTTAAAAATCTAATGGATGACACCACAAAATGTATAATAATCATGAAATGTAATTGATATATCTTATAATAAGAATTAATAAATTAGACACCCATATGTGAGATGAAATGGTATATTGTTTCTATTCATAAGCTTTTGTAAGTTAAAATAATATGCACAACATAGTCAGTGGCCATCTAATTATCATTGCTGATATCCATCCGGTATCTAACCTATGTTATGAACACTCCTTAACAGGTAAAATATCCTAAAAAAAAGTTGATAATTGAATGATTGAAATGAGTTGTTATTTGGGAATTTTTGAGGTTTTCCTTGAAACTCAAACACCCTAGTTGACTTATCAAAAGTTGTATACTGACTATACTAGACTTATGAAAGATAAAATTTTTGCTATGAAATACCAAGCTATTCATTATCCCTTTGTGTACAAATGAATATATTAGATAATACATAAGCATACCCCAGTGCCAGGAAGGATTCATTCAGACCATTGCTATATTGGGGATCCTCAAATATCCACCAGATTCTAGGTTTAGACTCACTTGGACTAGACCACTAGGCAATACAAGCCACCTAAAGCTAGCTCATTTGTAAATTGCTTAGACCTACCCCAATGTCAGGCATGATTCATTCAACCCATTACTGTATTGGGGATCACCCTATGATTTTCAAGTATTGATCATTCCAAGGATTCAAGTTCACCCCCTTATTTTCTTCAATTTATTGGGATACTTGCTCATATATCGTGATAAAAATAACTGTTTATTTTGTATTTTGTTTTTATTTCTATTTTGAGCAAGATATTTGATTTGATTTTGGAATTTTGCTCCTTTATGTAAGCAAGGGATTTCTTTGGGTAGGGGGTAAACTTATCCTTTTTCCAATGAACTCTACTCTAGACCATTGCACCTCACAAATGAGCAAGTAAAAAAACCTTTCTCTTAAGGTGACTTGGACTACTTCATAGTGTTCTTCCTTCTTTACCCTAACTAGGATTTTTAATGTGTTGATTAGTGATGAGATTATGATATGCTAAGTGCTATCAAAACTAGATCTCATCCTCAAAAGCAAATCAAGATTTCTACAAACTCTTGAGGATATCACTAGGTATGGCTGAATGACTAAAAAACCCTAATATATTCCTCATAGCAATAGGAGGGGTTATGTTAAGAAACACAATTACTCACAAGGGTGATGGATGATGATGATGCTGCATAGATGCATGATTGAAATACAAATGTGGTTCATTTGTAATATTGTAAACACAACCTATTCTAATGCAAGTGCAATGGATAGAACTACCTAATGTAATGCAATTAAATGAATGCATGTGCAAAATGAAATGCATGATGCAAATATTTTTGAATTTTTTGAAAATTTTGCAATATTTTTAAATTTTATCGCTTTTTTATTATTTTATGGATTTTAGAATTTTTTATATTTTTGGATTTTGAATTATTATGTGTGGAACACCTTAATATGAAGTATGTTGAGGGGTTCAAGCTCTTCAACACCTTCAAGTGATGTCAAACGATACATTCTAGGTCCAATATTCTCTAAGATGATGTAAGGATCTAACCAATTAGCCGTAAATTTATCTCACAAGTATGAAAATATGTTTGAGTTATGTTGGTTCTCTTTTAGCACAATATCACCAACCTTAAAGTCTCTCAAATGGAATTTATTATTGTAAGCTCATTTTAAGTGCTTTTGGTAAACATGGAGATTATCAAGGGCATTTACATGACATTCATCAAGAAGCATCAATTGATCAAGGCGAGCTTACTGTGTAGTGTCATCATCGATGACCTCTTTCAATGTGACATGCAGTGTTGGAATATCCAAATCTAAGGGCATAATGGCCTCAATGCCATATACTATCAAAAATAGAGTTACCCCAGTGGGCATTTATATGCTAGTCTTGTAAGCCCATAATGCAAGTAGCAATTGGATGTGCCAATATTTGTGGTTTTATTGTACCATATTTTTCAATATGGCTACCACTATTTTATTTGAAGCTTTAGCTTACCCATTTACCTGTGGATAGTATGGAGTCACAAAACCATGTTGTATATTGTACTTATACATTAAATCCTTCAAAGTTTTATTCTTAAAAGATTTTCCATTATCCAAGATTATCTTGGATGGTATCCCAAAATGACTAATGATATTGTGAAGTATAAAATTCGTAATACGTGCTCCAATTATTGTTGTTAAAGGGATTACTTCCATACACTTTGTCAAATAATCAGTAGCCATTATAATAAATGTATGCCAGCCCAATGATGAAGGAGAGATATTATCAATTATATCCAAACCCCACTGAGAAAATGGCCAAGCTACTTGGATGGGCTGTAAGGCCTACGATGGCAAGTATGTAATATTAGCATGATGCTGATATTTGACACATTTCTTGATATACACGATGCAATCCTTCTCCATATTAGGCCAATAATAACCCATTTGAAGTATGCACTTAAAAATGGCCATCACACATACCATCGTGAGCTTACAAAATTGCCCAAGCTGATTCTTGGAGCTCAAGATAATGAAGGAGAATTCTATCGTAGCTTCAAAGATACAAGATGACTCCTAGAAAGACATACTTTGTTGCTTTATATATGAATATGCATTTTGTAGCATGCAACAATACCTGAGAGATTAACCCAAGCTTGAGGAAGTCATGTAATTGTGACATCCAGTCATGATAAGATTTTGCCTCAACTATTAAGATGACTTGTTCGTCTAGCATTTCCCTATGTGCAAATGCAAACTGGGATACAACCTTGTGGTGAATGGTAGTACCATTATGTATAGGACCCTATGAGATCAAAGACCCCTAGGATACCTTATTAAGAAAGTATCTAGATTTATAGAACCACTCGTGGTTTTTTTCTATCATGTTGACTGATTTCTTGTTATCAAAAGCCTCATGCTAAATTGTGGTATGCGACATCATATTTACATTAATGGTAGTAAAATCAGTACACATATTTTGAGGGATTAAAGATCCTAAAGATGCCATAGTGTCTATGAATCTGTTCTATGAATGGGGGATTACCTCTATGTAGTACCACTCTAGCTAGGCTAGATAAGTGTCAGTAAGATCCTTGTAAGATTTTAGGATAGGACACCTAAACTAAAAAAGTCCCTTCACTTGGTTAACTATGAGAAGATAATCACCAAAGATATTTAATCATTTAATATTCATGGTGATGGCGGTTTGGAGACCCAAGATTAGGGCTTCATATTCAATATTGTTATTGGTACAAGGAAAGTCTAGCTTAAATGATAAGGGTATTAGAGCACCTTGTGGTGTGAAGAAGATAATTTCTACACCACCCCCTTGCTCACACTTCGAACCATCAAAGAACAAAGTCATGTCAACTTTGTTATATGGTTCTTTGAGTTTATGATATTTTGATAATGTAAAGACTACATCATCAGGAATATCTATGGTGAGAGGTCTACTATTCTTGAGAGGTGCCTCTACCAGATGATTAGCTATGACCTATCCCTTGATGGACTTTTGGCTGATGAATTCAAAATTGAATTCTATCAATAACATGATCCACTTTGCAGTACATGTATTATGATATGTCTTGCTCATCATATACTACAAAGGATTTTATTTGGATATCACATACATCATATGACTTAACATATAATGATGCACCTTCTTTGTTACAAACATTATTGCTAAACATATCTTTTTCACATATGCATACCTGAGCTCATAACTCACCAAGGTGCGACTGATGTAATATATTGCTTGCTCTTTGTCTTGCATGTTCTTTTAGGATAACATAGTTCCCAATGAAAATTCAGTTGCTGATATATATAGTAGAAAAGGCACATCTAGTCTTGGTAGAGCTAACACTGGAAACATTTCCAGGTATTGCTTAATTTTAGCAAAGGATGCTTGACATTCCTTGTCCCAATTGAATGGGATCCCCTTGTGTAGCAGTCGATTCATGGGTCAACATTTATCTGATAATTATGCGATAAATCACTTTATGGATGCTAATTTGCCTTGTAGATTCTTAGCTCTTTGATATTTGTGGTAGGATGCATTTGTAAGATGGCCTTGACCTTCGCTGGGTCACCTTCAATATCTCATTTTGAAATGATGAATCCCAATATCTTTTCAGAAGTTACATCAAATATGCACTTCTTGGGATTCAACTTGACATTATGCTATATCAAGAAATTAAAGACCTTCCTTAGGACCTTTGCATGCTCAGAACGTAGCAATGACTTTGCTAACAAATCATCGATATAATCTTCTAAGATATTGTGCATGTAATCATGGAAAATGTATGTCATGGCTCACTGATATGTGGCACCAACATTTTAAAGTCTGAATGGCACAACTTTATAACAATATGTTCTTTATAGCATTGTAAATGTAGTTTATACTGGTATTTAGATTTAATCCAAATTTTATTGTAACTAGAAAAACCATCCATAAGGGAGAGCATCTCATGACCTACAATTGCATCTACAAGAGCATCTATATGGGGCAATGAAAATTAACACTATGGTGTTACCTTGTTTAGGTCTCTAAAATCCATACAGATACGGATCCTTCCATCAGGTTTTCCTATAGGTACCATGTTTGATACCCATTCTAGATATTCAATGGAGATAATGAACTCTACATCCAACAAATTTTGTAGCTCATATTTAACCATTAAAGTTACTATTGGATGCATCTTCCTGAGATTCTGCTTGATAGGTATTTTGGAGGGATCTAGAGAAAGGTTATGAGTAACCATTTTTAGATCTAGTCCCAACATATATTTATATGTCTAAGAAAAAAGATTAGGTCTCTCTTTTAGCAGAGGGATGAGGTTGGCACGCTCATCAGGAGATAAAATTTCTCGAAACTTAACCTTCTTAGGATTAGTGGGATCATCACTGATATCCACATAGAAGGTTTCCTCTACTGACATGTGTGATATCTCCTCAAGCTGATGAGGCATAGGAATCAAGTGGATGTCATCGACTGGGTTTAAAGATTATCTATTAAAATTTCCCTCAACATGATAAACATCATGTGCATAGCTTAGTGAAAAGTGGAAAGGTTGCATCATTTCTTTGTTAGGGAAGAAATATTTAGGCTCTAGTGGTGAATCAGTGCAATCCCAATCAATATCATATACATTCAGATACAATGGTTTAGAAGGATCGATTGGATTGTGAAGTAGAGTGGTAAAATCAATGGAGATCATATTGATGGAATGGATTAGATCTCCAAGACCACATGTGTGTGACTCTAAATTGATATAACTTCCATCCTCAAGATGTGGCTCTAGGGGTATGGGGATATTCAGATCCGGTCTATGAATAGAATTGAAAATTATATTGCTTGGCTCTAGGAGTTGCTTGTATGTTAGTAGATCAGGGAAGACTATATGATAAATCATATTCAAACTGGGTGATCTCCCTCTGAGGCATGGGCTAGGATAGACTCTTTGATACATATCCTCGATGTCAATCAAAATCATGATGATATCATAAATAGTGAGGTCTGAAATAAGCTCTCTCAATATCATCCTCATCATCACTATTATAAATGAGTCCCTCACCCTGATCGACTAGAATTAGGTAATTAGAAAGATGAGGCCCAAGGTAAGCCCCCCATGTTTCATCCTCATAGTAATTATCAACCATGAAGAATTCCTAATTCTTACCCATTTGCTCCATGGGTAATAGGTGATGTAGATGTAGGGGGTCTAAATAGGCCAACTCAGTTTCATCCTCATATCATTTATTTTGTGAGTATTGGTCATCATCATCCGTCCTAGAATCACAATTGGATCCATCACTTTTGACTATGGACTCTACTTACACTTCCTCAAAAGTAACTTCTGATTCAGTGTTGATTACTATGCTTAGATTATGGATATGCATACTTGTGTCATCAATAGCTTCACAACTTTCATTGTCAAAGTTGACTCTTGGATTGTAACCTTGATTTACCTTTACCATGATGTGCTCATGATAGATATCTAATGGCACTTTTGAGACATAGATACAATAATATTAATCTCGTGATCATTGAATTGAATCACTGGTTCACTACACTATTGCACATGTCCCACAAAGTTTGTAAATATTTTAGGGTCTTGGGACCAAACCTCAATTGATCTTAGAATATCCATGAGTGTCTCCCTATGCTTAGGAGACTGTTGAATCAGTTCATAGATTGAAAACTTCAATGGAGTTATTTGCAGGCTTTGAACTAGCCTACTCTTTATTTTCACCATCGACCTATTTGGTGGGCCTGACATATTTTGAGCTGGCATTTTGTAGACACTAAAATGTGGTAAAACCGATTAAGCATCCACAAGCAGTGATCAAATTGACATAATATGGCCCCTTGGGCAGCCCTCAGGAGGCTCACAGTGGTTCTAGCCACTCCGAAAAGGGTTTTGGAGGCTACCGGCCCAATTTTGGGAGGTTTTGGCCCAAAATTCACCACCGTCCCACCCTGGGATGATGGTAGATTCCCCTCGTCCCACCCTGGGATGGTGGTGAGCCCTCGTCCCAGGGTGGGACGGTGGTGAAGTTTGACCCAAAAAAAGTCAAAATTCGGCCAAATGGCACCCAAAAACTGCCATTTGACCACCCAAACAGAGCATGCGAGGTAGAGGATAGGGAATCCTTATGACATCCATCTTTATGAGGGCCAAATTGGGAGATTCTCTTCCACACCCTGTGCATGCCTCCCATTTGACAAGTGGCACCTCCTGCCATGCATGCCCTTGCATGCCTTTTTGCACATGAGCCCCTTTGGGCTATAAAATGGGTTCCATATCCACAAAAAATAATAGATAGGAGTTCTAGGATATGCAATGGAGTGCTTCCAATATTTCCCCTCACCTTATTGCACCTTTTTGCCCTCGAAATCTCCCTTTTGCCAAGGAGGTTACCGGGTGACTTCAAGAAGGTAATCCGAGCGTAACTTTTCCATCCGGGTGAATTTCTTCACAAAATTTGATGAAAACACACCTTAGGTTGTTTAGGAACATATTCTAGTGGTTTGGTAACAAAAAGTGACCGTATTTGGTGGGTATCCCCTCCTAGGGTGCCCCCAAATAGTTGTAGTCACCATCGCCCCCCGGGATGAGGGTAAATTATTAAGAAATTTCTTTAATATTTTTAATTTTTTATTTTCTAAATTATTCCATGATGCTACAGTTCAAATTTCAGGTCATTTGGAGTTAAAATGAATTAGTTATGCTATTTTTAAGTTTTCGTAGGCTCGTAGGGCCCATCCAGGCACCCCAGTTTGATGCAGGTGGATCCGGGATCCAATTGGAAAATATGATCATATGGGTTGTCTTGAAATTCCAATTTATGCATACTGACAAAATTTCATGAGTTTTGGATGAGTGCAGGTTCAATATTTTGTTGTCCTCCTTTTCGTAGGTTGTAGGCGGGCGACGCTTAATCGAGGGGTCTACGGGTGCAATTTCTGATATTTTTTGGGTGATATCTTCCCAAAAACTCCTATTTAACATCTCTGAAAATTTTCAAGTCATTTGGATATCATTTGATGCACTTTTAATTCATATGCCATTTTGCCCCTATGGGGATTGCATGTTTTCACCATACACCCTTGCTATTTGACCCCTTTTTGCTTCCTTGTGTGTAGGTGCAGGTCCTCAGAAGGATTTGGGAAGAAATATCAGACATCATAGAACCTAGATACAAGTAGCAGTGGCATTGGCTCACCCACCTCGATTGTGGGTACGCGGAGAAACATTGGATGTGCACCCGGATTCCATGAAAGACTTGGTCTTTGGGCACCCAATATTGTAAAAATTGTATCACAATTTTGAGCCCTCAAGGGGACTACTGTAACCTTGGATTGGATCCAACAAATTAATGAGAAAAGACTTGCTTTGATTCATTTCCTTTTGTTTGGTATTCTTTCCTTTTGCATGCATGCTTCCTTTTTGATGCTCATTAGCGATATGGGGTAGATACGCTTATTTTTCCACATAATTTGGTGCACCATTTTTCCCTAATTTAGTGGTGATCATGGTGGGACCCTTGTCCCTTTTTATTTGGGTGAAAATTTGACTTCTTTCTTGCATTTTTGCCCTTTTTGTGTTGCAGGTGCTCCCCTCCCCACCCTGGAACGGTGGCAGAGGCTTTATCTGGCACACCCTAGGATGGTGGCTTCACCATCCCACCCTAGGATGGTGGTGGAGCTGCTACTCGCCCCACCCTAGAGCGGTGGTGAAACAGAGAGATTTATGCCCAAAATTTTAGAATTTGGAGGCTTCAAAATGGACAAGGTAAGTGCCTAAACCCTCTGATTTTTTGCTATATTTTTAGAGACTATCAAAAATCAGTTTTCTTTCTTCACTTGCTTGCATAGAAAGGTTAAAATTTGCATTTTTTCTTTTCTTATAACATCACATAGCAAAAGGTAGAAGGAAAATAAAAAAGAACTTGTAGTAGCAATGCATCTATTTGGCTTGATTGCTTGTGGCTTACCCATTGGGTAGGTTAGCATGTAGGATTTGCATTCATAAAGTCAATTTGTAGGTTCCTTATCTTATTATTCTGAAATTAAAATGCACCTATTGCATGCATTTAGTGAATAGTCATTGATTGCTTCTTTGCTTACTTTCTTGGATAATAATGAACCACACACACCACGATTCATGTAAACGCTAGTGAGGTGGACTTCATTACCATCCACTAGTAGAGTGCAAGTGATGGTGGGTTTCATCTCCATCCACTTGGCTCAAATCCCATGAACCCGATCCATATTGCCAAGGCCGGTTCCAAGATCCATCATAGCCCATGGGTTATAGCATGCATCACCCTTCGGGGAGGTGTATCGCAGACTACGGGTGAACTGGGTGAGGAACTGGTAGGACCTGTGCTCCCTGGCCATGTGTGGACCTCATCACCACACATTATAGGTGGGATAACGCAACCTGGAGTTCATAGCTGGGTTGTCGAGCTATGAGTATACAGGTGAAATCCAATTGAACATGAGATTACAATCCAACAATATTTCAAACACGTGACACAAGGTCATTCTTTACAAAACAACACATCTGAAACACATGAAATAGTTTAGGGATTCACACTTAAAACTTAAAAGAGATAATCATCTATCTTATTGAGTGTTTCTTTCTTGTATACTATTTCATTAAGAATTTGTAAAGAAGATAATCACTTTGGGGTACTAATAGAGGAGCGCAATGGTGCGCACCCGCAACCAAGCCCAATCATGGGTGGAAGCTATGGAGAGTGGATTAGGAGACATGAATCATCTCCGATATAGCCCTAGGGACTTGGTTATACCTCCCTGGTGAGCTTCCACTCCACCTAGCCCCAAGACAGTAGGGCATGAGCCTCATCTCCGAAGGGATCCTCTCCAGGACACCCCGAGGGATGATGAGCATTACTTGGGAGAGTGTTCCTAGTATGTAGATATCTCACAGGCCTTCCTTGGTGAAAGGCAACTATGCACTGAGGTGCTAATAGATAGAGTGGTGCCATGCATCCATGTACCCACTAGGGCTGACATGCCTAAGCAGAGGTAGGAGTATGACTTCACACACTGGCCAGAGCAAGTCGACATGACTCTACCTCCATGCCACCTTGATAGGATACAACAGCTCTTGTAGCCCGATGGGAATGACACCCATCGGTCTGGGTGAGCCAACTCAGCCCTACCTTTCCTCGTCCAAGAGGGAAGACATGAGGAGATCCCAAATTTTCCTTAGGAACAATATACCATGCATGCCCGATGTGCCTCTATGCCAGCTGAATGTAATGAACACATGTTCCAGCCTGAGCCTCAAGTCAATGTGGTGAACCTCGAGAGAGGCAAGCACCCTATGGAGAACATAGAGTACCTTGGACAAGGTCGACCCCAGGGTGAGACTCCTAGGCCTCCTACTGCACTATGGATCAAATTAGGCAAGTGGTTGTGAGATACATAGAATGCCAAGCTCAGTTCAAGCAGCTTTGATGGGATAAAGAGCAACTAGATCGCTTGCACCAGCTTGAGAAAGAAAGGATCGAACAACAGACCAATGAGCTATTCCAGAAAACTTTGAGAGAGAGGGTCCCTACCCCTAAGACACATAGGTAGGAGGTCCATCCGAGGCAACCCATGCTCATTCGAGAGAGGTCCCCAAGACCTTATCAAATGTTGCTTCCATGACCTCCTAGGCCAGATCGGGAGATGCCTCCTAGGCCAAACATAGGGTGCCCACCATGGGTAGATACCCCCATTCATAGGCCGGCTCGAGAGATGCCTTACGGGGCTTATACTGAGCATGAGCCAGAAATAGAATATGTTGAGATGCCTTACCGAGGTAGGGGGTGACTTACCACCACCTCACCCTAGGTTGGAGGAGCCTAGACCTCCACCACAAGATGTGAACAAAGATGAGGAGATCAAGTCCTCAGGTCCTTACAAAGCATTGTTAGAATGCTTGGAGTCAGTAGAGAACAAGACCTCTGGGTCGGGATCTCAAAAGCCCACTATGCATCAATTGCGTAGTCAACCTATCCATCCATCAGTACCTGCGCCTCCCTATCCAGAACAATTTAAGTTGCCTCAGTTGGCTACCTTTAAGGGAGAAGAGGATGCGCAAGAACATGTCACTAGGTTCTTAGGCCAATGCTTCGACATTCATGATGATGATGCTTTGCTTTTGAGGACATTTGTGACTACCCTCATCGGCCCTACCTTCGAGTGGTTTTACCAACTCCCTAAGCATAGCATCCATAATTTGGACCAACTTGTGGATGCATTCCTGGAGCGCTTTGCCTTCAATACCAAGAGGAAGGCAACGTTGGCCGATGTAGCTGGGTTAAAACAATATGATGATGAGTCAATAACAAATTATGGCAATAGATGGTGAACCTTGCTCGCCAAGCTGCCTTATCTTCTCCCCATGTCGGAGTTGACTCAGATGTTCTCCAAAAGTTTCTTAAAGCCAATCTCTTTGTTGCTACAGTTGCAACAATACCCCACTCTTGAAGATGCCTTAGCACAGGCTAGGATCATCGAAGAAATCAAGATTCAAGAGGGTGAGATTGTGAAGCCTCGCAAGAAGGAGTGGAGCAAGAACACTAAGAACACCCCAATGCAACCTAAGTCAGCAGTAGTAAATCAGGTTGCCATTAGTGTCCCGGGGCCAGCGCCAACCGTGCCACCTCAAAAGCCTAATTATCAGGCCACCCTGGGAACTATGCCAAGGATAACCAGAATGGTCAAGGGAAAAATCAACAACATCACCCCAAGCGACAATTTATGCCCATTGCAGAGTCTATGGATTCAGTGTTTGATCACCTCTTGGTGGCTAATGCGATCCATCTACCTGATAGTCGACCTATCGACCCTAATGCACCTAAGCCCAAAGGATACAGAGAAGACCTATATTACAAATTTCATAGGCAAAATGGGCATGATGTGCAAATGTGCTATAAATTCAAACATCTGGTGCAAGACCTGATTGATAGGAATGCCCTCTAGGTAGATAACCCTATCACACCAAACAACCAACAGATGGGGGTCTTTAAAGACCCCTTGCCTACCCACGCAGAGCAGGCCAAACTAGTGCCCCAAGTGAACGAGGTTCACCATGCCCCTCCTAAGCAAGGATATGTTGGCATGGTCAGTATTGTGACAAGAAATAGGTGGTATCCAAGTCCAGCCACACCACCTATGGCTCAGAGTGATGTCCCTTCGACATCATAGCCTATACCGCCTCCTGGACCGAGCCTCCCACCTAGGCCTGTAGTCACCATCAAGAGCAAGCTCGCTCAGAGCTTAAGAACAACATCTGCCCGGCTCTCCATCTATGAGCTCATCCAACAATCACAACCTCATAGAGAAGCCTTGATGGAGATCCTTAAGGCAATTGAGCTTCAGCCCTAGGAGTCTAACTCCTTCAACAACTTTGTGGGGCATGTGCGGCAATGCATGAAACCGATAATTACTTTTCGAGAAGATGAACTTAAACCGGTTCCACATGATATGGTGGATCCCCCTTTACACATTGTCGCACATGTGAATGGAACACCATACAAAAGAGTCTTGATAGATACTGGGTCTTCGAGCAACATCATAACTACAACAGCTCTGAAGCACCTGAAGCTTCCAACATCTCATATTGTCACATCTACCTACACCCTCCGAGCATTCAATGATGCCATATGCTCAATGGTTGGTACAATCATCTTACCTATTCAAGTAGGGGAAAATATCATCTCGATGATGTGCCACATCCTGGAGGGTGAGATGGCATACAACATTTTGTTAGGAAGACCATGGATCAGGGACATGAAGTGCATCCCTTCCATCGCTCACCAGTGCCTCAAGTACACTCACGAAGGGCAAGTTCATGTCATCCCCATGGACCTAGAGCCCTTCAAGTACTGCAACATGGTGCAGCAATTACCCGAGTCGACCTTGCCATCGATACATCTAGATTTTCAATTGAATAAATCTAGCCGAGGTTCGACCCCACCGCTATAGCATACCATGCCCTCCTCATCATCGGCCCCACCCCAGATGCCTAATACATCAGTGGATCCTTTGCCTAGGAACCCAGAGAAGTGGCCCATTGAGGAGGACCAACCAATCATATCCACTATCTCTACAGAGGAGATACTTAGCCCGGATGATGAAGAGACACCACACGAGGCAAACAATGAGCCGGATCAAGTCTCACTCTCATCCCTCTTCTATCCGTAGCCCTAGGTTACAGTACATCTAGCTTCTACCAGATTGGGAGAGTACATGGTTAGGAATGTTACCACTACTCCTGCTTTAGAGTCGATGCAAGACATGGGTAGACCCCGTATTCCCATAGGCACTATCGTGCCTCTTGGTATTCCCCCTAATCAAATGAACTTTATCTATGGGGGCCTTGACTATGGCATCAAACCTTACCAACAATAGGAGGAAGATGAGGAACCTTTTGGAGAGGATATCAACTACTTGTCTAACCCTGACTTCACCTTGAAGTACCTTGACCTATGCAACTGGCATGGTTATGGGTTAGGCTTGTATGAGCAGGGCACCAGAATCCCTTGTCAACCATAATATCAAATGCCCTATGACAAGTCGAGAGTGGGATGCAACAATCCATTGCCTCTAGATGTCCTCTTAGACAACCTAAATCGCTTGAATATAGGCTACGAGGGCGGGTTGGCCCAAGACCCTTATGCCAATCCCAATACAGTCTACTCCTTGGGAGATTACTTTCCATGGCTAGATGGGAACCCCATGATCCCCAGTGACATTCCCCCACATTTTGAGAGAGGGGAAGGGTCATGGAGTTGTCCCCATGTCTATGATGAGTCAGATCCAGGCACCTCATATGAGTGGACCTCAGAGGATGAGTCGGGTTATGAGGTAGCACCATATGACCCTTTTGAGTCGGACAGTGATCATTCACAAATTGTCCCCATTAATGACCAACAAGAAAGCCTCATACATTTGTTCCCTTTCCCTAATCCTATTTGGTGGTAGCTCCTTCCTCCTGAAGAGCCGGTTCATCCGTAGGAAGATAGACCTCCTGGGGAGGAGCAGTTAATTTACTTGAGCAGTTGGGCCCTCGGGAGCCTGAGGCACTACAAGATGAGAATGAAGGAATCCTCATCCACGATGATGATTATGAGGAATTAGCATATATGGGACCACACCTACCTGATCGCCCGATCCCAAGGGGCAACAATGAGGTTCCCATATATGACAGTGACTATGAGGATGAGACAGAGAGGGCATACCTAGGTCCTCATTATTTGTGACATCATCATGAGAATATTGACATAGATGAAGTCTATCATCAGTTACATGTTGGCCCATGCTTGAGGGCAAGGCCTATCAATCTAGGCCAGATTCATCATGAGGTCTTCCCTAACCCACCCACACACATGGAGCTCCTTGAGCCTAATGATCTCATCCTATAGTCTATTCCCAGATAGGATCCAGAGATCCCAATCCCCCTAGAGCCACATCTAGGGGTGAGAGATAACACCAATACATAGTCACATGCACGTGGTCCTAGAGAGCAAACACATTTCATCAATATGATCTCCATTGATTTGACCACACCACTCCACAACCCAGTCGATCCTTCCAAACCACTCCATCTAGACCTAGATGTGATTGATTGGGATCACGCTGATTCACCCCCATCACCCTCTGAGTATTGGGCCTATGGTGGATTGTTTCACTTCTCCATAGGACCAACTCATGATGTCTTCCATGCTGAGGAGGAACCCGAGGTTCCCATAAAAGATTTAAATCTAGCTAATGACATCCATTTGATACCTACTCCCCATCAGTTGGAGGAGGGGTCTCATATGTCAATCGAGCCTACGGTTGATAGAGATATCAGCTCAGATCCTAAAAACCCATAATATATCAAGCTAGGGGAAAGCCTATCCCCCGAAGAGCAAGCTGATTATATAGCCCTTCTCATAGAAAAGAAGGCAGCTTTTGCATGGTCTTACAAAGACATGTCGGGACTAGATCCAAATCTGGTCACCCATAATCTCACGCTTGACCCCACAGTCAAACCTGTCAAGCAAAAGCTGAGAAAGATGCACCCAACAGTGGCCTTGATGGTCAAATATGAGCTACAAAAACTGTTGGATGCCCAGTTTGTCATTTTTGTAGACTATCCACCATGGTTGTCCAACATGGTTCCCATCAAGAAGCCTGATGGGAGGATTCACATTTGCACCGACTTTCGAGACCTAAACAAAGTGAGTCCTAAGGATGATTTTCCTTTGCCAAGCATAGATGCCTTGGTAGATGCCACCGTAGGACATGAAATGCTCTCCCTTATGGATGGCTTCTCTGGGTATAATCAGATTCGTATCAACCCAGAAGACCAGCTCAAAATGGCGTTCACAATGCCTTGGGGGACATTTTGTTACAAGGTCATGCCATTTGGCCTTAAGAATGTCGGTGCCACCTACCAGCGTGCCATGACATATATCTTCCATGACTACATGCATAAAATTTTGGAAGATTACATGGATGACTTATTGGCGAAATCTTTATTACGTCATGAGCACCTAGATGTCTTGCGCAAAGTCCTCGATCGCCTAATTGAACATAATGTGAGACTGAATCCCAAGAAGTGCATCTTTGGCATCACATCTGGAAAGCTCTTGGGATTTATAGTTTCCAAATGAGGCATCGAAGTGGACCCTAACAAAGTCAAGGCAATCCTTGAAATGCCTCCCCCGACTACCATCAAGCAACTTCGTAGCTTGCAGGGGAGGATTGCATCCATCAAATGCTTTATAGCACAACTGTCGGACAAGTGTAGACCCATGAACAAACTTTTACACAAGGGGGTCACATTCCACTGGGACAATGAATGTCAGGATGCCTTTGACACAATTAAACAATACCTGGCTTCGCCACTAGTGTTAGCTCCACCCAGACCAGGGGTGTCATTCTGATTATACATCTCAGCTACTGAGGTCGCATTGGGTGCCATGTTAGCCCAAAACAATGAATTTCATAAGGAACAGGCCACATATTATCTCAGTCGCACCCTGGTGAGCTATGAGATTAAGTACGCATACATAGAAAAGTTATGTCTAGCGATGGTTTTTGCTACCAAGAAGCTATGACACTATATGCTCAGTCACACTACGTATGTTGTATCCAAAGAGAATCCATTGTGATACATGATGAGTCATACTTATCATAGTAGTCGCATGGATGAAATGGATCATGTTGTTGATAGAATTTGACCTAGAGTTCATAGGACAGAAGTCAATCAAAGGATAGGTCATTGTTGATCAACTTGCAGAGGCTCCTCTCCAGGAGGACCAACCTCTTAGCATGGAGCTTCCCGATGATGGAGTCTTCCAAATATCAGAATCGCCTGATTCTGATGAGCCTGAGTCACAGGCGGATATGACTCTCTTCTTCGATGGCTCCAAATGCGAGCAAGGGGGTGGCACGGGAATCATGTTTTTCACACCGCATGGGGCTCCCATACCCCTATCATTTAAACTCGATTTCCCCTGCACCAACAATAATGTCGAGTATGAAGCCTTACTCATAGGGCTTAAAATGGCTATCACCATGAAAATCACCAAGCTCAATATTTTTGGTGACTCCTTGCTCATTGTCAACCAGGTCAAGGGAATCTTCCAGTGCAAGTGCCCAGTTTTGCAAGCCTACAAAGCCCTTGTGGACAAATCCCTAGAAAAGTTTGAATGGTATGACATCGAGGCACTCCCTCGATCATCTAATCATTTTGTGGATACAATGGCCTCTTTAGGATCCTTGATTCCACAAGACCCCATAGGGGAGATGACAACCATTCAAGTCAAGATGCTATCACAATCAGCGGTTGAGCATGAGAGCACTCAAGCCATGCCAGAAGTCCACTTGATTCAAATAGAACCTCATCAAGAGAGATTCTCACACATTCATGAGTGCTTGAATCATGCCGCTTGGGGGACTCTGTTCCCCCAAACCCCTTTTGATAGCAGCACAATGCTATTCTTACAAGTTCTATCCCAATCTGCATTTGCTCGGGATGAACTTCATGAGGGACAGGCGATTCATGCAATCGAGGCTTCCACACAGCAGGACTGGTCCACACCAATTAGAGAGTACCTAAAGCTTGGTAACCTCCCTCCTGGATTATCGCACGCTACCAAAAGGACATTTAAATGGAAGGCAGCAAAGTTTGTCTTGTTAGGAGACATCCTATACCATCGGAGCTATGAAGGAATCCTCCTTCATTGCTTAGAGTATCAAGAATCAACTTGGGCAATGGCCCAAGCACACGATGGTACTTGTGGTGGCCATTTTAGTGGCATGGCCATCACAAAGCGCATTCTTCGCATGGGCTATTATTGGCCAACTTTAGAGCGAGATTGTTGTGCATATGTGAGGAAGTGCATGAAATGTCAACACCATGCTAACTTGACACATGTACCTTCCCAGGCCTTACAACCGATCCAAGCGGCTTGGCCATTTTCACAATGGGGGTTGGATTTAATCAAGAAAATCTCCCCTGCATCCTTGGGCCACCACACATTTATCATCATGGCTATCGAGTATTTTACAAAGTGGGTGGAAGCAATTCCCCTTACCACTACGATAGGACCCCGCATAGCGGAGTTCATATTGCATAATATCATTTGTCATTTTGGTATTCCATCCAAGATCATTTTGGATAATGGGACATCATTCAAGAATAAATATGTGCATGCTTTGATAACAAAGTATAATATCCAACACAACTTTTTGACACCCTATTATCCACAAGCAAATGGGCAAGCAGAAGCATCAAACAAGACATTAATTGCCATATTGAAGAAAATAGTCAAAGAGAATCATACCGATTGGCATACACAAATGCCGCTTGCCCTTTGGGCTTACCGCACTAGCATTCAGACACCCACTGGGGCAACTCCATTTTCACTAGTGTATGGTGTTGAGGTAGTCATGCCTCTAGAGTTGGAAATCCCATCACTACGCATATCCATGCAAGAATTTATTGATGATGATACTACGTGACAAGCTCACCTAGATCAACTTATGTTGTTGGATGAGCATCGCATTAATGCGCTTGAGCATCTACGTGTGTATCAAGAGTGGCTCAAAAGAGCCTACAATATGAAAGTCCATCTCAGAGACTTTTAGGTTGGTGATCTCATCCTAAAAGAGAACCAACAGAATTCTAGCTTGCCGCCCCACCTACGGGACAAATTTATGGTAAACTAGTTAGGTCCCTTTGTCATCACTAGTCAAATAGGGCCTAGAACTTATCGCCTAGCTTCACTTGAAGGTGTCGAGGATCCTAAACCTTTGAACATCCTTCACTTGTGGCCATTTCATGCTTAGAGAGCACCCAAAAGGCTCCTAGCGGGTTCTCACCATCTAGGTCAAGTAAAAATGCTCCTAGACTATCTACGATCATCTAGGTCAACCCTAAAATCCCCAAAGGCATCCCTAAGCCCTTTGGTCATAGCCAAATGCCCCTAGGTAGTCGTAGACACACTTTTAAGTGTTCACATGTCTAGGTCACCCAAAAGGCTCCTAGGAGTTCTCACCATCTAGGTCAAGTAAAAATGCTCCTAGACTATCTACGATCATCTAGGTCAACCCTAAAAGCCCCAAAGGCATCCCTAAGCCCTTTGGTCATAGCCAAATACCCCTAGGTAGTCGTAGACACTTTTTAAGTCCTGCTACATGTCTAGGTCACCCAAAAGGCTCCTAGTTCTCACAATCTAGGACCAAAAGCAAAGACCCTAAAGACTTTTAAGTTAGTCCAAAGGCTCCAGAGGTCACCATCTAGGTCAACCCTAAAAGCCCTAAACTTGCATACCCTAAACAAGACCTCCTAATATCTAGATATCTATCACAAAACCCAAGACAACCCAACACTAGGAGTTTTAAGTCCTCTAGGTCACCCAAAGGCTCCTAGCGGGTTCTCACCATCTAGGTCAAGTAAAAATGCTCCTGGACTATCTACGATCATCTAGGTCAAACCTAAAAGCCCCAAAGGCATCCATAAGCCCTTTGGTCCCCCCAAATGTCCCAATGGCTCCCAAATAAGCCCGTTGGTCACATGTGTATACATATCAATCAAAAATAATTAAAAAAATCATCAAAACATCAAAATACAAAAACATTTGCATCGCATTGCATTTTCATACATACATATCCATCAAAATTTCAAAAATTCAAAAATATTGCATCACACCACATAGCATTTTATCATCACTTGCATCTAGGCATATTCATCATTAGCACTTTACATTTTAGAGTTGCGCATACATGTCTAGCACCATGATGGTACATTACTTACCACTCAAAATCAATGTCATGAAAGTACTCATAGTTCAAATACCACAATTAGCATTTTTCACCCACATTTTTCACATTTTCATAATCGTGTCCATTCCCTTCACTTAGCCATTTGTTTTAAAATAATGTCAGTAGGGTTTTCAGTCACTCAACCATATCTAGTCTCTACTCAGATTTTGTAGAAGGCTAGCTTGATTTTTAGGAGGTAGAGTCTTGCATTGATTATGCCTTGCGTACATCATATCCCAAACACAATTAATCATTAACAATCTAAGTTTTGCACAAAGACAGATGAAATCCATGAAGTGGTCTAGGTTACCTTAAGTGAAAAGGTCATCCTGCTCATCCCCCTATGTGAATGGTTCAAGAATGCTGAGAGTTGGCAAAAGGACAAGCTCTTCCCCACCCAATTCCTCAAAATCAATAATGGTTTTCACCACTATCAAAATTTCCAAACACCCTTGATCCCTAAAGTCGTAAGGATTCATACTACACGTCCCCATGAAGGATGGGTAGTCATCCCCAAGGCCTAAAATATCAACACCATTCCACAAAAAAATCCCAAAAGCTTCCCATCAACATTTCCAAACACCTTTGATCCCTAAAGTCATAAGGATTCGTACTACACGTCCCCATGAAGGATGGGTAGTCATCCCCAAGGCCTAAAGGATCAATGCCATCCACAAGCCAAAAATCCCACAAGTTCAACTTTGAAATCAAAATCCTCAAAAAGCAACAATAAAAAATAACAGTGGTTATCACCACTACTCAAACCCCTTGCTCAAGAGAAAAAGAAAAAACTCAAAATAAACAGTGATTATAGTCACTAAAAAGAGAAAAATAAACAGTGATTTTCATCACTATATATGAGAGCAAGTAATCCCAATCAATTGAATAACCAAAAAACACCTGAGCTTGAATCCCTAGAACTCTCAACATTTGGAAAACCATTAGGTGATCCTCATTATAGGTTTGGTGGATAGCCTATCCATCAATGGTGGTAGCCTCATGCATGATGATATGTCTATCACATTAGCTTTCGGGCGTATGTGTAGACCAATGTTTGCATGTGGATGAGCTAGCTTTGGTAACCTAGATTGCCTAGTGGTCTAGTCATACTTAGTACAAAACCTACGATGGTGGCATTCATTTGGTGATCCTCAGTATAGGTTTGGTTGAGAGCCTACTTGGCACTGGCGGTATCCTTATGCATCTCACAAGAATGAACTCACTTGCACACACAGGGATATGAAGTACCTTGGTCATCCTAGCAGATTCATACCTTGTCAAAAAATCTTGCATGGTTAGTATACAACTTTTGATAAGTTGACTAGAGTGTTTGAGTCTCATGAAAACCTAATGAGCATTTCCTAAACAACATATCATTCATATCACTTCACCTCATTCATTTCAATTACATTATTCACAAATCCATTATATAAAGTCTCATGACAACATTACATATGAGTTGGTGCAAAATACATCATCTATGGTGCTAGCATAATACAACATGTAGTCTACACATTGCATCCTCTAGATCAAGAAATCATCCATATCAATATACATCCATGCATGTACAAAATAAAATCAAATCACATTACAAAATATGCATACATAGGCATTCATCATCATTACATAAATCAAATTGCATACATTTGCATACATCTCATAAAACAATAAACACATGATGATAAACCACATAAAAAGCTCATATATATATATATATATATGTGTGTGTATATGTATGGGACAAAAAAGATACATCATGTTGCCCATCGGCTACAATAAAGTGAGTCCTCAGACTTCACACTGCTAAAACATCCAAAAACACAAAAAGAGTCATGCGAGCCACTACCATGGTCATGCAGGATCGGTACTATGACTCGCACTCCCACCTGCAGTAGGAGTCCTCTATGAACTCCCATATCTACTACCACCTACCCTGTCAGCTCTCCGCCTAGACCCTGGTGCCTCCCACCTAGAGGAGGACTACCCTGTCCTACTATGGCAACTCTGGTATGACCCACTGGCACCTCCATCATCCCGTATATGCCCACCAAGGCGTACTACCTCAGTCTCCAACTCATCCGCATAAGCCTACCCCTATCGGCACCATGCCTAGTAAGTCTCCACCATAGAATGGAGTCATGTCACCTCTGCCTATAGCCTAGTCACCTCCCCACTACTAGAATCCTCCCATGTAGGGCTTCAAGATCGTAGTTGTGCCCGAAGAGATGCTATCTCGGCCTGAGCCACCTATACCTCGGCTCGCTCAACTGCTAGCTCTACCTATACATCATGCACCTATGTCCATAGGAGATCTCTCTCCTACCTCACCCTGAGTAGCTCATCTCGTAGCTCTACCTCTATATCCCTCGATGCCATCGATGGTGCCTGCACCTCCTCATCCCCAACATCATCATCCCCCAAGTCACCTCGATCTCCTAAGTCCAGGAGATCCACATGCTCCCCTACCCTGTGTCCCTGCCAATCACCTGCCTCACCCTGGTCCTCACCAAAAACATCCTGATGTGCCTCCCTAGCTGCACCCCTCCTCAGTGGCCCCTCTCCATGCCCTTGGCCTATCACCCACCAAGCATCATACTCCACTGTAGTCCCGACATCATCCACATCCAGAATGTCCACTACAAGATCTGCATCCCATGCCACTACCTCTACCATCGGCCATGCCAATGTCCTCTCATCCCCATAATATCGATAAGGCACCGGCTCACTAGGCACCCCCTGGCATAGCCCAAACTATCACATCACCCAAGCAAAAGGGAAGTACTCCCACTCCATGCCATGTCATCCAACCAACCATCTGCCTCACCGCACCCTATAGAGCTGTACAATAGCATCTGCCCACTCTGGACAATCTCTGTATGGCCTCCAAAATACCTGACCTACCCCGAGTCGGGCAAACAGATCTACATAGTAGGCCACCTCACCTACGAATCATCGACTCTATCCCCTCTCTTGAGCCCTCTACCATAGGATACCATATCCTATCTCCCTATCTACTAGCTATGCCCGAGTCATCCAAGGTAGCCCCTATGGTCACCCCACAACTATGTGCTACCATCCCCAACACTATAGAAAAAAGCTACACCCAATACCCTTCCACCGATGGTAACAGATCTCGTACAACTCATCATAGAGTTGTGCCAATAGTGTAGTACCCCATGCCATCACCAGTGGCTCCACCATAGTAGACCTCACCAACGCAAACACTATCTCCACTAGGTTCCATGGGAACCTCACTCCAGAAGAATCTGGTAGTAGCATATTGGAGATGAGCATCATGAGTAGTGTATGCCTCACCCCCAATACCTTCACCTCATGCCAGAATCCTACCAACATACCACCCTTCAAGCAGTCCAGCTCTGTCATCTCTAGATCATAACTGAAGTACCTCTCGAGCACTGCCTACCTCCGGTCTCGTGGTGTCATGTGGATCAACCACCCTTCTATCAAAATCTAAAGAATCTGATAGACATCCTCCAGCATCACCATCATCTCCCCAATGGGTAGGTGGAAGGTATTGGTGCATGGATCCCATAGATCAATCAGGGCAATCATATATGCATGGTCTCCTATGACAACCTCTAATCGGGTCACCTGCTTGAGGCCGAGGGCATCCAACCACTCCCAGTCCTCTATGGTCAAGGCATCCCTCATGGAATCAAAGAGAGTAGGTACTCGATACCGACTCCTCACCACCTGACAGGGATAAGCAACTCAATAATACACCACCAAAATGGCCTCGCATGGCCCCAAAAACATTCAAAAGAAAAGACTCAAAATGGCCCCTCTTTGAGGCCGATTTGTGGCCATTCCTCCTAGGAATGGCCCCCAACCCTATGGCCAACCCATCAAGGGATGGCCTATGATCAGCCCACACTAGCCATCCCACCTAGGGATGACTCCAAAAAAATTGGGCTCAAAAAGGCCTTTCAGGCCATCAAAAATAGCAAAAACAATGCAAAATTGATCTACAAAATGCAATCTAATTGCACAAAAACATGGGTAAAACACAAAATTTGGTACATATCTCATAAATTAGGTTTAATTACCTACAATCTAGTGTGATATGCTTCCAAGCCAAAAACATACCATAAAAGCAAGAAAATCAACTCCTAACACTAGGAAAATGCAATAAGAGAGACTTGGCATACCTGTCTCGCACCGACTCCTCCATTGGCTGAGTCTGCCCACTGAATCATGGTGACTATGGGATGAATTTGATAGTGCTCCACTACTCAGAATCACTCTCCTACTCCTCACCTCTCAAACTGCCAAAGAAAGCATGCAAAAATGAGCCTAACCTTCATATTTTGGGTTTATATAAAGATGCAGGGGTCACCACCATCCCAGGGTGGGATGAGCACACATTTGGCTGAATGTGCCACCCTGGGATGGTGGTATAACATGCCCTCATCCCACCCTAGGACGGTGGTAGCAAAAATAGGCCAAAACAACCCAAAATGACCCAAAACAGGTCCAAAACTGCACCAAAACAGCTCAAATTGGGTCCAAATTTCACATAGATCAAAATGCAACCCTGAGGATCCTAGGAGGGATGGAAAAGTTGTTAATTCATGCCCTAATAAGGCCATTGTGGCTGGAACACCCCCCGAACATGCAGTTTTCAGCTCCTTTCCTCCAGGAAAACTCAACAAAGTCACCAAAATCCTCTCCAAATTGCCCTATTTTTCAAGGGACAAAGCTGAAGGTAAGCATAACACAAGTCAATTGGGTCAAGTGACTCATCACTTTTCTCACTGGTCATTCCCTCATCGACTCATCGCTTGAGGGGGTAGTCATACTCAGTCCAAATCAGCAAGCACACACTCAATTATGCGAATTGTGTTCGTTCAATGAATCTTCGATAAAGACAATCATGCTCCTGCTTGGGGCAGCAAACAAGCACACAAAATCACATTATAACGCTTGAAATTACTGGCATCATGAAGTCATAGGCCCTAAACCTTCATGACAGACAATTTTCAAGCATAGGCACACTCATTCAATGAGTCAGAAGCAAAGATTCAAGAACACACGCCCTTTTCATGATTGGGGCATCTAAAGTTGGTTAGGTTATCGAGTAACCTTAATCATTCTACATTTTGGTCATCTATTTTTGCTCAACATTGTGCTGCACACAATGCATCTCAAAAAGGGGCATCTGTAGACACTAAAATGTGGTAAACCCGATTAAGCATCCACAAGAAGTGATCAAATTGACATCATATGGCCCCTTGGGCAGCCCTCAGGAGGCTCACAGTGGTTCTAGCCACTCCGAAAAGGGTTTTGGAGGCTACCGGCCCAATTTTGGGAGGTTTTAGCCCAAAATTCACCACCGTCCCACCCTAGGATGATGGTAGATTCCCATCATCCCACCCTGGGATGGTGGTGAGCCCTCGTCCCAGGGTGGGACGGTGGTGAAGTTTGACCCAAAAAAAGTCAAAATTTGGCCAAATGGCACCCAAAAACTGCCATTTGACCACCCAAATAGAGCATGCGAGGTAGAGGATAGGGAATCCTTATGAAATCCATCTTGATGAGGGCCAAATTGGGAGATTCTCTTCCACACCCTGTGCATGCCTCCCATTTGACAAGTGGCACCTCCTGCCATGCATGCCCTTGCATGCCTTTTTGCACATGAGCCCCTTTGGGCTATAAAATGGGTTCCATATCCACAAAAAATAATAGATAGGAGTTCTAGGATATGCAATGGAGTGCTTCCAAGATTTCCCCTCACCTTATTGCACCTTTTTGCCCTCGGAATCTCCCTTTTGCCAAGGAGGTTACCGGGTGACTTCAAGAAGGTAATCCGAGCGTAACTTTTCCATCCGGGTGAATTTCTTCACCAAATTCGATGAAAACACACCTTAGGTTGTTTAGGAACATATTCCAGTGGTTTGGTAACAAAAAGTGACCGGATTTGGTGGGTATCCCCTCCTAGGGTGCCCCCCAAATAGTTGCAGTCACCATCGCCCCCCGGGATGAGGGTAAATTATTAAGAAATTTCTTTACTATTTTTAATTTGTTATTTTCTACATTATTCCATGATGCTACAGTCCAAATTTCAGGTCATTTGGAGTTAAAATGAATTAGTTATGCTATTTTTAAGTTTTCGTAGGCTCGTAGGGCCCATCCGGGCACCCCAGTTTGATGCAGGTGGATCCGGGATCCAATTGGAAAATATGATCATATGGGTTGTCTTGAAATGCCAATTTATGCATACTGACCAAATTTCATGAGTTTTGGATGAGTGCAGGTTCGATATTTTGTTGTCCTCCTTTTCGTAGGTTGCAGGCGGGCGACGCTAAATCGAGGGGTCTACGGGTGCAATTTCTGATATTTTTTGGGTGATATCCTCCCAAAACCTCCTCTTTAACATCTCTGAAAATTTTCAAGTCATTTGGATATCATTTGATGCACTTTTAATTCATATGCCATTTTGCCCCTATGGGGATTGCATGTTTTCACCATACACCCTTGCTATTTGACCCCTTTTTGCTTCCTTGTGTGTAGGTGCAGGTCCTCATAAGGCTTTGGGAAGAAATATCAGACATCATAGAACCTAGATACAAGCAGCGATGGCATTGGCTCGCCCACCTCGATTGTGGGTACGCGGAGAAACATTGGATGTGCACCCGGATTCCGTGAAAGACTTGGTCTTTGGGCACCCAATATTGTAAAAATTGTATCACCATTTTGAGCCCTCAAGGGGACTTCTGTAACCTTGGATTGGATCCAACAAATTAATGAGAAAAGACTTGCTTTAGATTCATTTCCTTTTGTTTGGTATTCTTTCCTTTTGCATGCATGCTTCCTTTTTTATGCTCATTAGCGAGATGGGGTAGATACGCTTATTGTTCCACATAATTTGGTGCACCATTTTTTCCCTAATTAAAATTTTATGAGGTGAAATGTACACTCTAATTGGAGTTGGAGGTGGATTTAGACACTCATACCTCCCTTGTCTTGTGACAACATTAACCATACCGATGAATCATTGAGTTGGCGGTTCAACCCTCACTTGATTCACATGACCGACATTGTTACTCGGTGGCTCATGATTCGGTAAAGCATTCTTTAAGATCCCCATATTTTGGTTGTCTAGATCCTGAGGGTTGTCCACAATTAGCTCTCCTCTTTCGATCATATTTTGTACTTGTAACCACCAAAAAGGCTCTTTCTATCTAGTCTATCTAGTCGCCTCGGCATGATGTGTTTTAGGTGTCTACAAATACCCCTTTTGAGATGCATTGCGATTTTGAACAATGCTAAGAAAAACTAGATGCCCTAGGTCTAGAAAAAGGATGCACATATTAGAATCATTGCATTCAACTCGATAAAAGGCTTAATTTGAAAGGGTTTGCACTCATCATCAGGTATTCAGGTAGCTTTGGTTCTACAATAGGAGTTAGGCCTATATAACTGAAAGAAGGAGAGCTACAAATAAATTATCAGATATGCTATTTGCCCCAGTAGAAGGGTAAGCTTATGATAGTCTTTGGCAATGATTCGTAATACGAACACAATTTTGATAAGATCTAGGGATCTACGATAAAGGGATCTTATTTTTATTTTGATTATGATTTAATATTATGACTACCCTCTCAAGTGACGAGTCGATGAGGGTAATGACAATAAATGAAGTGACGAGGTAACTTTACCACTATGAATGATCTTGCACAAATTAAGATTTAGAATTTTAATACTTGGCATGGCCTACTCAACTATTATTGCAAATATTAATAGTAATTGCCTATTTTTATCCCATGGAGTGGTCCAACCATGAAGGCCTTCTTAGGGAATCAAAATGAAAGCAATCCCAATTAGGCATATGTTGAATCATATTGTTGATGATCTGCAAAAATATCATAGGATAATTGCGATGAATATTTCATTCCCCTAGAGCAGTCTGGCTGTGAAGGTCTTCTTAGAGTTTGAAGTGAAGCATAGCAATTCTATGATGATGAATTTGCACCAAATGTCCTTATGGTAATTTACTCATCCTACCAGATTGCATGGATCACAAGTCACTGCAACCGCCAAGTGTATAGGATAAATGACTGAATACGAGGCACATTTGGCTTTTGATTTATTTTATTTTATTGTTAATTTTAAATTGAATTTGTTTATTTTGTTGGGAGGTGCGACGCTCAATGAAAGGATTTCCATAGTGACGACCTCAGTTGAATGGAAATTGTACTCTCATCTAGTTATTTTTCTTTGCCTTATGATGACATTTTCCAATGTCGTTGTGCTTTGTTTGGTTTATTTTGATTATTTTGTATTTTTTGTGTAATTTTGATCTAATGAATAATTTTATTTTGACCTTTTAAGGCTCTCCACGATCGGAATTGGGAGTATATATTGTAGCTCATTGACCATGCCTATCAAATACGGGTAAATTTCTTGATTGTGGCTCGAAGCCGCGATCGCAAAATCCTAATTGGGGGACCAAAAAAATCAGCCGTAGGCCGAATCAAATTTGAAAAGGATAAATAAGGATTTTCTTTTGAAAAATTCATTATTTACTTGACAGTAATAGCAAATTTGAGAGCTTTGAGAGGTAAATAATAGAATTTGAACCGGGATGCTACCAAAAAATTGACCCATTCCACACTTATGGTCAACCAGCCAGATGCTTCGACCAATGGAGGAGTTGGTGCCTCCAAGGTAACTAAAAAATCGAGGCCTCGCTTAACAATTACTAGATTAAAATTAACCATATTAAGAAAATGGTAGATGAACCTCATTAAACTGCCGGTAACGAACCTCACCCTAGCTAGGTTTAGCATAGGTTAGATTAGGGGGTGGGTTACTTTTTTTTAAGGGCTTTTCCAAGAAGGGCGGGCCCTAAAAGGGTCTCGCTCCTTAGCCACGGGTGGTAGTCGCAACTCCCAATTGGTATATTGGGGGTCGTGGCTATCATCCATGGCAGGATTTAAATCCCAAGGTCAAATTTTTTACCGTTGGACCGACTGTGGTTCCAACCCGCGATGCCCAAATTTCTCAAAAATTTTGAATTTTTTTTATTTTTTTGAAATTTTTTGGGCACTTAATTCCATTTATTGTTGTTTTGAAGAACTCTTTTGATGGTTTTTGAAAATTTGATCATATTTTTGCATGTTTTTACGTTTTTATGAGATTTTATGATTTGTTTTTCCATTTTTTAGTGATTTTAATTGTTTTTTTGTTTTTACTAGATTGCTTTTATTCAGTCCCTAACGGATAGAGCGAGGGAGACTGATCTCATTAAAAACCTATGTCACACTCTTACTGACACAGAGCAGGGATGGTTTACTACTGTGGGGTTCAACTTCATCTTAGTGTTGGAAATTTTGAGCAGTTGTCATTGATGTCCAAAATTAGTTGTTATTGATGTCAAGATGCCAGGTGATAGCTCAGCTTAAGTGCAAGTGGAAGTTTAGTGAAATTCATGATGGGTTTAAATATCTATATTTTACACCCATGAGAATGGGTCAACCCAAGGAAGCAATTTATCCAAGGCATCAAAATGATATAATATTATAATAATTGTTATTATAATATTAAAGTGATGGTGAAAAACCCAAATAAAATATTTATAATTATAAATCAAAGTGGGTTCTATAAAGTTTAATTATATTTCATAAACCCAAAGGTTTGGTTTGGAAGAAAAGGCATACGAAGCGCCTTTAAAAACTTCGCCGAAATTGTGGAAGGAAATTGGGGAAGCACCTACATCTCCCAAGGTATGGAGGAAGCAATATAAATACATTACCCAAAGTATAAAATATTATCCTTGCTCGAATTTGAATTGGCATGCGAAAAAGATTAAGAGCTCATGAGAATTGCAAATATCATGGACAGTGAAGTGTTTTAGTAAGAAAGAATTAATTTTTGAAGGCACATAGGACAGCATGGCCTAGTGGTGAGTTGGGAAGTGCAAAAACATTTTTTCATGTGAGGGCCTACATTCGAAATGCGGTAGGTGCATTGGAGGTCATGTTGGTTAAGGCACCCAAGGCGCACATCGTTTTGCCAAGGAAAGGAGTTGAGAGTTGAAGCACATGGTGGTGCTTTGTTAATTACAAATGAGCACATGGCTCATGTGATGACTTTGGTCGTGGCTAAGGTGCACGTTGTGGGCAAGGTTGCAGGTTCAATTCCCTCTGAAGGTGAGGTAAATATTTTTGGTTAAATTTTTAATTATTTGCCTAAGTTGGAGGTATAAGGGTGTTTAAGGTTGTATGATTATCTGCCTATGTTGGAGTTATAAGGGTTGTTAGCAAAAATTTAGAAGGATTAATTATTGGATAATTTGCGGTATTTGAGTATTATTATTAGGAGTAATAAGGAGGTTTTTATTTTATTTTTTGATTAAAATCTTAATTAATATATTGATATATTGGAGAATTAAGACTATTGAGCATTGATTTTATTTTAATAAGGGTTTTTCTATTAAAAAATATTATGGTGAATATTATTTTTAAGTTGGAGTGATAAGGTGTATTTTAGTCATCTTTGGTATTGTGTTTTATTGAAGTCTTCTAACCCTTATTGATATTGGCAAAGAAGTAATTGTGAGTGTGGTAGATTTTTGAGATCAACTTCTTGTCAAGAAAAAGGTATGAGCAAATTATTCTTTGGTTGAGTTGATTTATTGGATTACTAGAAAATAAAGTTTGGAGTGAAAAGGATTTGATTAGGGTTTCCTTTTTAAAAGTGTTTGAGTTAATGCTTCAAGGTTTTTTGAAATTAAGAATTGTGATTAAAACCTTGTTTTATGAGCATTGTTGTTGAAGTGAGTTGTTGTGCAAAGAACTTGAACTAGGGTTTGAAAAGAACATGAGTATCATTGTTATGTGAGATTTTTTGTTGAGCATTGTTGGAAATATTTTGAGTTGGTGTTTACATACTTGGACTAGGGTTTGTGAGCAAGGGTTGGTTCTTGAGAAATTGGTTGAGTAGAGTTGTTTGAGCCTAGTCAAGTGGATGTATGAAGTTGTATCGCTCCAAATTTTTCGCATCCCTACCTTCAGGCTATAGGATCCGCGCCCGGAAGGAGGATGGGAAAAGGATGGTGCGGTACCTCGGACGAGAGGACTTTGCGAAGGTCCCGCCTCTCAAGGGAGGTGTATTTTGGTGATTTTTCGACGGATGGTGGGTTCACCAGGAAACATTTAGTGGCAGTTTCCACGCCTAGGTTTTGGAATGTGTTTAGATGAGTTCGTTTTAACCTTAAGCATTCATATCCTAGGTTTGGCCGAATGAATCTAAATTAAAACTACATGAAAATGCAACTTTCATGAATACAACAAACAGATTTGAAAGCAGAAAATAGAGAATTTATAGGAAGGAAAATGGAGAATACCTGATCCGGATGTCTGAAGAAGATTCTGACGTTTGAAGCAGTCTGGATCGCCTGTAATCTGACAGAATCGCTCGCAATCGACGAATCGTCCACGACAGATTCATCCGAGATCCGACGAGAATCTCACCGACGAATCATCCGAGATCTGACGAATTCGTCAGAGACCTGCAAGACAGAAAATAGATGCAAAATACAAGAAATTCTATTGTGCTAACAGAGGCAAATTACACCAAATAGCAATATGAATACTGAACAATATTTAAGAACAGAAATTAAAGCCAATTACTGTACTTTAATAACAGATCATGAACTTAGTATGCAATCTAAGCTAAATGGGTGAACTCCAAATGCAAAATAATATAAAAACTGAATAAATGATCTAATTTGCAGCATAAAATGACAGAGAAAAAGTTGAGAAAAGCAAACTCCAGGCATCGATTGCCTCGATGTGGACTGCAGTCGAGATCGTCTCGCATCAGTACGAAATCATCTTGCATTTGACGGGATCGCCTCCGATCCGGACAGGTTCGTCGGCGACGATGGATGCTAGCTCCGGCTGAAAAATAATGATGTACCTGCAACAAAATCGATGTGGAACTAGTGCAAATGCAAGATTAGGATGTTCTAACGTAGAGGGAATCACTTTGCCAATAATTTCAGCCAGGGGTTGGGGAGGGAAAATCCTAGAGATTAAATAGGCTTAGAGGGAGTAGTTAGGAGGTTGGAGATCATCCCAATTTGGGAGATCTCCAACGGGAGATGGTCCCAACGGCGCGGACACGCTTACGCCAGATTGGAGACCCGTTGGAACAGATTCCAACTATGCAAATTTAGTTTTGCGACAAGATCGTCTGGACGTCCTAGTCCAGACGAAATCGTCAAATCTGGGGCGATATCGTTTGATCGGCGACGATATCGTCAAACGGTCAAAACAACCTCTAAAATTGGCGCGGAAAAGGGGGAAACGGAATACCCGGCGGTTAACGGGCGGTTTGGGAGGTTAAATTTGATTTTAAAATTATTTACTAAGGTGAATGTAAATTTTATAATTTTACTGCGCCAATTTTAGGGTGCTACATTTTGCCCCCTCTTTAGCGAATTTTCCGAAGAAAATGCGTTAAAGATGAGTTCTTCTCGATCTACGAGAAAGCAAAAAATTATACCCATTTTTAGGCGACGATTCTTGGTCGAATCGTACGACGACTTACTATGGTGCCCCCTCCGTGTTTTTACCCAAATCGAACGTTTGAGGTAAAACGCGAAAAGGTAAAAATTAAAATGTTGAATAAAATTAAGAAAAATAGGGTAAAACCCTAATTCATTTTTCTTTCATTTTTTAGCTAAAAATGGTTGATATGATGTACATAATTTTGTTGATATATATGTATGATATTTTTGATCATATGACTTGTGTTATGTATTTTTATGATGCTTTTATGTTTTGATTGATTGATTTGATAATTGGATGTAATTATGTCGTTGGAAATATGATTTGAATGTCATGCTATAACATTTTAAATGAAATAATCTGATGTAACAAAGTGGTTGTTTGTGATGCAATAATTTGATAAAAATAAAAGGGGACTTTTAACAATAATTTCAAAGGACATTGTCGCTATTATAGACCATTTCATGGAGTCGCCGCTCACTCGGTCGTCAAGCTAATCCCATTTATAGAAATATTGTGAAAAGTAAAAGAGTGCTTAAGAGACTGTCTTAAGACTTTGGTGCAATAGTGCAAATGATGATGATGATGATGATGGTTTGTTTTCAGATTTTCATGAAAAATATTATGCATGAAATATTTTAAAATGATTTTTGCTAGGCATAAATTCCTAAGTGTGATAAAATTTGTGAATAATTCCTTAGGAATTATACCATCATTGCAAAGTTGAAGGTTGACATAATGACATAAAAATAGTGAAAAAATGGGTTTGCTTTTGAAAAGCATAATTTGTGTAAAATGAAGTCATATGGTTTTTATGATTTTTGATAAAATGGGGAATAAAAATTGTTACAATGGTTTGCGCTAGGCATAGAATATGTAGGTATAGACTTATACCATCATCGCGAAAATCCAAAAAAAGATAGTTTTATTGCATGGTTGATTTTTTGATGAACAAAAAAGATGAAAATGAGGACTTGCGCTAGGCATAAAATTCCAATTTTGGTTTTGAAACTATACCATCGTCGCGAAAGTCGACAAGATATATATGATTTGATTTGTGTAATTTGGAAGAAATTTTTGATTTTTCTAATTCTATAGTTGTCTTTGTGAAAAATAATTGTACTTGATTATTCCAAACAAGTTGCAAAAATAATATTTCAAAGTATTTTGAAGACAAAAGTTAGATTTATAAGGAATCCCATGTGCATATGTGCATTCATTTCCGATCTTGATTTATCATAATGATAGACAAAATCTCTCAAATACAAATGTGTGTGCAATTGCATTGTTCATTTACCAGTTTTGAGCAAGATACTATGATACAAGTGATTTGAAGAAACCAAATAAGTGTTCATTAACCATGATGTAGATGCATATAACCATATTAGACTACTATGTAGGTCGGATTATCAAGAGCTAGCTAATCCATAAGCAAGCATAGGTCTGTACAAAAGAAGGTCGCTAATGTGACGGACATATCGCCACGCTAGGAGTTACCCAAGGCCAAGCGAGGTTGGGCACAAACCACCTGTTATGGGGCTTACCTCACGATTTTCGAATAATTGAGAATTCCGGGGATTCAAGCTCATCAACCCTTCTTTTCTTTTCAAAGGGTAGGGAAAGGGATTTTATTGCTTTCTTGCTTTCTTTTGAACTTTGCTTATTTTTCTTTTTGTATTTCTTTTGCTTGATAATGCTTGGAACATTGCTTAAATAACATTTTTCTTTTCTCTTCTTTCTTGAATTTTTCTTCTCTTTTTTCTTTGCTAGGGATACTTGCTCGGATTAGGCTTGTAGAGCAAGGGATTTTTATTCCGGGTAGGGGTGAGCTTGTCCTTTTGCCAATTCTCAAAGATTCTAGACCATGTGCATGATAGGATAGCAGGGGAAACTTTTCACTCAAGAAATCAGTTCTACTATGTAGCAAAACATGGAAATTACAAATATAATCATTTTATTGTGGAAAGATGTGCTTGGTTTAAGTAAATAACAAGATCAATTCTCTATGCTCAAACTTTATTTAATTGAATTTTGTGAACTTTGATATAAGAGAGATTAGTAATCATGCCAGATAAAATCAAGATATTTATTTGTTGTGAGTGTGCAAGTGAGGGATTCAAAATAAATGCTAATTTATCCAAAATAAGTTGAAACATATAACTGCAATAATTGTAAGAAAATATATATAAACATTTTTGAGAAGTTTTGAGAATGTTGACTCTCTCTTTCTTCTGTATATTGTTTTGGTTTCGAAAGAGTCAAGCATATAGCTGTTTTTAGATTTTATTTTGATTTTAGTTTTTGAGCAAACAATTTAACAAGTGCTTTAAATAAATGCAATAGATAGTTTTTGAAGATTTTTGGAGATTTATGAATGTTTTTGGTGTTTTTGGATTTTTATAAATTGAAAGAAATACAAGATAGTAATTTTGAACAAATATATACATGGATGAAATGACCAAATTTATGCATAGTAACGTTTAAGATGCAAAATATTCATGGGTTCTTTAAGTTCTTTACCATCTAAGGTAGATAATTTATATGCTCTTGTCTAAATTTTGGGGTATTTGTTGTGTGGGTTGGGCAATAAATTTACCTTTAACGTCATTTGTATTTTTTTGAAGATTTTGAGGATTTTGATTTTTTTGTATTTTGATTTTAATTTATGAATTGAAATTGGTGGTATATACAAGATGATCTATATACACTATACAAGGTTTATTTGAGTATAGCATGTCTAAGGTTGCTTCAAAATCAAAGGAGGTTTTGAAGGATAATCTGGTTGAGGTGAAGGTAAGAATAGAAGGTGATGAATAAAAGGTAGTGATAACAAAAGCTTTGTTATAATGTAGAATAATGTAGCAAAAGATTTGACTTTTATATGTGGAAAATTGATCATGTTACAAAATAAAATGTCAGAAGGATAAGAAAGTTCTTCATTCTTATCACTATATTCCAAGTCTTGATAAGATGGAGAAAGTATATGTGAAAGATATGCATGGGTGTTATTTGGTAAACAAGGATGATCATATATGGATGAAGAAAAGTGATGGATAGAAGATAATTGTGATAATAGAGAATGTATAGAACTTGATGTTTCAATCGTTAAATATTCTTCAAATGGTTTTGGGTCACCATGTATGGTAACAATTTTATTTGTAAGTTCAAACTTCAAACATTGGTGAAGAGTGGAAGGGAAAACCCTCATCGTATGAATCCAAGGACTCGGAGAAGTAGGTTGTAAGGTGAAGGACAATATCCTACATAGAATAAAGTATCCAGGATCTTGGATCCAATATTAAAGGGAAGAATTATAGTACCTTGAGCTTCTTGAATTTCATTGTTAAAAGATTTTATAATAACATTTGATTCATTAAGATCTTCTTCCTTTAATTTGAGTTTTTGGAATAATTGATAAGTGCATAAATTAAGAGAGGAGTCATTATCTACCATGATAGTTCTAACAAGTGTTTCTTTACTAGATCCGATAATGTAAAGATAGGAGTCTTCTTGTGGAGTAGAGGAAGGAATATCCTCATCATAGAATGAAATATGGTTAACCTCAAGAGGGTTTACACCATTAATTATGTTCTTAGAGAAAATATGATGAGGAACAAATTGTTGGCTAGGTATTTTGAACAAAATTTCCTTATGAGAAATTTGTAATACTTCTAAAAGGGATATCTTTGCTTGAGGATTAATCACTTGTTGTTGGTTATCAAAGTGGATTTCAGATTGAGATTTTGATTCTAAAGATGAGCTTTCTATGCTTACATTCCATTTTGGATCATTCTCTAGAGCCAAAGATAGTTTTGAAGGTTGGTCAAATGAGGAATCCATATCTTGAATATCGGATTGAGTTGATTGAACTTGAGGTTGCTCATTTGTAGTTTTTGTTACAATATTAATAATATCATCATGATGGGACACATTAACATGCAATATTTGATTGGTTTCTTGTTGTTGATAATTGAATAGGGGTTCTTGGGAGATCCCCATGTCTTGATTGATTATTGGTATTTGTTGTGTAGGAGTTTGATTGTTTACTTGGAGATTTATAATCAGTTGTAGATTGTAATTCCTTTATATTAAAAAGACCCTTATCAATCAAATCTTGAATTGCACATCTTAAATCTTTACAATTTTGTGTCATATGTCCATCTACTCTATGATATTCACAATGTAGCTCGGGTTTAAACCAATCTGATGTGGTATCGAGTTGTCTTATGGAAGGGAGTTCAATCTTATTTGTGTCAAGTAAATACTTGAGAATTATATCCATTGGTTGATTGAGCTTAGTAAATTTACGTGATGAAGGTTTTTGAGAGGTTTTTGATAAATGCTTTAGGAATTTTGTCATAAAAGGACCTAATGGTTTCTCACCTCTACTTTCTTTATTATGGGTAGAATGATGACAGGAAGATTGCGATGTAGGAGGTGAGTGCATGGTAGAATTGGAAGAATAAGTATTTTCTTGTTGAAATGGATGTGTTGTATTGAAAGAAGAGTATTGAAAAGGTGGAGGAGGATTATATGTGGATTGATAGACATAATATGGATATATGGGAGAATAGATAATATCATTATGAAGAGGATTGGCAAAGGGATTGTTTTGTTGGGTTATGGATGAAAAATGAGAGAAGTGTGATGGAGGTGATGTTGAATAGGGATGAGGTTGGTCATAATCAACAAATGTATTTGGCTGAATTCTTCCAACATTACTAATGGGCTCATATTGATTTGAGTAAAAACTCATGGTTTCTTTAGTACTTCTAAAAGTAATATTTAGCATCTACTATTTAGAATTGAATCTAAAACATACAAACTTGAAATGATGATTTTGTTTTTGTTTTTCTTGTATACATATATATATTTTTGTTTTTGTTTTCAAAAGGTTTATGATGCATTCACGTCGGGTTCACCAAAATGTATCGCTCCAAATTTTTCGCATCCCTACCTTCAGGCTATAGGATCCGTGCCCGGAAGGAGGATGGGAAAAGGATGGTGCGGTACCTCGGACTGAGAGGACTTTGCGAAGGTCCCGCCTCTCAAGGGAGGTGTATTTTGGTGATTTTTCGATGGATGGTGGGTTCACCAGGAAACATTTAATGGCAGTTTCCACGCCTAGGTTTTGGAATGTGTTTAGATGAGTTCGTTTTAATCTTAAGCATTCATATCCTAGGTTTGGCCGAATGAATCTAAATTAAACTACATGAAAATGCAACTTTCATGAATACAACAAACAGATTTGAAAGCAAAAAATAGAGAATTTTACAGAATGACAATGGAGAATACCGATCCGGATGTCCGAAGAAGATTCGACGTTTGAAGCGATCCGGATCGCCGTAATCCGACAGAATCGCCTACAATCGACAGAATCCATCTTCGAGAATCGTCCGAGATCTGACGAATTCATCAGACGAATTCGTCGAGACCTGCAAGACAGAAAATAGATGCAAAATACAAGAAATTCTATTGTGCTAACAGAGGCAAATTACACCAAATAATAATATGAATACTTGAACAATAGTTTAAGAACAGAAATTAAAGCAAATTACTGTACTTTAATAACAAATCATGATCTTAATATGCAATCTAAGCTAAATGGGTGAACTCCAAATGCAAAATAATATAAAAACTGAATAAATTATCTAATTTGCAGAATAAAATGACAGAGAAAAAGTTGAGAAAAGCAAACTCCAAGCACCGATTGCCTCGATGTGGATTGCAGTCGAGATCGTCTCGCATCAGTATGAAATCGTCTCGCATTTGAAGGGATCGCCTCCGATCTGAACAGGTTCGTTGGCGACGATGGATGCTGGCTCCGGTTGAAAAATAATGATGTACCTACAACAAAATTGATATGGAACTAGTGCAAATGCAAGATTAGGATGTTTTAACGTAGAGGGATTCACTTTGCAGGGAATTTCAGCCAGGGGTTGGGGAGGGAAAATCCTAGAGATTAAATAGGCTTAGAGGGAGTAGTTAGGAGGTTGGAGATCATCCCAATTTGGGAGATCTCCAACGAGGGAGGGTCCCAACGGCGCAGACACGCTTCTGCCCAGATTGGAGACCCGTTGGAACAGATTCCAACTATGCAAATTCAGTTTTGCGACAAGATCGTCTGGACGTCCTAGTCCAGACGAAATCGTCAAATGCAGGGCGATATCGTTTGATCGGCGACGATATCGTCAAACGGTCAAAACAACCTCTAAAATTGGCGCGAAAAAGGGGGAAACGGAATACCCGACGGTTAACGGGCGGTTTGGGAGGTTAAATTTGATTTTAAAATTATTTACTAAGGTGAATGTAAATTTTATAATTTTATTGCGCCAATTTTAGGGTGCTACAGAAGTGATTGTTCAAGTTCCATAAAACAAACTATCCTATATTCTATTTGAATTGATAAAGTGATTGCGATTTTAGTATAGAACATATTGAGTCTCTAATAATTTTATTTATGTTTCTATGATATTGGACAAGTTCTGTGTGGACTTGTTAAGCAAATTTGAGGTAAGTCTTTGAGAAGACTTGTGGACTAATTTTTTGTGAGATTTTGTGGAAGCTTTTAATACAGATTTGGACAGGTTTTGAATGGACATATTGAGAAAATTTGAGCATATTTAAGTAGGTTTTGAGTGGACCTGTTGAGAATATTTGAGCAGGTTACGAGTGGACCTATTGAGCACAATTGAGCAAGTTTTGAGTGGACTTGTTGAGCAGATTTGTGCTAGATCGACTGGATTGTGTTTAGTGCAGATTTGAGATAGAGCTTTGGAGGTGACAAAGTAGAGAGTACAATAATCTCAAATGGATAGAGATCCATTATCCAGGGCAGTGAGGACAGGTCTTCTGAGTGGGGACAAGAGTCTTTAGTGGAGAGATATCCACAACTCAGTGCAGTGGAGGTAGTAGTATTCTAGAGGATCACTAGCTAGAGCATAGAAGGAGTTCTTCTATTGATAGAGATACACAAACTAGATTTAGGGGATCAACATATCCTTTGGAAAAAGGTCCATAAACATTGTAAATGGTAAGGATTCCCAAAATATTATTTGAGAAATATTTAGAATAAATATTTTCTCCATGGAGGTAGCCATATTTGGGTGAACCACGTAAAAATTATGTCTCTCATGTGTGTGATGCTTTGTGTGATGTTTACTATTTTATTAATGCTAATGCTACTATTTGGATTAAAAAACAAAAAGTTTTATTATATACTGTTCACCCCCCCCTCTCAGTATAAGCACATGTTATTCAATTGGTATCAGAGTGGGTCTCTCTGTGAAAAGACTAACAACTTGGAAGAGGATCCATCAGTAGCACACATGAATTCAAAAAGTGAAGAAGAGACTATGTTTGACATAAAAGAAGAATTATTTTTTTCTCTCATAAAATTGTAAAGACTTGGAGAAAAGAATTCAAGCTTGAAGGAACAAGTTCAAGAAGATGAAGAAGCAATGATGGAACTTATACAAAATCTCACAGATCTCAAGATTAGAGTGGAATAAGAAAAGAATATCAAACAAGATATGATAGATCTATTGAGAGCTAGGGAAATAAAATGTGAAAAATTAGAAGCAAAAATTGTTCTCCTAAGGAATAAATTTGAAAGGACCAAGGTACTACAAGATAAAAAATATGAGAAACAGAAAGAGGAATCAAGTCTTTAGAAAGTAGAAACTTCAAACAAGAATAAGCAAGAAAAATATATCAGAAAGGAAGAAAGTAAAGGAGAACCCTGGATAAGAGTTAATCACAAGAGGAAGATGACTTCTTCACAAATTCCAAGACATCCAAAGAGGCTACATAATTTCTTCCATGGTCATTACTTTTCTTGCAATAAATATGGTCATAGAGCTGCACACTGTATTCATTATGCAAGATACAATAGAAATTACAATTCCTTTGCACCTCTCATGGATGATGTTGTTATATGTTACAAATGTAATAATTTTGGGCACAAGGCTAGATGGTCTAAAATGATACTTCTTGAATCTAGAAAAACAATTTCAACTAGGAAAGATGAAAGGAAGAATGTTAGGGCTAGATCAATGTTAGTACAAACAACCCTTAATGCTCAAGATAAAGAAGAAAAATGGTATCTTGATAGTGGTTTCTCTAGTCACATGACATGAGACAAAGGTAAATTCATTTTACTAAAAGAAAAAAATAGAGGATCAATAAGTTTTGGTGATAATGGATCAGCAAGGATTGTTGGAAGAGGAACTCTAAGTCTAGACAATGAAAAAACAAAAATAGAGAATGTTTTGTACGTCAAAGAGTTAAAACACAATCTACTAAGTATAAGTCAACTTTGTGATCAATGATACATGGTCACCTTCCATCCAGATAGATGTGAGATAAGGAAAATAGAAACTAGAAAAATCATTGCAAATGCAATAAGGACCCCAAGAAACTTATACATGCTCAATGATATTGAAGGGGAAAAGTGCTTTCTATCACAAGAAGATGAGAGTTGGTTGTGGCATAGAAAATTGTTCACTTAAATTTTGACAACATAGTCAACATAAGCAATAAACAAGCAGTTAGAGATTTACCCAAAATAAGACCTCAAAACACAATTTGTGCACCCTATCAACATGGAAAAAAAACTAGGACAACCTTTAAGCCAAAAGGCTATATGTCATCTGAGCCATTAAGCCTAATACATAATTATTTGTGTGGTCCTACCAGAACACAAAGTATTCATGGTGAGAATTAATTTATGCTATTTGTAGATGATTATTCCAGGATGGTTTGGGTAACCTTCCTAAAAGAGAATTCAGAGGCCTTTGAAAAATTCAAAGCATTCAAGGAATTGGTTGAAAATGAAATAGGAAAAAGGATTAAGTGTCTATGATTCGACAGAGGAGGAGAATTTTTTTTTTTGGTAATTATTATAATAGATTAACAATGGGTTTTTATAGAGGATCCCAAAACCTTATATACAAAATTAGCCTTGCTAAATAGTGCTTCATGCCTCTTGGCTGGAAGAATAAACCTGTATGCAGAAAAAAAACAAAAAGTTGCTAATTGCCCGAGGGCTACAAGTAAGGCATTTTTGCCTGATTATCTTGGAAACCATGGCCATTATAACTGGGAAAACAAAAACTAGCCGGAGAAGCTGGACCATCGAAAAGCATAAGAAGACAACCAAGAAAACTACAAAAAATTCTCCCATACCTGGGAAATAACTTTCCACATTTCTGCTTTCCCGGAGGCAGAATTCGAAGCATACATGTTGGATAGGATCCAAGAAAAATGACCGGACTGAAACAAACCATTGAAAATCCTGTTGGAAAATTTTGCCCTGGCCCAAATGGCCACTCCGATTAGTCTTCTCGCATCCAGGATTTCATCCGTACGGTTTGAAGTTCTTCTTACTTCCCTTTCCCTGCTGGAAGGGAGGTTTTGGGATAAGCGCATCACCCATCAGAGAATCGGAGTCATCCTGAAACAACAATCGTTGGGTTCCATTTGCAACATCAGCCGCAGTTTCTTTGTCTCTCTTTTCCTTTTTGGGGGGACGGCCCTGCTTCCTTTCACTACCAAAATCCACCCCTTGCTTTTGACTCCTCGTAATTCGAGGGCTAATATTACCATGCTGGTAACCTCTTCTTCCCAACAGGTAGTCTTCCAATAGCTTTTGTGCCTCGGGAGAGTTTCGATCATAAATTTTGGGTGAATCTGCCTGAGTGGTGATAAGGGGGGGGCCTGTTCCTTTTCCTCCTGTGGTCCTAGTTGGGGGCGCCCACCACACTGCTCGGAGTCCGGATGGGTGGTGATTTCCTCTTCTAGTAAGGAGGATTCGAGATGGTCCCTGGATGGACCTAGAGATTCATGGCCTTTCGCAAAAGGGTGCTTCGTCTGACCTTCACCGTGCTCCAGAGGGTTGCAGGGATCCCACTCCTTCTTCCTCAGCTTTTGGAGAGGACAATTGGACTGAAGATGCCCTTGAGAACTACACTGAGGGCAGAAAGCTAGCCTGTTCTCATAAACAATAACTTGCTTGTGTAGAAAAGTACCCCCAGACCGCAAAGTAATGGAGGATGGGAGGTCCGTCTCCAAGTCCGCCAAAACACAGAACCGGGCTTGGACAAATCTAGTTCAAGCTCTGGTGGGAGGGTGTAAAGTGATCAGCTCCCCGATGGACCGAGCAATACCTATGATTACATTTTCATGCCAACAGAAAAGGGGAAGACTCGAAGCCTAACCCATATTGGAGCAATGTTGATATTCTGGGTATCGGGGTTAAAGTCCAAACCCCACTTCCTTAGAAAGAGACTCCTACGGCCCAAGAACCAAGGCCCTCCAGCAAAGATTTTACAGTAGTCCTCCTTGTTGCTTAGCCTAATCGTGAAAAAACCTTGGGTTAGGGCAGCAAGCTCTAAGTGACCAGAGGTCCGCCATTTTCTAGATGCCCACTTGCGAATGGTCTCCATGTCGGGACGACCACCAATAAACTTACCGATGAGGGTAAATTTTTTGAAATCCACAAAGCTTGAGAGAATTTTTGTTGGGATGTCCAACTCGTCCCCGAACGGAAATAACTCCTTAGAGAAGAGCCCGCTTAGGGTTTCAGAGGCCGCTGCCAAAGCATATGACTTCCAAGGTCCATCTCCCCGTTTATCTGGTGGATCCTTGCCGTGACTTGGCAAGGACTCCTCGGTGTCCCCAGACTCTGTTTGCCCTCCCTCCACCCTGCCGAGCCCCTGGTTCAACCTACCGATGCTCCCGTGCTCTCCCAGAATAGCCTTCCCGCCCACCGTCATCCCCACCCTCCCAAGAAACCCTAATTTCATCGTGCTCAGATCATCCACAGAGGAGGAGAATTTACCTCAAATGAATTTGTATAATTTTGTGAACAACATGGAATCAAGAGAGAGTACACAACAACAAGAACTCCTCAACAAAATGGGGTAGTTGAAAGAAAGAACAGGACTGTTGAAAATATGGCTAGAACAATGTTAAATGAATCTAAGTTATCAGATGGTTTTTAGAAAGAAGTGGTAAACATAATTGTATACATAATCACTAGGGCTCAATTGAGGGTAAATCATCACAAGACTCCATATGAACTTTGGAAAGGAAGACCTACCATTGTAAATAATTTCAAAATTTTTAGAAGCAAATGTTAGATAATACAGGAAGATCAAAACTTGGGCAAGTTTGATCCAAGATGTGATGAGGGAATTTTTCTTGGTTATTCCATAAAGAGTAAATCCCACAAAGTGTTATTTATGCTTCAAAAAAATAACACGTACTATGGTGGAAAATATAAATGTAATAGTTGATGAGAAGATAGATTCCAGAGAACCAGTTCAACAAACTATGTATTAAGAGGATGGGTGCTGTCAAGAAGAATTTTGTGAGGAATCAGATAAATATGAAGAAGAAACACAAATACTTCTTCCTAAAACTCATTCCAGGTATGTACAAAAACATCATTCAAAAGAATAGATCATCAGGGATACAAATGAAAGACAGACAAGGAGAAGAAAATAAAACCATCTCAACAAGCAAATTTTTCTTTGTTATCTAATATTGAGCCAAAAGACTTCACTCAGGCAAGTGAGGATGAATTTTAGGTGAAAGCAATGAATGAGGAATTGGATCAGATAGAGAAGAGCAAAAAATGGGAACTTGTTCCATGACCAAAGGATAAAAATGTGATTGGCACAAAATTGGTATTCAGAAACAAATTGAATGAAGATGAATAAGTGGTCAGAAATAAATCAAGGTTAGTATGCAAAGGTTATGCACAGGTACAAGGAATTGAATTTGATGAAACTTTTGCTCCAATTGCACGACTTGAAGCTATAAGGATGTTTTTAGCCTTCTCAAGTTTCAAGAACTTCAAGGTATATCATATGGATATCAAGTCAACATTTTTAAATGGGGTTCTAGAAGAAGTTTATATTGAACAGCTAGAGGGATTCATACTAGCAGATAAACCAGATAAGATATGCAGATTGAAAAAGGTATTGTATGTTTTAAAGTAGGATCCTAGAGCATGCTACTCAAGATTGGATAAGTATCTTCAGGAACATGGATTCATAAAAGGAATAGTAGATAGTAATTTATATATCAAAAATGAAGGGAATGATCTTCTAATAGTAGTTGTTTATGTTTATGACATAATTTTTGGAGGAAACAATGATAAGACATGCAAATATTGTTCTAAGAATATGCAAAAAATAATTTGAGATGTCTATGCTTGGTGAATTGTCCTTCTTTATTGGACTTCATATTTCACAAACAGAAAAGGGAGTGTTTATCTCTCAATCCAAGTATATAAAAGAAATGTTAAAGAAATTCAGGTTAGAATATTGTAAACGAGTAAGTACTCCTATGGTCATAGGATGCAAGTTGAGTAAGGATGATGAATTTCCAGAGGCAGATCAGAGATTATATAGATCTATGATTGGAAGCTTATTATATGTTACAGCTACAAGACCAGACATAGTATAGTCAGTGGTATTAGTGGCAAGGTTTCAAGCAGTACCTAAGGAAACACATGTGGTAGCAGTAAAAAGAATTTTTAGGTATCTAAAAGGGACTATGGATTTTGGGCTTTTGTATCCCAAAAGTGGCAGTTTCACACTAACAACTTATACAGATGCAGATTGGGCTGAAAGCATTGATGATAGAAAAAGAACAAGTGGAGGAGCATTCTTTCTTGGAGAATGTCTAGTCTCTTGGTTAAGTAAGAAGCACATGTTAGTATATTTATCTATAGCAGAGGCATAATACATTGTAGCAGTAGCCAGTTGCACATAGGTGTTATGGATGAAGAGATCTCTAGAAGACTTCAAGATAAAGTATGACCAAACCATTACTATACTATGTGATAATACAAGTGCCATAAGTATCTCAAAAAATGCACTCCAGGACAAAGCACATTCTGATTAAGTATCATTTTTGAGAGAACAGGTGACAGATAAACATGTTATATTGGAATATGTCACTACAAAGGAAAAAATAGCAAATATTTTCACTAAGCCACTTTCAAAGGAAACTTTTGAGTATCTTCGAGGAAAATTGGGAGTTAGACTCCCACCCTAGAATTAACCACCTTAATAGAAGGTGGGGGAGGAGCTAATCTAAGAGGCTCATTCTTAACCCCGAGCCCCAAAGGTGACCCTTTGCCATTGATGTCAAAGGGGAGAGATTTGTGTAATGGGGAGAGATTTGATATTTGAGAGAGCATTGAGATAGGGGGAGTAGCACAAAAGAAGAATTCAAGTTTTCAGTCTAAATAATTTGGTTTGCCATCATTGACAAATGGGGGGATTGTTGGACATTTTGAGCAATTGTCATTGATGTCAATATGCCAGGTGATAGCTCAACTTAAGTGCAAGTGGAATTTTAGTGAAATTCATGATGGGTTTAAATATCTATATTTTACACCCAAGAGAATGGGTCAACCCAAGGAAGCAATTTATCCAAGGCATCAAAAATATATAATATTATAATAAATGTTATTATAATATTAAAGTGATATGGTGAAAACCCTAAATAAAATATTTATAATTTTCATTATAATATTTTATAAATCAAAGTGGGTTCTATAAAGTTTAATTATATTTCATAAGCCCAAAGGTTGGGTTTGGAAGAAAAGGCATAGAAAGCACCCTTAAAAACTTCACCGACTTCGTGGAAGGAAATTGGGGAAGCACTAACATATCCTAAGGTATGGAGGAAGCAATATAAATACATTGCCCAAAGTTTAAAAAATTATCCTTGCTCAAATTTGAATTGGCATGCAAAAAAGATTAAGAGCTCGTGAGAATTGTGAATATCATGGACAACGAAGTGTTTTAGGAAGGAAGCATTAATTTTTTATGGCACATAGGACAGTGTGGCCTAGTGGTGATTTTGGAAGCGCAAAAATGTTTGTTCGTGTGAGGGCTTGCATTCAAAACACGGTAGGTGCATTGGAGGTCATGTTGGTTAAGTCACCCAAGGTGCATGTTGTTTTGCCAAGGAAAGAAGGAGTTGAGAGTTGAAGCACGTGGTGGTTCTTCATTAATTAAAAATGAGAACATCACTCGTGAAGTGACTTTGGACACAGCTAAGGCGCACATTGTGGGCAAGGTTGAGGGTTTGATTCCCTCCGAAGACAAGGTAAATATTTTTGGTTAAATTTTTAATTATCTGCCTAAGTTGGATTTATAAGGGTGTTTAAGGTTGTATGATTATCTGCCTATGTTGGAGTTATAAGGGTTATTAGTAAAAATTTCGAACGATTAATTATTGGATAAGTTGTGGTATTTGAGTATTGTTATTAGGAGTAATAAGGATATTTTTATTTTATTTGTTGATTAAAGTCTTAATTAATATATTGGAGAATTAAGACTATTGAGCATTGATTTTATTTTAATAAGATTTTTCTATTAAAGAAGATTATGGTGAATATTATTTTTAAGTTGGAGTGATAAGGTGTATTTTAGTCATCTTTGGTATTGTGTTTTATTGAAGTCTTCTAACCCTTATTGAGATTGGCAAATAAGTAATTGTGAGTGTGGCAGATTTGTGAGATCAACTTCTTGTCAAGCAAAAGGTATGAGCAAATTCTTCTTTGGTTGAGTTTATTGATTGACTTACTAGAAAATAAAGTTTGGAGTGAAAAGGATTTGATTAGGGTTTCCTTTTCGAAAGTGTTTGAGTTAATGCTTCAAGGTTTTTTGGAATTAAGAATTGTGATTAAAACCTTGTTTTATGAGCATTGTTGTTGAAGTGAGTTGTTGTGCAAAGAACTTGAACTAGGGTTTGAAAATTACATGAGTTTCATTGTTATGTGAGATTTTTTTTTGAGCATTATTGGGAATATTTTGAGTTGGTGTTTACATACTTGGACTAGGGTTTGTGAGCAAGGGTTGGTTCTTGAGAAATTGGTTGAGTAGAGTTGTTTAAGCCTAGTCAAGTGGATGTATGAAGTGATTGTTCAAGTTCCATAAAAAAAGCTATCCTATATTCTGTTTTGAATTGATAAAGTAATTGAACTTTGAGTATAGAACATATTAAGTCTCTAAAAATTATCTTTATGCTTCTATGAGATTGAACAGGTTCTATATGGACTTGTTAAGTAGATTTGAGGTAACTCTTTGAGAAGACTTGTGGACTAATTTTATGTGAGATTTTGTGGTAGCTTACAATACATATTTGGATAGGTCCTAAGTGGACCTGTTGAGTAGATTTGAGCAGGTTTTTAGTGGACCTATTGAGCATATTTGAGCAGGTTCTGAGTGGACCTATTGAGCAGAGTTGAGCAAGTTTTGAGTGGACTTGTTGAGCAGATTTGTGCTAGATCGACTGGATTGTGTTTAGTATAGATTTGAGATAGAGCTTTGGATGTTACAGAGTAGAGAGGATAGTAGTCTCCAATAGATAGAGATCTATAAACCACAATAGTGAGGACAGATCTTCTGAGTGGGAACAAGAGTCTTTTGTGGAGAGATATCCACAACCTAGTGTAGTGGAGGTAGTAGTATTCTAGAGGATCACTAGCTAGAGTAGAGGAGAAGGAGTTTTCTTGTGGATAGATATCCACAAACCAGATTTAGGGGATCAACATCTCCTTTGGATAAAGGTCCATAAATATTGTAATTGGGAAGGATTCCCAAAATATTATTTGAGAAATATTTAGAAGAAATATTTTCTTCCTGGAGGTAGCCATATTTGGGTGAACCACATAAAAATTATGTCTCTCATGTGTGATGCTTTGTGTGATGTTTACTATTTTATTAATTATGATGCTACTATTTGGATTAAAAAGCAAAAAAAAAATTTATATACTGTTCACCCTCCTCTCAGTATAAGCACATGTTCTTCACTTAGACCTCCCCACTATTCGAGTGGACTAGGCATACCTTGCCACATTGGCTCGTCGTTGGGATGCAAGGACCAATACATTTCACCTGCCCATGGGTGAAATAACTATCACCTTGGAGGATGTGTATTTCATCTTTCGGCTACCTATTGATGGTGATCCCATCACCTCCTCTATGACCTTAGTGAGGAAGATCATGTTTGATGCTATATTAGGGTAGTGGAGTGAGGAGGCACAGGGCCACATTGGCCACGAAGGCATCCACGTTCAGGAGTGGTACAAGGCTAGATTTTTCTTACAAAGGGAGGCAATATTTATGCATCTTATCATTCAGATAGTCCTCCCAGACTCTTCATGTGTGAGGTTCCATTAGAACTTCCTGGCTCAGACCATATATGTCATGGTTAGTTCAACCGTGTGGCCACTTATCTTATCTTGGGGGAGCACTCTCTTAGTATAGCTCTACCATGAGCTATTTCATAATACCCACCACAATAGAGTAGGCATCGGATACAGCCTCCTTCTATAGATTGGGGGCTAGTTGCATATCATGATAGAGTGCCCCATCGACTTGCCCTTACATATAACTACCCTTGTATATGATCGACAGTGCTATGCCATCTGCTGGCCCTAGGATTAGGAGGGCTTCAGGAGTAGGTCTCGTGTAGGAGACCTAGATCATTATATTGGTCAATTTGCACAACTATACCTCAAGGATATCTAGTGGTGAACTTACATGGACTGTCCACCTTGGACAGAGGTAGCCAGATACCTACACTAGGTGTGTAGAGACATATAGATATTGGTGCAAGTATCACTACTTCTCTTATGTACTATGGTAGTTTGGGATTTGGTAGGATGTCCCAAATATGTCAACCATTTATATATGCCTAGTCTTGGAGAGGAACCTGACCTAGCCCCAAGTCACTCCACTAGGAGAGGATGACGATGACTTCTAGGAGTTAGGGCTAGCAAACACGGGTACTACTATAGACTATGATGGTTGGTGGGCCAACTTACAGTGGCATGACGAGGGTTCTCTAGGATGGCTAGTGGTGGTATTTGTAGCAGAGGGTGTAGAGGGTGCAGAGGTGGATCTTCATGGGTGAAGGACCTGCCAGCGGACATAGGGAGCATGGGGTATAATAAAGAAGGGCCCATAAGTAAAGGTTGATGAGGAGTCCTCCAAGGAGGGCGAGGCAGCTCCAGACAATGAGGTAGGGCAGCTGAGAGCATAGATTGCTAACCTACAGAGCTAGGTGGGTAGACTATGCACCCAGATCCTACATAAGGATACCTCTATTGCCACTTTGGAGATAAAGCTAGCTCATGGGCAAAAGTAGTGGTGTGGATACGAGAAGGAGAGAACAACTCTCCAAGCATAGGTTACCACTACAAACACTCGGATCAAGGAGCTCACTGATCTAGCATAGGCACAACTTAGTGCAGTGACTACTGAGAGGGACTTTCTCAAGGTGGTGAGGGGAGATCCCTCATCCTCATAGGTTATCATGCCATATTTGATAGTACTATCTTCTTCAATGTGAGTAGGGTTTGATCCTATGGCAGAGATCATGCGGCTACATACCCTCAAAGAGGAGGGTAAAGATCGACATACAATGAGTGTAGCTCACTTCGACCAACCTGAGGGTCACATCAGGCTATTATATGGGGAGGTTCTAGAGGATACCCACACTACAGGGACCCATAAGAGTAGGTCTAGGACCAGGGAGATAGGGCAGTCATTTTCTAGCTCCAACCATAAGATACATAGGACTGAGAGGACTCACAAGTCTTCAAGCACTCATGTTTCCAACTCATAGAGGACCCATAGGGATGGCAGAGGGGATGGATGTGCCTCATAGACTAGGGGAATAGGCCTTATGTAGTACAGATATTTAGATACGCTCATTATACCATTTTTGAGTGTAAGGTTGAGGACCTACATGTATGTAGCCTACGGGTATTTTTATGTATCCCACTTATTATGTATATTTGATACATATATATTTATGATATGACATTTCATCTCATTATTTGTGTACTTTATTTTTGATATTTTATGTTTTATGTTATGCATATGGATGCAATGCGTTATTTATTTGATGTTATATGATGTGATGTATGGATGACATGCACTAGATAGCTATGCGATATATGATTAGATGTTATGAGTTATGTATGCAAATATACTACTTATGATGGATGCATTATGAGTGCCATATTTTGATGTTCTATGCATGTATACTTTGCTTTATTTGTATGCATTTAATTTATACTGCTATGACATAATTTATACCATGTATGTATTGCATGTATTTCTTTATTTCTTTGATAATGTGTTTTGTAAAATGGACATGTATGCTTTAATCACTTAAAACATAATGTATGCAATATAAGTTTTAATCAATATAATGTATGACACCACATAATGTATAACAATCATAGATTATAGTTGCTCTATATCTTTGTGAAAGATAGTACACCCATATGTGAGATGCAATTATTTATTGTTTTCTGTTCATAAAATTTTGTAAATTAAAAGAATGTAGATAACATAGTTAGTGGCCATATAAATATCATTTTTGACATCCATACAGTATCTAACATATATTACAAATAGTTCTAATAAACAAACTCTCATAAAATAAATTGATGTTTCGATGATTGCATTGAAAATTGGTTGTTGCTATTTGGGAATTTTTGAGGTTTACCATGAGAATCAAACACCCTAGTTGACTGATCAAAAGTTGTATACTAACCATTCTAGACTTCTAAAATATAAGGCTTTCACTAGGATAGACCCTAACTATTCATTATCCTTGTGTGTGCACATGAGTATATTAAGATAAGGCATAAGCATACCCCGATGTCAGGTAGGATTCTTTCAACCCATTTCTAATATTGGGGATCTGTAAATTTTTATCCAATCCTAGATTTATATTTTAGTTGGACTAGACCAGTAGGCGATACAGGACACCTGATACTAGCTATTCCACATTCAAACATTGATCTACGCAAAAGCAAAGTGCTAATGTATTAGACATATCATCATATGTAAGGTACAATAGTGCTAGCAATTCCAGGTATTCAAGCTCGCTACCTTCTTTTCTTCATTTTTTTTGGATACTTGCTCATATAAAGTGATAAAAATCACTATTTATTTTGTATATACTATTTTTTCTCTTTTTTGTTTATATTTATTTATTTTTCTCTTGAGCAAGGGATTTGATACTGATTTTTATTTTCTTTGTACAATTTTATCTTCATTTGAATTGAATTTATGGAATTTTACATCTGATAATTTGCTTCAAAAACTTCCTTTTGGGATTTTACTTTGGGGAACTATTTTGGGATATCGATCTTATGATATCAATATGGGATATCAATATGGGATGTTGATCTATGATATTAATCTAGGGTATCAATCTGGAGGATTGATCCAGGATATCACTTTGGGATATTGCTCATTTTAATGTAAGAAAGGGATTCTGGGTAGGGAATAAACTTGTCCTTTTGCCAATTGCCAAAATTTCTCGTACCGTCTACATAGAGGGATAAGCAAGAATACAATTTTTGCCTTAGGATACCTGGTACTTCTTCGTGGCTTTTATCTTTCCCTAGTCCTTATTAGGATTATTTAATTTATTGATTAGTGATAGAATTCTGATATGCTAAGGGCTATACAAACTAGACCTCATCTACAAAAGCAAAGCAAGATTTCTATCAAATCTTGAGAAGACCTCTAGGTATGGTTGAATGATCGAAAAACCCTAGTATATTCTTCATAGCAACAATTGGGGTTGTGTTGAAAAACACAATTACTCACAAGGGTGATAAATGAATGAAAAATATAGTTCTTAGATGCATGATTGAAACACAAACATGGTGTCATTTGTAAGATTGTAAACACAAGTTATTCCAATGCAAGTGCGGTGGATGACTATGCCTAATGCAATGCAAAGGTGAAATGTATGTGGAAAATGAGATGCATGATGCCAAATGCAATGCAATGATGTAAATGAGATGCAAATGTTTTTTATTTTTGATATTTTTCCAAATTTTTTTTATAGGTTTCAACATTTGGTTTGACCAAAGAGCTTACAGACGCTTTTGGAGCCTTTTTATTGGGATGACCAAAGGGCTTACAGGTGCCTTTGGGGCCTTTTAGGATTTGACCAAGCAATTTTGAGAAACCCTTGGAGCCTTTTGGGATTGACCAAGCAGTTTTGAGAAACCCTTGGAGCCTTTTAGGATTGACCAAGTGGTTTTGAGAAACCCTTGGAGCCTTTTGGGATTGACCAAGCAGTTTTGAGAAACCCTTGGAGCCTTTTGGGATTGACCAAGCGGTTTTGAGAAACCCTTAGAGCCTTTTGGGATTGACCAAGTGGTTTTGAGAAACCCTTGGAGCCTTTTAGGATTGACCAAGCAATTTTGAGAAACCCTTGGAGCCTTTTAGGATTGACCAAGCAGTTTTGAGAAACCCTTGGAGCCTTTTAGGATTGACCAAGTGGTTTTGAGAAACCCTTGGAGCCTTTTCTGAATGACCAAAGGGCTTACAAATACCTTTGGAGCCTTTTGGAGTTTATGCATAAAACACTTTAAGATTAAGGATATTGAGAGGTTCAGGCTCTTCAACTCCTCCAAGCGATGTCAAGAGATATGTACCAGGTCCAATGTTCTCTAATATTATATAAGGACCTAACTAGTTAGCCATAAATTTATCTCATATTTTTGGTGATAAATTTGAGTTTTTTTGGTTTTATTTTAGCACAAGATCACCAACCTCAAAGTATCTTAGATGGAATTTACTATTGTAATATCATTTTAAGCATTCTTGATAAACATGAAGGTGCTCGAGGGTATTCACACGATGTTCATAAAGTAGCATCAATTGATCTAGGTAAGCTTACCATGCAGTGTCATCATAAATGAACTCTTTCAATGTGACGCGTAGGATTAGAATTTCCAACTCTAAGGGCATAATGGCCTCAGTGCCATATACCAGTGAAAATAGAGTTGCCCCAATGGGAGTCCGAATACTAGTCCTATAAGCTCATAAAGCAAGGGATAGCTGGATGTGCCAATATTTACGGTGCTCTTGTACCATATTTTTTAATATGGAGACCATTGTCTTATCTGAAGCTTTAGCTTATCCATTTTCTTACGAATAATATGGAGTTGCAAAATTATGTTTAATTCTATACTTAGACGTAAAAGCTCTCACAGTTTTTTTCTTAAATGACGTTCCATTATCTGACACTATCTTGGATGGTATCCCAAAATGACTTATGATATTGGTGAGTATAAACTCAGTAATACATGCTCCCGTTTTCATTGTTAAGGGAATGGCTTTCACCCACTTAGTAAAATACTCAGTAGCTATGATAATAAAAGTATGCCAACCCGATGATAGAGGATATATTACCAATGAGATAAAATCCCCACTAAGCAAATAGCCAAGCCGATTTAATGGGATGTAAGACCTATGATGGAAAGTGCATAATATTAGCATGATGCTAACATTTAATGCATTTCTTGACATACACATTGCAATCCTTCTCCATAGTGGGCCAATAATAACCCATGCGAAGGATGCACTTGATGATAGCCATGCCGCTGAAATGGACACCACACGTACCATCGTGAGCTTGTAAAATTACCCAATACGACTCTTGGGGCTCAAGACAATGAAGAGAACTCCATCATAGCTTCTACGGTACAGGATGTCTGCTAACAAGACATACTTTGTCGCTTTTTGCTTAAATGTGCATTTTGTGGCACGCTATAATACCTAAGGGATTTCACCAAGTCTAAGAAAGTCATATATTTATGATGTCTAATTATGATAAGCTTTGGCTTCGATCGACAAGAAAACATGTTCCTCCTGTGGTTCTACATTGGTAAATACAGACTAGGAAACAACCTTATGGTGAATGGTGATACCACTCCCCATAGGATCCTACAAGATCAAAGACCCCAGGACACTCTCTTGAGAAAGTCTCTGGCTCGGTAGAACCACTCATGATTTGGTTCTACATGAATCATGTTGATTGAATCTTTGTTATCCAATGCTTCATGCTACACAACAAAATGTGACAACATTTTTACATGGATGGTAGTGAAATCGGTAGACAGATTCTGAGGGATTAGAGATCCCAAATATGCCATTGTTTCTGTGAATATATTGGATGAATGAGGTATTGCCTTGATGTCATACCATTCCAATAGAGCTAGATAAATGTTGTAGATTAAAGATACAACGCCAAACAGAAATAAAGAAATCACAATAAAGGAATGCATAACAGTTGTACAAAATGAATGATTTTTATTAATCAATGGAGTTTAGAAACTCCTTTTAAGTACAACAGGGCCTGTAACCATTTTCGTGATACAAAGTTACAATTTGTGCTAGGGTTCTCAAAAACCCTAGCTGGCACAATGTGGTGGCGTCTCCGAAGAATGTATCCTTAACCTCAACAAAATGAGTGGGCTTCGTTGTATCCTCTGGCTCGGACCACTCCGACTTAAGCAACTGCTATCAACAAATCAGATCTACCACTAGAATCCTGCACACATTTAAAATTATCAAAGAGTTAGAAACTAATAAGAGGGCTCCACTGTGTGAGCCCTCAGAAACTGATCTAAAACCCTAGATTTATGAAATAAAAATAAACGGAATGCAAAATTCAATGCAGATTAATACATAAAGAAATATTACTTGCTTTAGACAAATCTATACCTTTTCCTATTAACGCGGCGAGACCAGGCGGCGGCAATGGATGCGGCGAAAGGGTTTAGTTCAGACTTAAGGCCGTAGAAGACTCAGAAGACTCAGGATTAACAACAATAGCCAACTCCAGACTTAGATTGGAAAGATAGGTAGGTTTAGCTGAAGAGATAGATAGCTAGGGTTTGAGCCATCAAGGTGACTCAATTTATAATCTACTCTTAGGGCACACTTTAGGGTTTTAACGACACTTTGAACGTGTGGCTAAGATTAAAGTGGATCCAAGGGTAGAGAATAAATCTAGGTTGTGAAACGGATTAAGATGGATGGACGGATGAGATTAAATGAAGGATGGACGGCTCAGATTAAATCACTTAAACTTTATTTATATATATATATTAATATATATATATAAATATTAATTTAAATAAATTTGGGGATGAAAAATGGCGGGAAAAGTGAAATTGGGCCAAATAATGGTGGGAAAGTGTGGATTTGGGCCAAATAATTGCGGGAAGGATGGATGACTGACACGTGGATGGCAGGAAGGTATAGATGACTTACAAGTGGCTAGATTTTGGTGTCTACAAATGTCAACAAGATCCTTGTAAGCTTTCAATACTAGACATCGACATTGAAATAATCCCTTAACTTGGTTCACAATGAGAAGGGAATAACCAAATATATTTAACCTTTTTATCTTCATGGCGATGGCTGTTTGGATACCCAAAATTAGGGCTTCATATTCAACATTATTATTAGTTCAAATAAAGTCTAACTTGAATGACAAGGACATTGGAGCTCCTTGTGGTGTGAACAACACTATTCCTGCACCACCCCCTTGCTCACACTTTGAATCATTGAAGAACAGGGTCATATCAACTTTGTTATCTAGTTCTTTAGGTTTGGGTGCTTCTGATAAGGCAAAGACTGCATCATAAGGAATCTCTATGGTGAGGAGCCTACTATTTTCGAGAGGTGCCTCAACTAGTTTATTTTCTATGACTTATCATATAATGTAATTTTGGCTTATGAATTCCAGATTGAATTTTATCAATAGCATAATCCACTTCATAGTAAATGTATTATGATATGTCTTGCTCATCATATACTGCAAAGGATTTTGTTTGGATATGACATATGTCGTATGACTTAACATATAGTGCCACAATTTCTTGGTATGGAACACTATTGCTAAGCACAAATTTTCCACATATGCATATCCCAAATCATAGCTCACCAAGGTTTGACTAATATAATATATGGCCTACTCTTTGTCTTGCACATTCTTTTGGGCTAACATGGTTTCCAGTGCAAAGTCGATTACTGATATATATAGTAGAAATGACACATCTAGCCTTGGTGGAGCTAGTACTAGCGGTGTCACCAAGTATTGCTTAGTTTTAGTAAAGGCTACTCGACAATCCTTGTCATAATTGAATGGGATCCCCTTGTGTAGAAGTCGATTCATGGGTTGACATTTATCTGATAATTGTGCGATAAATCACTTTATGGATGCTACTTTGCCCTGTAGGCTTCTTAGCTCTTTGATGTTTGTGGGGGGATGCATTTCTAGAATAGCCTTGACCTTTGTTGGGTCAACTTCGATGCCTCATTTTGAAATAATGAATCCTAAGAGCTTTCCTAAAGTTATGCCAAATACACACTTCTTATGATTAAACCTAACATTATGCTATATCAGGTGATCGAAGACCTTCTTCAAGACCTCTGCATGCTCAGAACACAATAATGACTTTGCCAAAAAGTCATCAATGTAATCCTCTAGGATTGTATGCATATAGTCATGAAAAATATATGTCATAGCCCGTTGATATGTGGCACTAGTATTATTAAGCCTGAATGGCATAACTTTATAGCAAAATTTACCTCATGGTGTTATAAACACGATTTTATGCTGGTCTTCGGGCTTAATTTGAATTTTATTTTAACCAAAAAACCATCCAAAGGAGAGCATTTCATGTCCTACAGTTGCATCTATAAGAGCATCGATATTCGACAACAAAAAGCCTTATTCAGGTCTCTGAAATCCATACAAATACAGATCCTTCCATCAGGTTTTCCTATAGGCACCATATTGGATTCCCATTCTGGATAGTCGATGGAGATGAAAAACTCTACATCCAAAAAATTTTGCAACTTGTCCTTAACCATTAAGGCTAATTTTGGATGCATCTTCTTGAGTTTCTACTTGAATGGCTTCTTTGATAGATCTAGCGAAAGGTTATGAGTAACCAATTTTGGATCTAGACCCGACATGTCTTTGTAAGTCCAAGCAAAGAGATCAGGTCTCTCTCTCAATAGAGGGATGAGTTTGGCATGCTCATTAGGAGTCAAAGTCTCCCTAAATTTAACCTTCCTTGGATTGGTGGGATAATTACTGATATCCACTTCAAAGTTTTCCTCTATCGACATATGGGATCCCTCCTCAAGCTAATTAGGTGTAGGGATCAAGTGGATGTCATCTGCTGGATTTATAGGTTCCTCATTGAAAGCATCCTCAACATGATATACATCATGTGAAAAGCCTAGCACAAAATGGAAAGGTTGCAACATATCTTTATTAGGGAAGAAATATTTAGGCTCTAGTGGTGAATCAACATGATCCCAATCAATAGCATCTATATTTAGAGGCAATAGTTTGGACGGATCGACTAGATTGTGGAGTGGAGTGGTCAAATAAATGGAGATCATGTTGATAAAATGGATCATGTATCTAGGACCACTTGCAAGTAACTAATTATTAACAAAATTTCCATCCTTGATATGTGGTTCTGATCCATGAATAGACTATCAGATGGGATCATTGGGCTCAAGGAGCTCCATGTACATTGGTGGATTGGGAAACACCATATGATAAATAATATTAATATTCAGTGGTCTCCCCCTAAGGCAAGGATGGATATTGATATCTCTGCATATATCCTCATTTGTATAAGGTCCATTGTGATAGCGTAAGTAGGGAGGTCCTAAGTAGGCTCTCTCTATCTTATATTCTTCATCACTATTGTAATATAAGCCTTCATCGCTACCCACTGGAATTGGGTGATGCTCTAAATAAGGCCTCATGTAGGATATCTATTGATAGCTATCATCATTATCAAGAGGCTCTTAGCTCATGTTCATTAATTCCAATGGTAAAAGGTGATGCAAGAGTGTGGGGCCCAAATAGGCCAACTCAGTTTCATCCTCTGATTGCTCATTGTTTGAGGATAACTCGACATCATCTATTCTAGAATCATAGTCTAGTCCATCACTTTCGATGATTAATACTGCATGAATGTTCTCAAAAGAAACTTCTGATTCAGTACTCATAGTTGTGTCTTGATTCTAGAAGTGCATATTGGTATCTTCGATAGCTCCATGTATTTGATTATCCAAGTTAGCTCTTGGAATGGTTTTTGGGCTGGTCTCCACCAAGATGTTCACGTGATATCTCTCAGGTGGATCTATAGTGACATAAGTCACTAGCCGGTTATCCCTCTAAAATGTAGAAGGATTAGGGTGGTATGGATTGAAGTCAAATTCACCCCCTAGACTGAGGTATAGGTGGTCTAAAGATACCATGAGGAGTTTAGCCTATCCTTCGTTGTAGAATCCCAACCTGAACCTATCAGTAGGTAACTGATACTATGGTTCTATAGGATTCTTATACCCCTACTCGAATAGTTCAAGAATGTAACCATGCCAATGGTAATGATTGAAGTATCGTATGGCATAGTATGGGTTGGAAAGATAATGAGCATTCATGGTGAATGGTTCATCATCATCCTCATCCATGGGTGTGGAATATGTAAACTGGTCTAGCCCTCCATAGATGAAGTTGGTTTGGTTAGGTGGTACCCCCAATGGTTCCACCGTCCCTATGGGAAGGTTATGGGCTCACGGTTGGCCCATGTCATGTGAATTCTTGATAATCGGTGTGAACGCCACATTCTATACAATGTATTCCCCTAATCTGGTATTAACCAAATGGATGGTCACCTGTAGTGTATATGACCTTGATGAAGACGCAGGCGAAGTAAGATGAGGTACATCTTCGACTCTTCCTTTAAATTACTCTACTTCCATGGGATTAGAGGCTTCAACGATGTTTGGCTTGGGTGTTTTCTTTATCTTATTTTCACCCACCTTTTCTTTCAGCTCCCCATCATCCCGTTGTATCGTTGATGCATTTGGTCTAATAGAAGTAGCTATCGTGTGCTCTGATTATTGAGATACGGATGTTACGGGTCTAGCACACACTACTTTGATTTTATCTCCTGGATTTTTGATTAGCGATGCTGGTCGCACATCTAGGTGCATTGAGGGGAGCAAAAATTCCCCTAATAAATTTTCTAGATTCATGTATTTAAAGGGTTCTTCATACAAAGGCACCACGTGAACCTATCCCTCATGAATGTATTTGATACACTGATATAAAATAGAAGGGACATAATGCATCTCTCTGATCCAAGGTCTCCATAAAAGTATGTTATACTACATAGCACCTTTGATTACATGACACATCACTGGGATGGTCTTTAGCCCTACTTGGATAGGTAAAACTAAAGTACCGACTGTCGAGCATAATGCATCGTTGAAAGCTCTCAATGTGAAGGTATAAGGAATGATATGCACCTTGGGTAACTTCAGGTGAGTTAACACCTTGGTAATTATGATTATTGATGACCCCATGTCAATAAAAACCTACTTGAATGGTTTATGATTCACACATGCAATGATATGTAGTGACGGGTCTGCTATAATAGTGGAAACCATCTTGACTTCATGGTCATGAAATTGAATGACCAGTTCCTGACACTGTTGCACGTACCCCATGAAGTGTGTAAATGCTTCAAGATCCTAAGGCTACACTTCTATGGACCTTAAGATATCCATGAGCGTCTCCCTATTCTTATGAGAATGCTAAATTAGCTCATAAATAGACAACTTTACTGGAGTTGTCTGTATGTTTTGGACCAACCTACTCCTGATGGTCACCACTGATCTAGTTGGTGGGTCGAGCACATGTTGGTATAGCCTTGGATGAGGTGCAGATTGGAATATAATAGGCACTAGAGGTTGATTATGTCATTCATACATCACATTTCTTGTAATAATGTTGACCATTTTGATGAACCCTTGGGTTGATGGTTTGATGAAAACTTGGATGACTTGGCCAACATTATTCTTTGGTGCCTCATGATTTGGTAGAGGCTTTTTGTAAATCCACATATTTTTATTATCAGGTGCTTGTGGGTTGTCGATAAGAAGCGTACCTCTCTCGATCATATTTTGCATAAGATGTTTGAAAGACCAACATACATTGATGTCGTGGCCTTTCAATCGGTGAAAGATGCAATAATGATCATCCTTGTAGACCTTAGGCCTAGGTTGATTTGGGTACATTAACTTGACCTTGGGTAAGTTTATAGCCTTAGCCTTGCATAATTGATGAAAAATCAAATCCAAGGACTCCGATAACTGAGTGAATATGTGAGGTGGGTGTTGTTCTTTATTTTTACCCTTATAATTATTGTTGCATTGCTCATATTGCATAGGAGGAGGTTGGGCTTGATAGTTTCATTATTGTTGCTCCTTATCCCATTTTTGAAGGTTCAATACCACATAATTAACATGGGTTGGCTTGGCTTAATGTCTCTCAGTGCTTTTCTTGTGTCTCTCCTTATTCCTGAGCTTCAAGTTACCCTCTTGTAATTTGATGTCCTCTATCACCTTGTGAAGAACACAAGCTTATACTGAGAGGGGGGGTGAACAATATAAGACCTCTTTTTACTTTTTCCTTTATATTACAAAATAGTAAAGCAATATACCCACAACAATATCAAAGCAATGCATGAAAACATCCACAAAGCGACAACAATTTTAACGTGGTTCACCCAGAATGGTTGGGCTACGTCCACGGATAAAATCTTTCACTAAATTTTATCAATCAAAATTCTGGGAATACCTTTCCCGATTACAATGTTTATGGGCACCAACCCAAAGGAGACACCAATCCCCTAATCTCGAGTTCGTGGGCACCAACCCACAGGAGACACTAATCCCCTAGCTCTGCTCTGGCTGGTGATCCTCTAGAAGACCTCTGCCTCCGCTGCCCTTAGCAAATGGAACTCTATCCATAGAAGACACCTGTCCTCCCTGCTCTGGCTAGAGACCTCTGTCCTCAACTCTATCACCTCCAAAACTGGTCCTCGAATTTGCACTAAACATAGTCCTTCGGTTTAGCACAAATGTCCTCGTTCTCTTTCTCTGATCTGCACCAAACACAGTCCTTCGGTCTGGCACAAATGTCCTCGTCCTCTTTCTCTGATCTGCACCAAACACAGTCCTTCGGTCTGGCACAAATGTCCTCGAAACTGCACCAATCTCTGTCCTCAACTGGTCCTCAAATCTGGTTCACATAAGTTGTTCACAAGCTTCCACTAAAGCTTGCTTGATCTTCACCCAAGTCTTCACCAAGACTTGTCTCGGATCTGCTTTGCAAGTTCTCACTAGAACCCGCCCAAACTGCTCCACAAGCTCAACAAAAGCTTGCTCAAATCTGTCCAACAATCCCTCTCAATGATTTGTCCAAAACCATCAAGGCCTGCGCACTATCTCTGAACGTCGCAGAAATGATGCACCCAACAACTTTGCGCTTTTCTGCTCTCTGTGCGCTCTGCTTCGCACTTAGCTCGATTCGGCACGACTTGCTCTCTGTGCCCCATGGACTTAACTTGACAGCACTTCAACAACGCATTCGATCACCTTCACAACTCTCCAAACAGCCCTCCTTTTATACTAACACTTTCAAGATCAAAACCTTGATCTTAGTCGGCCGCACAACCCTAAACTACGTCGGCTGCAAACCCTAATCTTCGTCGGCCCAAATTTAACTTTGTCGGCCTCACCCGCCTCTGCAACTCTTCTGTAGCTTCTACCACGAAACTACAACATGTCACGATATCGCGACACCTTTGCAACCGTACACTTTCTTTTGGCTTTTGTCATGATATCGTGACACTTTAGCCTTTGTCGACTTCAACTAAGCTCTTGTCGCGATATCGTGACACTTTTGACTTAGTCAGCATCAACTTTGCTTTTGTCGTGATATCGTGACACTTCTCCCTTCGTCGACCTCCTTTCTGCTTTTGTCATGAAATCGTGACACTTCTCCTATAGAAGACCTGCATTCTATTTCTGTCACGAAATCGTGACACTTTCTCCAACCGAACGCTGCCATCTCAAACTGTCACGAAATCGTGACACTTTCTCTTCCTAGCACTCTTGTCTGCTTGCACTAGCGAAAACGAAACATGTCACGAAATCATGACACTTTCCTGCCTTGTGTTTTTCTCGCCTTACGCCGTGAAAATGGAACATGTCATGAAATCATGATGCTTTCGCCTTTGAGCTCTTCCTCCTTGAATTTGTCATGAAATCATGACACTTCTAGCTTTCGTACGTTTTCTTTGTAGCCTGTCGGGAAATCGTGACGCTTTTAGCTTCCATACGACTTCTCCCAACCTGTCGCGAAATCGTGACGCTTCTCATTTCAGACTCTTCCCTTTGTCGCATGTCACGAAATCATGATAGTTCTTACTTGGAACATTTTCATCTGCAGCATGTCACGAAATCGTGACACTTTATCTTGCTTCCACTTTGTCTTCTGACTTGTCGTGAAATCGTGACACTTTTTCTCCTTAGCGCTTTTCTTTTCTTCGGGTCGCGAAAACCCGACATGTCGCGATATCGTGACACTTTTCTAAAAATCTTTCTCTCACCTACTTAAGTCGTGAAAATGTGACATGTCGCGATATCGTGACACTTTTCTAAAAATATTTCTCTCTCCTGCTTAAGTCGCGAAAATGTGACATGTCGCGATATCGCGACATTTTTCCAACTTACTTTCTTTCGAACCTGTCATGCCGAACCTTCATCAAAACAAATTATTTTACATCAAATCAAATTCCTTCAACAGCTTCTTGACATCAATGACAACTTATTCACTTGAGCAAATGCAATGTACCCAAGGTACCCAAAATTGCCAACAATCTCCCCCTTTGTCATTGATGGCAAACCTTTACTGAAAACACGTCTCAAGAGCCAAAACCGAAACCAACTGTGCTAACAACTGAGAAACTGTGCCCACAACCGAGAATCTTCCTTTGAAGTTTTGCTCCCCCCGACTTGAAGCTTTCCTCTTCACTTGAAGCTCTCCCCCTTACTCATATCTCTCCCCCTTTGTCATCAATGGCAAAGGGTCACCTTTGGGGCTCGGGACTAAGAATGAGCCTCTTAGCTTAGTCCCTCCCCCACCTCCTGATGAGGTGATTAATTCTGGGGTGGGAGTAAAACTCCCATTAGGCACTGATCATCATCAGCGTCTATAATTTCCTTGCCGGGCCTTCTCTTGAACTCTTTGCCCGTATTCCTGTTCTTGTCACTGTTCTTGTTCTTGTTATCATTCCTGTTCTTATCCATGCCTTGATCCTTGGACCTGTTCATACCACTGTTCCTATTCCTGTACCTTGGAAGTTCAGCTCTACACTGTCTAGCTGTGTGACCTTCATTGTTGCACTTATAACAAGTAACAATGTTATTTCTTTTAGGCATACCCGTTCTTTGAATCTGCCTGTTTTGACCAAACCGTTCGCCGAACCTATTTTGATCAAACCTCGTTCTTGTAATTAACCTTGCAATAGACTACCTTGTGCCCAAACTGTTGACAAGAGTAGCAATACCCTTGAAAGAAACTAGCGCTTCTAAAATTGCCATTTACCTTCTTCACTTGAGCCATGCAATGTGCAGCCATGTGACCAAACCTGTGACACGCAAAACATCTGCCATGAAATTTTCCTTTATTCGACCTCTTGGGTCCTGAAAACTTCTTCTTCTCATTCTGAATTTCGTTTTCTATTTCTGCGCATCTATCATTCAAGGACTCATGATCTGAAATACTTTCCTCATCAGAACTCTCTTCCTTTTGGAGTCTCTTACTAGACTCTCCAGCTTGTTCCTTAACAAAACCAAGGCCTGTTTTATCCGTTGTCTTTCTTTGACCTTTGATGAGTGACTTAACCTTTTTGGAGCTATCTTGAAACCTGTAAAGCTTATCCTTGTACTCTTTAGTTTCCTCTTTCAAAGAAGCCATTTTTTGTTCTAACTCACTATACTCAAGAACCTTAGACTCTAACTCATCCTTGAGTTCTTGTATCTTAGCCATAGAGAAGTCAAGACTTTCTATAAGATCATCTCTCTCCATACAACATTCATCTAACTTATCCTTGAGTCTAGCATTCTTCTTTCTTTCCTTTTTCAAAACACTAAGAGCATTAGTAAGTTCACTTTCAAGATCCTTTATTTGTTTGCTTTCTGAATCATCAAAGCCTTTTTCAGATTTCTTATCACTAGAGGTGCTACCTTTTTCAAAAACCATACAAGCATCTTCCTTATAGTTTTCTAAAGCATCCTCATACATACTAGAAACCAAATCATTATTTGTGCAATTATCCTCAAGGTGACCAAAATTTCCACATCTAAGACATTTCATGATAATGAATCTATGTTTCGGTTCTTCCTCTTTTTCTGATATGAACAACATCTCATTTTCATTATCACTTGAAGAACTTTCACTATCACTACTAGAACACTTACTTGCTTTGTCTAGGTAGAAACTCTTCTTGTGCTTGTGAGAATACCTCTTTCCTTGATTGTTGTGCTCATCTCTGTTTTTCCTGTGATGCTTGTGCTTTTCAGAATCCTTGCTCTTAGAATCCTGTTTATCTTCATCACTTTCATCCTTGGGAACAGTACAGTCTGTAGCATAATGACCAAACTTTCCACAATTGAAACATCTTATATTTTTCACGCTTTTGTGCTTTCTAGAGAACTTGCCTTTCTTGCTGTAATATGCCTCTTCATCACTAGAAGACTCATCACTCTCTTGAAGTTGTTTACCCTTGGATTTCTTGGTAGCCTTGAAAGCCGCCTCTTTCTTGACATCAACCTTCACTTGAGTTCTCAACTCAAATGCCGCAAGTATACTATGGAGCTCATCCTTTTTCAACTTATCCAAATCTTTAGCTTCCTCAATAGCAAAAATATTTTCACTAAATCTATTAGGAAGAGATCTTAAAATCTTATCACAAACATCATTTTCAGCAAGCTCAAGACCTAAGTCTTTCATGGAGTTAACAACCTCATCCATACGAAGCATGTAGTCACTAATATTTTCATCATCATTCATCTTGAGTTGTTCAAACATACCTTTGAAGTGTCTCAACTTGGCCTTTCTGACATTTGAATCACCTGTATGAACCACCTGCAGCTGTTTCCACATTTCACTAGCTGTTTTGCAGTGAATTACTTTGGTGAGATCTGCTTTCTGTAAGCCTTTCAGGATTGCGTTCATTGCTTTTGAATTGCTGTGATGTAGGAGCCTTTCTTCTTTAGTATTTGGACCATGTACAGGAATAGTGTACTCATCTTCAATTACTTCCCATACCTCATTACCAAGTGCCATTAGATGAACCTTCATCCTTGCACTCCAAAGACCAAAATCTGACCCATCAAGAATAGGTGCTGCATTGCCACTTGAATAATCCATTGTGTTCTTTATTAGCTTTTCCTTCAAGCTGTTAAACTTTTCGAAGGCACCCGCTCTGATACCAATTGAAGAACACAAGCTTATACTGAGAGGGGGGGTGAATAGTATAAGACCTCTTTTTACTTTTTCCTTTATATTACAAAATAGTAAAGCAATATACCCACAACAATATCAAAGCAATGCATGAAAACATCCACAAAGCGACAACAATTTTAACGTGGTTCACCCAGAATGGCTGGGCTACGTCCACGGATAAAATCTTTCACTAAATTTTATCAATCAAAAATTTTGGGAATACCTTTCCCGATTACAATGTTTATGGGCACCAACCCAAAGGAGACACCAATCCCCTAATCTCGAATTCGTGGGCACCAACCCACAGGAGACACTAATCCCCTAGCTCTGCTCTGGTTGGTGATCCTCTAGAAGACCTCTCGCCTCCGCTGCCCTTAGCAAATGGAACTCTATCCATAGAAGACACCTGTCCTCCCTGCTCTGGCTGGAGACCTCTGTCCTCAACTCTATCACCTCCAAAATTGGTCCTCGAATTTGCACTAAACACAGTCCTTCGGTTTAGCACAAATGTCCTCGTTCTCTTTCTCTGATCTGCACCAAACATAGTCCTTCGATCTGGCACAAATGTCCTCGTCCTCTTTCTCTGATCTGCACCAAACACAGTCCTTCGGTCTGGCACAAATGTCCTCGAAACTGCACCAATCTCTGTCCTCAACTGGTCCTCAAATCTGGTTCACAGAAGTTGTTCACAAGCTTCCACTAAAGCTTGCTTGATCTTCACCCAAGTCTTCACCAAGACTTGTCTCAGATCTGCTTTGCAAGTTCTCACTAGAACCTGCCCAAACTGCTCCACAAGCTCAACAAAAGCTTGCTCAAATCTGTCCAACAATCCCTCTCAATGATTTGTCCAAAACCATCAAGGCCTGCGCACTATCTCTGAACGTCGCAGAAATGATGCACCCAATAGCTTTGCGCTTTTTTGCTCTCTGTGCGCTCTGCTTCGCACTTAGCTCGATTCGGCATGACTTGCTCTCTGATGCGTGCCCACAGAATTAACTTGCACACTTCAACAACGCATTCGATCACCTTCACAACTCTCCAAACAGCCCTCCTTTTATACTAACACTTTCAAGATCAAAACCTTGATCTTAGTCGATTGCACAACCCTAAACTACGTCGGCTACAAACCCTAATCTTCGTCGGCCCAAATTTAACTTTGTCGGCCTCACTGCCTCTGCAACTCTTTTGTAGCTTCTGTCGTGAAACTACAACATGTCACGATATCGCGACACCTTTGCAACCGTATACTTTCTTTTGGCTTTTGTCACGATATCGTGACACTTTAGCCTTTGTCGACTTCAACTAAGCTCTTGTCGTGATATCGTGACACTTCTGTCTTAGTCAGCATCAACTTTGCTTTTGTCGTGATATCGTGACACTTCTCCCTTCGTCGACCTCCTTTCTGCTTTTGTCACGAAATCGTGACACTTCTCCTATAGAAGACCTGCATTCTATTTCTGTCATGAAATCATGACACTTTCTCCAACCGAACGCTGCCATCTCAATCTGTCATGAAATCGTGACACTTTCTCTTCCTAGCACTCTTGTCTGCTTGCACTAGCGAAAATGGAACATGTCACGAAATCGTGACACTTTCGTTACCTTGTGTTTTTCTCTGCCTTACGCCCCAAAAATGGAACATGTCACGAAATCATGATGCTTTCACCTTTGAGCTCTTCCTCCTTGAATTTGTCATGAAATCATGACACTTCTAGCTTCCGTACGTTTTCTTTGTAGCTTGTCGTGAAATCGTGACGCTTTCAGCTTCCATACGACTTCTCTGCAACCTGTCGCGAAATCACGACGCTTCTCATTTCAGACTCTTCCCTTTGCTGCATGTCATGAAATCGTGACAGTTCTTACTTGGAACATTTTCATCTGTAGCATGTCGCGAAATCGTGACACTTTATCTTGCTTCCACTTTGTCTTCTGACTTGTCACGAAATCGTGACACTTTTTCTCCTTAGCGCTTTTCTTTTCTTTGGGTCGCGAAAACCTGACATGTCGCGATATCGCGACACTTTTCTAAAAATCTTTCTCTTGCCTGCTTAAGTCGTGAAAATGTGACATGTCGCGATATCGCGACACTTTTCTAAAAAGCTTTCTCTCTCCTGCTTAAGTCGCGAAAATGCGACATGTCGCGATATCGCGACATTTTTCCAACTTACTTTCTTTCGAACTTGTCATGCCGAACCTTCATCAAAACAAATTATTTTACATCAAATCAAATTCCTTCAACAGCTTCTTGACATCAATGACAACTTATTCACTTGAGCAAATGCAATGTACCCAAGGTACCCAAAATTGCCAATACCTTGTCTTGCCAAAGCCTCTTTGAATGTCTTGTATTGCTACAACTGTAGCAATAAAAAAATGTGTTTGGCACAACTCTTCATGAACATTCATGTTAATTCAGAGGATGGGATGGAGAATGGCAGCTTTTCCATCATTTTTCTCCATAATTTTCCATAATCCATTACTGGCTCATCGTCATGTTGCGTTAGAGTATCTAGGTCAGATAATTTTACCTTCTTCTTGATGCCGAAGGAGAAGTGTTCAAGAAATACATCAGATAATTTTTTGAAACTAGTAATGTTGTACCTCTTTAATTGGTTGAACCACTCTCGAGTTGGGCCTGAGAGGATCGTGATGAAGGTGTGCAGGAGCAAGGCATCGTTGCTCTTGATCTAAAAGCACATATCTAGAAAACTAGTCATGTGCTCCTATGCGTCTTCCTCTCCTTGAAACTTTTCCAGTTTAGGCATCTTGAAATGCTCAGGATATGCTAGAATAGGCACTAATGTGCATAGAGGTTCATTGTAAATTTTATTCAAGGTAGGTTTATTATAAGCCATTCCTTGCTTCTATATGGCTTAGACCTTCTCTGCTAAGGTCTTGTAGGCTTGAGAGGAAAGAAACTCCTCTTGAGATTGCCTTGGAGGTGCCCTCAAAGGTATATTATTCCTCGATTGAGATGGGGGACTAGGCTCGCCCTCCTCCTTGAATTAGGATATTTCAAGATATTATTGTTCTAATTCCTCTCCTACTTCATTCTCATACTTCCTAAGCTCATGTTGTTCAAATGCTAGATGTCGATCTTTGTGCTAAGTCGTATGTCAAGTATGTATTTCGATGTTCTCAGGGTGTAACTCGGGCTATGAATCCACTCGTCTATCGATATGCCCCCTGATCTCACTAAGGGGAGGTAAACCAATGCTAGCCAATCGATCCTCTCTCTTTACACACTCCTTCTGATTGAGGATGCGTTGTTCATGCATGCACTATTCATATAATTTCTATCTTATGAACCTTTGCCTCTAAGTATTATCATTTTTTAGGTGCTCTTTCTCTGCATGAACATCCTCCAATTGATCTTGGAGAATCTGCCATCTCTACTCTGACATCAGTCTATGAGCTCTATCAATATGATCAGCCATCTGAAGCCTCTGAGGAGTCGAGAGACTTTATGGGTATGTCCTCCAATGGACTAATTTGTCACACTCTTACCTTGGTCTATAAATATGATATTTGTGTTAGGTTATCTCCTATACTCGATGCCTGCATGCGATGCAAGAGCATGCATGTCTTGAGAATTCTTGGAGCACTCTCCATGTTCGTGGGCGGTCCTAATTGTGCTTGCACTACACTCACTCACCGGTTGTGAGGGTGCAGGCATAGGATTATATCCTAGATGCCCTAGGACTTTGTCTAGACTATCCAACTATTTTATACACCATGGCTCATGAGGTGGCATACCATTTATTCCCACTTTGGATATATCTATGGTGAAATTTGTGGGCTCACCTCTATAGGGAGTCTGTGTGGGCCTGTGCTCTGAATTAGCCCTCTTAGTTTACCCTTGAATGGGTAGATCCTAGATATATCTGGACTCTAATAGTGGAGGTCATGAACATCCCTTAGATATAGGTCAAAGGGGTACCAATATGAATTCCTTGATGACATATTCTTTAGCTGAACCCGTGGATGCCCACATAATGCGATCACAGTATATGCTACCATGTGCAGAACCCCATGCTAGAATGTCCCATGCTCTAATCTGTGTCTAGGGGGATGCCTAGTACTTCCTCTAATTGGGGTATTCTTGATGGAATCCCCTCGTGTGGAATTATCCCCTCTAATGCTCATTGAACAACATCCAGGAGGATTAAGTGATTGAGGGCATTCCACATCATGTTGTGCGCATGAAATAAACAACAAGAAACATTAAAAGCAAATGCGGCCTCTCTTGATGAGGCTTTAAAAGGATATTTGCACAAAAGATAACATGATAATCAAGAAATCAAGAAAGTGATTTAGTACATGTAAATTGATCTAAAAAATGATAATCTGCCATTAGAAACATGAAAGAAACTAGGATAAATATATCTAAGCTCTTAATTCACCAATTGAAAACATGGAAGCATGAAAAAGATTCATTATGCCTACACTACAAAAATGAAGGGAAATTGCAATTAACTCCTAATTTTTCGATCAAATATCCCTAAAATACTAAATTAAACCTGAAGCATGATTAATAAAATCTAGCTAAACAAAGTGCAAAGTAAAGAACAAGTAAATCATGTGTCACCTGCTGGTTGTGGGTCATTCAAGCGATGGGCACTATTCACCATAGTTGACAACCGTGGTGGAGACTAAACTAAGTTTACCCTCCAAATCAAGGCCAATTATTTTATTCTCCTTGTTAAATTGATGGTCAAGGGTCACCTTTGTGTCCTCTGATAGATTTAGCAGTTGAATTTCTCAGTGGGTGCACAAATTGCATGGATTAGTGTTTCTTGGCTCTCCTATCCTCCTAGGACCTCCATGGTAATGTGATATCCAATTGGGTAGCAAAAGGGTTCTTATCAATGCATGTGAATGAGTATGCAATTCGATAGGGCTTCGATGCTCAATTGATTATATATCTCTCTATTTTCCCCAATTTATAGGGGGATTATATAGCAATTGCCAAGGGCTAGGGGTAGCTTCCTCATGAAGCTAAGATCAATATTGGGTAGTTGATCTTGTTGGATGGAAGGATCCAAAACCTTCCTCACTCAAACCACTACAATTTGCAACTAATTTTGGGTTGGATGAAGGCCAACTGTCTTCGATTCCTGACCATGACTGATAGGCACGATCAACACTGCTAACAGTGGATGTCAGTAGTGACTAGCACCGACTAAAAAAAAATACCCAAATGAGTGGTATAAACCACTGCTATACATTGGATTTGTCTTAAGGTCTTCCATATGGTATTCTAGCATGTTCCATATGAGTAGTTGCATTGACATGATGCATTTTAGGTGTCTACAATACTACATATTTAAAACTCCAACATCCTTTGATGTCATGCCCTTTCATTTTGTGAAAAGAGTAATACAGATCATCCCTATACCCCTTTAGCTTGGGCTGATTAGGGTCTATTAACTTGATCTCTGGTAAGTTTAGGGCCTTGGCCTCACACATTTTATGGAATATCGATGTCATTAATTTTGAAAAAGGTGTGAACTAGTGAGGTGGGTATTGTTCTTTATTCTTACCCTTCTTTTTATTATTGCGCTAGTCATACCATGCAGGAGGAGGTTGGTCCTGATTATTCTATTGTTGCCCCTTATCCCCTTTTTGGAGGTTTAACATCACTTGGTTTACATGGACCGACTTGGCCTATTCCTTTTGATTGTGGGTGTTCTTGTTCCATTCCTTATTTTTTCAGAGCTTCAAGTTACCCTATTGTAACTTGATGTCCTCTATTACCTTGGCCTACACCAAGACCTCCTCAAATGTTTGATACTGTTACAACTATAGTAGTAGTGAGATGTGCTTTGCACAACTCTTGGTAAACATCCAAGTTAATTCTATGGTTGAAATGGAAAATGGCAACTTCACCATTATATTTATCCATATTTTACTGTAATACATGACCAGCTCATCATCATATTTCAGTAAAGTAGCCAAGTCAGATAAGTTTACATTCTTCTTGATGCCGAAGGAGAAAAATTCAAGAAATGCATTAGCCAACTATTCAAAGCTGGTTATGTTGTGCCTCTTAAGTTGATTAAACCACTATCAGGTAGGCCTGAAAGGGTTGTGATGAATGTTATCAGCAACAGAGAATCATTGCTTTCTATCTAAAATTACATATCCATAAATATTGTAACATATTCTTGAGCATCCTCCTCCCCTTGAAACTTCTCCAACTTTGGCATCTTGAAATTCTTGGGATATGCTGGAATGGGTATGGATGGAATAAAGGTTCATTATGAATTTTGTTCAAGATCAACTTTTGATAAGTCACCCCTTGCTTCTCTATAGCTCGAACCTTGTCTTCCAAGGCCTGATAGGCCTTCGAAGATAGAATTTCCTCTTCTCTAAGAGGTATTTGGGGAGCCTTTGGAGGTAAATTCTTCTTTGGATGAGGTGGAGGACTAGGCTCATCCTCCACGTCTACTAGGGAGATCACAAGATATTCATGTTCTTGATCATCTCTTGCTTCTTCTTCATACTACTTATGCCCATGACTTTCTAGCACTTGGAACTGCATCATGTTTTGGATCATGTGGTAAGTACGGTTTTCAATATGCTTAGGGTACAAATAGGGCTATGAAACAACTCATCTATGAGTGCGCTCCTTGTATTCACTATGAGGGGGTAAATTGATCCAAGCTAATTGATCCTCTCGCTCAGCACACTCCTGATCAAGGATACATTGTTCATGCATGCATTGCTCGAAAAGACACTGCTTCAATAACATCTATCTTTGAGTATCCTTTTTTCAAGGCACTCACATTCTGTGTGGACATCCTCCAATTGATCTTGGAGAATCTGTTATAGTTGTTCCGAAACCAGTTTTTATGATTGATATAGAAGATCGGTCGTGTGTAGTCTCTGGTGTACTCATTCTGTTTGAGTAACTTTATCGATATGACCTTCGACAGACTAGTTTACCACACTATTACCTTTGTATGTGTAGACGGTATTCACATTCTTGTGCTATTTGTACTCTATGCTTGCATGGGTCAACAAGGAAATTATACTACAATAATGCTTAGAGTATTCTCTTGGTTCTTAAATGGTTTGACGTGTGCTATCACTATGAGAACTCATAGAATGAGAATGTACAACTGAGGGTTTATACCCTAGCTACCCTAAGACTCTATCTAGACCATCCAATTGCCTAGTGCACCATGACTCATGTAGTTGTGTACCATTGACTCCAACCTTATACATATCAAATGTGAACTTGTTGGGTTCATTGTTGTTTGGAGTCTATGAGGGCCTATGCCTTGAAGCAGACCTCTCTTCCTGTCCCTGAATGGGTAAATTTTCTACTTATATATTTTGATTTAGTGGGGGCCTTGAGCCTCCATTATCTTGAGTATGGATGGGTACTAACTTAGTTATAGTTCCTTCCTCAATGATGTAGTCTTCAATGGATCCAGTGGATCTACAAGGTGTGCAATCATGATATATACTCCCATGCTCGAAGGGCCCATGTTGGGATCTTCCATACTTGGATATATCTCATGAGGCATGTGTATTACCTCCTCTAGGTGGGGTATTATAGTGATAACCACAACACATAGAGTTATCCCCTCTAATGCTCACCAAAAATCATTTGGGAGGATCTCGTGATTGAGGGTTTGACATATTGTATTGTGAATTGGTTGGAGCCTCAACTTTGACCTTTGTTCTATGTCGAGATAAGCCACTCTATGTGACAACCATGACATGGTATTATATTGTATGTATATTTTAAGGCAAACAAAGTAAACAATGATGATTATCTCTTTATAATGTTCTTTGTGAGCCTTAAATGGTTTGATGTATTTTGAGATTTGTTGAAAACTTAAACTACTCTCATCATTTTTGGAATTATTGATGATATACTCAATAGTTTAAGGGTTTTCACCTATATGCTCATAGCTCAACAATAAGCAATGAAAGTCATGGTCACGTAAACCCTCCAAAATGTAGAGATGAAATACACACTCGGGTAGGGAGCACAAGTCCTATCGATTCTCACCCAACACCCTATGCGCAATGATACAACCCTTCAAAGAGGAGTGCATGCTATTTTGTATGGTTAGGATAGATCTTGGAGTTAGCATTGGCTAAGTAACAGGGTTCAAGGGAGTTGGACCAACAGATGGAAATCACTACTACCATCATTGAACCCTACCATTGGTTGGATATGACTTCCAACTCACAAGAATTTAGATAGTATGTGGTGTGTGTTTGTTCCTTTTAGATTTTACATGAAAGCAAAAATGCAACACCAAGAACTCAATGCTCTTTCCTAAATGCCTAATGATAAAGATGTTTAATGTTTAGAAAGATGCATCTAATTGACTAAATGAAGTTTCAAAGAATGCATCTACATGATAAACTTGGCCACTAATTGGGCCCCAAGAAAGCAATCTCTACAAACATAACCCATACCGTTGGAGACTAGGGTAGATTGTAATCAGAAGTTTCGTTGTTCCTAGAAATTACTGGAAGAAAACCTTGTATCGCTCCAAATTTTTCGCATCCTTACCCTCAGGCTATAGGATCCGTGCCCGGAAGGAGGATGCAAGAAAGATGGGACAATACCTCGGACTGAGAGGCCCTTTGAAGGTCCCGCCTCTCGGGGGAGGGGTATAAGGGTGAATTTTCGATGGATGGTGGGTTCACCAGGAAACTTTTGAGTGGCAGTTTCCACGCCTAGGTTGATAGTGAGTTTGATGTATTCATTTTGCACTTTAATCATTCAACTCCTAGGTTTGGCCAAGATGAATCTAAACTATTCTATATGCCAATGCTGATTTAAATGAATACAAAAAATAGGAATGAATGCTGACCACAGAGAATATGCTAGCTAGAACATAACATACCTGATTTCGAATGTCTGATGAAGATTCTAAGTTTTGTAACAGTCCAGATCGCCTCAATTCGTACGTAATCATCTGATATTTCACAAGATCATCTCAAATCGTAGACGGTCGTCTAAGATCAGACAGAATCATCTAAAATCTGACGAATTCGTGAGACGAATTCGTCATAAACCTGCAATCATAGAAATAGATACAAAATACCAAATATGCAACTGCAGAAGCAAAGGAAAATGATAGCAATAACAACAAACATGCCTAAATAATGGATTCAAATAACAAAATAAGGAAAATGCAGTAGATTTAATGATTGATTTTAACTTTATCATGCGGTTATGCTAAATGAGGTGAACTCCAAGATGCATAAATATAATAATTTAAGATAGCATAGAAATATAATAGGAAAATGCAAATAAAAAACTAAGGAAATGCAAACTCTAGGCTCTAATTGCCCCCAATCTGGACTACAGTCAGGATCGCCTCCAATCGTACGAGATCGTCTGCGCTCCTTGACAAGATCATCCAAAATAGTATGGAATCGCTTGCGACGATCCGAGCTAGCTTCGACTAAAAAATAGTAGAGTTCCTGCAAGAAAACATGAAATACAGAATGCAAATGATGGTGTGGGGATGCTCTAAGATGCGTGGAAGTGCAGGGGGTTTAAGCAAAGTTTCAAGCAGAGAGTCAGGGGGATAAACTAAGAAAATCTTAGTTTATATAGGATTAGGGAGAGGTTAGGAGGTTGGGGATCATCCCAATCTAGGAGATCTCCAACGGGGGAATCTCCAACTGCGTAGACGCGCTTCTGCCCAAGTTGGAGAGGCTGTTGAAACATAAGCTAATTATGAAAATTTGGTTTTGGGACGAAATCGTCTGGACGTTCTGTTCCAGATGAATTCATCAGATCTGGGATGATTTCATCTAATCTACGACGATATTGTCCAACGGTCAAAACAAATCCTAAAAATGGCATGAAAAACGGGGAAAGCGGGTAACAGGCGGTTAACGGGCAGTTTGAGGTTAAAATTTGAATTTTTATCTTTTACTAGGGTTTAACTATGCCAATTTTAGGGTGCTACATTTTGCCCCCTCTTTAGCAAATTTTTCGAAGAAAATGCGTTAAAGACGAGTTTTTCCCATTTTACAAGAAAGCAAAAATGTACTCAATTTTTTAGACGATGATTCTAGGTCGAATCGTACGACTGCTGGCTATGGTGCCCCCTCCGTGTTTTTACCCAAATCAAACGTTTTGAGGAAAAAAACATGGAAAAGCAAAATTAAAATGTTGTTGGGTTTGAATAAAATTAAGAAAAATAGGGAAAACCCTAATTCATTTTTTACTATTCATTTTTACTGTTCTAGAGCTCTGCAGAGAGAAAAATGGTGGAGACAGCGCACAGAGCGACAGAGGTCCGGCGCGGGCTACGGGTAAGGATCTAATCCTAGTAGATTAGGTTTGAATTAACTTTGTACAATTTTTGGATTTAAATTTTGATTGTTTGGGGCATCGCGGCCGTTTTTAGGCCGTCGACGACGTCGGGACGAAATCGTCCCTATTTCATCGAAATCGTCCCTAAATCGTCGATTTCATCTGAGGGCGAAATCGGCGAACTAGGGGCGATCTCGTCCAACAAGGGGCGATCCCCAAGTTGCGAAATCAAAGACGATTTCATCCTAACAAAGGATAATTTTGCCCAATTTGGGACGATATCATCCAATGGTAGACGATATCATCTTTAAACTTGATTTAAAATGTGTTTAATTTGATTGCAATGATTGATTTATTAATAAATTTTGTTGTTTTATTGTTTGTTTTGTAGAAAGGATTACTAAAGAGTCAGGAATGGAAATACGACGGGCTGAGAGATGACTTGGCCGCTCTCGACCAGGTAGAGCGTGACCAACTAGCACAGGTCGGGCTACGACATGTGGCAGAGATGCCACAAGTACCGACGGACATGGGGCTACTGACAGCCCTAGCAGAGAGGTGGTATCCGGGGTCATCCTATTTTTGGCTATCGACAGGGAGATGGCTCCCACTCTAGAGGACGTATGGAGGATCATGAGGATCCCCATACAGGGACGGTTGATGATGCCTATGGCCAATCAGGGCCAGGCTATGATGAGATTGACAGGAGACCCGAGCTTCGCCCTAGAGAAGGGCGGGGTGAACATCGAGTCTCTGAGGTAGATGCATGGGGCATCTAGGTTGACTCGGGTTTTGGTAGGAGTGGTAGGTGGCTTACTATTGTGCCACCAGAGCGGGTGCAGACTACCATGGGTGCTCTCAGACATAGTTTGCAACATGAGAGACCACGGGTATAGATTTGCATGGGGTAGCTTTGTACTATGTCGCTTGTATAGGATCCTGCATGGGGTCGTATACAAGGGAGGTCGATGTCTGGTCTTGACATCGCTGCTACAGGTTTGGTGCTGGGAGCACATTGCGGTGCGAAGGTCGGTAGGGCTCCCATTGATAGGGGTTGACCGGGAGAGGCCCCGGGTTTTCTACTGGTGGCTACAGAGGGGGTCACAGCGGCGGATAGATCTGTCGATGTCACGGAGGTTGTTGGACGACATCATCCCTGACAAAATCACCTGGAGGCCATGGCGAGAGCACCCCGGGTGGGCAGAGGATGGGTAGGAGCTGGCTCGCATCAAGCGAGTCTGCTAGCTAAGGATGGAGCGGGGAGAGGTAGAGCTCCACCGCTATGATCGGGTACTATGGCAGTTCGGTCTTCAGCAGGGGATCCCTTCTCTCAAGGATTACGAGTACTCTCGGACTGTTCGGGATAGTACTACACTGAGCGAGGCTCCAGACATGCAGCGGTTTTGGAGTCAGGATGTGGACGATGCCCCCATCCAGCCAGTGGATGGTGACGACGTTGGGGTGACTGATGGATATGATGCCTGGTACGCAGGCATCCACCCTCCTCGGATGACGAGGGCACAGGGTCCAGTGCACGTCGTGGTGCACCAGATGGGGAGGCAATGGTAGGCTATGATTGAGGCAGCGTGGGGTCACGGCGGGGTAGAGCAATGATGGTCTCCATAGGAGAGATGCCAGAGGATGGCACGGGCTCCCTAGAGACCACAGCAGCCAGGGAGGAGGGAGGAGGGACTCCCTCCTCAGCAGGGGGAGAGACCACCATCGCTCGATAAGGGCAAGGGTGTCGAGGTAGGGGAGAGCAGTGAGACGACGGCTCTTCGGGCTGAGGTTGCCCGCCTCCGAGCTCAGGTGCAGACGCTGCAGGATGAGGCTACATGGCTTAGAGCTCGAGGCGGAGGAGCGAGCACTCAGGATCTGGCGCGGTCTATTGCTCAGACCGCATTCTACCAGGGGCTATACTATCACATGGTTCTAGAGAACCAGAGGGTACCACTGCCAGCCCCTATTGCGGAGCCGGTCATGATGGGATCATCGAGGACATCCTCACGATCGACGATGAGGACCCGAGACACAGCCCGGACCTCTATGGGACCACCTCCTCCATGTCAGGGCGGGGGAGTAGATGAGGCTGAGAGCTCGAGGGCTTCTCAAGGATAGCTGCTACAGATGGATTGTATATATATCTTTGAGAGGATTGAGTATGCCAGGATATAGATTGTGGCATACCAATCCAGTTGTGATATGATGTACAAATATTTTTGATATATATATATGATCTTTTTGTGATATAACTTGTGTATATGTTTTTATGATGCTTCAATGTTTGAATTTGTTTGTTTTTTGATTTATGATTCATGTAATTATGTCATTTTTAGAAATATTATAATGTTGTATGTCATGTAAAATTTAAATGAAATAATCTGATGTAAATAAATTGGTTGTTTTGGTGTGATTTGAAAAAAATAAAAAGGACTTCTAACAATAATTTCAAAGGACATTGTCATTGTTATAGACCATTTCATGGAGTCGCCGCTCACTAGGTCGTCAAGCTAATCCCAGGATAGAAATATTGTTAAAAGTAAAAGAGTGCTTAAGAGACTGTCTTAAGACTTTGTGTTGTGATGATGGAAATGATGATGGTGATGATTTGTTTTCAGATTTTCATAAAAATATTATGCATGACATATAAAAGAAATATGATTTTTGCTAGGCATAAATTCCTAAGTGTGATAAAATTTTGAACAATTCCTTAGGAATTATACCATGGTTGCAAAATTGAATGTTGACATAATGACATGAAATATAATAAGTGTTCGTTTGTTTTAAAGCATAATTGTGTAACATAATGATGCAAGTCATATGTTTTTATGAATTTGTTTTAAAATAAATGGAAAATAAAATTAGAACAATGGTTTGCGCTAGGCATAGAATTATAGGTATAGACTTATACCATCATCGCGAAATCCAAAGAAGAAATGGATATTTTAGTTTTATTGCAAGATTAATTTTTGACTTTTGATAAACAGAAAAATAATAATATAAACTTGAAATCATTTTGTGATTTTGTAATAGGTTGTGTAAAATAATTTTGGATTTTTGAAAACAATGTATGTAATTGTGTTTATACTAAACAGATGTTCTGAAATAAGAATAAAATTTATTCCAAAAGAGTTGCAAAAATATTTTAAATTATCTCAAAGAAAAATGTAGATTTATAAGGAACCCTCATGTGCATATGTGAGTTCATTTCCGACCTTGATTTATCATAATGATACAAAATATCTCAAATACAAATGTGTGTGCAATTGTATTGTTCATTCACCAATTTTGAGCAAGATAATTTGATACAAGTAATTTGAATTAACCAAATGAATGTTCGTTGACCATGATTTATATGCATGTAACCGTACCAGACTACTATGTAAGTTAGGTTATCAAGAGCTAGCTAATCCATAAGCCGACATAGGTCTATACAAAATAAGGTCGCTAATGTGACAGACATATCACCATGCTAGGGATTACCCAAGGCCAAGCGGGTTGGGCACAAACCACCTGTTATGGGGCTTACCTCACAGTTTTCGAATAATTGAGAATTCTAGGGATTCAAGCTCATTCACCCTTATTTTCTTTTCAAGGGGTAGGGAAAGGGATTTTATTGCTTTTTGCTTTTTCTTTTCACTTTTGCTTTTCTTTCTCTTTTTTTTTTTGTATTTTTGCTTGGAACTGAGATAATGCTGAAATATTGCTGTGATGGTACAAAATAATATTTTTCTTTTTCTCATTTTCTTTGACTTTTCTTTTTCTTCCTATGCTAGGGATACTTGCTCGGATTGGCTGTAGAGCAAGGGATTTTTATTCTGGGTAGGGGTGAGCTTGTCCTTTTGTCAATTCTCAAAGATTCTAGACCATGTGCATGATAGGATAGCAGGGGAAACTTTTCGCTCAAGAAACCATTTCTACTATGTAGCATCATATCAAATTTGCAATGAAATCATTTTAATGTGAAGAGATGTACTTGGTTCAAGTAAATAACAAGATCAATTCTCTATGCTCAAAACTTTATTTAATTCAATTGTGGACTTTGATATAAGAGAGATTAATAATCATACAAAATAAAATCAAGATATTTATTCATGTGAATGTGAAAGTGCGGGATTCCAAATAAATGCTAATTTATCCAAAATAATTGAAAATATAACTGCAATACTTCAAGAATTGACAAGTACAAAAATAAAATATGTGTTTGAAGATTTTGATTTTGATGTTTTATAGTTTTATATTTTGATTTTGATTGATGAATTACAAGATGTTGATAGAAATGGCAAAAATGAAACAATATGCAAAAATACAATATATACAAATGACGAAATGACCCAATGTTATGCATAATAACGCTTAAGATGCATAATGTTCATAGGTTCTTTAAGATCTTTACCATCTAAGGTAGCTAATCGGTATGCGCCCGATCCAAATTTAGCAGTGATGACATATGGTCCAAGCCAGTTGGGCTCAAATTTACCTTTAAGGTCTTTAGTTGCATTAGTATTTTTTTGATTTTCTTTTAAGACAAGGTCACCGATCTCAAAGGATCGATGATGAACTTTCTTGAGATATGCTCTCTTAAGCTTGTTTTGGTAGGCACGAAGATGCTCCAAAGCATTGATGCGCTTTTCATCTAGGAGTTCCAGCTGACTAAATCTGCCAGCACGATATTCATCTCCTACTTCAATATCTTGAAGTAGTAGAGCTAAAGAAGGAACTTCTAATTCAAAGGGAAAAATAGCTTCAACACCATAAACCAAAACAAAAGGTGAAGTGCCTGTGGGGGTACGAACACTAGTTCGATAAGCCCACAAAGCAGGATATAATTGGATGTGCCAATCTCGACCAGATTTATTGACCAATATTTTGAGGATTTTGATTAATGTTTTATTAGATGCTTCTGCTTGGCCATTACCCTGAGGATAATAGGGAGTGGACCAACGATGTTGAATTTTATATTTTTGACATAATTTTTTGACATCTTTATTTTTGAAACAAGTTCCATTATCTGAAATGAGATTTGCAGGAATTCCAAACCTACAAATAATTTGATTAAAAATAAACTTGGAAACTTGGGTTCCAGTGCAAGAAGCTAATGGCATAGCTTCAACCCACTTTGTGAAATACTCGATGGCGGTTATGATGAATTTGTGTCCATCGGATGACACAGGGTTGATTTTTCCAATGATGTCTAAGCCCCATTTTGAAAAGGGCCAAGGAGATGAAATAGCCTATAGTTCTTGTGCAGGCGCATGGACAAGGTCAGCATGTTTCTGGCACTTGTCGTAATGGCACACATAATCATGTGCATCATTCTCCATGGTAGGCCAAAAATATCCTATCCGAAGGAGTTTCTTAGCAATGGCGCTACCACTAAAATGTCCCCCACAAGATCCATTGTGGGCTTCATTCAAAGCTGATCTAGATTCTTCTAGATTCAAACATCTCAATAAGATGCCTTCAAAAGATCTCCTATACAAGGTATTACCAATAATCATGAAGCGACTTGCTCGTCTACGTAATAACCTACGTTGGTTACTATGACAACCTTCAGGGAAGGTTCCTTTTTGCAGAAAATTAAATATATCAGTGTACCATGGTTCGGGAGTAGTTTCATTGATTAGAAACACATCCAAAGGTTCTAAGCATGATTTGCTTGAAGTGGGTTCCTGGAGTCGATGAATAATGATGGTAGCATATTCATCATCTAACTCCAAGGGCAAAAGAGATGCGGCTGCAGCCATAGCGTCAGCCGCACGATTGCTAGTTCGAGGAATAGCTTCCAAGGTAACTTGATCAAACAAGGATAATAATTGTAAAACATATGCTTTGTATGGGTGTAATTTATCATCTCTGGTCTGATAAACATCATTGATTTGATTTATGACAAGTTGAGAATCACCAAAAACCAATAAATTTTTAATTTTTAGTGCCAAAGCAGCTCGTAATCCAAGGATAAGAGCCTCATATTCAGCAGTGTTATTGGTGCAAGCAAATGTTAATTTGAAGGATAGAGGTATAAGATGTTTTTGTGGAGATATTAAAATAATACCCGCACCAGCCCCACTCATGCATCGGGCTCCATCAAAGTATAGGGACCATTGCTCAGGATGGTCTGCCTCTAGTTTAAGGCATTCATCGGGAAACTCAATGATGAGGGGATGGGTAGACTCTAAGGGTGCAGCAACTAATTGATCTGCTATGATTTGACCCTTAACAGACTTCTGTCCTATAAACGTGAGTTCAAACTCGCTTAGCGCAAGAACCCACTTGGTTGTGCGACCAGATAAATATGGTCGACTCATGAGATATCGCAAAGGGTCGAATTTGGCAATAACATACGTTTTTTGACTGAGCATATAATGTCGTAGTTTCTATGTAGAAAATACAACTGCAAGACATAATTTCTCTAATATGGTATAGCGAGTTTCATAAGTGATTAAGGTTCTGCTAATGTAATAATTAGCACGTTCTTTCTTCTCATCGTCAAGTTGAGCTAACATAGCTCCTAAGGCAAAATCGAAAGCAAAAATGTACAAGATAAATGGATGATCAGATCTAGGTGGGGAAAGCACCGGTGGTTTAAGGAGATATTGCTTAAGGAGTTCAAATGCTTCCTGGCATTCGTCGTCCCAATGAAAAGAGACATCTTTCTTAAGAAGCTTAAGAAAGGGTCCGGTTTTGTCTGCCAACTTATCGATGAAGCGACGAATAGCTTGAAGCTTACCTTGTAAACTTCGTAATTCTGATATATTTGTGGGTGCGGGCATATCAGTGATAGCCACGATCTTGAGAGGGTCAATTTCAATGCCACGTAAAGAAACTATAACCCCTAATAATTTATCGGACTTAACTCCGAATATGCATTTGGCTGGATTCAATCGGATAAGATATTCCCTTAACCGATCAAATACTTTTCTCAAGTCATTTAAATGATCATCTTCTTTGATAGAACGAGCTATAATATCATCTACATAATCATGTAGAATATCATGCATCATATCGTGAAAGATATAAGTCATGGCTCGTTGATAGGTTGCACCTGCATTCTTTAAACCGAATGGCATCACTTTCCAACAAAAGGTTCCCCAAGGGGTAATAAAGGTTGTTTTAGCCTGATCTTCAGGAGCTATCCTGATCTGATTATAACCGGAAAATCCATCCATTAGGGATATCATTCCACTTCCAGCAGTAAAGTCAATGATCTGATCCATGTTGGGAAGAGGAAAATCATCTTTAGGGCATGCAACATTAATATCTCTGAAGTCTGTGCAAACCCTAACTTTAGTGGCTTCTTTCTTAGTTACTGGAACTACATTTGAGATCCATTCAGCATAATCAATGGCTTGTATAAAAATAACATTTAAGAGTTTTTCTAATTCCCCTTTGACTAGTAAGGCCACTTTAGGATGCATTTTTCTAAGTTTCTGTTTAACAGGTTTAGCATCCGGATGGACTACTAGGTGATGCATAACTACAGAAGGGTCCAATCCTGGCATATCTTCATATGTCCAAGCAAAGACATCTTCATATTCTTTAAGGAATGCAATGTATTTATCTTGTTTTTCTTGACTCAATTCTGATCCAATATTGATTATGTGAGGGTTATCTTCGGTTCCAATGTTAATTTTTATGACGTTTTCTACTTCCATATGTAAATCTCTCTCAAAATTAGGTGGGGCGGGTGAAACGCCTAATTCTTGTAATTCTTCCAAGGTTAGCTTGGATAATTCATCTTGAGGAGTCGTGGCCTCAAGCTGGGCTATACTAGGTATAGAGCCATCAAAATAAAATCCATTATGTAACAATTCCTCAATGGAGACATCATGAAAGATATCCCCCTCCAACTCATCATCGAATTCGGCAATCATCTCAGGGTAAGCTATGGATAGCATATTGCATGTAAAGGGATTATTCTTTGAACGCAAAGAATCTTGTTTATCTAGATAATCTTGATAACATATAAGATGGTCATCATCCTCAAATGGGAAGGGTTGACCTTTACTAGGAAATAGGCCCACACCACATCGGGTAGGCCACGGTTCTACCTCAAAAGGTTCTTTCATACCATTTTGGAAAGGTCCCAAACCTTTCCCTTTATATCCCAATTTAAGCATTATGGGTTTAGCTTTAAGATACTCATTAGCAAAATAGCATCTAGCATATCCATCACAATGTGTCTTGATGTTTCTGGGTATTCTTCCCCAATCATATCCCTTATAAATAAAAGCACAACTCCCGACTTGGTAGATACTTCCCATAGGTTGTGGGAGGCCCAAGGTACGAGGAGAGGGTGGGAGTTTATTTAAAATAAGGGAAGCTTGCATGGCAGTGTTGGTTTCTTCTGATATAAGAATTTTAGATAAATCGGGTAAGAGCTCATCAGTAAGAGCATAAGAGGTAGAAGGAACATTTCCTACATCGTCGGATGTGGAAAGGATGCCTGTAGTGGATGTAGATGTTATAGGGATATCGATGGATGAGTCTATAGGTATGGAATATATAGGAGTAAAACAAGAAGCATTGGTTGTAGTTTTAGGATCTTTTTGAGGTCCTAATGTGGTTTGTTCGGAATATGGTTGAGCTATATGTAGAGGTGTAGTTGATGGGGAAGAGTAGATGATGTTATGGGTGTGTGTTTCACATGTTTAGACGGATGATGAGAATTAGGATGTGTGGATGACAGGGCAGGGCAAAATTGAACTCCAACAGGTTCTGCCAAAGCACACATATCAAAGGGTCTAGGGTCACCATGAATGGTAACCAACTGATTTTTAAATTCGAATTTAACACACTGATGTAAAGTTGAGGGAACAGCTCGCATCGCATTGATCCAAGGGCGACCCAAAAGTATATTGTACGATGCAAGGCAATGTACAATAAACACGGTCGTGTCTAAGGTTCTAGGACCAACTTGCAAGGGAATAGTAATAACTCCACACGTTTCTTGTGTTTCGTCATTGAAGGCTTTTATGATCATATCGGTTCTTTTTTACAGAAAAAAGAAAACACCCCATTGTATCGCTCCAAATTTTTCGCATCCTTACCTTCAAGGCTATAGGATCCGTGCCCGGAAGGGGGATGGGAAAAGGATGTCGCGGTACCTCGGACTGAGAGGACTTTGCGAAGGTCCCGCCTCTCAAGGGAGGTGTATTTTGATGATTTTTCGACGGATGGTGGGTTCACCAGGAAACATTTAATGGCAGTTTCCACGCCTAGGTTTGGAATGTGTTTTTATGTGTTCGTTTTTAACTTTAAGCATTCATATCCTAGGTTTGGCCAAATGAGTCTAAATTAATCTATATGAAAATGCAGATTTAATGAATACAGAGAACAAATTTAAGACAGAAAAATAGAGAAATTAAGGAAGAATAAGAAGAATACCTGACCCGGATGTCTGATGGAGATTCTGATGTTTGAAGCAGTCAGGATCGTCTGGAATTCGACAGAATCGTCTGAGATCAGACAAGATCGTCTGAGATCTGACGAATTCGTCAGAAGAATTCATCAGAGACCCGCAAACAGAAGAACAGATGCAAAATACAGAGAATACTACTGTGCTAACAGGGGAAACAACAGAAAATGACAATATGAACACTGGAAAACAATTATGAACAGAAATTCAAACAAATTACGATGTTCTAATGATAAATTCTGATCTTATCATGCAAGTTAAGTTATATGGGTGAACTCCAAATGCAAAATAGTAAGCAATAAGGATAAACTAACTAAAATGCAGAGTAAAACAGTGAAAGGAATAAAAGAAAGTGCAAACTCTGGGCACTGATTGCCCCCAATGTAGATTACAGTCGAAATCGTCTGGAAGTGATGAAATCGTCTCGAATTACGACAAGATCGTCCGAGATTTGAACGAGATCGTCTGTGACGATCTGAGCTTGCTCCGACTGAAGATCAATGAGGTCCCTACAAGAAAACTTCAAAATAACAGAGGCAAAATAATGTTCTAGGTATTCTAATGCATGCAAAATCAATTTACGAGGAAATTCAGCCAGGGGTTGGGAGGGGAAGATCCTAAGGATTAAATAAGCTTAGGGGAGTAGTTAGGAGGTTGGAGATCATCCCTATTTGGGAGATCTCCAATGGGGGAGGGTCTCTAACGGCGCAGACACGCTTCTGCTCGGATTAGAGGCCCGTTGGAACAGAAGCTAACTTTGCAAAATCAGTTTTGCGACAAGATCGTCTGGACGTCCTAGCCCAGACGAAATCGTCAGATCTGGGGCGATATCGTCTGATCGGCGACGATATCGTCAAACGGTCAAAACAACCTCTAAAAATGGCATGAAAAAGGGGGAAACGGATTACCCGACGGTTAACGGGCGGTTTGGGAGGTTAAATTTGAATTTTAAATTATTTACTAAGGTGAATGTAATTATGACAATTTTACTGTGCCAATTTTAGGGTGCTACATTTTGCCCCCTCTTTAGCGAATTTTCTGAAGAAAATGCGTTAAAGATGAGTTCTTCTCGATCTACGAGAAAGCAAAAATTATTCCCATTTTTAGGCGATGATTCTTGGTCGAATCGTACGACAGCTTACTATGGTGCCCCCTCCGTGTTTTTACCCAAATCGAACGTTTGAGGTAAAAACGCGAAAAAGCAAAAAATTATTTTTGAATAAAATTAAGAAAAATAGGGTAAAACCCTAATTCATTTCTTACTGTTCATTTTCTGGTTTTTTAGAGCTCTGAAGCAAAAATGGTGGAGACGACGCACAGATCGACAGAGGTCCGGCGCGGTCTACGGGTAAGAGTCTAGACTTAACTAGAATGCTTTAATTTAATTTTACATGCTTTGTAGGTAATTTTTAGATGAATTTTGAGCATCGCGGCCATTTTTGGGCCGTCGACGTCGTCGGGATGAAATCGTCCCGATTTCGACGAAATCGTCTCAATTTCGTCAATTTTGCCCAAGGGCGAAATCGGCGAAAGGGGGACGATTTCGTCAAATTAGAGACGATTTCGGCTTGCGAAATCGGAGACGATTCTGCTCAAATTTGGGACGATATCGTCCAATAGTGGGCGATATCATCAATTGCATAAAATTGAATTTTAACTTGCATTATTAATTACTTGATTTGTTTATTAATGATTGTTTGTTGTTTTGTTGTTTATGTTTCTAGAGAGGTTTGCTAAAGAGCAGGGAATGGAAGTATGGAGGTTTGAGGGATGACTTGGCCGCTCTCACACAGGAAGAGCGAGATCAGCTGGCACGAGTCGGCTTGCAGCATGTGGCAGAGATGCCACAGGTGTCCACAGATATGGGGCTACTAACAGCCCTAGCAGAGAGATGGTATCCGGGTTCCTCATGTTTTTGGCTATCGACAGGGGAGATGACTCCCACTCTAGAGGATGTATGGAGGATTCTAAGAATCCCCATACAAGGACGCTTGATCACTCCTACGGCCAATCAGGGCCACGCTATGGGACGACTGTGTGGTGACCCGAGCTTCGCCCTGGAGAAGGGCGGAGTTAATATCGAGGCACTTGCGCCAGATGCCTGGGGCATCTAGACTCACACGAGTGCTAGCGGGAGTGGTTGGTGGACTTTTGCTGTGCCACCAGAGCGGGTGCAGGGTGCCGTGGATGCTCGCAGATGTGATCTACGATATGCGGGACCACGGGTACAGGTTCTCTTGGGGCAGTTTTGTATTATGTCGATTGTACAGGATCCTATATGGGGTCGTGTACAAGGGCGGCCGATGTCTGGTGATGACATCGCTCCTACAGGTTTGGTGTTGGGAGCACATTGCAGTGCGGAGGCCGGTAGGGCTTCCTCTGACAGGGGTAGACGGGGAGAGGCCCCGAGTCTTCTATTGGTGGCTCCGGAGAGGGTCACAGCGGCGGATCGACCTCCCTATGTCCCGGAGACTATTGGATGACTTAGTCCCAGACCAGATCACCTGGAGGCCATGGAGGGAGCATCCAGGGTGGGCCGAGGATGGACAGGAGTTGGCTCACGTCAGGCGAGTTTGTTGGCTACGGATGGAGAGGGGAGAGGTGGAGCTCCACCGCTATGACCGAGTTTTGCGTCAGTTCGGTCTACAGCAGGGGATCCCATCTCTGAGGGATTATGAGTTTTCTCGGACTGTCCGGGATAATACCACAGTTAGCGGGGCGCCAGACATGCAGCGGTTCTGGAGCCAGGACGCGGACGATGCCCCCATCCAGCCAGTGGATGGTGACGACGCAGGGGTAGCCGATGGCTATGATGCCTGGTACGTAGGCATCCGCCCTCCTCGGATGATGAGGGCACAGGGTCCGATTCATGCGGTTGTGCATCGGATAGGGAGGCGGTGCCAGGCAGCGATGGAGGCGGCCCAGGGTCACGATGGGAGAGAGCCGAGGAGGCCACAGGCACAGGAGAGGCCACGATAGAGGGAGAGGAGGGAGGCGAGACCCCCATCTCCATAGAGGGAGAGGCCACCATCACCCGATAAGGGCAAGGGCATTGACACAGGAGAGAGTAGCGAGATGGCTACTCTTCGGGCGGAGAGAGATCATCTCCAGACATAGGTGCAGACTCTACAGGATGAGGCTGCATGCCACCGAGCTGAGGTGGCACAGCTGCGGGACGAGATTGCATGCCTCAGGGCACGGGGCGGAGGGGCGAGCTCTGGGGAGCTGACACGGGCTATTGCCCAACTTACATTCTACCAGACATTGTATTATCAGCTGGTGCCAGAGGCGGATAGACTACCCCTGCCAGCCAACATTGCAGATCCGATCAGGATCGGGTCGTCGAGGACCACGTCCCGGTCGAGGACTAGGACTACTCAGACTGCGATGGGGCCACCTCGTCCACCTCAGGGTGGGGGAGGAGATGAGGCGGAGAGCTCGAGGGGCTCTCGAGGCTAGAGGGCTGCACAGCTTTGTACAGACTGACATTGTATTATTATTTGTTTTGTTGATAGAGGATTGAGTATGCCGAGGTACAGATTGTGGCATACCAATCCAGTTTTGATGATGTATATATATTGTTGACATATATATGATATGTTTTTGATCATATGACTTGTATTATGTGTATGCTTATGATGCTTTTATGTTTGATTGATTAATTTGATAATTGGATTGAGGATTCATGAAATTATGTCGTTTTGAAAATTTATAACTTTGATGTCATGCTATAATATTTTAAATGAAATAATCTGATGTAACAAATTGATTGTTTGTGATGAAATGTGATAAAAAATAAAAGAGAGACTTCTAACAATAATTTCAAAGGACATTGTCGCTAGTATAGACCATTTCATGGAGTCGCTGCTCACTCGGTCGTCAAGCTAATCCCAGTATAGAAATATTGTTAAAAGTAAAAGAGTGCTTAAGAGACTGTCTTAAGACTTTGGTGCAATGATGAAAATGAAGGTGATGATGGTTTGTTTTCAGATTTTCATGAAAATAGTATGCATGAAATAATGTTAAAATGATTTTTGCTAGGCATAAATTCCTAAGTGTGATAAAATTTTGGATAATTCTTTAGGAATTATACCATCATTGCAAAATTGAAGGTTGACATAATGACATGAAATAATGAAAATGTGTTTGCTTTTTAAAAGCATAATTTGTGTAACATAATGATTTAAGTCATATGGTTTTCATGATTTTTAAATAAATGGGGAATAAAAATTGTTACAATGGTTTGCGCTAGGCATAGAATATGTAGGTATAGACTTATACCATCATCGCGAAAATCAAAAAAAAGATAGTTTTATTGCATGGTTGATTTTTGATAAACAGAAAATATGAAAATGAGGACTTGCGCTAGGCATAAAATTCCAATTTTGGTTTTGGAACTATACCATCGTCGCGAAAGTCAACCAGATATATATGTTTTGAGTGTATATTTTGAAAGAAATTTTTGATTTTTCTATTATATAGTTGTCTTTATGGTAAACAACTCGTACTTGATTTATTCCAAACAAGTTGCAAAAATAATATTTCAAAGTATTTTGAAGACAAAAGTTAGATTTATAAGGAATCCCATGTGCATATGTGAATTCATTTCCGATCTTGATTTATCATAATGATACACAAAATCTCTCAAATACAAATGTGTGTGCAATTGCTTTGTGCATTTACCAGCTTTGAGCAAGATAATATGATACAAGTGATTTGAAGAAACCAAATAAGTGTTCATTAACCATGATGTAGATGCATATAACCATACTAGACTACTATGTAGGTCGGATTATCAAGAGCTAGCTAATCCATAAGCGGACATAGGTCCGTACAAAAGAAGGTCGCTAATGTGACGGACATATCACCACGCTAGGAGTTACCCAAGGCCAAGCGGGTTGGGCACAAACCACCTGTTATGGGGCTTACCTCACAGTTTTCGAATAATTGAGAATTCCAGGGATTCAAGCTCATCAACCCTTCTTTTCTTTTCAAAGGGTAGGGAAAGGGATTTTATTGCTTTCTTTTGCTTTTCTTTTGAACTTTGCTTCTTTTTCTTTTTGTATTTTTTTGCTTGATTTTTGAGATAGTGCTTGAAATATTGTTGTAATGATATAAAATAACATTTTTCTTTTCTTTTTTTCTTGAACTTTTCTTTTCTTTTTCTTTGCTAGGGATACTTGCTCGGATTAGCTGTAGAGCAAGGGATTTTTATTCTGGGTAGGGGTGAGCTTGTCCTTTTGCCAATTCTCAAAGATTCTAGACCATGTGCATGATAGGATAGCAGGGGAAACTTTTCGCTCAAGAAATCACTTCTACTATGTAGCAAAACATGGAAATTACAAATATAATCATTTTATTGTGAAAAGATGTGCTTGGTTTAAGTAAATAACAAGATCAATTCTCTATGCTCAAACTTTATTTAATTGAATTTTGTGGACTTTGATATAAGAGAGATTAGTAATCATGCCAGATAAAATCAAGATATTTATTTTTGTGAGTGTGCAAGTGAGGGATTCCAAATAAATGCTAATTTATCAAAAATAATTTGAAACATATAACTGCAACATTTGTAAGAAAATATATATAAATAATTTTTGAGAAGTTTTGAGAATGTTGACTCTCTCTTTCTTCTTTATATTGTTTTGGTTTCGAAAGAGTCAAGCATATTGTTGTTTTTATATTTTTATCATTATTTTGATTTTTGGTTTTATTTTTGTTTTTGAGCAAAAAAATTTAACAAGTGCCATAAATAAATGCAACAAATAGTTTTGAAGATTTTTTGATGATTATGAATGTTTTTGATGTTTTTGGATTTTTATAAATTTGAAAGAAATACAAGATAGTGATTTTGAAATATTTTAAACAAATATATACATGGATGAAATGACCAAATTTATGCATAGTAACGTTTAAGATGCAAAATATTCATGGGTTCTTTAAGTTCTTTACCATCTAAGGTAGATAATTTGTATGCTCCTGATTCAAATTTAGCAGTAATAATATATGGTCCAAGCCGGTTGGGCTCAAATTTACCTTTAAGGTCCTTAGTTGCATTTGTATTTTTTTGATTTTCTTTTAAAACAAGGTCGCCGATCTCAAAGGATCGATGACGAACTTTCTTAGCATATGATCTTTTAAGCTTGTTTTGGTAAGCACGGAGATGCTCCAAAGCATTGATGCATTTTTCATCTAGGAGTTCCAGTCGATCGAGTCTGCCAGCTCGATATTCATCTCCTACTTCGGTATCTTGAAGTAGCAGAGCCAAAGAAGGAACTTCCAATTCAAATGGAAAAACTGCTTCAGCACCATAAACCAAAACAAATGGTGAAGTTCCCGTGGGGGTTCGAACACTAGTTCGATAGGCCCACAAGGTCGGGTATAATTGAATGTGCCAATCCACGGCCAGTTTTATTGACCAATATTTTGAGAATTTTGATTAAGGTTTTGTTAGATGCTTCTGCTTGACCATTACCCTGAGGATAATAGGGAGTGGACCAGCGATGTTGAATCTTATATTTTTGACATAATTTTTTAACATCTTTATTTTTGAAACAAGTTCCATTGTCAGAGATGAGATTTGCAAGAATTCTGAACCTACAAATGATTTGATTAAAAATAAATTTAGAGACTTGTGTGCCAGTGCAGGAAGCTAAAGGCATAGCTTCGACCCACTTCGTGAAATACTCAATGGCGGTTATGATGAACTTGTGTCCATCAGATGACACAGGATTGATTTTGCCAATAATATCTAAACCCCATTTAGAAAAGGGCCAAGGAGATGAAATAGCCTGCAGCTCTTGGGCAGGCGCATGGACAAGGTCAGCATGTTTCTGGCACTTGTCGCAATGGTGCACATACTCATGTGCATCCGTTTCCATGGTAGGCCAAAAGTATCCTATCCGAAGGAGCTTTTTAGCAATGACACTACCACTAAAGTGTCCTCCACAAGATCCATCGTGGGCTTCACTCAAGGCTGATTTAGACTCTTCTAAGTTTAAACATCTTAATAGGATACCTTCAAAAGATCTCCTATATAAAGTATTGCCAATTATTACAAATCGACTTGCTCGTCGACGTAATAACCGACGCTGGTTTCTATTAGAATTGGCGAGGGAAAGTCCCATTTTGGAGAAAATCAAATATGTCTCGTATACCAAGGTTTAGGAGTAGTTTCATTGATTAGAAACACATCCAAAGGCTCTAAGCATGACTTATTTGAAGCGGGTTCCTGGAGTCGATGAATAATGATAGTGGCATATTCGTCATCTAACTCCAAGGGCAGGAGAGATGCAGATGCGGCCATAGCATCAGCTGCACGGTTGCTAGTTCGAGGAATAGCTTCCAAGGTAACTTGATCAAATAGAGACATTAATTGTAAAACATAGGCCTTATATGGGCGCAGTTTATCATCTCTGGTTTGATAAACTTCATTAATTTGGTTTATAACCAGTTGGGAATCACCAAAAACTAAAAGGTGTTTAATTTTTAGCGCTAGGGCAGCTCGTAATCCAAGGATTAGAGCTTCATACTCAGCAAGTATTGTTGGTGCAAGCAAATGTCAATTTGAAGGACAGAGGAATAAGATGTTTTTGTGGGGATATTAAAATAATACCCGCACCAGCCCCACTCATGCATCGGGCTCCGTCAAAGTATAAGGACCATTGTTCAATATGGTCTGCCTCTAATTGAAGGCATTCATCTGGAAACTCGATGATGAGGGGATGAGTAGATTCTAAGGGTGCAGCAGCTAATTGATCTGCTATGATTTGACCCTTAACAGACTTTTGTCCTATGAATGTGAGATCAAACTCGCTTAGAGCAAGAACCCACTTGGCTGTGCGACCCGATAAATAAGGTCGACTCATGAGATACCTCAAGGGATCGTATTTAGCAATGACATAAGTTTTTTGACTAAGCATATAGTGTCGTAATTTTTGCGTAGCAAACACGACTGCTAGACATAGTTTTTCTAATGTTGTGTAGCGGGTTTCATAACTGATGAAGGTTCGGCTAATGTAATAATTAGCACGTTCTCGCTTTTCATCATCAAGTTGAGCTAACATAGCTCCTAAGGCAGAATCTGAAGCTGAAATATATAGGAGAAATGGGCGATCAGGTTTAGGTGGTGAAAGCACAGGTGGATTAAGGAGGTATTGTTTGAGAAGTTCAAAAGCTTCTCTACATTCTGTGTCCCAATTAAAAGGGACATCCTTCTTAAGGAGTTTAAGAAAGGGACCAGTTTTGTCCGCCAGCTTATCAATGAAGCGACGGATAGCTTGAAGTTTACCTTGTAAACTTCGTAACTCAGATATATTAGTAGGTGCGGGCATATCAGTGATGGCCGCAATCTTGAGAGGGTCGATTTCAATACCACGTAAAGAAACTAAAACCCCTAATAGTTTACCGGACTTAACTCCGAATATACATTTTGTTGGATTTAATCGAATAAGATATTCTCGTAATCGATTAAAAACTTTTCTCAAATCATCTAAATGATTATCTTCAATAATAGAGCGAGCTATAATATCATCTACATAATCATGTAGGATATCATGCATCATATCATGAAAAATATAGGTCATAGCTCGTTGATAAGTTGCACCTGCGTTCTTTAAGCCAAATGGCATCACTTTCCAGCAAAAGGTACCCCAGGGGGTAATAAAGGCTATTTTAGCCTGATCTTCAGGAGCTATCCTGATCTGATTATAACCGGAGAATCCATCCATTAAGGACATCATCCCACTCCCGACAGTAAAGTCAATGATTTGATCCATGTTTGGAAGAGGAAAGTCATCTTTAGGGCATGCAACGTTAATATCTCTAAAATCTGTGCAAACCCTAACTTTGGTAGCTTCTTTCTTGGTGACTGGAACTACATTTGAGATCCATTCCGCATAATCAATAGCTTGTATAAAGATAACATTCAGGAGTTTTTCTAACTCCCCTTTGACTAGCAGAGCCACTTTGGGATGCATTTTTCTAAGTTTTTGTTTAACAGGTTTAGCATCCGGATGGACCACTAGATGATGCATGACTACAGAAGGGTCTAGACCTGGCATATCTTCATATGTCCAAGCGAAGACATCTTCATACTCTTTAAGAAATGCAATGTATTGTTCTTGTTTTTCTTGACTTAATTCTGATCCAATATTGATTATGTGAGGATTGTCCTCAGTTCCAATATTAATTTTAATGACGTTTTCTACCTCCATGTGTAGATCTCTTTCAAAATTAGGTGGGGCGGGTGAAACGCCCAATTCTTGTAATTCTTGTAAGGTTAATTTAGATAATTCATCTTGAGGATTAGTGGCCTCAAGTTGGGCTATAGTTGGTATAGAACCATCAAAATAAAATCCATTGTGTAACATCTCTTCAACAGAGACATCATGGAAGATATCTCCTTCCAACTCTTCATCGGGGTCAACAATCATTTCAGGGTAAGCTATGGATAGCATGTTGCATGAAAACGACTGATTTTTAAGAGGCAAATCAACATGCCTATCCAAATAATCTTGATAACATATGACGTGATCATCATCGTCAAAAGGAAAGGGTTGACCCTTACTAGGAAATAGGCCCACACCACAACGGGCAGGCCACGGTTCTACCTCGAAAGGTTCTTTCATGCCATTTTGGAAAGGTCCCAAGCCTTTCCCTTTATATCCCATTTTAAGCATCATGGGTTTAGCTTTAATATAATCATTGGTAAAATAACACCGAGCATATCCTTCATGATGAGTTTTGATATTTCGAGGGATTCTTCCCCAGTCATATCCTTTATAAATGAAGGCACAACTCCCGACTTGGTAAGTACTTCCCATAGGTTGTGGGAGGCCCAAAGTACGAGGAGATGGCGGCAATTTATTTAAAAGAATTGAATCTTGCATGAAAGCATTTGTTTTTTCTGATATTAAGGTTGTGGATAAATCTGGTAAAAGTTCATCAGAAAGGGCATAAGATGTAGAAGGCTTATTACCTATATCTTTAGATGTGGGAGGAATGATAGATGTGTCTATAGGTTTTGAATTTATAGGGATAGAACTTGAAGGATTGGTTGTAGATTTAAGATCTTTTTGAGGTTCTAAAATGATTTGTTTAGAGGGTTGTTGATCTATATAGGAGGATGAAATTAATGGAGGGGAAATAGGTGAAGTTATGGGTGTGTGTTTCACAGTTTTAGATGAAAAATAAGAACTAGGATGTGTGGACGACAGAGCAGGGCAAAATTGCACTCCAACGGGTTCTGCCAAAGCACACATATCAAAAGGTCTAGGGTCACCATGGATAGTGACCAACTGATTTTTAAACTCAAATTTAACACATTGGTGTAAGGTTGATGGGACCGCTCGCATGGCGTTGATCCAAGGGCGACCCAAAAGTATATTGTACGATGTTGGGCAATGTACAATAAACACGGTTGTTTCTAGGGTTCTAGGACCAACTTGCAATGGGAGGGTAATAACTCCACACGTTTCTTGTGTTTCGTCATTAAAAGCTTTGATAATCATATCGGTTTTCTTCATTTCATCACTTCTAAAGCCAAATCGTTGGTAGAAGTCAAAAGTGCAAATGTTTAGAGATGAGCCATTATCAATCAAAACTCTTTTGACAACTACATCTCCAATTAGAGCAATAATGTATAAGGGATTATCCTTATGTAAACTGTGTTGTGGGATATCTTTATCCCGAAAGTCAATACAATCAATCTCTCGAGTGATGATAGTATTGGCCATAGCTTCAGGTTGAATGTTTTGAGGTACCATCATTTGGCTCAATGTAAGCATCAACTCATCCCTATGGGTGGGAGAGGATCTTAATAAATCCAAAAGGGAAATTCTGGCCGTAGTATTGGACAATTGCTCATTAATATTGTAAGGGGGTTTAGGTTGAACAGTAGGAGCATGATTCCCTTTATTGGGGTTTTTCAAAACGAATGGAGCCGATCCATCGTTCTGGTTTGGTTCTTGTTGGGAATTTTGAGCTTGTTGTCGGGTGACGACTCCAATGGTACCTACAATGTTATAATGAAGACGCTGAACTGGTCTCGGTTGAGCATTGATGGCTTGTTCATTAGAAAGGAATATATTAGAAGAAGGTCGAGTAGTAACTCTTCTAGGAAATGGTTCTTCTGGAACCATAGCATCTGTGACGGGTTGAATAGGATCTGATTCATTTTCAGAACTATTCGATTGGTTTGAAGTAATGTCTAGTTCACTTTCACTATCTGATTCTATATCACTAGAATCAGAAGTTTGAAAATTATGTAAGGGCCTGGTCGTAACCAGGGATAAGGTTGTGTCAAATATTTGAGGATCCTGAATAGGTAATTGTCCGCTAATGGTTCCTACATATCGGGTAGGAGGGGGAACATTATGATGTTCGATTTGATTGGCTACCTCTTTACCATGTCGTGGTAAAGGGTGTTGAAATATGTCTAGAGTTTGATTGGCATTTTGATTTTGATTTTGGGGAACGGTCTTTTGAGTATTATTAGGAGGGTTTTGTTTAGGTTGGAAGGCTTGCACTTCCATTTCATTATTGTCAATCAAATCTTGTATTTTATGTTTCAACCTTTTACAAGCGTTGGTAGAATGTCCAGGTCCTCTATGGAAATCACAGTGTAAGTCAACTCTGTATCCGGGTATAGTTGGATCAGGTTCCCGGATAGCTGGTAATTGGATCAAACCTCTTTCGAGTAATTGAGGTAAAATAGTTGATAAGGGTTGGTTTAATCTAGTAAATTCTCGAGGAGGCTTGTCAGGAGGTTTCAATATAAATTTTTTTGTTGTCTTTGTTGCATTGATATTAGCAACATTTCTGCTGTCAGTGACTCCGTCACCGACGACTTGTTTGTTTTTATATTGATTTCTGGATGTTTTCTCATCATCCTTCTTCCTAAGTTGGCCTCTCCTAATGAGGGCATCTTCTACTCTTCGAGCTAAATCTATAGCTTGATCGAAGGTAGTTAAGGTAGCAGTCGATAGCTCATAAGATATTTGTTCTTGTAAATTGTTGATGAAAATGTCCAACATTTCCCTATAAGGTAGCACAAAGTGCAGTTTTCCTGTCAATTGCCTCCATCTAGCTAAGAAATCGGCAAAACATTCATCTTTGTCTTGTTTTAAATTGTATAAATCTTTAATAGTTACATGCCTCTCGATGTAGGCACTAAATTGATGGACAAATGATTCCGTTGTTTCTTCGAAGTTTCTCAAAGAATGAGTGGGCAATTGATAGTACCACTCTAATGCCATTCCACCTAAACTTTTTGGGAACATTTTTAATAATAGCAAGTCATCATGCGATATGTCATGACATGCTATCCTAAACATGCGAAGATGCTCTATGGGATCTTCGGTTCCTTTATATATAGGCAGGATGGGCATGGGAAAATGCTTAGGGTATGGTTGAGCTACAACTATGGGATCCAAAGGTTGACTACATATCTCTCGATAATTATACGAGGGACGGTAGGGATCTATCTGGTCCATACGTGAAGCTAACTGTTTCACCATGGCTTCCAGATTACTAGTTTGCCCCCCATATTGGTTCGGTAGGGCATTGACATGGGTTTTATGGGCATATGATGGAGGAACATGAAGATTAGATGCCATGTTACTATTGTGCAAATTATTGGTAGGAAAAGTATTATGAAGGAATTTTGAAGTTGTATTATGTTGTATTCCAGATTGTTGAAAATTTGTATTTGGCTTCGTTTTAGGTTTTTGTTTACTTGAAGCATATTGCTCAATAGTTTGGCGGAATAAAGTAGTGAAGGAAGGTTTCTTTTGTGTGGGAATGATTTTAGGTTGAATAACAGGTTCCTTAGGAGGTTGGATAGCCTGTTGTTTTGACATGTTTTGAATCATAGAGACCATATCCGTATTGGATGGTCCAGCCTTATCACTTTCTTGATCAATGAAAGATAAGGGATTAATGCGCACATCATACATATGTTCCAAAGCTGCCTGAGTGTCACTAATTTGCCCTTTATCAATACGAATTGCCACATTAAGGTCATCAATGTTATCACTGAGAAATTTCTTGAAATGATCTATGTTGTCAAAAGCAATAGTTCCATTTGGAGCTATTCTAGGGGATGAGGATCCATCCTCTTTAACACTTCCTTCTTGTTCCTTATCTTCACCTAGGTCATCTTCTGGTTGAACTAGAGTTTTTCCTTCCGAAGTTGGATCTTCAGGAAGGACATTTGGGTTTCCAGTTGTATCTTGTAACCAATCTTCTTCTTCTCCTAAAGTTTCTTTACCATTCCTAAGTTTAGGCATGGTGCTAAATTTTGATTTCAGCAAATATATATATATATATATATATATATATATATATATATATATATATGCAACAAATTAAGAGGTATATATTTACTATATACCTACTACAATATTTGAAATGAAATGTTTAAGTTTTTGCTATGTTTTTTAGTTTTTTAGCTTTTTTTGAAATAATATTGTAAAGACAATCAACACAATAAATGCAAGAAATAAGACTCAAAGTAATAATCTAGTTTTCTATAAATAATTTATAAATATCATTAATAGGCTCGAGTTGTTCAGGAGTCATGAAGTGTTCTTCTTCAAATTGAAAGTTTTCTTTTAAAAATTTGATGAAAAGAGCTATAGTGATATTATCTGTCTCAGATGTTGGTTGATAAAAGTAAAGCTCATGGCAATACTCTCGATATAGCACAGCTCGCGGAACTCTATTCCATATTTCCCTATCTGTAAGAACAACCTCTTGGTCTTCTACACAACCTAGGAACTGGTGTACTATGGCTGCGTTCTCGAGGTATTCCTCGAAGGTGAACAATTCTGAAGATACTAGAGCTCTCCTATAAGCTAACCATCTATGGCAGGCTCTCTGAAGTTCATGATAAAAAACTAGTTGATGAGGATCCAAGATTCTATCTAGGACTAGCCTCTTGATTTGCTTAAGTTGTGTGGACCTAGATGAGATGAGACTAAGTCTTCTATCAAGTTCGTTCCACAGGAATTGATTTCTACTTGTTTCAGGCACATTAAGCATAGAGTTGATTTCTACGGTTGCCAATTGATTTTCTACATTTATAGTAACTGCTAATCTTTTCTTAGGAGCTACCATCTAAACATGATTTTAAACTTTAAATGTTTAAAAATGCATCTATGTTTTAGTTGTTCTATTTTTTTTTTGTTTTTGTTTTTGTTTTCAAAAGGTTATGATGCATTCACGTCGGGTTCACCAAAATGTATCGCTCCAAATTTTTCGCATCCTTACCTTCAAGCTATAGGATCCGTGCCCGGAAGGGGGATGGGAAAAGGATGTCGCGGTACCTCGGACTGAGAGGACTTTGCGAAGGTCCCGCCTCTCAAGGGAGGTGTATTTTGATGATTTTTCGATGGATGGTGGGTTCACCAGGAAACATTTAATGGCAGTTTCCACGCCTAGGTTTGGAATGTGTTTTTATGTGTTCGTTTTTAACTTTAAGCATTCATATCCTAGGTTTGGCCAAATGAGTCTAAATTAATCTATATGAAAATGCAGATTTAATGAATACAGAGAACAAATTTAAGACAAAAAAATAGAGCAATTAAGGAAGAATAAGAAGAATACCTGACCCGGATGTCTGATGGAGATTCTGATGTTTGAAGCAGTCAGGATCGTCTGGAATTCGACAGAATCGTCTGAGATCAGACAAGATCGTCTGAGATCTGACGAATTCATCAGACGAATTCGTTAGAGACCTGCAAATAGAAGAACAGATGCAAAATACAGAGAATACTACTGTGCTAACAGGGGGAAACAATAGAAAATGACAGTATGAACACTGGAAAACAATTATGAACAAAAATTCAAACAAATTACGATGTTCTAATGATAAATTCTGATCTTATCATGCAAGTTAAGTTATATGGGTGAACTCCAAATGCAAAATAGTAAGCAATAAGGATAAACTAACTAAAATGCAGAGTAAAACAATGAAAGGAATAAAAGAAAGCGCAAACTCTAGGCACTGATTGCCCCCAATGCAGATTACAGTCGAAATCGTCTGGAAGTGATGAAATCATCTCGAATTACGACAGGATCATCCGAGATTTGAACGAGATCGTCTGCGATGATCTGAGCTTGCTCCGACTGAAGATCAATGAGGTCCCTGCAAGAAAACTTCAAAATAACAGAGGCAAAATAATGTTCTAGGTATTCTAATGCATGCAAAATCAATTTACGAGGAAATTCAGCCAGGGGTTGGGAGGGGAAGATCCTAAGGATTAAATAAGCTTAGGGGAGTAGTTAGGAGGTTGGAGATCATCCCTATTTGGGAGATCTCCAATGGGGGAGGGTCTCTAACGGCGTAGACACGCTTCTGCCCGGATTAGAGGCCCGTTGGAACAGAAGCTAACTTTGCAAAATTAGTTTTGCGACAAGATCGTCTGGACGTCCTAGCCCAGACGAAATCGTCAGATCTGGGACGATATCGTCTGATCGGCGACGATATCGTCAAACGGTCAAAACAACCTCTAAAAATGGCACGAAAAAGGGGGAAACGGATTACCCGACGGTTAACGGGCGGTTTGGGAGGTTAAATTTGAATTTTAAATTATTTACTAAGGTGAATGTAATTATGACAATTTTACTGCGCCAATTTTAGGGTGCTACAGTTCTTTTCATTTCATCACTTCTAAACCCAAATATTTGGTAGAAGTCAAAAGTGCATATGTTTAAAGATGAACCATTATCAATAAAGACTCATTTAACTACTACATCCCCAATTAGGGTAGTAATATATAAGGGGTTATCCTTATGTAGACTATGTTGCGGGATATCTCTATCCCGGAAGTCAATACAATCGACTTCTCGAGTTATGATAGTATTGGACATGGCTTTAGGTTGAATATTTTGTGGTACCATCATTTGGCTTAATGTGAGCATTAATTCATCCCTATGGGTAGGAGAAAATCTTAAAAGGTCCAAAAGGGAAATTCTAGTCGTAGTATTTGATAATTGTTGATTAATATTATAGGGAGGCTTAGGTTGAACATTAGGGCATGATTCCCTTTATTGGGATTTTTCAAAACAAATGGAGTTGATCCATCGTTCTGAGTTTGATCCTGTTGAGAGTTTTGAGCCTGTCTGGTAACGGCTCCGATGGTTCCTACAATATTATTTTGAGGATGATGAATTGGTCTCAGTCTAGCGTTTATAGCTTGTTCATTAGAAAGAAATTGATGAGAAGATGGTTGAGTAGTAACTCTTCTAGGAAATGGTTCTTCTGGAACCATAGAACTTGTGATGGGTTGAATAGGATCTGATTCATCTTCAGAACTATTCGATTGATTTGAGGTGATTTCCATGTCACTTTCGGTATCATATTCTACATCACTAAGGTCAGGTGTTCGAATATTATATAGAGGTCCTGGACGTAACCATGGATAAAGTTGTGTCAAAGATTTGTGGATCATGAATAGGTAATTGTCCACTAATAGTTCCTACATATCGGGTAGGAGGGGGAACATTATGATGCTCAATTTGATTAGCCACCTCTTTACCATGCTTTGGTAAAGGATGTTGAAATATGTCCAATGACTGATTGGCATTCTGATTCTGATTTTGAGGGATGTTCTTTTGAGCATTATTAGGAGGATTTTGTTTAGGTTGAAAGGCTTGCACCTCCATCTCATTATTATCAATCAAATCTTGTATTTTATGTTTTAATATTTTACAAGAGTTGGTAGCGTGTCCAGGTCCTCTATGGAAATCACAATGTAAATCAGCTCTATATCCGGGTATAGTTGGATCAGGTTCCTGGATATTTGGTAATTGGATCAAACCTCATGCTAGTAATTGCGGGAGAATGGTTGATAAAGGTTGATTTAACCTAGTAAATTCTCGGGGTGGTTTATCAGGAGGTTTCAATATGAAATTCTCTATTGTTTTCGCAGTATTAACATTGGCAATGTTTCTGCTATCAGTGACTCCATCACCCACAACTTGTTTATTTTTATATTGATTTTTGGATGTTTTCTCATCATCTTTCCTTTTGAGGTGACCTCTTCTAATGAGAGCATCTTCCACTCTTCGAGCTAAGTCTATAGCTTGATCGAAGGTGGTCAAGGTAGCAATTGATAATTCATAGGATAGTTGTTCTTGTAAATTATTGATAAAAATATCCAACATCTCTCGATAAGGTAACACAAAGTGTAATTTTCCTATCAACTGCCTCCATCGAGCTAAGAAGTCAGCAAAACACTCATCTTTGTCTTGTTTTAGGTTGTACAAATATTTAATGGTTACATGCCTTTCGATATAGGCACTAAATTGATGCACAAAAGACTCGGCGGTCTCTTCGAAATTTCTCAAAGAATGAGTGGGTAATTGATAATACCACTCCAATGCCATCCCTCCTAAGATTTTTGGGAACATTTTTAGTAATAACAAGTCATCATGTGATATATCATGACATGCTATCCTAAACATACGAAGATGCTCTATGGGATCTTTGGTTCCTTTATATATAGGTAGGACAGGCATGGGAAAGTGTTTAGGATATGGTTGTGCTACAACTATAGGATCTAGAGGCTGACTACACATCTCTCGATAATTGTACGAGGGACGGTAGGGATCTATCTGGTCCATGCGAGAGACTAACTGTTTCACCATGGCTTCCAGATTACCAGTTTGTCCACCATATTGGTTCGGTGGTACATGAGTATGGGATTTGTGAGCGTAGGAAGGCGTGACATAAGGATTAGATGCTATATTGATGTTATGCAAATGGTTGGTAGGAAGAGTATTATGAAGAAGATTTGTTGTAGCATTATGTTGTATCCTAGATTGTTGGAAATTGGTATTTGGTTTTTTTTTAGGCTTTTGTTGATTTGAGGTATATTGATCAATAGCTTGGCAAAATAGAGTAGTGAATGAAGGTTTATTTTGTGTGGGAATAACCCTAGGCTTGATAACAGGCACTCTAGGTTGTTGGGTAACCTGTTGTTGTTGCATGTTCTAGATCATAGCAACCATATCCAAATTGGATGGTCCAACTTGATCACTTTCTTGATCAACAAAGGATAAAGGATTAGTGCGTGTGTGATATATTTCTTCTAGGGTTGCTTGAGTGTCACTAATTTGATCTTTGTCCATATGGACTGCTCTATTAAGAGTACCAATATTAGTATTGAGGAACTTCCAAAAATGTTCCATGTTCTCAAAAGTAACAGCTCCTTATGGAGATATTTTAGGGGATGAGGATCCTTCCTCTCTATCATTTTATTTTTGTTCATTTCCTACAACAAATTCTTCTTCTTGTTGGTCGAAGGTTCCTTCTTCCTGAATTGGATCTTCAGGAAGGACATCTGGGTTATTTTTTGGATTTCTTAACCAATCTTCTTCTACTTCAGCTTTGTTTTCCATTCCTGAGTCTAGTCATTATGTCTAAATTTAGATTTTAGCAAATATATATTAATATATTTGCAACAAATTTGGGAGGTATATATTTTAATTATATACCTACTATAATGCTTAAAAATAAAATGTTTTGATTTTTGTTATGATTTTGTTTTGTTTTTATTTTTTATTTATTTATATATATATATATTTTTTGTTTTTGTTTTTATGTTTACAAAGACAACAAACATCACACTAAATGCAAGAAATAACAATAATAAAAGAATAACTTAGTTTTCTATAAATAGTTTATAGATATCATTGATAGGATCAAGTTCATCAAGAGTCATGAAATGCTCCTCTTCAAATTGGAAATGGTTTTTCAAGAACTTGATAAAGTGTGCTATAGTGATATTATCTATTTTAGACTCTGTCTTGTAAAAATAAATCTCATGGTAATACTCTCGATATAACACAGCTCTAGGAACTCTATTCCATCTTTGTCTATCTATAAGAACGACCTCTTGGTCCTCTATACGAGACAGAAATTTATGTACTATAACTGCATTCTCGAGGTATTCCTCAAAGGTGTACAATTCATAAGACACAAGGGCTCTTTTATCTGCTAACCACCTATGGCAAGCTCTCTGAAGCTCATGATACAAAGTCACTTGATCGGGATCCAGGATTCTATCTAGGACAAACCTCTTTATTTGCCTAAGTTCGGTTGCTCTAGATGAAATGAGATTCAATCTCCTATTAAGCTCATCCCACAAAGGTGGGACTCTATTTGTTGGAGGTACTCTAAGTAAAGAATTAATCTCTATGGCTGCTAATTGATTTTCAACATTAATGGTGACAGCTCGTATTTTATTATAATCTACCATCTAAATATGATATGCAATCATTGATTCTAAATGCATTTATGTTTTTTATTTTTTATTTTTTTGGATTGTTTTCGAAAGGTTGTTTAGTTTTCACGTCGGGTTCACCAAAATGTATCGCTCCAAAATTTTTTGCATCCTTACCCTCAGGCTATAGGATCCGTGCCCGGAAGGAGGATACAAGAAATATGGGACAATAGCTCGGACTGAGAGGCCCTTTGAAGGTCCCACCTCTCGGGGGAGGGGTATAAGGGTGAATTTTTTATGGATGGTGGGTTCACCAAGAAAATTTTGAATGGCAGTTTCCACGCCTAGGTTGATAATGATTTTGATGTATTCATTTTGCACTTTAATCATTCAACTCCTAGGTTTGGCCAAGATGAATCTAAACTATTCTATATGCCAATGCTGATTTAAATGAATACAAAAAACAAGAATGAATGCTAACCACAAAGAATATGCTAGCTAGAACATAACATACCTGATTCCAAATGTCTGATGAAGATTTTGAGTTTTGTAACAGTCCAGATCGCCTCAATTCGTACGTAATCATCTGATATTTCATAGGATCGTCTCAAATCGTAGATGGTCATCTAAGATCAGACATAATCGTCTAAAATTTGACGAATTCATCATAAACCTGCAATCACAGAAATAGATACAAAATACCAAATATGCAACTGCAGAAGCAAAGGAAAATGATAGAAATAACAACAAACATGCCTAAATCATAGATTCAAATAACAAAATAAGGAAAATGCAATAGATTTAATGATTGATTTTAACTTTATCATGCGATTATGCTAAATGAGGTGAACTCCAAGATGCATAAATATAATAATTTAAGATAGCACATAAATATAATAGGAAAATACAAATAAAAAACTAAGGAAATGCAAACTCTGGGCTCTGATTGCCCCCAATCTGGATTACAGTCAGGATCGCCTCCAATCGTATGAGATCATCTGCGCTCCTTGACAATATCATCCAAAATAGTATGGAATCACTTGCGACAATCCAAGCTAGGTTCAACTAAAAAATAGTAAATTTCCTGCAAGAAAACATGAAATACAGAATGCAAATGATGGTGTGGGGATGCTCTAAGATGCATGGAAGTGCATGAGGTTTAAGCAAAGTTTCAAGCAGAGAGTCAGGGGGATAAACTAAGAAAATCTCAGTTTATATAGGATTAGGGAGAGGTTAGGAGGTTGGGGATCATCCCAATCTGGGAGATCTCCAATGGGGGAATCTCCAACTGCGTAGACGCACTTCTACCCAAGTTGGAGAGGTCGTTGAAACATAAGCTAATTATGAAAATTTGATTTTGGGACGAAATCGTCTGGATGTTCTGTTCCAGACGAATTCGTCAGATCTGGGATGATTTCATCTAATCTATGATGATATTGTCCAATGGTCAAAACAAATCCTAAAAATGGCACGAAAAATAGGGAAAGTGGGTAACAGGCGATTAACGGGCAGTTTGAGGTTAAAATTTGAATTTTTATCTTTTACTGAGGGTTTAACTGTGCCAATTTTAGGGTGCTACAAACCTATAAGAATTTAAGATTTTAATTTTACCCTTTCTCTATATTTTCTAATTGAATTGACTTCATCTACTGCATTCAACACAATAAACATAGACAGACACAAGAAAACATAGAGAAATACCTCCTACCTGAAATCCAAGTCTGATGTAGATTCAACTGTCTACTAATTTTCTATTCTCTACTAGTTGTGGTTGTTAGGCATGGCTAAGACCGTTAACCATGGATGTTAACCACAATTGAGACCTACAACAAAAAATACAGCAAGTCAGTTAGTGATAGCATAATTTATGGGTCCCACAGTGATCACCATCTATATCTATCTAAAAAGCATACACCTAACTAGTGCATCAATTGAAATCAAGTATGAAAGTAATAAAGAAATAGACAACAATGAATTTAACAAGAAATAGGATTTTATTTTATTAAAAATTTGTCAAATCCAAATTACATATAGGTTCCTCTTAGGGATACTCAATTTTTATAAAATTAATACAATATTAGAGACCCTCTAAATGAGAGGATGGTGTAATCCGTAGACTATTTAGAAGGAAAATGAACTTCTAAAGACCTAGGATAGCCTTATTATACATTATTAGAGGTATATGCTGAATTTAATTCCTTGAAAATGATTAGGTCCTGTAAACCTCGTGTTCAAGAAACAACATGAAAGAGGTTAATAACAAATGAGACCTCTCTTGATGAGGCTTTTGATGGATGATTGCATACATTGATGATAAATAAATTAAGAAAGCATGTAAATCTATGAAGATATGCAAGAAATCATCAAATTACTGTAAATCATATAAAGAAAGCATGAAATATAGCAATTAGGAAGCCTAATTAACCATTAGAACTTGAAAAGCATCAAATTACAAGAAACTAGTCTAAATTGATAATTGCAAGGAAATGAAGCAAATCTACCTCTAATTCCTAAATCAACCGATCAAATGTCTGCTACAATATTAATATATGCTAGATTAAGCTAATTGCATAACTAAAAATATAAATCTAATGCTAAAACAAAGGAAATAAAAGATCAAACCCTCATTGTAGGTCTGAGGCATAGCTGGCACTGTTAGTTGTGGTTGATAGCCACGACTGAGGCACAAATGTATTTGCTCTTGTAATTAGGGCTTGGGTCTTCAATTTCCTCCATGTAATTGATGATCAAGGGTTACCTCTATGTTCTCTAATGGATTGGTGGTCGAATTTATTGATATTCACATTCCATTGGCTTGATTGTACGATTATGCTTCCTAGTCCTTTGGAAGCTTCATTGATGGATTCATGGTTGTAACTCCACAATTGGGTAGCATTTTGACTCTCCTCAAGGGGTTATCAATTTGATATCCATTTTAGTAGAGCTTCACTATGTTTAAATACAATTTTTTTCTAGACTTCTCCTTAATTTGGAGGGGGTTCTTATAGGACTCCTAAGCTTTAATATTGGCTTGCTTGGAAAGCCAAGATTAAGATCCAGGAGGTTGGATAAGTTGGGAGGAAAGCTCCCAAAGCTTCCCTACCCAAAACCATTTTAATATCTATTTCCCAGGCCATTGCAACCGAATTTGGCTCAGCCTGAGATTCAAAATAGTTTTGATGTTAGCCGCGACTCTAAGGTGCGGCCAACTCTATTAGCTGCAGGTGTAAACCACGGCTAAGGTTGAGTTAGCCAAAATCTACCCAAATTGAGTGGTTAAAACCACGACTTCACCTTGGAGCTATCCAAGTTCATTCATATGGTCTATTAGCATGCCCATATGAGTAGTTGCCTTGACATGATGTGGTTTAGGTGTCTATAATATGCTTTTAGTTTTATTATTAAACATATATGGTAATGAAATTGTAGGGTGTGAAAATCCATTGGATATCATAGGTTATGGTTGGGATAGCTAGAAAAACCCTTGTATAACCTTTTTTCATAGAATAAAATATTGTTGTTAGAAGCGAATTGCTAATGCTATGACACTTTTTTCTTAAGAGAGAATAGATAGTTTTGGAAGAACAAGGATGCTACCTAGAGCCATTCGTCCTCTTGTAAAAGATTTTATTTGAACATATGAGTTGAATTATTAATCCATCATGTATAGCAATGGATGTCAGTGTTTTTCCTTAGTTGGATGTGGAAGAAAAATGGGATGATTCTATCCATTGTAAGATTGAGCATCTTTAAAAAATTTAATAAAGAAGAAAAAATTTGAGGCTGATTTTTCCCTTCAGGGTTTTTTCCAAGGTAAATATGGTGTTGAATAACTTGTGGTTTATTATTTATGATATTTTGATGCTTGTAATAATGTTGAGATAATTTTCTATGGTTTTAGTTATCCAAGATAATGTAGAGTAATTTTATTAAAGGATTGATAATTGGCTCATTCTTTCTTTTAAAACCTATTATGTAATTTATGGAATGATTAAAAACTGTGTTATTTTGTTATTCAATATGATATAGTTGCACAATGATACTAAGAGAAATCAAGAAAGGAAAATTTAGTAGATCTATATTGACCTTTGATAAGTGGGCTTTCAATTTGGGTTCATTTTTACTTGGGGTATTGAATATCTTAAGAAATGAATAGATTAGAGTAAGTGTGGAAATTCATTAAGTGTAAAGAATGTACTATGCTAGAATAGTATGCATTCAAAATCATGAAAGGCCTTGATGGAATTAGTAAATAGATAGCTTAAGAAAATTTAGAGAGAGAGGAAGAAACTTCTTTATAAAACCTGAGTAATCATGTAAGAAATAAACTTATGAAATTTATGGTAAATGGGATCACCATAGTTTAATGAATCCATAAATCAAGGATGTAACAAGGCATATTAAAGGAATTACTAGCTCATCGAATAGACAAGAAGGATAGTCTAATTCCACTGCATTCCTAACACCAACATCGAAGGAATGATCCAAAGTGAGAAGGATGAGGTACCTCTTTTGAAATATTAAAAGGGGGTGAGCCAACTCATTGTATGATAATGAGATGGATGGCTTGTATATTAAAGGATATCATCTAGTTCACTTACATAACTAGAACTATGTAAGATGAAGAGATGGGTGAGCCTTGGAAAGGAGATAAGTGGAAGTCATAGTTCACCTTGTAGTTGATAACTCCTGAAAGGATGACCTTTACACTCAAGATATGTTTCGACTAAAGACTAGAAAAAAAGTAATAATAATAAATGGTCTAGCTAGAACACAAGTTGTAGGGAATTGGGTTGTGATATTTGGTATCAGAGCATGGTTCATAGGGATACAAGTTTCCTTACACAAGCAAATATGGAGTTCAATAGGATGTACACCATGTAAAGACTATACCCATAAGAATAGTATGTTTAATGGAAGTAGACCTTGTTGTCTAGTTAGTATAACTAGGAATATAGTTATTAATAAGAGAAATAATTCAAATAAAGAATTGTAAACTGACTCCCACTATCTCTCCTATGTGTGGCTAGGGACAATGTCACCCAAGAGAAGGAGAGGAAGTGATACCCCATCAATGAGGTAGACACAAAAAAATAATGTAGAGGTTAGGACCACATATATAGGTTTATATGATCATAATAATGAGAGGGAGGATCTTACCACAATAGTTGTCTTACTAAGGGAAAATATGGAAACATAGAAACAACTGTTGGAGGCTATAGTGAATCAAGATCCACCAGTTGGAAATCCTAGAGTAGGACAAGTGAATGAGACCCATTCAGAGGTACAACATGATAGAATTCAACTTGAAGCAAAGTTAGGTAAAGATATGAAACACCTAAAATCCTCCAAGTTCAATGGGGAGGAATATGGTGATAAAGCCAAAAATTGGTTGAAGGAGATAGAGAATTTCTATAACATGAAGAACTATTCCATTGGCACCTAAAAATATTATACCACTCTACACTTATAGAGTGTTGTCTTGGATTGGTGGGAAACATTCAGCGAGGAAAAAGAAATTGTAGATGTAGTTGATTTTAAGTGGGAAGAATTTATAGTAGCTTTTAAATAAAGATTCCTCATTGAATATTTTTATACCAAGAAATTCAAAGAATGCACCAATATTAGACAAGGGAATGGGACAATGGAAGTTTATTACAAAAAATTTATCAAGCTATTGAAGTATGTGCCTACGTATAATGATAAAATGAAGGTATATGAGTTTATACTAGGAGAAGATCCCAGATTGGGGCATGTAGTAAACATGCGAGAACCTAGTACCCTTTAAAAGGCCTATGATCTAGCTAAGAAAACTAAAATTTATCTTAAGCCTTATTTCAATTCTGAAGAGGCATCTAAGAAGGATAGAGAGGCACTAAGCAAAAGAAACAATGCAAGCTTCATAAGTGGAAAGGGGAGCAGGAAACTAAGAGTTCCCCTAGATAGGATAGAAGGCATGACAGGAAATAAGGAAAGTTTAAGAAGAGGTTCCAAGGGAAGAACCGTAATTCTAAAAAAAACAACAATGGGAATAACAGACCACCAGAGAAGGGTTAGGCCAATCGTCTACTAGTAGTGAAAGCAAAAGATGGACATAAGCATAAAACACATATAGGACCCAAAAAAAGATGTTTTTAACGTAGTAGTCCACATTACACCAACAAATATCCACTCAAAGTAGGATCAAGTTCAAAGGAAAAAGAACCTACTTATAAAGAACTAGTGCACATGATTTATGTAGCAAAAGGGAGTCAAAATATAGAAGGATAAGCCACTTCACTATTGATAAAAGGTAATATATTTGGTAGGAATGTTATAATTCTGATTTATAGTGGTGCCATAGATAACTTTGTTTCCACTAGCTTAATTAAAAATATACCAAAAAGGCCAAGAATATTATCACATGGGTAGAAGGTCGAGTATGGCTTAGGAGAGACCTAATCTATAGATCAATGTTATCCCATGATTAAAATTATCTTACCTAGTGGTACAACTATAGGTTACCTTTATGTAGCACCATTACAGGATTTTGATGTAGTCCTAGGGATTGATTGCAATCCCATAAGGCTGTAATAAATTTACAAGATAGATGGATTGAATATTCAAAATGTGGTAGGAAAGTATAGAGGGTGTACAAATTGCAAGGGGATTTTCAAACCTATATCCTCTCGGTAATACAACTTAAGAAAGACATAAAGAGAGGAGGAAAAATATATGTAGTTAAGATAAATGAGATTGAAAAGAAAAATAAAGAGGAGGTGTTTGGAAAACACCTAGTACTATAGGATTTTAAGGATGTATTTTCATAAGAGTTACCTAGATTACCTCCGAAGCATGAATTTGATTTCATAATTGAGATTCAACCTAGAATAGAACTTATACATAGGGCTCCTTATAGAATGAACCTTTTTGATATGCAAGAGCTAAAGGTACAATTGCAAGGATTATTGGAAAAGAGGTTAATCAAACCGAGTGTGTCATCCTGGGGTGCACCTATGCTATTTATTAAAAAAGAAATATGGTTCCTTATGACTGTGTATAGATTACATAATGCTTAATAAGGTGACCATCAATAATAGATATCCTCTATCCAAAATCAAATATATCTTTGATCAGCTCAGGGATGCCACTATTTTCTCAAATATTGAAACTAAATCGAGATACCACCAATTAAGGATTTATAAAGAGGATATCCATAAGATATCCTTCAAAATTTATTATGTACATTATGAGTTTATTATCTTACCTTTTGGTCTAACGAATGTACCAACAACATTTATGAACCTAATGAATAGAATTTTTAGGAAGCTTTTGGATTGATTTGTTCTTATATTCTTAGACGATATTTTAATATATTCTTAGAATAAGTCAGAGCACAACTAACACCTTAGGATCATTCTAGAGCTGCTAAGGAAGAATCAGTTGTACTAGAATCTATCAAAGTGTGATGTTAGAATTGCAATTCTTAGGGCATATTATATCAACAAAAGGGATTGCAGTGGATCCTAAGAAGATATCATCCATACTGAATTGGATGCCACCCACAAATTTGATGAAATTTTGGAGCTTAATGGATTTGAATGGATATTATAGGTGTTATGTGAAGGATTACACCAAGATAACTGCTCCAATAACTAACCTTTAGAGGAAGATAAAATAGTTCAAATGGACGGATAAATGTGAGGTAGCTTTTGATATGCTCAAACAAAAACTCACTACATCTTCCATACTAAATATAATAGATCCTTAGGGTAGTTTTTTTGTATGTATAGATGTATCATTGGAAGGTTTTGGAGGAGTACTCTCTTAGGGTAAAGTAGTGGTAGACTATGATTCAAGGAAACTAAAATAACATAAGGTTAATTATGCAACCCATAAATTGAATTGGTAGCAATGGTATTTGCTCTCAAAAGTTGGTGACACTACTTGTTAGGGAAACCATTTGAGTTAAGGATAGACCATCAAAGTCTGAAATACATAGTTACCCAGCCTTTGTTAAATCCCATATAGATAAGGTGGATGGAATTTATCGTTGAATTTGATTATGGTATTGAATACATAAAAGGAAAATAAACTAAATTCGTTGATGCACTAAGTAAGAGAAGGCACATAGTTGTTTTGGCTCAAATATATGTTGATTTTATGGAACAAGTTAGAGAAAAGTAGCACTAGAATGTGTTTTACAATCAAAATTGGGAAAGGATGGAAATGAAACCCAATGAAAGTAAGAATTTCAGAACTAAAGATGGTTTCTTATGATTTAAGGATAGAGTAGTAATTCCTAAGGCTGGTTATTTGAAGAAAATAATCATGAATGAAGCACATAGATCTCCATATTATGCTCACCCAAGAGGGGAAAAAATGAGATAATATGAAGAAAATTTTCTACTAGCCAGGAATGAAGAAGGACATAACCAAATTTATCATCCAATGTATTGAATGTTAAAAAGTGAAGGCAAAAAATAGACATCCTGAAGGACTATTGTATCCTCATGGTGTGACTACTCAAAAATAGTATATTATTTTGATGGATTTAATCGTAGGTTTGCCAAAGAATAGGTTTTAGCATGACACAATTCTATTTATGGTCGATAGACTGATCAAAGTTGCATATTTGATACTTGAAAATACCAAGGATAATGTCATGGTTGTGGCTAATAGATTTGCCAAGAAAATATTCAGGCTTCATGGATTTCTAGAAGTGATAATTTTAGATAGATACTCAAGATTCATATCTAAGTTTTGGAAAGCTCTACATCATACCATTAGCACTAGGTTAAACATAAATTTTGCATATCATCCAAAAAACGATGTGCAGAATGAAAGGATGAAATAGGTGTTGGAGGATATGCTTCAAATGTATTGTATGGATCATAAGATCCATTGGGAATATTACCTACACTTGGTAGAATTTTCCTACAATAATGGTCATCATTCGATCTTAGGCATGGTGTCATTCAAAGCTTTGTATGGTAGAAGGTGTAAAACACCATTGTATTAGGACAATCTAGAGGATCAAGTTGTGCTTAGGCTAGACATGGTCAAAGAAATGGAACAACAATTAAGGATGATCAGAGAAAGGCTTAAGGAAGCTTCAGATCAACAAAAACGTTATGTCAAAATTAAGAGATCGCCAAAAGATTTTGTTGTAGGTGACAAAGTGTTCCTGAGGGTGATACCAAAGAAGAGTGTTATTAAGTCCACAAAACTAGACCCTCATTTTATTGGACCATTTAAAATTACAAAAAAGATCAATCCTATGGTATATCAACTTGCCTTATCACATAGTCTGTCCAAGATTCATGATACTTTTCACATTCATTGCTTATAAAATATACAACTAATCCTGATCATGTGTGGAATTTTTCTAAACTGTAGATAATGGATACAGAGGCTATAGAGGTTTGACCAGTAAAAATTCTTGAGTTTCATTCCAAATCAATGAGGAAAGGGACTTTGGACCAATGCAAAGTCCAGTGGGACTGCTACTTTGATAGAAATGCTACTTCGGAGAAAGTGAAAGATATGCAGAGATACTTTCCTTTTTTGTTTGAGTATGTTATGTAAATGATGTTTTCATGTTTGAACTATTTACAACATAGAGGACTATGTTAAGCCTAAGGGGGGTAGTATGTCATGACCCTCCCTTGGCAAAAATTTTATTAGATAGACTCATGATTGGTTATGTTGTCTTTAGATGGAATTTTTGATTGTGATATGTTTAGTTTTGCATAATCTATGCTAAATAGAAAATATAATGTGTCAAGTTTATGGAATGACTAGCTATTTCATGTTAATATCTAGAGAGATATACTCATGTTATGAATAAATATGATGCTACTAAAAGATTTGCACTTTTGCAGGTTATTCGTATGTTGAAAAATTGAGGGTAGTTTGGATAATTGCTCTTCCATGTAATTGCTTGTCATGAAAATGGATAAGAAAATATATCAATTAGAAATGAATTTTATTGTTGTTGAAAAGGGGATTCATTCATTAAGCAAATGTGTGCATATAGGTAAGCCTTAATAATTGAATTTAATTAAGAAAGGAAGCATCATTTGAAATATGATTATATTAAGTGGAAACTCAATGCTTTTCAGGAAGGTAGTCAAACTATCCTTTTGAAGAGCATGTGCTAATTCAACTAATAAAGACTGATAATGTTAGTAATTTCAAATATTCTTGGTAAGGTTTTCAAAAATTATTAAGCATATTTTCAAAAGGATTATGGGAGTAAATGGTGGATCAACCATTCTTCTATGGTATTGAAATGATAGGAGATAACATGCGTAGGGGATGGCAGGTTAACTTTATCTCCATAACTACACCTTGACGATCCAGACCAAGTGGGAGTTCAGTTATTGGGAAGAGAAAGGATGGAAGGAAATGAGAGCATGTGATTTTTTGTAGGGAGAGGTACCAAGGAGGGGATAGACAACTGGTTTTTTCTAGGTTATTGCAACAACTTTGTGGGAGCAGATGTATTGGATTGGAATCAATAAAATTCCTAGGTAAGCTTTGTTCGAATATCTCCTTGTTTTTTGGTTGATAAAAAGAAGTTTTGAAAGTATATTATATGGGTATATTTTATAGAAATAGATTATAATCCACTAACTTAAGGAGAATGATGTGAACTATGTATTTTATATAGTATAATATTTATGATAGTTAAGTAATATGACATCGGTTGGGAACATCGAGTATTTCCTACTGATCCTTGTCTTCAAAATTTTGAAAGAAGACATAAAGTTGTATGGTCTAGAAACAATTCATTCTAGAAGTAATCAAAATATTACTATTTGATAAAATTATTCTATAAAGAGATAGATATAGCTTAGTTGAATTGATAGTTTCTAGGTGCATGTAATGGTTATTGTAGATGTTAGAGGTCCTTGACCAACATAGAGAAGAGCATGATAGAAAGACTTCGATGTTACTTTTTGGAACTAGTGCCCTCAGGAGGATGAACACCTTTGATGTAAATGAATCCTGTAAGTTTTTTTATACATTTTAGAAATAAATGGGATGCTTTCATTTGTTTAAGTCTTAGGTTAGTAATAGGCTTAATTTTAGTTAAATACCTTTGGATTCAAAGGAATGCTATGGTGTAGCTTTATGAATGCAATACGACTTGTTGTGTAGTTGTAGTAACAACAATAATTCTTTAAGACGATGCCATAGTTGGGTAGATATTCGAGTTAGTTTACTCATGAGCACTTAAATTATGTGTCTGTTAAGTCCTTCAGACTAGAACTACATGAAATGCATTTGAGGTGATTAACATCAGTCTTGAACCATTGATCACAAATGTATGCTGAGTTCTCTATTTTTTTTGGAAAAGTTATCTTTGGCAAAGAAATTCTCTTAATGAATCCTGTTACTTAAGTTGTGAAACCTTTGTGAAACAAGGGTTGTAGCGGTATTCTATTGGATGGAATTATTGGTGGGAAGGTTTAATCCAACTTTATTATTGGTCGTTCAACTGAGAATAAAGTTACTTTAGTTGAAATTAATAGCCATAGCTAGGAAGGCCTTGGTGGAGTCATGGCATCCGACCTAAGGAAAGCTACCTGTGTTGCACTATATTAATATCAAGGTAACACTGTGTGTGAATTTGTATGATTTCAATTTTATTTTTAAACTTATTTAGTACTAAAATTGTAGGCTATGGAAATCCATTGGATACCGTAGGTTATGGTTGGGGTGGCTGGAAAATCCCTTGTATAACCTACTGCAATAGAAGATAATATTGTTGTTAGAAGTGAATTGCTAATGCTATGGCAGATTGTTCTTAATATAGAAAATATATTTTTGTAAGAACAAGGATGCTACCTAGAGCCATCCATCCTCTTATAGAAGGTGTTATTTGAACATATGGTTTGAATGATTAATCCATCATGTATAGCCATGGATGGCAGTGTTTTTCCTTAGTTAGATGTGGAATAAAAATTGGACAATTTTATCCATTGTAAGATTGAGCATCTTACAAAATTTAATAAAGAATTAACACTAAGGCTGGGTATTACCTTTGGAATTTTTTCCAGGGTAAATATGGTGTTGAATAACTTACCGTGGTTTATTATTTATGATAGTTTGATGCTTGTAATATTGTTGAGGAAAGTTGCTATGGTTTTAGCTATTCAAGATAATGTAGAGTAACTTTATTAAAGGATTGATAATTAGGTCATGCTTTCTTTTAAAACTTGTTATGTAATTCGTGGAATGATTATAAATTGTGTGTTATTTTTTTTTCAAAATGATATAGTTGCACAATGCTACTAAGATAAATCAAGAATGGAAAATTTAGTAGATCTATATTGACCTTTGATAAGTGGGCTTTCAATTTGGGTTTATTTTTACTCAGGGTATTGAATATCTTAAGTAATGAATAGATTAGAGTAAGTGTGGTAACTTACTAAGTGTAAAGAATGTATTGTGCTAGAATAGAATGCATTCAACATCATGAAAGGCCTTGATGGAAGTAGTAAATAGATGGATTAAGAAAATTAAGAGAGGGAGAAAAATCTTGGTAAAACCCGAGTAATCATGTAAGAAATAAACTTATGGAATTTATGGTAAATGGGATCACCATAGTTTAATGAATTCAAAAATCAAGGATATAACAAGGCATATTAAAGGAATGACTAGCTCATAAAATAGACGAGAAGAATAGTCTAATTCCAATGCACTCCTAGAACCAACATCGAAGAAATGATGCGGTGTGAGGATGGTGTACCTCTTTCAAAATATTGAAAGGAGATGAGCTAGCTCATTGTATGATAATGTGATAGATGGCTTGTGTATTTAAAGGATTTCATCTAGTACACTTACATAACCATAATTATGTAAGATGAAGAGATGGGTGAGCCTTGGAAAGGAGATAAGTGGAAGTCATAGTTCACCTTGTAGTTGAGAACTTCTGAAAGGATAACATTTACACTCAGGATATATTCTTGCTAAAGACTAGAAAAAAGTAATAATAATAAATGGTGTATCTAAAATACAGGTTGTAGGGAATTGGATTGTGACAAGTCTTCACCTTGTTCTTGGAACTCATGTTGTCTTTTCTTGTTTTCTTCATTTTGCTGCTTGTCTATGTTTCAAAGTCTTTGATATGATCTTCATCCTTGAATTTTTCAAAGTAGCCTTGATGAACAAGAGATCTCATTATCTTACAAGTCATGAGTGGATCAAAATTAATCCATTTTCTTTCCTTTGGTTGTTCTTCAGAAACTTTAAACTCGAACTCATTGTTAGTAGATGCTTCAAAAATAAGAACTTGAAAGAGATAATCTAGTCTGAATATTAATATCTCTTCAAATATTTTGTAGTACCTATCTTTATAGTAGCAAAAAAGGAATGAGTGAGATTTTCCTCCACAATATTTACATGGATGGAGATTCCAACAGTTTGCTTTCTCATGACCAGTTTTATTGCAATAAGTACATCATGAAGATATCTCTACTTCTTTGTTACTTGTATTTGAAATTTTGAGTTCATCCATTTCCTTGATAAAATAGTAAAACCATTTGTGTACAACTAAAGCTATTCTATCTTTACTTCTTTTATAAATATGTAAGTCATATTTTTTATCAATATTCTTTGCTACTTTTTGAGAGTGGTTTTTGAGTTTATTCTCCATATTTCCATTAATATGATTGTCATCAATTTCTTCTATCATGTTGTTGGAGGATGTCATTATAGAATATACTCTTGCCAAACTATTAGTTTGTGACTTTCCAAAAAACTTTCTAAGCCATATTGGTTCTTCTCTTTTGCTTTTCATATTGTCATTCCTTGAATTAAGTATATCTCTAAACCATTTTGATTCCTTGAATCTTGTATACTTAATAAGTTCTTCCATTGTTCTTCTAAGGTAAATTTTTCTTGTAACTCCTTAGTTTTGATGTAGAAAACTCTACACCTTTGAGATTGACTACCTTATGTCTCCCTAGTTTTTGAGTATAATATGGCTTTGATAAAATACTTAGCTTTCTAAGTTACCTATGAGTTGAATCCCTTTTATCTCCCTATATAGACAATTTTGATACAATTTCAATTTTGATAAGATTCTCTATTTTTCAAGAACTATAAGTTGGATTCCTTATGTCTCGTTAATTTGAGCAAGAGACTAATACCAAATGTAATTTTCCAACTTTTCAACAACTCTATGTTGTGTTTCTTATAGCTTTCAATTTTCAATAATATAGTTTCTAAATTTCAAAAACTTAAATTGGTGTTGAATTCCTTATAACTCCCTAATTGGAAATTTAGAAAACTAAGGTATTTGCAAATTTAATATTTCTATTTCTATGTAGAAATCCTTATTTCTCCAAGTTAAACTATTTGCAAATATTTCTATGCAATTTGAATTTCAAATAGGATAAAGTAATTTCAAATGCTTTCAAATTAAATTCTCCTTGCTTCAAAAATCTTCTATATCATTCAATATATCTTCTAAGGTTTTAATTCAGTAATTCATTACCTTATAACTCCATTTATCCAAATAACCTTGAGTATAAAAGAGTAATTAATCTTAATCTCAATAATATGCCTTATACCTCCTTTAATATTTGCAAAGGTTATAAATTAAATTAGATATTTCATACCTCCTTGTATATGGCATGCTAAACTTGACTTGCCTCTTGTGACTCTACAACCTGTGCTCTTAAGATGCTCTTCCTTCACTGCAATGCATTTAATGCTCCTTGACGCTCATTAAACTCAATCTTCAAGAGTTTGATTCTTCAATGCATCCTCTGCCCTTCTTTGACCAACAATGTGTTTAATACATATTCAAGAAATGTTTGGGCTCCTTTAATGTTCCTCTTCTCACGTGCCACATGACACTCAATATCTTTGCACAATGATTCATATTCTTTAGGTATTTATGTTACTCTCTGCAATGAGCATGCACAAATCATGATCAGTGGTGGTTGATCTTCTCCTTGATGTTCATTCCTTCCTTGAAACTCTCCTTTGCTACAATGCTCATTCAAAAATCTCTTTATCACTTCTTGGATATACTAAGTTTGGTCTTACTCCATGCAATCAATATATGTAAGAAGATGTTTCACCTTGCTTGCATGATGGTTGGTGCTCCTCCTTCTACGATGACATGTGGCACATAGATTCTTCACATGCTTCTAAATGATGCTCCTTCCTCCTGGGCATTATGGTTTTGATTATTTTCACCTAGAAAATGGTTTCTTGCCAATGCTCGAATGATGGCACTCCTTAAGCCTTACACAAATAATTTCCTCTTGATATTTTTTCTTGCCCTAGCGCTGCACGGTTGTAGAAGCTACGTTACTCTATTCCTTTCATCTTCCCTTAAGTAACTCTTCAATGGCTGAAGATAAATGACTCTTGGTACATTTGCAATGACTCTTGAGCTTCCAAATGTTCCTTATGGTGGTGCTTTGGTGGTTCTTCCTTGCACATAGGTGGCTCTTCCTCAACCTTGGTGGTGTTCCTTTTGCTCCACCTTCTACGACTCCTTCTCGATAGTTTCTTCTTCAACTCTAATGTGGTTTGTTATTTCCACACCTAGGCTGGAACAACTGTACCTTTTGCTATCTTTCAATCTCCTTTTGTTCTCTTTGCTTTGCTCAATTAGATAACAACTTCTTCATTACCAAATTTCTAAAATTTGGTTATGCTCCTTAGTGTCTTTTGACACTTTAAATCTTGCTCTATCTTGGGCCCTTATTCGATCTCCTATTCTTTCAATAAATCTCCCTTTTTGCAAGTTTGTAAAATGATATTTGTTATCAATATTATTTTCTCCTTATTTCTCCTTTTTGAGAAACTTTTAACTCTATATTGTGTTGATGTATTTTGCAGGTTTTGAAACAATCAAAATACCTTTTGAAGACTTGTATTTCAAAACCATGTATTGAGCACAATATTCTGAGTGCTTCTCTTTGTATTTGAAGCTCCTTAGCTTGCTAATGCTTGCTTTCTTAATAGCATACAAATATTAATGAACCAACTCCTTTATGCTATATTAACTCACTAATTTGCAAGCTTCTAAAACTCCTTTAACTGGGAGATAATAAACTTAGAGTTCTTCCTTCTCCTGATTTGAACTCTCTAATATATGGTGCCAAATAAACTTAAATTAAATCAACTTTTCATAAAACTAAAATACTCTTTTAAGCACCTAATTCCAAACCTCTTTGGTTGTCTTTTGTAGCTTGTCTCCTCTCCTTTCTTGCTACTCGAACTTGTTGTTCTATACCTTCAAATTTGCAGCCTTAGCTTGCTGCCCAAAATCAGCTTGTATGTTGTCCCAAATTTGTAAAATTTGCAGCTTTAGTTTGCTGCCCAAATTTCCTGATTTTTGTGGCTTCAATTCTCCTCCAAATTCATTCTCTCAAATTCTGAAATTTGCAGCTATTAGTGCTGCCCTCTTGCTGTCCAAAACTCTGCAATTTTGCAGCTTCAAATGCTGCCAATTCCTCCTTCATTTTGCTGTCCAAAACTCTCTCAAATCTGCCCCGAAGTTCTCCAAAATGCAGCTCTCTTTTCTCCTTCTAATGCTGCCCAATTTTGCAGTCCAAATCTCTTAATTTTCTGCTCCAAAATTCTGATTTCTTCTCCTTTATCTTGCTGTCCAAAAATAACATTCAATTCCTCCAAATTTCTGCCTTCTTTTGTTATCAAGCCTTCTTTCAATTGGTTGTTCAAAGGCACTTCAGAATCTGCCCAAATCTTCTTTAATTTGTAGCACTATGTCACCTTCAACTTGTTGTCCTGTGACTCTTCAACTTCTGCTGCAATAATCAACAATCTTCTTCTTTGCAATGGCAGTCTTCAAATTTCTCAAATTGGTGGCCTCTTCTATATTCTTTCTCCTCCTTAGCTCTTGTTGGATTCTATCTTCCAATATGACCTCTATCATTGGTCTCTTCCTCAAGAATCTGAATGTCTTGAGATCTTCAAGAATCCTTTCTAAAATTTGACAAACTTCTTGCCAAATCCTTTTTCCTTTTGGGCTTGTTGTTGGATGGCGATAATTGTCCCAAATTCTTCTTTTCAGGAGCTACTCCTTGCAATATTCTACCTTGAGCTTTCTTCAAATCTCCTCCAATGGCCACTTCTTCAACTTCTTCAATAGGGCTTTTCTAGCCTTCTTCTTTCTCCTTCCAAGTTTACTTGAGACCTCTTCTCTTGGGTCTTCAAATTTTGTAGCTTCTCAAATATTCAATAGGACTTTTCCTAGTCCTCCTCTATCTTCAATATTCAGTCTTCTATCTTCCAAATATGGAAGTTCTTCAATGGGACCTCTTTCTTGGGTCTCCTCCTCAATATGCAATAAAGTTGCTTTCTTCTTTCTTCAATCTAGAGTCTTCAATCTTCAAGCTTCTATGGGAACCTCCTTCTTGGGTCTCCTCAATATTCTACCTTCAATCTCCAATGGGGCCTTCTTTCTTGGACCTCCTTAATATTCAATGTCTACTCTTTTGCTGCAACAAAGAACTAATCCCTGCACGAGGAAAGCACATAGAATTTCAGGTAATCGAAGATGAAATTCTTCTCTATCCATTGTAGGAAGCTTCTCAACTTTTGAGAACTAATTTTTTACAATATAAAAACTTAGACAGCAACAACCAAATTCATATAAATCTCTAGATCTCTAAAAATCAATAAACTTCACTATTTATCCTTCAATCTAGTGGAAAGAGATCTATGTTGAGTCCTAGTCTTCACGAGTTTTCCTGCAACCCTATGGAAAGACTCTAGCCAAAAAGCAATTTAAAATTTTTGAAAATGAGATTTCCCTATCTCATATCAATCTCTCTTGTGGCTCTCCCTATCTCCTATCAATCTCCCTTGTGGCTCTGATACCATTGTTAGCTTTTGATGCTATATATTTAATGAAAAACTACCACAAGGTCTAAAAATAAGCATGCAATATTAAATATAAGATGATGGCAATATACTAAGCATGTAAAACTCATAAAAACTTTTGCAACTACTCATAAAACTACCATTAATGAAAACTCACAAAAATAGTACATTGATATAAAATGGAGATCTCTAACTCTCCATATTTCATACATGCTCTACATTGTATCTACTACAATATCTCTACCATCTACCATATCTTTAATGAGCCATATACCAACTCTCTAATATGCCATATATATAATGAGATGTGACTCTTGGCTTTCCATCTTCCTATGACTCTTCATCTTCCTATTCTATGGACTCATGTGCACATGGACAACATGCACATTTACATCATTAAGTACTTTGCACATTCTAACAATACTTGTGCATTTATTACATTGCATAAAGTAAATACTCAAACCCTAATCTAAGACACACTCCTAATCTAAATATGTACCCATGGTGGTACATTAGCATGTACCAAATAATGTAATATATTCCAACACATTCTTGATCTTTGAGGATTAGAAAAGAAATAGTCTTCAACTAAGTGTATTTAATATGAAATAAGTGTTATGGTATAGTTCAACAAGCTATCCTTATGTTTTAGTCACCTGCTTCATACAATAAAACTAATCTTAGAAAGAAAAAGTTCCAATCTTAATCATATACCAAAATTTGTAAACTCAATTTTTCCCTTCATACATAAATATGTTATAGACATCAACATCATTCACTAATTCACATTCCATTATTTTTTTTGAGTAATCTATGTTGGATTCATCATTCATTAATGAAGGAAAATCATATTGTATTTTCTCATTTATTCCTATTTCAACAAGAAAACATGTAGTAAATATGTTGTAGAAATCAACATCATTTACTAATTCAAAGTCCATTAATTTTTTTGAGTAAGCTATGTTGGAGTCATTTATTCCTATTTCAACAAGAAAACATAAATTGGAAATACCCACTACATTGAAAGCTTCATATATTCTAAGGAAGACACAAATATAAAATACCCACTATATTGAAATTTGTATATGCATAAATACATAGACCCACATAAAGTGAAATCTTATTATGCATAAATACAAAGTATCCAATATATATTTCTAGACCATTATTCAAAGGATTCACAAATGCCAAATACCCATTACAATTATAGGATTAAGATGCATAAATTATAGATACCCATTATAGGTATTCTTAATACGCACAAATACCAAATATCCATTATAGTTTTAGGATTAAGATGCACAAAAATAGGGTACCCATTAATGTTTGAGCTCATGCAATATCTTTCCATTTTAAAGAAAAGGTAAGCAAACAAATTTTTATGTCAAACAAAAACCTCCATAAGAAATATATACATGACCTATATGTTTCTTCCTATTGCTTTTCCAAGACCACCTTTATGTTCTTCTTCCCTAACTACCCATAAGCTATCTCAAAGGTCCTTTATAAAAACCACCCCAAGTATACAAAATATCTCCAAAAGTATTTTCCTATAAGGTTTCATGATCTATATTTAGGTTCTTCAAAGGATTTTTAGTTACAAAACCCTCAGACATAGTCTTCTATTTGGAATGGAGGAAATATTGTGAGAGAGAGAACCAATAGGTAAATAAATATTTTATTTTATTTTCAAATGTTGGTTAGTCTAAGACTAAAATACCTTGGTCGGGTAACCTACCCCAAGTACTCCATGCTTTCAAACATTACAAGATTATATATTCTCTTAATATGAATAATTGAAAACATAAATACTTATACCACTTATCCTTTTAAATTTTACCAACCTTTTTCTAGTAAGAATTTAATTACTTAATTAAAAAATAACTTATAATTCAATCAAGAAACCATGTAATAATGAAACAATATTCTATCCTTTGTGTATTATCTATCTAAGTTATTCACTTTACAAGAATATATCACCTTGTCACTAGTGATACCTTCCACCATTATGCTCCTAGAAGGTGACCTATCAACACTTGCAATAGTGGTAGTAAGTAAATCCATTACAGTCAATAATATCATATAAAATACAATATTAAATTAAAATTGCAATATCACCAATTTTTTTATAAAGGATCATTCAATAAAAATAGAAAATTTAAGATGTAACAATATACATTCTTGATATATGATTTAACAAAGAAATATACATCCAAAGTATAAGATTTAGAAGAGGAAGATCCATCATCTAAAAAATAGAATCTAAAAAAGTTGTAATATATGTCCATAGACATCACTATAAATTAGATCTAAAATATAAGAGGCAAATCATGTATTTCCCTATGATGTGCATAATTTAGATTTCCCATAAAAACCTAAAGTTGACATAATTTGTGGGAGTTATTGAACCATCTAAGGCAAATTATGTATCAATAGGAGTCAAAGTTAGGATGTCCTAACCTACAAGTAACCATAGTAGTGAACCCCTTCTTGTATAACAAGGAAATACATGACTAAGTTTGTAAATGTAAACCTTATTATTGGTGTGGATGATGTGTTAGAATTTTAATCCCATTCTTAAAACATGAAACACCTCCCCAATTATAGTATCACCAAAATTAATATCCCATTGCCTAAAACCTTTAAACCAAAGTTATCATTGATGTCAACACTCTCTTCTCTATGATGGTAGTTGTAACTAAATATTAAATGGTGATGCATATTCTTGTTGTTGGAATATATTACATTATTTGGTACATGCCAATGTACCCACCATGGGTACATCTTTAGATTAGGAGTTTGTCTTAGATTAGGGTTTGAGTATTTACTTTATGCAATGTAATAAATGCACAAGTAATATTAGAATGTGCAAAGTATTCAATAATGTAAATGTGCATCATAGTCCATGTGCACATGAGTCCATAGAATAGGAAGGTGAAGAGTCATAGGAAGATGGAAGGCCAAGAGTCACATCCCACTATATATTGGCCTTGGTGTGAGCAAGTAGTAATAATCCTCTCCATATTTATCATTTAGTAGAGTAGAGTAGAATACAAGTTTGAGACAATGTAGAACTTGTATGAAGCATGGAGTCCTTGAGATCTCCACATTTTGTATGAAGATCCTATTTTCATGAGCTTTCATTAATGGTAGTTTTATGAGTTATTTCAAAAGTTTCTTATGAGTTTTACATGCTTAGTATATTTCCATTATCATAGATTCAATATTGCATGCTCATTTTATATCTTGTGGTTGATTTCTCATTAAGTATCTAGCATCAAAAGCTAACAGTGGTATCAGAGCACAAGGTAGATTGATAGGAGATAGGGAGAGCCACAAGAGAGATTGAGAGGAGATAGGGAGATCTCATTTTCAAAATTTTAAGAATTGCTTTTTGGCTAGAGTCTTTCCACAAGGTTGCAGGAAAACTCGTGAAGACTAGGACTCAACATAGATCTCTTTTCCACTAGATTGAAGGATAACTAGTGATGTTTATTGACTTATAGAGATCTAGAGATTTGCATGGATTTGCTTGCTACTGTCTAAAGTTTTTTGTTGTAGAAAATTAGTTCTCAAAAGTTGAGAAGCTTCCTACAATGGATAGAGAAGAATTTCATATTTTATTGCCTAAAAGTCTATGTGCTTTCCTCATGCAGGGATTAGTTCTTTGTTGCAGAAAAAATAGACATTGAAGAAAGAAGAGACTCAAGAGAAGTCCTCATTGAATATTGAGAAGAGAGAAAGAGGACAAAGAGTCCTATTGAAGATTGAAGAAAGAGGAGACTCAAGGAAAAGGTCCTCATTGGATATTGGAGATAGAAGATTGAGAAGACCCAAGAAGGAGGTCTCCATAGAAGATTGAAGACTACAGATTGAGAAAGAGGAGACCCAAGAGAAAGGTCCCATTGAAGAACTTTCATATTTGGAAGATAGAAGATTGAAGATTGAAGATAGAGGAGGACTAGGAAAAGTCCTATTGAATATTTGAGAAGCTACAGAATTTGAAGACCCAAAATAAGAGGTCTCAAGAAAAGTTGGAAGGAGAAAGAAGAAGAAGGCTAGAGAAGCCTTATTGAAGAAATTGAAGAAGTGGTCATTGGAGAAGATTTGAAGAAAGCTCAAGGGAGAATATTGCAAGAAGGAGTAGCTCCTAAAAAGAAGAATTTGGGACAATTATCACCATCCAACAACAAGCCCAAAAGGAAGAAGGATTTGGCAAGAAGTTTGCCAAATTTTGGAAATGATTTTTCGAAGACCTCAAGACATTCAGATTCTTGAGAAGGAGGCCAATTAAATAGGCCAAGTTTGAAGTCAGAATTCGATAAGAGCTAAGGAGGAGAAAGAAGGTAGAAGAGGCCACCAATTTGAGAAATTTGAAGACTGCCATTAAAGGATTGAAGGTTGATTTGCGAAGGAGAAGAGTGTTGATTTTTACAGCAAAAGTTGAAGAGTCATAGGACAACAAATTGAAGGAGGAGTTGCTATAAAATCAAGAAAATACGGAAGCATTAGGAGAAAATAAGGCTACAAATTAAAGAAGTTTTGGACAGAAAACTAAAGGGTTTTGGACAGCAATATTAGAGCTATGAATTGGAGGATTTTCCTAGGAAATTTGAGAGAGTTAAGGACAACAAAACGAAGGAGGAATTGGCTGCATTAGAAGCTGAAAATTATAGAGTTTAGGACAGCAAGAGGACAGAATTTTGGGCAGCACTAATAGATACAAATTTTAAAGTCCGAGAGAACAAAGTTGGAGGAGAATTGGAGCCACAAAAATCAGATTTTTGGATAGCAAATTAAAGGCTAAAAAGAAAAAAAATTGGGTAGCAATTAGAGCTGCAAAATTGACAAGTTCGAGGTAACAATCAAGTAAAAAGGAGAGCTACAAAATTTACAAATCTAGGGCAGAAAATAGGTGAACCAAATCACCAAGAAAGCTTGCTACAAAGGAGGCCAAAATAAGGTTTGAAAATTGGTGTTATTAAAGTTTTTTATCCAAGTATTATTTAAGTTTTTTGAAAACACCATATTTGAGTAGCAAAAGGAAAGGTCTCAAGTTTATATCTTCAAATATCGGATAAGAATTAGCTACAAAAGGTATGCCACATTGGTGCTATAAAGGTTATTATTTAAGCATTTAAACCAGTTTACTTTAAGGTTATAAGAGCACCATATTAGAGCCATTAAAGTTAGCAAAATAGAGTTCTAAAGTTTAGTGTCTCCAAGGTGAGAAAGGAGGCATCTTGGTTATCTTCAAACCTACACATTTTAACAACATAAAGCAAATTAGATATTGCATAAAAGGAGTTATAAGGGAAGAAAGCATTAGTTTCAAAGCATTCTATAGAGTCAACGAAGTGCAATTTTTTGAAGACTAGTAAGAGGTGATTTTACAAAGAGAAATATCACCCAAAGAACAAGGTATATTACCTTGATTTTATAAACATCAAAGTATTGCAATATTAGGTCGAATAATACTTGAATACAAGGTAGAACGTATAAGGAAAGTAACATAAAGTTTTGCTATTCGAAAGAAGAAGCCAAGGCTAGGTATTTAGAGTATCTATGGGTGAAGAAGGTAGTGCATACTTCTTTGTGGAGTATCAAGCCAAGTGAAGAGCTGAGTCAAACAAGCCAACCATCGAAGCACCACCCAGGTATCATGAGATAGCAACCAATGAAGCACCAACAAGATATCCATAGGATAGCATCATCAGAGGTGTCTCAAGATAGCACCACAAATAGAGAAGCTTAAGCACCATTAGCACCACCATAATGCCACCAAGAAGTCGAAGTACCACCACCTTGAAGAAGGAGCCACCAAAGCAAGAATGAGCATCATTTCCAAGAAGTGGAGAATACCTAAATCCGTAAGGCATTGAAAGAAAACCTAACACCATTTGTTGTTACAAAGGCATAGAAGAATCAAGCAGAGACGTTTGAGGAGAAGAATCAGGTTACTACTAGGTGTAGAAGAGAAGCAATACATTATCAAGCTAAAGGAGTGTTACAAAGGAAAGGAATCATGCTACGTAAAGGTGGACTAGAGCATTACTGAGCAAAGAAGATTATAGGAAGTGTTACAAAGAAAGAAAGTAGACATTACTTGGAAGAGGAGCACTACTAGTTGGAAGGACTAAATACAATCATAAGAGGAGTGAAGAGTTTCATTGCCAAGTGTCACAGTGTAGAAGGTAACTCCAAGGGAAGTGAAACATCTTTGTTGCATGTAAGACAAGTCATACAAGTTCACTCTTAAGATAAGAGTGTAATATAGGTGAAGGGAGCGCAACATATACGTAAGTCAATGAAACCAACCAAAATTAGAAGGATAGTCAACATCTTAGAAGGTGCTAAAAGGAGGAGCATTAAATGTTGTAAGAAAGGTGTCATAGTGCATTGAAGTCAGTGAAGAGGACAACGCCTTAATCAGAGTGCAAGTTGTAGAATAGAGAAGTCAAGGAGAAGCAGACCGCATACACAACGCACCATAATCAAGAAGGTACTAAAAGCATTTAAATTAACTTACATTTTTTATAAAGGTAAAGGAGAAATAAGGAATATTAATGCTAAGGTGAAACTTAGTTAATATTTTATGCTTGAGATTAATTAAATAAATGGAGGTATAAGGAATTGCATTGATATACTATAACCTTAGATGCTTTATTGAAATATTTGAAAGCCTTTTTGAAGCAAGAAATATTTAATTTGAAAGCATTTGGAATTACTTTATTCAAGCATAAGAAATATTTGCAAATAACTTAATTTGGAGGAATAAGGAATTCTACATAGAAAATTGAAACATTAAATTTATAAATATCAATATTTTCTAAATTTCTAATTAGGGAGTTATAAGGAGTTCAACACCAACATAGATTATTGAAATTTAGAAACTATATTATTGAGAATTGAAAGATACAAGAAACAAAACATAGAGCTATTGAAAAGTTGGAAAACTACATTGGAATTAGTCTCTTACTCAAATTAATGAGACATAAGGAATCCAACTCTAAAGTCTTGAAGATAGAAAATTTTATCAATTGAAAGTGCATCAAAACTATCTTTAGCTTTCTATTCACTAATAGGGAGAAATAAGGTGAAGAATAGAAGTTGAACATTAGGGAGATAAAAGGGATTCAACTCAAAGGAAAACTAAGAAAGCTAAGCACTTTATCAAGACCATAGTATATTCAAAATACTTGGGAGATACAAGGTATTCTACAAAACTTGAGAATTGAAAAGATCTTATCAAATTTGATCCTATACTTAAAACTAGGGAGTCATAAGGTAGTCAACCTCAAAGGTTTAGAGATTTTTAAAATTCTACCAAAAATTATTCTTTTTAAATCAAAGAGTTACAAGAAATATTAATTTTAAAAGGAACTATGGAAAAGCTTATTAAGTATACAAGATTCAAGGAATCAAAATGGTTTAGAGACATACTTGATTCTAGAAATGATAATAGGAAAGATGCAATTAGAAGAGAAGAACCAATATGGCTTAGAAATATTTTTGAGAACTCACAAGCTAATAGTTTGGCAAAAGTAGATTCTATAGAGACATCTTCCAATGACATGATGAAAGGAATTGATGACAACTATATTAATGGAGATATTGGGAATAAAATCAAAAACCATACTCAAAAGGTAGAAGAGAATATTGATCAGAAAGACATCCTACAAATCTATGAAAGAAGTAAAGGTAGAGTAGCTTCAGTTGTACACAAATGGTTTTACCATTTTATCAAGGAAATGGATGAACTTGAATTTCTAAAGACAAGTAACAAAGGAGTAGGGATATCTTCACAATGTACTTATTGCAACAAGACAGGTCATGAGAAAGCAAACTGTTGGACTTTCCATCCATGTAAATATTATGGAGGAAAATCCCACTCATCTTTTTTTGTTACTATAAAGATAAGTACTATAGAAGATTTGAAGAGATATTGATATTCATATTAGATTATCTTTTTCAAGTTCTTATTTTTGAAGCATCTACTAATAATGAGTTCAAGTTTGAAGTTTCTGAAGAACAAGAAGAAAGGTCATCCAAAGAACAAAAGGAAATAAAATGGATCAATTATGATCCACTTAGGACTTGCAAGATAATGAGATCTCTTGTTCATCAAAGATACTTGAATAAATTCAAGAACGAAGATCTTATCAACCACTTTGAAATATAGAGAAGCAGTGGAATGAAGAAGACAAGAAAAGATAGCATGAGCTCCAAGAATAAAATGAAGACTGAACCAATAGAAGGATAAGAACCAGATCAAGTTGAAGAACATCTGAAAGATGAAGATCCATATTGAAGACTAAAGTCTTCAATAACCAAATAATGTAATACAGGGGGTGTTGGAATATATTACATTATTTGGTACATGCCAATGTACCACCATGGGTACATATTTAGATTAGGAGTTTGTCTTAGATTAGGGTTTGAGTATTTACTTTATGCAATGTAATAAATGCACAAGTAATATTAGAATGTGCAAAGTATTCAATAATGTAAATGTGCATCATAGTCCATGTGCACATGAGTCCATAGAATAGGAAGGTGAAGAGTCATAGGAATATGGAAGGCCAAGAGTCACATCCCACTATATATTGGCCTTGGTGTGAGCAAGTAGAAATAATATTTCCATATCAAGTAGAGTAGAGTAGAATACAAGTTTGAGACAATGTAGAACTTGTATGAAGCATGGAGTCCTTGAGATCTCCACATTTTGTATGAAGATCCTATTTTCATGAGCTTTCATTAATGGCAGTTTTATGAGTTATTTTAGAAGTTTCTTATGAGTTTTACATGCTTAATATATTGTCATTATCATAGATTCAATATTGCATGCTCATTTTATATCTTGTGGTTGATTTCTCATTAAGTATCTAGCATCAAAAGCTAACACATGTAACTAAGGACCCTAATTCTAGCAATACACTCCTTTGAAGAAGCAAAAGACCAATATATAAAATGAGCAACATGTTCATTATAGTAGTATCTCTTCTATTTTATTGATGATTAATAAATTTTTTGTTAAGGCTAGCTTTCTTAAAATCTATTTTAATTTTTTGCAGGTGAGCAATATGATCTTTGTATCTATAGTAGCCATAGATAAAATGATTTTATTTGAATACTTAAATTAATTAGTATTATCCTCTTTTAGTTTTTAATCCTTATCATTCTTAAAATTTAGTGCATACTTGACATGAGTTTTATTAGTTGGAAGTCTTTCACAATTATCAAGTGTAACCTAAACATACATTAGAAGTGAAAATACATCATCAATTTTGGATTGAATGTATCCTAAAATAAGTATCAAGAGTAAATGCAGAAGGATACCTCAAGCCATGAAGTGAAAAAATAATTTATAGATAATAGTATTCAAATTATTCCTTCAAATGGTAATATCTATTCCTATATACTTGAAATTTGGTAATATAGCTCTCAAAGTGCAAATATCTCATTTTAAGAGAGGTAAACTTGAATACTAGTTGACTAATTGACTAACTTCTATATCATTAATTTAAAAAAAAAAATCTCTATATCATCTTCCAAAAATTCATTAGATCTGAATCTTATCTAGAGTAGAAACATATATAAGAATTGATTGATAAGGAAAAACAATCCAATTTCCTCCTCCTTAGAAGAATTTCTTTGTCAAGAGTAGATATCTTACCTTCCTAGAAAACTCATATAAACAACCAAAAAACTAGAAACACAATCACCACAACATAGAAATTAAAAAATAATATTTTGAAAAATGCATTAAATAGCTTCTAGATGATGAGGCTATACCCAAAAGTTCCATTGAATTAATAAAGCCAAGGTATAAGAAAATTAAATAAGAACCTTTTTATTTTCCTCAAATTAATAGATCATGCCTCTTGACATTCAAGGAAATAGGTTAAAACATGCCATTAAAATACTAACATGTAGAAATATATGGGGGATCCTAAGAAAATGATACAAGAGGACCAATAAGGAAAATTCACATGGTAATAGAGGGGTGTAATAGGGTTAAGAAATAATATGTTATGACATTTTATAAGAGACTTGAGGTCCAAATGACCTAGAAAGAATGCATGCCCATGAAGTCCAGTCTAAAATAAAAGGATATTTGAACCTAATCCTTGTGAAATATGTGATACCTAAGCTATTTGTGGGATGCCAAAATATTCATGGAGGCACTAGCCTCAAATGCATTCCCTAAATGATCATCCACACTCAAATGGGAGAGCACTACTGCTAACCTATCATTATGACTGTGTTTATATGTAATGCTTTATCTTTGGTGGGAAGAGATTTTGGTTCACAAACTATTTTAGATTTCCCTAATTTAGTTGAATGTGTATAATTTAGAAAATACCTAGGTTATAGTCTATCCTAGGAACTAATGCATGATATGACAATGCAATGCAATATGAATACAAATGCAGAATACAAATGCTATCTTATATGTAATTTTTCTTTTAATGATTGTTATTTATGCTATAGAAATAATATTTATTTTTTTCTTCAAAAGTCATGGATACCAATAAGATACAAACATACAACTTATCCTAATGCAAACTATATGTGATTAAAATTAAATGCCTAAGAAATAAAAACAAGATCTTGTATGCTAAGGTTATTTTAGTTTTTCTCTTTTATATGTTTTGAAAAAGATGAATTAGAAAAATACACAAATAGACAATCAAAAAATAATCTGTGTTCATTATTAAAAACTGGAGGATATGTGGTACCTGCCTATTTTTATGCTTGATGAGAATACATCATGTGCATGCAAATACGCTTCTTGATTAATAAATCACCTATAAATCCTATGTCTGGAAAATTTGCTAAAATCTACAAAAGAGATAGAAAATATATATGGATTATGATTTGGGGCCTACCAAATAGAAAGAAGTATGCACCTTCCTAATTGGCACATTCATACCCCTTATTTATATGCAAAATGAGAATTGATAAACCTTGGAAATCGATGCTAATATATTTATGGAAAATTCACTGTCTAGAAACCCTATGGTTTGTGAATTTGTTACTATGTTGAGATCACAATATCTAATGGTATGAATATAGTTCTAGATTTATCAAGATTTATAAAAGGATGTAAATGAGAAAAGATAGTTGAACTAGATACTAGATTAGTAGGGAGATATAAAATCCCTTAGGTGGATAGTGAATACATTGCCTGTAACAATCCCAAGTGGCATATTCAATTCAAATACTATAAAATACAAAATGGGTACAAAGTAATAAAATAAAGGTTCTAGGTGCCTATGGAAAATATGCCACCTAACTCAAGTGTAGGTGGTAAATTTGTGAAAGGTGGCTGAAAATCAAGAATATTGAGTAATTGATATTGCAAATCCTTTTCCGATGGTATTATAGGAATCTAGAAGACAAATTCCTATCCTATAGGCCTCTTAAGATGGCTACAAAACCAACAAAAGTATCTTGACCATGCAAAATATTAAATGGAGATAAAATTAGGATAGATTCATAAAAAATAATTAAATGATACAAATGTTAACCATTAAACGATTATCAAAATTAGATAATAGAAGATGATATCACCGAAATCCAATGAAAAACACAAGATGCTCCATTGCTTGAAGACACTTTCATGGAAATTTTTTGATAGTACTCCATTATGTGATTACAATGTTAAAGTTCTATAGAGTTTCAGAGCATTAAAAATTCATGCTAAGTGCCACCCCAAGAGGTCAATTTATAGAAATTGGTCCTCTTAGGGGTTTCCCAAAAGGGAGGGATGAAGTAGGTTGCTGATTGGACTATTTATTGGGAGTTGGTTGGGATTGAATAGCTAAAAAAATGACCTACAATCAATTGTGCCCTACCTTCCTCCTTGTTTATTGATTTCCTCTAGTGGTAAAGTGTCATAACCCGATTATCACACTAGGATGAAAGTATTTTTTTTAAGTTTAATAATCTTTGGGTCCTCTAAGGTATTAAGCACTCAATACAATGTTCGATCACAAATAGATTTATCATTATGTTCACCCATTATTGCACTTACATAAGTCTACCAATGCAAGTGCACTAGGTGCCATGTCTCTTGTAGAGCTATCTTTCTCATCAACCTAATGAGCTAACTCTCACTCCCCTATCTATCCATTGAAAGGAGTGTGCCTCTAGAACTATCTTTCTCATCAAAATTGATGAGATAGTTCTCAAATACCTTCCATTTATTGAAAGGAGTGTGTTATCTATTAAATCCTACATAGGCCCATCAATGCAAGTGTCAAGTGTGGTAGAATATGACTATCATTCTTCTTAATATATGAGCTAGTATTCCCTTGTATAGGCTTAAGAGACATTGCGATCACATTGCATAAGACCCACTTACTACAACCTTATCTAAACTAATACAAAGTTTATTAAGTCCATTACTCTAAGTTTCCAAGAAGTATTTTAAAGGAATCACCTTATCCTCTCCTTTTGTAAACTAATAACCAAAACCCTTAAATAGAATTATCCTACGAAGTAATCAATGTAGAAGATCGCTGAAACTATTCTCACATTAGTCTACTAGTAGAAGATTACACCGTCATTAATACTATTAAAATATTCGATAAGATTTTTTAGAAGACATCTTAATTAATAATATATCTAAACTGCCATTCATATTACAACTTTGTAAACAATCAATATATCCATACCAATATTGCTATGATATTCCAAATTAAAATTTCATAAATCAAATAAGAGCAATCCAAATCTTATTCTATGCATAATCAAATAATAAGAGACAATTAAAATCACACCCCAATAAACTTGTTAACAAACCAGATTTACTTTCATTAAATTAAAATCATCACAATATTATCATCCATCTATTGCTTGTGTCAATCCAAATGAGTTGACCTTATTACAAGGAGTATTTTTACTTCATACAAGTATCCATTTCTTTAAATAATTTACACAAATCCATAATGGAATCTAAGCCTATGGAAAATACATTTATCATATATCTAGAGCTACATTAAGTAAGCTCTCTTTCTCAGAGTTTAAAAAATGGTTACAAAAACTCTTCCACTATCCAATTAGAATGGTCTTCATAAGGAATGAACTCGGTTTAGCTCCTTCGAGTGTTAGCTATATTTTATTCTTGAACCAAAGATATGTGGTTGTTGTAAGGGATATCGATAGCCCCCTACTAATGATAATGTAGTCCTAAAATAATATCATAAATTTTTGAATATGCAAACAATGTCATGACAAACCAAATGCTTACTCTTTCAAGCTCACTGATTAAATTCAGCCCATAGTCAATTACAATCAACAAGGTTCAATGAGCTATTCAAATAAGCTCACTCAAAACCCAATCCATATGAGCACAGGTTCCATTTGAAAAGAGATTGATATATTTAAACACAAATTTACCAGTACATTCACCTAGTCGTACTAGAACAAACACATGCAAATTATTTAACCAATAAAAATATCTCATCAAAAATATAATTTATTCTACGAATTGGCAACCACACATTAAGGGGAAACATCTACCACTTTAGTGACTACCATAAACTTTCATATCCAAGACTTTCAGGTGATAAGTCTTGTCAAAATGATAAATTTACTTCTAATGGCATATACAAACTAGAGTCAATCCTAGAAAAATATAATTACACTGCCCTTCATTGACTCCAATTGGAAATACCACACGACACTAGTCAACTTCCTTTCTGGTTTCCAAGGTAATCCTTAATGCATAGTGTCATCTCCAAATAACCACAACTAAACATTGTCTCTAACAATTTATTGGTAAAAACTCTCTCTATCATAGAAATGCACAACTTGAGTTAGAGAATAATTTTCTAGAGATTTTCTCTAAGGAATCAAGCTATACAAGCCTCTACTAAAATATACAAGTAATTCCTAGTCAAGCACCTCACAACAACCTACTATACTTCCAACTCAGAATTCCATAGATACGTTCAAAGACTACGAAAAAAGATTCATAATACATTTTTGGAAATAAAATAACTCTTAAACCTTATTTGGAAATACTCCATCAATAAAAATATAAAAGAAGACTTGTTACTAAAAATACAGTGTAGGAAGAACCATATCATAAGCACACAAGCAACATCTCATTCATTGTCCTTCGTCGAGTTTCTCCCCGTAATATCCATTATGCACTCGATCATCTGACCTTCTCTTCCCAAAGCTTTTTATTTTTTCCTCTCCACATTTTTTTTCCACTAGTGCCAATCCCCTTCTTTTCCTTTTGGGTCATATTTTATCTCTCTGTTCCAACTACCTCCAAGGTGGTTGGCCTCATCGTGTTGTCTCCTCTAAATCTGCTCCAGTGGCCAACATCATGGACGGTTTCTCATGCTCCTCTACTCTTTCCTCTGGTAATCAAGAACTTACGTAACCACCATAAAGTAGTGAAGATAAAATACATTCATAGCCATATCAGCTAAACTAAAGTCAACACTCTATCAAAATCAAAAGAGATACATGCTTTAAAATTAAAGGCCAAAATATACAATCTTCAAATATAAATTTACCTATCTTTCTTTTCTTAATGAAGAGTGAATTCTTTTAGCAACTCAATTCTATATGTCATGAAGAGTTCTAGATGGTAAAGCAAAATTTTAGTGCAAAAACATTTAACGTAAAGGATTATATATATATATATATATGAAAGAGAAGACATACCAAAGCAAGGATAAAAGGAATGAAATTTATCCAATAATTTACAAAATAAAATAACTATAAAACAAAAAAGTATACAAAATACTTTCATGCTATTCAAAACAATTATTAATCTTTTTCATCATCGACTCTTTTGTTTTTACCTCAAACAACCTCATTGTTGATGGTATAATCTATCACACAAATATGCAACATACAAAACCAAGCATAGTATGCAACTACATGAGAGGAAAGTTTATCTTTCTTGGGGTTACCATATTTAAGAGCATTCATCATTTCCCTTTTTAAGATCTCACACTCAATGGTCGATCCTTCTTTGACCTGTGAAAATGATCATTACTGCAAGTGTGCAATTGCATTAGCAACATCATATTCATTCATAATATCATTACTTGCAACAACTAGTCATAAAATTATCAATCATCTAGTCAACAAGATTCATAATCATTTTATACAAAGCATACATATCTGCTATAATATATCTTGACAATCATTCCATATAGAGATAATTTGGCTAAACAAAATATAAGTCCAACATGTAGAAAAGGCCTGCCAAAGGAGGGTCATGTCATCCTCTCTCTGTTTGGCTTAACATAATCCTTTGTGTAACCTCAAGGTTTAACGTAAAATATTACATTGAATCCTCAAACAAGAGGAGAAAATATTTTTGCATATCTGCTACTTTATCCCAAGTAGCATCATTTTTAGAAAATCAATCCCATTGGACCTTGCATTGCTTTAAAATCCATTTTTGCATTGATTTGGATAGAAACTCAAGGATCCTTACTGGTCAAACCTCTATAGCCTTTGGGTTCATCATTTACAAATTAGAAAAATCCCACACATGTTCAAGGTTAGCTACATATTTTCTAAATAAAGAAATGTGAAAGGTATCATGAATCTTGGACAAGCTGGGTGGTAAGGTAAGTCGATATACCACTGGGTTAATATTCTCTATAATTTTAAAGGGCCCAACAAAGCAAAGGTCCATTTTTGTGGACTTAATAGCACTCTGCATTGGTATCACCCTTAAAAATATTCTATCACCAATAATAAACTCATGTGGTGTTCAATTTGAATCAACATAACGCTTTTGTTGATCCACAACTTCTTTTAGTTGTTCCTTGATCATCCTTAATTGTTTTTCCATATCTTTGACCATGTTTGGACCAAGTACAATCCAATCTAGATTATCCTATGATAAGGGGTTCTACACATCCTACCATACATCACTTCAAAAGGAGCCATACCCAAAGTTGAATGGTAATTATTATTGTAGGTAAACTCCATCAGATGTAAGTAATCCTTCCAATGGGTCTTCTAATCTATACAGTATAATTGAAGCATGTCCTCTAACACATGGTTCACTCTCTCAGTCTATCCATTAGTTTTAGTGTGATAAGAAAAACTTATGTTCATTCGAGTACCAATGGTACAATGCAAATATTTCCAAAAATTGGATGTAAATATTGAATCCCTATCTGATATGATTACTTCTAGAAATCCGTGAAGCTAAAATATCTCTTTGGAAAATCTATTAGCCACAACCACAACATCATCTTTAGTATTTTTCGGTATAAAATGTGTAACCTTGATCAATCTGTCAATCACGACGAGGATTGCATTATGTTGGAATTGATTTTTAGGCAACCCTACAATAAATAAATTGTAATTACCTACCATTTTTGCATAGGTACATCATGTGGATACAACAGTATCACAGGATGTTTGCATTCTACTTTAACTTTCTAGAATTCAAGGTAATGAACGACAAATTTAGTTGTGTCCCTCTTCATTCCAAGCCAAAAGAAATTTTTCTTCATGTTATCTCATATTTGATCCCCTGGGTGAGTAGAATATGGTGATCTATGCACTTCATTCAAGACCATTTTTCTTAAATCACTAGTTTTAAGAATAACTACCCTATCCTTGAAGCATAGGAATCCATATTTGAAGCTAAAATATTTGTTATCATCTGGATTTCTTACCATATTTTCAAAAATTTGGTTATAGTATGCATCTTTATTTTGCATATTCTTGACTTGTTTTATTAAGTCTACATAGATACGAGACAATATATCTATGTGTCTCTTCCTACTTAGTGCATCAACAACTTTATTCTCTTTTCCTTTAATATACTCAATGTCAAAATTATATTTTGTAAGAAATTACATCCACTTTCTCTGTCTAGCATTAAGTAAAGGTTCAGTGAATATGTATTGTAGAATCTAATGGTATGTCCTTAGCTCCAATGGTCTTCCTACCAAATAGTGTTACTACCTCTTGAGGGAAAACACCACCATTGCTAGTTCCAGATCATGGATCACATAATTGACCTCATGTCACTTTAGCTTCCTTGACCTGAAGGTTATCACTACTTCTTATCAAGAAATCACTCCTTCCAAACCTTCCAAATATATATTTGTACACATAGAAAAATTCCCTTGAGGATTGGGTACCTTTAATATAAGAGGTATAGTAAGATTTTTCTTAAGCAATTCAAAAGTTGATTCACATCTATCTAACCACTTGAATTCCTTTCATTTCCTCTATAGATTAGTCATTGGAGAGGTGATCTTGGTATAGTATTTCACATAATGCCTATAGTATCCATTCAACCCCAAGAAGCTTCAAAATTCTATTACACTTGTGGGTGATAGCCAATTCAAAATAGCCTCTATTTTCTTAGGATCTATCGTGATCCCTTCTATCAAAACAATGTATCCTAGATATTGTACTTTTGACACATAAAACTCACACTTGGATAAATTTCCATACAACTAATTTTTCCTTAGCATTTTCAACACAACCCTAAGGTGTTTATCATGCTTTACCTTATTCTGAGAGTAAATCAAGATATAATCCAAGAATACCAATAAATTTTTTTCCAAATGCTTCCTAAATATTTTGTTCATAAAATTCATAAATTTAGCTGGAGCATTTGTTAAACCAAAAGAAAAAATTGTGAACTCATAATTTCCATAGCGAGTTTTAAAGGCTATCTTGTGAGTATTCTCCTCCTAGATCCTCAATTGGTGGTATTTATATTTCAAATCAACCTTTGAAAATATTGTGGAATCCTTTAGCTGATCGAAGAGTTCTTTGATCTTGGTTAGGGATATATGTTCTTGATAGTTGCCTTGTTTAACATCCTATAATCAATACATAATTTTAAGAAACCATCATTTTTATTCATAAACAAAACTAGTGCACCCCAAGGTGACACACTTGGTCTAATTAATATTTTCTCTAGTAACCCCTATAGCTACACTTTCAGATCTTGTATTTATATGGGGTTCATTCTATAGGAAGCTCTATGTATGGGTTATGCTCCAAGTTGGAGCTCAATTGTGAAGTCAAACTCTCTTTTGGGTGGTATTCTAGGTAAATCTTCTGGAAATACATCCCTAAACTCTTACAGAAGTGGGTAACTACCAAACATATCTTCCTTTCTTTAATCATCTAGCTCATTTATCTTAACAATATAAACCATCCCCCCTTTCTTCATGGATTTTTTGAGTTGCATTTCTAAAATTATTTGTGGTTGTAAAGCCCCTTGAAGGCTATACACCCTTTGCACTTTTCCACTACCATCCATGTTCTCTATCCACCTATCCTAAAAGTTGAATACAACCCTATGTGCCTGTAGTCAATCCATTCATAGAATCACATCAAAGGCATGCAAAGGTACTACACAAAGACATCCTATGGTCATCCCATTAGGTAATGCAATTTCTACCATAGGGTAGCATTGACTCATAGAGTAGGTTTGTCTTGAGCCATTATCAACTTTCCACCCATGTACCAATATTCTAGGTCTTACAAATATATCTTTGATTAAATTAGTGGAAAAAAACTATATGTAGTGCTACTATCAACTAAAATTTTAACATTCCTACCAAATATCTTACCCCTTATTAGCAATAGAGTGGCTTGCCCTTCTAGAGCTTATTTTCCTATCACTACATAAATCTTATGCATTGGTTCCTTGATTGCAGGTTCCTTGTATATTGGTTCCTTTACCTTTGAACTTAATATTGCTCTATGTGGATATTGTTAGCGTAGTGCAGTCCACCATAATAAAAACATCTAGTTTTAGATCCTGGATGTATCTTCTATCTCTGCACCTCAACTAATTTCTTTGCTATGATGGTAGGACTAGCCTATCCTTGAGTTGATATGTTGTTACCATTATTACAATTTTTGTGGTTGCAATTCTCTTCTTGAAACCATTTTTTGAACCTCCCTTGCTTCCTATCATTCCTTCGGTTATGCTTAGGGAAGTTCTTACTAGCCTACTCTCCTTCCCACTTAACAAATCCAACACTGTCTCTTTTCCTTAGAGCCTCTTTGCCATGTTCATCTAACCCATTGAAGAGGTCCAAAACCAACTTATCATTAAATTAGAATACAATGCTTAAATAGGCACAAAGAAGCCCAAATTACACAACAATATGCCCATATTTTTTAACCAATCAGCTAGATCATGTTGGAGGAGAAATAGGGAGGAAAGAAAAATTCTAACCTATTACTTGCTAATAATAATATCAACTAATTCTGCCAACTAATACCTACGTGAGAAGAATAACTCACATGGGTTAATTGAAAAGCAACGCCTAGGAATAATAATGTAACAACTAATCCTAGGTAATAGTGAACATAAAGGTGATACCCTCATCATACCTCTCCACTCAAGTAACATTGGACTCCAATGCGTATACAATAGGAGTGGAAGGTGAATCACCATATGCTACAAAAAAAGGTATCTCATAACTGGGAAAAAGAACATACTGGATACCTTGGGATGTCGGTGTAGATGAACAACATCAAGAGAACTTACTTGCCAAGTGAATAACTTTGATAAGGAGTAATGACCTACTGTTGGACCTGCGAAGACTGTTGAACATCAAAAATCTAAAAATTTATGAGGTCGTTGTAGTACTTGATATAGAACAACATGAGTAGTAGTATGAGAAACAGGAGGAGGCATTAATGAAGGAGGAGGAAGGACCTCCTCATAACCATTAGACTAACTACAACAACTAGTCTAACCACTTTATCTACCAAAATAGTAGCCTATTTTGTTCATTGGTGCAAGCCAGAAAGGCTATCAAGTTGTCTAAAAAATGAGTACAATCTATTGCCTCGTAGGGCAATTACAATGTGTTATGGTTTTCAAGCACTTAAGAAGCCAAAAAGGCTTTCAATATTTTCCTCGTAGGGCAATTTCAATGTGCTATGGTTTTCAAGCACTTTAGAAGCCAACAAGGCTTTCAATATTTACCTTGTAGGGAAATTTCAATGTGCTATGGTTTTCAAGCACTTTAGAAGCCAATAAAGCTTTCAATATTTGCCTTGTAGGACAGTTACAAAAGCATTTTTCATAAATGGATGGATTGCAAAATCATGCAAAAATATTAGCCTCTTAGGCTTTTACAATGCTTTTGTGAGTTGCATAATTGTGCAAAATAGTTTTGAGCCTCTTGGGCCTATTACAAGGTGTGTCCTTGTTTCTAAGGTATAAATGCAAAAAAATGATGCAATTGTAATGTTTAATTAAATTAATTAAAAATTATTTAATTAATTCATTAACAATTTAATTTAAAAAAATAAATTATTTTATCCCTTAGAAAAATTTGATTTGGGTTTAATCATCCCATTTTCCTGTTGATGAGTGTCGTTTAATTCATCATTTGATCATTATTTATCAATCCGGGAAGGTGTCCTAAGGCTGTTTACGATAGTCAATTCAGGCAGGTGTAAGACACTCCATTCAGAAAATGGCTTTATTGGTAGAACAGTTAGTGTTTGCTGGGGGTTCTTCTATCACTCTAAACCCTATAACTTGAAAGGAAACTAAATTATGCTTGCTAAAATAAAATTCAAAAATGAAATGACAGTGAAAGAAACCTATTTACTCTTGCTGAATCTGAAAATGCACTCAAAAACTGAAGTAAAATTGTTGAAATGAAAGTTACTGAAATTAGAATTGCATAAAATAAACTTAACTATATTGCAAAATAAAAGAACAGATCTAGAAATAAACTTAGAAATGAAAATGTAACTACAAATTCTAAAACTGGAAATAAATTCATCAAAATAAGAAAATGCAGAAAAAATGACAGGTTTCCTGCTATTCTCACGTAGCATGTAATTAAACAAGAAAACCTGATATGAACCTTCTTCTGCTCCTGGGAGTGGCCCTTGCTCCCTGGTTCAGAAGAAGGTGAAGAAGTAGCTTTGGTGTTCTACTTAATCACTCCTTCAATCATAAAGTGAAATTGACAAAAACTGCACTTTTTATTGATTTAAAAACATGCAGGAAAATTCTGCATATTATTGCTACAGAAATCTGATTTCACAATATTCAGAATTACACTAATTGCAATCCTAATTCTTCCTACTTAGCTCAACCCAGATGGGAGCTAGTTATTTATATTAAAAATAGCTAAATCAGATGTGGAATGATTCAAATTCAGGCATTTTAGGAATGCTGTTAAAACTGCATTCCTAAAATGCAGAATATGGTTACATATGAAATCTATTCATTGCACACTTGCTAGAGGTCTTCTCGCGTTGAAAAAGATGCATAACAGATTTACATAGCTATCCCTATCATTCTCCTACAATTTGTTGTCTTTCCTGAGCTGTTTTGGTCAAAACTGTGCATTTCCTGTTATTCCGGAGCAGTCCTGTTATTCCGGAGCAGAATCCCTGTTATTTTTTAGAGCAGCGCCAGAATGACTGTTTCCAACACTTGTTTGCGGTTCTTTGGCCGAGCATTGGGTGGACCAGACTTGTAAATCTTTCAACAACCTGGTCACACGCTTTCCTAAGTTGAATTTGACCAAATCCCAAGCCATGCAAATCTGGCTGGAATTTGTCCAAGTCAAAACAGTCAAAAATAGTTTTGCACAGTTTACAGTTTTGACCTGTTTTCAATGCTATTTTCTGCATTTGACAACTTCAGAGAGCATATTATAAATATTATAAATTCCACACGTGATTGTACTAACACATTTCACAACAAATCATTATTTATCAACAAAACTTATGCAGAAAATACAAAAAATTAGTAAAAATAGAATATTATGCTTCTAAACAGTCAAACATGTAAATAGTAGTAAATATTGCATTTCATCAGCAAAATTAACATTAAAACATATCAAAAATTTCTATTAAGGATGTCCAAAATAATAAAAAATGAGACAATATTTGGCCTCATCATCCCCCCCAACTTATTCTGATGCATGTCCTCATGCATTCTGTGAGGCTACAATAGAGCAGAGATCCTTGTCCATGACTCTCTCTTGGTAGTTGAACTTTGGACCAGGAATCTTGTAAAACCCTCTGATTTCTTTTATCTGCTTGAGCCATGCCTGAAACTGATCGTCTGGCTGGGGGTCTTCATCAAAAAACCATGGAACAAGGGTGATTACAATAGGCAATCTGTATCTTAATCCTATCCACTGATGTTGCAGCTGCTGAATAACTTGCATGATACCTTCAGCTCTTCTTTTTGACCACTGCAAGTTATTGGGGGAGATAGGTTCTTTCTTCTGCAAGGAAAGAGGTAACTCACCCCAACGATTTCTACAGGCTGCTAAGGCACTATTAAAATGCTGGTGAATAAAATTCTGAACATCAACTAAACATCTCTAAAGATTTGTTTCATAAAGTTTTCTCACCTTTTCTTCTCTCATCATAGTGAAATGTTGATTGGCTGCACCCCTGTAATCACCATGCATTGGCCTCAGATATAGTGCTGCATTTGCCTCATTATCCTTAATCATCTGCTTCTGCTGTTCCCAATATTCTTGATTTTGCAGAGTGGACAGGAAAGCTCTTAACTGAATATCCCCTGTAAAAATTTGAGGTAGGAATGTGTCATCCTCAGGCATAAAGAAATTATGTAGGAATAACTCACACAGCAGATTTTTCTGTTTTGTTGGGCTGTGCAGGTAGGTATCCACAAATTCTTCAGGATTTTCCATTTTGTATGGCAAATTAGAGTGGATTCTCATAATTTTCCAATGGATAAATATTTCCCTAAGGATTAAGGTGTAAAAACTTACAGGTCTTCTGCACGGACTAAACACTCTGCATTCTGACAGAGATCCTGCACTTGGTTTTTCAATTTGGTTAGTTCTGCTTCTTTAGCCTCACATTTTTCCTCCAAAGGTTTCAAAGCTAAAACCTTTTCTTCCAACCTTTGGCATTTCATCATCCACTTTGATAAATCTGCATTATATTCCTCAAGTGGAACCATAAGGGGATTGCGAACAGGTTGCTGCATTTGAGGAACAATATGAACCTGTATCTCTTTGTCAGTCATGTCAACCCTGACAAAATCTGTTTGTGTTTCCTTTTCTTCTATTTTTGCCAAAGGCAGGTTGACCTGTACTCCTTGTTCCTCTGTTCCTGTCATAGGTAATTCAGTTTGGATTCCCATGTCCTGTGTTATTATGAGGGGTTCATATAGTTCTATATCTACAGCAGGAATTGAGGAGATCAAAAGTTGTTCCTGTCCCTGTTCTCCTTCAATATCCATTATAGGTTCTTCCCTCGTTTGGTGATTCTACTCGCTCGTGCAGCTGTTGCTAATTCCAACAAGATGTCACCCATTTGAGTGTCATGCATACTTTCATCAAGTTGTGGCTCTAAAGATGCAATTTTTGCTTTTAAACCTCCCACTTCCTTTTGCAACATTGCAATCATTTGATCTTTTTCTGAAATAGAAGCTTCACACTTCTCTATCCATCCTGTTTGTGTTTTTACCACACTTCTTGCTGCCAATAGCTGCAGTTGGATATCTTCTTCTTTCTCTGCTTCTTCTTCTGTTTCTAATTTTTCTCCTATCTCTGACTCTTCTTCTGCCTCTGCCTCTTCCTGAGAATCAGAATCTGAATAATCCACCAAGATCACTGCAGGGCTGGATTTAGGTTCTGTTGATTCTGTAGGTTCTGGTGATTCTGCAGGTTCTGGCTCTGCTGCTACTGCCTCTTGACCTCCTTGGTCAAATGATGTTGTATCCTTTTGAAGTCTTGCAGACCTTCATAAGGTTTGAACAGGAGATTTTCTTTTTCCTATTTTGGGCATTTTCTGAACAGCTTCTTCTGGTTCTGCATCATCAGAGCTATTGGACTGCAACACAGTTACGTCTGCTGAAAATGACACCTTTCTGCATTTTTTAGCAGAGTCTATTTTAGCATGCTTTTCTCTTTGCCTTCTAGTTCTAGAAGAGGGAGGTCCCTGTGGAGAGGATGAACCTGCTTCTTGGACAGACTCTATTTCAACCACTGGCTCAGACCTAGGGCTTTCAACTTGTTCTGTAGACTTAGGGCTTTCAACTTCTTCTGCTTCATCTGCAAATGCAGGGCTTCTAGTTTCATCCCATGGAGCAAAGAATCTATCAAAGCTCTGTAAATTACCCCTAAAGTGATGTTTACAAATTATTTTGATCAAACCATGATGCCTAGGGGTTCCTTTTCCTTCCTGATATTTCTTGGCCATAGTTTTTAAATCTTCATAAAAATACAGGGGAAAATTAACTTGGAATTCAGGGTTTGTGTGGCCATATCTCAAATACATTAAAATCTTCATATGATGCCCTGATAAAACAGTGTACTGACCTTCACAAGTGATAAACCTAATTATCCATTCAGCTACTTCATCCCAAGGAGATTCCAGACTTTCCCTTTTAACTCCTTTACAAACATTTTTGCTCATGACATATTCAATCGGTTTATCGTTTTCTGCCCTAAACTGGTTGGCCAATTCACTTAAGGTATTTCTAGCTATTTTCCCAAGATTAATTCCTTGCAAAGGAAATTCAGTAATTTGGCTCAAAATGTCTGGAGTTACCTGGATTGTCATGCCATTGATGTTGATTCTGTTGTTTCTGAAGGTTCGTGCAAATTCTGCAGCCAACCCTTCGGAGTTCCCATCAAATTTCTGCAGAAACGACATCAAACCAGCATCGGTGAAAATTTGCAGCAGCGTAGGATTTTCCAGTATGAAGGTGGCATTTTCTGGTTCACTCCTGTTCTTCCTGCCGCCCATTTTTCCTTGCTCTATTCGCGAATATGTTTCAGAAGCACTGGAATGACAGTCTTAGCAGACATGCACTGGAATGACAGTTCTATCGTACATGCATTGGAATAATAGTTCGTGCGCCGGAACAGAGCATGTAAAACCGACTTGTTGATTCATTATTTTTAAAACCGGTGGAATATGCTGACAACGCGGAAAAAAATTAATGCCAATGCAGATTTCACGATTACGGTTTGCTGAGTTGGCATCCATGAATTTGATGTGAATTTTTCAAGGCAAACAAAATCTGTTTTCGGTGTGCTTTGAGGCGTGTGCCATGATTACGCGTATCACAAAATTATGATATCTAAATATCATAAATTTCAAAAATCATGTGTTCCACAATCGTTTTCCACGTGTCCCTGCATGAATTTTTTTTTAAAAACGTCAACTTATTCTGATGCACTGCGCACATGTCGTTATTTTGTCGTTTCGGAGCATATCTGTCAATTCTCATTCCGGAGCACAACTGTCATTACCCATTCCAGAGCACAACTATTACGGAGCTTTTGTTATTTTGAAGCAGTGGTTATTCGGAAGCAAACTTCATTCTGAAGCATATGTCATTCCCCCCTTTTCATTGACTAATTTAGACATCCCCAATTTAAACCTTATGAATGCTTTGAATGCTAATCAAGTGAATCTATACACTATATACTTTAACTATTTACAATATTTAAAATGTAAAGAAACACATACCTGTCTTGACTACCTTTCTACATTTCATACAATTGATTAGTTTTGTTGTTTGTCTGCCGACAAGTGCGATGATCGTAATCCTGAAAAACACAAACAAAATGGGTGATGGCAATGACAACAGTGGTGAATGACAATGGCGAAAAATGTATGGTGATGGAATGAATGGCGATGGAATGGATAGTGATGAAATGGATGGTGATGGAATGGGACTTAGTAAACATGCCAGATAACTGGTTTTCATGTAAACTAAATGTTTTTTTTTTTTTGACAAAAACTATACTACTGCTGCTTTAGTGGAAGAAGGGAATTCTTCCATTAAATGCACATCCAAGTGCTCTATTTGTTTTAAAAATTCATTTTTAGTTAGTGGCTTATGGTAAATCCGGAGACGATGTCCATTAACCACTAACTTCCTTCGCGAATCATCAATTGGTGAGAGACGAACTGCTCCATTCGAGAAAACCTCTTCAATCTGGTATGGTCCAAGCCACCTTGTTTGCAACTTCCCAGGAAAATCTTCATAACGGGAGTCAAACAGTAATGCCCAATCCCCTTGCTAGAATTTTTGTTCTTGGATATGCTTATCATGCCAGATTTTACGTTGTGCTTGAATCATCTCGTTCTGATGCAAAGCGTCTCTTCGTATTTCATCCAATGCATTGAGTTGCAGGATCCGGTCCTTTTGTGCCTGTGACAAATCAATACCAACTTCCAAAGTAGTTCGAAGAGTTAGTAATTCAAATTCAATGGGCAAAAGGGGTTTTTTACCATAAACCAATTCAAAAGGGGTAAATCCCGTAGTGGATTTCCAAGTAGTGTTATAAGCCCAAATTGCTTCAGGTAACCTTTCTACCCAATTCCTTCTATGAACTACTACAGTTTTGGTCAATATTTTCTCTAATTCCCTATTTGTCACTTCAACTTGACCATTGGCCTATGGATGATAAGGAGAGGACTTCCTGTGCTTGATTTCATATAATTTTACAAAGGCTTCAACAACCTTTGAAATAAACTGAGGTCCTTGATCAGAAGTAATAGACTGTGGGGCTCCAAATCGCAGAAAAATTTGTGAATACAGAAAATCAGCCACTTTGTCTTCTCGGGCATGCTTAAAGGCACGGGCTTCTGCCCATTTGGTTACATAATCAACGCATACTAGGATGTGCACCTTCCCTTGGGAGGGTGGATCAATAGGTCCTACAAAATCTAACCCCCACCTCTCAAACGGTTCTACACCTAATTGAGGCTGTAAAGGCATTTCATTTTTGAAAGTAGGATTACCCATTCTTTGACATGCATCACAATTTCTAATATACCTTTTTACATCTTTATGCAATGATGGCCAATAGTAACCAGTACCCAAAATATTTCGAATGGTATGTTTTACTGAATAATGCCCTCCTGAAGGTTCATCATGACAAGCTCTCAAAATGTCATATATCTCATCCTTACGAACACACCTGCGTAAAACATGATCAGGACTGCATTTAAAAAATATTCCTTTTATCCATTCAAAAGAAGAGCTTTGCTTGATTAACTATTTTTTTTGTTTTGAGGTAAAATGAAGTGGAATCTTCCCTGTAGCTAAATAATTAGCTATATCCGCAAACCATGGAGTTTGAACAGAGACAGCAAACAATTTTTCATCAGGGAATGCGTCTTCAACTAGTTCTTCAGTTTCTGCATTTGGCAATCTTGACAAGAAATCTGCCACTACATTAGCCTTTCCTGGTCTATTTACTATAGTAATATCAAATTCCTGTAGTAAAATCAACCAGCGAATAATTCGTGCACTAACCAAAGGCTTATTCATCAAATATTTGATAGCAGCATGATCTGTATGGATGAATACAGGGTATCCTGTGATATAGTGTCGAAACTTGTTAATGGCATATACTATAGCTAAGAATTCCTTTTCAGTTGTAGTGTAATTCTTTTCAGCTCCTGTCAAGTTTTTGCTAATATAATAAATGGCATAGTGTTGTCCATTTTCAATCTGCCCTAGTGCGGCTCCAATAGCAGTATTGGAGGCATCAGCCTGAATATGAAAGGGCAGCCCCCAGTTAGGTCCTCTTAGTACTGGCGGACTGGTTAGATTTTCTTTCAAAGCTTCAAAGGACTTGTGGCAATCATCAGACCATACAAATTCAGAATCTTTCATTAATAATGCAAACATTGGATTAGCAATGGTACTGAAATCAGTAATGAATCTGCGATAAAAGCCAATATGTCCTAAGAAACTATGGACATCAGTTTGAGATTTCGGAGGAGGAAGACTCTTGATGACCTCTACTTTCTTAGGATCAACCTTAATACCGTGAGCAGAGATATGATGTCCTAAAACAATTCCTTCCTCCATCATCAAGAAACATTTTTTAGGATTAAGAGATAAATGATATGCTTCACAGTGTATTAGAACCTTTTCAAGTTGCTCTAATGTATACTCAAATGTGTCACCAAACACTGTGAAATCATCCATGTAAATCTCTACACTCTCATTGGTTAAATCAGAAAAAATGGCCAAGACAGCTCGTTGAAATGTTGCTGGTGCATTACATAATCCAAAGGGTAATACTCTATAAGAAAATGTTCCCCAAGGACATGTGAAAGTTGTTTTTTCCTGGTATTCTGGTGCCACTTGGATCTGGTTATACCCACTAAAACCATCCAGAAAATAGAAATATTTCTTACCAGCAAGAGTGTCCAGCACTTGGTCTATAAAGGGTAATGGAAAATGGTCCTTGTGTGTGACTTTGTTTAATTCCCTGTAATCCACACACACTCGCATCTTTCCATTCTTCTTAGGCACAATAACTAATGGAGAAACCCATTGACTGTCTGAAATTGGATAAATGAATCCTACTTCCAACAATTTTTCAATTTCTTCTTTAACAATGTCTTTTAAAGCGAGATTCGGACGTCTCTGCGGTTGTCTAAATGGTTTGACATCCTCAGTGTATATCCTATGTGTGCATACATCAGGGTGGATTCCAACCATATCCGTATAATTCCAAGCAAAATCTTGAACATGTTTCTGCAAAATAGCAAATAGTTTGGCTTCTTGATCGTCAGTCAACCAACTGTTAACATTTACAGGTTTTCTTGGTTGAATTTCAATTTGCTTGACTCCGGGATAAACAGAGTTAACATGTTCATATTTGCTAATCAAAGCATTTAAAGGACAATGATGTGGTTGCAGATCATGAAATATTCTTGATTCTGAGTTAAATGCAATACCTGATGGAAGCATTGGCATAGGACAGGTGAAAGAAGTCAAAAGATGATGATGCCACCCATGTGGCAATGTAAAGGAACTTTCATGAAGTGGAATAGATGGTAAATGTTCAGCAACTTGTTCATCATCTTTCCATAATAGGCGATTGACCAGAACTTGATCATCCCTGAGGCCTTCTTCATGCAATGTATTCACCAAAACTGTTTCATGTTCAAAAATTTCTCTCTTTGGTGAATTCAATTCTTCAATGTGTTCCTGTACTACAATGGTGGCAAGGGTAACAAGAGGCTCCTGTTCTTCATCGGACTCAGGATACCATAACTGTCCAGAAAATTTAGATGATGGTTTAGCAGGTGGATACAAAGAAATTTTCTTAAGATCTACTCCATTTGAAATAGTCATTTCTCCTGATCTACAGTCTATGAAAGCGGCTGCAGTAGCAAGCCAAGGTCGTCCCAGGATGATAGGATAGCCATTAGCTGTACTCCTAGGTTGTAATACTAGGAAATCTACAGGGTATTCCCAAGAAGATACTTCAATGGGAACATCCTCCAAAAGTCCTTCTGGTTTGGCAACTGACCTATCTGCCATTTCCAAAACTGTAGCTGTAGGACTCAAATTAGTGAGCTGCAATTTTTGCATAATATCTTTGGTCATGACATTAATTGCAGCTCCTAAATCAATAAGTACATTGGGAATTTGAACCAATCCTATAGTAATGGTGATTACTGGACTTCCTGGATCACCATATTTGGGAGGTACTAATTTCCCAGAGAGAAGATCAGCCAACTTTCCATCCACTTGTACAGTTTGTGGAAAGGCTTTCTTCTTCTTGCCAGGTTTCCTTATGCATAAATCCTGAATGGTTTTCTTAATCAATGGTACATCCTTGATTTCCTGCAACAGAGGAAGTGAGATTGACATTTTCTTTAATTCTGTGATTAACTCTGATTCAGGGGTAGTGATGGGATGATCAAACCTTTCAGGAAATGGTAAATCTGATGTGACATGTTCAGATTTTCTTTGTAAGTTTTCTGCATTCCTTTGCTCTGATTGTATTTTTTTTGGACTTGAAATTTCTAGAATTTCTTCAACTATAGGTGGAGCAGGGTCAGGTAAGACCTTCCCTAAGCGTAATTGGATGTTACCACAGTCAAGTACATGAACTGCAGCAGTATCTTCAGACTCAGCATCATAAACAAGGGCTGTTTGTCTGACATTATTGGGGTTAGTCACAGGCTAAGATGGGAGTGGAGGTTGTCTTACTGGTTGTGCTTGTTGATGTTGTGTTCTTCCCTAAAAATTTGGATTAGGAGCTGGCAACAAATTTTGAGTTTGCCCTGGATACCTTTTTTGTCCTTGATGGGACTGATATTGTTGGCCTTGATAAGGTTGATATTGTTGTGGTAGAAATGGTTGTCCTTGATATTGTTGTCCCCATATTTGTCCTTTTTGTGTCCATTGTGGAGGCATGGTATGCCAAGGTGGGTTCATCCATCCAGATTGTGACCAATCTGGAGGAGCTGTCCAAGGCTAGTTCCAAGGTTGTGCAGAAGCTTCTACCTGTCCCCATGGCATATTCATATTCCAAGGAGATTGTCCCCAGTTTGGAAATCTAGGAGCATTGGGATATTGTGCATAACCACCACCAGGTCTTTGCCCAATAGCATTGAGTTCTTCTGCTTGGGTGCCCAAAATAGATTTTAGATGAGGCAACAAAAGGCATTTATCTATTGAATGTTCCTTGGAACAAATTCGACAAATAGAAGTTTTGTTTAGGGGGAAATCCTGCAAGGCATGCTTACTCCTACACCTTGGGCAATAAATTGCTAAAGGTGGTGTAGAATTATTTCTTGTGTTTTTCTCACCTAATGCAGTATTAAGTTGAACAAGGATATCAGTTTTTAAATTGGCCATTTCCTCCATCAACTCTTTCATACCATTATTGCCAAAATTCTTTTTCTTTCTTCGTTGGTGAGTACGGGAATACTTTTTGCATAACTCCACAATCTCATCAAGGTCAAGTTGATCTATGTCTCCTTTTCCAATTAAATCTAACACTTCCCTAGATTCATCCTGTAATCCTCTTAAGAGAATAGGCTTTAAGAAATCAGGCTCTACAGAACCACACCTCTTTTGGACAAAGGAAAAGCGATCAAGATAATCTTCTAAACTCTCATCCTCTTCTTGCTTGATCCTAAACAACTCATATTTCCTATTTCTTACTCTACAATAATCCTGATATTTATTTAAGAATGCAGTCTCCATCTCATCCCAGGTAGTAATTGAGTTAGGTTCAAGATTGCTCATGAACCATCGGAGAGCAAACATCCTTAAGTGTAGAAGGAAACAACTTCAATTTCTGATTATCATTTATGTAGTCATAAGTCTGACATAACACTTTGAATTCAAACAGAAATTGATCAGGATCATCTGCAACAGTTCCCCTAAAGATTGGCAATATAGATGGGGAGATTATTTTCATGGGGGCATATAGAAGTGGATCCAACCGAATAGGATATTCAAAAGTTTTAGGAGCATCATCAGGATCAACATATCCACCTACTGCTTCTGTTGCAGCCATAGTTGTCTTCTTTCTAAATGATGCTGGAAATAGTTTAGTCAGAGGGGAGTGTTTAGCAGCTAGTGCTTCAAAAAGCTCCTTTTCTAATTTTGCCAACAATTCTTCTGATGAAGAAGGTATGTCTGGATTTTCCTTAGTGATGTAAAATGAAGGAAATTCTTCATCAGACCGAGTAGGTCTCTTTGGTGGCTCAGAGCCACTCCGGATAAACCTCCCTCTGTCGTCTCTCAGCCTATGCATTCATGCACATTTACTAAACAGACTGTAGAATTTGCAAGAACTATTTTATGTATCCAGCCTACAGTTCTTGACCTACTTAGATTTGACTAACAACACCATGTTCCCCAAAAATGGTGCCAAAAATGATGAGTGTCATTTAATTCATCATTTGATCATTATTTATCAATCCGGGCAGGTGTCCTAAGGCTGTTTACGATAGTCAATTCAGGCAGGTGTAAGACACTCCATTCAGAAAATGGCTTTATTAGTAGAACAGTTAGTGTTTGCTGGGGGTTCTTATGTCACTCTAAACCCTATAACTTGAAAGGAAACTAAATTATGCTTACTGAAATAAAACTGCAGAAATGAAATGACAGTGAAAGAAACCTATTTACTCTTCTTTGAATGCACTCAAAAACTGAAGTAAAATTGTTGAAATGAAAGTTGCTGAAATTAGAATTGCAGAAAATAAACTTAACTATCTTGCAAAATAAAAGAACAGATCTAGAAATAAACTCAGAAATGAAAATGTAACTACAAATTCTAAAACTGGAAATAAATTCAGCAAAATAAGAAAATGCAGAAAAAATGACAGGTTTCCTGCTATTCTGCTGCAGACAGAATTAAACAAGAAAACCTGATATGAACCTTCTTCTGCTCCTGGGAGTGGCCCTTGCTCCCTGTTTCAGAAGAAGGTGAAGAAGTAGCTCTGGTGTTCTACTGAATCACTCCTTTAATCATAAAGTGAAATTGACAAAAACTGCACTTTTTATTGATTTAAAAACATGCAGGAAAATTCTGCATATTATTGCTACAGAAATTTGATTTCACAATATTCAGAATTACACTAATTGCAATCCTAATTCTTTCTACTTAGCTCAACCCAGATGGGAGCTAGTTATTTATATTAAAAATAGCTAAATTAGATGTGGAATGATTCAAATTCAGGCATTTTAGGAATGTTGTTAAAACTGCATTCCTAAAATGTAGAATATGGTTACATATGAAATCTATTCATTGCACACTTGCTAGAGGTCTTCTGCATTGAAAAAGATGCATAATAGATTTACATAGCTATCCCTATCATTCTCCTGCAATTTGCTGTCTTTCCTGAGCTGTTTTGGTCAAAACTGTGCATTTCCTGTTATTCCAGAGCAGTCCTGTTATTCCGGAGCAGAATCCCTATTATTTTTCAGAGCAGTGCCAGAATGACTGTTTCCAACACTTGTTTGCGGTTCTTTGGCTGAGCATTGGGTGGACCAGACTTGTAAATCTTTCAACAACCTGGTCACATGCTTTCCTAAGTTGAATTTGACCAAATCCCAAGCCATGCAAATCTGGCTGGAATTTGTCCAAGTCAAAACAGTCAAAAACAGTTTTGCACAGTTTGCAGTTTTGACCTGTTTTCAGTTCTATTTTCTGCATTTGACAACTTCAGAGAGCATATTATAAATTTTATAAATTCCACACGTGATTGTACTAACACATTTCACAACAAATCATTATTTATCAACAAAACTTATGCAGAAAATACAGAAAATTAGTAAAAACAGAATATTATGCTTCTAAACAGTCAAACATGTAAATAGTAGTAAATATTGCATTTCATCAGCAAAATTAACATTAAAACGTATCAAAAAGGTCTATTAAGGATGTCCAAAATAATAAAAAATGAGGCAATATTTGGCCTCATCACCTGTGTAAAGGCTCCAATGGTCAATGGTTGTAATGACCCAAATTCCAAGACCAACCAATCTTAGGGAATTTTTTTTTGTCTAGTCATGATCATTACCACTAGCTCATGAGTGAATTGAAAGTCTCTCCATGTGGTTCTCTTATAGATTAGTTTTCCAAGTAAGTTCAAGGTTGCACTTCATAAGAATACAACATGGTCAGTGTCTATCTTGTGGATAGGAGTAGCCAACCCCTATAGTGACCTATAGGTAAGGTTTCTTTACCTTGAAATTGGAAATTCTCCTATATCAAATAGGAACTCCCTCTTTCCTTGCTAGTTTAAATCAAACATTAAGTTAACTTCTATGTTAGGTCTCTTTCAACCTGTACATTAGGTGTATGCCTTGAATATTAGTTGATTCTTCCTTAAGGATAGAACAATAATTGATTGCAATGCTTAACCTTCCCATATCAACCATGGGAAGCTAAGGGGGTTATCACACAAACCCACATAGACTTTTGAATGTCTACCATTTTTCTTACTTGATCTAACCATCTATAATCTCCACAAATTAGATATCTTTCAATGTTTCCCTCTATAATCACTCTTAGGGTTAATTTCTAAGTGACATGCATGATTCATACATTCCTTCTAGTTTTAAGGTTACTCTATGTCAAGTAGACATCATTTAATTCACTGTTATAGATTCAAACCTTATCATAAGATAACTTCATATCATGATGTAAATCTACTTTTTCTTCTATGATTATTTGAAGTCAAGTATTACATTGTATACACTTCTTCTTCTCAAGGAGTGATATAATTAAATTACAATTGATATCAATAAATACATTTTACAATAATGGGGATTTTCATTAAAGAGGCCCTTGTTACAATATGTGTACATAATCAATAGGATTTGACTAGTTTCCAACTTTCGCTTGGTTTGATCCGAGCCACCAGTACTAGATTGTAGATGTTTTTAGGATCATGACAACCCATTACATGTATATGAAATGCATTATAGACAAACAATAGCATGTAATAATTCTTCATAAAATGCAACTAAACACAATACATTCTCCACAATGTAATTGTCTAAAGCATTAGTCATTCAAAGGAAGGAAATACGATACTTTCCTAAGATTGAAAATCACATTTCCATCTCATCTCATTCTTCACAAGGATATGCCTTTGAGACAAGTATTATTACAATAATATATTGCTAGTCCTTTTTAAGAGTACCATAAATTCATTCACAAATGAGATCCCTTTCATGCATATAGCATTTAAACATATCATACTTTCACAAGTATCTCATTTTTCTTCAAACATAAATAGAATTTAAACAAATCATACTTTCACAAGTATCTCATATTTCTTCCATAAAAAATCACGTTTAAACAAATCATACTTTCACAAGTATCTTGTATTCCTTTACACAAAATTAAAATTTAAACAAATCATACTTTCACAATTATCTCATATTTCTTCACAAAATAACATTTAAACAAATCATACTTTCACAAGTATCTCATATTTCTTCACACATAAATAGCATTTAAACAAATCATACTTTTACAAATATCTCATATTTCTTCAAACATAAATAAAATTTAACTAGATGGATTTAGTTGTAGGTCTAAAAACCCTTCCAAGGGTTTAATATTAACCTATGAGAAGGTTTTAAACCATATTTATTGTACAATCCATCATTATGGTTACACTATAGTTCCTTTAAGAATGTATTTTCTCATTTGTATAGTAGTCTATAGTTTTTCTACAAAATTAGGCTACCAAGTTGCCTCATGATCTATTACCAAGATGGTACTATAGTTGTCCCAAGATTAGCTACAACTCTCTTGCAATATACCACTAAGATCACTCAAGCTTAGCTATCATTGGTCTCATAATATACTCACAATATTACACTATAGGTTACCAAATTGGCCCTTAATTAGTCTCAAGATATACACTATAGATATCATATTAGAAAATGAGGTTTATTTACCAATATCTCATCAAGATAAACTATAGTTCTTATAAAGGATTTTGTTTATCCTAAAAAGGTTACTACTTATCTCAAATCCTTGAGCAAGTATTCATCGTGTTTTATACAAAATATTCCACCACATTATCATTTGTACTTTTTAAAAGGGACTTATGCAAGTCGTACAAGTTTACTCCTAACATTTGTTTCAATATGTACAATTTTATATCGAAAATTTGTTTCAAGATATACAAATTTGATTCCCAAAATTTTTCCCATATCTTCATTATGATCAATGGTTTTTACCTATGGCACTTGCCAAGTTTAATTAAATATCTAGATTTAATTACAATTAAATACCCAAATTCTTCAAAGGCAATTTCCACAAGTTTTATACACACTTGACAAGTTCATACCCAATGTATCAATGAGTACTTTCCAAAATTTAGGTAATTCCCAAAAACACTTTGACAAATTTCCATTGCCAATTACCACCATGTTGGCTAATACACATTGAGCCTAATGATGATAACTTGGTAAGCGGCCTATGAAAAGGTTCTATGGACAGATATTTTTGACCACTTGGATTACTTCAAGAAGTCAAGTCCTGTCAATAGAACAACATGCAGATCAAGGTCAAATCAACCCCAAATCAAAGCCTATACCCTAGACTTTGCCATTGCACTCATCATACTAGTTCCTACGATTAGGTTGACCACATTCCTATGGTAATCTGTTTAAGGTGAATACATTTTTTTACACTATCCCTATTAATCTGATGGAAGGAGTGTGGGATTAATGCATAAAGGCTAGGTAGAAGAATGCTAGTGCATAGAGCAGTTGAGGCATCGATGGATAAATATCGTGGCATCCAAGTCTAAGGATTCATCATGTATCTAATCCAATAGTCATGTGGCCAAGAATAGTCTATTCATATCTACCTATCGCATAGCAAATAATTTGAGAGCTAAGGATTATCGATCCAAGAATAATGTAGAGTTATCTGGTTTTACATCATACAACTATTATCGTGCAACCCGTGAGGGAACGTATGTGTATAACACCTAAAATTCATTGCTCTCTTGAGCCATTTGACAAAAAATGGAGTAAGAAATTTATACATGATTCCTTAACCCTATTCTCTAATACTATACTATCAATAGATTAACTATCTTTCAAATAAATTCACCGTGGGTGTGGATCTCTTCAATCATCCGTACAAGATATGTAGTAGACATTCAATCATCTACCATTACTAGTGGTCACTACTAACCAATCATGACTGGGGATTCTATTTATTAACAAGTTTACACCTATCTAAATAAAGGTCATTACCCTGAATGAGGTACATGAACTAGTATTCTTCACGTTTGATAGGGTCTGTGTCACATATAACACCACGGTGGAAATGAGATTCACGAATTTTCCACATTGGAAGTGGCATAGGAGTTTTATAATACAAGTCTTCCCTATGACCTAAGGTTAGTAACCATCGAATAATGGTAATACGACTTCTCCATGGTGGCATAGTGCTTGAGGATAGAGTTTCATTAGGGGTATTTCGGTCTAGGATTTACCATCATGCATGGTCAGTAGGACCCTTTTAATTAAGTTAATTAAGTAGCATATGACACATACCGAGAGGTCCTAGGGTATTAAATTGGAGTTAGAAACAACTTGTGATTTCCCTATTGGTCCTTGACCTCTATCCTAGGTCAATTTAGAATCTACAAATAAAATTTTGATTATTATAGAGGAGTGTTGATTACCAATTCATAATATACGACATCAAAATCAAAGCTATATTGTAAATAACACAACATAGATTACATATATTCATAGAAAAATAGGAGAGTGTATAAGCTTGTAAATAAACAAAGCATAAATCACACTTCTAGCATAGATAAATGATAAATGGAAGAGTCTCTCTGACCTGTGAAATTTACAAGAGCTTCAAGCTTTCTCCCTTGTCTTCTAAGTCCACCAACCCTTCCTTCTTGGGCCACTCTTTCAATGTCTTGGACCAAAAATCACTAAAACTTAAGGTTGTTTGGTTTATGATTTACCAAAGGGTAAATATCATAATCCCTAAGCCCAAGTTCTCCTATCAATATTTCTCCAAGATTTTTACCAGCATCCATGACCCTTTTGGTTAACCCATGGTGGCTTTTTATAGCATTCAGGGGGTGCCTTCTCAAAAGGTGAAGGGTAGTCTAGGTAATGACCTGTTGGAGAGGTTAGGTGGATGGTGATGTAGGTAAATTAGTGGTATAGTATTTTTTTGCAACTTTGAGGACATGATGCACATCAAAGGGAAGCCAATAGTGCTTTGGAGAACTTTGAATGACTAATATTATTTTTAAATTCTTTCTAGAATATGGAGGGTACAAATTCTTTTCCTCATGGCCCTTAATGGAAATTTAGGACGAAAATACTTTTCTCAAAGTATTTTAACACCATATTAGCTATAAAATCACACTAATAATTAAATTTACATGAAAATTCTTTTTTTTTTCTATTAAAATATATATTATTTCTTTTCTTGGATGTATTTTCAAAAATATCAAATAAATCACCACTATTTTCAATACCTTGGAAATTTTGAATATTTTTTCTTTGCCTTCATAATTTAAGCATTAATTTTATTTTTCCAAGCACAAGGATTTAGGTTGAGGTGGAATGTGACAATGGTGGCAAATGTGAATAGTCTATCCACCAAATGGTAGACTAGTCTATTGTGAACTGACATTAACACACACCCTTCAAAATGTGGATGGGCCATTGCGTGGGCCAAGACCACCATGCGATGGTTGAAATTTATAGTGGGCCTCTTCCCACTTAAATTCCTCAAAAGACCTTCCCATGAGGAATGTGGGATTATCTCCCAAAAACAACTATGGCCTATGAATAGAAAATAAACAATTATTTCCCACCAAAAACTTGCAAATAATTCGATCTCTTGAAATCTTATCACAAGAACTGGATGCTACAGTCCAACTTGTTATTTGCAAGAAAGACTAAAGCCATGGGTGAGAAGAAACCTGCACAAATTTACATAAAAAAAATACCATAAAAATCTGGTAGGTCTCCACACAGGTCAAAAAATTAAACTCCAAGATTTGAAAGTAATTTGTTACATCGCCTATGAATATATGGTTTGTTTGTGCGATGGTAGCTACTGCAATTGAAGCTCACAAAAATGGGGGCTACTTGGAAGGGATGGAATAGGTGGAGTTTCTATTGCATGCATATCCTTATAAGAATTGGCATTGGCATACAATATTTTCCTACTACACATGTAGGAGACAGGAGCTCCCTATCAACAATGTGTTGAAAACCTGCGATAGTAGGAGAAAAGATAAAGAAAATTCTAACACAAGGGACATTAGTCCCATATATGGTGTATGGGGTTCATAAAGCACTTTAAAAATAAAAGAGAACTTATAGCTCTATGACCACCTTACAATGGTATTCTCCTTCCGTATTAGTGGTCCACCTTCGATTAATCTTGTCCTTTCACTGAGTTCTCCATCCTCCAATTTTCCACATGTCTAATCCTGGATGATGCTTACACCAATCGTACTAACTATTTTCCATCCAATAAATTCTCATCCTATAGATACATGCATACTTGACCACCACTTATCCACCCACCTAACGACCCTCTAGACCATAGATCGTCGATGCCCTACGACAAATTTTAGCCATCCTTCACCATACTGGCCACTTCGCTTTGAGGCATAGGTGGATTAGCCACCTAAATTGATCTCTCTAGGATTCCAGGCCATATTGTTTTGAGGTGTAAGTGGATTAATTAGCCACCTAATTTGTATCAAAACCACCACTAATGGACAAGATTACCATCAATTTGCAATGTTTGCTATTGACCAAAATTCATCCAACAAAAATAGTTCAAAAACAAAAATTGCAAACCCAAATTTTGTGGAGTCAATATGAAAATAGCCAAAAGGGACAATCCAAATGGAACATAGGTCAAAAGGACCATGCTTTGATACCAAATGAAGAGGTCCAAAGCCAAATTATGATTAAATTAGAATACAATGCTTTGATAGGTGTAAAGAAGCCCAAATTACATAACAATGTGCCCATATTTCATAACCAATTGCCTAGATCATGTTGGAAGAGAAATAGGGAGGAAAGAAAGATTCTAATCTATTACTTGCTAAAAATAATTCCAACTAATGCCTATGTGAGAAAAATAACTCACATAAAGCAACACCTAGGTAAAATAATCTAACTAATCGTAGGTAATAGTGAACATCAAGGTGATGCCCTCATCACCCGTCATAATAAAAATTGGGTTTGAGATAGGTTTCAATTTTTTTGGCCAAATCATAGGCATTTTTAAGGGTAATAGGTTTGTGCATGTCCACCTCTTATCCCATTCTAGGATCCACTCCTAGTATGAACTTATGGATCTTCATTTTCTCACTGTAATTTGGCACATACTTCAAAATCTTGACAAATCTCTGATAGTAGTTTTCCACTATCCTAATTCCCTATCAAATTTTAGTGAACTCTTCAAAATTCTGGGAGTAGACGTGTTCTGTGAGGAATTTTTCCTTAAAATTATTTACAAACATGCTCCATCTCAAATTCACTATTGCCTCATAATCCAGTTCTATACTAATTGTCTCCCACCAGTCTAGGCCAACACCTTGAAGATGTAAACTAGCATAGGATGTATGAGTATTGAAGAAGTAATCTTGTGGAGTTTTCCTGCTTACCCTTCAGAGATTTATCACATCATAGGAAACTCAAAAATCACAATGAGTATTGTGGATTTTGGCTGATCCACCTCTTTAACCTAGGAACAAATTACTTTGAAAGCTCTAGATAGACTAGGTTGGGTAAGGAAACCCCAAATGGTGGGTTCATCTATTCTATTTTAATGGTGCAAACACCCACTTATGCCAAACAAAATGATTTTTCATTGTTTAGATATTAGTGATCAAACCAAGCAATAATGGAGCATAACAAGACCATACCGGTGCCTTATCCGTTGGGCAATCGTAGTAGGTTAATATTTATGACCAAAGTAGAAAAAGAGAGGGGAACTAGTTCATTTTAATTCATTCGAATAACGTAATGCAATAAAATGATTAAACTAGTGAAAATAAAGTGTCAACCACATGTTTTGATTGCAAGAACACATAAATGAGCATAACATAGACCATAAACATAGAATATGCCAAGGGAAGAGTTGGAATTTTCATTTATATAAAAACTTTTTACATATGAAAAGATCAACAGAATGCTTGACCCTTATATGTCATTGTATTACAATAAATCCCTAGTTTGAATATTCATAACAAGGGGTGATCTCCCTCTGTCCTTATTGCAATGACGTAAGGGTATCCAAATTTGGCACATTCCACAGGAAATGATCTCAGTGAACAACACCCCTTGGTAATCCCTGAAAATGGTATAAGGAAGGGCAATAATAAATATAGATAAAGAACACAAGGAAAATACAACTAAACACTAGAAAAGACTTATACCTAGGCTTTTCTCTCTCAGAGGTTTGATAAAAAAACATCTGCTATAGTAGTCTCCTTCTTATAGTGTAGGCTCGCCTGAATGCTGTAACTAACTACTCTAACTGGATTAATCTTGTTGTCCTCAAAAACTTTATGTAATAAAAAATAGGTACGTAGCCCATACCCTTTGCTCATATAGGTGGTGGTTGTGTATCCTCTTATGTACTACACTAGGATGGTAGCTACGTATCTCCTGGTACATGTGTCCTGGACAAACTGGGCTCCAATCCCTCTTCCAGGTTTTGAATGGCCTGATTAATGAACTCCCACACTTCATCATGGAATTTTAATGAAAACAATAACAAATTCAGATCCTGTGCAACCTTGTTCACCCTTTCTCTCACCCATTACAAAGTGTTTTTAGCAAAAATATATAGGCGATCTAACATTTGTAATAGGACTATAAACTATTTGGATAGCTTATCACTGGAGTCCAAGTCAAAATTTTAGACTTTCTAGAGAACTAAATCCTTGATGTTAGTAGCCTGTATAAACTCATCAAGTTTGAAGCCATAATCCTCCAGCTCATCATTGACCTCTTGTTCGGAATTGGCTACCTCTTGATTTCATTGGAGCCAATTTTGTCTATTATACAAGAATATGTATGAAGAGTTCTAACAAAAATTATTCTAGAATAATTAATATAGAAATAATTAACGTAGAAGAAAAAAACAAATCACAATAAATCATGCACATAGAACACATAAGATTTATCCTGGTTCACCTAATATGGGCTACTCCAGCAAACAAGATCCACACCTCCTTTGATATTATTATTCACTCATTGCCTGTAATGGGACATTACAATCAATATAAAGGAAACTCTTACAACCCTAAACCACAATGTGGTATTAGAATACCATGGGCTAAACCACTCATACCCACAAATCATGAGAATCCCACAAATGCCTTCAAAAATATCTCTAATAATATATTCAAAAAAATAGGGCCTGATAATAGCGAGACCACCAAAGCAGGGTCCTGTCATATAGTACTTCCTCTGCAAAGGATGAGACACATCCAACACTTAGCAATTCCTTGGTGAAGAAATAGTTGGAGTCATCTGATAATGTAGTTGACATTCCAACGATTGGTAAATAATTCTCCCTAAACTTTTTATACATAGAAAATATGGTGTTCACCCTCTGATCCCCTTGCTACATATGATCTCGTAAAATTCCCTCAAGAATAGTTGAGCTATTGCACTCATTTTTCATAGTGCTTCCCAATAGCTTATACAAGGTTCCAATCTGAACTCCTCTTGCTAACACCATAGATCCACGAACCATTTTGCATGAATCCTTACTAAAACTGATGTTTACTATTGCATCAACCATTTTGCTTACAAAAATTAAATTTCTAGCAAGGCCAAGAATATGCATCACACCTGGGAGGGTTTTAACCCTACCATCCTACAACAATATTTTCACCCTTTCATGACCAATGATTATAAGTTGTGAATCATCTCCCAATAGTACCTCCCCTCCATCATATCTTTCATATTCACTGAGCCACCCCCTATGAGGAGTCATATGAAAAGAGGTACCAATATCGATAAACCAATCATTTGTATTTGAATGCGTGGAGCAAGATGCCATATATAAATCCTTCATCAATGGACTTATATATCTCTGTGGAAGTGGATTCATCAGATCTATTTCCAGAATCAACATTATTTGATCTGCAATCCTTCTTCATGTGTCCAGGCTTGCCACATTTCCAACATTTTCTCTCAAACTTTCCTCAAGACTTGGATCTACCTCTAGACTTAGATCTATCACCAAATCTTGTTTTATGTTTTTCCTTGGCATACCCTCTTACTGTTAGGGCATCCTTTGATGTGCCTTCCATGGATTTTCTCCTCATATCCTCTAATAATAGAGATGCCACAACATCTTCAAACTTCAATGTGGATGAAGTTGTACTACCAATTTCTACAACTAGGTTATCCCACAAATCTGGTAAAGAGCATAGCAAATTAATACATTTATCTTCCTCACTCAACTTAATTTCAATAGATGTAAGTTGACTTACCATCGTATTGAATGCATTAAGATGAACTGCTCCTGAATCCCCTTCATTCATCCTCATATTATATAGTTTCTTTCATAGGAATAATTTGTTCACCAAGGACTTATATTGATATAGATCCCCTAACTTATTCCAAATATCCTTTGCAGTATCTTCTATAGAAACATTGATTAGGACAGAATATGCAAGACACAGTCGAATTAGACTCCTTTTTTTTTTATTCAAATTTTCTCAATCTTCATCAGTTGTACTGGTAGGTTTTGTTTCAGAGATAACAGACCACCGATATCTATCCACGAGAAGATCCTCCATATTTAACTTCCATAGCTCAAAATTTTTTTCATCAAATTTCTCAATCTCTATCCTTGAATTATTTAACTTCATTTTTCTTCAAGCTCCTTCTAAGTAAAACTCCCACTCCAAAATAGGTTTTCTATAACTCCTAGAAACCCTAGATCCTCTTCAAATGAATTGAAACCCTAGCAATAAAGGCATCCCTCTATGGCTAACAATCTGGCTATGATACCATATAAAGAGTTCTACCCAAAATTATTCCTAAATAATTAATATAGAAATAATTAACTCAAAATAAAACAACTCACAATAAATCATTCACATAAAACACATGAGATTTACCTTGGTTCACCCAATATGAGCTACTCCAGTAAACAAGAGCCACACATCCTTTGATATTATTATTATCTCCTTGTCCATAATGATACATTACAATCAATATAAAGGAAACTATTACAACCCTAAATCACAATGTGGTATTAGAATACCATGGATACAATACCATTGGCTAAAACCACCCATACCCATAAATCATGGGAATCCCACCAACGCCTCTGAAAATAGCTTCGATAATATCTTCAAAAAAATAGGGCCCAAAAAATAGGGCCCAATAATAGCGGTACCACCGAAGTAGGGGCCTACCATACAGTACTTCCTCTGTAAAGGATGAAACACATCCAACACTTAGCATATTCCTCAATGAAGAAATAGTGGGATTCATATGATAATGTAGCTATCATCCCAGCGATCGGTATGTAATTCTCCCTAAAAATTTTATACATAAGAAATATGGCATTCATCCTTTGATCCCCTTGCTGTAGATGATCTTGTAAAAGGCCAATAGTATGCCTGGTGGCATAGATATCCACAAAAATGGACTCTAGGTCTTTCATATTTTCTATTATTTTCTCCTTCATTTCTTGCTTGAGTTCATCCACCAACCCGAGCTGGATGTTGGCTAGTGCAGTAGAAGGAGAAGGCATCTTCAATTTATCTTCAATTTGAAGCTATTTGAACTTAAGCTATAGCTACTTCATTTCTACAGCCTTAGCCTTCTAGTCATCTAACTCTTTCTCTACTACTTTCACCACTTGTTCTTGGGAAGCCAGCTGTGATTTCATCATGTCCACAGGTGTAGCTATAGCCCTTATGACACCCCTACTTACATCGATGGTGGCTTCTATCATGCTAGGTGGCAATGGGATCTCAAATGTGGTAGTGGATACATCAACTACCTCCTACCCAACTATCCTTCGAGGCCTGATTATTCCCTTACTAGGAGACCTTTTCTCCTCCATATCTTGTATTTGGTCTTCTTCATCAGCAGTGAATTGGAATCTATTTCTCACTCTTGTTAGTATAATATTCTTAGTGTCCTCTATAGAAGGTTCTATTATGGCCCTTTTTCTAGTAGGAGACCACAAGGGGCTTCTTTCCTACACCTCATACTCTCTTAGTATATTAGAAATCCCCCCAAATTCTACAATTTTCCTTAAAACCTTGGGGGAATGGGATGTTTTTCTTGATTGATGATCAGAGTGGCAAAAAATAAAAAAGGCTGGCCCACTGCCTGGTCAGTCCTTTTTGAAGGACACATTAGTGTCAAAGCTGATGACACTGTACTTTGGGATGAGGAGGAGACTAGTTCCTTTCCTTTTGAGGTTGCGATGGGAGAACTAGAATAATAAGGGAGCTTTGCTTGCTCCTACTGTGCCTCATCGATAATTTTCATCATGACCTCGAAGAGGTCAGTGTCCTGCTAGACAACCTAGAAGGTGGGGTCCTCAAATTCTTTTGGAGGAGTGGTCGGGACTAGTGGGACCACCTTATCCACCAATAGCCCCCAGTGTAACTTCAATTGAGAGCTATAATCACCAACTATTTCTAGCCTACTATAAGGCCTCTCCTTCATCCTCCAAACCAGATCCAATGATTGGTTGTTTTTGAAAGCCTTCTACATTTCATCTTCAAAATTATCCTTACTGTGAGTGACTTGTAGAAGGGTAAGCTTACCAACAACACTTCTTGTGATGGCCATATAGATTGTAGGCCTTCCAAGTAACCTCCAGGAAACAATATGTATCCATATTACAAATAGACTACAACACAACAAAATGGCCTAGGTATGTGTAGGGGCCCATTGAGCAAGGGATGGGTAGCCATGGCATGAATCCTTTCTTTATCAAGTACCTGATTTTAACCTCAGCTATTTGCCGAGTAATTTCCAATATAGCAATTGAAGTTGGGCAGTGTACAGGGAGTGCCTTCGAAGGTAGTTTTGAACCATACAACCTGATATAGGAAAATTATTCTACATAGAAGAAATATCCTGCTTGCGCTTTGTGTAGAAACTCCCTTACTCCAACCCCAATTTTGTCTGGCTCTTCCCCACATAATCGGAGGTGTACCATAGGAAGGATTTTTTCAAATAAGGTCTTGTAGCTGGAGCACCCCTCCTGGATGCATAGTAACTGATCTTGAATAGTGGGAGTTGTCACCCCTCCCATCTAAGCCACTAAAGACTTGTCTAATTGAGCTATGAACAAATGGATAAAAAAATAATAATAAGAGAAAGGAGGCATCTCCTCTTTATCGGCCAATACAGCCTCCTGTAGATTCTATAATTCCTGGTCAATGTTATCATTGATCACATTTTCCCACAAGTAGAGGGGGGTCTTATCCATTCTGTTGCACTACAGGATTAGAAACATGACCTCCTTTGTAATTTGCTCTAAATATTTAACACCCAATGCTAAGTTGATCATATCTGCATAATCCTGTGCCCAAGGCCAAAGCAAAATTTTCTTGATAGGAAAGTTCGATGGTTTGCATTTTCCCCTCTTCAGGAGTGTCTCTTGGAATGAGGTGTTTATCAATAATTGTCTTGGAGGGCCAATGTTTTAAAATACAACACCCGAGATGCCATAACAAGACTGAATACCCACTTGATTCTATCTATCATCACCTTGGCCACCGTCTAACTTCTATAGTCGCTAATGGTGTGACTTCTAGAATCATACGCTACTACCAACCAAGCTAAGAGGTCTGAGGAGTGATAGACCCTTGGGTAGGTTAGATGCCCCAGATTGGTATTCCATTTGTTGCACATAGAGGGAGGCTTAGTGCTATCTCTATGTGCCCTCATATAGAGACTTCTGAGCAACATAGGGTGGCGTGGTTATCTTCTTCAATGGGATCAAAAGCATAGATGATCACTCCCTCAACCTCCTTCTGCTACTTAGTAGTAATATCACTATTGGTATCTGGTAAGCTTACTAGGGCTTTGGGGTCTTGTGCTCTTCCCATCCTTCTCATCATTGGTTATGCCCTGGTAATTTTGGTAATTCTATATTTAAAAATCGATGCCTCTTTCGTGGTTGAGCTAGTGGAAGCCATGGGAAGGAGTAGTGAAAATAGTTGTTGTAGGCCAAACAAGGTTAACTTTTTCCTACTTTTGTCACATGCCCGTGCATTTAATTTATCAACCCAGGGAGCTTCATAAACTTGCGAAGGGTCTAAATAAGATTGCTTACAATACCACTTGAGATGAGTCCGCTAGTTCTACTATTGGGGGGTGTTTCAAATGGTTGTCAATCATTCACGCACTCCTCAATAATTTACGTAAACAAATGATTAAATCTACAGAAAGAAAATATCCACACATTCCTGGAAATGAACCTACTGCAAATACTGGAAATATCGATGCGATAAACAATCTTATAAAATAGTAAACTAATCTAGAAAAGAACACAGGAAAAGTAGGGGAAGAAATACTGGCTTGGAGTGGGCCCAGGCTCCAGCAGCTTCCTCCCAGCTGAACACGCACTTAGAACTCTTAGAACTGTATTCCAATTATCAAAGTATTACAAAAATATTCTATCTCCTCTCTCTGTATATCTTATTTCTATCTCTCTATTTCTATATATTTTCTATATATCTTCAGAGAGGTCTACGTGTGTTTATATAGCACACCCATAGAACTTCTGTTACAAAAGAAGTTGTAACAGTCGATTCATCCCAGACTAAACTAAGACAGTCTGGTAAATGTAATCGACGTCTACTAAAACTGGCATTCGGTTCTATCGATGGCGTGTTCGCTGATTGGGTTGTGCTTCACCTGGCATTGGTAGGACATTCTCATACATTGGTGCGATCCCCAATTTAGCTCTACTTGACGTAGAGTTGGAACTGCACCAGTCGCTTTTGTCCACGTCGTGCTTGTCTGGTCAACGGGCGAAGAACAGGGGCGCCTTCCCTATGAGGAAGGTGCCTAAGTATATCGGGCGCCTTCTCCATGCGGAAGGTACCTTATTGCCATGGGTGCCTTCCTGGAAGAGGAAGGCGCTTATCTTCTATTGGTGCCTTCCTGTGAGAGGAAGGCGCTTTGCCTTCTAGTGGCGCCTTCTTGTCGGTGCCTTCCTTATGGGAGGAAGGCGCTTACCTTCTAGTGGCACCTTCCTTATGAGAGGAAGCGCTTGCCTTCTAGTGGCACCTTCCTTATGAGAGGAAGGCGCTTGCCTTCTAGTGGTGCCTTCCCGTCGATGCCTTCCTTATGAGAGGAAGGCGCTTCTTTTCCTTTGGTGCCTTCCTGGAAGAGGAAGGCGTTGGCCTTCTATTGGCGCCTTCCTGGGAGAGGAAGGCGCTTGTCTTTCCTTGGTGCCTTCCTGGAAGAGGAAGGCGCCTACTTCCTTGGTTCCTTCCTGGAAGAGGAAGGCCCTACTTACGTTTGGTGCCTTCCTAGAAGAGGAAGGCGCCTACTCCCATTTGGCGCCTTCCTGGAAGAGGAAGGCGCCTATATTTTCTGCATTGGACCCGAAAGAAACAAAGTGCCAGGTCCATAAAGAGACCTCGACTGATCCAAATCTAACTAAATCAACTGCAATTCCACAAAAACACACTGAAAACACATAAATTAGATAACATGCATAATTTCATCAAATATCTATATAATCATTTATAAAAGTATGCAATCCTTATTATACAACCGCATAATGATCAAGAAAATGTGTACAAAATATGAGCATTTCTGGTGCTCATCATCCCCCCATGCCTAACATATGCCATGCCCTCATGGCATCAAAACTATAGGTAGCCCTGTTGACCCCTCATCATTGTCATTTCTTGGAGGATTCGGTTGTACCTATGGCCCGAGTCTGTCTCTTCTACATGCTGGCATCTGAAGGTGTGGCTCTCCTTTTCCTATGTGGAACTGAGGGTGCGGTTGTCGACTGTCCTTTCCTCATTCTAGCCGCTATTGATGGTGATCTAGCTAGCGTCATCTCTGCTAACTAGAATGCAGCTTCGGTAGCTTGCCAGAGGTCAGCGTCCGGAGGTCTGACCGCTGCCAGAGGGATATCTGAATTATCCCTCCTAGAATGTACTACTTGGGCTTTGTATAATCTGGCTGCTTTAGGAGTAAGCCTTGCATTCTCCTTTGCAATGGTAGTGGCCTCCAATTCGGGGCCATATACCCCCCATCATTCCAAATACCTCCTCATCATGGAGGGTCATCCTCGAGATGACCCATAAATATCCTAGAACTGGTTGTCCTCTATCGGGTTGATGCAGATACCAGTGTCCCCCTGCATCCTCGAGGTTGCCTTTCGGGTCTCCTTGGCTGCCATCATCTCTTTGAGTAGTCATTCGAATTGTTTTCTCCTCTCCATGAATGGTTGCATATCCCATTCATCCTCTTCTAGCTCGATGAAGGTCACCTTCACCTTCTTTCGAGCCGACTTGGGCCCTTTTCCTCTGGCCTCTGTAGAGAATGCGGTGGCTCGAATAGGGGTTTTCCATTTCTCCCTGGCGGACGTCTCCTCGCTTCGAGGGGCCTACTCTGGAGCGTTCTCTTCACTCTATGCTACCATCCCTGGGGGTGCTCCTTCATTCTCCTATCTATCCGGTGTCGACCCCTCAGGCTCTTCTCCTCCTTCCTCAGGTCTGGGGAGTTCCTCCTTATCCTCTAGTCCTATCTATGTTGGAGGCCCTCGTCCTACTCTGTATCACTCAGGACGATGACAAGGGGTATTGTGGGACTTCTCTCCCCTTCACTCCCAAAAATAGAGGAATTCTCCCCTACCTTCGGGCTGCTCTATCGGGCATCCGATCGAATTTCTCTCGAAGAAAATACTCGTTCGGTAGATGTGGGAGAATTCATCGAGACTTCTTTCGCCCAATCAGTTTGGGTCGATGCATCCCTTCTTTCCATTCCCCTATCCTGGAGTAGCTGGTTTTCCTCCCGCAACTGTCGGACCAGCTGCTCGAGCTGGGTGATCCATCCATCTCATTCCTTCAACTCCCCTGCATGCTTGTTCTGGCAGTCCTCCAGAATTTTTTGGGTCATCCAACAATTGGTTTGCCATTCGAGTGCCTCCTCCAAGGCCGCGTCGACCTGGTCATTGTTCCCGAAAGTCCCTGCATCTTGTGGGCTCTGATTTGTCAATTCTTGAAGGGTTTGGGCTGCAACGTCTACTTTCGGGTCACTCTATTCTTCTTCTACTGAGAGGAGGAGTCACCGTAGACATTTCCTCCTGGGGACTAGTTCTATCAGCCGAAACTCGTCCTCATCGCTAATAAGCGGTGCTCCTTCCTCCTCATGCTCGGGCACTAGGGAATGCCCTCTTTCCTCTATGTTTTTGGGCACTGGTGACTGCCCTCTTTCCTCTATGAAATAGGGCAATGCCAATTGCCTGATACTCACCATTTCCTCTATAGGGCTTCTCTCTTCTTGCCCTATTTTAGCAACAACATCCTATCACCTTTCTTGGCCGCCATCTCCCTCTACATTGGGGTTCTGCCTCTACACTTCTGCATGGTGGACCAGTGTCGATATCAGCCCATGGTGGGCTAAGGTGGATGGTGCCCCCTTCTAGTACCGAGCCACTTCGTCCTTCAGAGCATTCACCAGGTAGAAGGGCACGTTCAACTTCCTTCCATGCACCAGGTGATTGAGAAACTGCACATGATTAGCGTGTAGATGGGTATATTTCTCGATGCATGTGAAGAATCGAGCAACCTGCTCGAATATCTTTCATAGATTCATGGGGAGGCTATTTTTGGGTAGCCCCTCCTTGTCTATCTACACATTCTCCCCTAGTAGCAACACTTCGACGTACGACTTCAATAGTCCACCCTTGTATACACATTCCCTTGTGAGGGGCAATCCAGTCACCTATGAGATGAATTCGAGGGTGACTAGAATTTCTACCCCTCACACCTGAGCTACATCACCCCTCAAGGAGGCAGTGAACTCCTTGGCTGCCTCCATATCCTAGCCCTGACTGACCAGGGTACAGTATTCGAGCCATCCCTCGGCCTCGAACTGTGTCTTCACCGCCCCTCTGATTCCGTCCGTATCACCTGGTTCATTCTTCTTCACTGCATGATTCTTAGACCTTCCTCCCATGGTGCCTTCCCTTACTACTACTATTTTTTTCTATCCTTCCTTCCTCAGGAAGGCACCTTCTTATAGGGAAGGTGCCTAACCCTAGCAGTTATGGAAGGTGCCATATCATTGGCACGCGGTTTCGGCTATGGGGGGATATGATCTTTATGATGACGATATCTTTTTTGGTACTGCATATTTTATAAATAATTATATAAAAATTTGAATTAACATGCACGTACCTTATTCGATGTTTCAGGCATCGTGAAGGGCACTGATTTACTGATTTGTGACATGGGGGAGGGGTATGGTCATCTGGTGCCGCTCATTCATGTGATGCTTTCATTTTGATCGAGGCATCCGAGAGGCGTAAGTGCTGGTTGTACATGGAAGGCACTCTTTGGTACCTTCCCCATGTGGAAGGTGCTGATGTGGCACCTTCCCAATGTGGAAGGCACTTATATGGCACCTTCTCGATGTTGTCGATGCTCTCTGAATGGATGCGCCTTCCGATGGTGGAAGGCACCTTTGATTGGATGCGCCTTTCGATGGTGGAAGGCACCTTCTTGATGATGGTGCCTTCCTACTATGAAAGGTGCTTCTAATGGGTGCACCTTCCGATGGTGGAATGCACCTTCTGAATGCATGCGCCTTCCCGATGTGGAAGGTGCCTCGATCTGTATGCGCCTTCCTGATGTGGAAGGCACCTCGATCTGTATGCGCCTTCCCGATGTGGAAGGTACCTCTATCCTTCCAATTGAAGCCTTTATCACCTTCCATGTGGAAGGCGCCTTTTTTTTTTTTTTATGGCGCCTTCCAGCCATGGAAGGCGCCTATATATATATATTTTTTTTTATGTGCACCTTCTTTATAAGGAAGGTGCCTTCTTCTAGCTGGGCACCTTCTTTATAAGGAAGGCACCTTATTCTAGTGGGGCACCTTCTTTATAAGGAAGGCGCCTTATTCGGTGGGGCACCTTCTTGATGTGGAAGGTGCCTTCTTCTGACTGGGAACCTTATTTATAAGGAAGGCGCCTTATTCTTGGCAATCATGTTGTGATTGATTGGGAAAGGGTGATCAAGCCTTCTCAGTCTTGCTTCATGCTACCTCAACTTCTACCTACGAGTGCTGGTGTCAGAATGCTGAGCCGAATCAGGCCTGGTTTCCTAGATACCTATTCCTCATGTTGTCAAGTCCTCCACCTACAAAAAGAAAATGAAAAGAAAGAAAAATAAAGGTAGTTAGATGCATTCCATGCCTGTTAGGCCCTGGGTTAGGATGCCTACAGCTTGCATGCGGGCGTCGTCCCTACAAAACACACTATAAGAAAAAAACTAAGTTAACTAATTTTGGTGAGCATCTCCATGCCCACCATTTTTCCTATTGAGTGTTCGGTCTAACAAGATGGGGTCTCCCCCATGTCTATCCTAGATTCCACCTGCAAGGTTTTAGATGTGTTATAGGGGCACAGTCGGTGGCCATTAACCATTAACATGGTGTTGCTGTCATCGATTGTTCTAACATGCACTGCCCCATTCCTGATGAGCTCTACCACCTCATACGGTCCCATCCATATTTGCATTAATTTACCTTTTCTTTCTTGGAACCGAGAATCATACAACAACACCCATTCTCCTTCTTGGAACTGCTTCAGTTTAATGTGGTGATCATGCCACCACTTTCTTTGCTTCTGTATGATTTTCGTTCTCTATAGAGCATCCATTCAGATTTCATCCAGCTGATCGAGCTGTCGAATCCTTTCTTCTTGAGCATCATCCAAGCTCAAGTTCAACTCTGAAGCCATCCTCAATGTCTTGATTTCGAATTCAATGGGCATCATCGCACTCTTCCCATAGACCAGTTGGAAGGGTGTGAAGCCTGTGGTGGATTTCCACGTGGTATTATATGCCCAGACTGCCTTCGACAACCGTGTAGCCCAATATTTTCTATGTTGTTGCATGGTCTTCATCAGGATGTTCTCTATCTCCCTATTCATCACTTCCACTTGCCCATTTGCCTATGGATGGTAGGGTGTAGTTTTATTGTGCCAAACTCTGTATTGCTCCATCAGCTCCTTGATCAATCTGGAGGTAAATTGAGGCCCCTGGTCTATTGTTATCTCTCTAGGGACCCCAAATCATGTAAAAATGTGAGAAAATAGGAAATCGATGACCGTTCTTTCTTTTGAGTCTCTCAACGCTTGAACTTCAACCCATTTGGTGACATAATCTGTACAGACCAAAATAAACCTCCTCCCTATTGAAGGTGGGTTAATTGGTCCCACGAAGTCCATGCCCCACTTATCAAAAGGTTCCAGGTGTACCTGAGGTTGGAGGGGCATTTCATCTCGATGGGTTGGTCTACCCATTCTTTGGCATTCATCGCACTTGCTGGTGTACGCAGCCGCATCCTTGAATAGAGTGGGCCAAAAGTACCTAGCCTATAGGATTTTGTAGGCAGTTCATTTCCCTACAAAGTGTCCTCCGCATGGTTCATCATGACATGCTTTGAGTACTTCTGAGAACTCCTGCTCTGCTATGCATCTCCTTATAATCTGGTCATGTCCTCTTTTGAATAGGAGGCCATCAACCCATATGAATGATGCACTTTTCTCTATGACCGCCTACTTTTCTCGAAAAGAGAGAGTAGGTGAGGTTCTTTCGGTGGCCAAGTAATTGGCTATATCTGCATACCACGGGACTTGCTCACTAATGGTGAACAAATGCTCATCCAAAAACTGGTCTTCCACTATTGCATGGTCTATTGGTATCAATCTGGATAGAAAATCTGCTACGACGTTGTCCTTGCCTGGTTTATCGACTATTGTGATGTCGAATTCCTGTAGTAACAGGAGCCACCTGATAATTCTTCCACCAATGGCCGGCTTGCTCATCAAGTATCTGATAGCCGCATGGTCCGTGTGGACAATTACCTTATACCCGATGATATAATGGTAGAATTTGTTTATGGCATGCACAACTGCAAGGAACTCCTTCTCCATCACCGTGTAGTTGAGCTCGGCTCCTGCCAAGTTTTTGCTGACATAATAGATGGCATAAAATTCTTCGCCATCCTTCTATTCGAGGACTGCTCCAATCGCATTGTTGGATGCATCACAGTAGATATGGAATGGTATGGCCCAATTTGGTCCTCTTAGAACCGGTGTGGATATCAGTTTCTCTTTGAGCAACTGAAATGCTTCCTCGTAGTCTTCCATCCAATTGAACTCCACATCCTTAGATAATAGAGTGTGCAATGGTTTCACAATTTTGCTGAATTCGATGATAAATCGTCGGTAGTACCCGACTGATCCAAGAAAACTCCTTACCTCTCTCTACATTCTAGGGTTGGGTAGGTCTTTGATGACCTCAATTTTTCTTTTATCAACCTTTATTCCTTCTACGGAGAGGTGGTGTCCCAGTACGATGCCTTCTTGCATCATCATGAAGCATTTCTCGTTGCTCAGGGACAAATTGTTTTCCTTGCTTCTTTCGAGCACTCTTTCCAAATTCATCATTGCTTCATCAAAGGTTTCTCCATAGATGGTGAAGTCATCCATGTATACTTTGACCGCGTCTCCCATCATGTCTAAAAATATGCTAAGCACCACCCTTTGAAAGGTGGCAGGTGCGTTGCACAATCCGAAAGGTAATACCCGATAGGCAAACGTTCCCCATGGGTAGGTGAACGTTGTCTTATCCTGATCCTCTTCTCCTATCTGGATCTGGTTGTATCCACTGAATCCATCCAGAAAGGAGAAATACTTCTTCCCCGAGAGTGTATCCAAGACTTGATCAATGAACGGGAGCGGGAAGTGGTCCTTCTTGGTCGCCTTGTTCAATGCTCTATAATCCACATAGATTCACCATTTCCCATTCTTTTTAGGGACTACCACTAACGGTGATACCCACTCACTATCAAAAATTGGATAGATGAATCCGATAGTCAAGAGCTTTTGTAGTTCTTCCTTGACAATGTCCTTCATTGCCGGATTCATTCTTCTCTGTGGTTGCCTGCTTGGAGTTGTTTGATCATCGAGGTATATCCGATGGGTACAGATTTTTGGGCTGATGCCCTACATATCTATGTAATCCCATGCAAATGCCTATTGGTGTCTAACCAAGAGCTCTTCTACTTTCATCAATTGTGTGGGAGTCAACCCACTGCTGACATTCAATGTTCTTCCTGGCCCGATGTGTATCTGCTGAATGTGGTGATCCTGGGCGCCAACCAATGGTGATCCAGGTATGGGGATGGAGGACTCCCCATGGAGGAACTCCACAATAGCGCCATCCTCATCTTCTTCTACCAACTCATCCAACGTCATCACCGGCTGGATCATGGATAGCTCAGGATTTTCATGATCGATCAACATGGGTTCTCCCATTGAGTCGACGGACTGAGCTGGGGGTGAAATAGTTAATATTTTAACGTTCTTCCCATCGGAGATGGTCATCAACCCATCCCGATAGCTGATGTAGGCATCAGCTATTGCTAGCCATGGCCTTCCCAGGATGAGCGGGTAACCGCCCAGCCTAGTCTTAGATTGTAGGACTAAAAAGTTGGTTGGGTATTCCCATGCGCTGACTGTTACTATTACATCTTCCAACATTCCTTTCGGTGCCACGGTCGATCGATCGGCCACTAGCACTATCATAGTGGGTTTCAGGTTCATGAGTTGTAGCCTCTGCATGGTCTCCTGAGGCATTACGTTGATGGCTGCTCCGAGATCGACCAACGTATTGGACAGGGAATGTCCCTCAATTTTTATAGTCAGCATCGGGCTGCCCGGGTCTGCATACTTTGGATGGCACATTTTTCCCATCATCAAATCTGCCAGTTTACCCATGACATTGATAGTCTGGGTTGCTCTTCATCCTGGCTTCCTTAGACACATCTCTCTTATCACCTTGGTATATATCGAAACATCTCGGATGGCTTGAAATAATGGAATTGTCATGGTGAGGTTCTTCAAGCTAGACAAGATATCAAACTTCGGATGCATTACTTTCCTCTATTCTTGCAATCGATTGGGAAATGGAGCCTTTGCTCTCTCAGGAGTTTCTTCTATCACCTCTTCTACAAGAGGTGTTTCTACCTCTTCCTCCTCTTCTACCAGTGGAGGCATTCCTACTCCTAGCTGTCTACCAGACCTAAGCTGAATATGGTACATCGGATACATCTCACCCTCCACGTTGTATGCTGGCTGATTCACTCTATTATTCAGATTTGTCATCGGTTGTGCGGGTAGCTGTGTAGGTCTTACTACTGGCAATGTCGATAAGTTCTATTGGGGGTGAGCTGGTGCTACGTTCTATGGAGCCTGATTCCATGGAGTGTGGCCTCTCCACTATTGCCCAGGATATGGATATGGCATCCATGGTTGCTGGTTCGAGAATGTTGTTGGGGGTGCATTAGACCAGGGTGATGGCCCCCACCACCCCATGTTAGGTGGTTGAGGTGGACCTTGGTGCATGTATGGTCCTCCTCCATATGACGACATTCTAGTTGGCATATTCCCCATAGGGGGTTGTGGCCAACTCTTTCGATTGCCTATAAAATAGGCATCCGCGCTTTCAGCTTCTTCCTGATTACTAGGCAGTTGTGGGCACAATCGAGTTTTATGGTTCAGCCTGCACACAATGCATACTCTGACTTTGTTCTCTGGGCATGCATTCTTTGCATGCTTCCCTCTACATTTTGGATAGAAATAAGCCAATGCTGCTTCATTTTATTGCTTCTTCTTCTCTAACAGCAATGTATCCATCTACAATGCTAGAGACGAGAGCATTTCGCTCTTTAAATCTTCCAACATGTTACCTATTTCTATCTTCATGACTGAAGTAGTCGCTTTCATGGTTCTAGAAGTGGTCTTGCCTCTCCTCCTTGAGTAGTTTCGGCATAGTTGTCGGATGTCTTCCATAGCGTGCTGGTAGACATCACCTCCAGAAATCATGTTAAGAGCCTCCAGTGATTCATTGGTAAGTCCTCTCAAAAATATGCTTTTGAGGGACTTATCAGATAGTCTCGTGTGAGGAGATCATTGAAGATTGAAGTTGAATCTCTCCTAGTATTCCTCGAGAGACTCATATTCTTTCTACGTCATGCTCAGGACCTCCTCTCTGGAGTCTCTTGCTCTCCCAAAATCTTGGTATTGCTCTAAAAAGAGCCTCTTCATTTGATCCCAAGTGGCAATGTGTTTGTCTCCTAGACCGATGAACCACCGTAGAGCTGCATCGTCCAACATGGAAGGAAAGAGTTTCAGCTTCTGTGTATCAGATTTGTAGTCCACAGACCTGCATAAGACATCAAACTTGAATAAAAATAGGTCAGGGTCCTCAGTTGGGTATCCTCTGAAGGTCGAAAGGTGAGCAGGGGATATGTTTTTCATTTTGGTATCTCCTACTCCTTCCTCAATCGGGAAACTAAATCCAGATGAGACTTCTTCATTGTCAGCCATTTTTTCAGGAAATGTGGTCTCAAATGCAGTGTTTATGGCCTTATGGTCATTTAAGACTTTCTGAGTCAAGGCTCTAAGGTTGTCTGGTGCTATCGTCCGATCTTCTACAACTTTCCACAATAGGGCTTCCTCTAAGGGTGTCCTATTAAATAGGGGATTTATGATGATTCGTTCTTCCCCACATTGATGGGATGAGGAGGCACTTTGCACAAAGTGTGGTTCCTCACTCCAATGGATTGCTGGTGGGTCGAGTGAGTCTAATTCAAATTTAGAATGCTCGGCTGACTCAGGTTCTGATGGATTGGTTTTTATAAACCGACCGTTAGGTCCTCTTCTTCTCGAAGAACTCATACAAGGTCAGATGGAAGGTTTCTAGGTATTGTAAATAATCTAGTTGAGATGCTTCCCTGGCAACGGTGCCAAAATGTTGTGGGCCAAACAAGGTTAACTTTTTCCTACTTTTGTCACATGCCCGTGCATTTAATTTATCAACCCAGGGAGCTTCGTAAACTTGCGAAGGGTCTGAATAAGATTGCTTACAATACCACTTGAGATGAGTCCGCTAGTTCTACTATTGGGGGGTGTTTCAAATGGTTGTCAATCATTCATGCACTCCTCAATAATTTACGTAAACAAATGATTAAATCTACAGAAAGAAAATATCCACACATTCCTAGAAATGAACCTACTGCAAATACTAGAAATATCGATGTGATAAACAATCTTATAAAATAGTAAACTAATCTAGAAAAGAATATAGGAAAAGTAGGGGAAGAAATACTGGCTTGGAGTGGGCCCAGGCTCCAGCAGCTTCCTCCCAGCTGAACACGCACTTAGAACTCTTAGAACTGTATTCCAATTATCAAAGTATTACAAAAATATTCTATCTCCTCTCTCTATATATCTTATTTCTATCTCTCTATTTCTATATATTTTCTATATATCTTTAGAGAGGTCTACGTGTGTTTATATAGCACACCCACAGAACTTCTATTACAAAAGAAGTTGTAACAGTCGATTCATCCCAGACTAAACTAAGACAGTCTGGTAAATGTAATCGACGTCTACTAAAACTGGCATTCGGTTCTATCGATGGCGTGTTCGCTGATTGGGTTGTGCTTCACCTGGCATTGGTAGGACATTCTCATACATTGGTGTGATCCCCAATTTAGCTCTACTTGACGTAGAGTTGGAACTGCACCAGTCGCTTTTGTCCATGTCATGCTTGTCTGGTCAACGGGTGAAGAACAGGGGCGCCTTCCCTATGAGGAAGGTGCCTAAGTATATCGGGTGCCTTCTCCATGCGGAAGGTACCTTATTGCCATGGGCGCCTTCCTGGAAGAGGAAGGTGCTTATCTTCTATTGGTGCCTTCCTATGAGAGGAAGGCGCTTTGCCTTCTAGTGGTACCTTCCTATCGATGCCTTCCTTATGGGAGGAAGGCGCTTGCCTTCTAGTGGCACCTTCCTATGAGAGGAAGGCACTTGCCTTCTAGTGGCACCTTCCTTATGAGAGGAAGGTGCTTGCCTTCTAGTGGTGCCTTCCCGTCGGTGCCTTCCTTATGAGAGGAAGGCGCTTCTTTTCCTTTGGTGCCTTCCTGGAAGAGGAAGGCGTTGGCCTTCTATTGGTGCCTTCCTGGGAGAGGAAGGCGCTTGTCTTTCCTTGGTGCCTTCCTGGAAGAGGAAGGCGCCTACTTACGCTTGGCGCCTTCCTGGAAGAGGAAGGCGCCTACTTACGTTTGGTGCCTTCCTGGAAGAGGAAGGCGCCTACTCCCATTTGGCGCCTTCCTGGAAGAGGAAGGCGCCTATATTTTCTGCATTGGACCCAAAAGAAACAAAGTGCCAGGTCCATAAAGAGACCTCGACTGATCCAAATCTAACTAAATCAACTGCAATTCCACAAAAACACACTGAAAACACATAAATTAGATAACACGCATAATTTCATCAAATATCTATATAATCATTTATAAAAGTATGCAATCCTTATTATACAACCGCATAATGATCAAGAAAATGTGTACAAAATATGAGCATTTCTGGTGCTCATCAATAGCGAAGGCTTTTTCCCTTCTCTTATGTGCTCAACCTCATTGAAAAAAATACTTCATGCATGAATAGCATGGGGAGGAGTCCGCCACCCTCTAATTAAAGCATATGCATTAAATTTTGGTAGGTAGGGACCATGCACTTTTTTGTCCGATGAGGTAAGCTGATTGGTTGAGCACGCCACATCACCTATGCTTTTGGTAGCACATAATTCCTACGGAATTTAATTATGGCTAGGAGGCAAGTTGTGGGATACGTGGCAGTATTCAACTGGTCAGGGTGGGATGCACTTGAGTTAAGCACGTATGAGATCTACACCCTATTAACTTCTCGTGCGCTCAATTAGGGAAAGGGAGCACGTGACCCTCAAGGTGAGTGCATGAATTTGTGCACTCACTTACTATTTATGAACCCCAATGGAGTGGGGTGTGTGGGACCCAATGGGGTTCATAGGATGTGTGCCCTCAATACTTTCATGCACTCCTTAGTGGAGTGCACGAACCCGAAGGCAGGCGCAAAGCTTGTGTGCCTGAGTAGACCTTTGCATGCTCCATGAAAGTGGAGCATGCAAACTCTATTTGGGGTGAACAAGCTTGTGCACCCTAGGGGATGGTGTGCACTCCATCAAGGAGTGGAGCACACTGGCTAGTAATGGAATGTACAACTTATGCATTCCAAATATTTTTTGCATGTTATTGGAATAGAGTGCATGACGAGGTTTAGGAAGTGCGTGATGGTGCACGCCCCTCACGTGACTTGGTACACTCCATTGAAGAATGGAACACACTAGGTAGAATCAAGCACACAAGGGTGCATGCTCATAAGGAATTCATGTGATCCACTCTTAATGGAGTGCATGGGGCTGAAGTGAGTGCGCAAGAGCGCATAATCATGGGGAATGCATGTGCTCCACTCTTAATGGAGCGTATGGGGTTGGCTTTGGGGTGCACAACCTCATGTACCCCCTAAGGAATTTGTGTGCTCTACCTCGTCATGGAGCATGTAGACTTAGCATGGGGTGCATGGGCTAGGAACAGGCACATGGCTTGTGTGCATGATGTGGTATTTACACACTCCACTAATGGATCACACGGGCCTAGCTTGGGGTGCGTGTAGGCTCGTGCATCCTGGGGGGTTTAGTTTGCTCAAATTTTAAGGGGAGCGTATTGGCTAGACAAGGGTGCACCACCTTGTGCACCCTTAAGGGGAAGGTAAAATGGACCCCAAAAGGGGGACTACCCTTTTGGGATCAACAAGTAATTATTCATGTTACAATAGGTTTCTATTTCCTTCAGCCAAGATTTCACTTTGTCACCATCATCATCTCCATTAAAATTGGAAGACTTCAAATACTTCATATCCTTACCCTATTTAGCCTCTAGGTGGATCTTAGCCTATTGTGCTTCTATAAGGGGTTCATTTGCCTTAACTATTCTAGAGTTTCTAATCGATGTTTCTCAATTCAACATGGAATCCAACATCTATCTCTATGTTTCTACTTGTTCACAAATTTGGGCTACTATTTTTGTGAGATCCTCTTTTTCATCACTAGGGTTATCTAAACCTACATCTGAGGTTTCACCCTCTACATTGGTCTATTGCATCTACCTCATTTTTGGGGTAGCACTTCCTCTCCTTATCTTCAGTAACATTATCTCTGACCACACACATAAGAGTCATTAGGATTCAATTCATTGAAGTAACTAAATTCTTAGTCATTCTATCCGATAGAGTTAAAACCCTACTTAGGTATATTTTCTATCACACACCATAGCTAGCCTTGTGCAATGAACCTATTCCACTACGAACCTAGGCTCTGGTACCAAATGTCATAACCCGATTCTCACACTAGGATGATAGTAATTTTTTTTAAGTCTAATAATATATGGGATATCTAAGGTATTAAGCAATCAATACAATGTTTGATCACAAATAGATCCATCATTAAGTTTACCCATCACTGCACTTACATAATTCTACCAATGCAAGTGCTCTAGGAGCCATGTCCACTTGTAGAGCTATCTTTCTCATCAACCTAATGAGCTAGCTCTCACTACCTTATCTATCCATCGAAAGGAGTGTGCCTCTAGAACTATCTTTCTCATCAACCTCGATGAGCTAGTTATCATATCCCTTCCATCTATCAAAGTATTACATTGTATATTACACCCTACATAGGTCCATCAATGTATGTGGCAAGCATGGTGGAATATGACTATCTTTCTTGTCAAGAGACAAGTTAGTCTTACCTTGTATAGGCTTAAGAGACATTATGGTGATATTACATAAGAACCACTTACTACAACTTTATCTAAACTAATACAAAGTTTATTAAGTCCATTACGCTCAGTTTTCAATAAGTATTTTAAAGGAATTACCTCATCCTATCATTTTGTAAACTAATAACCAAAAACCTTAAATAAAATTATGCTATGAAGTAACAAAAATTGAAGATCACTAAAAATATTCTCATTTTAGTCTACTTGTAGAAGATTGCATCGTCATTAATACTATTAAAAGCTTCCATAAGGTTTTTCATAAGATATCTTAATTAATAATATATCTAAACTACCATTCGTAACTCAACTACGTAAACAATAAATATCTCCATACTAATATTGCTATGATATTCTAGATTAAACTTCCATAGATCAAATAAGAGCAATCCAAATCTTATTCTATGAATAATCAAATAAGAAGATATAATTAAAATCACACCTCGATAAACTTATTAACAAACTAGATTCACTATCATTAAATTAATACCGTCACAATATTATCATCCATATATTGCTTGCATCAATCCAAACAAAATGATGTTAGTACAAGGATTCTTTTTACTTCATAAAAGTAATCATTTATTTAAATAATATACACAAATCCACAATGGAATCTAAGCCTGTGGAAAATACATTTATTATATTTCCAGAGCTACATTCAATAAGCTCTCTTTCTCGAAGTTTAAAAAAAATGGTTACAAAAACTCTTCCATCATACAATTAGAACTATCATCACAAGGAATGAACTTGGTTGATCTCCTTCGAGTGTTATCTACATTTTATTCTCAAACAAAAGAGATGTGGTTGTTATAAGGGATCTAGACAGCACACTACTAATGACAATGTAGTCCTAAAACAATATCATAAAGTTTTGAAGATGCAAACGTCATGAAAAACTAGATGCTTACTCTTTCAAGCTCACTGATTAAATTCAACCCATAGTCAATTACAATCAATAAGGTTCGGTGAGATATTCAAACAAGCTCACTCAACACCCAATCCATATGATCATAGGTCCCATTTGAAAAGATATTCATCTATTTAAGCACAGATTTACTAGTACATTCACCTATCATACCAGAACAAACACATGCAAATTCTTTAACCGGTAAATATATCTCATCAAAAATATAATTTATTCTATGAATTGGCAACCATACATAAATGGGAAACATCTACCACTTTATTGACTACTACATAGCTTCCACATTCATAAATTCCAAGAAATAATTTTTGGCATAACGGTATATTTACTTCTACTGGCACCTACAAACTAGTCAATCATAGCAAAAGATAACTACACCGCCCTTCATTGAATCCAAATGGATCACCACATGACACTATTCAACTTCCTTTTAAATTTCCAAGGTAATTCTTGATGCAGAGTGCCATATCCAAATTACCACAACTAAATACTATCTCTAATAGTTTATTGGTAAACACTCTCTCTCTATCACAAAAATGCACAACTTGGATTGGAGAATAATTTATCAAATATTTTCTCTAAGGAATCGATCTATACAAGCCTCAACTAAAATATTCAAGCACTACCTAGTCAATCACCTCATAATTGAAGCCTATACCTGATAATTTGCTGCTACACTCATTGCACTAGTTCTTACAGTTAGGCCGACCACCTTCTTGTGGTCATCTATTTAAGGAGAATACAATATTTTTACATTGTCCCTATTGCTCCAATGGAAGGAGTGTAGTATTAATGCATAAATTCTAGGTAGAAGAATTCTAGTACACAGACGAGTTGATGCATCGATGGATAAACACTGTGGCATCTGATTCTAAAGATTCATCATGTATCTAATCCAATAGTCAGGTGGCTAAGAATATGGCTATTCATATCTACCTATCGCATAGTGAATCATTTGAGAGCTAAGGCTTATCGATCCAAGGATAATGTAGGGTTATCTGGTTTTCCATAATACAGTTTTTATCATGTAAACCATGAGGGAACATAGGTATATAACCCCTACCATTCATTTCTCTCTCGACCCATTTGACAAAAAATGGAGTAAGCAATTTATACATTATTTCTTAACCCTCTTCTATAATACTATACTAGTAATAGATTAACTATCTTTCAAACGAAGTTATCATGGATGTGGATCCTATCAATCGTCCATACAATATATGTAGCAGATAGTCAGTCATCCTCCATTACCAGTGGTCACTACTAGCCAATCATGACTGGGGATTCAATTCATTAATGAGTTTACGCCTACCTAAACAAATATCATTACCATGAGTGAGGTACATGAATTGGTCTTCTTTAGGTTTGTTAGGGTCTGAGTCACATATAGCACCATAGTGGAATGGGATTCAAAAATATCCCAAATTAGCAGTTGCATGGTATTTTTATGATACAAGACTTTCCTATGACCTAAGGTTAGTAGTCATCGAATGATGGTCATACGACTTCTCCATTATGGCGTAGTGCTTGAGGATAGAGTTTCATTAGGGGTATTTTGGTCTAGGATTTATTGTCATGCATGGTCAATTGGACCCTTTTAATTTAGTTAATTAAATAGCATATGACACAGACCAAGAGGTCCTAGGGTCTCAAATTGGAGTTAGAAACAACTTGTGGTTTCCCTACTGGTTCTCTACTTCTATCCTAGGTTTATTTAGTATCTACAAATAAAATTTTTATTATTATAAAGGAGTATTGATTACCAACTCATAATATATGATGCCAAAATCAAACCTATCTTGCAAATAACATAGCATATATTACATCTATTTATAGACAAATAGGAGAGTGTATACGCTTGTAAATAAAAAAACCATAAATCACACTTCGAACATAGACACATGATAAATGGAAGAGTCTCTCCAACCTATGAAATTTGCAAGAGCTTCAAGCTTTCTCCCTTGTCTTCTAAGTCCACCAAACCTTCCTTCTTGGGCCACTCTTTCAATATCTTGGACCAAAAATCACTAAAACTTAAGGTTGTTTGGTTTATGATTTACCAAAGGGTAAATATCATAATCCCTAAGCCCAAGTTCTTCTATTAATAAGGGATCTATACAGCCCACTACTAATGACAATGTAGTCCTAAAACAATATCATAAAGTTTTGAAGATGCAAACGTCATGAAAAAATAGATGCTTACTCTTTCAAGCTCATTGATTAAATTCAACCCATAGTCAATTAAAATCAATAAGGTTCGGTGAGATATTCAAACAAGCTCACTCAACACCCAATCCATATGAGAATAGGTTCCATTTGAAAATATATTCATCTATTTAAGCACAGATTTACTAGTACATTCACCTAGTCATACCGGAACAAACACATGCAAATTATTTAACCAGTAAAGATATCTCATCAAAAATATAATTTATTCTATGAATTGGCAACCATACATAAAGGGGAAACATCTACCACTTTATTGACTACTACATAGCTTCCACATTCATAAATTCCAAGAAATAATTTTTGGCATAACGGTATATTTACTTCTACTGGCACCTACAAACTAGTCAATCATAGCAAAAGATAACTACACCACCCTTCATTGAATCCAAATGGATCACCACATGACACTAGTCAACTTCCTTTTAAATTTCCAAGGTAATTCTTGATGCACAGTGCCATATCCAAATTACCACAACTAAATACTATCTCTAACAGTTTATTGGTAAACACTCTCTCTCTATCACAAAAATGCACAACTTGGATTGGAGAATAATTTATTAAATATTTTCTCTAAGGAATCGATATATACAAGCCTCAACTAAAATATTCAAGCACTACCTGGTCAATCACCTCATAATTGAAGCCTATACCTGATACTTTGCTGCTACACTCATTGCACTAGTTCCTACAGTTAGGCCGACCACCTTCTTGTGGTCATCTATTTAAGGAGAATACAATATTTTTACACTGTCCCTATTTCTCCAATGGAAGGAGTGTAGTATTAATGCATAAATTCTAGGTAGAAGAATTCTAGTACACAGACGAGTCGAGGCATCGATGGATAAACACTGTGGCATCTGAGACTAAGGATTCATCATGTATCTAATCCAATAGTCAGGTGGCTGAGAATATGGCTATTCATATCTACCTATCGCATAGTGAATCATTTGAGAGCTAAGGCTTATCGATCCAAGGATAATGCAGGGTTATCTGGTTTTCCATAATACAGTTGTTATCATGCAACCCATGAGGTAACATAGGTATATAACCCCTAACATTCATTTCTCTCTCAAGCCATTTGACAAAAAATGGAGTAAGCAATTTATACATTATTTCTTAACCCTCTTCTATAATACTATACTAGTAATAGATTAACTATATTTCAAATGAAGTTAGCATGGATGTGGATCCTGTCAATCGTCCATACAATATATGTAGTAGACAGTCAGTCATCCTCCATTACCAGTGGTCACTACTAGCCAATCATGACTAGGGATTCAATTCATTAATGAGTTTATGCCTACCTAAACAAATATCATTACCCCGAGTGAGGTACATGAATTGGTCTTCTTTAGGTTTGTTAGGGTCTGAGTCACATATAGCACCATAGTGGGAATGGGATTCACAAATATCCCAAATTAGCAGTTGCATGGTATTTTTACAATACAAGACTTTCCTATGACCTAAGGTTAGTAGCCATCGAATGATGGTCATACGACTTCTCCATTATGGCATAGTGCTTGAGGATAGAGTTTCATTAGGGGTATTTTGGTCTAGGATTTATTGTCATGCATGGTCAATTGGAACCTTTTAATTTAGTTAATTAAATAGCATACGACACAGACCAAGAGCTCCTAGGGTCTCAAATTGGAGTTAGAAACAACTTGTGGTTTCCCTACTGGTTCTCGACCTCTATCCTAGGTTTATTTAGTATCTACAAATAAAAGTTCGATTATTATAAATGAGTATTGATTACCAACTCATAATATATGATGCAAAAATCAAACCTATCTTGCAAATAACATAGCATATATTACATCTATTTATAGACAAATAGGAGAGTGTATAAGCTTGTAAATAAAAAAATCATAAATCACACTTCGAACATAGACACATGATAAATGGAAGAGTCTCTCCAACCTATGAAATTTGCAAGAGCTTCAAGCTTTATCCCTTGTCTTCTAAGTCCACCAGCCCTTCCTTCTTGGGCCACTCTTTCAATATCTTGGACCAAAAATCACTAAAACTTAAGGTTGTTTGGTTTATGATTTACCAAAGGGTAAAGAGCATAATACCTAAGCCCAAGTTCTCCTATCAATATTTCTCCAATATTTTTACCAACATCCATGACCATTTTTGGTTAACCCATGGTGTATTTTTATAGCATTCAGGGGGTGCCTTCTCAAAAGGTGAAGGGTAGTCTAGGTAATGACCTGTTGGAGAGGTCAGGTGGAAGGTGATGTAGGAAAATTAGTGGCATAGTATTTATTTGCGTATTTGAGGACAAGATGCACATCAAAGGGCAGCCAATAGTGCTTTGGAGGACTTTGAATGACTAATATTATTTTTAAATTATTTCTAGAATATGGAGGTAAATATTCTTTTCCTCATGGCTCTTAAGGGCATTTTAGGACCAAAATACTTTTCTCAAAGTATTTTAACACCATATTAGTGTGCAAAGCACACTAATAATTAAATTTACATGAAAACTCATTTTTTTATTAAAATATATCTTTTCTTGGATGTATTTTTAAAATATCAAATAAATCACCACTATTTTCAATACCTTGAAAATTTTGAATATTTTTTTCTATGCCTTCATAACTTAAGCATTAATTTCATTTTTCCAAGCACAAGGATTCAGGTCGAGGTGGGATGTGACAATGACGACAAACATGAACAGTCTGTCCACCAATTGGCAGACTAGTCCACCATGAACTGATATTAACACACCCTTCAAAGGGTGCATCAACCACCACATGGGCCAATACCACCACGTGGTGGTCAAAATTTATAGTGGGCCTTTGCCCACTTAGCCTCAAAAAGCCTTTCCATTAAGAATGTGGGAATATTTCCCATAGAAAACTGTGTCCTACGAACAGAAAATAGATGGTGATTTCCTACAAAAAACTTGTAAATAATTTTATCTCATGAAATATTATCATAAGAACTGGCCACTACAATCTGGATTGTTGTTTGTAGGAAATATTGAAGCCACGGGCGAGAAGAAACCTACACAAATCTATATCACAGAATACTATCAAAATTTGTTAGGGATCCACATAGGAAAAAAACTTAAACTCCAATATTTGGAAGTAATTTGTTATGTTGCCTATGAATATGCGGTCTACCTGTGCGATGGTGACCATTGTAACTGAATATCATGGTAATGGGAGATTCTTGGTGAGGATGGAATAGGTGGAGTTTGTATTACATGCACATCCTTCTAAGAACTGGTGTTGGCATCAGATGTTTGCTTGTGACACACGTAGGATACATGAGCTCCTTATCAATAATGTGACAAAAACCTATGATAGTAAGAGAAAAGACAAATAAAACTCTAATGTGAGGGACATTAGTCCCACATGCATTGTATGGGGTTCACAAAAAACTTTAAAAACAAAAAAGTGCTTATAGCTCTATGACCACCTAATGGTGGTCTTCCCCTTCCGCGTTAGCGGTCCACCCCTGGTTAACCTTGTCCTTTCACTGAGTTGTCCATCCTTCAATTTTCCACATGTCTAACATTGGCTGATGCTTACATCAACTATGTTGACTATTTACCACCAATTGCTTCTCATCCTCTAGATGCATGCAAATTTGACTGTCGCTTAAAATCTAAGATTGAGTCAATTTTTATGGATATTTTTGTGGATTTACATCAAGAATTGGTGTAAGCTTAAATGGTCTTATTGTTATCTTTGATTATTCCTAGTGGGGTAATCGTACTTTACAGAGAGTGGCACAATGGGATCACAACCAAGAGCATGATAAAATTTGGCTCAATAAAGGACCTCTGGGAGTTTTTACAAGGTCGATTCCTTATTAGGATATGATATTCAAGGTACACTTGTGCTCAACAAAGGGCAAAGGGATATGAGAGATTAAAAATAATTTATAACTTAAAAAAAGAAAATGGGGGTGATGCTCCAAGATATCCACTAATATATTCCTATATAAATAGGCTTGAATGTTATATGCCAGTGATGAACACTTCCTCTACTTGACACAATGAAGCATAGATGAGAGTTACCAATTATATGCATGCATAAGAAGGTGGGTCCTACTAGAGAGCCAAGCATGTGACAGTCTAAAAAGAGACATAGGTCCCTCACACACACACACTTACTAAAACCTAAAATTTAGGCAAAAATTCATAGACAAATACATACACATAAATGGGTCTACAAGAGGCCATAGATGGTTATACCAAAAAATAGACACGTGCTCTCATGTACAAGCAAGATATTACATAAATTGTCCTAAAGGCACGGGTTCAAGATTTCCCATAAGCTACTCAAAAGTTGACTATTTTCATAAAAAGAAATGAAGAGAAAATCTACAAATGTATACAATTACAAACTTGTTTGATCCTTTTTATAGTCTAAACTATTGTTATTTATAGATTACAATTGGGAAATTTTCCCTCTAAAATTATATGATGATCTGACTTTATGTCTACCTTTTCCTAGGGATAAAAAATATTGAATGGAGTCACTCTTGGAAATTTTATTGTGAATATGTAGCTATCATGGTTGTAGGTCCCCATTCCTTTATATTTAATGGCTTACCTACCTTTGCTTGACTTGTAGAGCCAAAGTGTTCCTGGTAGATAACCCATATTTTCTTAATAACAATGTATTACCTTTTTCTTTCTAGAAACCTGTGTGCTCACCTACCTATCCCTTGGTATTGGTGCATTTACCCACTTTTATAACTATATCCTATTTTGAAACTTTTCCCAGAAACTTTTGTTAACATGATTTAGGATTTTCTTGCTCATGCAATTGGGAGTTTTTCTCACCTATCATCCTTAGTTTTTTTAAGAGTCCTAACAAGCCACTACATTGAAATTTCTTCTTTCTACAATGAGCCTCATAAAAAATCCCAAGTATTCTCTCACCTTCCCTCTTAAACTTTTATATCATCCTTTTACCTGTTGGACAAGGTTATTTTAAGATTTTGTGACTTGAACCATCAATAGTTGGTTTATAAAATTTTTATTAGCATGTTTTAATGGTAATAATTCTTTCTCATGATCCTATTTTGTAGATTCTTGCTTTCTTTTCAAATGTTGATGTATGATCTAGAGCTTCTAGAATTTGGAAATGGCCTAGGCCTTCATACCCTTGTCTTTGTCTTAATTCCACCATCTTTGGAGCATACTTCAACTAGTAATGATTTATCACTACAATTTTAGTGACTATTAGGGGGCCTTCTACTTGTAGGAGGTAAAGAACTCATAGGTGTAAGTATTTATTTATTGGGCCCAGAGTCGTTGAAATGTTGCTCTAGAGAAGGTGTTGAGCCTAAAATTCCTCCTTCTTCATTTTTTTAATTATTGACACAATCTTCAACCATTTTCCTAGTCATCTTTTATCCAATCCTTGTTTTCTTGTATCCTCAAGGAACCAACTCCCCACCGTTCTACTACCCACTAGTCCATTTGCTCGTCAGAGAGATATGAATATATTTCATTAGTGGAAGCTTTAGATTGCTCTTCTTCCATCATTAAAACTTAGTTGGATTTCATTCCTAATATTGGCCTCTATTTCATGTTGTGGAGGAAAAGTGATTTAAATTGAAGTTTAAATTTTGTCCCATACCAAGTTCTAAGTACCATGGTGGACTAATTTGGGCACATATATGCCCTTATTTTTGTGGTAAAATTTTATGATAAGCAAGGGACGAATGAGGCTAGAATATCATGTATATATCTTGTGTTATAGTTACACTTGGACAAGTATTTAGGGCTAGTGGTAATTTCTTTATTTTTTCCAAAAGTTGAATTAGATTGTCTAGTTGTACTATTTTTCTATTGATAAGCTAATACTCAATACCCAATGTATCTACAATGTTCTTGGGCATAATTGTTATATTGATCTCAGGATCCACTATACAATTATGAATTATTTTATCCCCATATATGAGTGAGAGATATAATAGGGGCTTTGTTTTGCTTGATTCATGGGCTAAAAACTATAGGAAAACATTTGTATGTTGGGATTTCCACTTTCCTTTATTTTATTATTATTTTAGGGCCTTTTGTAAGTGTTATTTTTGTCCTAGAATGACTAATATTTCTCAAATTATAACTATTATAGTGGATATTTTTAATTGGTCTACTATGTTGAAGGATATTAGAGGTATTATTCCCATAAAATAGAACATGGTCTCTCCTAAATCAGTTGAGTATCCTTGGTTAGTTCTAGTAGTGTTGATTTCTACTCTATAGTTGCTAAGGTGCTTTGCTTAGTGGATGTTGAGACTCTTTGTGATGTATTTGTTGATGATGTAGTGTTGTCTTTGGTTGTTTTGATAACCCTACGTAGGACCTTTAGGTTGTTTGGTTGTGGGATGATAGGGGGTATAGTTTTCATTGACCATTGAGGTATTACAATTGAAGGTTATTATTCTAACTAAGTTGACTTATGTTGACCACCAAGGGTTGTTGGATTTCTTGTCATTTTCCTCCATTACCTGCTTTCTAGACCTCATCAAATAATCTGATCAGACCTGAGGTCTTCTACCCATTAGATTGTCGATCTGGTCAGATACTGCATAGATTTCTTCTTCATCCCATGTTGCTAAGATTTGGTCTTGAGAAGCATAACCAGATTCTATGATGATGGTCATAGAAGTATGCTCTAGCACCTAGCTTTTAGCTTTTAAATATGAGTTGGATGGCATCAATTCATTGTTGAAGTGGCCAAAACTTGTGATGTTTTTCTTAGGTTGACTTGGCTGAGGGAGTTTTTAGGAGGAAGGTAGTACCATGTGGTAGGCTCCTCTATATAGTTATTTTGTAGAGGAGATAATTCCTTAGCATAATTAGGAACTACTATTTGTAGAGGGGTCACCACTAGGACTATTTGTTGATGATGGGTTTGAGATTGACCATTTTATCAATCATTTTGTAACTAGGGCCTAGGATATCCAGTGGGTGGGTTTTTATATCCCTGGTTTCCTTATGGGAAGGGAGGTTTGTAATTATTCTGATAGATATATCTTGGGGCACTTCATTTCCTTCTCATAGTTAATATTTTATTAGCCATTAATGTAAGCATATTGTGGGATGATTCTTTCTCAAAGTTTCTGGGGGTTGATAGGGTTGGAGTTTGTCAAGATACAACAACTAAGTATGAAATAGGGGATGATTGAGAGGTCATTGGTTGAACAATAGGAACTACAAGTTGCATATTGAGGTATAGATATGTGGGAAGACTAGGGGTTAGTATTCCAATATAAATCAAATCATGCTCACCTTGGATGACTAGTTCATATTGTAAATCAAAAATCAAGAAACACCAATACAATAATGTAAAATGACAAATAAACACCATAACACATAAAGGTTGCATAAAAATAGATAAGCTCCTTATTGTTGTGGGTGGATCTCAAATGTTATAATCGATATACCCCAAATGTGAGGTTTTACAATGCTTATTTTTTGTACATAATTATAGAGTACTAGGGTTCTCTGAAATCCTAGTTGAAAATAATTGTGGTGTCTTCATGCTTGATTCGATCCCAACGAGGTTGTGGGTGGGTTTTCTATTTCCATATTGAACCACCCTAGCTTCAACAATTACCAAATGTATGATTCCTATACATGCACACAATAAATAGTAACAAAGATTAGTAATACTTGTGAGGGCTCCACTACATGAGACCCTCAAAATAAAATTACTAACCCTATATACTATAATAAAACTATAAACAAAATTATAATAATAAGAAAGTAAATGCACCAAACTATTACCTTGTCAACAAATCTTCTGTTTTCATTTTTGCTTACATAAATGATGCCAATGATGGTTGCGAAGATGCCCTTACAATTCTTGAGGGTCATAGGGCTATAAATCTAATGTGAGAGATGCCTATGAGTGCTTGGGGACAACTAGAGATACCTAGAGGCACTGAGCTCACTTTTACAAGCATATGGCTAGCTCTGGTGGGTGCTCGACTAGATCTGGTGGGTACCCAGATGGCTTTGGTGGGTGCTCAACTAGCTCTGATGGATATTTGGGGGTTTATGGAAGTGGTGCAAAACCAAATCTAGTTCACACGAGAAGGAAAACAATAAAAGTAGAGGGCTACAAGTGATGGTGATGGGATGAGGATGGAAATGGAGGAGTTAGGTAGTGGACTCCAAAAATCTCCTAAGGGATGCTGCAAATTCAAGGAGTATTTAGGGATTCCAAGGCTTTTGGAACTTAGGGGTACTTTGTTAGGGGTTGAATCATAAAAATGACTCTTTTATAATCTTCCCTTAGGCATGTTAGGGTTTTGACAACACAATTTGGGTGGACAAGATTAAAACATGAGGAAGGGTGGATATTAAATCTGGGTAAGTGGCATGGATTAAGACGGATGGATGGCTGAGATTAAAACATGGTGGAGGGCTAGGATTAATTCACATAAATACATATATTTATTATATATAAAATATAATATATAAAATATTAATATTTAAATATATATTAATAAAAACACACACACATATATAAATAATGGATGGTGGAGATTAGTAAGTATGGATGGATGATAAGTAGCTAGGTTCTTGTGTCTACATATATCCCTTTTTGTATCGCATTACATGAAACACAATGTGGTGCAAAAATACGAGATACCTGGTTTGGTATCATGTAGAATAGCTTTCTTTCCTTGGAATGCGAAGATGAACTTGGAGATAAAAGAATGATTTTGTAACTATTTGATTGTGTATCTTACCCCATAAATTGGTGAATGCGTGAAGAATGAATCTCATAAGATAATTGACAAATTTGTGCAATGAAAATATAAATGTATGATGTATGATGTATATGATATGAATGATGTAAAAGTATGATATGAATGATGCAAAATAATTCCATTTTTGCCCTAATTAAGGAAAAGATATTGTTGTGAAATGCAAGTGATTGATTTTGGATTTGTCCCAACAGAGGAAAGGGGGTTGTTTTTAAATGCAATTGATTTATTCTATTTTTATCCCAACAGAGAAAGGATTTTTTCCAAGTGTAGATGCCATGATCATGTAAGATGTATCCCATTGTGGGAAATAAAAATCAAATATGGTTACCCCAAGTTTGGGGTGATTTCATGTTTTTGAATAAAGTACCTTTTGGCATCATTGAAATGCAAAGTGATGAAAATACAACAAAAGAAAAAGAGTCAACCTTGGAGGGCCATCTAGTTACTGTAGAATAATTCTCACAATTGGAACCAATCAACCTGGTGAGGTCCTATCTCTATGATGACTTTCAGTGTAAAAGAAATGATGAGTTTTGATTATTTCCATGTTTTAAGCCCCACGAACAAGGCCATCAATGAAAATTTTTGAGAAAATTGGTCTTGGCATAGTATCACTCTAAAGATGAGTTACCAAAGGTGATTTTGTTTTCAAACAATGGGATATTGGATGATGAAAAATAGCCAAGTATCCTTATTATGATTTACCTATCTTACCAAATTGCATGGATAACCAATTGCTGCAATCACCAAGGATATAGAATAGACCACTAGATACGAGGTTCACCTGAATTTGTACATGAACTTGGTAAAAATGTGTAAATTTACTAAGCTAGCAATATAATAAAATAGTTATATGCATATAAGCATCTTGATGAATTAAAATTATGTTGAAATGAATATTTGATGATGAGAATTATGATTATGGTCATTTTGTGAATATTTGGACCATTTTAATACATTTTGTACCTTATAAGGTGATTTGGCACTCTTTGGTTGAAAGCAAAAATTTATGTGCCCAAATTGATTTTGGTTTTCACAAAACATGATATGATGATGAGATTGATGTATGGATGCAATTTGGAATAGTTTTGTGGAGGTAAGCTACCTTTTTGGAACATTTTTTTCTTTCTACCAATTATGATGCCAAATGTTTGATGGCATCTACAGTAAACTTGGATGCTTGTGGGAATCTAGCACTATGTAGATGCTAGTGTGCATATCAATGCACTTGTGAACACCCATGGGCATCCCAATGTACCAAAAATAGTTATAGATGGCTTTTATATGTGAAATCAGATTCATTCTTACATTCATGAATTCCAAAAGCTATGTCTGAGGGAGTGAGTGAGTGAAGTGGATTGGGTGAGTGTTGGTGTGAAAGCTATGGTGATAGAGGGTGCAAATGTAACAACAGGAGTAGGAGTACATGTGGCTTAGCTAAGTTTCCTTGAAGCTCTTTGTTTGAATTTGTGAAAATATTTTTTTCTAAAATATGCAATGTATGTGACATTAATATATTGCCTTATGAATGTGTTGCTGCAGTTGAGTATTTTAGATACTAGATATTGGTTTTCACCTCTCATCCCAAGGGTGAGAAAGATATTATAGAAGGAAGAGTGGGACTAGTTGGAGGATGTGGGGCTATCTAGGTCAACTCGGGTATATGTGGTGAGAGAGTGTGAGAGGTATCTCTCTGCCTTGGCAGAGAGATAGGATCCAGATAGGGAAACCTTTCAACTCCCTACTAGAGAGATGACAATGATACTTGAGGATGTATATCGCATCCTCAAGTTACCAGTGGAGGGATTATGTGTTGATGTTGGACACAATAAGGAGTATGAGCTGAGACATATATTTGGAGATCGATGGGAGGCAAAGAGTGTGAAGGGTGGAGGGATAAGGTATCTGACGATGCATGTGGATGGGAATTTTATGATCTACCCACCTTATGCATGTTTGTGTTGGCCAACATAGTGGCCTTGAATATCATTGGTTGTTGGTTCCGCTATAACATGATTAGGCTGGTGTATGACATGATCAATACACCTTGAGTATATGTATGGGCTCCTGCTTTATTGATGCAGTTATACTAGGAGTTGTATGAGGTGAGGTGGTAGGGATAGAAGGGACTGGGTTGTAGTGTATAGTTGCAATGATGGGGTTGGAAGTATTTCAGTATGGCATGAGTAATAGGTCTATCGACTGAGGCATGAGATAGGTAGTAGCCCTATGCTAGGATATGGCATGTGGAAGATGAGGTACAACCTAGTTATCCTATTCATACTAGCCATGATTACAAGGATCTATGGGTAGGACTGATCTGAGCTCAGGTGATTTAAAGATCATAGTGAGGTGCCACATGGAATGGTGATGGGGAGCAACTATGAAGGATACGGTAGGCAAGGTGGGTGGTTGGGATGCATAGGAGTGATGTGGAGTATATCCAATTCTTACGAGTGCTATGGTAATTTGGTCTAAGGTAGGGGGTTCCTAAGGCACCAGTGTTATATAGGCATCACCAAGATGAGATGGGATTGCCTTGTGTTAAGGTATGGAGGGTGGCATACAAGGATTATGAGGATATGGATATCCTCGATGTGGTTGATGTGAGGACTACTACAAAGTATAAGGAATTGTTCACTACACAATCACCAATGGTACCGAGTCCAGTAGTAGATGAGGGGAATGGTGATGAATATGAGGCAAAGGCTAATATGGAGAATGTGGTTGAGGATCCTAGACATCAGATATGCCTTTGATCTAGCAGTCGAGGGTGACAATATAGGGATGCAACAGAGCAGACTCCAAGGTTTGAAGGTGATGGATATGGTAGAAATGACATGGAGGAGGTTCTGGATGGACCTATAGGCTAGAGTGAAGAGGATTGGGCTAAGCTAGAGTAGCTAGTGGTAGATCAAGATGTAGTGATAGTGGCTCAGGACACAAAGATATCATGGTTGTGGGATGTGGAGATAGCGTCTTGAGATGTGAAGATAGCTAGGCTACAAGCAAAGCTAGAGGTATGATAAGTGATATAAGAAGTTGAGGATAGGATCACAAGGCTCTAGGTAGAGCTACTTGAGAGGGACCATTGTTAGAGACATAATGTACTACACCTTTGGGCTCAGGATGGATATATCCATTTGTTGGAGGATCAATTGATGGAGCACCATATTAGGCTTCCAGATCCACCCTCATCCATATCCGGGTCTGTTAGGCATAGCAAGTCTAGGCATAGCTCTAGGTCTAGGGATCCTTCAATATCATAGGGGTCCTCCTATAGGCATTAGATAGTGCTTAGATGCACTTTTTGTATATGATCGTTGGTGCTCCGTTGTATCTAGCCTTAGGGTAATCATTTTACATGCGATATTTATATATATACATGGCTTTTACTTTTTTGTTATGCTTTTGTGTGAATGATTTTGTGTGGATGCTTTTGTGTGGATGCATGTGTATGTGGATGATTAATGCAATGATAATGTGTATGAATGCAAATGTACTAATGATCATTCATAGCTTAGATTTTTCTTGGCCATGTTTTAGCATTGTTGTTTAATCAGGGGTACCAAACTAGTGGCATGTGAAATGGAAGACTCATGTAATGTTATGGATGGAAGAAGACATGGATGTTGACATGGAAGAAGATATGGATGTTGATATGGAAGAAGATATGAATGTTGATATGGAAGAAGAAATATTTACAAAGACTCAAACATACTAGTGGTATCAAACAAACTCACTAGATACTACCTAATTTATCTAAGACCATGTTGGACATTTTGAGTAGATGAGTTGTCATTGATGTCAAGAGTGAGTGGTCATTGATGTCAAGATTTCAGCACCGATCAGTGGTAGTTTCAGTGGGCAACACCAGTTTCAGGTTCTCTAATAAGTGCAAAAGGATAGTCCGTCTTTAGTTGATCAAGACCCAATTCCAGGAAGTCAGATGAGGTTCAAAGGGCAAAGAAGAGGCCCAGACAAATAATATTATAATATTTTATTATAATATTAAAAGGAAAAATTAAATTAATTAATATAATTTTATTATAAATTAATTTATTAATTAATTTAATTAAATTTCATGTTACTTAAGTTAATTATAAATTAATTTTAATTTAATTATAAATTAATTTTTATTAATTTAATAAAACCTAAAAATGGTTATAAAGTTAAGGTTAAACCCTAGACGGTCTGCATTTTATTTTGTTGTGTTGGCTATGGTAGTGGCTTTTTGTTTCCTGCGGGCTTATGGGTGATCTCCTATGTGAAGTGTGGGTGCTTGGGGTAGTTAGGGTCCTGATAGGACCTTTGTCTCTTTTTGTTAAGGGGATTTTTGACTATGGTGGGTAGTATGGTCTGGTTATTTTGGTTTCTGGCTAGGCAGTAGCATCAAGTTAGAGGACAAAGTTTTCTTAGTTTGGTTCATGGTGGGGTTCCTCAGCCAAGGGCTGATTTTTGTAAATCGGTTTTGGATCAACCGTTAAAACCCGATTTAATGATAGACTTGATTTACCAAAAAAAAAAAAAGTTAAGGTTAAAAATTGAATTTAAAATTTGATTTGAGCACCAATGTGTTATGGCAATAAGGCATCATGTATAAATAAAGGTAAAACCTTTGCCTTAGAAAATTACCAATGCTATTATTTGAATACCCTAAATTCTAAAACGTGCATAGAAAGGACATAGTATTTTTGTGTTGGAAAGTCTCCGAGGTAGATAATGAAGAAATAGAAGCTAGGCTCCTCTCACCCTGCACATGCACCGCGTAGCACAGATGGCAATGGTGGAAGGTGTTAAGATGTATTGTTGGTAGGGAGGACACAGGTTCAAATCCCATGGAGTTCATATTTTGCAAGGAAGGAAGGTCTTTGTTTTGGAAGTGGCATCAACAAGGAAATAAAGGGGTGCAAGCACCTTCCCCTCCTTGTGGAAGCACCTAGCCCACATGGTGGGCTAGCACCTTGGTAAGGCACTCGATGAAGAGGTTTCGAGGTCGAAACCCACCGAGGCCTTTTTGGCAGTTGAGACAAAGGTATGTGCTGATGATTGTTATGTTGGTCGCTTAATTTGGAATGTGCTAAGGTTGAAGAAAAATAAAAATATTCTTGTGTGCCTAAGGTTGAAAAAAAAAATTTTGATGGTTTATAAGATTTAATTTTTGCCTAAATTAAAATTGGTTATTAAGTGTTTTGAGGGAGATAAAAGGGTAGGCAATTATTATTTTTGAAGGGTTATTTTTAAAAGATTGATTTATTAAATTGGAGATTATAAGGAGCAATTTGAGTGATTATTTTTATGTGTGATTTGATGATTGCTAATTTCAAGGAGTAATAAGGTGTATTTGGGATTGATTATTTTTGTGTTTAAGAAATGTCTTGAAAGAGAGTTAGTGTGATATTTTGTCAGTTAACTATTAAAATTGGCAAAGAAGGAAATTGTGATTGAGACAGGTTTTCTAAGGGCACTTCTTCATCAAACAAAGGGTATGGACACATATTCCTAGTGAGTGATTGTTGAATGTTGTGAATGCAAAGTTTGAGTGAAAAGGATTGTTTGGTAAGCATTGTTGAGTGTATTTTGAATTAATGCTTCAAGGTTTTCTGGAATAAAGAGTTGTTGACAAAACCTTGTTTTATAAGCATTTTTGTTGAAGTGATTAGTTAAGTGAAGAACTTGAACTAGGGTTTGCAAATATCATGAGTATTATTGTGTTAGGATACTATCCTAACATTAATTAATAATAATAATACATGTTATTGTATGGTTATATTAATAAATAATATAATAATTAATTATATTAATTATTATATAATTATAATATTAGGGTTAGGGTTAGGAAGAATGGTGACTCTTCACTCATAACCCTAAAGGGGTATAAGACACTATGTGATTCTATCATTTAATATACCCATGAATATGAAATATAATACAATTTATTGAAGGGATTTCCCGACAATACAAAAGGTGATTCTTTTAGTTTTAGGTCTATTTATTATTTATTTATCATTTTATGTGCTAGGAACCCTAGGTTCCTACCATCTGGTATCAGATCCTTATGGATCCAACCACATTGGTCAAGGAAATGAAAAATGACATTGCAAAAATTAGAAGAATGATTGAAAAAAAACAAAAAAAACAAATGGAACGTTCTGATCTTATTATACAATATTTAATGGAAATGCAAGAGGAGACCCTAGCCATGGAATCTCAAGTAGAGGAGGATCCCATAGCCATGGAATCCCATGTGGAGGAAGAGCCCATAACCAGGTAATCCCAGAGGGTACCCATTGCACTCCCCAAGAACGAAAAAAATCCAAACCCTAAAAATATCTCCAATATTTTTTGCAATATCTCCAATGTTGTTTGCAATGTTCTTTTTAATGCAGAGGAAGAAACGAAAGTTTCTAAAAATTACAATGCATATCAAAGTGGAAGCCAAACTAGTATCACCTATGCAAACAAAATAGAGGCTCAAGGTGTTCAGTATCATAAAGATATTTCCATTGCACTAACATCCACTAAAGCTCCTTATTTCTCTCCTTCACCTAGTGCTACTAAAATTGTTTCTCAAAATTTAGGAGGTCCAATACCCGTGAAGGGCACCATTCCCATCGAGGTTACATTTGAGTATTCTCATAGCTCCAAATTAGTTGTAGGTGAATTTCAGATTGCAAAAGCAAAAGAAACAAAATCTAAGGAATGCAACCCTACCCATCCGCCTCCATGGCCACCTCTGCCATTTCCCATTTCCTATGCAGTGTCAATGATCATTCTTTGTGGAATTGTATGGCTACAGTTGAATTCATATTTAAAAATTATAAAGTACCATTACCATCCTTTCTATTTTATTGAAATGGTCGCTCGATTTGGTGGTAATTCAAACAATTGGGCACATAAAGTGAAGGACTTGTAAAAATTTTCTGAATCTACATGTGAGGACCAACGCCATGCACTGTCATTCATTCTTAGTGACATTTAGTATGAATCCTTTCATCATCAATTTTTGGTTTTGAAAAATGTGGACAGTATAAAATAGTGGTTCACGTCTTTAATTCGGTTCACAAAAACCTAGAACAAATCATAGATAATGGACAGAATATAAAGCTTTGTGAGCATCCATCTCAAATTCAATGCCATATTTTAGAGTTTTTTTGGGTATATTTTCGTTAGTAACTCAAGCTTACTCTTCTTAGAAAGGGAAATCGAGCCTGAGATATAACAAAACATATGTGTTTAAAAATGTGAGGAACCACAGGCTTTATGGGAATCACATCATCAAAGCCATGTTCAAATCCTAAGCCCATCGTGACCATCCAAACCAGGAGACCAGTGCTGATGAACGATCTCTCCACTTCAAAGATAAAATCTAGTAGCAACTCGATCCAAAAATTGCAGGCCAACTGCATACCACACCAACCACACTGCCAAGCTAGATGACCGCTCAAACGTAAAATAAGAAATTAAAAAACAAAAATACATTTGGTTTCCCTTAAATTCTAAGTGCCATGAAAAAGTTCTTCCTTACAAGCTCTCACACTCCTGTGTTGCGAACGAACGTCAAACACAGTAGTCGGTTCTAAAACACATCGATTAAGTTATGGGTTATAATATCTATTGTGCGCATACTCTTCCATACATGGAGAATGAACGAGGGATTTGTCTATTCAAAATATTTTTTCTATCTATTCATGGATTTCATCCTAGGGATGTCTTTTTGCGGCATCTCATGATCATTGGAAATTTTGAACGAGTTTGAGAAGAAAAGATTAATGGATGTGCCAATAGAGCATTAGTTCAATGATAACATATAAGTGATGGGATACACTAAAGTTGAATCAGAATGACAGCAAATTATCTCAAAAATAATATATCGTAGCCTACGTGTAGAAAAGGCCGCCCTTTTTCGTTGTGGTGAACATTAGTTATTACCGGTGTTCATCAATAAGATTTAAGATGGACTCTTATATCATGCAGGTTAAAATCAGTAAATTTAAAAGAGAAGTTTTCTAACTGTTGTCTCTTCTTATAAGGTTAAAATGGAAGCTTTTGTATACAATTTAGAAGGACAATTAGGTATCTATATCATATTTTGTCTACGTTCAAAAAAAAAAAAAATTGAAGTGAAAACTGTTCCATTTTGTTTGGATACGAGATGAACTTCAAAATAAGATGATATAAAGACTACTGAGTAGTGACTACTAATGGAAATGATGATTGTTGATAGATGGGCCTGTTTTCATTTCATTGAAAGTGTACGTAGTTTGCAGGTATTATGTGTACAACTTACCGACATGTAATCGTACAAGCATCAAGCCACATTGAAGAAATTCATAGGCACATGGCACTCAAGTTGGTAACAGACACTTGGTAGATGGCCACACTTAACGAATTCATAGAGCCCTCTTATTTCATCAAACATACTATGGAGGAGAATCACACAATCAAATTCACCAACTATCACGATCACAACTTAGAAGAAAGACCATCTCCATAGAAGATTGCACATCGTGTTTGTCCTATGCACTAAATAATATAGAGCACTGTTATTCTAAAAAAGAGGGAGTTCAATACTTGTCATACTCATTTTATAGCATTCCTCGCTTTTCGCATTTTCCTAGGACCACATTGGAAGTCCTCAAAGAATTTACCCGTAATATTGGGGGTTGAGGGAGGTGTGATTCTGACACTGGCCATATTTCTCCTTGGAGTTCCAAGTAAGATATTATATCAATCTTCCCTGGGAAATTCAAATCCTATTAGAATGGGCATAGAAAATATACGAGGAAGAAAATGTTATGAATATCATGGATTGGACAATTAGGGGAAGTTACTCCGACGAAGAAGCCATAAGATGCATTTGCATTGGGCTTTTGTGTGTACAATCTGATGCAACGATCCATATATATTGTGCATAGACGTCACGCAGGTAGCCGTTGACAGAAAGAAGTTGTGAATAGACGAGAAGTGGCTGATGTTAATATGCATTATAGGTGACAATTGAGTTTTTTTTTTTAAAAAGACAAACTTAACTACAAGAAGCCTGTGATGTTGAGATTGGCGAACTTTGTAGAAGCATATTTCCAAAATTTTCTAGCTTTGAGGACAAAGCTCTTCAAAGAGGGATGGCATGTTAGGATACTATCCTAACATTAATTAATAATAATAATACATGTTATCCTATGGTTATATTAATAAATAATATAATAATTAATTATTATATTATTATATTATTATAAGATTAGGGTTAGGGTTAGGAAGCATGGTGACTCTTCACTCATAACCCTAAAGGGGTATAAGACACTATGTGATTCTATCATTTAATATACCCATGAATATGAAATATAATACAATTTATTGACGGGACTTCCCGACAATACAAAAGGCGATTCTTTTAGTTTTAGGTCTATTTATTATTTATTTATCATTTTATGTGCTAGGAACCTTAGGTTCCTACCATATTGTTATGTGAGATTGATTGATAAGCATTGTTGGAAATATTTGAGTGAATGTTCATAAGTGGGTACTAGGGTTTGTGAGCAAGAATTATTTTATTGAGTGATTGGTTAACTAAAGTTAGTTGAACCTAGTCAAGTGGATGTGTTGATATGATAGTTCGAGTTCTATGAAACAAATTTTTCTATATTCTAAATTGAGTTGAGAAAGAGATTGAGTGTTTATGAATGTGAATTATATTGAGTATCTAATAATTCTCTGTATGTTTCTATGATAAAAGAGAGATTGAAAGTGATTATGATTTTATGAGTGTGAAGCATATTGAGTCTCTAACAATTCTCTATATGTTTTTATGGTAAAAAGAGTGATTGAAAGTGATTGAGAATTGTGGTGAATGTGAAGCATATTGAGTCTCTAACAATTCTCTTTATGTTTCTATGAGATTGGATAAGTTATAGTGAGTGCTTGTTGAGCAGATTTGGACAAGTTCTAGAGAGGACTTGTTGAGAAGATTTGTACAAGTTCTAGAGAGGACTTGTGGATAGATTAGTGTGAGCTTTTGTGGAAGCTTACAAGGCATATTTGAGATAAGTATTTGAGAAGAATTATGAGCATAGTTGATTGATTGATTTGTTCAAACCTTGAGTTAAGGTTTGGGGTAGATATAGTAGTGTTGATTTGTGATTGGATCAAACTTTGTGTTAAGGCTTGAAGATAGAGATTGAGGATATATTTTTGCTAGACCAAAGGACTATATTTAGTACAAATTAGAGGATATATTTTGGTGCATATTTGAGGATAGGTTTGCACCAAAGATGAGATAGAGATTAAGGATAGATTTTGGTGAAGATTTAAGGACAGGTTTGTGCCAGACCAAATATAGAGATTGAGTATATTTGTGCTAGATCGGAGTATTGTGTTTAGTGTAGATTTGATATAGATATTTGAAGGTGATAGAGTATAGAGGATGAGAGTATCCAATGGATAGAGATCCATTATCTAGGGTAATGAGTATAGGTGTCTTCAGTGGATAGACATCCATTAGCTAGAGCAGTGGGCGTAGCAGTTCTTCTAGAAGATCACCAATAAGAGCTAAGGATAAAGGATTTCTCTTGTGGATAGAGATTCATGAACTTGATTAGGGGATTGGTGTCTCATTTGAATAGATATCCATAAACATTGTAATAGGGAAAGTATTCCCAAGATATTGATTGAGAAAATATTAGTGAAATATTTTCTTTGTGGAGTAGCCCACATTGGGTGAACCACGTTAAATTGGTGTCTCTATTATATGTGGTGATTTATGCATTACTTTTATTACTACTATTGTTATTGTTATCTATACATTGCATAATATTGATTGGGAAAGAAAAGTAAAAAGTGGTCTTATACTATTCACTCCCCTCTCAGTATAAGCTTGTGTTATTCAATTGGCATCAGAGTGGGTTCCTTTAGAAGAGTTTAAAATCTTGAAGGAAAAGCTTTCAAGAACACAATGGATTCTAAGAATGGGTCATTAGATAATTCAACACTAGTATTTTATGGAAGCGATTATATATTTTATAGTATGAGAATGAAGATTCACCTAAAGGCACTTGGCAATGAAATTTGGGAAGCAGTTGAAAATGGATACATACCACCAATTGATCCACCTACAGATAAGGAAGGTAAGCTTCAACAACATTACAATTTAAAATAAATAAATGTAATTTTAAGAGGTTTGCATAGAATAGAATTCATAAAAGTTATGCATTATAAATATGCAAAAGAAATTTGGGATAACTTGCAAAGCATATATGAAGGAGACAAAAGTGTCCAAAGGCAAAGATATGAAATATCAAAGGAAAATTTGAAGAATTAAGAATGAAGGATGAGGAAAACATTAGTACTTATCTACTTTGGGTAGATGATATTGTTAATACCATTCAAGGACTTGGAATTAAGGTTGAATAATTGGATGTTTGTGATAAGTTCTTAAGATCTCTTCCAAAATGGTTTAGTGAAAATATTTCTACTATAGAAGAATCAAAAGATGGTGATTCTTTGAAAAGAGATATGTTACTTGGTATTCTTACAACTTTTGAGTTAGGAATAAAAGAGGAACCTAAACTATAGAAGGAAGAAACATTCAAAACTACTAAGAAGATAAAGGGCAAAAAGTTAGATTCAAGCAATGAGTCATCCAGTGATGAAGAAGCTAATTATGGTAGAAGGAATAAGGATTCAAGAATATTTAAATATGCAAAATCTATTATATGTTTCAATTGTGGAAAGTATGGTCACTATGCAACTGATTATCAAGAAGCTAAAAATAACAATAATGAAGAAAAATAGGATCACAGGAACAAGGAATCAGAAATATACAGGTATCAAAAGAAAGGTAAGGATGGACAAAGCAGATAAGGAAAGAAGTTATTTAAAATACAAAAGAAGATCTATTATGCAGACAAAGCAAGTAAGTACTCAAGTGATAGTGATAATAGTTTCTCAGACAATGATAAAGATGAAGTCCTATTTTTTATTGAAGAAAAAGAAGAAGTTAAGAAAAGGGCACCAATAATTCTCAAGTGTTTTAGATGTGGTAATTTTGGAAATCTTGAAGATATTTGTACAAGGAATGGTTTTAGTTTCAGTGATGATGAATATGAGGATGCACTTGAAGGACCAAAAGAGAATATTCTAATGGCACTAGAAGAGGAAGAAAGTGATCCTATAGAAGACAAGTCATAAAATAATGAATATTTTATCAAAGGCAAACAAATAGAGGAAGAATTAGAAAAAGGAGGAGTTGATCTTAAGGGAGAACTTATTTATGCTCTTAAAACCTTAAAGAAGGTAAGAAAGAAAAAATCCCAACTTGAGATTCAATTTCAAGAATGTGATGAAGAGAGAGGAAAGCTTATAAAGGATCTAAACAAGTCAATGGCTAAGACAAAGAAGTTCAAGGATAAGTTAGAAGCAAAGGTCTTAGAATGTAAAAAATTAGAACAAGAAGCAGCCCTACTAAGGGAAGAAGTAGAGAAGTCTAAGGAAAAGCTACACAAGTTTAGAATAAGTTTAAAGAATTTGGATAATATTATCAAGTCACAAAAGCCTACATCAAACAAAATAGGTCTTGGTTTTGAACAGACTCAAAATAAAAAAAAAGAAGAGTCAACATAAAGTTCTAAAGAAGAAGAAAATTCCAAAGAATATAGTGTAAGAGAAAGTGAGACTTTTGAGGATGAGTGGGACAACAGAAATTTCAACAAGGAAAAGAACAATGCACAAAGAAGAAACAAATGGAACAAGAACCAACATAGATAAAAATAGACTAGGAGATCAATGAGGTCAAGGCAAGTAAATTTCAATGGATAATGTTTCTCATGTCACAAATTTGGGTACATGGCTTCACAATGCAGGACACATGAAATACAAGAATATGAGAACTTCAGAAGTAGGCAACTTTTTCATGGGTATTGCTACTCATGTAATCAGTTTGGTCACAAGGTAATGAATTACAAGGTACATGATAGGAATAGACATGGCTTCACCAAGAGAAATCATAAGACATTTGCACCTCCAAGGAATAATAACATTAAGTGTTATAAGTGCAATAATCGATGGACATACAACAAAGTGGTGTAGAGCATACATTTCAAAATAAAGCATGAACAAGAACATGGATAATAATATGGATAGGAGTAGGAACATGAATATGGATATGAACATGAACAGGAACATGAACATGAACATGAACAAGAATAGACAAAGGAATCAGAAGGATCAGATGAGAAGGAAAGAGGACAAAGGTAAAGACTAGTGTTTGCTGGGAGTAGAAATACTCCCACCCAAAAATTAACCACCTCAAGAGGATGTGGGGGAGGGACTAAGCTAAGAGACTCATTCTTAGCCCCGAGCCCCGAAGGTGACCCTTTTCCATTTATTTCAAAGGGGGAGAGATTTGTTTTAAGGAGAGAGCATTGAGTCAGGGGGAGCAATTTCCTAGGGGGAGCAGAATAGGAAAAAGGTCAAGTTTTGGTAAAAATAATTTGGGTTACCATCAATGACAAAGGGGGAGATTGTTGGACATTTTGAGTAGATGAGTTGTCATTGATGTCAAGAGTGAGTGGTCATTGATGTTAAGTTTTTAGCACCAGTCAGTGGCAGTTTCAGTGGGCAGCATCAATTTCGGGTTCTCCAATAAGTGCAAAAGGATAGTTTATCTTCAGTTGATCAAGACCCGGTTCCAAGAAGTCAGATGAGGTTCAAAGGGCAAAGAAGAGGCCCAAGAAAATAATATTATAATATTTTATTATAATATTAAAAGGGAAATTTAAATTAATTATAAATTAATTAATATAATTTTATTATAAATTAATTTAATTAACTTTCATGTTACTTAAGTTAATTATAAGTTAATTTTAATTTAATTATAAATTAATTTTTATTAATTTAATAAACCCTAAAAAGGGTTATAAATTTAAGGTTAAAAATCAAATTTAAAATTTGATTTGAGCACCGACATGTTATGGCAATAAGGCATCATGTATAAATAAAGGTAAAACCTTTGCCTTAGAAAATCACCAATGCTATTATTCGAATGCCCTAAATTCTAAAACATGGGTAGAAAGGACGCAATATTAATGTGTCAGAAAGTATCCAAGGTAGAGAATAAAGAAATAGGAGCTAGTATCCTCTCACCCTGCACATGCATCGTGTAGCGTAGCTGGCGACGATGGAAGGTGTTAAGACGTATTGTTGGCAGGGAGGACGTAGGTTCAAATCTCATAGGGTTTGCATTTTGCAAGGAAGGAAGGTCTTCATTTTGGAAGTGGTATCAATGAGGAAATAAAGGGGGGTAAGTGCCTTCCCCTCCTGATGGAAACACTTAGCCCACGTGGTGGACTAGCACCTTGGTAAGGCGCTCGACGGAGAGGTTTCGGGGTTGAAACCCACCGAGGCCTTTTTTACAGTTGAGACAAAGGTATGAACTGATAACTATTATGTTGGTCGCTTAATTTACAATGTGCTGAGGTTGAAGGAAAATAAAAATATTTTTGTGTGCCTAAGGTTGAAAAATAAAATTTTGATGGTTTATAAGATTTAATTTTTGCCTAAATTAAAATTGGTTATTAAGTGTTTTGAGGGAGATAAAAGGGTAGGCAATTATTATTTCTAAAGGGTTATTTTTGAAATATTGATTTATTAAATTGGATATTATAAGGAGCAATTTGAGTGATTATTTTTATGTGTGATTTGATGATTGCTAATTTCAATAAGGAGTAATAAGGTGTATTTGGGATTGATTATTTTTGTGTTTAAGAAACATCTTGAAAGAGAGTTAGTGTGATATTTTGTCATCTAACCATTGAAATTGGCAAAGAAGAAAATTATGATTGAGACAGGTTTTCTAAGGGCACTTCTACATCAAACAAAAGGTATGGGCACATATTACTAGTGAGTGATTTTTGAATGTTGTGAATGCAAAGTTGGAGTGAAAAGGATTGTTTGGTAAGTATTGTTGAGTGTGTTTTGAATTAATGCTTCAAGGTTTTGTGGAATAAAGAGTTGTTGATAAAACCTTGTTTTATAAGCATTGTTGTTGAAGTGATTAGTTAAGTGAAGAACTTGAACTAGGGTTTGCAAATATCATGAGTATCATTGTTATGTGAAGATTTTTTGATAAGCATTGTTGTTGAAGTAAGTGATTGAGTGAAGAACTTGAACTAGGGTTTGCAAAGATCATGAGTATCATTGTTATGTGAGATTTATTGATAAGCATTGTTGGAAATATATTCATAAGTTGGGACTAGGGTTTGTGAGCAAGAATTATTTCATTGAGTGATTGGTTAAGTAAAGTTGGTTGAACCTAGTCAAGTGGATGTGATGATGTGATAGTTCAAGTTCTATGAAACAATTGTTCTATATTATGAATTGAGCTGAGAAAGATATTGAGTGTTGATGAATGTGAAACATATTGAGTCTCTAAAAATTTTCTATATATTTCTATGATAAAATAGAGATTGAAAGTGATTGCGAGTTTATGAGTGTGAAGCATATTGAGTCTCTAACAATTCTCTATATGTTTCTATGGTAAAAAGAGTGATTAAAATTGATCATTGTGGTGAATGTGAAGTATATTGAGTCTCTAACAATTATCTTTATGTTTCTATGAGATTGGACAAGTTCTAGTGAGGAATTTTTGAGCATATTTGGACAAGTTCTAGAGAGGACTTGTTGAGCAGATTTGAAAAAGTTCTAGAGAGGACTTGTGGATAGATTAGTGTGAGATTTTGTGGAATCTTACAAGGTATATTTGAGACAAGTCTTTGATAATAATTGCGAGTAGAGTTGATTGATTGATTTATTAAAATATTAAGTTAAGGTTTGGGGCAGATCTAGCAATGTTGATTAGTGATTGGATCAAGGTTTGTGTTAAGGCTTAAGGACAGAGATTGTGGACAGATTTGTGCTAGACCGAAGGACTGTATTTAGTATAGATTAGAGGATAGATATTTGAGGATAGGGTTTGGTGCAGATTTGAGGATAGGTTTATGCCAAACCAGAGATAGATAAGATAAAAAAACAAGCAATTTTAGATCAGTAAGTTAACCTAAAAAAAAACAGAGGACAGAGGTCCCACCGTGATCGCCATTGAAAGCACGAGATTTCGGAAGCAAAAGGAAAACTATAACTATGCAATATAAGACGAAATGTAACGCTTTAATCCTATGCACAAAAACAAGGAAAGGAGATAAATTGGAAATGAAAGAAAAGATGTAAGGAAATCACAGCCCTCTTTATTCAAATTTCTTATCCTCGGTTACATAGACGTCTCCTCCCTTTTTAGGGGCTAGGAGCGTTAAATTGGTCTTTGTTACAATTTGTGACTTAGTCTTCCTCCTTCCGCATGCCCACGTTTGGAATGGGCGGGCCAAATGTTGCCGCCGCTTGCGTTGGTAAGGTAGACTCCTCGCCGCTCCTCTAATGCTGCAACTTTGCACTCAAAGAAACAAACAAGAAAGTCAGTAGCACCTGTGTATGAAAAATAAAAGATGAATCTAACGATGGTTGAAATGAATCTAAATGAAATGAAAAACTTGACAAAAGCATAAAACATGAAACTAAAAGAAATACCACGATTATGAAAGCACAAATCGCCAGTAAGTGAACTAGCAGCGACTTCGTCGCTCAAAATGCTCCTTCTCTGTATCTTTTTTTGGGTGAGAAAACTCACCGTTTTTATAGACCCAAGGGGTCTTTTTGAATTAACATGCAAAAGTGTTTCTTTGCATGAATGCTTTTGTTTGTGAAGAGAAGACTTCTTCTTGATCAAGGGCTTCTTAACTGCCTCTGTGCATGTCTTTGCATGTTTTAGCAAAGCTCACTTGCACTCCCATGCAATGAAGGGATAGCTAAGTGGCAAATCTGAGTTGTCTTAAAAAGCTTACTCTCCTTCCCATGCAGGGAAGGGAAAGTCAATTGGCAGATGTGTGTTGTCAAAAGAACTCACTCGCACTCCTATGTCATGCATGAAAAGCTGAGTGGTAGTTCTGAGTTGTCATGCGCTGAGGTCTGACTTTTTGCTGGTCAAACCTGGCATTCGTCCCACCCCGGAGCGAGCGCTAATAATCGTCCCTGGGTGAAACGAGTACAAATCCATACTCGTCCTTGGGTAGGACGAGTACAAATTCGCACTCGTCCCTGGGTGGGACGAATAAGAAATAAAGTGTCTAAAAGGTGCCAAACTGATTTTTGACTTGTAAAACTGTTGTGTAAGTGGTTAGAACCACTGTTTAACCTCTGGGGGCTACCCTGGGGGCTGTGTGTGTTAATGTGATCAGTGTTTGTAGTCACATAATCGGATTGGTGCTGTTTTGGTGTCTACAGATGCCCCTTTTTGGGAAGCGCTGTGCATGTCGAGCAAAAATAGATAACCAAAGCACTAATGATTAGGGTTTCTCAGTAACCTAACCAACTCTTGATGCCCCAAGCATGGAAAGGGCATGCATTCTTGAATCCTTGCTTCTGACGAGCTAAGGAATTTGATTTCAAGTATTAACCTATTTTGGTGAGGTGTGACTTGAGCTTGGACATTGATCAGTCATGAATAGGCAAAGGGCATAACCTTTTATCCACGGGGGAACCTTGTGTTCATGCTTCGGGAATGCCAAGTGTTTGATCAATTTTGTGATTATTGCTTGTTTGCTGCCCCAAGCAGGAGCGTGATTGTCTTTGTCAATGATTCTTTGAATGCATGCCATTGCCTTGATTGGGTGTGTTGTTGTTGATTGGTGACTTAAGTGTGACTACCCCCTCAAGCGACGAATCGATGAAGGAATGACTGACATGAGAAAAGCGACGAGTCGCTTGACCCAAGATGACTTAAGTGAGGGTGCCTTTAGATGTTGTCCGTTGAATGCGCGAGCAATTTCTCAAATTTTTTTTTTGTGGACCTATTTTTGGTGGGTGTGAACCCATTTTGGGATGCCATTTGGGGGTAACATGGGCGAAAATCCGTCTTCCCGTGGAGCGGTCCGGCTATGGTAGCCTTCTTGGGGAGTAGGATAACGACAAGGTAGACCCCGACATCAATTTTCTAATGCGAAGAGGTTAAGTGCAAGAGCACTTTTGTCCGGCAATTTTTAGTGTTTTTGTTGGCATTTGTCATTTTTATATTTTGGTTGTTTTGTTGTGTTTGTGTGTTTTTTTTTTTGGTTGTTTTGTTGTGTTTGTTTGTTTTTTTTTTATATTTTGGTTGTTTTGCGTGTTTTTATGTATGTGTTTGATGTATGCAGAGGCGATTATGAATGTGATGTTTTTAATTTGTATGATGTATGGATAGGGAATGAATGAAATGAGGTGTTGATGATGTGTCGATGCACCATAGACAGTACAAGATTTGACTGACTTGCTATACTAATGGGATGACTTTGTGAAATGACTTTGCATGTGAAAACTTTGTTTTTGTATTTTGCATATATTTTGATGGTGATGTACGGAATAAAATGTGACAGTTGTTTTTAAAATGTAGTTAAGCTTTTCTTAGATTCAGATATTTTAACTAACTAGCCAAGATCGTACATTTATCTCGCAAGACTTTTGAACAAGGTATAAATTCGACTTGAATTTAACCAAGTTATTTCACATCCCTGTGTGTGCAATTGAGTTCTTTTATGTGGTATTCATCAGGATACCGCCAGTGCCGGATGGGCTTTCAACCGAACCTGTACTGAGGATCACCTAAGTAGCTCCACTAACTCCTTTATTGTATTTAGTTAGATTAATCTGCGATGCTATCTAGGATACCATAAGCTAGCTCATCCACATGCAAACATTGATCTACACACAAGTTAATGTGACAGATATATCGTCATGCGGGAGGTTTACCACCAGTGACCAATAGGCTATCAACCAAACCGTGCATCGAAGCTTGCCTCATGACCTATCGAAATGCTGAGAGTTCCAGGGATTCAAGTTCGACTCCCTTCTTTTCTTCAAGTGTATTGGGATACTTGCTCTTTATAGTGATAAAATCACTGTTTATTTTTATGATAATACTGTCTTTTTTTTTTGTTTTTTTTTTTTTTTTTTGAGCAAGGGATTTGAATATGGAGTGACGAGAATCACTATTGTTTGTGCCTTTTGATGTGTGCACTGTAGGATGTCAAATTTTAGTGTTTTGACGTTTTGCAAATTTTTGATGTTTTGCAACTTTTGAGAACTTGGGATTCATGGGGAATTGGGTAGGGAGGATGCTTGTCCTTTTGCCAACTCTCAGCATTTCTAGGGTCATTTGCACAGGGGGATAAGCAAGATAGCCGTTTCGCTTATGGGGACCTGGATTACTTTGCAGCTTCATCTTTCGTTCACACAACTTAGGAATTTTTATGTGTGTTAATTTGTGTTGGGATGCTACGTAACAAGGTGTGATCCAAGTAAAACTTTCCCGTGTAAAATCTGTTTAACTATGTACAATTTTTGGCTAGAAATTTAAAGACATCTGAATGACGAAAACCCTATATACAGTAGGAGACAACTGACTATGCTAAAAATGGCGATGGTGTTATGCTGGATGTATGCATTTATGAACATGGATGTGATGTGGAAAATGATGGTCTTGTCAAGTAATGACAGCCTATGGTGCTTTTGACTTGTATGACCTATCGAAGTATGCAAGGGATGGATGCAATGTTTAATGCAACCTATATTTTTGTATTTTGATTTTTATGAGAATGCATGCAAATGTTTTGGTGATTTTTTTTTTTTTTATGAGAATGTATGGAAAATGCAATTGTTTTTGTGATTTTGATTTTTTTATGAGAATGCATGGAATTGAAATGCAATTGTTTTTGTGATTTTGATTTTTGTTTTTTTTGTTTTTTTTTTTATGAGTATGCATGGAATTGAAATGCAATTGTTTTTGTAATTTTTGATGATGTTATTGTTATGCATGGAATTGAAATGCAAATGTTTTTGTGATTTTGATTTTTGTGTTGTTTTTGTTGATTTTTGAATACTTATGTTGACCAAGCAGTTATGGTAACTCTTGGAGCTTTTGGGTTGACCAAGCGATTGTGGTAATCCTTGGAGCTTTTGTCTTGACCAAAGGGTTTATAGATACCTTTGGGGCATTTAGGGTTTGACCAAGCGATTAAAAAAAATCCCTGGAGCTTTTAGGGTGACCAAGTGATTGTGATAATCCTTGGAGCTTTTTGGGATGACCAAGCGATTGCGATAATCCTTGGAGCTTTTTGGGATGACCAAGAGATTGCGATAATCCTTGGAGCTTTTTGGGATGACCAAGAGATTACGATAATCCTTGGAGCTTTTGGGGATGACCAAGAGATTGCGATAATCCTTGGAGCTTTTTGGGATGACCAAGAGATTGCGATAATCCTTGGAGCTTTTGGGATGACCAAGATTGCGATAATCCTTGGAGCTTTTTGGGATGACCAAGGAGTGTGATAATCCTGGGGCTTTTGGGATGACCAAGCGATTGCGATAATCCTTGGAGCTTTTGGGGATGACCAAGAGATTGCGATAATCCTTGGAGCTTTTGGGATGACCAAGAGATTGCGATAATCCTTGGAGCTTTTTGGGATGACCAAGAGATTGCGATAATCCTTGGAGCTTTTGGTTTGACCAAAGGGTTTATGGACACCTTTGGAGCGTTTGGTTTGACCAAAGGGTTTATGGACACCTTTGGAGCATTTGGTTTGACCAAAGGGTTTATGGACACCTTTGGAGCGTTTGGTGTAACCCATTGGCTCTTCAAGGAATAGAGGTACCCCCAACGTGATGATATTTGTGCACAGGATCTGGCTCTGTAGGAATTGGCACGAATGGATCGGCCTTATGCACAGATAGGAGGGCAAGGTCTGCCTTCGGCACCGATGGTGCTATGATATCTCTCGGGTGGAAGGTGCTCACGATCTTCCCAAAGGAGTGGGATCAACATGTGATGCCAGTGGGTCGGGTCTATGCGCCACTCATGCCCTAGTCTTATGCCTAGTTGGGCCATTAGTTCGTCATGGGTGACAGGGTGATTGTGTCGTCGTGCATGATTGAGATATTCCATCTCAGTTTCATCTTCGTAATCATTGTCGATGATCCAAAGGCCCTCGTTGGCCCCGACAGCTATCTGCGACATGCTAAGCTCATCCGGCTCGAGCAGATTGATGTGGTCCTCATGGGGTTGTTCCGCTCGTTGCGGGGGGACCAGATTTTTTGACAATGGCACAGGCTCGATGGGAGCCTCCAAAGGGAGTAATGTTAGGAGAATTTTGTGATGATCATCCATGGGGACCACCTGTGAATTAATGTTGTCGAACTCGAATGGGTCCCATGGCGCTATTGCATATGCTGACTCGTCTTTGGCGAGAGAATCAGGCTCATCAGAATCTGGTGATTCTGAGATATGGAAGACCTCGTCATCAGGTAGCTCTACAACTAGTGGTTGATCCTCTTTGAGAGGAGTTTCACGTAAGTTGGGCTTTTGGGGCCCCAAAATCTTGGTCTCTACTGACGCTAAGTGCTCTGGTAGTGCATTGCTTGTATCAGGGGATTTGAGCTCCTCCTCTTTGATTTGTTCCCGTTGCAGGTTGTGGGGAACTTGAGGCCTATGGAGGGGTGACAGAATAGCACCCCCCATGCCTTGGTATGGCATTTCATACCGCTCTTCTTCACGCTCAGGTTCCTCAGAGGCTTTTGGAAGAATTTTTGAGGGTGGCCCAGGAACCTGGGTGGGCGCCTGAAGAAGGCACCTGTCATTGTTCTTAGGATTGGCCTCCCGCTCAAGTCTAGGAGGCGTCGAGGGCAATGTTTGATAAGGTCGTAGAGACCTGTCTTGCACCCAGTTGTGTTTCTCATAATGTTTTGTCTTATGCATGCGAGGGGTTGGAGTCTTTTCCTGCATAGTGTGTTGTAACAACTCATCCTCCTGGCGTTGAAGGCACTCTTGATTTAAAAGATATTGTTGCTCTAACTTTTTTTGTTCCAGCTCAAGTATCGTGAGTTGCATCCGACGTGCAATATGCTTGGCAGATTCTAAGATAGTTGGTCCTGTCGTCTCATGTCTAGAAGGCCTAGATGCCTCTCCTAGATATCTATCTCGGTCATGGTGGTCTGAGATCTCTATAGGCCGCCTCCCTCTGTTGGGGGTAGCGGCATTCCCTCGAGGCTTTGGCCTCAATAGGTGATCCTGAAAGCTAGCAATTGCGGAGGCGTATTGCTCCCGCGATGTATATTGTTCTTGAGGAAGATAAGGATTTTCCTCGTGCCCCCTTTCATAAGTGAAAGAGGAACGGGTAGAGTTGGCTCGCCCCGCCTGAGGAGCCTTGTGCTCTGGATTTGTCCTTGTAGGCCTGACAACTAGAGGGGGTGAAGGAGGGATAGTGTAATCATGTGGTTCCTCCCGTCGAACCCTATGTTGACCTAGTGCTTCATTGCATGGTGACCACTCATAGCAAGCATCTAAGGGAGCTCTCCTACAGATGTACCCCTCATGGAAGGGTGTGTGTTGGGTGCTATGCTGAACAGGAGTGCCCCTAAAAGAGGTACCCCTATAGTCCCTTTCTGTTAAGGTGTGGAGGGGACTGCCTTGTGTGTTAGGTCACCAAGGTGGTATGACTAAATCCTGGGGATTGTAACGGAGGTGACTCGTGCTTCTTTGGACATTCTCCACAGCCTCCGCCCATGATTGGGCTTGGCTACGGGTGAGCACCATGACGATGTCTCTCTAAAAACCCTAAAAATTGAAATGAGTCAGATGGGGCCCAAAATTGGTGTGTGCATCCCTCTTATAGTAGATAAGACAAAAATGAAGTTTCAAGTCCTAGCTCTAAATACATTAGGAGATATTGACATCCGAACAACTCAAAAAGTGCAAAAAATGCGTGCCCAATTTTAAAACCTAATTTTGGGGCACTAGATGATGGAATTTGGCCCCAAAAACTAAATTTTTTGGGCAAATAGGATTCTAGGGAATCATATTTGTTTAAAATTATCCCAACTAACTCCCTGTAAAATTTCAAGTCAATCGGAGCTACGGTTGAGAAGTTATGGCCCCGACAAGATGCACTAAAATTTAGAGAAAAATATAAAATTTTCCATATTTTGTTGGATGGTCCTGCATCATTTATGGGCACCTTTGGGGTGCTTTTGGGTTGACCAAAGGGTTCATGGACACCTTTGGAGCATTTTGGGGTGACCAAGCGATTGCGGGAATCCTTGGAGCTTTTGGAGCGAGTGACAAAATGCGTAGATTTTTATCTTTGTTTATGATTTTTTTTATTTTTGATTTTTTTGATTTTTGATTTTTTTTGTCTAAACAGAAAATAGCATACACACACAAGCAATGATTATCTCTTTTAAAGATTAATAGTGTGCCCTAAATCTGGTTTAGTGTGTTTTTGTTGTTTTGTTTTGTTTTTGTAGGTTTTGAAGAACGTTTAAATGCATTATGACGGCTCATATAACTCCCAAAATGGTCGCCCCTTCAATATACCAGCCAAGCCGATATACCAACCTCTCTATATACCCGCCCTTACGAGAGGGAGACTATAGGTACGTGAGAGCAGATGGTACGTGGTACGTAGGCGGTACGAAAGGGGGATTGTCCTGTTAATGGCACCTACCATAGAAGACTTATCCTCGCGCGCATGGGAATCACCCCAGCGACACTCGGTCAACTTTCGTCAGGATTTACGCCTAACAACAATTGACAATCGGGGAATGGATGCAAAGCTAAGCCAAGGTGGTGATGAACCCACCGTTGGTCTTGCTCAAGGGTTGGGGTCTTACGACCAACGCCTTGGTTTAAAATGTAACGTGATGTGTGGGGTTCGTTTTAATTTTGCAAAATTGAAACAGGCAAACGAAAAGAAATCTTTCCCTAAGCCATACAAACTGAAAACCAGAAAATAGAAAAACAGAAATTTGATAGAAGCTGTAAAAACCCCTACCTCTTCTCTGCCTAATCGAAAGTTTCTGATTTGTTCTAAAAATTGCACAGAAATATACTCGTCCCTGGGTGAGGCGAATATCAGAACAGTAATCGTCCCAGGGTGAGACGAATAAAATATTCGTCCCAGGGTGAAACGAATAAAATTCTGTAATCGTCACTTGCAGAGACGAATAAAATTCTGTAATCGTCACTTGCAGAGACGAATAACAGTCTGATGTTGAAAAATAGGTACCTACAAAAAAAACAAGCAATTTTAGATCAGTAAGTTAACCTAAAAAAAAACAGAGGACAGAGGTCCCACCGTGATCGCCATTGAAAGCACGAGATTTCGAAAGCAAAAGGAAAACTATAACTATGCAATATAAGACGAAATGTAACGCTTTAATCCTATGCACAAAAACAAGGAAAGGAGATAAATTGGAAATGAAAGAAAAGATGTAAGGAAATCACAGCCCTCTTTATTCAAATTTCTTATCCTCGGTTACATAGACGTCTCCTCCCTTTTTAGGGGCTAGGAGCGTTAAATTGGTCTTTGTTACAATTTGTGACTTAGTCTTCCTCCTTCCGCATGCCCACGTTTGGAATGGGCGGGCCAAATGTTGCCGCCGCTTGCGTTGGTAAGGTAGACTCCTCGCCTCTCCTCTAATGTCGCAACTCGCACTCAAAGAAACAAACAAGAAAGTCAGAGCACTTTGTGTATGAAAAATAAAAGATGAATCTAACGATGGTTGAAATGAATCTAAATGAAATGAAAAACTTGACAAAAGCATAAAACATGAAACTAAAAGAAATACCACGATTATGAAAGCACAAATCGCCAGTAAGTGAACTAGCAGCACTTCGTCGCTCAAAATGCTCCTTCTCTGTATCTTTTTTTGGGTGAGAAAACTCACCGTTTTTATAGACCCAAGGGGTCTTTTTGAATTAACATGCAAAAGTGTTTCTTTGCATGAATGCTTTTGTTTGTGAAGAGAAGACTTCTTCTTGATCAAGGGCTTCTTAATTGCCTCTGTGCATGTCTTTGCATGTTTTAGCAAAGCTCACTTGCACTCCCATGCAATGAAGGGATAGCTAAGTGGCAAATCTGAGTTGTCTTAAAAAGCTTACTCTCCTTCCCATGCGAGGGAAGGGAAAGTCAATTGGCAGATGTGTGTTGTCAAAAGAACTCACTCGCACTCCTATGTCATGCATGAAAAGCTGAGTGGTAGTTCTGAGTTGTCATGCGCTGAGGTCTGACTTTTTGCTGGTCAAACCTGGCATTCGTCCCACCCCGGAGCGAGCGCTAATAATCGTCCCTGGGTGAAACGAGTACAAATCCATACTCGTCCTTGGGTAGGACGAGTACAAATTCGCACTCGTCCCTGGGTGGGACGAATAAGAAATAAAGTGTCTAAAAGGTGCCAAACTGATTTTTGACTTGTAAAACTGCTGTGTAAGTGGTTAGAACCATTGTTTAACCTCTGGGGGCTACCCTGGGGGCTGTGTGTGTTAATGTGATCAGTGTTTGTAGTCACATAATCGGATTGGTGCTGTTTTGGTGTCTACAGATAGATATTTGAGGATAGGGTTTGGTGCAGATTTGAGGATAGGTTTATGCCAAACCAAAGATAGATATTGAAGATAGAGTTTGGTGCATATTTGAGGACAATTTTATGCTATACTAGAAAAATATTGAGAAGATTTATGCTAAATCGAAGGATTGTATTTAGTGCGGATTTGAGATAGAGCTTTGAAGGTGATAGAGTATAGAGGATGATATCCTCCAATGGATAGAGATCCATTAGCTAGGGCAGTGAGGACAGGTTTCTTCAGTGGATAGATATCCATTAGCCAGAGTAGTGGGGGTAGTAGTTCTTCTAGAAGATCACCAGTCAGAGCTAAGGAGAAAGGAGTTCTCCTATGGATAGATATCCAAAAAATTGATTAGGGGATTGGTGTATCCTTTGGATAAATATCCATAAAAATTGTAATAGGGAAAGGATTCCCAAGAGATTGATTGAGAAAATTTTAGTGAAATATTTTCTCCGTGGAGTAGCCCACATTGGGTGAACCATGTTAAATTGGTGTCTCTATTGTGTGTGGTGATTTGTGCATTGCTTTGATTACTATTGTTGATATTTTTATCTATACATTACATAATATTTATTGGGAAAGAAAAGTAAAAAGTGGTCTTATACTGTTTACCCCTCTTCTCAGTATAAGATTATGTTCTTCAAACCAGATGTATGTGCAATGAATTTATTTACCAAATCATGAGCATGGTAATAACTCAAGGTAATCAAGAATCGATGTGTGTGCAAGTGAGTTAAAAAATTTATATTGAGTAAATTAGGGTTAAACTTGTTATGGAGAAGACCTAGAAGCTAGCTTGTCCTTATGTGTGGTCAAAGGTCTTTTTAAAAGAGACATATCACCATGCATGAGTGTACTCCACTGCCAATCAAGTGTCTATAGTCCTGATGGATATTAGATCCATAGTCCAAGAATTTGATCTCTAAGTTTTGAGGATGACTACCTAACCGTATGAATGGAAATTGTTAGAAATATTGAGAAGCAATATTGAACCAAGAAACTAGATATGCAAAGCATTACTAAGAAGATCAAGAACTGATTGATTATTCCATGGGATCAACTTTGTATAAATAGCAAAGTTGATCAATGTGAGCCGTTGGATTACAACAACTCAACAAATCTGAACTAGTCTAAACTAAGAGTTCACCTACCTCATGGAAGAGTGGTAACTCAAGTTAGACTATCCTAGTAGAACTTAAGAGAACTAAAGATTTATTCTAACACCCCCCTTAAGTGATACTAGGGGTGAAAGTAACAATAGGAGATGAGTCCCGACAACAAGGCCTGATGAGGTACTCATGTACAATACTGGTGCTACCCAAAAAAATGAGTCCCGACAATATGGCCTTATTAGGTACTCATGTACAATGAACTTACATTTTGGAGAGATGGTGAAAAACCACATGGGAAAAAACCATCTTCCAAGAAGAAGAAGAAGAAGAAGAAGAAGAGTGGAGAGGTGAAAACCTCTATGCATCCTTCTAATGCAACTGCCTTATCCCAAGTTTCTCACGCAACTGAATGTAACGTGGAGAAGCAAAGGACTTGGTGAAGATGTCTGCAATTTGATTTTCTATGGGAATATACTCCAAGCTTAGATCCCCTTGTTGAATATGCTGCCGAATGAAGTGCATGTGAATCTCAATGTGCTTGGTGCATTGATGCTCAACTGGATTGCGAGCAATATGAATTGTGCTCTGATTGTCACACCAAAGGGTAATAGGTTGGTCATGGAAAAAACCAAATTCCCTTAGTATCTGATGAAGCCAAAGAGCTTCCTGACTGGCCAAAACTGTTACCTTGTATTCTGCTTCTATAGATGATAATGCTACTGCTTGTTTTTTTTTGCATGACCAAGCAATAGGTGAAGAACCAAGACAAAAAACATAGCCAGAGGTGGAACATCTATCTTCAACTGAACCTGCCCAATCAGAATCTGTGTAACCAATGATATCCATGGATCCACCCTCATATAAGAGCCCAAAGTGAGTGGTTCCCTGCAAGTAGCGGAGGATTCTCTTTGTTGCTTGCCAATGGCTGAAATGAGGTTGATGGGAGAATCTAGATATTAAGCCAACAACATAGGAAATATCTGGGTGAGTATGAGTGAGGTACAATAGACTTCCTACAAGCTGTCTGTAGAGAGTAGCATCACATGGAGGGGATTTGCAGGAAGTAGTTAGAGTGACTCCAGACTGAAAGGGTGTGGAAGAAGGCTTGCAATCAGTCATCTTAAACCACTGAAGAAGATCTAGAGTATATTTCTATTGACATAATGAAATTCCTGCATCTGTTTGAGTTATCTGAAACCCAAGGAAGTAATGAGCTAAACCCAGATCAGCCATCTCAAATTTCTCAGAAAGGGAGTCTTTGATAGTCTGGATGTGAGAAATGGCACTACCAGTGAGTAGTAGATCATCAACATAGAGAACAAGTATGGTGATGTTTTCTTCATCTCTCCAAATGTAGACTGTTGCATCAGACTCACAATGAGAAAATCCTGAGGAAAGAAGGAAGGAGTCCATTTTTTCATACCAAGCTCTAGGAGCTTGTTTGAGACCATAGAGAGATTTCCTTAGTCTACAAACAAGGGAGGAGTCTTGAATAAATCCAACAGGTTGTTCCATAAATATTTCCTCTTTTAAGTCACCATGTAAGAAAGCACTTTTAACATCCATCTGAAAAACTGGCCACTTTTGGGAAGCAACAAGTGCAAGTACCAGCCTAACAGAATCCATTTTTGCAACTGGTGCAAAGGTTTTAGAATAATCAATGCCTTCAATTTGTGAAAAACCTTTAGCTACCAAGCGAGCTTTGTGTTTGTCAATTTTTCCATCAAGTCCATACTTAGTTCTATAAATCCATTTACAATGAACCAATTTTCTTCCTTTAGGTAGAGGGACTAGATCCCAAGTTTTATTTTTGATTAAGGAAGAAAATTCATTCTCCATGGCATCATCCCATTCTTTTATACCAGTTGCTTCTTTGAAGGATTGAGGATCTGTGGAAATGGACTGACAGACAAGACCAGAACCCATGGAGTGGCTTAATCTGGATGATGGAAGATCTTGGATGTAAGGAGTGGCCTCTTGAACTATGGTGTGGGCCCATTTTGGCATTGTGGAAGGAGTAATGGGTGTGGCAGGACTTTGAGTTGGAGTTTGAAGTATAGGATCCTCATTTTGGTCATCTATCTCAAGGATGGGATCTTCATTATATTGAGGCTCAAATATTGGAGATGGCTCGAGAGAATTAATGTTGGAAGAAGATGATTGAGGATCTTTATAAGGGAATGTTTCATCAAATTGAACATTTCTATGAAAAAAGACCTCATGAGTTGTGGGATCAAGGAGCCTGTAGGCTTTCATTTCCTCACAATAACCAACAAAGATAAGTTGCTTGCTTTTTTGTCTAGAGCCTTCCTCTTTTTCTTTGGGATGTGTGCCCAAGAAGTACACCCAAAAACTTTGAAAAAAGAGACATCAGGTTTTGAGCCAGTCCATGCTTCCTTAGGAGTCAAATGGCCAAGAGCTTTATGAGGTGTGCGGTTTTGAATATAATTTGCATAGTTAATTGCCTCAGCCCAAAAAACTATTGGAAGATCTCTTGAGTGGAGCATACAGTTTGCCATTTCTTTTAAAGTTCTATTTTTCCTTTCTGCAATGCCATTTTGTTGTGGATTATGGGAGACTGAATGTTGATGAATTATGCCATGAGTTGAGAGAAATATGGAGAACTCATTACTGAAGTATTCCCCCCATTATCTATACGAATTTGCTTGATTTTGCAAGTGGCTTGATTTTCAACTAAGGCCTTGAAGATTTTGAAGTGGGATAGAACATCACTTTTGTATTTTAGAAAGTAGACCCAAGTTCTTCTTGAAAAATCATCAATGAAGGTTAAGGCATATTTTGCTCCTTTGAAAGAAGGCTCTGGGAAGACCATCAAGTCACTATGGATTAACTCTAGAGGGGATGAGGCTCTTTGAGAACCACTTGGGTGAAAAGGATCTTGATGTTGCTTTCCAAGAGCACATCCAGGACATACTCCATCAATAGAAGAGACTTTTGGCAACCCTGTTACCATTTCATGAGTATTCAACTCCTTTAGATAGCTATAACTGAGATGTCCAAACCTTTCATGCCAAATTTTGCTTTCAAGATCTCCATGTGCAACAAAACAGGAGGCCCCATCTGAATTTTTGAATCCCTTGAAGTGAAATAGGTGAGTGTTATGATCAATATCTCCTTTTGCTATGAGAGAGTGTGGTTCTTGAAAGTCTCTTATCTCAACTCCTATTGGTGAAAATAGAACTATTTTACCCTTTGCAGAAGTACAAATATGATATATGGAGAGGATATTTGTAGCTATATTTGGGACATAGAGAACATTATTGATATAACCACCATCAATGGATATGTCACCTTTTCCTTTGACCGGGATAAAGGATGAGTCACCAACTTCTATGCTACAAGTTGAGCTTGAGGAGATTGAAGTGAATGACTCATGTGAAGAAGTCATATGATGAGTTGCCCCTGAATCTAGAACCCAATATTTTGATGAAGTTTTTATAGCTTTGCCTTGAACATTTAAGGCTTTTCCTATCTGCTTCTTAATGTCTATTTTGTGATCCTTCATTGTTGCCTCTAGTTGTTGTAGTCTTTTCCAACATTTGTTCACAGAATGACCATCCTTTTTGCAATGTGTACAAGTTATAGGGCCTCTTTCTTTCTTTTTGAATTTTTCTTTAGTGGAGGTGGATGCTACTAATGCTTTTGAGGAAGAGGGAGAGATCTCATATTTTGCAAGTTTCGTTTCCTCTCTAGTTAGCCTATCACAAAACTCCTCTAAAGAGGGCATTTTAAAACTTGTACCAAGTGCATATTTTGTAGACAAAAAGGTGGTTGCAAAAATTTGAAATACTCCATTTAACTTAGAAAGAATAAGATAGATGCATTCTTCTTCTATTTTATTCTTGCCACTACATTTTAATTGAGTGAGGACTTCTTTAAATTTGGTGAGAAAGTCAACAATATTGTTGAAGTCTTCAGGAGATAATGTTGTTAACTCTGCCTCTAGCTGCATTGACCTTATTTGATCCACTTTACCAAACAAGTTCTTTAGTTTCTGCCAACTCTCAAATGGAGTTTTACATTCTAAAATGTGAAACCATAAGCTTTCATTTACATTTGTGCTTATAATACCCATTGTTTCATACATCTTCCCTTTATGAACAAATATTTCATATTCCTTTTCAAATTTAGGTTGCTTCTCTTCTAGCAAGTGTGTGAGCCCTTTTTGAGAAATGAGATTTAATATTTTTGGTTTCCATGTGTGATAGTTATGAGGGGTGAGTGGGTCAATTGTATTCATTTTTCCAAAGAAAAAAACTGTAGTGAACCAATATTCCCCCCTTTAACTGCAAGAAACTTTTAGAGAAGACAATGATGCACCCCCTTTAATGAGTGTGGTGCAAGAAATCAGCACCAGTAGAAAACCCCTTTTGAATCAAGGTAGCAAAAGCCAGACCTTTATACCGAACTCTTCAATTTACCCACCCTTACGTGAGGGAAACTATAAGTAAATGAGGAGAGTGATACATGGAACATAGGTGATTTGAAACAAGAATAACCTTCCAGACCTTTATACCGAATCTTCTCAATGACCCACCCTTACGTGAGGGAGACTATAGGTATATGAGGAGAACGATACGTGGAACATAGGTGATTATTAAAATATTTTGGCCAAATTTTGAGGTGCTTTTATGAGAATATTCTTGATTATGTTTGCTTTCTTGAATGTTCATATGATCAAGTGTTTAGAGAACCCACAAATATTCAACTAGAACATGTTGAAAGAGTGAGATGCAAGCAACAACATTAAGTGGCCAAGAGAGTGCCACAAAATGACTCCACCACCAAATTGTCCTCCAATTTTTGCCCACACAAGGAATGCAGTAGTAGCAAAAAAGAACTCCCCTGAACAAAGCCAAAGACAAGATAGGTGCAAGCAGCACCAATAACCCCCTGATTGAAGTCTTCAAAAATAGGTGCAAGAAGTAGCACCACCAAAAAACCCCCCAGAGAAATTTTATTTATGATCTTACAAGGATATCGATCACTTAAAATTGCCTTTTTATAGTAGGCAGAAAAATAGTGAGAGGGGCTCAAAAAGGAGTTTTTTATTACAATAATATTTTAAAGTTATGTAGGAAAAGTAAATTACAATTTGTATATCAAAGTAACACTAAATGGAATATTTTATCCCTTGCAAAAAAATAGTAGTATATACTTTTGTTTTTCCTTGTTGACAACAACACAAGCCTCTACTACACTAGTAGTGCCACTGATTTTAGCCTCACTACGATTAGAAAACCACATGCATCCTCATTTGGAGAATATAGGCAGTTCCTCTAAAAAAATCATAGGTAACTTCCTCTAAAAAATCACAGGCAACATGATAGGTAGTGTCCTATGGAAAAAGTATAGGCAACGTTTTCGTGGCAGTGTCTTTGGAGGAAAAATATTTTCCTTTATGGAAAACACATTCAATAGTAGAGTAGTGTCCTTTGAGAAAAACCAAGGCAGCATCATTCATGGAAAATATAGGTAGTTTCATTCATAGCAAACACAGTCATTTGTTGAGATAGCTAGTGTCCTTCATGGCGTCAGTCTTCTAAACCTACACAGTCAACAAAAAAAATAGAGCATGTGTCCCTTTACACCAATTGTGAAAGGAAACACTTGTTTGCTATAGCTTAGGGACCACTCAAGCCACAATTTGGGATTTTTATAAATAAGGAATGAGCAAAGTGATAGCCTGAAGGCTATTTAGAAAACCTGATGTACGTTGGGAAACTAGCCACACACGATTTTGATTGCCAAGTGGAAGGAAGCACTATTTGGAACTGCGACTATGACATGGTGATGTATAATTAAAATGTGCCAATAAAAACTATAATTATGCATAAAAAAGATGTGTTACAAATTAACACCTTGTAATGAATGGAATGCACCAATTTTAGGGAATAATTCTTCACATAAGTCATCGTTAAACCCGTAGACGATCGAGAATTCAACATGATAAAATGCATGACTTTGCAGGTATTTTTCCCTTGGAATTACACTCATTAGTCATGGATATTTTCAACTTCAGATAGCATTGTGACATCACTTCGCTTGGTATGAAGAACACAAGCTTATACTGAGAGGGGGGTGAACAGTATAAGACCACTTTTTACTTTTCTTCTCAAATCAATATTATGCAGTGTATAGATAGCAATATCAATAGCAATAATCAAAGCAATGCACAAAACACCACACACAATAGAGACACAAATTTAACGTGGTTCACCCAATGTGGGCTACCTCCACAGAGAAAATATTTCTTCTAAATATTTCTCAAATGATCTCTTGGGAATCCTTCCCAAATTACAATGTTTATGGACCTCGGTCCAAAGGAGATGTTGATCCCCTAATCTCAAGTTCGTGGATCTCTTCCACAGGAGAACTCTTTCCCCTTCTGCTCTGGCTAGTGATCTTCTAGAAGACTCTGTCTCTATGTTGCACTGATTGGTGGATCTCTCTCCACTTGAAGACTTCTCACTCAGATCTTGTCTTCAATTGTCCTGGCTGTTGGATCTCTATCCACTGAGACTCTATCCTCTATACTCTGTCACCTCCAAAGCTCTGTCTCAATACTGTACCAAACACAGTTCAGTCGGTCTAGCACAGTTCTGCTCAATCTCTTGCACTAAACACAGTACAATCGGTCTAGTACAATTTTTCTCAATAGGTTCACTCAGAACCTGCTCAAATATGCTCAACAGGTTCACACAAAACCTGTCTAAATCTGCTCAACAGGTTCACACAAAACCTATCTAAATATGCTCAACAAATCCTCTCTAGGACTTGCTCAAATATGCTCAATAAGTCCTCTCTTGGACTTGCTCAAATATGCTCAATAAGTCCTCTCTTGGACTTGCTCAAATATACTCAATAAGTCCTCTCTTGGACTTGCTCAAATCTGCTCAATAAGTCCTCTCTTGGACTTGCTCAAATATTCTTAGCAAGCTTTCACAAAAGCTTAACTCAAAACAGTCCACAAGCCTTCTCAAAGACTTGTCTCAAATATGCTTAACAAGCTCACACAGAACTTGTTCAATCTCATAGAATCATAAAGAGAATTGTTAGAGACTCAATATGTTCTATACTCAAAGTACAATCAATATCTCAATTCAATATCATAGAAGCATAAAGAGAATTGTTAGAGACTCTATATGTTCTATACTCAAATCCCAATCTCAACTTAATAGAAGCATAAAGAGAATTGTTAGAGACTCAATATGTCCTATTCTTAAATCTCAATCTCAACTCAAATCAATCTCATAGAAGCATAAAGAGAATTGTTAGAGACTCTATATGTTCTATACTCAAATCCCAATCTCAACTCAATAGAAGCATAAAGAGAATTGTTAGAGACTCAATATGTCCTATTCTTCAATCTCAATCTCAACTCAAATCAGAATATAGAATAGTTTGTTTTATGGAACTTGAACAACCATTTCACACATCCACTTGACTAGGCTTAACCAACTCAACTCAACCAATCACATCAAGGAACAACCCTTTCTCACAAACCCTAGTTCAAGCATGTATCAACCAACTCAAAATGTTTCCAACAATGCTTTATCTCAAGTCTCACATAACAATGATACTCATGTTCTTTTCTAGATCATGTTCAAGTTCATTTCATCATCAATGGGCTTCAACAACAATGCTAATGAAACAAGGTTTAAATACAACTCACAAATCAGAAAACCTTGAAGCATTCAACCAACCATCTTCACAAAGGAAACTTCAATTAATCCTTTTCACTCCAATGATATTTCAGAAATCAACCACCACAAACAATCAATAGGAGAATGTGCCCATACCTTTTTGATGCCAATAAGTTGTCCACAAAATCTGCCACACTTAATCACAACTTTCCTTTTCAATATTAATAAGGGTTAGTGGTCTTTTAAATAATCACAATAAAAGCATAACTTAATTTACACCCTTTTCACTCCAACTTCATAAACACATCCACCAAAGTCTATTTTAATAAAAACCCTTATTAAAAATAACCCACAATAAATCTCTCAAAATCACTTTAACAACAACTCCTTATTTCTCCTAAAATCAATTCTCCATTTCCATAAAAATAAAACATAAATCAAATATGCTTTTGCAATAATAATCACAACCCTAATGATAAAATTTAATTCCCATTAAATACCTTATAACTCCAAACTTTAGGGCTAATAAAAATTATTAAAGGCAAAAACGTAAATACCTCTCAAGGGGATTCGAACCCCCGTCCGCCACACACCGTGAGCATCTTAGCCATGGCTAAGATTCCAACCGAGCCAAAGCGCTCATTGGAAAAGCAAAGGCCAAAAGGGCCTTTAATCTTCCTTCGCCTATCGCAAAGGACAAAGCGCCAAAGCGCTTCCCACACGCTGTCGTCAAGGGGATTCGATCCTTGATATTTGCGCTGCCCATAGTCTTAGAAAAATCGATACGCCAATGCGCCATGCCTCATACCACATTTGAGATTTCCAAATCATTGTGCTTTCTTCTATGCTTCCTTTTCAACAATTCGCACGAGCTCTTTCGAATTCCAAGGCAATTAACACACGAGAGCAAGGATGATTATTTGGTTTAATTGCCACCCCTTTATATAGTGTTTAATAACACTTTGAAGACGTCGATGAGAAATATTAAAATTGTATTTGCATGATGACGTCGATGGGAAACTTTCCATTTAAATTTGAATTTAAATTTTAAATAATTAAAATTTAAACCAAACATTAAAACTCAAATAACTCCATCATCGGGGCACCTTTTTCGATGAAACGAAAGCCCAATGTGGGTTTTAAGAAAAACCCAGATCAAATATGTTATCCATGGTTTTAAATAAAACCTTTTATTTTCCTTGCCTTGGTTTTCACAAAAACCCTTCATAGATCCTTTTGACATTTATTGCTCTATTGACATCAATGACAACATTTCAGCTTAGGGACTCAAAATGTCCAACAATCTCCCCCTTTGTCATTGATGGCAACCCAAATCCTTTTACTGAATTCTGACCTTCTTTTCTGCTCCCCCTGGGGCTTTGCTCCCCCTGGCTCAATGCTCTCTTAGATATCAAATCTCTCCTCATATCCAAAAACTCTCCCCATAATACACAAATCTCTCCCCCTTTGACATCAATGGCAAAGGGTCACCTTTGGGGCTCGGGGCTAAGAAATAAGCCTCTTAGCTTAGCCCCTCCCCCACCTCCACATGAGGTGGTTAATTCTAGGGTGGGAGTATTTCTACTCCCCGAAAGCATTGTTCTCTGCCTTTGTCTTTTCCTTTTTCTTTTTGCTGAATTCTCTCACTATTTCTTTTCGAGTCATCATCCCTATTCTTGTTCTCATCCATGTTCTTGTACCTATTCTTGTTCTCATTCTTTTCTGAGTCTCTTTTCTTTTCTGAGTCTTTGTTCCTATTCATCTTCTTATTTCTGTTCATGTTCCTGTTCCTGTTCTTGTTCCTATTCATATTCCTGTTCTTGTTCATGTTCATATTCCTGTTCCTGTTCATACCTATTTTTGGAATATTTTCTCTACACCATATTGCTATGTGACCATCATTATTGCACTTATAACACTTAATGTTATTATTCCTTGGATGTGCAATAGTCTTAGGATTTCTCCTGGTGAAGCCATATCCTCTTCTATCATGAATCCTGCAATTTATTGCCTTATGACCAAACTCATTACATGAATAACAATATCCTTGGAAAAGTTGTTCTCTTCCATATACCTGTCTTTCATGTGTCCTGCACTGTGAAGCCATGTGCCCAAACCTGTGACATGAGAAGCATCTCCCATTGAAGCTTCCTTGCCTAGACCTCATTGGTCTCCTATTATGATTGTTGTTCCATCTGTATCTTCTTTGCCCATTGTCCCTGTTGGACTCACTGCAATCTGACTCATCCTTAGAAGTTTCACTTTCACTTACATCTGAGAATCCCTCTTCTGAAGTATCTTCTTCTGATGTTGTTTCTTCTTCTTCAAGACTTGAAGTAGACTTTGCCTTTTCCTGTTTCTTTCCAAAACCTAGACCTGTTGAACATGATGTTCTTTGTTGTCCATGAATGAACTTATCCAAGTTCTTAGAGCTATTTGTGAAACTCTTCATCTTGATCTTGGAGTCCTGTAAATATTTCTTTAGAGTAGCCACTTCTTGTGCTAACTTCTCACATTCCAAGATTTTTGCTTCTAACTTTTCTCTGAACTTACTTGCCTTGGCCTTTGACTTCTCTAAGTCCTCTATGAGCAATAATATTTCTTCATCACATTCTTGAAACTGACTTTCAAGCTTAGAGTGTTGCTTTCTTACCTTCTTCACTATGTCAAGAGCATAGATAAGTTCACCTTTGAGATCATAACCATTCTCTATTGAGTAGTCCTCTATTTGTTTGCCTTTGTCCATATCATTTCTTTCTTTTGACTTGCTTTCTATAGGATCACTCAATTCTTTATCTTCTAAAGCCATTAGAAGATTCTCATTTGATCTATCAAGTGCATCTTCAAAATCATCATCACTGAAACTATAACCATCTCTTGTGCAATCATCTTCAAGGTGTCCAAATTTACCACATCTAAAACACTTGAGAATAACTGGAGTCTTTTTCTTAACTTGATATTTTTCCTTAACCATGAACAAGACTTCATCTCTATCATTGTCTGAAAAGCTAGCATCACTATCAATTTGGTACTTACTTGGATTATCCACATAGTAGCTTCTCTTTTGCCTTTGGAAAAACTTCTTCCCTTGTCTGTTTTGTCCATCCCTATTTTTCTTTTGGTACCTATAATTTTTAGATTCCCTGTACCTGTGATCCTATTTTTCTTCATCATTGTTGATCTTTGGCTCTTTGCATTCTATTGCAAAATGTCCAAACTTACCACAATTAAAGCATTTGATAGATCTCATATCTATTGGTCTTTTGAACCCTTTATCTCTTCTACCATAGTTAGCTTCTTCATCACTAGAAGATTCATTGCTTGATTCTGTCTTCTTACCCTTTTTCTTATTGTCCACTTTGAATGCAACTTCTTTTGGAGGAATAGGATCTTTTGTTCTTATCTCAAAAGTTGTAAGCATACCAAGCAAAGCATTTCTTGTTAGATTATCACTATCAATTGATGTTTCTATGGCAGAAACTTTTTCACTATACCTTTTTGGAAGAGTCCTCAAGATCTTGTCGCAAGCATCAGATTCATCAACCTTCATTCCAAGACCTTTCATCTCATGTATAAGTTCATCAACCTTGTTGAGATAGTCATGAATGCTTTCATCATCCCTCATTCTTAGATTCTCAAATTCTCCTTTGAGATTTCTGATCTTTGCTTTCTTGACACTTTTATCTCCTTCATATATGGTTTGCAAGAGTTCCCACATATCTTTTGTTGTTTTGCATTCCATTACCTTCATAGATTTTGATCTATGTAATCCTCTTATAATTGCATTCATAGCTCTTGAATTTGCATGCATGAGAAACCTACCTTCCTTATCTGTAGGAGGATTAATTTCTGAATTGTACCCAAATTCCACTGCATCCCAAACTTCATTGCCAAGTGCCATCAGGTGAAATCTCATCAGCACACACCAATATAGGAAGTCACTTCCATCAAATACTAGTACTGTATTATTGAAGACCTCATTATTTTGATCCTTTTGATCCATTGTGTTCTTAGACCACTTTTCCTTCAAGTTGTCAAACTCTTCTGAAGGAACCCGCTCTGATACCAATTGAAGAACACAAGCTTATACTGAGAGGGGGGTGAACAGTATAAGACCACTTTTTACTTTTCTTCTCAAATCAATATTATGCAGTGTATAGATAGTAGTATCAATAGCAGTAATCAAAGCAATGCACAAAACACCACACACAATAGAGACACAAATTTAACGTGGTTCACCCAATGTGGGCTACCTCCATAGAGAAAATATTTCTTCTAAATATTTCTCAAATGATCTCTTGGGAATCCTTCCCAAATTACAATGTTTATGGACCTCGGTCCAAAGGAGATGTTGATCCCCTAATCTCAAGTTCATGGATCTCTTCCACAGGAGAACTCTTTCCCCTTCTGCTCTGGCTAGTGATCTTCTAGAAGACTCTGTCTCTATGCTGCACTGACTAGTGGATCTCTCTCCACTTGAAGACTTCTCACTCAGATCTTGTCTTCAATTGTCCTAGCTACTGGATCTCTATCCACTAAGACTCTATCCTCTATACTCTATCACCTCCAAAGCTCTATCTCAATACTATACCAAACATAGTTCAGTCGGTCTAGCACAGTTCTACTCAATCTCTTGCACTAAACATAGTACAATCGATCTAGTACAATTTTTCTCAATAGGTTCACTTAGAACCTGCTCAAATCTACTCAACAGGTTCACACAAAACCTATCTAAATCTGCTCAACAGGTTCACACAAAACCTGTCTAAATATGCTCAACAAATCCTCTCTAGGACTTGCTCAAATCTGCTCAATAAGTCCTCTCTAGGACTTGCTCAAATCTGCTCAATAAGTCCTCTCTTGGACTTGCTCAAATCTGCTCAATAAGTCCTCTCTTGGACTTGCTCAAATCTACTCAATAAGTCCTCTCTTGGACTTGCTCAAATATTCTTAGCAAGCTTTCACAAAAGCTTAACTCAAAATAGTCCACAAGCCTTCTCAAAGACTTGTCTCAAATCTGCTTAACAAGCTCACATAGAACTTGTTCAATCTCATAGAATCATAAAGAGAATTTTTAGAGACTCAATATGTTCTATACTCAAAGTACAATCAATATCTCAATTCAATCTCATAGAAGCATAAAGAGAATTGTTAGAGACTCAATATGTTCTATACTCAAAGTACAATCAATATCTCAATTCAATCTCATAGAAGCATAAAGAGAATTGTTAGAGACTCTATATGTTCTATACTCAAATCCCAATCTCAACTCAATAGAAGCATAAAGAGAATTGTTAGAGACTCAATATGTCCTATTCTTAAATCTCAATCTCAACTCAAATCAATCTCATAGAAGCATAAAGAGAATTGTTAGAGACTCTATATGTTCTATACTCAAATCCCAATCTCAACTCAATAGAAGCATAAAGAGAATTGTTAGAGACTCAATATGTCATATTCTTCAATCTCAATCTCAACTCAAATCAGAATATAGAATAGTTTGTTTTATGGAACTTGAACAACCATTTCACACATCCACTTGACTAGGCTTAACCAACTCAACTCAACCAATCACATCAAGGAACAACCCTTTCTCACAAACCCTAGTTCAAGCATGTATCAACCAACTCAAAATGTTTCCAACAATGCTTTATCTCAAGTCTCACATAACAATGATACTCATGTTCTTTTCTAGATCATGTTCAAGTTCATTTCATCATCAATGGGCTTCAACAACAATGCTAATGAAACAAGGTTTAATTACAACTCACAAATCAGAAAACCTTGAAGCATTCAACCAACCATCTTCACAAAGGAAACTTCAATTAATCCTTTTCACTCCAATGATATTTCAGAAATCAACCACCACAAACAATCAATAGGAGAATGTGCCCATACCTTTTTGATGCCAATAAGTTGTTCACAAAATCTGCCACACTTAATCACAACTTTCCTTTTCAATATTAATAAGGGTTAGTGGTCTTTTAAATAATCACAATAAAAGCATAACTTAATTTACACCCTTTTCACTCCAACTTCATAAACACATCCACCAAAGTCTATTTTAATAAAAACCCTTATTAAAAATAACCCACAATAAATCTCTCAAAATCACTTTAACAACAACTCCTTATTTCTCCTAAAATCAATTCTCCATTTCCATCAAAATAAAACATAAATCAAATATGCTTTTGCAATAATAATCACAGCCCTAATGATAAAATTTAATTCCCATTAAATACCTTATAACTCCAAACTTTAGGGCTAATAAAAATTATTAAAGGCAAAAACGTAAATACCTCTCAAGGGGATTCGAACCCCCGTCCGCCACACACCACGAGCATCTTAGCCATGGCTAAGATTCCAACCGAGCCAAAGCGCTCGTTGGAAAAGCAAAGGCCAAAAGGGCCTTTAATCTTCCTCCGCCTGTCGCAAAGGACAAAGCGCCAAAGCGCTTCCCACACGTTGCCATCAAGGGGATTCGATCCTTGATATTTGCGCTGCCCATAGTCTTAGCAAAATTGATATGCCAATGCACCATGCCTCATACCACGTTTGAGATTTCCAAATCGCTGTGCTTTCTTCTCTTCTTCCTTTTCAACAATTCGCACGAGCTCTTTCGAATTCCAAGGCAATTAACACACGAGAGCAAGGATGATTATTTGGTTTAATTGCCACCCCTTTATATAGTGTTTAATAACACTTTGAAGACGTCGGCGGAAATATTAAAATTGTATTTGCATGATGACGTCGATGGGAAACTTTCCATTTAAATTTGAATTTAAATTTTAAATAATTAAAATTTAAACCAAACATTAAAACTCAAATAACTCCATCACTCGAGGCACCTTTTTCGATGAAACGAAATCCCAATGTGGGTTTTAAGAAAAAACCAAGATCAAATATGCTGTCCATGGTTTTAAATAAAACCTTTTATTTTCTCCTACCTTGGTTTTCACAAAAACCCTTCATAGATCCTTTTGACATTTATTGCTCTATTGACATCAATGACAACATTTCAGCTTAGGGACTCAAAATGTCCAACATAGTATTAAATGTGCTTCATCGTGTTGAGGTGAGGCTAGAAACAAACCACCAAGTTTGCTACAGAAAGTGTATGATAGGCGGTAGAGAGGTGCTCCACGATGGATGCCAAGGTGAACGCTTGAGTTGCAGGATCTGTCAAGGTAGAAACAACCTAAAAAGCTATGTCTTATAGATGAGCACGATGTCAGTGGGAGTATTTTTAGCAATTACGAAGTAGGAGCCTAAGGATTGCCCACTTAATGGCGTTCGATGAGAGAACATTTCATCACACCAAAAAAAACTTAATAGATCCAAAGATGTTACGTCCATAAAAAAGGCTTTAGATGGAGTCTTTTCACTGCTATAAATATTAATGAGAGAGGGTAGTGTCTAAAGAAAATAGTTAGCACCACACACAAGGGGAGGTAGCAAACAGTAGCTGCTCCTCCATAATGTCCTTCAATAATAGCAATGAAATAATAGCACCTTGCTTAATGCTTCATAATAAAATGATCTATATGAAATATAGGTGCTTAAACACAATATGGGAGTATAGATAAAAAAAATGAATTTTTTTTAACAACTTAAAATAAGCTGAAATAGTCAGAGAAGACTTATCCAAAAATAGAGGACAAGCTAAACCAGATCTATGAAAAGTAGAATGTTGCAAAAAACTAGCCCGGCTCTGATACCATGTTAGAAATATTGAGAAGCAATATTAAACCAAGAAACTAGATATGCAAAGCATTAATAATAAGATCAAGAATTGATTGATTATTCCATGGGATCAACTTTGTATAAAAAGAAAAGTTGATCAATGTGAGTCGTTGGATTACAACAACTCAACAAATCTGAACTAGTCTAAACTAAGAGTTCACCTACCTCATGGAAGAGTGGTAACTCAAGTTAGACTATCCTAGTAGAACTTAAGATAACTAAAGATTTATTCTAATAAAAATGTAGTTTATCCTTACAACTTGAGGATCTGTGGTGTGTGATGTGTAAAATATTTGGAGTTTTGGAGATTTTACCCTACTCTTTATTTTATTTGTAACTTGTGATAGTAGTGAAAACTACTATTTTTTTGGACTATGTGCATGATGGGACAATCAAGGAATACCCTTTTCACTTTGAGGTACAACCCAAGTATGGTGTTATCCATCTTTGACATAATATTTTTTAAAATATGTGATTGTGTTTGGTTCAATAATGTTTAGATTCAATTCCCAAAACTCAAGATTTTCTTAGTGAAATGTGTGTTGGTCTTAAAGAAAACTCGATGTGTATTTGGAGGTTGCTTAAAACACTAAGAGTGGTTGAGTGACTGAAAACACCTAGGGATTATGGAAGTGTGGCTTTGCAAAAGATAATTTGACTTTATGGCATGGTGCAATGAAATGGATGATGACTTTGAGGGTGCCCTTGATTAAGGCAAAAAAACTATATTGGACCAATTATTATCCGAACTAAATAAATGACCCCTAAAATATGAAATGTAATGTATGAAGATGATGGTGAAAGTAATGTATGAAATGTGGTTTGTGGAATGAAATATGTGCAATGTAATATGTGAAATGCAATGTGTGAAATGAGATGTGTGTAATGCAAAGTTGTGAAATGAAATGTGTGCAAATGAAATGTATGCAATGCAAATGTTTGAAATGCAAATTTTGCTTTTGTGTAATAGCCATGTATATATAAATTATATTAAGCATAGAATTATCTCAAGTGGATGGAATTAAGTGGTTCCAGCTCTTAAAATCCTTCCATACTGGAAAAACTATAGGTTCCTTTACCCATTTTTTGAGTGATAATGTATGGACCTATCCAATTAGCTATAAATTTATGACAAAGATGTGGTAATGCATTGGTGTTTTGTCGATTCTATTTAAGAACAAGATCTTCTACTTGGAATGCACATATATGACCTTGAGTATTGTAAGCATGCTTTAGGTGGTCTTGATAAACTTGTAAGTGCTCTAAAGCATTGACTTGCTTCTCATAAAGAAGTGTGAGTTGGTCAAGATGTGCTTGTATAGCAGTATCATAATCTATGAATTCTTGCAATGAAATTTACAATGAGAGGATCTCAAGCTCAAGAGGTATGATTTATTTGGCTCCATAGACCAATGAAAATGGTGTTGCCCCATTAGGCATGTAGGTGCTTGTTAGATAAGCCCATAATGCCAAGGGGATTTGAGTATGCCAATATCTATGATTTTTGTTGACTAGTTTCTTGAGAATAGCAATTAAGGTCTTGTTGGTAGCCTTAGCTTGTCCATTTTCTTGTGGATAGTAAGGAGTCGAGAAACTATGTTGGATATTATATTTCTCACAAAGTGCTCAAAAATCCTTATTTTTGAAATACTTGCCATTGTTAGAGATTATTTTTGACGGAATACCAAAACAATAGATAATATGATGAGTATAAACTCAATAATTCTTGTTTCCATCATATTGGTTAAAGAATTTTCCTCAAACCACTTTGTAAAGTATTTGGTGGTTATGATGATGAATGTCTATTATCCTAAGGAAGGAGGTGAGATTTTTCCAATAAAATAAATACCCCATTGTGAAAAGGGCCAAAGGCTTTGAATAGGTTGTAATGCTTGTGATGGTACATGAGTTAAATTATCATGTTGTTGATATTGATGACAATGCTTGACATAAGTGCAATAGTCTCATTCCATGGTGGGACAATAGTAAAACATGCATAGAATACACTTTGCAATGGCCATTCCACTAAAATGACCACCACAAGTACCATCATGAGATTTAGCTATGACTCTTTGTGCCTTTGCAGAATTGAGACAACAAAGGAGAATTCTATTATAACCACATCTATAAAACACATCCCCAAGAGAGTAAAATGAGCTACCTTTTGCTTGAAAGTACATTTATCAGTTTATGACATGTCTAATTAGAGTTATCCAAACTTGAGAAAGGCTATTATTTGGTTTGACGAAGGCTCATATGGTTTCGAATGGATAAAGCAAACATTTTTTTCATCCTTAGATCCAGTATGGATAATTGTAGATTTAGATATCATTGTGATAATGAGTAGTTGTACCTCTCCTAAGGAGTATTTTGGAATCAATTATCGGAGAGAGGCCATTGCCTTTGAAAATATATTAGTCAAACGTGGCAAACTATCAATTTCATACCAATCAAACTTAGAGAGAAATTTCATTGCTACTTCATGGTAAAGCTTTATGGTAGGTTCTTTACATTGGTATTCTTCATTGATTTGCTTAACAACAAGTTGAAAATAACCAAATATATTGATATGCTTTATGCCTAAAGCTATGACTGCTTGAAGACCTAAGATTAAGACTTACTCTGCATTGTTTTTTATGCATTGGAAGTTTAGTTTGAATGATAAAGGGATAGGCAGCCCCTGGGGTGTGTGAAATACGACTCCTACATCTTGACCTTTTTCACACTTAGAACCATAAAATAATAGTGTGATATCGATGTCTTACTCTAGAATGACATCTTCTTCTTGTTCAATGACAATGAATACCGAATCATCTAGGAGCTCAATAATCAAGTATTGATCACTAGGAAGTGGAGCTTCTAAAAGTTTATTGGCTATGACCTGACCTTTAATGGATTTTTGGCTAATGAAATCAAGATAAAATTTAGTGATAAGCATTATCCATTTTGTGGTGCAGGTGTTATTGTAAGTGCGAGACATCATATAATGCAAAGGATTTTTGTGAGCTATGACATATGTGGTGTGACTAAGCATGTAATATCTGAGTTTCTTAGTGGTAAAAAACACTGCTAAGAATAATTTCTCCATGTATGCATATCTTGTTTCATAGCTTACCAATGTTCAACTAATGTATTAGACAACTTGATCTCAATTATTTTCATTCTTTTGAGTAAGAATTTTCCCTAATGCAAATTTTGTTACTGAAACATAAATATGGAAGTGAACCCCCAGACGAGGAGGAGTTAAAACTAGTGGATTAGCCAGGTATTGGTTGATATTATAAAAATATTTTTGACATTCATCTGTCCATGAAAATGTCACCCTCTTTTGTACCAGGTTATTGAATGGCATGCATTTGTTAGAAAGTTGTGCAATGAAACGACGTATTGATTAAATATTTCCTTGTAAACTATGTAATTCCTTCAAGATTGTTGGGCAAGGCATCTCCATAATGGCATTGAATTTGTTTGGGTCCACCTCAATGCATCTTTTGGAGATAATCAATCCTAATACTTTTCCAGAGGTAACATCAAAGACACATTTCTTGGGTTTCAACCTTACATTATGCTCTAGAAGTCGATCAAAAACTTTTTCTAGGATAGTATGTGCTCTTGTCAAGTTTTATATTTTTCCAAGAGATCATACACATAATATTTGATAATATTATGCATGTAATAATGGAATATGTATGTCATGGCATGTTGATAAGTGGCACCTACATTTTTTAGGCCAAAGGGCATCACCTTGTAACAAAAAATCTCCCAAGGTGTAGTGAATGTTTATTTGTGTTGGTCATCAGGATTTATTCAAACTTGGTTGTATCCTAAAAAATAGTCCATTAGGAAAAGCATTTCATGGCCAGCGCAAGTGTTGATAAGATTATCAATGTTTGGTAGAGAAAAATCATCCTTAGGACATGCTTTGTTAAGGTCTCAAAAATCAGTGCAAATGTGTATCACCTTGTTAGGCTTGTGAATGGGTACCATGTTTGAAATCCACTTAGGATAGTCAATGGGGATAATGAAACCCACATTTAATAGCTTTTGAAGCTCTTCTTTTACCATGAGGGCAATGGTAGGATGTATTCTTATCAATTTTTATTTTTAGCATCAGAATGCAAGGTGAGATTGTGGACAACCAAATTAGGGTTAATACCAGACATGTCTTTGTAAGATCATGCAAAAATGCCCTTCTTTTTCTTTAGGAGAGTAATTAATTGCTCTTGTTCATCTATGGATAAACTTTTACCAAGTTTGAAAATTTGGGGATTGTCTATGTTTTAACTAAGATTCACATTTATGGTATCTTCAATAGACATATGGGAACTTTCCTCAAGCTGATGGGGTGTTGGTATCAATTGAATGTCATATATGAAATTATCAAACACTTCTAACTCAACCTCTTCTATGTCTTCCTGGAAAACCTCATGATATGAAGGTGAAGGTGAAGGTGAAGGTGAAGGTGAAGGTGGAGGTGATAAAGGAATGTAGTTGGCTAAAGATCTTAACAATTTTTTGGAAAGGAAAAATTTAGAAAAGGATGGTGGTGAGGAAATCTAGTCCATGTCAATATGGCTCATGTCAATTGGAATTGGCTTTGCCAAATAGTATGGATTACGAAGCAGGGTGAATAAATCAATAGGATTCATGTTGAATTTAAGGGAAAAAATGGTGGTTGGTAAAGTGAATGGATGGATGGATCATGTTTGATAGAACCGATTCTAGAGCTTTGGAAATCTGAACAACAATAGGCAACACAAATAAATGCAACTAGAAAAAAACCATGTACATGCAATGCAATGATATTTTTGTTTTTTTTAATTTATTTTTTATTTTTTTAATTATGTACATATATTACAAGCAAAATAATTGGTGATGTGGATCAATGAAGTGGAGGTGGTGGTTCACCAGTTGGTTTAGCTCGCTCTTGTGGAATAATCAAGTGAATGATGGGCTGATGGATGAAAAAAATTCTAAGGTAAAAATCAACCTGTTCAATGTGTGGAATGATGGGAATTGATTCATATTTGGATTCATCAGAAAAAATCAACATAACATTAAATTATTCATAGATTTAATCTTCAGATTCCTTAGTGTGATGGATATATTCTTCTAAATTCAAATGTAAACTTTGAAAGGCTTGTTCAAGAGAAGAAGTGGATGAAATTGGATGATAGCCTAAACCTGAACGGTCATGTGCTTCTCAATATGACATATAAATAATTTCATGTATTCCCTGTTCATGCCATCCTAGGCCATGTCGTTGCCACTTAACTATGTGAAAATATGAGGATGGAAAACCCTACATACGTTGTATATTGGCAAGTGTTGGTTGCTTGGGTTCATCTAGGGAAGATAGAATGTATGATGAATAAATCCCCCCATACACAAAATTAATGCTATTATGCACTGAACCCATGTTATACACTGTTCCTATAGATAAGGGTGGGTCACTTGGGTGACCATAATACTTAGCAGTTTGAATGTTAAACGGTGTTACTATGATGTCATGGACCACTAATTCACCAATTCTAGGATTAGTGAGGTGGACCACGACTTGGGATGATGTGGAGATGAATGGAGTGGATGTGGATGTGAAAAGCTCATGGTTGGCTAATGGCTTAGGAAATGGGAGAGTTGTGGACTAAGATGGTATCTCACAATACATAAATTCAACTTGTGAGATTTTGGCTAATATGGATGGAGATGGATTTGACTGAGATGGTTTTTGAATAGGGGATGATGTGGAAGGAAGAATTATGGAGGATAATGATATTGATGATGTGGCTTATGTTGATTAAGTTTGAACACATGTGCATGTAGTCAATGGTGATGAATATGGGAGCATGGAAGTGGGATCTTGATGTGAAGTGGTGATGGGGAGCTTGTTGGTAAAAAAATCTACCTTTGGTTACGTTTGCACCCAAGACTTTACCAATATTGAAATCCTGGGCTCAAAACATATTTTACCTGGTTCAATATCCAGAGGAGGTTGGTTCCTTGTTTTTTTAAGGAAAAGGGGGAGAATAAAATGCATAAAGAGAGAGAAATATAGCTATTTCTAAGAATGTTTAGATGGTGCAGATTAGATAAAAAAAAGAAATATATACAACCTTTTATAGATAAGCATTCTATGAACCATAAATTTAGAATAACTAGTCCTCTGATGCATATTTAATCAAACATAAGCTTATTGGAAAAGTTAATTTTAGAGCTAGTTGAACTTTAAACACAAAAATTTAGAATGATAATTAAGGCAATTTCTATTCAACGTAACCTATACAACAATCAACAATTCATACGTACTTGATAACAACACCAGTGAACCAAAAACCAGAATGAGTAGTCTTTATTTGCTTTCAAAATTCTATGTATATTGCCTTGTAAACATCCAAGATCTAACCATTTGTTAGGGTCGCTCATCCAAAAAAACACTCGTAGGCCCATTATGGTAGAGTGGTAGTTAAGAGAGTATGGGATCTTCAATAAAAAATGGTTGAGATCTTCTTATTACTACATATCCACCTTTATCTTCTTGGAGATGTCATGGCCCAACTATCTTCCGCTTCTTTACTTTTGGTTCAATGACTAGTGAAATCATGATGTTTTATCTTCACTTGGTCTTCGAGATCAAAAATGTCATGATATTGCAACGTTTTCTCTTCACTTGGTCTTCCAACTCAAAAATATCATGAGATCATGATGTTTTCTCTTCACTTGGTCTTCCGACTCAAAAATATCACGAGATCGTGATGTTTTCTCTTCACTTGGTCTTCTGACTTAAAAATATCATGAGATCATGACGTTTTCTCTTCACTTGGTCTTTGATCTCAAAAATATTGTGAGATTGTGATGTTTTCTCTGACTTAGCCTCTAAGAAATAAAATTTCACGAGATCACAACATTTCTTCTACACTTAGCAAAATTTTGAGAAGACCACTCCTTAATCCCCTTGATGTGGTCATTTTGACCTACAAAGCTTCTTAGAGATAGGATAATTTTATGAAGATGTGGATTATGTGGTTGATGAAGTGGTTGATTGTGTGAGAAAAATATGATTGGAAGGTAGCATAGATTTATAGGGGTTTGAAATCAAATTGCAATACTTGAATGGTTCAACATCCACCGGTATGAGGTTTGAGGTGTATACCAATTGGTTCATCCAAACCCCATAAGGGGGCAGAGGTCCAAGTTTCAAATATCAGGCCTTGTCAGACTGAATGCTTGTCCCTTTCCTGGTACTTTCAATGGTGGAAAAGGTTTAAAATTATTATGGCATGGAGTTTATAGAGGTGAACTGCACGAAGATCTATGTGGCAGATTCTAGGATGGACAATGCAGAATACTGTGGCGGCCATAAAAGCTGGACAACCTACTTGGATCCATGGCGGCTACCGATTCCACCATGAAAAAAAAAAACATCCATCGGTATGTAGTGAACTTGTCCCTCATCTACATATCTTAGAAATTGATGCAATATAGAAGGGATGCATCTCATTTCCATTATACAAGGTCATCCAAGGAGTATATTGTATGCCATGGACCCTTCCAAGATGTGAAACATGATGTGCAATATTTTGGCCCCCACTTCGGTGGGAAAAATGATAGTTCCAACTATGGAGAAGAGAGCATCGTTAAATGCTTTCAAGGTGAAAGTGGATTTGGTAATGTGATTTGGTGGAAGATTGAGGTGATGGAAGATATGGTGATGATGTTGATAGAGTATATGGTATCAATTAAAACTCATTTAAATGACTTCCTATCAATTTGAGCCATGATGTGCAATGGAGGGTCTACTAATTTTGATGATATTGGTTTAATCTCAAAATTGTAGAATGTAATGGAAGGTTCCATGCATGTTTGGATGTTTCCCAAAAAATTATTAAAGGCATTAGCATCTTGATATTGAAGTTCAATAGATTTTAGAATATCCATTAATGCCTCATGATGTAGGGGAGATTGTTGAATAAGCTCATATATAGATAGTTTAGTTGAAGCCATTTTAAGGCTTGTAGTTAACCAGCTACTCAAAGAGATGATTGGCATTTATGGATGATTAGGAGGATGAATGGGTGGATTTGGATGGCTTGGAGTATGAATGGGTTGAGAAGGGTTGGTATAAATTTGAATGGGAGATGGTGAGATGACAATTTGAGGAGACACACTTTCTTGTGGTGCTATGGATGGTTGACCAATTACTATTGTACATTTTTTTAATGTTGATACATTGTTGACCTCGGGTAACTACATGAATAGCACTCACAAAACCTTGATATTGTTGGACATGATTGACTTGGTTAGGATGAATCTTGGTATTTGGCCCTTCTATTGTTGGTTGCACCTCCTCATGATGAGGAAGTGGTGTTTGATTAGTTCCAAGATTTTAATTTTACTGAGCTAAGGGACTATCAAGCTTGATGGCCCCTAATTCAATGAGATCTTGCACTCTATCCTTAATATATATGGAAGCTATTGATATCATACCCATTTTTCCTATGGTAAGGACAAAATAAATGTTCCTTATAGTATTTACCATATTTGGTAGGGTCATCTAGTTTAACCTTAGGTAAGGCAAGTTGGTTGATGTCATACAACTAGTGGAAGATTGAGGCATATGATTTGGCTAAGGGAATGTATTGATGGTTTTGTCAAACACTTTGTTGACGTGGTTAATTTTCCATAGCTAACACTGTGTTTTAAATTGATTATGATGGTGAGGTAACCACATGATATGTGATTTATTATAGTTATTGTTGCACTTGTTGTTAAGCCATTACCAGATAGCTCATGGCCACTTGATTTAATTTATTAGTTTGGTTGGCTTGGTTATCCTGGTTTGGTTTTGATTGGCCAGAATAGTTACCTTTGAATTGGCCCTGATTCTACCATTCTCTATTTTTAGTCTTAAGAATACCCTCTTGGATTTTGATCTCTTTGATGATGATAGCCTGGGCAAGAGTTTCTTCAAATGATCAGTATTGTTATAATTGTAACAACCAAGAGATGGGTTTTAAGCAACTCTTAGGCATTATAGTGAGCTCATCCAATTGGGAGGGAATGATAGTTTGGTAATAATAGCCCTCCAATGGTTGCCAAAATTGTATACTGACTCATCATCATATAATTTTAAGCCATATATATTAGATAATGAGACTTTCTTTTTAACATTGAGGGAAAATCTATCAAGGAATTGGTCAACCAATTGCTCAAAAGTATAAATCCTATGGTGAGGTAAATGGTTGTACCACTCTACGACATCTCCTCCCAATATCTAAGGAAATATTTGAAGTATTAGAGAATCATTATTTTGGATTCTGAAACATGAATGGATAAATGTGCTCACATGTTCTCGAGGATCCTCAATCCATTAAAATTTGTCAAATTTTGGTACTGTGAAGTCTGTCGAATATGGTGGTGATGGTACCAAAAAATGGATTGGTTGATTGATCAACTGCCTGAGTGTTAGTTTTTTATTCATAATACTAGGAGTATGTTGCATCAGGCTATCAATCTACTATTGCATGGATTAAATTCTAGGATTTTCCCTAGGTTTGTGGAAGCCCTGAATTACTTGATGATTTTGTGAAGATGAAGTGTTTATATGTTGAGGTGTGATGAGATGATGATAATTTGGTGGAGTGGATTGAAATTTATGATGATGTGGAGGTTGATGAAGAAATGATGGTGAATTTTGAAAAGGAGATGATGTTTAGGGGTTGTGAATTTGATGATTTATAGAAATGGCATGGGTGTAAGTTAATGACGGTGTGGGGATGGAAACCATAGAATATTGTGGTACCCATGGTGGATTTTGGGTGAAAAAGGTGGGTTGGATGGAAACAAGTTGGGATTTAAAATCTATTTCCTGTATTTGCACATGACTATTGAGGGATGGACCAATGCTAGGAAGGTTTAGTTGATACCTCAAAGAGAGGGTTGTTATACACATGGGTAAGGCTAGAATTTTGGGAATGGGTAGATTCTTATTGTAGAGAAGGATCATGCCTAGGTGAAATATGAATCTATTCTAGAACATAGTCAACAGACCTTTGAAATGCATCCACTTTGGCCATGTCTATATAGGTTATGTTATGGTTGATGGGTTAAGATGATTCCATTTGTGGAATGGTTATGTGAATAGTTCTATGCAAAACATCAATATTTAAATTTTACGCGGTGTGTGAGTGACCCTTAGATAAATTTGAACAACTTGTCTATATCACACTAGTGGTGTTGACCATAGAAGTGGTAGGGAAGGATGTTGAACAACCCATGGATGAAGTGTCTTGGTGGATGGAAGTTCGATTCAATACTTTTGTTTAATTTCTAGTTAACACCATATGCTAATAAATCAAATATGTGAAAATTTACAATAAAGTAATACAAATGGAAACTTCACAAAATCAAGTAAATAACTTAATCCTATGTTTTTGCAACCGATGTGTCTTAAATCCTTTTTTAATGATTTTTTTTGTGATTTTTTCTATGTTTTGGATGTGCTAATATGAATTATGAAGGGTGAAATCTATGGCTTGGCTGGAAAATAAGATTCTTCCTAGTGATAAAATCTAGAAATTTTTCTAATGGGTATCTATGGTGGCTAAGGGTAGAGATTGATGAATGGAGATGAAGCCCATCATCGTCAAATCTCAAGTAATGGTTAGTGATGATATCCAACTCATTACTATTTATTGTGAAACATGTTTTGTGTGATTAATTTTAAAGCTTAATATTTTCTAATGTGTACATACAATGTCAAAAATAACCAATTTTATAGGTCTAAATCAGAAACCAAAAATAGAAATACTAAGTTCCTCAGGGTACACCGCTTAAGACCCACTCTAAATAGTGGAGGGTTCACATAATTGTCCACCTTGAATCACCAAATGTGAGAGTATACTTAAGTATCCCAATTTTATTCCTACTTAGACAAATAAAAGAGGAATTATTAACTCTATTATGCAAACTATTTTATGCAATTGTCATTTTACATGAAAATAATATGCAAAATATTGAATAAAACACACCAGAAAATAAGAAATTTAAATTTTAAATGTGAACTATGGCAAATGTGTGAATGCAAGGCTACTCTAAATTCCTAAAATATAAATAAAATATGATTGTTTTTAACAAAGATTAATGATGTTCTTTTTATCAATGTTACTAAAAAACAAGGAAACAACAACAAAAATGAGTTAGGGTTTACTGTAGACTTACAAGAAAGCCTACATATCTCTTCCTCACTCTGTGAAATGCACTCCAGCACCACTATAACATAGCAAGGCCTTCATGGAGCACTGTAGGGCACCCCTCAAGCACTGCAGGGTATCTACACAACTTTTGGTCAACTTCTACAACTTTCCAAAAACCCTAGCTTTGTGAAATTCATGCGATCTGATTTCTAAAAACCTACATAACAGAAATAGAAAATGAAAATTTAGAGACAAAATAAATTAGCATAGATAACCCTTTGTGGGTCCCACCATGATCACCATTTTTTAATTAAAAATCAAGCAACACCAATACAATAATGTAAAATGACAAATAAACACCATAACACATAAATATTGTACAAAAATAGATAAGCTCTTTATTATTGTGGGTGGATCTCAAATGTTACAATCGATATGTCCTAAATGTGGGGGTTTTACAATGCTTATTTTTGATACAAAATTATAGAGTACTAGGGTTCTCCGAAACACTAGTTGAATATAATGGTGGTGTCTTCATGCTTGATTCTATTCCAATGAGGTTGCAGGTGGGTTTTGTATATCTAGAGAGAACCACCCTAGCTTCAACAACTACCAAATGTATGATTCCTATATCTGCACGTAGTAAATAGTAATAAATATTAGTAATACTTATGAGGGATCCACTATGTGAGACCCTCAGAATAAAATCATTAACCCTATATATTGTAATAAAATTGTAAACAAAAGCATAAGAATAAGAAAGTAAATGCACATAACTATTACCTTGTCAATAAATCTTTTATTTTTATTTATTATTATATAAATGATGCCAGTGATGTTAGTGAAGATGCCCTAATGGTGCTTTAGGGTTTTAGGGCTACAGATATGGTGTGAGAGATACTCACGAGCACTTAGGGACAACCAAATGTGCTCAATTGGCTCTGACAGGCATTTGATTGGCTTTGGAAGGTGCTCAAATGGATTTGATGGGCTCCTGGTTGGCTTTGGTGGGTGCTCAATTAGATATGATTGGTATTTAGGGGTTAATGAAAGTGGTGCAGAACCAGATCTAGTTTTCACAGTAAGGGTAGTGGTAGAAGCGAAGGGCTACAAGTGATTATGATGGGGTGAGGATGGAAATAGAGGGGCTAAGGCTTGGACTCTAGAAATATCCTAAGGGATACTTTAGATTCAATGATTATTTAGATATTATAGGGATTTTGGAACTTAGGGGAACTTTTTTAGGGGTTGAGTCATCAAAATGACTCATCTTTTATAATCTTCCCTTAGGTATGTAAGGGTTTTTATGACACAATTTGAGTGGTTGAGATTAAAACATGAGGAAGGGTGGAGATTAAATCTAGGCAAGTGGCATGGATTAAGGTGGATGGATGGATGAGATTAAAACATGGTGAAGGGCTAGGATTAATTCACATAAATACATATATATTTATTATATATATAAATATAATATATAAAATACTAATGTTTTAAAATATATTAATAAACACACACGCGCACACACACACATATATATAAATAATGAATAGTGGATATTGGAAAGTATGTATGGATGACAAGTGGCTAGTGTCTACATATACTTTTGATAGGGAGTTTCCTCCTCTAGCTTTAATCATCATTAAAATCTCAAAATCCAAGGCTTTTAAATAAAATATATGAGCACCATATGTGGTGGGGAATGTATCTCTTCTAGTATTCTATGCTAGGATTTATGAAATATAAGGTTGAAATCCTCTACTACCTCCATGGAAGCTCTTATGATTATTTCTAGTTGTTGCAAGAGCGATACCCTATCCACATTTTTCTTGAATCTTTCGATAAAAATATTATTGAGCTAGTCCTAATAGGTGATCGAATTGGGTTGTAGTGTGATGTACCATTCTTAGGATTTTTATTTGAAGGATGTCACCAAAAATATTAGAGCCATGTTTTTCTATGATATGTGGTGGATCATACACTAGATCACCACATGTTAAGGTGCTCCATGGGGGTAGTGAGATCTTCACTAGTGAAATAGGTGAGAGATTTCAAAGCAAATTGGGGTAAATATTCCCATGTTTTTTTGGTGTTGATGGTGCTAGAAAACCTCTATCATTATAGGTGGGGAATTTTTTTTGGGGTGGTGATGGAGGTGGAGTAGTCATATTATGGATTGTGGCTTTCCTTCTTTATATAATGGTTGTAGATAGTGGCAAAAACTCTTATCATGATTCACATATGCAAAAACCCAATCATAGGCTCTTTGTCTATTTATCTTTAGGTTCTTCCTTCAATATGAAGTTGTTAGGTGAATGCATATTCTTCCTTTTAAAAAGTAGGGAGACTGAGGTCTTCACCCAAAATTTGATCTGGTATCTTTAGCAGTGGCTTCTTCTAGTGTTTTTTCTAAAGCAAAGTCACCAAGTGAATAAAGAGATGCTTCTAGACCAATGATGTGTCACTGGGATCCCATTGAGCATGCCATTAAATTATTTTCATATTTAATTATCCCTAGCAAGGCAATCATGTTGTGTAGGGAGTGACATAATGGGACCATAGTTGAGAGTGGAGGGTTCAACTCAATCGAGTGCCTCCAAGAGTTTTTACAAGGCTAGATCCTTATTAGTATGTGATCTTCAAGGTATACTTATGATTAATAAATAAAAAAGGGATACGAGATATTACAAATAAAAAATAAATCAACAAAAGAAAAGGGTGAGAATGCACCAAGAGATCTAATAAGATCTTCTGGCAAAAATAGACCTGAATGTTATGTGCCAATGGCGAACACTTCCTCTTCTTGACACAATGAAACATAGATAAGAATTACCAATTATATGCTTGCATAAGAAGATGGGTCCTACTAGAGAGCCAAGCAAGTGAATTAGTTGGAAAATAGACATAGATCCCTCACACACACATACACTTAATAAATCTAAAATTTTGACATAAGGTTATAGACAAATACATACACACAAAAATGGGTCTGTAGGAGACCAGAGATGGTTATATTAAAAAATAGACATAGGCTTCATGTATATATACAAGTAATATTTTACATAGATTGTGCCAAAATTTGGGGTTCAATATTACCCACAAGTCACTCAAGAGTTGTTTGTTTTTACAAAAATAAATAAATAGAAAGCCTAAAAATGTATATAATTGTAAACTTGTCGGTTCTTTTTATAGTCTAAACTACTATTTATAGATTAAAATAGGGAAATTTTCCCTCCAAAATTGCAGAATGATCTAAATTTTTTTCTATCCTTTTCCTGGGGATTCTAAATATTTAATGGAGTTACTCTTAGCCATTGTTATTATTAGTTTTTAGTTGTCATGGTTGTAGGTCCCCATTATTTCATCTTTAATTATTCACCTATCTTTGTTTGACTTGTAGATCCAAAGTGTTCCTAGGAAATAGCCCATATTTACTTAATAATGGTGCATTATCTTTCTTCTTCCTAGGAATCCATGTGCTCACCTACTTCCCCCTTGGTATTGGTGTATTTTTCCACTTTCAAAACTATCTGTTGTTTTGAAAATTTTCGTAGAACCTTCTTATTCGTGCAATCAAGACTCTTGCTTACCCCTTATCCTTGGGTTTTAATGAGTTTTGGCAAGCCACTACATCAAACTTTTTCCTTTTTGCTATAAACCTCATAAAAAATCTTTATTATTATTCTACTTTTCCTTTTAAACTCTGATATCATCCTTTTGCCAATTGGTTTGGTAGTTTTACTTTGATTCTTCTAATATAGGGTTCTTTCAAGATTTTGTGTGACTTGGACCACCAGCGTTTGGTTTATCATATTCTTATTAGTATGATTTTATGACAATAATTCTTTCTCATGATACCCTTTTGTAGATTATTACTTTCTTTACAAATTTTGATATTTTATATAGAGCTATTGGAAGTTGAAAATGGCCTAGGTACTCATCCCCTTATCTTTGTCTTAAGGCCACCATGTTTGGAGCGTACTTCAACTAGGTTGTAACAATTTATCACTACAAGTCCAATTTTAGGTATCTATATTACCCCATTTTTTATGCATTTAAAATAAGTATGTATGTCAAAATTAGTTGTATATACCTTTAGTTTTCATAGAGATATGATCACTAGGTTTTGATTCATCGATACAGGGAAAAACATATCAAGGGATTATTTGTAGGAGAAACAATTTTTTTTTGGGGGGGGGAGGTTTAGTGGAAATTTTCTCATTAAGTTTTAAAATGAAGGGTTTGGATTGGTTTTTGTCCCCATCCTAGGTGCCCCTCAAATAGGCTAGGTAAGAATTTGGTGATAGAAAATTATGCTTCAAATTCATCCTACACATAGACTATAGTTAGTACACCATGCGATAGGTCTAGGTGGGATCCAAGGACAAGTATGGGATTTTTTTGTCCATTACTTTTTTCAATTTTTTGCTTTTTAAGAATATGATGTTGTGGTCAGCATACTTACTCCATATATTATGAATACACCTTCTCAAATTCACCAAATAAATGGTATATTTGCTATTTTTTATGGGTTAAAAAATTGCTTTTAGCTAGAAAAATTGTGAGGGGATAAGGAGATAAAAATCACATGATTTTATAGAAAAATATAACTTTATTTTTGCTATTTCTATGTGTAGGTGTTGGATATTTTAGAGTGTCAAGATTGATACTCCCTACCCTATGGTTGATAGTAGAGACAATGACATCAATTAACCAAGGGGTTTTGGATGTGGTGATGTTGGGGCATCTAGTGACGATGCTCATTATCAAGTTGGAGCATGCACTTTTGACAACTTTGGCAAAGATATGACACTCAGAGTATGCCACCTTTCTTATGCCCATAGGAAATATATTAGTGACATTGGAGGATGTATGAAGGATACTATGGGTACCTATTCAAGCTTCCCAAATATAGATAAGCCAAGATAAAATACGGGCCATCCAAAGACTAACTTATATCCCATATTTCTAGCTAAGAAGTTATGACATTGACATCGATGTCATATACTAGGCTAGGTTATTAGATCGACTTACAACACTACTATGTGTTATAGCTTTAGGTTTGTTGGTTGGAGACACCAACAATATATTGCTACACTAGGGGTGGGATGAGATCATCATCCATATGAGAGATGAGTAGGTGCAATTTGCTTTGGATCAGTTTATTTTACATAGATTGTACCAAACACTCTATCTTGTTGTCTATAAGGTTGGGAAATATTTGGTTTGTTATACCATTCTACAGGTTTGGGTATCGAAGTATCTAGCTATTAGATGGTTAGTTGGGCTATCCATATACCTAGTTGATATATAGGCTCTAGTGGGATTTAGGTGGGATCATGCCCATGAGATTAATAGAAGGAACTTTAGAAGAGTGATGATGGCAACACAACAAGTCATTGATGACTTGCAACTAGATTATATGATATAGTTCCCATGGAAAGGGCACCTAGGAGGGATTGATTATGGTGTGTAGTTATCCCAAGTATGGAGGATGAGGTTGTTATGAGGATCTCATGGAGAGTTTAAGCTCTATCACTTAGATAGTATTTTGAGGTAGTTTGGTCTTGTTTAGGGGATCCCAATGATGGGATATTTTGTGTTTTAGTTTATGACTCAAGAGAGATGAAGATATTTTTATGACCTTTGGGATCCTAAGAGTTTTTCAAGAAGGATGTAGATGATCCTCCTGTTGTAGATCCTAGGATATATGGTGTAGATATTGCTCTAGGTTATCTTCAATGGTATTGATATATTTATCTAATGTGGGTTACACCAGTAATGAGACATCCATATATGGGGATAAGACTAAGTAGGATGACTCAATATCATGTCTAGGTGACATAGGAGAGATAATTATGGAGATCAAGAGATGGTTTTACACTATCATGGGCATTGGTTTTGTCCCCTCTTGCTATAAATCACAATACTAGGTAATGTATCAACATGATAGCAAAGGAGGCATCTCAAAAAGAGAGGGATTTCATGAGTAGAAAAATAGAGCTTCTATAGATGCAGCTAGACCAAACAGTAACAACTTGTGATATATAGATGGATATCAAACCATTATAGAGAGGGATCGAACCCAAGCTAGGAGGGATTGGGTGATGATAAAGAGGGACCAGATTAGAATTGAGAGGAAGGATGTCATAGCTAGGCTAACCGCAATAATGACTAAGAGTAGTGATATGGTTTTTAGAGATTTATTTGATCATACAACTACATTTGAAGCTTAGTATATAACATAGGTAGCAAGGAGAACTCACTATAAATATCTTTACTATGTGGTTGTCCCTCCAGACCAAAGGTAATATTATCCATTGAGGACTTGATTTCATTCCTTCTCTAGGATGATATTGGTGACACGATCTTCTCAATAATTGGTTTAGTTTCCTCCTCAACTAGTTAATGGTAGGTCAATGATCTATGTCCAATTTTGTGCTTAATGTAGGATTTTAGTTACGATGAGTGGTATGAGAGCACCAATTTTTATGAGATACCTCAGCTAGATGACATGATCTAAGTGTTTTAATTTTTATTGATTATGGTGCATCAAAGTGATATATTATTAGATGATGTATGATGTATATGCCAATTATTTATTTATTCATGGTTGTGTTATACTATGTGTTGAGTTGATGTGATGTAAAATTTTGTGTTAATTGTATGGATGATCATATAGATAGTATGATGAAGTGATTATATTTTATGATATATATGGTATATCTATATGGATACAATTTTTGTTTTTTAGTTGATTTATAATTTTTAGTAAATTAATTTTTATTTGAAAAATTCTACATATCAAAAGATTGATGGGAATTTTAAAAATTTTCAAAAATGAATTTTTTCCAAATAATAATTTGAAAGATAGGTATGATTGATTGAATGGAGATTAATGAAGAAATCTAGAATTGATTTTAGAAGATGATAGTAATTTTAAATGTGATTTGAAAAATATTGACTAGTTGCGCTCATGTGAAAATAAAAGTTCAAAAGAAATTGACTAAATTTTATTTTTTTGATTAAATGAAATATTAGGGGTTTTGAAAGGCTCCCAAAAACTTTTACAAAAAAAATGTAAATATTGTTGCAGATCAACATAAAAAAACTAAAAAAGCCTACAATAAAACAAGGAAAGCCCAACCAAGGCACATGGAGCGGAGACAAAAAAGACAAAATCACCCAAGGAGACCATCAGATAATGAACAAAGCCCAAACTTAATATTGAGAGGAATAACTCGAGATTATGATATTTTTCATTGGGGTTATTGGAGTGCATTTTAGGTTCCAAGAGAGCTTGTTTACAAAATAAATTGTTTGATTAATAGATCTCTTAATTTATCTTAGGAGCTCCTTAACTGGATCAGACAAGTTGGGCATTGGAACAAAGTCATCCTGGATATTTCTCTTGGAGGGCATGGCCATATTCAATTGTCGCCATTTTATAACAGGGTGCACCTATGAATATTTAGAGTCTTCTAAGTCATCATAATTGAGTGTTTTTAACTTCTTAACAATGTTGGACTTAATACAAATTGATATCCTCATTCCCTTGACTTTTGACTTGGAATTTTTTAAAGAGCTAGTTTTCCTTTTCTTGTTCAAATTGATCTCTTTTAGAGAGGACAAGTCACTGTCATATGAATATTGAGATGAGAAGGGATAGGAGGGAAATTATACCTTCTACATGCCATCCTGGTTACTTGAGGTCCTCCTGCTTACCTTTTGCATGCCATCCTAGTTATGTTGAGGGTCCTCCTACTTTCACTTAGTACCCAAACTCTTATCTCCAGTAATATCTACAACAAGGGCATCGAGCTTAGTTTTAAAAGTCTTCACATTGTGCTCCAAAATATTTTCCATCCTATATTTTCCATATTTTAGTTAAGACAACTCAATCCTCCCATAAACAATTTAGGAAGAGTCACCATATTTCCCTACCCCTTTATCCAAAGATAAAGAGTTGTTCTTCCTGGAAATAAAATCAAAGATTAACTTGAATAGGCCTTGATGATTGGGAATAGAAACATTACCATCTTGGATGTCCGTCGATATTTTCTCCAATTATTTGAACAAAAATCTCGAGATGTTCATATGATTTTTCCCCCAGAGGTGATTCACCAGCACCGAAATTGACTAAAATTTTAGTATGACTTGATTTTTGAGTTTTGAGAGATGTGTTCTATTAGAATATGTTGATAGATACCCTTGACATAATTTGTTATGGGTTAGAAAGAGAAGAATTATTTTTCATAAATTTTTGTTACTTGTAAAAAATAAGGTTTAGTGCCAACATTTAGATATGATTTAAAGTTGAGACTTATTTTTAAACAAGATATTTTGCATAGTTCTTTACAAACTGATTTATAATTATTTATGGCATCAATAAACCTGTGGGTGAAATTTTGTACCCCTTCACCCTCTCTTCTTTGAAAATATGATGATCTATAGATTTTGCTAAATTTTGAAGCATTGGTGGTCAAGCAGAAGATGAAGGTAGGTAACATCGATGGGCAACAACAAATGGAAGATTGGTAGAAGATACGCGGTAGCTTAGTAAGCAAAAATTCTAAAATTTTTCCACTAAAGTTGAATATTTTCTGAGGGTGGGTGGAGAATTGGATAGATGGATAATAAGTTAGGTGGACACTTGGGATATACCTTAGAGCAAAGTTATCTTAAAACCCCACCTACAAGGAAGGTAGAGGTATCTTAAATTCTTTCCTGGAAGCTAGGAAAAAAATTTGGTAGTTAGGAAGGCAAAACTATCGTAGGTCCTCACCCATTAGGAGCATGAAAATTTAGGACGTCAATGGGGTGGACTTCTCCCCAATCCTCACCCATTCATAAATAATATACAAGGTAGGATTTATCAAGGAAGAGACAGCCTAGAGACCCACCCTACATAAAAAGTGCTCAGGTACCAACACATGGGGTTCATGGGAAGATGAGCCTCCTATCTATGAAGATGAAGTTTTAAAACATGGATTTTAGAGCAATTACAGTCTGTTGCTTATCTGAAGGGGTAGGGTAGGTGAGAAAGTTATGGCATTAGAAAACTCATACCTGTGCAGAGTCATATACCTTTCCCTCGTAGCCATTTCTAGTCACATCTTCAAAGATGCAAAGTACTAGTCGAAGGCCTATCTATATCAATATTATCTTCTCGCATAACATCATTAAATCCTAGATTTGAATACATTGTAAAATTATTATAAATACTAGAATATTTTGCTATTCCAGGTATGACTCTTTAGATATTACAATTCACGTGTAAGGCATTCACCACTATGTTATTATAATTTTACTACTATTTGGTCTCCAAGCTATCTCTCAAATGTATGTTTGTGTGTTGTGGGTTTATTTTTTCTAATTATTTTTGGATGAATACACAATTAATTCTGATATATGGATTTCCTACATCTTTATTCATGAATTCTGGAATCGCTCCAACTAGCATGATAAAGTGTAATCAAGGGTGAGATTGGCTGATTTGTTAGGTGTAGAATTGTGGCACCTGCTTACCCTATGCATGTATTGATGTGGCTATAACCCGTCCTTATGAATTTTGGCTATGGAATAATTTTACTATTCTTCTGTAGACACCTAAAACACGTCATGTCGATGACGACTACTCATATGGACATGCTACAAGACCATATGGAGGATCTTGGACAAACTCCAAGATAAAGTAGTGGTTCTAACCACTCAATTTAGGCTCCTTGGCCTAATCAATTTGAACCGTAGCCCAAAACTATGGTCTACAGGCTAAATCATGGCTGAGACTTATGGTTTACAGTCTAGACCGCAGCCGTAACCTATGATATTAACTAAAGTTTAGTTGGCCTTCATCCAAGCCAAATCGGTTTGAATGGCCATTTGTTCTAGAAGATGGTGATTAGAGGAAATAATCTTTCAATCCAACTTTATTAACCACCCCTTCTTGATCTTGGCTTCTCCATGAAGCCACCCCTAGTCCTGGGACATCCTATAAGTACCCCTAAGAATTAGGGCAAAGGAGGGAGAGTGTATTTTGGAGATCAAAGTAGCAAAGCTCTATCAAATTGTTGACTCACCTAAGTGCATAGAGAGAGCCTTGTTGCCATCCCCATTATCAATTTATCAAGCATCATGATGAATTAGGCCATGGATGCCCTAAGGACCTAGGAGAGCCAAGAAATGATAATTCGGGCAAACAAAGGCCCATCACAGTGAATCAACTGCCAAACCTATTATAAGGACACCGAAGGTGACCCTTGAACATCAATTGGACAAGGAGGTCAAGCACACTGCCCCTAATTCTAAGGGTAACTCACTTAATTGCTAACCACAGCTTTCAACCACGGTTTACAGTGCAGACCGTGCATTAGTGTTGTTGTTTGCAACAGAGGTATTACCACCTTATTTTTCTCATTTCTACCCGTTTAACTAGATTATATTAATCATTCATATAGTTAAATTGTAGTTTTAGAGACTTCTAATTGATAGAATAGTGTTTTTGCTAATCTATTTTCATCTTAGTAGTTTAGATGCTAATGGTTTCTTTTTACTTTATAATGCTTCATTTTGAGCAATTGATTCCATAGATTGATAGTTGTGCTCTTCATTTATGTATTTCCATCAATATTGATATTATTTGCACATTTTTAGCATATTTTATGCATTTTCTTGATCCTATGTCATTATGCTATTTTCATGCCATTTTTCTTTAAAGGGCCAAATCATGAGAGGTTGCCTATGCTTTTGACATTCTTGTGTTGTTTCTTGATAGCAGGAAACAAGTTTTTAAGGAGCTACAACCATTTATTTCCTTCCTCAACATGAAGAAGAGGGTTCACTCCACCCTAGAGCAGTTTGTGTCACCTTAAGGGCTTGATAGTGCATTTCACCCCTGAGGGGGATTGAAATAATTGTAATTGCATATCAAAATAGAGTATCCCTAAGAGGGACTTGTAATCATACACTCATTGATTTTAATGGAATAATGGAAGCATTTCTTGTAATTTCTATGTGTTTTTTCCATTTATGTGTTTGATTATTAATTTTACTTTGTTTATGAAATTACAACATTTCAGGTGCATACCTTTTTGGTCATACAAAAGGTGATCATGGTGGAACTCCGCAATTAAAGTGATCTAACTACTGTTTCTTGGTTTTGGAAATTACAGGTACAGACCGCAGCTATCATCTGTGAGCCAACAATTGAATCACAGGTTTAACCTGTGGGCCACAATCAGAACCGCAGAGCAGACCTACGGTTTCCAGTTGACTACACAGACAACATAAATCAGAGTGCAGATCAACTTAGGACCTGATGTAGGCCCCATTTTCCACTCTATGTTTTTTTCTTATTCTCTGTATTTTTACAAAATGCTCATTCTGAAATGCAATTAGGAAAATAAAACTAAGAAAAAGGAAATCAATCATGTCTTGGTTTGTTTCAATTTGCATTTGTAGAAAGGCACTGCTGGGAACAATGAATCTATGATTGCAGTTCGCCCTAGGCTACAGCGTGCTTGATAGAGTGTCTTATATGGTTTGCATGTGTGAGGCCCAATTATTGGCCAATTATCATCGTAATGTGCATTGTCTCAAATAACATCTAGAATAGCTTACATTTTATGAATTTGAAATGTTCTTTCATTTGCATAGCACATAGAAAATGAGCAGGAGTGCTATGTGATGCATTTCTTTTATGTACATTAAAATGAACCACACACACCACTTGGCACTTAAAGGCTAGTGAGTTGGTCTTGACATCCAACCACTAGTAGGGTTCAATGACGGTGGGCATAACTTCCATTCATTGGCCCAAATCCCATGAACCTTTGATACTAGACCAATATTGGATCTGAGAACCTTTCGTACCCTAGAATATTTGCATGTATTCTCTTTGGAGGGTATAACACTGGCTGGGGGAAAGTGGGTGAGGATCTGGGAGGACCTATGCTCCTTGACCATGTGTGGGCTTCATTACCACACATTATAGGTTGGATTACATGACTTGGAGTTCATAGCCAAGTTGTCGAGTTGCGAGCGTACAAGTGAAATCCATTAAACTGAGAATAAAATCCAACAAGTTTTACAAAACATGATAAGAGTTTCTACACTGATACAACAAAGCTTGAAAACACATCAAACAGTTTAGGGCTCACTTTAAAAATTTAATATGAGATAATCATCATTGTATACCTTGTTTTATTAATAATAAAAGATACATCTAGATGCTAGGTACATAATGGTGGATACACAAGGTGGTTGGCAAAGGTCTAAAATTAACGTCGATGACCAACCCCTAACCAATTCACAGCAGCACATGTCAAGTCCTCTCCCACATGAGTGAATTGAATGTCATTCAAAAAGCATTAGAGGAGATAACTCGACACAAGGGGAGACCATAGAGCATACCCCAGATATAGGAGCTTCAGTACACTCCTCTAGGCATAGGATAGAATAAGGATCCTCTCAGCATGAGGGTGTTCCACTTGAAAACCATTACCAATACCACACTGCACGTGCATCCATGGAATTAGTCAAAGAGTTTATTGTGCAGGGGACCAGGTTGGTGCCCCTATGTACTAAGTCCATAGGAGTATCCATACCTCCACCTTTTGAGTATAGAAGACTAGAGATCTACCCATTCATGAGCAGGTAGATAGGCTCACTACAGAGCATAGGTCTACTCATACTCCCATATGTGGTCCACCATGCAATATCACCATTGATATATCAAAGGTGGGAGCTAATGGCACACCACCGCATGAGCGTTGGTGGTCTAGATAGCTAGAGGGTCTAGGTAGTGTCTTAGAGTAGTTAGGCTATAAGCCTTTTGCTCCACGCACTCGTTTCCTGAGTGAGCATAGCGTAAGAATCATCGGGACTACTAGAGAGCATGGAGAGGCTTCTAAGCACCCTCATGTCACATACCCACTATCTATGTATGGTGGTTCATAGTATAAGACACATCAGGATGCCAATGCCATCTTCATATATAGAGGAAAAGATGCAACATATCAGTCCGATGGGTACAAAACCCACAAGGTCGCTCATACAAATAAGGGATACTAGAGGCCTCCCACAGTCGATCAGATTGATAGATCACATCGACTGGTATCAGAGTAGAAATTCCAACTCCTCCAATATCAATTAGAGGATTCTTGTCTAGAGAGGTAGTGCATTGAAGATGAGAATATTCAAGTGTAGAGGCTCATTAGATAGAGGCTATATGAGCAGTGCTTGCACAAAGAGCATATCCTTGCTTAGAAGGAGCACGTGGATTAGGAGGATAGGTTAGATAGGGTTGGCCTATATCCTCATGATGAGCATAGAGAGTGTGTATATAGGAAGACTTTGTCGCAAGCCGATATGCATCAAGAGCAAAGAGACGCTTGTACTCATGCTAGTTCCAAATGGAGGGAGCAACCACCACCACTCGATAATTAGAGGCAGAGGAAACATGAATAAGAAGATGGAGTCAGATACGAGCAAGAATATCCTAAGAGCTCCTGAGCTAAGGAGGAGGAAGAGCAATACCCTCCATCTCGTACGAGGAAGATGGTACCTCATAAGCCACCTCCACATCAACTTAGGGAGGATGAATTTCTATCTTCAAAGGACTATAAGGCCTTAGCCAAGAAGATCAAATCCATCGAGAGACAAGACGTAGCTATTCAAAAGCTAACATTAAGGAAAATTCATAATGATCCTTTGGATCATTCGATGCCTATTTAGGCTTCCTTGAGCATTTTGATATGCCCAGGTTGGACAAGTTTAAGGGTGATGAAGATGCATAGGAATATGTCATGAACTTTCTAGATGCTTGTTTTTAGATAACAAGCAACGATGCATTGTTGTTGTGTACTTTCATCATTACACTTTTTGGTGCTACCTGAGAGTGGTTCAATTAGCTAAAGAAACATAGCATAACTGGCTTCGAATAATTAGTTGATGCATTTATTGAACGCTATTCCTTTGGCATCAAGAAACAAGCCAATATTTCCGATATGGCTGCACTAGCTCAGCGTAATGATGAGCTAATAGATCAATATAGAAAGAGATGGAGGAGACTAATGGTGAAGTTTCCATTCCCTATTCCTACCATAGAGTTAAACCGAATGTTTACAAAGATTTGTGCCAAGCACATCTCGTTACTACTACAGCTACAGTAGTATCCTACATTCGAAGAGGCTTTGACACAAGCCAAAGTTATCAAGGACATCAAGTTGTAGGAAGACAAATTGAAGCTCAAGAATAGGAGAGGGATAAAAGAAGAGTGCCATGAAACAACAGGGAAAGTAGGCCCATGTGAATCAAGTGGTGTTGAATCTCCAATGGGAGGACAAAGGATAACAAAAATAGAATTATCAGGCCCAACCTCCTCCTACGTAGTATGAAAAGTGCAACAATTATAAGGGCAAGAACAAATATCAAAGCCCACCTCACCAGTTCACACCATTGACAGAATTGCTAACATCGATTTTCCATCAACTATGCGAGGTCAAGGTAATTAGATTATCTAATGTCAATATGATAGACCCCAATAAACCCAAACCAAAGGGGTACCAAGAAGATCTGTTTTGCATTTTTCATTGAATGAAAGGCCATGACATTGAGGTGTACTGGACTTTCAAACACATGGTGCAAAATATTATTGACAGAGGTGAGCTTGTAGTGCCGCACAACCCGTAGGAACTCGATAATTATAATATGGGGATTTACAAAAACCCCTTGCCAAATCATGAGGTGCCTCACAACAACATTGGCCAGGTCAACCAGGTGCGAGTCGAACCACCTACCCAGGGGTTCATGGGCATGGTGAATGTTGTCACTAGGCATGGGAGGTATGAACAATAAAATCAACCTCGTACTCCCATTTAATACAAGCCACACTAAATCAGTGGCCGACGCAAAATATTCTAGGACCACCAACAAGACCGATGGTGACCATAAGGAGCAGGTTGGTCCAAAACCTACAGATAACTCCTATGAAGTTGTTGATATATGAGCTAATACATAAGTCTTTGAGGCACAGGGAGACTCTTATGGATATTTTGAAGTCCATTGAAGTACAATCCCAGGATGCGTAGGCATTTACTAATTTTGTAGGACATGTACAATAGTGTCAGGAACCGATGATCCAATTTTATGATCATGAGATAAGGACGGTTTCTACAACCATGACTGATCCGCCATTGCACATAATCACATGTATTAATCACATGCCATTTAAAAGGTCTTGTTGTGGCTGATCCACAACGTACCCCAAAATTGGGGACCCACCTTTTTTGCATGTGTTCCAAGAAGACCGAAGTGGCCCATAGGCTAAAGATCAAGGAAAAAAGCAAAATACCACAAGGAGGAAAAGTGTCGCGATATCGCGACATGTTGCACCATCGCGGAAAAAAAGAAAAAGTGTCGCGATATCGCGACATGTTGCTCCATCGCGGCAAAAATGAAAAAGTGTCGCGATATCGCGACATGTTGCTCCATCGCGGCCAAAAATGAAAAAGTGTCACGATATCGCGACATGTTGCTCCATCGCGGCCAAAAATGAAAAAGTGTCGCGATATCGCGACATGTTGCTCCATCGCGGCCAAAAATGAAAAAGTGTCACGATATCGCGACATGTTGCTCCATCGCGGCAAAAATGAAAAAGTGTCGCGATATCGCGACATGTTGCTCCATCGGCCAAAAATGAAAAAGTGTCGCGATATCGCGACATGTTGCTCCATCGCGGCAAAAAATGAAAAAGTGTCACGATATCGCGACATGTTGCTTCCTCACGGCCAAAAAGAAAAAGTGTCGCGATATCGCGACATGTTGCTTTCCATCCGTTCAAAATGCAGGAAAAAAGGAGAAAGAAAAAGTGTCGCGATATCGCGACATGTTGCATTTTCGCGATTCAAAAGGGTTAAACAAGAGAGAAAGAAAAAGTGTCGCGATATCGCGACATGTTCCATTTTCACGATTCAAAGCAACAAAATACGGAAGGGGCCAAAAGTGTCGCGATATCGCGACATGTTCCATTTTCATGATTCAAAGCAACAAAGGAGAGCAAGGAGGCAAAAGTGTCACGATATCGCGACATGTTCCATTTTCGCCAAGGTAACGGACCTGCATAGTGACGTGGACATAAGGACAAAATCTAGTGAATAAGACAAGCGTTACATAAGGAATATTTAATGATTTGAAATCATTTAAGATGGTCGTTACACATGGAGGGAAATGGATGCAAGCCCATGTGGAGAAAACGCAGCAAAGGGCCACAAAATGGAAAGCAAAGCACACGCATACAGGGAAGGTGAAACGAACATCGGGAAGGTGAAACGAACAGCCATCGACAAATGAAATGAACCATCATGGAAGGAAACAATTTTTTCAAAAGTTTAAATACGCCATTCAAAGAGGCCAGAGGGGCGAAACTTTTCATAGAATATTGCAGTAATGAAGGCAAGGCCTTTGGACCTAGTTTCTCTCGATATTTTCTTCCACGTAGACTGGTTTTTCTTCTTCATGGACATGGGTTGGAAATTGCGATGAGCAGAGTTGCAGACTTGAAGGTGATAAGGCCATTCTGGACCTGTTTGAGTTGTTTTTCTTCCATGGACTGGTTTGGGAAAACCAAAAATTTTGCTATTGTAAAATGACATATTTTTAATGCAGAAGTGTTCAGAAATTTGCATCTTGTGGGCAAGAAAGAAGGAGATTTTCTTTGCATGCTATGGATTTAATGTTTATTTTTTCATCTTTTCAGATTTCGAATTTATAGATAATGTTGATGCCATTTTTTTGGGTTACATTAGGTGAATATTTGAAATCTGAATTTTATTTCGTACCCTAGGAACCAACACTTAGCTTATCCGGATTGTGCTTGTTTGCAGGTCCAATAGGTTAGGTTGCATGCACGGAGACCTCACATCTTCGGTTTTGTCGAAATAGGATAGCATCATACTGAACGCATTTTATTTTCAGTTTCTGCATTTCATTTTTTATTTTCTGCATTTTATATTTTTCCAGAAGTTTTAACTTTTCAAGGCATTAAAATAAACATCTAAAAAATATCAAAATCAAAAAAAAACAATGAACAATCACTAAAGTTTCATGATGAAATAAACCAACATTGCCCCTTGTTTACGAGTTACTTGCAATCACTAAGGTGTTCCAAGCATTCAAATTGAATATCTTATATTTGAGATTACTAATACATATATGTAAATGCTAATACAATGGAGACCTTGGAGAAGTTGTTTGTTTAACTTCTTTGCAAGAGGGGATTTGGAACCCAAATCCTAAAGGAGAGTGTACTTTCACAACTGGGTGAAAATACCACTCAACAGATTGGCGCTAGAAGGAGGGCCTGAATTGTTTTATTTCAGAGTGATTTAAATGCTATAGGGATTTAAATTTTGAATATTTCATGCCCTATTGATTATTATCTTTAGCCCTCTTTTAACAATACAACCTTGTAGTGTTAAAAGGAGGACATGAATTGCTATGCATCGTCCTAACGCTTTTTGATTGTTCATACAGGAATAAGATGTTTTAAATAAGGTGTTTTGATTGTGCATTGTTTTAGAATATTGCTTTGTCATGGTTCCTTCTTTCATTCACGAATAATAAATTGGTTTTGGAGTTATTCTTTGAATTTCACTAATTACAGGATTTTCTCTGTGTCGCAGGTTTTCTTTGAGGCATTGAGGGTTGTGGCTGATCTTGTAGGGTAGTTTCATTTACAAGCTGGACCCACCGCATCGCATCACAACTAGGTCCAATACAACTGAGGAAACCATATTCCAAAGCCTCCCACTCACTCGTAGGAATCCAAGGAATAAAACCGAGCAAATTGTGGTCCCGCCAGATATTCCTGTTACAGAAGATCCTTCTATTTTAGGCACACCTAGCGGACTTGCATCGGTGGTGTCATTTGCCACTAGTGTACCAATTATTAGTACCATTTCCACGGTTCTTGTAGGGTTATCATCATCGATTTTGAATCAAATGGCCCAACCTCCACCACCTCCTTGGTACGGAGCCAATAACATTCCTTTGAATATTGCAGGGGATATTCACGAGATCCCTAAGAATATAGAGAGATTTTTGCCCAAATACAAATCGGATGGCCCAAGGACCGCAGAAGAACATATTCAGGCCTATAGGGATGTTTTGATAAGATTGCAAGTTCAACATGAAGATGTGGCTTGTAGACTCTTCCCCATGAGCCTAGACCAAGTGGCTTACGAATGGTACATTTGCTTACCTACTGGTTCCATTACGTCATGGACACAAATGGAGGATGCTTTTGTCAACCAATTCAGGTCACCATTAGATCCCACCATCATCTATAATCAGTTCATTACATGCAAAAGAGGCCGGGGTGAGCCAATCCAAACTTTTAATCGGAGATTTTCAGAAGTGCTATAATAGAGCAATTCGACATTTTACCATTGATCCCGTAGTAGCTTTGCAAATATATTTTGGGGCATTGGATCCTATGACGACAATGTTTGCAAGGCGAAATCCTCAAGTTACCACACTTGCTCTAGCCTACAATGAAGCTATGACCATTGAACAACAAATGACACCACAGAGTTATGGGTTTTCCCAGATGCCTATGGTAGGACAATATGGTCCTTATGGTCAAACTCCTATGATGAATCAGATCATGGCACCGCAAATGTCAGGCATAAATGCTTTGCCTTATCAACAACCATATTCATCAACACCCGCTTACGCACCCATTCCAATTCAACCAATCACATCCATTCCTCCCATTCCTCCATTTCTGCAAAATAGTCAATAGACTATGCAAGGAGCTAGTCTGGTTAATTCTCAGGCTATGGTTCCTTTCCCCAATCCAATTCTGATTCAAAGTGTGAATCCCTATGCAAATCAAGTGGCTCAAAATCCAACTCCAGTATTGAGTCAAGATCTCACCAATCATGCAAATCCTATTGGAACTAGCAATAACATAGCTCAACCAAAAGAGATTTATTCAGAGGTTGAAGAACTCAAAAGGATAGTTCACAAATTGAGTAATGATCTGGTTCAAAAATAGAAGTATGAATCCCATGCCTCTCACCCAAATCAAAATTTCAATAATAGAGGGAGACAGTGGAATACGAAGCCAAACAATGGGGGTGTGCCTTCCCCTATTGCTAATCAGATAGATACTTCTACAGGACCAGGTCACTCTAGTTCCATTCTTAATATTTCTGATTTTGCATGGGAAAAGGGGTGTAGATTGCATAATACAAAGGAGCATAATGAAAGGAATTGTCCCGAAATTGCTAGGTATACCCATTGTCTCCAAGCTCAAGTGGATGATTTGGAACTTGTGCCAAATGAGGGTCCACCCCAACATCAACAAGGAGAGGACAACATTTTGGTGGTGGAAACTCTATATCATCAAGAAAGTGGGAATGAGGAAGAAGAGGATGAAATCTTGGAACAAGAAGTGCAAGCTTTTAGAGAATTTAGAAAGGGGAACCATGGATACCATTTGAGGAGTAAACTCAAAACCCCTAAAACATCCTCAACTCCACCAAACAATTCTATTATTCCTCCCGATGCTAAGGCTGATAATAATCCCCCTCCTCCATCTGGAAGAGAAACGTCTAAGGACACGCAAAAAACATTGAAGCTTGAGAAGTCAACTTATGACATAGTGGAGGATTTAAGGAAGTCCAAGTCTAGCCTTTCATTTTTAGAGGCGGCTAGGTTGCCTGGCCAAAAGGAAGCATTGATAAAGGCTTTGGGCTCATCTAGTCAAATACAGGAAGGAAAAGAAGTAGAATCTCACATGGTTTTATGAAAGGAAATACGGGATGTCCCTCCTTTTTTATTGACTATGAGGATTGCTGGCAAAAATTTGCACAATTGTTTGGTGGACACAGGTGCCACAAGTAACCTCATGCCTGCAAAAATTTGTCAAATGCTAGGCCTAAAGCCTGTTTCTGCTAAATGCAGGGTTTTGCAACTGGACCGGTCTGAGGTAAATGTGGTAGGGACCCTCTACGATGTTAAGATCCAACTCAATTCTGAACCTAGGGTCCAACAAGTGGTTGATATTTTGGTTGTCAATATCCCAAGTCGATATGGAATGTTACTTGCTAGGGATTGGATGAAAAGTTTGAATGGTTATTTTGCCACTGATTGCTCGCACATGTGGCTACCCTGGAGAGGGATTGCTAATCAAATTAGAGTGGAAAATGAGCCAAGGCTTAAGGAAATCATCACAGAATTCAACAAGCCAAATGAAGTTCAATTTTTGAACTTGAGTTAGGGGTCTATGCTTTTGATGTTGAAAGAGCTACCGAAGAACCTCAAAAAGAAGCAGTTTCCTGTAGCTCTTCTGAAGAAGATAATCTCGTGTGGTTACTCAAGTTTGATGGATCTAAGTCAAAACAAGGGGCAGGAGCTGGAGTGGAACTCACTTGTCCGGGAAGTAAACCAATGTTTGCTGCCTATAGATTGCAATTTCCTTGCACTAACAACGTGGCAGAATATGAAGCTCTTATCTTTGGATTACATTTGGCTTTGAGCAAGAAGGTTAAGTGTTTGAAAGTATTGGGAGATTCGGAGTTGGTTGTCAAACAAGTTAAAGGACAATATACCTATCGCGACAAGAGATTGAGCCTTTATAGAAATAGGGTGAGGGACCTCATTGAGGAATTTGATGCTTTTAATATATCCCTTATTTCTAGGAAAGGAAATCGTATAGCTGATTCTCTGGCGGTCGTTGCAGGCATGTTAAATCCAGTTGACATAAAAAAATGCAAGAAGTTTTCCATTGAGTTGGTCCCTTGCCCATCGATACCTGATAACGTCAGAAACTTGCAAGTTTTTGAGAATGATAGACACATTTTCGAATTTGTCACCAATTCAGGTATTTTTGAGAACCAAGTGATTGATGAAGATCAAAGGTGGCAAGAAGAAACAGAAGGAGAGAGCGAAGTTACCTTTCAATCCAACAAGATACCTAAGAACATTGTTTCATTGGAGAAGGTGTTTGATATGGGATATAAAACTAGAAAAGGAAAAAGGGTTCCACCTCCTAAAGATGCTTGTGACCTGATCAATATAGGGAGTGTGGATAATCCACGTGAAGTGTACATCGCAAAGGCATGTACAGCTGATGAGAGAGAAAATATAATATGTGCACTAAAGGATTACAGGGATTGCATTGCTTGGAATTACAATGAGTTGAAAACGTATGATCAAAACGTTATTATGCACACCATCCCTCTAAAACCGGATTCCAAACCCTTCAGACAAAGACAACGACCTGTTAACCCATTACTTGAGCCCTTGATTGAGAAAGAGGTCAAGCGGTTGTTGGACGCAAAGATAATATTTCCCGTTAGGCACTCAACTTGGGTCGCTAATCTTGTTCCAGTAAGAAAGAAGAATGGGGAGATAAGGCTATGCATAGATTTTAGAAATCTCAACAAAGCCTCACAAAAGGATAATTACCCACTACCATCAATTGATGAAATCTTGCAAGCGGTGAATGGGTCTGAAATGATGTCTTTTCTCGATGGGTATTCTGGATACAATCAGATTCTTATTCATCCCAATGACGAGGATGAAGACGGCCTTCACAACCAAATGGGGAACCTTTGCCTATAGAAGAATGCCTTTCGGATTATTAAATGCAGGCGCAACATTTCAACGTGCCATGGATTATGCGTTCAAAGGGCTCATAGGTAAATGTATCATTGTGTATGTGGATGACATTCCTGTATTTTCAAAGGAAAGAAAAGATCATGTGAAAGATTTGAGGAAGGTTCTCCAAAGGTGTAAAGAGCACGAAATTTCTTTAAATCCAAAAAAATGCATCTTTGGAGTGACAGAAGGAAGATTACTTGGCCATATCATTTCAAAAGAAGGTATCTCCATTGACCCGAAAAGGATAGAAGCTATCCAAAACTTGCCTCTCCCGACTAGCAAAAAGGAATTGAGATCTTTCTTTGGGAAAATCAATTTCGTGAGGAAGTTTATTTTTGGCTTCGTCGAGATAGCTAAACCACTGAATGAGATGCTCAAAAAGGATGTGAATGTCATATGGGATGAAGAAAGTAGGGTTGCCTTCCAAAGCATCAAGGATGCTATTTCTAGAGCCCCTGTCCTTATAAGTCCAAATTATTCTAAGCCTTTCTTTATTTATGCTTTCGCATCTGAACACTCTTTTGCGAGTGTCTTGACTCAAAAAGGTGAAGATAACACAGAAAATCCCATAGCTTTTCTAAGCGCTCCTTTGAAGGATGCTCAATTGAGGTATTCCATCCTCGATAAGCAAATGTATGCACTTTTCAAAACAGTAAAAAAATTCAGACATTACATTGTGCATAGTAGGGTCTTTGCCATTGTGTCGGATCCTACTGTTAAAACCATGTTTGTGCAAAACGAGCTGGGTGAGAGAAGAGGTAAATGGATTTCTACCATCCAGGAATTTGACCTTGAAATTCAACCCATGAAGTTAGTTCGTGGACAAGGACTTGTGAAAACAATTGCTGAGAACAATCCCCAAGTCACATGCCAATATTCAGATGGAGAGCGCGTTTCTAAAGATGATTGGTATGTTGATATTGTGTATTTTCTATTAAATGGTAAGTGTCCATCACATCTTAATTCTACCCAAAGAAGAGCCGTGAGACTTAAATCTGCTAATTATCATATTTGGTCTGGTGTTCTTTACAGGAAAAATCATGAGGGAATTTACTTACGATGCTTAAATCAAGAAGAAGCTACCAATGTTTTGCAAGAGTTTCATGGTAAATACGGAACCGGCCATGGTTCGGAAAATTCAATAGCACATCAAATCCTGAGAGCGGGATATTATTGGCCCCACATTTTTAAAGATACACATGCACACGTGCGATCTTGCCATATTTGTCAAATGGCTGCCAATAGAGAAAGGAATGCAGCTATGCCATTGCAACCTGTAGTTGAGATGAGACCATTTGCACAATGGGGATTAGACTTCATCGGGGTTATTAACCCAAATTCTTCAGATTCCCATAAATTCATACTCACAGCTACAGATTATTGCACTAGATGGACAGAAGCAATTCCTACGAAGCATGCTACCACGGATGTGGTAATAAAATTCCTCGAAGATCATATCGTAACAAGGTTTGGAATGCCCGATTCTATTGTAAGTGATAATGGTAAGGCTTTTGTTTCCACTCAATTTGCAAATTGGGCATATGATAATAAGGTGAGTTTAAAGTTTTCGTCTAACTATTACCCTCAAGGCAACGGTTTGGCGAGAATATTCAAATAAAAATTTGTTGACCATCATTAAGAAGTTATTGGAAAAGAATCCTCGGGATTGGCACAACCAATTAAAATTTGCTCTTTGGGCGGATAGGACTAGAGAAAAAGAATCAATAGGGAATACACCTTATCATCTAGTTTATGGGCAAGATCCAATTTTTCCTGCAAATTTGAAGCTTCAAACCCTTCGTTTCACACAAGAATACCTCGGAACTGACAATCACATTGAGGCTAGATTAAGTCATCTAATGCACCTTGATGAAAAAAGAGAAGAAGCCATGCTCCACATGAACAAACATCAAGGTGTGGTCAAAATATGGTTTGATAAAAGAGCCAAAATTAAGTCTTTCAGGATCTCGGACTTGGTCTTATTGTGGGATAAAAAACATGAGGAGAAAGGGGATCACAAAAAGTTTGATTGTCTTTGGTTAGGCCCTTATCAAATTTCTGAAATCTTAGGGGAGAATACTTTCAGACTAAGAACTTTGGATGGGAAATATTTGACGTTACCGGTTAACGGGCAAGTTCTAAAGCATTATTTTAGCCCTTAAATCATGTGAGATTTGTATCATATTGTACATTCATTTTTAATTTTTTTTGGTTTTGATGTTGGTTTTGCATTTCTGTTTTAGTTTCAAGTTGTGAGTTGGTCCTTTGGACATTTTTGGTTTTAAAAAAAAAAAAAAAAAATTAGCGTATATCCTTATGAATGTTGCCTAAGACTAGAAGAATATGAAATATCGGAATTGTATTGCAGAAAGCTCCACGAATATCACAAAAACATTAAAGAATATCGTTTGGAACTTGTGATGCATGAAGTTGTCAGTTTTATAAATTATGGCAAAGTAGGTGGTATACTCCATCCGCATTTCAAAAGGAGCAATGCATTCATATCTCATGTACATTCCGCATTGCATATACATTCCATCTCAGTTGCATCTTCATTTCATGTGCAATCATTGAAAAGGTGTCGAATCCTCTTAGGGTTATTACATAACATATATTAAAAGGATCCTAAGGTTGGGAACTGATGCCCGAACTATCTTGAGCCAAGCACGTTCTACGCATATTAAAAAGGATCTTGAGCAAAATGGTCAAAACCATACTTGGAAGAAAAGGTGAGGCGAAAGGAGTATTTCGTGTCTGTCCTATTATGCAACATAATCCTTAAAACAGTGGTTTTCACCACTCCCATAGTGCTTAAAGCCTAAAATCAGAGTAGTAAGGATAGGGTTTAATTCTCATCTCGCTTAGGTTGAGGATCCAACTCCCCAAAGCTCCGATTTGACCTTCATGGAGTAGTAAGGATAGGGTCTAATTCTCATCTCGCTTAGGTTGAGAATCAGATTCCCCAAAGATCTGATTTGACCTTCATGGAGTAGTAAGGATAGGGTCTAATTCTCATCTCGCTTAGGTTGAGAATCCGATTCCCCAAAGCTTCCATTTTGCCCACTCAAGAACTTGAAATTCAAAAGAAAATATTTTTCATTTCTTTATTAATATTGGATTGGAAGGATCGTACTACATGTCCCTTGCAAGGATGGGTAGTCATCACCAAGGTCCAAGAAATCAAAGTAAAGTCAAATCCTGGATTATGGGGTTAATCTCCACCGGGGCTATAGACGCCTGGCTGGCAGTGGAGTATGCTCATGCGTGGCAACATGTCTTGTCTAAAAGCAAGACCACTGATCGCTCAAACGGATAGGCTAGCCTGACAGTTTCATCCATAACTAGGTTAAATCATTTTGTTCAAGATGAGGTAATGAACTCCAGATCAGAGTAGTAAGGATAGGGTTAAATTCCCATCTCGCTTAGGTTGGGAATCCGATTCCCCAAAGCTCTGATTTCACTTACACCTGCACATGGGTTCAAGATGGTAGTGACACATAACCAACTTTGGGATCTAGTAAATTAATTCAGTATACATATATTTGGTCCTAAGAGGGTTTGACAGTTTTAATATGTTTGTTCATGATACTAGAAGGTCTGAGCCTTTGCAAAGCAGGTTGTTATATCTCTAGCATCTTCATCATACATCAAATCCTGCACAAATCATTCATAGCCTTGCATACGAATCATAAGTGAAGCTGACAATGGAATGTTGATCAATTTCAAACGATAGGGAATGAAGCACATTGCACACACCGAGCTGATGCTTAATAATTCTAATGTTTCATGTATTTCTCGTCTAGTTTCATTCTTGGGATATTTGCTAACGCTTGTATTTGAGTCTGTGTGTTTTCAGGTTGAGTTCTCACCGAAATGCTCGAGAGCATTTCCCAGCAAAGTCGCCATTTGTTGTGGCTGATCCACAACGTACCCCAAAATTGGGGACCCACCTTTTTGCATGTGTTCCAAGAAGACCGAAGTGGCCCATAGGCTAAAGATCAAGGAAAAAAGCAAAATATCACAAGGAGGAAAAGTGTCGCGATATCGCGACATGTTGCTCCATCGCGGCCAAAAAGAAAAGTGTCGCGATATCGCGACATGTTGCTCCATCGCGGCCAAAAATGAAAAAGTGTCGCGATATCGCGACATGTTGCTCCATCGCGGCCAAAAATGAAAAAGTGTCGCGATATCGCGACATGTTGCTCCATCGCGGCCAAAAATGAAAAAGTGTCGCGATATCGCGACATGTTGCTCCATCGCGGCCAAAAATGAAAAAGTGTCGCGATATCGCGACATGTTGCTCCATCACGGCAAAATGAAAAAGTGTCGCGATATCGCGACATGTTGCTCCATCAGCAAAAAATGAAAAAGTGTCGCGATATCGCGACATGTTGCTTTCCATCCGACAAAGTCGAAGGAAATGATATCCACATGAAAAGAAAAGGCAAGACATAAAGAAAAGTGTGCGATATCGCGACATGTTCAAATGGGAAGCGAAAGAAAAATGTCGCGATATCGCGACATGTTGCATTTTCGATCAAAGCAAAGAGAAAAAAGTGTCGCGATATCGCGACATGTTCCATTTTCACGATTCAAAGCAACAAAAGACGAAAGGGGCCAAAAGTGTCATGATATCGTGACATGTTCCATTTTCGTGATTCAAAGCAACAAAGGAGAGCAAGGAGGCAAAAGTGTCGCGATATCGCGACATGTTCCATTTTCGCCAAGGTAACGGACCTGCATAGTGACGTGGACATAAGGACAAAATCCAGTGAATAAGACAAGCGTTACATAAGGAATATTTAATGATTTGAAATCATTTAAGATGGTCGTTACACATGGAGGGAAATGGACGCAAGCCTATGTGGAGAAAACGCAGCAAAGGGCCACAAAATGGAAATCGAAGCACACGCATGCAGGGAAGGTGAAAAATGGGAAGGTGAAACGAACAACCTATCAAATGAAACGAACCGTCAGGGAAGGAAACAATTTTTTCAAAAGTTTAAATACGCCATTCAAAGAGGCCGAGGGGGGGAAACTTTAAGAAGATTGCGAGTATGAAGGCAAGGCCTTAGGACCTAGTTCCTGGATATTTTCTTCTACATTGGACTAGTTTTTCTTCTTCCACGGACATGGGTTGGAAATTGCGGCGAGCAGAGTTGCAGACTTGAAGGCGAAAAGGCCATTCTGGACCTGTTTGAGTTGTTTTTCTTCCATGGACTGGTTTGGGAAAACCAAAAATTCTGCTATTGTAAAATGACACATTTTTAATGCAGAAGTGTTCAGAAATTTGCATCTTGTGGGCAAGAAAGAAGGAGATTTTCTTTGCATGCTATGGATTTAATGTTTATTCTTTCATCTTTTCAGATTTCGAATTTATAGATAATGTTGATGCCATTTCTTTGGGTTACATTAGGCGAATATTTGAAATCTGAATTTTATTTCGTACCCTAGGAACCAGCACTTAGCTTATCCGGATTGTGCTTGTTTGCAGGTCCAATAGGTTAGGTTGCATGCACGGAGACCTCACATCTTCGGTTTTGTCGAAATAGGATAGCATCATACTGAATGCATTTTATTTTCAGTTTTTGCATTTCATTTTTCATTTTTTGCATTTTATATTTTTCCAGAAGTTTTAACTTTTCAAGGCATTAAAATAAACATCTAAAAAATATCAAAATCCAAAAAAAACAATGAACAATCACTAAAGTTTCATGATGAAATAAACCAACATTGCCCCTTGTTTACGATTACTTGCAATCACTAAGGTGTTCCAAGCATTTAAATTGAATATCTTTATTTGAGATTACTAATACACATATGCAAATGCTAATACAACGGAGACCTTGGAGAAGTTGTTTGTTTAACTTCTTTGCAAGAGGGGATTTGGAACCCAAATCCTAAAGGAGAGTGTACTTTCACAACTGGGTGAAAATACCACTCAACAAGTCTTTATCGATACCGTCTCATCGGTCAACATAATAATGACCAAGGCGCTGAGTCATTTGAAGCTACCTAAATCACACATTATGCCCACTACATTTACATTGAGAGCGTTTAATGATGCACTATGTTTGACTGTTTGCACAATTATCCTATCCATGGAGGTAGGCCTAAAGACCATCTCTGTGATGTGTCATGTGATAGAAGGGACAATGTAGTACAACATATTTTCTGGTAGGCCTTGGATTCATGAAATACATTACGTTCCCTCGATATTGCATCAGTATGTGAAGTATATTCATGAGGGATAGGTTCACATAGTATCATCAGATGAAGAACCATTTAAGTTTGTGAACCTATCAGATTTGCTTGGGGGTTTCATACTCTCGTCAATGCACTAGATGTTTATCCATCATCACCGATAAATAAGCTAGAAGGCAAACTAGCAATACATGCTCAACCAAAACCATCTATTTCACATATATCAAAGCACACCACTACCGCTTCCCTAAAACTGTCGACATCAGTCATGCATCGGGATGAAAGGAAGTTGAAGATAAAAATGGGCGAGAAAGAGAAGGAGCATGAGCCTGAGCCAATCACCAAGGAGGTTTCCATTCCTATGGAAGTTGAGGAACCCCAAGATAAATCCAAGGAGGTGCCTTAGCCTACCTCGCATGCATCTTTAGCAGGGTCATCTGCACCGTGGGTGACAGTTCATATCACCAACACTGGACTAAGCGAGTACCTTGTGTAGAATGTAACCTTTGGACTGATTTTGAAGACTATGCAAGAGATGGGATGACCATCCACTCATCATTACCCGATTAGATCGATGGTTCCATTGGGATAGCCACCTAATCAGACTAACTTCATCTATGCAAGGATAGACCAGCTTCCAACGTAGGAGCCCATGTATGAAGATGACAATGAGCCTTTCACGATAAATGTTTGTTATCTATCCAACCCGGAGTATGCCATGCATATTTTTGAGTTGTATCATTGGTATGGATATGACCTTGGTCTCTTTGAACAAGGACGTAGGACTCTTCTGGAACCATGTTACCAGTTTGTCATGGATAGGTTTAATTTAGGGTTACAAATACAAGGGTAGGATGATTTTCTCGTAGCATTCCTAGATCTTCTATACCTTAGTATGGTGGATGATGTCGATTTTAATCCATATCATCCTAATCCTTCCCATTTTTTGAGGAATCATCCTATGATATCGATCGTCACCACTAAGCCACTCAAAGATCATCATGAAGGGCTCCTTGAGCATACTAAGATAGAATTGAACCCCAAAGATAACCTAGGACACCAAACTCATGATGCAGTTGATGACACATACATGCAGGGGTGTAACACCATTACTGTATGCAATATCAAGCTAGGAGATATTTGTAATGAATATGGAGTGGAGTCCACCTTCGATATGAGTGGACCAGGCTATGATGCAGATGAGGAATCCTCAAATGATGATGAATTTGGGCATGAAATCAAGGGTGCCTATGTGAGGCCCTGGTAGGTGCATCATTTATTGCCTATTGAATTGATATAGGTTATCTAAGAGATCCTTCCCAACATCGATCATTTAGGGAGATTTATTGGTGATGTCACACTTACGATATAATTATCTGATTTATCTAGATAGTAATGACAGTGATCAAGAAGTCAAATTCATGGGGCCATACTTGCTAGGGCGTCCCCTAGAAGTGGGGGTGAATGAAGGATTCTATTATGATAGTGAAGAATAAGATGAGTTAGAGAGGGCCTGCCTTGGTCCTCCTTATTTGCATTACTATTATCAACCCATTGACATATATGAGGTTTATCAATAGTTACGTGTTGGTCCTCGTCTGAGAGCAAGATGGTTAAACTTGGATCAAATTTATCAATTGGTTAATCCCCTTCTATTGATCTACATGGAGCTTTGAGAGCTAAATGATTCTATTTTGTAGTCAGTGCATAGGGAGGATCCAGTTATTCACAGTCCTCATAGGGAAGACCCCTTTGTGCCTATGCCATTAGAGCTAGATATTGGGTATGAGGGCTACGTAGATTTTGTAGAAGTCAGTCCTTGTGGTCCTAGAGATCAATTCCATTCCATAAACATGGTCTCCATTGATATAACCACTCCACTCCATAATCCAGAAAATTTGTCCAAACCATTGTATCTTAACAAAGATGCTATCGACTGGGATCATGCTGATTCACCCGTTGAACCTGAATATTTCTTCCCTAATGAAGAAATGTTGCAACCTTTCCATTTTGTGCTAGGTTGTGCATATGATATTTATCATTCTGACAATACTTACAACACGAAACCTATCAATCTGACTGATGACATCCATTTGATTCCTACGCCTCACCAGCTTGATGAGGGATCATATATGTTAGTAGAGGAAAAATTTGAGGTGGATATCAATAATTATCCCACCAGTTCAAATAAGGTTAAATTTGGAGAGAGTCTCACTCAAGATGAGTAGGCCACCCTCATCCCTCTGCTGAAAGAGAGACCAAATTTGTTTGCTTGGACATACAAGGATATGCCAGGTCTAGACCCAAAATTGGTTACGCATAACCTTTTGCTAGATCTGACGAAGAAGTCGATAAGCAAAAGCTTAGAAAGATGCACCCAATAGTAGCCTTAATTGTGAAATATGAGCTACAAAATTTGTTGGATGTGGAATTTGTGATCTCCATCGATCATCTAGAATGGGTGTCCAATATGGTACCCATGGGAAAACTCGATGGAAGAATCCATATTTGCATGGATTTTAGAGACCTAAATAAGGAAACACTCAAAGATTCATTTTCGTTGCCCAATATTGATGCTCTCGTAGATATAACTATAGGTCACAAAATGCTCTCCTTAATGAATGGTTTTTTTGGTTACAACCAAATTTGGATTAAACCCGAAGACCAACATAAAACCACATTAATAGTGCCATGGGGAATGTTTTGCTACAAAGTTATGCCATTTGACCTCAAAAATGTTGGTGCCACATATCAACGAGCCATGACATACATTTTTCATGACTATATGCACAAAATTCTAGAAGATTATATCGATGACTTGTTGGCCAAGTCATTACTGCAAGAAGAGCATGTAGAGGTCTTAAGGAAAGTCTTTGATCACCTGATAGAGCACAATGTCAAACTGAATCCTAAGAAGTACATATTTGGTGTAACTTCTAGAAAACTACTAGGATTCATCGTCTTTGAGTGAGGCATTGAAGTTAACCCAACGAAGGTCAAGGCCATCTTGGAAATGCATCCTCCCACCAATATTAAGGAATTAAGGAGCCTTCAGGGAAAGGTAGCATCGATAAAGTGATTTATTGCTCAAATATCAAATAAATGTTAACCCATGAATCAACTGCTACATAAGGGAGTCCCATTCAACTGGGATGAGGACTATCAGGTAGTCTTCACTAAAATAAAGCAATACCTAGCAACACCACCAGTGCTAGCTCCACCAAGGCCAAAGGTACCTTTTCTATTATATATATTAGCAATCGACTTTGCACTGGGAACCATGTTAGCCCAAAAGAATGTGCAAGGCAAAGAACATGCCATATATTATATTAGTCAAACCTTGGTGAGCTATGAGCTTGGGTATGTATATGTAGAAAAATTATGTTTAGAAGTAGTGTTCGCTACAAAGAAATTGTGACACTATATGTTAAGACATATGATATATGTCATATCCAAACAAAATCCTTTGTAGTACATGATGAGTAAGACTTATCAAAATACGCGTACTGTGAAGTGTATCATGCTATTGATGGAATTCGATCTAGAATCATAAGCTAAAAGTCCATCAAGGGACAGGTTATAGCGGATCGATTAGTTGAGGTGCCACTAATAATAGGCCTCTAACAATAGAGCTTCTAGATGATGCAGTTTTCATTATATCTGAAGCTCCTGAACCCGAAGAGCAAAATAAAAATGCTAATACGACTCTATTCTTTGATGGTTCAAAGTGCGAACAAGGGGGTGGTGTCAAAATAGTGTTCTTCATGCTGCAAGGAGCTCCAATGCCCTTATCATTCAAGTTGGATTTTCTGTGCACCAACAACAATGCTGAGTATGAAGCCCTACTGTTGGGCCTCCACACAATTGTCACCATAAATATTAAGATATTGAACATCTTTTATGACTCCTTGCTCATAGTAAATCAAGTCAAGGGGTTTTTTTAGTGTTGATGTCCCATACTAAAATCCTATAAATATCTAGTTGACACATATTTGGCTAAATTTGAATGGTATGAAATCAAGGCAATCCCTCAGTTGTCAAACATATTTTCAAACACCATGGCATATTTGGGATTCTTAATCCCTTATAATCGATCAGTATATTTCACTACCGTCCATGTCAAGATGCTCTCGCATCCGACAGTAGAGCATACATCCTATGATAACAAAGAATTGGTCAACATGATCAATGTAGAACCAAAATCTGAATGGTTCTATAAAGCTGAAGACTTTCTTAAGAAGGCACCTTGGGGGTCATTAACCTCTCAGAGTCCAATATGAAGTGGTACTACCACAAGGTTGTTTTCGATTCTACATTTACAAAGATAAATACACAGGGGGGGGAAGTCATATTAGCAGTCGAAGCTAAAGCTTATCAAAATTGGATGTCACAAATTAAAGACTTCCTGATGCTTAGTATAATCCCAGAGGAATTTTTGCATGTCGCAAAGTGCACATTTAAATAAAAAGTGGCTAAATATGTCTTAATAGGAGACATCTTGTACCGAAAAGGCTACAATGGAGTTCTCCTTCATTGCTTAGAGCCCCAAGAGGCATCATGGGTGATTTTGTAAGCTCATGACAGTACATGCGGTGGCCATTCCAGTGACATGGCCATCGTAAAGCACATCCTTTGAATGTGCTATTATTGGCCCACTATGAAGAAGGAGTGCAATGTGTATGTTAAGAAATGTATTAAATTTCAACGTCACGCTAATCTTATGCACTTGCCATCACAGACCTTACAACCCATCCAAGCGGCTTGGCCATTTGCTCAGTGGGGATTAGATATTATAGGCAAGACCTCTCCTCTATCATTGGGTTGACATACATTCATAATCATGGCTACTGAGTATTTTACAAAGTGGGTGGAAGTTGGGGATATTGTATTGAAAGACTTGCAATATCAAAGTCCACCGAAGAGACTTTGAAGTTGGGGATCTTGTATTGAAAGAGAACCAACAGAACTCTAATTTGCTGCCAGATATGTGAGACAAATTTGTGGCTAATTGGCTGGGACCCTACATCATATCTGAAAATATTGGTCCAGGTACCTATCACCTAACATCGCTAGGAGGTGTTGAAGAGACTTAACCTCTCAACATCATCTATATTAAGGCATTTTATGCTTGAAGAGCATAGTAAAAGGCTCCGAGGTTGCTTGTAACCACTCGGTCATCCTAAAAAGCTCCAAAAACTCCCATAAGTAGTTTGGTCAATCAAAAAGCTCCAAAGGCATCTGTAAGCCCTTTGGTCAAACCTCAAAAAGCTCTAAGGGTTTTTTTTTAAATCACTCGATCATCCCAAAAGGCTCCAAGGGTTCCTGAAACCACTTGGTCATGTTAGTCAAAGGCTCTAAGGGTTTGCTTATAATCACTCGATCATCCTAAAAGGCTCCAAGCTTGTTTATGAGTAGTTTGGTCAATCAAAAGGCACCAAGAGTTTTTGAAAAACTTCTTGGTCAACCCAAAGGCTCCGAGGGTTTTTTTAAAACCACTCGGTCATCCTAAAAAGATCCAAGGATTTTGTTGAAAAATCACTTGATCAAACTAAAGGCTTTAGAGGCATGTACTCGCCGTTTGGTCAGATATGAGGCTCAAAACTCATAAAAATTATAAAATCAATAAAATGCAAAAAAAATGGTAAAGCATAAAAATCCAAAAACATTTGCATTTGCATTTGAATTTTGCATTGTCATTTTTGCATTCATGCATCCACTGCATTATTGCATTGCATATAGGCATTCATCAATGGTTGCATTCTGTAGTATGAGGGATTATGTTTGTCAGTCTTACAAATGACACTACGTTTGTGTCTAAATCATGCTTCTCTGCATTTATCATAAATACTACATGTGAGTAATTGTGTTTTTCAACACAACCTATTTTGTTGCTATGAAGATATACTAGGGTTTTTTGGTCATTCAACCATACCTAGTGGTCTTATCAAGAGTTTGTAGAAAGATTTCTTTAATTTTTTAGCTGAGGTTAAGTTAGTATAGCCCTTAGAATATCAAAATACTATCACTAATCAACAAATTAAACAATCCTAACAAGGACTAGGGGAAGATGAAATTCATGAAGCAGGACCGGGTATCCTGAGGTGAAAAGAGTTATTATTTCTTATCCCTTTGTGCGGATGGTATGGGAAATGTTGGTAGTTGAAAAAAAGACATGTTAGTTCCCTATTCAGAATTCTTTGCTTATAATAAAATGAGCAATATCCTAGAGTGATATCTCACATCAATCCTCAAGATTGATACCCTAGATCGATATCATAGATTGACTTCCCAGATTGACATCCCATACTGATATCATAAGATCGATATACTAGAAACAATTTTCCCAAGTAAATCCCTCAAAGGAATGTTTCTAAAGAATATTATCAAGTATAAATGTTGGAAAGTGAAGATCAAATGAAGATCATAAAACAAGCTCAAATCAAGTTCAAAGTGAAGATCAAATGAATATCATAAATCAAAGTTCAAGTGGAGATCAAATGAAGATCAAAAATCCATTTTGAAGAGAGATCAAATGAAAATCTAAAGATAGTTCAAAATGAAGATGGAATCGACTCCCTTGCTTCACCACATATGAGCAAGTATCTCAAAAATTGAAGGATAGAAGGAAATGAGCTTGAATCCTTGGTATTGTTGATACTACTGTACCTTACACATGATGATATGTCTGATACACTTGCATCTTGCTTGTGGGCAGACCAATGTTTGAATGTGGAGTAGCTAGCTTCAGGTGTCCTGCATTTCCTAGTGGTTTAGTCCAACTAAAATCTAAACTTGGGATTGGATAAGACATTTGTGGAACCCCTATCTTAGCAATGGTCTGAACGAATCATGCCTGACATTGGAGAATACTCGTGTCTTATCTTAAAATAATCATATGCACACACAGGGATAATGAACAGTTAAGTCATATCCTAGCAAAAGCCTTTTATATCAAAAGTCTAGTGTGGTTAGTATCAAACTTTTGATAAGTTTATTAGGGTATTTGAGTCTCATAGAAAAACCTCAAAAATTTCTCTCATAGCAACAAAATATCAAATATCGCAAACCATATAAAATTATCAAATTGCAAAGTATCGAGTCCATGATACATCATCATATAGAGCACAATCAAGATATAGGATAGATACCGTATGGATATTAAAAATAATATTTAGATGGCCACTGACTATATCATGCATATTTTTCAAATTTGCAAAAGAAAATAGAATGACACATTATATCATTCGCATCATACAACTGCATTCATTGCATTTCATATATAGGTGATTAATTGATTAAATTCTTATCTTAAGTATTTTCAATTACATTCATGATTTTTATACATTCTATGGTGTCATCCATTATATTGATAAACATATTTGCATTAAGTGATTAAAGCATACAGGTTCATTTACATTAAATCACCATCATGTAAATAATGCATCCACCATAAATTGCACATCTAAGCATCTAGATCACTGCATATCAAATTAAATAGCTATCTAGTGCATGTCATCCATACATCACATCATATAACATCAAATTAAAATAAGCATTGCATCCATGTGCATAACATAAACATAAAATAAAAAATATACAAGTACACATAATGAGTCATAAATGATAAATCTCATATATATGTGTGTCTCAAGAGTACATTAGGAGTACAAAATACCCATAGGCTACAATCATGTAGGTCCTAGATCTTACACCAAAAATGATACATATGCAAAATGTAGCCTAAATCAGATAGAGCCCTAGCTCTGGCCTGTTCCCCCTGAGCTAGAGCTCTCCCCACCTCCCTCAGCCCTATGCTCTGGAGCCTGCTCTATAGTCGGATCTAGTGCCTACTAGGTGCTCTGATGAGGGCCCTGTGTACCACCTAACCTGAAGAGGTCTAGCACATGGGATACCAAAATATCTAAGTAGCTAAATCTATGACTAGAGATCTCACTTGTCTCCTTGTGATTCCTATGCAAGCTTCCTCCATGAGTGTTAGAGGAGTTGTGCGTCCTCTCTATCCTATGTGTCCATTGGCTAGAGCTTGCCATGGACTATCTTGAGGTCCTAGACTTCATCCTCTAAGACTCAGTAGCATGCCTATCCTTTGGTACCTCTAAGCCCTACAATCTAATGAAGCCCTCCATCTGGGAGATGTGAGCTTCCCTCACATCACAAAGATCATTTCCCTCCTCTATGAGGGAAGTGAGCCACCTAACCTCTACCATGGTATCACTACATTCTGGTAGTATAGATGATGGTTCAGCAAGAGGTCCCATAACAGCATGGGAGGATGTCGGATCCCCCCTCTGTGTCTTGAATAGCTCTCTTTCTACAATAGCCTCACCCTGTTATGCCAGTGCCATGTCTCGCACACTAGTGAGCTCACCGACCTATAACTCTGCTACCATAGCTCGAGCTATGAGAGCTATAATTTGTGCCTAAGCCTCTGCCAATTGTCTATCTCTATGACCTAGCTTCACCTCCAAAAGGGTGATAGATGTGTTTCACTGCAACTGTTGAGTATACAGCCTCCCAAACTGACTCTGTAGGTCAGCAACTTGAGTGAGGAGCTCCCCTAAATCACTGTATAGAGGTACCTAACCCTACTATGATCCCTCCTCCTCCTCCACCTCTACCTGTAGAGCCTCCTCTATGGTGGCCTCTATGCCCCAACCTCCCTCGATCCTCTAGCACACCCTGCACCCATTAGGATCGGCCCCTGCATCCATCTGGTCATCTACTCGGCCTAGAGGCCCTCTCCCCTACCATTGTAGGAGGGACCACCATGTGTCATACACTTGGGTGGTCCTCGATGTGTCATCCCCAGACTCTTGAAATTCATCAACCTCATCTCCTAGAGCTGTAGGCTGGATCTATGGTAGATGTATCTCAAGCACAAGATGTTGATACACAAATGGAATCTCAGGAATATCCTAGACCAAGCTAAACTACCACAATATGTGAGAGAAGAACTGATACTCTCTGATCTTGACCTTATGGCCAAGTAGCCACCTATCCCGATGATCCTATCGTAGCCACTCGTATGCCTTGGTCTAATCAGGTAAATCCATATAGGAGTGTCACTCAATGTCTTCTGGCCCAAGCATTACAAATCGTGCAATGTAGTAATCTATGTCTCTAGCATGGGTCATGATATAGAATCTCCCCTCCTCTCATGGCCAATACACAACGTAGCATTGATGTGCATCATAAATGGCTATGATTTGGAGAGGTAGGTCAATGGGATGCTCGATTCAGATGTGTTGCCAATCCCAAATCTATAGCAGTAGGCTACAACTAATTCCTTGGTGGCTCTAACTTGTAATATAATATAGGTCCCTGTATATATGACATAATAGTGTGCTCCCCAAAGCTAGGCACAGTGGCTGAGCAGTGGAACTCTGAATCACTCTTCAAATGCTGACTAGGAGGTTCCAAGGAATCCTCATGCTTGAGGAGTCTGGAAGCACAACCTTTACCACAAGGATCATGAAGATCATCATGTGGACTAAGAAGATGTGCTCACCCTACCAGTATCCAATGTGTACACCTCCATGGTTGATCTTCTCCTGTGCCTCCTTGCTCTGATTTCCAAAGATAGCATCAAAGACAGGCTCCTTCCTTTGAGAAGAGGAAGAGATGATGGCCTCACCATCGATAGGGATCCTAAAGATCTGATATACATCCTCTAAATTCATGATCATTTCACCTGTATGCAGGTGAAAGGTGTTGGTTTGCGCATTCCAGCACCGGGCCAACACAGTAAAATAAGTTTGATCTACCCTAATAGTGGGTAGATCTAGGACATAGTCGAATATGATGGCTCTAAACCATGCACGCTCACCATAAGTGAGTTTTCTACAGAGAGTCAAGTAGATTGGGCTCGTGAGCCGTAGAGGTCAATCTCTAAAATAAAAATTTGTATATAAGCTAAATTCTAGCTAAAACCAAGCAAAAAATAGCTAAAAATGACTTTAAAAATGTCAAAAACATCTAAAAAATTAATGAAAATATAAAAACATGTCGCAATACATTCATAAAATCAAAATATAAGCTAGGCAAGTTAAAAATGCATTAAATAACATTATTTGCCTAATCAAATTTTTCTAAAGTTGGTGAAAAGGTCAACCCTGCGGTCTGCCTGTGGTCAAAATATGATCATTGTAATTTGAATGTGAACCGCAACTAATAGCTATGGTCCCCAATCTAACAATTGGTAACCGCAATTGCCAGCTACATTCTGGGAAGAATACCCATTTCGGGTACCTTCCTAGCCAGTATCACCTAAAAAAAAAAAAAACTAACCTAACCTAATCTAGTGGGGTTCATTACCAACTGTTTAGTGAGGTTCATTTACCACATTACTTAGTGTGGTTGATTTTAATTGGTATTGAACTGTGAGGACTCAATTTCGAGTTACCTTGCCTACTCCACGACCTTTGCTAGTCGATGGCTGATTAGGATCTGCCATACGGGTATCAAGTGTGGTATATGGTAGAGTTTTGGGCAGCATTCTAGATCAAGGAATGTCTTCTATCTCTTAGAGCTCTCTTAATGCAATTTATTTCAAGAATAATAATGACAAATTCAAATGGGAATGACTATTTAAAGGTTTACCTAATTTTGGTGGACCACAGCTCACTTGCGCTCCCAAAATTAGGTTTTTCTGATCACAGGCCCTAGCCTCACACCTATGGTCCCAAAATTAGGGTTTTTCGATCATAGGACCTAGCCACGGTTCTCAAATTTTGAAAAATTCAACCGCAGGCCATACTCGCAGTTCACAGCCAGCATTAAATGCATTAAAAACCCATCGTAGGAAGGTCTAAAAAGGCAAATTGATGACTCCTAATGGATCAAATTTCAAAAAGAGCAATTAAGACTGCAAATTTGGTGATGTTAAAGCACCAAGATCGATCAATAAATCAAAATTAACAACAAATAAATCAAATAATTAAAAACACCAAATGCACCTCGTATTCAATAATTTACCCTATATACTTGGTGGTTGCAGTGACTTTCAATCCATGCAATCCGACAAGATTAGTAAATTACCATAAGGACATTTGGGGCAAAAATTGTCATCGTTGATCTGATGTGCTTCTTTTTCAATCCCTAAGAAGGCCTTCGTAGCTGGACTTCTCCACAGGAACGATGTGTTTCATATCATGTCTCCTATGACATCTTTCAGCAAATCATCGATAATTTGATTCAACACAAATCTAATTGGAATTGCCTCATTTCGATTTCCTAAGACGACTATTGTAGCATTGCTCCATGGGATAGGAATGTGTAATTACTATTAATAGTTGGAATCAAAAGCTGAACTAGGCCTAGCCAAGGCATTAATATGCTCAAATCTAAATTTGTTTAGATCATCCATTGTGGTCAAGCGACATCGTCGCTTTAATCATTGTCATTACTCTCATCGACTCGTCACTTGAGGGGGTAGTCATAATATTAAATCATAATCAAAATCAACAGAAGATCCCAAAGATTGTAGATCCCTTGATCTTGTCAAAATTGCATTTGTCCTTGCGAAACATTGTCAACAGCTATCATAAGCTTACCCCTTTGCTTGGGAAAAATAGCAAATATGACTTTTCTTGTTTTTCTCTGCCTTTTGAATCTATGGGTTATAAGATACATATGGAATGCACAGCTACACCGAATGAGATGAGAAGGACACAAGCTTTTCAAATGTAAGCCTTTCACCCAGTTGGAAGCAATGATTCCAGGATGTGTGTCCTTTTGTTGGATAAGAGGTATCTAATGTTGATCCGACTAATGATCATCATAGAACCTTTGACATCATTTTAGGAGGTATATTTTTGCTCAGCGTTGTTCAATATCATAATGCATCTCAAAAGGGGCATTTGTAGACACCTAAAACATATCATGTTGATGGTGACTACTCATATGGACATGCTACAAGACCATATGGAGGATCTTGGATAGATTCCAAGATAGAGCGATAGTTATAACCACTCAATTTGGGCTCCTTGGCCTAATCAGTCTAAACCGTAGCCCAGACCTATGGCCTACAGGCTGAACCATGATTGAGACCTATGATTTATAGTCTAGACTATAGTTGTAACCTATGGTCTTAACTGAAGTTTAGTTGGCCTTCATTCGAGCAAAATCGGTTTGAATGACCATTTGTTCTAGAAGATGGTGGTTAGAGGACAAAATATTCCAATACAATTGTCCTAACCACCCCTTCTTGATCTTGGATTCTCCATGAATCCACCCCTAGCCATGGGATATCCTATAAGTACCCTTAAGAATCAGGGCAAAGGAGGGAGAGTGCATTTTGTAGATGAAAGTATCAAAGCCCTATCAAATTGTGGACTCACCTGAGTGCATAGAGAGAGCCTTGTTGCCATCCCGATTGTCAATTTTTCAAGCATCATAACGAATTAGGCCATGGATGCCCTAAGGACCTAGGAGAGCTAATAAATGCTAATATGGGTAAACAAAGGTCCATCACAGTGAATCAACTGCAAAACCTATCAGAAGTACATCGAAGGTGACCCTTGAACATCAATTGGACAAGGAGGTCAAGCCCACTGCCCTTGATTTTGAGGGTAAAATCACTTAATTGCTAACCGTGACTTTCAATCGTGGTTTACAATGCAGACCGTGCATCAGTACTATAGTTTGCAACAGAGGTATCACCACCTTATTGTTCTCATTTATGCCCATTTAACTAGATTAGATTAGTCATTCATATGATTAAATTGTAGTTTTAGAGACTTCTGATCGATAAAATAACATTTTTGGTAATCTATTTTCATCTTGGTAGTTTAGATGCTAATGGTTTCTTTTTACTTTATAATGCTTCATTTCGAGCAATTGATTCCATAGATTGATAGTTGTGCTCTTCATTTACGTATTTCCATCAATCTTGATATTATTTGCATATGTTTAGCATAGTTTATGCATTTTATTGATCCTATGTCATTATGCTATTTTCATGCCATTTGTATTTAAAGGGCCTCATCATGAGAGGTTGCCTATGCTTTTGACATTCTTGTGTTGTTTCTTGATAGCAGGAAATAAATTTTTAAGGAGCTACAACCATTCATTTCCTTCCTCAATGTGAATAAGAGGGTTCACTCCACCCTAGAGTAGTTTGTGTCACCTTAAGGGCTTGATAGTGCATTTCACCCCTAAGGGGGATTGAAATAATTGTAATTGTGTATCAAAATAGAGTATCCCTAAGAGGGACTTACTTGTAATCATACACTCATTGATTTTAATGGAATAATGGAAGCATTTATTGTAATTTCCATGTGTTTTGTCCATTTATGTGTTTTATTATTAATTTTACTTTGTTTATGCAATTACAACATTTCGGGTGCATGCCTTTTTGGTCGTACATCTTCCTTCTTCCCTTTTTCCCCCTATTTTTTAGGTATAGGTAGCTAGGACTTGAGAAACTGATATTCTCTTAATATTTTCTACCCTTCCTCCCCAATAATGGTAGTCATTTGATGTTGGCATAGGTCCACAGGGGTGAATCAGTATTCATCTTTTTAGGTGTCGAATCTTCAACCAATAGTTTTGGCATGCCCAGTGGGACCCAAAAATATCTCATCCCTATAGAGTCTAGTAAAACTGATTTTTGTAATATCAATCTGTTTACCTAATGGCTCCACTATATAATGAATTGGGTTCCTTGTAATCAGTTGTATTAAAAGTAAAGTAGAACTTGGTGACTCTATTAGGAACTCAAAATTTCTTTGTTTTTCTAATAAATTAGATTTTTGTGACACTCTGGTTTACCCATATCTGATGAAATCACCTGGTGACTCATCTAAGCAAAAATATCCATATTCTAAGATTAGTTTCCTCTCCAATGCTTTGAAATATCCGAGCATCCTATAGGAATCAAGATTTGATGAGTAGTATTGACCTCACTGGCATAGAAAGTATGCTCACCCGATGACTCTAACTCTAAAGAAAGAACCAATATTACTAAAGACCAGTGCCACAATGGCTCAATAGTGCTATCCCCGATGGGATGATCCTGGTCCATTCAATATCCAATGCTAGCATGAGATTCCTAAAATTTCCCTAAAGGCATTAAAAAAATATTATGACACTGAAGGAACTTCTCGAGAGCACCTTGAAGATATTGTTGTTCTGACGATCCTCCATGGAATTACTTATGAAGATGTCATTATAAGGATCTTGGTCTTGTCTCTTAAAGGGAGGGTGTTGTTGTGGTATCAATCTCTTGAGCCAAAAATTATTTTCTCATGGGCATATTTGGTAGGATCTCTAATTGAAATATTTTATGGCTCTCGGGATCCCTTCCATCTATTGATGCACTTCTCATTCATCAAGAGGGCCCCTTTTGAGTGCATAATGGACTTCAATGTCTTATTCAATAGGATCTAGGAAATAATTCCCCTTGAATATTAGTTATCTCACACCTAGGCTCACTTGTATTATGTTTGAGCTTTCAATTCAGATATAAGCCTCCTACTGCATCAATTTGGAGAAAAGAGATTCCCTCAAATCTTTCAAGAAGCTTTACAGGATGAGCAAATCCTACTTCAAGCATAAAAGATATCCTCAAGAGACTTCATCCTCCCATCCCCTTCTCCAATTATTTTTGCTCCCCTTTTTATTGCATAATATCCATAATGGCTACTATCTAAAGTTGTGCAATAGTTAGAGTTGCAACTATGTGGAGCACGAGGAGTGAAACCTCTTCTGATATTGCATAGAGAAAATATGAGCACATTATCTACAATGGATAACTTCATTGCTTACCATTTTCTCTAGTGACCAGAGGACCTAGATCAACAAGAATACCAAATGGTGAATCCCACCTTCAAAAGGGGTATAAATTTACATCCTTTTTGTATCCAAGAGCACATTAAGAAGAAGCTAAACCATGCTTCGGAGAGCTTAGCCAATCAGAAGATGGGTTCTAAGGAGATACTAGTATCAGGGTTGCTATTGAATGAGTCCTACTATTAAAATTTTATAGGGACATCAAAGGAGCATGTGGTAGGGATTATACAATAGGTGGATCCCAAAGAATGGTGACACTGGAGTCTATTGTTGTATGAACTAGTACTTGAGAAGAGCTCCCACATGGTAAGATTTATTTCCACATTGATAATTATTTGCATAAGTACTGGTAGACATGATGGTTCACCAAGTTGTGGATACACTGCAGCTTGGAAAGTTTTGGGGTAGTATCAGCCAGACTACAAAGAATGCCTCAAGTTTAGTACAATTTAGTCTATCCATTACAAATTCATTGGATGATTTCTAGAGTGATTCATTGGTTACGATGTGCTAATCACGTCATAGTTTTATATAAATAGACTAGCAACTAAATAAAGGTGCATAAGGCATGTGACCATACAAAAAATAACATAATCTTGTATCGAGGTGACCCAGGATGGAAAATGCAAGAAGATATTCCAAAAAGCGTATCGATTTTGAAGCACTCTCCCTCATAGTCTATGTTCTTCCTCATTTTTTATTGTTGTAACCTTGTTGCCCAATGGATCAAGACCTCAGATTCAAACATCATTTCACGTAATCCCTAGAAGATATATCCACTACATGTACCAGTAACAAGCATGATGTAGTGTGATTGCAAGACAAATGGGTAAACTTTGGATCCACCCAAATCACTTGTGTCAAACCAAATATTTTGAGAGTAGTACCCACTCCTTGATTGAATGGGAAAATTGATCTATAAATAGCACCCCAAAAGGTGATAGCAACATGTGTTGTGTAAGATGAAGCTAAGAATGATGTTGCAACTGAATATTCCCTAGAGGAGTGGTAATGAGAAAATGAAGTTTTTGCTTGATTGCATTAGAAAGAGGTATTGTATCAGGATTAGAAAATACTCCTAGAATTCTAACTATTATTGAATGGGCCTTGTCTTTGGTGGGTTATATTGACAGGAGCACGATCTATGGGGGTGTCCCATAGATTGCCTTCCCTTTTGTTCTTGTTACTTTTTTGTGTCCTTCCCTTACTTCTCTTTTATCCATTCCTTGTTACCATTAACCTATTCAGTTAGTGGTCACCATCTTCTTGCCTCTATTGTTTCCATTGTATCCCTCCCTCCTCTCTTACCCTCTTGTTCTCTTTTCCTAGTTTTGCTTGTTATTTCCACTTTCTATTCCCCTTATTTTCTTCCCTTACATCTTGTTCTTGTTTTCCTTTCACCTTTGGTCACCTTCCTCCTTTGTCTTGCAACCTTTGTTGGTTGCTTTTGTTTGTGCCCTCTCTATCCCCTTCCTCTTCCTTATTTGTGAGTGTTTCAAGATGTAGCTTTATAGGTCCAACTTTTCTGCAAGTGAACCAGAGAGACTTTGATAGGGTAAAATGTTGCATACCTTCACCCACTCTTCTTTGCACATATGATGATTTGTAGAGTTGGAAAATTTTTGAAGCATTGGTGGTTAGGAAAAATATACAGGCAGGTAACATCGATGGATGATAAAAATGGTATATGAGCAAAATATATGTGGTAGTCGAGTAAGTAGCAGTTCTAAAATTTCACCACTGAATTTGAATATTTTTCTAAGGGTGGGTGAATAATTGGATAGGTGAAGAATAATTTAGGTAGATACTTGGGATCTACATTAGGATGAAGTTATCTTAAAACCCTACCTGCAAGGAAGGCAAAGGTATCTTAAATTCCCACCCAAAATTTGGGTAGTCAGGAAGGTGGAACTATCATAGGTCCTCACCCATCAGGAAGGCAAAACTTTAGGATATCAATGGGATGGACTTCTCCCAAATCCCTACCCATTCATAAATAATATACGAGGTGGGATTTAGCAAGGAAGAGATACCCTAGGGACCCACCCTACATTAAAAGTTCTCGGCTACCAATCCATGGGCTTCATGGGAATATGAGCCTCCTCTCCATGAATATGAAGTTTTGAAACACAGATTTCAAAGCAATTATAGTTGTTTATCTATCTGAAGGGGTAGGCTAGGTGAGAAAGTTATAGCATAATAAAACTCAAACCTGTGCAAAGTCATCTACCTTTCCCTGATAGACATTTCTAGTCACATATTCAGATATGCAAAGTACTATTTGAAGGCCTATATATATCAATCTTATCTTCTTACCTAATGCCATTAAAGCTTATGTTTGAATTTATTGTAAAATTATTATAAATACTAGAATATGTTTCCATTCTAGGCGTGGCTATTTAGATATTATAATTCACGTGTAAGGCATTTGTAACTCTATTAATACAAGTTTTATACTGTTTGGCCTTCAATCTATCTCTTGAATATATGTCTATGTGTTGTGGGTTTATTTTTGCTAATGCTTATTGGATGAATACACAATTAATTTTGATATCTAGATGTCCTACGTCTTCATTCATAATTTATGTAACTTACTAATGGCTAGCACGATAAAGTGGGATCAAGGGTGAAATTGGTTGATCTATTAAGTGTAGGCTTGTGGTGCCAACTTTCCCTACACATGTCTTGATGTGACTATAGCCTGTCCTTGTGAGTTTTGGCTACAACCTCCTTTTGTTGTTCTTCCTCCTTCTCTTTCCCCCCCTCTATTTTTAGGTATAGGTAGCTAGGACTTGAGGAACTGGCCTTCTCTAGAGATAATCTGCCCTACCTCCCCAGGTGCGATGGTCATTTGATATTGGTACATGTACATGGGGGCACATCAGTCTCCATCTCGTTAGGTGTCGGATATCTGACTAAAAAGACCCTGATTGGTGGATTTTTAGCTTGATCTATAGACAAGCACTTAGGATACTATGATTGATAGTGTTTTTAGGTAGTCCATGACTTTATCTCCTTAAAATTATTTTTCTTGCTTCTAAGCAATGGCTCCTATAGCCTAATTATTATAAAATCGCTTATGTAAACTATTTCCTTTTTAGGTAATTAGTACCTTTTTGATGTTTCAGACAATCAATGTCCATGTTTAATATAATACTTTTTGATAATCTGTCCATATAATACAATGATTTTAGACAGTCTATGTTCATATAATACAATAATTTTAGACAGTCTATGTTCATATAATACAATGATTTTGGAAAATATATGTCCATATAATACAAATATTTTTAAAATTCTATGTCCATATAATACAAATATTTTGGATAGTCTATGTACACATAATATAATTATTTTGGATAGTTTATGTCCATATAATACAATGATTTTTATAGTTTATGTCCATATAATATAATAATTTTTGGATATTTTATGTCCATTTTTGTTGGATTTGGAAAATCTATGTCCATATTATTGGATTTGGTTAGTTTGTGTCCATTTTTATTGGATTTGGACAATCTATGTCTATATTACTAGATTTGGATAATTTATGTCCAAATTACTAGATCTGGATAGTTTATGTCAATTTTTGCTAGATTCGGATAATTTATGTCCATATAACTGAATCTGGATGGTATATGTCTATTTTTATGAAATTGAAATTTCTAATAGATTCTTACATGAAGGAAAAATATTTGATAGAATTATCCCATGCTATTGGATGCTATCTAATATTTTCAAGCACTTTCTAGTCATTGAATAATTCTATTGCCTACTTTTCCTAGTTGTAAATATGAAAAAAAATTTATGATAAAATATATTGTGTGAGATAGGAGAAGAATATTTTTCTTAGGTAAAAACTTGCTAGCTCATACGACTCTTTTATATTCCACATTTAAGTCGACATTGTAGTATCAAAGTCATCATAGAGCACTAGCAAGTTAGAATAAAAGATGATAAACATAAAATAAAGAAGATGTTAAACAAGTGATAAAATGTACATATAGAGGAGTCATCAAAGATATTTGCTATCTTAGGTACCTAAATAACATGTAAATATAAAATACAAGCTATCCTAACTAGGATCATCATAGGTCATGATAAATCATCTCGAATCCATATGCAAACAACAAGCATATGAACACAAGCAAGTGAAATTAGCATTCGATGATGTAGCAAGAAAACATATGATAAAGCAAGCAATGCATGCAAATCCTCTAGATATATTAGAATATAGAAGGAGAATCTAATTCATTAAAATATAGTTTTCTTATATCTGGAAAATACTTTTAATACTCAAGACCTCAACTTCCTTTTTAGAGTTAAAAATATCAAGAGGATGAGAAAGGATCTTTGGGAGTAATTGAGGAGGTCCTCTAGCTTAGTGACCTACTATAAATGCAACACAAGTGACACTATTTTCTAGCTAGGATAATTATTGCTTTATTGTAGGATATCCCCTCACAACTTTATGGGATGAACATGTAGACACAACCAAAAATGTAGTCAGGCACATGAAAGCAAGAAAAAATGTTTTACAGGCAATCATGCATGTAATTAGCCATGCAATCAAGCACATGCGTAGGTAAACATATAGAATCAATCATAGTATATTTTTAAGTGCATTATATTTATAGGTTCTTTTTGTTCCTTCCCATCTAATGTTACAAAGTGATATGTGATTGTCCCATACTTAGTTGTTATTATGAAGGGAGCTAACCAATTGGGTTTGAATTTTCCCTTAAGGTCCTCTTTTGCATTAGTGTTTTTTTGGTTTTTCTTAAGGACTAACTCCCCTAATTTGAAGGAACTAGGTCATACCCTATTTCCATAGGCTTTTTAAAGTATTTTATGACAATCTTGTAAGTGCTCTAAGGCCTAGGTCCACTTTTCATCAAGTAGCTCTAGTTGGCTAAGACATGCATAGTGATACTCATCATCATCCAATGCAATATTCAAAGGATTCTATGATATGGATATTATAATTTTAAGGGAAATTTTACCTTATTCCCATATACCAAGGCATACAGTGTAGCCTTAGTTGGAATTCTTACACTAGTGTAGTATTCCCATAAAGTAGGATATAGTTGTAAATGGAAATCCTTATTGGTTTTTCTAACAAGTTTATTTAAGATTTTTATTAATATCTTGTTTGATGCTTTAGTCCAACCATTATCCTATGGGTAATATTATGTCAACCACTAATGCTAAATTTAGAACAAATCTTGACAAAATTCTTATTTTAAAAATGAGAACCATTAACTGAGATAAGCATAGGAATACCATCTCATAATAGGATTTGGTTTAGGATAAATTAAACTCTAGTACAAGAGAATAAGGGCATAGCCTCTACCCATTTTGTAAAGTATTTTGTTGTAGTAATGATGAACTTGTGTCCATTATATGGAAATCAAATTATTTTCTTGACGATATCCAACCCCCAAGTAGAGAAGGGCCAAGGAGATGTGATGGACATAAGCTCTTGATATGGTGCATGGATAATATTATCATGCTTTTGGAATTTGTCACACTTGCACATGTTATTACAGGTGTCTCTTTCCATTGTCATCCAATATTATCCCATGCAAATTAGCTTTATAATAATGGTGTTTCCATTGAATTATCCACTATAGGTGCCCTCATGGGCATCATGAACTACTATTTTTTATTCATATAAATTTAAGCATCTTAATAGAATACCATCAAATGTTTACCTATATAAGATATTGTGACCACTAAAATGGCCTCACACCCATGCTTCTTACTACGTGCAATAAAACAAGAGTAACAAAGAATATGCATGTGAAATTGACAGCAAATAGGAAGAATAAAAACACTTTTATTCTATTGTAAGGAAGGCCAATTCCAGTTACAATTACGTCCCTCTTAGGGATACCATTTTGATACTCTTATTACAGTAGGAGAAAGCAATGTGTTCCCTCTCAAGGGTAAATGTGAGTTTCAAGCCATTCGGGGTGACATGAACTGCTCTAGGGTGTATTTGACCCTCTTCTTCATGTTGAGGAAGGAATTGGATGGTTGAACCTCCTTTAAATCTACTTATTGCGGTCAAGAAACAACACAAGAGTATTAATAGCATAGGCAACCTCTCATGATGAGGCCCTTTAAGGAATGTGAACATAAAGATGCCATAACACTAATATAATCAAGAAAGTGGATAAAACATGCTAAGCATATACAATACTTGAAAATATTAATGGAAATATGTAAATAGAAAGTACAACTATCTATCTAGAATATTAATTACATGAAATGAAGCATGATAACATGAAAATAAGCTAATTATATCCTACTTGCCATAATGAAGTAAACCTAATGAAATCCTTAATTTGGTCAGTCAGAGTCTCTGAAATACTAAGTAAACCACTAAAATGCTTAATCTAACCTAGTGAAATATAATGCAAAAAGAATAGTAAGGAGATCTTTCACCAATTGCAAATTGTAGCTTGAATGAGCGGTCTACACTATACACCATGATTGTCAGCCACGATGAGCAACCAAATAATTTTACCCTCCAAATCAAGGGTTGTGGGTTTGATTCTCCTTTTCCAATTGATAATCAAGGGTCGCCTTGATATCCTTTGATTGGTTTGGTGATTGAATTACATAGTTGGGCCTTTGTTTGCTTGAATTTGTGTTTCTTGGTGTTCTAGCTCCATAGGGTATACATGGCACAAAATGACATGATGCTTGATGAATTGGCAGATGAATAGCAAAAACACTCTCTCAGTATAGTCCAGTGAGTCTACAATTCAATAGGGCTTCGCTGCTCAAATGCTCTCTCTCCTTCTATATCTTTACCCTAATTTGAGGGGGTACTTATAGGATTACCCAAGGGCTAGGGGTGGCTTCATGGAGAAGCCAAGATCAAGAAGAGGTGGTTGGGATAGTTGTATTGGAAGCCTCTAGAATTTTTTGTCCTTCAACTACCCTCTTCTAGAATAAATGGTTGTTCAAACCGATTTGGCTCGGATGAAGGTCAACTGAACTTTAGTTCTAGACCACAGATGATAGCTGCGGTCTAGCCTATAAACCACGGGTGTCAACAGTGGTTCATATTGTAGACCATAGGTCTCAATAGTGGTTTGAGCTGATTAGGCCAAGGAGCCCAAATTGAGTGGTTAAAACCACTACTCTATCTTGGAATTTGTCCAAGATCTTCCATATGGTCTTGTAGCATGTCCCATATGAGTAGTCACCATCAACATGACACATTTTAGGTGTCTACAAATGCCCCTTTTGATATACATTGTGGGATCAAACAACGCATGAGCAAAAATACACCACCTAAAAGAATACCAAATGTTGCATGATGATAATTGATCTGATCAACATTAGATGCTCTAGGTCCTACAAAAGGATGTGCATCCTAGAATCATTGCTTCCAAATCTTTGGAGGCTTAATTTGAAAGGGTTTGCACTCATCATCAGGCATTCGGGTAGCTTTGGTGCTACAATAGGATTTAGGCATATATGACCGAAAGGAGGAGAGCTACAAACTAACTATCATATATGTTATTTTACCCAAGCAAAGGGGTAATCTTATGATAGTCGTTGACAATGATTCATAAGGACGAATGCAATTTTGACAAGATCAAGGGATCTTCTACTGATTTTGATTATGATTATGAAAGTATGACTACCCCCTCAAGTGACGAGTCGATGAGGGTAATGAAAATTGAATGAAGCGACGAGGTCGCTTGACCATTATGAATGATCTAAACAAATTTTAGAATTTAGCATTTAATAACTTAACTAGGCTTAGTTCAAATTATGATTGCAACTGTTAGTAGTAATTACACATTTCTATCCCATGGAGTGGTCGGGCTGCAATAGACTTCTTAGGGAATCAAAATGATACAATTCCAATTAGATTTATGTTGAATCAATTTGTCGATGATCTGCTAAAAATATGTCATAGGAGAAATGACATGAAACACCTCATTCCCGTGGAGCGGTCCAACCTTGAAGGCCTTCTTCAATATTGAAAAGAAGCATATCAAATCAACGATGATAATTTACCTAAAATGTCCTTATGGTTATTTAATCATCTCATCGGAGTGCATGGAGTGTTAGTCACTACAACCACCAAGTGTCTAGGGTAAATAATTGAATACAAGGTGCATTTGGATTTTGATTTATTTTATAATTTGTTTGAATTTTTGAGTTTTTTAATTGATCCTGGTGCTTGAAAATCACCAAATTTGTTAAATTTATTGCTCTTATTGAAGTTTTGATCCATTAGGAGTCATTAATTTATCAGTTAAAACCTTCCCATGGTGGGATTTTGGTGCATTTAATGCTAGTTACAAACCATGCTCACGGGCTACAGTTAGAAATTTCAAATTTTGGGAATCGTGGCTCAGAGTTGCGATCGAAAAACCCTAATTTTGGGACCGTGATTGTCAGCTGCAGTCCGACGAAATTAGGAAAAGTATTTAAATTTTTCCATTTGAAAAATTGCATTATTATTCCTTGAAAGCGATTGCAATTGGAGAGCTCTGAGAGGTGAGGAAGCAAACTTGATGCGAAACGCTACTGAAACCGCTACCTATGACCTCACACACATCCCGATGGTAGACCCTAGGTAGCCTTCATCCAGTCGAGGTCTCGGTGTGGGAAAGGTAACTCGAAACCGAGTCCTCACACTCCTTACCAGTTTAAAATGAACCACATTAAATAATGGGTCAAATTAATCTCACTAAACTATTGGTAAAGAACCTCACATTAGTTTAGGCTAGATTAGGATTTTTTTTTTTGGGTGCCAGGCTAGGAAGTGACCCTAATAGGGTTACATTCCTAGACCGTAGCTGGCATACGCAACTCCCAATTGTCATATTGGGAACCACGACTGTCAACAACGATGGGATTCAAATCCCAATGGTCATATTTTTGACCATTATGTGGACCGCATATTTGACCCGTGGTTCCGCAATTTTGAAAAAAATTTCAAATTTTTATTTTTTTTTTATTTTTCTTGGCAATTAATGCCATTTATTGCACTTCTAAGATGCATTTTTGGAATTTTTGATCACTTTTAGCATGTTTTTGTATTTTTAGCAAATTTTTTGATTTTTTTGACATTTTTAAGGTTGATTTTTAAATGTTTTTAGTTATTTTTAGTTATATTTTTCCCTTATGCACTGCTTCTATTTAGAAATTGACCTCTAGAGCCCAGGAGCTGGATCTCCTCTGCACCCTCCATGGATATATCACTATCCAAGAGTGCGAGTGGTTCGATGTGGTTGGCTTCAGATACGTGCTTAATCTACCCATGATCAGGGTAGATCAGGCCTACATGACTATGTTGGCCCGACGCTGGGATGCATAGACCAACATATTTCACCTGCCCATAGGTGAAATGACAGTGACATTGGAGGACGTCTACTAGATCTTCAAGATCTCAATTGATGGGGAGCCCATCACCTCCACTCCATTTACCAATAGGGGAGCTATGTTTGATGCCATATTCGGTGACCACAACGAGGATGCCCAAGGTAAGATTGACCATGGAGGTGTCCACATTAGATATTGGTAGGGGAAGGGCATCTTCTCGGTCCGAGAGGTGGTCTTCATGCATTTAGTTATCTAAATTGTGCTTCTAGACTCCTCGAGTGTGAGGATCCCCTGGAACCTCCTAGCCATCGTCAGGAGAGTTACTCAGAGTTCTACACAGTAGCCACTACTCTTAGCCTAGGGGAGCACATTATTAGCCCAGTTGTATCATGAGTTATACTAGGTTACCCATAGGAGTTAGGTTGGTATTAGCTACAACCTACTACTTCAGATCTGGGGCTGGCAACATATTCGTATCGAGCGACCTATAGAATTGCCACTCTATATTGCTACTATTCCTGTCACATGCCAGTGCTATGTGGCATGCTAGCCTCATGAGGAGGAGGTGTTCCAGAGTAGGTCTCACACTGGGGACCTAGACCATTACATTACCATATTTGCATAGCTCTTAGCGGACAACATAGAGTGGTGTTCGTACATGGACTACCCCACGTGGGAGGAGGCTGGAGAGTGGCTACACTAGGCGAGGAGGGATAGGTGGTTACTCGATCGTAAGGCCAAGATTCATGAGTATAAATTCTATTCATGTGTCCTTCACCATTTTGAGATGGTTCAAGATATTTTGGTGGTCCCAACTATCTACAAGAACCTAGTTCTGGAGAGAGGGCTACAGTGGGTCCAACCGACATCGCTAGGATATGAGACTAATTACTTTCAAGAGTCAGGTTTGGCTATAGCTAGCATTAATGTATATTATGGCACTTGATGGTCACTCCTACAGTGGTAGGGAGAGGGGCCCCTCAGCAAAACATATGACCATGCAGAGGTTGATCCAGATGGGCACAACGTGCACCAACATACCGAGGGTGGATGGGGCACAGAGGCCACCATAGGTGAGGCTCCTTAGGTTGAGGCAGAGGAGGACATAGCTGAGGAGGGTGAGGTACCTCCTGATAGCGAGGTTGGGTAGTTACTAGCTCAGGTGGTGGGCTTATAGACTCAGATTGGCACTTTGAGGAGCCAGCTATGCCATAGGGATATAGATATTGCTACACTATAGGTACAACTCATAACAGCTCAGAGATAGGGGGACTTTAGCTACAATGGGAGAGCCCTCATCTATATAGACTACCATGGTGCATCTTGCGATACCATATTCTCTACTATCTATAGGTTACGACCCTATGTCTATGATCTGGAGGCTTCATTCCCTCGTGGAGGAGGGTAACGATCGACAGGATGGGTATGTAGCTCACATCTCCCAACTGGAGGGCTACATCCAACTGAGTGGTTTGGAGGTACCAAAGGACACTCACACCATAGGGACCCATAGGAGAAGATCCCATACTAGGACCAGGGAGATAGGATGGTCTACCGCTAGTTCTAAGCCACAGGACGCATCAAGACCAAGAGGACTCATAGGTCTTCGAGCACTCATGGTGCTAGCTCTTAGAGGACTCACAGGGATGGTGGAGGTGATGAAGGTGCCTCATAGACTAGGGGCACAGGCCCTGTATAGTACAAATATTAGAGATACTTTGTACTATTTTTGAGTGTAAGGTCGAGGACCTACACAATTGTAGCCTATGGGCATTTTTGATATACTCTTGATGTACTCTTGATGTATAACTTTTTGGACATATATATATATATATGAGATTGATTATTTTGGCTCATTATGTGTACTTGTTTATTTTTTATTTTATGTTTATGTTATGCACATGGATGTAGATGTTTATATTGATGCTATGCTTATATGATGTGATGTATGGATGACATGTAGTAGATAGCTATTTAATTTATGATGATGATGATATGCAGTGATCTAGATGCTTATATGTGCTATTTATGATGGATGCATATGGATGCGATGTTTACTTTTAAACGCATATTTAATTTTGTTGTATTGTATGCATTTAATTTATGACGATGTCACGATATGTTGGTGTAATGTATGTAATGCTTTATTTACATGATGGTAATCTAATGTAAATGAACCTGTATGCTTTAATCACTTAAAACACAAGGAATGAATGTGATATGTGTTTAAAAATCTAATGGACGACACCACAGGATGTGTAAAAATCATGACTATAATTGAAAATCCTTATTACAAGAATTTAATCAATTAATCACCCATATATGAAATGCAATGATATGAAGCTTTATGATGTGAATGATATAATATGTCACTCTATATTTCCTTTTGCAATTTGAAAGATATGCACAATATAGTCAATGGCCATCTAAATATCGTTTCTGATATCCATCCGGTATCTATCCTATATCATGAAAACTTTGTGCTCAATGTAATGATGTATCATGGATTTGATACTTTGCAATTTGATGATTGAATGACTTTTATTTTTTATGGTTTGTGATATTTGGTATTTGTTGCTATTAGAGAAATTTTTGAGGGTTTTCCATGAGACTCAAACACCCTAGTTAACTGATCAAAAGTTGTATACTGACCAAACTAGACTTTTGAAATGTAAGGCTTTCGCTAGGATAGGCCCTAACTATTCATTATCCCTATGTGTGCACATGAATATATTAAGATAAGGCACAAGCATACCCCGATGTCAGGCGGGATTCTTTTAGCCCATTGCTAAGATTGGGGGTCCGCATATGTTTATCCAATCCTAGGTTTAAATTTTAGTTGGACTAAGCCACTAGGTGATACAAGACACCTAAAGCTAGCTCTTCCACATTCAAACATTGGTCTATACATAAGCGAGGTGCTAATGCATCAGACATATCATCATGCGTAAGGTATAGTAGTGCTGACAATTCCATGGATTCAAGTTTGCTCCCTTCTTTTCTTCAATTTTTTGGGATACTTGCTCATATAAAGTGATAAAAATCACTATTTATTTTTGTACTTTAGTGACAATAATCACTATTTATTTTGTACTTTCCTTGAGCAAGGGATTTGATACTAATTTTTTTTCTTTGTCTTAAGCAAGGGATTTGATACTGATTTGACTTTCCTTGTACAATTTGTCTTCATTTGACTTGAATTTTTGGAATTTTACATTTGATAATTTGCTTCAGAAAATTCCTTTGGGGATTTTACTTTGGGAAATTATTTCTAGGATATCGATTTTAGGATATCGATCTATGATATCAATATGGGATATCAATCTGGGATGTCGATCTATGATATCGATCTAGGGTATCAATCTTGAGGATTTATGTGGGATATCACTCTGGGATATTGCTCATTTTAATGTAAGCAAGGGATTCTGGGTAGGGAATACACTTCTCCTTTTGTCAATTTCCAAAATTTCCCATACCGTCCGCATAGGGGGATAAGCAAGAATAACTCTTTTCACCTCAGGATACCTGGTCCTGCTTCGTGGCTTTCATCTTCCCCTAGTCCTTATTAGGATTGCTTAATTTGTTGATTAGTGATAGGATTCTGATATGCTAAGGGCTATACTAACTAGACCTCATATGCAAAAGCAAAGCAAGCTTTCTATCAACTCTTGAGAAGACCTCTAGGTATGGTTGAATGACCGAAAAACCCTAGTATATTCTTCATAGCAACATTATGGGTTGTGTTGAAAAACACATTTACTCACATGAATGATGGATTATGATAAATGCAGAGGTGCATGATTGAAACACAAATGTGGCATCATTTGTAAGACTGACAAACACAATCCATTCTACTACGGAATGTAATGGATGAAGAATGCCTATATGCAATGCAAGGATGAAATGCATGTGGAACATAAAATGCAAATATTTTTGGATTTTTATGCTTTACCAATTTTTTTGGATTTTGAGCCTTTATATTTGACCAAATGATGATTACATGCCTTTTGAGCCTTTAAGAGTGACCAAATAACGAGAAAATGCCTTTGGAGCCTTTAAATTTACCAAGCAGTTTTCAATAACCCTTGGGGCTTTTGGGTTGACCAAAGGGATTATGAGCACCTTTGGAGCCTTTTAGGATGACCAAGCGGTTTTTGGCAAACCCTCGGGGCATTTAAATGACATGACCAAGTGGTTTTAGGAACCCTTGGGGCTTTTGGGGTTGACCGAGCAGTTTTAAGCAAACTCTCAGAGCCTTTTGCTGACATGACCAAGCGATTTTAGGAACCCTTGGGGATTTTGGGTTCACCAAAGGGATTATGAGCACCTTCGGAGCCTTTTTGGATGACTGAGAAATTTTTGGTAAATCCTCAGGGCCTTTTTAATTGACATGACCAAGTGGTTTTAGGAACCCTTGGGCCTTTTGGGTTGACCAAGGGGATTATGAGCACCTTTGGAGCCTTTTAGGATGATCGAGCGATTTTGGCAAACCCTCGGGGCCTTTTTAACTGACATGACCAAGCCGTTTTAGGAACCCTTGGAACCTTTTACTATGCTCTCAAGCATAAAACACCTTAAGATGGATGATTTTGAGAGGTTTAGGCTCTTCAACACCCCCTAGCAACGTTAGGCGATAGGTACCCAAACCAATATTTTTAGATATGATATAATGTCCTAGCCAATTAGTCATGAATTTGTCTCGCATATCAGGTGACAAATTAGAGTTTTGTTGGTTCTCTTTCAACACAAGATCCCCAACCTCAAAGTCTCTCTGATGGACTTTGTTATTATAATCTCATTTTAATCACTCCTGATAAATGCAGATATTCTCCAGGGCATTCACACGATGTTCATAAAGTAGTGTTAATTGATCTAGATAAGCTTGTCATGCGGTGTCATCATCAATGAACTCTTTCAACACGACATGCAGCATTGGAATTTCCAACTCTAAGGGTATAATGGCCTTAGTGCTATATACTAGTGAAAATAGAGTTGCCCTAGTGGGTGTCCAAATGCTATTCTTGTAAGCCCATAATGCAAGGGATAGATGGATATACCAATATTTGAGGTGTTCTTGTACTGTCTTTTTCAAGATGGAAACCCCTATCTTGTTTGAGGCCTCAACTTGTTCATTTGCTTGCGGATAGTATGGATTCACAAAATTGTGTTTTATTCTATGCTTAGACGTAAAAGCTCTCACATTTTTGTTCTTAAATGATGTTCCATTATCTAAAACTATCTTGGATGGAATCCCAAAATGACATATGATATGCTCGAGTATAAACTTTGCTATGTGAGCTCCAATTGTCATTGTTAAGGGTATTTCTCTCACCCACTTTGTAAAATACTTAGTAGCCATGATAATAAATGTATGCTAGCCTAATGATGAGGGAGAGATATTACCGATGAGATCAAATCCCCATTGAGAAAATGGCCAAGCCTCTTGGATGGGCTATAAGGCCTACGATGGCAAGTGCGTAAGATTAGCATGATGCTGAAATTTGATGTATTTCTTGACATACACATTGCAATCCTTCTCCATAGTGGGCCAATAGTAACCCATTTGAAGGATGCACTTGATGATATCCATGCCACTAAAATGGCCACTACATGTACCATCATGAGCTTGTGAAATCACCCAAGATGACTCTTGGGGATCTAGACAACGAAGGAGAACTCCATCGTAACCTCATCGGTATAAAATATCTCCTAGAAAGACATATTTTGTCACTTTCTGCTTGAATGTGCATATTGCAGCACACGATAATCCCTCTAGGATTAAACCAAGTTTTAATAAGTCTTGGATTTACGGCATCCAGCTCTGATAAGCCTCAGCTTCGACTGCCAATATGACTTGCTCCCCCTACGTATCTACATGTGCAAATGCAAACTGGTAAAAAACCTTGTGGTGAATGGTAGTACCACTCCCTATTAGAATATGAGAGGTTAATGACCCCCAGGGTACCTTCTTTAGAAATTCTTCAGCTCTGTAGAACCATTCAAATTTTGGTTCCACGCTAATCATGTTGATTGACACTTTATTATCAAAGGCTTCACGCTTCACTATAGGATACAAGAGCATTTTAACATGGATGGTAGTAAAATCGGTAGATGGATTCTAAGGGATTAAGGATCCCAAAGATGCCATTGTGTTTGCAAACCTATTTGATGAATGATGGATTGCCTCGATGTCATACCATTCCAACTCAGCCAGATATGTAACAAATCGATATTTATAAGCTTTCAACATAGGACATCGGCATTGAAAAAGTCCCTTAACTTGGTTGACTATGAGCAAGGAGTCACCAAAGATGTTTAATATTTTAATGTTCATAGCAATGGCTATGTGGATGCCCAGTAGTAGGGCTTCATATTCAACATTGTTGTTGGTGCAAGGAAAGTCTAATTTAAATGATAAGGGTATTGGAGCTCCTTGCGGCATGACAAACACTATTCTTGCACCACCCCATTTATCACACTTCAAACCATCTAAAAATAAGGTCATATCAGCATTATATTTTGGTTATTTGGGTATAGGAGCTTCGGATACGACGAAGACCACATCATATAGAAGCTCAATGGTAAGAGGTCTATTGTTTGATAGTGGTGCCTCAACCAACTGATCAGCTATGACTTGTCATTTAATGGACTTTTGTCTTATGAATTCTAAATTGAATTCTATCAATAGAATGATCCACTTCACAGTATGTGTATTATGATATGTCTTGCTCATCATGTACTACAAAGGATTTTGTTTTGATATTAAATATGTCTGAAAACACGAGATTCCGGAAACAAAAAAGATAGACTAAAATTGCAATGTAAACGAAACTAAAATAACGCTTAAACCCTATGTTATTGAAAAATGCGTAAAAAGAAAGAACATGAACACAAGATATCAAAGCAATATAAAAATAACGGCCCTTTTATTGATATGCTTTACAAATTGTGTTACAATGCGTCTCCTTCCTTTTTAGGGGATAGGAGCGTTAAATGTTGGTCTTTTACAACTTGTTTCAGAATTCCTTCTTCCGCGTGCCCACATATAAGATGGGCGAACCAAAACGTTGTCGCCGCTTGTGTTGGTAAAGGTAGATTCCTCGCTACTCCTCTAATGCTGAAAATCTGCGTTCAAAGAAACAAACAAAGAATCAGTAGCACCTGTGTATGAAAAATAAAAGATAAATCTAATGATGGTTAAAATGAGTCTAAATAAACTAAAAACTTGACAAAAGCATAAACATGAAACTAGCTAAATACTACAAAAGAAATAGTCACCAAAGGCAATAAAGCGGGGGGTGCCTGAAGGCAAACCACCCACGGGTGAAACTTTGCTTCGACACCAATCCGCTTGGGATGGGTCCGAAACCTGATGTGATGTGTTGTCGGCAAATTGGTAGGATATTGTGTCCAGAAAATCGGGTGTACGAATCGTAAGTTGGCAAAACAGCAGCACTTCGTCGCTCAAAATGCTCCTTCTTTGTATATCTTTTGGGTGAGGAAGCTCACCATTTTATAGACCCAAGGGGTCTCTTTGAATTAACATGCAAAAGTGTTTCTTTGCATGAATGCTTTTTTGTGAAGAGAAGACTTCTTCTTGATCAAGGGCTTCTTAACTGCCTTTGTGCATGTCTTTGTATGTTTAGAAAAGCTCACTCGCACTCCCATGCAATGAAGGGATAGCTAAGTGGCAAATCTGAGTTGTCTTAAAAAGCTCACTCTCATTCCCATGCAGTGAAGGGAGAGTCAATTGGTAGATATGAGTTGTCAAAAGAACTCACTCGCACTCCTATGCCATGTAGGAAAAGCTAAGTGGCAGTTCTGAGTTGTCATGCGCCGAGATCTGACTTTTTGCCGGTCAAACCTGGCGTTCGTCCCACCCCAAAGTGAGCGCTGGTAATCGTCTCTGGGTGAAACGAGTACAAATCCGTACTCGTCCCTGGGTGAAACGAGTACCAGTCCGCACTCGTCCCTGGGTGGAGCGAATAAGAAGCAGAGTGTCTAAAAGGTGCCAAATTGATTTTTGACTTGTAAAACTGTTGTGTGAGTGGTTAGAACCATTGTTTTAACCTCTGGGGCTGCCTTGGGGGCTGTGTGTGTTAGTGCGATCAGTGCTTGTTGTCACGTAATCGGATTGGTGTTGTTTTGGTGTCTACAGATGCCCCTTTTTGGGAAGCGCTGCACATGGTGCAGTGCTGAGAAAAAATAGATAACCAAAGCACTAATGATTAGGGTTTCTCAGTAACCTAACCAACTCTTGATGCCCCAAGTATGGAAAGGGCATGCATTCTCGAATCCTTGCTTCTGACGAGCTAAGGAACTTGATTTCAAGTATTAACCTATTTTGGTGAGGTGTGACTTGAGCTTGGTCATTGATCAGTCATGAATAGGCAAAGGGCGCAACCTTTTATCCATGGGGGAACCTTGTGTTCATGATTCATGAATGCCAAGTGTTTGATCAATTTGTGATTATTGCTTGTTTGCTGCCCCAAGCAGGAGCGTGATTGTCTTTGTCAATGATTCTTTGAATGCATGCCATTGCCTTGATTGGGTGTGTGTTTGTTGATTGGTGACTTAAGTGTGACTACCCCCTCAAGCGACGAATCGATGAAGGAATGATGACCATGAGAAAAGTGACGAGTCGCTTGACCCAAGATGACTTAAGTGAGGGTGCCTTTAGATGTTATCCAATGCATGCTCGAGCAGTTTCTCGATTGTTTTGACCTATTTTTGGTGGGTGTGAACCCATTTTGGGATGCCATTTGGGGGTAACATTGGCAAAAATCCATCTTCCCGTGGAGCGGTCCGGCTATGGTAGCCTTCTTGGGGAGTAGGATAACGACAAGGTAGACCCCGACATCAGTTTTCTTATGCCAAGAGGTTAAGTGCAAGAGCACTTTTGTCCGGAAATTTTTAGTGGTTTTGTTGGCATTTGTCATTTTTATAGTTTGGTTGTTTTGTTGTGTTTGTTTTTATTGTTTTTGTTGTGGTGTGTTTTTATGTATGTGTTTGATGTATGCAGAGGCGATTATTAATGTGATGTTTCTAATTTGTATGATGTATGCATATGAAATGAATGAGATGAGTTGTTGATGATGTGTCGATGCACCATAGACTGTACAAGATTTGACTGACTTGCGATACTAATGGGATGACTTTGCATGTGAAAACTTTGTTTTTGTATTTTGCATATATTTTGATGGTGATGTACGGAATAAAATGTGACAATTGTTGTTAAAATGTAGTTAAGCTTTTTTGAGATTCAGATATTTTAACTAACTAGCCAAGACTGTACATTTATCTCGCAAGACTTTTGAACAAGGTATAAATCCGACTTGAATTTAACCAAGTTATTTCACATCCCTGTGTGTGCAATTGAGTTCGTTTATGTGGTATTTGTCAAGATACCGCTAGTGCCAGATGGGCTTTCAACCGAACCTGTACTGAGGATCACCTAATTAGCTCCACTAACTCCTTTATTGTATTTAGTCAGATTAATCTACGATGCTATCTAGGATACCATAAGCTAGCTCATCCACATGCAAACATTGATCTGCACCCAAGTTAATGTGGCAGATATATCATCATGCGGGAGGTTTACCGCCAGTGACCGATAGGCTATCAACCAAACCGATCCTGAGGCTTGCCTCATGACCTGTCAAAATGTTGAGAGTTCCAGGGATTCAAGTTCGACTCCCTTCTTTTCTTCAATTGTATTGGGATACTTGCTCCTTTGTAGTGATAAAATCACTTTTTATTTTTGTTTTATTATGTTTTTTTTTTTTTTGAGCAAGGGATTTGGATATGGAGTGACGAGAATCACTATTGTTTGTGCCTTTTGATGTGTGCACTGTAGGATGTCAAATTTTAGTGTTTTGACGTTTTGCAAATTTTTGATGTTTTTGCAACTTTTGAGAACTTGGGATTCTTGGGGAATTGGGTAGGGAGGATGCTTGTCCTTTTGCCAACTCTCAGCATTCTTGGGGTCATTCGCACAGGGGGATGAGCAAGATAACCGTTTCGCTTATGGTGACCTGGATTACTTTGCAGGTTTCATCTTTCGTTCACACAACTTGGGAATTTGTTTTTATGTGTTTTAGCTTGTGATGGGATGTTACATAACAAAGCGTATTTCAAGTATGACTCTACCTTTGTAAAATCTGTTTAACTTTGTACAGTTTTTGGCTAGAAATTTAAAGACAGCTGAATGACGAAAACCCTATATACATTAGGAGACAACTGACTATGCTAAAAATGACGGTGGTGTTATGATGGATGTATGCATTTATGAAAATGGATTTGATGTGGAAAATGATGAACTTGTCAAGTAACGACAGTCTATGGTGCTTTTGACTTGTATGACCAGCAACTATGCAATGTATGGATGCGATGCCGAATGCAACCTATATTTTTGTATTTTGAGTTTTTTTATGAGAATGCATGGAATGGAAATGCAAATGTTTTGGTGATTTTGATTTTTGTGTTGTTTTTGTTAATTTTTGAATATGTATTTTGACCAAGCAGTTATGGTAACGCTTGGAGCGTTTGGTGTTGACCAAAGGGTTTATAAATACCTTTGGGGCATTTAGGGCTGACCAAGCGATTATGAGAATCCTTGGAGCTGTTGGGGTTGACCAAGAGATTGCGATAATCCTTGGAGCTTTTTGGGATGACCAAGCGATTGCGATAATCCTTGGAGATTTTGGGATGACCAAGAGATTGCGATAATCCTTGGAGCTTTTGGGGTTGACCAAGAGATTGTGATAATCCTTGGAGCTTTTTGGGATGACCAAGCGATTGCAATAATCCTTGGAGATTTTTGGGATGACCAAGAGATTGCGATAATCCTTGGAGCTTTTGGGGTTGACCAAGAGATTGCGATAATCCTTGGAGCTTTTTGGGATGACCAAGCGATTGCGATAATCCTTGGAGCTTTTTGGGATGACCAAGCGATTACGATAATCCTTGGAGCTTTTGGGATGACCAAGCGATTGCGATAATCCTTGGAGCTTTTGGGATGACCAAGCGATTGTGATAATCCTTGGAGCTTTTGGTTTGACCAAAGGGTTTATGGACACCTTTGGAGCATTTGGTGTAACCCACTGGCTCTTCAGGGAATAGAGGTACCCCCAGCTTGATGATCTGTGTGCATCGGATCTGGCTCTATAGGAATTGGCACGAATGGATCGGCCTTATGCACGGATAGGAGGACAGGGTCTGCCTTCGGCACTGATGGTGCTATGATATCTCTGGGTGGAAGTTGCTCGTGATCTTCCCAAAGGAGCGAGATCAACATGTGATGCCAGTGGGCTGGGTCTATGTGCCACTCATGCCCTAGTCTTATGCCTAGTTGTGCCATCAGTTCATCATGGGTTACAGGGTGATTGTGTCGTCATGCATGATTGAGATATTCCATCTTAGTTTCATCTTCGTAATCATTTTCGATGATCCAAAGGCCCTCGTTGGCCTCGATAGCTATCTGCGACACTCTAGGCTCGTCCTGCTCGAGCAGATTGACATGGTCCCGATGGGGTTGTTCCACGCTTTGCGGGGGGACCTAATTTTTTGACAATGGCACGGGCTCGATGGGAGCCTCCAAAGGGAGTAATGTTAGGAGAATTTTGTGATGCTCATCCATGGGAACCACCTATGAATTAGTGTTGTCAGACTCGAATGGGTCCCATGGCGCTATTGCATATGCTGACTCGTCTTTGGCAAGAAAGTCAGGCTCATCAGAATCTGGTGATTCTAAGATATGGAAGACCTCGTCATCAGGTAGTGCTACAACCAGGGGTTGATCCTCTTTGAGAGGAGTCTCACATAAGTTGGGCTTTTGGGGCCCCAAAATCTTGGTCTCGATCGACTCTAAGTGCTCTGGCAGCGCATTGCTTGTATCGGGGGATTTGGGCTCCTCCGCTTTGATTTGTTCCCATTGCACGTTGTGGGGAACTTGGAGCCTTGGGAGGGGTGGCTGGATAGCACCCCCCATGCCTTGGTATATCATTTCATCCCGCTCTTCTTCTCGCTCAGGTTCCTCAGAGGCTTCTTGAAGAATTTTTGAGGGTGGCCCATGAACCTGGGTGGGTGCCTGAAGAAGGCGCCCGTCATTGGTCTTAAGAGTGACCTCCCGCTCAAGTCTAGGAGGCATCGAGGGCAACATTTGATAAGGTCGTAGAGACCTGTCTTGCACCCAGTTGTGTCTCTCATAATGTTCTATCTTATGCATGTGAGGGGTTGGAGTCTTCACCTACATAGTGTGTTGTAACAACTCATCCTCCTGGCGCTGAAGGCACTCTTGATTTAAAAGATACTGTTGCTCTAACTGTTGTTGTTCTAGCTCAAGTAGCGTGAGTTGCATCCGGTGTGCAATATGCTTGGCAGATTCTAAGATAGTTGGTCCTACCGTCTCATGTATAGAAGGCCTAGATGCCTCTCCTAGATATCTATCTCGGTCATGGTGATCCGAGATCTCTATAGGCCGCCTCCCTCTATTGGGGGTAGCAGCATTCCCCCGAGGCTTTGGCCTCAGTAGGTGATCCTGATAGCTAGCAGTTGCGGAGGCGTATTGCTCTCGTGATGTATATTGCACTTGAGGAAGGTAAGGGTTTTCATCGTGCTCTCTTTCATAAGTGAAAAAGGAATGGGTGGAGTTGGCTCGCCCTGCCTGAGGAGCCTTGTGCTCTGGATTTGTCCTTGTAGTCCTAACAACTAGAGGGGGTGAAGGAGGGATAGTGTAATCATGTGGTTCCTCCCGTCGAACCCTATGTTGACCTAGTGCTTCATCACGTGGTGACCACTCATAGCGAGCATCTAAGGGAGCTCTCCTATGGATGTACCCCTCATGGGAGGGTGTGTGTTGGGTGCTATGCTGAACAGGAGTGCCCCTAGAAGAGGTGCCCCTATAGTCCCTTTTCGTTAAGGTGTGGAGGGGACTGCCTTGTGTGCCAGGTCACCAAGGTGGTATGACCAAATCCTTGGGACTGTAATGGAGGTGACTTGTGCCTCCTTGGATATTCCTCGTAGCATCCGCCCGTGATTGGGCTTGGCTGCGAGTGAGCACCATGACGATGTCTCTCTAAAAACCCTAAAAATTGAAATGAGTCAGATGGGGCCCAAAATTGGGGTGCGCATCCCTCTTACCATAGATAAGCCATAAATAGAGTTTCAAGTCCTAACTCTAAATACATTAGGAGATATTGACCTCCAAACAGCTCAAAAAGCATAAAAAATTAGCCGAGTAATTTTAAAACCTAATTTTGGGGCACTAGATGATGGAATTTGGCCTCGAAAACTGACTTTTCAGGGCAAATAGGACTCCAAAAGAGTCATATTTGTTTAAAATTATCCCAACTAACTCCCTGTAAAATTTCACGTCAATCGGAGCTACGGTTGAGAAGTTATGGCCCCGGCAAGATGCACTAAAATTTAGGGAAAAATATAAGATTTCCCATATTTTGTTGGATGCTCCTGCATCACTTATGGGCACCTTTGGGGTGCTCTTGGGTTGACCAAAGGGTTCATGGACACCTTTGGGGCCTTTTGGGGATGACCAAGCGATTGCGGGAATCCTTGGAGCTTTTTGGAGCGAGTGACAAAATGCGTAGATTTTTATCTTTTGTTTATGATTTTTTTGATTTCTTTTTGTTACACTAAGCAGAAATGAACACACGCATACACAAACGGTGATTATCTCTTTTAAAGATTAAAGGTGTGTCCTAAACTGATTTTAGTGTGTTTTTGATGATTTTGTTTTGTTTTTGAAAGTTTTTGAAGAACGTTTAAATGCATAATGTTGGCTCATATGACTCCCATAAATGGTCGCCCCTTCAATATACCATTGCCGGACCGATATACCAACCTCTCTATATACCCGCCCTTACGTGAGGGAGACTATAGGTACGTGAGAGCAGATGATACGTGGAACATAGGCGGTACGGAAGGGGAATCGCTATGTTTATGACACCTACCATAGAAGACTTATCCTCATGCGCTAGGAATCACCCTAGCTACACTCGGTCAACTTTCGTCAGGATTTACGTCTAGCAATAGTCGCGATCGAGGTAATGGATGCAATATCTCAAGCCAAAGTGATAATGGAATCCACCTTTGGTCTTGCTCAAGGGTTGGGGTTTTACGACCAATGCCTTGGTTTAAAATACCACGTGATGTGTGGGGTTCATTTTAATTTGCAAAAAATTGAAACAGGCAAACGAAAAAGAAATCTTTCCCTAAGCCATACAAAACTGAAAACCAGAAAACAGAAAACAGAAATTTGGATGAAGCTTTAAAAAACCCCTACCTCTTCTCTGCCCAACAGGATGTTTCTGATTTGCTCTGAAAAATGCACAGAACTATACTCGTCCCTGGGTGAGGCGAATATCAGAACAGTAATCGTTCCAGGGTGAGACGAATAGTTTATTCGTCCCGGGGTGAAACGAGTACCAATTCTGTAATCGTCACTTACAGAGACGAATAACAGTCTGATGTTGAAAAATAGGTACCTATAAAAAAACAAGCAATTTCAGATCAGTAATTTAACCTAAAAAAAATAGAGGATAGAGGTCCCACCGTGATCGCCATTGAAAACACGAGATTCCGAAAACAAAAAGGATAAACTAAACAAAATTGCAATGTAAACGAAACTAAAATAACGTAAACCTAGTTATTGAAAAATGCGTAAAAAGAAAGAACATGAACACAAGATATCAAAGCAATATAAAAAGAACGGCCCTTTTATTGATATGCTTTACAAATTTGTGTTACAATGCGTCTCCTTCCTTTTTAGGGGATAGGAGCGTTAAATGTTGGTCTTTTACAACTTGTTTCAGAATTCCTTCTTCCGCGTGCCCACATATAAGATGGGCGAACCAAAATGTTGTCGTCGCTTGTGTTGGTAAAGGTAGATTCCTCACTGCTCCTCTAATGCTGAAAATCTGCGTTCAAAGAAACAAACAAAGAATCAGTAGCACCTGTGTATGAAAAATAAAAGATAAATCTAATGATGGTTAAAATGAGTCTAAATAAACTAAAAACTTGACAAAAGCATAAACATGAAACTAGCTAAATACTACAAAAGAAATAGTCACCAAAAGCAATAAAGCGGGGGGGTGCCCGAAGGCAAACCACCCACGGGTGAAACTTTGTTTCGACACCAATCCGCTTGGGATGGGTCCGAAACCTGATGTGATGTGTTGTCGACAAATTGGTAGGATATTGTGTCCAGAAAATCGGGTGTACGAATCGTAAGTTGGCAAAACAGCAGCACTTCGTCGCTCAAAATGCTCCTTCTCTGTATATCTTTTGGGTGAGGAAGCTCACCATTTTATAGACCCAAGGGGTCTCTTTGAATTAACATGCAAAAGTGTTTCTTTGCATGAATGCTTTTTGTGAAGAGAAGACTTCTTCTTGATCAAGGGCTTCTTAACTGCCTTTGTGCATGTCTTTGTATGTTTAGAAAAGCTCACTCGCACTCCCATGCAATGAAGGGATAGCTAAGTGGCAAATCTGAGTTGTCTTAAAAATCTCACTCTCATTCCCATGCAATGAAGGGAGAGTCAATTGGCAGATATGAGTTGTCAAAAGAACTCACTCGCACTCCTATGCCATGCAGGAAAAGCTAAGTGGCAGTTCTGAGTTGTCATGCGCCGAGATCCGACTTTTTGCCGATCAAACCTGGCATTCGTCCCACCCCGAAGCGAGCGCTGGTAATCGTCTCTGGGTGAGACGAGTATCAATCCTCACTCGTCCCTGGGTGAGACGAGTACTAATCCGCACTCGTCCCTGGGTGGAGCGAATAAGAAGCAGAGTGTCTAAAAGGTGCCAAATTGATTTTTGACTTGTAAAACTGCTGTGTGAGTGGTTAGAACCACTATTTTAACCTCTGGGGGCTGCCCTGGGGGCTGTGTGTGTTAGTGCGATCAGTGCTTGTTGTCACGTAATCGGATTGGTGTTGTTTTGGTGTCTACAATGTCATATGACTTAGCATATAGTGCCGTAATTTTCTTGTAGAAAACACTATTGCTAAACACAACTTCTCCACATATGCATATCCTAGCTCATAACTCACCAAGGTTCAGCTAATGTAATATATGGCTTGCTCTTTACCTTGCACGTTCTTTTGGGCTAACATGGTCCCTAATGCAAAGTTGGTTTTCAATATATATAGTAAAAATTGCACATCTAGCCTTGGTGGAGCTAGCACTAGTGGCATCACCAGGTATTTCTTAATTTTGGCAAAGGCTGCTTGACACTCCTCATCCCAATTAAATGGGACCCCCTTGTGTAGCAGTCGATTCATGGTTCAACATTTATCTGATAATTAAGCAATAAATCGCTTTATGGATGCTGCTTTACCCTGTAGGCTTCTTAATTCCTTGATGTTTGTTGGATGACTCATATCTAAAATAGCCTTGACCTTTGTTGGGTTAAATTTGATGCCTTGATTTGAAATTATGAATCCTAAGATATTTCTTGAAGTTACGCCAAATACGCACTTCTTAGGATTCAACCTGACATTATGGTCTATCAGGTGATCAAAGACCTTCCTCAGGACCTTTGCATGCTCAGCACGTAGTAATGATTTTTCCAACAAGTCATCCATATAATATTTTAGGATCTTATGCATATAGTCATGAAAGATATATGTCATAGCCTGTTGATATATGGCACTAAATTTTTTAAGGCCAAATGGCATAACTTTATAATAAAATATCCCATGGTGTTATAAACACAGTTTTATGCTGGTCTTCGGGCTTAATCCAAATTTTGTTGTAACTAGAAAAACCATCCATTAAGGAGAGCATCTCGTGACCTATAGTTGCTTCTACAAGAGCATCAATATTCGACAATAGAAATGAGTCCTTCGATGTTTCCTTATTTAGGTCTCTAAAATCCATACAAATACGGATCCTTCCATCAGGTTTTTCTACAAGAACCATATTGGATACCCATTCTGGATAGTCGATGGAGATAACAAACTCTACATCCAAAAAATTTTGCAATTCATCTTTCACCATTAAGGCTACTGTTGTATGCATCTTTCTAAGCTTCTACCTGATTGGCTTCTTTGACAGATCTAGTGAAAGGTTATGGGTAACCAATTTTGGATCTAGACCTAGCATATATTTGTAAGTCCAAGTGAAAATATGAGGCCTCTCTTTCAATAGAGGGATGAGGGTGGCACGTTCATCGGGAGTGAGACTCTCTCCAAATTTTACCTTCCTTGGATTGGTGGGATCACTACTGATATCCACATCGAAGGTTTCCTCTACTGACATGTGTGATCCCTCCTCAAGCTAATGAAGCATAGGGATAAAGTGGATATCATTTGTTGGATTTATAGGTTCTGCATTGGAAGCATCCTCAACATGATAAACATCATAATCATAGCCTAGCAAAAAATGAAATGGTTGCAGCATTTCTTCATTAGGGAAGAAATATTCTGGCTCAACAGGCGAGTCAGTGCGATCCCAATCGATAGCATCTACATTTAGACATAATGTATTGGATATATCGGTTGGATTTTGGAGTGGAGTGGTCAAATCAATGGAGACCATGTTGATGAAATGGAATTTATCTCCAAGACCACACAGAAAAACTTCTACATCATCGATGCAACTCCCATACCCGATATATGACTCTAGCAACATGGGCACAAATGGGTCCTCTCTATGTGGGCTAAGGATGATTGGGTCCTCCCTATGCACTAATTGTGAGATTGGATCATTCGGCTCAATGAGCTCCATATACATAAGTGGGTCAGGAAACACCATGTGATAGATCACATTGAAGTTTGGTGGTCTTCCCCTAAGTTGAGGGTTGATATTGATCTCTCTGCGCATATCCTTAGTCGTATAAGGTACATTACAATGATGTAGGTAGGGAGGTCCTAGATAGGCTCTCTCTGTTTCATCCTCATAATCACTGTCATAATACAATCCTTCACCACTATCCACTAGCATGGGATGCTCTGGTAAATGTGGCCCTATATAAGTTATATCCTGATCGCTATCATCACTGTCCAAAAAAATTGGGTATAAACACCGTGAATACGATACTACCTCATAAACTGACTCAACTTCATCCTTCAATTGATCATTGTGCAAGGAATCACTACCCTCTCCTATATTGTAGCTTGGTCCACCTATATCAAATATGGATTATGCTATGCCCTCATCAGAATGCCATTCCAACTTGAAATCTATTGCTGCGATAGCATTTTGATCCTGCATGTCTATATCATCGACTACCCCATGGATTTGTTGACCCAATTTTCTCTTGTTAAATCATCTGGACCGACGTCCCCCAAGATATACTCATGACATGTTTCAGGTGGTTCTATGATGACGTAAGACACCATCCGATAATCCCTCTAAAAAGTGGAAGGAATAGGGTGATAAGGATTGAAATATGCTTCACCCCCAAACTAAGGTACAAATGGTCTAAATATGTTGTAAGAAAATCATCCTATCCTTGTATTTGCAACCCTAGCCTGAACCTATCAGTTGCCAATTGATAATGTGGTTCAAGCGGAGTCTTACGTCCTTGCTCAAAAAGACCAAGGCCATACCCATGCCAATGATATAATTCAAAAATATGCATGGAATATTTAGGGTTGGATAGGTAATGAACATTCACTATGAATGGTTTGTCATCATCTTCATCCATGGGCATTCGGGTAGGAAGCTGATCTAGCCCAGCGTAGATGAAGTTCATTTTATTGGGTGGCTCTCCCAATGGCACTACTAATCCAACTGTAAAGCGATGAGCATGGGGTCAGCCCATATCTTGTGTAGTCTCTAGTATTGGTCCAAAGGTAAAATTCTGCACAATATATTCACTTAATCCTATGTTGGCCAAGTGAACAGTCACCTACAGTGTGGATGACCCTATTGATGATGCAGACGAGGTAGGCTGAGGTACCTCCTCAGCTTTGTCCTGAGCTTCCTCTACTTCCATAGGAGTGGGAGCCTCATTGGATACTAGTTCGAGCACATGCTCCTTTTCCTTTTTTCCCATTTTCACCTTTAGCTTCTTTTCATCCTAAAGTATTATTGATGTAGTCAATTTCAAATAAGTTAGTGTAGTGTACTCGAATATGTGCGATACAAATGTCGACGGTTGAGCAGGCACTCTTTGTTTACCTCCTGGATTCTTAATCGGTGATGCTACTTAGACATCCAGGTGCATTTATGGGAGTATGAAACCCCTAGAAAAATCATCCAGGTTCACGAATTTGAAGGGTTCTTAATCTAACAACACCACATGAACATGTCCCTCATGACGGTATTTTACACATTGATGTAATATGGAGGGAACACAACGTATTTCTTGAATCCAAGTCCTCCCTATAAGGATGTTATATTGCATGGTGCCTTTGATCATGTGACACATCATGAGGATGGTATTTAGGCCTACCTGAATAGGTAGGACAATTGTGCCAACTATCGAGCATAGCACATCGTTAAACACTCTCAATGTGAATGTGGTGGGCACAATATGTGACTTGGGCAGCTTCAAATGATTTAATTCCTTGGTTGTTATAATATTGATCGATGAACCAGTATCGATCAAGACCCTCTTGAATGGTATGTGATTAACACACATGATGATATATAATGGCAGATCAACCACATCTATAGGAACCATCATAATTTCATGATCATAGAATTGGATCATAAGCTTTGGGACTATTGTATGTGTCCCCCAAAATTAGTGAATGCTTGAGCATCCTGGGACTGTACCTTGACAAACCTCAGAATGTCCATGAGAGTCTCCCTATTCTTGGGGGACTGTTGTATCAACTCATAAATAGACAACTTCATAGGAGTTATTTGTAGGTTTTGCACCAACCTACTTCATATGGTCACCATCGATCTAGTTGGTGGACCTGGAATATTCTGAGTTGGTTGTTGATTCGGCGTAGCTTGTATCTTGATTGGAGCATGAGGTTGATTTGGCTGCTCATATCTCCCATGTCTAGTAACAACATTAACCATACCTAAAAATCCTTGGGTAGGTGGTTCGACATGCACTTGGTTGACCTAGCTAGCATTGTTGTGTGGTGCCTCATGGTTTGGCAATGGATTTTATAAATCCCCATGTTTTGGTTGTTGGGTGCCTGTGGATTATTCAACACTATAAGCTCACCTTTATTGATCATATTCTACATAATATGTTTGAAGTACCAACACACTTCGATGTTGTGGCTCTTTACACGATGGAAGATGCAAAATATATCATCTTGATATCCCTTTGGCTTGGGCTAGTTAGGATCGACTAGCTTAATATTGGGCAACCTGATTGCCTTAGCCTCACACAATTGATGGAATATCAATGTCAATGATTTCGTCAAAGGTGTGAACTGGCAAGGCGGGTGTTGTTCCTCATTTTTTCCTTTGTAATTATTCTTGTGCTATTTGTACTGCATAGGAGGAGGTTGGGCCTGATAATTCTACTTTCGTTGCCCCTTATCCTCTCTTTGGAGGTTTAACACCACTTGGTTGACATGGGCCTGCTTGCCATGATGTTTTGTGGAGCTCTTCTTGTGTCCCTCCTTCCTATTTTTGAGCTTCAAGTTGCCCTCTTGCAACTTGATATCCTCAATTACTTTGGCTTGCACCAAAGCTTCCTCGAATATCTAGTACTACTACAGTTGCAATAATAATGAGATGTGCTTGGCACAACTCTTCATGAACATCTGGGTCAGTTCTATAGTAGTAATAGGGAATGGTAACTTTACCATTAATCTCCTCCACCTCTTTGTGTACTCTAGGATTGGCTCATCATCACGTTGAGCTAGCACAACTAGATTGGAAATATTAGTTAGCTTCTTGACACCAAAATAAAAATGCTCAAGAAAGGCATCAACTAGTTGCTCAAAACTGATGATACTATGCTTCTTCGGCTAATTAAATCACTCCTGGGATGGGCCTAAGAGGGTTGTGATGAATGTACACAAAATAAAGGCATCTTTTCTTGCAATTTGGAAGCATATGTCCAAAAATATTGTGACATGCTCTTGCGTGTCTTTGTCACCTTTGAATTTATCTAGCTTGGGCATGTCAAAATACTTAGGATATGCTGGAGTAGGCACCGAGGGGTCCAAAGGCTCATTATAAATATTTCTCAATATCAACTTTTTACAAGTCACACCTTGCCTCTCGATTGATTTCACTTTTTTAGCTAAGGCCTTATAGGCCTGTGAGTATATAAAGTCCTCCCTAAGCTAACGTGGGGGCAGTCTTGGAGGTACATTCTTCCTCTATTAATGTGGAGGACGTTGATCTTCCTCCTCCTCAACCTGTGATCTTTCAGGATATCCATGATCAAATTCATCTCCCTCTTCTTCCTCATATTGTCTCTACCTATGATCTTCGAATGGTGGTGGTCGTACTTTTTGTTGGCTATTAACATGAGTGTGAGTGTCTTTGTGCTCCTCATGCATTTCAGCTTGTGAGAAAGCCTTCCTATGAATGCGATCTCTGAGCTCAGTGTGAGCGTTTAAACCAGGCCTGGCTAGCCTATCCTCTTGTTCCACACACTCCTTTTGGGCAAGGATGTGTTCCTCATGCATACACTACTCATATAATATTTTTCTAATGAGCCTTTGCACTTGAAGATTCTCATATTCAATGCACTACCTCTCTGCACAAGCATCCTCTAATTGATCTTGGAGGAGTTGTCGTCTCTACTCAGATACCAGTCTATGTGATCTATCAATGTGATCAACCGTAAGAGGCCTTTGGTATGTGTGCTCCGTGTGAGTGATCTTATGGGTTCTGTACCCTTGTGATGGATTCACTACACTCTTGCCTTTTTCCATGAAGATGGTATTGGCATCATGCTGAGTTCTGTGTTGTGTGCCACCATGCATGGATGGTGGATGCAAACTATGAGGGCACTTAGAATCCTTCCCATGTTCTCTAGTAGTCCTAATATTTTTTTTGTTATGCTCACTCAGAGCATGAGTGGACGAAGCCAAAGGATTTTATCCTAACTGCTCAAGGATACTATCTAAACCATCCAACTATCTGGATCACCACCGCTCATGCAATGGTGTACATGCTCAATGGTGTGCCCTCGTATCAAATTATATCCTCTAATACTCTCCAAATGATGTTCAGGAAGTGCATGTGGGCGAGGGTTCAACATATTTTGTTGTGAATCTGTTGGGGCTTGGTCAATGGCATCAGGCTTAAGCTTCTACCTACCTCCCTGTGTCTCCACCATGGTGCACCTAGTGTGTATATTTCTCTTTTATTATGCAAACAAGGTATACAATGGTGATTATCTTGAATTAAATTTTAAATGTGAGCCCTAAACTATTTGATGTTGTTTCAAATTTGTTGTATCAATAAAGAACTATCATCATGTTTGAAAACTTGTTGGATGATAATATCAGTTTAAATGACTTTCACCTGTATACTCACAGCTCGAAAACTTGGCTATGAACTCCAAGTTGCGTAATCCAACCTATAATGTGTGGTAATGAAGTCCACACATGGTCAGGGAGCACAAGTCCTCCCAGATCCTCACCCATTTTTCCCTAGTCAACGTTATACCCTCCAAAGAGAATACATGTAAATTTTCTAGGGTACAAAAGGTTCTTAGATCTGGTATTGGTCTAGAACATAGGTACGTGGGATTTGGGCCAATGGATGGAAATCACCCCCATCATCGTTGAACCCTACTAGTGGTTGGATGTGACTTCCAACTCACTAGTGTTTACTTTGGAATGTGGTGTGTGTGGTTCTTTTTAATTGTTGCATGAAAAATAAAATGCATCATACAACATCCATGCTCATTTCTTATGTGCTATGCAGCGAAAGAACTTTTCAAATTTAGAAAATGCAAGCTACATCCTACATGCTCTTTTTGACAATGCACCTTATTATGTAAATGGCCACTGATTGGGCCTTAGAAATTTAAACTAACACACAAATTAATCTAGCACACTTTATTCTAGGGTGGACTGCACTCAGAGATCTGATGTTCCTAGTAATGCCTAGCTAAAATACCGAAAGAGAAACCCTAAGGACCTAATCAACTTTCATGTTCTTTTTTATTCTTAATCAGTTTAAGTTTCAATTTCATAGTTATGGAAAAAAATAGAGGCAAAATATAGAGATAAAGAGTGTCAGAAGGGTCTACCTTAGGTCCTCATATGATTTGGCTTTGAACTCCTACTATATGTTGTGTCTACTATAAACCATAGGTATGTTGTGCAGTTGCTACTGTAGACCGCATCTTGAAGCCACGGGCCAACAATGAGACCGTAGCTATCAACCGCGGTTTGCACCTAACATAAAAAAGAACACAAAATTATCAGAAATAAGATGCTAAGTGTAGACACCAAATTTCAACCACTAATCCTCCATCCTAACCATTCCACCACCCACTTGTCCACCATACACCTTTCTCGCCAATTATTTGGCCCAATTCCACCTTTCTCGCCATTTCCTAACCCAATTGAGATTATTTTAATATTATTTTATATTATTTTGTATTTAATATAATATTTTATATTATATTATAATATATTTATTATAAAATATATATTTATAAACTCAATTAACCATAGTCGTCCGATCCAATTTAATCTCCACCCTCCATCTTCCTTAATCCATGCCACACTCAAAAAGTAATCTCAACCTTAGGATCTAATTTAATCTTAGCCACACGATTAAAAGTGCAAGGCTAAAACCCTAAGAAAAACCTAGGTTGGATTATAAAATAAGGGCATTTGCAAATGCTCAAACTCTAGAACCTTGAGATTAGAAGTTGCACCCTGGAGGAGTCATTGTTGAAGCCCTAGCAAAGCAGAGAGAGATAGAGTTTAAAGATCTAAAGCCCTAGCTAAGCCAACAAGACTTCTATTATTCCAGTCATCCCCCATTCATCCTCCATCATTGTCACAACCCCCATCCATCTATCACATTTGTCGCCACCCCATAGATCTACTTCTGTAGATTCTGCCCTAACCCGTGGGCACCCTCCAAAGCTTGTGAGGCTCACTGTAGAGCCTACGAAGTGCTCACTAGAGCCTGCTATATTCCATAGGCACTCTATAGAGCCTGTTGTATCTCGTAGGTGCACACAAGAGCCTATGAAACTTATGTCAAAGCCTACCAAGTGCACATCTGAGCTTGTTGCAACCACAAATCATGAATTAGAGCCTACTACATCACGCCATATACTATCAAACTACAACAAAAAAGTGAAGAAACATCACAAGCAAGGTATATATTTATTGGTTTTATTATGTTACATGATTTGTAGATTTCACATGCCATTTGATCCATTTTTAGTTAGGGTTTACTAATTTTTGAGGGCCTCACACTATGGAGCCCTCACAGGTGTTATTAACCCCTTTCTCTATTTTTGTGTATGCAGATCTACAAATTTCACATATTGTTGAATGACTGTTGAAGCTGGAGTGGCCCGCAATAGGATATCCATAGCCCACTCACCCCGTTGGAAGAAAGAACACATAAATATTAAGACACTTAATTATTATAGCTAGGTTTTGATAGAACCCTAGCATTTTTGTAAATCATTGTATCAAATACCCTCATTGAGGACAAATTGTATCAAAATGAGTTTATTGGCTCCCCCCGTTTTATCGAATATATCCATTTGTGCAATCTTGTGTTTCATTATGTTATTTGATTTTCTTATTTTATTTAAGTGTCATGTTCTTGTATTCACAAATGGTGATCATGGTGGGACCCCAAAAGGGTTTCATTATTTAATAGATCTACCTTGCTAACTTAATTTTATTTTTGTCTGTTACAAGAATTTTTAGAAGCGTAGAAGTTGTCGATTTCATCGCTAGGGTTTTTGAAGCATTCTGCAGCACTTTCATAGATTACACAGGCATTCAAAAGCATCTATAGACAACCATAGGAAATATACTATGCCTACACAGGTGTTCTGCTGCATCTGGCAGGCGCCCTGTTGCACATGGTGTTGATTAGAGGTGTTTGGTTGCATTTCCTGCACAAACTACCCTAACTATTTTGGCCATATCTCACTCATCCGAAATCGGATTGGGCTGAAATTTTAAGGGTACGTTCTTGACATGCCATATAATGTCTAAAAAAAAATTCATGTCAATAGGAGCAACATATATCTCAAAATAACTTCACCAAAATGTAGGATTCCAAGTAAGTCCCATAACCCTAGTTTGGCATTTTGTGAATTATGTATTCCGTAATTTTCTGTAGTTTTTCACTATTTTTGGGTTATAACAAGAGCTTAAAACTAAGTAAACTGGGAAATAATCCTTATAAAGTCATATTTAGGGTTTGTGTGTATTTCATTATACCAAATTCATTTCTTGTTCTGAAGTTGTAGATCTAGGTGATTTGTCTGCATTTTTGAGTGCATGTGAAATAGAAAAGCATCCTAGATTTCACATTTTAGAGTTAAAGATTACTTTAATTTTTCATATCTAAATAGGCACAACATCTTGACACATAAAGTAACCCTACCCTAGGCTGGTCCCTTTGGCAGAGAGGTGGACAAACCCTCCGGTTCCTCTTGTGATTTTAATCACTTGTAGGCAGGGGATTTCAAGGGTGTACTCTACGCTATTTAGGTGAAATTTGTGTCTTTGTGTTGGATTATAATTTAGATTAGTAAATTTAGTGATATTTAATATTTTTTGCACACCATAGAGAAAAATAGATCTAATATAATTAATCACACACACTTGCACGATTCACATTTTTAACAATAGTGACTAGATTTCATCACCATCCATTGCTTGATATTTAGTGACGATGGTCGTGATTTCCATCCACCAATATCTACCCTAGAAACCATAGGACTACCCCCGAGAAAACTTGTTGGAGGTCATTACCAACAAGAATCTCGTTGCCCCGACCAACCATAGTTTTTACCTTTGTTTTATTTAAACAAGATTAAGTTACATAAAAACACACAAGCCAACAATTCTAAAAATAGTCTCACATTCATGAAATAAAATAATTAATGAACAAGGTAAGCCACACACGGTGAAACCTAGGATTGATTATTTTCTTTACTTTAAATTCTGAAAAAAAAATTAGTTTGTGTGATTTAGATTAAACTTTGAATATTTGGTTTAATTACTTTATGGTACTAACAAGACATCAAAATAAAATAATAAATCAAAGTAGTTTAATGGAAAACATTTCCCATGCCTCTACTACTTCAATAGCCCCATCCAATATATTTCAGACTACTTCATCTAGATCATCATATCCATCCCTACCTCAAGTAGGAACCCTTCCACACAATGTGGAGACACCCACCACCTACATAGACATGGATAAAGTGAAAGCCATCTAAAAGTATTCTAACTATGTCTTAGAGCCCCTTAGCCAAGAGGGTTTTGAAGAACCTAAACTGGCTACCTCCTACCTTACCCAAGGATATCATAATTTGGGTTACGAATATGGTATGCCTTCTTCCATGAGCCAACCGCAACAAAACCCAAGTTTTCCAAAAACTTACTCCACATCCACCTATTCCAACCCATTGTATGAGGAGCATGTCAATGCTGCCTCACAATTTCCTAACCCCCAAGTTGTCACATCAAATGCAACTTGCACCATGCCTCCATCAACCCATTCCATTCCTATGAGTCCACCCATCCATAGTCCTCATACATCATATCCTTTTCTTCATTCACAATCATTTTCTCATCAACCCCATCATCATAAAATTCATTCCATGACCCCCAATTCATCACACCTCCAACAACACATTCAATCTCAACCATTCATTAATCCATTCATCAAATCTCAAATCACTCAACAAGCCAACCAAGGCTTACATTCAAATTGTCAACACACTAAAATTCTACAACAAATTTTAACTCGACTAACTAACATTGAGTTACAATTGAGCCATCTTCAGTGTCAGCAATCACAACAGTTGAAACATCCAAGTTCACAACCCACATCTCAGGTTTTTACACTTGTACCACAAATTCAAAGTCCAACACACTTGGACACAAGCACCAAGTGCCCCAAAAAGCCTCATCGCAACTACACAAGACTTTCAAAATCTTATGTAGCCATTTTTCAAAGGCTTTATGAAGCACAAGAGATTCTACTTCCATAAATAAAATCAAGTGATCCTAACAAGCAATATGCAAATAATTACAAGAAGCACTTGTATTGTCCTTATCATCAACAAGTGGGCCATGACATCAACAACTGTAAAGTATTCAAAAATGTGGTCCAAGACCTTATTGATCTGAAATTCTTCACCCCAAATGGTCCAACTAACTCATATGATCAGGACATCGATATCAACTCAATCACCAAGGAAAGTGGGGACTCTAAGGATATCACATCCTCCTAGTCATCCACATCATTTCAATTTCAAAAATCTCCAAAGGCACTTAAGCCCTTTGGTCACATTCAATTTCAAAATGCCCAAAGGAACTTAAGCACTTTGGTCACATATCAATTTTCAAAAATCCCCAAAGCCACTTAAGCCCTTTGGTCACATTCAAATTTCAAAAATCCCCAAAGGTCTTAACCCCTTTGGTCACATTCAATTTGCAAAAAGCCCCAAAGGCACTTAAGCCCTTTGGTCACATATCAATTTTCAAAAATCCCCAAAGGCACTTAAGCCCTTTGGTCACATATCAATTTTCAAAAAGCCCCAAATGCACTTAAGCCCTTTGGTCACATATCAATTTTCAAAAATCCCCAAAGGTCTTAACCCCTTTGGTCACATTCAATTTCAAAAATCCCCAAAGGCACTTAAGCCCTTTGGTCACATATCAATTTTCAAAAAGCCCCAAAGGCACTTAAGCCCTTTGGTCACATATCAATTTTCAAAAAGCCCCAAAGGTCTTAAGCCCCTTTGGTCACATTCAATTTCAAAAAGCCCCAAAGGTCTTAACCCCTTTGGTCACATTCAATTTTCAAAAAGCTCCAAAGGCACTTAAGCCCTTTGGTCATAAGCTTCCCAAGCTAGGGGGAGTAGAAACACCTGCGCCAATGAATATCATACACTTGAAAGCGTTCCATGCTTACTGTGATTACTAAATACGTATATATACATGGATTTTTTTACAAAAAAAAAATAAATCATTCACATAGGCATGCCCACATTGCATACATTCCATTTGCATTTCCACTTAGGCATTTGACATACATTTTCATTTTTGCATTCATGCATTGCTTCATTCGCATACATTAAATCATATTCCATGGCATTGTACACTTTCCATTTGCATATAAATACTCCATTTCATTAGGCATATACATGTGCATTTATCCCATCCCATGTTAAATGATCTAGCATAGTAATGATGATATGGTCATAAACAAAAAGTCAAGTTATAACAATTGGGGGTACCTAGTTTGAAGAAATCATGCAACCCTCACAAAAGCCATATGTCAAACCACATCCCGTGTCAAAAATCATAAGGCCTAGATTTTCAATCACTCAGCCATTACTAGTGTATCAAGCAACATCCAAATGAATGTCTAATTTTCTTTAGGACCAAAAACACAATTTATACACTAAGAAAGTCTTGAGCATGGTCAATCGATCATGAAACAGTCTTGAACCATTCACATTACATCACATTGTAAAAACATTATGAGATAGGGGGGGCTAGTACCATCCTTGGGTAGTACCTCAAGGCAAAAAGGAGATATCCCTCGCTTGTCCCATTACACAACATAGTCCAAAAATAGTGTTTTTTTTTTGGTAGATAAGATACTATAGCATTAATACCGAGTTTTACAGGTTGACCCAAAACCTTTTATAAAAATCATCCCAGGGTTGTTTATGAACATGTCCTTACTAAGGATCCTATATATGTAAAATCTACATGCCCCCAAAACCATTACATCCAGTAAGGCACATAGCCTATTATCAAAAAGAAACTTCCCATACAACATTTTGGATATACCCTGATAAAACACAGATGCATCATAATTACAAAAAAAGAAACAAACACAGATCCCTTCGTTGAAATAGTGGAGAAGTAAAAAGCTATAGACACACATAGCAGAGTATTGATAAAACTTCCACAAGCTCTGTATTGATAGTTACTCTTAATAATTCTTTGGTAATTGCTTTCTTCTGTATATGACATTCTTTGGGACCACATCCCGTCTTGGCCAATCAGCCTTGGAGAAGTGAACCTACTGGCTAGATTTATGGCAGTGGCTATCTGGTGGTCCACGTGGCTCTGGTTCGAAGTCTTATATTGTTGTTTCTTTCCTACCCTATGATTATCAACCAATCTCAAATTACTAATATGACTAGGAGCCATGTTATCTGACATGTGACTATCCCCATTAGTCTTTGTGGTATTTCCAAGCAACATCCACCAAGACTGATAGCTTGAATAATTTTTATTGTGAGTCCATTTCAAAAAAGAGATAGGAATACTCATAGCCTTCAAACTTATAGTGCCTTCCCTGTTGGTAAATTTGACTATCATTCTTGGTATTCTTGTTGAATAATCTCCTCTACTTTTCTCGAGACACCGTGTTCCCATTTGAAAAGTCCGTCACCATCGACACCCAAATTGGCCAACTTATCAACAACTTTGTTAGCTTCCCGAAAGACATGTTGGGCTTTTTTGTCCTGTCTTCCCTAGAAAAGGATCCTAGCATCTTCAACAATTATTTTAATCCTCCAAGGATGTGTTTTTCAATTATTGAGGAGATTTATAACATGCATAGAGTCTCCTTCTATGATCAAATTACCTTCTAATTCTTGAGTCATTTGAAGGCCTCTCCACATAGCTCTAGTTTTAGCTTCATTGTTTGGCCTTGTTACCAAATATTTGGAAAATGCAAGCATCATATTCCCATTATGATCTCACACAATGTCGCTAGTGCTTGCTCTGCCAGGATTATCCTTAGCCGCTCCATCAAAATTAAGCTTAAACCAACCCGTAGGATGTGGGTACCACTTAACATTGGCTCTGGGGTTGACTACCCTAGGCACAAACTCATATAAAAAGGTTAAGATTAAATATTGAGCAATCATGGTCTCCTGCAGATGAGGTTTACGACTATCAAAAGGGATAAGGTTCACATCAAAAATAGTGGTTTTCACCACTACCAACATTGCTCCAAACACAAATGTAAAAACATAGAGTAGTAAGGATAGGGTCAAAATTCTCATCACACCTTAGTTGAGAATAGGATTCCCCAAAGCTTTATACAAAATTAACAAATAAAATCCCAAACACCCTTGATCCCTAAAGTTGTAAGAATTCATACTACATGCCATTGACAAGGATGGGTAGTCATCCCTAAGGCCTAAAATATCAATCCCATAGGACTATGAATTGAATCTCCACCAGGGCTATAGACGCTTGACTGGCAGTGGAGTAAGCTCATGCGATATGACATGTCTCTCCTCCAAAAAGGGAGACCTCTGAACGCACATAAGGATAGGCTAGCCTCATGTCATCTCCATAATAGGTCATGTCTAAATATGCTCATAATAGGTTAATGAACTTCACATGCACACACACTGGTACTTGATTGGATAGGGTCATTGTCATGCTCAAAACTTGGTAATTGAACCTCACTCGCACACACATTTAGTCCTAAAGAAAGTTAGACAACCCAAGTGAGTTTGCTTGATAATACTAGTATGATTGAGTCTTTAAAAATCTTGCAGTACTCATTCCATATCAACATTCATATCTTATTCCATATCAACATCCATATCTTCTTCCATATCAACATCCATATCTTCCTCCATATAAACAACAATATCTTCATAGTAAGTAAAGTTGCAGAACACCACCAAATTTGGTACCCCCGATTGCCAAACAATGGACAATAAAACTGGTCAATAAAATTTTTGAACAGTAAAATATCATGTGAACAACATGCATTTCTCTCATATAGTTTAGATTCATTTACCTACATACATAATTCATATAAACATCCATAGTGCATCATATATCTTGCATACATCATCCATACAAACCTTAGGCATACACATCATGGTTAGCTTGCATTCATCATCAAAACATAAAATAGGAATTGCATAAAACATAAAAGCATCCACACAAGAGATAACACACATATATGAAAAATCCATGTATATATATAAATATCACATATACAATCAATGCCAAAAGGCTACAATGGAGCACCAAGGGTCATATATACAAAATAGTAGATCTACGCACTAAATCTACTATCCATGAGAAGACTCCTGAGACCTAGTAGGAGCCCTTAGCCTAGTACTCTGCCTAGACTCTGTATGCCTAGATGACTCAGCCATAGAAGAAGAAGGAGGATTAGGAAATGTAATATGGTGTTGCATACACACATCCTCCAAAGAATGTACGTATGCCTCACTAGCCAATGCTGCAAATCCATCCAATGTCGTCACTCCACCAAAATATTTGCCTGAAGCCTTGTGACTATTACCTGATCACTAGCTATAACTACCACCCACTCCACCTCTAACCATGCTATAGTAGCCCTTGACTCCCTCTGAGTCATGATCATAGACTCATGCTCCTCGCATAGCTACTCCAACTCAGCCCGCAATCTCACCAACTCAGATATCTCACCCATATCCTCATCATCTCTCCTCCCACTCATCTATCACCAGCTTCTTCCTCATCCCCGAAACAAGAGGAGATAAGTGATATCTAGGCTCAATATCCCTCAACTACAACAACAATCACATTTATTTTAGTATTCATCCTATATTAAAAAAACAAACAAAACAAAACAAAGTTTTTGCACAAAGGAAACAAATTGTCTTATCGAGACAAAGGGTGCCTCCACTCCACCGAAAACACCAAGGCCATTTTTCACCATAGCCTCCACACACAAAACACTCACTAGCCTCACAAAGCTCACAAATCCACTCCACTCCTCAGACGCAGCTCCTCAAATTCAACAACGCACGAATGAGCCTAAAGATTCACTTAGAAAGCTCTTTATAGCTTTTCTTAGTGCATTCAAGTGCAGAACTACACCTGTAAACTATAGGTGCAGTTGTGCACCTACAGGCGCACTCAGGCATGCATGGGCACCTACATAATATACCAGGCACAGTCGTGCACCTGGCAACAGAAAACCATGAAGACAAAAGCCCTCAAAACAGTAGCTTCCCTCATCCAATTTGCACCAAATTTCATCCACACATCATGCACATCATAAAATTTGATTTTGTGAAAACACAAATAGTTTTGCATGCATATTTTGTGAGAACAGACCAAATTCTTTAAAAACACATATCACATTACAAAACATGACAATAAAAGTCAAATTTTCACAAAATCGGCATTCCATAATTCTTCATCATATACTTCATCATCCTATCCAAATTCATGCATGTTGGTGTTTATTTAACTACTAAATCTCTTTATATTGCCACAAAGTGCAACAAAATCAATAACACTTCATCACACATTCTTCCATCATCATATTTCATATAACACTCATCATATAGCATATTTTGTCTTGTTAAGTCAATAATAAGTGAACCTTGTACCTAGTGGGTTATCCTATCAACTTGGCGATTGCAGTGATAGTAATCCATGAAATTCGATAAGATGAATAACCTACCATAAGGACACTTCAACATGATCATCATTATTATCTCACTGTCATAGATCACAATCGCATTGGATTCCTCACATTTTATGGAAAACCTTGCCAAGAACAATTTACTCACAAGCAGTCATTGTCATTTTCTATGGGGCACAAAAACATGGATAATCAAATTCACAAGCACTCTTTCATTTGACAACAGTCAAAATACAGGACATACCGATAGACTGAATGGTTCCATCATGGAATTGGTGAAGAAATTTCCATAGTCACTACCCCACACCTACATTGACTTAGTTAGCATGCATATTTATATTTTGCATACTCAATGATGCCATTGCGAAAACTTTTTCAAAAGCATAAAATCATCCCAAAGTTTGGGGCAACCACATTACATTATGATTCTCCCACAATGGGATAACATATTACATGATCATGACAATCTACACTTGGCAAAAACCCCCTTTCCACCATTGGGGAAAAAATGGTATCACATCTTACATCATTCATATCATCCACAATCACATGGTATTTTACATCATTCATATCATCCACAATCGCATTGCATTTCACACCATTCATTCATCAATTGCACAAATTCACTACATCATTAATTGTTTGCACAAAATTTTTCAGTTGTCTTGTGAAATACATTTGTAACTCATTCGCCAATTGAGGGGGTAAGCTACACAAAATTTCAAAATTCTTTATTCTTTTGTCTTCAACACCAGTGCTCAAATCCAACGACAGAGAGAAGCTGCTTCTGTACCCATAGTCCAAGTAGGTGTCTCATATTTTTACACCATATTGTGTTTCACACAACATGGTACAAAAAGGGGCATCTGTAGACACCAAATTGCAGCCACTAATCCTCCATCCTAACCATTCCACCACCCACTTGTCCACCATACACCTTTCTCACCAATTATTTGGCCCAATTCCACATTTCTCGCCATTTCCTAACCCAATTGAGATTATTTTAATATTATTTTATATTATTTTGTATTTAATATAATATTTTATATTATATTATAATATATTTATTATATAATATATATTTATAAACTCAATTAACCATAGCCATCCGATCCAATTTAATCTCCACCCTCCATCTTCCTTAATCCATGCCACACTCAAAAAGTAATCTCAACCTTAGGATCTAATTTAATCTTAGCCACACGATTAAAAGTGCAAGGCTAAAACCCTAATAAACCCTTAGGTTGGATTATAAAATAAGGGCATTTGCAAATGCTCAAACCTTGGAACCTTAAGATTAGAAGTTGCACCCTATAGGAGTCATTACTGAAGCCCTAGCAAAGCTTAGAGAGATAGAGTTTGAATATCTAAAGCCCTAGCTAATCCAACAAGACTTCTATTGTTCCAACCATCCCCCATTCATCCTCCATCATCGTCGTAGCCCCCATCCATCCGTCGCATTCGTCACCACCCCCTAGATCTACTTTTATAGATTCTACCCTAACCCACAGGTGCCCTCCAAATCTTGTGAGGCTTGCTACAGAGCCTACGAAGCACTCACCAGAGCCTAATGTATTCCACAAGCACTCTCCAGATCCTGTTGTATCCTGCAGGTACACACCAGAGCCTACGAATCTCATGTCAAAGCCTACCAAGTGCATGTTCGAGCTTGCTGTAACCACAAAATATGAATCAGAGCCTGCTATATCATGCTATCTGTTGTCAAACTACAACAACGAAGTGAAGAAACATCACAATCAAGGTATATTTTTATTGGTTTTATTTTGTTACATGATTTGTAGATCTCACATGCCATTTGATCTATTTTTAGTTAGGTTTTCCTGATGTCTGAGGGCCTCACACTGTGGAGCTCTCATAGGTGTTATTAACTCCTTTCTCTATTTTTGTGTATGCAGATCTATAGATTTCACATATTTTTGAATGGTTTTTGAAGCTAGAGTGGCCCGCCATAGGATATCCAAAGCCCACTCACCCCGTTGGAAGCAAGAACACATCAATATGAAGACACTTTATTATTATAGCTAGGGTTTTGAAGAACCATAGCATTTTGTAAATCATTGTATCAAATACCCTCATTGAGGATATATTGTATCAAAAGGAGTTTATTGGCTCCCCCCATTTTATCGAATATATCCATTTGTGCAATCTTGTGTTTCATTGTGTTATTTGATTTCCTTATTTTATTTAAGTGTCGTGTTCTTGTATTCACACTAAGAATGCAGGGTTCCACCATAATCGCCTATTGTGACCACCAAAATGGTCTCACATCCATGTTTCCTATTGCGTGAAATGAAATAAGAGTAACAAAGAAGATGCATACAAAATTGACAACAAATAGGAAGAAGAAAAACACTTTTATTCCATTGTAAAGAAGGCCAATTCCGGTTACAATTATGTCCCTCTTAGGAATACCATTTTGATACTCTTATTAAAGTAGGAGAAAGCAATGTGTTCCCTCTCAAGGGTAAATGTGAGTTTCAAGCCATTTGGGCTGATACGAACTGCTCTAGGGTGGATTTGACCCTCTTCTTCGCATTGAGGAAGGAATTGGATGGTTGAACCTCCTTTAAATCTGCTTCCTACGGTCAAGAAACAACACAAGAGCATTAATAGCATAGGCAACCTCTCATGATGAGGCCCTTTAAGGAATATGAACATAAAGATGCCATAACACTAATATAATCAAGAAAGTGGATAAAACATGCTAAGCATATATAATACTTGAAAATATTAATGGAAATATGTAAATAGAAAGTACTACTATCTATCTAGTAGATTAATTACATGAAATGGAACATGATAGCATGAAAATAAGATAATTATATCCTACTTTCCATAATTAAGTAAACCTAATGAAATTATTAATTTTGTTATTCAGAGTCTTTAAAATACTATGTAAACCACTAACATACTTAATATAACCTAGTGAAATATAATGCAAAAATAACAGTAAGGAGATCTTTCACTAGTTACAAACTGTGGCTTGAATGAGTGATATGCACTGTACACTACGGCTATCAGCCACGGTGAGCAACCAAATAATTTTACCCTCTAAATAAAGGGTTGTGGGCTTGATTCTCCTTGTCTAATTGATGATCAAGGATCGCCTTGATGTCCTCTGACTAGTTTGGCGGTTGAATTGCACAGTTGGGCCTCTGTTTGCCCAAATTTGCATTTCTTGGTGTTCTAGCTCCTTAGGGCATCCATGGCATAAAATGACATGATGCTTGATGAATTGGTAGATGAATAGCAACAACACTCTCTTAGTATAGTATGGTGAGTCTACAATTCGATAGGGATTCGTTGCTCAAATGCTCTCTTTCCTTCTATCTCTTTGCCCTAATTTGAGGGGGTACTTATAATATTACCCAAGGGCTATGGGTGGCTTCATGGAGAAGCCAAGATCAATAAGAGGTGGTTGGGACAGTTGGATTGGAATCCTCTATAATATTTCGTCCTTCAACTACCTTCTTCTAGAACAAATGGTCGTTCAAACCGATTTGGCTCGGATGAAGGCCAACTAAACTTTAGTTCTAGACCATGGATGACAGTTGTGGTCTAGCCTATAAACCATGGGTATCAATAGCGGTCAGACTACAGACCGCAGGTCTCAATAATGGTTTGAGATGATTAGGCCAAGGAACCCAAATTGAGTGGTTAAAACCACTGCTCTATCTTGGAATCTGTCCAAGATCTTACATAGGGTCTTGTATCATGTCCCATATGAGTAGTCGCCATCGACTTGATGTGTTTTAGGTGTCTAAAGATATCTCTAATTATCACATATTGACAAGCACATTTCTTGAGGTTTTTTCACTCATTATAATTTATTCCTTCAGGCAAAATACCATTTTAAGGAAGTCATATATTTTCTTGTACCAAGAATCAAGGACTAGTGTTTGTTTAATGGTAAAAATAGCTAGTGTTTATTGACTAGATTATAAGGTTGTAGGTTGGCTTATCTAGAAAATAATAATTGTTACTTATTTATATTCTAACTCTATAGGCATAAGAGACATAGCTACAACCATTTCATTTGCATGATGGTTTCTATAATATGGAATAATATAAATAGTTTATTTCTATAAAAAAATATCAATTTATCCATAATGTCTTTGTATGGTTTTAGACTATCATCTTTATTCTGATAAAATTCATTAATTTTATTGACGATTAATTGTGAATCTCCAAATATGGAGAGGAAAGTCAATTTTAAAACTAAAGTAGCTTGAATTCCTAGGATGAGTACCTCGTATTTAGTTGTGTTATTAGTACATGAGAATTGAAGCTTAAAATACAATGGGGATGACAATATGCTATGGTAATACCATAATGATTCCTTATCCCGCTCCTTTAACACATATTGCACTATCAAAGAAATTATTCTAGGAATACTATGGATATACTTCGAGAGTACATATTGTCTCATCAAGATAATCAATCTCTATGGGATGATTGGTTGGAAAAGGAGTTGTTGCTAGTTGACCAACTATCACTTGTCCCTTAATCAACTTTTAACTAATGAATTAAAGATTGAATTCATTAAGGGAAATAACCCATTTAGCTATCCTCCCCAAAAGGTAGGGTTTAGATATAAGGTATCATAATGGATATGCCTTAGCTATAACATATGTTTTATGACTTGACATGTAATATCTTAGGTTTTGAGAAGCAAAGACCAATGCTAGGAATATATTTTCCATAAGGGTATATCTAGATTCATAACTAATAAGGATCCTACTAATGTAGTATATAACCCTTTCTCTATGCTGGTCATCATTTTGTGCCAACATAGCACCTAAGGCATAAATTTTCGCTACAATGTATAGCAACAATGGCTTAAGATGATTTGGTGGTATAAGAACTAGTGTAGATAAAAAGTATGTTTTCAAAGTGTCAAATTCTCCTTGAAATTCCTTTTCCCTATTAAGCTTGTCTTGAAAAGGGTTGATACTTTTTTGCATATTGGGATATGAATCTCTATATTTCTTGCAGTTTGTCTTGTAGACTTCAAAGCTCAATTAGGTTTCAAGGTGGTAGCATGTTGGTTATTATCAATATTTTATTGGGATCTAACTCAATGCCATATATAGACACTATAAAGCCTATTAAATTTATGTATGTTACTCTAAGTATATAGTTTGAGGGCTTAAGATAATAAACCTTACATTCTCTAAGCCATTTAAAAATTCTCCTTATTTTTTTGACATGATATTCTCTTTTCGTGTAGCATTCAATAAGATCATCAACATATTCTTCCACAATATCATGCATCATATCATGGAATATATACATCATGGCATGTTGGTAAGTTGCACCATTGTTATTCAATTTTAAGGGTATAAATTTTTAGCATAAGGTACCCCAAGGAGTAAGTGAACATTGTTTTGGCTTGATCTTCTAGTGCTATGCAAACTTGGTTGTAACTAGAAAATCCATCCATCAAGGATAATATTATACAACTAGATGTGAATTCAACTATAATGTTTATATTTGGAAAAGGAAAATAATCCTTAGGATAGTTTTTGTTGATGCCTTTAAAGTTTGTGCATACTTACACAATACCCTCTTTCTTGGTGACTAGAACTATGTTTGAGATACAACTAGAGTAGTCAATAGCTTTCATAAATTTAACCTCCAAAATATTTTAATGCTTCTATTTGACTTGTAGAAGAACCTTATGGTGCATATTTCTTAATTTTTATTTTGCTAGGTTGGATTCAAGCTTAAATACTAAGTGATGAACAACTAGGGATGGATATAATCTAGGCATGTCCATATAGAACCATGAGAATATATCATAAAATTCAATTAATAGATTCATATAATATTCTCATTATTCAAAAGTTAGAACCTTACCTAATTTTATTATCCTTGGATTTTCATCTAATCCTATATTAATATCTATGGTATCTTCTATTAAAATATGAGATTAATCTCCATATTGTGTAGGGCTAGGTAAGACCCCTAGACTTTGAAGCTCATTAACATCTAAATTCCATTGTTCAATGTTGGATGATTGTGACTAAAGAAAGAGGCCCTTAAATAGGGATATCTTCTATATGAAATACATCATTGCTATTATCCCTAAGAGGGTTATGGGGTAAAATTATCACCTCACTACATTTATGTGTAATGTGGAAACAAGGTATGCTATTGATTGAGATGTTGTACTATTATATTATTGTGATGAAAATAATCTATGCTCATTGTTGAGGCTATCATCAAAGCTTTAACAAATCTCCTCAATAGGCTCAATAATTATGGTGTAAATTTTTGTGTACTATGAAAACAAATCGAAAAATAAAAAAGGATGAGGTTCATTGTCTTCATATTCATCCTAGTCCAACCCTACCATTCAATTTACTTATTTTTTAGGCTTAGATAATAAAATGAACACTTCTTCATTATCACTAATTTTTGAAGATTAATGAGGAACCCTTTAATTATGGTTGGGGAAGTATACCAATCCACAATTATTAGGCTAATATTTAGCTTCTAAAGGCTCTTTAATACTTTGTTCTCAAATTTCCAAGCCATATCCCTTGTATCCAAAGTTACAAATATTTTTCTTGAGGATAGGATAAATATTAGAGAGATACCATGAAGCATATTTATGCTCTATTGGTCATGGATTAGTTCCATGTATTCTCTCTTAATCGGTTGTTCTTGTGTAAACGAAGGTGCAAGTTCCTATTTGCACAACAATTCCTTACCTAGAAGGAAATCCTAAATAATGAGGTGATGAGGGTAACCTGACCAATTCTAAGTTTAAAAGCTCATGGTATTGATTATTAAGGTCTATATTATTGATATCCTCAACCTTTTAATTATTTTTTATTATGGTTTAACTATTCGTTCCTTCTCCTTAGTTGATTCTTATTTCCTTAGGTGGGATAGACCTTAAGGTATCATCTATAAAAGGACAAGAAGCATTCAACAAAGGGCACAATCAAGCTTTTGGGTTTTTTGATTGGATATTCTAACAATTATCAAATGGATCTTTTATCGGTCACTATGTTATACAAGTTATCTTGATATTCAAATTTAACACATTGAGGGGACAACCTACATCGCATGGGTCCAATGTTACCCCAAAATGAGATTATAGTTCAACTCGCAAGGCAATACATAAAATAATTTGTTTGAAATGCAAGGCCCTACTTTTATTAGAGGAACTATAGTTACAAGATCTTTTTGCTCTTCATTGTTATAGGCCTTTATGGAAATGTCTAAATTTTCTAAGTCTTCCTTATTAATACCTATACTATGGATGAATATAAGGCTAAAAATGTTAATTAATGAAGCATTATTGATGAGAACCATTTTGATACGTTGCTCATCAATATTATATGTGATATATAAAGGGATATCTCTAAGCATAGAGATAGGTGGAATATCATTATTGAAGAAGGATATGGTGGTATGGTTCAAACTTAGGGACCCTACCACATTATCCAGATCATTAGGGATATGTAACAACCCCTGTTATCACTACTCAACCACTCAATTTTTTTATATTCATATATATTTCATGGGGTAAGGAACATAATCATGATTTAAGGTAGAACCATTCCAAATGAATTGTAAATTATCAAGGCAAATAGCATAAATAAATATTAATACTTGATCAAAGTCACTCTTGAGTAGAAGTGATCAACTTCTACGAAACCCTCATACCACTCGGATATGAGAACGTTGGCCAAAGTGTTAGGTTTCATCCCTCATAAAAGGAAAACCACCATCAACCTAATTGTCTACCAAGATCAGTATGTAGGTGAATTCATTGAAGATGGTATCCCATATTACATGATATAACCTTAAAAATGGTTAATCATGAGTCTTATATCCCACCCACATATTTTTGATGGGGTCACTAAGATAGCAAAATTCACTTACATAATCCTTGGAATGTTATCTTAAGCACGACTATACTACTTGAAACAAATCAATGCTTATTTGACCACCCTTATTTTAGGCATCCCTTATGTTTAACACATGAAACAATTAAGTGATTAATAAAGGGTATTATTTAGTCAATATGCCTCGGGTTCATGAATTTATTTTTCAACTCAAAATGTAAGGTTGCATTTGGTCCACAACTCAAGTCTTGTTTGCCTTTTCATGGGTTTCACCCACTCCGTTTCCTACTCGAATTATCCGTAATTTGTAATCATACTATTTTAGGTTGTTCCATCCATGAATATTTTTGTAATATTTATATCAACATAATATAATTATTCTCGTAAGGATTATATTCTATTACGTAGTAGTTCCTAAAATTGTAGCACACATGATATAACCAAATTGAATATATCCCGTTTTATATGTTGAAAGGTACTTCATTCATAATTTATTTAACCGTCAACAATATAGAAAATTAATGGGCTAATCACATCTCTTTTATTCAACAACATATTAAAATTAAACTTACATTTCTAACATCATAATATTTGGTTACAAATCAAATAGAAATGCATGAAAATACACATTGTAATTTTGATTTAAAGCATTTCATCACATCCACATTAATTTACTTCATTACAAAAGTAAATGCAACATTCTCAAGATTCAACACATCAAACCACAAATAATCGACACATTATTTTATCCTGGGAACCCTCATGGAGAATAAACCCAGCCTCCAAAATATGATCTATCCTCATAATCATAAACTCAAGATGTTAAATATTACAATTATAGAAGGGTATCTATAGATCCCTTGGAATACATCTATTCCTTTTCAAGTTCATGATGTAATTAAGGAAATTCCTAATTCCTTTCTCTAAGATATCATTATTACATTACGGTACTTTCATACCAATAAGGAATCCATCTGTTCCTTTAAAATTTATGATGCAATTAAGGAATTTACTAATTCCTTTCTCTAAGCCATCTTAGGAATTTATAACATCTTACATAGGTTCTTGATAATCATTGAAAACATATTTTAGAGCAATCGTATTGAGGTTCAAGGGAATCTTATATATATATATATATATATATATATATATATATATATATATATATATATATATATTCCCTTAAGAATGGATTCCCAATCCATTCTACATAATTAACACCCAATACAAGCAATGAATTAAAGTCATATACCTTTAATTCATTAACATTATTTTCACCTATAATTAACATAATTACTCATTATTTATCCATTTCATAAGAACTATTAAATTTTCTTTTAAGTCTTTACTAATCTTCCTTTCCATTGATGACTTACCCATAACACATAGAAACATCTATTTATATTCTTAATATAATATCATAAACATACTCATTACTTATCTTATGAAATCTTAATATGGAATAACATTATATCCCAACCCTAATTAATAGGGTGAATTCTATTCAACTTTTATCACAATCTCTTTACTTGGACCACTTAGGGTTCTTTAATACAAAAATGATTGAGTCTAAGCTTGGACCCAATAGTCATTCTATTAATTTAATGGTCCAATGGTCCCACTAGAGGTCACTAGTTATTAGGATATCTGGTGATATTATTGGTATCCATAACTACCCTTTTAGTATGGTAGTCATCAAATATCATCTCCAAAATGACATAGGGCTTTGGTAAGTCCAAGTCATACTTCATGTCTATGCAACTTACGAGGGCCAACGTGTGGATAAATATTGAGGTATTTTAAATATTCCTTGATAGATTATCAAAAGGTATATCTCCTCCCTTATCGGTTGCTTTGAATACCCATCGTACATCATGGATAAGATATGTGTGAGGAATATCCAGGTTGGGGTTTCCTCGTTTGAAATCATTATGAGGACAAAACTTGCAACCCTGTTAGTGTGCACATCAACCAACCGGAGAAGGATTAGGGATTTTATATTTGAACAATATGCGTATTATGTCATCATTTCACTTAGACAATCGTAGTCCATTTACACAAATTGGAGAATCCAATTCTATTAGCTTGGATACTGCCCATTGAAAGAGACCTTAGCCATAGTCTTGTGTGGAGTAATTACCCATGAGCTAATTGACAGAAGGCATTTTTTAGATTTTATCGAGTAGGGATTACTATGTAGGGATTTAGAAATGTTTTGGTTACCTCGACATTGCTTATATCTTTGTATAGATTCATTAGATGCTTCAAAGACCTAGTTGCAGGAGATGCGGTCTACGAAGAACTCGAAGCTTCAAATATGATATCTCTAGATTTATCGTAGCAAAGGTCTTGGGGAATTAAACATCACTATCTTGATTTGTCAGAGAGGAGATACAAATTTAAGCCAGTAAAGAAAATAGACGTCATCTAGTATGAGAAATTTTCAAGAATCTTGAAACACCACCGTGAACACGAGATTGATGTTCGATCCCTTCACAAAGAAATAATTCAACGACATCAACTCATAGTTTCGAATAACCTTGTCCATCTAATACTATAGGTCAAATTTTGTAATTGGTTCACATCGGTCCTCTTGACTGTGAAGGCTTACTTTTCAGCGATGGGGCATTATTGAACAAAAAACTCAGAGTTTGAATCATATTGAGCTAAAATTTTGGTATAGTTGTCCCTTTTTGCCATAATATCACATTGGGGATTACGTTTTCTATCAATATTCTTAACCTCACCGCATACACAGAGCATGCAAATCATGCTTAGTAGATAAATATATTTTTTAATAATGGTCATTTAGTATTATAGTTGACCTATAGGTTGACTGTACCAGATATCCTTTAGTTTTATAAATTAATACCAAGACCATACCATGGATTGATCTTAATTCATAATAGATTTCAATTTCTATCTTGAACACAATTTATATTCCACAATAAAATGAATATTTCTATGATATGAAACAATTACTATCCCTTAATGAATATGTAAGATGAAAAGGGTTCTAAAAGAAAGACATAGCTTTCCAATTTAAACTAAAATTTTGTATCAAATACTTTAAGCAAGGAAAGATACAACCTGTTTCTCCATGCTACTTGTTCTTCGTGACTTACTTCCTTTAAACTTCCCAAGATTACTTCTCTCTACAAATATAATATCTCTTAAGCCTCCTGGTTTATGATCCACCAAGGTGGAGAGCATACTCCCTAGGCCTCCAATATTTCCTCCTAGATACCCATTCTTCACAAAATATCCTTTATTTATAGGACACTTCTCCACTCATGGGCCAAATAGTGGCCACATTATAATAATATTAAAAATATGTCTTGGACCCATTGTGACTTATCATGTCTTGTAAAGTATAACCAAAAGTAGAAAAAGGGTCCACTAGAGATAAGGTGAGTGTCCTTATTTTTGTTTTGTGCCCCCTATGGTTCACATCCTTCTAGACACTCCCTACTTAAAATAGAGGAGAGAATCTCACTTTACTCTCCACAAACCAAATTATGCCATGAGGGAGAATAAGATAGGCTTTTAGATTTAAATAATACTAATGCCTAATTCAGTCCAGTAAAATTTAGAATTTTAATTGCATTAAATTAGATGCAATTATCCTAGTCATTAATCATTATACATGTTTAATTATATTTTTATTATTTTCCCCCTAAACCCCTTCAAAATTCCTAAATTATAATTTTTTAGGTTTCCTTAGGGTCTATGATCCCTTTCTGTGGAACATTAATTGATCACAAGATCAACTAATGTCCTATTGATAGGGTTCGTGTTTCATAACTTTATTATCATTAACATAAACCATTGACCAATATGCAAAAATATCAAATCATTCATCCACAATACATTATCCACAATAACAATCCACAAATGAGAGAGATATAGATAATACCATTAAGGTAGGGAAACACCAATAATACTCCTTAAGGAAGGAATCACTCCATAAGTTCTCCCAATATGAGAGGCCACTTAAGGAGGGCAAAGTCCCATAAGCCACTTCATGGGAAACAACGATTACATAGATTATTCTTCAATTGTGATTACAATAACAAATATCTCTTCTTTATATATCCATATTCTTATTCTACTTTGGGGAGCCTACTACTAATATAATATTATATTATAATACAATCAACCTTGGGTTATGTGTGACCCATGTCAACCCTTATACAATGTAATAATATATCCCCAAATATCTATTCCTAGGCACCCTACCATGCCACCCTCTTAACAACTATTTCATCCTCGAAATATATGAAACAACATGATAATATGATTTGCTAAGCAAAGTTAGCAACTGGTACCAATATCGATCATCCATCCATCCAAGTGAAACACGTTGATGATGGTATGCCATATTGTTACTTGAGTATCCAAATCTGCTTCGTTGGCTCCACACTTTTGCTATTGTATTTTGATAACTTGAATGATGGGTCCACTTTTTCCTTGATGCTGATGATCCACTCTGAAAACCAGGATCCCTATGCTTTCTCTGCCAAACACTGCCATAGTTGGTGCCCTTCTGATTCCATGTAGAACCATAATATTATTTCTTTGAACCATACCTCAAATATTATTGATTCTCATGGTGGTGTGGATGGTGATATGATGCAACCTTAACTTGATGTTCTACCTTCTTTGAATTCTCAACCTTTTGCTCCACTTTTTTAAATTCTTCTACACATTATTCTTTCATGTTCTCGTTGTTTGGTGTGTTCTTGTGCTCTTCTATTTCCTTGGACTCTATTACTATTGTTTCCATGGACTCAATTGTTGCTACTTCTTCTATGTACGATGTTGTTTCTACTGCCTTCTTGGATTCTATTTCAGGTTCTTCAATTTGTTTCTCTACAACCACTTCTTGATTTTACTTGGATCCTTGCTCTTTAAACTAAGAAATATCCTGTAATGTTATCTTCTTTTGCCTATACCATAACTTCATAAACTTCTTTTGCACATTAATGTTAACAATACCCAAATAATCTAACCAAGGATAACCAAGAACAATATCCTCATCATCCATCTCAATAGCATAGAAATATGAATGTAAAACATATTTATCCATGGTGATCTTCAAATATTCAAAAATTTGAACCTGCTCACCCTCTAGTTGTATATCCTTAATTTTTGTTGCTTGAACTTGCAGCCTCTTAGCCAAAGCAATATTAATAAAATTATATTTGCTACTAGGATCAATGGAAATAATAACATGTTCCTTTTGAATGCTTCCATGAACCTACAAAATAGAACTTTTAGTTGATTTAAAAAAAAAATCCAACGATGTGACTTCATTCTTCTCATTATCTTCCTTAACATTTTCCTCTTTCTCCTTCTTGAGTAATTTTATTTCTTTTTCATAGTCTTCATTTTGTTTCTTGAAAACTTCCCATTCTCCTTTTATTTCATTTCACTCATTTTGAATTCCTTGTAGTTTCTTTTCAAGGTCTTTTATGACATCCATTAGTCTATCTATATAATATGGATCCCATCTACCCAAGAATTCATGCTCTATTTCATCCCAAGTGTAATCATTATTCCTTTCTTTACAAAAAAATTTCAACCAAGACCAAGCTTCTCCTTCAAGACTCAATTGAAGGCTGATTTTCCATTGATAATTATTACAATGTAGAGATCTAAACTTTTTCCACCATTTTCTAGCATCAATATCATCTTCTCCAGAAAAAATTTGGAGTGCCATTGTTCATGCCCTAATGCAAACTAGGGTTTTATGGAAATAAATAACTTCCCACTGATTTGAAGCTAAAAATCCACATAGACAACTAGATCTACAATTTTTCTTCCAAACAAAATAAAGTGCACCTGATTTGCTTACCCGAACTAAACAAATTTTATCTTTTGAAAAATTCATGAAAATTCGTCACTACCCTTGTTCCAAATGGCTGACTTCAGAAGGTCGCATCTCCCTCAATACTACTTGGATTCCTTCATATGACCACTCATTTTAAAGCTCTGCAAATTCTGCACAATCTAATCCAAGAATCACCTGAATCGGATAAACTTGTGCAGATATATGGCTTATGAAAGATGAGATATTTTTATAGAAAAAATATACAAAAATTTTCACTATCCTTATTTTGGATGACTAAATTCAAAATGTTGTATCTCCCTCAATACTGCTCAAATTCCTTTATATGACCACTCATTTTAAATCTCTTCAAATTTTGCACAATCTAATCCAAGAATATCCTGAATGGGATAAACTTGCGCAGAGATATGGCTCCTGAAATATGAGACGTTTTTCCAAATTCCCTAAATTTTCAATTTCACAAAAATCTCCACTTTGCCAAAATTATTGCTCTTATACCACTTGTTGCATAACTTTATTATCATTAACATAAACCATTCACCAATATGTAGAAATATCAAATCATTCATCCACAATACATTATCCACAATAACAATCCACAAATGAGAGAGAGATAGATAATACCCTTAAGGTAGGGAAACACCAATAATAATCCTTAAAGAACGAATCACTCCACAAGTTCTCCCGAGATGAGAGGCCACTTAAGGAGGGAAAAGTACCATAAGCCACTTCATGGGCAATGACGATTACATAGATTATTCTTCAATGATTATTACAATAACAAATATCTCTTATTTATATATCCATATTCTTATTCTACTTTGGGGAGCCTACTACTAATATAATATTATATTATAATACAATCAACCTTGGGTTATGTGTGGCCCATGCCAACCCTTATACAATATAATAATATATCCCCAAATATCTATTCCTAGGTATCCTACCGGTTTGAGGGTAATGGGTCATGACATACACCCCCCCTTAGATTAAACACAATCCTCTGTGTTTGAACAATTACCTTACAAAAACACAATTGTCTAGCAAAAGCTAGTATTTATTCTATTGTTTTACAATCTGAATCATCAGATTTTTCTTTCATCCAGCACTTCAATCTTGATGGCAAGCTTCATCTTCCATCCATGAGAGTACCTGGACCTGCAAAAATGCAAAATATCAGCAGTACCATGTCCTTATAAACAACATAACATCCATTTTGCATAACATAAAGTATTGAAAACATCATCAATACATAATCTCATCACAATGATTATAGTTTTAAATCATCTATTATTGCACAAATACTGAATTTAAAGCATTGCAATAATAGAATTTGCAAAATGATGTTACAGAGATATCATGAAATTATGCTTCCATGCTATTTTAGACATAAATAGTCTTATTAATTTTATCAAAACTCCCACCAAGGAGTATCACAGTATAATTTGTTAACCCTTAACATGAGTTAACCTGATAAAATTAAGTGTCAACAAAGACACATCATAATTTCAGAATCTCAATTTAGGATATTCACATATATCCTAATATGCATTTTGGCAACCTTTTTGCCAATACTAGAGCATCCACCCAGATGTCTCCTAGTTTATATCATCATGGAGAAGTCCCATACCTTCTCCAAGAATGGACACCAATCCATTCTTCAAATTCATTTAGTTTTTATACAAACAAAAATCAATGTTCATGCATTCCTTTGAATCACATACTAACTAATTAAATCCATTATAAACAACAATATTCATATAGCATTTATTTTCTACAAACAAAAATATAAAATTTCAAAAGTTTACTAATATTTATGCCTCATCCTTGGCATGAATACTCTACTACAAAGTGGTGGCCTAACGGATCTTAAGGTTGGTGCTCCTGGGTCCGTTCCTCTCCTTGTACTATACTGGTACTTACGATTGGAGATGGTGGTGGAGCAATTGTTCCAGCAGTTGCTTGATCACTACCTTGGGTTGGTCTTTGAGTTGTATGAGTGACTCTTCTTCTCCCACGTTGTGTATTAATAGTTGGTTGTGGTGGGAGAAGCATACCATGATTCAACAATGCAACCAAACAAGATTCTAGAAATGCAACATTAAATTCTTCCCTTATTTGATGAAATTGTGGGTTTTCTGTATGCATGGTTGCCATCGCTACTGCTCTCCAATTATTTCTTTGTAATATCTCTGATCTGAGCCTATCTCACTCAACAATGGCAACATCTCTCTCGGCTTCTAACCTTATCCTTTCTCGTGCCCATATATCTTCCTGGGCATTTTGCACAAGAGATTCTCTCATTGATCCCTCAACTGTTCTTCTAGTTTTTCTCATTGTTGTATCCCCTGTTATAACTATCCTTCTTCTTGTTTAGATCTGGTAATACTAAATATTAGTTTCTTCCTTTCAGGGTAGATGCAACACTAGATCGATAAGCAAGAGCAAGAGGATCATAAGGCATACAATGGGGTTTACACCACATATAACTAATATCATCCAGGTAAATCCTACCATGAATATGATCGTATTGGATGCCATGAGTAGGTGAAAGATTAAAAACTTGCAAGTTACTACATACGATCAATTTCTAGATTTTTGTTGTTGATCGAAGTGATTATCTAGTTCAATTTCCAACCTAATAATCCTATCCATTCATTTAATCGATTACATCTTGATGATCCCAAGGTGGATCCTTCAACTTCGTATTTGGCTTGATTGTCCCATTGAATATTTTGTTTTGCCTTATCAATTCTCGAGGTGGCACGTGTCCTTTCATCTTTACGTAAGGTCCTATCATTACCCCTTCAATGGTTCCATAGGTTGATTCCGTGCACACTTATTTTGGTGCCTTACCTTTAGGTACTTATTTTCCAAATCTATAATGAGTACTTGTTGACATCAAGCACATCATTGAAAAGAGAGAAATATTCTCTTAACTTCCTTTCGGTAGGAAACCAATTTAGTAATTAGCCATCATGTTTTGTTATGAAGAAGATCAACACGAGTTTTATGAATCCTTCATTTGGATTCCTTGAAACTTGCTTCAACAGAGGGAAGGGTTGCAAAATTTCTTACAAAGCCAGGCTATCAAAGCTCGTAATGCCCTTATATCCATGGAACAGATATATTGTAATACCTTTATCTAGGATTCACATTGTGATGTGTGGCTAAGGAACAATTCCCATAATTATTTAGCTTTTGAAAGTCCTTTAAGTCATTTCGAGTGGTTCGACAGATTCTTCAGTTGGCCTAACTAGACTTTCCATGTCCGATTTGGGGATTCCTGGTTACCTCCTATAAGCGATCCTCTAAATATTCCATTTCAATTTCTACCATCCTGTTATTTGGATGTGGTCAAGAAATATGTTCCCACTAGAAAGGTTGCTTTTGATAGTGAGCTTTATCAGAGTCTTCTATATCAAAGGTATGTGCAGACTCACTTATTCTAGGAAATTCAGAATAGATTTGCTCAGACTCGGTGTCTGACAAAAATGGATCTTGTGTTGTATGGACGTCGTGGCACTCCTTGGCCATATTATGTATTTGATAGATACATTATAATTCGCTACAATATTCCACTTCCAGTTATCTATTTCGAGCGTAGCTTATCTCCAGTCGAAGATTATGATAGCTCAGATTCTGACTAAGACTATGATGGTTTTCATCTTACCCCTGCTATTATGTCTAGATCCTAGTTCTGGCATATTTGTATTCAAAAACTGCTTAATAATATTCAGTTGTTGGTTTTCTATGTTTTGTCCAACTATTTTATGCTCTAGTTTTCTTTGGACAATAGTACCACATGCATGGTATAATGAGTAGTTTCTAATTTAAATAGCGTAGCACACCTCAATACATGCAACCACCACCGGGTGGTCGGGTGGCATACTTTTCTATGGAGTCAGGATACTCAGATTATCGGAGCTGTTTGGTGGAGTTCTTCCCAAAGAATTCCATGTCAAGAAAAGTATGAAGTTTCTCCAACTAATATTGTGATAGCTTTCATACCCAAAGTGTATTGTAACATTGATCAAAAATCAAAATAAAGAAAACATTGTTTTGTTTATTGTTTTGGTCTTAAATTTTTAGTAGTTAGTCTCCAATTGCAATCAACTAGCTCGTATTTACATCTCGTGCTTCCAAATTGAGTTTAATCGTTCTCAACTAGAATTTTATCTTTTTGCTTTTACCATTGGGTTCTTATGCATAATTATTATTACCACATGTGTCACTTCATGTCTTGTTTTAGTGCTTAAATAGTGCGAAGCACATCTATTAGATTACAACAAAGAAAGTGGTATCTCTAACCATGGTAAAGGTTTAGGTCTACGGCTATCTCTGGGTGAACTGTTACTAATCAAAATAGTAATCCACCAGAGTTCATTGTAGTTGAGTTGTTTAGCCTCTTGGCCAAAGGCCAAATTGTAACAAAAATTAATTAAAGAAAATATTCTTTTAATGTGCCAATTTTAATCCAAGGTCGTTCTAGACCGATATCTTTAGTGGCTAAATTTCAACTCACTTGAGTTTTATTCATCAATTCTTATTCCCAGAGTGTTCCAATTCGAGCTAATTGGCCTAAGCAATTAACAAGTTATCTATAATAATTTGATAACCTTAATCTTAAGTGATCCTTTAGTAAATCTGAACCTTCGGTTCTTACACACTTGAAAATAAGGAGTAAGTAAGTCAAAAGATATAGATGTCGAGTATTTTTCCAAAAGAGTCTAAGGTACACCGCTTAAAACCCATGCAGGAGGGTTCACTTAGCTCTTCCACTTTCGAACGACTATGGATCTACTCGTGGGGGAAAGGAACTCAGACATCATAATCTCAAGCACTGACCTTGTCCTTACCAAGTGTGCATTATTTAGAGTTGTGGAATTTATATTTTGAGTTTTCTCTCATGTTTTGTTTCATGCCCAAATATTTTGCTAACCTAGATCTAACTAGAATCTATTAGTTAGCCTAGGCTCTGATACCAACTATAACAACCCCTAGTTGTCACTACTCAACCACTCAATTTTTTTATATTCATATATCTTTCATGAGGCAAGGAACATAATCATGATCTAAGGTAGAACCATTCCAACTGGATTGTAAGTTATCAAGGCAAATAGCATCAAGAGATATTAAGACTTGATCAGAGTCACTCTTGAGTAGAAGTGATCAGCTTCTACGAAACCCTCATACCACTCGGATATGAGAACGTTGACCAAAGCGTTAGGTTTCATCCCTCATAAAAGGGAAATCACCATCAACCATACTGTCCACCAAGATCAGTATGTAGGTGAATGCCTTGAAGATGGTAGCCCATCTTACATGATATAACCTCAACAATGGTTAATCATGAATCTTAGATCCCACCCACATATTTTCTATGGGGTCACTAAGACAACAAAATCACTTACATAATCCTTGGAATGTCCCCTTAAGCATGACTATACTGCTTGAAACATATCAATGCTTATTTGACCACCCTTATTTTAGGCATCCCTTATGTTTAACACATGAGACAATTAAGTGATTAAAAAAGGGTATTATTTAGTCAATATGCCTCAGGTTCATGAATTTATTTTTCAACTCAGAATGTGAGGTTGCATTTGGTCCACAACTCAAATCTTGTTTACCTTTTTGTGGGTTTCACCCACTCTGAGTTCCTACTCGGATTATCCATAATTTGTAATCATATTATTTCAGGTTATTCCTTCCATGAATGTTTATGTAATGTTTAGATCAATATCATCCAATTATTCCCTTAAGGATTAGATTCTATTACATAGTAGTTCTTGAAATTGTAGCACACATGGAATAACCAAATTGAATATATCCCGTGTTGTATGTCGAAAGGTACTTCATACATAATTTAGTTAACCATCAACAATATAGAAAATAAATGGGCTAATCACATCTCTTTAATTCAACAACATATTAAAATTAAACTTACATTTCTAGCATCATAAGTTTTGGTTACAAATCAAATAGAAATGCATGAAAATACACATTGTCATTTTTATTTAAAGCATTTCATCACATCCACATTAATTTACTTCATTATGAAAGCAAATGCAACATTCTCAAGAATTAACAAAGCAAACCACAAATAATTGACACATTATTTTATCCTAGGAACCCTCATGGGGAATAAACCCAACCTCCAAAATATGATCTATCCTCATATTCATAAACTCAAGATGTCAAATATTACAATTATAGAAGGGTATCTATAGATCCCTTGGAATACATTTGTTCATTTTCAAGTTCATGATGTAATTAAGGAAATTTCTAATTTATTTCTCTAAGACATCATTATTACGTTATGGTACTTCCATACCAATAAGTAATCCATTTGTTCCTTTAAAATTTATGATGCAATTAAGGAATTTACTAATTCCTTTCTCTAAGCCATCTTAGAAGTTTATAACATCTTACATAGGTTCATGATAATAATTGCGAACATATTTTGGAGCAATCGTATTGAGGTTCAAGGAAATAATATATATATATTCCCTTAAGAATGGATTCCCAATCCATTCTTCATAATTGACACCAAGTTAAGCAATGAACTAAAGTCCCATACCTTTAATTCGTTAACAACATTATTTTCACCTGTAATTAACATAATTACTCCTTATTTACCCATTTCATAAGACCTATTAAAGTTTCTTTTAAGTCTTTACTAATCTTCCTTTCCATTGATGACATACCCATAACACATATAGAAACATATATTTACACTCTTAATATAAGAGCATAAACATACTCATTACTTATCTTAAGATGAAATAGTATTATATCCCAATCTTAATTAATAGAGTGGATTCTATTCAATTTTTATCATAATATCTTTACTTGGACTACTTAGGGTTCTTTAATACAAAAAAGATCGAGTCTAAGCTTGGACCCAATAGTCATTCTATTAATTTAATGGTCCAATGGTCCCACTAGAGATCACTGGTTATTAGGATATCCAATGGCCTTATTGGTATTTGTGACTACTCTTTTAGTCTGACAGTCATAAAATATTATCTCCAAAATGACATAGGGCTTCGGTAAGTCCAAGTCATACTCCATGTCTGTGCAAATTGCAGGGGCCAGCACATTGATAAATCTCAAGGTATTTTAAATCTTCCTTGATATATTGTCAAAATGTATATCTCCCCCCTTATTGATTGCTTTGAATACCCATTGTGCATCATGGATAAGATATGTGTGAGGAGGATCAGGTTGGGGTTTCCTCATTTGAAATCATCATAAGGATGACACTCGCAACCTTGAAATATTCATAAGGATGACACTCGTAACCCTGATAGTGCATGCCTCAACCAATCAGAGAAGGATTAGGGCTTTTAGATTTGAAAATTATGCACCTGATGTCATCATTTTGTTTAGAGGATTGTAGTCTATTTACGCAAATTGGATAATCCAATTCGATTAGCTTGGAGACTGACAATTGAAAGAGACCTTAACCATAGTCTTGTGTGGAGTAATTAACCTCAAGCTAATTGATAGAAGGCCCTTTTTAGCTTTTATCAAGTAGGGATTACTATGTAGGGATTTAGCAATATTTTGGTTACCTCGATGTCGCGTATATCTTTGTATAGATTCGTTAGACACTTTGAAGACCTAGTTACAGGAGATGCGGTCTATAGTGAACTTGGAGCTTCAAATACGACGTCTCCAGATTTACTGTAGCAAAGGTATTAGGGAATTAAACATCACTATCTTGATATATCTGAGAGGAGATACAAATTTAAGCCAGTTAGGAAAATAAACATCATCTAGTATGGGAAATTTTCAAGAAGCTTGAAACACCACCATGAACACGAGCTTGGTTTTCGATCCCTTCACAAATAAATCATTCAATGACATCAACTCACAGTTTCAAAGAACCCTATCCATATAATACTATAGGTCAAAATTTTTAATTGGTTCCCATACGTCCTCTTGACCGCAAAGGCTTACTTTTCAGTGATGGGACATTAATGAATAAACAGCTCAAAGTTTAAATCCTACCAAGATAAAATTTTGGCATAGTTATCCCTTTTTTCCATAATATCGCATTGGGGATTAAGTTTCCTATCAAACTCCTTAACCTCGTCGCATCCGCAAAGCATGCAAATCATGCTTAGTAGATAAATATATTTTTTAATACTGGTCATTTAGTATTATAGTCCACCTATAGGTTGATTGTACCAGATCTCCTTTAGTTTTATAAATTAATACCAAGACCATACCATGGATTGATGTTAATTCATAATGGATTTCAATTTCTATCTTGAAATCAATTCATATTCCATAATAAAATGAATATTTTTATAATATGAAACAATTATTATCCCTTAATGAATATGTAATATGAAAAGGCTTCTAAAATCAAGGCATAGCTTTCCAATTTAAACTAAACTTTCGTATCAAATACTGTAAGCAAGGAAAGGTACAACCTATTTCTCCATTATACTTATTCTTCGTGACTTACTTCCTTTAAACTTCCCAAGCTTACTTCTTTTTACAACTAGAATATATCTTAAGCCTTCTAGTTTTTGATCCACCAAGGTGGAGAGTATACTCCCTAGGCCCCCAAGATTTCCTCCTAGATACCCATTTTTCACAAAATATCCTTTATTTATAGGACACTTCTCCACTCATGGTACAAATAGTGGTCACATTATAATAATATTAAAAATATGCCTTGGACCCATTGTGACTTATCATGTCTTGTAAAGTATAACCAAAAGTAGAAAAAGGATCCACTAGAGATAAGGTGAGTGTCCTTATTTTTGTTTTGTGCCCCTTATGGTTCACATCCTTCCAAAACATCCCTAATTAAAAATAGAGGAGAGAATCTCACTTTACTCTCCACCAACCAAATTATGCCATGAGGGAGAATAAGATAGGCTTTTAGTATTAAATAATACTAGTGCCTAATTTGGTCCAATAAAAATTAGAATTTTAACTGCATGATAAATTAGATGCAATTATCCTAGTCATTAAAAATTATACATGCTTATTTATATTTTTATTATTTTCCCCCTAAACCCCTTCAAAATTCCTAATTAGAATTTTGTAGGTTTCCAGAGGGTCTATGATCCCTTTCTATGGAACATTAATTGATCACAAGATCAATTAATGTCCTATTGATAAGGTTCGAGGGTAACGGGTCGTGACAGGATAATATTTTTGGGTATTGTTTGCTCACTTAGAAGCTTGAATAGGTTTTCTCTATGGATCAAAGAGGTTCACAACAACTCAAGTATGGATATTTTAGGTGGTGTATCCTCTAGTTGTTGTTGGAGGTTAAAGGATATTTTATTTTTTCGTGAGGTTTTAAAACCAATGATGGTTCTTTAGAAGTAGCAGTAAGTTTGAGATGCAAAACCAAGGAAGGTTTCGAAGGTAATTCATAGGTTTCACCCTTTTTGTCTTATTGTCTAGTCATGGTTCTAACATGAATCATCCCTACCATGATATGATCTAGCAGTGGGACGCTCTTGTATTGGATATGATTAGTAGTATTTTATCCATGTTTGGGTAAGGGATTCTAAAATGTATAAAAATTTTGGTTGGAATATGTTGCTTGTTTAGGACCATCGACCACTAGACGACCTTCATCAATGAGGTTTTATACCACATTTTTAATACTAATACATTTATTTGTGTTATGGCCATTAGTGCAATGAAAAGCACATTTTTGGTTGGCCTTGAACCAAGGAATATTTTCCCTATTAGGGCATGTTGCCTTATAGGAGATAATTCTATCATATTAGCATCAAACAATTGTATCAACACAAAAGATAGAGATTGCTTTAACTTGGTAAATTTTCTAGGAGTTTTTTATTGAATTTTACTAAAATTAATTTATGTAATGTTGAAGCGGTACTAACATTACCTAGTTTAGGATTATTATTGGGGTGAGAGTTAGTTACACCATCACCCACAACATGTTTGTTTTTATATTGTCCTTTAGTGTTAGAAGAAGATGGTTTCTCATCTTCTTTCTTAATTTTTAGTTTCCCTTTATGTTTAAGGGCAACTTCTATTTGTTTCATGAGATCTACCGCATCATCAAAATATACTACACAAGTCATCTCTAAAGGATATAATATATGCTCTTGTAAATTTCATATAAAGATATATAATATGTCTCTAGGTGGTGGAGAAAAATAAATTTTCCTAACCAACACTCCCCATTGGGGTAAGAATTCATTGAGGGGTTTGTTTTTTCCTTGTTTTAGTTGATATAGGTCATCAACTATGCATTTTTTGCAATATAAACAACAAAACATTGAATAAAAATTTTAGCCATATCAAAAACATTCTTTATTGAGTGGTGGAAAAATTGGTAAAACCATTATAAGGCCTTACCACCAAGACTTGTATGGAAGAGCCTCAATAACATATTGTCATATTTGATGTCATGGAATGCAACTCCAAAAATATGAAGGTGATCTATTGGATCACCCTCTCCCTTATACATCCAAAACTTCAGTAACACAAAGCCTAAAGGATAAGGTCTATTTGTTAAGGTAGGATCTACATGTTCATTACAACAATATCTATAAGAGTATTTTTTTTTTGTGCCTCCTTGGATAGAGGCTAACTATTGTTTAAACTTTAGTATTATTTTGCTACCTACTCTAGCCTAGCATTTATATCCTAGAATCCAGGATAATAAATTGATGGTGCTATAGACCAATATTGAGGATGGACCAAAGGATAATATAGGATATTTATATGAGATGATCCAAAAGGGAATGCCATTTTTTTAATTCAAGTATTATTTTAAAAATGCATATTAGTAGAGGGGATGTTAGCAATAATAAGCATACTAAAGAATGGATTGGAAGCAACCACATTTGAAGCATTAGACATATAGAAAAATATGTCCACATTTTGAACTTATGGATGACTTATATGATGGGAGATAGGGGGTTTAGCCTAAATGGATCTATTTTGGGAGGCATAGACCCCAAATTTCCTAAGGAATATGAGACATTAGATGGCCTCCCTCCTATGGTTATGGTGATGACTGAGTCCCACTATTGAGTACTTATGGGATTTTTTCTAGATTGTTGTGGAAGTTCTAATAGGAATTTTTCCATAGAAGAACTAAGCATTTCTTCTATCCTAAAGACTTCCATGGCTTATTTTTTCCTCATAGAAAAGTAGATAGATGGACCATAGACCTAAAAACTACCTCTCCTTGTTAATTATTCATAGGAGAAAGGCTCATAAAAGGAAAAATTGCTTCCTATTATTTCTCTAAGAGAAAATTTGCTTCCTCTTCTTTCTCTAAGGGAAAATTTGCTTCATCTTCTTCCTCAAAGGTTGGATTTTCTATCATAGGTTGCTTCTCTAGAAGTTTAGATGAAGTGCTCAAATTCCACACCATTTGTTGCACAATATTTTGAGTGATATAAGGGGGTTTAGACATGGTAAAAGAAGGATTTCAACTTATTAAGTTTTGTTTTGAGAGTACTTAGATCAAAAAAGATAAAATATATCCTTATGTTCTTATTATCTGAAATTAATGTGATTTATGTCAAACACATAATATTAGATGATCTTGATTAAAGTGAGATTTATTTTATCTTGATTAAGGATAAGATCCTAAGTCAAATATTTTTGGATAGGAACTTGTGTGATGTGTTCACATTAGGTTCAATAAATTTATGGGATTACAAAATGTGCATAGGGGTACTAGCCCTAAATGCATTCCTTTAAGGATCACCCACACTCAAATGGTAGAGCGCTACAACTAACTTGTTGTTATGATTATAATTTTGTGTAGTATTTATCTTTTGTGGGAAGATATTTGGGTTCATCAAGGGATTATAGATTTTCCTAATCTAGTTGAATGTTTATAATTTAGCAAAAACCTAGGTTATAGTCTATCCTCAGAACTTATGCACAATATAGCAATGCAATGCAATATAAATACAAATTCTATTTTATATGCAATTTCACTTTTGATGATTTCTATTTATGATATAGAAATAATTTTTTTTTATATTTGAAATTCAAGGGTACAAAGAAGATGTAAAATATTATGGAGAATTTATGCTTACCTCTCGAATGTGTCACACCATAGAAATACTTGAATTCACAAGTTGTTTGTAGACTCTGGTGGATCTACCTCTTTGAACTAATAATAGATTATTAATCTAAATCTAGATAAACTAGGTTAGGTAAGGATACCCTAGAGGTGAGCTTAAACATTAGCTATTCAAGTCCATGCTCATAAAAATTAATGAAAATATGTTTTTACATTGTTATTTTTTTATCAAACTTGATAGCAACTCCCATACTTAGCTTCAATAGGTGGATTGGTGCCTTGTTCATTGGAAAATTGAGTCAATATTATAGATCTTATGATTTTAGAATGAAAATGGAGGAACAACTGGTTCATTTAAGTCCATTCATATTATGCAACAAACTTAAGTGATTAAACCAGTGAAGAAAAACATCATTCATACATTCAGATGTTGTAACCTATTGATGAATAATACACAAAGGATTAACTTCAAAAATGCAAGGAAGAAGTTGGAATTATATTTCAAATAGAATATTACATATTAGAGCCTGTTAAGTGGTAATTTTTCCGATTGCAAAACCACACTCACAGTTAAGATTTTGATCAGAAAACCCTCTCTTGCAAAGAAATTAATATTTCTCCAAGGTTCCGTTTACTTAATGTGTGTTTGTAATCTTGTGAAGATGTATCAAATAAGTGCTAGGAATACCTTATTGGTTTGTAAATAACTCTTAACAAGGGGCCTGTGTTGGTATTATTTTACTGTTATGCTAGCAATTGTTCATGAAACTTAAAGGAAAAGGAAAATGTAATTGACCCTAATATGACCATGGTGTAAATCCTTAGTCAATTTTATCTTGGAGTGTTTTAGGTAGATTTTATCTTCTTTTTTTTAAGTAAATTTAAACAAGTTTTATCTTCTTTAAACCTTACTTTGAGCATAAAAGAGAAGATTAAAATCTATCTTTGGAAATGCAAAGTTTGAATGATGATTGGATTCATTTTATGTTGCTTTGAACATGAAAGTAAAATAATCTACATGCATAACTTGGTAAATGAAATAGAATGTGACATATCATATAAATTACTCCTCTTTGATGAAATTATGATTTTCATAAAGAGAAGTTAATTTATTGCTCTAAAAATAATGGCCTTTGAAATGCCATATAAATCACTCCCATTTAATGAAATTGTACTTTTCATAAAGAGAAGTTAATTTATTGCTTTTCAAATAAAATATAAAGCTTGAAATTTGATTTGTCTTCAAAATGTGAAATTATGTCAAATTTCAAAATTACAAAATGCTTGTAAAAAAATCAACTTTGAGCAATTTTTATAATTTTGAAATGGATTCTAAATGAAATTGAAATTGCATAAGATGAAACATTAAAGCTTATTCTAGAGACCCGTGCATCTATTTTTGGAATTTTAATTTATTTTTATTTTTATTTTTATTTCTGAAGTTTAAAAAAAATGCAAAAGGAAAGGGTTAGAAAAATGAAAATAATAAAAAAAAAAATCTAGAAAATGGACTAGAACATGGAAAATGATCAAAGAGGAACTACGTAATCCCAATCTGGCCTATGCTGCAAAAAACGTTAGATCCTAAATATAAACACAACTTGGTTAGACCTGCATCCACACAATCTAATATCTAGTTATGGCGAGAGTCTAAGGAATAAACATGCATTAAAGTTATCCAATGATGCTACTAACTTAACACATAAAACACCATTAAAATAACCCTAAAGCATAGAGAAAAATCTGCAATAAGAGCATATTTTATTCAAAATCTAAACACAACCGGGTTAGACCTGCATCCACATAATATAACATTTGGTTATGGCGAGAGTCTAAGGAATAAATATGCATTAAATTTATCCAATGATGCTACTAGTTTAACGCATAAAATACCATTAAAATAACCCTAAAGCATAGAGAAAAATCTGTAATAAGAGCATATTTTATTCAAAATATTCCATTTTTGCATACAAATGTGAAGCCAAAATGTTGGTAGCAGTTCAAAAATCCTTCCAATCTTCTTCCACTTGATTCATGTTCCAAATTCCATCTTGTGCCTTTCAAAAAAAAATATAGCCCCACTTCTATGTTTCAATGGTATATTTAACATTTTTGATGAACTTTTTGCTTACATATCTCTTCATTTAGTTTATTTTATTTTTTATAACCTTCCATGTGCTTTACATCCATAACATCTATTTCCATGGAGCATTCAATTTTTTTCGTAATGCTTTACCATATTCCCCCTTTGTCCTTTATGAGGGCTTCATTAGACTACGTTGCCACGACCTTAAAATCCCTTTTGTGTGAATATTTGCTCCTACTTAACAGCTAAAAAACCATGCTAGTGCCATACAATTCCCCTTTGGACCTTAGCCAATGGTTAAAAATATCCCATTACTTTATAACTTGAGCCCCTTATGCAAACAAGAATAAACATCTTGAATATGCAATTCACTATTTGATATTCATCAACGTTCTTCTTGCTGAGCATGAGCTATCATCGAATAATACCAAGGGAATTATTCGATGTCAATGCAGAGTGTGTAATATTCTATATTTGAGTAATTTTATTCGATGGGAATATATGGGTAATACAGACTTCTAAATCTCATTAATACACCATTTGACACTCATCGTTTCGATGTCGTTTGGAAAGATATGGACAGTCGAACACCACATCCAATACCATGACCAATAAAAGATACATGATCAAAAAATCAAGCAACATATTTCCTTCCCAATCCACAATCCAAACTAGAAAAACATCACCACGTGGGCTCACCAGTTTATGTCCATAACTGCTTGGGTGCATAAAACATGCTCTATAGTGCATCCTATGAAGATTGTAACACCTGACTGCATCACTGCCATCCAGGTTATCAAATATTTCATTATGATATGGATATGCTCTAGTTGTCCTTGCAAAAATGCATGTCTATGGTGAATATAATTGAAATTCTTAGTTGATGCATCAATAGTCCTATATTCCATTGAAAGTCGATCAGATATCCATGTGATCACGTCACACCGACTAGTCCTTTGTTTAAAACAATGAAACCACCAAATACCTTCTCCTGGTTGATGCCAATTTTTTTATGACAAACTTCCAATATAGCAGTGCTTGTCCTCGTGAAGACTCCCTATCATGCCAACGTGACTAAATCACCATGCCCTAGATACAACTAAGCATGAACCATGCACCCAATTAATCTGTATGTTTCTTACTCATGCTAGCCATGGTGTATGTTTATCACATGAATTTTAACATCGTAAGCAATGGGTAATTTTATTATCCTTGGCATCCATCACATGTTATAGATGCTAGTCCCACTGGATCAATTGAAACCTACACCCCATTTATTTGGGTCAAAATATCAGTTCCTATAACTTACCGCTGGAGGTTCATGAATCTCTATGTTGCCATCTCACTTGGGTACCCTTTGTGTGGGCCATTTAACATTCAGCAAATAGTCTTCATTCGAGCATTGTATCACCATGTATTCAATCACGAGCCCCAAGTTTTGCCATAAATATTTATCTCCATTAACCCCCATGATCCTTATCTAACTGGAAGTATGCATCATGTTAGTAATATCATGGGGGTTTGTTGATTATAGAATTTTTCAAGTATTTAAATCACCACATTACACTTAGGTCCCTTTGGTAAGCTCTCGTCCACTGTGTCTTACCACATAATTGTCTACTAAATGTGTTGCATACAATTTCACTATGTAGCCTGTAGTTTTTGTGATTGGTAGGTCCCACCATTTGTAACTGCCAGTCAAGTGTCTATATTTTATATGAGTCTCGATCGTTGTCCACCTATCGGCCTCCTCCTAGAAGAGCAATTCATGTCATTTCGAGTTGTCATGACACAATGTCATTCGGCCAGGTCCTCTATAGTCAGTTGCTTGGTGTAATCTGTTGTAGTTCATCGCATATATCCATTGGTTGATTTTTTGCTACACCATGTTAGCAAACATTAAAACCCAATTAATCATATGCCATGTGGAGATTTGTCTTTCATTAGCCCTTCATAGGCTATATGAGCATATCACACCTTATGCGAGTATGAAACAAATAATTCTATTTAGCTTAATTATTATATATATATATATACATACATATTATAATTATCAATATTATTTATTTAGGTATATATTTTATTTTTTTTATTTTTTTTCTTATTTTTTAATTTATATATGTATTTTTAATTTCATAGATACATATATGTGTGTGTGTGTGTGTCTTTTATTATTATTATTAGATATGATTTTGATTTAATTGATTTCATAATGTTTTAATTAATTTAATTTTTGACCATTAAAATGAATTAAAACATAACAAAATCAAAACCACACAACACAAGCTAATCAATAAGATAAAACTAACAAAGGACTTAACTAATAATAGATGCTCCAAAAGAAGACAAAGGACACTACCTAACTAGGAATCTTGGAAATGTAAATGCAAACATCAAGGATGGGACCTATCAAAATTATCACTCCAAGAATACCAAAATACTCAAAAATATAAAATTAAAGGTGGGTCCCCATTTTTGGGGCTAGTTGTGCAATGGCCACAAAAAATGGTGACTCTTCTAGAAAATGCTCCTTAACATTTTGGGTGAAGAACCCAACTCTAAAAACCAACAAAAAAAAGATCAGAAAAACAAAATCATCTAGAAACATCCAAGAAAATGAAAGTAGACAAATTCAACTGAAAACACATAAATCATTGCTTTTTTAGTGTGTGTAAACATGAGTTCATTTTGCATGCTCGAAACACATCCAAACTCCATCACCTGATTAGCATTAGGCTATGAAGTATTACTCCCAATAAGAATTTTATAGACAGAGCCCTACTGCCAGTCAAGTATTCATATCCCCGATAGAGTTTATCTGCATTACCCATGGTCTAATTTATATTTTTAACAAGATTTATCTATATAGAGATCTACTAGCAGTCAAACGTCCATAGCCCCAATAGCGTTTATCTATACCTGGTGACTGATTTCAATGTATTTTTATTTGCTTGCTTTTTTTGTTATAAGGCCTTGCAAACATTTATGCACCATGGGTTAGAGAGTATTTGAATTTACTGGAGCATATTAGATTTTTGCCTTAATTTTCAAATCAAAATTACTTCATCCTTCAGGATTCAAAGCATGCCTTTAAATATGATGTGTTTGTGTGTAGCTTTAGCAGAATGATTCAGTACTCCAAAATCTAAATATCTTAGTCCAAAAATCTAGGAGTAGTTACTAAACAACTTTATCCCCTTTTCTTTGATCCACGTGATAGGCAATTCACCCTTCATGACAAAGGAACACAAAAATGATAAATATGCCATTACTAGCGACCATGAAACATCACCTCAAATAGAGGGACCAACATTAAAATGCAAAACTTGCAAACCAAAACTTGGAAATGAATCAACACCTAACCTAATGCAAACTGACAAGAAAGCAAAACAAAACCTACCAAACCAAAAAGCACAAAAAACCAAAACTATATACAATAATGTACAAGGGCGATGCAAAAAAAAATTGAACCGTCACTTCCCTGGATTCCAAACATGATTAATGCATTTCAAAAGATATATAACATGACATGCATACCAAGCTTTACAGAAATCTGACCAAAACAAGACTAGGCCATATAACATAAAAACTCTCATCTTGCCTCTCTCACCCCACCATTTTGATCTAGTTCCATTAGTAATACCATAGTGGAGCTTTCATTCATCAAACTTATAAGAAAATAACTGATTTTCAATTGATTCTTATATATTTTTTAACATGTAGATTTCACAATTCAATTCATGATTTAGAATTAGGTTTTCCTTTTCAAAAAAGAGGTTTTTCAATTAGGATTCTATTTCTAAAAACTTCAAATTCAAGCCATTTTCCATGTTTTTAGGCCAATCAAACTTATGCAACAATTTGCAAGCATCTAGGATATCTACTAAATGAGGATCATTATAAGTTTTTATCCTAGATTCAATAATTAATTGATTATGAACTTGATTTAACACTTCAAGCACATCAACTTCTTTTTCATTCAACAAAGCATTCTTATTAGAGGTGTGAGTAGAAATCAACTCTAGTTCTTCATTAACCTCCAATGGCATTTCATCATTACTAGCATTTGAATCCAATAAATGACTATGCAAACTTTTACCTGGAATTTGGATGGTGGAACACAAAAGGTGAGATTTTACCTTTGATGCATTTCCATTTACCAATACTTGGAGAGGATTTGTAACTTCTTCTTTTTTCTCATGATATCCATCATCATCATCATGTATCACTTCTTCTTCACCAATTACCTATTTATCAAAGACACCAAAATTAGGTACCCAATCAAACATATGTCCATCCTTTTCAAAATATAACTCTTGTTGTTCAAGGGATGTGCTAACTAACTCATCTTCCTAATCAACTACTTGAGTCATTTCGAATAAAACAACATTTTTATCATTTGGAGGACTAGAAGTCAATTCTAGTTCCTTGCTAACCACCAATGGTATTTCTTCCTTTGAATCTTCAAGACAATCATGTGAATATGTACCCAAATTTTTAGTATTCCAAAATGAAAGGGAGGATTTTACTTCTTCCTTATCCAAAATAGATGAATCATAAGAACCATTTACCATTTCTTCCCTTTCTACTTCAACAAGATCTTCAATAAACTCATATTCACCATGATCAAATTTTGGAACCTTTTCTACTCTCGCAAATTATATGTCATTTTCTGATTGGAAAGGAGTTGCAAGATATTTGTGTAAGGTAGCAACTTCATCATCATGTAAATCAAGTGAAATGGAAGTTTCATCAATAGGAGTGTGAGAAAACAATGATATATCTTCCCCAACCATTATAATAATTATCTTCTTGAAATATTTGATGATATTGCATCCCTTATTTCATTTCTTCCTGGTCATTATTTTGAGGATGTTGAAGGTTTTGATCATCAATTTTAATCATCTCATCCAAATTTATGGAAGGTCTATCTTGTGTTTCATAACTAGTCCACTCTACAACCCCTCCACTATCCAAAAGAATATCACTTTTAGTACCTTCGACATTTGTCTCATGAGGGAAATTTTTTAAATTATCAAGATGTGCATATTGAGGCATTTATTCCTGTAATTGAGCAATATTTCCTTTAAGCTATATAACTAGCCTTTGCAACTTGTCCTGCATATAAGGTAAAGCGAGTGCTTTATTAGAAAGAGTGGTAAAGTCCTCTCATTTATTATTGTAGACACCTAAAATGTATAATTTTGAGGATAATACTCATATGGACACATCCAAAGACCATATGAATGATATTGGATCTTTCCAAGATCTAGTAGTGGTCCTAACCACTCAAAAAGGGTAGTTCTAACCCATCCAGGCTTAGCCGCTCTCAAGCAGAGCAACTACCACAACTAGCTACTTAAGCTAACAGTGGCCACACCTAGCTACTGATTTGAATAGTGGCTAGCACCATGCATAGTTTGGTCATGAATACAGGCCCAAATCATGTAGTATGACTGGTATTGCTTACAGGTAGATTTTGGTGAGGAACTACTAGAGTTCCTCCTAACTACCCCTTTAATACAAATTTGTGACTAATGCTTCCCCCGAGATGGTAATTTGCATGCAAATTTGGAGTTTGGCTTCTCCAAGAAGAAAATATCTAGATCTAGATCTGAAGTAGGGAGGTCTACATATGGACTCTCCCAAGAAAAGCAAATGCTCCATGAATATCAAAATTTTATGCAACGAAGCCTTGGTCGATCAGAGAGTGAATCCATACCCCCTTTGAGGAGTAGTGAAGCGTTGTCTAGATGAGCTACATATACGCACCTACTTTTAAATCCATTTATTCTTCACCATCCATCAGTGTACCAGACACAACAGGTGACCCTTGAACATCAATTAGAGCAAGGAATCTAGTGCTATAGCCCCTGGTTCACAAGGAGAAAAGCTTCATTTCACGGTCCCTGTCATTGATAGTGGTCTACAAGAATAGCCTAGGATTTTTAAACATTAGTTTACTAGTTCTAAATTAGATCTGATTATTGCTTTAAATTATTAATTAGTTCTAGCATAGATCTTATTTCATTAATCCATTTATATCACATTTCTAAGTTTTTTATGCATTTATTGCTTAGTATATGCTTGCATTTTAATATTATCATGCTCATATATCATGTTTATTAGATATACTAATAAGAGCCTCTTTCGGAGAGGCTACCCATGCTACTGATAGTGTTTTGTTGTTTCTATGCATGCAGGTTATAGGTTTACAGGACCGATTCAAGGCATCTAGTGCATAAGATCCCTCCAAGGTGAGAAAAGGAGAAGGAGGTATCTATAAGCCCTCATACAAGTTCATGTGTGAGATCGGGAGGCTTGCGAAAGTGCACCACCCCTTTGTGAGGGGACATCATTCTTCTACACTTTAATTCCTCTTGTATCTTATTATATCGAACTAGGTATCCCTCAGGGGGACCGATATGTAACCAGGATTTACAAAGAGATTAATAATAAAAGAAGTTTTCTTTATCTTGTCATTTTCATTTTATGTTATCTATTGCTTTGCATTCTTCCATTTTGATATAATATTACAAGTAGATTAGTGGTGCAAGTGGTGCACACTTTCTAGGGTTGCACAAATGGCGATCACAATGGGACCCCCACCAAGTTTTTATTTTCTATAGGTTTATTAATGTTTTATTGCATTTTTTTGTATGCAGGTTTGGCCAATCTGATCAACAGCAACCAAAAGATCTTGAACTCTATTTCATTTAGTGTTCAGTAGTAGTCACTCTAGTCGATAGTGGCCGAAAGAAAAAGTGTAGTAGAGGGAAGCCTTTTCATCATCAAATGAGGATTTGAGGTTCCTAACATTCCCTGATTTTTTGTCTTTCTCTATCTACAATTTATTTTTAGAAAACAACTTGAATCATATTTTTATTAAGGAAAAAAAAGAAAATATAGAATAAAAATGCATTTGAAGCTTAGATTTTTTTTAGCTTTCCTCTAGGTGCTACTAGGATCAGTGGGCCTCTATTTTCAAGGTCTGCCCTAGTCTCTAGTATTCTAGGATTTTGTATGTTTAAGCTTGCTTGCATGTGGCCCAGCTAAAGGCCATTACATAATAAAGTAGAAATTGCATCAAAGTCATTTAGATCAGTTAGAGATGCATTTTTTGAAATTAAACATTCTTTTTAGGCATGTAGAGAAATAGTCATGAATGCTATCTGATGCATAACTTTCCATTATAAAAATCTAAAAAGAACCCCACACACCACATATCACTTTAACTCTAGTGAGTTTGAGGTCATGACCAACCATTGGTAGAGATCAGTGAGGTGGCTTTCATCTCCACCCACTATCTTAAATTCCATGTACTTATTATTATTGGCCAATACCAACCCCAATATCTATCATAACCCATGGAAAATTTACATGTATCTCTCTTCGAAGAGGTATATCACTGACTACAGGTGAAATGGATGAGGATCAAAAGGACCTGTGCTCCCTGACCATGTGTGGACTTCATTACCACACATTATAGGTTGGATTATATGGCTTGGATTTCATCACCAAGTTTTTGAGCTATGAGTATACAGGTGAAATCCACTTGAACACAATAATACCATCCAATGAAATGCAAAATTTAATGACACAAGGTATTATTTATATACAACATATCAAAATATACAAAATAGCTTAGGGAACACACATTAATCCTTAAATGAGATAAAAATTTGTTTTCTTTGCTTGTGTGGTTTGAAATTGACATAAGAAGATAATTCATAGTTCATTATGGTATACACATGAAGCAACTACCCTTGGTCCAACACCGAGGTAGAAACTGACACTTCACACACTCACCATCATAATGGTGTTGAGACACCCATACATAGTATCATTGGATTAAGTTTAGTAAGTCTTAGGGGTGACAACTCAACCCTTGGGAGGATTCCTCGAGAAATCCCAGTGAGAGAGCCATATCCTGGTTTCTCTCACGGTAGACATGCAGAGGCCTCAAGGTCATCATCATCATATAGACATGAGGAGACCTCAAGGTCTTCATCATCATATAGACATGAGGAGGCATTAAGGCCTCCATCATCACACAAACATGCAAAGGCCTCAAGGCCTCCATCATCACACAGATATATAGAGGCCTCAAGGCCTCCATCAGTATACAGACATGCGGAGGCCTCAAGGCCTCCATCAATACACAAACATGTAGAGGCCTCAAGGCCTCCATTAGTATACAAACATGCAAATGCCTCAAGGTCTCCATTATTACATAGACATGCAGAAGCCTCAAGTACTCCATCATCACATAGATATGAGGAGACATCAAGACCTCCATCTTCACATAGGCATGTAGGGGCTGCAATACCCAAAACTTCACATGATACACTTAGGATAGATCATCCCACTAAGGGGTAATACATTAGGGATACATCCAATCATAGACCTAGGGCATCCTATAGCCTCCCTATAGATGGGAGGATACCCCTATATTATGAGCTCATTGGTGCTAATGGTACTCCACAAGATCGGCCATGGAGGACCAGAGAGCTTGATGAGATAGATCAAATTACCTTGAGATCAGCTCTAAGAAGCATTGCTACTGTGTATTCTACTTCAATAAGTTCATGTAGCATAACCACTAGGTATACCAATGAACCAGGGGAAGCTTCAAAGAAGCCCCGTAGCACATACACTACCTCCGACCATAAGGGTATACAACACAGAACATAGTACATAGAACAAGTCACCATGGTGGACAAGGGCAAGAACATAGTAGGAGCCTCTCTGAAAGGCCTATCCATTAGGACTCCTTGCACAAAGTTAGAGAGGCATGAACCTTCAATAGTAGGTCGATCCAACTGCATACATAGGTTAGAAGAAGCATTGCATGATGAGCAAGAGTGTGTGGAAACTCTCGAGCAAGAAGAATGAAGGAAAAGGTACCTGCACCTACATGAGAAATGCTTGAGAGAAGAAAGGGTTGAGCATGAAGAGCAAGCTGATAGGTTGGATCAGATTGACTTACACATAGGTGGTGAGTAATACCAACATGATAGACTATCGATTCTTAGCATGAGAGATGCACTAGACACAAAGATGAGCACACTCACCATGGATCACAACATCAATGACACTTGGATCCTGAATAAACACAACTCAATGAGGAATAGGTAGGGATGGAAGATCAAGAACAAATATATCTTGAACCTCCATCCGTGGTTATGGGATATGAACATAGACACCCAAATCGGGTAAACATAGGATTACCTCCTTTACCACCATGAGTAAACCTTCAGGAACAAGAGATTATTTCCTTGAAGGTATACCAAATACTCGCTTAGAGATTCAAATCTCTTGAGATGTAGGATACGGTTGGGCAAAAGCTAACTTTGAGAAAAATACACAACCAATCTTTGTGCCTCTTGGCATTTTTGCCACATTGTTTTTGTTGTTGTTGTTCATGCAAAAGAATGCACAAATTGTAGAGATACTCACTCCTCTGTTTGTCCCTCCAAGCACCTCGAAAGGGATAATAAGTAAAATACAAAAATCTCTACAAGTTTTGTGTTAAAGCAAAGTAAGTGTAAGATGTCGCGATATCGTGACATGTCACGATATCATGACCTATCACATTTTTGCGATGTTCGATGCAGAAAATAGCTAAGCATAGAAAATATCGCGACATGTCACATTTTCATGACCTATTGCGGTGAGGGAGCAGTAAAGGCAAAGTTGTCACGATATCATGACATGTCGTATTTTCGTGACTTGTAGTGGTAACAAAGCAAAGTGATAGGAAGATGTCATGATTTCGTGACATACAGCAGCAAAGGGGAGCACCAAGGAAAAATGTCATGATATCACGACATGTCACATTTTTAAGTAGAAAAAGACCAAGGTGGGAGAAACATGTCGCGATATTGTGACATGTCACGTTTTCATGGCTAAAGGTGACAGAAGAGCTAAACAGAGGAGAATGTCATGATTTCATGACATTTTTGGAAACAAATCCAGGCAGGGGAAAAATGTCGCGATATCGCGACATGTCGCATTTTCACGGTAGGAAAGCGGCAACGAAGGAGAAGATAAAAAATTGTCACGATATCGTGACATGTCATGTTTTCGTGAGGAGAAACAAGAAAAGTACAAGGATGAGAAAATTGTCACGATTTCATGACATGTCATGTTTTCACGATGAGAAAGCGGAAAGGACAGCGCCAAGAGGAAGATGTCACGATTTCACGACATGTTACATTTTCGCGACTTGGAGCAGAGAATGAGAAAAATAGATGAGAATGACGTGATTTTGTGACATGTCGGGGAGAAAGAGCCAAGCAAGGAAAAATGTCATGATTTCATGACATGTCGCATTTTCGCGGCCGAAACACGAGGAAGGAACAAAAGGAGAAAAATGTCATGATTTCGTGACATGTCACTTTTGACTAAAGAAGACGAAAGCCAAAAAAGCGGAGGATGTCGTGATTTCGTGACATGTCGCGTTTTCACGAAGTGAACGAAAAGAAGGCCAAGCAAGAGAAGATTGTCATGATTTCATGACATGTCACATTTTCATGACTGGTGGCAATAGGAGAAAGCAGTAAGTTGAAAATGTCACGATTTCGCGACATGTCACATTTTCATGATAGAAGCAATAACAAAGGTCCGATAAAGTTTTGTTCGCATTTTCCTTCAAAATTGCATAGGAGAACGTGAGGAGAAGATAAGGATCGAACAAAGTAATGTTTTAAAAGCTCTCCAACTGATTTTGAGATCGAGGTCAAAGAGGCTCCAAGATTAAATGTTTTGTTGTTTACCTATGTGCGCAAGATGGGAGAACATGTTAAATCAGTTTGTTCTCGAAGCCACCAAAATTAAAGATGCCTCCGGTATTAAAAGCTCTTGTTCGTGATCTCCTAACAACTTCAAGCATGCCCCGAGAATGGTCATTTAATGGAGAAATCTGGTCCCTTGTTTCCGTTCGATTTTTAGTTTTGATCCATAAAAGCAGGGAATGTGATTTCTCCAAGGGGGATTGTTTCTCTTTTCAAGTGCATATTTTGTGGATCTCCTCTTCAAAATCTGTTTTATGTTTTAAATGTTGTGATGCGAAAGGGAGAGGGAAGACCTCTATAAATACCAATGTACATCTCCAAAAAAGGGGAGAGGACCTTTTTGCAAAAATTGAAGCAGAAATCCTAGGTGCATTTTGCTCTGTTCTTAGTGTCTTTTGAGTTGGTGATCCAAACTGTTGTTCATGTGATGCTTTCTATGTGATTCACTTCTGCTTAGTCCAGTGTTAAAATATAAGTTGAATTTTGTTGTTCTGAATTTGACTATGTTTTCATTTGAACATTTGAAGTATAATTGAAGGTAAACTTATGGTCAATGTTTGATCCAATTTTTGTATGTGCATTCTAAGAATTAGTTGTTGCTTATCTTAGAGATCTAGTTGAGGTTATTTGCTATCTGAGGTTGTTCTCCCTATCAACTATCGGCTTTGGCCATATTTCCATCTCTTTCTGTTATTTCCTAACCCTTACCTTGAAACCAGTTTAGATTAGTTTGGGAGCCAACCCTCTCTGGAGATTGGCCCGGGAGACTTCTCTTTCTCTCGGCATTTCAATGTTGGTCGGGTCTAGGGCGCATTTTATATGACTAGGCAGATTCGTGACCAATAATTTTTGGCACGCCCGGTGGGACTCACAAGTCCCATATTTTGACACCCGGAGGAATCAAGATTTTGATGAACTGTCTTGACCTCAAAGCGGAGATTGTAAGTTCATCTGGTGACTCTGCTGAAGGTGACTGTATAGTACCTAGAAATCTCCAATCGTGAAGTTGGTGAAAATATTTGCTTCATGATCATGAGATCAAGTGCCAAAGAATCAGAAGATCCAGTCGAATTCTTCGAGATCGATGTTCAAAACTGGAGGGAGTGCTCAAGATTGGTAAGTCCTATGAACCCATCATTTGCTATTTCTTCATAGGTGGTGGGTCAGTTTGTGCCATCTCTGACTCCTCCCAGTACTGCTACGAGCTTGCTAGTAGATCCAAATCCTATAGTGCAAATGGTTGGTCAACAACCTCCTCCACGTCAATTTCCTGCTTGGAACCATTCGGGAGCGTTGGACCTGCCTTTTCAAAATCTAGTTCCTACTGTAGCATTAAAGGCTTTGCCTACATACGATGGGACTGGAAAGACCATGTATGAGCATGTTTTAGATGTGGCATCCTTGGCTACAATTCATAATATCACAGATGAAGATGTCATGATCAAATTGCTCGTGCTGTCACTCCGAGGTAAGTTATTGTTTTGGTATAGATCCTTGTCTCCCAACTCCATAAATTCATGGGATCAATTAGCAGAGATGTTGATCCAAGGGTTCAATGAGCAAGCGGACCCATTTTCTTTATTGCATCAATTTACTAATATCAAGAGGCATCCTCAAGAGGAGATAGTGGATTTCAATGTTAGGTTTGCCCGAACTTGGCAGAGAGTTCCTGATGGTCTCCGCCCTACTAATGACCAAGCGACATTTTACTTTCTTAGGGCTTTCCATTCAGATATTAGTATGAACATTAGGATGTCCAATGTTCAAACCTTTCCTGCACTATATTCCTAGGCACAGAAGGCTGAGGCCGATCTGATTGCCATTGGGAAATTGCCTCCAAAAATGACTATGCCTATTTTTCTCGAGCTTCCACAATACCAGCATACAGGTGCAACCTCCACATCTTACACTGCTCCATCCATGTACCCTTCATCTTCATGGAATCCTCCCACACCTTCAGTACCTATGATTCCCATTCCATAGATAACCTCTCCACTTCCAACTCCTGCATTACCTTCTCCACCAGTTCCATTACCTCTACCGGCATCGCCTGTGTCCTCAAGCCCAGATCCTCAATTGGTTGTTTTGCAAGAAATTCAATCGGCCATGAGATCTCTCACTAACAAGATGACATCTATGGAGCGGAGAGAGGTAGAAAGGAACTATCAGCCATGAAGATTTGTTCCAGCGGTAACTAGAGAGCAAGTTGCTCCTAGCAAGGCTATAGAGAAAGTACCTGAGAGGAACTCAGCGATCCTGGTAAGTGAAGAAGCTGGCCCTTCTGAAGTTTCACATGAGCCATCTTATTGGTGTTCTTCATGCAACGACCCACATGATGAGTCCACTTGCATGGTCCACCAAAATTATTTACAAGTTCTTACGGGGAGCCGTGTAAACATGATTCGAGAGGTGGATCATAATTCCATGATGTCTCCTGAGGAATACATAGCAGTCTTGACACGCAGCGGCAAGAAACCAATGGTGGTAGATCCGGCTAAGATGGAGCCATTGAAAGTGCCTCCTGCACAAGCAACAAAGCAACAAATACCTACAAAGACTCATGATCCTCCAGCCCCGCAACAAGACCCACCTATTTTGTCGAAGGATTCGCTTCCACCACAAGCAAAAGAGAGGTTGCAAGCTAAGGCTTCTACCTCCCAACCGCAAGCAGAAACAAAGGAACAAGCTAGAGAGACGTTGCGGTATCCATCATTGACTAAACGACAGCGAGTGGAGGCCACCCAACAATATAGAAGCAGATTTGAATCTGCTAGTGGAGGGAGAGAGCCGATCTCGATGGAGTACAACATCGTCGAAGAACTCAAAAGGATACCAGCTAAGGTAAGTCTGTATGACACCTTGCAGCTGCCTGGATAGGTAAATCTCTTACAGGAATCCCTGAAGACCACACAAAGTAAGGGGAAGGCTCCAGCCCAGGTAGTTATGTCTCAAACTCTGACCTCTTCAGTCACAGGAAAAAATAGACCACCACCTTTTTATCTTTCATTGAGAATGGAGGGACATGTGGTGCATAATTGCCTCATTGACTCAGGAGCAGCTACTACTGTCATGCCGAAGGCAGTATGTGATGTCATAGGCATGGAATATACAAGGACTAGCATGGGAGTTTTGCAGCTAGATGGTACCTCAGTAAAGACGGTGGGCGTAATTAAGGATGTTCCTATCTCCCTGCACACCATGCCTCAGATTACTGTGATCCAGGAGATCATAGTAGTGGACCTAGAGCCATGTTTTGGTATGTGTCTCTCCCGAGAGTTCATGGCTAAACTCGGGGGTTACCTTTCTTTGGATTTTACTCATTTGGAGGTGATCCATAAAGGTAAAAAGGTGAAGATTTTCAATGAAAAGCCTTCCACATTTCATGTGGAGAGAATAGATGAAATGGATAGATTAGCAAATTCAGTGCACATGATGTCTGAAGAATTTGGTGAGCTTGACTTAATGGAAGAAGCTTTGGAAGAGCTCCACCCAGAAAATGAATTTTCCATGGCCAATTTCAATGCCATGATGGAAACTGACTTGGGGTGTTACTCCATTTTCAAGCCTGAAAAGGCTCAAGAAAAGAATGATGAAAGTCAAGACCAGCTCTGGAAGCTCTATTTTGATGGAGCACGATGTAGAAATGGCATTGGAGCTGGGATTGTTCTAGTATTACCTTCTGGGATTCAATGATCCTATTCATATCATTTGACCTGGAGCTGCACAAATAATGCAGCAGAATATGAGGCTTTATGCCTAGGCCTCAAGAAGGCTGAGAAACTTGGAGCGTGACAGTTGCAAATCTTTGGTGACTCCGAGTTGATTATCAATCAGGTGACCAATAAGTGTGTGTCCAAGCACCACTATCTCAAGAACTATCGCAACAAGGTCTGGGACCTGTTCGAATCATTCTCTGCTCTCAGCATGCATTTCATTCCATGAGAACAAAATAGACATGCTGACCTGCTGGCTTCCTTGGGAGCAAATTTTTCACCAATTGAGCAGGTGGTGAGAAGGCCAAAAATAGTGAGAATGGTGTATAGGCCCTCTGTCCCAGACAAGGACACCTTTTGGCAAGTCTTCGATAGCGATGAGCAAATTGTTAACTTTTTGGTTCAAGAAGCTGCCACCATCAAGGGAAGGACCTTGGAGCATGAAGAAACTAAAGGTCTGATTCAGTTGTGGAATAACCACATTCCCAAAGGCCTCATCACTCTAGAAAGCTTGTTTGATCATAATGATCGGTCCAAGAAGCATCGGATCGAGGTCGATGAGAAAGAATACATGGAGCTTCAGTTGGAGGATGATAAGGTCATCAAAATTGGGACTGATTCTACTTCCGCTGAATTGCAAGAGATCAGAAAATTGTGTCAAGAGTTTTTTGACATCGTGGCCTGGAGCTACGAGGATCTGAGGGGATATGATAAAGAGATCATTCAACACACTATCGAGCTGGAAGAAGGAGTCAAACCCTTTAGGAAGAAGCAGAGACCGATGAACCCAAATATTGAAGCCCTCATGAAGGTGGAACTTGCAAAGATGTTGCAGGCCCAGATTATATATCCGATCAAGCACTCGACTTGGGTTGCTAATTTGGTTTCGGTCCATAAGAAGAATGGAGATATACGGCTGTGTGTGGATTTTTGAAACTTGAACCGAGCATCCTTGAAAGATCACTACCCATTGCCTCGCATTGATCAGATCCTTCACGTTGTTGTTGGGGCTCAGTGCTTTTCATTGCTAGATGGATTCTCTGGATACAATCAAATTTGGGTCAGGGATGAGGATCAGCACAAAACTGCATTCACAACCAAGTGGGGTACCTTTGCCTATCAGCGCATGCCCTTCGGATTGTCCAATGTTGGGGCTACATTTCAAAGGGCCATGGACATCATATTTGGGGAGCTTTTAAATAAGATCATTGTCATCTATCTCGATGATATGACTATCTTTTTGCACAAACGAGAAGAACACTATTCTCATTTGAGGCAGATATTTGAGAAATGTCGGGAGTTTGGCATTTCCATCAACCCAAAGAAGTCCATTTTTGTAGTAAAGGAAGGTAAGCTCTTGGGACATGTCATCTCAGAGAATGGTTTGGCAATTGATCCATCGAGAGCTGAAGCTTTGAAGAAACTATCACTCCCTGCCAATAAGAAAGAGTTGCAATCTTTCTTCGGGAAAATCAACTTTGTCAGAAAATTTATTTTTGACTTTGCCCGAGTAGTCAAGCCCATGACTGAGCTATTAAAGAAAGATGCGGAGTTCAAGTGGACAACTCAGAGGAAAGACACATTTTAGGAGATTAAATATAGAATTGCACAAGCCCCTATGTTGATCAATCCGAATTATTCTAAGGACTTCATTCTGTATGCAGTTGGAGAGGATGAAAGCTATGCTGTAGTGCTTACATAGAAAGGAGACGATGGGGATGAAAGACCCATTGCTTTCCTTAGCCAGGTTATCTTACCCCATGAGGAGAGATACAATTTCATTGAGAAGTAGGTCTATGCTATCATGAAGTCTCTCAAAAAGTTCAAGCACTTCGTATCTCAGAGCAAGACGATCGTCTACGTCATCCACCCCGATGTAAGGAACTTCATCATTCAGGGCGAGATGGGCGATAAGCGTGCTGGTTGGGTCACTAAAATTCAAGAGTTTGATGTTGAGATCCATCCAACCAAGTTGGTGCAGGGTAAGGCCTTATGCCAGCAATTAGCAAAAATTGCGGCCTCTGAGATAGTTGATCATCAAGTGAACGATCCTGCTGAAGAAAGGAATCTAGTGAATATCTTTGCACAAGGCCAAGATTGGGTAGATGACCTTGTTGAGTATTTTTCAATGGGTAGATGTCCCCCACAATTAAATGCTTCACAAAGGAGAAGGTTTCGCCTACAAGCTCTTAGGTATGTATTGTTGCCTGAGGGATTGTTCTTCAAAAACATTGATGGAGTTCTCCTAAGGTGTGTTAAGGAACCCGAGAAGGCTAGACTCCTGGAGGAGTTTCATTCTGGCATGTCGGGAGGACATTACGTTGGTAGGCCTATGGCCTTAAAGATTATTCGGGCTGGTTACTATTGGCCAACTTTGTTCATGGATACTTTCAAGATTGCTCAAGCTTGCGACAAATGCCAAAGGTATACGGGACGGATCAGAAATGCACCATTGCCCCTACATCCAATTCAAGTTGAAGCACCTTTTCAGCAATGGGGGCTGGACTTTATTGGGATCATTGATCCAAACTCTTCAATCGGACACAGGTACATCTTGATGGCTACTGATTATTTTACAAGATGGTCTGAGGCCATTCCAACCAAGGCTACAAATCAGGATGTGGTAATCACTTTCATTGAAGGACTGATCACGCGTTTTGGCATTCCTGATGCCATTATCACAGACAACAAAACTCCATTCATTGGAGCCAAGCTAGGTGAATTTGCAAACAAGTACGGTATTTTTTTGAAGACATCCTCCAATTATTACCCTCAGGGTAATGGCTTGGCAGAGTCCACAAACAAGAACTTGTTGAGGATTTTAAAGAGATCCTTGGGGGATAATAAGAGATCTTGGCACCTTTTGTTGAATCAGGCATTATGGGCAGATAGAATTTCAATCAAGAAGTCTATCAAGACTTCACCATACGCCCTGGTATATGGGAAAGAGGCAAGATTGCCTATTCATTTAGAACTGCCTGCCTTGCAGCAATTGAAGGAATTCCCGAATGATGAAGAAAATATGGATCCAATGAACATACGATTGGCTCAGTTGTTGCAGCTGGAAGAGCAACATTCCTTGGCCTATGATGAGTTTGCTAAGCATTCACAGGTGGTATCAAAATGGTTTCACAAAGGTTCTACTGACCGCACATTCAAAGTGGGTGACTTAGTCTTAAAGTGGAATGAAAAGAAGGCCAAGCCAGGGATGCACCAGAAATTTGACGCTCTGTGGGAGGGTCCATTCCAGATTGCCAGTGCAAGTTCGGCAAATTCATTTTATCTTGAAGACTTGGAAGGTAATCCACTTCCTATCTCAGTGAATGGATTTCATTTGAAAGCCTACATTTCTTGATGGAAAACACAGTGTTACCTTGTACATAAAAAAAATAAAAAAAAAAAAAAGAAAAAAAGAAAAACAAAAAAAAATTTGTCAACTTCGGCTCCTTTTGCACACGAGCCCGCAGGTATGTTTATTTCTCTCTCTTTTTCTTTTCCTTCCCAGCAGGTAGTGGCTTCCATCTACTTCTTTCTTCCACTTCCTTATTTTCATTCCCTTCCTCTCCCACTCCTTCTTCCACTGTACATAATCAAGCCACTACTATTGTTTCTACTCCCCTCTCTGATGTTCCCATTTCTTCACTTCCCCTTTCTTCTAATCCTTTGTCTTTTGAGCACTTCTCCACAGTTCCCACCACTTTCTCCATCCCATCCACTTCCATTTCATTATCTATTTTCATAGAATCCCAATAGCTGGTAGCACAGTAGCACCCTCTTCAGTTGTTGTATCTACCGCTTCTACTCCTCCATCTTCCACCATTCCATCATTCACCATTCCCGTTCCATGGCCTGCACATCTGCCGGTCATCACTCCATTCATTCCCATTTTTGCAACTTAGGTGCTTCTCACTACTGCCATGGAGATCCTTGCACAACACCTGGTGATTACCCAGCTCAACCGAGCTAGGCAAAATGCAGTAGTTAAAGGAATAAGGGAAGTTCTGCTATTCTACAAATTTCTGTTGAAGGTCCTATTTTAAGTGTCGAGCGCCAGCAAGAGCTTGTTGCAGCAGCCCGTAGAAACGTCCAGCATCAACCAGCACTCACTTCTTCTGCTCCTCCAACTTCTTGACTCTGTTGCCCAATGGATAAAGGCCTGAGGTTCGTGCATACAACGAAACTGTATACCCCGAGAGCCACCAAGAATGTTGGCATTTTTGCCACATTGTTTTTGTTGTTACTATTCATGCAAAAGAATGCACAAATTGTAGAGATACTCACTCCTCTGTTTGTCCCTCCAAGCACTTCGAAAGGGAAAATACAAAAATCTCTACAAGTTTTGTGTTAAAGCAAAGTAAGTGTAAGATGTCGTGATATCGTGACATGTCGCGACTATCGCGACCTATCACGTTTTCACAGCGTTCGATGTAGAAAATAGCTAAGCATATAAAATGTCGCGACATCGTGACATGTCGCATTTTCATGACCTATTGCGGTGAGGGAGCAGTAAAGGCAAAGTTGTCGCGATATCGTGACATGTCACATTTTCGTGACTTGCAGTGGCAACAAAGCAAAGTGATAGGAAAATGTCATGATTTCATGACATACAGTAGCAAAGGGGAGCGCCAAGGAAAAATGTCATGATATCGCGACATGTCGTCATAGAAGGAATGACAAGGTGAGAGAAACATGTCTGATTATCACGACATGTCACATTTTTATGGAAAGGAAGAGAAACGAAGGAGAGATGTCATGATTTCATGACATTTTTGAAACAAACAGGCGGAAAAATGTCACGATATCGTGACATCTTTAGGAAAGCAAGAAGAAGAAGAAAATTGTCATGATATCATGACATGTCATGTTTTCATGAGGAGAAACAAGAAAAGTACAAGGAGGAGAAAATTGTCATGATTTGCGACATGTCACATTTTCACGATGAAAACGGAAAGGACAGTGCCAAGAGGAAGATGTCACGATTTCATGACATGTTACATTTTCGCGACTTGGAGAATGAAAGCAAAAAAGGAGAATTCGTGATTTCATGACATGTCATAATTTCATGACATAAGGGGAAAAGAGCCAAGCAAGGAAAAATGTCACGATTTCATGACATGTGTTTTCATGAAAAGAGGAAGGAACAAAAGGAGAAAATTGTCATGATTTCGTGACATGTCACATTTTTGTGATCATGTTTTCGTGGAAGCAAGAATACGAAAGCCAACAAAGAGGAGGATGTCACGATTTTGTGACACGTCACGTTTTCGTGACTAAAGGCAGTGAAAGAACCAAGCGATAGGAGAATGTCACGATTTCATGACATGTCGTGTTTTCGTGAAAGTGAAAGAAAAGAAGGCCAAGCGAGAGAAGATTGTCATGATTTCGTGACATGTCACATTTTCGTGACTGGTGGCAACAGGAGAAAGTAGTAAGTTGAAAATGTCGTGATTTCGTGACATGTCGCATTTTCACGACAGAAGCAATAACAAAGGTCCAATAAAGTTTTGTTCGCATTTTTTTCTTCATATTGCATAGGAGAACATGAGGAGAAGATAAGGATCGAACAAAGTAATGTTTTAAAAGCTCTCCAACTGATTTTGAGATCGAGGTCAAAGAGGCTCCAAGATTAAATATTTTGTTGTTTACCTATGTGCGCAAGATGGGAGAACGTGTTAAAATAGTTTGTTCTCGAAGCCACCAAAATTAAAGATGCCTCCAGTATTAAAATCTCTTGTTTGTGATCTCCTAACGCTTCAAGCATGCCCCGAGAATGGTCATTTAATGGAGAAATCTGGTCCCTTGTTTTCGTTCGATTTTTAGTTTTGATCCATAAAAGTAGGGAATGTGATTTCTCCGAGGGGGATTGTTTCTCTTTTCAAGTGCATATTTTGTGGATCTCCTCTTCAAAATCTGTTTTATGTTTTAAATGTTGTGATGCGAAAGGGAGAGGGAAGACCTCTATAAATACCAATGTACATCTCAAGAAAGGGGAGAGGACCTTTTTGCAAAAATTGAAGCAAAAATCCTAGGTGCATTTTGCTCTGTTCTTAGTGTCTTTTGAGTTGGTGATCCAAACTGTTGTTCATGTGATGCTTTCTATGTGATTCACTTCTGTTTAGTCCAGTGTTAAAATATAAGTTGAATTCTGTTGTTCTGAATTTGGCTATGTTTTCATTTGAACATTTGAAGTATAATTGAAGGCAAACTTATGGTCAATGTTTGATCCAATTTCTGTATGTGCATTCTAAGAATTAGTTGCTGCTTATCTTTAGGATCTAGTTGAGGTTATTTGCTATCTGAGGTTGTTCTCCCTATCAACTATCGACTTCGGCCATATTTCCATCTCTTTCTATTATTTCTAACCCTTACCTTGAAACCAGTTTTAGATTAGTTTGGGAGCCAGCCCTCTCTGGAGATTGGCCCGGGAGACTTCTCTTTCTCTCGGCCTTTCAATGTTGGTCGGGTCTAGGGCGCATTTTATATGACTAGGCGGATTCGTGACCAACAGTGCCCCTTAGTATCAAGTCTTGCATACCCTATGCCTTTGATATGCCTAGGCTAAACAAGTTTAAAAAATAGGAAGACGCACAAGAACACGATACAAATTTCATGAACGCATGCTTCTAGCTTGAGCAGAATGATGCCCTAATGCTAAGAACGTTCATCATGACGTTATCGAGTGTAGCAACTCAATGGTTTAATCAACTGCCCAATCACAACATCATAAACTTTGAGCAACTGGTGAATGCATTTCTTGAATGCTTCTCCTTCAACATCAAGAAGAAGGTTAACTTGTTTGATTTGGTAAACTTAAAGCAATATGATGATGATCCAGTTATGGACTATGGGAATAGATGGAGAAAAATCATGGTGAAACTACTATTCTTTGTTTCCATTGAAGAGCTCACCTAAATATTCACAAAGAGTTGTGCCAAACACATCTTGTTTCTATTGCAACTGTAGCAGTATGAATAATTCTAAGAAGCCTTGGATCAAGCCAAGATTATAGAGGACATAAATCTTAACGAAGGAGATCTCAAGATCTAAAACAAGGAGTGTTATAATGCCAATCACAATCATAATAAACAGAAGCAGTCCAAGCCTGCTCAAGTCAACCAGGTCATTTTAAGTATGCCAAAGAGAGGTAATGGCCAAAAACCATAGAACTATTAGGCTCACCCCCTGTTAGCCAATTACAACCCAAAGAAAAACCAAGGTCAAAATAAGGAGCATCGACCACCTTGCTATTACATACCTCTATTTGAATCGATGCAATCGATATTTAATCATTTAAGCAAGGCACAAAAAATCAGATTCCCTGATGTATAACTTTTGGACCCTAATCATCCCAAGCCCAAGGGATATAGGGAATATCACTACTAACCATATCACATAATATAGGGGTATGAAATTGAAACATGTATCAAATTCAAGAATGTTGTGCAAAACATGATTGAGAAGGATGAGCTAAAATTTGACAACCCATTAGCACTCGATAATAGAGACATGGCTATATTAAGAAATCCATTGCCAAATCATGAGACTCCCAAAGATTAGAACACCCAAGTCAACCAAGTTTGGGTCAAGCCACCCACTCAGGGATGCATTGGAATGATTAAGATAGTAAATGTGGCAATTAGGAGTTGGTGATATGGTCAACCAGAGCCTCTAATGGCTCCTATTCACATCCTAGATGCACCTCGATAGATATAGGTGCAAAAAAATATTCCAAGTCTACCAACTCAACCTATGGTAACTATCCGGAGTAGACTGGAACAAAACCTACAAATGAATTTGACCAAGTTGTCAATTTATGAGCTCATACAACAATCTCCTAGGAATAGGAAGACTTTGATGGAGATCTTGAGATCGATTGAGCTCCAACCCCAAAACCTAGATACGTTCACACATTTTGTGGGGCAAGTGTAGCAATGCCAAGAGCCTGTTATCCTTTTCTATGATCATGAAATCAAGGTAGTGCCTACTACCATAGAAGACTCATCTTTGCATATCATCACCTCAATAAATGATATACCCTTCAAGTGGGTTATAATAGACATGGGCTCATCAATCAAAATTATCATGACAAAGGCTATAGGGCATTTGAAAATCCTAGGTCCAACATTGTCCTAACCTCTTATACATTGAGAGGTTTCAATGATGTGTTGTGCTCCACACTAGGCATAATCATTCTACCTATTTAGGTAGGAAAAAATACCATCCCCATGATGTGTCACATATTGGAGGGGAGAATGCAATACAACATCCTCCTAGGGAATCCCTGGATAAGGGACATGCAATGTGTTCCCTCAATATTGCACCAATGCATCAAGTATGTGCATGAGGGACAAGTTAATATGGTTTCATCTGCTGAAGAGTCATTTAAATACGTGCATCAGGTCAACTTGCTGGGATAGTTTATCCTTCCATCAACACATCTGTACATAAGGTCTTCATCCTTGACCATGCAATTAGAAAACAAGATCAAATCAGTTCATAGTGAGTCATCCACATCGATACCTCCTCCTGCATCTAATACTATTGATGCTTCTAAGAAGCCTTCAACATCTAAAGTAAAATATACTTAGAAGCTTAAAGCACCCATAGTGGAGGAAGGACCCAAGGAAATTCCAACTACAGCAGTTGTAGAAATTCCAAATCCCATGGAGGAGGAATATTCCCATGACATAGTTGAGGAGGTACCTCAACCTACCTTGCCTACTTCATAAATAGCATCATTTGCATCGTATGTGATAGTTCACCTAGACAACACAGGGTTAGGTGAGTATCTTGTGTAGAACATGAATTTCATACCTATTATCGAGTCTACACAAGAAATGGGATGATCAAGAGTCCCAAATTTAATAGTAGGGATAGTAGTTCCATTAGGGGTTACCCCTAACCAAACCAACTTCATCTACACTAGTTTGGATTGTGCCCATACTACTTTTTATATTGAATAGGATGAGGATGAACCATTCACCACGGATGTTCATTACTTATAAAATTCAAAGTTTTCTCTAAGGTACTTTGAGCAATACCATTGGTATGGCTATGGCTTAGGTCTATATAAGAAAGTACATTGGCTACCATTCTAGCCATAGTACCAACTACCTACTGATAGGTGGGGTCTAGGGTATCAAATATAGATTTGTAATGATTCTTTAGCAGTAGCTCTAGATAGACTGAGCTTGGGGTTTAGGGAAGACATTGATTGGAATCCCTATCAACCCCCTAGAAGAAACTACTTAGGTGACAAAGGGGTGTCTATGGTCAATATCAAACCACCCGATGAGTATCACCATGATTCCTCTCTTGAAGCACACCCATCAGGAACCATCCTATAGGAGGACAAGCTAATCCATGGATATGAGCAAGAGGAATATGATTATATCTCAAGTGAGGATGAATATGAGACCGATTTGGCTCATCATGGGCCTCAATACTTGTAAAACCTCACTTGGTATGGTCACACAGAGAGTAGATACATCTCGAAAGAGAGTGGCTATGAGATAGAGGATTCAACTAAGATGGCCTTCATAAGACATGCACGCCAAATCATAGGGCCAATAGTAAATGCCAATGGATTCTTCATAAGTGATGATGATTATGAATATGAGACTAAAATGGCCTATCTTAGGCATCAATAGGAAAGTCACCGCCCAATCCCAGTGGGTAGGAATGAGGGTTTCTTTATAAGTGATGATGACTTTGAGAATGAGGTCGATATGGCTTACCTTGAGTGTCACTTACGTCAAGTTAATATACTTGTTTAAAGAGAAGCATCACTTCACACCATAGATCCTGACCTTCACTTCTTGGGAAGATCACCAAATCCAATTGTCATCTATCACATGGTCTTCCTGGATCCACCAACATTTAGAGAGATACTACAACTTAACAATTCCATCATCTCATCTATTCATAAATCAAATCCTAAGATCCCCATACCCCTAGAGCCACATCTTGGGTATGGAAGGCAAATCAGTAATGAAGAGTTTCATCCATGTGGTCTTGGAGATTTCATCCCATCCATTGACATGATCTCCATTGATTTGACCACTCCACTTCACAACCCAGCAAATCCTTAAAAACCATTGTGTCTTAACTTAGATGCTATTGATTGGTATCATGGTTATTCACCCCTAGAGCCTAAATATTTCTTCCCTAATGAAGAGATGTTACAACCATTCTATTTTGCACCAGGTTCCACACATGATGTCTATAATACTGGTCTTAATTTTGATTTATTTGGTCCTATAAATCTATCTAATTACATCCATTTAATCCCCACTCCTCACCAACTTGATGAGGGATCACATATGGCAATAGAGGAGACTTTCGAGGTGGATATCAGTGATGACCCTTCTAATCCAAAGAAATTTAAGTTTAGAGAAATCTTATCTCCAAAAGAACAGGCTATCATTATTCCTCTACTTAAATAGAGACCGAGTCTCTTTACTTGGACCTACAAGAATATGCCAGCTCGTTCCAAAGTTGGTTGTCCACAACCTTTCGCTAGACCCTGTAAAGAAACGGGTCAAGCAAAAGCTCAGAATAATGCATCCAACTGTCACTTTGATGTTAAAGAATGAGTTGTAAAAACTATTGGATGTAGTCTTGAATTAGGGAAAAATGGTGCACCAAATTATGTAAAACAATATATGTATCTACCCCATCTCGCTCATGGGCATCAAAAAGGAAGCATGCATGTGAAAGGAAAGAATACCAAACAAAAGGAAATGAAGTAAAGCAAGTTTATTATCATTAATTTTTTGGATCATATCCAAGGTTACACAAATTTACACTTGAGGTCTCAAAATATGATACAATTGTTACAATATTGGATGCCCAAATACCAAGTCTTTCACGGAATCAATGTGCACATCCAATGTTTCTCCACGTACCCAAAATCAATGTGGGAGGGCCAATGCCACCACTACTTGTATATTCAATATCTGATTTCTGATATTCCTTCCCAATGCCTTCTAATAACCTACACCTACACACAAGGAAGCCAAAGGGCTCAAATAACAAGGGTGTATGGTGGAAAACATGCAATCCCCACAGGGGTAAAATAGCGCATATATTAGAACTATATCAAAACATGTCCAAAATACTTGAAAAAATTTGGATATGTTAAATAAGATTTTTTTAGAGGATATCGCCCAAAAAATATCATAAATTACATCTGTATACCCCTCGATTTTGCGGCACCCGCCTATAACCTACGAAGAAGAAGACAAGCAAATACCAAACCTAAACATATCCAAAATTCATTAAATTTAGATAGTATGCATAAATTGACATTTCAAGACAACCCATATGGTTATATTTTCAAATTGGGTCCCAGATCCACCTGCATCAAATCAGGGTGCCTAGATGGGCCCTACGAGCCTGCAAAAACTTAAAAATGCTATAACTTTGTCAATTTAACTCCAAATAACCTGAAATTTTAACTGTAGCATCATGGGGTAATTTAGAAAAATAAAAATTAAAAACAGTAGTGAAAATGTGTAAGATTTTACCCTCGTACCAGGGGGGACGGTGGTGACTGCAACTATTTGGGGGGCACCCTAGGAGGGGATACCCACCAATTCTGGCCATTTTTTGCTACCAAAGTCACTAGAAGATGTTCCTAAACAATATAAGGTGTGTTTTAATTGAATTTGGTGAAGAAATTCACCCGGATGGAAAAGTTATGCTCATATTACCTTCTTGAAGTCACCCGATAACCTCCTTGGCAAAAGAGATATTTCGAGGTCAAAAATGTGTAATAAGATGAGGGTAAATCTTGGCAGAAATTCATTGCATATCCTAGAACTCCTATCCATATTTTTATGTGGATATTAAATCCATTTTATAGCCCAAAGGGGCTCATGTGCAAAAAGGTATGCAAGGGCATGCATGGTAGGAGGTGCCACTTGTCAAACGGGAGGTATGCAATGGGTGTGGAAGATAATCTCCAATTTGGACCTCCATTAAGAAGTGTGTCATAATGCTTCAGTGCCCTCTGACCTGCATGCTCCATATGGCATGCTAAATGGCAGTTTCTGGGCACCAAATGTCCTAGATTTGACTTTTTTTGGGTCAAACCTGCTCACCGTCCCACCCTGGGATGATGGCTCACCATCGTCCCAGGGTGGGATGGTGGGAATCTACCATTGTCCTAGGGTGGGATGGTGGTGAATTTTGGGCCAAAACCTCCCAAAATTGGGCCGGTAGCCTCCAAAAACCTTTTTGGAGTGGCTAGAACCACTGTGAGCCTCCTGAGGGCTGCCCAAGGGGTCATATGATGCCAATTTTATCATTTTTTGTGGGTGCTTAATCGAATTAACCACATTTTAGTGTTTATAGATGCCCCTTTTTGAGATGTGTTGTGTGCAATATAGCACTGAGAAAAAATAGATGACCAAAATGTTGAATGATTAAGGTTACTCGATAACCTAAACAAGCTTAAGTCTAATCCTAGCCTTGGTGGCAGTTGGAAGACGAGCTCAAGTCTACGCTTTAGCCTAGCCTTGATGGAAATTAGGATATAATATTAAATAAAATCCTAGCCTTGATGGAAATATGAGATAAGCTTAAATCAAATCCTAGCCTTGATGGCAATAGGAGATAAGCTTACATCAAATCCTAGCCTTTATGGCAATAGGAGATAAGCTTAAATCAAATCCTAGCCTTGATGGCAATAGGAGATAAGCTTAAATCAAATCCTAGCCTTGATGGCAATAGGAGATAAGCTTAAATAAAATCCTAGCCTTGATGGCAATAGGAGATAAGATTACTAGTTTGCTTGAATTTTCTTTTGATCTTTTCCTTATTTACCCCAAGCAAAGGGGGTGCATGACTATCTTTGGCAATGATTCACAAGATGAACATGATTAACTTGATTAAGTTATCCATTTTTGATTTGTATTAAACATGTTGTTATTATGACCAATGGACTTAGTGGATGCCATTGGGGCATTTGGGGTGACCAAAGGGTTTATGGATACCTTTGGAGCTTTTGGGTGACCAAAGGGTTTATGGATACCTTTGGGGCTTTTTGAGGTTGATTGCTTAACTATTTGATTGTTGGTTAGGGGAGGTATGATACCAATAATGCCCTAGTTGATGTTACAAAAATGTTTTCTTGATTTGCAATTCTGATAATTTGGAGCGTTAGATGCATTATGTGTTATGATATATGGATGCATTGATGGATGCATGTGTCGTACCATGATGTTATTTGATGATATGCAATGTGTTTATGCATAATGAAATGGATGATCTATTGATGTGTATTGATGGAATATGAACACTATATGACATACTATGTTAGCACCATATACTATATATAATTCATCAATTCATGTGGAATATTGTCATGAGACTATGTAATGGATTTGTGAAAATGGAATCTGACATACATGTGATAAAATGGAATGAATAAAATGCATGTTCTAGAAGGCCTATGAGGTTTTAATGAGACTCAAATGCTCTAGTCAACTGATCAAAAGTTGTATACTAACCATGCAGGACTTTTTGACAAGGTATGAATCTGTTAGGATGACCAAGATACTCAATATTCCTATGTGTGCAAGTGAGTTCATTCCTGCGAGACGCATAAAGATATCGCCATTGACAAGTAGGCTATCCACCAAACCTGTAATGAGGATAACTCTATGAATGCCACAATCCAGAGTTATGTACTTAGTTGTATTAGACCACTAGGTAGTATAGGTGACCAAAAGCTAGCTCGTCCACATTCAAACATTGGTCTACACACATGCAAAGCTAATGTTGTAGACATATCATCATGTGTTTAGGATACCGTCATTGCCAGAGAGGCTATCCACCAAACCTGTAACGAGGATCACCTAAATGGTTTTTCAAATGCTGATAATTTTAGGGATTCAAGCTCAGGCGCTGTTCTTTTATTCAATTTTACAGGGATACTTGCTCATATATAGTGATGATAATCACTATTTATTTTGTATTTGATTTTCTTCGAGAAAGGGATTTTGGGAGTGGTGATAACCACTGTTTCTTTTGATTGTTGCTTTTTGAGGATTTTTATTTTGAATTTTGATTTCAAAGTTGAGCTTGTGGGATTTTTGACTTGTGAATGGCATTGATATTTTAGGCCTTGGGGATGACTACCCATCCTTCTTAGGGACGTGTAGTATGAATCCTTATGACTTTAGGGATCAAGGGTGTTTGGGAATTTTGATGGTGAACTTTTAGAATTTTTCTTTTGAATGGTATTGATATTTTAGGCCTTGGGGATGACTACCCATCCTTCTCACGTGTAGTACAAATCCTTACAACTTTAGGGATCAAGGGTGTTTGGGATTTTTGATAGTGGTGAAAACCGCTATTTATTTTTGGGAATTGGGTAAGGAAGAGCTTGTTCTGTAGTCAATTCTCAGCATCCTTGAACCATTCGCATAGGGGGATGAGCAAGATAAACTTTTTGCTCAAGGTACCCTAGACCACTTTGTGGGTTTCATATTTCCTTTCATAAAACTTGGATTTATTAGTGTGAAAATGTGTTGGTATTTGATGTATACAAGGCACAATCCAATCAAGACTCTACCTCCTAAAAATCTCGCTAGCCTTCTACAAAATTTGAGAAGAAACTATATATGGCTAAGTGACCGAAAATCCTAATGACATTCTAAAAATAAATGACTAAGTGAAGGGAATGGACACGACTATGGTAATGTATGAAATGTAGATGGAAATGATAAGTAACTATGGAATGAGGTGAATGATGACCTTGACAACATTGATTGTGAATTGTACTTAGTGTACCATCTTAGTGCTAGACATGTATGAGCCACTCTAAAATGCAAAGTGCAAATGATGGATATGCCTAAATGCAAGTGATGATAAAATGCAATGGGATGCAATGTGATGTGATGCAATATTTTTTTGTATTTTGATGTTTTGATGATGTTTTTGAATTTTTGATTGATATATATGTACCTGTGACCAACGGGATTATTGGGGCCATTGGGGCATTTGGGGGGACCAAAGGGCTTATGGATGCCTTTGGGGCTTTTTGGTTTACCTAGATGGTTTTAGACCATCTAGGAGCATTTAGGTTGACCAAGCGGGATATAAGAACCCTTGGAGCATTTTGGGGTGACCTAGACGGTTCTAGATCACCTAGGAGCCTTTTAGGTTGACCAAGCAGGATATAGGCACCCTTGGAGCATTTAGGGGTGACCTTGATGGTTCTAGACCACCTAGGATCCTTTTAGGTTGTGAAAAAAGGGTTTATAGATTCCTTTGGGGATTTTTGGGTTGACCTAGACGGTCGTAGATAGTCTAGGAGCATTTTTACTTGACCTAGATGGTGAAAACCTTCTAGGAGCATTTTGGGTGACCTAGACGGTCAGTGGCACTTAAAAAGTATCTACGATTGCCTAGGGGAATTTGGTTGTGACCAAATGGCTTATGGATGTCTTTGGGGATTTTAGGGTTGACCTAGACGATCATAGATAGTCCAAGAGCATTTTTAGGTTGACCAAGCGGATTGTAGACACCCTTGGAGCCTTTTGTAACTTTGCTTACTTTATGTTCTTAGGAGGAAGGTGCAATACCTTATATACCCCCAGGATTTACTGTGATTGATGTGATGTTAAACAAGACCTATCCTAATGCAAGTATAATGGCTAAAAAATACCTAATGCAAAGCAATTAAAGTATGCAAGGGTACATGCCAAATATTTTTGTGTTTTAATGTTTTGCAATATTTTTGAAATTTTGATTATTTTGAATTTTTATGGATTTTGACATTTTATGATTTGTTTGGATTTTTGGTGTTTTAAGTTGTTTTTGAATTTTGAGTGTTTTGCGAGGGGGAAGGCATGATACCTTAGGCACCCCCAGTGTGTGTGATACACAATGAAGGTGAGAAAGGTGTGATATCATTAGAGTTCTCACTATGATTCATTGGTTGTCATGCAGATGGTGGGGAAGGTATGCTACCTTTGGGTTGCTCAAAGTGATTGGCAGATGTTGTGTTTTCTTTGTGTATGGGCCAGAGGTCTTGGAAGTCTCCTATCGGTTGGTTTCTAGAAGCAAGAGGATTGCCCACTGAAAGCTCTCATCTCTCGATCATATCCTGAACTAAATCTCTAAAAGGATAACATGTATGGATGTCATGACCTCTTTGTTTATGGTAAACATAGTATAGATCTTTCCCGTGTGCCTTTGATCTATGTTTGTTAGGTTTCAATGGATGGATCTTGGGAAACATTATTGCTCGTGCCTCACACAATCGATTGAATATTAATGCTAAGGGCTATGATAAATGAGTATATTGTGTTTGCTCTTGTTGTAGGTGGTTTTTGACCAATGGATGTTGAGCCTGGTAATTAGGTTGCACTAGTAATTGCAGTGGGGGAGCTTGTTTTAAGGGTTCAGGGATGCTTAGAACCACTTTATTGATTGGGGCTACATTTTGTTGTGTGATGCCACCTTTAATGTTCTTGTTTGGTTGTTCCCCTTTGTGGATTCATACATCACCCTCCTGGACCTTGATGTCCTCAATGATTTGGGCTTGTGCTAAGGCATCCTTGAATGTTTGATATCATTGTAATTGTAAAAGAAGTGAAATATGCTTTGAATAGCTTCTAGTAAACATTCGGATGAGTTTCGTTATGGTTAGGGTGAAAGGTAGTTTTAACATCACCTTTCTCCATATATTACCATACTTCATAACTGGCTCATCATCGAGTTGATGAAGGCTAGACAAGTCATTCAATTTTGTCCTTTTCTTAGCGCTAGAGGCAAAACGTCCCAAAAATGCATCGGCCAATTGCTCAAAGGTGTTTATGCTATGACATGGTAGATGATGATACCATTCTAAAGCATCTCCAGATAATGTTGTAATGAATATTCTCAACATCAAAGGATCATAATCTTGAAGATGAGAGCACTTAACAATGAAGTGTGTCACGTGCTCTTATGCATCTTCATCATCTTTGAAATCTTCAAGTTTGGGCATCTGGAAATTCGATGGGTATGTCAGTGATGACACTGATGGATGTACAGGATGATTACTAAGCTGCTTTAGTGTGGGTTTTTGATAACCCAAAATTTTATTTGGCTTTTCTAATACCTTCAACCGATCAGCTAGCACTTTGTATGGCCTTGACGACATAATATGATCATCCTATTGTTGCCCTTTATTATATGAAGGAGGTCACTTTTTATGTTGAGGTGGATGATAAGTATGATCATTAGGCACCTCATCATAACTAGGTTTAGGGTAGGTATCTATTTGATCCTGATGTTCCCATTGGGACTCTTCATATGATTTCTCCTCGTATTGATACTTGTACTATTGATGAGTATGAGGCTTTTGATGATAACTAGATAATGGCCTTTGATGTTGAATGCAAGTTTGGCATGGCCGAGGAGGAATATTTTGAAATTGTATTGGGTGTCTTGCCCATTGTTGCATCCTATAGGTGCTAGGTGTAAGCACAACTTTAGGTACTGCATTATGTAATTGCTCTTGTTGTATCTTTTGTTGTTCTTGTATATTTCGTTGATACAACTCTTGTAGGTGTGCTCGTTGTGAGTCCACCCATTGTTGATGTACTTGTTGTTGAGCCAACTGGAGGTGATCCGTATATTGTTGCCTATTAATATTTGGTCTAATTGCCCGATGAGTATGATCTGGTTGGTCTGTTGCATGGGGTTTGTGTATCCTCATATTTGAAATATGGATGGGTTTATCATGTATTTTCCCCCTAGTAGGGTCTAATGCTTGTTTTCCATGCTACCTAAGGATCACATTACCTTGATACTTTGATTTATGAATTGGCTCTATATAGTCCGATGATGTAGAGCCACCATATGGTTGCACCAAGTACTCTTCACGAGGAGTAGGTAGATGGTTGGGATCTTCTCCCTTATCTATTAGGAAAGCCTCATATTCAGTTCTAGATGTAAGCTCTATATATTTAGGTTGCACAGAAGCACGATGTGTGGATTTCAAGTGCTCTCTGTGAGGAGTATGAGGGCGACTTGCTCGATCAAATGGGTTGGTTTGCTCATCCAAGCTAGGCCATGGTGTACTCTCATGTTCATATTCTAATTTATTTATAGAGTAAGTTGGGGTGTGAACCCGTGATATTGATCTATTAGACCCCTCAGTGGGCAGATTATTTGCTATATAGAATTCTATCAAGGTATCCCAATCAGAGATTTTTCCTAGAGGACCTATGGGTGCTTCCCTAGTAGGGGTATCTCAAAGGTTTGCCCCCCTAGGGATGATTTTTTTGTTATGATAGGACCTAGGATACCATTCAGGTATGGGAATGTCCTCTAGAATTATTTGGAGATATTCACTAGCTATGGAGCTTGAATCTCTCACTAAATTGGAGGTCTTGTTTTCAACCGCCTTTGGACCAAATTGGTAAAACGGGGGTCCGTCGGCCATTTTTAGAAAATTTTGACTTTCCCAAAAAGTTTATAAGTGTTATACATCAAAATTATCAGTGTGATGAGCTTATCATAATAGTCTAGGTCTCCAAAATTTGATTTTTGGGTCAAAAATTTGTATTTTTGAAATATTTGGCCCACCGGGGCCCGTGGGGAAATGCCCACTTTTAGGATTTTTTGGGAAATTTTGAGCCGTGAAGATTTAGGACTCAAAATTTCTAGAAGAGGTGCCCTAGGGGATAACTAAGACAACAAAATAAATTTGGCACTTTTCAGAGTTGTCTAGCCCACTATATGACCATTTTAGTGCAGTTTTTTGCTATTTTCGGGGTCGAAAATAGAGTAAAAATAAAACCAAAATAACTTTTTCGTTATAGCTCTATTTTGCACGATTATTGAAGCTTTGGATGCAGAATAAAAAAGTATATTATCTTATGATTATATTTTTCATTAGGTTTTTTTACCAAATAACAAAGAAACACACAAAGAATACAATATGATTATCTTTTTATTGATTAAATGTGTGTCCTAAACTGGTTTCAGTGTGTTTAGATTTGTTGTTGCTATTTGATCTTGTTGTGGAATTAGAATGAGGGAAATCAACCAAAGTGGTGACTAGGGACACTAGTGCCAAACATGATTGGGTACACCACTTAAATCCCAATGGGGGGTTCGCCTAGCTCTTCCACTCTGAAACAATGTTTCCAACAGTGGGAGGCAGTTTGAACATTAGTGACCTATTTTATCTTGATAGAGTGCCCTATTCTATCTAAGATATATATGGGAAAGATGGTGGAAGGAGCTGAAATCCAATGTCACCAATCTGAATTGGGGGTAGGTGATGAAATCCAACCTTACCAATATTATAGTGAAACGTGCAAGTGTGTGTGGTTCCTTTTAAGCCCAAATAAAGTAAGCAAAGAAGAATTTGATGATCATTCACTAAATGCATGCAATAGGTGTGTTTTAATTTCAAAAATCTAGGATAAAAGGAACCTACAAATGTCACTAATAGATGCAAGCCCTAAATGCTAGCTTACCCAATGGGTAAGCCACAAGCAATCAAGCCACAAAGATGAATTGCTACATCAAATTTCTTTCGGTTTTTCTTCTTACTTTTGCTATGTGATGTTATAAGAAAAGCAAAAATGTAACTTTTAACCTTTCTATGCAAGAAAATGAAGCAAGATAACTGATTTTAATAGTCTCTGAAAATGCAGTAGAAAAATAGAGGGTTTATGCACTCACCTTATCCATTTTGAGACCTCCAAATTCTGGGTTTTTGGGCATAAATTTCTCTATTTCATCACTGCTCTAGGGTGGGATGATTAGAAGCCTCACCACCATACTAGGGTGGTATGGTGAAGCCACCATCCCATGGTGTGCCAGATAAATCCTCTGCCACCATTCCAGGGTGGGGAGGGGAGCACCTACAACACAAAAAGGGCAAAAAATGCAAGAAAGAGGTCAAATTTTCACCAAAATCAAAAGGGAAAAGGGTCCCATAGTGATCGCCACTGAAGTAGGTAAAAAAGGTGCACCAAATTATGTAAAAAAATATGTGTATCTACCCCATATCGCTCATGGGCATCAAAAAGGAAGCATGCACGTGAAAGGAAAGAATACCAAACAAAAGGAAATGAAGTAAAGCAAGTTTCTTCTCATTAATTTGTTGGATCAGACAATGTTACACAGAAGTACCCTCGAGGGCTCAAAATTTGATACAATTTTTACAATATTGGATGCCCAAAGACAAAGTATTTCACGGAATCAAGGTGCACATCCAATGTTTCTTCGCGTACCCACAATCGAGGTGGAGGGGAAAATGCCATGATGCTTGTATCTTAAATTTATGATGTCTGATATTCCTTCCTAATTCATTCTAAGAACCTGCACCTACACACAAGGAAGCCAAATGGGTCAAATAGCAAGGGTGTATGGTGGAAAACATGCAATCCCCATAGGGGCAAAATAGCGCATTTATTAGAACTATATAAAAACATGTCCAAATGACTTGAAAATTTTTGGATATGTTAAAGAGGATGTTTTAAGAGGATATCACCCAAAACAGATCATAAATTGCATCTGTAGACCCCTCGATTTTGTGTCGCCCATATGCAACCTACAAAGAAGAAGGCAAGCAAATCCTGAACCTAAACATGTCCAAAACTCATGAAATTTATATATTATGCATAAATTGACATTTAAATACAACCCATATGGTTATATTTTCAAATTTGGGCCCATATCCACCTGCATAAAATCGGGGTGCTCGGATGGGCCCTACGAGCCTGCAAAAACTTAAAAATTCTATAACTTTGTAAATTTAACTCCAAATCACATGAAATTTAAACTGTAGCATCATGGGGAAATAAATAAAAATACCAATTAAAAATAGTTGTGAAATTGTGTAATAGTTTACCCTCATACTAGGGGGAACGGTGGTGACTACAACTATTTTGGGGGCACCCTAGGATGGGATACCCACCAATTACAACCACTTATTTGCTACCAAAATCACTATAAGATGTTCCTAAACAATCTAAGATGTGTTTTCATCGAATTTGGTGAAGACATTCACCCGGATGGAAAAGTTATGCTCATATTACCTTCTTGAAGTCACTCGGTAACCTCCTTGGAAAAAGAGAGATTCTAAGGGCAAAAATGTGTAATAAGGTGAGGGGAAATATTGGCAAAACTCCATTGCATATCCTAGAACTCCTATCCATATTTTTTTGTGGATATTGAATCCATTTTATAGCCCAAAGGGGCTCATGTACAAAATGGCATGCAAGGGCATGCATGGCAGGAGGTGCCACTTGTCAAAATGGAGGCATGCACTAGATGGGAAAGATAATATCCATTTTGGGACTCTATTAATAAGTGTGTCATAATGATTCAATGCCCTCTGACAGGAATGCTCCAAATGGCGTGCTAAATAGCAGTTTTTGGGTGCCATTTTACCCAGATTTGACTTTTTCTGGGTCAAACTTGCTCACTGTCCCACCCTGGGACGATGGCTCACCACTATCCCAGGAGGGATTATGGGAATCTACCACCATCCTATGGTGTGACGGTGGAGAATTTTGGGCCAAAACCTCCCAAAATTGGGCCGGTAGCCTCCAAAAACCTTTTCGGAGTGGCTAGAACCACTATGAGCCTCCTAAGGGCTGCCTAAGGGGCCATATGATGCCAATTTGATCATTGTTTGTGGGTGCTTAATTGTATTATCCATATTTTAGTGTCTATAAGTATTTATTGTTCCCATCGACTATCCATAATGGGTATAAAACATGGTTCCCATAGGAAAACTTGATGGAAGAATCCATATTTGCACGGATTTTAGGGATCTCAATAAGGCAATACCCAAGGATTCATTCTCGTTGCCAAACATAGATGCTATTATAGATGCAATTGTAGGTCATGATATTCTCTCCCTAATGGATGAATTTTATAGTTACAATCATATTTGGATTAAACCCGAAGACCAACATAAAACTGCATTCACCAATCCATGGGGAACATTCTACTACAAAGTAATGCCATTTGGTCTTAAAAATATTGGTGCCACATATCAACGGGCTATGACATATATTTTCCATGACTACATGCACAATATATTATAAGACTACATAGATGACTTAGTGGCCAAGTCATTGTTACATGAAGAGCATGTTGAGATCCTCAAGAAGGTCTTCGATCACCTGATTGAGCACAATGTCAGGTTGAATCCCAAGAAATGCATCTTTGGCATAACTTCAAGAAAATTATTGGGATTCATTGTTTCTAAATTAGGTATCAAGGTAAACCCAAAAAAGGTAAAGGCTATCCTAGAAATAGCCCCACCCACTAACATCAAAGAGATCAAAAACTTATAGGGAAAAGTAGCATCCATAAAGCGATTCATCATACAACTATCGGATAAATATCGACCCATGAATCGATTGCTACATAAGGGGATCCCATTCCAGTGGGATGAAGAATATCAGAAAGCCTTTGCTGAAATCAAGTACCTAGAAACACTGCTATTCCTAGCTCCACCAAGGACATACGTGTCATTCCTACTATATATATCTGCTACCTATTTTGCTTTGGACACCATGTTGGCTCAAAAGAACATGCAAGATAAAGAACAAGCGATATATTACATCAGCCACATCTTGGTGAGCTACGAGATAGGACATGCATACATAGAAAAGTTGTACTTAGTAGTGGTCTTTGCAACCAAAAAATTGTGCCACTACATGCTGAGCCATATGATATATGTAATATCCAAACAAAATATTTTGCAGTATATTATGAGCAAGACATATCATAATACACGTATTGCAAAGTGGATCATGTTATTGATAAAATTTGACCTAGAATTCATAGGCCAAAAGTCCATCAAGGAACAAGTCATGGATAATCATATGGCTAAGATGCCTCTTCAAAATAGTAGACCTCTCACCATAGAACTTCTTGATGATGTAGTCTTCGCATTATCAGAAGCACCCAAACCTGAAGAACCTAAAAATGAAGCTAACATGATCTTGTTTTTTGATGGTTTGAAGTGTGAGCAAAGAGGTGGTGCAGGGATTGTATTTTTCATACCACAAGGTGCTCCAATGCCCTTTTCATTAAAGCTAGAATTCCCTTACATGAATAACAACACCAAATACAAGGCCCTAATCTTGGGTCTCCAAATAGCCATCACTATGAAGATCAAGAGGCTAAATATCTTTGGTGACTCCCTCCTCATAGTCAACCAAGTCAAGGAACTATTTCAATGTAGGGATCCAATCTTGAAATCTTACAAGGAGCTTGTTGACACCTATCTAGCCCAACTAGAGTGGTATGACATTGATACAATCCCTCATTTATCAAACAGATTCATAGATACCATAGCCTCTTTGGGATACTTGATCTCTCAGAATATATCTGCTAATTTCACTATCATTCACATGAAAATACTCTTACACTCAGCAATGCAGTGTGAGGCTTTTGATAACAAAGAATCATTCAACATGATTCATTTAGAACCATACCATAATTTGTGTAAAGCCAAAGACTTTTTATATAAGGCACCTTGGGGGTCCTTGATATCGTAGGGTCCTACAAAGAATGGTACCATAATTCACCACAAGGTTGTGTCTCAATCTACATTTGTGCACATTGAATCATAGGAGAAACAAGTCATCTTATCTATCAAGGCTATAGCTTATCAGGATTGGCTATCCCAGTTACAATATTTCCTAAGACTTGGAATTGTCCCACAGGGACTGTCGCATGCCGAAATATGAGCATTCAAACATAAAGTGAGAAGATATGTCTTACTAGGAGGTATATTGTATCATCAAAGCTACAATGAAGTCCTCCTTCATTGCTTAGAGTCCCAAGAATCAACATGGGTAATTTTGCAAGCTCATAATGGTACATGCGGTGGCCACTTCAATGGCATGGCCATTGTCAAGTGCATCCTTAGAATGGGCTATTATTGGCCCACCATGGAGAAGGATTCCTATGAGTATGTCAGGAAATGCATTAAATGTCAATGAAAAGGATTGAAAATCCAACTAAGTGTTCTATTATTTACAAACCATTATATAGGCACTAATGGCCCAAAATACATAACCAACCCATGAAATCATGGATTTGATTCAATACGCTTCAACCAAAAGCTACAAAGGTGCAAAGGAGAATGCACGTAAACTTCTAAGTTAAGATTGCTAACTAGAAGATCCATTTTAGCTAACTTGAAGCACACACTTCCTACTTTGAGTTCACACTTGCTAACTAACACTCTAAAAGACAACTAGAAGACAACTAGTGCCCACAAGTGCATGTGAGAAAGAGACTCACTTACAATATGAATTTGCTAGAAATAAACTAAGCAAACCTAAGCTAGGAACTACTAGAGGGGTCATATGAAAGATCTAACATCAATCCTCATCATGCCTCCCCACAATAGAAGCATTGGACTCCAATGCTTTCAAAAGAATAGGAAAGTCACGGGACATCTGATGAAAAGAAATCCAACGAGCCTGATGCGGCAGCTGTCCTCGCCGAGCCACAAGATATGAGGTGGTAGACCCCCGGCGAGTCTCGTCGAGTCTTCGTGTCATAGATCTGATCTCGCATCCAATGGTAACTGTGCCTCAGGAACCACGTCCACAGGATGACTGATAGTCGGTGCAGTCTCCAATGTAGAGTCAAAGTACAACTTCAAGAGATCTACATTGACGACGTCATGAATTCCCAAGTGTGCGGGAAGATCAAGGCGAAAAGCATTCTCGGACACCTGCTGAAGAATAGTATAAGGCCCATAGCGAATTGGTTTGATTTTGCTATGAGTCTTATCGGTGAAACGCCGCTTGTCAAGATGCAACCAAACTTTATCACCAACCTGAAAAGGATGAGGAATTCGATGTCGATCCATGGCCTTTTTCTGTCGTTGCTGTGTCTTTTGCAAAATCTCAACCACCTTTGATTGAAGATTGTGCAAGTGTTGAACAAATGAGTGTGCCTTGTCTTGCTCCTTCTGAAGATGTGAAGTGACAGGAGAAGGCAAAGACAAAGGTAACTCATAAGGTGCCAAGGGCTGAAATCCCATACAAACTTCAAAGGGTGAATGACCTGTAGAAGAGTGTAGGGCCCTATTATAGGCATGTTCAATATGCGTGAGACTCAAGTCCCACTTTGTCGGTGAAGCGTGATGATAGATTCGCAAACTTTGCACAAGTGTACGGTTTACCACTTCAGTCTGCCCATCGGACTGCGGATGATAGGCGATAGAAAAGTTAAGGGAAACTCCCAAAATCTTCCACAAAGAATGCCAAAAGTGACCCACAAAGCGTGAATCACGATCCGAGATAATGCTGGTAGGTAGACCAAAGGAACGCCAAATGCTGTCAAAGAAAAATTGAGCTAAGTCTGATGCGGAACTTGTCTTGCGGCATGGAATAAACTTAGCCATTTTGCTGAATCTGTCAACCACCACGAACACACAATCATGTTGGCGCACTGTCATAGGAAAACCACTAACCAAGTCCATGGAAATGCTTTCCCAAGGACGGGAAGGAATGGGCAAAGGCATGCCTAAGCCAAACTTTCTATTAGCTGGTTTTGAGCGACAACAAACTGCACACTGCTTGAGAAATCTCAACACATCCCTCTCGCATTTTTGGCCAATAGAAAAATCGTTGCAAATGATGAAGTGTTTTATGCTTCCCAAAGTGACCACCATAAAGTGTAGAATGAGCTTCCTTAAGAAGTGACACTCTAGGCTCACAAGGAACACAAACCTTGTCCAATTTGTAAAGAAGTCCTTCTTTGATGTAGAAATCTTGGAAAGGACGCAAATTGGAAGAAGAAGGCTTACTCACTTGCTCAAATATTTTTCCAAAATCAGGATCCTGAGAATACCGATTAGGCCAAGTCTGAAATCCCAAGTGTGAAGTGGACATGACTCGTTAAGGCAAGAGCGGCCGGAGGCCTACTCAAACAATCAAGCAATCGTATTACTCTTCCCCTTTTTGTACTTGATCACCAAGTGAAATTGTTGGAGGTAAGAGGCCCACTTCATATGTCTTGATTCTTCAATTTTACTTTGAGATTGTAAAAACTTGAGAGGCATATGATCGGTGTGTACTACCGTATCTTTTCCCAAAAGATAGTGTCTCCAAGTACTTAATGGCTTGAACTAAGGCATATAACTCCTTGTCATATGTAGAATAGTTCAACTTAGCAAGCAGAAAAGGTTTCTGAATGATAAGCTACTGGATGACCATTCTGTTTGAGCACAGATCCTAAGGCAACTTTAGAGGCATCTGTTTCAATCTCAAAAGGTTGAGAAAGGTCAGGTAAAGTTAACACAGGTGCTGTACACAATTTCTTTTTGAGTTTCTCAAAGGCAACTTCTTGGCTTTTCTCCCAATGAAATGGAGTTTTGGACTTAGTGAGATAATGCAATGGAGCTGCAAGGGTGGAATATTGAGGAATGAACTTGCGATAAAAGTTCGCAAGTCCTAGGAAACTCCTTAACTCAATGAGAGTTGTAGGAGGGGACCACTTAAGCAAAACATCAACTTTAAGGGGATCTACCTGAATTCCACTCTCACTAATCACATAGCCAAGGTAAGAAACTCGAAGTATTGCCAAAAGAACACTTGGAAGAGTTGGCATATAATTGATTCTTCGCAAGAAGATCAAGGGTTTGTTGGATATGCCTAAGGTGTTCCTCCCAAGTTTTTGAGAAAATCAATATATCATCAAGATATATAATGACAAATTTGTCAAGGACTTCACGAAATACATCATTCATCAACCTCATGAAGGTTGCAGGAGCATTAGTAAGACCGAAGGGCATGACCAACCATTCAAAGAGGCCCATCTTCGTCTTGAAAGTTGTCTTCCATGTATCCTCAGCTTGGATACGCACTTGATGATATCCACTTTTGAGATCTATTTTTGAAAAGAACTTAGCTCCTTGAAGCTGATCTAATAAATCATCAATGCGGGGTAAGGGATATCTATTCTTCACAGAAATTTTGTTCAAAGCACGAAAATCAATGCATAATCTCCAAGTGCCATCTTTCTTAAGAACTAACAAAATAGGTGATGCACAAGCGGAAGTACTTTCCTTAATGAAACCCTTAGACAACAAATATTCTATTTGCTTTTTTATTTCTTCATTTTGCAAAATAGATTGTCTATACATGGGAGCATTAGGAAGAGAAGAACCTGGAATTATTTCAATGTTGTGATTAATTGTGCGAATTGGAGGAAGAGACTTTGGCTCCTGAAATATGTGTGAATAACTTTGCAATATTTTATCCATTGAAGAGTGTTGCTTTGTAATGGATGTAGATGTAGAAGTGTTTTGAGAGCGAATGAAAATTAGAGCAACATCACCACCTTTCTTAATTACTCTTTTCGTTTGCTTGGAACTTAGAATGATATTAGGAGTGTTGGTGCTTTTAATGAGAAAGACCTTACCATATTTTTGAAGTGTGTAGGTTCTTTTAAAAGCATCATAAACAGCTCTCCTATCATACCGAAAAGGTTGTCCAAGCAAAATCCCACAACAATCCATAGGAGTCACATCACAAGTGACTTGATCTATGAACTGTGGGCCAAGTGCAAATTTTAAAGTGCAAGTGTGAGTGATTTCTGAGCCTCTTCCACTATCCTTCCAACCCAAAGAATAAGGTTGAGGATGAGGCTCCATAGGTAACTTCAAACGCTCGACAATGGACCTCGCAATTAGATTTTTCTACGAGCCATTGTCCACTATACAATCAGTTGCAAAGTTGTGAAGTAAGTGGGCTCGAGTGATGAACAAAGCATCACGAGCCCCATCTGAAGAACTTACATTTACTAAGGTAACTTCATTAAGCTTACCTCGTAATTCCGTATATACTCTACTCTCTCCTACAGACTCAAGGGGACCCTTGGAAGCATCCTCCTCTTGAGTAGTAATCACTAAACTCTTCTTTTTGAGCTTAAAGCAATCAGCTTTCTCATGCCCTTTCTTCTTACAATAATTGCAGAATTTCTTAGAAGAAGAAGATGAAGATTTAGAAGAAGAAGAAGAAGGAGTAGAAGTGGAAGGGGAAGGAGAAGAAGGAGATGGAGAAGACACATTCTTCTTTTGAGCAAAATTCTTCTTTTGTGAGAAAGAATTATTCCCTTTTGATGAGTTTCCAACCACTTGAGTAACAGATGTGCGGAATGCCTGCGATTGCGCCTTGAACTTGTCCTCCGCAAGCTGCGCCTGGTTGAAAACTTGATCCAATGTTTCCATAGAAACAAACATTAGTTCCCTGTACAAATGCTCCAACAAGCCACTTTGAAACTTGAGAATCAAACCTGGAACATCATCCTCCACATTCACAAGTATTCTGAACCTGTTAAATTGGAAAATATATTCTTGTACAGACATATTAGTACCTTGGCGAAAACGAAACCATTTAATAACCAATTCTCTAGAATAATTTGAAGGATAGAAATTGGTCTTAAGACATTGTACAAGCTCATCCCAAGTGGTGAGTTCTTGTCCTCGTTTTCGTTCCACAAGTACTTTGGCTAAGCCAGAAAGTTTAAGCTTAGCATAAGGCACTACATCATCTTCTGAAAGTTGAGAAAAAGCAAACCAAGAACTCATGTCAAGAATCCAACTATTCAAGACATCAGGGTTCCCGGATCCATCATACAATGGAACTTCACAAGGAACTCTCAAATGAGAATCGTGAGCAGAAGTGGAGGTATTATGCAAAGAAATGTCATTTACCTTCATGGCAAGGTTGCCAAGGACTTCGCCATTGTAGTGTCATTAGCCTTATCTGCCAAAGTGTTTACAACATGGGCCAATTCTGCCACTTGGGCAGCCAAGTCAGAAGCCATGTGTTCTCGGGTATAAGCCAGAAGTAAAGTTTAAGAAAGCACTAAATCAAGGAAGTACAATGCAAATTTCCTTGTTACAATGGAGTGCTGCTTAAAATTGAAAATTTACTCCTAAGGCATAAATTTTGAAATTCTTAAACTAATATAAAGTGCAAAAATTAAAATTTATTAATTTAAAAATAACTTAAAAAATTAAATTGCAATTAATCAAAAGATTAAAGAATTTAATTAAGTCATTAAAAATTAAATTAATAAAATAAAATTTTAACATGCACTTTAAAATAGTAAAAATTTAAAATTTTTACAATAAAGTTACCCTTTTTCTGTTGTTAAACTGGACAAAACTGCATTATGCATGAAAATTTGACATGCAACTAAACCTCCCACTGCACACTTCCCGAGGTCTAGGTTTTCAAAATTTCAACAGTGCGGCAGAAAAAAAAATCTTGGTGCGGGTTCCCAAGCCACGCACCCGTGCGGCTGCTCTAAGCGCCACCGTCGGCACTACCGAAGGACAGCGTAGCCAGGCCTCCTACGCTACTGTCGTCACTTCGACGACCGATCAGACCGCTCGACCCAACACAACGCTGTCAGCCGCGCCGACCCCGGTCATCAGTAGCCGCTCATCGCCGACAAACGAGACGGTGGGAGGCCGACGCATCGTCGGCTAGACGACGCGCCGTCACCACCGAAATGTCAGCGTCGACCGACGTCGTCCACGAGGCCGGGCCTGGCCGCGATTTGTCGTGGGACGACCTCGGCCGCGATGCTATCGAGAGACGGCCTCGCCGCGATCTTGTCTCCGGAAGCCTCGGCCGTCGGACACTGTCGCGCCGGACGACACCGAACGACACGAAGGCTGTCACTGCCGCCCTCGGCTACCCCCTGTCGCAAATGCGCGCGCCGAGGTGCCGCAAACTGGCTGGCCGGCCGCCTGTCGAACGCAGCCGAAGGCTGCCGAGGCTGCCGAATGCAGCCGAGGTGGGCCGAGTGCTGCAAAATAAAAATAAAAAAATAACAATGCCTTTTTTTTTTTTTACAATTGCAGCAGATCTACAATATATATTATTAAAATAATATATTGACTAAAATTTCAAAGCTTTTTAACACAAAATTTAAAAAATTTAAAAATTAACCATGGGGGTTAATCCAAAATTTAAAAAGCTTGAAATTATGAAAATGTGAGCAACCAGCTCCCACCAGTAGCTCTCCTTTCAAGATCCGGTCGACACACGACCAGCGTTTGAAAGGCACCCAGATCTAAGTCGACACACGACCTAGCTTTGGAGTCCTCCTGAAGCTCTTCAATACTCAAAAATGGGGGGGGAAGCAGGGTCAAAAGGCTCCCTAATCCTAATTGGACCGTAGCTACGATCCAATCCCTTCCAAGGATCGGTATACGAAGAACTCTGGGGCAAACTTTTCCTATACTTCTTAAGCATAAGCAAGAAGTTGGATCGAGGGGTTTGTCGGCGAAGGAACTTCCTTCTCCGAATGGTTTTCAAGCTCCCTTTGGGCTTAAACCTAGTCCTCAATGAGAAAACGTTTCTCATAATATTTCTATCTCCTATCCTCTCACCTCACAAGCCCTAGTGCAAACATGAACTAGGCTCTGATACCAATGAAAAGGATTGAAAATCCAACTAAGTGTTCTATTATTTACAAACCATTATATAGGCACTAATGGCCCAAAATACATAACCAACCCATGAAATCATGGATTTGATTCAATACGCTTCAACCAAAAGCTACAAAGGTGCAAAGGAGAATGCACGTAAACTTCTAAGTTAAGATTGCTAACTAGAAGATCCATTTTAGCTAACTTGAAGCACACACTTCCTACTTTGAGTTCACACTTGCTAACTAACACTCTAAAAGACAACTAGAAGACAACTAGTGCCCACAAGTGCATGTGAGAAAGAGACTCACTTACAATATGAATTTGCTAGAAATAAACTAAGCAAACCTAAGCTAGGAACTACTAGAGGGGTCATATGAAAGATCTAACATCAATCCTCATCATCAACATCATGTAAATCTTATGCACTTGCCATCTCAGGCCTTACATCCCATTTAGGTGGCTTAGCCATTTTCTCAGTGGGGTTTTGATATGATCAGAAATATTTCTCCCTTGTCTTTGGGTTAACACATGTTTATCTTAATGACCACTAAGTACTTCACCAAATGGGTGGAAGCGGTTCCCTTAACGTTAATAATTGGACCACAAATTGTGGAGTTCATACTTCACAATTTCATCTATCATTTTGGGGTCCCCTTAAAGATAATATTAGATAATGGTCCATCGTTAAAAAATAAAAAGATGTGATATTTAACGACCAAATACAACATTCAAAATAATTTTGTGACACAATACTATTCGCAGGCAAACAAGCAAGCAGAGGCTTCAAACAAGACAATAGTAGCCATCTTAAAGAAGATGGTGAAAGAAAATCATAAGGATTGGCATCTACAATTGTCCCTTGCATTATGGGCTTATAGGACTAGCGTACGGATGCCCACCGGGGCAACACTATTTTCACTTGTGTATGGCAATGAGGCCATTATGCTCTTAGAGTTGGAAATCCCAATATTATGCATTGCATTGAAATATTTCATCAATTATGACACTATGCGATAAGCTCGCCTAGATTAGTTGACCCTTATGGATGAACATCACATCAATGCTCTTGAGCATATTTACATCTACCAGGATCATCTAACACAAGCTTATACCAATAAATCCCACCTAAGAGACTTTAATATTGGGGATCTTGTGCTTAAATAAAACCAACAGAACTCAAATCTTCCCCTACATTTACGAGACAAGTTTATGGCCAATTGGATAGGTCCTTACATCATCTCTAGGAATATTGGACCTAGGGCATATCGCCTAGCATTTCTAGAAGGTTTTGAGGAGCCAGATCCTCTGAATATTATTCATATAAGGGTGTTTCACACATAAGCACAACAAAACACAAAAAAAACATTCAAATAACCAACAAAATATCAAAAACATTCATTAATTTCAAAATCACAAAAACAATAGAAAACCGTAAAAAAAAAGGCTCCAAAGGCATCTTAAAGCCCTTTGGTCAAATCAAAAAAGGATCCAAAGGCATCTTAAAACCTTTTGGTTAAATCACAAAAGGCCCAAAAGGCATCTTAAAGACCTTTGGTCACACCACAAATTATTCCCATAGGCATCTTAAAGACCTTTGGTCAAATTACAAAAGGCTCCAAAGGTATCTTAAAGCCCTTTGGTCAACTCACAAAAGCCCCAAAGGCATCTTAAATCCCTTTGGTCAAATTCACAAAATCCCCAAAGGCATCTTAAAGCCCTTTGGTCAACTCACAAAGGCTCCAAAGGCATCTTAAAGGCCTTGGTCACATCACAAAAAGCCCCAAAGACACCATAAGTCCTTTGGTCAAAAGAAAAACATAAAAGTGCAAAAACATTTTAAAGTCATAAAGTTCATAAACATTCAAAATAATCAAAACTCAAAAACAATTGAAAGCATCAAAAATACAAAAACATTTGCATTCTACATTTACATCCATTAGTTGCATTGCATATAGGCATTTCCATCCATTGCACTTGCATTAGGATAGGTCATGTTCACAATCTTACAAATGACACCATATTTGTACCTCAATCATGCATCATTAAAATCCATCATCATCCATAACCCATGTGTGTAACTGTTGTAGCGACCCCGGGACGTATGCACCACTTTACTCTACTTGAAATGTTATTAAAAACCCAAGATGAAATGGAAGACAATGAAAAAGCATATAACACGAAAATAACAAATATGGATCTCTTTATTCATATTGAAATTTGGTTACATGTCGGTCCCTCTTAGGGATACTCATTTCGATACAATAAGGTTACAAATAGGTAAAGAGTGCCCCTTTCACAAAGAGGTGGTACGCTTTCAAAAATCTTCCTAGTTTTGCATACGAAAATGTATGAGGGCTTACAGATGCCTTATTCTCTAGGTCTATTTCCTAGAGGGATCCCTTTTGCTCTTGTATGTCATAGATTCCATCCGATCAACCTGTGGCCCTGTAAGTAATGGAAAAACAACACACGCTTAGATGTCTGATAATTCCTCCCCAAATGAGGTTGTTAGTACTGAATATAACAAATGAAAGCAAATGCAGATTAGACTAATGCTATGGATGCAAATGAATGAAGTGATGCTATGCTAATGATATACTATAATAATGAATCTAATGTCTAAAACCCTAAGCTAAGCCTGTGGACCACTGTCCAAGATAACGGCCACTAAAGTTATTCTTGTCCTCTTTGCTCCAAAGCTATGGATCAAAGCTTGTATCCTGATGTTGAAATAATAGGTGCTATGCTCTTCAATCCGTCAGGGCTTCACCATACTCGTGATCTCCAAGGGAACTCTCCAAGTCTCGAAAGCTCTCCTCAATGACCAAGATCGACAAAATATGTACATGTCCTCTCTCGATAAAATAGGTCCCTCATGATGCTCTTAGGCTTGCACATTTTATAGTGTGAAACCCTAGGTCTATGTCCACACCCTAGGAATGAAATTTTCATGCATAGTGTAAGTTAGCATGAGAATATCCTTGTATTTTCTATGTTTGAAAGCCAGTTATATGAAATATAACTTCCAACTTGAGTCTCCTATGCGAACTGGTCGTTAGCATGAGAATATTTTATCCTTTTTTATGCTTGGAGGTCATTTAACTAAATTTTAAATGCAAACTCAAGTCTCCTATGTTAACTGGTCATGAAAAGGAATGCAAAGTTACCCCCACTCATCTTTATTGCATGCAAACTGCCACTTCCACCCGTGATTAGGCCTGTTTGTCGACAAAACTACTTTTAGGGTTTAGTCACTATCATCTACAACAACTAAGATCTGGCTACTATCATCTACAATGGATAAGGTATAGCTTCTCTAGGCTTGAGTGGCTAGGATTTGGCCACTCTTGGCTTGAGCAGGTAGGCTTGGATGGCTTGAAAAGGCCCCAAATGAGTGGTGAGAACCACTATTGATGTTTGAAAAGTCCAATATTATGTCATATGATCTTATGAATGTGTCTATGTGAGCAGCTCCCCTAAGCATGACATGATTTAGGTGCCTATAGATGCCCATTTCTGTGATGTGTTGTGTGGAAAACACAACATTGGGCAAAAAGGTAGACTAATCTGTTTGTAGGGTGTATGGTGATCAATGGTCTGATCAATGCCATATGGCCCAATCATGCAAGATGGTGTGCATCCCTTGAATCATTACCTCAATGTTTAGAGGACTTAGCTCAGTGGCTTGGGCATGTTAAATTGCACTCATTCCTCAAACTCAATCGGGTAGCTTCAACTACTACAAAAATTCCGATCGGTAGGAGAGCTACAATTGAAGATGTCATGTCTGCTTACATTCCCAAGAAACAAGGGAAAATTGTGATTGTTGTATACAATGATTCATAGGATGAACATGATTTTATTATGATCGAGTGATATTTTTTTTATTTCAATTATGATTATGTTGAAGTTTTGGACTACTTCCTCACACAATGGATTGGTGAAGAAATGATAATGAATGAAGCGACAAGTCGCTTGACCAATATGACTAATCTGGTTCCTTTTTAGCATTTGTTTCTTTTAACGAGAAATCCCACATCCAAGTGTGATTCCAATTGTTTATTCTAATCATCCATCCTTATCCCGAGGAGTGGTCTAGCTATCAATAGCCTTCTTAGGGAGTTAGGATGAGTTATTCTATTTATGTTTATATTGTATCACTTTGACTTAATGTTTTTGATATCATAGGGGAATTAGGATGATCCTTTCACACCCGTGGAATTGTCCGACCATATTGGTCTTCTTTAGGATTGAAGGGTGGCACATCGTAATTCTAAAATGAGTTGTTTTTGCCCCAAGTGGCCTTATGGTTATCTACTTATCTCACCAAAATACATGGAGTTTGAATTGTTGCAATCATCGAGTTGATAGAGTAGGTGACTGAATACGAGGCCTATCTGAGATTGTGCTTTTATGTGATATTTTTATTATTTTGAACATTTTGATGATCTTAAACCATCAAAGTGTGTATATTTGTTGTTTTTGTGTGATTTATCAAGGGGGAAACCTCTTATTTTGATCTGTGGATCTGGCCCTTTGTCAGGTCTAGTAGCCTTTGAGTTCTCACTTGTGGTCACTGTCACCTTGAGTGGCCACGAAGTTCAGACCGCTGATGTCAACAGCGGCAAAGGCATAATTAAGAATAATAAAATTTGCATTTCCTAGGGTTTGACCTTTCATTTTCATTGTTGAAGATTCACTTTTTAGAGCTCTAGTGTGATAGTGAAGGTTGCGACTTTGGAGTTTACTTGGCATCGAGTACATGGTTGCGTAGGGCAAGACATTAGCTAATGGAGGAGCTGGAGCTTCTCAGGTATTTCTCTTTTTCTAAACCCTAGCTCTCTTTTCCTTTATTTGGGTAAAATTGCACCTCACTAAGTAATTGGTAAAATGAACCTTACTAAACCTGTTGGTAACAAATCAAAACCCGTAGCTAGGTTTAGCTTACTTTCTGCTCTGGTGGGTTAGTCCCCAATTTTGATTTTGTTTTTTGGTTAGTGGCTTTAGCCTAGGGTTTTTGAATTTTTTTGTTATTCACCTATTGCTACCATTTTAAGCGTTCTTGAACTTAGCTTTTGACCTGATGCCTAAGTGGGAATTATCCTCTAATTTTTTTGTTTTCCATGTTCTTTTGAATTGTTAAAGTTATTTTGTAATATTTTGATTTTTGGTTCTTTTCTGGCCAAGGGTTCATAGGTTTGTTGTGTTGTCCGTTGGTCGTTGTCACTCAGAGTGGCCAGTTCTAAGCCACTGTCACTCAGAGCAGCTAGGTTTGAACCCCAACGGTCAAAAATTTAACCATTGGATCTTGGTCGCTACTGTCTCCAATGGCCAGTTTCAGGCCGTTGTAGGCGATAGTGGCTAAATCCCTTAGCCATTTTTTTGTATTTTTTGCTTTTTATTGAATTTTTGAGATAGCTTTTGATTTTTTTTTTGAATTTTTGATTTTTTTATTAGGTGCAATCTTGTCCCTTTTCTTAGACTTAGAATAGCCCATCCTCTTTTGCATCATTTTTATGTTTATTGTGAATTATGCCTTAGATGCATTATAGTTACGTTTCATATTTCTTTTGCTTTGCTTAGATCCTTACTTCTCGGGCTTAGGACCTGAAGCTCTTGCTTGACCTTCTTCCTCACTTGGAAAACATGGACTAGGCATGGCTCAAGGCTCATGGGCTCCAGTATGTTACCAGATTACCTCACCTCATCTCAGACCAGGATTACCTTACGGCTTTGGCCCATTGTTGGGACCCTCAAAAAAATACCTTCCACCTCTTGACTAGCGAGATGACCATTATGTTGGAGGATGTGTACAAGATATTTCAGATCCCTTTTGATGGGGTGGCTATTATTTCTTCACCCATTAATGATCAGGTGGTCATATTCACTCAGGTTTTTGAGAAGTATTCTGAGAATGCTCTCAAGGACACCAGGTTTGGGGGAGTGTCTATCATCCGCTGATACCAGGAGCAGGTTTTCACAGTGAGGCATGTAGTGCTACTGATGGTCATCAACAATATCCTCATCCTAGATTTCTTAGGCTTGAGGTTCCCTTGGAACCTCCCTACGATGGTTCAGGTTCTGATGGATAGCAAGGAGCCTATTATATATGCATGGGGCAGGTCTCTATTGGCTTAGTGTTATGACGAGTTGTACCACATCCATTGGAGGGGTAGCATCAGCATCACCTATAGTTGGCTTCTACAAGTCTAGGGATGAGAGCACATTAGAGTAGATCACCCTAAGGGGCTTCCTATTGAGATCATAGCTATGGATGGGAGGATGCAGTGCTATGGCATTAGGTGGGCCACAGAGAGTGAGGATCGCAAGAGCTGCACATTCATCGAGGAGCTAACTCGTTACACTGACACTTTCACGAGACTTTGATATGGAGATATCATATGTCACTCTTATCATGAGTGTCCTGCTTGGGATGACCTTGACAACTTTATTGCTAGGATGCGATGCAAGTGATGGATCATTGGTCGCAAGGTCAACATCTGGGAGCACTTCTTCTACTCTTGGGTTCTTTGTCAGTATGGGTTGCAGTAGGATGTGCTATTAGTACCATTTTTATATAGGTGCATCGGAGCAGAGAGAGACATCCCTCCCTGATAGGTTATAGATCTAGCTAATGAGGAGGATTCCCCAGTTGTTGACCTTGGAGTAGCTGGTGGAGTCACAGAGGCATTTGCATGGTGGTGGGGCAACCTAATGTGGTATGGTGAGGGCAATCTGGGTTGAGAGGATGATGGAGAAGATGGGGTAGACCCAACGAAGCATAGGGTCCATGCTAGGACTACGACGTGGGGCCAGCAGGTAGAGTAGGTGGCAGCGGAGGTGCAGGAGGCTCTTAAGGATGCAAAATAGGAGATGGATCCTGAGGAGAGATATTTTTCTCTTAGGGCACAGCTACATGAAGTAGAGGTCGAGCTCTAGTTGGCCAAGATATAGGTATAGCAGTGCGATGCCACCATAGCATAGAGGGATACTACTATAGCTCAGCTATCAAACCAAATACAGGCTTTGTAGGCCACTCTAGGAGGAGCTACCTAGATACAAGTTGTTTTTACCCCTCCTACTCTCAAGGATCCTTCAAGGGTAGCTATCGATACTAAGGTCCATTGTATACAAGGTTTGCTGGATGAGAGTGATGTATAGATTGTTGAGGATGCAACCTAGATTGTCACTCTCTCAAGGTAGATCATTAGGCTAGGTGTCATTCCTAGGGTGAGAGGAGCCACAGGTAGATCATATGTTATAAGGAGTTCTATAGAAAGGTAGTCTTTCATCTGGCCTGATCATGGGGCCCAGCCTCATATAGAGAGACCAGCAGGGTCTAGCTCGCACCATTCTCCCAGAGATTCGGCCATAGGGGGTGGTGTTGCAGGGGGTGCAGGCCCAGTATTTTATTGATGATACTATTGGTTTTGATTTATTTTTGAGGTCAGGCTGACCTATATGACTATCGTCCATGGGTATTTTTATACATTCATGGACTTGACACACAAACTTTTATGATATCTTTGCATTATGACTCATTACGTATATTGTTTATTGATCATGTTTTTGTTGTTATTTTGTTTTATGATGTGATGTGATGATGGCATTATGATGATTTTATGTATATGTTAGATGATAGATGATATTGTATATGCTTATATGGATGTGTAAATGCTTATATGATTTGATGATGTGATGTGATGTATTTTGATGATGAATGATGAATTCATGATTGTATGCAAATGGATATTGTCTATGTGTTTTATGATGTGCTTTATGATGATTTGAATTATGTTTGTGGATGCAATGTTTTTGTTAAATGCATGTTTAATTTTGCTTTAATTGTATGCATCTAATGTATGTGATGGAATGGTATAAATTAACATGTATGCTTCAATCACTTTGAAACATAAGGAATGCATATGACATTAACAATATTAATGGGTGATACCACAAAAAGAAAAAAAAATAATCATGAATTTAAATAATCACTCTTATCATAAGAATTGATTAAGTATTCATATATGAGATGTAATGGTGTGTAATGTATTTCCTTGATAAATTTCTATAAATTAAAATATATAAAGTAGTCAGTGGTTGTCTATATACTATTTCTAATATATATGCGGTATCTTTCCTACTATGTTGATACCCCCTAATTTATAGAATCTAATAAAGAAAATGATGGTGTGAATGATGTTATGATTTGTTGCTATTTAAGAATTTTTGGGGCTTTCTAGAAATTCAAACACTCTAGGTACCCTATCAACAGTTGTCTATTAACCACTCTAGACTTTTGAAAAGTAAGGCTTTTACCATGGACTTGGTTTTTCATGATCTCTATGTGTGCAAGTGATTGTATATTGTGAGATAGAAGTCAAGCATTTCCTCCGATGTCAGGCGGGATTCTTTTAGCCCATTGCTAATATTAGGGATCCTCAAGTTTCCATATCATCCTTATGTTGGACTTAGTTGGACTATACCACTAGGCAATATTGGGTTACCTAAGCTAGCTCATCCACATTCAAACATTGGTCTACACAAATGCATGAAGCAATTATAATAGACATATCATCATGCGTAAGGATTTCTCCTTCTAGTTTTGTACAATGCTGAGAATTCCAGGGATTCAAGCTTTATTCCCTTTTGGATTCTTTTTGGCTTTGGATATTTGCTCATATGTAGTGATGAAAATCACTGTTTATTTATTGATTTTTCTTTGAGAGAGGATTTTTTTTGTAGTGATGATAATCACTATTTATTTTGCTCATATGTAGTGATGAAAATCACTATTTATTTAATGATTTTTCTTTGAGCGAGGATTTTTTTTGTCTGATATTCTTATTGTATATCGTATTATTGCTTTGAAATATGGATTGTATGCTTGGCCTTTTGAATATGTACTTTGCTTTGGAATTTTGCTTATTTTTATTTAAGCAAGGGATTTGGATAGGTTAAAGCTTATCCTTTTGCCAATTCTCAGCACCTTTAAATTGGTTGCACAGGGGGATAAGCAAGGTAGATCCTTTTCGCTTAAGGTAACCTAGACAACTTTGCAGCTTTCATCTTTTCCTTGTACCAGCTAGGATTTTAGTGTTTCAATTAGTGACAAGATCTTGAATATCCAATGCATTATCACAGCTAAACCTTACCCTCTACTAATAAAATTTGTTTTCCTCAAAAGTTGATAAGATCACAAGGCGTGGTTGATTAACCGAAAAACCTTAGTATATTATGTATAGCAACAAATAATGGTTGTGTTGAAAAACACAATTACACACTAGTGTTGATGGAGGTATGGATTTGAATTATTTGTGCGACAAATTGTGGTATCATTTTTAAGGCTCTCATGACATATGCAATTATAGTTGATATGAAAATGCAATGCAATTATGTGGATGCGAGATGCGATATGCAATTGTTTTTTTGTTTTTTATTTTTATGTTGTTTTTGTACTTTTGTTTGATTTGACCAAAGGGCTTATTATGCCTTTGGGGCTTTTTGATTTTTGACCAAGTAGCATGAAGTATCCTTGGAGCTTTTTGATTGAAGTTGACCAAACAGTTTGAATACCCTTGGAGCTTTTTTATTTTATTTTGACCAAGCGGCTTGAATGCCCTTGGAGCCTTTGATTTGAAGTTGACCAAGTGTTTTGTATACCCTTGGCATCTTTTGAATTGATTTTGACCAAGTGGGATGAATTACCCTTGGAGCCTTTGATTGTATTTTGAACTTTTATGTTTTTATGATTTGTTTTTGCATTTTTGACTTATTTGAATGTTTTTGTGTTTTATGACATATTTGAATATTTTATTTTATGTGTAAAATACCTTTAAGTGAATGATATCGAGAGGTTCAGGCTCCTCAACACCCTCTAATGATATAAGGTGATATGCTCCAGGCCCAACCCTCTGTGAAATCATGTATGGGCCTATCTAGTTTATCGTGAACTTATCTCACAAATACGGAGGCAGATTCGAATTCTGCTAGTTTTCTTTGAGCACTAGATCTCCAACCTTGAAGTCCCTTAGGTGGACTTTACTATTGTAAGCTCACATAAGGCGATCCTAGTAAATGTGAAGATGCTCTAAAGTATTAACTTGACGTTCATCAAGAAGCATCAACTGATCAAGGTGGCCTTACCGCACAGCATCATCATCTATGAAGTCCTTTAATGCTATGCGCAAAGTCAAAATTTCCAACTCTAGTGGCATGATGGACTCAATGCCATATACTAGTGAAAATGGTGTTGCCCTAGTGGGTGTCCGTATACTAGTCTTATATGCCCATAGTGCAAGAGGTAACTGCATGTGCCAATCCTTGTGATTGTCTTACACCATCTTCCTCAAAATGGAGACTATTGTTTTTTTTTAGGCTTCTACTTGCCCGTTTTCTTGCGGATAATAAGGTATTGAAAAACTATGTTTAATATGGTATTTTTTCATTAAATACCACATATTTTTGTTCTTTAAGGATGGCCCATTATCCGATATTATCTTAGAAGGGACCCCAAAATGACTTATGATATTGTGGAGTATAAACTCCACAATCCTTGGTCTAGTTTTTGATGTTAAGGGGATCACTTCTACCCATTTAGTGAAGTATTATATGGCTATTATGATGAATGTGTGTCAGCTTGAGGATGGGGGTGATATCTTCCCAATCAAGTCTAGTCCTCACTACGAGAATGGCCATTTTTTTCTATATGGGTTGCAAGGCTTGCGATGGCAAGTGCGTTAGATTTACATGATGCTAGCACTTACTACATTTATTGACATACTCATAGCAGTCCCTTTCCATGGTGGGACAATAGTAACCCATTCTTAAGATGAGCTTAATGATGCATGCCACTAAAATTCCCTCCATATGTGTCATCGTGAGCTTACAAAATTGCCCAGGATGCTTCCTAGGGCTCAAGACAATAGAGTAATACTCCATCATATCCTCATATGTAGAGGATTTCTCCTAGCAAGATGTATCTTGTTGCTCTTTGTTTGAACATTCACCTTTTAGTATGTGACAAATATTGAGGTACTATTCCAAGCTTCAGGAAGTCTCACAGTTGGGAAATCCAATCCTGATAAGCCACGACTTCTATAGAAAATATTACTTACTTTTCTTGTATTTTTGAGCTGGTGAACATGGATTGAGGAACAAGTCTATGGTGTATGGTTGCATCACACTCCACCTATCCTTGGGAGATCAAGGACCCCCAAGGTGCCATTTGCAAGAAATTTATGGCTATGAAGGACCAATCTTGATCTGTCTCGATGTTGATCATGTTGACTGATTCTTTATTATCAAGAGCTTCACGACGTATTGCTGAGTGCAAAAGCACCTTCACATGAATAGTTGTAAAATCAACAGATGGATTCTGAGGGATCAAGGATCCCAAAGAGGCCATGGTGTCTGCAAATATATTTTACATACGAGGGATCACCTCGATGTCATACCATACTAGTTAGGCTAGGTATGTGTCAACAAGTTCCTTGTAAGTCTTCAGGAGTGGGCACCTGTATTGGAATAATCCTCTGACCTCATTTACTATGAGCAAGGAGTCACCAAAGATATTCAATATTTTAATGCCCATTGCTATGGATTTTTGGAGTCCCAAGATCAATGCTTCATATTCTATATTGTTTTTTATGCATGGGAAGTCTAGTTTGAATGATAAGGGCAATGGAGCGCCCTGTGGTGTGATAAAGACAATCCTTGCTCTGCCCCCTTGTTCACACTTTGAACCATCAAAGAACAATGACATGTCTCTTTCCTTCTTAGGTTCTTCGAGTTTTGGCGGATCTGATAATGCAAAGACCACATCATCAAGAAATTCTATAGTGAGAAGCTTGTTATCCTAAAGAGGCACCTCTACTAATTGATCTGCTATGACTTGTCCCTTGATGGAATTTTGTATTATGAACTCTATATCAAATTCGGTCAATAGCATGATCCACTTTACAATATGTGTATTGTGACATGTCTTTCTCATCATGTACTGCAAAGAATTTTATTTTGATATGACGTAGGTCGTATGGCTCAACATGTAGTGTCACAAATTTTGAGTTGCAAAGACCACTGCTAAACACAACTTTTTGATATATGCATATCCTAGCTCATAGCTCACCAAGGTGCGACTAATGTAATATATAACTTGCTCTTTGTCTTGTGCATTATTTTGGGTTAACATGGTGCCCAATGCAAAATCAATAGCCAATATATATAGTAAAAATGGTATGTCTGGCCTTGGTGGAGCCAATACTGGTGGTGTTTCTAGATAAGTTTTGATCTCTACAAATGCTTGATGGCATTCTTTATCCCAATTAAAGGGGACCTCCTTGCATAGCAACCAATTCATGGGTTGACATTTATCTCATAATTGCACGATGAATATTTTGATGGATGCTATCTTGACTTGTAGGCTCCGTAACTCCCTAATGTTGGTAGGGGCGGAAATTTCTAGTATAACCTTTACCTTTGCAGGATCGACTTCAATGCCTCTCTTGGATACAATGAACCCCAAAAGCTAGCCAGAAGTTACACCAAATATGCACTTCTTAGGATTCAATCGAACATTGTGTTCTATGAGGTGATCGAAGACTTGTCTAAGGAATTCGACGTGCTCTTGCCACAACAGGGACTTAGCTAGTAAGTCATCCATGTAATCCTCTAATATCTTATGCATATAGTCATGGAATATGTATGTCATGGCCTGCTGATATGTGGCACCAACATTTTTGAGATTGAATGGCATCACTTTGTAATAGAATATTCCCCATGGAGTAATGAAAGTAGTTTTATGTTGATCTTCAAGCTTAATCTAGATCTAGTTGTATCCGAAAAAACCATCCATTAGGGAGAGCATCTCATGACCTGTGGTTGTATCTACAAGAGCATCTATGTTTGGCAATGGGAATGAATCCTTTGGTTTTTCCCTATTTAAATCTCTAAAATTTGTGCAAATATGGACTCTTCCATCGATTTTCCCCATGGGTACCATGTTTGACACCCACTTAGGTTAGTCGATAGGAACTATGAATACTGCATCCAGTAGTTTTTGTAATTCGTTCTTCAACATCAAAGTGATGGTTGGATGTATTTTCCTCAGTTTTTGCTTGACTAGCTTCTTCATGGGATCCAATGAAAGGTTGTGAATGACTAACTTTGGATCTATCCCTGGCATGTCTTTGTAAGTCCAAGCAAAAATATTTGGCCTCTATTTGAGGAGAGGAATTAGGATGACTTGTTCCTCTGGAGATAGAATTTCTCTGAACTTAACTTTTCTTGGTTGGGTAGGATCATCGCTGATGTACACATTGGAAGTTGCTTCTATAGCCATATGTGACCCATCCTCTAACTGATGAGGCATGGGTATCAAATGAATTTCATCGATAGGATTCATAGAACCTACTGACTCAGGGTCCAAACCAACATGGGAGATGTCATACGCATACCCTAATGCAAAATGGAACAATTGTAACATCTCTTCATTGGGGAAGAGGTCTTCAGGCTCTATGGGTGAATTAGTGTGATCCCAACCAATAGCCTCTACATCAAGATGCAATGATTTGGTAGGATATACCAGATTGTGAAGTGGAGTGGTAAAATCAATGGAGATCATGTTGATGGATGGAATGAAGTCTCTAGGACCACATGAGTGTAATCTTATCTCAGGGGTTTCTCTTCCATACTCGCGATGAGATTCTACAGGAATGGGAATTTCTAGATCTGGCCCATGAGCAGGGCGTACAATAGGATCATTGGGCTCTAATCGCTATCTAAATATATGTGGAGGGGGATTAACCATATGATGAATGGTAGCTAGGTCAATAGGTCTCTCCAAAAATTGTATATGGGGGTCTATGGCACGGAGTGCTGCCTCTCTCTCTACTAGCTCATTGACTTGTCATAAGTGGTGAGGTCCAAGATAAGCCATCTCAATCTCATCCTCAAAGTCATCATCACTTATCCAGAAACCGTTAGCATTGGTATGCAGCTCTAATATGAGGGGCTCATGTCTTGGACCTAAGTAGGCCATCTCTGTTTCATCTTCATATTCTTTGTCACCTATGAAGAATCCATTTGCATTTGTCTCTTGCCCCAAAATCAGGGGTTGATGGCTTAGGCATAAGTAGGCTCTTTCTGTTGAGTCTTCTGATTCTTAGTAACTTTCATTTGGTGCATACCCATTCTCCTCATGGATGTACCATGTGAATATTTGTAAATAGTGAGGCCCCTGATAGGCTAAGCCAAGTTGTGCCTCATCATCACTTACTTCATATCCATTCTCCTCATCCCACGAGTTGTACCCTATCAAGGTGGAATCAATTGAGATGTTTAGATGATAAATTTTTGGTGGCGGTATGTTTACCATGGACACTTGTTTGTTGCTCAAATTTCTTGTTTGTAGGGGCTGATAAGGAATGAAATCAATGTCTACTCCTAACCCTAAGCTTAATCTATCCAATGCCGCTATAAGAGAGTCGTCTCAACCTATGATATAATAGCCTAAGCCAAATCTGTCAGAGGGAAGCTGATATTGTGGCTTGTATGGCCACCTGCACCCCTACTCATATATACCAAGTCCATATCCATGCCAATGGAAATGCTCAAAGTATCTTAGAGCAAACTTGGGGTTAGAGAGGTAACACCCATGTGGTAGTGAAACAGAGTTTTCCTATGATAGTATAGATGGTTCACCTTCAGAGCACTGTACCTCGTAATCATTTTGCATTAGCAAATATGTCTTCAGAAAGAAGAGTGGCACACATTTATATTTTTTGCTTTGAACACATGTCCATCAATGGTTGCACAAATGTCCTTGCCATCAGATCCACCTTACTAGCTTTTAGTTTTTCTATTTTTCCTGCAGACTCTCACGTGCATGTTTATTAGCATAAAAAATTGGTGGCATACGGTTGGTCACGTCCTCTGTGATTTTGGTATTTCCCAAATGGGTGCAAAAACAAACCATATGCTGACTGACACATGTTCCTTTATCGTATGTTGTCAAAAGAATTTTTACTTGATTGTATTTTTTTCCTTCCTTGGATGCCACGTGGAGATATTACATTGAATTTTCTTTTCGAAGATTATAATTTATTGTAAAAACAAAACATCATTCTGAATATTATGACTTCATTCCGAAGATTATGACTTAATTCTGAAGACGAGTTTTCATTCCGAAGATCATGCTTCTTTACGATGTAAAATCCTCATTCCGAAGACAAATCCTCTTTCCGAAGATAAATCTTCATTTCGAAGACAAATCCTGCTGCATTCTAAAGACAAATCCTGCTTCATTCCGAAGACAAATCCTGCTTCATTTCGAAGACAAAGCTTCATTTCGAAGACAAATCCTGCTTCATTCCAAAGACAAAGCTTCATTTCGAAGATAAATTGTCATTCCGAAGACAAAGCTTCATTCTAAAGACAAATTGTCATTTCAAAGATAAAGTGCAACAATCTTCTATCATTTCGAAGACAATTTCAATCCGAAGACAACATAGCAATTAGTCTGAAGAAGATAGCAAGCACTGTTTTTGGCATTCTTGTTCTGAAGATTAGGCAAAAATCAATATTCCCATTCTCAAAACATGTTTAAGTGATGAGGATTGATGTTAGATCTTTCATATGACCCCTCTAGTAGTTCCTAGCTAGGTTTGCATAGTTTATTTCTAGCAAATTAATATTGTAAGTGAGTCTCCTTCTCACATGCACTTGTGGGCACTAGTTGTCTTCTAGTTGTCATTTAGAGTGTTAGTTAGTAAGTGTGAACTCAAAGTAGGAAGTGTGTACTTCAAGATAGCTAAAATGGATCTTCTAGTTAGCAATATTCCTTTCTCTTAACTTAGAAGTTTACGTGCATTCTCCTTTGCACCTTTGTAGCTTTTGGTTAAGCATATTGGATCAAATCCATGATTTCATGGGTTGGTTATGTATTTTGGGCCATTAGTGCCTATATATTGAATTGTAAATAATAGAACACTTAGTTGGATTTTCAATCCTTTTCATTGGTATCAGAGCCTAGTTCATGTTTGCACTAGGGCTTGTGAGGTGAGAGGATAGGAGATAGTTTTATTATGAGAAATATTTTCTCATTGAGGACTCGGTTTAAGCCCAAAGGGAGCTTGAAAACCATTCGGAGAAGGAAGTTCCTTCGCCGACAAACCCCTCGTTCCAACTTTTTGCTTATGCTCAAGAGGTATAGGAAAAGTTTGCCCCAGAGTTCTTCATATACTGATCCTTGGAAGGGATTGGATCGTAGCTACGGTCCAATTAGGATTAGGGAGCCATTTGACCCTGCTGCCCCCCCCATTTTTGAGTACTGAAGAGCTCCAGGAGGTCATCAAAGCTAGGTCGTGTGTCGACTTAGATCTGGGTGCCTTTCAAACGCTGGTCGTGTGTCGACCGGATCTTGAAAGGAGAGCTACTGGTGGGAGCAAGTTGCTCGCATTTTTTCAATTTAAGCTTTTAAAATTTTAAAATTAACCCCCTGGTTAATTTTTAAATTTTTTAATTATTGTATAGAAAAGCTTTTATTTTAAGTTAATATATTATTTGTTAATATATTAATTCTTTTATTGCTGCATTGTAAAAAAAAAAAAAAATATATTTTTTACATAGCAACAACCCTTGCAACGAGTTCGGCTGCATTCGACCGCATTCGGCAGCCTACGACAGCATTCGGCACTGCTGCCGGGCTTGCCGTAGCCGATCGGCCGATCATCGTCGGGCAGCAGCCGACGGCAATCGCTGTCCGCTGGACAATGATCGCGGCATCGCCTGACGTGTTGTCAGGGCGACAACAGATCTCATGTCACCGACAAAGCACGAGCGCTAGTCGCCATGGCCGTCCATCGTTCGCTGATAACGTGGCACGAGGCCGAGCCGACGGGAGCTAGCGCCGACCGTCAACCCGTCGACCGACATTTTTTAGGCTGCGGCCTCGATGTAGAGAGCCCAGCCGCTACGACTGCCGACAACATTGTCGAGCGTCGCGAGCTTGGCCGCCTACGACGCAGCGCACGACAAGTGAGTCGCACGACTCGCTGTCCGTAGTGTCGAGCCGGCAACATCTGTCAGACGTCTGTCGGGCCTGCGGCTGGCAGTGCCTAGGGTCAGCCGCAGTTCAGCTACGGGCTTGGAGCCCGAATTTTTTTTTAATTTTTTGTGCACAAAATTTTTATTTGCACAGGAGTTTGTGCATGGCAAAGGTGCACAAAAATAAAGTGCACAGAATTTGGTGCCATTAAAATTAGAAATTTTGCATGATTTTACCACTGAAATTTTTTGCACTTAACTAGATTTTGTTGTTGGATTATCTGCTCGGGAAGCGTGCAACAGGAGTTTTGCCTCGGGAAGTGTGCCACAGTGGTAGCAGAATTTCATGCACTGAAATTAAGTGGGAGTGCATTGTAAGTCATTTGGAAGGGTAAATTATTGTAATTTTTAATTTTTTTTACTATTTAAGGTAGCATGTTAAATTTGGTGTTTATTAATTTAATTTTTTAATAGCTTGATTAAAATTCATTAATCTTTGATTAAATGAAATTTAATTTTTAATTAAGTTATTTTTAAATTAATAAATGTTAAATTGCACCTTAGATTAGTTTAAAATTTCAAAATTTTCAGCCTTAGGAGTAAAATTTTCAAATTTTGAAGCACTCCATTGTAACAAGGAAAAAGTTCCATTTTCTTTCCTTGATTAGTGCTTTCTCATTTTTACTCCTGGCTTATACCCGGAACACATGGCTTCTGACTTGGCTGCCCAAGTGGCAGAATTGGCCCATGTTGTAAACACTTTGGCAGATAAGGCTAATGACACTACCATGGCAGAAGTCCTTGGCAATCTTGCCATGAAGGTAAATGACATTTCTTTGCATAATGCTTCAACTTCTGCTCATGATTCTCGTCTGAGAGTTCGTTGTGAAGTTCCATTGTATGATGGATCCAGGAACCCTGATGTCTTGAATAGTTGGATTCTTGACATGAGTTCTTGGTTTTCTTTCTCTCAACTTTCAGAAGATGATATAGTGCCTTATGCTAAGCTAAAACTTTCTGGCTTAGCCAAAGTACTTGTTGAACGAAAAAGAGGACACGATGTACTCACTACATGGGATGAGCTTGTACAATGTCTTAAGACCAATTTCTATCCTTCAAATTATTCTAGGGAATTGGTTATTAAATGGTTTCATTTTCGACAAGGTACTAATATGTCTGTACAAGAATATATTTTCCAATTTAACAGGTTCAGAATACTTGTGAATGTGGAGGATGATGTTCCAGGTTTGATTCTCAAATTTCAAAGTGGCTTGTTGGAGCATTTGTACAGGGAACTAATGTTTGTTTCTATGGAAACGTTGGATTCAATTTTCAACCAGGCACAGCTTGCGGAGGACAAGTTTAAGGCGCAATCGCAGGCATTCCGCACACCTGTTACTCAAGTGGTTGCAAACTCATCAAAAGGGAATAATTCTTTCTCACAAAAGAAGAATTTTGCTCAAAAGAAGAATGTGTCTTCTCCATCTCCTTCTTCTCCTTCCCCTTCCGCTTCTACTCCTTCTTCTTCTTCTTCTAAATCTTCTTCTTCTTCTTCTAAGAAATTTTGCAATTATTGTAAGAAGAAAGGGCATGAGAAAGCTGATTGCTTTAAGCTCAAAAAGAAGAGTTTAGTAATTACTACTCAAGAGGAGGATGCTTCCAAGGGTCCCCTTGAGTCTGTAGGAGAGAGTAGAGTATATACGGAATTACGAGGTAAGCTTAATGAAGTTACCTTAGTAAATGTAAGTTCTTCAGAAGGGGCTCGTGATGCTTTGTTCATCACTCGAGCCCACTTGCTTCATAATTTTGCAACTGATTGTATAGTGGATAATGGCTCGCAGAAAAATCTAATTGCGAGGTCCATTGTCGAGCGTTTGAAGTTACCTATGGAGCCTCATCCTCAACCTTATTCTTTGGGTTGGAAGGATAGTGGAAGAGGCTCAGTAAATCACCCACACTTGCACTTTAAAATTTGCACTTGGCCCACATTTCATAGATCAAGTCACTTGTGATGTGACTCCTATGGATTGTTGTGGGATTTTGCTTGGACAACCTTTTCAGTATGATAGGAGAGCTGTTTATGATGCTTTCAAAAGAACCTACACACTTCAAAAATATGGTAAGGTCTTTCTCATTAAAAGCACCAACACTCCTAATATCATTCTAAGTTCCAAGCAAACGAAAAGAGTAATTAAGAAAGGTGGTGATGTTGCTCTAATTTTCATTCGCTCTCAAAACACTTCTACATCTACATCCATTACAAAGCAACACTCTTCAATGGATAAAATATTGCAAAGTTATTCACACATATTTCAGGAGCCAAAGTCTCTTCCTCCAATTCGCACAATTAATCACAAACATTGAAATAATTCCTGGTTCTTCTCTTCCTAATGCTCCCATGTATAGACAATCTATTTTGCAAAATGAAGAAATAAAAAGGCAAATAGAAGATTTGTTGTCTAAGGGTTTCATTAAGGAAAGTACTGCTTGTGCCTCACCTATTTTGTTAGTTCTTAAAAAAGATGGCACTTGGAGATTATGCATTGATTTTCATGCTTTGAACAGAATTTCTGTGAAGAATAGATATCCCTTACCCCGCATTGATGATTTATTAGATCAGCTTCAAGGAGCTAAGTTCTTTTCAAAAATAGATCTCAAAAGTGGATATCATCAAGTGCGTATCCAAGCTGAGGATACATGGAAGACAACTTTCAAGACGAAGATGGGCCTCTTTGAATGGTTGGTCATGCCCTTCGGTCTTACTAATGCTCCCGCAACCTTCATGAGGTTGATGAATGATGTATTTCGTGAAGTCCTTGACAAATTTGTCATAATATATCTTGATGATATATTGATTTTCTCAAAAACTTGGGAGGAACACCTTAGGCATATCCAACAAACCCTTGATCTTCTTGCGAAGAATCAATTATATGCCAATTCTTCCAAGTGTTCTTTTGGCAATACTTCAGTTTCTTACCTTGGCTATGTGATTAGTGAGAGTGGAATTCAGGTAGATCCCATAAAAGTTGATGTTTTACTTAAGTGGTCCCCTCCTACAACTCTCACTGAGTTAAGGAGTTTCCTAGGACTTGCGAATTTTTATCGCAAGTTCATTCCTCAATATTCCACCCTTGCAGCTCCATTGCATTATCTCACTAAGTCCAAAACTCCATTTCATTGGGAGAAAAGCCAAGAAGTTGCCTTTGAGAAACTCAAAAAGAAACTTTGTACAACACCTGTGTTAACTTTACCCGACCTCTCTCAACCTTTTGAGATTGAAACAGATGCCTCTAAAGTTGCCTTAGGAGCTGTGCTCAAACAGAATGGTCATCCAGCTGCTTATCATTCAGAAACTTTTTCTGCTGCTAAGTTGAACTATTCTACATATGACAAGGATTTGTATGCTTTAGTTCAAGATATTAAGTATTGGAGACACTACCTTTTGGGAAAAGATACAGTAGTACACACTGATCATATGCCTCTCAAGTTTTTACAATCTCAAAGTAAAATTGAAGAATCAAGACATATGAAGTGGGCCTCTTACCTCCAACAATTTCACTTGGTGATCAAGTACAAAAAGGGGAAGAGTAATACCGTTGCTGATTGTTTGAGTAGGCCTCCAGCCGCTCTTGCCTTAACAGTTATGTCCACTTCGCACTTGGGATTTCAGACTTGGCCTAATCAGTATTCTCAGGATCCTGATTTTGGAAAAATATTTGAGCAAGTGAGTAAGCCTTCTTCTTCCAATTTGCGTCCTTTCCAAGATTTCTACATCAAAGAAGGACTTCTTTACAAATTGGACAAGGTTTGTGTTCCTTGTGAGCCTAGAGTGTCACTTCTTAAGGAAGCTCATTCTACACTTTATGGTGGTCACTTTGGGAAGCATAAAACACTTCATCATTTGCAACGATTTTTCTATTGGCCTAAAATGCAGAGGGATGTGTTGAGATTTCTCAAACAGTGTGCAATTTGTTGTCGCTCAAAACCAGCTAATAGGAAGTTTGGCTTAGGCATGCCTTTGCCCATTCCTTCCCGTCCTTGGGAAAGCATTTCCATGGATTTGGTTAGTGGTTTTCCTATGACAATGCGCCAACATGATTGTGTGTTCGTGGTGGTTGACAGATTCAGCAAAATGGCTAAGTTTATTCCATGCCGCAAGACAAGTTCTACATCGGACTTAGCTCAATTTTTCTTTGACAAGCATTTGGCGTTCCTTTGGTCTACCTACCAAGCATTATCTCGGATCGTGATTCACGCTTTGTGGGTCACTTTTGGCATTCTTTGTGGAAGATTTTGGGAGTTTCCCTTAACTTTTCTATCGCCTATCATCCGCAGTCCGATGGGCAGACTGAAGTGGTAAACCGTACACTTGTGCAAAGTTTGCGAATCTATCATCACGCTTCACCAGCAAAGTGGGACTTGAGTCTCACTCATATTGAACATGCCTATAATAGGGCCCTACATTCTTCTACAGGTCATTCACCCTTTGAAGTTTGTATGGGATTTCAGCCCTTGGCACCTTATGAGTTACCTTTGTCTTTGCCTTCTCCTGTCACTTCACATCTTCGGAAGGAGCAAGACAAGGCACACTCATTTGTTCAACACTTGCACAATCTTCAATCAAAGGTGGTTGAGATTTTGCAAAAGACACAGCAGCAGCAGAAAAAGGCCATGGATCGACATCGAATTCCTCATCCATTTCAGGTTGGTGATAAAGTTTGGTTGCATCTTGACAAGCGGCGTTTCACTGATAAGACTCATAGCAAAATCAAACCAATTCGCTATGGGCCTTATACTATTCTTCAGCAGGTGTCCGAGAATGCTTTTCGCCTTGATCTTCCCGCACACTTGGGAATTCATGACGTCGTCAATGTAGATCTCTTGAAGTTGTACTTTGACTCTACATTGGAGACTCGCACCAGCCTATCGGTCATCCCGTGGACGTGGTTCCCGAAGCTCGCTTACCATTGGATGCAGATCAGATCTATGACACGAAGACTCGACAGACTCGCCAGGGGTCTACCACCTCATATCTTGTGGCTCGACGAGGACAACTGCCGCATCAGGCTCGTTGGATTTCTTTTCATCAGATGTCCCGTGACTTTCCTATTCTTCTGAAAGCATTGGAGTCCAATGCTTCTATTGTGGGGAGGCATGATGAGGATTGATGTTAGATCTTTCATATGACCCCTCTAGTAGTTCCTAGCTAGGTTTGCATAGTTTATTTCTAGCAAATTAATATTGTAAGTGAGTCTCCTTCTCACATGCACTTGTGGGCACTAGTTATCTTCTAGTTGTCATTTAGAGTGTTAGTTAGTAAGTGTGAACTCAAAGTAGGAAGTGTGTACTTCAAGATAGCTAAAATGGATCTTCTAGTTAGCAATATTCCTTTCTCTTAACTTAGAAGTTTACGTGCATTCTCCTTTGCACCTTTGTAGCTTTTGGTTAAGCATATTGGATCAAATCCATGATTTCATGGGTTGGTTATGTATTTTGGGCCATTAGTGCCTATATATTGAATTGTAAATAATAGAACACTTAGTTGGATTTTCAATCCTTTTCATTAAGTATGCCAACCTGTTATGGATATCTTTTATGCTAATGGTTAATTGTTATATACTATATACCAATCATTTACAATGAAGAAATGTAAGAAATATATACCTGATTAAAACAAGTTAATGCAAGTTTTTGAAATATGACTACTTTCGTTGATGTTCTACTGAGAATTTTTGCAACATTTCAAAACAAGTGCAGTTGGTGAATTTGTACAATGATGGTTCAGAAATTTTCAAGGTTATGCATGCCAAAAAACTGGTTTTCATGCATACCAACCCAATAGTGCCTTGAAAAAGGTTTTCACTGCTGAGTTATTCATTTTTATCTCTTTTTTCTTTTTTTTTTTCTTTTACCTCTCATTTTCTCTCTTTTTTTCTTGATTCTGACTATGCCCATGAAGGAATTTCATGATTTCCTTGAAATCATGCCCATGAAGGAATTCATAATCAGAATTTATTCATCTTTTTGTTTTCTATTTTTCTGATTTTTTTGTATTTTTCTGTCTTTTCTTGAAATCCATGATCATGTTGATTGTTTTGAAGTGGAAGAGGAAATTTCTTCCACCTGTTGTGTATCCAAACTATCAAGCTGCTGCAAGAATTCCTCTTTAGTCAGAGGTGTATGGTATACCCTGAGGCAATGTCCATTCACTACCAACTTTCTCTGTGACCCATCAATAGGAGATAAACGGACTGCTCCATTGTCAAATACCTCCTCAATCCGGTAAGGTCCAAGCCATCTAGTTCTCAGCTTTCCAGGGAAGTCTTCATAGCGAGAATCAAACAGTAAAGCCCAATCTCCTTGTTGAAGTTTCCTCTGTTGAATGTGACTGTCATGCCACAATTTCCTCTACTCCTGAATTACTTCAGTTTGGTGTAGAGCATCCAACCTAAGTTCATCCAATGCATTCAACTGTAGAATCCTATCTGTCTGTGCCTGTGACAATTCAATTCCAATTTCCAATGTTGTGCGTAGTGTTAGTAGCTCAAATTCAATAGGTAAGAGGGGCTTTTTACCAAAGACTAGTTCATAAGGTGTGAATCCAGTAGTGGATTTCCAAGTAGTATTGTAAGCCCATACTACTTCAGGTAATTTATCTAGCCAGTTCTTCCTATGAAAAGCTACTATTTTTGTTAAAATTCATTCTAGTTCCCTGTTTGTTACCTCAACCTGGCCATTTGCTTGTGGGTGATAAGGTGATGATTTTCTATGTTTGATTTCATATAATTTTGTAAATGCCTCAATGACTTTAGATGCAAATTGGGGTCCTTGGTCTGTGGTGATAGACCGGGAGCTCCAAATCTCTAAAAAATTTGAGTATACAAGAAATCAATGACCTTCTCTTCATGAGCATGTTTGAAAGCACGCACCTCTACCCACTTTGTCAAGTAATCGGTGCATACTAGAATATGCACCTTTCCTTGAGAAGGTGGATCAATAGGTCCTACAAAATCAAGCCCCCACCTCTCAAATGGCTCTAAAACCAATTGAGGCTGCAGTGGCATTTCATTTGTATGAGTGGGTTTCCCCATTCTTTGGCATGCATCACAATGCCCGATGTACTTTTTCACATCCTTGTGAAGAGATGGCCAATAATATCCTGTCCCTAAGATTTTCCTAATTGTGCTTTTTATAGAGTAGTGTCCACCCGAGGGTTCATCATGACAAGCCCTAAGGATATCATACACCTCATCCTTTCGGATGCACCTACGTAACACATGGTCAGGACTGCACTTAAAAAGTATACCCTTGATCCATTCAAAAGAAGAACTCTGTTTGATCAATTGTTTTTTTTGTTTTGAAGTGAAATGTGGAGGAACTTTCCCTGTGACCAAGTAATTGGCTATATCTACAAACCAAGGTGATTGGACTGATATAGAAAATAATTTTTCATCAAGAAAGGTGTCTTCAACTAATTCCCCTTCATCTGTGTTCTGTAATCTGGACAAGAAATCTGCTACAACATTAGCTTTTCCTGGTTTGTTGATTATAGTGATATCAAATTCTTGTAGCAATAGTAACCAACGAATAATTCTTGCACTTACCATAGGCTTATTCATCAAATATTTAATGGTTGTGTGATCTGTGTGAATAAATATTTGATAACTTGTGATGTAATGCCTAAATTTGTTGATGGCATAAATTACCGCCAAGAATTCTTTCTTAGTTGTGGTATAATTTTTCTCAGCTCCTGTCAAATTCTTGCTAATGTAGTAGATGGCATAGTGTTCACCATTGTCAATTTGTCCTAATGCTGCTCCAATTGCAGTATTGGAAGCATCAGCCTGTATGTGAAATGGTAATGTCCAATTAGGGCCTCTTAACATAGGTGGAGTTACTAATTTTTCTTTCAGAGCTTCAAATGATTCCTGACATCTTGTAGTCCAGGAAAATTCAGAATCTTTAGTCAATAGGGCAAACATGGGATTGGCTATTGTGCTAAAGCTGGGAATAAACCTACGATAAAAACCAATATGTCCTAGGAAGCTTCTGACATCAATTTGAGTTTTAGGAGGAAGGAGGTTCTTGATAATTTCCACCTTCTTTGGATCAACCTGGATCCCTTGAAGAGAGATGTGATGACCAAGAACTATTCCTTCCTTCATCATCATAAAACATTTTTCTGGGTTCAAGGATAACTGGTATGTTTCACAGCGAGTTAAAACTTTGTCAAGATTTTCTAATGTAAAGTCAAAAGTCTGTCCACATACTGTGAAATCATCCATGTATATTTCAACATTGTTGGTAGTCAGATCAGAAAAAATTGCTAAAACTGCTCGCTGAAATGTTGTTGGGGCATTACACAAACCAAAAGGTAAAACCCTATAGGCAAATGTTCCCCATGGATAGGTAAAGGTTGTTTTCTCTTGATCTTCAGGTGCAATCTGAATTTGATTATATCCACTAAATCCATCAAGAAAACAAAAGTATCTTTTTCCAGCAAGGGTATCTAACACCCGATCTATGAAAGGTAATGGAAAATGGTCTTTGTATGTCACTTTATTCAGCTCTCTATAGTCTACACATACTCTCATTTTTCCATTTTTCTTAGGAACTATAACCAATGGAGAGACCCACTGGCTATCAGAAATTGGGTAAATGAATCCTACCTCTAGAAGTTTTTCAATTTCTTCCTTTACAATATCCCTTAGGGCAGGATTCAGTCTTCTCTGGGGTTGTCTTACTGGCTTGACTTCTTCAGTATAAATTCTGTGGGTACATATATCAGGGTGAACTCCTGACATATCTTTATAGTCCCAAGCAAAAGCATGAACATGCTTTTGCAAGACAACTATCAATTTGTCTTCCTCTTCCCTAGTAAGCCAGCTGTAAATGTTCAAAAAATTTCCTGGCTGGACTTCTATTTGTTTTGTATTTGGAAGGACTGAACTCACTTCTTCATACTTGGTGGTTAGGGAGTTAAGAGGACACTGCTGAGATGGGAGGAAATAAGAAGTTTCTGTTTCATTATTTTTTGATGGAAGCATATCCTGTATGGAACAGTGAGAAGGAAAAATCAAGTGATGGTGCCACCCATGTGGTAGTGAAACAGAGTTTTCCTATGATAGTACAGATGGTTCACCTTCAGAGTTTTGGTTCTCCTCATTCCTTAACAATTGTTGGATATTTACTGCTTCCTCTTCTAACCCTTGTTCATGCAGAACATTCATTAGGATAGTTTCATTTTCTGAGTTTTTTGTGTCATGGAGGTCTTCTGTGTGTTCCCTTACTACCAAGGTGGCTAGTGTGGAAATAACCTCCTTTGATTCTTCATCTGAATCAGGAAACCATAACTGACCTAAAAAATTGTTGGAGGGTCTTGCAGGAGGATACAGAGAGATCTGTTTTAGATCAATACCATTTGAAATAGTCATTTTTCCAGATCTGTAGTCTATGAAGGTTGTTGTAGTTGCAAGCCAAGGTCTTCCCAAAATGATGGGATATCCATGTGTTGAATTTCTTGGTTGTAAAACCAAAAAATCTGTAGGGAATTCCCAAGAAGAAACTTCTATAGGAACATCTTCAATGATACCTTCAGGTTTTGCAACTGACCTATCAACCATTTCTAAAACTCTAAATGTGGGGCTGAGATGTTTGAGCTGTAATTGTTTCATTATATCCTTGGTCATGACATTTATTGCAGCTCCTAGATCTACTAAGACATTTGATATTGGTACTCGAACCTATAGTAACTATGATAATCTGGACTTCCTGGGTCACTATACTTTGGAGGTACTAGTTTTCCAGATAAGAGATCAACTATCTTTCCTTCAACTTGAACAGTCTTGGGAAATGCTTTCTTTTTTCTTCCTGCTCTTCTAATGCACAAATCTCGGACAGTACTTTTAATCACTGGTATATCCTTAATGGCTTGCAATAAGGGCAATGATATAGTTAACTTTTTAAGTTCCTTGACCAGGTCTGATTCAAAATTTTTTGTTGTGGTATTGAATCTTTCAGGATATGGAATTATCCTTGATGAAGGTAATTGTTCTGCCTGTGGTTCTATTTTTTCTTCTTCTTTCTCTATTGTTGGTTCCACTATAACTGGTTCCAAAGGTTCTTGCTCTTCATTTTCTTTGCTTTTATTGGAAATAGGTTCAGGTACAACTTTTCCTGAACGAAGTTGGATGTTACTACAATCAATAACATTGATTTCAACATTTTCTTCAGCTTCAGCCACATAGACAAGGGATGCCTGTCTCATGTTGTTTGGATTAGTGACTGATTGAGCTGGAAGTTGAGGTTGTTTCACCTATTGTGTTTGTTGTGGTTGGTTCTATTTTTCTTGAAAGTTTTGATTAGGTGCAAGCAGCAAATGCTGATTTTGACCTTGATTTCTTTGCTGCCTTGGATAGGACTGGTATTGTTGATTCCACTGTGGTTGATTTTGCATCCAATGTGGATTAGTCTGATTCTGATTCTAGGGTGGATTGTTTTGATTCCATGATGGATTGTTTTGACTCCATGATGGGTTGTTTTTATTCCATGATGGGTTGTTTTGATTCTGATTCCAGGCTGAATTACTCCAATTTGTTTGTGGCCATTCTTGGGAATTTGTCCATTGAGGATAATTCCAAGGACGTTGGGGTGGTTCTGATTGTCCCCAAGGCATAGTACCAGGATTATGCCCCCAATTTGTAGGAAAACGAGGGGGATTTTGGTATTGAGAGAAATTTCCCCCTTGTTTTGGTCCAATATAGTTGAGTTCCTCAATCTGACTTTCTAACACAGTTTTGAGTTGTGGTAGCAGGTGGCATTGATCAGTTGAATGCCTCTTTGAACAGATACTACAAATGGCTGAGATAGATGTTTTATTCAAAGGACATTCCTGCAAAGCATGTTTATTTCTACATCTTGGGCAATAAATTGCCAAAGGTTCTATGTTTTTTGCTTTTGCAGACATTTCCCCCAAAGTTGTGTTTAATTGCACTAGAATATCAGTTTTAAAATTTGCAAGTTCCTCTATTAGTTCCTTCACATCAGTGCCATTTGTATTTTTTTTCCTTCTTCCTTGCTTATTGCGAGAGTAATTCCTGCAGAGATCCATAATTTCCTCATTACTGAGAGTATTTACATCCCCTCTTCCCATCAAATCCAATACGTCTCTGGATTCATCTTGCAATCCTCTCAAAAAGATGGTTTTGCATAACTCTGGTTCTACAAGTCCACATCTCCTTTGAACAAAGGAGAACCTATCAAGATAGTCTTCTAATGTTTCATCATCTTCTTGTTTAATCCTAAATAACTCATCTTTCCTGTTCCTTACACGACAATACTCCTGATATTTGTCTAAAAACACAGTTTCCATTTGATCCCAAGTTCGGATGGAATTTGGCTCTAAACTCATGAACCAGCGTAATGTTGAGTCCTTGAGTGTTGAGGGAAAGACCTTAAGTTTTTGATTGTCATTTACATAGTCATAGGTTTGACATACTACTTTGAATTCAAACAAAAACTGATCAGGATCTTCAGATACAACACCTCGAAAGGTTGGAAGTACTTGAAGGTGAAATGGTTTTCATGGGAGAATTTTGTGTTGGGTTCAAACGGATAGGATATTCAAATTTTTTGGAAGGTTGGGGCATATCCTGATCATCTCCTTCATTATGGACATAGCCATGTTGGCCATCTCTATCCAGATTTTTTGCCATAGTTTCCTGTTCTCTGGGAACAGTTAACCCTATCCAAATTTCACTCTCAAGAGGTCCAAGACCCTCTATTGATGATGAGTCTGATGATTCTTCTTTCTTAGGATGTTCTAATGATGGTGAAACTGGTGATTTTCCTTTCTCAGAATGTTCTAATGATGGTGAGACTGGTGATTTTTCTTTCAATATTTTTGGTAATTCAAACACAGGTGATTCACCCCTTAGGCATGAAGATCTCCTTAATGGAACAAGCCAGGGATCCTTTTGGGTAATTCTACCTTTTTCATCCCTAGACTTACTCATTCATGTTTACTCTAAAATGACATAAATTATAGGTCAATAGTTGTTATTTTAACCAGCTGTTCTATTCAGATTTTAACCTGAATCTTCATAGTTTAGTCTAATTAACAGCTATTGGACTATTGTTACCTTCTAGCAACACAATTCCCTGGAAACGGTGCCAAAATGATGCATTGTCATTATACACATCATTAATTCTCAATGAATTTGTCAATCCAGGGCTATGTACAAGGCTATCTATGGAAGAAGGGGTGAACAGGGTTATAACTTAGGTCAATCTAGAGCAACAGGTCTTATTGGTGAAACCGATTGTGTGGGGGTTTTAGGACATTCCTATCTCTAAATTGCATGAATTAAACCTTAATCTAAGTTGCAGAATTGGAAACTAATCATTAACTGCAGAAATGAAGTCCTAATTACAATTGCAGAATGAGACCTAATTATGTTGCAGAAATAACAGTTGCAGAATTGAAAGTCTGATTCTAATTGCAGAAAGGAAATCTATTTACTTTTGCAGCAATGAAAATCTACTTCTAACATGGAAATGAAACTGTCAAGGCTCTGTAATAGAAGGTTGTCAATCTTCTATGCAGGGGTTGACAACAAAACATAAAATGCAAGAAATTACAGAAAATAGTAAATTCTGGAAATGAAAGTCTGCAATAAATTGAAAGCTTTGCTGAAAGTGGGGATTACAACCAAATCATTAATCACAAAACATAAAATAAGCTAAGATTGCAAATATCATTAGTTGTTTACAAAGGAATGAAATGACAAGTTCTATAACTCATTCTGCTGCAGCAAAATCAGAATAAAAACCTGTTGTTAGTCCTCCTCCTAGGTCTGGAAGTGGCCAGCCTCTTTGTCCAGAAGAAGGTATGAGTCTCTCTCTCTAGATCTTACTCACACTCATTTACAAGCAATATGAAATAGAAACAATATACTTTATTGATTCAAACACATGATTACAATAATGCTGTTGAAAACTATTACAGGACTGTAACAATCACTTTCTGATTATCACCTATTATTCTCTGATTTCTCTATCTTCTACTCCCCTTACTCTCTCTACTTACTACTACCTAGCTCAACCTGAATGGGAGCCATATTTATAGATGTCCTAAGATTTACTAACAAGCTGAGAATATCTCAAAAAGATCTAATCCTATTATGCTGCAACAATTCCTGGTTTTATCCTAGAAGAAGATCATATTTTGATCTTTCCATAAATGGTGGCTTTGGTCGACAAGGACGGCAAAGTCAGATCTGAGATATTTCCCTTTACCCTTTTCAATCTTTATTTCCCTTTTTCCAGCGTCATAATTCGGTCAATAAGTCAAAAAGCACATTCTATTTTCATTTCGAAGATAAGTGGCTCATTTCGAAGATACTGCAATTCTCATTTCGAAGATCCGCTCATTCCGAAGATACTACAGTTCTCATTCCAAAGATCCACTCATTCCAAAGACACTACAGTTCTCATTCTGAAGATCCGCTCATTTTGAAGATACTACAGTTCTCATTTCGAAGATCCGCTCATTTCGAAGACACTGTGTTTTCTCATTTCGAAGATATCTGTTCATTTCGAAGAGACTTCGAAATGAACAAATGTGGGCTCCTTAAATGATTTCCTCTACATTTCTCATGTGGGTTACTTCTCAGGATCAGATTCCAATGGTCTTCATCTCTTTCCACATGTGAATTCCATGCCTTGCCATTCATTGGCAGTTGGCTAGAATTTACATGGGAAAACCTAGTTTTTGCTGCACAGTAATGCTTTTCTTGAACTGTTGCCAGATTTAGGTAAAATGAATGCTTGAGACATATCAAAACATGATTAGTGAAATTCTGCTATTAATCTAAGCATATCTCATTTTAGCAAGTCATAACAAAACAACATAAAACTTATACAAAAATCTGTAAAAATCAGAATATAGTATTTCAGATACATTCATCATGCAAATAGTTAATACACAACATATTGAATTAACTTAACTAGCATATTAGATTAAACATAAGAGTTTATAGGCAATTTTAGTGTTCAAAACATGTTATGATTGAGGCATTTCTAGGCCTCATCAACATGGATGACCTTACGGATGACACTGGTGAAGTGGGATGATAATCGCTATCTTCATCTTGATATTGAAGATATTTCTCTTCCATAGGACTTGGAATTTCATAAATGGCTATAGTTGGCATTTCCTTGGGCCTTTCCTCCTTGACTAAGGGTGCCTTTAGCTTCTGATTATCTTTTGGTTTTGATGTTGATGGTACTTTAGAAGCATTGACTACTTTGAGTGCACCAGGAGGTGTTGAAGTGCATGGGTCTTTTCTTACCCCTTTGTATTTGTTATCCACTTGTGTGGTTGGGGATGAAGGCACTACGTATAGGTGGGTAGAAGGGATTACAAATTATCCTAGAATTTCCACCTGATTGACGTATTTAAAAGGCTCTTCATCGGCTAGAACCACATAGACTTTGTTCTCATGCACATACTTGACACACTGGTGCAAGATCAAAGGCACACACTTCATGGCCCTTATCCAAGGATGCCCTAAGAGGATGTTGTACTGCATGGCTCCTTCCAAGACATCACACATCACAGGGATGGTCTTGTGCCCCACCTTGATGGGTAGGACTATTGTTCCTATAGTATTGCATAAAGCATCATTAAAAGCTCTCAATGTGTAAGCTCTTGGAACGATATTGGACTTGGGGATCTTGAGGTGCTCTATTTTTGTTGTTGTAATGATGTTTATTGATGAACCTATATCGACCAAGACCCTCTTGAAAGGTAAGTTGTTGATTGCCGCTACAATATTTAGCAGAGGGTCTAATAAGGCAACAAGAACTGTCTTAATCTCATGATCATAGAATCGAATTACAAGCTCATGGCATTCTTGTACTTGTCCCACAAAGTGAGTGAATGTATTTGCATCTTGCATTTGGATCTAAATTGTCCTCAAGATCTCCATTAGGGTCTCCCTATGCTTTGGGGACTTTTGTATGAGCTCATAGATGGATAACTTAGCTAGAGTCATCTATAGGTTTTAATCCAATCTACTCTAAATAGTTACCATAGGTCTCATTGGTGGACCTATAAGGTTGTCTTGCCTTTGCCTAGGAGTGGTTGGGATGTTCATGGGAGCTGCAGGCAGTTGTGGTTGACCATACCACCTAGTCCTTATTGCTATGATAACAATATCAACCATCCCAATGTATCCGTGGGTAGGTATATCAGCTCGAACCTGATTGACTTGGGCCCCTTGCTCTCTATGGGCCTCATGATTGGGTAATAGGTTTTTGAATATGCCCATGTCTCTATTATCAGGAGCCAGTGGGTTGTCAAATTTGAGTTCTCCTACCTCATGTTTTGTACTTGATGCTTAAACCCAATGCAATCCTCAATGTCATGCCCCGATATCCTATGATAAAGGCAGAATTGATCTTCCCTATATCCTTTTGGTTTAGGATGGTTGGAATCTATAAGATGTATATCAAGAAATCTGATCCTCCTGGCCTCGCTCAACTGATTAAATATTGATTGCATTGATTCTATTAAAGGCATGAAATAACGAGGTGGCTTGCATTATTTGTTTCTTCCTTGATTGTTCCTTTGGTCGTAATTGGATAGTTGGGGATGTGCTTGATAGTTCTAGGGTTGGTGTGCACCCCCATCCTTAGGTGTAGTCAATAGGACTTGATTTACTAGAGCAGGGTTGGCCTGCTTCTGCTTGTACTTGTCATTATTACCATTCTTGTTCCACTTCTTTTTATTTCTGAGTTTAATGGTTCCCTCATATACTTTTATTTCTTCGATGAGCTTGGACTATGCCAAATCTTCCTCAAATGAAGGATACTTCTGAAGTTGTAGAAATAGGGAGATGTGTTTAGAGCAACTTTTGGTGAACATGTGAATGATCTCTTCTATGGGAACAAAGAATGATAATTTCACCATGACTTTTCTCCATATATTTCCATAATCCATTATTGGCTCATCATCATACTGTTTCAAGTCATCCAGGTCTGAAAGGTTCACCTTCTTCTTAGCACCAAAGGAGAAACACTTTAGGAATGCGTTTACTAGTTGTTCAAAGTTGGTTATGCTATGATTAGGTAGTTGGTTAAACCATTGAGTGGCAGCACCTAAAAATGTCATTATGAATGTTCTCAGCATAAGAGCATCATTGTATTCAAGATGTGTAGACACTAAAATGTGGTAAATCTGATTAAGCACCCATAAACAAGGATCAAATTGACATCATATGGCCCCTTGGGCAGCCCTCAGGAGGCTCACATTGGTTCTAACCACTCCAAAAAGGTTTTTGGAGGCTACTAGCCCAATTTTGGGAGGTTTTGGCCCAAAATTCACCACCATACCACCCTAGGATGGTGGTATATTCCCATCGTCCCACCCTAGGATGGTGGTGAGCCATTGTCCCAAGGTGGGACGGTGAGCAAGTTTGACCTAGAAAAAGTAAAATTTGGGCCAAATGGCACCCAAAAACTGCCATCTAGCATGCCATTTGGAGCATGTATGTCAGAGGGCACTGAATCCTTATGACATGCTTCATAATGTAGGCCCAAAATGTATATTCTCTTCCCCATCCAGTGCATGCCTCTGTTAGGACAAATGGCGCCTCTTGCCATGCATGCCCTTTTGCACATGAGCCCCTTTGGGATATAAAATGGATTCAATATCCACACAAAAACATAGATAGGAGTTATAGGATATGCAATGGAGTTCTTCCAAGATTTCCCCTCACCTTATTGCACCTTTTTTCCCTCGGAACCCCCCTTTTTGCCAAGGAGGTTACCAGGTGACTTCAATAAGGTAAAGCGAGCATAACTTTTCCATCCGGGTAAATTTCTTCACAAAATTTGATGAAAACACACCTTATATTTTTTAGGAACATTTTCTAGTGATTTTGGTGGCAAAAAGTGGATGGAATTTGTGGGTATCCCCTCATAGGGTTCCCTCAAAATAGTTGTAGTCACCACCATCCCCCTTGGTACGAGGTTAAACTCTTACACAATTTCACTACTATTTTTATTTTTATTTTTTCTAAATTACCCCATGATTCTACATTTAAAATTTCAGGTGATTTGGAGTTAAATTTACAAATTTATAGCATTTTTTAGTTTTTACAGGTTCGTAGGGCCCATCCGGGAACCCTAATTTTATGCAGGTGGATATGGGACCTAATTTTAAAATATAACCATATGGGTTGTCTTTAAATGTCAAATTATGCACACTTTCCAAATTTCATGAGTTTTGGATATGTTTAGGTTTGGTATTTGCTTATCTTCTTCTTCATAGGTTGTAGGAAAGTGGCACAAAATTGAGGGGTCTACAGATGCAATTTATGATCTATTTTTGGTTATATCCTATCAAAACATCCTATTTAACATCTCTGCAAATTTTTAAGTCATTTGGACATGTTTTGATATAGTTTTAATATATACACTATTTTGCCCCTGAGGGGATTGCATGTTTTCACCATACACCCTTGCTATTTGACCCCTTTGTCTTCCTTGTGTGTAGGTGAAGGTTCTTAGAAATAATTGGGAAGGAATATCAGACATCATATATTTAAGATACAAGCAGTGGTAGCATTGGCCCACCCACCTCGATTGTGGGTACACGGAGAAACAGTAGATGTGCACCTTGATTCCGTGAAATACTTGGTCTTTGGGCACCTAATATTTTAATAATTGTATCACATTTTGAGACCTCAAGGGTACTTCTGTGTAACCTTGGATATTATCTAACAAATTAATGATAAGAGACTTGCTTTAATTCATTTCCTTTTGTTTGGTATTCTTTCCTTTTCACATGCATGCTTCCTTTTTTATGCCCATGAGCAATATGGGGTAGATACGCATATTTTTTTACATAATTTGGTGCACTATTTTTCCCTAATTTAGTGGTGATCATGGTGGGACCCTTGTACCTTTTTATTTGGGTGAAAAGTTGACCTCTTTCTTGTATTTTTTGCCCTTTTTGTGTTGTAGGTGAGCCCCTCCCCACCCTGGAATGGTGACAGAGGATTTAGCTAGCACACCCTGGGATGGTGGCTTCACCATCCCACCCTAGGATGGTGGTGAAGCTTATACTCACCCCACCCTGGAGCGGTGATGAAATAGAGAGATTTTTGCCCAAAAATTCAAAATTTGGAGAGGTCAAAATGGACAAGGTAAGTGCCTAAAACCTCTATTTTTCTACTACATTTTTAGAGACTATCAAAAATCACTTTTCTTGCTTCACTTGCTTGCATAGAAAGGTTAAAAGTTACATTTTTGCTTTTCTTATAACATCACATAGCAAAAAAAAGAAGAAAAAAAAAAGAACTTGTAGTAGCAATGCATCTATTTGGTTTGATTGCTTGTGGCTTACCCATTGGGTAAGTCAGCATTTAGGATTTGTATTCATAAAGTCAATTTGTAGGTTCCTTACTTTATTCTTCTGAAAGTAAAACGCACTTATTTGCATGCATTTAGTGAATGGTCATTGATTGCTTCTTTGCTTACTTTCTTGGATAATAAAGAACCACACACACCACGATTCATATAAATGCTAGTGAGGTGGACTTCATTACCATCCACTAGTAGAGTGCAAGTGATGGTGGGTTTCATCTCCATCCACTTGGCTCAAATACCATGAACCTGATCCATCTTGCCAAAGCCGGTTCCAAGATCCGTCATATCACGTGGGTTATACCACGCATCACCCTTCATGGAGGTGTATCGCAGACTGCGGGTGAACTGGGTAAGGAACTGGTAGGACCTATGCTCCCTGGCCATGTGTGGACCTCATCACCACATATTATAGGTGGGATAACGCAACCTAGAGTTCATATCTGGGTTGTTGAGTTGTGAGTATATAGGTGAAATCCAATTGAACATGATATTACAATCCAACAATATTTCAAACACGTGACACAAGGTCATTCTTTGCAAAACAATACATCTAAACACATGAAACAATTTAGGGATTCACACTTAAAACTTAAAAGATATAATCATCTGTCTTATTAAGTGTTTCTTTATTGTATAATGTTTTATTAAGAATTTTTAAAGAAGATAATCACTTGGGGTACTAATAGAGGAGCGCAATGGTGCGCACCCATAGCCAAGCCCAATCATGGATGGAAGCTATGGAGAGTGTATTAGGAGACATGAATCATCTCTAATATAGCCCTAGGGACTTGGTTATACCTCCCTGGTGAGCCTCCACTCCACCTAGCCCCAAGACAGTAGGGCATAAGCCTCATCTCTGAAGGGATCCTCTCTAGGGCATTACTTGGGAGAGTTTTCCTGGTATGTAGATATTTCATAGGCCTTCCTTGGTGAAAGGCAACTGTGTGCTAAGGTGCTAATAGATAGAGTGGTGCCATGCATCCATGTACCCATCAGGGCTAACATGCCTAAGCAGAGGTGTGCGTATGACTTCACACACTGGCTAGAGCAAGTCAACATGACTCTACCTCCATGCCACCTTGATAGGATACAATAGCTCATACAACCCGATGGGAATGACACTCATCGATCGGGGTGAGCCAATTTGGCCCTACCTTTCCTCGTTCAGGAGGGAAGACATGAGGAGATCCCATACTTTTCTCAAGAACAATATTTTTAGCATGCCCAATGGAGAACCTCAAGTCAATGCGGCAAACCTTGAGAGATGCAAGTTCCCTATGGAGAGCACAGAGTACCTTGGACAAGGTCAACCCTAGGATGAGACTCCTAGACCCCCAAGGAATCACACTATGGATCAAATAAGGCAAGCGATTGTGAGATATATAGAATGCCAAGCTTAGTTCAAGCAACTTTGGTGGGATAAAGAGCAACTAGATCGCTTGCACCAGCTTGAGAAAGAAAGGATTGAATGGCAGACCAATGAGTTTTTCCAAAAGAATTTAAGAGAGAGGGTCCCTACCCTCAAGACACATAGGTAGGAAGTCCATCTAAGGCAACCCACGCTCGTTCGAGATAGGTCCTTGAGACCTTATCAAATGTTGCTTCCATGACCTCCTAGGCCAGAAAGGGAGATGCCTCCCAGGCCAAAAATAGGGTTCCCACCATGGGTAGATACCCCCATTTATAGGCCAGCTCAAGAGATGCCTTATGGGGCTTATACTGAGCATGAGCCAGAAGTAGAATATGTTGAGACGCCTTACCAAGGCAGGGGATGACTTACCACCACCTCACCCTAGGTTGGAAGAGCCTAGACCTCCACCACAAGATGTGAACAAATATGAGGATATCAAGTCCTTAGACCCTTATAAAGTATTATTAGAACACCTGGAGTTAGTAGATAACAAGACCTTTTGGTCAGGATTTCAAAAGCCCACTATGCATCAATTGCATAGTCAACCCATCCATCCATTAGTACCTGTGCCTCTCTATTCATAGCAATTTAATTTTCCTCAGTTGGCTACCTTTAAGGGAGAAGAGGATGTGCAAGAACATGTCACTAGGTTCTTAGGTCAATGCTTCAACATTCATGATGACGATGCTTTGCTTTTGAGGATATTTGTGACTACCCTCTTCAGCCCTGCCTCCGAGTGGTTTTACCAACTCCCTAAGCATAGCATCCATAATTTGGACCAACTTGCGGATGCATTCCTAGAATGCTTTGCCTTCAATACCAAGAGGAAGGCAACGCTAGCTGATGTAGCTGGGTTGAAACAATATGATGATGATTCAATAAAAAATTATGGCAATAGATGGTGAACCCTACTCGCCAAGCTGCTGTATCTTCTCCCCATGTCGGAGTTGACTCAGATGTTCTCCAAAGTTTCTTAAAACCAATCTCCTTGTTGCTATAGTTGCAAAAATACCCCTCTTGAAGATGCCTTAGCCTAGGCTAGGATCATCAAAGAAATCAAAATTCAAGAGGGTGAGATTGTGAAGCCTCGCAAGGAGTGGAACAAGAATGCTAAGAATACCCCAGCACAACCTAAGTCAGCAACAGTAAATCAGGTTGCCATTAGTGTCCTGGGGCTAGCGCCAGCCGTGCCACCTCAAAATCCTAATTATCAGGCAACCCCTAGGAACTATGCCAAGGATAACCATAATGATCAACAAAAAAATAAACAACATTGTCCCAAGCAAAAATTCATGACCATTGTAGATTCTATGGATTCAGTGTTTGATCACCTCTGGGCGGCCAATGCGATCCATCTACTTGACAATCAACCTATCGACCCTAATGCACCGAAGCCCAAAAGATATAGAGAAGACCTATATTGCAAGTTTCATAGGAAAAATGTGCATGATATGCAAATGTGCTATAAATTCAAACACTTGGTGCAAGACCTAATTTATAGGAATTCCCTCTAGGTAGATAACCCTATCGCACCAAGCAGCCAATAGATGGAGATCTTTAAGGATCCCTTGCCTGCCCACGCAGAGCAGGTCAAACCAGTGGCCCAGGTGAACGAGGTTCACCATGCCCCTCCTAAGCAAGGATATGTTGGCATGGTCAATATTGTGACAAGAAATAGGCAGTATCCAAGTCCAGCCACACCACCTATGGCTCAAAGTGATGTCCCTTCAACATCGTAGCCTATACCGCCTCCTGTACTAAGCCTCCCACCTAGGCCTGTAGTCACCATTAATAGAAAGCTCACTCAGAGCTTAAGAACAACATCTACTCGACTCTCCATATTGTTGAGCAAGGTGTTGCAATAAGGTTGTCATTGTTGTCAACACAGGTAGTTAGATCCAAGGAGCAGTGGGTAGACAGATCAGAAGTCATTCAGATGCAGAAAATTCAAAGAAAAAGACAAGTGAGAAAACTGTCGCGATATCACGACATGTTTTCTGTCACGATTTCGCGACAAGTCGGAGGAGAGAGAAAATGTAGCCAAAAAGGTCGCGATATCACGACGAAAGTGAGGAGAGAGAAAGTGTAGCCGAAAATGTCATGATTTCACGACGAAAATGAGGAGAGAGAAAGTGCAGCCGAAAATGTCGTGATTTCGCGACGGAAGTAAGGAGAGAGAAGGCGCAAGGCAAACTGTCGCGATTTCACGACAAGTCGGAGGCCAAGAAGTCAAGTCGAGAAACTGTAGCGATTTCGCTACATGTTGACTTTTCGCTGGCAGAAACAGGGAGAAAGTGTTAAGTGAAAAAGTTGTAGCGATTTCGCTACAAGTTACAAAGACCAAGTAAAGGTGTAGCAATTTCGCTACGAGCTGCAAAGGCACAACGTAAAGGTGTAGCGATTTCGCTACGGGTAAAAGATGCGCAAAACAAAGGTGTAGTGATTTTGCTACAGGTCTAAAGTGCAGACATCAAAGGTGCAACAATCATACTTCAAGTCGAAAGTGTAAGGCACAAGTCAAAATTTCTCAAGAAGAAGCAAGTTGGAAGCACAAGGCAAAGTTGTAGAAATTTCGCATCGCATGAAGCTCAAATTGTACGGAAGCCGAAAGCGTCACGATTTCACGACAAAGATGAAGATGACGTCAGCAAAAGCTGAAAGTGTCACGATTTCATGACAGGATGCAAGAAAAGTTGTTGGAAGCCGGAAGCATCGTGATTTCGTGACAAGAATGATGATGACGTCAGCAAAAGCTGAAAGTGTCGCGATGTCGCGACAGGGTGCAAGGAAAGCTGCTGGAAGCCGGAAGCATCGTGATTTCGTGACAACATTAAGGATGACGTCAGCAAAAGTTAAAAGTGTCGTGATTTCACGACATGAACGGTGGGAAAGCTTTCAAAGGCCAAAACTATCGCGATATCGCGACGACAAGGTCAAGGAGGCGTACGGCCACAAAAAGTGTCGTGATATCATGACATGTTAGTTTTTTGGGGCAATAGCAACAAAAAGGTGACAGAGAAGCAGTAGCGTTTGAGGCCGACAAGTTGAATCGAGGCTGACAATTTTTAGGGTTTCGAAGCCAACTTTTTCTAGGGTTTTATAGCAGACGTTTTTAGGTTTTTGAAGCCGACAGTATCAAGGGTTTTATAGCGGACGTTTTTAGGGTTTCGAAGCTGACATTTGCTAGGGTTTTTACAGCAAAAGTGTTTAGGGTTTGCAGCCGAAAATCATCAGGTTCAAGCAGCCAAAAAACTCTAGGGTTTGAAGACGACATCATTAGGGTTTGTAGCCGACGTCTAAGAGTTACAGCCGACTATGATTTAAAATTTGTCTTAAACATTTCTTCTATAAAATGAGGGCTAATTGAAGATGGACAGTGACTGGGATGAACATAAAGTGTGTATGCGAAAGTTACTATGCGTAGAGAGTGTGTCGGTTCGATCTGAGCTAAGACCGAAGCGATATTGCACAGACTGCAGATGTGAGAGTTCTTTGGAGTTGCAGTAGAGTGTGTGTTGTGACAAGATAGTGTGCATTGCAATGAGATGATGTGCGGGGGGAGGAGCGAGTGAGCTTATGCGAAGATAAGAGCGCGATGTCCAGAAGTTGTGTTCTAAGTTTGAAGTGACGAAAGGTTCACGAAGAGATCGATCGGCGGAATACAAACGAAGAAGTATAAAGAGAGATAAAAAAACAAGATCATGAAAATTGAGGTGAAAGTTTTATTCAATTTTTATTTTGGTCTTCCAAGTTGTAGCTTGGTAAAAGGGGTTGGTGCCTCTTTCAGTAGGGTGCTGGAAAATAGGAGTTGGTGCTCCATTCGGAAACAGATAAAGTTAAGGGGTTGGTGCTCCTTCCAGTGGTGCTAGTAAAGGATTATGTAAAGTTGTAGCTTTGCATTGACTGATTTGGATGGTAGTCCAAGCATCATTTTTGAGGAGTAGCCACATTGGTGAACCTCTTAAATTGCCTTGTTATGTGTGATGCTTTCTTGATGCATTTAGTATTCTTTTCATCTCTTTAAATGCGGTTCTAAAATCATATGTTTTAGAAATTTTTAAAGAACACCGATTCACCCCCTCTCAGTGTCATTGTGATTACAATAATTGGTATCAGAGCCAAGTTCCTGAAGAGGCTTAAAACCAGGTGTCTTGAGTTACGAATGGCAAGTGGTGAAGGATTCTCTTTGAACAAAGCACCATTGTTTGATGGGACCAATTATGTGTTTTGGAAAATTAGAATGCAAACATATCTCAGTGCTTTGGGTTTTGACATCTGGGGTGCAGTAGTTAATGGTTACAAAGCTCCTGCCACCGCTCCAAAGCGTAAAAAGGCATTTGAATATGATTCAAAAGCAAGAAATGCTATTATGTGTGGACTAGTTGACAGTGACCTAGTCAAGGTCATAAACTGTGAATCAGAAAAAGATATCTGGGATAAACTAGAGAACATTCATGAAGGAGATGATAGGATCAAGGAGGCCAAACTTCAAGCACATCAAGCTCAATACGAATCTTTAAAGATGGACAATGATGAGAACATTGAGACCTTCATGCAAAGAGTCAATGGGATCACCAATTCAATCAGAGGTCTTGGTGAAGAACTAACCGATGCTGCTATCATGAAAAGGTATTGAGATCACTTCCTCCTAGATTTGATTCTAAAGTCTCGCCATAGAAGGAGCCAAAGATTTAAATCATTTTAGTATGGATGAGATGCATGGTTCTTTGATCTTTTGAAATGGGAATAGGAAGATCTAATCCCAGATAGAGAAGACCTTCAAAGCCTTAAAAGGCAAAAGCACAAAACAATAATCAAGAAGAGAATGATTCAGATGAAATGGAAGCAAATTTTTTAAGAAAGCTGAAGAAAGGAAAAGGAAAATACAAAGGAAAGCTGCCTCTTAAATGTTTCAATTATGGAGGCATTGGACACTTTGCTACCAAATGTCCTCTCAATGACAAGAACAAAGGTGAAGAAACTCATCATCAAGAAAGAGGTGAATGGAGGAAGAAAACAAACTTAAAAACAATTTCAAAAAGAAAGCTTTATCTCCCGAATGATCTTAGAGGACATCTAGTGAGACTCAAGAAGGAACAAGTGAGGCTCTCTTTATTGCGTTTAAATAGACGAATCGAAGAGGAAAACACAAAAAAGAGAGGGAATGAACTCAAGTATCAATTGAAGAAGATGAGGTGAAGTTGATTTAGAGGGTGAGCTAGTGTCGCTCTTATGGAATGGAAATCGAGAAAAGGAAGAATGAAAAACTATAAGGAAACTTAAGGATGCAAATGACATTATAGTTAGTCTAAAGACAAAAAAGAATACAAGAAAATGTCCAAGATCTTGAAATTCGGTAACCATGAAGATAGATTACAATTGGAAGAAGAAAATGTTAGTCTCAATACATACAAGATGGATCAAAAATCACTGTCATTTAAAACGTGAAGAAAGTTCGATGAAGTGGAAAAATTTAAGCGATCAAAGATCCAGTATCAAATTTGACAAGGAGAATCATCAAGTGGACCAAAGGCAAGCAATTTTGAAAGTAAAAAGAGTAAAGACAAGAAACAAGATGGAAAGAAAAACAAATCGCAAAAGAAAGTTGTAATGCCCCAATAGCAATGATAATGATGGCTTTACCAAGGTCATACATCAAAGAGAAGAAGATCTAAGGCTCCCGCAACAACTTGGCCAAGACCATATTTCAGGTTTAATCATTATTTCTATGGTTTCTTTTTAAATGTAATGGTTATGGGCATAAAATTATTGACAAATACAATATAGCCCAAGAAGTGTCACTACTAGAAATTATTTTGCTCCTCTAATGAGTTATAAGAGGTGCTTTAAGTGTCATAACTTTGGGCATATTGAAATTGTCGTAGTATTTTTGTTTCATATCAATCTCAAAAAGAAGAACTCAACTATAGGGCAAAACAAAATAGAATTTCTAAGGAAATGTGCAAGACTAAAAGGGAAATCCTAGCTAGAACCCAGTAAAACAAAATGGAAAAAAGAACAACCTAGAAAGAACAGAATCTTTAATAGTGAACGTTTAGAGCTAATAAGTATGTACCATGGATTCTTGATAGTGGTTGCTCAAGTCATAGACAGTGATAAAAGAAATTTGAAAATCTGAAGTATGAGGGTGGTTCGTGAAGTTCGACAATAATGGTGAAGCAAAAATAATAGGTAAAGGATCGGTCAAATTAGTGAAGGGAAAATCAAGTAAGAAGTTTTATATGTGGATGGTTTGAAACATAATCTATTAGTGTGAGTCAAATTTGTGATAAAGGACATGAAGTGGTTTTCAAGAAGCAAGGTTGTGAAGTCAAAAATAAAAGGGAAATTGATAGCAACCGGCTCAAGGACGTGTAACCTATACACACTCTCAAATTTTAGAAGGTATGTGCTTTATTGGACAAGAAGAAGAGACTGTTGTGGCATAAGAGACTAGGACACATAAGTTTTGATAATTTGGTGAGAATCAGCTCTAAACAAGTAGTAAGAGATATTCCAACTATTAAGAAACCCTCAATGTTTGTGCTTCATGTCAAGGGAAAGCAAACAGTTTCATTTAAAACAAAGAATATACACCCTTGGAACTCATTATAGCTTATGCGACCCATGAGGACTCAAAGTATAAAGCGACAAATACTTTATGTTGTGTATCGATGATTATTCTAGAATGACATGGATATTCTTCCTAAAAGATAAAAGGGGGTTGAAATGTTAACCTTCAACTAGTGAGAATGCAACAGGGAAAGGATTAAATGCTTGATCGAAGAGGAGGAGAATTCATTTTATTGAATACGATTAAAAATATGGTATCGGAGACAATATTAACTCCTGAATGGTGTAGTAGAGAGGAAGAACGAACTATAGAAATGGCACGATTAAAGAATACATTCAAAATAGGTATTGTTAAGAAATCATGAATGCAAAACACCGTATGAGTTGTGGTTTGTAGAAAAGAAAAAAACATCTCAAAGTATTTGAAGTGCTATAAAACCGATGACAACCTTGGAAAGTTTGAAGATAGAGCAGATGAAGGTGTTTTTTTGGTTATTCTCCACATAGCAAAGCTTACAAATGCTACAACAAGAGACTCAAGAAAATTGTGGATAGTGAAGATGTTAAATTCGATGAAGGGAGGAAACAAATAGTTAATTTTCAAGAAAACTACCCAATCTACGAAGAAGTAATTGAAAGTGATGAAGTTCATGGAAAATACATCTACGGATATGACTTATCGATGACTCGGAGATGCAAGAAAAAAAAATTCAAAATGGGAGAAAAATCATCCTAGAGACCAAATAATTGGAGATCCCAGCATTCGGACAAGAAAGAAAGTAATAAGTAATTACTCTCTTTATCCATTGAGCCCAAAAACATAGATGAAGCAAGCAAATATGATAGTGGATGAAGGCAATAAATGAAGAATTAGATCAGATTGAAAAAACTTGGGAGTTAGTACCTAGACTCTCAAACAAGAATGTAATCGGCACCAAGTGGATATTTTGAAATAAATTAAATGAATACGGAGTCATTAGGAACAAAGCAAACTGTTTGTAAAGGATATGCAAGTCGAAGGCATTGATTTTGAAGAGACGTTGTCAGCAGATTAGAAGCAATTAGAATGTTTTTGGCCTACACAAAATTCAGGTGTATCGATGGACGTAAAATCGCCTTCTTAAATGGGAAACTGAAGAGGAGGTCTTTATTGAACAACCGGATGGATTTCAAATTATTGAGGATCCTAACCTTGTCTGTAGATTAAAGAAAGCACTGTATGGACTAAAGCAAGCACCACGGGCTTGGTATGCTAGGCTAGATAACTATCTCTCTCAACAAGGATTCAAAAAGGGTTTAGTAGACAACAATCTGTATGTGAAAACAGAAGATGGGAATCTCATTATTTTAGTTGTCTATGTAGATGATATCATATTTGGCAGCAACAAAGATGAAGCTTGTAAAGACTTAGCAAATAATATGTAGAAGGAATTTGAGATGTCTATGATTGGTGAACTGTCTTACTTTCTAGGGCTACAAGTTAATCAAAATGAGAAAGGAATATTCATTTCCCAAATCAAATATGTGAAAGAAATGCTAAAGAAGTTCACTATGGAGGAGAAGAAGCACTCCCATGACAACAATTGAGTAAAGAAGAAAATCTCCACCTATAGATCAAACCATGTATAGATCAATGATAGGAAGCTTACTATATTTAATAACACATACATTTGCATGGTAGATTTCAGCCATCCCAAAGAGACTCATGTAGTTAAAAGGATATTTCGTATCTCAAAGGCACCATGGAGTATGGGCTATGGTATCCAAAAGGCAAAGATTTCACTCTTATATCATATTCGATGCAGATTGGGGATGTGTTGATGAAAAAGAGTACCAATGGAGGAGCATTCTATTTGGGGGAAGATTGGTTGATGGAAAGAAGAAGCAAGAGTCGGTTTCTATCTACTAATATATTGCAGAAACATGTTGTACACAAGTTTTGTGGATGAAGCAAACTTTGAAAGATCTAGGCATTAATTTTAGTGAACCAATAAGTGTGACAACACGCAATCAACATTTCTAAGAATCCAAGAATGCACTCACGGACAAAGCACATTGCTATAAGGTATCATTTCTTGAAAGAAAAATTTGGAAGGAGAAGTTAAATTGGACTATGTCCCAACTACAAAGTAAGATATTTTTACAAAACCTTTGCCCAAGGAAGTATTTGAGTATCTTCAAGCAAATTAGGAGTAGTCACACTTCCAAGAAGTGACTAGCTGGGATCACTTCTCGGGGAGCATTTGAGTATTTTAGGATGGACTCGGGGAGTCAAATTGTGCCCGAGAAGTGTGAGGATGGACTCAGGGAGAGTAGACCCTTTGGTATTATTGACAAAGGGGGAGAAGAGTTACAGAATGTATATAGGTGTTGCCAACAATTCCAAAGGGGAGATTGTTGAGCAAGGTGTTACAAGAAGGTTGTTATTGTTGTCAACATAGAGTTAGATCCAAGGATGCAGTAGACAAATCGAAGTCATTCGAAAATTCAAGAAAAGACAGAGTGAAACGGTGGATATCGTAACATGTTTTCTGTCATGATTTTGTGACAAGTCAGAGGAGAGAGAAAATGTAGCCAGAAATGTCGCGATATCACGACAAAAGTGAGGATAGAGAAAGTGCAGCTAGAAATGTCGCGATTTCGTGACGAAAATGAGGAGAGAAAAAGTGCAGCCAGAAATGTCGTGATATCACGATGGAAGTAAGGAGAGAGAAGGCGCAAGGCAAACTATCATGATTTCACGACAAGTCAGAGGCCAAGAAGTCAAGTCGAGAAACTGTAGTGATTTCGCTACATGTTGACTTTTCACTGGAAAAAACAGGGAGAAAGTGTTAAGTAAAAGTGTAGGATTTCGCTACAAGTTACAAAGACCAAGTAAAGGTGTAGCGATTTCGCTACGAGCTGCAAAGGCACAAAGTAAAGGTGTAGCGATTTTTCTACGGGTAAAATATGTGCAAAACAAAGGTGTAGCGATTTCGCTATAGGTCTAAAGTGTAGACATCAAAGGTGCAGCAATCATACTTCAAGTCGAAAGTGTAAGGCACAAGTCAAAATTTCTCAAGAAGAAGCAAGTTGGAAGCACAAGGCAAAGTTGTAGAAATTTTGTCATGAAGCTCAAATTGTCTGCAAAGCATCGCGATTTCGTGACAAATATGAAGATGACAAAGAAAGTGTCACGATTTCGTGAAGAAAATGAGGAAGCTCATGACAAGAATGATGATGACGTAAGTGAAAGTGTCGCGATGTCACGACAAGGTGCAAACGAAGCGGCATTTTCGACAACATTAAGGATAACGTCAAAGTTAAGTGTGCGATTTCCGACATGACGGTGGAAAGCTTTCAAAGGCCAAAACAGTCGTGATATCGCGACGACAAGGTCAAGGAGGCACCGACTATGATTTAACATTTGTCTTAAATATTTCTTCTATAAAAGGAGGGCTAATTGAAGATGGAGAGTGACTGGGATGAACATAAAGTGCGTATGCGAAAGTTACTATGCGCAGAGAGTGAGTCGGTTCGATCTGAGCTAAGACCGAAGCGATATTGCACAGACTATAGATGTGAGAGTTCTTTGGAGTTGTAGTAGAGTGTGCGTTGTGACAAGATAGTGTGCATTGTGATGAGATGATTCAGAGCGAGCGAGTGACTTGTGCGAAGATAAGACGCGATGTGAAGTTGTGTTCTAAGTCCAGTGCTGATTCACGAAGAGATCGATCGATGAATATAGCGAGAGCGCGAAGAAGTATAGAGAAGGGTCAAATGCAAATTATTTTACGTAGAGTAGCATCGAAAAATAGCAGATCATGAAAATTGAGGTGAAAGTTTTATTTTGGAATTTTTATTTTTGTCTTCCAAGTTGTAGCTTGGCAAAAGGGGTTGGTGCCTCTTTCTAGTAGGTGCTGGTAAAATAGGAGTTGGTGCTCCATTCTATTGAAACAGATAAAGTTAAGGGGTTGGTGCTCCTTCCAGTTGGTGCTGGTAAAGGATTATGTAAAGTTGTAGCTTTGCATTGACTGGATTTGGATGGTAGTCCAAGCAGTCATTTTTGAGGAGTAGCCACATTGGTGAACCTCGTTAAATTGCCTTGTTATGTGTGATGCTTTCTTGATGCATTTAGTATTCTTTTCATCTACTTTAAACTGCTGCTGGTTCTAAAATCATATTTTTTAGAAATTTTTAAAGAACACAATGATTCACCCCCCCTATCAGTGTCATTGTGATTACAACACATATATGAGCTCATCCAACAATCGCAACCTCATAGAGAAGCCTTGATGGAGATCCTTAAGGCAATTGAGCTTCAGCCCCAAGAGTCTAACTCCTTCAACAACTTTGTGGGGCATGTGCGGCAATGCATGGAATCGGTAATTACTTTTTGAGAAGATGAACTTAAACCGGTTCCACATGATATGGTGGATCCCCCTCTACACATTGTCGCACGTGTGAATGGGACACCATACAAGAGAGTGTTGATAGATATTAGGTCTTCGAGAAACATCATAACTACAACAGCTCTAAAACACCTGAAGCTCCCAGCATCTCATATTGTCACATCTACCTACACCCTCTAAGCATTCAATGATGCCATATGCTCAATGGTTGGTACAATCATCCTACCTATTCAAGTAGGAGAAAATATCATCTTGACGATGTGCCACATCTTGGAGGGTGAGATGGCATACAAAATTTTGTTAGGAAGACCATGGATCAGGGACATGAAGTGTGTCCCTTCCATCGCTCACCAATGCCTCAAGTACACTCACGAAGGGCAAGTTCATGTCATCCCCATAGACCTAGAGCCCTTCAAGTACTGTAACATGGTGTAGCAGTTACCCGAGTTGACCTTACCATCGATACATCTAGATTTTCAACCAAATAAATCTAGCCAAGGTTTGACCCCACCACTACAGCATACCATGCCCTCCTCATCATCGACCCCACCCCAGATGCCTAATACACCAGTGGATCCTTTGCCTAGGAACCCAGAGAAGTAGCCCATTGAGGAGGACCGACTGATCATATCCACTATCTCTACAGAAGAGACACTTAGCCCGGATGATGAAGAGACACCACACGAGGTAAACAATGAGCTGGATCAAGTCTCACTCTCATCCCTCTTCTATCCACAACCCCAAGTTATAGTACATCTAGCTTCTATCGGATTGGGGGAATACATGGTTAGGAATGTTACCACTACTCCTGCTTTAGAGTCGATGCAAGACATGGGTAGACCCCGTCTTCCCATAGGCACTATCATGCCTCTTGGTATTCCCCCTAATCAAACAAATTTTGTCTATGGGGGCCTTGACTATGGCATCAAACCTTACCAATAGCAGGAGGAAGATGAAGAACATTTTGGAGAAGATATTAACTACTTGTCTAACCCTAACTTTGCCCTGAAGTACCTTGACCTATGCAACTGGCATGGTTATGGGTTAGGCCTGTATGAGCAAGGCACCAGAATCCCTTGTCAACCACAATATCAAATGCCCTATGACAAGTCGGGAGTGGGACGCAACAATCCCTTGCCTCTAGATGTCCTCTTAGATAGCCTAAATCACTTGAATATAGGCTACGAGGGTGGGTTGGCCCAAGACCCTTATGCCAATCCCAATACAGTCTACTCCCTAGGGGATTACTTTCCATGGCTATATGGGAACCCCATGATCCCTAGTGACATTCCCCCACATTTTGAGAGAGGGGAAGGTTCATGGAGTTGTCCCCATGTCTATGATGAGTTAGATCAAGGCACCTCATATGAATGGACCTCAGAGGATGAGTCGGGTTATGAGGTAGCACCATATGACCCTTTTGAGTTGGATAGTGATCATTCACAAATTGTCCCCATCAACGACCAACAGGAAGGCCTCATACATCTGTTCCCTTTCCCTGATCCTATATGGTAGTAGCTCCTTCCTCCTAAAGAGTCAGTTTTCCCATAGGAAGATAGACCTCCTGGGAGGGAGCAATTAATTTACTTGAGCAGTTGGGTCCTCGTGAGCCTGAGGCACTACGAGATGAGAATGAAGGAATCCTCATCCACGATGATGATTATGAGGAATTAGCATATATGGGACCACACCTACCTGATCGCCCGATCCCAAGGGGCAACAATGAGGTTCCCATATATGACAGTGACTATGAGGATGAAATAGAGAGGGCGTACCTAGGTCCTCATTACTTGCATCATCATCACGAGCCCATCGACATAGATGAAGTCTATCGTCAGTTGCATGTTGGCCCACGCTTGAGGGCAAGGCCTATCAATCTAGGCTAGATTCACCATGAGGTCTTCCCTGACCCACCCACACACATGGAGCTCCTTGAGCCTAATGATCCCATCCTACAGTCTGTTCCCAGATAGGATCCGAAGATCCCCATTCCCCCATAACCACATCTAGGGGTGAGAGATGACATCAATACATAGTCACATGCACATGGTCCTGGAGAGTAGACACATTCCATCAATATGATCTCCATTTATTTGACCACACCACTTCACAACCCAGTCGATCCTTCCAAGCCATGCCATCTAGATCTAGATGCTATTGACTGGGATCACGTTGATTCACCCCCATCACCCTCTGAGTATTGGGCTTGCGGTGGGTTGTTTCACTTTTCTACTGGCCCAACTCATGATGTCTTCCATGCTGAGGAGGGACCTAAAGTTCCCATCGAGGATTTAAATCTAGCTGATGACATCCATTTGATCCCTACTCCCCATCAATTGGAGGAGGGGTCTCATATGTCAATCGAGCCTACGATTGACAAAGATATCGGCTCAGATCCTAAAAACCCACAATGTATCAAGCTAGGGGAAAGCCTATCCCCCAAAGAGCAAGCTAATTATATAGCCCTTCTCACAAAGAAGAAGGTAACTTTTGCATGGTCTTACAAAGACATGTCGAGACTAGATCCAAATCTGGTCACCCATAATCTAATGCTTGACCCCACAGTCAAACCTATCAAGAAAAAGTTGAGAAAGATGCACCCAACAGTGGCCTTGATGGTCAAATATGAGCTACAAAAACTATTGGATGCCAAGTTTGTCATTTCTATAGACTATCCACCATGGTTGTCCAACATGGTCCCCATCAAGAAGCCTGACGGGAGGATTCACATTTGCATCAATTTTTGAGACCTGAACAAAGTGAGTCCTAAGGATGATTTTCCTTTTCCAAGCATAGATGCCTTGGTAGATGCCACCGTAGGACATGAAATGCTCTCCCTTATGGATGGCTTCTCTGGGTATAATCAGATTCGTATCAACCCTGAAGACCAGCTCAAAATGGCGTTCACAACGCCTTGGGGAACATTTTGTTACAAGGTCATGCCATTTGGCCTTAAGAATATCGGTGCCACCTACCAGTGTGCCATGACATATATCTTCCATGACTACATGCATAAAATTTTGGAAGATTACATGGATGACTTATTGGCTAAATCTCTATTATGTCATGAGCACCTAGATGTCTTGTGCAAAGTCCTCGATCACCTTATTGAACATAATGTGAGATTGAACCCCAAGAAGTGCATCTTTGGCGTCACATCTGGAAAGCTCTTGGGATTTATAGTTTCCAAATGAGGCATCGAAGTGGACCCTAACAAAGTCAAGGCAATCCTTGAAATGCCTCCCTCGACTACCATCAAGCAGCTTCGTAGCTTGTAGGGGAGGATTGCATCCATCAAATGCTTTATAGCACAACTGTCGGACAAGTGTAGACCCATGAACAAACTTTTGCACAAGGGGGTCACATTCCACTGGGACGATGAGTGTCAGGATGCCTTTGATACAATTAAACAATACCTGGCTTTGCTGCCAGTGTTAGCTCCACCTAGACCAGGGGTGTCATTTCGATTATATATCTCAGCTACTGAGGTTGCATTGGGTGCCATGTTAGCCCAAAATAATGAATTTCATAAGGAACAGGCCACATACTATCTCAGTCGCACCCTGGTGAGCTATGAGATTAAGTACGCATACGTTGAAAAGTTATGTCTAGCGGTGGTTTTTGCTACCAAGAAGCTATGACACTATATGCTCAGCCACACTACGTATGTTGTATCTAAAGAGAATCCATTGCGATACATGATGAGTCATACTTATCATAGTAGTCGCACGATGAAATGGATCATGTTGTTGACAGAATTTGACCTAGAATTCATAGGACAAAAGTCAATCAAAGGTCAGGTCATTGTTGATCAACTTGCAGAGGCTCCTCTCTAGGAGGATCAACCTCTTAGCATGGAGCTTCTCGATGATGGAGTCTTCCAAATATCAGAATCACCTGATTCTGATGAGCCTGAGTCACAAGCGGATATGACTCTCTTCTTCGATGGCTCCAAATGCGAGCAAGGGGGTGGCACAGGGATCATGTTTTTCACACCGCATGGGGCTCCCATACCCCTATCATTTAAACTTGATTTCCCCTACACCAACAATAATGTCGAGTATGAAGCCTTGCTCATAGGGCTTAAAATGGCTATCACCATGAAAATCACCAAGCTCAATATTTTTGGTGACTCCTTGCTCATTGTCAACCAGGTCAAGGGAATCTTCCAATGCAAGTGCCCAGTTTTGCAAGCCTACAAAGCCCTTGTGGACAAATCCCTGGCAAATTTTGAATGGTATGACATCGAGGCACTCCCTCGATCATCTAATCATTTTGTGGATACAATGGCCTCTTTAGGATCCTTGATTCCACAAGACCCCATAGGGGAGATGACAACCATTCAAGTCAAGATGCTATCGCAATCAGCGGTTGAGCGTGAGAGCACTCAAGCCATGCTAGAAGTCCACTTGATTCAAATAGAACCTCATCAAGAGAGATTCTCACACATTCATGAGTGCTTGAATCATGCCGCTTGGGGGACTCTATTCCCCCAAACCCCTTTTGATAGCAGCACAATGCTATTCTTACAAGTTCTATCCCAATCTACATTTTCTTGGGATGAACTTCATGAGGGACAGACAATTCATGCAATCGAGGCTTCCACACAGTAGGACTGGTCCACACCAATTAGAGAGTACCTAAAGCTTGGTAACCTCCCTCCTAGATTATCACACGCTACCAAAAGGACATTTAAATGGAAGGCAACAAAGTTTGTCTTGTTAGGAGACATCCTATACCATTAGAGCTATGAAGGAATCCTCCTTCATTGCTTAGAGTATCAAGAATCGACTTGGGCAATGGCCCAAGCACACGATGGTACTTGTGGTGGCCATTTTAGTGGCATGGCCATCACAAAGTGCATTCTTTGCATGGGCTATTATTGGCCAACTTTAGAGCGATATTGTTGTGCATATGTGAGGAAGTGCATGAAATGTCAACACCATGCTAACTTGACACATGTACCTTCTCAGGCCTTACAACCGATCCAATCGGCTTGGCCATTTTTGCAATGGGGGTTGGATTTAATCGGGAAAATCTCCCCTGCATCCTCGGGCCATCACACATTTATCATCACGGCTACCGAGTATTTTACAAAGTGGGTGGAAGCAATCCCCCTTACCACTATGATAGGACCCCGCATAGCGGAGTTCATATTGCATAATATCATTTGTCATTTTGGTATTCCATCCAAGATCATTTCGGATAATGGGACATCATTCAAGAATAAATATGTGCATGCTTTGATAGCAAAGTATAATATCCAGCACAACTTTTTGACACCCTATTATCCATAAGCAAATGGGCAAGCAGAAGCATCAAACAAGACATTAATTGCCATATTGAAGAAAATAGTCAAAGAGAATCATACCGATTGGCACACGCAAATGCCGCTTGCCCTTTGGGCTTACCGCACTAGCATTCGGATGCCCACTAGGGCAACTCCATTTTCACTAGTGTATGGTGTTGAGGCAGTCATGCCTCTAGAGTTAGAAATCCCATCACTATGCATATCCATGCAGGAGTTTATTGATGATGATATTGCATGACAAGCTCACCTAGATCAACTTACGTTGTTGGATGAGCATCGCATTAATGCGCTTGAGCATCTACGTGTGTATCAAGAGTGGCTCAAAAGAGCCTACAATATGAAAGTCCATCTCAGAGACTTTCAGGTTGGTGATCTCGTCCTAAAAGAGAACCAACAGAATTCTAGCTTGCCACCCCACCTACGGGACAAATTTATGGTAAACTGGTTAGGTCCCTTTGTCATCACTAGTCAAATAGGGCCTAGAACTTATCACCTAGCTTCACTTGAAGGTGTCGAGGATCCTAAACCCTTGAACATCCTTCACTTGTGGCCATTTCATGCTTAGAGAGCACCCAAAAGGCTCCTAGTGGGTTCTCACCGTCTAGGTCAAGTAAAAATGCTCCTAGACTATCTACGATCATCTAGGTCAACCCTAAAAGCCCCAAAGGCATCCATAAGCCCTTTGGTCATAGCCAAATGCCCCTAGGCAGTCATAGACACTTTTTAAGTGTCGCCACATGTCTAGGTCACCCAAAAGGCTCCTAGCAGGTTCTCACCATCTAGGTCAAGTAAAAAATGCTCCTAGACTATCTACGATCATCTAGGTCAACCCTAAAATCCCCAAAGGCATCCATAAGCCCTTTGGTCATAGCCAAATGCCCCTAGGTAGTCGTAGACACTTTTTAAGTGTCATCGCACGTCTAGGTCACCCAAAAGGCTCCTAGTGGGTTCTCACCATCTAGGTCAAGTAAAAATGCTCCTAGACTATCTACGATCATCTAGGTCAACCCTAAAATCCCCAAAGGCATCCATAAGCCCTTTGGTCATAGCCAAATACCCCTAGGTAGTCATAGACACTTTTTAAGTGTCATCGCACGTCTAGGTCACCCAAAAGGCTCCTAGCAGGTTCTCACCATCTAGGTCAAGTAAAAATGCTCCTAGACTATCTACGATCATCTAGGTCAACCCTAAAATCCCCAAAGGCATCCATAAGCCCTTTGGTCATAGCCAAATGCCCCTAGGTAGTCGTAGACACTTTTTAAGTGTCACCGCACGTCTAGGTCACCCAAAAGGCTCCTAGCGGGTTCTCACCATCTAGGTCAAGTAAAAATTCTCCTAGACTATCTACGATCATCTAGGTCAACCCTAAAATCCCCAAAGGCATCCATAAGCCCTTTGGTCATAGCCAAATACCCCTAGGTAGTCGTAGACACTTTTTAAGTGTCGTCACACATCTAGGTCACCCAAAAGGCTCCTAGCGGGTTCTCACCATCTAGGTCAAGTAAAAATATGCTCCTAGACTATCTACGATCATCTAGGTCAACCCTAAAATCCCCAAAGGCATCCATAAGCCCTTTGGTCATAGCCAAATGCCCCTAGGTAGTCGTAGACACTTTTTAAGTGCCGTCGCACATCTAGGTCACCCAAAAGGCTCCTAGCGGGTTCTCACCGTCTAGGTCAAGTAAAAATTCTCCTAGACTATCTACGATCATCTAGGTCAACCCTAAAATCCCCAAAGGCATCCATAAGCCCTTTGGTCATATCCAAATACCCCTAGGTAGTCATAGACACTTTTTAAGTGTCGTCGCACGTCTAGGTCACCCAAAAGGCTCCTAGCGGGTTCTCACCATCTAGGTCAAGTAAAAATGCTCCTAGACTATCTACGATCATCTAGGTCAACCCTAAAAGCCCCAAAGGCATCCATAAGCCCTTTGGTCATATCCAAATGCCCCTAGGCAGTCGTAGACACTTTTTAAGTGTCGTCGCACATCTAGGTCACCCAAAAGGCTCCTAGCGGGTTCTCACCATCTAGGTCAAGTAAAAATGCTCCTAGACTATCTATGATCATCTAGGTCAAACCTAAAATCCCCAAAGGCATCCATAAGCCCTTTGGTCCCCCCCAAATGCCCCAATGGCCCCCAAATAAGCCCATTGGTCACATGTGTATACATATCAATAAAAAATTCAAAAACATCATCAAAACATCAAAATACAAAAACATTGCATCGCATTGCACTTTCATACATACATATCAATCAAAATTTCAAAAAAAAAAAACATCATCAAAATTTCAAAATTTCAAAAATTCAAAAATATTGCATCATACCCCATTGCATTTTATCATCACTTGCATTTAGGCATATTCATCATTAGCACTTTACATTTTAGAGTTGCTCATACATGTCTAGCACCATGATGGTACATTACTTACCACTCAAAATCAATGTTGTGAAAGTACTCATAGTTCAAGGCCACAATTATCATTTTCACCCACATTTTTCACATTTCCATAGTCATGTCTATTCCCTTCACTTAGCCATTTGTTTTAGAATATCAATAGGGTTTTTGGTCACTCAACCATATCTAGTCTCTACTCAGATTTTGTAGAAGGCTAGCTTGATTTTTAGGAGGTAGAGTCTTGCATTGATTATGCCTTGTGTACATCATATCCCAAACATAATTAATCATTAACAATCCAAGTTTTGCACAAAGACAGATGAAATCCATGAAGTGGTCTAGGTTACCTTAAGTGAAAAGGTCATCCTGCTCATCCCCCTATGCGAATGGTTCAAGAATGTTGAGAGTTGGCAAAAGGACAAGTTCTCCCCTACCCAATTCCCCCCACAACAATAAGTGGTTTTCCCCCATTTTTGTCAACAAAATCCCACATTTTCACATGTTTGCAACAGTCTAAATTTGCAAACCCCCACAAAGAAAAAATTCAAAGTACAAAAATACAAAAATAAAAAAGTGCACACATCAAAAAGCACAAGAAACAGTGATCCCCATCGCTCAAAATTCAAATCCCTTGCTCAAGAGAAAAATAAAAAACTCAAAATAAATAGTGATTATTATCACTAAAAAGAGAAAAATAAATAGTGATTCTTATCACTTCATATGAGAGCAAGTATCCCAATAAAATTCAAGAAAGTAGGGAGTCGAACTTGAATCCCTGGAACTCTCAGCATTTGGAAAACCATCAGGTGATCCTCATTACGGGTTTGGTGGATAGCCTATCCATCAATGGTGGTAGCCTCCCGCATGATGATATGTCTGCCATATTAGCTTTTGGGCGTATGTGTAGACCAATGTTTGCATGTGGATGAGCTAGCTTTGGTAACCTAGATTGCCTAGTGGTCTAGTCATACTTAGTACAAAACCTACGATGGTGGCATTCATTTGGTGATCCTCAATACAGGTTTGGTTGAGAGCCTACTTGGCACTAGTGGTATCCTTATGCATCTCACAGGAATGAACTCACTTGCACACACAAGGATATGAAGTACCTTGGTCATCCTAGCAGATTCATACCTTGTCAAAAAGTCTTGCATGGTTAGTATACAACTTTTGATGAGTTGACTAGAGTGTTTGAGTCTCATGAAAACCTAATGGGCATTCCCTAAACAACATGTCATTCATATCACTTCACCACATTCATTTCAATTACATTATTCACAAATCCATTATATAAGTCTCATGACAACATTACATATGAGTTGGTGCAAAATACATCATCTATGGTGCTAGCATAATATGGCATATAGTCTACATATTTTATCCGCTAAATCAATAAATCATCCATCTCACTATACATCCATGCATGTACAAAATAAAATCAAATCAAAATCACAAAATATGCATACATAGGCATTCATCATCATTGCATAAATCAAATTGCATACATTTCATAAAACAATAAACACATGATGATAAACCACATAAAAAGCTCATATATATATATATAGTGTGTGTGTGTATATGTATGGGACAAAAAGATACATCATGTTGCCCATCGGCTACAATAAAGTGAGTCCTCAGACTTCACACTGCTAAAGCATCCAAAACAAAAACACAAAAAGAGTCATGTGAGCCACTACCATGGTCACGCAGGACCGGTACTACGACTCGCACTCCCACCTACAGTCAGAGTCCTCTATGAACTCCCATACCTACTACCACCTACCCTATCAGCTCTCCGCCTAGACCCTGGTGCCTCCAGCCTAGAGGAAGACTACCCTATCCTACTATGGTGACTCTGGTATGACCCACTAGCACCTACATCATCCCGTAGATGCCCACCAAGGTGCACTACCTCAATCTCCAGCTCATCCGCATAAGCCTACCCCCATCGACACCATGCCTAGTAAGTCTCCACCATAGAATGGAGTCGTGTCACCTCTACCTATAGCCTAGTCACCTCCCCACTACTGGAATCCTCCCATGTAGGGCTCCGAGATCGCAACTATGCCCGAAGAGATGCTATCTCAGCCTGAGCCACCTATACCTTGGCTCGCTATGCTGCTAGCTCTACCTGTACATCATGCACCTATGTCCATAGGAGATCTCTCTCCTACCTCACCCTGAGTAGCTCATCTCATAGCTCTACCTCTATATCCCTCGGTACCATCGATGGTGCCTGCACCTCCTCATCCCCAACATCATCATCCCCCAAGTCACCTCGATCTCCTAAGTCCAGGAGATCCACATGCTCCCCTACCATGTGTCCCTGCCAATCACCTGCCTCACCCTGGTCCTCACCAGAAACATCCTGAGGTGCCTCCCTAGCTGCACCCCTCCCCAGTGGCCCCTCTCCATGCCCTTGGCCTATCACCCACCAAGCGTCATACTCCATTGTAGTCCCGACATCATCCACATCTGGAATGTCTACTACAGGATCCGTATCCCATGCCACTACCTCTACCATCGGCCATGCCAATGTCCTCTCATCCCTGTGATGTCGATAAGGCACCGACTCACTAGGCACCCCTAGCGTAGCCCAAACTATCGCATCACCCAAGCAAAATGGAAGTACTCCCACTCCATGCCATGTCATCCAACCAGCCATCTACCTCACCGCACCCTATGGAGCTATACAATAGCATCTGCCCACTCTGGGCAATCCTTGTATGGTCTCCAGAACACCTAGCCTACCCTGAGTCATGAGAACAGATCTGCATAGTGACCCACATCACCTATGAATCATCGACTCTATCCCCTCTCCTAAGCCCTCTACCATAGGATGCCATATCCTATCTCCCTATCTGCCAGCTATGCCCGAGTCATCCAAGGTAGCCCATGTGGTCGCCCCATAGCTATGTGTTGCCATCCCCAACACTACAACAAAAAGCTACACCCAACACCCTTCCATCGATGGCAGCAGATCTCGTACAACTCATCATAGAGTTGTGCCAATAGTGTAGTACCCCATGCCATCACCAGTGGCTCTACCATAGTACACCTCACCAGTGCAAACACTATCTCCACTAGGTTCCATGGGAACCTCACTCTAGAAGAATCCTGGTAGTAGCATATTGGAGATGAGCATCATGAGTAGTGTATGCCTCACCCCCAATACCTTCACCTCATGCTAAAATCCTACCAACATACCCCCCTTCAAGCAGTCCAGCTCTACCATCTCTAGATCATAACTGAAGTACCTCTCGAGCACTACCTATCTCTAGTCTCATGGTGTCATGCAGATCAGATACCCTTCTATAAAAATCCAAATAATCTGATAGATATCCTCAAGCATCACCATCATCTCCCTAGTGGGTAGGTGGAAGGCATTCAAATATGCATGGTCTCCTATAACAACCTCTAATCGGGTCACCTGCTTGAGGCCGATGGCATCCAACCACTCCCAGTCCTCTATGGTCAAGGCATCCCTCATGGAATCAAAGAGATTAGGTACTCGATACCGACTCCTCACCACCTGACAGGGATAAGCAACTCAATAATACACCACCAAAATGGCCTCGCATGGCCCCAAAAACATTCAAAAGAAAAGACTCAAAATGGCCCCTCTTTGAGGCCGGTTTGTGGCCATTCCTCCTAGGAATGGCCCCCAACCCTATGGCCAGCCCATCAAGGGATGGCCTATGACCAGCCCACACTAGCCATCCCACCTAGGGATGACTCCAAGAAATTGGGCTCAAAAAGGCCTTTCGGGGCCATCAAAAATAGCAAAAACAATGCAAAATTGGACCTATAAAATGCAATCTAATTGCACAAAAACATGGGTAAAACATAAAATTTGGTACATATCTCATAAATTAGGTTTAATTACCTAAAATTTAGTGTGATATGCTTCCAAGTCAAAAACATACCATAAAAGCAAAAAAATCAACTCCTAACACTAGGAAAATGCAATAAGAGAGACTTGGCATACCTGTCTCGCACTGGCTCCTCCACTGGCTGAGTCTACCCACTGACTCATGGTGACTGTGGGATGAATTTGATAGCACTCCACTACTCATAATCACTCTCCTACTCCTCACCTCTCAAACTGCAAAAGAAAGCATGCACAAATGAGCCTAACCTTCATATTTTGGGTTTATATAAAGATGCAGGGGTCACCACCATCCCAGGGTGGGATGAGCACACATTTGGCTGACCGTGCCACCCTGGGATGGTGGTATAACATGCCCTCATCCCACCCTAGGATGGTGGTAGCAAAAATAGGCCAAAACAACCCAAAATGACCCAAAATAGGTCCAAAACTGCACCAAAACAGCTCAAATTGGGTCCAAATTTCACATAGATCAAAATGCAACCATGAGGATCCTAGGAGGGATGGAAAAGTTGTTAATTCATGCCCTAATAAGGCCATTGTGGCTGGACCACCCCAGGGCATGCAGTTTTCAGCTCCTTTCCTCCAGGAAAACTCAACAAAGTCACCAAAATCCTCTCCAAATTGCCCTATTTTTCAAGGGACAAAATTGAAGGTAAGCATAACACAAGTCAATTGGGTCAAGTGACTCATCACTTTTCTCACTGGTCATTCCCTCATCGACTCATCACTTGAGGGGGTAGTCATACTCAGTCCAAATCAGCAAGCACACACTCAATTATGCGAATTGCGTTCGTTCAATGAATCTTCGATAAAGACAATCATGCTCCTGCTTGGGGCAGCAAACAAGCACACAATATCACATCATAATGCTTGAAATTACTGGCATCATGAATTCATGGGCCTTAGCCTTTCATGATGGACAATTTTCAAGCATAGGCATGCTCATTTAATGAGTCAGAAACAAGGATTCAAGAACACACGCCCTTTTCATGATTGGGGCATCTAAAGTTGGTTAGGTTATCGAGTAACCTTAATCATTCAACATTTTGGTCATCTATTTTTGCTCAGTACTATGCTGCACACAATGCATCTCAAAAAGGGGCATCTATAGACACTAAAATATGGTAAATCCGATTAAGCACCCACAAACAATGATCAAATTGACATCATATGGCCCCTTGGGCAGCCCTCAGGAGGCTCACAATGGTTCTAGCCACTCCGAAAAGGTTTTTGGAGGCTATCGACCCAATTTTGGGAGGTTTTGGCCCAAAATTCACCATCGTCCCACCCTGGGATGGTGGTATATTCCCACCATCCCACCCTAGGATGGTGGTGAGCCATCATCCCAGGGTGGGACGGTGAGCAAGTTTGACCCAGAAAAAGTCAAATCTGGGCCAAATGGCACCCAGAAACTGCCATTTAGCATGCCATATGGAGCATGTGGGTCAGAGGGCACTGAATCCTTATGACACACTTCTTAATGGAGGCCCAAAATGGATATTCTCTTCCCCATCCAGTGCATGCCTCCGTTTTGACAAGTGGCGCCTCCTGCCATGCATGCCCTTGCATGCCTTTTTGCACATGAGCCCCTTTGGGCTATAAAATGGATTCAATATCCACACAAAAACATAGATAGGAGTTCTAGGATATGCAATGGAGTGCTTCCAAGATTTCCCCTCACCTTATTGCACCTTTTTGCCCTCGAAATCTCCCTTTTGCCAAGGAGGTTACCGGGTGACTTCAAGAAGGTAATCCGAGCATAACTTTTCCATCCGGGTGAATTTCTTCACCAAATTCGATGAAAACACACCTTATATTGTTTAGGAACATCTTCTAGTGATTTTGGTAGCAAAAAGTGGCCGGAATTGGTGGGTATCCCCTCCTAGGGTGCCCCCCAAATAGTTGCAGTCACCACCGTCCCCCTGGGATGAGGGTAAATTATTACACAATTTCACTACTATTTTTAATTATTATTTTTCTATATTATCCCATGATGCTACAGTTCAAATTTCAGGTTATTTGGAGTTAAATTGACAAAGTTATAGCATTTTTAAGTTTTTGCAGGCTCGTAGGGCCCATCCGGGCACCCCAGTTTGATGCAGGTGGATCTGGGCCCCAATTTGAAAATATAATCATATGGGTTGTCTTGAAATGTCAATTTATGCATACTTTCCAAATTTCATGAGTTTTGGATATGTTTAGGTTCGGGATTTGCTTGTCTTCTTCTTCGTAGGTTGTAGGCGAGCGACGCAAAATCGAGGGGTCTACAGATGCAATTTCTGATATATTTTTGGTGATATCCTCTCAAAACATCCTCTTTAACATCTCTGCAAATTTTCAAGTCATTTGGACATGTTTTGATATATTTTTAATATATGCGCTATTTTGCCCCTGTGGGGATTGCATGTTTTCACCATACACCCTTGCTATTTGACCCCTTTGGCTTCCTTGTGTGCAGGTGCAGGTTCTTAGAAGGCATTGGGAAGGAATATCAGACATCAGAGATTGAAGATACAAGCAGCGGTGGCATTGGCTCGCCCACCTCGATTGTGGGTACGCGGAGAAACATTGGATGTGCACCTTGATTCCGTGAAAGACTTGGTCTTTGGGCACCTAATATTGTAAAAATTGTATCACATTTTGAGCCCTCAAGGGGACTTCTGTGTAACCTTGGATCTGATCCAACAAATTAATGAGAAGAGACTTGCTTTACTTCATTTCCTTTTGTTTGGTATTCTTTCCTTTTCACATGCATGCTTCCTTTTTGATGCTCATGAGCGAGATGGGGTAGATACACATATTGTTTTACATAATTTGGTGCACCATTTTTCCCTACTTCAAGATGAAAATAGGCATTGATAAAATTTGTGACATGCTCTTGTGCATCCTCTTCACCCTTAAACTTTTCTAACCTAGGCATATCAAAGTGCTTAGGATATGGAGGGCTAGGGATTTATGGGCACAATGGTTGGTTGTGTATTCTACTTAATGTTGGTGAGTTCCTAGCTACCTCTTGTTTCTCAAATGTTTTCATCTTTTCATCAAGCTCTTAAAATACCTTTGATGCACAGATTTAATCCTCTTGTAGGCCTACCCGTAGTGGCAATGGAGGTAACTCTCTATCCATTTGATCTATTTTGTTTTCCTCCCTCCTACGAGGGGACTCAGGATTGTGATCCTAGTTTGTTGTGTTTACCCTTACCTCTCTAGTTGTATTTTTTTCATGGTTTGGTGGGGGATTTTGTTGCGGGTTATCTTGTCTAGTGCGCCTCTCCTTAGGTGAGTTAGCGCGTCTAGTTCATTGGTGGTCACTACCATTTGTCTGTAAATTGCTAAGAGCTAGCTGCTCAGCCTATTCTCTTAAGTGCTACTCATGTTGGCGCAAGATTCTTTCTATTTATTTATCCTATTCAATAGCCTCCACTAGCTCTCGCTCCTTATGTAATGCATTTTCTAACTACCTCATTAATTCAGTTTGCGCTGTTACAGAATACTCATGTTTATCTAACTTTGTTCTTGTTGTCTTGACTCATAGATTCCTCAAGGAGGTTTTTGTTGTACCTGTACTCTTGCTAGCTAATGTGACTTGTTCAGTGTATTATTGAGTATCCCTACAATAATATTTTGTGTGTCTACTATGGAGTTGCTCTGAGGTACCCCCAAACCAAGAGATGTGTTTAGAAGTCACAGTTCATGAGCTTCCATATGCAGAGTTCTCAGTAGCTATAGTTCTTTGAGTTGGTTGTGTAGGAAACCGATCCAACCCATCTAGCTATCTTGTTTTCCATGGCTGGTCCCATGGGGTGCCATTCACTCCTATGAGGTCATATTCTACGGGAATCTTTCCTTTTGCATGAAGGGTTTCTTCTATTTGATTCCCATGGCTAGATGTAGCTCTAGTTTTCCTACCCTTCAGTGGGGAGCCTTGTTTCATATGTTTCTTGTGAGTTTTGAGGTGTTGCAATTCTTGTTTGCCTTATTTATGAAGAGGGCTTTGTGGTAACATTTTTCTCCATATGGATGGAGATGTAGCCGTCTCGTCATCCCTATGTGAAGAATGAGTTTTAGAACCTTCTTTATGTCCATGTGAGGAGGAAGCCCTTGAAGCTTCCTCATGTCTTTGAGATGTTTCTGTGTGTTTAGAGGAGGCCCTTGAGGTCTCCTCATGTCTCCTTGATGAGGATGGTTGTGAAGCCTCTTTTTTTTATGTGAATTTGTTCCATGATGTGGTTCCTTGGGTTTTCTCGAGGATATCCCCCAAGGGTTGAATTATCACCCCTTAGGATCATGGAGCTACGTCTCACGATCTTACGGGCAAGTCATTCAATGTTACAACTTCACCTATGGGCATGAGTTGCTTCAGTATCTCCCTTAGTGTCAGACCGAGGGTGCTTACTTCTTGTTTTGACCATGTTATCTATGAATTGATCTTTTGAGTTGCAATTTAGGAATAGCCACACAATACCAAACAAATGTTTATCTTGATTATTGATTTAAGTGTGCCCTAAAATTTTTGGTGTGTTTTGATGTGTTGTTCTTTTGATTTCTTGCTCTTTTTCTTGTATTAAGAATTAGAAGACTCATCCATAGTTACAATCAAGTATACCTATGCCAAACATGATTTTCTCAAAAGAAGCTAGGGTACACCACTGAAGACCCAGTGGGGGGTTCACCTAGCTCTTCCACTCTGAACCAATGATTGTTCCAACAATGGGATACAGTTTGAGCACAAGTAACTTAGTGTCACTATAAGTAAGTTTCTCAATACATTTCTAGGAAGCTTTAGGGGGAAAACCAGTGGAAGGAGATGAATTCCAATGTCATTGGGCTCAATTGAGGGTTGGTGATGAAATATAACTCCCCAATGTTTAAATGAGACGTGTGTGTGTGGTGTTCATTTTAAGCTTGTGTAACATAAAGTGCATCATATAGCAGCAATGAATCTTTCCTATATGTAAAAATATATTCCAATATTCAGAAAGATGGATGAACTACTATGATTTGTATGAGTGAACTTTATTTCATGCAGCTATGGCCTCTAGTAGGGCCTCAAAGCAAGCAAAAAACATACAATGTCTAGCACATTGGATTCTAGGGCAAATATTTTAGGCATAAGTCATTGTACTTAGCAACGCCTAGTGGAAAATTTAAAAGAAGATCTAAGATATGTGAAATGCTTAATTCTTTCTCCTTTCATTCTTTCAATTTCTAAACATAAATGTGCTTTAAGTACTTTGTTTTAGACATACAGAAGTAGATAGAAAGCTATAAAATATCAAATAAGCTATACCAACCTTTGATCCAGCTCAAAGAGTCGGTGTTTTGACCTCTGGTACACTCCATTTCTGGCCGTTTTTGACCAGAGCGGTTGGTTCTTGGTTGTTGTAGCTCATAGCAGCTAAAGCTCTATTGGCCACTGTAGCTTAGAGTAGCTAGTTTTTGGCCACTATAGCTCAAAGTGGATAGACCTACACAAAAAACTAAGTTAGTATTCCAATAGCAAATGAAAAATCAATGGAGGTCCCACTGTGATCGCCATCTGTAGTGACCCCAGGATGCACACACCGCTTTACTCTACTTGCAATGTTATTAAAAACCCAAGATGAAATGGAAGACAATGAAAAAGCATATAACATGGAAATAACAAAGATGGATCTCTTTATTTGTATTGAAATTTGGTTACATGTCGGTCCCTCTTAGGGATACCCATTTTGATATAATAAGGTTACAAATAGGTAAAGAGTGCCCCTTTCATGAAGAGGTGGTGCACTTTCAAAAAGCTTTTTGGTTTCTGCACACGAAAAATATATAAGTGCTTACATATGCCTCCTTCTCTAAGTCTATTTCCTAGAGGGATCCCTTTTTCTCTCGTATGTCGTAGATTCTGTCCAATCAACTTGTGGCCCTGTAAGCAATGGAACAACAACACACGCTTAGATATCCGAGAATGTGTCCCTGGATGAGGTTGTTAGTACTGAATGTAACAAATGAAAGCAAATTCATATTAGACTAATGCTATGGATGCAAATGAATGAAGTTATGCTATGCTAATGATATGCTAGAATAATGAATCTAATGTCTAAAACCCTAAGCTAAGCCTGTGGGCCACTGTCCAAGACAACGACCGCTAAAGTGATTCTTGTCCTCTTTGCTCTAAAGCTATGGATCAAAGCTTGTATCCTGATTTTGAAATAATAGGTGCTATGCTCTTCAATCTATCAAGGATTCACCATACTCATGATCTCCAAGGGAACTCTCCAAGTCTCAAAAGCTCTCCTTAATGACCAAGATCGACAAAAGATGTATATGTCCTCTCTCGATAAAATATGTCCCTCCTAATGCTCTTAGGCTTGCACCTTTTATAGTGTGAAACCCTAGGTCTATTTTCAAGCCCTAGGAATGAACATTTCATGCGTAGTGTAAGTTAGCATGATAAGATCCTTGTATTTTCTATGTTTGGAAGCCAGTTATCTAAAATATAACTACCAACTTAAGTCTCCTATGTGAACTGGTCATTAGCATGAGAAGCTTTTGTCCTTTGTTTATGCTTGGAGGTTATTTAACTAAATTTTAAATGCAAACTCAAGTCTCCTATGTGAACTGGTCATGAAAAGGAATGCAAAGTTACTCCCGCTCACCTTTATTGCATGCAGACTACCACTTCTGCCTATGATTAGGTTTGTTTATCAGTAAAACTGCTTTTAGGATTTAGTCATTGTCATTTGCAACAACTAAGATCTAGTCGCTATCATCTACAGTAGCTAAGTTCTGGCCGCTCTAGGATTGAGCAGTTAGGATCTGGATACTCTTGGCTTGAGTGGCTAGGCTTGGATGGATTGAAAATTCCCCAAATGAGTGGTGAGAACCACTATTGATGCTTGGAAAGTCCAATATTATGTCATCTGATCTTATGAATGTGTCTATGTGAGAAGCTCCCCTAAGCATGACATGATGTAGGTGTCTACAACTATGTTTTTTAACACAACCCCTCTTGTTGCTGTAAGGAATATACTAGGGTTTTTCGGTCACTCAGCCATACCCAGTGGTTTTATCAAACTTTGTAGAAATCTATATTTTCTTTTGATAGATGAGGTTTGGTTTTGATAGCGCCTGGTTTATTTCAGAATCCCATCACTAATCAAAACACTAAAATCCTTGTTGGAACAAGGGAAATATGAACGCTGCAAAGTGGTACTAGGCATCCTTAAGTGAAAATTTTATCTTGCTCATCCCCTTGTGTGATTGGTTCAAAAATATTGAGAATTGACAAAAGGACAAGTTCCCTCCTACCCAAATAAATCCCTTGCTTTAATAAAAATAAGCAAAAATCCTAAACAAAACAAAATTCAAAAACAAAATAAATAGTGATTATCATCACTACATAAATCCCTTGCTCAAAGAAAAATAAAAATTCAAAATAAACAGTGATTTTCATCACTAAGTATGAGCAAGTATCCCAAATAAATATGAAGAAAATAAGGGAGTGTTGAACTTGAATCCCTGGAGTTCTCAGCATTTGACGAACCATAAGGTGCTCCTCATTACAAGTTTAGTGGCATCAAACCTGTCTGGCAATGGTGGTATCCTTATGCACGATGATATGTATATCACATTAGCATATTGCTTTTGTATAGACCAATGTTTGCATGTGGAAGGGCTAGATTTAGGTATCCTATATCGCCTAGTGGTCTAATCCAACTAAGTCCAACTTAGGATCAGGATGAACATTTGAGGATCCCAAATACAATAATGGGTTGCATGAATCTCACCTGGAACTAGGGTATGCTTATATTTTATCTAATATATTTGTTTACACACACAGGGATAATGAGTATCTAGGTCTTCATAACAAGAACTTTATCTTTCAAGAGTTCTGTATGGTCAGTATACAACTTTTTATGGAGTAACTAGGGTGTTTGAGTCTCATGGAAAACCTCAAAAATCCTTTAAAAGCAACAAATAATATCATCGATTGCATTATCACCATTATTTATGAGGTTTTGTTTGTTAAACAGTGTGCATGAAATAGGATAGATACGGGATGGATGTTAGTAATGACATTTAGATGGCCACTGACTATTTTTGATATATATTTTAACTTACATAAGCTTATAAAGAAAGTACATACATATCACATCATCTCATCTCACACTTGGATGTTTAAATAATTAATTCTTATTATAAGAGTTATTATTTATTTATGATTTTTATAAGTTCTGTGGTGTCGTCCATTAGATTTTCAAAACTCATATCACATCATACCTTATGTTTTAAGTGATTAAAACATACAGGTTCATTTACATAAGTGCATTACACATATTGCATTCACCATATCATAACAACATAAGTCAAATGCATACAATTAGATCAAAATTAAACATGCATTTAACAATAAGCATTGCATCCATATATGCATACATCACCATAATGCATCTATACATCTAGATCATACCATCTAAGCAACCATCCATCACATAGCTAGAGCATTTAAATCAATACATCACATCATATAGCATAAAATCATAGTACTACATCACATAAACATAAAAATAAAAACATATAGATACACATAATGAGTCTCAAAGTGTAGATATCATATATATATATATATATATGTGTGTGTGTGTGTGTGTGTGTGTGTGTGTGTGCGTGTGTGTGTGTGTGTTGAATACATACATAAGGGTACAAAATAGCTTGTAGGCTATAATTGTGTAGGTCATCTGACCTTACACTCAAAAATAAAGCCAGTACAATCAAACCCATCAAGTTAGGTCTGCGCCCTCTGTCTCACCTCCACCCTCAGCTCTGTTCCTATGAGAAATGTGAGAGCTAATCCCTGTGGTCTACTCTATTCGAGTCTTGGTCCTGTGGCTCAGCCACACTAATGACTGCCCTGATGTGCTTTACCCACTCCTATGTGACCCTCCTAATTTAGGCTTGTCTACTATATGACATCCACAAAACCTAACCTCATGCTCTAGTGCAAGGATGTAAGCATTATTTAGGGTGTGCTGCTCCAAGTCCTCTAATAGGATTTTATGAAAATGTTTGACCTTCACATCTACATCTATCCCACTACGTCCACAAGGTGTTGGCATAGCTGGCACAACCTATCCCCCGAAAGCATCCCTCTTGACCATAATCTCATCTATCCTGAGTTGTGTAGAGTCTATCTATGTTTGGAGAGTAGTCATCTCCTCATAAAATCTCTAAACTTGTGCTTGAAGCCCAATAATGGTAGAATTCCTCTACAAAATCTGGATACAATCTGATTGAAGCTCAGTCTCAATGCATTGCAGCTGATATCAGAGAGGGGACTATTGCTCCTCTAGAGTTAACTCCTACTCCTCGTCAGGAGCAATCTACTCCTTGACCACATGTTTCTTTGTGGCCTATCCCTAGTCCTCTATTTAGACCCAAACTCAACACCCATCAGGATCCTCCCTTGTAGTTACCTCATCTTGATCTCAGCCTAAGCTACCATTGCCCTGCCATAGATGTGTGACCCATCACTAAGTGTAGGCCTCTGTGACCCTGCCATTTGTAATACTAGCATCTACTACTGGAGGATCATCATCCTTTATGACTACTATAACTTAGGGTAGTAGAATATCCCTCTCTATAGTGATATGCCTATATAAAATTGGTTGAAGAGGTACATTCTATTGTAGACTAAACTATCAGAGCACCCTATAGTAACGAAAGAACTACCTGATGTCATCCTTGCGGTTGATAACCCATCGATCATGCCTAGTCCTAGCCGTAAACTTTTCTACCTCTACCCAAGAATGGAAATCATGATAGGGGATCCAGATGATGTCCTTGGCTTGTAGGCCAGTAAAAGATATTGTGTAGTGGGAGAGCTCTCCTGCATAACATCTACTTTTATGCTCCTCATACTCTCAGGGCCACCTAGATCTATAGCATTGAGCAATATCGACCATGGCAGTAATCTCAATAGGTAATCCTCTTGGGTGGTCCACCCTAATATGCTCCTCACCCCAAATATGTAGGAGTAGGCTACAAGCAATACTAGCTCATACATGTCATTGAATCCTATAGAGCTCATTGTAGCACTAAGCCAACAATGCACTCCCCAAGCTATGATGGTATACTCCACACTATCAATCAAGTCTTAAACCATCATTAAGAGGTTCCATGGGAACCTTGCTCTAGAGTAGTCAGGTAAAAGCAAATTACATATAACCATCAGCAAAATGACATATCTCTGAGAAAAGACATCCTCCTGGTACCACTGAGCCATGGAAATCCCACCAGACCGAGTATCAGAGAATGTAGTAGTTGCATGTGCTCCAAAGACCCTCAAAAAGACTGTGTCTCTAGCATCCTTAGGGGAATAAACAATGGGGACTCCATCAAAAGGGATGCAAAATATCTTGTAGATATTCTCCGATGTCATGGTCATATTTCCCATAGGGAGATAAAAGGTGCTAGTCCTAGAGTCCCACCTATGTGCTAAAGCAGTAAGGTAGGCCTAATCGGCCATGATTTTTGAAAGCCTAGTAACATACTAGATCTCATGAGCATCAAGCCAATCCTAGTTTGTGTCATCCATATTAGATATAATATCCATGAGCAATTTAGGGTCTCAAGCATGCGTAGATAAAATATAAGAGTGCAAAGTAAATACCTAAATTAAATGAACTTAAAAGCAAAAATAAGCAATAATCCAAAAATAGTACAAGATAATCTAAGATAAGCCCAAGGCTACAAAAACAATGACTAAATGCACCTAAATATTCAAAAATATAAAACTCTACACTTCAAAATTATAAAAAAATCAATTAAAACCATTAAAAATTCATAAATTTCATAAGTAATCCTAAGGTCTCGTAGCCGCTCGCATTAAGAGCGGCCACACAGTGGCCATTGAAGCTGATAGCAACCAGTCGCCAATGGTAAAAAAATTGACCATTGGAATTTGGGTTGGTCGCTAATGGTGATAGCAGCCCCTCTTTGGCCATTTAGGGGCTGCTCTGAGCGTCAGCATCCATAAGGTGGCATGCCAATGATGTCCCCCCTTAGTCAAAAAGAAAAAAAAAATTTAAAAGTCATAAAACTAGCCTAGACCCACTAAAATTAACCCTAACCTAGACCTATTGACTGGTTCGATTCGTTTCCAACAGGTTTAGTGTGGTTCATTTACCGATTACTTAGTGAGGTTCATTTTACCAAATAAAACAAATAATAGGATAGGGTTTGAGAGATATCCATGAGTCATCGACTCCTTCACTTGTTTAAGCCTCACCCTGCTCAGCCATGGTGTCTAGTTTTAGTAGCCTCCCGGGTCACAATCAATTTCTCTCACCTCAGAGATCAAAAAGTGTAATTGATAGCTAGAATGATAAAATTTCAAAACCTAGAAATTGCTTTTATATTTTCAATTTGCACCTCGATCGTTGCTGGCATCAGTGGCCTGCACTTTCTGGCCGTTGGACCTGATAGTGGGTACGAAGAGGCAATTAGGGATCATTGGACCTAACAGTGGCTAGGAAACAAAGAGAAATTCACTCAATTTCTCTCCATGAGCCACCTAAAAATGGACCATTAAGCATACATATTGATCCAAAATAATAAAAAAAAGCATAAATACCAAAAAGCTCACATAAATCAAAATAAAAGATAATATAAATAATAGCACCACGCAAATTTATTCCAGGAAATCCTTCCACCTGTGTGTGCAATAGTGCTAGGAGGATGTCGCACGCCGTGATGGAGAGCAAACAAAACTCTCTTTATCATCGTACCTCCTAGCATTAATATATCCAAAATCAAAAACATCATAGAAGTCAAATTAACAAAAAAATAAAACAACAAAATCTCAATTGAGCCTCGTATTCAATTATTTACTCTATACACTTGGTGGTTGTACCGACTAGCGCTCCATGCAATCTAGAAATATGAGTAAATTACCATAAGGCCACTTGGGGTAAATTAGTTATGGCAAAATTGAGAAGCTTCACTTCAATCCTGAAGAAGGCCATTGCGGTTGGACTACCCCATGAGAATGAAGATTCATCTCATTTCTTCTATAATTTTTTTTTAATGTAGTGATTCAACATAGACTTGAATGGAATTGCTATCATCTTGATGCCCTAAGAAGGCCATTGCGGCTGGACCGCTCCATGGGATAGAGATGTACAATTAGTAAAAATGGTTGAAATCAAACCTAAGATGGGACCTACCCTATAACAACAAAACAAACCTCTAAAAGGGTCCAAATCATTCATATTGGTTAAGCAACTCATCGCTTATTTCATTGTCCTTCCCTCATCAACTCGTCATTTGAGGGGGTAGTCATAATATCAATAATCATAATAAAAATCAAAAAAATATCACTCGATCATGTCAAATTACACCGTCATTCTTCTTGTATCTTATTGTATCAAATAGGGTTTCCCTTAGAGGGACTGATATGTAATCAGGATTTGCAAAGAGATTAATAATAAAAGAAGCTTTCTTTATCTTATCATTTCCATGTTATGTTATGTTATATATTGCTTTGAGTTCTTCCATTTTGATATAATATTGCAAGTAGAGTAGTGGTGAAAGTGGTACGCACTTCCCGAGGTCGCATAATTCCACCAACAATAATCATCTTCTAAAACTAGGGTGTGACGTTCAACCATTTCTTCACAATATTTACATTCAACAATAGATTGCTTTTCAAACTCACCTTCATCCACTTTTGAGGGCTCAATTATTTCTAAAAGTGGATCATTTAGTTTTCTATGATTATCCCAATCCTCACTTGTAAATAATGACTCTAAGCCTTCTAGCTTGTCACAACTTGACTCATGTTGGCTTTCTTGATCATCATAATAATTGTCCTCTGAAAACAAGTGATGATATTCTATCATGTCTTCTGGTGACTCTTTAGATTCATCTATTGATTCCTTTTCAAATTCTCTTTCACTCTTTCTGAGATTATCCCAATCCTCCTGTGTAAATAATAACTCCAAGCCCTTTATTTCTAAAGGCTCATACATTTTCAACATTGAGTCAATCTCTACATCTTGATGGGCTTGTTCACCACAATCCTCATTGGTGGGTATTGACTTTGAAACTTGCACCTCCTCTTGGATGATATCTAAGGTGGTTGTAAAATTTAGACATTCAACTTCATCCCATTGATTGTTCATATTAGACATCATTTTATTTGAGGGTACTCGATTAGATGGTTGTTGTTGGTTGGAATCCTTAACTCCTGAAGAATAGTTTTTCATGGGAAGAGGTTTTACCTCAGCCTAACTTATAGGTGGTGTCTTATTGTGAGCCTTAGTGTTAAGCAATGATGATTAATCTACCCCACTCCTTTTCAAAATATAGCATTGTTCTACTATTATTGTGGCCTCGTAGGCTCTAATCAAGGATGGATCTTCAAGATTTTCCCCTAGAAATGTAGCAAGTAAGGGGTCTAAGGCTCCCATGTAAATTTTAATGGCTTCTTATTTCAAAATGATGTAATGTGTATCCATTTTGATATACAACCTATGGAACCTATCATTGAATTGGCTCATGGATTCATTAGGTTCTTTATAGATAGAGATAAATTGATTCTTTATCACAACTAGGTCAACCGGTTTTCCAAAATGGTTGAGAAACATTACCTCTAACTTATCCCAATATAGGATAGAATTTGTAGGTGAGTGGAGGTACCAATCAAATGCAACCTCATCCAATGTATACGAAAAAAACCTACAAGCAACATCTTCATGCATAATTTGCAAATAAATTAACATGTCCTTGTATCTCTGAATATGCTCCTTGGCTTGATCCACATCATGCCTAAATTGAGGTAAATAATCTTCTACACCTTTAGGGATTTGATGGGTAGGAATATTTTTAGAATAATAATCACGACCTATCCGGAATACCAATTTTGTTGGAGTAAGCCTTCCCATTAGTGGACCTTAAAGAATATAATTTTAGTATCAAATTTTCTTAGTCAAATAAATATATCTTGCAAAGAAGCATGAAATGACTAACAAATTTCAAATGTTTAACATATAGATCATCACGTTAGCATCAACCAAAATATATGCACCAATTAAACCATGACATTAAGAACATACTCTAATTTACAAAAGGTTAACATTAATGCATCATCAATTAAAAGACTTTTCAAACCAATGAATGTGATCAACAAAACCTTATTAGCCAAGACCAATGCCTTTCAAGTAAACATGAACAATTTAGCATCTAAATAGCAATAAAGTAAACCAATTTAGGCCCTCCTTCTAGTGCCAAAATATTGAGTGCTAAAGGAGGCCAAAGATAATAGTCAAAAGGACTTGAAACATTCAACCATTCACAACCTTATGGTTACACCAAATCACATTATTTCCTATATGAAAAATTCAAAAGCATTAAATCAATAATACCAATTCATGCCCTCCTTCTAGCACCAAAATATTGAGTGGTAATTTTACCCAATTGTAAAACCACACTCAAAGCTAGGATTTTGATTAGAAAACCCTCTCTTGAAAAGAAATTAATATTTCTCTAAGGGTTCCTTTTACTTAATGTGTGCTTGTAATCTTGTGAAGATATATCAAATAAGTGCTAGGAATACCTTAGTGTTTTGTAAATAACTATTAATAAGGGGCCTATGTTGGTATTATTTTATTGCTATGCTAGTGATTGTTCATGAAAATTAAAAGAAAATGAAAATGTGATTGGCCCTCATATGACCACGATGTAAAGCCTTAGTTAATTTTATCTTGGAGTGTTTTAGGTATTTTTTATCTTCTTTTTGTTAAGTAAATTTAAACAAGTTTTATCTTCTTTAAACCTTACTTTGAGCATAAAAGAGAAGATTAAAATCTATCTTTAGAAATACAAAGTTTGAATTATGATTGGATTCATTTTATATTGCTTTGAACATGAAAGTAAAATAATCTACATGAATAACTTGGTAAATGAAATAGCCTGTGACATATCATATAAATTACCCCTCTTTGATGAAATTATGATTTTCATAAAGAGAAGTTAATTTATTGCCCTAAAAATAATGGCCTTTGAAATGTCATATAAATCACTCCCCTTTAATGAAATTGTACTTTTCATAAAGATAAGTTAATTTATTGCTTGCAAAATGAAATATAAAGCTTGAAATTTGATTTACCTTCAAAATATGAAATTATGTTAAATTTCGAAATTACAAAATGCTTGTAAAAATAACAACTTTGAGCAATTTTTGTAATTTCAAAATGGCTTCCAAATGAAGTCAAAATTGCATAAGATGAAATATTAAAGCTTATTATAGAGACCTGTGCATCTATTTTTTAAATTTAATTTTTTTTTAATTAATTTTTTTATTTCCAAAGTTTTAAAAAAATGCAAAAGGGAAGGGTTAGAAAAATGAAAATAATAAAAAATAAACAATTTGGAAAATGGACCAGAACATGGAAAATGACCAAAGAGGAACTACATAACCCCAATCCGACCTACATTGTAGAAAATGTTAGATCTTGAATATAAACACAACCGGGTTAGACTTGCATCCACACAATCTAATATCTGGTTATGGTGAGAGTCTAAGGAATAAACATGCATTAAAGTTATCCAATTATGCTACCGACTTAACGCATAAAAAACCATTAAAATAACCCTAAAGCATAGAGAAAAATCTACAATAAGAGCATATTTTATTCAAAATCTTCCATTTTTGCATACAAATGTGAAGCCAGAATGTTGGCAATAGTTCAAAAATCCTTCCAATATTCCACCTGATTCCTGTTCCAAATTCCAACCTATGGCTTTAAAATAAATCTAGCCCCACTTATGTGTTTCAATGGTATATTTAACATTTTCTATGAAATTTTCACTTCCCTATCTCTTCATTTGGTTTCTTTTGTTTTTTCATAACCTTTCTGCGTGCTTCACATCCATAACATCTCTTTCCATGGAGTTTTCAACTTTTTTCGTAACGCTTTACCATATTCCCCCTTTGTCCTTTATGAGGGCTTCATTAAACTATGTTGCCATGACCTCAAATTTCCTTTTGTGCGAATATTTGCTCCTACTTAATGGCTAAAAAATTATGCTAGTGCCATAATATTCCTTGTTGGACCTTAGCCAATGGTTACAAATATCCTCTTACTTTCTAACTCGATATCCTTACATAGACGAGAATAAACATCCTGAATACACAATATACTATTTGATCTTCATTGATGTTCTTATTAATGAGCACAAGCTATCATGGAATAGTTCAAAGGGAATTATCCGGTGTCAACACAAAGTGTGTAATCTTGTATTGAGTACTTTTATTTGATGGGAATACATGGGTAACACAGTCTTCTAAACCTTGTTAATACACCATTTGACACTCCTCATTCTGACCTGTGTGGAAATATATGGACATCCGAACACCGCATCCAATGTTGTGTCCAATAAAATATACATGAGAAACAAAGCAAGCAACATCTTTGATTCCCAGTCCACAATCCAAACCAAACAAACAATACCATGTGGATTCATCGATCTACGTCCATAACTGCTCAGGCACATCAAACATGCTCTCCAGTGCATCCTATAAATATTGTAACCCCTGACTGCATCACTACCATCCAGGTTATCATATATTTCATTATGATATGGATATGCTCTAGTTGTCCTTGCAAAAATGCATGTCTACAATGAATACAATTGAAACGCTTAGTTGCTACATCGACAATCCTATATTCCACTAAAATCTAATCAGATATCCACGTAATCATGTCACGCTAGCTAGTCCTTTGTTTGAAATAAAAAAACCACCAAATACCTTCTCCTAGTTGATATTGATGTTTTTTTACCATAGCCTCCCGATCTAGTAGTGCTTCTTCTTATGAAGACTCCCTGGCATGCCAACATGACTAAACCACCATGCCCTAGATATGACTTAGCATGAGCCATGCACCCAATTACTCTATACATTTTTAATCATGCTAGTCGTGGTGTATATTTATCACATGAATTTTAACATCGTAATCAATGGGTAATTTTGTCATCCGTCACATCCATCACTTGTTCTAGATGTTAGTCCCATCAGATCAATTAAAACCTGCACCCCATTTCTTCGAGTCAAAATCTCAGTTCCCATCACTCATCACCTGCTATGAAAGTGATTATAGTACATCTACATGCAAGATCATATCTAGCTAGAGGTTCATAAATCTTTGCACTGCAATCTCACTTGTGTACCCTTTGTGTGGGTTATTTAACATTAAGAAAATAGTCTCCATTCGAGCACAGTATCACCATGTCTTCAATCATGAGCCCCAAATATTACCACGAATATTTGTCCCCATTAACCCCTGTTATCCTTTTCTAACTGGCAGTCCATATTAGGTTAGTAATGTCATGGGGGTCCCATTTATTATAGTATTTATCGAGTATTCAAATTTCCACATCACATTTAGGTCCCTTCGACAAGCTTATGTCCACTGTGTCTTGCCATGTAATTATCTACTACATGTGTTGTGTTTAATTTTACCACATAGCCTCTAGTTGTTGTGATTGGTAGGTCCCATAATTTGTAACTACCAATCAGGCATCCATATTTTATATGAGTCTCAGTCACTATCCACCTATCAGCCTCCTCCTGGAAGAGTACTCCACATAATTTTGAATTGTCATGACACCATGTCATTCAGCTAGGTCCTTTGCAATCGGTCACTCGGCATGATACATTGTAGTTCATTGTATATGTTTGTCAATTGATCTGTGGTTGCACCCTGTTAGCAAATATTAAAACCCAATTAATCATATGCCATGTGGAGATGTGTCTTTCATTAGCCCTTCATGGGCTAAATTAGCATATCACACCTTATGCAGGTATGAAACAAACAATTCTATTTAGATTAATTATAATATATGAACATACATATTATAATTATCAATTTTATATATTTAGGTATATATTTTTATTTTTTTATTTTATATATATATATATATATATATATATTTTATAGATACATATATATATATATATATATATATATATATATATATATATATATATATATATAATATGTGTTTGTCTTCTTTTATTATTATTAGATATGATTTTGATTTAATTTATTTTAGAATGTTTTAAAGTAATTTAATTTCCGACCATTAAAATGAATTAAAACATCACAAAATCAAAACCACACAACACAAGCTAATCAATAAGATAAAACTAACAAAAGACTTAACTAACAATAGACACTCCAAAAGAAGACAAAGGACACTACCTAACCAGGAATCTTGGAAATGAAAATGCAAACATCAAGAATGGGACCTATCAAAATTATCGCTCCAAGAATACCAAAATACTCAAAAATATAAAATTAAAGGTGGGTCCCCAATTTTGGGGCTAGTTGTGCAATGGTCACAAAAGAGCCTAGTAGGGTGCTTAGGTCTCTATGATGTAAGTACAATGTTTACTCTGTACAAATATTTTAACAGAGGAATTTAGCTCTCTATCCTTACTACAGTGATATGAGAGCCTACAACTTTAGGCTCAACCCCTGGAAATAATTTTAGCTAACTAGGTGCTTCCTTGATAACTCTTGCACAACCATGAGTGGAAAAAGTGAGGGATGGAAACACAGAAAATATGCACTAAGGGGAATACAACTGACCACTATGAAGACACAATATTATACCTTTGCAAAATTTTGTTATCCATAGCTTGATACCATCCTTTGTCGTTGCATCTTCTACTTATAACTTCAGGTAGTTAGGTTCTATTATAATTTTTTTGTTGTGGGCCCTCCTTTTGGCATTATTGCCTCTATTTTTAGGTTGAAAGTGGCATGACAAAAATGATAGTTATCCTACACCTTTCCTCTATGGCTGCTCTCCCCTACATCATTTTTTTCACTCCCGTAAGTGGTGGGATCTACCGTATCTTGGTCTATTTTGTTTTCTTCTGCACTAGGATCTGCTTTATCCTATTTGTCTTTAGTTGGTTCTCCTTTGATTTGAACTCTCTCCTCTCTCCAATTTTATTTCTTGATGATCCACCATCTCAAACATTTGGATATTGTATTTTTTGGTATATTTTCCTTTTTTAAAGCTTTGTATTTCCCAATTAATATATTTCCAAGCTTCTTCACAAAAAGTCAAAGTAAACTTCAACATATTTATATCTTGTTCAATTTTGTTAATTTGACCCTTGGACCATACCATGTTGTTATGAAAAAATATGTACAAGTGATCAACTACTTCTCCTAGGAAGTTGACTTGTCTAGCTAATTCAACATCTTGATCCTAATCACAATCAAACTCTTGAATTATGTTGAGAACTAAATTTTCAACATCAACCACTTGTAAGAATTCTTCCAAATAGAATCCACAATAACTGATCTCGTTGTGTATTTCCCCTTCCCAATGGGCTATTTTTCCATCCCAACTAGACCATTTTGATCTATTCTTTAGGAATATTAAGACATTTGCAAATTTTTCATTGAAAAACTAATAAAACCATCTCCTAATATAGTTGCTCTCTCACTTATTTCTATGTAGTGTTCTTCAAATATCCAAAACATAGGATATATTGAGCTAACCCTTTGATCTACTTGTTGTAAGAGACTTCTCAAAATATCTACAGTGCTTCTAATCACATTGATGTTATAGAATAGTGTACTTAAATTGGCCATCTTGCCTTGTACCTTGTATATCATTTCTTTATTGAATTTATCAATAAAATTAGAATAATCGATGTACATTATTATGATTTGAGGCTTTGATTTTGCAGTTGTGTCCTGAGAAGCTAATAGTTATTATTTGAGGCTATCTATCTCTACTTATAATTGTTCTATTTCTAGTTGTATTTGGTTTACTTTTGTATCTTTGGCTTTTAACCCTATCACTTCATTTTCTACAACCTCCACTACTTGTACTTGAGAGACTAAATTTGACTTCATTATGTTAACAAAACCTATTGTAGCCATTATTATTCCTCTATCCACATTTATTTGATCTTATTTCAAGCTTGGTAGTAAAGGGATTGTGACTGTAGTGGAAGACACATCATATGTACTTTGTTCCCTTACTTTCTTAATATTATGTTGTTCTTTGCCAAGGTCCCTTCTTTTCTCCATATCCTGTATTTGCTTTTCTTCTTTAGGAGTGAACTGTATTATTTCCTTTGATTTTTGCAAAGTGAAATTTTCTATGCCTAAATTCGTTGGGTCATGTCTGGACCTTTTTCATTTTTGTGATTTGGATTGGCTTTCAGTCAGGACTTGATACTCCCTGAGTATGTTTGATAATCCCCTACTTATTGAATACTTTTAAGTGCTTTGGATGATATTGGGTGTTCATTTTTATTTATTACCAAAGAAGCAAAGATCACAGAAGGTATGCCAACTACAACTTTAGTTTTTCTCTATGGTGATATCAATGCTTGGGTTAGCATCAAGGCCACACTTTGTGCTTGTCCATAGGGATAAGCTACTATTTTTTTCCTTTTGCAATCTCCATAGAGGGATCATAAGAGTACTGAGCGGCTGAGAGTTGCTCCATTGATGCAGAGGTAATATCTGATAGCTTTCCTTACTTTCCTCCAATCATATTTACAAACTTCATGGTCACCTCAGACTATTCTAAATACTTATCAATAACTTGGAGAGTGGGATCTTAAAATTCCTCAAGAGGTGTGATAGGTACCAATGGAATATTTATCTCTACTAAAATATCCTATGTACTTTCAGGTTAGAAGGGTAACTGCCCACCACTTCTATCTTGTTGTGAAGTTTGTCTTCCATTTTCTATACCAATTCTAGGGACATGTTTTTCCTAAGATTTATTTGCATAGCATATTCGAAGTCATCCTCCCTATGTTTAATATGCAGGTTGAGAAATTTTTCTACAATAATCTCTTTGTGGGAGCCAAAAGGGTCATAAGGTCTCCATGTGATATCCAAAAAGCAATATGAATCCATATTACAGATGGATCTGAGTAGGTTAATGTGGCCTTTGTACACATAATACCCCATTCTATAGGGGATTTGCAACTAGAAGACTCTTCCTATTTTCCTTATGGCCCTAAAATTTTCTTCTTCTACGATCTGCCTGGTGATCTCTAAGGTGGATATGGATGTGGGTAAATGCTTAAGTAGTGCCTTTGAAGGAAGCTTAGCCCCATATAACCTAATGTAAGTAAACTCCTCTACAAAAAATAAATCACCTGCTTATGCTTGGTACAAAAATGAGGTTATCCTAGTCCTGATTCTATTAGGTTCCTCTCCACATAGCTTATAATGAATTATTGGGAGGATTCTGCCAGAGATGTGTAACTGAATAAATGCTCATGGATACAAAGAAGCCTATCCTATAAATCAATTGCATCTATTCCTCCTAGTTGATTTATCAAGGGTTGTTCCATCTGACCTATTATTAGGTGAATGAAAAATATATAATATGAAAAGTAGGGCATTTGCTCTTTTATCCCATAACAGCTTCTTGCAGGGCTATTAATTCTTTATTCATATTATCACTAATCACATCCTTCCATCTATACATGAGCACCTAAATTTTATTATTGCACTAGACAACTAAAAACATGACCTTTTTGGTAATTTGATCTAAGTATTTTGTGCCTAATATTAGATTAATCATATCTACGTAGTCTTGGACCCAAGGACAAAGCTTAGACTTATGAAAAGGTAATTGAGAAGGTAGTGATTGGTCACATTTGAAAATACTAGTGTAGAATTAAGTACCAAGCATATAATTTAACTATATGGAAATTACTTGGTTGTCCAAACACCAATTTGGTGGTGTTTAGTCGAAAGACCTTCCTGATATTATATACTATGATTCTAAAAACTATCTAATTAGCATGGTCTCTAATTATCCTATTTTTTGGGTCATAAACCACCGTGATCCATGCTAGGAGATCTAAAATGTGGTAGACTTTAGGGTGGGTCAATTTCCTCATATTGGTAGTCCATTTATTGCAAATATGAATTTCTTCATGTTGGTCCCTGTGTGCTCTCTTGAAGAGTCCCCTTAGAAATATCGGGTGACGCTAATAGTCTTCCTCTATCGGGTTGAAACTATAAATAGTGACATCTTCTAATTCTATCTATTGACTGGGAGTAAATTCTATGTTCAATAGGGACTAAGCTATGAACACCTTGGGATCCTTGGCCCTTCCAATCCTTTTCTCGATAGGTGAAGCATATGTGATCTTCTTTATATGTACTCTTACATTCACTATTTTTGTCTAAGAAGCACTTATGGATTCCATTTTGCACCGTAAATTCTCCAAAACTTACTTAGAAGCATTGAAGCTCTAAATATTATTTTCTCACTATTGGATTGTATCCTCCCTATGTTTTTATAGCTATTCATTGTAAGAAGGCTTTAAAACAATTTCAGTAGTTGTTACTTATGGCAAGTCTTGCACGCATTAGCTTTAAATGCTTTTATTGAAATGTCTAGTTGAGCATTTCCATATTTTTCTTCATAACTGCATTAACAACTATGATAAGGCATTTTTCTTTGTTATTGTCTAGGGAGGGCCTTTGTTCAATGTGTTATGGATAACCTAAACTAGGTGAGCTAGTAGCGAATAAGCTGGCAAACACAATCCCTTTTTTTAAAGTGCATCCAAAGGTATGATCATCATGGTGCCTCATAATTTTGGGTAAGTGGATGTCGGATGCATGAGCCTATTCGGTGTGGTGTGCACCATTGGATTCATGTGCACTAGTCTTGGTGTCCGCATTGGCACACTTGAAATTTGAGTTAGTATATCAAAGTAGATATTTAAGAAAACTTACATGGAGAAAAGGTTCTTGATCTGGGCCAGTAAATGCATTGAAAATTTTGTAGTGAAATGCATGCAGTAAAATTGTGCACTTGAATTTGAGCCACTCCTTATTCATTTGTCTGCTTTGGATGGCCTTTAGAGAATGCGATTACATGAATGTTTCTTCCTAAGGATGTTCAAGTGCTCAATTTCATGCACCATGGGACTAGGTGTATGAAATTACTCTTCTTCAGCATGATAGAATACCTACTATGATGCATGCAATTGGATTAATGCACCAAGAATCTAGGCCATCCATATTTTCATGTCTCATTTTTTGCTTTATTCAAGCATAGTGGGTTCCACATGTCACCAGTGAATTGGAGCGCATCTTGACTTTGGTTTCAAGTGTTTGTGTACATGAACTTTTGACTAATAGGGCTTGGGTGCATGAAATTTGGCCAATAAATTCATGCTCCATAATGTTACACGTGCCAAAAGGGACCAAGCGCATGAATTTCTCTTAAAAACATTAGAGCGATGAGTTTTGTGTGCCTTAGAAACTTTCGTGCACCCTAAAGTTTGAAGCATGCAAGTAAGTGTAGGGTGCATGAAACTTGTGTGCCCTAAGGACTTTCATCCACTCTAGAGTTTGGAGCATGCAAGAAGGTGTGGGGCACATGAAACTTGTGTATCCTAAGGACTTTCACACACTCTAGAGTTTTAGGCACACAATTTGGTGTGGGGCACGTGAAACTCACATGCCCTAAGGGATTTTGCACACTATAATTTGGAGTGTGTGAGTAGGTGTGGGATGAATGAAACTAAATCACCCTAAGGGCTTTCATGCCATCTATAATGTAGAGTGCACAAGTGTGGGATGTTCAAAACTTGTGCACCCTAAAGACTTTCGTATTCCCTAGAGTATGGAGTGCACAACTTTCATGTACCTTAATTATTTAGCATGCAAATTTGTGGAATGCATTAAATTCATGTACCCTAGGGGTCTAAGCACATGAATTGTGCATTAATGATTTTGAGTACCCAGATTTATGTGCTAAGGATTTTTTTGCAATGTTGGCATAGGATCTATTTGAGGCCACTTTATAAATATAAATTATGGGCTTATTACAAACATGGACTTATCACCCCTTCAAAAATATAACTTATAGAAAAATGAGGACACTTCTAGGCAACTCCTAGACATTTGACCTAAATTATTTAAAGAATTATGGGTGTAACTAGGTTGGAGCTTTATAAATACAACATAAGCTTTGACTAGGACTAGGGTATGAATGACCTTTCAAGTCTAACGAATTCACCTAAGGATGCTAGAATCTCCTGGTTTACTGAGGGGATACCCCTAAAAACTTTAGATTGATAGAAATACGACATGACAAATAACAATTTAAAATTTTCTCTATTCTTTTTTTTATGCAAATACAAATCGTTCAACCATTCTTTCCCTCGCATGGAGGATGGAAAATTTTTAGATGTTGGCCATTCACTGGTATGGGAAATTCTTCACCTTTCATGTATTATAATCTATAAGTGTGCTAGCCAATATTTTGAACTATCTGATAAGTACCTAACCATTTAGGCTCAAGCTTCCCTTTCTTACATTTTCTATCATTTTTTAGGTCCTAATACAATGATATATCACCTTCCATAAATGGTGTTTCTTTTACCTTTTTGTTAAATAGTTGAACTATTTTTTGAGTTTCCTAAGTCATCCTTACCAAAGCTTCTCTTTTGTCTTCTTCTATATTAGCAAGCTGATCTAATATTCTTTGTAAGGTGTCTAGTTTGTCATGATATTGGAGGAGCAAGGATAAGGCAACCCGCTCCACCTTAGGAGAAAAGAGTATTGTCTCTCTGTAAACCAATTCATATGGTTTTTTCTCAATGGCCCTTTTAGTAGATAGTGTGTCTACCCACAAATCATATTTAAGCTCATTGTCCCAAATTATTTTGTTCTTCCTAAGTTATATTTTAATTCTAGTGATGAGGTTCTTGTTAAAGGACTCGGCTAGACTATTACCTTAAGGATAGTAACTGGTAGAATGAGCTAGTTCCATGTTGTATTTAGTGTAGAATTCTACCATTTCAAAGGAGCTGAAAAATTTTCCATTAATTGTAACCAGCTTCCTGGGTACTCCAAATCTGGTTAAAATATTTTCTTCCAAAAACTTGATGATGACTTCTATTGTTGACTTCTTTAAGGGGAATGCTTCTACCCATTTTGTAAAGTAATATGTTGTTATTATTCACCTATTGCATCCTGAGGAATTTTTACTGATCTCTCCTATTAATTCTATCCCCAATAAGTGAATGAGGCCTCAATTATCATAGGCTTCAAGGGCATGGTAGGTAATTTTCTTTTTCCATAAAAAATATGGCAACTTTGGCATTTCCTGATAAACAGATATACATCCTTGAACATAGAAGGCCAATAGTAACTAGCTCTCATTATGTTATTTATTATCTCTTTGAATGCAAAGTTTCTTCCATAGAAACCTATATGGAATTATTTAATAATTTTAGGAACCTCTTCTTGAAATAGGCATAGCAATAAAATACCGTCAGGGTGCCTCCAAGAAAATTTATCATCTTGAATGTAGTATTTTTGAGCCTGTTGTTTGATGCTTCTCATATTACCCTATGAAATACCTATTAGAAATGATAATAATTGCATATATAATAATATCCCTATACCAATCATTTTTTGCATTGAATATCCTTTTTTTATTGTACTTCACTTACCATGACCGTATTATTGATGTTATCTCCTCCTCTAGTATACATCTATTTAGCCATACCCTATCCTTTTATGGTTTTTACTATCTTAAACTCTACATCATATTATTGTAACTTAACCATCCATCTTGTTGAACTACCAATAGGTTCTATTTATGTGAAAACATCTTTAATTATTATATATAGGATGCAGGCTATTACCTTATTTGACCCAAATATGCCTTTAAAGTGCTCCAAAGCCCTTATCAACAAGAAATCATAGTTTTCTATGATGGTGTATTTTAACTGCACTCCCTTCATCCTAGATATCATAAAGGTTATGGGTCTTTCATTGTTTTCTTTGTATTTTTGAGATAGTATAACAACTATAGCATCTTCTGAAGCAAACAAGTAGATATTAAAATCTTTAGTGTAATCCAGGCACATTAACATAGGAGCTTGTGTGATTACATTTTTTATCCTCTAAAACACTTTGATGTTATCCTCAGTCCACTAATGTTTCTCTTTTTCTTTATCATGTCATTTATATGCTTTGTTATCTAAGGAAAAATTGGGTTAAATTTGTAGATAAATTTGATCTTTCCAAAAAATGATCTGATCCATTTTAGATTCTTCAGTGGAGGAATATTCATAATAGCTTTGGTTCTCTATGGATCAATACTGATTCCTTATTTATATACCACGCATCCCAATAACTTGCCTTGTGTAGCCCCAAAGATACACTTTTTTGGATTCAAGGAAATATCGAACTCCTTACACATTTCAAAGACATGAGACAGATGTGTGAAGTGGTCTTATAGATTTTTTGAAAATACCGTTATATCATCCAGATATACAACTACAATTTTGAACATTAATCCCTTGAAGGTAAATTCCATGGACTTCTAAAAGTTGGCTCCAACATTCATTAGCCCAAATGATATTCTCATGTATTCAAAGGTACCCTATGATTTGGTGAAGGTTATCATGTACCTATTTTTTGGGTTGACCTATATCTGATTGTACCCTAAGAAACCATCCAATAAAGACATACTGGTTGATCCTACTACTACCTGTAAATGTTGCTCCATATTGGGGAGGGGATAATTATCTTTGAGTGAATTTTTATTCAGGTTTCTAAAGTCAACACACAACATGATTTCCTCATTTTTCTTTCTAACTGGAACTAAGTTGGCTATCCAAGAAGAAAACCTCACCTTTCTGATTATTTTTGCATTTAATAATTTTTGGACTTCTTTCTACATAACAAGGTGTAAATTTGGATTAAACTTCCTTTGTTTCTATATGAAGGGTTTGGTATTCTCCTGCATAGATATGATATGGGTCATCACATTGGTATTGAAGGTCCTTAAATCATCATAACTCCAAGAAAACACATCCATCTTCTTTTTCAAAAATTCAACATACTATCTCTTTTTTTATCAGATAAAGCCTTATTTATTCTAACCATCGTGGGTTCATATAGTGTCCCAATATTTACCTCATCATCCTAGGATTCATAAAATAGGGTTTTGTGAGCTCTATCAAAATTATTGAATAGGGTTTCTAAAGATACAAATCCTCTAGGTATTTTATTGGTTTTCAATTGAATTACCTCTATGGGTTCCCCTATAACATTTTTTACCTTATCTTCGTCATTCTCATCACATATTATGCCTAGAAAAAATATTTTTCATGGTCATAAAGTCTTTGATGTTAATGTCATCTTGAAAAACCTATAAACACACCACATTATCTCGGACATATGGATGATATACAAATATAGTTGGGAATTTATCCATATATTTAGTATTGATTTCAACATTGTCTTATCTAGAAGTATTCATAGCTAGGAGATTTACAACATGGTTCTCCTCTCTAGGCACACAAGACAAGTTAAAAGCCAAGAATTTATTTATCTCATCCTACATAGCTTGCATATATTGCTTCAGTATGGGATGCTTCATATTATATTTTCTATTTACTTGTTGAATGATTAGCTCAGTATCTCCATAAATAGTCAGGTATTTTATGCCAAGTTCTTTGGCTTTTCTCAATACAAGAAATAATTCTTCATACTCTACCACATTATTAGTACATGTGAATTCTAGTATGTGTGGGACACCTAAGTATTTACCCTTAATATCTATCAAATTCACCCTAGCATCGACCTCAATTTGTGACTTAGCCCCATCAAAATTCATTGTCCACATTTCAGTAGTCAGAATCCTGGTTGATTCATCATCTACTTCTACCTTTATCTTGGGATCCATGTCTATTGCATTTGGAACTTCTGATAGAAAAAGGTGTGTGCCATATAGAATATACACTCAATTCCTTTTCTTTGATAGAATTAACTAGATTGATTGTTGTGTTATTATATTTTTTTACTTCTACTGAATACTTATTAAAAGGCTCCCTTCTCAAAGTGACCTACTCTTTAGCGGATATGGGTATGGTGGCATAAGACCAATTTAACTGGATTGAACCACTTAGCTATTCTTCCCAATGCCTACATAATAGTAGGAAAAATAAAGGATCTATGTCCACTACTAATACATCCATCATGATGCCCTTCTTAGGATATTGATCTAGAAAGACCAATAGGCCAGTTATCACCCCTACACAAGGTACTTGTTTATTGTCCATCACCAAAATGAGATGGGAATATTTAGTGCACATCAATCCTAATTGATTATATATTTATTTTAGAATGATATTGTGTGATGCCCCGCTATCAAGCATGTAGTTTTAAATCACATATTGATGTCCATAACCTAATGTATATCTGAGGGATATGTAGTAGGGACTTACTAAAGAGGGGTTTCTAGTTGAAGGGTTAATGATAGAAGTAGTACATACATAAATTTTACATTGATCAACCAACCCAAAGGCTTTACACATGTGATCCCTATATTTAGGTATGGTCATCAATTCTCTGAAGGTTATGTTTATCTTTTTCTTGGACAAATCAAGGCCAACATAAAATTCAACCTTCTTATTTTCTATTATTTTACCAATCTCTTGTTTTTTTAAATGTGATCCACTTATTCTATTATATCAAAGGTTACAGGTTGTTGATTACTATTTTATTTATTTACATTTTGTTACCCTTGCTCCCAGTGGTTCTTCTTTTATCAGGCCTATCGATGCTTCTTTTATCAGGCTTATCAGACACTATTCTATTTCTCAAATTTATGGCATGGATTCTTTCTAGTGCTTCTATCTCTTTGTACTAAATTACCCTATTTCATATGTTTAAACTGATTATCTTGTTGTCTTTACAATATTTCTACATTATCAAGAACTAAGGCTTTGGGTTCGATCACAAAAGGGGGCAATTCATTCATCTCTTTTTCAAATTTTGAATCTCTAGCTTTATCATCCTTAGTCCATAATACATTCACCCTAATTTCCTCATTATAATCTTCCTCCAGTTTAACACCAGTGTGCATGATAAAATATATACCACAATGAATTGAATTATGAGGGGCATTGCATGCAGTGCAAAAAAAGGAAAATCAAAGGTTACAATGGCTGACATGATGGTTTTTGGAACTGCATTTAGATATTTCTAGACCTCTTTATTCTTCTATTTATTATTCATATTCTTTGCCCCTTCATTGTTCTAGTTTCTGTTGAAATTTCTCTTAAAATAAGGTCTATTTTCATTTGGATTTTAAGAAATTTCACCGCCATGTCCTTTATCTCTTTCAATATAGGACAACCTATTGTTCATTGTGTTGAACAATTATGTTAACTAACTTGACAACTTTTCAATAGGTTCTAGCTCTGATTTCTTGAGTATGGTGAAGTCAACTTTCTTAAGCTTCTTCTCAATATAATTTTGAGGGAGTTCCAGTGAGCATGATTTCATTTTCCCACTATTTATCATGTTTCTCTCCATTTCTATAGCCCTTCCATACATGCATCAATGGTACGTGTGGGTTGTTGTCTAAGCTTATAGTTGAAATCTCTTAGAAAATCATTTTTTGTAAAAGCAAATGGACTGGTTTTCATTAGGCCTAAGAGTCATAGGTATATTATTTCTCAACTTAGTGAATCGTCTATTAAACTCATCCACTGATTCATTGTCATTCTTCATAGTAGCCAACTTGGTCAATAGAGACTATTCATTTTTCTTTTCCTCATACTTCCTAAGAAATGCAATATCCATATCTTGAAAGGTGTCCATATTGTTTGGTGTGAGACTGTTAAACCACTCTCTAGCATACTTCTCTAAGGTCTGTAAGAATAGTTTGAAAACATATTCTTCCTCAACCTCAAAGTTATCCATAGCATACAGGAACTCTTTCATGTGATCTTCTCCTATTACAAAATTGTTCCCTTAGAATTTTGGTAGGTATTTATGGGATTTGGAAGGTAACGGGTTTAGAACTAGGGGTAATATAAAAGGCTTGTATCTATTAGTCCTCCAATTATTGAGGTTCTATTATTGATTGGTCATATTAACTACTGTAGTAGTCAGAATAAGACTCTTAATAGGGGGAGTAACACTAGAGAAATATTTATTATTGTTATTATTAAAAGGAATGCTGCATTCTCAATTATCATGTGAAATAGAAATAAAAGGTTCCTTTGATATTTTATGCATTCATAGGAGTACCTCTAGATTTTCTAGACTTGGATAGATTTCTTTGCCACTTCTTCTCACTATATCAGCTCCTTATCCTCTTTAAATTTTGGGTTCTCAGAGTCGCTAGCACCAAGTGTAGATGGAGAATATAGAAACACTTTCCAGCTAATATTACTCAGCCTTGCCACTCTAAACCTCACAATATTTGAAGGGATATGGGGGGAAAATCAAATATCATAAACGCAGATAAAAAACCATATATACTCAAAATTTGAGAAATTAAAACAAGGGAAGAAATAAAAAATCAAAATTCATCCCCAAAAATAGTGCCAAAAACTATTATGGAGAATTTTTGCTTCCCTCTTGAATGTGTCATGTCATAGAAATCCTTGGATTCACAAGAATTTTGTAGACTATGGTGGAACTACCTCTTTTACCTAAGAATAGATTATTAATTTGACTCTAGATAGACTAGGTCAGGTAAGGATACCCCAGAGGTGAGCTTAAACATTAGTTATTCAAGTCCATGCTCATCCAGATTAATGAAAATATGTTTTTACATTTCATTATTTTTTGACCAAACTTGATAGCAACTCCCAACCTTAGCTTCAATAGGTGGACCAGTGCCTTGGTCATTGGGCAATTAAGTCAAGATTATAGATCTTGTTATTTTAGATTGAAAAGGGGAGGAAGAACTGGTTCATTTAAGTCCATTCATATTATGCAACAAACATAAGTGATTAAACCAACAAAGGAAAATATCATTCATATATTCAAATTTTGTAACCTACAGATAAATAACACACATAGGATTAACTTTAGAAATGCAAGGAAGAAGTTGGAATTATATTTCAAAAAGAATATTACATATCATAGCCTAGCAGGGTGCTTAGTTCTCTGTGATAGTAAGTACAATGTTCACTATGTACAAATATTGTAAAAAAGGAATCTATATCTCTATCCTAACTATAGTGATATGAGAGCCTCCAAATTTAGTCTCACCCACTAGAAATAATCTCAGCTAACTGGGTGCTTCCTTGAAAATTTTTGCACAACCATGAGTGAAATATGTGAGGTATGAAAACACAAAAAATATGCACTAAGGGGAATACAACTGACCACTATGAAGACACATGATTATACCTTTGCAAAAAAATTATATCCATATCTTGATACCATCCTTTGTTGTCGCATCTTCTATTTATAACTTTAGGTAGTTAGGTTATGTTATAATTATTTTGTTGTGGGCCCTCCATTTGGCATTATCTCCTTTTTTTGTAGGTTGAACATGGCTTGTAAAAAATGATAGGTATCCTACACTTTTCCTCTATGGTTGATCTCCCCTTACATCAATATTTTCACTCCCCTGAGTGGTGGGCTCTACCTTATCTTGGTCTATTTTATTTTATTTTGCACTAGGACCAACTTCGTCCTGTTTATCTTTTGTTGATTCTCCTTGATTTGAACTCTCTTCTCTCTCCAATGTTCTTTCTTGATGATCCACCACCTTAAATATTTGGATATTGTCTTTTTTGGTATATTTTCTTTTTTCAAATATTTATATATTTCGATTAATATATGTCCAAGTTTCTTCATGAAAATTCAATGTAAACTTCAACATATTTATATATTGTACAATTTTGTTAATTTGACCCTTGGACCATACCATGTTGTTATTAGAAAATATGTACAAGCAGTCAATTGCTTCTCCAAGCAAGTTGGATTGTCTAGCCAATTTAACATCATGATCTGGTCATAATCAAACTCTTGAATTTTATTGAGAACTAAATTTTCAACATCAACCACCTGTAAGAATTCTTCCAAATAGAATCCACAATCACTGAGCTCACTGAATGGGCTAGTTTTCTATCCCAAATACACCACTATGATCTATTCTTCAATAATACTGAGATCTTTGCAAATTCTTTAGTTAGGAAACTAGCAAAGCCATCTCCTAATGTAGCTACTCCCTCACTTATTTCTATGTAGTGTTCTTCAAATCTCTAGAAAACAATATATATTGAGCTAACACTTTGATCTGCTTATTGTAAGAGACTTCTCATAATATCTATAGTGCATATGATCACATTGATATTGTAGAATATTTCACTTAAATCAGCCATCTTGCCTTGTATATTTTTTATCATTTCTTTATTGAATTTCTCAATAAAATTAGAACAATCAATGTCCATTATTATGATTTGAGGCTTTGATTTTGCAGTTGTGTCCTGAGAAATTGATAGCTATTATTTGATGTTATCTATCTTTGCTTGTAATTGTTCTATTTTTAGTTGTAGTTGGTCTACTTTTTTAGCTTTGGCTTTTAACCATGTCACTTCTTTTTCTACAACCTCCACTACTTGTACTTGTGAGACTATATTTGGCTTCATTATGTCAATAGGACCTACTATAGCTATTATTATTCTTCTATCCATATATATTTGAGTTTCTTTCAGGCTTGGTGGCAGAGGTATTATGACTATAATGGAAGACACATCATATGTACTTTTTTCCCCTACTTTCTTAGCCTTATGTTTTTTTTTTTGCCAGGGTCCCTTCTTTTCTCCATATCCTAAATTTGCTTTTCTCTTCGAGAGTGAACTGTATTATTTTTATTGCTTTTGACAAAGTAAACTTTTCTATGCTTGAAATCGTTGGGTCATGCCTAGCCCTTTTTTGTTCTAGTGAGTTGGATGGGCTTTCAATCAGGACTTGATACTCCCTGAGTATGTTTGATAGACCCCCTTGTTTCTTGAATACTTTCAAGTGCTTTGGCTAAGATTGGGTGTTATTTTTTGTTTATGACCAAAGAAGCAGAGATCATAGAAGGTAATACAACTGCAACTTTAGTTTTTCTCTATGGTGATATCAATGCTTGGGTTAGCATCAAGGTAGTGCTTTATGCTTGTCCAAAATAATAATCTACTATTTCTTTTCCTTTTTTTGTCTCCATAAAAGTATCATAAGAGGCTTGAGCAGCTAAGGGTTGCTCCATTAATATAGATGCAACATCTGAGAGCTTTTCTTATTCTCCTTCAGTCATATCCGTAAACTTCATGGTCACCTCAAATTGTTATGAATCTTGATCAATGATTTGGAGGGTGTGATCTTGAAATTCCTTAGGAGGTGTGATAGGTACCAATGGAATGACTATATCCACTAAAAACATCCTATGTACTTTCAGGTCAAAAGGGTAACTACCCACCACTTCTATATTACTGTGAAGCATGTCTTCCATTTTCCATACCAATTATAGGGATATGTTTTTCCTAAGATTTTTTTTGCATAGCATCTTCAAATTCATGCTGCCTATGTTTAATCTATAGGTTGGGCAATATGTCCACAAAAATATCTTTGTGGGAGCTGAAATGATTGAAATGTCTCCTTGTGACCTCCTAAAATCAATATGAATCCATATTACATATGGCTTTGAGTAGGTTAAAGTGGCCTTTATACACATAATGTCCCATTATATAGGGGATTTGCAACTAGGGGACTCTTCCTTTTTTCCTTATGGCCCTAACATATGATTCTTTTGTGATATTCCTAGTGATCTCTAAGGTGGCTATGGTTGTGGGGCAATGCTTAGGTAGTGTCTTCAAAGGAATCTTATCCATGTATAACCTAATATAAGTAAACTCTTCTACAAAAAATAAATCACCTACTTGTGCTTGGTGCAAAAATAAGGTTATCTCGGTCATGATTCTATCAGGTTCCTCTCCAAATAGCTTAGAATTAATTATTGAGAGGATTATACCAAAGAAGTATGTGTAAATAGATGAACCCTCATGGATACAAAGAAGCCTATCCTAGACATCAATTGCATCTTTTCCTCATTGTTGATTTATCAGGGGCTATTCCATTTGACCTATTATTAGGTGAATAGAAAATGAATGATATGAAAAGGGGATCATTTACTCTTTCTCTCCCATAATTACTTCTTGTAAGGCTATCAATTATCAATTCATAATATCATTGATCACATCCTCCCATATATACATGGGCACCTAAATTTTCTTATTGCACTAGACAACTAAAAACAAGATCTATTTTGTAATCTGATCTAATTCTTTTGTGCCTAATATCATATTAATCATATTTGTGTAGTCTTGGGCCCAAGGACAGAGCTTAGACTTATGAAAATGAATTGAGAAGGTAGTGATTGGTCACATTTGAAAAACCTAGTGTAGAACAAATTACAAAGCATATAATTTAATTGTATGGAAATTACCTGGTTTTTTAGCACTAATTTGGTAGTGTTTAATCAAAATACCTTCTTAATCTTGTCTATTGTGATTCTAAAAAATATCTGATTAGCATGGTCTCTAATTATCCTATTTTTTGGGTCATAATCCAATGTGAGCCATGCCAAGATATCTAAAGAGTGATAGACTTTAGGGCAAGTCAGTTTCCCCAGATTGGTGGTCCATTTATTGCAAATGGGACTTTCTTTATGTTGGTCCCTTTATGCTCTCTTGAAGAGCCCCCTTAGTAATATCGGGTGACACTAATAGTCTTCCTTTGTCAGGTTGAAACTATAAATAGTGACATCTTCTAATTATACCTATTGACAAGGAGTAATCTCTATGTTTGAAAAGGACTGAGCTATGAACACCTTAGGATACTTGGCCCTTCTAGTCCTTTTCTCAATAGGTGAAGCATCTGTGATCTTCTTTATATGTTCTCTTACGTTCACTGTTCGGGTCTAAGAAGTACTTGTGGATGCCATTTTGCATTGTAAATTCTCCAAGACTTGATTGTGAGTAATGGAGCTCTAAATATTATTTTCTCACTATTGGCTTGTATTCTCACTATTTTTCTATGGTTGTTCACTATAAGTAGGCTTTAAAACATCTTGAGCAGCTGTTATTTATGGTAAGTCTTGCATGCATCAGCTTTAAATGCTTTTATTGAAATGGCTAGTCAAGCATCACCACATTTTTCTTCATAACTGTATTAATAGTTATGACATGGAATATTGCTTTGTTATTGGCTATGGAGGACCTTTGTTCGATGTGTCATGGACAACCTAAACTGGGTGAGCTAGCAACGAATGAGTTGGCAAACACATTCCCCCTTTTTTTTTAAAGTGCACCCAAAGGTTTGATCATCGTGGTACCTCATAATTTTTTATCAATGGACGTTAGGTGTAGAAGCCTATCTAGTGTGGTGTCCTAAGGACTTTAGCACACTCTAGAGTTTGGAGCATATGAGTAAGTATGGGGCATGTGAAACTTGTGCATCCTAAGGACTTTTGCATACTCTAGAGTTTGGAGAATGCAAGTAGGTGTGGGGAACGTGAAACTCACGTGCCCTAAGGGATTTTATGGGCTCTAGAATTTGGAGCACATGAATAGATGTGAGGCACATGAAACTAGCATGCCCTAAGGGCTTTCATGCACTCTAGAATGTAGAGCACACGAGTAAGTATGGGGTGCATGAAACTTATGTGCCCTAAATACTTTTACATGCCCTAGAGTATGGAGTGTGTGAATTTTATGTTCCTTAAGGATTTAGTGCAAAAATTCATGGAACCCATGAAATTTGTGTGTCCTAGGGGTCTAAGCACATGAAATTGTACGTTAATAATTTTGAGCACTCGGATTTATGTGCTAAGGATGTTTTTGCAATGTTGGCATAGGATTAGTTTGAGGCTACTTTATAAATGGTATGATGGGCTTATTACAAACATGGACTTCTAACCCCTTCAAAATGTAACTTATAGAAAAAGGATGATACTCCTAAGCAACTCCTAGACATTTGACCCAAATGGTTTAATAAATTAGGGGTGTAACTAGGTTGGAGTTTTACAAATCCAATAGTAAACATACAACTTATCCTAATGTAGACTATATGTGATTCATATTTGATTTCTAAGAAAGTGAAACAAGATATTTTATGCTAAGGTTTTTAGTTTTCCTCTTGTATGTGTTAAAAATATAAGTTAGACAAATACGTAAATAGAAAATCAATAAACAACCTATGTTAATGATTGAAAACTAAAGAATATTTGGTACCTACTTATTCTTGTGCTCGATGCAAACACATCATCTATAACAAATACACCTCCTAATAAGTACGTTGCCTATAAATCTTGTGCCTAGTGAATTTGCTAAGATTTGAAAAATAGATAAAAAATAGATGGATTATCATTTAGGGGCCTTCAAAATAGCAAGAGCATGCACCTTCCTGATTGGCATAGTCTGGCTCCTTGTTTATATGTAAAATTACAACTAAGAAACCTTAGGAATCGATGTTGATGTGTTTATGGTGAATTCATTGCATAGAAACCTTGTGGCTGGAAAATTTGTTACAATGTTGATATCAAATGATCTAAGGTTAGAAATAGATTTTTGAACTTATCAATATTGTTAAAAGGATGCAAAGGAGTAAATATAGTTTAATTGTATATTGGACTGGTAGGAAGATATAAAATCCCTTAGGTGGATAGAAAATATACCACTTATAACAATCCTAGGTGGCATATTCATTTTAGATAGTAAAAATATAAAAGGGGTGCAAAATAATGAAATAAAGGTTCTAGGTTCCAATAGAAAATACATCGCCTAACTCAAGTGTAGGTGGTGAATTCATGTAAGGTGGATAAAAATTAAGAATAACCAGATGATTGATATTACATATCCTTTTCAATTGGTTTTCTAGGAATTTGGAAGATAACTTCCTACTCTATAGGCCTCCTAAGATGGCTACAAAACTAGAAAAAGACTCTTGACCATGCAAAATATTAAATGGAGATAAAATAAGGATAGATGCATACAAAACAATTAAATGATAAAAATGTTAACCATTAAACAATTATAAAAATTAGATAATAGAAGATGATACCACTAAAATCTAATGAAAACATGAGATACCCCCTTGCTAGAAGACACTTTTGTAGTAGAATTTTAGCAGCACTTTATTACGTAATTGCAATGTTAAATTTTGATAGAGTTTTTGTTTATAAAAATTCCATGGTAAGTGCCACCCTAAGGAGCCAATTTATAGAAATTGGCCCTCTCAAGGGTTTCTCAAAAGGAAGGGATGATGTAGGTGGATGAATGGACTACTGATTAGGATTGAAACAAAATGGCCTAAAATTATATACCCCCTTGATTAGGGTTAATTTGGGTAGGTGGAGGAAAGTTAGCCACCTTCCTCCCTACTTGTTGATTGCTTGTGATGGCAGAGGGGTAGGTAGGAGTTATTTATGCCTTGACTGGTTGCTATAAGAAAAATTGAAGTTTTTGTGTATTATATATTAATACGTTACCTATACAAATATGTCATCAACATATTTCCTAACTTGAAATATTCATGAATTTAACCATTAGAGTTCAAACTAGTAGGGAGCTAGAAAAAATTAGATTGGTTGCAAATGTGATGGCTAGAAATAATATTCACTTTCTAGCAAATTCGCTCTAAGATGGTGATTTTGCTACTACGATATTTCAATTACAAACTCCAAGGTTGGGTCAGTTGTTATGGTTGATTTGATATTTTGTGGGTTTTTGTCAAGAGTTATTGTAAGTTTAGATCGTCTAATTTTAGGTATCTACACTAGTCAAGCTAGTTGGGCCTCTATGACCACTTCTTTGACCAATATAATAATTCTTAATAGAAAATGGGAAGGACACAATGGATAAAAATTATAAGTATTAAAAGTGGATGGGAATTAAACTAATGGTTTGGATCATGTTAAACCCCAAATAAAATACCATTAATCACACATAACATGCATGCCCATGGGGTATAAAGGAGGAGTTTCCCATGATGAAGGGGCCTCTGCACCATGAGTGACTTGTGAGAGTACCCAATGCATTGAAACATAATATCCATGTGTTCCTTGAAAGTGTGAGGGGAATAAATGTTGAGGGTGATCATTGAGGATGAGGATCATAGAAGTGTTGAGAGGTGTTTAGTACATGTTGGCCAAGGGCCCAATGTGGGAATGGTAATTCCCATAGAATATATTATGTTAGAAATAAAATGCAAGGGTATTCATTTGGAAATAAAAAGTCCAACTAAAAAAGAAAGTAGGTGATTCCCCTTTTTAAATTTAAATTTAGAAAACTTTTGGTTGAAATATTTATCTTGGAAAATATGTAAGATTTTTTTTTTAATTGAAACGAATCCCTTGAAAATCATCATAAATTTAAAAAATGATCTACATGTTAACAGAGTCCCTAACACTACAAAAGAAATATTTTTGATGAGGATAAAAATGACATCCAACTATATCACAATATGGAATGTGGATTACTTAGAACCCATAAAGCATCTTAAGGAAAATTGTAAATGAGAAGAAAATATTTTTTATGGTTTTGATAGTCTTGCATATTATTTTTTCAATGCTAAGGGTGACCAATAATATTTAATGAAAAATAAATCTTCAAAAATACGAATCATCCATAATGACCTCTATTGGATTTCACAATAGTTTCCAAAAATTAATGCAACCAACACATTACCTAGTATTATTGAAAAAATACACAAACACTACCTAAATTTATGATGTTGGTCTATTAATCTATTTTCTATAGTATTAATCAGAATTTCTTTGTGACCATAAAAATGTTAGGATGAAAACTAATGAGATATTTTATTGATACAAGATAGTACAATATATAGGTAGGAGGCCTATATCAATATATGACAAATGTCAAGTAACATGACAAGTGTCAAAAAATAGGCATAGTGCACATTATAAATCTAACATTCCCCCTTAATGTGCACTATCCTAACTATAAAAAAAAAACAAGTCAAGATTAGGTAACATTCCCCCTTAATGTTGACTTCTCTAAAAGAACTCTATCATCCTCCTCCTTACTTTCATAAAAATCTAAAGATAGCCTTTTAAAAATGTTTCGCATCATTTTAAATTAATATACTTTAAATAGCCCCACTAATGTTCCCCATATTTAAATAAATATATAAATCTAACAAAAAACATTATAACACATCCCTGATCCTATTCCAATCTGATTTTTTGATCAATTATAGTGAACTTCAATTTTCTTTTTCTTGATCTTTTTTGGTTTGGTTCTCTCACAAATTTTCCAGTTCTAAAATGATCTTGTTTTTAATTTTTGCCTTTCATTTTCTTTTGATGTCTTTTTTCTAATTTCTTTTATTTCATTACCTAAGATATCAGTGCCATTAGAATTTCTGAATTATTTATATTTTTATTATTTTTATTATCTTCAGTGTCTATAATCCTCACTATAAGAGCTCTTTTTTATTTTCTTATTCAGCTTATGTCTCTTGAACCTCTTCAATTTATTGAACCAAATTTCCTTTTGAAGGTCTTCTATTGATTGTTGTTGTTGCGCATGTTGATATTGAGGTTGATATTGCCTTGGCTAAATTTTTTGAAAAGGTCTAATCATTTGGTTTCTTTGATTCAAATAATTATATCTACAAATCTTTGTAGTATGACCCTTTTTATTGCATATGTGATAATATTTTTGTCTCCATTTAGGATGAGATTGGGATGATGTTATAATGTTACTTGATACTTTTTCCTTTGATATGAGGGCATTATTAGTCATCTCATCTTTGGATAAATTTTCCAATTCATGTTCTTGAAGAACATTAACTAATTCATCAAAGGTTATAGTTTCATTTAGCACTTGAAGTGATGTGACTAAATGTTTGAAAGTCTCTAGAAGTGTTCTTAATGTAACTTGGACAAGAACCTTGTATTCAATTTTTCTCCCAAAGTTAATAGCTTAGCCTTTAATTCTGCTATCCTTTGTAGAAAGAGTTATATAATTTCTCCACTAGTAACCCTTAATGAGTATAATTGTGACTACAAATGCAAGATAAATACTTTATTCTTTCCTTTAAATATTTTATAAAATTTCTCCCAAGAAAATTTTGAAGTCTATGCTCCATTTATATATGGATATATGGATGAATTTCATAAATTATCCCAAATGTAATTAGCATGAGGGCTTTTGCAAAACTTTCTACAATTTTTTGTTTTCCTATTTCATCTTTTCACAGTTTTTGTTCAATTCACTATTTTCTAAAAATTTTCAACAATGATAATTGATTTCATTTTGTTTTTCCATGATGCAAAATTTGGTCCTTTCAAAATTTTGTATTCAAAAAGGAAAAAAAAATTATTTTCCATAATGGAACTCATTCATTAATTAAATTTCATAAATTCTTTCAAATCAATCATATTTAGTTATATCCTTATATTTTCCAATTTTAATTTTAAATTCAATTTTTAATTTCCACTTATATCTCCCATATTCAATTTTTCGTTTTAATTTTTGATCTCAAAAATTTCATAATCATTCAATCTTCAAACAGTCATTCATTCAATTTTTTTATAGCAAAAAATCCCTTGCAGGGTCGCCTTAGTCTGAGAGACCATGACCAGGGGGTTCTACACCATCAAAGTTACCCGGGAGTCACACTCGGCCCTGCCCGCACCAACATTATCAATTGGATTTTGGGTATCCAATTCAACTTTTTGGTAGGATGGATATTCGAACCTAGGACCTCCCTTGGAGGATTGCCCTCTCCTCTCCAACTCACCTACAACACTTGGGTATTCATTCAATTTTGAATTCAATTCTTATCTCTCCTAATTTCAAATTTCTTTTAGTTCAAATTTTAAATTTGTTTCCTTATAACTCCCATTAAATTCATGCATTCAATATTAATATTAATGTTCCCCTTATTTCTCCTATAACATAAATCAAATGACTATTTAAATACTTATAACTCCTAAAATTGTGCTCTCAATAAATTAAAATAAGTTTTCCAAAAAATTAATAATAACCTTACCTTCTTAATAGTTGGCACACTAAGACATATTTAGGTTTTTCAAGCATGTCAAGGTATAATCAATAATTGTTAGATTTTTGAGCCTTAAGCTTAAAGGAAATATGATCACAAGTATTGAAATAAGCATGCAATATTATAACTATGATAAAGGAAACTTAACATTCATAAAAATATGATACTTGATACAATGCTCTAGAAATGCTCATATAAGAAATCTCACAAAATTACAATGCTCCTCTCATGGAGTTTACAACTCCTCCATGGTATCAAAATGGAGCTACATTGTGACTACTACTACACTAATCTATGCACTCCACAACTCCTCTCTTAAAACACTCACAATGAGACCTTTATATAGAAATATAGATTCCTTGCCTCTCACTCAACCCTAAGACTCATGTACATGTGGACTACATACACATTTACATCATTGCACATTCTAACACTTGTGTATTTATTAAATTACTCTAATAAACTATTTATCTCCTAATATATTCCTAATCTAAATATGCACCCATGAGGGTACATTAGTAAAGAACCAAATTATGTAATATATTCCAACAATAATGTTTTATCAAGTGTAATCGACTAGCATTTCAAATCTTTTATGAACATCTCTTTTATCATGCACCATGCAAAAACTTTTGGTTTTGCACTTCTCTTGCTCTATGTTCTTTATAGTTGACACTGGTGTTCCTTCTAGATGATTCTCCTCTATGATTTCTTCACATTTGATGTTTCTTTGCTAGTTCAATGCTTCATATTCTACACTCCTTAATGCTCTAACTTTCTTTGGTATTCTACTCCTCAAATGCTAATTACTTATAATTGACTCCAAACTTTTTATGCAAAGGCATTTTTTCTTTCTCTTAATGGGTGATTTCAACCTCATCCACTACTTCAAATTTTAAGCTTCTAGCTTGGCTTCTCTTGTATTCACCTTTGGCTCTCCTTATCTCCAACTTCAACTCTTCTTAGCACTAGCAAGTTTTTTTTGGCTTTCTTTAACAACACTCATAGGCACTTCATATCTTTGAATACAACCTATTCTTATTGGATTCATTGGTTATTTGTTACCAGATGCTCATAGCTTCTATCTTCACTTCAAAATCACTCCTTCCTTTACTCAACATTGACCACATTCTTAGCACATTCACCTCTTCCAATATGGTCTTTTTATTTCTCCATTCTTCCTTCAATCGGGGCTTATTATTTCTCTAGTCTTCAACACTTCCTTTTCCAATCTACAGCTTGGATGACCTTAGTGATAGTTTTTGCACTATTCTATCTACTTAAGAATCATAAAGAAAAGAGAGGAAAGAAGATCTTCATGAACATGACTTGTAATATTATAAAAGTAGAATGATACAATCTGAATGGAACTATGAGTCCATTATATAGAAGAATAGGTTTCTTGTTCCTCACTCTACCTATGACACTTGGTACAACTTGCATGACACTTGTCATGATTACAATACTTGAAGCAACTAACTAACTTTACTTTGAAGTAAACTCCTACTCTAGTTATGTACCAAAGGTGGTACATTTACATGACCCAAATAATGTAATATACTCTAACACCCTCCTGTATTACATTATTTGGTATGAAGTTCCCTTGAATTACATAAATGATCCTTGAATATTTGAAACTTGGTTTTCCCAAGTGCCTTTGTAAAAATATCTGCTAGCTGGTCTTCTATTGGAACATGCTTTAGGATGATATGATGGTTCTAAAAATGATCTTTGATGAAGTGACATTGTGCCTCAATATGTTTAGTTCTTTCATGTACAATTGGATTTTTGATCAAGTTGAGTACTCCTTGATTGTCGTAAAATATCAATGTTGGAGTTTGTATGATGCCCATATCTGATAATATATATTGTAACCACAATGCTTCGTAGGTCGTATCTCTTGCTACCTGATATTCTGCTTCAGTAGATGATTGTGCCACTGTATTTTATTTCTTACTATGCCAAGATATAGGACCTGATCCAAGATAGAATACGTACCCTAAAGTAGATTTTCTATCATCAATAGAACCTGCATAATATGAATCTGAGTAACCCTATAGGAAAAAATATTTAACATTCTTCATATAGGTTAGTCCATAATCAGTAGTCTTCTTGATATATTGTAGTATTCTTTTTGTAGCTTTCCAATGACTCTCTCTTGGTTCTTGCATAAAATGTGAAAGATAGTTTACAGCAAAGGCTAAATCGGGTCGACTATTTGTTAAGTACAGAAGACTTCCAATTAACTGTCGATACATAGTTGCTGAAACCAAAGGTGTTTCATATTTTTTGGATAACTGAATTCCTTGTTCCATTGGTGTATCTTTCAACTTACAATCCTTCATTCTATATTTTTCAAGTAAGGCTTTTGCATATTTTGTTTGAGTAATAGTGATCTTATCCTCACTTTGTTGGATCTCTAGACCAAGACAATAATTCATTAGACCTAGATCTGTCATCTCAAATACCTTTTCTAGATCTCTTTTTATATCACTTATTAGTTTTTCAGAACTTCCTATAATTACTATATCATCAACATATACTATGAGAATTAGTATATTGTTTCCAATTTTTTTGTATACAAACTGGGATCGGATGTACTTCTTTTGAAACTATGTTGTAATAAGTGATTGTTGATCTTTATATTCCATGCTCTAGGAGCTTGCTTTAGACCATATAGTGATTTGTTTAATTTGCACACTTTATTTTCTTGTCCTTTAATAACAAACCCTTCTGGTTGTGACATATAGACTTCTTCTAAGTCACCATTAAGAAAAGCACTTTTTACATCCATTTGATGAAGCTTCCACCCCTAATGAGCTGCTAGTGCACAAATTATTCTGATAGTAGTCATTCTAGCTATTGGTGCGAATGTTTCTTCATAGTCAATTCCCTCAGTCTGAGTATATCCTTTAGCTACTAATCGAGCTTTATATTTGTCAAGTGTTCCATATGCTTTATATTTGGTCTTGTAAACCCATTTGCACCCCACTACTTTCTTTCCTAGAGGTAATTTCACTAAATCCCATGTTTTATTCTTTTGGAGTGATGTATATTCAGATTCCATTGTTGCCTTCCAATGTGAGTGATTTAGTGCTTGGATAGTTGATGTTGGCTCTATTGTATTGCTTAGTAATCCTCTGTTTATTCTACTTTGACTACGGGTTTGAGGTCTAGTAGTGGTAAGATCTGGCAACCTTTCTAGTTTTGAGTCCTTGAGAGTGTCTCTGAGCCATATTGGTTCTTTCCTATGAGAAATTGTAGATGGTTCTGTATGCTCTCTATCTTCTTCTTGAGATTTTGATTCTGACTCTTCACTTGTTATATCTTCTTCTGAGTAGTTTAGAAGAATTTTTGTATCTTTATTGTTTTTTTTGTGTCAGTTTTGACTTTTTCATCAAAGATTACATCTCTGCTTATGTAAACCTTCTTTGTATGTGGATCTAATATTATGTATCCTGTAGATTCGTTATCATAGCCAACAAATATTCCTACCATAGTTTTGTCATCTAATTTTGTCCTTTTTTGTTTTGGAATATGCATGTAAGCTTTGCATCCAAAAATTCTTAGTTTTCCTATATTTGGTTTTTGTCCTGACCATGCTTCTTCAGGTGTGATATGTTTGAGTATTCTCATTGGTAATCTATTTTGTATGTATACTATTATTTGAACTACTTCTACCCAATATTGATGATCAAGATGAGCTTCTTTTAACATACATCTCACCATTTCCATTATTGACCTATTTCTTCTTTCTGCAATTCCATTCTATTGAGGTGAATATGCTATAGTGAGTTGTCTTTTAATTCTATTTTCTTCTAAAAATGAATCAAATTCTTTAGATACAAATTCACCTCCTCTGTCTAAACGAAGTGCTTTAATAGTCTTTCCTAAATATTTTTCTACTTGAAGTTTGAATTGTTTAAAATGACTAAATGCCTCTGATTTGTACTTCATGAAATATACCCACATTTTCCTGGTGTGATCATCAACAAATAATTGAAAATACTTATGTCCTCCAATACTAGTGACATTCATTGGCCCACATAAATCTATGTATATTAACTCTAGTGGTTGTTGAGTCCTGTGTTGATGAAGTTCAAAAGGGATTATGTGTTGTTTTCCTGCTAAACATTCTGGACAAACTGTAGATTCTAAAGATAGATTTGGTATTCCTTCAACCATTTGATATTTGAGCATTTCATTCATAGTAGATTCACTAGTATGTCCTAGACACTTGTGCCATAGATCTGAAACTTTAACTGAAAGGGTTGAGTGTGTAGTGGTGTTTAGAACAAATAGACCACTTTTATAAGAGCTTGATGCTATCTTTTCCTTTTGTTTAAGAATATGATACTATTTTCTTCCATTGGAAACTTTGAACTCTACAGTCATGTTTTGATCCATGAGTTGAGAAACTAAAAGAATATTGGTAGACAATCTTGGTACATATAATACATTTTTTATTATCCCTTTTCCATTTGTTAGATCTATTAAAATATTTCCAATCCCCTTTACCTCATAAGTTTTACTATCTTCTATAGCAACTGGTTTCTCTTTTACCTTTTGTAGAGAATTAAACCAATGTATGTTTTTGGTCATGTGCTTGCTTGCCCCTGAGTCTATATACCAATAATCCATGACTTATGATACCTTAGTGTAGAGAATGTGTACTTATTTCTAAGGCTTAAGTTTTGTAGAATCCTTATGTCTCCCTAGTGATTAGAATAAGCTATAAGCTTAATAAAGTGCTTAGTAAATAATAGTTCACTTTTTGAGTTGATTTTGTAATATTTTGTAAGTAACAATAATCAACTTCTATTTCACCTTATCTCTCCTAATGAACTATGCACTTAATTTGAAGTTCTCTATGGTTAGATTTATTTTATCCAATAGTTTAATATTTCTAAATTCCAATAAATTAATTTGATGTAGTATACCTTATAACTCCCTACTTTGGAATATTAGAAAATAATAATAATAGTATTTGCAAACTTAATATTTCTGGTTTACTAAGGTTGACAACCTTATATCTCCTACTTGGTGATTTGCAAATATCTATAATTTCTTCCACCTTGTTAGAATGCCTTCCTTGCTTTCTAAGGTTGTTATTTTGATAATAGTAATCAACCTTATAATTAACACCTTATAACTCCAATTTTAGAAAGCATAATAATTGAATAATATACTTATCTTCCTTCAACATAGGTGACTTGGCTAGCAGTGAGTATTCTGAGTTAGGATGTTGTCACTGGATGGTGGCAATGTAACCGATTTTGCTCTCCTCTAACGATTGTGATGTAGGTATTTTTTCTCGCCCTTAATTATTATGATGTAGGTGGTTTTTCTCTCTTTTTATGGTTGTGATAGAGGTGGTTTTTCTCTCCCTTTATTGTGGTAATGTAGGTATTTTGGCTTTCCTTTGACGATGTTGATGTAATCTTACACTAGATTCTAGTACTATCCTTTCTGCTCGAGCTTTTAAACCTTGATAAGCATTGGAATAGTTGATTGATGATAGGATATTAGTGTATGTCCTTTGACCCATTGGCTTTGGATGTTCAATGCATCTACGACTAACTTCAATATTCTCTCCTCGAACTTTGCTTACACTTATTTGAAGTTTACCTTAATTGCTTGGACTTGGGTGCTTATGTACCTTGTCTTCCTTATACTTGCACCCACATGTTACTCTGATCTTGTGAGGTATTATAGTAATACTTTGGTATTTTATTAATGCTCCTTTTTTTAACCAATTAGCGATGATTATTATACTTGCACTGATGCCTTTCAACATCTAAAATATAGATGTTTTCTTGAGCATTTCCCTTCATGAGCATTATCAAATGCTCTATTGTATGTGATAAGTGATGGCCTTTTGAATTACATGTATGATTTCCACCGTCTATCAATATTTATAAAACCTCCTTTGATAGTAATTACCCAGCTATTTTCCTTGCTCTCAATGCTTTCTTCAGATGAAAGAAATGTGCTTCCCTTCACCATGTTAGCTCTGGTTTTATGAGGCCGATTTTATGGTGCTTTCTTCAGCTAGAGATTCTCCCATGGTAATTCACCTTTCTCATTAGCTATAAGCTCTTTTCTTCTTTATGTATCGTGTTGTAATGACTGCACTAATATATTGTCCTCTCATAGGTTCAATGCTTGTAGATGTTTGTTGTTGTAGATATTGATGTTGTGGATGTTAGAACACCACAATACATGTTGGATGTTGAGCTCTAGAATGGCTCTTTGGTATAGCACTCTTGAGCCCTTTGTTGGCTCATCTCTTACATGCTCTCTACCTGGAACTTTCTCCTTGTGTACAGTAGACGTTGAACCTTTTTTTGTGGTTCCACTTCAATAACTCTTGATAATGCTTAATGGTCAATGTTGAGCTTTTATTGACTAGCTCTTTGATTTCAATAATATGGTTGTTTGTATAGTAATATGCTACTTTTGTTGTCTTTAATACACTTGTATTTTTGTCTCCCTTTGATAGAGATAAATTTGGTGCTTTCATACAAATCTATAAAAAACTTTATTTGCACCTTAAATCTGAGATACTTCAAGTCTCTTCTTGTAGCTTCTTTCTCTGATTTTATGGTTGCCTTCTTCTTCTCCACTCCTTGGAGGAATTTTGATCTTCTTGGTGGCTTCTATAGGCCCCAATAATTTTTAGGTATTGAGTACTAAATAGTGTCTTTAGACACTTTGATATTTGCATATTTTGTGCTCTTTGGTTTATTACCTTAACTCAATCAACCAATGCACATAATAATATTTAAGAGTAAATTAATCAATATAAAATAATACAATATTAAAATTAACTTATTACTCCTTTGTGTTGGCAATTTTGGGTATTTTGGGTACATTGCCTTTGCTCAAGTATATAAGTTGTCATTGATGTCAAGAAGCTTTTGAAGGAATTTGATTTGATGTCAAATAATTTGTTTTGATGAAGGTTACGGCATGACAGTTTCAAAGGTCTTTTGCAAACCCCAAGCCGACGAGGTTCGAAAGAAAGTAAGTTGGAAAAATGTCGCGATATCGCGACATGTCGCATTTTCGCGACTTAAGCAGGAGAGAGAAAGCTTTTTAGAAAAGTGTCGCGATATCGCGACATGTCGCATTTTCGCGACTTAAGTAGGAGAGAGAAAGATTTTTAGAAAAGTGTCGCGATATCGCGACATGTCGCATTTTCGCGACTTAAGTAGGAGAGAGAAAGCAAGTTAGAAAAGTGTCGCGATATCGCGACATGTCGCAGTTTCACGACTCAAAGAGGAGAGAGAACGAACGGAGTCAGAAATGTCACAATTTCATGACATATTGCAAGGAAGGTTGTACGGACGAAAAAGTGTCACGATTTCGTGACATGTTGCAGGAGAGAGAGTCCGAAAGAAAAAGTGTCACGATTTCGTGACATAATGCAGAAGAGAGTCCGTAGTGTGAATTGTCACGATTTCGCGACAAGTTCGAAGAGAGAGAAAGTAACACGAAATGTGTCACGATTTCACGACATGCTGCAGAACTCAAAGTGAGAACTGTCGTGATTTCACGACATGCAGCAAAGGGAAGAGTCTGAAAATGAGAACTATCACGATTTCGCGACAGGTTGCAGAGAAGACGTACGAAAGCTGAAAGCGTCACGATTTCACGACAGTCTGCAAAGAAAACATACGAAAGCTGAAAGCATCATGATTTCATGATAGGTTGCAAAGAAAGCGTATGGAAAGTTGATAGCGTCACGATTTCGTGACAGGTTGAAGAGAAAGCAAACAGATGCAGAAAGTGTCACGATTTCGTGACAGATTGAGATGGCAGCGTTCGGTTGGAGAAAGTGTCACGATTTCATGACAGAAACAGAATGCAGGTCTTCTATAGGAGAAGTGTCGTGATATCACGACGGAAGTAAAGACGAAGTCTGCAGAGGAAGAAGCGTCATGATTTCATGACAAATTCAAGGAGGAAGAGCTCAAAGGCGAAAGCGTCACGATTTCGCGACATGTTCCATTTTCGTGGGCGTAAGGCAGAGAAAAGCACAAGGCAGCGAAAGTGTCACGATTTCGCGACATGTTCCATTTTCGCTAGTGCAAGCAGAGAAAAGTGCAAGGAAGCGAAAGTGTCACGATTTCGCGACATGTTCTACTTTCATGGGTGCAAGCCGAGAAGAGGTTAAGAAAGCGAAAAGTGTCGCGATATCGCGACATGTATTTTTGTGGCAGAAGCTACAGAAGAGTTACAGAGACAGTGAAGCCGACAAAGTCAAATTTTAGCCGACGAAGATTAGGGCTTGCAGCCGATGAAGATTAGGGTTTGCATTTGTTATAACAGTCGACTAAGATTAAAGTTTTCATCATGAAAATTTTGTTATAAAAGGAGGGCTGTTTGGAGAGTTGAGGTGTCGATGAATGTGTTGTTAAAGTGCGACGTTCACAGATAGTGCACAGAGCAAGAAGTTCGATCACTGAGAGCAGAGTGCAAATTCGATCGTAGTGTGCAGAGTGCATTTCATCGAATCATTCTAAGTGTGAAAGATCGCAAAGGAAGCAGAGTGTGCGAAGACGATGCCACTGTGATTGCGTAGAGGTGCAAAGGTTGAAGTTCGATCAAGTGCGGTTGGGATTGCGTAGAAAGAGCAGAGGACTTGTGAACTGAGTTTGATAGTTCTATCAGAGAACTTGAGGACAGAGGTGCATTGGTTCTTTGAGAAGAACCTGAGAATAGATTTGGTTGCTGAGCTGCTGTGGACGTGATCATAGAAGGCAGAGGTCTCTTAGGCTAAGCATTGAGGACAGGAGGTCTTCGATGGAAAGGAGTTCCACGTGCTGGCAAGAGGTAGAGGCAGTTGATCTTCTAAGGGATCATTTCCAGAGCAGAGGGGAAGGTATCTCCTTTGAGCAGAGGCTCATAAATTTTGATTGGGGGAAGGTATCTCCTTTGAGCAGAGGCTCATAAATTCTGATTGGGGAAGGTATCTCCTTTGAGCAGAGGCTCATAAATTTTGATTGGGGGAAGGTATCTCCTTTGAGCCGAGGCTCATAAACATTGTAATTGGGAAGGATTCCCAAAGAACTTTGAGATAACTTTTAGAGAAAAGTTTTGTGGACGTAGCCCAACCATTCTGGGTGAACCACGTTAAAATTGATGTCACTTTGTGGATGATTTTGTGCATTGCTTTGATATTGCTTTGGGTATATTGCTTTACTATTTTGAAATATAAAGGAAAAAGTAAAAAGAGGTCTTATACTATTCACCCCCCCTCTCAGTATAAGCTTGTGTTCTTCAATTGGTATCAGAGCGAGTGCCTTCGAAAAGTTTAACAACTTGAAGGAAAAGCTAGTAAAGAACACAATGGATTATTCAAGTGGCAATGCAACACCTATTCTTGATGGGTCAGATTTTGGTCTTTGGAGTGCAAGGATGAAGGTTCATCTAATGGCACTTGGTAATGAGGTATGGGAAGTAATTGAGGATGAGTACACTATTCCTGTACATGGTCCAAATACTAAAGAAGAAAGGCTCCTACATCACAACAATTCAAAAGCAATGAATGCAATCCTGAAAGGCTTACAAAAAGTAGATCTCACCAAAGTGATTCACTGCAAGACAACTAGTGAAATGTGGAAACAGTTGCAGGTGGTTCATACAGGTGATACAAATGTCAGAAAGGCCAAGTTGAGACACTTCAAAGGTATGTTTGAACAACTCAAGATGAATGATGATGAAAATATTAGTGACTACATGCTTCGTATGGATGAGGTTGTTAACTCCATGAAAGACTTAGGTCTTGAGCTTGCTGAAAATGATGTTTGTGATAAGATTTTAAGATCTCTTCCGAATAGATTTAGTGAAAATATTTCTGCTATTGAGGAAGCTAAAGATTTGGATAAGTTGAAAAAGGATGAGCTCCATAGTATACTTGTAGCATTTGAGTTGAGAACTCAAGTGAAGGTTGATGTCAAGAAAGAGGCAGCTTTCAAGGCTACCAAGAAATCCAAGGGTAAATAGCTTCAAGAGAGTGATGAGTCTTCTAGTGATGAAGAGGCATATTACAGCAAGAAAGGCAAGTTCTCTAGAAAGCACAAAAGCGTGAAAAATATAAGATGTTTCAATTGTGGAAAGTTTGGTCATTATGCTACTGACTGTACTATTCCCAAGAATGAAAGTGATGAAGATAAACAGGATTCTAAGAGCAAGGATTCTAAAAAGCACAAGCATCACAGGAAAAACAAAGATGAGCACAACAATCAAGGAAAGAGGTATTCTCACAAGCACAAGAAGAGTTTCTACCTAGACAAAGCAAGTAAGTGTTCTAGTAGTGATAGTGAAAGTTCTTCAAGTGATAATGAAAATGAGATGTTGTTCATATCAAAAAAAGAGGAAGAACCGAAACATAGATTCATTATCATGAAATGTCTTAGATGTGGAAATTTTGGTCACCTTGAGGATGATTGCACAAATAATGATTTGGTTTCTAGTATGTATGAGGATGCTTCAGAAAACTATAAGGAAGATGCTTGTATGGTTTTTGAAAAAGGTAGCACCTCTAGTGATAAGAAATCTGAAAAAGGCTTTGATGATTCAGAAAGCAAACAAATAAAGGATCTTGAAAGTGAACTTACTAACGCTCTTAGTGCTTTGAAAAAGGAAAGAAAGAAGAATGCTAGACTCAAGGATAAGTTAGATGAATGTTGTATGGAGAGAGATGATCTTATAGAAAGTCTTGACTTCTCTATGGCTAAGACACAAGAACTCAAGGATGAGTTAGAGTCTAAGGTTCTTGAGTATAGTGAGTTAGAACAGAAAATGGCTTCTTTGAAAGAGGAAACTAAAGAGTACAAGGATAAGCTTTACAGGTTTCAAGATAGCTCCAAAAAGGTTAAGTCACTCATCAAAGGTCAAAGAAAGACAACAGATAAAACAGGCCTTGGTTTTGTTAAGCCACACAAGGAACAAGCTGGAGAGTCTAGTAAGAGACTCCAAAAGGAAGAGAGTTCTGATGAGGAAAGTATTTCAGATCATGAGTTCTTGAATGATAGATGCGCAGAAACAAAAAACAGAATTCAGGATGAGAAGAAGAAGTTTTCAGGACCCAAGAGGTCAAATAAAAGAAAATTTCAAGGCAGATGTTTTGCATGTCACAGGTTTGGTCACATGGCTTCGCATTGCATGACTCAAGTAAGGAAGGTAAATGACAGTTTCAGAGGTGGTAATTTCTTTCAAGGGTATTGCTACTCTTGTAAACAGTTTGGGCATAAGGCAATTTTCTGCAAGGCTAATAACAGGAACAGGGTTAGTCAGAACATGCGGATTCAAAGAACAGGTATGCCTAAAAGAAATAACATTGTTACTTGTTATAAGTGCAACAATGAAGGTCACACAACTAGACAGTGTAGAGCTAAACTTCCAAGGTACAAGAACAGGAATAGTGGTATGAACAGGTCCAAGGATCAAGGCATGGATAAGAACAAGAATGATAACAAGAACAGGAACAGTGACAGGAACAGGAACAGGAATATGGACAAAGAGTTCAAGAGAAGGCCCGACAAGGAAGTGATAGACGCTGATGATGATCAGTGCCTAATGGGAGTTTTACTCCCACCCAAGAATTAATCACCTCATCAGGAGGTGGGGGAGGGACTAAGCTAAGAGGCTCATTCTTAGTCCCGAGCCCCAAAGGTGACCCTTTGCCATTGATGACAAAGGGGGAGAGATATGAGTAAGGGGGAGAGCTTCAAAGTGAAGAGGAAAGCTTCAAGTCAGGGGGAGCAAAACTTCAAAGGAAGATTCTCAGTTGTGGGCATAGTTTGTCAATTGTTAGCATAGTTGGTTTCAGTTTTGGCTCTTGAGAAGTGTTTTCAGTAAAGGTTTGCCATCAATGACAAAGGGGGAGATTGTTGGCAATTTTGGGTACTTTGGGTACATTGCCTTTGCTCAAGTATATAAGTTGTCATTGATGTCAAGAAGCTTTTGAAGGAATTTGATTTGATGTCAAATAATTTGTTTTGATGAAGGTTACGGCATGACAGTTTCAAAGGTCTTTTGCAAACCCCAAGTCGACAGGTTCGAAAGAAAGTAAGTTGGAAAAATGTCGCGATATCGCGACATGTCGCATTTTCGCGACTTAAGCAGGAGAGAGAAAGATTTTTAGAAAAGTGTCGCGATATCGCGACATGTCGCATTTTCGCGACTTAAGCAGGAGAGAGAAAGATTTTTAGAAAAGTGTCGCGATATCGCGACATGTCGCACGTGACTTAAGCAGGAGAGAGAAAGCAAGTTAGAAAAGTGTCGCGATATCACGACATGTCGTAGTTTCGCGACTCAAAGAGGAGAGAGAACGAACGGAGTCAGAAATGTCACGATTTCGTGACATATTGCAAGGAAGGTTGTACGGACGAAAAAGTGTCACGATTTCATGACATGTTGCAGGAGAGAGAGTCCAAAAGAAAAAGTGTCACGATTTCGCGACATAATGCAGAAGAGAGAGTCCATAGTGTGAATTGTCACGATTTCGCGACAAGTTCGAAGAGAGAGAAAGTAACACGAAATGTGTCACGATTTCGCGACATGCTGCAGAACTCGAAGTGAGAACTGTCATGATTTCATGACATGCAGCAAAGGGAAGAGTCTGAAAATGAGAACTGTCATGATTTCACGACAGGTTGCAGAGAAGACGTACGGAAGCTGAAAGCGTCACGATTTCGTGACAGGCTGCAAAGAAAACGTACGAAAGCTGAAAGCGTCACGATTTCATGATAGGTTGCAAAGAAAGCGTACGAAAAGTTGATAGCGTCGTGATTTCGTGACAAGTTGAAGAGAAAGCAAACAGATGCAGAAAGTGTCACGATTTCGTGACAGATTGAGATGGCAGCGTTCGGTTGGAGAAAGTGTCACGATTTCATGATAGAAATAGAATGCAGGTCTTCTATAGGAGAAGTGTCGTGATATCACGACGAAAGTAAAGACGAAGTCTGCAGAGGAAGAAGCGTCACGATTTCATGACAAATTCAAGGAGGAAGAGCTCAAAGGCGAAAGCGTCGCGATTTCGCGACATGTTTCGTTTTCGCGGGCGTAAGGCAGAGAAAAGCACAAGGCAGCGAAAGTGTCACGATTTCGTGACATGTTCCATTTTTGCTAGTGCAAGCAGAGAAGAGTGCAAGGAAGCGAAAGTGTCACGATTTCGTGACATGTTCTGCTTTCGCGGGTGCAAGCCGAGAAGAGGTTAAGAAAGCAAAAAGTGTCGCGATATCGCGACATGTTGTATTTTCGTGGCAGAAGCTACAGAAGAGTTACAGAGACAGTGAAGCCGACAAAGTCAAATTTTAGCCGACGAAGATTAGGGCTTGCAGTCGACGAAGATTAGGGTTTGCATTTGTTATAACAACCGACTAAGATTAAAGTTTTCATCATGAAAATTTTGTTATAAAAGGAGGGCTATTTGGAGAGTTGAGGTGTCGATGAATGTGTTGTTAAAGTGCGACGTTCGTAGATAGTGCGCAGAGCAAGAAGTTCGATCGCTGAGAGCAGAGTGCAAATTCGATCGTAGTGTGCAGAGTGCATTTCGTCGAATCATTCTAAGTGTGAAAGATCGCAAAGGAAGCAGAGTGTGCGAAGACGATGCCTCTGTGATTGCACAGAGGTGCAAAGGTTGAAGTTCGATCAAGTGCGGCTGGGATTGCACAGAAAGAGCAGAGGACTTGTGAACTGAGTTTGATAGTTCTATCAGAGAACTTGAGGACAGAGGTGCATTGGTTCTTTGAGAAGAACCTGAGAACAGATTTGGTTGCTGAGCTACTGTGGACGTGATCATAGAAGGCAGAGGTCTCTTAGGCTAAGCATTGAGGATAGGAGGTCTTCGGTGGAAAGGAGTTCCACGTGCTGGCAAGAGGTAGAGGCAGTTGATCTTCTGAGGGATCATTTCCAGAGCAGAGGGGAAGGTATCTCCTTTGAGCAGAGGCTCATAAATTTTGATTGGGGGAAGGTATCTCCTTTGAGCAGAGGCTCATAAATTCTGATTGGGGAAGGTATCTCCTTTGAGTAGAGGCTCATAAATTTTGATTGGGGGAAGGTATCTCCTTTGAGCCGAGGCTCATAAACATTGTAATTGGGAAGGATTCCCAAAGAACTTTGAGATAACTTTTAGAGAAAAGTTTTGTGGACGTAGCCCAACCATTCTGGGTGAACCACGTTAAAATTGATGTCACTTTGTGGATGATTTTGTGCATTGCTTTGATATTGCTTTGGGTATATTGCTTTACTGTTTTGAAATATAAAGGAAAAAGTAAAAAGAGGTCTTATACTGTTCACCCCCCCTCTCAGTATAAGCTTGTGTTCTTCACTTTTATGCACTAATATAAACTCTTAAGGAACTCTCACACTCTAATAATTTCTACAACTTTCTTGAGAGTATTTAATGAAACTAAATTATGGTTCAACTAATGAACCTATTTACATCCAATTTGCTTACCTTAATGGTCTATAGATGAAGGATTGTGGGGTGATTCAATTCACCTTATTTTTTTCTAGAATTGTAGTTTGGTAATTTTTTGTTGTAGAAATTAGCAATTCCCTTTTTTGTCTTGTTTTCAGATGACGGTAACTATACCAAATAGATTTTGCAATAGTTCTCTCTCTCTCTCTCTCTCTCTCTCTCTCTCTCTCTCTCTCTCTCTCTCTCTCTCTCTCTCTCTCTCTCTTGTGGTGATGTTTGCATGTAGCGGTGCAAAATGACAAATCCAATTTATAAAGATGTAACAGAATTTGTGGCCCTTCCTATTCCTATAAAAGTACCATGTGCTCTGATACCACTAATAGTTTTTGCACTATTCTATCTACTTATGAATCATAAATAAATGAGATAAAAGCATATCTTGATGAACATGACTTATATTAATATCAAAGTATAATGATATAATCCAAATGGAACTATGAGTCCATTATACAGAAGAATAGGCTTATTATTCCGTACTCTACCTATGACACTTGGTACATCTTGCATGACGCTTACCATGATTACAATACTTGAAGCAACTAAGTAACTTTACTTTGAAGTAAACTCCTACTCTAGTTATGTACCAAAGGTGGTACATTTACATGACCAAAATAATGTAATATACTCTAACACGTAGTCCTTTCCTTTACAAATTCAAATTCAACAAACAAATGGCTAGAGTATGGATTTAATACCATTGATGGCAATTTTTCTAGATTAATTCATAGATCCAAAATCAAGGATCAAATATTAGTCACAATATAATGCTATCAACTATTTCATCAATATAAATGAATATCATATTCATGAAATAATAATAATATATCATAATAATAAATCACTCAAATATTACTCATATATCAAGTTTTTTTTTTATAATTTAAAATTTCAATTAAAGCGAGTTTTGACAAGCTCCCAAAACCTGCTTACATCTGCAACAGGAAGCTAAGAATAGAACAAGAAGAATAAAAATGGGAATACACATTCCCATAGAAAGAAATACAAAAAGGAATAGTAGGAAAAGAGGAAGGGTAGAACATGAGGATGCCCTAGAACAAAAACCAACCATGAACCAAAAAACCGCTAAGCCTCCTCTTCGACTTCAAAGTTGGTATCCTTAGATTCTTTCTTGATCTCATCCTCGCTTTCATCCTCAAAAAAATTAGAATAAAAATATTTCTTGTCGACATCCTTAACATCATCCACATAAATTTTTTTGTCATCATCCTCTATGAATTTCTTATTGAAAAATAGTGAGTTCAGGGCATTACAAAGGTCCGTAATATGAGCGATGCAATTTGAAATTGAATTGATGATAAACTCCTTCAAACATTTATCAATAGAATCCTTGTCCTCCTTGTCTAAATCTAAAACCATTTTTTTCTTTTTGTGAGCAAGTTGTTGCAAATGATATGAGGATCTTACAGGTTTCTCGGGCTTTTCAAGATCTTTGAACTTTATTTTCTTGAACAATTGGTTTCTCAAGGCTCTGATCGCCTCCACAGTAGCACATTTCTTGGAATACATGGTTGGGGAGTGGGATGAGGATGGACTAACCTAAAGCTGACTAGTATTATGATGGATAGAGCTAGGTTTACCTTTGTAGGGATGACCAGAGAGAATGGCAATGCCTTGATGGCAATGGGTAAGCCAATAATTATACAGGACATTGAAAAGGCCTTGATGAGAGGGAAGGTCATTGTTCCTCTTTTTGTGAATGTTATCAATAGATTAACTGAAGAAATTTAAAATAAAATGAGGTATATTCATAGGATTTACGTCTCTAAAATGATTATAGAAAGCAAGGTGGAAGCTACTCAAAACCTTGTCAGGACCATCAACGATGACAAATTTCATGATGGGTTTCATTACACTATTCCAAGGGGTTGGAAGCTCAGATATTTTCATCTCCATCCTTGCTTTCTTGTAGAGATACTTGTCCTTAACATCCTTCAGCTTTATCTCCTAGTTGTTCTTCTCATTTTGAATGGACCTCCCTTTCACCGACTAGCCAGTAAGTTCAGCAAGAAGCTTAATGTCAACATCAAAAATTTTACCATGGATTGTAACTCTATATTTGTTCTAGGTATCCAAGAAAGTCATGGTTATTTTAAAATCATCACAAGAGAAGATTTTGAAGAAATAAATAAAGCCTCTCTTTGTAATCATAGCTTCAGTTATAGGGTCCATAACAGTAGAGGTAACCTCAACTAAGCTCATGATTACAGGGTATAATATGCACTTCAAACTAGAACAGGGATAGATTTGAAAGGAATGATGAGAAATGGGTTCACTATAAAGGAAAAGTGGACAAGGAATCCTCTTAGAATTAGGAAAATTACCTTCTTGGAAGGGGAACCAAAACATCTAAAATATTTAGGAAATGCAAATGTCAATGAAAGGATTCCCATGCAAAATGGAAAAAGTTGCATAGGGAGGCTTGCGATCAGAAGTCCAAACATGCTTGATGGACCACGTGAAGAGATGACAATGGAAATGGTGGGAAATTGAAACATAATGGGCAATATGGCAGTAAATGGAAGGATACAAAGGAGCAAGGTGATGGTGTGGAGGATGATGTGGAGGTGATTGGTTGGAAAAGGTCACGTGTGGGTACAGTTTATGAGGATACATAGGAGCGAGATGAAGGTATGAAAGGTGAGGCAGAGGTGATTGTTAGACAGAGGGTGTTGATGACAAATATAAGTAGGGGGGTGATTTTTGCCTTGAAAATATGAAACAAGGATGCTAAAACCAAGAAAAATTAGAGAGATGAAACGGTTACAGCTTAATGTGATAATTTCTTGGAAAAAGTCGATAAAAAACCTGAATAATTTTAAAATCTCATAAGTGTTGATAGCACTAGATGGAAAGGAGTTGTGGGGGAAAAAATGGATAAAAATAATGTTTCAGCTAATTGGTCAAGCATTACTATTGGTTTTTGCAAATATGTCTTGTTCCACAATATCAACAATTTTTGACAGAATGTTACTTGTCCAAGTCAATAGACCTGCAGCGTTGACACCATAATTTGCTAGTTTATCAGCAACCTTGTTGCTTTATTTGAATGAGTGCTGAAAAATAATTTCTTGTTGGTGTTGACTCAAGAAATTAGCTTCCTCAATATAGTCCTTAACCCTCCAAGAAGAATTTTTATTATTCTTGATGTAAATGATTGGGTTGAGTGAATCTCCCTCGACCATAAGCTGATACTGGATGATTTGATGCAAGTAATAATCCTCTCCACATGGCTTTAGCTTCCACAACTTGGTTTGTTTGAATCCCTAAGTATTTTACATAAGCAAGGATGACACTTCCTACATGATTTTTGAGGATGCCCCCAGCACCTGCTTTCCCAAGGTTTCCTTTAGCAGCACCATCAAAATTTAGCTTGATCCATCTTGGAGGGGGGTACATTTGGAGTGGGCTCTTAGATTTGGGGTAGGCTAAGCTTGATTATCCATAATAGGAAAATTAATAGAATGGCTCAAGGACATCTCAAAGCTAGGGGCAAGATGAGAGGAGATAAGAAAGAGGAAAGAGAGAAGCATTTTCAATGGTAAAGGATAGGATTTTGTTAATGAGAATATGAGGGTTCAAATTCTTGTTAGAGAAGATTTTGTGATTTCTTTCTAGCAAGATTTACCATAATAAATAATGCAAATAAATCTACAACATGAATTTGAGATGGGTATTGTGGAAAGGATTAGGCCATTGAAGGAAGAGCTCAATGATGGAACAAGGGCTAACCCAAAGGATGTGGAAGGTGTGGATGATCTTATTGAGGATGGAACAGGAGAAAGGACATGAGAGGAAGAGGTGTTGAGGGGACTCCCAATCAACCAAGCAAAGAAAACATCTATTTGAAAAAGTCATACCTCTTTTAAGAAATTTATCTATGGTAAGGATCCTTTTTTGATATATCAAATTTGAGTTACAGGAGATCAACTTTAATTACAATGCATGGAGATTTACCTCATAATATAACCTTATAAGGTGACTCTTAAATACTTGACTATTGGTCTCCTCAAACATATAGGAGATGATTCCTTTCCTATTCCTCACATATGATAAAACTCTCATGACTCTTGGGAATCAACTATTAATATGGGGATCTACAGGGGACATCCCATGGGATGTCTTGATCCACTTCCATACTTCCCCCTCCCCTGATTTTATCCCTGCTTTTTGGCACTTCCCAGGCCCTTCTTTCTTGGTTGGCAATGGTTGTAGATGATCTCCTTAGGGTGGGAGGTCACTTTTCCACTTGTCTATCCTTTCCCAGTATGATTAAGGGTTCCCTGATTGTGCCTCTATTCTAAGATGTCCCTGGGACCTTCCCTAGGTTTTCTATTTGCTTTAGGGACCCTTTTCTTAGTTGTTCTCAGGTTTGTCCTAGTTGTTTCAAGTTTTCTACTTGGTGCTAGATTTTAGTGGGGTACCTCTGGCTTCCTCTGGAACCTTCGTAGTTCAATCTCATTTGCAAGGATATTTGATGGCCTATGGAGATCCTCAAATTTTTTATTCTACTTTCCAATATTTTGTGGGATTTTGCTTCCTGGATAGCCTTCTCAGGTTGTCCCTTGGTGGATCCTAGCTTCTATCCTTAGTCATCGATCACTCTCATTCTTCTAGAGTGGTTTTTGGTATTCCTATGAAGGATACCAATTTTCCTACTTCATTGCATGTGTCCCAGCCCTCCTTGGATAGGATGGCCCTTCCTGGTGATTTCGATAGATTTTTTTGGTCCTCCTACTTCCTCAATGTGGTTTTCCTTACAGGTAGTTTTGGTTTCCAATTTTTCCCTGATGGGATACTGGTTTCTAGTTTCCTCCTGGGTAGGATTTTTCTTTTTGCATGGTTCCTATTGGGTGGGATTTTTCAAATCTACTGGTTTCCTACTAGGTGGGATTTTCAATTCTGTTGGGTTCCTATTGGGTGGGATTTTCAAATCTGTTGGTTTCCCACTGGGTAGAATTTTTAAATTTTTTGGTTTACTATTGGGCAGGTTTTTCAATTCTACAGGTTTCCTACTGGGTTATATTTTCAAATCTGCTAGTTTCCCACTAGGTGGGTTTTTCAAATCTACTGTTTTCTCATTGGGTGTGATTTTCAATTATGTTGGTTTCCTGCTGGGTGGGATTTTCAAATTTTTTGGTTTCCCGTTGGGTGGGATTTTCAAGTTTTTTGGTTTCCTATTGGGTAGGATTTTCAAATATATTAGTTTCCACTAGGTGGAATTTTCAAATCTACTAGTTTCCTATTGGGCGAGATTTTCAAATCTATCGGTTTCTTGCTGGGTGGGATTTTCAATTCTGTTAGTTTTCCACTAGGCAATATTTTCAAATATGTTGGTTTTTGGTTTCCCTCTGGGTGGGATTTTCAAATATGATAGTTTCCCATTGGGTAGGTTTTTCAATTCTATTGGTTTCCTACCGGCAGGATTTTCAAATCTTCTTGTTTCCCATTGGGCAAAATTTTCAAATATGACGGCTTCCTATTGGATGGGACTTTTTCAATCTGGTTTCTTCCTTTTAGGTAAGTTTTTTCAAATCTATTATTTCTTGCTAGGAGGGATTTTTTAATCTATCTATTTTCTATTGGGCGGGTTCTTGTGTGGGATTTTTATTTGGCCTTTATTTTGGGCTTTTGTTTGGTTGGTTGACCTATTGTAAAAATGTTTTGGGGCCCTTTCAAAACATACTTTTAATTTTAACCAACCAAAAACAAAACTCTCATGACTATTGAATTTACATATTGCCACATATCATGTGACTCTTCACTTGTATATTTGACGCCTGTGTATATGAATCTTGACTTACTTACATGACACATTGCACACTCTCACACTTTACACACTTGCACATTTTATTACATGACACTTAGAATCTTCTCACATATTAACACATACATAAGAGAAATATAACTCACATTCGCCAATCTAATTTTTACAAACATACCGTAGGGGAACTTTAACATTTACTATATAATGTAATATCTCCAACAATCCTTACTAATCATTCCCCCTTAAGGGACACTCTCCCACACCAAGTAGCTCCCACATATACACAAAAGGAACCTTTGACATAACCTTGGTTAGCATATACACTATCTACTCTATATATGGAATGAAGTTTAGATCATGTATCCCATGGGCATAAATCCATCTCACATAATGCATCCAAATCTCAATATGCTTGGTCCATCGATGAAACACTAGATTGCAAATAATATGGATGGTTCTCTGTCACATTTAAGAGTGATGTAGTAGATCTAAGGAATTTCCATATACTCTAAAATCATAAGTATCCATCAAAGGTATATAATTGTATCACTGAAAATACAATACTTAGTTTTAATGGAAGACTAAGAGACGGTAGACTATCATTTAGAGCATCATGAAATAGGATTAAAACCTAGATAGAAAAAAAATGTATTGGAGTGTCACACATCCAAATCACTAACCTAGTTTATATCTAGAAATACTAACAAAATTGGAGGTGAACCAACTAAATAATTAATATCCATGACATAAGTACCTTTGATATATCTGAGGATCCTCTTAGAAGTTGTCTAGTGACTCTCTAAAAGGGTCAGCATGTACTAGAACAATATTTGATATCAAAGGCAATATCGAGTCATGTGAGGGTAAGGTAAATAAGATCTAACACAAGATATTAATATAGAGTGGCATCCACCAAGGTATTTATACAATCAACTTGAAGCTCCAGTATTAAATCAAAAGGAGTTTGATCAGACTTATGATCCACCATCCTAAAGATATGAAGGAGATTCAAGGTATAGTTGGTCTATGATATAGTTATCATGCAAATAGTTTGATCAATTTTAATAACTAATAAATAGTGTAGGAGCCGTAAATATATCATCTTAAAGAATGTACATAGTAATGACTTCATGTCATAAATAAAGGGAGGATATCTACTTGTAATAAGAAAATCATTCATATAGAGAACAATCACCAAGGTATTCCCATCTTGATGCTTTATGTAAATATCACATTTGACCTCACACCATTGAAAACCATAATTAAGTGAAAAAGAGTGGATCTTCTCATACCAAGTTTGTGGGTATGCTTAATTCCATACAAAAATCTAATCAACTAGAAAACCAAGGGAGTGGAACCCTCAAGCTCAAAATTGGGTGGCTATTATATATAGATATCCTCATAAATATCAACATGGAGAAAGGTACTCTTGACATCCATCTGATGTAACTTCCAACCAAATAAAGTAGTTATAAAAAGAATTGCCCTAGTAGAATCCATATTATAAATTAAAGCAAATGTCTTTGAAAAGTCAACTCCCTTCTGGTAAGATGATCCCTTAACAATAAGCATACCTTATTTTTTCCATGAGACTTTTTTAAGTGTGTTTGATCCTATAGACTCATATGCATCCAACCACATTATTTTCTTCTAAAAGATAAACAAGCTCACATGTCCTATTATTCATCAAGATATTATACCCTATAAGCATGGCATCTTCCAACTTTGGTTGAACCTTAGCTTGATAATATGTGAGAGGATCTCCAAAATAATCAACCTTTGAGAGTAATGCTTGATAAAGGGCCTATCAATATCACTCCAAAGACAAAATGGTTTAAGAATCCTATAGAAGTGTCTAGAGATATTTTAATGTTATATGAACCGTAGAAGAACTAGGCACATCCTCTAGTAAAATAAAATCAGAAGCTTGGAGAATCTAAATCAAACTTACCACTCACCTCATCATCCAAAACTATAAATATAAGAATAAATGTGTTTCTAGCTAGGGAGGGGTCAAATCTATAGGCATGGGACCTTTGATAAAATATGAAGAATACATCCTAATAGGAATAGAGCATACAAGAATATTTTAACCGTATAGATCAATCAAATAAATAGAAGGATCTTCTACCAAAAGCTCAATTGGTAGACTATATGGGTCCTAATGGACCCTTTATATGCCCTATCCTATGCCTTGTTTTGACCATGTTATACCTTATTTTATTTTCCTTCTCTATGTGCATGCCTACAATATTTATGAAAATATTATTGAATGAATATATATTATAATTATAATGTTAATCTAATGATTTTGGATACAATTACCTTTATTTGGACTTGATCTCTAATGTTTGATCATGTCCATAGAAAATGGAAATTGTTCTCATTTAGTATAAGAAAATAAAATTATGTGACAATAACCTAATGGACACTCTAATGCCAAATATGAATATGTTGAGGATGCTTAGAAAAAACTGGTGGCTAAGGATCTTGCTTTTTGATATTGTCAATATTTGGTTCAACTACATATGGAATTGGTGGTCTCTATATAAAGCATGCTCTAAATTATTAAATTGATATTTGTGTATTTTTTTATTGGTGGAGTGGGTTTTTAAATGACCCCAAAATATTTTACAAAAAAATGATACAATATGAACCAGGGAGGCAATCTCAGTAGGGATATGGTATCCACAAAGAGAATATCTACACCAGAAGATAGTCCTGAGAGGACCATATCTGAATCCTTAAAAATTAAAACACAAGAACATCCTGCATGATAAAAAATAAGTGGTAAAAAATTACAATGAGGAATATTACCCAAAAGGGGCCGAGATAACAAGTACAAACAAGAAAAATTAAAAATAAGGAATCCCACCCAAATGGGCTTGGGATAGCAAATACAAAAAAAAAAAAAATCATGGTATCCTGTCTAAAAGGGGCCCAAGAACTAGGAACAAGCAGTGACAAAAAGAGGGAAATCTAAAATTTAAAATTTAAATGCATATTCTAGCCCAGGAAGGGCCTGGGAAGGCGATCCCTGGAAATATTAGCCAACAGCCTGGAAAATGGGATAGTAGAATATAGGGATCCCCACAGGCAATAATATCCCCCTACATATGGTTTTGTGCTACTTTGAGTGTCATATGAAACCATAAGAGCCTTCAAAATCCATAAAACCTGAAGTGCAAAAAACACACCTAGGGTAGCAAGGACCTGATTTAGAAAACCAGACCTATAGCAACCATGGGATCATCTCAACTATAGGTAATAGGCACAAGTTCCCATCCAATACCATGAATTATGCAGTGAAAATCCCCAAGCAACAACAAATATATTAGGCAAATGGGAAACCACTAGCTAGGTGCACGAACCATAACAAAAAATAAAACTTGAAGCAATCGTAGGATCATCTTAGCTACAATTAATAGGTATCGATCCCCACCCAAGACCAAGAAATATGTAGTCAAAATATTCAAAGTAGTTATGAGAAGTTCAAGAAAATGGGAAACCCTCAAAATTAGGAACCAATGACCTAGGACATCTCAAGAGAGCCTTCATTGAAAAAAAATGCACGTGATCCCCCTCGACCAAAATAATACAGCAAAAAATATTGGGATGCAAAATAGAGAATCAAAGGTAAACACCCAACCGAAAGAAGCCTCAACACTCTAAACTAAATTTTAAGGAAAACCAAAATCAATCAGTAAGCAGCAAATCACCAATGAGGCCCAAGGAAGGACCCAAGAGCATCTAGGAGCCTAAAAGATAGAACATATGGAAATTAGAAAAATGGATCAGGGACCCCCAACAAGCAAGGAGGTCGTCTGCTTAGCCAACCCTACTCCACACAAGGATGATCCCAAAAACTCATAGGGTGATCCAAGGATGATCAAAGAGATGCACCAAGCGACAAACATGAGCAAAAACCTTCAAACAGGGCATGGAAATGAGCAGAGAAATGGATCATGGACCTCCCACCTAAGGAAATCATCTACCCCGTTAGCCAACCCATGGAGATAACATCGTGTGATATGCTAAGGATCTAGAGTGATATTTATGTATTTTAATCTGACAATGAGACTATGATTTGTGAGGCCTCAATAATATAGTCACACTATCCATATTAAAGTCTAAATTTAGAGGAATATTCTCATTATATGCAAGAATGAATTCAATTCACTAAAATCATATTTTATTCTATTCTCTACACTAATGGATTATTGGTTGTTGTAACTAGATAATCTAAATGTTTCAAAATAGGTTAGTCAAAAAATTTCAATCTTAGATTAGCATTTTTAATTGTTATAATTTTAATGAATTTTCTAATAAATTAGTCGAAAGAAAAAATTTGTTAGCTATAGAGAAACATTAATTCAATTTTTGGTATTCAAAATTATATTTGTTATTTTACTTTGATTGTTTTATTTTGAGTTTCCTTCTAAAAGAGTACCATGCCTATGCCTTGGATAAAGGGTCCACTACAAGTATTGGGTTAGTTGGATCTCTCATAGTCTCTTAATCCTAGGTAACTATCTTCAATAATTTTAGTTTGTGTGTTTCCTTGTAATCATTATTTATTTCCTTAGTGATGCTTGTAGAAGTAACTATACATGTAATCATTATTTCCATTACCAATTATCCTTATATTCTATAAACTCTTAAATCCATAGTATTCATTTTATATGGGATTAGATCTAGGTTGTTGCAAAATTTCTAGGAGAAGTTATTTTGCAATAGAAGTGGGTATGTCACTTGCCCTTAAGATGGATTTTATAGCCTCTTTGTTTCCTTGTAGGAAAGTAGCTAAATGGTCCATAGACTTAAAAACTACTCCTTGTTCATTATTAATAGAAGAAAGGGTTCTAGAAGGAGGATTTTCTTCCACTTCTTCCACAAATGTGGGGTTTTCAATAAGAGGTTGCTTCTTTGGAAGTTTAGATGAAGCACTCAAATTTGATGTTAATGTTTGCATAGCATTTCAAGTAAGATAAGGAGGATCATACATTGTCAAAAGGGAGTTCAATTTTTTTAAGTTTTGTTTTTAGAGTTTTTATAGAAGAGAAGATATTTTAAAACCCTCATGTCACCTTGGAAAAGCAGTCTACCTTATGACTCTCATTAGTTGACCATAATATATTAGCCAAGATAGATAACCCTCTAGGTTTATATATTAGTTTACTCAAGGGATTGTTAACATTTCCCAGGAGGACTAATAATTTGGTTTTGTTCTCATTATCTTGATTTAATGTGATTTATGCTAAACAAACAAGATTATTTATCTTGATTAAACTGTAATGAAATATTTATGTTTATTAAGGATAAGGTCTTAGGCCAAAGGTTTTGTATAGGAACCCATGTGATGTATTCATGTTAGGTTCACCAAATATGTGGTATGCCAAAAGGTGCATGGGACCGCTATCCCTAGATGCATTCCATCAAGGGTTATCCAAACTTTGACGAGAGAGCCTTGCTTCTAACCCATCATTAGGTTGTACTTTATGTTGTCTATCTTTGAAAAAAAAGTATTTTTGGGTTCACTAAAGGCTTATAGATTTCTCTAATATATTTTTGATGTGTTCAATTTAGCAAACACTTAGGTTTATTATATCCTACATATTAATGTACAAGATACTAATGCAATGTAATATGAAGACAAAATGCAAAAATACAGTGTTATGTTATATGCGATTTTGCTTTTGATGAGTGTTATATGTGCTATGGAAAATGAAACTTTTCTTTTTTATTTTAGAAAGTAAGTGTTCAAGGAGGATTTAATCGTACACTATTAAACCTAATGCAAACTATATGTAATTTGGATTAAATACATAAGAAAGCAAAGTGAAATGTTAATCGAAGATTATTTGATTTTTTCCTTTTTAGATGTATTTCAAAAGGAAAATAAATCAAAGATATGCAAGTAAAATTTCAAAAAACAATCTACACTAATGATTAAAAATAAGATAGGGTATACTTACCTATATTTGTGGTTGGAGTGAATGCATTGCCTGTGTGCAAATATGTTGCTTCACAAATATACCTCTTAGAACACCTGAAACTGGTAAATTTACTAAGACCTATAAAATAAGTAGAAAAAAGGGTGCATCAAAGTTTAGGGGCATTTCAAATAGAAATAATTCTAAGGCTTCTTGATTAGCATAGTCAAGCCCCCCATTTATACATAAAAATAAAAATTTATAGCCTTGGAAATGGATGTTAAGATGTCTATGGTGAATTTTCCACCTAAAATATCTATAGCCAATAATTTTTTTTAAATGAAATAACCATATTATAAAAGAGTAGGGACACAATTAGGGGTTATTAGGGATAATAAAAATATGCACAAAGCATGTTTAAATAAGTTGGTTGTTGGGCTGGCGAGGTGACCTAGGGCCATGTAAAAATATAGTGATTACGTTGCCTAAAATTTTCATAGAAGGTGATACCAAAAGCTTAAAAAATAGGAATTGGCACTTTTGACTACCTAGAGAAAATATGGCAGCCTATTCACTTAAAGTGGTAGAAAAATAAAATTTCAGACAGGCAAGAGTTACAGATATTCTCAATAGGTGCTTTGGAAACCCTAAAGGTGATCCTCAATCCTGTAGGCCTCCTACGGTGCCTAAAAAATTCTAATGGAAATACTTAACAATGCAAGGGTTAGATTGAAAACCAAAGATATATAAATGCATGCAAAGAGTTAGACTACAAAATGTTAATAATAATCAAAACTAAATTTAAATGGTACAAGAAAACTATTACCCAATTTTGAGAATGCAATACGCCCCCTATCTCCATTTTAAACCTAAACACTTGCTTCAAGACGAACTCATGGAAGAAATTTGACAACACTTCGATAAGCAAATGTGATATCAAATTCCAATATATTTTTGATGCATGAGCTAGTCATATCAAGAGCCACCCAAAAGGGCCATTTATAGAAATTGTCCCTCCTAGGAGTTTCCCAAAGGGGAGAGGTGAAGTGGCCTATTAGGTGGGCTGATTAGGGGCTAATGGGCTATGGCATTGCTTGCAATCAATTGCCCCATTAATTGAGGCTGATTTGGGTAGGTGGAGAAAAGTTATCCACCTTCATTCTTGCCTACTAATTGCCTACATTGGTAGAGGTTTTGGGCAAAATAATTATTGCCTTGATTAGGCTACTACAAGTGAAATTTAAGGCTTTGCTTGTTGGAAACAAATACTTCAATTGTATGAATACACCGCTAACATATTCATGTAGTTGGAAAATTTAAGGATTTTGATCATTATAGGTCAGATATGGCAAGGGGATTTGAGAATTTACACTAAATGTGAATACACCAATTGGAAAATGAATTCGTTCATCAATGAATTTTCTCCATGATGGAAAATTTGATTTTGATAAGTTTTCATTGTAAATTTTGGGGTTGAGTCAATGGTTATGGCTAGATTGACCTTTATGTGCCTTTGTCACAAAAGTGGCCTCAGCTAGATGGTGTGATTTTAGGTATTTACACCCATGAGTATAATATATCTACTTCTTGTACTCCTCTCATGTGAAATTTATTAAATCATATTAAAATTTGGATAGGATACTCATCCTCTCATGTGAAATTTTCTAATTTGCATTGAAAATAGAATAGTTCCATCTTCATATCACATAATTTTAATGTAACTTATTCAAAATAACTTCATGCATTGCCTCACTTCAACAATGAGTCCATATACATCTCTCCAAGAGGTATAAAGGGCTTTATCAACTTCAATACATACCTCCAACTCTATAAATCAAGAAGCAAGCTATCTATGCTAAAATTCCCATCAGGTTATGAGAGATCTCTTTTTTGTACACCTTTCTCATGTAAGAACACTCTATGGTATTGAAAATATAGTAGGCCAATGCTTTTCTAGAATAACTTTGGTGTAGAGTATTCATAATAATTTATCTAATAATAAAAATTTATTTCAATTACACACATCTTGGCTCAAACAATTATTCCATATACATCCCATGGGTGTGGTTGGGTTTATCAAGTTATTTACATGCTTGCAAATGGAAAAGCAAGCTATTTGTGGTGAAAATCACATTAGGGTACAATATTTTAAATTCCTTTCTCAAATAAGTATCGCTTAATGGTATTAAGAATGTGATGGTCTTTTCCCCACCTTGCAAATCTTAGTGTAGATTCATAAGAATTTCATCAATAAGACTAATGATTTTGTTGCATATTGTTTTGTTTGAGAATTTATCCTACATATACTCTAGCAAGTGTTTTCAAAGGGCTTGTTGAGTTCAATACATATCTAGAGATTTAAAATTTGAGAAGCAAGCTATTTGTGGTAAAATGCCCACAAGGGTATAAAAACTTTCTTTCTTACTCATCATTTATCGTATGAGCTTCACTCAATGGTCTTGACAATCTAACAAGACCATGCTTACCTCACAAACTCTACTATAGTATCTTCATAATAATTAGCCAATAAAAACTAATTCTATTATACATTGTTTAGATTGAGCATTTTTTCATATGCATCTTCTATTATATGGCATTGGGAATACTCCCAGATTATCTCACTGGTCCAATAACAAAGATCAAATATGAATCACAATATTAAAGTATTCAACACAATAGCCCATAATAATTAATCTCATTCATATAATAGCAACAATATTTCTCAATAATAAAACTCACAATATTATTTAAAAATTATCAAATATACATCAAAATTTGTTCTTTTTTGATACAATGCATGGGGTTTTGTCTCTATAATATAACCTTACAAATGAACTTTCAATACTTAATTATTGCTCTCCTCAAACATTCAAGAGATGCATCCTTTTATATTCCTCACATATGACAAAACTCTCATGACTCTTCACTTTACATCTTGTCACATATTATGTGACTCTTCACTTGTATATTTGAAACCTACACCTATGACTCTTGACTTACTTTTATAACACTTTTCACACATTGACGCATACATTAGAGAGATATAAATTAGACTCCCTAATCTAATATTTACAAATATACAAATGTACCATTGGGGTACTTTAACATTTACAAAATAATGTAATATCCCTAACATCCCTCATATTAAATTATTTGTTGTGAAGACTTCTAGTCTTTAATCTTCAATCTTCTTATCTTTGTTCTTTGGCCTTGACTTTGGTATTGCTAATGGTACTAATCTTCTTCTAAATTGGTTTTTGAATTTCAAACCTTTCTTTTGGCCATATAAAACATTTTTGAAAAAAATCATTTAGTGCTTTTGTTGTTATCTTGCTTATCCATCCAAAATTCATATTTCCTTTGTACCAACAATATATTTTAGAGCGAATGTTACGTTCATAGTTTTCACAACAATGAAAATTCCAACATATTTCTATTTCGTGTCCATGCCCACCACAACGTCCATATTTGTTATCTGATTATTTAAGATCTTCTTTATCTTGCTTTACAATATTTTCTTGCTTAATTTTTTTAGAATTGTATCCTATTAAAAACTCCATGCCAATCTCTATGTCATTATTATCAATATTATTACAATATCTATTATCACATAAAATTGTGCTAATTCTTTGTCTTCATGAACCATGTACAAATCCTCTATGTCATAGGTAATGTTTGTTCTTGGAACAAGATCTTATGTATTTTTCGTGAATATCAAATCACATATATCAAAATTCTTATTTTTATTTTTATGAAGATCACTAGTGCCACAACATGCATTAGTCATATTTGGTTTTAAATTATTCGTGTCACAATAGACATCTTTTATAATAGTCTTGATCTTCAATTCCTCAATTTTTTATTTTTTTTCTTGAAAACATTTAGAGTGATTATTCCCTTATATGATGTTTTCCATAGACTCAGAAATACTATAATGAAATTTTCATAACAATCATTGGCATCATAAAGAACACTTTGCATGTATTTTTTAAGTAATAAAAAACTCCATATTTAGCTTCTTCAAGAATAGATTGTAAATATGCCATCACTTTATTTGACACATTTTTTTCTTTAGCAGCTTCTTGATAGATGAATTGTAAAAGATTTTTTACTATCTTTCTTTATTTTTTTCTTTTATCATCATGTTGCAATAGTTTCCTTAAAATTAATTTTTTTTGTTGTAGAATGTCTTATATCTCCCAAATTCAATTAAAAAATTTCTTCAAACAATTTCAAATCTTTAATCTTTCAATATTCAATCAAACAGTCAATTTATCATCTTCTTATGACTCCCAAATTTAATATCAAATTCTTCAAATTTATCAAATTTTAAAATCACATCAATCATTCATAAAATTTTCTTCAAATTTTTAACTCTCCTTTTATCTTCCAAATTCAATTTTTAATCTTCACTTATATCTCTCAAATCACTTTCAATTTCAATTATTCGTCCACCATTATTTCATTCAATGCTTCATCCTTCATTCATTCATCAAATTTAATTTTTATCTTCTTATATCTCCCAAATTTTTCCTTCAAATTTTAAATTTTAGTTATACCTGTACTCCAATTAATTATAATCTCAATTCAATTTTAAATATTTTATTGCTTATAAATCCCATTCATTAATTCATTCTTCATTTAGTCTTTTCAATTGATTTTCTACCTTATAACTCCTCTTTTAATAATCAATAGTTCAATTATTTCTTTTATCAACTTTCAAAAAATACTTCTTAAACCTTATAACTCCAAATTGAATTAGGTACCCAAAAATAACTCAAATATTCTTCCTTTAAAAATCTTAATTTCTTACATTATTATTTTGACATGTTCACCTCGTCATACATTAGGGCATCACTTGTTCTAAAATTTTGTAGGATACGTTACATTATTGATTGTGAATTTTCCATTTTTAGCTCCTCTTTGGTTGAATGATCTTAAATGCTTTGAATTATTCAAACACTTCATTCTTATGCTTTTCTTACTCAAGTTATCAAGCTTTGTGTTTGTAGATGCTCCTCTCTATATTATTCATGCATAAATTGTAATATCTTAGGCTCTTTATTTTCAGATTTAAGCTCTTTACTCCCTTAGATTTCTTTACTCTTGACTTAATGCATTCATTCCTCAATCAACACATTTTACCTTAACAATTTGGCTTCATTGGGTACTTTGAATCAACCTTCAACATGGTCACTTTTGCTCTTTATTGATACTTCCTCATAGTTGATTTGCTTCAAAAATATTAGGGTATATTCAACCCATAAATATCTCATTCACCTTTTTACCAATGCTCAACCTTCCTTGGATAAAGTTCTCCTCATGTAGCTTGTTCTCTTATAAATATCCACTTCAACCCTTCAATCACAATATATATTCTCCTCTTTGTAATCTATTGTGATTCACAATTGATGAGCACCAGAAATGCTCATTTTATATACACTTTTAAGGGGCATCATTACTGGTTTAATTAGCATATGAGATGTATTTTATATAACTTATGCATATAATTGATAGAAAATCCAGTATTATGCTTGATTGGTGTTTTTAGTGGGAAATGTGTATAAATGCAAGTGTTGGTACTAATTTGGTGTTTTACAGTCTACATCCACTTGGACCTGGCATACTTCTACTTTCAGAGACTAAGGCATGAGAGCAGGTGCCTTCCTCTTCAAGGAAGGTGCCCAGTAGAAGTAGGTGCCTTCCTTATGGAGAAGGCACCCAGTAGAAGTAGGCACCTTCCTTATGGGGAAGGCGCCCAACAGAAGTAGGCGCCTTCCTTATGGAGAAGGTGCCCAGCAGAAGTAGGCGCCTTCCTTATAAAGAAGGCGCCCAGTAGAAGTAGGCACCTTCCTTATGAAGAAGGCGCCCAACAAAAGTAGGCGCCTTCCTCATGAAGAAGGCGCCTCCACACCTCCATACTTTGCAAGATTGACCAAGCGGGCAAGTGGGACCATGTTGACCGTTGACTCCACGTCATATGCACCAAGTTGGGATAGCTACCAAAGCACGTGAAGAAAAAGGGAGATATTTTATTCTATGCATTTAAATAAGACACTTCTATTATTAATCGATCAACCGGATAACTTTGTAAGGTGAGAATTTCTCCTCACGCTCACGAATCAATTGAAGCAACGATTTATCGGTAAAATGATATGCATAACAGACAACATGAAGAATCAGATCCATTAGCGACTAAGGAGGACAACCATCCGAATGGATCCATTATTTTTGAACATATTCTATTCTGATAAAAATAGAATACGCCTGATTTATCCTACGGGTAAAATTAGTGCGTGACTATTATTATTAGTGCATGATTGTTAGGATTGATTGGCTGTCCTATTTTTTGCATATCTATTGTAACTGCAAGTCTGAAATAGACTTGCCTAAAAATGTAACAGAGGAAGGTTGTGCATTGTATAAATGCACAGGTCTTCCCTGAGAGAGGGACGATGATTAATTTTAATAGAGGAACTATTTTATTTTACTTCCTTGTCAAATTTATCAAGAGTGCAATTCCTCTTACCTGAGCAAGCTCTACGTAGCTAGTCGGGTGGACTATCTACGGGAGCTTGGGCCCACTCCTTGCAGTAGTCCTCCCCTATTTATTTTTGTTCTTTATTTTCTGTAGATTAGTTTATTGCTTTAGTTCTTGCTTTATTTAATTTAGTTGTGTGTTTATTTCCTTGCATTTTATTTCCGTAGTTTTATTTCCAGCACTTAGTTTTAGTTTGTAATTTATTTATTTAATTTTCCGCACTTAGTTTATTTAGTTTGGCTGAAATCAAAATGCACAAACATCCCCCACCAAACTAAATAAGGTACAACCGGATTCATTCCCCAACACTGCAGGCATATACTGTGCGTGACACTCATAAGTTTATGGACTTACCGGATTGATAATTTATGGAAGAGAAATGAATGTTTTTCGGGACATGAATTTCTGCTCACCATTTTGGCGCCGTTGCTGGGGAGTGTCTAAACTGTAGTGTTAGGATTTACGGGTCAGATAAAAAGCCTATTTAAAATTACCTATAAATATTTTATCTAAGAAGTGTGAGTCCACCAAGGGCCTTTTTATAAGGCCAAAAATAGTTGTCGACATAGTCAGAGCCAAATCCCATAAGCAACTATTTACATTTTCTAGCTTCTTAGGTAAACGTGGGAATGAACCTGATGTACCAAATTAAGTGTAGAAGTAGGAATAAAATGTGTTGTTGAAAAAATTTAGAAAAATTTGGCATTGAAGGATTTCCATCATATTTTCAATGGTTTCAAGAAATCAACGAAATAGCACAACCCAGGGTTGATAATTGAAAATTTTTAGGGATGTGTTTTTACATAGAAACCATTGGAAAATTATGCCTAGTTTTAACGATAAAAAATTTTATAGGCTTGAACTTTTTGCAACGTATTGGTAAATGTTTTTTTAATGATGAAATTAATAGCAAGAAAAATGACAGAGCAAAATTTTTAAAAGAACATCTTGTTATGGAGTATGCTCTTCACTTGCGCTTAAGGTGACCTGGTGAATCAAAAACTAGCATGTGTTTTTTTAAATACTGCTATGCCATGTTTTCTCCAAGTTGCCAACCCGCAGATAGTCATTTTCCAGCCTGCACATTTTGCCATTATGTTGAAAAAAATTGGTTTTGAGGTCAAAGGGGGAAATTGCTCTTCTCATGCTACAACACATCAAACTAGTTGATAATGAAATTGATGATTTTTTAGAAGACTAGTTCAGATGTAGGCATGGGGGAGACCCCACCTTCATTATTGCCACCAACAACACAATGAACACTGTTTACAATGTTCATGAAAAAGAGAAAAAATATCTTCTATTGAAAAAGGCTCCAAGTTAAAATACAGATAAAAAAATAGAAGCTTTATTTTTGTTACTTGTTGGAAGAAAGTATCCTCTTTCCCTAGGACCAGGTTGGTCCAGAAGGGAAATGAGAAATCTCCAACCGGTCACTAAATAAAGCAAGGGAGGAGCCTAGAAGTAATCAGAAGATTAAAATATATATATATAATGAAAAAAATGAAAAAAAATTAAAAAAAATTAGTTAGAATTTTATTTTAATGCCTTTAGTTTAGATTTTTCTTTTATGTTTTGCAAGACAACATGAAGTGCGATGTAGAAAAATAAGGAGGTGTCTATGAAGATTTCATGAATTGAGATTTATACGTGGAGTTCATAATAACACTATACGAACTATCTCATGTACCTGATCATGTAGCATCCAATCTAGCAGGTGAAAGCTAGCAAAGTTTTACCTTGGCAACATTAGCACCTGAAGGCAGGCTAAGTAACCCTGATCAAGTGAAAGGCTTCTAGTCCAAGGTGCTTATGAAACTTTGGGAAAGTTTTGCTGCAAGGTGTGTGACTGTTACAACCTGAGTAAATGATGAGCGGAGTCAAAGATGCTACACCACGTACAAAGTAGAGTGCCGAGACAATGTTCGAGTAACGGTCAATGAGCTCCATTAACAATCACCTCACATTTGTGAGAGTGGATCAGACATCGGCATGGGGGAGACCCCATACCATACCAGTAGCTTGGACGAATGTTCAATCATGTCGAAGAAAAAAAAAAGAGAAAGAAAAAAAAAAAAAAGAGAGAAAGAAAAGAAAAAAAGAGAGAAAGAAAAGAAAAAAAGGGGAGGATACGTGAAAAAAAAAATGAAGTGAAAGATGCCTTGATCATCAAGAAGGTGCCTTCCGCATGAAGAAGGTGCCATACAATGGAGGCACCTTCCGCATGAAGAAGGCACCATACATTGGAGGCGCCTTCCGCATGAAGAAGGTGCCATACATTGGAGGCACCTTTCGCATCAAGAAGGCGCCATACATTGGAGGCGCCTTTCGCATCAAGAAGGTGCCATACATTAGAGGTACCTTCCGCATCAGGAAGGCGCCATACATTGGAGGCACCTTCCGCATCAGGAAGGTGCCATAAATTTGAGGCACCTTCCACATCAGGAAGGTGCCATACATTGAAGGTGCCTTATAAGATTAAGTGAATAAGTGATGAGGTACCTTGATGGCATACAATAGAGGTGCCTTGATAAAAAAAAAAAAAATTATGTGAATCCTCCCAATGAAAAAAAAATGCATAGAACATGTCCTGCTTAGCATAAAAATTGCTTTCTTATTGCTTTGCAAGAAATCATGAACCGAATGCAAGTTGCAGGCATCCTGAGAGCCAGGGCCTAACAGGCATGGAGTCATGACTCCTATTTTCCTACTTTTGTGTGTAGGTAATCATGCCCTCTAAATGCAATCTGAAGGCATCCTAAGAGCTAGGGCCTCAGGCACAGGCATGATTCCTATTTTCTAGTTTTTGTGTGTATAGTTTCGTAGGACATGGCCGTGAACACAATCTGTAGGTAGAGCCAGCTTAAACTAGGCCTAACAGATGTGACATCCCATGCCCTACAATTAGGAGTGCGGCAAAGTAGAAAAGGCACTTACTTCCCACCAGGAAGAGAGTGCCTACAATCAGCCCAGTACAGTTGTGCCTTTTTCCACCTGGAGGAAGGCACCAATAAGCGATTTTCTTCTCCCTTGGATGGGGGTGCATGTTGTTCAGTATGGGACCTGATGTGCGGAGGGTTGCAGACTTGTTGCGTAGAGGGACCTATTGTTGGCGACGAGGGCATCACTAATTTAAGGGGGGAGAATAAAAAAATGGTAAATTATGGTTGTGATGCTAGATTTGTTAAATCCACACCTACAAAAGAAAGAAGAACAATGATAATTAGTGGTGTGGAGGAAGAAGGCAGTCAGAGAGAAAAATAAATAAATAAAATCTCCAAGAGCACCAACGTGAAGATGTCTCACACCACCAACATCATATACATCAGGTTCTACGAAATTCACCCGGGTATGTACTGATTTTCCTGTTAATTATGTGTATAGTTATTTTAAAATCATTTCTATGCTAATACCAGCCGATGCCTCCATAGTTTTTCAAAATCTCCCATTAGAATTCAAACACATGACATGCCTCGGATATAAAAAAAAAAGAGGCTATGGCATCTACGTGAATAAATTTGGCATCATTTTCATTGTCGCCTCATGACAATGGTAGCCGACTTGAGCGAACACATATAAATGATGCTACTCTGTACCACAAAGGAGGTTCTGGAGATGTCAAATACATTTTAGATGTGGGTAAAAGTAGCGGTTGGTGACTGCACTTATTTTAAACCAATTTGGTCTCACCAAATATGACCAATGTGCAACATTGGAAAATGCCAGCATTTATAAAAAATTAGTGCAGTGGTCATTTGCCCTGAATAGTGTGGTCACAATTTAACTATTTGTCCACAATGATTAGTCAGGATGTGTTTCTGACTTCTGTTGGTGCCGCAGCGCTCGATGGGTGAAGAATAGCAACACTCAATGGAAGAAGAAGAAAAAAATAATAGTGCTGAATAAAAAAAAAAAATATGTAGTGCTGAATAAAAAAATAGTACTGAGAAAAAACACAGCAGTGTTGAATGAAAAAAATAGCAGCGCTCAGCGGCAAAAAAATAAAGGTGCTGAAGGCCATTGAAAAAAAGGAAAAAAAGAGAAAAAAAAATATATATCCCGAGGGTTGTTGTCACAAGAACATGACAATATTTAGGCATGGTCAGCCTACGAGAGGGATAACTTCAGCTTTTGGTGCCACGAGGGCGTGGCACATGTTAGGCATGGGGGGATGATGAGCACCAGAAATGCTCATTTTATATACACTTTTAAGGGGCATCATTACTGGTTTAATTAGCATATGAGATGTATTTTATATAACTTATGCATATAATTGATAGAAAATCCAGTATTATGCTTGATTGGTGTTTTTAGTGGGAAATGTGTATAAATGCAGGTGTTGGTACTAATTTGGTGTTTTCCAGTCTACATCCACTTGGACCTGGCATACTTCTACTTTTAGAGACTAAGGCATGAGAGTAGGTGCCTTCCTCTTCAAGGAAGGTGCCCAACAGAAGTAGGCGCCTTCTAGATGGAGAAGGCGCCCAGTAGAAGTAGGCGCCTTCCTTATGGAGAAGGCGCCCAACAGAAGTAGGCACCTTCCTTATGGAGAAGGCGCCCAACAGAAGTAGGCGCCTTCCTTATGAAGAAGGCGCCCAACAAAAGTAGGTGCCTTCCTTATGAAGAAGGCGCCCAACAAAAGTAGGCACCTTCCTCATGAAGAAGGTGCCTCCACACCTCCATACTTTGCAAGATTGACCAAGAAGGCAAGTGGGACCATGTTGACCGTTGACTCCACGTCATATGCACCAAGTTGGGATAGCTACCAAAGCACGTGAAGAAAAAGGGGAGATATTTTTTATTTTATGCATTTAAATAAGACACTTCTATTATTAATCGATCAACCGGATAACTTTGTAAGGTGAGCATTTCTCCTCACGCTCACGAATCAATCGAAGCAACGATTTACCGGTAAAATGATATGCGTAATAGACAACGTGAAGAATCAGATCCATTAGCGACTAAGGAGGACAACCATCCGAATGGATCCATTATTTCCAAACATATTATATTCTGATAAAAATAGAATATGCCTGATTTATCCTACAGGTAAAATTAGTGCATGACTGTTATTATTAGTGCATGATTGTTAGGATTGATTGGATGTCCTATTTTTTGCATATCTATTGTAACTGCAAGTCTGAAATAGACTTGCCTAAAAATGTAATAGAGGAAGGTTGTGCATTGTATAAATGCACAGGTCTTCCCTGAAAGGACGATGAATTTTTAATAGAGGAACTATTTTATTTTATTTCCTTGTCAAATTTATTAAGAGTGCAATTCCTCTTACTGAGCAAGCTCTACGCAACTAGTCGGGTGGACTATCTACGGGAGCTTGGGCCCACTCCTTGCAGTAGTCCTCCCCTATTTATTTTTGTTATTTATTTTCTGTAGATTAGTTTATTGCTTTAGTTCTTGCTTTATTTAATTTAGTTGTGTGTTTATTTCCTTGCATTTTATTTTCGTAGTTTTATTTCCAGCACTTAGTTTTAGTTTGTAATTTATTTATTTAATTTTCCGCACTTAGTTTATTTAGTTTGGCTGAAATCAAAATGCACAAACATCCCCCACCAAACTAAATAAGGTACAACCGGATTCATTCCCCAACACTGTAGGCATATACTGTGCGTGACACTCATAAGTTTACGGACTTACCGGATTGATAATTTATGGAAGAGAAATGAATATTTTTTGGGACATGAATTTTTGCGAATGTCATCTAGATCAACTTTTAATTTCAGGGTGCAACCAACCCATATCATTAATTTCTCACATCCTCTTATGGCAATCTTTGGTTGCAATCAACTTTTCAATAATCTCTAGCATTTTATCTCCTTACTATTCTTCTTCTAATAATTTTAATAGCTTCTTCTTCACTAGAAAAGCATCTACTCAATCTCCTTATCAGTGCAATATCAACTGAATTCTTCTCAATCAGAAATTTGGGCAACCTCAAATGTATTTAGCAAGTGTAGTGAAAAATCCATTTTTTGGTGGTAGGAAGAAAAGGTAAAAATGGCAAACAAAGTGCAAAAGAAACTACTAATAAAAAAAATTGAAGATCAAAAGGTTGTTGCCAAAAATTAGAATTTTTTTAAGTCCTTATCAGAGACGGAAAGCAAAAGCTCCAACATGGAGGTCCCATGGTCTAAAATGCCCGAGGTCAAAAAATCCCAATGTCCCAATGTCAAATAGTGAGAAAACTTTTGAAGAAAACCACCCATGCCCTAAAAATAAAAAGTGTTGAGTTGTACGATATTTTGGTGGCATCATCCTTACCTATAAAATAATATTGCATATCTCTTCAAAAGGTAAATAGCAGCATGGGAGCCATAGTAGAAGCAACCCACAAATCTGGAGCATTAAATGAAGAAATCTTCTACACCTAGATTATGGGAATTCCCAAAAATGGGTAGATGGTAATAATGGTGGTAACTACTCATCCAAATATTAAGAACCATTTGAAATTCATGGCTCTAGATCTAGAGACCTCAAGGATACTAACAACTTAAATGAGATATGACCATACGCTAAAAAGCATCATTAATATTGAAATCTCTACATGATTTTTGGAGGGAAACCCTCCCTATTGTAATTCATAAATAGGAGTAGTTTTAGCTTTGTAAAGGATTGGCAAGTTTGCATCTGTAACTATTGTAAGTTTTTATTTCATTTCTCTCTATATAGAAATCGACTTGAGCGACTTGTGGACAAATCAAACCCCTGCTCATGGTATAATATTTATAAGAATTGTTTGTGTATATATATATATGTATTGGAGGCTTATGCATCAATGTTTTGAGTAGCCATCTATGGTTCTCATGCTAACATATCTTTGTACGTGTGTATGTTCTCAATTTTTACCTATTTTAAGTTTTATTTTGCATATATGCATGTATGGGAGGCCTAGAGCTCTAAATTTTTTGGGTAGCCATATTTTATTCTCATGCTCTAACGCATCTCTTTATGCATATGTATCATGGGTAACTCTCATTTTGGCTCATCTATGTCAAGAGGAAGTGTTCGCCACTTGCACATAGTGTTCAGGCTTGTGGTGCAAGGAGATCTTAATGGACCTTGGTGTATCACCACCTTGGTAGCTTATGTATTTGTTTCTTTTGATTTGCTTTTATTTTGTCTCTCATATCCCTTTTCCCCCCTAAGTTCAAGTGTGCCTAAATATCGCATCTTAACAAGGATTTGGCCTTGTAAAAAAATTCTAAAGGCCCCTAATTGAGTTGAACCGCATGCTCTCGATTGAGGCTCTATTGTGTCCTAAGCATAAGGTATGATTGTTTTGACTAGGACAATCAAAGAGGACAACAACAAGTTCAATATGTCTAAATTTTTATAAAATAACAAGTGAGCTATCTAGGTTAAATGCCACAAGGATACAAGAACTAGCTTTCTTATACTAATCATTTCTTATATCATCATTGCTTATTAGTGTAGAGCATGTAGTATGCTCATTCTCATATTGCACAACCCCCTTATAGGTTCATAATTTATCTAGTAAAAATTTTAATTCCACCACACATTACTTTGCTTGGGCAATTATCCCATGTGCATCTTGCCATGGAATATGAAGAATTTCATCAATTTCAAATATGTCTCAAGATTTACAAATTAAGAAGCAATTTATATATGGTGAAATGACCATAATGTGGGGACTCTCTTTCTCATATACTTTTGTATGGCCATAAATCAATGGTATTCTTTTAAATATCGGGTTTCCTCTCTGATATGCCCGAGTGTAATTATATTTTGACTCCCAGTAATATATTTTTATTGAGGTTTTTGTTTGTGCCAAGGCACCTGAGAAGTGTAATTTTCTTTTATTCTTGAAATAAAATTATGATTTTTTTCTTGTAAAAAAAACTCAATGATATTTTAAACATATAGTATCATGCTTGCATCTCATAACTTTAGTGTACTTCATTTATTATAACTCTTACTAAAAAAAATATTCCATTATATGATTCTTGGCTTGATTAATAATCACATTTGCATCAAATGATAGGTTTGGAGGTGTTTGTCAATTACTTAATTAAATTTCTCCTAAGTAAGAATAATTGTTTTTGGTAATTAAAATATTTCATTCATACAAGGTTTTACAGGTTGACCCAAAACCTATTTACAAAAGTCAGCCTTATGCTGAGGAACCGGGACTTAAGCATACTGAGGATCCTCCATCCTCTATCCTTACTAAACTTCCTTAACTGAGATCCTCCACACTGGTCAGCCCAACCCAAGCAAGATACAGATGACAAAAAGACACGAAAGCCCTTACTAGGCCTCAAAAACCAAAAACTTCCTACGCACTCCTGAAATTTTTCCAATATAAAGACCCCCAACAAAAAATGACACACACTCTGCGTAGAACATAACAAGACACTAGCTAAGATATACATATTCAATTTTTACACAACAAAATTTTGAACAGAGTCAAAACATGGAGGATCCTAGTCCTCCTCTTCTTTGTCCTCTTCCTGGTCCTCATATTTGTTATCCTCATTATCATCCATCTCTGGATTGACCTCCACAAGTTTGTTGCTCTGGTAACCCTCATTGAAGAAAACCTTGGTTAACACATCCTGAAGTTCCTGCATCTGGTGAGTTATGTTGGCTGACGTATTCAGAACAAACCGCTTAAGCACCATGATTGACGGGTTGGGACCTTCATCCTCAGAATTGAGCTCAATGGTTTTGCCACTTCCCTGCGCCTACTTATTCTTCAGCCTTAGGTAAGACTGCATGGCTGGTTCCTCAAGCCTTAGTTTCTTCCTCGTAGGACCTCCCTTAATGCTCATATCAACCTCTCTCTTCTTGGCCGGGGATGCATGAAAAGGTTTGGGTAAACCGGGACTATCTTTCCCCCTAGAGCTTTCACCATGGGTAGCAGGGGAATCATCTTGGGGTAGGGCAGGGGGTTCATCTTGGGGAGAGGTGGCAAGAACATATTTGTAAATAACCTTGAGAAGGCCTTGGTGCATAGGCATAACATAGCCTTTCTTACTGTGACACAAATTTATGGTGTAGTTTAGGGAGTTCATCAGGAACTAAGGAATGCTAATAGGGTTCACATCCCAGAAGAAGTTAACGAAGGCGTAGTGGAAACTCAGAAGAACTTTCCCAGGGTCCTCAACCATAATAAACTCCATCACGTTCTTCATAACCACATTCTAAGGTGTTGGGAGGTCCATCCTTGTCATCCCATTTTTTGCCTCCTTGAATATCTTTGGGTTATCCTTGAATTCTTTAAGATCCACCTCCCAGTGGTGCTTTTTCCTATGAACAGACCTCCCTTTGATCATCTGGCCTGTTATTGCAGCAAGTATAGTAACTTTAATGAGAATTTCACATCCTTTGATCTCCACCTTACCATCTTTCCAAGTCTCCATCATCGCCAATGTGATGTCTTCCTCCACCCCAAAAAATAGGTTAAAATATTGGGTGAATCTTCTGTCGATCATGATGGCTTGGGTTGCTGAATCCATGACAACCATGCTTGGCTTAATGTAAATCATGTTTTTATTACACTCAGTTAGTTTCCTCGCTTGGCTTCTAGGATGCTCAACACTCATAATTCTCCATGTCCTCTTGCAATTGTGATAAATAGGAAAGTGGTAGCGCCTTTGGTTTCCCTTACTGTCCGTTATCACATCCTTGGAGATGGTGCCATGTGTGGGAGCATGCCTCCACCCCCCTTCACCTTGAGTTGCCTACCACTTCAGCAAAAAAAAAATGCCACTGTTATCTTTGTAATCATGGGAGACCTTGACAATGTGTTCCTGTTAGAAAACCAACGCTCCTCAAGAAAAGCAAAAACGCTCCAACCATTCTTTGGAAACTTCCATCGTATCCTCGCATGAATATATTTTTTTGATAAAATACCCACTGCCTCGTAATTCTGACTCCTAAGTAAGAATCATGTTATTGACATGGGTATGATAATTCTCTTTCTTGTACTTCCATTTTGCTCACATAATCAATACTTAATGGTATTGAGAATATAATAGGTTTGTGCATATATTGTATAACTCATTTAGAGCTTCTTCATAATAACCTCTCTAATAAAATTAATTGTAAACCAAAAATGAACAACACCAAAGCAATAGATAGAACCAATACACAATATGTTGCACAATGAATAGAGATAATATTTTATTGATATAAATGGAGCCTTAATCTCCAATGTTACAACATGATTTGGTATTGATACAAATGTTACAAATCTAGGGTTTCAAAACCCTAGTTCAATGAATATTTGATGTATCTGACTCATATTTGATCCAAACAAGAGTGTGGATGGGCTTTTGTCTCCCTACAATACCATCCTAACTACAATAACTTCCAGAAAGATGATTCCTGCACCTACAAACTAAAAATAATAAAAAGAGATTAGAAGCACCTGCAAGGGCTCCACTATGTGAGGCCCTTAGAAAGATAATACTATTAAAACCCTAGATTATACAAAATGTAACTATAAATAGAATGTAGATAAATATAAATGAATATAATGGATACCTTATCGTGTCAATGCTAATCTCTATTTCTGCTTCTATGATCGAGAATCACATGAATGCCCAAAAAGTGCCTGAGGGTTAGGGGACTACAAATCTACTATGATAAATACCTAGAGGTATTTTTGTATGGATGTAAATGCCCACAAACATTATAGGATTTCTCAATAGAGTTTGGTGAACTTTGGGGGTGTTCAAGAGTTGGGGGAAGGGTCACAAAACTAGATCTAGTTCTCGAGGTTTTGGCGGTGGCAAAAATGGGGGATGAGATGGTGGTGGCGATGGGTGAAAATTATAGTGAAATGGCTAGGGAAAATGTTCTCCTAAAAATTTTATAAGGTTATTAAGGGTTTATAAGGGGTTTCCAAGCATTTCCAAGAGTTTGATTCATCAAAATGACTCATCTTTTATAATCGGCCCTTGAACATGTTAGGGTTTCAACGACACAAAATGAGCGGTTGAGATTAAAATATGAGAAAGGGTGGAGATTAAGCTTGGGCAAGTGGCATGGATTGAGATGGATGGATGGATGAGATTAAAACATGGTAGATGGCTAGGATTTATTTATATAAATACATATATATTTATTAAATATATATAAATATAATATATAAAATATTTATATTTATATATATATAATAAGTAAATACATACATATATATATAAATAATGTATGGCTATGATTAAACGATACGAATGGCTGACAAGTGGCTAGATTTTGGTGTTTACATATACCTCTTTTTATACCGTGTTGTGTGAAACCCAATGCGGTGCAAAAATACGAGACACCTGGTTTGGCATGATGAAGCAGCTTTCTTTCCTTAGAATGTGAATACAATTTTCAAGACAAAGAATTTGTGTGTAGCTTACACCCTCAATTGGTGAATGAGTGAAAAATGAGTCTCATAAGCCAATTGACAGAATTGTGGGTGAAAATGTAGTTGAATGGTGTAAGTGCAAGTGTATGATGTAAATGTAGATGATATGAATGATGTAAATATGGATGATATGAATGATGTAAATTGATATATGTGAGACAAGCAAAGTCTCCCCAAGATCGAAGAATGCTCCACAAGATCAATCACACACAAAAGAGGAAAACCCACAACACCAATATTAAGTGGTAAAACCCTACTTCAAATGAAGAAGGAAAACATCCACTATGAAGCTCACTATATTACTCATTTGATTCAAAAATACAAGAATGCAACAATATCCATCAACATGATATTACAACACAAGTCAATATGACAAGATATGTTAAGATGTAGTAGACAACACCCCTATTTAAAGAGAAGCTTTTCTACTACAACCCTAAATCTTATCACAATATAATATTATCACAATCTAATCTTGAGATGTGTGACAAGTGGCATCTATCAAATATTAGAAAGTGCTTAGTTACTTTCTAATATTATCACAATCTAATGTTTGAGATGTGTGATAAGTGGCATCTATCAAATATTAGAAAGTGATTAGTTACTTTCTAATATTTGCTAGAAAAGGGGAAATAACTTTTTCCCACAAATTAAATATTCCTAGCACCCTTATTTTATTTATTAATTGGGTGGGAATATTTTTACATAAAATAGAATTATTTTCTAATTCAAATATTATTCTTTAGACTTTATATTTTAGTCTAAGAATAATTTACACAATGTTTCATTACATATTCCAACAATATCATTTTTGCCCCAACGGATTAAAGGGGTTTTTGTCAAGTTTAGATACCATGATCATGTAATATGTATCCCATTTTAGGAAATAAAAATTAAGTTTGGTTACCCCAAGAAACAACCATCCTAGGATCGGATGATTGCTAGGAAGCCCTTCCTAGTGACTACACGCAATTCTTGAATGTGAAATGGAATTATGTAGTATGAATTATCTATTTATCAAGACCCATGAACAAGACCATCAATGATAGCTTTTAAGCAAATTAATCTTAGCATAGTCGCACTCAAAAGATGAGGGACCAAAATTAATTTTGTTCTTGAACAAAGAGATATTGAATGATGAAAATGGCCAAGTGTCCTTATGGTGATTATCCATCTTATTGAATTGCAAGGACAACCAATCATTGTAATAACGAAGGAGATAGAATAGACCACTAGATACGAGGTTCACTTGAATTTGTATGTGAACTTGGAAAATATTTGATGTAAATGCAATTGTTGGTGGATTGATGATGTTGAAATGAATATGTGATGATGAAAAATGCATTGATGAATGAATTGTATGAGTTTGTGAAATTTTGCATTGGTTTGGAGCATTTTTGAAGCAATTTTTGATAATTTTATGACTTTTTGGGTCACAAATAAAAGTTAATTGCCCAAATAAATCCATGTTATTACAAATATGAATGAAATTATGGAATTAATAATTGGAATTATGAATATGGTTGTTTTGTGAAAATGTTGACCATTTTGATACGTTTTGAAGCTTGTAAGGTGATTTTGTGACTTTTGATCGCAAACAAAAATTAGGCATCCAAATCAATTTTTATTTTCACAAAACATGATATGATGATGAAATGAATGTATGGATGCAATATGGAGTGATTTTGTGGAGTTAATCTACCTTTTTGGATCATTTTGGTATTTCTATAAGTTTTTACACCAAACGTCGACTAGTATCCACATCATGCGTAGACGTTGGCAAGCATTTATTACTATGCAGATGTTGGATAGTGTTTCAATGCACCTATGAAAACCCATGGTAATTTTAGTGTGCCAAAAATAGTTATAAATAGTCTACAAAGGTGAAATTAGATTCATTCTTACATTTGAAAATTCTAAAAGCTATGTTTGAAGTAGTGAGTGAGTGAATAAGTGGAGTTGAGTGAAAGAGTGAGGTGGAGTTGAAGTTATGGCAATGGAGGGTGTGGATGTGGTAGTAGGAGTGGAGATGCATGTTTCTAAGGTAAGTGCCCTTAGAACTTTTTGTTTGGACTTGTGCAAAAAAAAATTGAAATTATGCAATGTATGTGATATTAAAGTGTTTGCATTGTGTGTGTTGTGCTCCAGCTATAGATCTTGGAGGCTCGACATCGGTTCTCACCCCTCATATGGGGGTGAGAAAGGTACTACGTGATAAGCAGTAGAAGTGGTTAGAGATTGTGGGGTTGGTTGGGTTAGCTCAGATTGATGTGGTGAGGGTAGATGAGGGGTATCTCTCTACCTTGGCATAGAGATAGGATCCAAATAGGGGGACCTTTTAGTTCCCTACTGGAGATGTGACGGTGAAACTTGAGGATGTATACCACATCCTCAAAGTACTGATGGAGGGGTTATGTATTGAGGTTGGACATGATAAGGGGCATGATATGAGTCAAATATTTTGAGATAAATGGCAAGATGTGGGTGTGAAGGGTGGAGGGATAAGGTACTTTGTGATGTATGCCAATAAGAATTTGGAGGTATTACCCACCTTGGTCATGTTCTAGTTGGCTAAAATAGTGGTACCAAACAACACTAGTTGTTAATTCCCTTGGAACATGCTCAGGATGGTGTATGATATGATCAACGAGCCTCAAGTGTATGCATGGACACCTTCTCTACTAGCATAGTTGTACTAGGAGTTGTATGAGGTAAGGAGGTAAAATTGAAAGGGGTTGGGGTGCAATTTATTGTTGCAATTTTAGGGTTGGGAGCACTTCAGTGTGGTTCATCTTGTGGGCTTACCTACTTAGGCATGATATTGGGAGGATCCATATGCTATGAGATGGCAAGTGGCTAAGGAGGTGCAGTCAAGTTGTTCTATCCATACTAAATAGGAGTATAGGGATATATGGGTAGGGCTAACACCTGCTTAGGTGCAGTGGAGACCATGGTGAGGTTCCAATTGTACTAGGGATAGGGAGCATCTATGAAGAGTTTGTCAGGTGAGATGGGTAGTTGGATGACATAGAAGTAAGGTGGAGCTGGTCTAGTTCTCATGGGTGCAATGATATTTTGGGCTATAATAGAGGGTTCCTAAGGCACTAGTTCTATATAGGCACCATCGAGATGAGACAGGTCTACCTTATTTCAAGGTATGGTGGGTGACATATGAGTATGATGAGGGGAGAGATCTTTTTTATGTGGATGATGTGGGGACTACTGTGGAGTATGATGTATGGTTTGTTGCACATCCACCATGGGTCCCCATTATAGTAGTGTATGGGGAAAATGGGGATGAGGATGGGACTGAGGTTGAGGCTAAGGATGCTGATGAGGCTCCTAAATTTTAGAGATGTCTTTGATCTAGCTATTAAGGGATATGAGCAAGGGATGTAGTAGAGCAATATCTAGATATTGGAGGTGATGGATATGGCATGGATGATATGGAGGAGATTCAATAGAGACCTCCAACTCAGAGTAAGTAGTATTTGGTAAGGCTCAAACAGATGGTGGCTAATCGAGATGCAAAGATAGTAGCTCGAGATGTAAAGATAACTTGGTTGTAGATGAAGCTAGAGTTACATATGATTGCAAGTAGAGGTGAGGATAGGATAGCGAGCTTCCAATAAGAGCTACTTTAGAATGATTATCATCAGAGATATGATGTACTATACCTTTGGATCCAATATGGATACATTCAATATTTAGAGGATCTATTGATGCAGCACCACATAGGTCTACCAGATCCACCCTCCTTATCCATATCTAGGTTTTTAGGGTATAGTGAGTCTAGGCATAATGGATTTAGGTCTAGGGCTCCTTCAGGGTCACAGGGATCCTCCTATAGGTGATAACTAGTGCTTAGATGCACTTTTTGTATATGATTCTTGGTGCTCCATTGTATATATCCTTTTGGATATTCATTGCATATGCAATATTTATATATATATATACATGGATTTTACTTTTGTGTTATTCTTTTGTGTATGTGCATGTGTATATGTGTGATGGATGATAATGCAATGATAATGTTTATGAATACAAATGAATTAATTCTCTAATGATCATTCATAGTTTATATTATACTTGACATGGATAGCATTGTTGTTTAATTAGGGGTACCAAATTGGTGGTATGTGAAATGGAAGACTCATGTAATGATATGAATACTAATATGGAAGAAGATATGGATGTTGATATGGAAGAAGATATGGATATTTATATGGAAGAATATATGGATGTTGATATGGAAAACTTATTGTTTTGCAGAGACTTAGACGTACTCGTGATATCAAACAAAATAAAGTCTAATTTCTTTAAGACCAAATAAGTGTGTAGTGAATTCATTTACCAAATTATGAGTGTGGTAATTACTCGAGGAAATCAAGAACCAATGTGTGCAAGTGAGTTCATTAACCCATCTTGAGTAAATGATGATGAAACCTATCATGGATAAGACCAAGAAGCTAGTTTTTCCTTATGTGTGGTTAGAGGTCTCTTCAAGAGAGACACGTTATCACTCATGAGTATACTCCACTGCCATTCAAGCATCTATAGCTCTGGTGAATATTAACTCCATAGTCCAAGAATGTGATCTCTAAGTTTTGGGGATTCGGACTACCTAACCATCTGAATAAAATTGTAGTTCTATCCTTCCAACTTGAGGATCTATGTTGTGTGATGTGTAAAATATTTAGAGCTTTAGGGAATCATATTCTCAACCTAAGTGTGATGAGAATGTAACCCTATCCTTACTACTCTTTCTTGTGCTTGGAAATTATTGTGATAGTGGTGAAGACCACTATTTTTTTTTTTTTTTTTTTTGGACTATGTGCATAATGGGGCAAGCAAGGATTACCCTTTTCACTTTGAGGTTCAACCCATTCATGGTTTTATCCCTCTTTTACACAAGATGTTTTTAATATGTGTGATTGTTTTTGGTTCAAGAATGTTAGAGTCAATTCCTAGAACTCAAGATTTTCTTAGTGAGAATGTGTCTTGGTCCTAAATAAAACTTGACATGTATTTGAGGTTGCTAGAAACACTAGGAGTGGTTAAGTGATCGAAAACACCTAGGTATTATGGACATGTGACTTGCAAATGACAATTTATCTTTATGGAATGGTGCAACAAAATGGCTAATGATTTGAAGGTGCTCTGATTAAGTCAAAATGACTTTATTGGACCAATTATCATCTAAACTAAATAAATGACCTCCTAATATGAAATGGAATGTGTGAAGGTGGTTTTTAATGCAATGTATGAAATGCAATTTGTGAAATGTAATGTATGTAATGCAATGTGTGAAATGCAATATGGAAAATGTAATGTGTAAAATGCAATGTTGTTTTTTTGTATTAGTCATGTATATATACATATATATAAATCATATTAAGCTTAGAATGCTCTCAAGTGGATGATGTTAAGTGGTTCAGTCTCTTCAAATCCCTCTATACTAGCAAGCCTACAGTTCCTTTACCCACTTTTTGAGTGACAATGTATGGACCTAACCAATTAGCCATGAATTTATCATGAAGATGTGGTAATGCATTGGTATTTTTTTGATTCTCTTTAATAACAAGATATGCTACTTGGAATTCACGTAGATAAACTTTGACATTATAAGCATACTTTAGGTGGTCTTGATAAACTCATAAATTTTCTAAATCATTGACCCTTCTTTCATCAATAAGCATGAGTTGGTCAAGATGTGCTTGTCTAGCAATATCGTCATCTATGAATTCCTACAATGAAATTCATAATGAGGGGATCTCAAGCTCAAGAGGTATAATTGCTTTGGATCCATAGACCAGTGAAAATGGCATTGCCCTAGCAGGTGTGAAGATGCTTATTTGATAAACACATAATGCTAAGGGTATTTGAGTATGCCAATCTCGATAATTTTCTTTGACTAGTTTCTTGATAATAGCAATTAAGGTCTTGTTGGTATCCTCAGCTTGTCCATTTGCTTATGGATAATAAGGATTCAACTCATAAAGTGCTCAAAATCCTTGTTTTTTAAATATTTACCATTATCATATATGATTCAAGGGAATACCAAAATTATAGATGATATGGTGAAGTATAAACTCCACAATTTGAGGTCCCATCATACTGGTTAGAGGAATTACCTCAACCCAACTTGTGAAGTATTTCATGGTTGTGATGATGAATGTATGTTGTCTAGAGGAAGGAGGTAATATTTTTCCAATAAAATAAATATCCCATTGTGAAAAGGGCCAAAGACTTTGAATAGGATATAATTCTTGTGATGGCACATGAGTTAAATTAGCATGTTGTTGATATTGTTGACAATGCTTGATGTAAGTGCAACAGTCACATTCCATGGTGGGCCAATAGTAATCCATGCATAGAATACACTTTGCAATGGACATTCCACTAAAATGACCACCACAAGTACCATATTTAGCTTCAGCTATGGCTCTTTGTGCCTCTACAAACTTGAGATAACAAAGGGGAACTCCATCATAACCACATCTATACAACACGTCCCCCAAGAGAGTAAAACAAGCTACCTTTTGCTTGAAAGTGTGTTTAGCAACCCATGGCATATCTTACGGGAGTGTTCCAAACCTAAGAAAGGCTATTATTTTATTTGAGCAAGGCTTATATGGCTCCAAATAGATAAAGAAAAAAAATTTCATCCTTAGATTCAGCACAGACAATTGCAGATTTAGAGATCATTATAACAATGAGTGGTTGTACCTCTCCTTCGAAGTTCTTTGGAATCAATGATCCTAGATAGGCCATCGCATATACAAATCTATTAGTCAAATTTGGTAAACTATAAATTTTATACCAATCAAATTTAGTGATAAATGTCATTGCTACCTCATGGTAAATATTTATGGTTGGTTCTTTGCATTGGTATTGTTCATTGACTTGATAAATGACAAGCTACAAATCACCAAATATATTGATATGATTTATACCCATAGCTATGGTTGCTTGAGGACCTAATATTAAGGCTTAATACTCTACATTATTGTTTATGCATTGGAAGTCAAGTTTTAATGATAAGGGGATAGGTATCCCCTATGGTGTATGAAATATGACTCCAACACCTTGACCTTTTTTGCACTTAGAACCATTAAATAATAGTGCGATATTGACGTCTTCCTTCATAATGACATCTTCTTATTATTTAGTTATAGTGAATACTGAATCATTTGGGAGCTCAATAATCAAGGGTTTATCACTAGGAAGTGGAGCTTCTGTAAGTTTATCATCTATGACCTGACCTTTAATGGATTTTTGGCTAATGAACTCAAGATCAAATTTAGTGATAAACATTATCTATTTTGCAGTGCGGGTGTTATTGTAAGTGCAAGACATCATATAGCACAGAGTATTTTCATGAGCTATGACATATGTGGTGTGACTAAGCATGTAATTTTTGTGTTTCGTAGTCGCAAAAACCATTACTAAGCACAATTTTTCTATGTAAGCATATCTAGTTTCATAACTTACCAATGTTTGACTCATGTAATAGATAACTTGCTCTTGATTGTTTTCATTATTTTGTGCAAGTATTGTCCCTAATGCAAATTCCATTACTGAAACATAAATATGAAATGGGACCCTCGAACGAGGAGGAGTTAATACTGGTTGAGAAGCCAGGTATTACTTGATGTCATTAAAATATTGTTGGCACTCATATGTCCATGAAAATGTCACCCCCTTTTGTAGCAGGTGATTGAATGGCCTGCATTTATCAAAAAATTGTGCAATGAAATGATGAATTGATTGGATATTTCCTTGTAAACTATGCAATTCCTTCAATTTTGTTGGGAGAGGCATCTCCATGATGACCTTGACTTTGTTTGTGTCTACCTCAATGCCTCTTTTGAAGACAATAAACCCTAGTATTTTACTTGAGGTAACACCAAAGACATAATTTTTGGGGTTCAACCTTACATTATGCTCTAGAAGTTGATCAAAGACTTTTTCTAAGACACCAATGTGCTCTTTTAGAGTTTTAGATTTTTCCAAGAGATCATCCACATAATCTTCAATGATCTTATGCATGTAGTCATGGAATATATATGTCATGGCACGTTGATAAGTGCAACCTATGTTTTTGAGGCCAAATGGAATCACCTTGCAAAAAAACATCCCCCAAGGTGTAGTGAATGTTGTTTTGTTTTGGTCATTAGGATTGATTCGAATTTTGTTGTATCCTAAAAAACCATCCATTAGAGAAAGTATTTCATGTCCAACGCAAGTGGTGACAAGAGTATAAATTTTTTGTAGAGAAAATTCATCCTTAGTACACGCTTTGATAAGGTCTTGAAAGTTAGTGCAAATTTGTATCACTCTGCTAGGCTTGTGAATGGGTACCATGTTTGAAAGCCACTTAGAATAGTCAATGGGGATAATGAAACCCACATCTAATAGCTTTTGAAGCTCTTCTTTGAACATTAGGGCAATGGTAGGATGCATCTTAATTTTTGTTTGATCAGCTTAGCATTAGAGTGTAAGGTGAGATTGTGGACAACCAAGTTAGTGTCAAGACCAGACATGTCTTTGTAAGACCATGCAAAAATGCCCTTCTTCTTCTTGAGGAGAGTGATTAATTACTCTATTTCATCTACCGATAAACTTTTACCAAGTTTGAAAATTTGGGGATTGTTTGTGTCTGAACTAAGGTTCACATCGATGGTATCTTCAATAGACATATGAGAACCTTCCTCAAGTTTAAGGGGCATTGGGATCAGATGAATGTCATCTACAATATTATCAAACTCTTTTGATTCAACCTCTTCTATGTCTTCCTAGAAAACCTCAGGATATAAAGGTGAATATGAAGGTGAAGATGAAGGTGAAGGTGAAGGCGACGAAGGAATGTAGATGGCTAAAGCCCTTAACAATTCCTTAAAAAGGATAAATTTTAAAAAGTATGGAGGTGACAAAATCTGGTCCATATAAATAAGGCTCATGTCAATTGGAATTGGCTTTGCCAAATCATATGGATTACGAAGTGGGGTGAATAATTCAATAGGATTCATATTAACTTAAATAGAAAAATAGTGGTTGGCAATGTGGAAGATGGATAGATCCTATCTTCTAGAGCTTGGGAAACCTGAACAACAGTGAGCAACATAAATAAATGTAATAGGAAAAAATCCATATACATGTAATGTAAAAAACAATTGTGTTTTTTAATGTTATGTATATATATTACAATATTGTCTGATGAGGTTTATTAATGAAATGGAGGTGGTTCACTGATTGGTTCAGTTCACTCCATAGGAAGGAGAAAAAAAATTAACTAATCTATGTAGAAGATTCTGAGGTAATACTCATCCTGTTTAGTGAATGGAATGATGGGTGTTGATTCCTCATCGAATTCATTAGAAGCTATTGATATATCATCGTATTCTTCATAGATTTCATCTTCAAAGTCATTGGGGTGATGGGTTTCTTCTTCTAAATTTAAATTAATACTTTGAAAAGCTTGTTCAAAAGAAGAGGTGAAATAATAAGGGTGATAGCCTAAACCTGAATGGTCATGCGCTTCTCGATATGGAGTATCAATAAGCTCATTCATTTCCTATTCTTGTCATCCTAGGCCATAGCCTTACCAATTGACTCGATGAAAACATTGAGACAGAAACCCGACATGGGTTGTATGTTGGCAAGTGTTAGTTGCTTGGTTTCATATTGGAAATATGGATTGGATGATGAATCAATCCCCCATACACAACATTTATGCTATTGGGCATTGAACCCATGTTGTATATCTCTCCTATAGATAAGGGTGGGTCATGTGGGCAACAGTAGTCCCTAGCAGTTTGGATGTTAAGAGGTGTGACTGTGATGTCTTGGACCACATATTCACCAATGCTAGGATTGGTGAGGTGGACTTCAACTTGGGATGATGTGGAGGTGGATGTGGAAGTGGATCCGAAAGGCTCAATATTGTCTTGGGAATACAATAATGGGAGAGGTATGGACTGGAATGGCATCTCACAATCCATTAATTCATCTTGTGAGACATCAACTGATGTGGATGGAGGTGGATTTGGCTGAGGTATTTGATGAATGGGTGATGATGTGGAGGAAGTGATGATGAGGGATGTTTATGATGATGATGTGGCTGATGTGGATTGAGTTTGACCACATGTACATGTAGTCAATGATGATATAGATGAGGGCATGGAGGTGGAAGCTTAACGTGTGGTAGTGATGGGAATTTCCTCAAGAATAGGAACTTTAGATGAAGAATTGGATGGTGTGGTGGATGATGTGGTTGATGTCAAGAAAATATGGTTTGATGGAAGCATGGATTCATAGGGATTTGAAATGAAATTATAATACTTAAATGGTTCAATGTCCATTGGTATGCAATGAATTTGTCCTTCATGTATATATTTCAAGCATTTATGAAGTATAGATGGGACACATCTTGTTTCCCTAATCCAAGGACATCCAAGGTGTACATTTTATGTCATGGACCCTTCCAAGATATGTAACATTGTGTACAATATTTTTACCCCCACTTCAATGGGTAAAACTACAGTACCAAATGTGGAACAAAGAGCATCATTAAATACTTTCAAGTTGAAAGTGTATTTGATGATATGATATGGTAGGAGATTAAGATTTTGAAGAGCAAATGTGATGATGATATTTATGGAGGGATATTATCACAGAACTATCATTCTCCCTACCAATGGAAGAGTTAACCTGAATATTTACCAACAGTTACTTAAAACCCATCTCCTGGTTATTACAATTATAATAGTATAGATCATTTGAATAAATTCTTGCCCAAGCTGGCATAATTGAGGAAATCAAAATCCAAGAATATGTGCTAAAGCCTAAAAATAAATAATGGTAGAACAAGGGCAAATCCAAAGAAATATATTTTGGTCAATCCAAGAAAAATCATACTAATCAAGCAAATAAAGCAAATCAAGTGGTCATGATCCAGTCGATAGTGGCTCAACAACAACAACCAATGCAACAACAACCACAAAAAATTGCATATCAAGAAGTTCCCCCACCATAACAAGTTCAAAACATAGCACCAACTCTAGAAAATTACCAACATCAATAATATGTTCAACAAAATTTCCAATACATCCCCTTATCCAAGTTATATACCTCCATATTTCATAGGTTGTATGACACAAACCAACTTGCCTTACCTGAGGTCAAACCAGATGATCCCACCAAATGTAGAAAAAGCTATGGGGAGCATTTTTTTTGCCCTTATCATCAACAGAATATACCTCCATATTTCATAGGTTGTATGACACAAACCAACTTGCCTTACCTGAGGTCAAACCAAATGATCCCACCAAACGTAGTAAAAGCTATAGGGAGCATTTTTTTGGCCCTTACCATTGATAGAATGGGTATGATATCAACAATTGTTATACATTTAAAGATATGGTGCAAGACCTAATTGACTTAGGGGCCATCAAGCTTGATAGTCTCTTAGCTCAACAAAAACCAAAACCTTGGTATATATCAAACACCACTTCCTCATCATGAGGAAACACAACCAATAATAGGAAGGTCAAATACCAAGAATCCTAATAAAGTTAACCATATTCAACAATACTAAGATTTTGTGGGTGCTATTCATGTAGTCACCTAAGTTCAACGGTGCACAAATTAATAGAATGCACAACAATAGCCTATTAAATCTCCCATAACACCACCAACAAGTGTGTCTCAACCTATCACTTCATCATCACCCATCCAATTTTTTACCAATTATTTTCAACCAATTCATATTCAAAATCATCCATTTCCACCCATTCATCCTCCCAACTGTTCATCAAGGCTAATTATCTCTCTGAGTAGTTGGTTAACCACTAGCCTCAAAATGTCTTTAGCTAAACTATCTATTTATGATCTAATTCAACAATCTCCCCCACATCACAAGGCATTGATGGATATTCTAAAATCTATTGAACTCCAATATTAGGATGCTAATGCCTTTAGCAATTTTGTGGGAAGTATCCAAACATGTGTGGAGCCTTCCATTACATTCTATGATTTTGAAATCAAACCAATATCATCAGGATCAGTGGACCCTCCATTGCATATCATGGCTCAAATTGATAGGAATCCATTCAAAAAAAATTGATTGATGCCAGCTCCTCCATCAATATCATCACCATATCCACTTTTAAACATATTAATCTCCCACCATCTCACATCACCAAATCCACTTTCACCCTTAAAGCATTTAATGATGCTCTCTGTTCCACAATTGGCACTGTAGTTTTACCCATCGAAGTGGGGGTAAAAATTTTGCACACAATGTTCCATATCTTGGAAGGGTCCATGGTGTAAAATGTAGTCCTTGGACATCCTTGGGTTAGAGAAATGATATGTGTCTCATCTATACTTCATTAATGCTTGAAATATGTACATGAGGCACAAATTCATTGCATACCTATGGATGTCAAAAAACCCCTTTAATCCCATCATGATTGCCATTTTGTAAATAAAAAATGAACAACACTAAAGCAATAGATAGAACTAATACACAATATGTTGCATAATGAATAGAGACAATATTTTATTGATATAAATGGATCCTTAATATCTAATGTTACAACATAATTTTAGGTATCGATACAAATGATGCAAATCTAGGGTTTCAAAACCCTAGTTCAATAAATAATTGGTGTCTTTTGGCTTGTCTTCGATCCAAAAAAGAGTGCGGGTGGGATTGTGTATCCCTACGGGACCACCCTAGTTGCAACAGCTTCCAAAAATATTATTCCTGCACCTGCAAATAAAAACAACAAAAAAGGATTAGAAGCACCTATGAGGGCTCCACTATGTGAGGCCCTTAGAAAGATAAAACTATTGAAACCCTAGATGCTAAAAAATTTAACTATAAACAAAAAGTACAAAAATATGAATGAATGCAATGGATACCTTATCTTTTCAATGCTAATATTTGTTTTTACTTCTATGACCGAGAATCGTGTGAATGTCCAGAAGGCATCGGAGGGTTAGGGGACTATAAATCTATTGTAGGAATTACCTAGAGGTATTCGATGATGGATTTAAATGCCCACCAACATTCCAGGAACTCTCAGCAAAGTTGATGAACTTTGGGGGGTGTTCAGAGGTTGAGGGAAGAGTCATAGAACCAGATCTAGTTCGCAAGGATTTGGCGATGGAAAAAATGGGGGATGCAATGGCAACAGTGAGGGGTGACAACGATAGCAAAAATAACTAGGGAAAATGCTCTCCTCAAAAATTTCTAAGGCATTTAAGGCTTTCTAATGGGTTTCCAAGGGCTTCCAAGGATTTGATTCATCAAATTGACTCATGTTTTATAATCTACCCTTGAACATATTAGGTTTTTGACGACACAAAATGAGCGGTCGAGATTAAAACATGAGGAAGGGTGGATATTAAGCTTGGGCAAGTGGCATGTATTGGGATGGATGGATGGTTGAGATTAAAACATGGTGGATGGCTAGGATTTATTTATATGAATACATATATATTTATTAAATATACAAATATAATATATAAAATATTAATATTTATATATAATAATAAGTAAATACATATGTATAATGGACAACTATGATTGGAGGATACAAATGGATGACAAGTGGCTAGATTTTGGTTTCTAGGTATGCCCTTTTTGGTACCGCATTGCATGAAATCCAATGTGGTGCAAAAATACGAGACACTTGGTTTGGCATGTTGAAGCAACTTTCTTTCCTTGGAACGTGAAGATGATTTTGAAGACAAATAATTTGTATATGTAGCTTACCCCCTCAATTGGTAAATGAGTGAAAATGAGTCTCACGAGCCAATTTATAGAATTGTGGGTGAAAATGTAGTTGAATGGTGCAAGTGCAAGTGTATGATGTAAATGCAAATGATATGAATGATGTAAATGTGGATGATATGAATGATGTAAATTGATGTCATTTTTACCCCAATGAATTAAAGGGGTTTTTTCCAAGTGTATATGCCATGATCATGTAAAATGTATCTCGTTATAGAAAATCAAAATCAATTTTGGTTGCCCCAAGTTTGGGGTAATTCCATGCTATTAAAGAAAGTGCCTTTTGGCATCATTGAAATGCAAAGTGATGAAAATGCATAATATCAGGAACCAACCATCCTAGGATTGGATGATTGCTAGGAGGCCCCTCCTAGTGACTATGTGCAATTCCTAAATGTGAAAGGGAATGATGTAGTATGAATTATCCATGTTTCAAGCCCCATGGACAAGGCCATCAATGATAGCTTTTGAGCAAATTAATCTTAGCATAGTCACACTCAAAATATGAGGGACCAAAAGTGATTTAGTTTTTAAAAAAGGAGATATTGGATGATGAAAAATGGCCAAGTGTCCTTATGGTGATTTATCCATCTTATTGAATTGCATGGATAACCAATCACTACAATCCTAAGGAGATAGAATAGACCACTAGATACCAGGTTCACTTGAAATTACATGTGAACTTGGTAGATGTTTGATACAAATGTAATTGTTTATGGATGACAATGAGAACATGTTGATGAAAAATGCATTGGATGATTGGATTGCATGATTTTGTGAAGTTTTGCATTATTTTGGAGCATTTTTAGAGTAATTTTGGATAATTTTACGACTTTTGGTTGCAGATAAAAGTTACTTGTCCAAATCAATCCATGTTATCACAAAATGAATGAAATGATGGTGTGTATTATTAGAATGGTGAATGTGGTTGTTTTGTGAAAATTTGGACCATTTTGATGCATTTTGAAGCTTGTAAGGTGATTTTATGACTTTTGGTCGCAAAAAAAAACTTAGGCATCCAAATCAATTTTTATTTTCACAAAACATGATATGATGATGTAATGAATGTATGGATGCAATGTGGAGTGATTTTATGGATATAAGCTAACTTTTTAGATCATTTTGGTCTTTCTATAAATTTTGACACTAAACACCAATTAGCATCCACATCATGCATAGACGCCAACAAGTGTTTGTTACTCTGCAAATATTTGCCAGTGTTTCAATGCACCCATGAACACACATGGGTATTTTGGTGCACTAAAAACAACTATAAATAGTCTATAGAGGTGAAATAAAATTTATTCTTGCGTTTATGAATTCTAGGAGCTGCGTTTAAAGTAGTGAGTGAGTGATGAAGTGAAGTTGAGTGAAATATTGAGGTGGAGTGGAAGCTATGGTGATGGAGGATGCAGATGTGGTAGTAGAAGCGAAGGTGCATGTTTTTGAGGTAAGTGCCCTTGGCACTCTTTGTTTTTAATTGTGCTAAAAAAATTAAAATTATGCAATGTATGTGATATAATGTGTTTGCATTGTGTATGTGTTGTGTTGCAGCTACAAATCTTAGAGGCTCGACATCGGTTCTCACCTCTCATACTGAGGGTAAGAAAGGCATTGTGGTATGAGAAGTGGAAGTGGTTGGAGACTGTGAGGTTGTCTAGGGCAACTCAGATTGATGTGGTGAGGGTAGATGTGGGGTATCTCTCTACCTTGGTATAGATATGGGATCTATATAGGGGTACCTTTTAGCTCCTTACTAGAGAGGTGACAGTGATTCTTGAGGATGTATATTGCATCCTCAAAGTACTTATGGAGAGGTTACGTGTCAATGTTGGATACGATAAGGGGCATGATATGAGCTATATATTTGATAATCAATGGCAGAATGTGAGTGTGAAGGGTGGAGGGATAAGGTACTTGGTTATGTATGATGATAAGAAGTTGGAGGTATTACCCATATTGGTCATGTTCCTATTGGCCAACATAGTGGCACAAAACAACATTGGATATTGGTTCCCTTGGAACATGATTAGGTTGGTGTATGATATGATCGATGAGCCTTGGGTGTATGTATGGGTACCTGCCCTACTAGTGTATTTGTACCAAGAGTTGTATGAGATGAGTAGGTAGAAGTGGAAGGGGTTGGGGTGTATTTTACTATTGCAGTGTTGGGGTTGGGAGAACTTAAGTGTGGTTCAGCCTGTGGGATTACCTACTAAGGCATGGGATGGGGAGGAGCCATACGCTATGAGATGGTGAGTGGCTAAGGAGCTATAGTTGAGTCATTCTATCTAGACTGGCTAGGAGTACAGGGATCTATGGGCAAGGTTGACACCTACTCAGGTGTAGTGGAGACCATTTTGAGGTGCCAGTTGGACTAGTGATAGGGAGCAACTTTGAAGAGTTTGACAAGAGAGATGGAAGCCATATGAGTGAGGTGGAGCTATTCTAGTTCTCATAGCTACTGAGGCAATTTGGATTGTGATAGGGGTTTTTTGAGGTACCAGTGCTATATATGAATCATTAGGATGAGATGGGTCTACCTTGTGTTGAGGTATGGTGGATGACTTATGAGGATTATGAGATAGATTTCCTTTATGTGGATGATGTGGGGACTACTATGGAGTACAATGTATGGTTTATTGCACAACCACCATGGGTACCATATTCGATAGTGGATGAGAGGAATGGGGATGCATATTAGGATGATGTAGAGGCCAATGTGGAGGAGGCAGAGGAGGTAGAGGAGGCTTCCAAACATTAGATATACTTTCAATATAGAAATCAAGGGAGGTAGGTGAGGGATGTAGCAAATTAGCCTCTAGATATTGGAGGTTATGGATATGGCAAATATGATATGGAGGAGGTTAAAGAGAGACCTCCAAGTCAGAGTGAGGAGGATTGGGTGAGGCTTGAGTAGATGGTGGTTGAGCGAGATGTAGAAATAGCGGCTTGGGATGCAAAGATAGATCAATTATGGGTAGAGCTAGAGGTACATATGGCTATAGGTGGAGGTGAGGATAAGATCACAAATCTCTAGGTAGAGCTAATTTATAGGGATCATCATCAGAGATATGATGTATTACACCTTTGGGCCTGAGATGGATACATCCAAGATTTGGAGGATCTATTGATGCAGCACCATATAGGTCTACCAAATACACCCTCATCATCCATATCTAGGTCTTTTAGGCATAGTAGATCTAGTTCTAGGGCACCTTTGGGGTCACAGGGGTCCTCCTATAAGAGATAGCTAGTGCTTAGATGCACTTTTTATATATGAGCCTTGGTGCTCCATTGTATATAGCCTTTTGAGATTTTATTATATATGTGATATATATATATATATATATATATATATATATATATACATGGCTTTTACTTTTGTGTTATCCTTTTGTGTGAATGCTTTTGTGTATGTGATTTTGTGTATGTATGATGGATGATAATGCAATGATAATGTGTATGAATGCAAATAAATTTATGCACTAATGATCATTCATAGTTTAGATTGTACTTGACCATGGATAGCATTGTTGTTTAATTAGGGGTACCAAATTGGTGGTATGTGAAATGGAAGACTCATGTAATTATATGAATGCTAATATGGAAGAATATATGGATGTTGATATGGAAGAAGATATGGATGTTGATATATAAAATTTATTATTTTGTAGAGACTCGAACATACTAGTGATATCAAACAAACTAAAGTTTAATTTCTTTAAGACCAAATGTGTGTGCAATGAATTAATTTACCAAATTATGAGTGTGGTAATGACTCGAGGTAATCAAGAACCAATGTGTGTGAAAGTGAGTTCATTAACCCATATTGAGTAAATTGTAATGAAATATATCATGGATAAGACCAAGAAGCTAGTTTGTCCTTATGTGCGGTTAGAGGTCTCTTCAAGAGATACATGTCATCACGCATGAGTGTACTCCACTGCCATTCAAGAATCTATAGCCCCAATTAAAATTAGCTCTATAGTCCAATAATCTTATCTCTAAGCTTTGGGGATTCTGACTATATAATCGTCTAACTAGAAATGTAGTTCTATCCTTACAACTTGAGGATTTGTGGTGTGTATGTGTAAAATATTTAAAGCTTTGGGAAATTGGATTCTCAACCGAAGTGTGATGAGAATATAATCCTATCCTTACTACTCTTTCTTGTGCTTGGAAATAATTGTGATAGTGGTGAAAATCACTATTTTTTTATTTTTTGACTATGTGCATAGTGCGACAAGCAAGGATTACCCTTTTTACTTTGAGGTTCAACCCAATCATGGTGTTATCCCTCTTTGACACAAGATGTTTTTTAAGATGTGTGATTGTGTTTGGTTCAAGAAAGTTAGATTCAATTCCCAAAACTCAATATTTTCTTAGTTAGAATGTGTCTTGGTCTTAAAGAAAACTTTACATGTATTGGAGGTTGCTAGAAACACTAGGAGTGGCTGAGTGACCAAAAACACCTAGGAATTATGGACATGTGACTTGCAAATGACAATTTAGCTTTATGGAATGGTGCAACGAAATGGTTGATGATTTGAAGGTGCTCCTAATTAAGGCAACATGACTTTATTGGGCCAATTATCATCTAAACTAAATAAATGACATCCTAATATGAAATAGAATGTGTGAAGGTGGTGAATGCAATGTATGAAATACAATTTATGAAATGTAATGTGTGCGATGTAACGTGTGAAATGCAATATGGAAAATGTAATGTGTGAAATGCAATATAAAATGTGATGTTTTGTGTATTATCCATGTATATATACATATATATAAATCATATTAAGCATAGAATACTCTCAAGTGGATGATGTTAAGTGGTTTAGGCTCTTCAACTCCCTCTAGACTAGCAAGCCTATAATTTTCTTTACCCACTTTTTGAGTAAAAATGTATGGACCTAACCAATTAGCCATGAATTTATCACGAAGATGTGGTAATGCATTGGTGTTTTATTGATTCTCTTTAAGAACAATATCTCCTACTTGGAATTCATGTAGATGAACTTTGGCATTGTAAGTACGCTTTAGGCGGTCTTGATAAACTCATAAATGCTCTAAAGCATTGACCCACATTTCATCAAGAAGCATGAGTTGGTCAAAACGTGCTTGTCTAGCAGTATCATCATCTATGAATTCTTGCAATAAAATTTACAATGAGGGGATCTCAAGCTCAAGAGGCATGATTGCTTTGGCTACATAGACCAATGAAAATGGTGTTACCCCAATAGGCATGCAGATGCTTGTTCGATAAACCCATAATGCCAAGGGAATTTGAGTATGCCAATCTCGATGATTTTCTTTGACTAGTTTATTGAGAATAGCAATTAACGTCTTGTTGGTAGCCTTAGATTATCCATTTGCTTATGGGTAGTAAGGAGTTGAGAAACTGTGTTGGATATTATATTTCTTGCAAAGTGCTAGAGCATCCTTGTTTTTAAAATACTTCTTGTTAGATATGATTTTTGATGGAATACCAAAATGATAGATGATATAATGAAGCAAAAACTCCTCAATTTAAGGTCATGTTGTACTGGTTAGAGGAATTACCTCAACCCACTTTTTGAAGTATTTAGTGGCTATGATGATGAATGTATGTTGTCCTAAGGAAGGAGGTGAGATTTTTCCAATTAAATCAAGACTCCATTGTGAAAATATCCAAAGGCTATGAATAGGCTATAATTCTTGTGATGGCACATGAGTTAAATTAGCATATTGTTGACATTATTGAAAATACTTGACATAAGCACAATAGTCATGTTCCATGGTGGGCCAATAGTAACCCATGAGTAGAATACACTTTGCAATGGCCATTCCACTAAAATTACCACCACAAGTACCATCATGAGCTTCAACTATGGCTCTTTGTGCCTCTATAGACTTGATACAATGAATGAGGATTCCATCATAACCACATCTATACAACACATCCTCCAAGAGAGTAAAATGAGTTACCATTTTCTTGAAAGTATGTTTAGCAGTCCATGACATGTTTGATGGGAGTGTTCCAAACTTGAGAAAGGATATTATTTGGTTGGACCTAGGCTGATACGGCTCCGAATGGACAAAGAAAACATTTTTTTCATCCTTATATTTAGCACGGACAATTGCATATTTAGATATCATTGTAACAATGAGTGGTTGTACCTCTCCTTCAAAGTTCTTTGGAATCAATTATCCTAGAGAGACCATCACATCTACAAATCTATTAGTCAAATGTGGTAAACTATTGATTTCATACCAATCAAATTTAATGAGCAATGTCATTGCTACTTCATGGTAAATATTTATGGTTGGTTCTTTGCATTGGTATTCTTCATTGACTTGATGAATGACAAGCTGAGAATCACCAAATATCTTAATAAGCTTTATGCCCATAGTTATGGTTTCTTGAAGATCTAATATTAAGACTTCATATTTTGCATTGTTTTTTGTGCATTGGAAGTCAAATTTGAATGATAAGGGAATAGGTATCCCTTATGGTGTATGAAAAACAACTCCAACACCTTGACCTTTTTTGCACTTAGAACCATCAAAGAAGAGAGTGATATCGATGTCTTCCTCTAGAATGACATCTTCTTCTTGTATAAATACAGGGAATATTGAATCATTTGGGAGCCCAATAATCAAGGGTTGATCACTAGGAAGTGGAGCTTTTTCAATCTAATCATCTATGACTTGACATTTAATAGATTTTTGGCTAATAAAATCAAAATAGAATTCAATGAGGAGCATTATCCATTTTGCAGTGCGGGTGTTATTGTAAATGCGAGAAATCATATAACGTAGAGGATTTTTATGAGCTATGACATATGTGATGTTACTTAACATGTAATATTTGAGTTTCTTAATGGTGAAAACCACTGCTAAGCACAATTTTTCCACGTAAGCATATCTAGTTTTATAGCTTACCAATGTTTGACTAATGTAATAGAAAACTTGCTCTCGATTGTTTTCATTCTTTTGTGCAAGCATTTTTCCTAATGCAAAGTTCATTGCTAAAAAATAAAGATGGAAGGGGACCCTCAAATGAGGAGTTAATACTGGTGGAGAAGCCAGGTATTGCTTGATGTCATCAAAATCTTGTTGGCACTCATATATCCATGAAAATATCACCTCCTTTTGTAGAAAGTGATTGAATAACCTACATTTATCAAAAATTTGCACAATAAAATGACGGATCAATTGGATATTTCCTTGTAAACTATGCAATTCCTTCAATTTTTGTTGGGTATGCATATCCATGTTGGCCTTGACTTTGTTTAGATCCACCTCAATGCCTTTTTTGGAGACAATGAATACTATTAGTTTGCCTAAGGTAACACCAAAGACACTTTTTGGGGTTCAACCTTACATTATGCTCTAGAAGTCGATCAAAGACTTTTTCCAAGACACTAATATGCTCTTGTCAATTTTTGAATTTTTCCAAGAGATCATCCACATAATCTTCGATGATGTTATGCATTTAGTCATGGAAGATATATATCATGGCACGTTGATAAGTGGCACCTATGTTTTCAAGGCCAAAGGACATGACCTTGTAATAAAAAGTCTCCCAAGATGTAGTGAATTATGTTTTGTATTGGTCATCAGGATTGATTCAAATCTGGTTGTATCCTGAAAAACCGTCCATTAGAGAAAGCAATTCATGGCTAGCGTAAGTGTTGATAACGTTATCAATGTTTGGTAGAGGAAATTCATCCTTAGGACATGCTTTGTTAAGGTCTCAAAATTTAGTGCAAATGTGTATCACCCTGTTAGGCTTATGAATGGGTACCATGTTTAAAATCCACTCAATATAGTCACTAGAGATAATGAAATCCACATCTAATAGCTTTTGAATCTCTTCCTTGACCATGAGGGCAATGGTAGGATTCATATTTCTCAGTTTTTTTTTTATTGGCTTAGCATCAGGATGCAAGGTGAGATTGTGGATAACCAAGTTGGGTTTAATACCAGGCATGTCTTTGTAGGACTATGTAAAAATGCCCTTCTTCTTGAGTATAGCAATTAATTACTCTTGTTTATCTATGGATAAACTTTTACCAAGTTTGATAATTTGAGGATTCTCTATGTCTGAACTAAGGTTCACATCGGTGGTATCTTCAATGGACATATGATAACCATCCTCAATTTGATGGGGCATTGGGATCAAATAAATGTCATCTATGACATCATCAATATCTTTTGACTCAATCTCTTCTATGTCTGCCTAGAAAATATTTGGATCTAAAGGTGAAGATAAAGGTAAATGTGGAGGTAATGGAGGAATGTAGTTGACTAAATCCCTTAATAATTCCTTGAAAATGATGAATTCAAAAAGGATGGAGGTGATGAAATTCATACCATATCAATAAGGCTTGTGTCAAGTGGAATTGGCTTTGCCAAATCATATAGATCACAAAGTGGGGTGAATAATTCAATAGGATTCATGTTGACTTAAAGAGAAAAATGATGGTTGGAAAAGTGGAGGATGGATGGATCTTGTCTGCTAGAACCGATGCTAGAACTCTAAAAACTTGAAAAACTGTGAGCAACACAAATAAATGCAATAGGCAAAAATCCATATACATGTAATGCAATTTTTTTAAATTTTTTTTTTTTGTGTGTTTTTTATTTCTTTATATATATATATATATATATATATATATTACAAGAAAAATATTTGGTGAGATGGATTAATGAAATGGAGGTGTTTCACCAATCAATTTGGCTTTTTCTTATTAAATCAAGTGAAATATGGGTTGATGGATGGGGAATATTTTGAGGTAATACTTATCTTGTTCAGTGAATGGGATGATGGATGTCGATTCCTCATTGGATTCATCAGAAGCTATTAACATGATGTCATATTCTTCATAGATGTCATATTCAAAGTCATAGGGGTGATGGGTTTCTTCTTCTAAATTCAAATTAATAATTTGAAAATCTTGTTAAAAAGAAGAGGTGAAAGAATAAGGGTGATAGCCTAAACCTGCATGGTCATGCACTTCTTGATATGGAGTAACAATAAGCTCATGCATTTCTTTTTCAAGTCATCCTAGGCCATATCCTTGCAAATTTACTTGAAGAAAATATCAGGATGGAAAACCCAATATGTGTTGTATGTTGGTAGGTATTGGTTGCTTGGTTTCATCTTGGGAAGATGGATTGTATGATGAATCAATCCTCCATACACAAAATTTATGCTATTATAAATTGAACCCATGTTGTATACCACTCCTATAGATAAGGGTGGGTCACGTGAGTGACCGTAATCCCTAGCAGTTTGGATTTTAAGTAGTGTGACCATGATGTCTTGGACCACATATTGACCAATACCAGGATTGGTGAGGAGGATTGCAACTTGGGATGATGTGGAGGCAGATGTGGAAGTGGATGTATAAAGCTCAGGATTGGCTTGGGACTCCGATAATGGGAGACTTATGGCCTGGAATGGCATCTCATAATCCATTAATTTGACTTATGAGATATAAACTGATGTGGATGGAGGTGGATTTGGCTGAGGCATTTGATGAATGGGTGATCATGTCAAAAAAATATGAGTGGATGGAAGCATGGATTCATAAGGATTCAAAATAAAATGTCAATACTTAAAAGGTTCAAAATTTGCAATAGATAGAACCAATACATAATATGTTGCACAATGAATAGAGTTAATATTTTATTGATATAAATAGAGCCTTAATATCCAATGTTGCATAGTTTTAGGTATTGATACAAATGTTACAAATCTAGGGTTTCAAAACCTTAGTTCAATGAATAACTAGTGTCTTCCAGCTCATCTTAGATCCAAACAATAGTGCGAGTGGGCTTGTGTATCCCTATGAGACCACCCTAGGTACAATATCTTCCAAAAAGATGATTCTTGCACTTACAAATAGAAAACGACAAATGAGGTATCCATTGTGTGAGGCCCTTAGAAAGATAAAATTATTAAAACCCTAGATGCTACAAAATATTATTGTAAACAAAAAGTACAAAAATATGAATGAATGCAATGAATACATTATCTTGTTGATGCCAATCTCTATTTCTACTTTTGTGATCGAGAATCGCATGAATGCCCAAAAGGTGCCTGAGGGCTGGGGGACTACAAATTTTTTGCAAGAAATACCTAGAGGTATTCGGTGAAGGCTGTAAATGCCCACCAACATTCTAGGAATGCTTATCAAAGTTTGGTGAACTCTGGGGGGTATTCATATTTGGGGGAAGGATCATAGAACCAGATCTAGTTTGAGGGTTTGGCAGCAACAAAAATTGGAGATGCGATGATGGTGGTGAGGAGCAACGATGATAGAAAAATGGCTAGGGAAAATTTTCTCCTAAAAAATTTCTAAGGTGCTTAAGGGTTTCTAATCAGTTTCCAAGCATTTCCAAGAGTTTGATTCATCAAAATGACCCATATTTTATAATCTACCCTTGAACATGTTAGGGTTTTGATGACACAAAATGAGCGACCAAGATTAAAACATGAGGAAGGGTGGATATTAAGCTTGGGCAAGTGGCATGGATTGAAATGGATGGATGGTTAATATCAAAACATGGCATATGGCTAGGATTTATTTATATAAATACATATATATTTATTAAATATATATAAATATAATATATAAAATATTTATATTTATATATATAATAAGTAAATACATATATATAATGGATGACTATGATTGGAGGATATGAATGGATGACAAGTGGCTATATTTTGGTTTCTACATTAATTGTACCATGAAATTACCTCATACGCATGTTTCTATGAGATATGGAAGGCTTCTTCAAATTCAAACATGCCTAGAGCTTTATAAATCAAGAACTAGACTATTTGTGATGAAATATCCATAATGATACAAGAATCCCTTTTATGTACTTGTCTCTCACGTAAGCATTTCTTTATGGTATTGAAATGTAGAAGCCATGATCTCACCTCACACAAATTTAAGTGTAGCTTATTGATAATATATTCACTAAAAAATATTAGTTCATTGGACATTGCTTTAGTTGGGAAATTATTTGAAATACATACTACCATTGGGAATGGAGGGTTTTATCAAGTTCAATAGATGCTTAGATATTTGCTAATCAATTGGGCTATCTCTAGTGAAATGACCACAAAGAATACAAAAAATCTCTTTCTTGTGATTCTCTCTCATGTAAGCATCTCTCTAAGAATATAATAGATTTGTGCTTATCTCACACGAATTTATTGTAACTTCTTCTTTATGATATTTTCAATAATAAAAAGTAATTGTGTATTGGTTGGTTTGACTAATTATCCCACATGGATCGCATCATGGGGTGTGGAAGCATTTATCAAGTGTATTACATGCATTGATATTTACAAACTAACAAGCAAGCTATGTATGACAAAAATCCCATAAGGGTACAAAAAATATTCTTCTATTGCAATTGTCTTGTGAGAGCATCACTCAAAGGTGTTAAGAATATAATGGTCATGTGCTCACATTGCATAGCTTAGGTGTATTTTCTTTATAATAAATTTTCTAATAAATAAATAAATCCATCACATGTTGTTTGACTAGAGTAATTATCCTACATACACTCTAGCCTAGGATCTGGAGAGGTTTATCGAGTTCAATCTTACCTTAAAATTTATAAATCAAATAATAGGCTAGTCTTGGTAAAATATCATGATAGTATGAGATACCTCTTTCTCTCAATCCTCTATGTAATCATTGCTTTATAATTACATCACATGGAATTTGGATTGAGTAATAATTCAATACAAATCCATCCATGGTATGTGGAGTTGTTCATCAAGTTCAATATATGCTTAGGGATTTATAAATTGAAAAATAGGCTATCTATGATGGAATTCCCATAAATGTACACAAAATTTCTTGTACACCCCTCTCATATGACCATAAATTTATGGTATTAAGAGTGTAGTATACCCATGCTCACCTCAAAAAACTCCAATTTAGCTTCTAATTAATTAACTTTCCAATAGAATAATAAAAACTATCACACACTACTTAGCTAGATAAAATATCCAATATGCAACCAGCCACAAGGTGTGTAGAGGTTTGTCATATTTATGATTATATATTTTTTTCTTCAAAAATTATACTATATGCATTTATTTCGTGCAATATGAAGGGGTTTATCAAGTTTATTATATCCCTAGAGCTTTGCAAATTGAGAAGCAACCTATCTATGGAAAATACCCATAATGGTATGATAATTATCTCTCTCATGCTTCTCTATATTAAGAGCATTGTCTGATAATATTGAGAATTGGAGTCTTATGCTCATGTCACATAGCTTAGTTGTAGATTTAATAATAACTTTTTCAAATAAAAATAATTGAAGTTTCCATCATACATCACTTGGTATAAGCTTTGATTCCATAAGATCCTACCATTGGGTTTGGAGGGAATTATCAAGTTAAACACATACCTAAATATTATAAATTAAGTATATATTTATATATGGTAATATTCCCACAAGGATATAAGAATTTTTTTGTACTCCTCTCTCATGTCATCATCGCTTGATAATATTGAGAATGTGATAGGCATGTGTTTATCTCACATAGTTCAAGTTTAGCTCCTCCATAGTAATTTTATTGATATATATATATATATCATTCTATCTTATCCCACCATATGATATAGAGAGGTTTATCAAACTTAATACATACATATATATTTGTATATTGAGAAGAAAGTCAGTTGGCATGAAATGCCCATAGGTTACTCTTGATTGATTTATCCACTTAGGTATAGAATGTGCACCCTGGACCAATGTCAATACTGGATGACTTATAATTTCTTCTAAGTCAACCTTCAAGAAGGTTTTCTACTCATCTAAATACTACTATGCAAAATACTAAATATAAAAAAGGATTAGGGTTGAGAGAGAAAGGGTTAGAGGGAATAGAAGAGCAAGGATAGAAATATTGATTAAATGCAATCAAGATTTAGCTAACAATAATAATTTTAGTTAAGTGGTCATAGGCCATATTTTATAAGAAATGCCTAACAAACCATTCAATTAAAGCTATGCAAAATACTCAAATATTATAACATTCAACATTTCAAGAACCCTAATAGAAATATACCAAACAACTTCAATCCTAACAGATAACACTTCTACCAAAGCATAAATTAAAATATTAAAATTGTAAATATTAATGTAATAAAAAATTCTTCACACTCCAATTGAGGTAGGTCAAATAGCCCTTTCTTATATTATAATAACATAAGCATATAGATTATAATAGGTAAACATTGAGACATCCAATGCTTTACAATGAGGAGCATGCCTCTATTTATAGTTTTTACTCAGCTAAAAATGAAACTAACTACTATGTACAATCATTATCATAAATAACTCTACATAATCAGGGATGAGCTGGCACCACACGGTATCTTTAAAATTTTCCCTATCAACCCTCTCATAGTTATGATTTACAGAATTCTTGATTATTATTTTGTGATATGGTCATCACTCTCAAGCTCTAAGAACTATGATGTTGGCCAAATTTTTTTGTTTTGGGGTGTTGATGCCTTTTTTATTGAGACCCTATGGTCTATAATGCTACCTTATCTTGATCCACATTTTAGGTTACCTATCATGATCAATATGAGTATGCTAGACCTTTTACACATTGATGTCATCCTTCTGGCTAAGAAGCTCTAGTCTACGATGCTACTTCCCTTTGGCTTACACTTTGCATTGTCCTTCTCAATTTTTATGGTCTTCATTAGGCTGATATATTTTGAAGGTCAGGATGACATTATTGAATAAATATTTTGGCTCGTAATTTTGACAAGATTTATACTAGGTCAAATATTGTGAGGCGCACTATTGACATCACTATAAAAAGTTCCAACTTTCCTCCTTTGTAGATCTAGCTTAAAAAAACACCAAGCTAATATAGACAAAAGCTTTTGGCTTGAATGAGCACTTTCTAAGTAGTTTTAATCCTAGGATTACTTCCTTAAGATCTATATGAAATAATTTAATAGAATGATAAGTCTATAATCAAAATGATAATGTAGAAATATTATTTTTGCTCTCTTGACATGATTTTCCTAGGTGACCTTCATATGGATCAACAAGATTAGGTGGTTTGTGGAGGTTCCACAACTTGAAATATCCAATATGATTGTGTTCCCATAAATCACTAAGTATTAATATCCTCTTAATATAAATATGGGAGTTTATTTTGTTGATTCCTTATTCAAACACATTGGGTTTCCTTTCTTTCTTCATTGTTCTTGGTGTTTGTTCCCTATAGTCTCTTTCTAGTGTTTTTTAATAGTTACATCGAGGAATAGTGACTCATTGGATAGTCACTACAAAACCAATCATATGTGGAGGATAGTTTCATTTTCAAACCCAGCCATCTATATGAGGGGTGAGTCTACAACCAATGTATGGGAAAAAATCTTACGAAAAGTAGTCATTTTAAATGTCACTAAAAAGGATATAGGACTTCTACTAATCGTGAGATCTTGTTTAGCTATCACCAAAAATATTATGGTTTATTATTCACCTAGTCTAGTTGGTTAGTCTAGACTTATGGCATAGGGATATTAATATTTTCTAGCAGCTTTTGGTGAAGGCCTTCCTTTGTTAGCATCTTTGGAATTATAACAACACTGGATACTTGATAGATTAATGGGGATTTAGGTTCTATCATCTTATTCCTCTTCAAAATCAAAAATAGGTGCCATTCCTACTCAAAAGTATCTCCTCTAATAGGATTTTTCCTATTCTAGTAAAATTTTACTATAGTTTGGTGACTCACAAGGGGATTCTATTTATATGAGACAAGGAACCCATAAATAAGAGTCTTATCTATTGGGAACAAAGTCTATGAAATAAAATATTGGGTTTTTTGAAGCTTAAGAGGATGGGAGAAATATATATTTCTTTAAGGGAAAATTTGCATGATAATTTGTGGAATGTTGAGGAAGAATGCTCCTTTTATAGATCTCTCTCACTCAAAGAGCCATTGAATTCATCCCACTTCTATAGTCATATTTCCATTGATTTCTTCTCTAGCAAGGTGATTTAGAAAGACTTTTCTTGCATGCCTAAGAAATGAAGACATCATCATTCATAGTTTCACCTCATGCTTAATTGTGATGGTCATTCTATTATTCATCAAATAGTTCTTGGGTAGCTAGTGTTAATCCCAAGGAGGTTATTCCTTAGTTGCATTGTTGTTTCCTGGCTATGCTTGATTAATGTGAATGTGTGATCTGTTAGATTTTGATATAATATGCAAAGGGATATAACAATAATGAGATGCTGAATAATATGGAAGAAAGTAATTCTGCTAGATTACTGAGATATGAAATAAACAAAAATGATATAAATGAATACAATGTATCTATGGAGGAAGTGAACACTCCATTAATAAATCTACTAGACTACATTGCACCCATTACTATTGGATGGTGATGCACACAGAACTGTACTATCTATGAAGATGCTCTAAGCTACTATGTCAATGACTCTCCATGTTCTATATCTATCTAACAATGAGGTCTTTCTAATATAGGTAAAATAGGATACTTGGTCAACACTCTATCTAGTTGTACAAGTGACACCTTGCACATTTACAACTTGCACATTGACACTTGTGCATTTATTACATTACATGAAGTAACTAGATAACTTCCCTCTAAAGTAATATAATGTCCTAAGTATGTACCTTGGAAGATACATTTACATAATCCAAATGATGGAATATAATCTATTTCTAAGACCCCCTTGTATTACATTATCTGGGTATTGAAGACTTTTAGTCTTCAATATGGATCTTGATCTTCTTCATGAGTTTTGTACTCTCCTTATGCATACTTTGCATTCATATTTAGCAGGTAATCAATGTCTTTATATGATGCAAATTAAGCTATAGTTGAAGCTAAAGATTCTTATTTTAATTGACTTTGCATTGTATCCCTTATTTATCACCTTCATATTCTTCTTCATTTCTAGCCACATTATTGGTTGAATAGAGATAATATTTTATTGATATAAATAGAGCCTTAATATCCAATGTTGCATTGTTTTAGGTATTGATACAAATGTTACAAATCTAGGGTTTCAAAACTCTAGTTCAATGAATAACTGGTGTCTCCCAGCTCATCTTAGATCCAAACAAGAGTGCAAGTGGGCTTGTGTATCCCTATGAGACCACCCTAACTACAACATCTTCCAAAAATATGATTCCTACACTTACAAATAGAAAATAATAAATGAGGGATCCATTGTGTGAGGCCCTTAGAAAGATAAAATTATTAAAACCCTAGATGCTGCAAAATATTATTGTAAACAAAAATTACAAAAATATGAATGAATGCAATGGATACCTTATCTTGTATATGCCAATCTCTATTTCTACTTCTGTGATCGAGAATCGCATGAATTCCTGAAAGGTACCTGAAAGTTGGGGGACTACAAATTTGCTGCAAGAAATACCTAGAGGTGTTCAGTGATGGCTGTAAATGCCCACCAGCATTCTAATAATGTTTATCATAGTTTGGTGAACTCTAGGGAGCGTTCAAGATTTGGGGGAAGGATTGCAGAACAAGATCTAGTTTGTGAGGGTTTGAAAGCAACAAAATCTGGGAATGCGATGATGGTGGTGAGGGGCAATGATGATAGAAAAATGGCTAGGGAAAATGTTCTCCTAAAAAATTTCTAAGGTGCTTAAGGGTTTCTAATAAGTTTCCAAGCATTTCCAAGAGTTTGATTCATCAAAATGACTCATCTTTTATAATTTTCCCTTGAAAATGTTAGGGTTTTGATGACACAAAATGAGATATCAAGATTAAAACATGAGGAAGGGTGGAGATTAAGCTTGGGCAAGAGGCATGCATTGATATGGATGTATGGTTAAGATCAAAATATGGCAGATGGCTAGGATTTATTTATATGAATACATTTACATTTATTAAATATATAAATATAATATATAAAATATTAATATTTATATATATAATAATTAAATAAATATATATAAATAATGTATGGCTATGATTGGAGGATATGAATGGATGACAAGTGGCTAGATTTTGGTGTCTACATTAATTGTACCATAAAATTACCTCATACGCATGTTTCTATGAGATATGGAAGGCTTCTTCAAATTCAAACATGCCTAGAGCGTTAGAAATTAAGAACTAGACTATTTGTGATGAAATATCCATAATGATACAAGAATATCTTTTATGTACTTGTCTCTCATGTAAGCATTTCTTGATGGTATTGAAAATGTAGAAGCCATGATCTCATCTCACACAAATTTAAGTGTAGCTTATTGATAATATATTCACTAAAAAATATTAGTTCATTGGACATTGCTTTAGTTGGGAAATTATTTGAAATACATACTACCATTGGGAATGGAGGGTTTTATCAAGTTAAATATATTCTTAGATATTTTCTAATCAATTGGGCTATCTCTATTGAAATGACCACAAAGAATACAAAAAATCTCTTTCTTGTGCTTCTCTCTCATGTAAGCATCTCTCTAAGAATATAATAGATTTGTGCTTATCTCACACGAATTTATTGTAGCTTCATCTTTATAATATTTTCAATAATAAAAAGTAATTGTGTATTGGTTGGTTTGACTAATTATCCTACATGTATCGCATCATGGGGTGTGGAAGCATTTATCAAGTGTATTACATAAATTGATATGTACAAACTAACAAGCAATCTATGTATGCCAAAAATCCCATAAGGGTACAAAAAATATTCTTCTATTGCAATTGTCTTGCGAGAGCATCACTCAAAGGTGTTAAGAATATAATGGTCATGTGCTCACATTGCATATCTTAGGTGTAGTTTCTTTATAATAAATTTTCTAATAAATAAATAAATCCATCACATGTTATTTGACAAGAGTAATTATCCCACATACACTCTATCCTAGGATCTGGAGAGGTTTATCGAATTCAATATTACCTTAAACTTTATAAATCAAAGAATAGGCTAGTCTTGGTAAAATATCATGATAGTATGAGAGACCTATTTCTCTCAATCCTCTATGTAATCATTGCTTTATAATTACATCACATGCAATTTGGATTGAGTAATAATTCAATACAAATCCATCCATGGTATGTGGAGGTGTTCATCAAGTTCAATATATGCTTAGTGATTTATAAATTGAACAACAGACTATCTATTATGGAATTCCCATAAATGTACACAAACTTTCTTGTATACCCCTCTCATATGACCATAAATTTATGGTATTAATAGTGTAGTATACCCATGCTCACCTCAAACAACTCTAATTTAGATTATAATTTATAAACTTTCCAATAGAATTATAATAACTATCACACACTACTTAGCTAGATAAAATATCGAATATGCAACCAACCACAAGGTGTGTAGAGGTTTGTCATATTTATGATTATATATTTTTTGCTTCAACAATTATGCTATATGCATTTATTTTGTGCAATATGAAGGGGTTTATCAAGTTTATTATATACCTAGAGCTTTGAAATTTGAGAAGCAACCTATGTATGGAAAATACCCATAATGATATGAGAATTATATCTCTCATGATTCTCTATATTAAGAGCATTGTTTGATAATATTGAGAATTGGAGTCTTATGCTCATGTCACATAGCTTAGTTGTAGATTTAATAATAACTTTTTCAAATAAAAATAATTGAATTTTCCATCATACATCACTTGGTATAAGCTTTGATTCCATAAGATCCTACCATTGGGTTTGGAGGGAATTATCAAGTTAAACACATACCTAAATATTACAAATTGAGTATATAGTTATATATGGTAATCTTCCCACAAGGATATAAGAATTTTGTTGTACTCCTCTCTCATGTCATCATCGCTTGATAATATTGATAATGTGATAGGCATGTATTTATCTCACATAGTTCAATTGTAGCTCCTCCATAGTAATTTTATTGATATATATATATATATATATATATATATATATATATATATATCTGACCATGTGGTATAGAGATGTTTATCAAACTTAATACATACTTATATATTTGTATATTGAGAAGAAATTCATTTTGCATGAAATGCCCATAGGTTACTCTTGATTTCTTTATCCACTTAGGTATAGAATGTGCACCCTGGACCAATGTCAATATTGGATGACTTATAATTGCTTCTAAGTCAACCTTCAAAGAAGGTTGGCTCCTTATCTAAATAATACTATGCAAAAGACTAAATATAAAAAATTAGGGTTGAGAGAGAAAGGGTTAGAGGGAATAGAAGAGCAAGGATAGAAATATTTATTAAATGCAATCAGGATTTAGCTAACAATACTATTTTTAGTTAAGTGGGCATAGCCCATATTTTATAAGAAATTTCTAACAAACCATTAAATTAAAGCTATGTAAAATACTCAAATATTATAACATTCAACATTTCAAGAACCCTAATAGAAATATACAAAACAACTTCAATCCTAACAGATAACACTTCTACCAAAGCATAAATGAAAATATTAAAAATGTAAATATTAATGTAATGAAAAATTCTTCACACTCCAATTGAGGTAGGTCAAACAACCCTTACTTATATTAGAATAACATAAGCATATAGCTTACAACAGGTAAACATTGAGACATCCAATGCTTTACAATGAGGAGCATGCCTCTATTTATAGTTTTTACTCAACTAAAAATGAAACTAACTACTATGTACAATTATGATCATAAATGACTCTACATAATCAGGGATGAGCTGGCACTACACGGTATCTTTAACATTTTTCCTATCAACCCTCTCATAGTTATGATTTACAGAATTCATGATTATTATTTCTTGATATGGTTATCACTCTCAAGATCTAAGAACTATGATGTTGGCCAATTTTTTTTTGGGGGGGGTGTTGATGCCTTTTTTGTTGAGACCCTATGGTCTAGGATGCTGCCTTATCTTGACCCACCTTTTAGGTTACCTAGCATGCTCAATATAAGTATGCTAGACCTTTTACACATTGATGTCATCCTTCTGGCTAAGAAGATCTAGTCTAGGATGCTACTTCCCTTTGGCTTGCACTTTGCATTGTCCTTATCACTTTTTAAGGTCTTCATTATGCTGAAATATTTTGAAGGTCAGGATGACATCATTGAATAAATATTTAGGCTCGTCATTTTTTCTAGCTTTGTACTAGGTCAAATATTTTAAGGTACACTATTGACATCACTATAAAAAGTTCCAGCTTTCCTCCTTTGTATATCTAGATTTAAAAAACACCAAGATAATATAGACAAAAGCTTTTGGCTTGAATGAGCACTTTCTAGGTAGTTTTAATCCTAGGATTACTTCCTTAAGAGCTATATGAAAGAATTTAATAGAATGATAAGTCTAGAATCAAAATGATAATGTAGAAAGCTTATTTTTGCTCTCTTTCGAAGAGTTTTCTAGGTGACCTTCATATGGATCAGCAAGATTAGGTGGTTTGTGGAGGTTCCACAAATTTAAATATCCAAGATGATTGTGTTTCCATAAATCACTAAGTATTAAGATTCTCTTAATAGAAATATGGGAGTTTATTTTGATGATTCCTTATTTAGACACATTGAATTTCCTTTCTTTCTTCATTGTTCTTGGTTTTTGTTCCCTCGAGTCCCTTTCTAGTGTTGTTTCATAGTTACATCAAGTAATAGTGACTCATTGGATAGTCACTATAAACCCAATCATATGTGGAGGATAGTTTCATTTTCAAACCCACCCATCTAGATGTGGGGTGAGTCTACAACCACTGTATGGGAAAAAATCTTGTGAAAAGTAGTCCTTTTAAATATCACTGAAAAGAATCTAGAAATTCTAAAAATGGTGAGGTCTTGTTTAGATATCACCAAAAATACTATGGGTTATTACTCAACTAGTCTAGTTGGTCAGTGTGGCCTTATGGCGTATGGGTCTTAAGATTTTCTAGTAGCTTTTGGTGAAGGCCTTCCTTTGTTAGCATCTTTGGAATTGTAACAACATTGGCTACTTTATATATTGATGGGGATTTAGGTTCTCTCATCTTATTCCTCTTCAAAATCAAAAATAGGTGCCATTCCTACTCAAAAGTATCTCCTCTAATAGGATTTTTCCTAGTCTAGTAAAATTTTACTATAGTTTGGTGACTCACAAGGGGCTTCTATTTATAAGAGACAAGGAACCCATAAATAAGAGTCTTATCTATTGGTAACGAAGTCTATGAAATAAAATATTGGACATTTTTAAGAGAATGGGAGAAATATATATTTATTTAAGGGAAACTTTGCTTGAGAATTTGTGGAATGTTGAGAGAGAATGCTCCTTTTATAGATCTCTCTCACTCAAAGAGCCATTGAATTCATCCCACTTCACTAGTCATATTTCCATTGATTTCTTCTCTAGCAAGGTGATTTAGAAAGACTTTTCTTGCATGCCTAAGAAATTAATACATCATCATTCATAGTTTCACCTCATGCTTAATTGTGATGGTCATTCTATTATTCATCAAATAGTTCTTGGGTAGCTAGTGATAATACCAAGGAGGTTATTCCTTAGTTGCATTGTTGTTTCCCGGCTATGCTTGATTAATGTGAATGTGTGATCTGTTAGCTTTTGATATAATATGCAAAGGGATATAACAATCATGAGATTCATAATAATATGAAAGAAAGTAAATCTGCTAGATTACTGAGATATGCAATAAACAAAAATGATATAAATGAATACAATATATCTATGTAGGAAGTGAACACTCCATTAATAAATCTACTAGACTACATTGCACCCATCACTGTTGGATGGTGATCCACACATAATTGTACTATCTATGAAGATGCTCTAAGCTACTATGTAAACGACTCTCCATGTTCTATATCTATCTAACAATGAGGTCTTTCTAATATAGGTAAAATAGGATACTTGGTCAACACTCTATCTAGTTGTATAAGTGACACCTTGCATATTTACAACTTGCACATTGACACTTGTGCATTTATTACATTACATGAAGTAACTAGATAACTTCCCTCTAAAGTAATCTAATGTCCTAAGTATGTACCTTGGAAGATACATTTACATAATCCAAATTATGGAATATAATCTATTTCTAACACCCCCTGTATTACATTATCTAGGTATTGAATACTTTTAGTCTTCAATATGGATCTCCATATTCTTCATGAGTTTTTTACTCTCCTTATGCATACTTTGTATTCAGATTTAACAGGTAATCAATGTCTTTATATGATGCAAAGTAAGCTATAGTTGAAGCTAAAGATTCTTCTTTTAATTGATTTTGCATTGTATCCCTTATTTATCACCTTCATCTTCTTCTTCATTTCTAGCCACATTATTGGTTGAATAGAGATAATATTTTATTGATATAAATAGAGCCTTAATATCCAATGTTGCATCATTTTAGGTATTGATACAAATATTATAAATCTAGGGTTTCAAAACCCTAGTTCAATGAATAACTGGTGTCTCCCAGCTCATCTTAGATCGAAACAAGAGTGCAAGTGGGCTTGTGTATCCCTATGATACCACCCTAGCTACAACATATTCCAAATAGATGATTCTTACACTTACAAATAGAAAACAACAAATGAGGGATCCATTGTGTGAGGCCCTTAGAAAGATAAAATTATTAAAACCCTAGATGTCGCAAAATATTATTGTAAAAAAAAAAGTACAAAAAAATGAATGAATGCAATGGATACCTTATCTTGTCGATGCCAATCTCTGTTTCTACTTCTATGATCGAGAATCACGTGAACGCTCGAAAGGTGCCTGAAGGTTGGGGGACTACAAATTTGATGCAAGAAATACCTAGAGGTATTTGATGATGGCTATAAATTCCCACCAGCATTCTAGGAATGCTTATCAGAGTTTGGTGAAATTTGGGGGGCGTTTGTGAGTTGGGGGAAGGATCATAGAACCAGATCTAGTTCATGAGGGTTTGGCAGCAACAAAAACTGAGGATGCGCTGATGGTGGTGAGGGGCAACGATGATAGAAAATGGCTAGGGAAAATGTTCTAAAAAATTCTAATGTGCTTAAGGGTTTCTAATCGGTTTCCAAGCATTTCCAATAGTTTGATTCATCAAAATAACTCATATTTTATAATATGCCCTTGAACATGTTAGGGTTTTGATGACACAAAATGAGCAACCGAGATTAAAACATGAGGAAGGGTGGAGATTAAGCTTGGGCAAGTGGCATGGATTGAGATGGATGTATGGTTAATATCAAAACATGGCAGACGGCTAGGATTTATTTATATGAATACATTTATATTTATTAAATATATATAAATATAATATAAAATATTTATATTTATATATATAATAAGTAAATACATATATATAATGGATGGCTATGATTGGAGGATTTGAATGGATGACAAGTGGCAAGATTTTGGTGTCTACATTAATTGTACCATAAAATTACCTCGTACGCATGTTTCTATGAGATATGGAAGGCTTCTTCAAATTCAAACATGCCTAGAGCGTTAGAAATCAAGAACTAGACTATTTGTGATGAAATATCCATAATGATGCAAGAATCTCTTTTATGTACTTGTCTCTCATGTAAGCATTTCTTGATGGTATTGAAAATGTAGAAGCCATGATCTCACCTCACACAAATTTAAGTGTAGCTTATTGATAATATATTCACTAAAAAATATTAGTTCATTGGACATTGCTTTAGTTGGGAAATTATTTGAAATACATACTACCATTGGTAATGGAGGGTTTTATCAAGTTCAATATATGCTTAGAGATTTGCTAATCAATTGGGCTATCTCTATTGAAATGACCATAAAGAATAAAAAAAATCTCTTTCTTGTGCTTCTCTCTCATGTAAGCATCTCTCTAAGAATATAATAGATTTGTGCTTATCTCACACAAATTTATTGTAGCTTCTTCTTTATGATATTTTCAATAATAAAAAGTAATTGTGTATTGGTTGGTTTGACTAATTATCCCACATGGATCACATCATGGGGTGTGGAAGCATTTATCAAGTGTATTATATGCATTGATATTTACAAACTAACAAGAAATCTGTGTATGACAAAAATCCCATAAGGGTACAAAAACTATTCTTCTATTGCAATTGTCTTTTGAAAGCATCACTCAAAGGTGTTAAGAATATAATGGTCATGTGCTCACATTGCATAGCTTAGGTGTAGTTTCTTTATAATAAATTTTCTAATAAATAAATAAATCCATCACATGTTATTTGACTAGAGTAATTATCCCACATACACTTTAGCCTAGGATCTGGAGAGGTTTATCGAGTTCAATCTTACCTTAAACTTTATAAATCAAATAATAGGCTAGTCTTGGTAAAATATCATGATAGTATGAGAGACCTATTTCTCTCAATCCTCCATGTAATCATTGCCTGATAATTACATCACATGCAATTTGGATTGAGTAATAATTCAATACAAATCCATCCATGGTATGTGGAGGTGTTCATCAAGTTCAATATATGCTTAGGGATTTATAAATTGAACAATAGGCTATCTATGATGGAATTCCCATAAATGTACACAAACTTTATTTTATACCCCTTTCATATGACCATAAATTTATGGTATTAAGAGTGTAGTATACCCATGCTCACCTCAAACAACTCGAATTTAACTTCTAATTAATAAACTTTCCAATAGAGGTCCAAGGTGTAGACTAATTGGTTCATCCAAACCCCATAAGAGGGGCGGAGGTCCAAGGTTCAAATCTCGAGCCTCGCAAAACTAAATGCTTGTCCCTTTCTTAGTGCTTTCAGTGGCATAAAAGGTTTAAAATGATTGTGGCATGGTGGTTATAGGGGCGGACTGCACGAAGATCTGTGTGGCGGATTTCGGGGTGAACAGCGTAGAATACTATGGCAGCCATAAAAGTTGGACAGCCTACCCGGATTCGTTGTGGCTACCGATTCCACCATGTAAATACAAAAAAAAAAAAAAAAAATCCAATAGAATAATCATAACTATTACACACTACTTAGCTAGATAAAATATCCAATATGCAACCAGCCATAAGATGTGTAGAGGTTTGTCATCTTTATGATTATATATTTTTTGCTTCAAAAATTATACTATATGTATTTATTTCGTGTAATATGAAGGGGTTTATCAAGTTTATTATATACCTAGAGCTTTGCAAATTGAGAAGCAACCTATCTATGGAAAATACCCATAATGGTATGAGAATTATCTCTCTCATGCTTCTCTATATTAAGAGCATTGTTTGATAATATTGAGAATTGGAGTCTTATGCTCATGTCACATAGCTTAGTTGTAGATTTAATAATAAATTTTTCAAATAAAAATAATTGAAGTTTCCATCATACATCACTTGGTATAATCTTTGATTCCATAAGATCCTACCATTGGGTTTGGAGGGAATTATCAAGTTAAACGCATACCTAAATCTTATAAATTGAGTATATAGTTATATGGTAATATTCCCACAAGGATATAAGAATTTTGTTGTACTCCTCTCTCATGTCATCATCGCTTGATAATATTGAGAATGTGATAGGCATGTGTTTATCTCACATAGTTCAAGTTTAGCTCCTCCATAGTAATTTTATTGATATATATATATATATATATATATATATATATATATATATATCATTCTATATTATCCCACCATGTGGTATAGAGCGGTTTATCAAAATTAATACATACTTATATATTTGAATATTGAGAAGAAAGTCATTTGGCATTAAATTTCCATAGATTACTCTTGATTGCTTTATCCACTTAGGTATAGAATGTGAACCCTGAACCAATGTCAAGATTGGATGACTTATAATATATTCTAAGTCAACCTTCAAATAAGGTTGGCTCATCATCTAAATACTACTATGCAAAAGGCTAAATATAAAAAAGGAGTAGGGTAGAGAGAGAATGGGTTAGATGGAATAGAAGAGCAAGGATAGAAATATTGATTAAATGCAATCAATATTTAGCTAACAATACTATTTTTATTTAAGTGGGCATAGGCCATCTGTTATAATAAATGCCTAACAAACCATTCAATTAAGGCTATGCAAAATACTCAAATATTATAACATTAAACATTTCAAGAACCCTAATAGAAATATACCAAATAAATTCAATCCTAACAGATAACACTTCTACCAAAGTATAAATGTAAATATTAATGTAATTAACAATTCTTCACACTCCAATTGAGGTAGGTCAAAAATCCCTTACTTATATTAGAATAACATAAGCATATATCTTACAACAGGTAAACATTGAGACATCCAATGCTTTACAATGAGGAGCATGCCTCTATTTATAGTTTTTACTCAGCTAAAAATGAAACTAACTACTATGTACAATCATGATCATAAATGACTCTACATAATCAGGGATGAGCTAGCACCACATGGTATCTTTAACATTTTCCCTATCAACCATCTCATAGTTATGATTTACAGAATTCTTGATTATTATTTCTTGATATGGTTATCACTCTCAAGCTCTAAGAAATATGATGTTGGCCAATTTTTTTTTTGGGGGGTGTTGATGCCTTTTTTGTTGAGACACTATGGTCTAGGATGCTACCTTATCTTGACCCACCTTTTAGGTTACCTAGCATGCTCAATATGAGTATGTTGGACATTTTACACATTGATGCCATCCTTCTGGCTAAGAAGCTCTAGTCTATGATGCTACTTCCCTTTGGCTTGCACTCTGCATTGTCCTTTTCACTTTTTATGGTCTTCATTAGGCTGAAATATTTTGAAAGACAGGATGACATCATTTAATAAATATTTTGGCTCGTCGTTTTTACTAGCTTTGTACTAGGTCAAATATTTTGAGGGACACTATTGACATCACTATAAAAAGTTCCAACTTTCCTCCTTTGTAGATCTAGCTTTAGAAAACACCAAGCTAATATAGACAAAAGCTTTTGGCTTGAATGAGCACTTTCTAAGTAGTTTTAATCCTAGGATTACTTCCTTAAGATCTAGATGAAATAATTTAATAGAATGATAAGTCTAGAATCAAAATGATAATGTAGAAAGCTTATTTTTGCTCTCTTGCCATGATTTTCCTAGGTGACCTTCATATGGATCAGCAATATTAGGTGGTTTGTGAAGGTTCCACAACTTGAAATATCCAATATGATTGTTTTCCCATTAATCACTAAGTATTAATATCCTCTTAATAGAAATATGGGAGTTTATTTTTTTGATTCCTTATTCAGACACATTGGGTTTCCTTTCTTTATTAATTGTTCTTGGTTTTTGTTCCCTCGAGTCCCTTTCTATTATCGTTTCATAGTTACATCAAGGAATAGTAACTCATTGGATAGTCACTACAAACCCAATCATATGTGGAGGATAGTTTCATTTTCAAACCCACCCATATAGATGAGGGGTGAGTCTACAACCATTGTATGGGAAAAAATCTTGTGAAAGGTAGTCCTTTTAAATGTCACTGAAAAGGATCTAGGACTTCTACTAATGGTGAGGTCTTTGATGAGGCCTGAAAATGCCTCATTTTTATACTATGTTTGACATATAAAAAATTATCATATTATTAAGTTAAATGCCAAATAGTTGATTAGAATATATATTTGTTAAGTGTTTGCATGATTTTATGTTAGGATCATTATATCTCTATTTTTTACTATTTTCAGCATTTTGTGACTGCTTTTGCTTGATTAAGTAGCAAATAAAAATATGCATTTCAAATATAAAAATGTGGTATGTTGATATCCATTAAATTCACAATGGTTTATGAATGTTTTCCTATCGTTCAACTTGTTTGAAGTCCACATTGAATCCAAATTATTAGGACTGTCATAAATCTGAAAATCTGAAAAAATAGCCATATAAAAATCAGCAAGCTATCACTTTATAGGAACACCTTGAAGTTGTCAAGCAAAGCATGAGGATATAGATGGAATGAGTTCAGAAGGACTACAGAAGACATCTAACCTATTTAGAAGCATTCCCACATGGTCTAAATAGGTAGCAACAGGGTATAATAGAGGAGGGACAATTGTGCAGCACTATGGCACTATTTCAGCATGGTTACTTGGTGAATGAAGTGTATAAATTCAGTAGCAACTTGATGTACTCCTTCATGTTGATATTTGAATAATTTTTCCATGTTCTAATTTGTTTGGATTTGCAAGAAATGCCAATATTTTACAACTATGCAGCAGATCTGGAAAATGCAGTAATTTACCATGTAAATTCCAACAAGCTATCAATGAATGGCAAGGCATGGAATTCACACATAGATAGGAATGAAGGCAATTGCAATCTGATCCTGAGGGATAATCCACCTAAGAAATGCAGCTAAAATAACTTGAAGAGCACATAGTTTTTCATTCTGAAGTTCTTTGGAATGAACAGACATCTTCGGAATGAGAAATACAGTCTCTTCGGAATGAGCGGACATCTTCGGAATGAGAAATACAGTCTCTTCGAAATGAACCACTTATCTTTAGAATGAGAACAGAAAGTGCTTTTTGACTTTTTGACTAATTTTTTATGATGGAAAAAGGGAAAGAAGGTTGAAATATTAAAGGAAAATATCTCCCATCTGACTTTGTCGTCCTTGCCGTCCAAACCCACCATTCATGGAAAAGATCAATTTTGATCCTCTTCTAGGATAAACACAGAAATAACTATAGCATAATAGAAAGTTGTTTGCAAGATATAAATGGCATATTCTGAAGTGGAGAAATATGTGTGAGATATTTCTAGACTCCTCCCACATACTTCCACCACTGAAGATGCTTTCTAAGGGCCAATGACTACTATTGCAACACAAACTGTCTAGATTTGCATTTATTTTAGATCCATAATTATTGGTAAATCACTATAAAGTAGCACATAGGCTGATTTGAGCATGGGATATGTTGTAAATATTTATATAAATAACACAGCTACCTCCTTGGTGGAGCCAGTTAGGAATTAGAATAGAGGAGAGTTTTCAATAGCAACAATTAGGACTGTATAACAATTTTTTGTAACAGTTTTCAGCATGTTCTGTCATCAATAAAAGTGCAGCTATTTTATCATTTTTTGTTCTAAGTGTTAATTAGTTAAGGAGTGCTTTTCACCTCCTTCTATATCAGGAAGTATGGGCCCACTTTCAGATCTAGAAGGAGGGATTTTATGGCAGGTTTTAATCTATAATTTTGTTGCAGTAGAATTAATAGATTGCTTGCCAGATTTCATTTTCTTATTTTTATTTTGTATTATGTGATTTATGTTTTATATTATGTTTGTGTACAGCATTTGTGTGTGTGTCAGCTGACAAATTATATTAAGCATTTTTCCTTTGCTTTCCATGTTTTCTTTGTTTTTCTATTTTAGAAACTTTTCATTTTTAGCATATTTCATTTTGCTGTTAATTCCTGTAGCAGAAGCTTGACGACCTTTTGTGGCAGGATATTGACAGGTGTTTTTAGCATAAGTTTCATTTACAAGAATCATTTCAATTATGCAAGAGTAACTAGGTTTCAATTTAGTAAATGTAACTTAGGATTTCATTTCAGCAACATTTCAATTTAGCAATTTCAATTCTGTTATTTCAATTCTGCAAAAGTAGATTAGATTTCAATTCAACAATTTCAATTCATGCAATTGTAGTTAACTTTAATTTTCTGAACTTAGAATTAGTTTTTATTTCTTGCAAGTTTTCGTTCTATAGATTAGGTTTAGTGTGACACCAAAAGGCTAAACCAAATCTGTTTCACCCAATAATTGCTTGAAATATGAATGCTTGAATTGTACTCTGCCCTAACCTTCTATCGTAGATAGCCTTGGACACCACCCGGATTGATAAATCATTGAGATTAAATGATGAGACTCAATGACACTCATCAGTCTTGTTTAGCTATCACCAAAAATACTATGGGTTATTATTCACCTAGTCTAGTTGGTTAGTGTGACCTTATGGCATAGGGACATTAAGATTTTCTAGTAGCTTTTTGTGAAGGCCTTCCTTTGTTAGCATCTTTGGAATTGTAACAGCATTGGCTTCTTGATAGATTTATGGGGATTTAGGTTCTCTCAACTTATTCCTCTTCAAAATCAAAAATAGGTGGTATTCCTACTCAAAATTATCTCCTCTAATAGGATTTTTCCTAGTCTAGTAAAATTTTACTATAGTTTGATGACTCACAAGGGGCTTCTATTTATAAGAGACAAGGAACCCATAAATAAGAGTCTTATCTATTGGGAACGAAGTCTATGAAATAAAATATTGGGTATTTTGAATCTTAAGAGGATGGGAGAAATATATATTTCTTTAAGGGAAACTTTGCTTGAGAATTTGTGGAATGTTGACGGAGAATGCTCCTTTTATAGATATCTCTCACTCAAAGAGCCATTGAATTCATACCACTTCTCTAGTCATATTTCCATTGATTTCTTCTCTAGCAAGTTTATTTAGAAATACTTTTCTTGCATGCCTAAGAAATGAAGACATAATCATTCATAGTTTCACCTCATGCTTAATTGTGATGGTCATTCTATTATTTATCAAATAGTTCTTGGGTAGCTAGTGATAATCCCAAGGAGGTTATTCCTTAGTTGCATTGTTGTTTCCTGGATATACTTGATTAATGTGAATGTGTGATCTGTTAGCTTTTGATATAATATGCAAAGGGAGATAACAATCACGAGATGCAAGAATAATATGAAAGAAAGTAAATCTGCTAGATGACTGAGACATGCAATAAATAGAAATGATATAAATGAATACAATGTAGCTATGGAGGAAGTGAACACTCCATTAATAAAGCTACTGGACTACATTGCACCCATCACCACTGGATGGTGATCCACATAGAACTGTACTACCTACGAAGATGCTCTAAGCTACTATGTCACTGACTCTCTCTATTCTATATCTATCTAACAATGAGGCCTTCCTTATATAGGTAAAATAGGATACTTGGCCAACACTCTATCTAGTTGTACAAGGGACACCTTGCACATTTACAACTTGCACATTGACACTTGTGCATTTATTACATTGCATGAAGTAACTAGATAACTTCCCCCTAAAGTAATCTAATGTCCTAAGTATGTACCTTGGAAGATACATTTACATAACCCAAATGATGGAATATAATCTATTTCTAACACCCCCCTGTATTACATTATTTGGGTATTGAAGACTTTTAGTCTTCAATATGGATCTTCATCTTCTTCATGAGCTTTGTACTCTCCTTCTGCATACTTTGTATTCAGGTTCAGTAGGTAATCTGTGTCTTCATATGATGTAGAGTAAGTTGTAGTTGAAGCTAAATATTCTTCTTTCAATTGACTTTGCATTGTATCCCTTCTTTATCACCTTTATCTTCTTCTTCATCTCTAGATTTTCCTTTGATTCTGATTTTTGTGCTCTCATAGGTGGTTGTGTTGCTGCTTGGTTCTTGTAAGGAAGATACTCCTTTCCTATCTTCAATCTGTATAGGAGTTTTTGAACAACCACTTAAGACATCATGATAATATCTTGAGTTAGTAGAACAGGAAGTGTTGATGTTGCATGAGGATTGAAAAAACTTTTCTAGATATGATTCATTAAGTTTTACCTTCTTTTTGAGTAGTTCTATCAATCCTTTTTGTTCTACATTTTCATATTTGTAGTGTTTATATGTGAGCAATGCCATGTATAATATGCTTATAAGGTCTAAGGAAAGTGAAATGTTGCTCTTTCCATTATCAATTGCTTCATTGAGATGGGTTTGAAGATAACATTCCATAGTGTCAAAATTATCTTCTAAGGCTTCACTATGGATTATTTTTGAAGCTAGATCTAACCTTCCTTTCGATTTCTTGAGTAGATTCATGATCCCAAGTTTTATGGCATTGGATTTTTCCTTTCTGAAGCACTTATTGGTATTTTGAGAGGTAGACATCCTTATAGCTCCCTATATTAGGATATGTGAACCCTAATTGAAGTATATAAGCTTGATTTGATGAAACCTTTAGTAATATTTTAGATTTGTAGGCTTCCTTATGTCTCCCTAGTAATGAGAGTATGAACACCTAATTTTAGGTTTTGAAGAAAGCTTATATCTTCCCAACTTGACAACCTTTGATCAAGTTTTGTAGAATGCCTTATGACTCCCTAATGATTTTGGAATATGATATAGTGCTTTTGTAAAATAAAGTTCAATTTATGGTTGATTTTGTACAATTTTGTAAAGATCAAAAATCAACTTTTCTAACACCTTATTTCTCCTAATTGAACTAAGCACTTTTCCAAATTTTGAAGAGGTTTTAATGTTGGATTCCTTTTGTCCCTTTTTGAGAAATTTAGAGACAAGAAAAATATAAATTTCCAACCTTAACAAAAAATATTTAATAACCTCTTTTTATAACCCTTAGGTTTTAATTTCTAATTTCCAAAGACCTAGTTTGATGTTGTAACCCTTATCACTCCCAAATTTGGAAAATTAGAAAATTAATAATATTTGCAAAATATTAAAGAAATTAATCCAAGTCGAATTCCTTATTTCTCCTAGGTTGAGTTGCAAATATTATTTTAATTTGGTAAGTTATCCCTTATAGATTTTGCTTTCAAAAATCTAAATTTCAACCTTAGCTTATAACCCTTATATCTCCAAAATTGAAAGCAATAATAAAGTGGGATTTAAACCTTACCTTTTTTATGCTAATCTCCTCACTATTCGATGCTTCCTTTGGCTGGATATAACAATGGTATTAAAGTTCCCTTGGGCACTGGAATCAATGGAGATGCTCATATTCAATGCTGGAATGTAGATGCTACTAAAATAGGAAGGTTTGACCTTCAAGACCAGGAGCCTTTAATGCTCCTTCTTCCTTCCTTCCACGTTGTGCTTGACTGGCTTTGACTATGTTTCATTGTGTTGTGATCTTTGGACTTTGGGCACCTTTTATTGGAGGAATAAACTTGAGCCTTGTGACATGTGTCACATCCATTACGTATGAGCACTCCTCCTTTTCTAACGTACCTCTTTCTTGTTCAATACCTCTTGGTCACTCTGTAACATATGCTCACTCATGTGGGACTTGTGGAGGATAACAAGTGTCACCATGTTTGTAATGTATGCTTGAGGTTGATGAGCATTGAGAGTCAAATTCTTGTAATGTATGCACCTTAGAAGATTGATGCCAAGTGGCATTCAAGCTCTCTGCATGAAGTCCTTCATTGTAATGCCTTCCAAGGAGATTATTATAACTCCTTAAGTCCTTTTATATGCCATTCCTTTGCTTTGCTATATTTCTTGAGCAGCAAGCAAACTTATCTTCTGTAGGTGGATTGATGAGGTGCTATGGAGCTTGAATAGTGATTTTGATGCTTCCTTTGGTGGATGATCTTCACCAAGTTTAAGGTTTTGAATGTAGCTCCTTTGCTCTTTATCTTCTATGCCTCCAATATATTAATTCATGTGCATATTTGTAGTGTAGATGTTATTTATTCCATGTTGATAGATGTGGATGTTATCCATCCCACATTGGTATATGTGCACTCTTTTATCTATGTAAATGTAGCTTTGATGATAGCCTCTTGTGGGCTTTATTTTTGTAGGTTCATCCATCCAAGATGAGCCCTTTGAGTGGCTCCTATTGCTTGGGAAGAAGAGTGCTTATATTCGGCCTTTCTTGGCTGCTTTTTCCTATAGATATTGTGCCTTTTTGGGGCACATTCAAATCTTCTCTTGGGCTGTAAAAAACTAGATTAAAGTAGTGCAATAAAATGTACTATAGATTGTACATAAACCTCCTTTGATGCACCTTCTTTTGCACTCTTATTTCAGATCTGAAATTCTGGTTTTATGGCAGATTTTTCTCCTGCAATACAAGGGTTTTGAGGTTGTCTTTTATGAGTAGACACCTTCCCATTTTTTCTTGGACACTTTGATAGAAAATCCAAGCTTAGATAACAGTAGATAGAAGCTTTTTAATTTATGCAATTTTCTGCACTTTCTTTTCTTGCATCCAATCTTGTAATGCTTTGGATTTGAGACTCACCAAGTCTCAATATTTGAAGCTTCTATTTCTATTTTTGGTTAGTTGTGTTCTTCTCCAAGTTTTGGAGGATTCTAACCTTTTTGGGTGGCTTCTTTTGGCCACTACGAGTTGCATATTTTTGTGCTTCAATAGTGTCTTTAGACACTTGATACAAATCAGATTTTGTGCCCTTCAAGAAACACAAAACTAATTTCTTTTGAGAGTAGTATAATAGTGCAAATAAATCTAATAGAATTTCTTTTTAATGCACTAACAATTTCACCTTATCACTCCAATCAACTCTCAAGATAATGCACTTAATCAATTTACTGCAACTAATCAAGAATAACCTAAAATGAATCTTCAAGAGTTATTCTGCAAATTCACTACAACTAATATTGTAGGGCTTAGTCTTCTTTTCTATTTCCAAAGTAGATGATAGGTAGTTGATAGATATAATTCTGAAATCTAATCAACTCCTAATTAATGTGCAAATGAACCTTAAAAAGAACCTTTTCCTTTTTGCACTTTTGAAGACTGTAATCTACTTTTTCTTCATGCAACTTTAATCCAAATAAGGTGCTCTAATGAATCTGATAAGTAGTCTAATTAATGAGTTAGTTAGCACCAGTAGTTGCATACCTTTTTAAAACCTTATGTAGCTCCTTTTGCCACTTCTATAGAGGATGTGGATCTTGGTGTCTAAGATCACCAAGTTGCTGCTTCGAGTAGGATCTTGCAGCTCTTTGTAGACTATCTTGAACAACTCCTTCTTCACCAAATGATGGTCTCAAACTTTCTTTCATGAGCCTAAGATTTGGTGGCTTGTTCTCCTCTTGTGGTCTCCTCCTTCTACTGTAGATTTGGAGAAGTCTCTATCTCTGAAGCGGTGCCTTCTTGCTATGAGAGGTAATCTTCAAATCTCCTAGATTTGATGAGCTTCTTCTATCTTCAAGTCTTCTTGTCAAATTTTGACTTCAAGCAGGATCTTCTTCTCAAGATTTTGAATGTCTTGAGGTCTTTCACTAGATTCTTCTTCTAAAATTTGGCACTCCTTGCCAAATTCTTCTTCTCAGATTTGGCACTCCTTGCCAAATTCTCCTTCTCTTGGGCTTGTTGTCGGATGGCGATAATTATCCCAAGTCCTTCACTATCAGGGGCTTCTCCTTGGTAGTGGATTTCTCCAGTGAGTTCTCCTTTGATGATTTCTTTAGTAAGGCTTTCCTAGCCTTTTTTAGATGCTCGATGAGACCTTCCCAAGGTCTTTGATCTTGTAGCTTCTATTGGTCTTCCCTTGAGACCTCTTCAACCTTCTACTCTTGGAAGTGTTGGTGGTGTGATCTACTCCTAGATATCTGATTCTGCTACTTCTAGATTCGAGTAGGACTCTCCTAGTCCTTCTTCTTCTTCCAAGTCTAGAAGTCCTTCAATGAGATCTTCTCCTAATATCTTTTGCTTCAGGTGCTGAATTGATTCTAAAGAAGATACTCTTCCTAAATTTCTTGTAGGAAGTTTCCCAACTCACTGAATCTTCTTTCCCTACAACAAAAATATTAATACCAAAATCTTAATCTGCTTCTAAATCAGATATTCCTTTCAAATTCTTCTTCAAGATCAAGGCTTCTATGGCCTATTTTAGTATCAAGGCTTCTATGGCCTTTTAGTATCAAGGCTTCTATGGCATTTTTAGTATCAAGGCTTCTATGGCCTTTTTAGTATCAAGACTTTTATGGCTTCTTTCAAGGCTTCTATGGACTTTTCTTCAAGGCTACTATGGCTTTTTGTATCAAGGCTTCTATGGCCTATTCTTCAAGGCTACTATGGCCTTTTTTTCAAGGCTTCTATGGCCTATTATTCAACTATGAAGTTCTTCAATATAGCAATGGAGATCTTCAGTCTCCTAACTTCACCATACCTCTTCTTCAAAAGTCTTCTTCCATAGTGTTCTTCTCTTGCACAAGGAACTAATATCTACACTATGAGGGCACGTCGACCTTCGAGCAACGAAGTTGGAGTCTCCTAGATTTCTATCATAGGAGGAGTACCAATCCTCTAAGAATTAATTATCTACAACAAAAGAAACTTTGGGCAATAGTTAGCAAATTCTAGATATCCTGGATCTTCACTAGATGATCTATCAATCTAGTGGATTGAATGTTGAGTCCTGGTCTTCACGAGTTTTTCCTATAACTCTATGGAAAGACTCTAGTCAAATGCAATCTCAATATTTTATAGAACTGAGATTTCTTTCAGTCCTCACTTGTGACTCTCCCTAATTCTACCACCTAGATTCTTCTGAGATATTTTGATAGTGATTGGTCCAATGGTGCATCAAGTTGACAAAACACTCAGGCTCAATAATGATGGTGGTTTTCCTATAGACCTACATAGACTAGATCTACCATAGCTCTGATACCACTATTAGATTTTGATATAATATGCAAAGGGAGATAACAATCATGAGATGCAGAATAATATGAAAGAAAGTAAATCTGCTAGATGACTGAGATATGCAATAAATAGAAATGATATAAATGAATACAATGTAGCTATGGAGGAAGTGAACACTCCATTAATAAAGCTACTGGACTACATTGCACCCATCACCACTGGATGGTGATCCACATAGAACTGTACTACCTACGAAGATGCTCTAAGCTACTATGTCACCGACTCTCCTTATTCTATATCTATCTAACAATGAGGCCTTCCTTATATAGGTAAAATAGGATACTTGGCCAACACTCTATCTAGTTGTACAAGTGACACCTTGCACATTTACAACTTGCACATTGACACTTGTGCATTTATTACATTGCATGAAGTAACTAGATAACTTCCCCCTAAAGTAATCTAATGTCCTAAGTATGTACCTTGGAAGATACATTTACATAACCCAAATGATGGAATATAATCTATAGACACAAAAATATAGGCATTTGCATTTCACCACATAATTTTGCATAATAAAATATATGCCTAGGTCTAAAATTAATTATATCAATTCATGTACACTTCACCCACATTGCACACCACAATTCTACATAATAATATATGCCTAAGTCTAAACTTAGGCATAAAAATCCTGCACATTATCCTATTTTCTAGATTTTAATAAATCTGGAAAATCCCCCTAGGATACCCTGCCTACCCACTAGACATGTGTCCTAGCCACCTCACTACCCCACCTTGCCACATCTCATACACCCTTGTCCCATTTGTCCCTTCACATGGGACAACCCTTACACCTCACTCCACTTGCAACCACATCACCCCAGTTAAGTGAGACACACTGGATGACTCACTCTAACTGCCCCCTCCATTTGGTAGCCCAAGATTACCACTTGGTAGCCCTAGCTTGCCACCTCTTATTTCCCTCAAAATTTTAAAATTTCCTATATAAGCAACACCATTCCATCAAGCAAAGGAGGACTGAAGAGGACACCATCAGGATGCTGGGATCATCACAGGGAATCACCAACATTCACGAAGTTCATGTCATCGAGGTCTTGAATTCAAATTTCAAAGTTTTATGCCATCTCTTCACAACCATGCATCCATGGTTACACAGTCCCAACCACACTCTTACAATTTCTAAATCGCACTACCATGGTTACACAGTCAAAACCACAGGCCCGTAGTTACGTAGAAACTGCCAAACATATTTTGGTCATATCTCGCTTATCCAAATTTGGATTGAGCTAAAATTTTAAGGGTAGGTTCCTGACATACCCTAAAATATCTACACCAATTTTTAGGTCATTTGGAGCAACAGATATTAGTAAGTTATTCATTTATTTTCAAGGAATTTTTAATTATTATTTCTATGTTTTCTGCAAGCATTCCTTCAAGGGTTTTTATCTGTACTGGTTTCTAATCATGTATACAGGTGCTGCTAATCCTTTTTTGACTTCCATATGTGTAGGATTAGGTACTTGAAGGGATATTGAATTTAGATTGGTCCCCACATCGGATACCAAATCCTACTCACCCCTTGGAGTTGTAGAAGAAGAATGAAGAACATCCCATATTGTTGAAGAGTTGGAAGAATTCCCCTCTGCTATCAAAGCATTGTAACAGTTTTTAGAAGAAGATAAGAGTTATAACATCTCCCCCAACACATTTGGGGTAATTCAAAACTATTGTAAAATTGTATCAATATCAATACAAAGGATCATTTTTGGCAATCTTCTCTCTTTCTTGTGTTCATTTTATTTATGTTTAGTTCTTTTGCTACATAAAATGGCGATCAGTGTGGGACCCCCCAAGGGTTCCATTTTGTTTTGCCATTTTCTATAGCAAAATAATTGAACATAAATAAAATGAACACAAGAAAGAGATAAGATTGCCAAAAATGATCCTTTGTATTGATATTGATACAATTTTACAATAGTTTTGAATTATCCCAAGTGTGTTGATTTTTTATTTCCCTTCAAGTGATGAGTCAATGGAGAAGATATGAAATGATGAAATAGATGAAACAAATGATAATGGTTTGATGAGATGGATGTTTTTTTTTTTTTTTTTAAATTGTGATTTTGACCATTATTGATAATTGTGCACTTCTATCCCTTGGAGTAGTCGAGCCGTATGGCTTTCTTAGGGAATTGAGATGATAACAATTCATTTATTGCATGAGTTTTATCACTTTTCAAGGGCCTTATGGTAACTTATCCATCCTTCCGGATTGCATGGATTTCCAGTCGCTACAACCACTAGGTATATAGGATAAGTTATTGTATACGAGGATCACTTGAGGCTAAGTGGAAGAAGGAAATGTACACCTCTATCCCTTGGAGCAGTCCAACCGCATGGCCTTCTTAGAGAATTGAGATGAGATAATTTTTATTATTTTAGGAGCCTATTGAATTTTTTTTTGACCAAAGGAATTGTGTTATCTTTGGAGTTATTTTGTTTTTTGCTTTTATTGTTTTTTTTTTGGGAGAATGCATGATTGTTTTGTGTTTTTTTTTTTGTTTTTGTATGATAAAAGATGCATGGAAATGTTTTTGGTGTTTTATGTTTTTGTATGACAAAATATTCATGAATTTTTTGTTTAATGTTTTTGTAAGACAAAAGATGCATGGAAATGTTTTTGGTGTTTTATGTTTTATATGACAAAATATTCATGGAATTTTTTTTGTTGTTTTATGGTTTTGCGAGACAAAAGATGCATGCAAATATTTTTTGTGTTTGATGTTTTTGAAATGGAAAAAAACAAACACAAGATGTTTTTTTTTGTGTTTTTATGTTTTGATGATTGATTTTTTTTTGTTTTTTTGACCAAAGAAATTTGAGTATCTTTGGAGCATTTTGGATTGATTTGACCAAAGGGTTTTATGCCTTTGGGGCTTTGTGAATTGTGTTAATGATAATTTTCCTTATGGTAATCTACTCCTCCTACCGTATTGTATGGATAGCCAATCACTACAACCGCTAGGGTGCTAGAGTAAATCACTAGATACAAGGATCATTTAAGGTTGAGTGAAAGAAGGAAATTTGCATCTCTATCCCATGGAGCAGTACAACCGCATGGCTTTATTAGGGAGTTGAGATTATAGCATTTTGATTTTCAAAAGCCTTGTTGAGAATGAATTTGACCAAAGAAATTGTGTTACCTTTGGAGCTTTTTTATTTTAATTGACCAAAGGGGTTTGGTTCCTTTGGAGCCTTTTGAATTGATTTGACCAAAGATCAATCCAGTCACATGGCTTTCTTATGGAGTTGATATTATAGCATTTCAATTTTTGAAAGCCTTGTTGAGATTGAATTTGACCAAAGAAATTGTGTTACCTTTGGAGTTTTTTTTTTTTTAATTGAATGTGACCAAAGGGGTTGATTCCTTTGGAGCTTTTTGAATTGAATGTGACCAAAGGGGTTGATTCCTTTGGAGCTTTTTGAATTGAATGTGACCAAAGGAGTTTGATTCCTTTGGAGCTTTTTGTTTTTTATTATTTGAAATATGAATGTTTCATGTGATTGTTGGGGTAGGTGTGAGACCTTGAATCCCCCCAAGTTGTTTGATTGATTGTTTGATGTGATTTATGGGGAAGGTGTGAGACCTTGAACCCCCCAAGTTGTTTTGTGATTGTTTATGTATATGTGTAATGATTGATTGTTCAGATTTTTTTTTTGTACATGTTATGAAATGAATGTGTTATGAATGAATGCAAATGAATGAATGGTGTTGCTTTATTAATCATTGTTCAAAGATATTTTGAACCATTTGAATGAATGGTGTTGCTTTATTGATCATTTTTCAAAGAGATTTTGAACCATTTGAATGAATGGTGTTACTTTATTGATCATTTTTCAAAGAGTTTTTGAACCATTATTTAGTAGACTTTGTCTTTATTGCTTAATTAGGGGCACCAATATGATACTACTAGTATGGCCACATGGATGAAATGGATTATGATATTTATGACTATGTGATGGTGGTATGGAATGGAGGTTTTCTTATGATTTTCTTGTCCTTAGGGATTAAGGATCTAGAGTTGTTTTGCAAAGACTCAAACATCCTAGTGATCTCAAACAAACTTGTTTACGATCTCGCAAATCTTCATGATGCTAAGGTTATCCTAGTGGTTTCAAATTTCTTCAAGGACCAATTGTGTGTGAAATGAATGTTCATTTTTTATTATGAGAAAATTCAAACTAATCAATTGTAACTTATGCCAATAAGCTAGCTCATCCAAGAGTGGCCATAGATTTATACGAAAGGTCGCTAATGTGATAGACATGGTGCCACGCGTAAGGATACCCCATTGCCAAGCAAGATTAATTCAACCCATTGTTGTAATGAGGATCATCCCATGGTTTTTGAGATACTAAGAGTTCCAGGGATTCAAGCTCCTTCCCTTCTTTTATTGCATTGGATTTTTGGGGTTGCTCATTTTTTTCGTAAGGAAATAACATGCTTTTTTTTTTTTGCTTTTTGAAAACTTGCTCATTTTGAGAGAGAGCAAGGAGAATTTTATTGCTTTGGGATACTTTTGGGATACTTGCTCATTTTGAGAGAGAACAAGGGATTTTTTTTATTTTTGTATTTATATTTTTTTTGGGTACTTGCTCGTTTTGAGGAAGAGCAAGGGATTTTATTGCTTTTGTAATATTTTTGGGATACTTGCTCACTTTGAGGAAGAGCAAGGGATTTTCTTTTTTTTTTTTAAGGGTGAAGGGGGAGCTTGTCCTTTTTTCAACTCTGTAGCATTCTAGACCATGCGCATAATTGGATGAGCAAGGGAAACCTTTCACTTATGGCAATAGCAAATTTTGACTTTGTTATTCCTAAGGTTCACAATGTTTTAAATGTGTTTTGATGTGTGTGGTCCAAGAGGAAATTTGATTAACTAGGAGTATCCTATTGCATTTAAATATTTTTCAATTTTCAATGGAGGTTGCTTAAGACACTAGTGGTGGATGAGTGATCAAAAATATTAGGATTATGCTTAGGAAGCAATGGATTATTATGACTGATGGTTTTGGTGATGTTCGATGTGAGGTGCCCTTGATGAAGGCAACAAGACATAGTGCATTATCAATTATTCATGACTTTAATGAATACAAATGGTATGAATGTGAAAATGTGATGAAAGTGGAATGTGTGAATGCAATGGAAGTGGGATTGTGAATGTGTTTTATAAAAATGCAATGTGTATGAAAATGTTTTTGTGTTTTATATTTATTATTTTTTTTTGGTGTTTTTGAACTGGAATGTGACCAAAGGGGTTTGGTTCCTTTGGAGCCTTTTGAATTGCATGTGACCAAAGGAGTTTTTTGTTACTTTGGAGCCTTTTGAATGAAAATTGACCAAAGGAGTGCCTCCCTTGGAGCATTTTGAGATGAGTTTTGACCAAAGGGGTTAATTTCCTTTGGGGCCTTTTGGATTGATTGTGACCAAAGGAGTTTTTGGTTCCTTTGGAGCCTTTTGAATTGAATGTGACCAAAGGAGTTTGGTTCCTTTGGAGTCTTTTTTTAGGTGTTTTTAAACTAAAATGTGACCAAAGGGGTTTGGTTCCTTTGGAGCCTTTTGAATTGCATGTGACCAAATGGGTTTTGGTTCCCTTGGAGCCTTTTGAATTGATTGTGACCAAAGGATTTTCGGTTCCTTTGGAGCTCTTTTTTATTTTATTTTTTTGTTTTTTTTAGGGGGGAAGGTATGATACCTTAAGCATCCCCAATTTATTTTGTGTCTAGTGAGCATGGGGAAGGTGTGATACCTTGAATATACCCAAAAAATTTTATGCTTGGTGAGCCTAGGAAAGGTATACCTTGAGTATCCCCACAATATTTTGTGCTTGGTGAGCATAGGGAAGGTGTGATACCTTGAGTATCCCCATAATATTTTGTGCTTGGTGAGCATGGGGAAGGTGCGATACCTTGAGTATCCCCATAATATTTTGTGCTTGGTGAGCGTGGGGAAGGTGCAATACCTTGAGTATCCCCACAATGGTTCTGTTGACCACCAGGGTTTTCATTGGATGCTATGAATGGACTTTCATTGGAAAATACCTCCTTGTCTATAATATCTTGGATTGTATGTTTAAAGGCTTTGCAATCATTGATGTCATGGCCCACTTGTCGATGATAGAGACAATAATGATATTCCCTATACCACTTAGGTTTATGCATTTTGGATTTTTTAGGATGTGTGTTAGGTAAAACAATTATTTTTGCATCCTGTAACCTTTGAAATATGATTGACATGGGCTTAGATAGAGGGGTCCAAGTACGAGGTTGACGATTTGGATGATATTTGCCATGTGGATGAGGTTGTTGGGGTTGATGGGGTGGGCGATTTTGATGAGGTTGATGAGGTTGCTGAGGTGGGTGATTTTTATGAGGTTGATGATGACTCAACTGTAGCTCAATGTTTGTGAGGTGATTCAAAATTTATTGTAAAATGAGCATAGTGTGTTGGTGAAGTGGTGGTTGTTGATGAGGAGATGGTGGAATGATGGTGTGTTGTGTTGATGAAGTACCATACATGTGATTGAGTGGATGTGTGGGTATGGTTATGGTTGGGGGGTGTAACACCCAATATGGATCTTAGGTGAATAAGTTGGGGGTTGATGGGATGTTGATGGTGGGTAAATGGAAAACTGCATTGCTATTGAAGGAGGAGGGTTATGGATCATGGTGCTTATGGGTGTTATGGATGGAATGGACACTAGGATTCATGAAGCAACACTGATGGGTGCTTCATATAGGGGGTTGGTGTAAATAACTTGTTGATTTGGTATGATGATGAGAGGTTTATTAGATGATGGAGGATGGGTATGGGCTATGGTGACAACAGTGCACTCAAAAATTAGATTCATGAAGTTTTGGCTAGACTACTACGACTGTGTGAAGGTGAACTCCTGATGCAATTATGTGATGGTATGCGATGGGGTGGTAAGCGATGGTAATAATTGAAAGACCATATTAGTCACACTCAAGTACTACTTAACGGTGTCCATGTCTACGTACATGATACGACCATCCATTGGCATGGGTGGCTCACTCCTAGGAGTCTTAGGAATAGTGGTATGGGTAGCCCTATGCATAACATCTATGTCTGAAATGGGGACACTACTAGAGGACCCTATATTTAGGCTTTGGGACATAGGATGAGGTATACTGACTTGCCCTATAACCGAAGTGGTAGAGACCTCATTATACTAAGACATCATGGAGGAAGACAACTGACTTTGAAGTAATGCTAACTCTCTGGCCTGACTATGCATTGTTACCATACGCTAATATGCAATGAGGTGTGAAGTGCAAATGCAAGCCTATGTAGGTGGAATGAAAGTACAATTCAATATATCACCCAAAGCAAATAAACAAGCAAGGTTTTTAGTCCTAAGTTTGCACCAGTTTTGATTTTGATTTTGATTTTATTTTTATTTTTTTATTTTTTTGAAGTTTTGAAGGTTTTGACGCTTTTTTTTGAGTTTTAGTGTGTTTTGATGTTGTTGAAATTTTGAAGAAGTTTTTTTTGGATTAGAATAAAGGAACTCGATTAAGGTGGTGATTAGGAACACTAGTGCCAAACATGATTTCTCAAAAGAGTCTAGGGTACACCGCTTAAAACCTAGTGGGGGGTTCGCCTAGCTCTTCCACTCTGAATCAACAATTGCTCCAACAGTGGGAGGAAATTTGAACATAGGTGACCTATACCAACTTAAAAGAGTTCCCTATTCTGTCTAAGGATATCTAGGAGGCAATCCAGTGGAAGGAGGTGAATTTCAACGTCATCGATCTGAATTGGAGGTTGGTGATGAAATCCAACCTTACCAATATTTTGATGATACATGTGTGTATGCAAAGGTTTCGTTATTTATTATGTAATGCAAGACTACCATGCAATTTTGTTTTAATTTCTAATGCAATAAAAAAGTATAAAATATAGAATAGCAGATAAAATCATATCAGGGGAAAAAATACAAACTTCAGGTAAGATTCAGCTCAGTTCTGTTTAACAGGACCAACCATGGATAGGCGGTTGGTTATGGTAAACCATGGGTGTGTAGTTTGCCAACCACGCATCTGTGTTTGGGAAATCCCAACCGCAAATGGGTGGGTCCTTTATATCAACAAAACAGAGACAAATACAGGATTGAACTACAAAAATTATGTCTAGGTTATTTCTAACCCGACACATGCAAAGTGATTGTTTCATACTATGTAGATGCAGATTCTTTTCCTTTTTTTTCTTTTGGGATAAATTATATGAAGCTAGCCTTAGACTCTAAATTAATACAAGGACAAACAAACTGATCTCTAACTTAGCCTAAATGCAATGCTATAAACTAAAGGAAGAAATAAAATATGGCAGAGGGGTATAGACATGCGTTCCTTTCGTTGCTCCCTCCAACTGTCAACCGCAAGTCCACATTTCCACAGTGTAAAAACCATGTGAGTGTGTTTCTCCAGATTACCAACCATGGGTGCACGGTTTTACCACTCCACGATCACGTGTCTATGTTTTCTCAGGTTTGAAACTGTGTATGCATGTTTTCCCAAAAATGAAACCATGGGTGCACAGTTTCACAGTGATAGGATTGAATGTAGCAATTCTCAGATTTGTCGACCCAATATTGAATCCACACACTCTCTAAGCTCCTAAAACCTATAGATGCAAAAATAGAGATCAAAAAAATTAAAATAAGCAAGGCAAAACAAAGTGGAACCCTTGGGTGGTCCCACCATGATCGTCATTTTCTGTAGCAAAATAACTTAACATAAATAAAATGAACACAAGAAAGATAGAAGATTTCCAAAAATTATCCTTTGTATTGATATTGATACAATTTTATAATAGTTTTGAATTGCCCCAATTGTGTTGAGGGTAATGTTACAACTCTTCTATCCTTCTAACAACATTACAATGCTTTGATAGAAGAGGGAAATTCTTCCAACTCTTCAACAAGATGGTATGTTCTTCATTCTTCTACTACATCTCCAAGGGGTGAGTGGGCTTTGGTATCCAATGTGGGGGCCACTCTAGATTCAATAGCACTTCAATTACCTATCTCCTTGCAGAGGAACTTCTGCGGTTCCTCTAATTTATATTTCTTTGTTAATAATAATATTCGATCTGACGCATATACAAACCAAATACAGATACGCAGAATAAACCAAAAGAAAACTTAGATAAATGCAATCGCCACTTAAGGTGGGCTCTCCCTCGCCGTAAAGGCTCGATGCGAATACGCAGATAAAAATAATAATAGATGATAAGATAATTCTAATTAATGAAACAACTACGCTAATAAATATGAAATTTTATGCACTTGGAGAACCTAGCCGACGGCTAGGTTTGGTATGTAGCATGACTCCCCTCCTCGGAAAGCTTTGTCCTCAAAGCTGGAAATGTCTGGAAAATACTTTCATGTTCCCATGTGGCATCTTCCTCTGGTAGGTCTTGCCATTTGATGAGAAATTCTTGAATCTGGCGCGATCTTAGTCTTCGTATTCTGTGTTGTAATATATCTTCAGGTTGGAGATGTATGCGTCCTTCCTCATCGAGCACTGGTAATTCTGATTGACTTTGCACTTTCTGACCAATTACTTTTTTGAGACATGAGACATGAAATACCGGGTGTATTCGTGATGATGAAGGTAGCTCTAACTGATAGGCTACTTCTCCAATGCGGCGCACAATTTTGTAAGGACCATAGAATCGTGGAGCCAACTTTTGACTGGTCTTTATCCTTAACGATGCTTGTTTGTAAGGTTGCAACCTTAGGAAAACCTTGTCACCGACATTAAAAGTTCGTTCTGATCGGTGCAAGTCTTGTTGTTGTTTCATGCGATTTTGTGCTTGGAATAAATTCTCTTTGAGTATGGTGAGTGTAGACTGCCTTTGTTGAAACCAATCATCCACTTTGGCTACTTTGGATGAACCTGGTACGTAATCTGCTACAATTGGAGGCTTGGTTCCATACAATGCTTCAAAGGGAGACATCTTAATTGAGTAATGGTAAGAAGTGTTGTACCACCATTCTGCCATTGCTAGCCATTGGCTCCATTGATATTGTTTATCTTGAACGAAACATCGTAAGTACGTACCCAAACATTTGTTAACTACTTCTGTTTGACCATCGGTCTGGGGATGGTAAGCTGAGGACATGTTCAATTTGGTACCACTAAGTCGAAATAATTCTCGCCAAAAGTTACTAGTGAAGATGGGATCTCTATCACTTACAATATTTTTTGGCATACCATGTAATTTGAAAATTGAATCCATAAATACCTTTGCCACCTTGCTTGCGGAAAATGGATGTTGTAAAGCCTGAAAGTGAGCGTATTTGGATAACCGATCTACGACTACGAATATTACTGTCCTGCCTTCTGACTTTGGAAGACCTTCAATAAAATCCATGGATATATGTTCCCACTGACGTTCAGGGATGGGTAATGGTTGTAACAACCCTGGTGATTTGATTGTTTCTCCTTTATTGCGCTGGCAAACTTCGCATTCTGCTACCCATTGTTTGACTTCGGCTTTTAATCCTTTCCAACAAAATGATTGTTTGATCCTTAAATATGTTTTCAAAAATCCTGAATGTCCCGCTGATGGAGAAGCGTGCGATTCGTCGAGGATCTTCGATTTGAGTTCTGAGTTGTGTGGAATGTAAATGCGGTTCTTCTTTCGGAGGATTTTATCTTCATAAGAGAACAAAGGGTGTTTAGAGGACCCTATAGATAATTCTTGAATTATCTGAGCAGTTTCACTATTGGACAACCATTCATCTTGTAATTGATTCACCCATTGGGAGCAAGGACCTGAAATAGCGTTAATGACTACTTCGTCTTCATATTTCCTGGATAGCGCATCGACGGCTACATTTTCCTTCCCCTTCTTGTATTCGATAACAAAATCATAACCCAATAGTTTGGTTAACCACTTATTTTGTTTCGGATAGGAAAACCTTTGCTCAAGAAAATGTTTGAGACTACTATGATCTGTTTTTATAATGAAGCGGCTACTGATTAGGTAGTGTCTCCATTTTTCTACCGCGTGAAGAATAGCCAACATTTCTTTTTCGTATGTTGATCTTCCCAAATTTTTCCCCGATAGTTGTTTACTTTCAAATGCCAACGGATGACCGTCTTGCATTAATATAGCCCCAATTCCTGTTCCTGATGCATCACATTCGATAATAAATGGTTTGTGAAAATTGGGAGTTGCTAAAACTGGAGTTGTACACATGGCCTCCTTAAGAGCTTCGAAGGCTTGAGTGGCCTCTTTCGACCAACGAAAAGCATCCTTCTTTGTAAGTGTTGTGAGAGGTGCTGCAATCTTACCATAATTTCGTACAAACTTGCGATAGTAGCCCGTGAGACCCAAAAAACCACGAAGTTTCTTGATGGTTTTAGGTAAAGGCCATTCTTGAATTGCCTTAATCTTATTGGGGTCGACTTTGACGCCCTCGTGTGAAACTATATGACCAAGATACTCGACTTCTTGGACACCAAATGAACATTTGGAACGTTTGACAAATAACTTTTCTCTGTGTAAAATGTGAAGGGCTTTATCCACATGATGTAAATGGTCCTTCCATGTTTTGCTATATATGAGAATGTCATCAAAAAAAACTAACACAAACTTACGGAGGAGTGGACGAAACACTTGGTTCATGAGACTTTGGAATGTGGATGGTGCATTGGTGAGACCAAAAGGCATGACCAAAAATTCGTAATGACCTTCATGAGTACGAAAAGCAGTTTTGGGAATATCTTCTTCTCTGACACGGATTTGGTGAAATCCTGAGCGAAGGTCTAATTTTGTAAAAAATTTTGCACCATGCAACTCATCTAGTAGGTCATCTATGACAGGGATAGGAAATTTGTCCTTGATAGTGAGTTTATTGAGAGAACAAAAATCAGGACACATACGCCAAGAGTTATCTTTTCGTCGAGCCAGAACTACAGGTGAGGAATAAGGGCTAGTGCTTTGACGAATGACTCCATGATCTAGCAGATCCTGAACGATCTGTTCGATTTCTGTCTTTTGTGGTTGAGGATAGCGGTAAGGACGATTGTTAGGTGGGACACTCCCTGGAATCAAATGGATGGCATGGTCATGAGATCGTTTAGGTGGTAATCCTTTAGGTTCTTGGAAAACCTCTTCGTAATTTGTTACGATGTCTCGTAAATCTGGAGCAGTAATATCCGAAGTTGCTCGAGATTGTTTTTCCAAACAATTAATTTGAGCTATAAATCCATATCCACCCTTTTTTAACATCTTCTCCATACTATGAGAGCTCACCATTTGTGATGGAGGAGTAGTAATGCCTTGTAAGCGAATGACTCGTCCGTTTTCCTTCCATTCCACAAATAATTTTTTGAAATTGAAGCTAACCGTGTCTAATGTTTCCAACCATTCAACTCCCAAAATGACATCAGAGTTCCCTAAATTCATGACGAAAAGGGATCCAAACCAGGTATAAGTTCCCATTTTTATGGAAACTTGAGATGTTCGACCAACACATTGCGCGTTCACCCCGTTGGCTACTAGAACCTGGAATTTGTCTTTGTTGGAAGAGTTAATGAATAAATTCAAAGCTTTTGTTGTTTTGATGTCGATAAAATTGTGGGTACTGCCGAAATCAATTAGCACATTCACCTTTTTCTGGCGGAGAAATCCTGGTACCTTGATGGTATGGTGGGCGGTTAACCCCATGAGGGCATGCACGAAGATCGCCATTGTATCCTCTTCCTTCTCTTCTAGAGTACTTGGTAGTTCTTCTTGCATAGGTTCTTCTTGGTGGTAAGTTTCTTCCTCTTCTCCTTCATATTGATCGCATTCAATATGAAAGTTTTGTTTTTGGGCACATGCTTGTTCCCTGGGATGATGAGTGCGACATTTATAGCAAAAGTATCTTGATGGTTGATCATTTCTACGAAAGGAATTGTTGCGATACGAAGGACGACTATAAGTTTCACGTCGTGCATACAACTGAATTCTCTTCTCAACCAGCTTGGCTATTCTTATACAATCGTTCAGCGAGGTTGGATTTTGAATGTCCACCTCCACCCTAATATTTTCTTTCAATCCATTGCGAAAAGCTCCTACCACTGTGTCGGGACTGAGGTCTAATGTATATGGTAGTAAACTGGTGAATTCCGAGACGAACTCGCTAACCGATCCTTCTTGTTTAAGAGATAACAGTCTTACTGTGTATGACGATGTAGCTCCTTCATCAAATCTTTCTAAAAAATAGGTAGTGAATTTTTTCCAGTTAATAGTAGCTCCTTTCTCTCGCTTAAGCCATACGAACCATTGGTAGGCCTCAGTGCCTAATTTTGATGCGGCGAAAGGGACTTTATCAAAATCCTTAATTTGGTATAAATCGAGAATGCCTTCCATTTTGGCTATCCAACCACGAGGATCATGACCCTCAAAAGTGGGCATATCAATGCGTGGAAAATTATTAGGGCCTCTCGGTTGGTGATAACCCATATCCCTTTCCTGATCTTGGTTATACCGTTGTCTATGATAGCGATCCTCGTAATTATCCGGATTGCCTCTTTGCTGCTCCCAATCGTCATCCTGGTCGTCATTTTCTTCATTCCTTTGTGCATGGGAGTGATTTTGGGGATTAGTATTGGGATTAAGTCGGTTTTGTGCGTGCAATAGGTTACTAATTTCGTGCATACCATCTAGTAAGAGTCGAAGAGTTTCATCCGTGGTAATGGCCGAGTTACTTGAGTCTCCTTGTGTGATGTTTTCGTGAGTTGGGGGAGGGTTAGTAGCCATAGGGTCTACCAGTGGATGATGTGGATTATAACTGCCAATTTTGAAAGGAGAAGGAGAATTTTTTGTACCTGGGCTTCGATGAGGTCTTCTTGCGTTGTTATTGGTCATCTCCGAGCTTGATAGTCGACCGTCAGGTCCTTTGGTCCACTGTTTGTTCATGCACTTTCAAAATCTTGCTTAAAAAATTTTGGCTTCAATTTCTCCAATAATTTGATGAATTTTGCCAAAATTTGTGTGTTCCGCTTCAACTGTCGCTCCAACTGCGACGCGGATTTGAATTTGGGTGGCCTCCTTGACCACAACTTTCAACAACTTTTCAATTTGGACAATTTTAGCAACTTTGACAACAAGTTTTTTAGCAACTTTTCAAGTTGACAATTTTTTGTACAACTTTGACAATAACTGGGACTAACCGCAAGACAAAAACCAATGACACGACAAGACCGAAGACGATGGACAGTGAGGACTGACAACGAGGATGGTGACAGATAGTGAAGAACGGGATAAGACAGACAATGAGGAACAGACAATGAGAAACGGGACAAGATAGACAAAGAGGAACGGAAACCAAGGACATGATAAGACAAACACAAAACGCTAGACGCGAGGTGCAGATGGACACGACGGCCAGAAGCGATGGAAGCCAAATGAATGGTGGACTAAGCTGACTTGCGTGGGAGGTGAGGTGTGTGTCCCAAAGCCACAACTAACCTTAGACCCTTTTTCGCTTATAAATTGCTGATTGTCAATTCCTTCCCGAATGTGGGATAATGGAGGTTGACGCGTTAATCAACCAACTAAAACATAGATTAAACCTTATAAACACGAATAATTTTTTTCTTGTATCTGAGGCATGATTGGCTGGTGGGTTAAACTCGATTACGAACATTTTTTTCTGGTGCGTTTCATTTTGCGACGACTCTGGTTTTATTCGGGACCAAATTCTTTGGCCAGACATGAACAGTTATGTTGTACCGGATTTGACTGCCTAATACCGAGTGCACGATACGTAGCTTCACGCTGACAGGTGCATTTTGATGTTGTAGGACTACAGATAAAATTGCTTAGCTTATTGTGAATTCGTTGCCGGATGCGAATACCAAATTGCGTAACTTATTGTAACGCCTTCTTGAATGCGATGAGTGCTTTGTCGCTATCACCGACACTGAAGAGATGAGAGCGCGTAACGGAGTTTGAGTTTAGAACTGCAGTGGACCCCCCATGTTTCAGGATCGTAGACTCCTGATACCACTTGCAGAGGAACTTCTGTGGTTCCTCTAATTTATATTTATTTGTTAATAATAATATTTGATCTGACGCATATACAAACCAAATACAGATACGCGGAATAAACCAAAAGAAAACTTAGATAAATGCAATCACCACTTAAGGTGGGCTCTCCCTCGCCGTAAAGGCTCGATGCGAATACGCAGATAAAAATAATAATAGATGATAAGATAATTCTAATTAATGAAACAACTACGCTAATAAATATGAAATTTTATGCACTTGGAGAACCTAGCCGACGGCTAGGTTTGGTATGTAGCACTCCTACACACATGAAAGTCAAAAAAGGGTCAGCAACACCTGTATACATGATTAGAAACCAATACAGATAAAAACCCTTGAAGGAATGCTTGTAGAAAACATAGAAATAATAATTAAAAATGCCTTTCTAACAAATGAATAACTTACTGATCTCTGCTTCTCCAAATGACCTGAAAATTTATGGATATATTTGAGGGAATTTTAGGAACCTACCCTTAAAATTTCAGCTCAATTTGAGTTTGTATGAGCAATATATGGTAAAAACAAGTTTGGCAGTTTCTACGTAACCGTGGACCCACGGTTGTGACTGTGTAACCATAGTAGTACGGTTTAGAAACCATGGGATTGTAGTTGGGATTGTGTAACCATGGATGTGTGGTTGTTTATATATGGTAGAAAACTTTGAAATTTATATTCGAGACCTCGACGACACAAACTCTGCGAACGTTGGTGATTCCCTGCAACGATCCCAACAGCTTGACGGTGTCCTCTTCAGTCCTCCTTTGCTTGTTGGAATGGTGTTGCTTTTATAGGTAATTTTGGATTTTGGATGGAAATGAGAGGTGGAAATTTAGGGCTGCCAAGTGGCAATCCTAGGCTACCAAATGGATGGGGCAGTTAGAGTGAGTCACCCAGGGTGTCTCACTTAACTGGGGTGATGTGGTTGCAAGTGGAGTGAGGTGTAAGGGTTGTCCCATGTGAAGGGACAAAGGGGACAAGGGTGTATGAGATGTGTCAAGGTGGGGTAGTGAGGTGGCCAGGACATATGTCTAGTGGGTAGGTAGGGTATCCTAGGGGGATTTTCCAGATTTATTAAAATTTGAAAAATAGGATAATGTGTAGGGTTTTTATGCCTAAGTTTAGACTTAGGCATATATTATTAGGCAAAATTATGGTGGGTAATGTGGGTGAAGTGTACATGAATTAATATATCTAATTTTAGACCTAGGTATATATTTTATTATGCATAATTATGTGGTGAAATGCAAATGCCTAGATTTTGGTGTCTACATAATCTATTTCTAACATGATCAATTTCATCCATCTACTATGATTCTAGATCTGTGATTACCTACAAATTTTGAATAAATATGTCAAAAGAAAGATATTTTTATTTTAGGTATGTTACAATGAGACTATGCTACAAGGCTTGTTACACTTTCTCCTACTATGTGTTTCAAATACTTCCCTTTTATCAATATTGGCAATATCTATCATTTAGTTGTAGTCAACTCAAAAGAGTTGAATTCTCAAACTCCAATGATTTGATATGGGTCATTCCAAAGTGAATAAAATTGTTGATGCTTCTTGGGTTTGGCCCTTTCTTCATCCCATTACAATACTAAAAATATAACTCTAAAGTATTGGGGAGATGCCTTCTTTTCAAGTCATCATTTTACTACATCCTAATGTTGTTAGAAGCTATTATATGTATTTTTTCTTTGTTCTTCTAAGAATGGTAATTCAGCCATTCTTTCTTCCATGGGCTCAACATCTGGAATTTTTTATGTTCTTAGGAACTTCATTGTAGGAAGCTCTAAATTTAATGGCAATATAGCTCTCTTTCATAAACCAAGAAGTATGGATATGCTTTCAAAGCTCCCTTCAATGTAATTTAATCTTTCCAAAGCACTTGATCCAACATCTAGTACCAATTTCTTTGATTATTCCCAACAATCCTTTTCATAATCTATAGAAAAATTTTGTTTTTTGGCTCAACTAACCCATTGCCTTGTGGATAATAATTGTATTATATTTTCCATTATATGTCATATTTGGAGGTAAAATTCAGGACCTTGACACCCAAGTATGCAAACCCATTATCTATTATAATTGTCTTTGAAAGCCCAAATCTAGTAATTAGTTTCTCCATGAATTTCACAACTTCTTGGTATGCTTTCCTTGTAGCCACTAATTTAGACCACCTCATGAAGTAATCTATTGTAGTAAGAATGAATTTATCCCCAACAAAATAATTTGGGTTGATGGCCCCAATAAAATCAAGCCCCCATTACTGAAAAGGCTTGTCCATGGTTACGAGTTGGAGAGGAAGTGTGGCATTCCTTCTTCCTATAAATTTTTGGCACATTTCATAGGATTTTCCCACTTTCAAATCATCCTCAAAAAGGTTTGACCAATAATATTCAGCCCTTAATATTTTTATTGTTATTGTTTAACCATAAAAATATCCTTTACAAAATCCTGAGTGAAACTCATCTAATACTATTTTAGCTTATTTTGCATGGATGCATCAAACAAGAACTCCATAAAAGTTATTATGTTATAGGTATTTTTCAATCATAATATAATTTAAATCTTAAAGTCTATATCTCCTTTTTTAGGGACTCAAGTTTTCTGAACACATGCATGTTCAAAAATATTTAACCAAGTTTGATAATATTGAGGCTCTCTTCTAATTTTAGTTCATGGAAATCTTCTAGAAAAAAAAATTGTTCTATTTTGGATGAATTAGCTAGCTACTCACATAAATCTCTTATTTGGATGACCTTAGTTGGTTTTATATCCAAATCATATTCATAGATTTTAGTAATCCAACCTACTCTATTCTCACCTAATTCCCATTGCAAAACAAAGTTTTAAATGTCTATATGTACAACATAGACAATGGTTTTTCTCTATGATATACAATACCTCAGTTTCTTAAGGAATTTTATAAGAACAAATACCTATTTCTTGTTGAATTTATACTACTCCTGATAGTCTTGCAATATTTGACAGATGAAAGCTATTAGGTTCTCTTCTTGATCTTCTCTCTTCTTTGTAAGAACCACAACTATGCTTTCTTCCTACACCATATGCATATAGGAAGAAGTCCCTTTCATAGTCCAAATTTTCTAAAACTGGAGATTTAGGTATTTCCTGCTTAATATTTTTAAAATATGTTTTCCTTTCTTCTATCCAAATAAAAGGAACCTTCTTCTTTAGCAACATATTCATGGGCTTGACAATGTGAGCAAAATATAATATGAACCTCTAGAAAAATTTAATATACCTAAAGAAATATTGCAAAATTTTATTGTCCATAGGTAGAGGAAGCAATAGTATTACCTTCACCTAGTCTAGATCAATGGAGTCCTTGCTTTGATACATGTCAGCAATTTTCCCTCATGGACTACAAAGATAGACTTCTTAGGGTTCAAAGAAATTTTGAACTCCTGACATCTTTCAAGGATCAAACTTAAATGATCTAGATATTGATTCTTGTAATGAGAGAACATTATTGTGTCATCTAGGAAAATGAGGATTATCTTGTTTACCAACTCTCAAAAATCAAGGTCCATAACTCTTTGGAAGGTCTCCTTGGAATTGTATAGACTAAATGATATTCTCTAATAAGTAAATGTTCCTCACTTTGTGGTGAATATTATTTTTTTATTGATCTTCATCCTTCATCCAGATCTGATTGAAGCCAAAAAAAATTATCCACCAAGAAAAAAATTAGATCCAAACACCACCTGCAATATTTGATCTATTTATAGTAGAGGATAATGATACTTCAATGAATATTTATTTAATCTTTTATACTTGAACTATATTGGCCACCCCTATGGAATGCTTGATTTAGTATATAATCTTTGTATTTAGAAACTTTAGGAGTTCCTATTTCACCATGGATTCAATCTTGGGATTCATTGGACTTTGCTTTTGTCAAAAAGGCTTCACATCCAAAATAAGCTCAATGGTATGTCGGATGGCCTACTTGTTATATACTTTAGATCATCATGGCTCCAAGCTATTACATCTCTAAATTCTTTATAGAGTGCAATGAGGTCATAAATTTTCTTTTGTGTGCAACTTGTTCTGAGATTTATTACTTTTTTGAGCTCCATTTAGACTTCCCTAATTCCTTCTCATCTGTCTTCATCCTCTAGCTTGTCATCCAATCATTGTTATCAAAGAGGTTCTCTAAACTAATCAAACTCTTAGGGATATAATTATTCTTCAATTTTAGAATATCCTCTTTGTCAATAAGGTTTTCCATCTCTTTTGGATCATTTACATATATAGCTTCTTGCATTAAAAAATTTATTATCTACTCATCACTATTAAAAACTTCCCAAAAGTTGTCCTTGTTTGGGACTAATGGCCAGAAGACCAACTTGACTTCTTTTAAAGCTTTATAATTTCATGAAGTAAGGAAAAAGTATGATCCCTATGAAGCCAGTATATCTACCAGTGCATTTTCACTTTTAGGAATGGCTTTTACATTGATAGCATCAAAGCTTTCAAGCAAGTCCCAAACTCTATTTCAGTAAACTTTGAGATAGTGATGCAGGTTGTTGCATTTTTTAGTAGCTTGGTTTACCACCAATTTTGAGTCGCCATTGATCAAGAGATTTTTCATCCCTATATTTTATGTTTTTAACAAGCTTAGACATAGTACCTCATATTTAGCAACATTATTTGAGCAACTCCATGTCAACCTATAGGAGAACTTATTTATTCCCTCATAAGGGGATTGTAGAACTACTCCAACTCTAGCTCCATTTTTGTGTTTTGCTCCATCAAAATATAGCTTCCACATCTCTATTTTTTAGAGTATTTGATTTGTAATATCTAAAATTTTATGGTTGTATGGCTTTGTTATTCAATAATTTCCTAGTCTGGTATCAATTATCGCTTTTAAATCTCTTAGTGAAAACTCATATTCCATTTGCAGCTCTTCAATCATCTCTTCTATGTGTTCTAAATCATCCTTTGACTAGATTGATGTTTTTGTCCTCTAGTATTTTTATGTGGTAAGGATCCTTATTTTTTCCCATACCTAGGATCTATTTATCCTAAGTTAGATTTTAGTCCAAGCGGTTAAATATTCTTGGGGATGTATTTTTAGAGCTACTCTGATAAAATATATCTATCTAGGAATCATCAAAGCATCATGCATGCTAGCTTTTGAGGGATTCTTCTTAAATTCTTCTAGATGCTATATCTAGTGGTCTCTAGCAGCTTTTCTTCCTTTTGGCTTGGCTCCTCAAATCTATTTTGGTATTGTTGCATCACTTCTTGCATTTGTTTTTTGGTTGCTGAAGGGAAATGCAACTTTCTCAATGTGTGTTCTCTAGTCTCATCATGATCAACCTTGGGTATTTTTTGTTATAGTTACTCCTTAGGTTGTTCCTTGATTTTCTCTATTTGTGATTGAGTTACAGCCTTCAAATTATCAACCTTATAGGGATTTGCTATGAGAAGTCTCTTCCAAATCTAGTCAGCATGTGACATATCTCAGAGCTTGTAGGTTCTTTAGCTAAGAGGTTCTAATCTAGATCCATACGAATGTCCACTAGCCCTTTTGGTCCACTTTTTATTTTTTGAGTTATAGCTAGCTAGCATTGGTGCCAAAAAACCATACAGGTGTCAACATTACAAAGATCATTACAATCCAAGCACCAATAATCCTCTTGGGTTGTAGATGTCTCTCCCCCTTGGCTTTTTATAATAGCAAATTATTTTCTAGCCACATTATTGGTTTAATTCCTTTGGTTTTTAGTGACATAGGGGTATCTCCTCTATTGATATAATTCAAATCTTCTTTTACCATTTTGTCACTCCATCATAGTGATCTTGTTTTTTGGGTTCTTAATGACTTCTTTCAACTCTTACACTTTTGTTTATTATTTTAGCTATAAAGTAGGTAGAGACTTCATTGTGATAGCTAGTGACAAGTTGACTATACTGCCTAGGTGTAGGTAAAGTAGCTAGTGAAGGATATGAAAGAGCCAAAAGCAATTCTTGTAGGTTATGTTGGGGAATATTTGGAAAGTATGGCATCACAACCTTTGAAGGTAGCTTATTTATTGAAATGAGAGTGTTTTTTGCTACAATAGCAACTTGAAATATCTAAGGAAATATCATCTCATTTGTCTGTCAGATCTACAAGCTTAGGTTTGGGACAAAAACCCAAAGCTATTAGATGTAAGCTTGGGCTTGAGAAGGTCTTACTTCTTTTGGTATTCTCCTCCAAGTCTTGTTAAACTAGATGTTGAAATCTATGATGTCCTCTTGAGGAGGCCTTTGTATGGAAGTAAACTATGTGAGTGAAAAGGAATTCCCTAGATCATTGACTTCTAGGATAAAATGCTTAGCCAATTCATCCCATGTATTGATGCTACCTTATTTTAAAGAGTTATACTAGGTCAATACCTTACCTCTAAAGAATAATTACAACAACTTGACCATTACATCTTCGTGGATGATATTGTGCATAATAGCTAAAGTGACTATATCTTAGTAATGTTCATAGGGCGTATTTTAACTACCATCATAGGAGAGTAAGATTTTTGATGCAACTTGTATATTGCCATGGAGATCTTGGAGATTTGAGGGTTCTAATATTGTTCCAACCAAGGTATATTCTTCCATCCATGGTTCTGGGCGAAGAGGTAGAATGTGATTCTTGATATATGACTTGTAGAGGAGTCGTACTTTGGATAGAGGAAGTCTAGATGGGTGAAAGTGATCTTCCTTTTCTAGATTCTCTAAAAGCTATTAACTCAACAAAATATATGGGTTCTTTCAACTTCTTGGCTCTCAATCTTATGATAATAAGATTCTAGATCTATGCCTTCCAACAGAGTTGCCAAAAGCTCTTGGGTTCTTCAATTGTGGCATCGCCAAATGAATAGATTGCTTATCCACTTATAAGACCAAGTTCTTTACCATAATCTTGATCATCCAAAAATTAAGGTATACCAAATATCTTGTGCACACGATGGGTGTAGTCTTAATAGCCTTTTGATTCTTTGACTTCTAATCAAGATGAGTTGTTGTGATCCATCCCACCAGTGTTTTTTGTGAGGCAAATCAAATTGGATTTGTCTCACTGGGCATGCCAAAACTTTGGATTGCTCAATCTACTTAGATATAGAATGTGCTCTAGATAAAGTTCAATATTAGATGACTCATAATTACTTCTAATTCAACCTTCGAATAATGTCAATTCCTTATATAACAAAGATTAAAGAAAGAAAAGTATGTTTGAGAGAGAGAAAGGGTTAGAGAGGAGAGAAGAGTAGGGATAGAAAGAATTATTAAATGCAACCATGGCTCAACTAAAAGCATTATTTATAGCTTAATGAGCATAGGTCATCTGCTACAAGCAATACCTAATAGACCATTCAATTAAAGATGTGTAGAATACTCAAATATTACAATATTCAACATTCCAAGCACCCTAATAAAAATATAATAAATATCTTCAAACCAACTAGATAACACTTCGACTACTAAAGAATACCAACCAACTTCAAGCCTAACAGATAACACTTCTACCAAATCATAAATGGAAATACTAAGTGTAAATATCAATGTAATAAATAATTCTTCACACTCTAATTAAGGTAGGTCAAACAACCCTTTCTTGTATTATAATAGCGTAAACATATAACTTACAACAGGTAAACACTGAAGCATTGAATGCTTTACAATGAGGAGTATGCCTCTATTTATAGTTTTTTCTCAAATAAAAATAAAACTAACTACTATGTACAATCATGATAAAAAATGGCCCTGCATTATCAAGGATGATATGGCACCACTCGATATATTTAGCATGTTTAGTACACCCCCTATCAACCCTCTCATGGTTATGAGTTACAAAATCCTCGGTTATGCTTTCCTGAGGTGGTTGTCACTCTCAAACTCTAATAACTACCATGTTGACCAAACTATTTTGATTTGGGATGTTAGGCACTTTTTTTGTTGATACCCTTTCATTTGGGATTACCTTCTCTTGACTTGCCATCTAGGTTAATTATCATGCTCAATATGAGTATGTCAAACCTTTTACATATTGATGTCATCCTTCTAGCTAAGAAGCTTTGGTTCAAAATATCACTTCCCTTTGGATTGCACTCTATGATGCCCTTATTACTTTGTAAGCTCTTCATTAGGCTAAAACCTTTTGATGGTTGGCCTAAAATCATTGAATAAAAGCTTTGGCTCGTTACATTTTAAGAAGACTACTCTCCTTTTTTACAATATTTGCATTAGGCCAAATATTTTGAGATGCATTGGTAACGTCATTATGAAAAAAATCCAACTTGTCTCCTTTGTAGTTTGGCTTTAAATAACACCAACATAATCTAGACAAATACTTCTGACTTGAATGAATAAGAACTTTCTAAGCAGTTTCAAGCTCGAGATTACCTTAGGCTCTAGATAAAATAATTTAGAATAATGATGAGTCAAAAATCATAATGACAATGTGGGAAGCTTCTTTTTTGCTCTCTTGCCACAAGTTCCTAAATGACCTTCATATAGATCAGCAAGATTAGGTATTTTGTGAAGGTTCCATAACTTGAAATCTCCAAGATTCTTGTGTTCTCACTAATCACTAAGTATTCATCTCCTCTTGATGAAAATATAAGAGCTTATCTTGTTGATTCCTTGTCTAGATACCTTGGGTTTCCTTTCTTCCTCCATTGTTCCTAGTTTCTATTCCTTGGGATCCCTTGCTAGTGTTATTTCATAGTTGCATTGGGGAATAGTGAGTTGTTGTATAGTCAGTGTAAACCCAATCATATGTAGAGGATAGTTCAATTTTTGAACCCACCCATTTGGATGAAGGGTGAGTCTACAATCGTTGTATGGGAAGAAACCTTGCCAAAGGTAGAGTCCTTTTAGTTATCACTAAAAAGGTTTTAGAACTTATACTAATGGCAAGGTCTTGCTTAGCTATCGCTAGAAATACTATGGGCCATTGTTCCTCTGGTCTGGTTGGTCAGCGTGGCCTTGTGGCATAGGGAGCTTAATTTTTTCTAGCAACTTTTGGTGAAGGCCTTCCTTTGTGAGCATCTTTGGAATTTTCACCTCACTGGCTACTTGATAGATCAATGGGGCTTCATATCCTCTCATCTTATTCCTCTTCAAAATAAACATTGGGTGGCACTCCTACTCAAAATTATCCCCTCTAGCAGGATTTTCTTGGTTTAGTGAAATTTTTCTATTAGCTGCAATAACTATTTTTCCCATACTCCTCTTTCATGAGCATTATTTGACACTATTACGAATGTAGTAGGTTTATGCTTACCTTACACAACTATGATATAGTTTCTTCTTAATACTACAATTAAAAATAAATTACCGCTCATTACTTGGATTGAGCAATTATTAACTATGATATAGTTTCTTCTTAATACTACACTTAAAAATAAATTATGTCACTCAATAATTGGGTTGATCAATTATCTCATATGCATCTCACTATGGAATGTAGTTAGGTTTATCAAATTTAATACAAGTATTCTTACAAATTGAGAAGTAGGTTATTTGTTATGGGATGCCCAAAGTGATACAATAATTCTCCTTCTCATACCCCTCTCTTGTGTGAGCAATTCTCAAGTTATGTTTCTTATAATAATTTCAACAACAAAAACCACTCTCGCATGAACAACATTCAAATATGTTGAGAATGTAGTAGGTCATTGTATCAATGATGTAGTCGATTGGTGATTGCCCCGTAAAGCTCTAATGTATCTTCCTCATAATAACTTCAACAAAAAAATATTATTTCATCACACCTAACTTGGCTTCATATCAAGTTCAATATATGTCGAGCTTTGCAAATCAAGAAGCATGTTATTTCTATTGAGATGCCCATGAGGGTCCAAGAACACTCCTTTACCATGCAGGCTTCACTTTATGGTATTAACAATATAGTAGCTTTGCACTTGTCTCACACAGGTCTGATGTAGCATTTCCACAATTTTTCCAGTAAAAAATGAATTCCATTGAATGGTGCTTGGATTGAGCAATTATACAATATACATCTCGCCATAGGGTGTAGATATGATAGAATTCCCATAAGGGTTTGAGAATTCTTGTTTTCAAGCTTCTCTCTTATACAATCATTACTTAATATTATTGAGAATGTAGTAGGCACATATTTGCCTTGCACAACTACAATGTAGCTTCTTCATAATAACTTCAATTAAAATTAATTCCACTTGACAATTCAAATGTAGTTTCTTTATAATAACCTCTCCAATCAATAAATTAATTTCCATCATATGGTACTTCATTTGAGTAAAATTATCTTATATGCATTCCTACCATGGGTTGGAAAGGGATTTATCAAGTTCAATACATGCCTAGGGATTTGTTCATTGAGAAGCAAGATTTATGTGGTGGAGAGCCTATAAGGATATGACAACTCTCTTTCTTGTGTGGCTCTCGCATGTGAGGATTACATTATACCATTAAGGATACAGTAGGCGTGTGCTCTTCTCAAATAGCTTCAATAGAGATTTTTCATATTGATTTTACCAATAAAAATTTACTTTCACCATATACTAGTTTTCTTAAGAAATTAACATATAAGCATCCCAACAAGGAGTGTGGAGACGTTTATTAAGTGTGATATATGCCTAGAGCTTTATAAACCAAAAAGAAGGATGCTTGTGGAGAAATACCCATAAGGGCATGAGAACTCTTCTTCTCTACTCTCTCATATGAGTAATGTTATATGGTATCCATGATATAGCAACCCTATGCTTATCTTATAGTGCTACGATGTAGCTTTTAATAATAAATTGTCCAATAAAAAATGAGCTCCTTTAGATGGATTGAACAATTATCACATTGCATCCTCCAATAGGATGTTAAGGGATTTATCAAGTTGAATACATGCGTAAACTCTTGTAAATCAAGAAGTGAGAAGCAAGTTCTTTATAGTGAAATATCCAAAAGGTTACAAGAATTCTCTTTCTCATGCTTCTCTCTTGTATGTGCATTGATCGATGTCATTGAGAATATAGTAGGGCTCACCTTGTAACACAGTTTCTTCATGATATCTTCATAAATTTTTAAAAAAGAATAATTTCTTCACATGCTAATTGGATTAAGTAATTTATAATAAAATTATTATTAATATGATTTCACTGTATGCTAATTTGATTCAGAAATTATCTCATGCATTCAGCTATTTGTAATGGACTTCCTATAAAGCTATGGCAACTCTCTTTCTTGTGTTGTTTCATGTTAGCATCGCTCACTAGTATTGAGAATATAGTAGGCATATGCCCACCTCGCAAAGCTTCAATGTAGCTTCTTCATAACAACTTGCCTAATAAAGGCAAATTACTTCCACCATATGCTACCCAACTTGAGTAATTATTCTATATAACATAACACAAAACTCAAAATTTCCAGTTAAGAAAGATCAAGAAAGAGTGCAAACCAAATCACAAAAATATATAAACAAAATAACATAATTATTTTATTGCTCATAAAATAGAGTACAATGCAAGCAATCTTTGATAAGAGATGTGATATTATAACATTGCATCCATTATTAATCATTTTATAGACAATGATGCATCTCTCTTTATACAATAGTTAGTAAGTTGGAAATCTATTGTATTGAATATCAAAGGTCATCCATATAGAAATGTGATGGTTCACCTTCCATGAGTTAGAAGATCACCTATATGGAAATGTGGTGATTCGCCTTCCACGAGACACAAACTATATATTAAATAAAAATTGCATACATATGACTTTCCCTTTTGTGTTTTGTCTTCTACTTATGTGTCAAGATGGCTAGAGATGCATTTTGGCTATGAAAATATAAAAATTTAAATTGATATATAGTAAATGTTTTGTTTATATTTTTATGTCCTCTAGAGCTTTTTTTTTCATATAGTTGCTAGAAACTCTATCTATAACAAAGTAACTTGTTGAAATTATTGTTATCTCCAAACTTTCCAACACTTAAATAGATTAAAATGGAGTCGCGAGCATAATTTTATACCACTAATATCTGGTTAGGATAAAAAAACTATGCCCCAAAAAGGTCACATGCCTGGATCAATTGTCCCCCCAGAAAAACAATGGTCCCTGTTGCATCAACTTTTGACATAAGATGCATAAATTGTTTCTTTATTTGAATTTTTGTGACTCATTCCCCTTGATAACCAAGTCATCCTACCTTGACCACTCTCTGCATCTAAATGGTTGCCTTTTTGTGGCCTTAGTGCACGTATTAATAATATAATCCTCCTTCACTAGTGTTAAACTATTTGGATATAGTTCTTAAATGTATAACTATTATAAAAGTATCCAACAAAGGTGGGTGGTAGGGCTTGAGAAGTTCAATGTTCAATATTGGATGCAAACCAAGATAAAATGGAAGATACAATTTAAAGGCATTCTCTTCCACTTTCATGGTGATGGTGTATGGTCCACAACGAAGAGGTTTGAAATTCCAATGGATTCTAGCAAATATATTTTTTTGAAGATGTAACCATACCTTATCTCCAACCTTGAATTGATGTGGGGCTCGATGTTGGCTATGGTGTTGCTTGTATTTTTTATCTTTTCGAAAAATTCATGGACTTGTTGAATATGCTAAATTTGTTCCACAAACCATGTTACCTTTTTTGCTTCTTTTTGTCCCTAAGGTGAATACTCCCTTGGTTACACAAAGAGAGCTACATCATGGGTTGTGTGGTAGAGTTGTGCAAAGCTCAATTGTATCCATGTTGAATGTGACGGAGGCTTTCATCCCATGTGCATGGATGCTTGAAATTATACATTCGAAGAAAATGTATATCAATTGATTTACAACTTTTGTCTAGCCATAATTTTGAGGCTGGAAGTTTATGGATATGGTCAATTTGGTCTCCATCATGCTTTAAATGGTGGACTAGAAAATACTCAAAAAATTGCCATCCTTATTATATACAATGAGCTTTAGCAAGTCAAAATTGATCCAAACATGACTAAAATAGATGCTAGTTGTCTCCTTGACTGAGATGAATTTCTTACAAGGAATCATGATAGACATTTTTCAAAAATAATCTACTACAAAAACACAATTATTACTATGCTTAGATGTGGAAAAACCTAAAAGAAGATACATAGAGATATATTCCCAAGGCTTGGATGGCACCAGAAATGGTGTATACAATCCCTACTTCTTGTTGGTTGGTTTGGCAACAATAAAAAGGGTACATGACTTGATGTACATCTCAAAACCATTCCTTGTTTTGGGACAATAGTACTTTTCAAGAATTGCCAATATTTTTTCCATCCTAAAATGACCTACTTTGTTGAATTGTGCTTCCTAAATCATCTTTGAGCACTCACTAATTGGTACACAAATATATCCCATGTGATAGAGAAGGTTATATAGTAAATAAAAATTAGAAATATTTTTACCCACATGAAGAGCTTGATATACATCTACAAAAGCTTAATTTACTTCATATAATATGGACCAATTGGAAGTATCATACCCACAAGAAGCAAGAATGCTAGTGATATTTATAACTAGAGATTGGCTCAAATAATTGTTGTTGAATTGACACTTCCTTTCTTGTGCTTGATGATCAAATTAAACTGTTATAGATATGTGGCCCACTTTTGATTCTTTCATTAGCTTACTTTGTGTCTAAAAGAACTCCAAAAATCTATGATCAAACTGGATGATGATTTTATTTTCCAATATGTAGTACTTCCATTGTTTACATGTTTGGACAATGACATAGAGCTCTTTGTAGTATAAGGGGTATTTTCAAACTACTTTGTTGAATGTTTCATTCTTAGTAGCAATTGCATACACATTTTTTTTGAGGATAGCTCGCAATGCATGCTATGATACATCAGTCATTACATCAAAAGGTTGATATAGATTGGCTAGTGAAAGTGTAGGATCTAAATAGAATTGGTCCTTCAACCTCTCAAATGCCCTTTGTTGTGTATCTCCCCAATGGAACTTGGATTTAGCACCTTTAGTCACTTGGTGTAGTGGCCAAGTAATGTGTGAGAACCCTAGTATAAATATTGGATATAAATTGGCAAGACACAAAGGCTACAAAGCTCTATTAGAGTCTTTGGGGTAAGCCAACCTCTAATTACTTGAATCTTCTCGAGATCAACATGGACTCCCTCTTTGTCAACATGCATGAGGCACTCAATCTTTGTCATGTCAAATGACTACTTTTCTAATTAACATATAGCTTGTGTCTTCAAAGAGTTTGAAATATCTATCAAACATGTTGCATATATTCCTCCCATGTCTAACTATAGATGAGAATATTATCTAAGTAGACTACAACAAGTGAGTTGGTATAGGACGCAACATGACATCCAATATCCTCATGAATGTGGCAAGTGCATTGGTCAAGTCAAAAGGTATAATAAACAACTCAAAGAAACCCTCCTTGGATTTGAATGGAGTCTTCCATACATCACAAGGCTCTATGGGTATATGATAGCCAAATTTGAGATCGATTTTGATAAAGAACGTTGCACCATGGACCTAGTCCAACAAGTCATCTATTTGAGGATGTGGATAGTGGTTCTTCACAATGATTTTATTCAAATATTTATGGTCAATGCAAAGTCTCCATGTTCCATATTTCTTTGAGGCCAAGACAATTCGACTACTACATGGGGAAGCACTGGTCTTATATGCCTCTTTGAATATTTTCTTGGATTTTCCTCTTTTTTTCATCATTTTCAAGGATTGATCTATAATAAACATGTGCATCAAGCAAAGAAGAACTAGGAACTAAATCAATAGAATGTTTTGCCTCAATGAAGTGGAACCATAGTTGGTGACTTATACAAGTCATCATATTTTGCTACAATCTTGTCCATATTCTTCTATTGTGTAAAACATGTGATCAATGTAGCAATGATCCTCCTACTTATGGCTTGATCATCAATAGAATAAATTTTCTTGTTTTGGCTATCATCTTCCTGCATTGTTCAAAACTCATTAAAGAAATAGATGTAAAATATACCTTTGGTATCCTAAAGAATTGACCTCTAACAACGATGATAACACTTTGAGGCCCATACCCATAAACACCGTATTTTCAATATAAGTGGTTGGCCCAAATTCACATCATAGACATCCAAGGGTTCAACATCTCACAAAACTTCATATTTGAAGGGCTTGCTGGCATAAGAGTGGAGAAATTATTGACACATGTTTCTCCCCTTTTGTAACCATTTATTATTATATGGTTGTAGGTTTGTGGGTGTGGTGTGACAAGCATATTTAAATCCTTCATCTAAGCAGAAACAAGATTCTTTTAACTCCCACTACGAACAATGAAATGAAATGGATTACCCTTGACCCTATTTTGTGAGTGAAATGGATGTTCCTCTAATTCTTCAAAAGAATCCTCTAGCACAACGGGCATTATGGCAATGGTCACATTTGGTTCAACTTCCACAATCTACTTCCCTTTGTTCTCATCCTGGGGATGTGGAAGCAATGGTGTAGTGGATATAAAGGGTTGCAACTCAACAAACAATGACTAAAATTGCTCAACACTCTTCCCTTGAATTAAGTTGCTCTTGTGATAATCGCACCCTTTGGGGGATTCTTTTCTTGAGAGTCTATTTTTTGCTTCCAATTCTAATTTGGCATTGATCCCTTTGTCTTGATTCTTGGGAAAGTCACTCTTGCCTTTCTTTGGTTGGTATTTAATGTTTTGGTTATTATTATTTAGTCCTCTATTGTTTTTGTTTTTGTGAATATGCTCCAATTTGATAGCAAGTTTGTATGCCTCTTCCAAAGTCTTAAATTTGAAGATGTCCATGTCCTCTCGAATGTACCATTGCAACCCATTGTGGTACTTGAGGATTGATATTGTGGTATTATGGTCTTGAATACCTAGTTTTGATGCCATAGAATGGAAAGTATCAATATAATCTTGAACAAATTGGTCTTTACCTTGACACAATTGTTTTCATCACATGTATGTCTTCATAGGCTTCTATGGGATAATATTCTTCATTGGCAGCCCTATAAAATAATCCCATGTGAATATTGCTTCATCTTCTCTATCTTACCCTATTACAATATGCTTCCCATCAATTTTGAATAAATAATAAAGCTTTCAAAAGTACAAAAGTGATTTTCTAATTATCAATGAATTTATTTACAGAGAATTATAAAGAGAATTGATCCAACCAAATTTTTTGCGCACCATCATTAATTTTTCCTTCAAACGTAGGAATATCAAAATTCACCTACGCTTTAAAATACATGGAATCACTATTAAGTGGTATTAGCTCAACCGGTTAGATTCCTCAACATTTCGAGGAGACCCAGGTTCAATTCTTGTCAAACTATACATGGATAATATCCAAGCTTTTGTTGTAATACCACTATGTGGTGATGATGTAATATGGGTGGGACCTGTTTCAATCCCATATAACCCATTAAAAAAATGTGTGCGATCACTTAATGGTACTAGGGTAGTGAGAGGTTGTCCGAAGGAGGTTGAATTTGCAATAGGGAATCGTTGAAAAATTTGAGCAATTTGATCCACCATCTCACTTCTTTGTTTCACAAGGGCTTTACTCAACATCTCCTTGAAAGGATCGATTGTCTCGATGTTATACATTCTAGTTCCCACCTTAGATAGTTTGGAACAACAAGGGAGGTGATCAAAAGGATCTTGTGTCTGATATCCAAACTTTCAATATCTTGATCTCATGTTTATGGGAATACACTCGAGAGACAGACCACTCTTGTATCGCTGATCTACAACTCAAATTATCAAATTAAGGAAGATCAAGAGAGTGCAATTTAGAAATAACAAAGTATAACAAACCAAAACACAAAAATTTATTAGCAAAACAGGATAGAGATTTTATTGCTCAAAAAATAAAGTACAATGCAAGCAAACTCTAAGAAGATATGTGAGGCTATATAATTGTATCCATTATCATTTTATAGTCAGGTGTGCATCTCTCTTAAAACTATAATTGGTGTATTATAAATCTACCATATTGAATATAGAAGGTCACCAATACGAAAATATGGTGGTTCACCTTCCATGAGTTAGGTCACCAAGAAGACTATCTCTTGTGAAATCCCGATAAGGGTATGAAAACTCTCTTGTTCATACTCCTCTCTTGTGTGAGCAATTCTCGATAGCTTCTTCATAGTAACTTCTCCAATAAAATTATGGTTTCCATCTAGTTGTTTTACTTGTGCAATTATCCCATATGCATCCCACCATAAAATGTGGAGGGGTTCACCAAGTTCAATAGATGCTTAACTCTCTGCAAATTATGAAGCTTATCTATAGTGAAATGGCCACAAGGGTATATAAACCCTTTCTCATTCTCCTCTCCCATGTGTGTATTGCTCAACCATTTTGAAAATATAATAGGTTTGTGCTCGGCTTGCTTCCCTACACATCTTTGACATCTTGCCTGAATGATTTGAGTTCTTAATCAATATTTCATATGCCCAATACCACTTATTCCACATCATACAATGATGAATGAGGTTGTGAAGGATCTTGTAAGCCACATCACAAGATGATAAATGAGAGCATGAAGAATCTCTTTAGAGCTATATGACATCTTGCCCAAATGATTTATGAGTTCTTAAATATCAATATTTCATTCACCCAACACCGCTTACCACTTATGTCATGTCATACAATGATGAATAAGGTTGTGGAGGATATAATTGCAACCACATCATACAATGATGAATGGGGTTGTGGAGGATCTCCTTGTAGCCACATCATACAATGATAAATGAGGGCATGAAGCATCTCTCTTTGAAGCTTCACACTAGAGATCCTCAACTTCTAGGATTTTTTCTTATATGAATTTTTGGGCTTCTATGGGTAATTTCCTTTGTTTCTATTTTAGTCAATTGTTTACGAGGGCTAACAATTAAGAGGATAACGCATAGATGTGAAGGGCTAAGGTAGCCACTATGAAGGTTTCTAATGGAGGTCATGAAAAATAGGTAAATATATATTTTAATCCTTCTAATTTGATGAATGAAGTAGAAATCTTGACAAGCTCTTAGGATTGTTAAACATGTTGAATAAATCTAGTGCAATTCATTTTTTAGGAATGAAATTTCAAGTGGTTTTCTCATGAGAAATCTGAAACCGGTACTTTTAAATATTCAAGTCATGTTGTTTCCTTAAATTGTTTGTTCATATTAGAGGCAAGAAAACAAGGGGGTAAACACATAGATACTAGAACAAGATAATCTGAACAAGATGTTTGCCCATATTGAAACATGCACGATTCCTGGTAAGCCGTTGCAAACACCCAACAAGTCCTCCAGTGAGTCCTTAATACATGGTTTTCACTAGGGTAAGAAAGGTGGTTTTGTGGCAAAGCACAAGCACCACCACCCACAGCTTAGAGGCCAAGGTATGTTTATCTCTAAGCACCATAACCGTATCTGAAAGAACTTGACAGGGTGAAGGTATCTTTTTAGATCGAGTACCAACCATACAACCCAAGTATTGTAACAATTTGTATGTAATTTCATGTTTATGTTTTTTTCTTCCACCTACATCGACAAGATAAATAGCTTATAACTAATAGATGTGATCATTTTGTCATAGTAATTAGCGTATAATATTGTATTAAATGGCCAAGTTGGACTCAGTGCCATCCAATTTAGTAGATATGGTGTTTGGTCGTTTGAGGTGTAGCATGAAGAATTACAGTTAATATGAGTACACTTACAATTGTAAGTTAATTTCAAGTGTTCGTTGTTTTTTTTTGTTTAATTGAGAATTCATGATAACCCTCTATGACTGAGGGAGAGGAGGGCTTAAATTTGTATGTAATTTCATGTTTATGTTTTTTTCTTCCACCTACATCGACAAGATAAATAGCTTATAACTAATAGATGTGATCATTTTGTCATAGCAATTAGCGTATAATCTTGTATTAAATGGCCAAGTTGGACTCAGTGCCATCCAATTTAGTAGATATGGTGTTTGGTCGTTTGAGGTGTAGCATGAAGAATTACACAGTTAATATGAGTACACTTACAATCGTAAGTAAATTTCAAGTGTTCGTTGTTTTTTTTTTTCGTTTAATTGAGAATTCATGATAACCCTCTATGACTGAGGGAGCGGAAGAGGGCTTAAATGCTAAGCTTTATTAATTAGTACCTAACTTGAAAATGAATATTCAACACCATAAAACAATAACACTCGTAGACTGCATTCTGCATGTCGTTTAACCCTGCCCTAGCATTACTCAATATTTGTCTCATTGGGTGTATCACATGACCCCCAACCTCAAAAAGAAATTGTTGACGAGTGTATCAAATAACCTTAAATGCTAAGCTTTATTAATTAATACCTAACATGAAAATGAATATTCAACACCATAAAACAATAACACTCGTAGCCTGCATTCTGCATGTCGGTTAACCCTGCCCTAGCATTACTCAAGATCTGTCTCATTGGGTGTATCACATGACCCCAACCTCAAAAAGAAATTGTTGACGAGTGTATCAAATAACCTTAAATGCTAAGCTTTATTAATTAGTACCTGACTTGAAAATGAATATTCAACACCATAAAACAATAACACTCCTAGACTGCATTCTGTATGCCGTTTAACCCTGCCCTAGCATTACTCAATATCTGTCTCATTGGGTGTATCACATAACCCCAACCTCAAAAAGAAATTGTTGATAAGTGTATCAAATAACCCAACCTCAAAAAGAATTTCTTTCATATTAGCTGCCTCACATAGCATAGGACTTGCGAACAATTTTTTTTTTAATCGCTTTACACGTTCCTAATCTGTATAGGATACCTTCCGTTCATTTCAAACCAATTTTTTCATACCTTTGAATGCTCATGGCATTGCAATTTGCCAAAAATAATGATCAAAGTTTTTCAGAACTTCGCACTGCAATTTCTACCTTGCAATGTCCTCAACTTCGCACTGCAATTTCTACCTTGCAATGTTCTCCAATTTCTACCCTGTAATGTTCTGACTCTCTGCATTGCATTAAAATATTAAATAGACTCCTGAATGTAATTCAACCTTAATGCTCATGTCTTAAAATCAAACAAGAAATGTGACATGCCTGTCCAAACCTTATAGTAAATGCAATTGCAAGGATTGCTATGGTTGGCTTGGTTCCATGGGCTATACAATTAAATGGCAAGAAGACGACACTGTCATGCACTCAATTCATATCTTAATCACATTTTCAATGCTGATTAATTCTCGATTTAGTTGCATTATTTTAGCATGCTTTTTGTAGTTCATACTTCACTTTTCTAGGTAGTTTTTATATAGTAAATAATAAATATTATTTATAATAAAATACAGAGGGAACTATATCAGTGAACAGCCTGGTAGTCTTGCAAGCATGTTCAAGAGCCAAAGTTAAAAATATCCAACACATTTCCTTTTACATAATCCCTAATTCAATAGCTAAGGAATGACCCAGCATTAAAATAATGGAGATGTTAACTACACGCCGATGGAGCCTACAAAGTAACATCGAATTGGTACTCGTGTTCTAAAACATAACGGTAGTGATTACCCTAACATGCATCCTATCAAGATTACAAATACTATAACACACTTTTTCAGAGTGAAACTGCTATCTTATTAACAGAGCACTAGCTTACAAGTTCAATATATTAATATCTCCTCCTTTTGGTACCCATTATCTATTCCAACAATCCCAAACAGGATGAGGATATTCCTCTAAATCTCACATAATAGCTACTATTTAGACGACACATTATTGTACAATCAACCAAACCAATATTCTAAAGGAATGTGGAAAAAAATGCAAACAAAAATGGCAGTAAATATTATTTTCATTTGGCATTGATGTGGGACAACTGTACAACATGACCTCATGTCACTCCCTCGTTAGAAGAAATCTCATATTTTTTTTTGCAAATTTCTCAAGAACCCAAATTTATGGCCCAAACCTTGTCCACCTGCAAAAACAGTAAAAAGAAAAGTGTCAGCACTTCCAAGACAGATTCTGCAGTACCTGAATCAGAATGCAGAACTGGTTTGGAATGTGATACAATGGCACTAAAGAAATTCAATTGTATAATACGTTCAAAGTGTCTCTTTTTAAGACCTCATGTGCTAAGGTTTTCCATTTAAGCTGGCTGATCATGTCCCATGACATGGTAGGTCCTAGTACCTAGACAGGTATACTCAGAAATATGCCAATCAAAAAGGAATAACAAAAGACATGGGATTTTAGACACGTACCTAAATTAAACAAAGATGAGCATCTGTACAAATGGGACTTCTGGAGAGCCTCCCAGTGTATGACAGCTGTTGCATTACTATACACAGATGAAGTTCAAATAGACGCCGCCATTTGGCTGCGATTCTCCATGGTGCGAAATAAATCTTGGAAATAGTCAGTCAGTCAAAATTTCTGGACTTATAGAGCCGCCAAAAATTAAGGACCCACTACTTCCTGTAAAGAACAATCTAGCAAATGCTGCATAAATTTTTCAAGATTGCATGATCAAATGGAAATGGCAAATGATTTTAGCATGAATTTCCCAATGGAGCATCTGGGACTGCTCTCAAAGTAAAGTTCCATGGTAGCGACCAAAAAGCAAAGATATATTTGAATGTTATCCAGCTCTATTGCGACGTGGTGAAAACAAGCTATCTGATTCCTTTCTTGGACTCAGTAAGGATCTATCAAGATCCATCAAGTCCCTTTTTAAAGGTGAGTTTTTTATCTTCTCTTTCTCAGCTTTCTTCTTCTCAGCTTCAACTTGCTTGATATTCTCCTCTCGAGCTTTTTTGAACATATTTACAAAGTTCAGCAGGGTCGAGATTACTGCAAACAAAATTTACGATGAATTACTACACATAGAGAACAAATTTCAAATTATGTTCAGATTACTGCAAAAATCAAACATGCTAGAAGTTATCATTTCAACGATCCATTATAAGAAATGCACATCTTTGCTTTAGGTTTGGCTCAAAAGAATATCACGCTTGATTGAATGTCCCACAACCTAGTGCAGTTTGTACACTGGAGACATGCACAGGCCTCTTCCACTATGGAATATACCATCACACAGGAAGGTCATACTGATTCAATGCATTCTTCAATCCCACTAGTTAGTCTAAAATATTATAATAAAGATTAGCTGCCCTGAAAAATAGCTGGCCTTCTCCTTAATGCTGTCAGCTCATCACCTTAACGAGTTTATTAACTGCTGTGTCTTTATCTCCATTGTAAACTAAAAATGACGACCCTTTCTTTATCGTCATTGATTGACAAATATTTAGGAAACAAAATATGGAATGAAGAGATTGCAAAATAGGAGTCTTAAGTACCTCACAGGAAATTTTGGGAAAAAAAAGGCATAAATAGAAACTTTTAAGCAAGAGTATTATTTTGTTTCCAACACCAAAAAAGAGTATCATTTTGATAAGAAGTACCAAGAGAAATAAAATAGCAAGGTTAGCAGCTGAGCCGCAGAATTTTAGCTAGAACTCAATAAAGGCATTGAACATTGATACCCATTACATACAAGTAGAAACATCAAAACATATCAGCATTATAACATAGAAAATTATAAATACTCAAGCTTCTGTCCTATCTTTTTGCCAGACAATTTTTCCCTGAATTTTGTGGATACCAAATCCCAAGTTGTTTGATTAGTAGCAATGTGGCCATTCAGTGCAAGTGTTTGATCCAACATCAGATTGTGTCAATGGGTCTACAAAGCCAACATTTATAGAGAAATTTAACTGATTAGATCTGAAAGGAAGAAACAGTAACCTCAGTAAAGGAACTGTGTAATTTAATTACATTTTACTATTTAGTGCAAATTTCAAATGCTGATGGGTTGTTTACATTTGGATGACTTCAAAGTTTTACAAAATGGAAGACCAGTTTTCCTACAAGATGTTTTGATTTTTTGGAGGCTATAATCATGGATGAAGATTAAAAAAATCCTCACTTCAGTATTTACATTATTCAGAGAGAGAAAGAGAGAGAGAGTACAACTACATCCTGCAGATGCTGAAAAACTATGGGATAGCCAAAAAGATGACAGCAATGAGTGGATATGTCTTCTAGAAAGTAACAAGGTTAAGCATAAGGTTGGCACTCAACAAGAGCAACTGGTAACATTTATTGAACAGAGAACTCCACTGTAGAAAAAAATGTTCCAGATATTCAGAAAGGACTCCAAATATGTAGTGTAAAAGAATAAACTTTTCAGTACTTGTTAAAGGCTTGCTTTAGAGTTTAGTTGGTTTTAAACATTAAAAGTGAATTGTATTTTGTTGTTATCTTGTAGAAGTTAATGCCAGATTTGCAAATGCATGTTTTATACTAAATATAAAATATTCTATAAATGCTCAACTGAAAATGATTTCAGAGAGCCACCTTAGCAATGACGCTGGATTAACTGGGGAGTTACTGGAACTAATTGTTGATTTGGTTTCAGACGTAGGTCTATCTGCTTACCCTATATCTATGTACAAATAACTGTTCGAAAATTTTTATATATGCTGTTTGGTATTTGACACATTTAATTAAAGACACATAAGCATATTCTAAGATGTTTAAATACAAGCCAGAAAACAAGAGCAAATGAGAAGAACACTTTCATGTGCAGACTTGTTGATCGTGCGCCTGAGGACGACAAATTTGCTAGGGTGCCTATAACAAGTTGAAGAAGATGAAAGTTGACCTTATAATGTATTGATGGAACTTAAGTATACTGTCTGTCACTGTCCTAGCAAATGAATTCAATTATCTCCCATCTTTATTTATGCGTGTATAGAGAGAGAGAATGGAGGCTGATAGACGCACCGAATTAACAAACCTAAGTCCCAAACCAAAAGAGTCAGTGTTGGAACAATCGCCCAACATTTCGTAAGTGTAAAACAATAACTCATGAATAAGAAAAAAAGCACCAGAAAATTATAGGGACTGTGCCAATAGACAAGAATAACAAAATAATCTTGATTTCTCACAAAACAAAATTAGTACAAAAGATCCCACAAAAGAGGGTTACCTAGCAACTAATATAGTAAGAGTTGCATCTCACATAAAACAATCTGCGAAGGTGTTTTACCTCTGCTCTATATAAGCATCTAAAACTCCTAACACTTTCTTTACTAAAGGTTGATTTGACCTGAGGTTAGGTCACTTAACTAACGAGAAACCCCTATACACATCACAATATGCCCATTTCATTTAATACATTGATAATACAAATGCCCAACATAATAATGCAATATCCCAAGGGTATTACAACCCCATAATTCATTGGGTGAACCAAATAACCAAAACACTGGCCCCAGGATAGCACGAAGTCAGTGATGCATGGGGAAACAAGGCAATTATAGAAATATGCTCCAACAATGAGTATACCATGTATATGTAGAGTGCCACTATTTACCGGCATTAGACTTGACTTAGATCAGCATGTAAGAGGTGAAACATTAGCACCAGAAAAAATGGAAAAAATTCAATGAAAATATTAAGCAAGGGTTGTCGATTTCATCTTGCCAGATGATATTGACGCAAAGAGCCACAGTTAGACCAGTATCTTGCAAAGGTGTCTAGCCTTCAAATTATCTGCGCCCTATGGACACTGCACATGTACTCCAACAATAGCAGAATGCATCTGCACTTTTCCATATATATGTAGCAGTGCAGAGTATTTGCTGGGTACAATGAAAAGACAGCCACTAATTTTGCACTGGTAACATTATAATGCTAGTGACTTGTCTGTTTATAAATTGCCTTTATTTAGCAATATAATTGTCCTTGTGTGACAAATGTCCACAACATATAAATTTATTATTTTTTTAAGAGTTAAGAGCTACAATGTGAGGCTTGTCCATAGACATGTACTTGATGTTTCAAGTTGGTAATTGGATGGCAATAAACACCCAATCTTCCACATTTATGTGAAGGCTCCTAGACATCCTACACAGGATTCAAACAGAGATGGTAGAGGTAAATATTTAAGTACATATAAAAAGAAGTTCATGTCAGTTGTATGATTTGATAAAGGTAAAAAGTTTCGTTATTCCTGACTTCTTTTTTCCTGGATTGTCCACATAAACTGTGATTGAGGAAATCAAATTTATGACCACTGTTTTGGCTAAAACTGGAGCAAATCAGTTCAATGTTTAAATGTCATCTCCGTGGGTCTTTTCACAGCACAGTGATAAATCATCAATAGAAGCTTCCTAGTTCATTAAGATTTGGATATGTTTCCCTTTTAAATTCAAAAAAATATGCATTGAACTAATTGAAATCAGAAAGGTTTTCCAGCAGAATTGGTACAACCCTGCAGTAAAATTAAGATAGCAGAAAGCATTAATTACAAGGATGGACACCACTATAAATCTCATGAAAAATGCTAAATGATGCACAATCAACAAGCTTATCAAATTCAGCACCAATGATATGGTATGTGCTGCATCTAAATTAGGAGCAAGATAGAAACCACAGCTGTATATTTTGAATTTTGATTTCATAATTATTAGTTGCTTAATCATGGAGTCCTCTCACACTATTTAACCCTTAGCATTTTCAAAATAATTGTATTATACCCATATGCTTAGGAATGATGCTTCAGCTACATGCCACTTAACATAAACTTTGATATGGGGTATAGAAGCACCCCAAAGAGGTCTCTGATCCCATCTTTTGTTTCTTATTTTTCACCAGTGGCTCAATCATTTCTTTTGAAATTGTGAACTCGTTTTATCCCATTGCTTTGTTACCACGTGTATGCATCCATACAGCACCCTTACATGGTACTTGGGTACCAGGATACCTGCACCCGTAAATTCTCTTTTGAACACATCTTGATGTTAATGGTTCTTGTTATTTTTTTATTCTTTATAAATTATTAGGAATGATGAATCCATAATCTTGACAAGTTCATGTTATCGATTTATTTAAGTTTTTTTTTTTACTCATATTTAAATTTTGTTTTATAATTTTGATATGTTAAAAGTTTCCATAATCACACACCCTGATTTGTAAAGTACCACACACCCAATACCTGCATCCACACCAGAAACACACCCCACCCCTCACCCCTAACATTAAGTCCTTATTTGGATATGTGAGGGCCATGGAGAGGACCAGGAACATTAGAGAGGATCCTAACACAAGCATCATCACAAATATGGTATTACTATGGTTTGATTTTACATTGCGCCCAGTTGTAAGCTGCTAGGGACTCGTATATATACCATCCATTTGCTATTGGATATGGCCATTCATTTGTGTTGTGTGTTACCATCACCCTCGTGGAGTAAAGCAGCGTAACATGCATGTAAGAGAAACAAAAGACATTTTTCATCCTACTACAAGGCAATACATCACTAAACTGGTTAAAATGAAGAAAATGCATATGAGAAACTAAATAGAAATCTAACATATACATAACAAGCAAGTAATCAAATTACCAAGGACATTGTAGGGAATACCCCAATACAGTATCATTATTTCCCCGTTGCATTCATTAGCCACCAGCAGCATATACAAAGAAGTTTATATTACCTTGCTCAAAGGGGCAGCGTGCAGGATCCTCACCAAAATACTGTGCAAGTGAATCAGCATTTCTCCCCTAACACCACAAGAACTCTGTTAATATTTATATTAGTAACAAATACCATCATTATTGACAAGCCATCCAAAGAAAGAGAAGGCTCACCACTTCTGAATATAGTGAGGTAAGTGATCTCACATCAGATTCAGCTGTATAAAGAAATTCTTTCAAAACCTGAAAACATAATAATGATGTTATAAATTCCTGTTTCCAAAACATGTGTTCTTAAGAGCTAATAAAAGTGCATGATAACAGAACAATGTAAAATATACTTTCAAAATGACATTAGAATCTGTTTACAACTAGGACTACGGGGGGAAATATATAGAAACATTTGTATAAATAACAAAATTTCACTAACTGGGGAAGTCTGAACATACCTCCAAGCTTACCCTATCAACAACAACTAAATTAGATGCGTTTCCCTCTACTGTGAAATGACTATAAGTGCTTATAGAGTAATATTTATCATTACAAATCCATTAATAGCTTCTATATAACACACAAGCATATTGTTATATTGTTGCACAAAATCCTAAAATAGATACGTTTCCCTCCTGTGAAATGACTACAAGTGCTTATCGAGTTATATTTAGCATTACAAAACTATTAATAGCCTCTATGTAGCACACAAGCATATCTTTATATTGTTGCACAACATTCCATAAGGTGAACTACAAAAATGACAAAATAAGGTGACGAGGTTGAATGATCTAGCATATAGATATACAACTGTACAAATCAGTAACCCCAAAAATAAATTGTTATAGAGAAAGACCATCACAAAACCACAAGAAGATGGACAAATGCCCTTTGACCTTCATCATATATGAGACATTACCAATCAGACTGATTAATTTATCTCAACATTTAGAAAAATACAAGAGAACAAGCTTGATTAATCTAGTACCTAGACATACAACTCTACAATTAGGTGGATCAAAAATCAATGGTTCTATTACAGGTAAAGACCACCATGAAAGGTGCCCCTTGACCTTACTCATAGATAAGACATCAACAAATTGAGACCCTGACCAACTTATCATCAGCTGGCCCAAAAACCAATATACTGAAGATCAGTAAACATCACAATAATCACCTATGCTATTGTAAATATTATCATGTCCTCTATAGATGCCTTGCACACGTCCAATCCAAAAAAAAACAATATCTAGACATCTCCTCGCAACTAGCCTGAGGGGCAAGTTACAAATAACCTGCTTAAAGAGAATGATATAGAAACGTCATTAATCTCATATCAATACATAGACCAAGATTTCAATCCCATGGGCGAACCTTAATATTTCATCTGAATCAAATGGCATGAGCTCAACCGATTAAAATATCTTGACTTTCAAGGAGGTGGCCCAGGTTCGAATCTTGCCAAGTGATACATGCATAATTTCCAAAATGTTTTTATAATACCACTGTCATTTGATGTAACATGGGTGGGGACCATTTCAATCCCACATAACCAATTAAATAAAAAATGATAATCAAGATGCAAGCACAATTGTGAAGAGAATCAAAATAATCACTGCACCTTGAGTTTTTACTTAGAAAAGCAGCTTACTCAATCAAAACTGCCTAGAATCTAGATGACAAAAAAGAAAGGGCAGAAACTCTTGTCAACACTGCAGTTTCTTTGGTCAAACAGCATATTCTTTGGTCAACATGACAAATTCAAATGGTCAAACAGCTAGTCAACACTAATGATCAATTCAGGCAGTAAATTACTAAAGAATTACAGTATATTTTGTCATAACAGTTATAATTATAATGATGTTGCAAGCACAATTGTCAGGAGAATCAAAATAATCAATGCACCTTGAATTTATAGTTGCTCAATCAAAACTGTAGAGAATCTAGACAACAAAAAATATAGCAGAAATTCTTGTTAAAACTGTAGTTCCTTTGATCAATCAGCAGATCCTTCGGTCAACATGGCAGATTCAATGGTCAAACAGCTAATCAGCACTGCAATAATTAAAGTCAAATGACGAATAAACAGTCAATCAACACAATACTCAAAACAGTAGACCTCGATGATGTGTCAGCTACAGTGACATCTGCAGCACAGTTCTGTCCCCTTAATCCCTTTTTTCTCGCTTGCAATTTGTGCTGGTCAAATGAGGAGAAAAATTAACTTGTCCAATTGCATTAATAAGGCTCATTTATTGATATGTATGATTACAAATAGAAAATTCTCCCAAGTTGACATGGAACTACCATAACATTATTATCAAATATCAAGTTGGGTATGACATAGAATGGGTCCGTTTATAGTGAAAAAATCATAAGATTCATAAAGAACATGAGAATGATGATATTACACTTATATCACAAATTGGATTGATGATGTCATTAAGCTTTCTTGGATCTAATTTGTACTTCTTCTCCCTTTCTCTCATCTCAAACTCGAAACTATCCTCCAGTAGTTCAAACTTCAAATGTGCATTCAACTGCTTCTATTTGAAAGGAAGGACTACATAAGGCTGTAACAGCAACTTCTTTTTAACATCTGATGGACTTTAATTAATACCACATCTTTAGCAAACACCAAACCTTCTCATGTTGCTTTCCTTGTTGGTCTATCCAAATAATCAATCAGATATTCTTTCATTTAATTTCTTGACTTTATTGTCCTTCTGATGTTGTAACTGGTCTGCAATATCTAGGCAATAATTTTGTGAAATTCCCTATGGAGAAAATTATTAGATTTACTCTTAGGTAGATTTTACCTTCAAAACTAAATGATTGAGGATTCCTGTTTTTAATCTTGACATAGTTTTTCTCATGACTGAGGTCAATCAATGTTTGTGTCCATGGATTTTTGGTAACATTTAATGTAATGCCTTACTTTTACTTTGAAAGTTCTAAAGGTCTATTGCTGTGTGTATAGGGGTATATTAAGCAGACTTGCAGAGCATGTGAAAAAACCTATATATTAAAAAACAAATTGCAACCTTTACTCGTGTGTGACCCCAAACAAGTCCAAATGGCCTTACTCAACAAGACTTGGAGAAGGTGACTGCACTCGGTAAAAGCATCAACTAGACTTGGCAAAAGCCTTGCCAAATGTCAAAACAAAAAAACATGCTTACAAATAAATTTAAAATCTCCCTGTGATTAAATAAATGTAGATATTGTTAGAATATTTATTATATCTTATATTACATTAATTAAGTTATCAGCATTATAGGAGGGGTACGTAGTTTTCTTTATTCAGTTTAGAAACTGCCCAGCTTGGTTCAAACTGCCTCAACGGAGTTTATGTAAATCTTATATATCTTCCAGGAATATGAAGTGCAATCTAATGATTCAGTTTCTAATATGGCATCAGAGCATTGAATGATTTTTGGGCAATGTGAATTTTGTTTATGGGCAATGTGCTATTCACGCACTCCATTAGATTCACTCCATTACCAGAGGAGCCATTGACGCCGAAGACTGCAATCCGAACTTGATGAACTCTAGCGCACAACACCCTTCCTTCAAAGCAAACCAGACGGGAGCCGAATAGCGTGGAGGAATTTATTTTTTTTCATAGCGGAGGCGGACAGTTTGCATTGCCGCGCAGGAGAAGTTTGTCTTCATTGCCGGACCGCGCAGGCGAATCTTGTCTTCATTGCCGGACCGCGCAGGACGCAGGAGAAGCTGTGAGACCACATTGTCGCGCCGGAGAAGCTGAGAAGCCGCATTGCAGTCGTCCTCGTTGCCGGAAATCGGTGCACGCAGGATAATATTTCATTGGTACACTGCGCGTGAAGGACGTTGGCTTCGTTACCGGAACCGTGATCGGCCACGAGCCACTGGCCTCCATGATGGCCGCCAAGGGTGAAACCACCACGTCGTAGGGTTTCTTGACCACGTCCGCTGGCAAGTCACTTCCAAACAAGACCGCTAACAAAGTCCAAGATACATCACGCACTGGATTTTCCGTTTTGGCTGCCTGGGAATATTTGCAATCAAACTCTGCGAAGATTGGTAAAATTGGAGCAAACGCACCGGCCGTGAAGAACATTGGGTCAAGAACGTCACTGTGCCGTGAAAACACATGCACCACAGTGGCCGCGATGGTTCTGCTGGTGAGTGCTTAAGTCTTTTGCCACGGGGAGGTTGGGGTTTCAAACCCCTTCGAGTTGCTGACAAGATGACGCCCGAGGAGGGCATTTTGACGCCCCGCCGATCCCGTTGACGCCTCGAGGGCCCGGTGACGCCCAAGGAGGGCATTTTGACGCCCCGAGGGTCTTGTTGACGCCTCGTCGGGCATTTTGACGCCCCAAGAAGTTTTGGTGACACATTTGTTTTTGTTGTCATTACTTTTAAGACATGTAAATTGCTTATTTTTTCTTTCAAAAGCAATTGTTCAAAGGCATTATACTCTATTTTGCCCTCACTTCTTACAAGATAGAGGGGGGAATTCAAATTTTTCAAACCCTCAGAAAAAGACTTAGATAGCAACTCAAAGGTGCATTTTCGATTTTACTCGACACCTTCTTTTGTCAAATTTGGGTGCATTTTCGGTTGAACCCGACACCTATGTGAGAAGCATTTTGTGAGCATGCTTGTTTGATTATTGCATTTTTTTCTGCAATTAAAAATCATCTACATCAAAGCATCCACTACTTCTCTCAACACATGTTGCACAGGTTCTCCAAAAGCAGTTATCTCTTTGCACAGGATCTTCATTGATCATCTACTTGATGTTCTCTCACCAACACTAATTTTCTCCTAGTTTTGTTTTTTGACTTAATTACCTCCAACTGATTATTCTTCTTCCGAAGATTCTCAGCGAGTGTCATTAACATCTCTTTGAGTGAATTTTTTACCCCCATTGCTATTGTGTTTAGGCGTAAATCCTGACGAAAGTCCTGGACTCCAAAGTGTTTAGGGGAAGTTACGCCCCACGCATGCGGATTCCTGTCTTTCTAAGGTAGGTGCCATCAACAAAGCAATCCTTTTCAGTACTGCCTATGTTCCACGTACCGTTCTGATCTTCATAATACCTATAGTCTCCCTCACGTAAGGGCGGGTATTGTTTTGATTCGCTCTGTATAACTGGCCTGGCAACGGTATATCGAAAAGGGGACCATTTGGTGCTATAAGGAACCCTAAACAATGGCTACAGTGCACAAGTATCTTTCAGATGCCCAATTGCTCAAAGGCACCAATTTTGTGCCATGGAAGCATAAAATGAAAGCCATTCTTCAAGTCAAAAAATTATGGGATGTCGTCAGTGGCACTACCTCTCGTCCCACCACAGCAGGGACAGATCAAGATACATTTGATGATCAGGACAGGAAGGGCCTTATGTTTTTGTTACTTGCCATAACGTATGAGGTCCAACCTCATATTTGTGATGCCACGACCAATAAAGATGCTTGGGCAGCATTGATTACTGTGTATGAAGGAAAGAATAATTCCACTATTCTTCACCTACAAACCCAGCTTCACAATCTCACTATGAATTCAGGGGAAACTGTTGAATTGTTTCTCTCGCAAAGTGGCAGAATTGAAAGCTAAACTCAATACTATGGGAAAACCCATAGATGATGATCTTTTGACATCTGTTATTTTGAGGGCACTCCCACCATCTTACAAAAGTTTTATCACTTCACTCAATGTTTCTGGCAGAACATTAACTTTTGTTGAATTGGTTAATTTGCTTCAAACTGAAGAAGCCAATCAAGTACAGAAAGATGAGGAACCTGCCACTGCTCTTTCCACCCATCAAAAGGGTCACAAGAAAGGACAATTGTAGAAGGGAGGGTCTTCTTCCAAAGGCAAAGGCAAGCCCAATCTCCAACGAGATAAATATTGCAAGATCTGTGATATGAACAATCATGATACCAACCGGTGTTGGTTCAAAAACAAACAACATAATGATCCCTCACAAAATAAGAAAGGCAAGGGGAAGCAGAAATATCCCCAGCATCGCAACCAACAAAAGGGTCATGTTGCTTATGCAGATTCCCATTCAGATGATTCTAATTCATCTTCAGATAATGACTCCGAAAGAGCACACAAGGTGCTCATGACCCATACTGCCTCTTCCAAATCAGATGTTGTATGGTATATTGATTCTGGAGCAAGCAAACATATGACTGGGAACAAGTCCTGGTTTCAAACCTTTCACGCAAGAGAAGGCAAACCTGTCACTATTGCAGACAATCGGGTCTATCAAGTACAAGGTGAAGGGGATGTTACGAGTCACTCTCCCCGATGGAGACCGTGCCATAGAGAAAGTTCTCTATGTTCCCCGGCCTTGCCAACAATCTATTATCTGCTCCACAGATGCTAGATAGAAATATGGATGTTGTTTTTCAAGTTGAAAAAGGAAAAAAGAGATGTTTCATCACCACCAAGGTCAAAACATTGCCACCAGCTCCTACAAACATGGATTATTCATCTTGGATACAGTTTCTACATCCCATACTGCCCTCATTGCCACTACCACAGCAGCTACTTCCTTATGGCATAAAAGATACGGGCACCTCAGTTTCGGGTATTTACTCGAATTAAGCAAATATGACATGGTCAAAGGGCTTCCTCAGCTTTCATCCGTTCTCCCAGTATGCTCAGATTGTCTAGCAGGGAAACAACATCGAGTTCCATTTGAGACTAGTTCTTCTCGCTCTAAGAAACCCTTGGAGTTAATCCACGCAGATTTGTGCGGTCCTTTCCCAACCAATCATGGTGGAAAGAAATATTTTTAGCTATTTTTTGATGACTACTCCCGCAAAATATGGGTCTTCTTCCTTGCACTCAAGTCAGAAGCTCTTCTCTACTTTCGTCGGTTCAAGAGACAAGTTGAGAAGGAAACAAGTTGTTCCATCAAAACCCTCCGCTCGTATCGAGGGGGGGAATACACTTCCAAGGAATTTTCAGCATTTTTGGAAAAACATGGGATTAAGAGACAACTCACTACAAGGATATACACCGCAGCAAAATGGAGTTGCAGAAAGAAAAAATCGCTCCATAGTAGAAATGAGTCGGTGTATGTTAAAAGGAGCAAACTTAGAAAAACAATACTGGGCAGAAGCAATAAACACAACATCTTACCTACTAAATAGAGCACCTACAAGGGCTCTACAAGGAAAAACTCCACAAGAAGCCTGGAGTGGTAAGAAACCCTCAATTTCTCATCTAAAAGTTTTTGGATGCCAAGCTTTTATGCATATTCCTAAACAGAAAAGAAGGAAACTAGATGAGAAAACTCAAAAATGTATATTTCTTGGTTATGATGAGTATTCAAAAGGATATCGGTTGATTGATCCTATAACCAAGAAAACACACATCAGCAGAGATGTAGTATTTGATGAAACTTTCACATCAAATAACACACTTGTATACCTTAAGGAAGATGAACCTAAGAAAGAAGCAAGCACCTCCTCAGAAGAAGGTTCCTAAATGGTATACTAGTACATTGCAAGATTCAAAATTGACATCACTTCCAGATCTAACTCTAGATCGACCCGCTACTCGCAGTATGACTCAACACAAAAGAGCAGATGATGCAACATCAGTAACAGATGTTGATGACCTTTGTCAACATTTTGATGATTTATCTGTGAATGTAGAAGAAGATGAGGATATAGATATGGAAGATGAAAAAGTCTATCTGACAATACTAGATGAAAAAGAACCCACATCAGCCTCGGATGCACTCAAGAAAGATCAATGGAAAACTCGCTATGGATGCGTAACATACATCTCTAATGAAAAATCAAACTTGGAAGTTAGTGAATTTGCCTTCAGAAAGAAACCCATTGGTTGCAAATGGGTATTCAAGATCAAATATAAGGCAAATGGTGCAATAGATAAATATAAAGCCCGACTTGTTGCAAAGGGCTATGCACAAAGAGAAGGCATAGACTATGAAGAGACATTTGCTCCTACTGCTAAAATGACCACTATTCGAGTTCGTGTGCAATGGCAGCTCAATTTGGTTGGCAACTACATCGATGGATGTAAAGAGTGCTTTCTTAAATGGTGACCTACAAGAAGAAGTCTATATGACTCAACCTCGAAGGTTTTGTAGTTCAAGGGCAAGAACAGAAAGTCCGTAAGCTGATCAAATCTCTATATGGACTTAAACAAGCTCCTCGAGCTTGGTATATCAAAATTGATAGTCACCTAGTGCAACATGGGTTTAGAAGAAGTCCTGCAGATCCTAATCTATATATCAAGAACAATGGTTCTAACATAGTAATTCTAGTACTATATGTGGATGATCTCGATCATAACAGGCAGTTCAGAGAGTATGATAAAAACAGTTAAGAAAGATCTCAATACCTCTTTTGAAATGACAGATCTTGGACTTCTCCACTATTGTCTTGGTCTAGAAGTAACTCAATACAAGCATTGCATACAAGTTACTCAAAAGAAATATGCCAAGACTCTAATTGATAAGTATCGGATGACTGATTGCAAGCCCAAAGCCACACCAATGGAAGCAGGACTTAAGTTATCCCGATTCGATGAATCTCCTAAAATAGATAGTACTCTCTATCGTCACCTGATTGGGAGTCTCATCTATCTCACAAACACCAGGCCAGATCTTAGTTTTGTTGTGGGTTATCTTTCACGATTCATGCAAGATCCTAAAGTTAGCCACTGGAAAGCAGCAAAAAGAGTTCTTCACTATGTCCGTGGTACGACATATATCGGCTTGGAATACAAAAAGAACAACAAGTTCTATCTTCAAGGGTACACGGACTCTGATTATGCTGGATCCATAGATGACCGAAAATCAACTGCAGGTTATATTTTTCACCTTGGATCTGGGTCCTCGTCTCTTGGCATAGCAAGAAGCAACATGTTGTTGCTATCTCTTCTACTGAGGCAGAATATCGAGCAGCTAGTGGAGCAGTCTACGAGATCATATGGTTACGTCGCATCCTCACAAATATGGGCCTTCCAAAGAAACTTCCTTTACATTTATTTTGCGACAATCAAGGTGTTATGAATCTTGTCAAGAATCCTATCTTTCATGATCGCACCAAACACATTGACACTAGGTGTCATTTCATTCGAGATGAGATTCCAAAGCATCATATCCAGCTCCACTACATTCCCACAGATGAGCAAATAGCGGACATCTTCACCAAAGCGCTTGCTCGAGTCAAATTTGAATTGTTCCGCAATGCTATGTGTAGTCAACATTAATGTAATAAGGGGGGATGTTAGAATATTTAGTATATCTTATATTACATTAATTAAGTTAACAGCATTATAGGAGTGGTACGTAGTTTTCTTTATTCAGTTTAGAAACTGCCCAGCTTGGTTCAAACTGCCTCAACGGAGTTTATGTAAATCTTATATATCTTCCAGGAATATGAAGAGCAAACTAATGATTCAGTTTCTAATAGATATAATGATACTGCATTCAAGATACTGATCTATCTGATCATTCCCATATCTCTTCTTCACCTATCAATATTTAATTGATTGGCTTTCAAAAATAGACTTGGGACCTTTAACAGTGATTTCTGTTATGTTTGTGCCTTCAGCAATATATGTAATGTTTTGCCTTCCATGTGATTTTAAATAAGCATGTTAAGAACAATCAACCCTCATTTTAGGTGTATTGTCAATGCTCTCAATAACTTGCAATTGCATAATTGGTAGCTACAATCTTATCTGCATTCTTAACCTTAGTTGTATTAGGCTAAAAGGTTTTAGATGGAAACTCCCAATTCTTCTTCAAAATTTCGACTTTTGTTAGCACAAGTTGATTATAATTCTTCATATGAAAAATTTATTTATCCTCTTCAAACAAAATCTCATAAATTGTTGCAATGGCTTCTTGGAAGATTATCTTCTTTCATGGAAATTTTAGTTTGCGTTGAGAAAGATTTATTCTGATCCTTCAATTTATAAATCTCATCATCGTTCTTTCAGTTTAGACTTCAATAATATCTTCTTCTTCTTTTTTTGTGGAAAACACCTTAAATGGAATGCCACTTTTGGGTAAGTCCCAAGGAGGCAGAGGTATCTTAAACTTCAATAATATCATTTCCTATTCTCTCTTATTTTTATTCTAGAATTTCTTGGCCTACTTGCTTAGGAAAAGAGTTCTATATTCATCCAGAATTAGATTGTTCTAAGCTAAGAATTGAGGCCATTCCACAATTTATTTGCCTCATCTATAAACTTAAGCCATATTGAACAACTCCCAAATATAGTTTTTTTTATAGGTATTGGATCAAACTTTTGCATCTTCCTTTCCCAAAAAATTAGGTTTATAGGCCATGATATTTTTATCTTCTTATGCATATTGAATCTTGGGCCACCTAAAGTCACAACATTTCACTCACAGGTCAACTCATAAATATAGTTTTTTATAGGTATTCAACCAAACTTTTGCACCAAAATCTAGGCGTATAAACCATGGTATTTTAATCTTTTTATGCATGTAAAATCTTGGGCTGTAGCTCTTCATACCCAAGGTCGCAACCTTCCACTCATAGATCACAACCTTACACATCTCAGGTTGTAACCTTCATGTCGCAAGTTGCACCATTTCATTTTTCAGGTCATGCCATTTCAAGTCTCTCAAGTCACACCCTTTCGCACCACAGCTCCCACCACTTCATTTCTCAGGTCACATCCCTTTGCACCTCAAGTAGACAAATGATGATTGAAATGCCAGTCAACAGCTAAGTGTGATGAATAACAACAAACACTCGTTAAAATGGGCACTCAAAAATATATATGGTCTCAGTTTGAAAATTGCCTTTGGCATAAAAAAACGTTATAGGCTACAAGCCCAACAAAATCTTGGTCACTAACCAGAAGATAAACCCAGGTTCAAGAGCATTACTCTGATAATTCTTGTAAGGAGCCAATGAGTCTCTTAAGTGAAATCCGTTAAGGATTCAATATATTATATGAGATTGAAAAAAGATGAGTGGATGCTTCGTACACATTCATGACCCCTTTACCTATCTTTAACAAAAAAACATGTGGTAGGCTAATAAATACACACACACACGTGTACGTTTGTATTCCTAGTATATAGAATTAGGTCCATTACAAAAATAGACACAAAGACACTTCTGATGGGTAATCATTCAGAGAGATACCAGTAATCATAAATTTTGTTTTTGGTTCAAACTAATCTTCCATCAAACAGAAAGGCATAGCATCCACAGAGCAAGAGCTTTCCAAAAATTCTTCACAATAGATTTTTATTTGGAGTGGCGAAAATTACAACTATAAAAATCAGCATTCCAAAACTGCTGATTTTTCTGACAGAAAACAGAGGCAAGATTTTCAAGAGCCATATCTCATTAACCAGATACCCACATTTGATGAAATTTATCATTACATGCAAAAGTACACCATAGTATCTAGAATATAAAAGCAAATTTTCAGCTTCATTGGTTGTGGTTCTAGAGATATATGCATTTTGACCATCAAGTCATAAAGACCAATACTGTTTGAAACAGAAACAGCAACAGAGTTTTGGGTGCCATCTCCCTCTCACCACCAATCCAAATTACACATTGGGCATCCAAATCTGAAAAACTTATATTACTGTTTGAAACAGAAATAGCAACAGAGATTTAGGTGCTATCTCCCTCTCACCACCATTCCAAATTGCACATTAGGCAAACTTTCAGCTATAATTTCATCCCACTATGTATATAGATATGTACAGTTCAAGATTAGGGTCGTAGAAACCCTCATTCTAGATAATTTATTGTTTAAACAAATGTTTCTCTATTGACATAGAACATACACAAGATGCTAAGAAAAGTAGTCCAACTCACTGTGTGATGAGGGAGGAGCTAAAGGAAGATCTCATGAAGTGAGAAAAAGAAATCATACATGTATTGAAAACCTTACTCATAAAGCAAGTGGACCCAAAACAAGATCTCCGCTTCACCAACTTGAAAAGAAAAAAAAAAGTCACTCCACATGGTACAGTATGAGAATCCACAAGGAAATAAGAAAGAAGCACAGATTGTATGGGTCGAAGATCCCCGTGTAGATGATCAAACAAACTAAATAGTATAGGATGAGGATCTCCATTAAGAAAAGGAACAAACAATGATCTAGTATGAAAATGCTTATGAGGGCAAGGAACATGTAAAAGTAGAAGGCCACAATGAAGATATTGATGCTATGGACCAATTGATCAACACAACTATATGGCAAAAAAGAAAAAGGAAAAGAAAAGCTTGAGAAGAATAAAATGGAGCCCATGGCCAACACAGCTGGTGATTCTGTAGTGAGACTGCATAAGGGCTTTTCAAATATGAGAGTGATCCATAGCATAGTAGTCAGAATCGGCCCGAGTCCCGAGTACTCTACCGAGACCAAGTCCGAGTCCGAGTGGACTTGGCCTTTCAAATATGAGAGTGGTCCATAGCATAATAGTCAGACTCTGCCCGGGTCCCGAGTACTCGGTCGAGTCCGAGTCCACTCGGACTCGCTTTTTTCCTAGATTCGGGCGAGTCCAGTGTATGTCGGGACTCGGCCGGCCAAGGAAAAGTGAGCTGCTAATGTTGGTGATGCTGCATTGGCATTTCTTTAAGGAGAGGGCAGGGGTGAAGGAGAGCGTGGCCATCGTTGCCATGTTGCAGGACGGAATCGAATTGGAGAACGAGTGCTGCTGTTTTTGCTTTCAGTTTTGTGCTGGAGGATTCCATCCGCAGTCGGGCTACCCAAATTCCTATCCTCGATCGAAATGGGGAACGAGTGCTCTTGTTTTTGCTTTTGGACGAAATCAAATCGGGCAATGAGTGCTGTTGCTTTTGCTTTCAGTTTTGTGCTAGACGATTCCAGCCGTAATCAGGCTACCCAAATTCCTATCATCAATTTGTTTTGGGGACAAATGATTGACGCATGGTCACGTCTGATCTTGAGGAGGGGTCTGGGGATCGGTTGTTTGTTAGCCTCCTCTAATTTTAATTTGTTTGCGAAAAGATCGAGTTGCTAAACCATAACGTCAAAGGAATCTGGTGGTCATGTCGCTACTATGAAGAGGCCCAAACGGTATTATTTGTTTATTTTTCTTAGAGAGATGTTAAAAGCAGGCACACCTTCTCCCCACTGTTTAAGTTTTTTATATCTCACTTGAATGGTGGTTGATTGCTTTAAACAAATTTTTTAATATTTTTTTTATTGAAAGGATCTTTTGAATATATGGTGTTAAACATGTTTTAATAAATTATTTGAAATTGAAAGAGGTTTTATCTATCTATATTAATAATTTAATAATTATATATAAATTTTATATATATATATATATATATATATATATATATATCTTTTAATAAGATTAAAATTTTAAATTTTTTATTTGGAAGTTAAAATATTAAATTTATACCCGGATGTTGTAGGTGAGTTGGAGAGGAGAGGGCATTCCTCCAAGGGAGGTCTCAGGTTCGAATCTCCACCCTACCAAAAAGCTGAATTGGGTACCCAAAATCCAATTGATAATGTTGGTGCGGGCAGGGCTGGGTGCGACTCCCGGGTGACTTTGACGGTGTAGAACCCCCTGTTCGTGGTCTCTCAGACCAAGGCGGCCCCGCAAGGGGTTTTTCGCTTTAAAAATATATATATATATATATATATATATATATATATATATATATTAAATTTATATTGTTTGATTATTTTTAAATTATTTCTTCAAAAATTATATACGTTTTAATTTTATTTGCATTGAAAACTTAAATATATATTTTTTTAAGGTGAAATAAAACAGGTGGCACAATTGGGGTCACACCTCCCGTGGCACCACAAGGGTCTTCCTTCTCATGATTCAAACTTGGGTAGCTTGGGTAGCTTGAACAATAGTCCAACAACATACCATTAAAGTGTACCAAAACCTAAATCAAAATTAAAATATTAAACTAATTTAATTTGTAGTTTGATTATTATTTTTAAAAAAATAAGAAATTGTATATATACTTTTTTTGAAGTGCATTGTATATAAGAAATTGTATATATACTTTTTTTGAAGTGCATTGTATTACTGAAAAATAACAGTTACTGATCACAAAAAAAAAAAGCGAGTGGTATGAAAATGTCAAACAAATATTCCACCCAAAATCGAAAATAGAGATCTGGGGACTTACACTGTTACATAGTTAAATCGATGAATACAAGAAAGAATATGCCCCTTCCTCTTGTTAATTTCTTATTTGTATAATGTTGAATGTTGAGTAAGTGTGTTAGAAGATACTAATAAGTAATATGCATGAAAAAACTTATTTTTTCAATGAAAATTTGTATTTTTTTTGCAGTTTTGCTGAGATTTTTTGTCACGTCCCAAGTCCGAGCCCCGAGTTGACCTTGCCGAGTCCGAGCTGAGTCCAAATTTTGCTACTATGATCCGTAGTGCAGCTGGCAACATTGATTTTTGGGAGAAGATTGCATTCTTCTTTTCATTCAAGCAAAATACAAGGATCAAATTTGGCCCCTCATATTTAGACACAAAATTAGGATGCATGTAGAAGTGGAAAAAGAAAAAAGAAAAAGTCACATCGGAGAGCTTCCATGTTATCTCCAGCCTTTGGGAACAAAGCTTCCTAAAAGGAGAGCATGTTGCATATGATTTCATTTCATTTCAACATTAATGTCTAATGTCTTATTTCAATAACACGTCCTTATGTGACGCTATTTCATCCTGGACTCATGTATTGCAATAAGGTCTTAGCTTTATGAATACTAGGTATGTTCTGTCTAGTCACTTCCATAGCTTATGAATCAAAGCAACCTCATGAAATGTTCTAGTCATGGTAGAGAGACTCTGATTAGGCAAAAGCCAAAATCCTGTTTGTCAATTCTTTTATGAAATTTGAAATCCACAAGAACTTGCAACAAAAACTTGGGAAATAAATTATTCTAAAATAAAGCTATTTTCACAAAAAATATATATGTATTTTTTCACATCTTACATCCAATTATCTTCAACAAAATGCAAATTTAATCAACTAAACTGTAAAAAACTCAAGTCCACGTAAAGAGAAAAGCTAAAACAATCAAATCTCAATTCATATTAAAATTCAAAGCTGATCACATAAGACATTTATGATAGATATCAAATCAAAATGTTTCATATGAGTTTATATATATATATACTGAAAATCAACAAGATAATCGAACGATACTTAAAGGGCGCCTTTCCCTTCCCCCCTACAGTAAAAGTTGTTGCAACTCTCTATTGTCATGCCTGCTCCTTCTGATAACTCAAAAAATTACCATAAACAATGGAAATTTTCTTCCACAGTGGAAAATTCAAGAGAATCAGCGGTAAATTTGACAACAATCTCACCAAAGCCTCCATGTTTAAAGTCTTCTGGTTACCTGGCACTCCTACTTTAGAAACACATCCACAATGAGAGAGATTGAAAAATTTTCATGTTCTATGACTTCCAATGTTGTATCTTTGCACCACCAAGTATTGGCAAGGTTTTTGCTAAGTTGCAAATTTTTAGCCACACAGCAACTTTTTGGCAAGCCTTTCAAAAACAAGTCAGCAAGTTTGTTAAAGTACAAGCCAAGCAAGGAAAATTTATTTCAATGTTCTCGACTCCTCCACTCGTGAGTTTTCAGAAAACTTGTCAAGTCTCATAATTACAATTTTTGATGTAATACCCTGGGTGGAACACCACCATGGTTTATTCATTTGTGTAATCAATACAAAAATGTGTTTATCACATTCTATTGGAGGTAGAGTGATTTCTCCCACCAGGAACTTGCCAATATGAGTGTTGTCCAGCTCTAGGCATGCAAGTGACCCCCACTTGTTCTTTTATCTGTATTCTCTCCTATATTATATTATTCAATACTTTTCTTTTTCATTGGCTATATGGGATTGAAACAGGTCCCACCATGTTCCATCATGACATCATTATTGCAGTATTTAAAAGAACCACATTAACGTACAATTACAACTACCTGTATTATCATGGACTGCCTTACCGTGGCAGTGCCCATCACAATGCGGGGATTTGAACTCAGGTTGTGCTAATACAATTGCACCCCATTTACCATTATTCCAGAATGCCTTGGACTTCTTATTTAATGCTACTAGCAACTTGATATTTTATACTTTCTGTAGTTTAGTAACAATGTACTTTAGGACGCTACAGTGTCTCCACTAAAATTCACGTTGGAAATGTAAAACTAAAGGCATTTGGAGAGAATTCTGATCATATTAAACCCATTATTGGTATACAACAGTACATTCATACCTCAGCAATAATTGCAGTCAAGTTACAAGCCCTACAGTCAACAACAGTTGCGATAGTAAATGTGCCTTCAGCTTGATTTTTCATCTATTAATTTAGTATACATTACACTTTGCAACTGTGTCTTGACTACGCTTCTTATTGAACAAAGATAAAACATAACTGTTTGGATAAAACATAACTGTTTGTAGAGAATTCTCATCAGATGTAGCCAATTGTAGTATACAACAGTAAATTCATCGATTGTAGCAATAACAATAGTCAATATACAAGCCTTACAGTCAAGAATAGTCAAAATAGTAAATATACCTTCAATTTTCAAGCAAAAGAACACATTTATCATCATAAACAGAAGGAAATCCTGTTATGACTGATCAACGGCAGAAATTATGGCTAACATAGAAGACCACAGCAAAATTCTAGTTAGTGGTGTCCACTCATTGATATTTATAATTGTTAATTGCAAATCTCCTTGACCTGATGTTGAATTAGTTTCTTCTATAGTCGACAATTAGCTAATGTTTTCATTAAATACTGGGTTGAGTAGAAGAGAGAAAATAGGCAACTTTAGAGTCATAACTCCAAGAAATGTATAATAACAATAATGATGATGTCAAAATGATTTCATAAATGGGAATTTGATTGTTCATTAATTTGATTGTTCATTAACCCTTCTAGAATATATTTTGTATTTTTGTCACTTCTTTCTTAGGCTACCAGCCAGTAGTTAGAATACGCACTTCCTGACGCCCTTTGAAATAAGCACTTGCTTGGGACTATAACATGTATACTCCAAGTGTACCAGAAACTGTTAGTACTTTACTTTAGCTTAGCAATCTAAGTTTATTGATGTGCTGATTTGTTTTGACAGAAAACAACTCGATAATCATTTGATGTATCTAAGACAAATATTGAAAAGAACTATAGAAGCAATATTAAAGAACAATAAAAGCACAACTGAAGCCTACTTAAGACACAAACTCTTAAGCTCAGTTACAATAAAAAGGGAAAGCTAGAAGAAAATGTTTGCATCTGATGAGGATTACTGAGACAAAGGAGTCAGGCTTCCCAATAAATGAGTGTGAAAAATCACAGCAGAGACAACTCAATGTTATAAATTTGGTTATGTACCTTACGAAAGCCCACTGACACAGCACCATCATTCTCCGAAGTAGTGAGTTCTTGCTCAACCTTTTCAAGGCCCTTGCTGACTGCTTGCATCTCTTCCGCCAAGGACTTCAGTTGTATCTGTTGAAGATTACCACATTAAAACAATTGCACTGTAGAAATAACAATAATGTAAATCAACTACAAACATGAATTAATTTGCACATATTCTTATCAGCAATAGAGAAATTAAGAACATGGAAGTATTAAACTGGCACTACCTTGGATGCTGCCTCAAGGTGAAGAAGATCCTTATCAAAATCTAGAAGCTCTGGCATTTTTTCAGCGAGTACCTGGAAAAAGACAGAATTAATCTTAGACAAATATTTAAGGAAAAAAACAAAATATTTAAACTTAGAGTCGTACCTTAGAAGCATACGAACTTTGAACAGAAAATTTGATAGATGTACTATAAAGAACAAATATCATTTGGGACAACAAATGACTGTGAAAGAAAAATGAAAATTGTAACGAATAATGATACATCTAAAGATCTGCATATTACATTAATGGCAAGTTACAACTTTATATATCTCTTATCCTAGGTTAGACCAGTAAGCGAAAATAATCATCATTAAGTTACATTATATTGCAACCCAAAATAGCTAAAAGATAACCCTAAATCGTAACATATAAGAACATGCTACTAATAATTATTAACTAACAAGTCCAACAGGCTGTGGTTTAGCCATAAGTTGGAGCACTTACCACCACAATGACCACGTCCAAATCTACCAGGCATGCTTCCCAAATTTCTGCAGTGTCACCCTTGGATCTCAAGATATGTTTACATAGTTTGGAGTCAAGTATCCTTTCCAGTGTATAATAGGGGTTATCAAGTAAAAGAAAATAACTTTTGGATTACAACCAAAATCCAGTACCAATCACATTTCATTTAGCAAGTTTTTCCTCATAGCCTAAGGAAATAGAAAACAGAAGCTGACAATAAGCAATGTTAATATACCACTTAGCAATTTATAGCATAGCCAAACAGTGGTGATTATACCAGTTACAACAACCTCACATTCTAAGAAAAAAATTTCGATGTCATTGCAGTCTACTTTAAGGACAAAGTCAATTACTTCTTCCTTGTTATGTGCAGAATGGATAATACATGCCCAAGGCAGCATTAAGTTACAACTATGAAGATAGCATACTTATTTTGAATGATGAATAGATGAATGCCCATAGCCATACATAAATAGGAATAAGGAGACTATGAATAGGTACACGTGATGGGACCCCTATACAATATATTAATGTTAAATAGTGGCTTAAAAGTATATCATGCCCTCCTTGCTTAGAAGGCTGTGTCTTGAAAGCATGATGATATGAATCTTAACATTTTTGGGAATATCTTACTTTCTTTTGAAATCACTACTTTGCTTTGGATGACTTTAAATTGTTGTACAACTGCAGAAGATGGCAGATTTAATGATAATTTAAATTACTTGAAATATGCTGATTATGAAATGTATATATCCTTTAAAAGCTCTAATATTTTCTGGTTAGTCACAAACCAAAGGAAATATATGCCACAGCCCACATGCCAATGGTAAAGAAAAAGTTAATCCCATCAACTTCATGCACAATTGCTTTTAAAACAAGATTTAAACTATGAACCACACATGGGGTGTGAAATACATGATCATGCTTATTTTCAATAAGCTCATCCACTGCATTGCTTGCTCAGGCATTGTCTAACTTGACATGCACAACATTGCAACAGCCCATAACTTTAATTGAATCAATAACAACATCTACAATTCATTGAATGTTCTCCCATTCTAAAGTATCAATTGCTTTCAAGAGATATGATCTTGATGATGACATCACAGTCAAGTTTATCGACGATCAATGCATCAGTCCACCTATCTAAAATGATAGATACTGCTGCAATACCACAATTGGGATGGACAAGTTGCAACAACCTATCCACTATATACTTCTCCTTTTAAAAGGGTGCTGCATACTTTTTCAAAACTAGGGGACTTGTACTTCTTAGAAACTTTTGTAACTACCTCGAATCACATTCTGCTATTTTGTTGACTGGACAACAATAGAAGGAATGAAACATTCATAAATACAATAGGCAACATAGTTACTAGTATCCTGTCTTCCTCCAGTATCAAAAAAATTCCCGGAAGGTCCAATTTTCTTACGAAATCAACTAATTATTGGAAAAAATTGTTAGCAGAACTTTTGTCTAATTCCCTTATCCAATTCTCTTATGAGATCATCTAATTCCTTATAGCCTTTGTTACATCTTCTTCCCATGCTTCCTTTTCAGTCTCTTTTTATCCTCCCTAATTAATAGCAACACAATTTGAACTCTGACGTCAATTTCAGGAAACAAGTGGACTTCACCCTAATACAATCCAACGACACTTGGTTAGCAAAATTGCATTTCCGGTTGTAAAAACCCCTAGTGTTTTCTTCTTTGACCCTTGAAATTTTATCTTCATGCTTCCATGGTGAGGATTCTTATTTTTATATTATTTTGTTTTGCTTCAGGTTTTGCCAGTCACCATCTCTCCTAAGAGCATTTAGTTTGCAAAAATTGAATTTCTGATTGTAAGATCCCCTCAGGTTTTCTTTCTTTGACCCTTGAAATTTATCTTCATGATTCCGTAGTGAGGATTCATATTTTTATAACATCTCCTGTTTGGGGTCTTGCTAGTCACCACATCTCCCATCACTTTTCCCTCCACCTGTCCTTTCACTGCCTCTTAAATGGTGATTATGACAGGGAAAAGATGACTATGTCTCTACCCAAAAATAACTTAGATTTTTTGTGCCCAAAATGGGAAAAATGATTTCCTTCACCATTCCACAAGCGGAAATTTCAAAAACTACTCTTCTTGATTCAAACCCTATCATTGAGGCATTTCTAGATCCAAACCTTGTTGTTGCTCTATTGTTCTCAAACAATAGAGAAGCGTGCTTGTTTTTCTTAAAGATCATCTTACCAGTATTTGCACCCAACAGCGACTTGCAAATCTAAAAACTACGCTTCTATAAAAAGTCCACACGTCATTAACCCAAACACAATTTGTCTAATATGAGTGAGGACCATCACCAAATCACATCTTGTGGATAAACATTCCTTGATGTTTATTGCCCTATACTATAACTACTTTGAGGCTCTAACCTACTTTGTCCCAAACACCCAGTAATAAAATGATAGCAATGAAAAGTAATTCAAATAGCTTCACAAAAGATATAATTCATTCATTCAGTACATACCATCTCAATAACAACTTACACAGTTTAGCTACTAACTTTTACAAGACAGTATGACATTCAACCACTCAACACAGCCTTGGCAACAACGAGCCATTAGTGGGGGCCATAATTATCCACTCATGCAGATCATCCAGTAACTGTGGGACAAACTATCATCACTTACAAAATCTTCTACTTAGAGTAGGCCATAGTTATTATTCCATTAACGGATGTTTCACCCACAGTTATGAAACTCGGCAAGTTGTTGAAAAACTTGGCATGTTGAGCCCAAGTCATGGTTACCACATTTTTTTGAACTGGCTCAATGTGGTTTTTTTTTTTAACTCATGCTTTTTTCTTTGACTCGTGAGAAAAGACTTGCGAGTCCGACAAAAAAACTCGCATGTATATTGTTTTTTCCCAAATTGGCCTCATTTTGCTGTTTCCACTTGCAGAGAGAGCAGAGACCTTGAAGTCAGACCCAAAAAAACACACATTTGCATCCTAAACACAAATTTTGCCTAGCTTACAAGAATCTAACAGCCACCTAACAATTATATTTGAGGTTTAAAAAACAAAATTTCAGCTGTTAATGCTTAAACCCTAGGGATTTTATTTTTCTTTTAGTTTCTAACTGATGATTGTTTCCATGTGCAGCCACATTTTTTCAGCTGTTAATGCTTAAACCCTAGGGATTTTCTTTTTCTTTTAGTGGATTTTCTTTTTCTTTTAGTTTCTAACTGATGATTGTTTCCATGTGCAGCCACATTGAAATTAAATGACCAGAAATAGAGACCCCTCTTGGAAGTATGGGCAGGGCAAAATGGTGCGAAGAAGGGGGAACTTTACTGCATATTTTGTGATAAAAGAGTTTTTGGAGGCATAAACTGCCTCAAATACCACTTGGCAAGGATATCTGGCCATGACATCAAGCTATGTAAAAAATTGAAGCCTGAAATAATGAAGGAATGCACTGCCCTCCTAGCAGATTATAGTGAGATGAGAAAATTGAAAAAAAGAACAAGTGAAGCAATGGCTACTCCTTCTCAACCTCCTACAGAGGGTAGTGGCAGCGTCTTTAGCTGTTTTCAGCAGCGCCATAGTGGATCAAGTCCATCAGTGGCACACCTTGGGAGTGGGACAGAGGAATCCTTTTTTGTGGAACGTGCCACTCTAGGGTCACAACCCATGCTTGAGGGCAAAACTGCATGGAACCAAGAGAGGTATAAGGCCACGAGGAAGGCTTGTGCAAGCTTCTAGTATTTTTCCAACATTCCCTTCAATGTGTCGAGGTCTCCATATTGGCAGGGAATGGCATATGCCCTCACTATTTGCAGCCCAGGATTTAAGGCACCCACTTAATACTTCTTCTTCTTCTTCTTCTTCTCCTTTAGGAATCTGTTTCAGTTCAAGAACAATGCAAGATATGGAGCATAAGAGGTTACCCGATCATGTCCGATGAATGGACTGATGGTAAGAATCAGACATTGATTAATTTTTCGGTTACTTCTATAGGAGGAATTGTGTTCCTCAAGTCAATGGATGCATCGGCACAAGTTAGGAGTGTCGAAATGCTTGCTAAGTTACTTGAGGAGGTCGTGTTGGAGGTAAGGGCGCAGAATGTCGTCCAAGATATCATGGGCAATGCAGCAGCATATGTGACAGCTGGAAGGATTTTGGAGGAGAGATTCCCCATGATTCTTTGGACATTGTATGCAACCCATTGTCTCGATTTGCTTCTCAAAGACATTAGGAAATGACCCTGAAAGTCTAAGGTTGTAAATAAGGCCAAATGCATTACAAAATTCATCTACAACCAAAGTGTGTTCTCCGGCTAATAAGGCAGTTCACTAATGGAAGGGAGCTTGTGCGAGTTGGAGTTAATTTGCCACAAACTCCATTACATTGCAAAGCCTCTTTGATGCAAAGGGGGCATTGAAGAGGATGTTTGTGAGTGAGGAGTAGATTGGAGAAGCTGCTGCTAAATATCGATTCTCTAGTGAGGGCCAAAAAGTGTATTATTGTGTGTTTAAGGAGCCCTTATGGACAACTATGAATGAGGGCATTAAGGTATAAGACTTAACTTGTATGTTTTTCCTTTTTTTATTTTCTTTTTTGCCATTTGCAATTTTTAATAGCTAAGTTGGTAACAATAACTAAAATCTCTCATTTGACCTCAGGTGTCAAAGCCTTTGGTGAGGGTTCTTCGTCTTGTTGATGGAGAAAGATCACCAATGGGATACCTATATGAGGGCATAGATAGCGTCAAAGAGGCAATTGCCTCTTTTTATAATTAAGTCGGGCCCAAATACCATCCCATTTGGGAACTGATTGATCGGTGATGGACTTCTCATCTCCATAGCCCACTACATGCAACGGGGTACTACCCCAACCCCAAATTCTTTTATGATGAATCATTTGATGTTGACTACGAGGTGATGTCAGTTTGCAACGATGCCTTACCCACATGATACCAGATGAGGACACTCACAATATGATAGAGGATGAGTTGCAAGATTACAAGAGATGTGAGACCTACCTTTTCACAACCCCACAATGCATTCGGGGAAGGGCAACTCATAGGCCCGGTAACCCTTATAAATAGAACTATTATTGACTTCATCTCTTGATTTTGTTTTTAAAAATAATCTCAATTTGTAACTTCACATAAATTATTAAATTCCTTCTTACTTGGCATTTTCTAGATTTATGGTGGGGGTATTTTAGTGTCCATATACCCAATCTTCAGCCATTTGCCATCAAAATTATATGTCAATCATGCAGCGCTTCAAGTTGTGAGTGCAATTGGAGTATGTTTGAGCACATTCACTCCAAGACGCGCAAAATACTCACACAACATAAGTTGAATGAGCTTGTAATTGTTCATTACAACCTTCGCCTCCATCACACAAAAAAATTACAAGGTCAAATTATGAAGCCATTGATTTAGATAAGATTGATCCATCATCTGAATGGATCACAAAGCCAAAAGAAAAGCAGCAAGAGCCTCTCTTTTCAATGGATGATTTTGAAAGTATGGCAGAGGAGTTAGCAGCAAAGGCAGAGGAAATGGCCACGAAGAGAGAGGACTAGAGCTTCAGCTAGGGCAAAGAGCAAATGCATTGCTAGATGCTAGATAGATTAGTTGACTACTGCAGTGGACCTATGAGGCATTTTGACACATTTTGTACCTTATTATATGATAATTAATACAAAAATATTGCTTGGCATCAAAATTTCTTTGATTGGTGTGTGTTTCATCACTTTCATGTTTTGTTTAAGGTTGTATTGCTTGCAATATTAAATTTGGATTTGACTAATGCTAATTAATTGTGATATGCATGAAAAAAAAAATAAAACTTTTTTCCAATGATTTTTTGCATTTTCCAAGGGTGGTTCTTTTTTGGCCGAGTTTTTCCTAGTTTTTTTTCCAAGAATAAGCAGACAAAATTATTGTATATTTTCAAGAAGTCAACCAATCAGCCAAGTACCCTAGTAAAAGCTGAAATATTGTTTTATACTTCAATCAAACATGTCCTTGCATAAAAGTCAATGATTGGACATCTTGTCAATGCAGAAAATCCTAGTCAAAATCACTTCAGCACATTTTTTAATTCACATTTGTAAACACATGAAAACAGGCAATTCATTCACAAGACAATGCTGCTGAAAAGTCACTCATGATGTCATATCCCATAAACATGGCAGGAAAAGGGGATTTGTTGGTCGAAGTGTACATCTACCACTTCCACCTAGAAAACTGCATGAGGGAGTTGATATTTGCCCATCAAATTAAGTGATAATCAAAAGGGCCATCAATCTAAAATCTATGAATAATCATTAATTGCAATTCAACAATAATGATGCCATGCACATCAACCCAAACCATCCCAAGTTAATTAAACAATTGAAATATTAAATGCGTTGGTCAGGCAACTTAAGCAAATAGACAAGACGACAAATGCAGGTTGGCAGATAGAGAACCAGGGAGTTTCTTTTTGGCTAATTTTGACAGCATTTGACTAGTTGATATCATCAATTTAATAATTAAAACAGGTTTGAATATAGTTGTAGAATATTATGCCATACCATAAGATGTTATCCTCTGATCTATGTTCAGACTTGGATACGCATCCTATTGATTGAGACTATCCTCCATTTTTTTTCAAGTGTGCTCAATGATTTTGTCGTGAAGGTGTAGTTTGGACCATAACAGTTTGTATTTCAATAATGAGTTAGAGTTCCAGAAATGTTTGTGTATCCCATATAACAGCTTTCTTCTTTTTCGTTTGATATTAATATATTTTTTTCTTTTTTTCATTTTTTAAGGACCTGAGCCATTTCTCAAAATTCAAGCCCAAGGTCCAGATGCACTTCTGGATATCATGTTTGAGAACCATAATGTTTTGGCAATGCAAAAAAATTTGATACAAATTTTTTGCCCCATATTTTCCCATCCCAAAACTAAATCAAGTATGGACCGGCACATCCATGGATCCAAGGCGAGTTGGGTGCACAAACAGGACCTTTGGGGGTGGGTCTTCTAACACTGGCAACTTCGTCAGCACTAACAATTTGCATGTGAACATATTTAAGTGAGAAAATCAAGAACACTGGATATGATGAAAGAAACCCCACAATGATCCACAGTAAATCTATCGTTTCCCAAAACAATAACATCTTTTCTAACCTCCCTGTGCTTTTTGCTTCATACTGTACTTTTCAATATGTATATTCTATATAAGGAGGGTCAAATACAATTTATTATTATCAAGCTACCACATTTCTACCATGAGCTGATGCTTGTGCAATTTACACATATTTGATGATTTCAGGAGAGAGACCTCTGGTAAATGTTTTTTGTTGCATTTATAAAAATGCTTAAACTGTCAAAAGAGGGTGGATGGGAAAAGAAAGCAGCCCCAAAAAACAATCCACTTATTTTACCATGCCATTTCTTTGGCTGAGAAAATTTAATCATATTCCATCTCTCAGATCCAAACAGCCAGCAAAAATAACCCCTTTCGACTTAATCTGAACATCCAGTTCACATATAAGTCTTTTATTTCTCCCTTACTTTTGCAGTCCAAACTAAAATTTTTAAAAGCATACTTTCAACTGATCACTGCTATCTTTTATGGAAAAAAAAAATGTTTAAGGATTTACTATAAAGTATTTAAATGGCATTAGCTCAACCAGTTAAATTCCCTAACTATCAAGAAGGAAACCCAGGTTCAATTCTTGCCAAAAGATACATGCATAATTCCACTATGTGGTCACGATGTAATATGGGTGGGGCCCATTTCAATCCCATATAACCAATTCTTAGGGAGAAAAAAAAGATTAACTAGAAAGTACCTTGCACAGATAGTGCATTAGAGTCATTTTATTGTTTCGTGCACGTGTGTCTGTCAGTTTAAGAAGACTGTCCAGTTTGAATCCAATCGCCGAACCTACAACAAAGACATCACTATAAGTATGTACTGTATGAGATACAGATTTTTCATAAACACTTCAACTGCTTGAAATTTTTGCACATACCTCGTGCTGTTCCCTGATTCAACGCATTTCCTAATGAAAGAATTGTTTGCATTATCCTTCGTAGTTTGACAGACTCCCTAACCTGATCAGGAAATTACAGGAAGAATGGATCGGTACTTGTAGTAGTAATGTTCCAATGTCCTACAGAAAGCATAATGTCAATCTTTGCCCTAGCTGGGTACAATGTTCTTCCAAACCAGTATTACCTCTCTCGAAGTATTATTAATAATTCCCAAACTGGAACGCAAGTCTTTTACCTGCAGAAGATGGATATAGGTTTTCAGTAAACAGTCATATGTAAATATCAATATAGATAGATAGATAGATATAACTACTAATATTACAAGTCAAAGAAAAGAATAACCCCAGTAGTACCTGGGTAGAGAATGTAATTTTGAATGAAAACACTCTCAACTTGGATTCTACCCTTGGGACCTTCATCAACTCAAGAAAAAACTGCATACATATGTCCAATGCCCTAAAAGTTAATCAGAATTCAAAAGCTTTTCAAGGATCCCAACCAACAATTTAAATGTCATACCTGTTCACACCTTCCCAACATTTCCTTGTCACCTGAATAATTCTGAAACACAAAACAAACAGTCTTGTTTGGTTACATAGCCCTTGCTAGTTCCGTGTAATAAAAATAGGCATTTTGCTTGTTTTAGCTTTTACAAGTGCATTTGTTTAAGGATATCTTTGGCGCAAATAAAACACAGTAGCTACAAGTATAGTTGACTGCACTGTTATAGATACTAGATACACTAAATTTCCAGAGATGGTATAAATATATTTGCTGAACACAGCACAAAAGTCCTGCTGCATTTCAAAAACATGTGCTGCCTAAAACCCCCTAGCATGTTTATTTTCTGGACTCATATCTTGTTCAGTTTGCTTGCTGGGATTTAAAAAGCATCAAATGAAGGCTCCTGTGGCTGCCATTGGTTTTTGGTATTTAGTACAAAGAAATGACTTAATGAAATTATCCTGCCACGTGCGGATATGAACTTTTGAATTGCAAGTCCTAATCAGGAAATATTGCTTCTTTCAATATTTCTGCTAGGGGTAGGTTCATTTGCATCACTTTTGTTTACATGCATGCAGTCATATGCAGTGATGGCATATTGCCCAATAGAAAAGTTGTAAGCAAGCGTTAAGTTTAAACACTAGCTTCACTAAGCAAGACAGAAGATATCTATATGGAAATGACTCATTGAGACTGACATATAAGATAGCAGGTCATATTGGCCATCAATCACATTCAAGAAGCCGGGCATGTTTGGATGACACATGGTATGTTGCTACTCCCATTTCCCATGATGTTGTCAGTGACTAATGTTGTAGTTCCTAACAACTATTCCCAATACATATACATTGGCAATCATAGTATATAGTAAATACCACCAACTCACATATATTCTCCAAATGTGTTTGTGTATGTGATATGCATGAACTTCCTACAAGACTGTCCATGACGTGTTCCTCTAAACTCTTTTTATCTATGAGAAGAATATGAAAATAGCAGGATAGGTTCTGTGTCAGACAGGAACTATCTCAAATATCAGTCTATGACTGGGTCAAGCCCTAAAATAGTGTCATAGCAATAAAGGACGGAAGAAATTACAGAGCAATAGAATAGCCAAGTCCAATACAAATAATAATAATAATAATGAGAACAAAAATAAAATGAAATCATCAAAAAAATAAATTTATATAAGAATTATTTTTAAAAAAAAGGCCGCCAATGGAGTTTAGGGCAACTGGTAGGAGTGATGAATCAAATGGCATTAGCTCAACCGGTTATATTCCCCAACTTTCAAGAAGGAGACCTAGGTTCAGATCTTGCCAAGCAATATATGCATAATTGTCAAACTTTTGTAATACCACTATGTGATCATGATGTAATATGGGTGGGGCCCATTTCAATCCCAAATAACCAATTTAAAAAAAAATAGAAGTGATGAGTTTCATACCTAAAAACCAAGGTTGAAATCTCACAGGAACCTTAACATTTAAATCAAATGGCATTAGCTCAACCGGTTAACTTTATCGACTTTCAAAGATGAGAACAAGATTCGAATATTACAAAGTGATACATGCATAATTGTCAAATAGTTGTAGTATCATTATGTGGTCATGATGTAATATAGGTAGGACCCCTTTCAACTCCATATTAAAAAAGAATAAGAAAGAAGTCAACTAGGCCACAGTTCACTGGTGAGTTCGGCACAGCTTCATATCATCCTCCAATGTTCCACACTTAATTGCACACTGCCCCCCAATAACATGTGAATAAAAGCAAAAATGTGAGGTGCAATTCCAGATCACCTGGTTCCACCTTATATTACAACATTTTATTATATTGAAGCATTATGTTACATATTGAAAATACATTCCTATGATACATATTGGATAAGTCTCGACTCTTAGATTACACTCCCTTAAATATTATATACATCAATCTACTACCTTGTGTAAATGGCATTCATCCCTCTTTTTATATAGTAAATTTGAGATTGAATTGCTTATAGATTTCAAATTTCATGTAAAAGACCTGCAGGTCCCTTACAAGTAGCATTCAAACCTGTCATTCAACTTCTTCAGGTCTGTATGTTTTGGGGGGCTTGTAGCAGATTCCCATTTTATCCTTTAGCCAGATTATTTTTGGGCTTGAGACCTTAATTTTTTCAAGTGCATGTGGATAATTTTGATGAAAACTTAACCCATATTCCCCTCATTTGCACAAGTCACAACAAACTAGAACCGGAAATGAGAAAGCATGAGAACCAAGAGACAAAGGATGACAAAGAGTGCAACCCAATAAGAGATGCATTACAGGTACAACACAAGTCATGGAAAAATGACCCTAGATATAAAATGGTGTAATTCCAGATACTCAAGGTCATTACATACTAAAGGACATCAAAATATAAAAAGATAATGGCTCCACTACACCTAAATTTTTAGAGAAGGAAAATGTGAAAGTTTGGTGAATTGAATACAAAGAAAATATGATGTTTTCAAGTTGTTTCATATTGGTCAATTTTACGAAAGAAACAAAGGATGAATGCCACAACCTTGTCTATGAACTAAAAAAAAATTATCCCAGGTGAAATTGGAAGATATTTATTAGATAAATGTTTAATAAGTTTTGAATGTAGGAAGACTAGAATGGGAAATCACACCACTGCAAACACAATTTGTTTACAATTTTTAAGAAAAAAAAGAGATCCTTAGGCTAAAAGATCAAAATAAAGTCTTTTCAATGGAAATTAAAAACTAAAAGAAAGTACATGAAACTCACAAGAAGTCAGTATATGATTTTGACAAAATTCTGTCTGACAAAGAGATAAATAGCTCATTTGAAGATTCGTGATCAACTTTTGCTCGTGGAAGTTAAAATGTTGAAGAACAATGAAACATAGCCACCTAAAACTCAATTATAATCCATTGATAAAGAAACACCTACAAATGAAATCTAATATGTGGACAAGCTTGTCACTATTGATATTGCAATTGTAACTACTTTAGGATCCTTGGTGAGATGCAAGAATTGATGAATGATTGTTTTCAAATTGATCCTAAAAGGCATATTATAAACTGCACCTTATCAGATGTCCTAATCATGAAAGCAATCTTTGTCAAAAGTCATCCTGAAAGACAACAAAGTTGTGATTCTTACTGAAAACAAACTTCTATTCCAAATAATCAAAGACAGACATAGATACATGACCAAAGCAGGTCCTTCCAAAATTCATATTCACATATGATGCCTCCCAATTCTCATCCTAATTCAGTAAGTGATGTTTTCATCTTTTTCACATAAATATCTCAATGCACCTTCATATGCTTCAAAAAACAAAAAGTAATCCTTTTTTATCATATGAAAATAAGTAATAAAAATCAACAAAGAAGGCTATCATCACCAGTATAAAGGTTTTTGCAACACTCCAAAGCCTAATATTGATGAGAAGGGAGGAATTATCTTAAAACTAGTCCCTACTTATTACAGCTTTATATTATATTAAACTTTATATATTATAACATATGTTGCCTACCTTATAGTATAACCTAATTAAAGGTCTATATACTGAAAATGTAATTCAGATAGGTCACCTCTTAGGTTATACCCCTTTAATATTTGAACACTAAATATCCATTTACCACTTGCTCTACATGGTATTCCTTGATTTCTTCTGATGAACTATATTATAACTTGAATCCTCTACGGATTTTATGTATAAGGCTCAATGATTTCTCACAAGATACCCCTCAAACTTGACATCTAAGTTGAAGGGTCTGTGTGCATTGCAATCCCTCAAGGGATGTGTTCCAAGACGCTTCTTAACCAAAATAAAATAGAAAACATTAAAATTTGCTAGCATCTTAAATTTTTCATTATTCAGAAATAAAAAATAAAAAATAAATAAAAATAAAAGATAAATAGGATAATCTGCCAAACTTCTTTTGCAAGCACACATACATCTTTGATAAAAAGGCTAATTTGTGCAAATTGTTAAATAGAAATGTTTTACCTTCAGCATCTCCATTTCTTCTTTAGTAGGGCAAAACTTGATAAGATTTTCAACTTGGTCAACATCTAAAACGGAGTTATCCAAAGCCAAAACTGCAGTCTGGTAATTCATAGAAACCAAAGTAAGTTAGTCTAATTTGCAATGCTTTGTGTTCACATTTATCATTTGAAAGAGCACAAAGAAATTCACAACCAGGAAATTCACAACCAGCCACAAAACATAGAAAGACATCAAATCAAATTATTGTTCTTAAATGTGATAACTGGATAACTTTAATGGATAACATGACAATTTAATTTTTGACGAGTTCAAAAGAAGCATATTCTCTGGATGAGAAAAACTGAATATGATGACCATGCAAAAAAGGGTGTAATGTAAGAGATGAAAATTGACCTCAGTTAGCATGACCAATACATGCCAAGTTGCCAATGACATAAAGAAGATATAGAAAACATTTAAACCCACATGCAACAGGAAAAGATAACTGGAAAACATATTGTACCAATCGCTTAAAATTTATTAACAATTTTATACAACTGTTTATCAAGAAAGTAAGCACAATGTATAAAGCAATCCCCATATGATGCTCATTCAAAAATACAAATTGATGTTGACACCAAATTATCAAGGGCCACTCACAATGGCAGGTTTAAAACAACTATGTTTGTCTCATGGAATATCATCACATACAATATCATCTCACAACATGTAAGAAGCACACACCAACAACATACCCAGTGTGCTATTGAAAGCTCAAACCAAAAGACAAAAGGAATGACAATAATGGCAGAACTACATAAGAGCTAGGTCCTTTGTTGACAAATGAGATCTAATGGGAGATAGGCCACCTGCAAATTTACAAATTTTCATAATGAACCCATACTCTGAACACAACAGTATCAAGAGAGACCAAGTGGATAATGTTTTGAATAATGATCATGGTTAGTTTTGCTAATTCTATCGTCCCACATAGTTCAAAAATCATTCAGAACAGGCACATACATTTGGCCATTTTACATTTTAACAATGTTATCAGGAGAATTAGTGGATAATGTTTTGAATAATGACCATGATTAGTTTAGTTAAGTCCAACATCCAGCATAGTTCAAAATTTATTCAGAATATTTGACATTTTAAAAATGTTATACATGTTGCAGATGGCACACCTATATCAACAGTTTCAATTTTCATTCTCAAGAAGGAATACAAAATTGAGACTAAACATCATCATGTTAATTCACCAATTTATTAGTATCATGTCAAATTTGAGGAAGAAAAGTACATACAATCATATCTGGAAGAGGCATCTTAATTTTTGTCAGCATTATTTCACAATTGTTTGCTCTTCGCATGTCAACCTGCAATAGGATTATGAAATTCTAAGGGTTAGAGACATATTGAATCCATTAAGCCATGCAGGATTAGAATTTCAAAAAGCATCATAAAAAAGATAACTTCACCTTTGATCACAAGAACAACAATCAGGAGCCAAATTGTCTAAATATTGAGTTGCAATATACTGGAAATGAGATTCATTTATTTAGATTGAGGGTAGAACCCATGTAAAGGCACCTAAAAAATGTATTTTCTATGTTCCAGTTTTCCTATAGATCAAAAAGGCCATTTGTCTAATGAAAGGAGCTCCAGCCCATGGGGTTTAGAGCAATTGGCAGGAAGTGAAGACTTTCACACTCCAAACCAAGGTTCAAATCTCATGGATGAACCTTAACATTAATCAAATGTTTTAGCTCTACCGGTTATATTCCTCAACTTTCAAGGAGCAAACCCAGGTTCGAATCTTGCTAGGCAAAACATGCATAATTGTCAAACCGTTGTAATACCACTATGTGGTCATGATGTAATACAGATGGGGCCCGTTCCAAACCCATATAACCAATTAAAAATGAAAGGAGCTACAGTGTGAAAATTGAGGCGAGAATTGGGACATATAAAACAAAAGTGATCTATTCTTGGAACTTGTGTTAACCTTAAATCACCCAAGCCATGGAACTCAAATAAGAAGAAAGTATATCCTCTGAAACACAAGGGAGCGAATTTATGTACATGTTCAAATGGCAATGTGTGTAACCAAACATGGTATCCATCTGTGATATATCTGGTCCAAGGCCAATTTTTTAATTACTTCTACACAGCATTGGACTTCTGCTCACTAAGCATTGCATAACCTGTTTTCCATATCATAACATGAAACTATGTGGGGCAGAGGGCAGTTAAAAAAGTGGTCACAAGTACAGAGAGTATATCAGTGTTTGGGGTTAAAATTCGTAAGGAAGTCACTCTAGCATCTCCTTGAAATCTTTTGAGGTAAAAACACAAATTAGGGAATAAAATTAAGCTAAATCATGTAGATGTGATAAAATAGTTCAGCTACATGTGGCCTTGACTTTCAGGTGTCACCCATTTGTAGTAGGTTCAACATAACCTAGGATCATAACCTAGAGACTTTTGCTCAAGATTTCAAGGGATTTTTAATGGCCTTTATTGTCTAGAAAATTTGTTGTCCTCAATCTGATTGGAAAGACTTGACCTTTGCACAAACAGAAGGTTTTACACACCTACATATTTTTCTCATGGTTTACCATCATAGACTACATATATAAGACAATGCAGGGAAAAAACATTCCTAATGTATTATTATCTATCCAAGAGTTATTGTTGAACTATGATAGCTGAGCAACAACCCTAGCAAGGCTATATCGCTATCGTTCAACTTTATTAAAATATGTACAGATTTTTATATGGAATTTTGTCAGCATAGAGAGATTCTCAATGCACAAGTTCGAAGATTAGAACTATCAATCAGTTAGAAGAGTCACCTAATAGTAAATCAATAATATGATGAACTTGCATCCTCAGAAAATGAAGATATCGGTTATCAACAAGATGGAAGCAATGCTCAACAAATTAGAAGACACGTAAAAAGATTGGTCAAGCTGAAGCCGTCCAATCCAACTCAAAAGGATCCAGCAAAAATTTACATACCCTCAAGATAAATGAATTCGGAAGATCAGGCAAATTTATAAGAAGACACATGTGAAAATCATAATCAATATGCAAACAAACAGTTAGAAATGTAGAATTGCCTATGTATCCCAGCACTGACCTAGATGAAGCATCAGACTAGGCCAGTAAAATGAAATTTTGCTTCTCGAATCCTCTCAAATCTGACAAAGAGACAAATACTATAACTGAATTGCAAATGGTGGGGAAAGTGTCCACAAGTAATAAATGGTAGGATCAAGAAATGAAAGGTATATTTTACCTTTCGTGGTAAACTATGTTCCAAAATATCTACTTCTTCAAAGTGAATTAAAGATGCATAGGCTAATGTCAATTCAAGATGTAATGCATAAAGAAAGATTGGCAGAATATAAACTTTCATGCCAAGAAGAGATTTTTGCATTTTCCACACCAAATGAAACTATAACAGAACTAGATAATCAAAAATCAAAGCCTCAACAAGCATGCTGAAATACTTATGACAAAAGTGATGTTAGGTTTTTCCCTGTTTCCCCTGAAATCTGGCACCGAGTTCAAATGGAATAAGGGCTCTACTCCAACCCTTCAGAGATCATCCTACTGGTCCCATGTTCAGCATGGCCACTCCCTTAAATCAACCCAGGGAAACTTCTATACTTGATGTTAGGGAGGAGGATTTTCATTAGCTGACAATCAAAACAATTCTATTCTTACAAAACCATATGGCAAGACAGAAGCAATTCTGATTCTAAGCCACAGGAAATAGAAGATCTTGATACTAATAGTTCCTAATCACAACATGAGCAACCAACAGACACAACATTGGCCTTGGCAGCAGTCACAAGGACTAACCATCCTCAAACCTTAAAACTTCCAGGGTATGTTAGGAAGGAGAATTTTCATTAGCTGACAATCAAAAAACAATTCTATTCTTGTGAAACCATATGGCAAGACAGAAGCAATTATGATTCTAAGCCACAGGAAATAGAAGATCTTGATACTAATAGTTCCTAATCACAACACAAGCAACCAACAGACATAACATTGGCCTTGGCAGCAGTCATAAGGACTAACCATCCTCAAACCTTAAAACTTCCAGGGTACATTAAGAGACAGAAAGTGACTATTTTAAGTGATCCAGGTTGTACAATTTATTGATATATCCAAATTGACACTTTAAATTTGTTTGTTTATCTTGTAAAAGATGCTGATGTGATGATAGATGGCACTATAAGATCTCATTTAGGAAAGTGCAAGATTGGCATAAGTCATAACAATGAAAAAACCCTTAATATTGAGAAGACCTTATGCGAGGACCTAGGAGGGCAGGAAGTTGGAGAGACATCTCATATACTTATATCAAAGTTTCAAAAGGCCAATTACAGGAAGACGGGACCCATAAGGCATGTGGATGCGTCCCCTTTGAATACAGATTTGAGTCAAATGAGTATTAACTAAAAATGTGTGCACAAGCTTTCCAATTAAAGCCATCATGTTTCTTGTGGAAATTTTTCTTTTGGCTTAACAAGTTACAACATAATTGTCTATATCTTCTCTCATATTCTTCTAACAGATACAGTTTGACTGATATACATAAATTGTTTTGTCTAAACTTTAAAGATGTGAAATTAAAGATGATGGAATCCCTGAAACATTTTCATTATGACTAGGTGTCAATATGGTGTTCTTTTAATACAGTGCTAACCTCCAATCTCTAACCTGACAATTTTTTTATTTAAAGGATGTCATTGATGTTATGGCACTTAATAGTCAATTAGCTGTCCATTTACAATTTCCTGAGATTGATCAATGGGCAAATTTTCCATAACGTTTCTACATTGAAGAATCCCTTCTTTCATTGAAGTTAGAAGTATGACATGTACAGGAAGCGAACCATAGACTAAATGAGTTGACATAACTCTGCAATATATAATTCTAATTCCTAATTATTAACAATAAACTTATTTAGGTCCGAGGTGTAGACCAATTGGTTCGACCAAACCCCGTAAGGGGGGCAGAGGTCCAAGGTTCAAATCTCGGGCCTCGCCGAACTGAACGCTTGTCCCTTTCCTGGTGCTTTCAGCGGCGTAAAAGGTTTAAAATGATTGTGGCATGGTGGTTATAGGGGCGGACTGCGCGAAGATCTGTGTGGTGGCTTCCAAGGCGGACAGCGCAGAATACTGTGGCGGCCATAAAAGCCGGACAGCCTGCCCGGATTCATGACGGCTACCGATTCCACCATGTAAATTCAAAAAAAAAAAAAAGCACTTGGGGGTGCAGCGCAACAGTTCAGGCTTTGGCTCTTCTTTGGGAGGTCCAACGTTCAAACCGTGGCGTGGGCGAGTGTGTGAGGGGGTGGGTGTGTGATGGCTTTGTGTTAAATTCCCTATTGATAAGTATAGCTCACCCTGTACGTCGGTCATAGGGGTTTCTCACAATAACCAAACCAAAAAAAAAACAATAAACTTATTCATCCACAATAAGGTGGATAAACAAAATATTAACTTCTGACATTGGCCCAAATTTTAACCAATTTACAAAATAAAAATAATATTTTTTCTATCAAAACAAAAGCCATTAGCAATTGCAAAATCTTCTTACTATATGACACTTGGAACAATACTACAGTACCATACAGAACAACTTGCTCCAGTAGTTTCTTTTGAGAGTGGAATGCTATTCCCTAGAAAAACTAACTGTTATTAAGCAAATCCATACTGCATAAAAAAATATCACAGATATGCAGTATGAACTGCTGCTAGAAAATTTGTCAACCACAACAATAAAGAGCTCCCACAAAAGTTATGATTTCTTGGGCCTCCCTCAAGAGAGCCCAATCTAAACAGTAATGCACAAGACAGACAAGTCCATGAACAAAGCATAGTGACGGTACAAAAGCAAAGAGATAAATCTGTCCAAGATACCAAATTAACCAATAATGCCTGATCCAGGCATGTGACCTTTTTCGGGCATGGTTTTATGTCCGGAATGCCCAGTTTTTTTATCGTGACCACGTTCTTAGGGGCATAAAATTGTACTCTGGACTCCATTTTGATCCATTCAAGAAGCATTGGAAAGATTAGAGGGAGAACAACAATTTCAGCAAGCAACTCTGTCTGCAACAGAATTACCAGGAACTTAGTGGGAAAAAATGCTCCAGAGGCCTCAGAAATGGAAAACTAAATACTTACTAAAAAAAATAGTAATTTTTTATTTTTATATTTTCATAGCCAAAATGCATCTCTAGCCATGTTGATATATCAGTAGAAGACAAAACACAAAAGGACAAGTCATACATATGTAATTTTCATTTAATATGCACTTTGTAACTCATGGAAGGTGAATCACCACATTTCCATATGTATGACCTTCTAACTCATGGAAGGTGAACCAACACATTTCCATATGGGTTCCATATGGGTGACCTTTTATATTCAATATGGTGGATTTCCAACACACCAATTATTGTATAAAGAGAGATGCACCCTTCACTGTAAAATAATGAGTAATGGATGCAACGTTATAGCCTCACATCTCTTCTCAGAGATTGCTTGCATTGTACTCTATTTTCTGAGCAATAAAATCTATTATGCTATTTTCTGAGCAATAAAATTGCATTCTGTCTTTATCTTCCTTAACTAGAAAATCTGAGTTTCACATCAGTGACATTAGAATGGTCTGTCTTTTCGCTGTATGTCCATAAATACAAGATCAGGATATCGAAAGTTTGGGTATCAAACGCAAGATCCCTCTAATTACCTCTCTTGTAGTTCCAAACAATCTCAAGTTGGAACTGGAATAGACAACATTGAGACAATCAATCCTTTCAAGGAGATGTTGAACAAAGTCCTCGTGAAATAGACGAATGAAATGATGGATCAATTTGCTCAACTTCTTCAATGAATTCCTACTGCAAAATTTGCAACCTCCTCCACACAACCTCTTAGTGCCCTAGCACCATTCAGTGCTCTCACACCTTTTAAGGTGCAACTGAACTTTGATAATCCTAAATTTGCACTCTTGAAAGATTCATTACCTGTTTGAAATTGGTAGGAAGCATATTGTAACAGGGTTACAAAGGAGAATGAAGATGTAGTGTTCACATGAGATTATTTCATGGAGGTCGTCAAGGACGAAAATTATCCTGCGGAAGCCTATAAAGACCAATACATGCAATGGCAACAATTGCGTCAAGGTAGAGACCAGTTTGTTCAAGATTATACTAATGCTTTCCATTCCATGGTAGCAAAACTAGGTATTCAAGATATCAAAAGACATCAAATCCTTATGTATCACAATGGACTACAATGGTATATTTGAGAGAACATGGACCTTTTGTATTCAAGAAATTGCGAGAGGCATACAAACTTCTTGTCAAATTAGAGAGAAGAACAAAAATCAAAAATAGAAAAGGAGGAGCAAATGACAAAAACCAGAACACTAAGTACTAGCCAAAGAAAGGCAAGAGTGACTCTCCAAAGAGTCAAGAAAAAATCATCCTCAACATCAAAAATGGAAGCAAGAAAAAGACTCCCAAGAAAAGAATCCCCTGAAGGCCAAGACTGGCAAATGGTGTGATTATCACAAGAGCAACCAACATCTGAGGAAGGAGTGTCAAACAATTCAATCATTGTTTATTGAGTCGCAACCCTCTACATCCGCTACACCACTGCCTCCATATCCATAGGCTGAGGATAGAGGGAAGTGAATCATGGAAATTAAACCAAATGTGACCATTGCCACCACACATGTTGCACCATAGGAGTCACAAGAGGAGGATCTCCAATTTCACTCACAAATGTCGGTCAAGGTTAAGCCATTACATTTCATTGTTGATAGTGGGAGTCAAAAGAATTTGATTCATGCCTTGATGATGAAGGATTTGAATATGCCTATCACACCACACCCACAACCATATAATGTTGAATGGTTACAGTGGGGGAGAGACGTTCGTGTCACTCAACAATGTCTCCTCTCTGATGCCATCAAGCCCTTCAAAGATAAAATTATGTGATGTTGTACCCTTGGATGTCTTTGATGTGACTTTGGGCCAACCATTTATGTGGAAGAGGCATGGTGTTTACGAGTCTATGCCTCAAAGTGTCATCATAACTATCAGAGGTCAAAGCTTCAGGATACCAGAGGTATCTCCTCCTACCTCTGTTTCCTTAAGTAATGCTAAACAAAGCAACAAGATGGTAGCCAAAACAAGGAAAATCATTCTATTGATGATCAAGCCACAAAGTAAAAGGAAGATTGTTGCTATACATCCATCGTACGCTCTGCATAGCAGAAGCAAGTGGTCCAAATTGTAGCGGAATATAATAACTTGTTCAAATCACCAACTAGGGTTTCACGTCATTATGAGGTAAAGCATTTCGTTGATTTAGTTTTTGGTTCTCCTTTGCCTAATGTACTTGTTTATCGTAGAGGAGTCCTTGAAAATGACGAAAGTGAGAAGCATATCCAAGAACTGATTCAAAAGGGGCACATTATGTTGAGAAATGTAGCTCGGACAGGAACTTCTTGCACAGGCTTCAGTATGAATGTGCTAGAAGTGGTTTGAGACGTTTCTAAGTCTATTTTGAAATTCACTTAAGTGATTTTCTATTTTTAGTTTCACTTAAAGTGATTCTATTTTGTAATTCACTTAAGTAATTCTATTTTGTAATTCACTTAAGTGATTTTCTATTTTTAAGTTCACTTAAGTGATTCTATTTTGTAATTCACTTGCGTGATTCAATTCTGAAATTCACTTAAGTGATTTTCTATTTTTAACCTTACATCTCAAGATGAGATGAGATCTAATCTTAAGGTTAGAGAGATTAGGGTTACCCTTTTCAAGGATAAAAGGAGAAGGTCAAGAGTGTTTTATACACAGAGAAAGAAAAGAAGGAAAACAGATTGCTGAAGGAAAAACTGCAAGCTTAGGAGGAGAACAGTGAAATTGCTGGCCAGAAAGGCAGCAAGAGAGCAGGGTATCCTGCTGTAGCTGTAGCTGTAGCCTCCATTATTTTGTAATATTTCAGGCTCAAAAATATATTTAACTTCTGCTGTTCACGCTGTTTATTTTTCCAGCCATCTGTGTGACTGTTGCATGTTTAGATAAATTAATTTCAGATCTAATTTATTTTAAAATAACATAGGACATCAGTTATCTAGGGCTGGAAAATTTACACATTAGAACAAGTGCTTCACCATGTAACAATCCAATTGTCTTGGATCCAAAGAAAGATGGAACGTGGGGCCTTTGTATTGACTACAGATCTTTGAATCAAATCATTCTGAAAAACCGCTTTCCACTCCCTCGGATAGATGACTTTCTCAACCAGCTCCATGGTGCAAAGTTCACCAAAATTGATCTCAAATCCGACTATCATCAAATACCCATGGATCCCACTAACATATGGAAGACTACCTTCAAACTTAGGAGGGTTTATTTAAATGATTGATTATGCCTTTTGGGTTGATTAATGCACCCCCCACATTATTGAGGATGATTAATGACATCCTACGTCACTACACCAACTCATTTGTGGTAGTCTACTTCAATGACATTCTCATCTATAGCAAGAAATGAGAGGAACATCTGCAACATGTTCTAAAGGTACTTCACACTCTTCAAAGACCCAAGCTATATGATAATTTGGAGAAGTATTCACTGGGCATGGCATATATTCAACACCTCGGGTATATTGTTGACAAAAAGAGAGTCCATGTTGATCCCGAGAAGATTCAAGTAATTAGAGATTGGCCTACCCAAATCTTTGCAGCTTTTTGGGTCTTCAATTTCTATCAAAAATTTGTATTGGAGTTCTCACATACTGCTTGGCCACTACACCAAGTCACCAAAGGAGGTGCCAAATCCAAGTTCCATTGGGGAGACACTAAATATCATTTGAGAGGTTGAAGGACCAATTGTGTTCAAGTACTACACTTTCCCTACCCAATTTGCATCAACTTTTTGAGGAGATGATTGATGTATTAGAGTACACATTGGGAGTTGTCCTCACACAACATGGGCATCCAATTGCCTATCACAATGAAACATTCAACAAAGCAATTCAAAAATACCCCACATACGACAAAGAGCTCTATGTCGTTGTCCAAGCATGTAAACAATGGAAGCACTACATCTTGGGCAAGGAAACCATCATCCAAATAGATCACAAACCTTTGGAGTTCATTCAAACGCAAAGTAAGCTAAGGAATGAAAGACATCAAAAGTGGGCCACATATCTACAATAGTTTCATTTGATCATCAAGCACAAGAAAGTAAGTACCAATTTAGCAACAAATTGTTTGCATAGACCTCCAGTCATAGCACTCACCACCATTTTTGATTCCTATGGGCATGATACTTACAATTGATCCACCTTGTATGAAGTAGATTCTGATTTTGCAAATGCATATCAAGCTCTTCATGTGGGTAAAAATGTTTCTAATTTTTATTTGCAATATAACCTCCTCTGTCACATGGGACATATTTGTGTACCAACTAGTGAGCGCTCAAAGATGATTTACGAAGTGCAATTTAGCAAAGTAGCAGGTCACTTTGGGGTGGAAAAAACATTGGCAGTACTTCAAAAGTACTTCTACTGGCCCAAAATGAGGAATGATGTTGAGGCGTACATCAAGTCATGTATCGTCTGCATTGTTGCCAAACCAACCAACAAGAAGCGAGGACTGTATACACTAATGCCAATGCCATTCAAGCCTTGGGAAGGTCTCCATCGATTTCCTCTTAGGTTTGCCCACATCTAAGCATGGAAATGATTGTGTTTTTATAGTAGTTGATCGTTTTTCAACAATGACTATCATGATTCCTTGTAAGAAAACCATTTCAACTGAGAAGACTGCTATGTTCTATTTTAGTCATGTGTGGCTCAATTTTGGCTTGCCAAAGTCTATTGTATCTGACAAGGATAGTAGATTCTTGAGCAATTTCTAATCCACTCTATGGAGCATGATGGACACCAAGTTGACCATGTCCACAGCTTTCCATCCTTAGATTGATGATCAGACAGAAGTTATCAATCGATTGATTGTACATCTTCTTTGAATGTACAATTCCAAGCATCCATGTACATGGGATGATTGCCTCCCCCACATTCAGCATGAGTACAATCGAGCTCTGCACAACTCTGCCAAACACAACCCATTTCATGTTTGTTTCGGGTTCCAATCCTTGGCACCCACTGATGTAGCTATCTGTGTGCAACCCATGGAGTACTCTCGTGGACAAAAAAAAGCCAAATAGGCAACAAGGTTTGTGGAAGAAATTCAACATATCCAACAACAAGTCCATGCCCTCCTAGAAAAGATAAATCAAAAACACAAGCAATGCCATGACTAGCATCAAGTCCCACATCAATTCAAGGTTGGAGATAAGGTATGTCTATGTCTTCAGAAAGAGAGACTCGCAGGACCCCATAGGAACATCAGACCTCTTCACTATGGACCATACACCATCATCAAGAAGGTGGGAAAGAATGCCTTTGAATTGAATCTTCCACCTTATTTTGGTTTGCATCCAATCTTGCCTGTTGAACTTCTGAAGCCCTATCACCCACCTCTATTGGAAACTTCTGTCAAAGGAGGATCAAATTGTTGACACATAGACTAAGACCACCAAAAGGCAGTTCATTCAGATTTACAGAGTGGTCAAGGCAGGACAACTTGGTCACCGAGGAGAATGACTCAAAAAATCAGATAAAGAAAGAATTTTAGCACCTGATGTCAAAAGTTAACGCAATGGGGACTATATTTTAATCTTAACTACATTGTTAGGGGCATAACTTTGTGCTCAGGATTTCGTTTTGATCCATTCAAGAAGCATTGGAAAGATCAAAGGTAGAACAACAATTTTGGCAAACAATTCTATCGCAGACAAAGTTGCCAAAAACTTTGTGGAAATACAATGCTCCATAGGCCATTAAACATGCAAAACAACATATTTACTACAAGAGTAAAATTCTATTTTTAGATATTCGTAGCCAAAATGCATGTGTAGCCATGTTCACACATTAGTAGAAGACAAAACACAAAAAGACAAGCCGTATGTATGTAATTTTCATTTAATATGCACTTTATAGCTCATGGAAGGCTATTCACCACATTTCCATATGGGAGACCAAACCATCTAACTCATGGAAGATGAACCGGCAATTTCCATATGGGTGACCTTCCAAATTCAGTACGATGGATTTCCAACACACCAATTATCATATAAAGACATATATATCCCTGACTGTGAAAAGCATGAGTAATGGTATAGCCTCACATCTCCTTAGAGATCGTTTGCATTGTACTCTGTTTTCTGAGCAATAAAATCAGTATACTCGGTTTTTTCTGAATTGCACTCCTCCTTGATCTTCCTTAACTCAAAATTCTGAGTTTCGGATCAATGCATAAGACATACAAGTCCATAAATAAAGCATAGCGACAGTACAAAAGCAAAGAGAAAAGAGTCCAAGATCCATGTTTATACTATGTATTCATTAATGCAATGCAAGGTCCAAACAAGTACCAAACAAAATCTAGCAATATGCCCACAGCCAAGAACTAAATCATGTTAGAGTTACTATGTTAGTAACTATGATTATTACCTCATTTAGATAATATTTAAGTTTCACCTAGGTAGATATAATTTACCACATGGTAAAAAGTAATTTCTTACTTTTTACCACTAATAGTTACTATTACCAGTTACCTTGGTTAGTAGTCTTTTGGACGGCAGATAGGTTAGTTGTTAGCGTAGACATAGGATCTATTGTTAAATAATCTATTTTGTAACCTACTTAATCCTATAGCTATCCTATGCTATAGTTGATGACATTAATCAATTATTAATTCTTGTCTTACCTCTTGTAACATTGGTATCATCGCAGCCGGGTGGCCTAATACGAGCTCCGCTCGTTCCACCCGACCTGGACCTAGCACGGTCTTCGAGGGCCCTGCTGGCCCTCAAGACCTGCACGGATCCCTAGGTGGGCCCGCAGGCCCACATCATCGGGTAGCCACGGCCCGCAGGCCCACGTCACCTGGCGGCCTCGGGAGAGGGCCCGCAGGCCCACGTCATCGGCCGCGGCCACAGGAGAAGGCCCGCAGGCCCGACAGATCCGACAGCATTCTGCTGTCTGACCTGTCAAGCCTGACAGAAGGCAACGGGCCTACACCGGGCAACGGGCCTCCAGCGGCCGCCCACCGGAGCTAGCCCTCTGGCCGACCGGGATCAGCGAGGGCAGGAGCGCCCTCCGATCACCGGCGGCCGCTACTGCTGCCCCCGTGGGTCCAACGCACAGCCGGGAGGGCAGGTGCGCCCTCCCAGGCGGGGACAGGACCCAAACCCGAGGGCAGGAGCGCCCTCGGGTCTGACAGACTGACAGGGGTGTCAGGACACCTGCACAACCGACACGCTCACAGACGCCATTCACTGCTGCACACACTCCAAGACGGACCGCCACCTGGAGCTGACGTGTTGACCTGGATTGACACGACTCCCAAGGTGGACAGCTGACCTGGATCGACACGACTCCCGAGGTGGACAGCTGACCTGGATCGACACAACTCCCGAGGTGGACAGCTAACCTGGACCGACACGACTCTCGAGGCAGGAGCTGACGTGGCGACAGGCTAACAGCTGACGTGGCGACAGTGGACAGCTGACCTAGGTGGCACAACTTTCGAGGAGGCTGACATGGTAAGTCATGATTGGCTGGACTAAGCTGACATGGCAATTTGTGATAGGCTCGACTAACGTGACGTGTCAAGTTCGCAGGCTGATGTGGCGGGTTTCAATTCGTCGGGTTGCGCGGCAAAACAAAGGGCGTGATTGCCCGAAGGCAAGCACTAAGTGAGGGGGCCATAGCAGTTTTAAACTGCCAGCAATTTCTTGCAGGAGCAATGTGGGATTAAATCCCACTTTGCTCCGCCAGCCCGCGAGCATGCCTTCAAATAGAAGGCTCCTCCCTCTAAGTCCCGTCCGGCAGTCCAGCCCGACCGGCGAGGGTGCAAGCGGCAAAGCGTTGGCCGACGGGAGGTCGGCAGTTCGACTCCCGTCGAGGCCAAACGCTTGCCTTTTTACAAAGGCACCCACAATAAATAAATAAAAAAAAACTAAGGTACGATTTTTTTTTTTTTTTTTAATTATTTTTAGTTAATTTTATTAATAATTTAATTTTTTTTTATAAAAATCATTTTACATTAGTCTTAAGTGATTTTTTATGAAAATAATTTTATTATTAATTTATATTAGCTAGAATTAATTAGATTACTATATTAAAAATCAATTTTGGGGGAATTTTTTTTGCAAATTTACATATTTTTTAGAGTGCTTTTGTTTTCTCACAAACAAGGAGATATAAGACATATAAGAGCCTCATTTTTTTTGCAAATAAGAAAACCCTCAACTCTTCTCAACCTTGTTAGTTTTGCAAAATCAAAGAAGGATAAAATCAAAACAATTGATTCTTTATTGCAAATTTGAACACAAGGAGACTTAAAAATTTTGTAATATTCAAAGGCAAAGTGTGCATTTGTTTTCTCCAAGGGGGGATATAAGACATAAAATTGCACATTCTTTTTTGCAAAATTGAGAAGAATTTGAAGCCTTGGGTCCATAAAAACCAAGTCATTTGTCGACTGGTTCTGGAAGCCTTTCAAACGCGGGTCGTGTGTCGACTTGTCTTGGAAGGAGTGCTCAAAATTGTTAATTTTGCAAAATTCAGGGGAGAAGACAACATTGTACTTCTTTTGCAAAATTGGAAAACAAAGTAGGAGACATAAAAATATCATTTTTTGCACAACACAAAACACACATTTTGTTGCAAAAATTAAAAGGTGCATTTTCGATTTTACTCGACACCTTTATTGGCAAATTAGGTGCATTTTCGGTTGCATCCGACACCTAGGTGATAAGAATTTTGTGGGCATTCTTGTTTGATTATTGCATTATTTCTTTTGCAATTATAAGTCATAGAATCAAGAACACACTAAACCCCAAAATTTCACAAATTTGTGTAAATCCTTGCACAGATTTTAAGCCACAATTACTTGATATTCTCTCCTAAATTATCAAAACCCCTCATTCACTCTTATTTGTTTGGCTTAATTTCCTCAAACTTTTCATCCTTCTTGAAGGGAGTTAAGGCAGGTGCCATTAAATATCTGTTTGAGTGAATTATATTTTGATACTCTCTTAGGGTAATCAAAAGAAAGAACAAGTTTTTGAAAATAAGGAACCTTAAAAGTAGCAATCCTTTGCACTAAGGGGGGATAATTCCTTTCTTCCTTCAAACATAGATTTTGATAAGAGGGAAATAAAACTTGTAAAGGCAATCACAGAAGTCCAAATCATCAACATTAAACCTTTTCTTTTAGACTTCATAATAGCAATCATGCTTGAAGTACTTGCAATAAGAAAGGACAAATTGGTGAACCTTTTTGATCAAATTGCCTAGAAAGCATAGTTTTGCACAAATTGTAAAAATGACAACCAAGACACCATTCAGTGTTGGTTTCAAAACAAGCAAAACTAAAATGGCAACGGCACAACACAGAAGCCATCTTTCTTGTGAAGTGTCTCATTCTGATTCTGTTTCTGGTTCAAAGATAGCACAAGGAGTGCTACATTGCTAAAACAGTTTTGTAGAGGGAAAACACATGTGTCCCTTGGGCAAAAGCACCATTTTCTCTCATTCTTCTTTTAGGCTTCATAAATAGCATAAGTTTTTTGTTTGAAGACCTTGCAATAAGGGGTGCTTGTACCTCTTTTAGGCTTCATAAATAGCAAATTCTAGGTGTTTGAAGTACTTGTAACAAGAGGAGCGACTTTTTGTGATGTAAAATTGTCTAGGAGGCAATATTTGTAAAATCCTTCACAACACTCTTGAGTTGCATATTTTTTGCAATTGAGGGGGGATATCCATTTCTTTTCTTCACTGATTTTTGTAAATAGGGAAGATGACTTATAAGGGTGCATTTTCGGCTTTGACCGACACCTTAGTCACACTTCCTTCGGAAATTAATTACACTATGTTTTGCAACGAGAAGGGGGGAACTTATAAGGGTGCATTTTCGGCAGCGACCGACACCTTAGCTACCTTATCTTTTGCAAATTCATATTGTAAATGAATGAACCTTGTATGAAGTCTTCTATTCTACTACACCTAGCGATTGCAGTGGCTGGTTACCCATGCAAATCGGTTGGATGATGTGATTACCATAAGGACATTCGTTGGCGTGAAGACAAAGTGAGGAATGACCCACTTTTTGCTTAGAAGCAACCAGAGCACTGTGACAGAGCAAAGAACCAGCAGATCAACATCTTCTTCACTGTATTGGGGCAGTTATATACTTCACCCAAATATTGTTGTATAGAGGGATATGTATGTATTACCCAAATAATGTAATAAGGGGGGATGTTAGAGTTACTATGTTAGTAACTATGATTATTACCTCATTTAGGTAATATTTAAGTTTCACCTAGGTAGATATAATTTACCACATGGTAAAAAGTAATTTCTTACTTTTTACCACTAGTAGTTACTATTACCAGTTACCTTGGTTAGTAGTCTACCTTACCGTCATTTCCCTTTGGACGGCAGATAGGTTAGTTGTTAGCGTAGACATAGGATCTATTGTTAAATAATCTATTTTGTAACCTACTTAATCCTATAGCTATCCTATGCTATAGTTGATGACATTAATCAATTATTAATTCTTGTCTTACCTCTTGTAACAAATCATCCTAATATTTTGATTCAATATGAAGAGCCCTTGCCTGATTAAATTATCCATCTTCATTTCACTCATCTAATTGATTCATTGTCTCAGACAAGCTACGCGAAATGAGTTTATGTAGCTTAACTTGCCTAGCAAATAAATAATAAACTCAAGCTAAGTGGCTTAAGCAGAAACATCTTTCCAAAATCAAATCGATGCACACAAAATTACTCATTGCAAACAATATATGATAACATTGTTCTCCACTGATTCCCCTTTCCATACTATTAGTTCAGACACAAAATTATGAATTAGTAGTGATATAAACCTGCAGTAAAATTATAACAGCAGACTGCACAAACTAACATACAAATAGCAGAAAACACAGACTGAGTAAATGAGAGAAGATAGCCACCAAAACTGATGGCATACACTCTTCACTGGTGAGGTATAAATAGACTTACAAAGATGAGGTTGAAAGGTTGCAACTGCCTTTGAACTGGCATGCATAGACAAATAAATTAGTCTAACTTAGATGTGGTTAGTGATCTTTACGTGACACATGTGCATGAACACCTCATTCGATCCAACTAAGATGAACTGAACATCCAAAAAAGAACTCTAGCTATTAACTGAGATAAACTAGACATGCAAGCTAGGACTCTCTGGTTATTAAATGAGAAAATTACATGGAAGAAAAAGATGATATAGAAAGGAGACCATTATAAATATCATAAAGTAGAAATCGAAGTTCTCTACATGGAGTGAGAGTGTCACATGGACATGAAATATGATTTCCATCACATACTTCGAAGAAAAGTTGAACAATGCCGTATAAGAGTTCAAAATATAAGTGAGCCAAAAGCATGTGTACTATTTAACCAAAGATTCAAACTCAAGGATGAGAAAGGATATACATATAGCATTTGCAGGATGGAAAACAAAAACCCTATCTATAGAAGTAACTTATTTTCCTGTCTTGATTGTTAATTCCTGCAATTACAGAAAAACTCAAAGAGCCCTTTTGTACAGAATTTTGACTATGAACTTTAAGTAATCCTCATGAGAAAAATAAAAAAACTTAAACATACATCTTTAATATCATCTGTCAACATTTCTATTTGATTGTTCAAATCACTTTCCATGTTGGTTGCAACTACTCAATAATCACAGCACATATGCTTTTAGAAAATCAGAAAACAGAAAAATAGGTTCCCATGGTTAGTGCAGTTGAAAAATAATGAAATCCGTCATTGTGGGACATCTTTAAATGCCATGACAAAAAAATGCACCATAAGCAAGTGTCCAATTTCACAAGATGCGGTGGTCTTACTCAAAATTAAATATCAGTATAGAGATGCAACAGAAAGTATGAATGAGTAAAAACACAAACTACATGTAATAGTTTTTATCTATTTTGCAATTTTAGATTTTTGAAGATTTAAAATCTAGAAAGATGAAATAGAAACACAATAAATCTTATTACACACCAAATGTACTATCTCTGGTTTGGGAGCACTTGATCCTCGACGACTTTTTTCTGAACTCCCTGGTTCAGATGGTACGGCAGCTGAAAAAAGGCTTTCCAATTCTGACATATCAATTTCTGGAGCCCTGAAAAACAAAACCAATATCTATATGATGTGCACTCAAATCAGGTAATTATACGGCAACTAAAAAAATGCTATCTGATCTGATGCACAACCCCAAAATCACCAAACAATAAGTACTAATGGATCAAATCACCACATAAAAATGGTTTATAAAAGGCAACAAAGAGGCACCATGCAAAAAGTGTAAGCTACCCAAAATCACCAAACAATAAGTACTAATGGATCAAATCACCACATAAAAAAAGGTTTATAAAAGGCAACAAAGAGGCACCATGCAAAAAGTGTAAGCTACCCAAAATCACCAAACAATAAGTACTAATGGATCAAATCACCACATAAAAAATGGTTTATAAAAGGCAACAAAGAGGCACCATGCAAAAAGTGTAAGCTACCTTGACTGCTCTTCCTGTTTTTGGGTGTCTGCCCACAGGCTGCCTTGCATTGCTCGAGTAACTTTAACCCAATGTAATGGCTTCAAAGATGATCGCTTTGGTGCCAATGGCCCAGATGATGCACCACGACCTCTTGCACCCTGTAGAGGAGCACCAGGCACACCTCTTCCCCTCCCAAGTGGAGGAGGTGGAGGAGCACCAAGACCTCCACGACCTGCCCCAGGAGGTGGTGGTGGAGGTGGACCTCCACGACCTGCTCCAGGAGGTGGTGGAGGGGGCGGTGCTCCTCTTGCTCCTAGAGGAGGTGGTGGGGGTCGTGGACCTCCCCCTGGAGGAGGAGGTGGAGGTGGTGGACCCCCACGACTTGAACCAGGAGGAGGAGGGGGCGGTGGGGCCGCACGGCCACCCCTCGGAGGAGGAGGAGGTGGCGGTGGGGCCGCACGCCCACCCCCCGGAGGAGGAGGAGGAGGAGGCGGCGGTGGGGCCGCACGGCCACCCCCCGGCGGAGGCGGAGGCGGAGGCGGCGGTGGGGCCGCACGGCCACCCCCGGAGGAGGCGGAGGCGGAGGCGGCGGCCCTCCCCGGGGGAGGAGGAGGGAGGGGGGTGGTGGGGGCGGTGGGGCCGCACGACCTCCCCCCGGAGGAGGAGGAGGAGGGGGGGGGGGGGGGCGGTGGGGCCATACGACCTCCCCTCGGAGGAGGGGGCGGTGGCGGTGGTCCTCCCCAACTCCGCACTTAAAGAAGATGGTGATGCACTTGATTTTGGTGGGGGCGGAGGTGGAGGTGGAGGTGGAGGTGTAGATGAGGGAAGTAAGGCATTTGATTTCAACGGGGGCGGTGGCGGAGGCGGAGGTGGTGGGGCACTTGATTTCGGTTGGAGTGGAGGTGGTGGTGGTGGTGATAGGGCATGTGAATTTGGAGGGGGTGGAGGTGGAGGTGGTGGGGCGCCCGATTTCACCGGGGGTGGGGGGTGGCGGTGGTGGGGCATCCGATATCATTGGGGGTGGGGGTGGCAATGGTGGGGCACGTGATATCATTGGGGGTGGGGGGTGGAGGTGGAGGTGGTGGAGCATATGAACCTAGCTTTTGCAAAGGCGGGGGCGGGGGAGGGGGAGGGGGAGGGGGGGGGGAAGGAGAGGATACACAAGCATTGCTCCTAGACAAAGTTGGTGATAATGGTGATGGTGGAGGAGGAGGAGGACGAGGTGCACTTGGTTTAGATGAATGAGGCAATGGTGGTGGAGGTGGAGGTAGAGGGACATTGGACACAAATGAAGGTTGCAAGGTAGAGGGAGGGTGGGGTCTAGATGTAGGTGGGGGAGGTAAAGGACTAGTGGAATCAGATGCAGAAGGTGGAGTTGGAGAAGCACCTACCATGGTATTAGGCAAAGAAGAGGGAGGCGGCGGGCGTGGAGGTAAAGATGACATTGTCTTTGGGGGTTTAGAAGGTGAGATCGAAGGCAGCACAATTGATCCATGTTGAGGTGCAGATGCAGGTGGAAGAGAGGGTGGAATTTGAGACAAGTTGGCATCTGTCTTTGATTCAGAACGCAGCGATGCTGACTGAATAGTTGCATCCTTGGACTCTTCTTCATCTTCTAGTAGAACAGCTTTTTGATGTACATTTTGCTTGCTTCTCGAGACTGGTTGACTATGTATATCACCAGGAAAAATTTTCTCAAATCTTTCTTGAAAATCATTTGATGAAATCTGCTGAAAGAACCAAAGAGCAGCATCACCCCCACTATCCACCCATTCAATGCCACTGAAAAGTTCCTGGACCCTCGCAAAAGCTTCTATTGGCAATCCACCCTTCTCTTCCCCATTCAGTGTTGCAATAGGAGGTTGTGAAGGAGAGAGGGAATCAATTTCTCCAAAAAGAACCTGATGGCACAGTTTTAAAAAGCAAACAACATAAATTGTGTTTAGATGATGTCCAACTATCTAGAAGGATTGTAAAACAATGCACCCATGGCAACAAAAGACAAAGTACGTGCCTCAGCTCGGAAGTTTTTTGAAAAGCGTTCCTTGGAATCCCAGAGAATGTCAAGGTCATCTGAATTCAGCATCAGGATGTTGGACCGAATAAAAGCTGTATTAAACATGACGCGGAACATCATAACTTCTCTCTCTGGATCTGTCTCTAAATGAATGCACTCTAAGACAACATCTCCTTGAACCATGCACTGGATGTCGATTTTCACAACATCACAATCTACCTACATTAAGAAGATAATGTGTCATCACAAGATTTCCATCCCTGATTGAAGCAATAATATTCAGTCTATAAAAAATTGATGCCTCTGTCACAAATTTACCTTTTTTTTAAGAAAAAAATAATCAACCTATAATCATGAACAAAATATACATGCTATGCCATAAGACACATATAATTGCACACCTGTCTATAGTGTCTCAAGGTCTTCTTTTTCTTGCCCATGGAAAAGAGCATTTTTGTAGAGAGACCACCCTTATTATGAATATCCCTTCCAAAAATACGAATAATTGGGCGACATCCATTTTGAGAATCAAAGTTAGGTACAGCACGAAGAATGAGACAATCCAATGAAAGTGCACGCTCCATGGGTGGCCACTCTGGTGACATATTTCTTCTAGCAACATACTGAAGATAACGCAACTGGGAAGGAAATGGATTTAAAGGTGACAAAAGTTGCAAATAACCCTTTGGTGCCTCTCGATAAACACTATCAAGAGTCCTTTGCTCACCTGTTTGAAGTTTTCTGTATATAAGAAAGCTTGAAAGAAGGAAAGCTAGTAAGGGCCAACCTCCTCTCTCACAATGCATAAGAACAATGTTCTGATGATTTCTCATCGATAGCCAGCTATCACTTGCCCGAAGAAAATGATGGATGAGGGGCAGTGGAAGAAGGGGGCAATTCTCATACTGCCTGGGGTAATCCATAACTGTAACATCATATTCACACACAATTTCTGCAAATTTGCTTCTCTTCTCACCCTCTCTGAAATTAAATGCAAGAAAGGAAGAATCTGGAAACTGCTCATGTAACTCCGTGACAATTTCACGCAAGTAGATATGATACATCTCATCTGATAAAACTTCAGTTGAGAAACAAGAGTCGAATACTACATATCATAGATAAAAATTCAAATGTCAGTACATTCAATTGCAGAAAGGAAAATCCAGAGCAAAAATAATGTTTCAGTAGTGCTTACCATAAACTCTTTCAGCAAATTCAAGAAGACCATCCGGAGGCCTTCTGTAGAAGAATCTGCTAAATAGAGACATATTTGTATTAAAACAGTTGCCTATCCTTTGATCACCGTTACCTTGCTAACATGGTAGTGAATATTGCTTGATCCTAGTTCCTGTATAGAGGGCAATGCAAATTGTGAGTTTTCACATGCGTGATGCTCAGAAACAGTATCGAGCAGGACCGATGTACAAAATGGAAGTCTCTGAGCATTAACCTTTTTTGTAAATGCCATAAAGTGACCAATTGTTAATTTAAATAGTGCCCACTATACGATCAGCAAGCTGGACAGATTCTCAAAACTAAAACAAGAACATAGTGCTCAAACAACTGAAATTAGTTTTTATTCAACCACATTTTCATATTTAAGAAAAAGGATTGGAAAAATCTGAGGTTCTATGCATTTTGAAAGACTCAATAAACATGGTAAGCCAAGCCGAGGACCCAATCAAGACAATTTTCTACCGGTAATCCCTTCCCTAAAGTACTCGACGACAGTCAACAAACAGCCTTCAAAACTTTATTGTCGATGGAAATATTGTCTCCTCAAAGGCCGAATCTTGGCCCATTGCCTATCAGTCGACAACCACTACCCCACTAACCATTATATCAAACCCAAGTATGGAAAACAATCAGTCATATCCCTGTACTAACCCTATTTTCGCAAACATAACCCCATTCGGGCTGCAATTAATGCGTAAACAAAAATGGTAAAGCCGAAATTCAAAAAATCTTTAACCGAATCACTGCATCCGGTTACAGGTTTCCATTCTATATGTACAAAAGGGCCAAAATATAAATTAGAAAAATGTTCCGTTGCCGTCATTGGACCCGCCACATGTTACCACATTTTGTGTCAAATGAACAAACTACGATTTGCCGCAGGACCAGATGCCGACCCAAACACTAGAAGGAATTCTCGCCATTCAAACGAATATATAAAAAGAATCATTACAATTAGATGGCAACAAACTCTAATTCCCCACCCAGTGCACACAACCTAAAATCAATTTCACCGCTCAATTTTGCAAAAGGCTTCCCATTTTCAAAAACATCCCAAAGCCCAAATCATCCCAAAAGCTTACCCTAAGCATTTACGCATAAAAAATCCACAAAAGTTTAGACAACCCTCCAACAAACAGAACTAAAATCTACCTCGCTGGGCCGTTCGGCGTTCGTTTACTCGAATTTATCCCTTCCAAATCGGCAAGGCAACCATCAATCCAAGGCCATAAAACCCATCAACAACAATTTACTGCTAAAACAGACCAAATATTAAAATCGCCAAAATATGTCTCATTCCTTTATCAAACCAGGAGAAAATGCATTCAACACAAAGGTCAGGATGTCGGCTACTCAACCTTACCCTCAAAATACAAGACTTTGCAGTCCACCTCGATTTCTTTCCTCGATCTCGTACCTTCTATATCCCTCTCTTCCCAGCAAAACGAAGCGTGCCCAAATATTATCTTGCTCTGCTCGCAAAGTGAAGCCACGCCTTCCTGATTTTATGGGCGCTGTAAAAAAATAACTAAATTATAGTGTCCCTATTTCAAGACCCCCAAAAAACAACCGAGGGCTTTCAACTTTTTACCGACAACTTTAGAAAAAAATAACTCTCAACAGACATGGCAAAGTCAAATGGCTCTGCCTTGTCAGCCTTCGAAAACATAAAACTACTGGGCAGGTTAAGATTAAAATATTCTTAGCCTCCGGTTTCTGCTCGCAGGGGAAAAGGGTAAATCGGTGGCATAACCCTGAAAGCTCGCCAGTTGTCCGATTTAGAGTTCACTTGTTTTTTGTTAGAAAATGAGAAGCATCTCGCGCGTAAGACATTTGAATGGACGCTTTCCGCTGATCTTCTGGAGATAAGATTGTTTGCATTTGTGGGGAATTCAGTCGGGTGTGGGCCTTCACCGGTCCGGTTCTGGTCTTTAACGTCATCGATTGAAATGTTTAATAATAATTTGAAAATTTGGGAGGTTATCTGTTTGAAATGGATAGAGTTGTTATGCCCTCGCACATCATGAGATTCTCCTTGTCAAGGGGGCCATGCAACATAATTAGAAGGCCGGCCATTGTCTCTGTCGATGTGCTTATCATAGGGGAGGGAGTTTAGTTTTCGATTTAATTTCGAATTTGATAAAATATTATTTATTTAATATATGTTTATCTAAACACAATTATGATCTTTTTGAAGATGATTAGACTAATTAAAGATTTGACTAGGTTAAGAGACGTGCGGGGGTGAGACATGCTATGATTAACTGCTTAACGGGTCTCCCCAAAAATGCACATGAATAAATCATGAGAGTGAACACCTTAAATTGCCTAGATAGATTCGAAGATTCTATGGGCTTAAAATTAATAGATGATAATTATGGAAGGAGGGCATATTTATAATTATTGTTGAAGATACTTACCTAGTTGATGAGGTTTGTTATTCATTTAAAATTTATTAAATTAAATATATTTATTTTAAATTTTTAAATGTATAAAAATAAATTATTTATGAAGTTAAAGTTTGAGTAGTAATAATGTTTAGTTTAGTTTTGTAAGATGTTTTAGTGGTATATTATTAGAATATTATTTGGGTTATCCAACTTCGAAATGGGGAGGGAGTTTTTAAGAGTGTGGTCCTAGTTATATCACTTATTGTATTTTTGTCTTACTTTAACAAAAAATAATAAAAATAATAATTTTTAGTTTAAATATTTGTTATATTTTAGTTAGATAAGGATAGTACAAGGGTTAGGGCTTTGGCATTTTTTTGGGGAGGTTTAAAGTTTTAAACATAACATATCGAAAAAGGGATAGGTTGGATGGTAGTGGTTAAGTGTTTGTGGATTATATGGTTGATTAAAATATTTTTCAATAGAGGTCGGCTTATTTTAATTTAATATAAGTTTTTTTAAGTAATTGTATTAAATTTATTACCTAAGAATCAAATGACATTAACATATTTATTAAGAGGAAATTTAGGTTCAAATATTATCAAGAGATACATGCATAAGGTGGTTGTAAACCACTAGGTGATCACGATGTAATACATGTGAGACATATTTCAATTATATATATAAAAAAATAAAAAAGATTTAAGATAAATGTGGAAAACTAGGAATTTCATGCTCTAAATAAACAGTTCCACTTTCAATTAGCACAGTAATAATAATACATGAAAAAAAGGGTCAAACTTTATAGTAATGGTCCTAGTTATTATAAATGTATGTCACTCCGTAGTACATTCTAATACGTTGTTTACCCCTCTAATAATTTTAAACGTGTGAAGTTCTCTTTGAACTTCACCCAATGTTAACTTTAACATTTAGTTATAATGTCCCCATAATGCATTGCATTTTAATGTGATGTTTACCCCTCCAACATGTAAAAAATGTGAACATATATTAATATAAATGTTGTGTGATTAACAGTACTTAAGATATTTAATTTGATCATATGTGAACTAAAGTGCATATATGAATATATACTTATTAACATACCACAAAATAAGATGCTTTCGTTTATGGATTATTTTAAGTAATGTTTTGCAAGTAATATAAAGAGAAAAGGTGTATGTTCTTTTACATGTGTGCAAGTATCAAAGGCCAACCAACAAAAACTCTTGCATAAACTAATATGTGATATTGTATGGTTCAAATTATACACAAATAATGTATCTATAGTCACGTCCATATCTATATCTTGCTCATGACACTAAAAAAGATTAAAAAAAAAAATTAAAAACGAACTTAATGAATGACCTAATTAATATAATAAAAGGACTAAAGCAATTAAAATAACTAAGGTAAAATCCAAAAGGAATAACAGGGGATAAATAGTAATAATTCAAATATCAGATATCAAATGAGGTGATTAGGTGGAGGGGATGCGAGGAAAAGATAATAATGAAGTGGGAGCTTAGGTGGTAGTAGAAGGTGAGGTGGAGGGGATGTGAGGAAAAGATAATAATGAAGTGGGAGCTTAGGTGGCAGTAGAAGGTGAGGTGGCAGAATGTATTATGTAGGAGTAGGTGAGGGGGAAAGGGGATTAATAAGGGAAAGCATGAAAGGTTGAGTGATAAATGATAGAAATAATAATTATGGAAATAGTGTGTATTAGAGAACATAAGAGAGTAAAGATACATACCAATCGATGTGAATTCTATGTACCTCTCTTAGAAGTGGTTGTTGAAGAACACAAGCTTATACTGAGAGGGGGGTGAACAGTATAAGACCACTTTTTACTTTTCTTTCCAAATCAATATTATGCAATGTATAGATATCAATATCAACAACAGTAATCAAAACAATGCACAAATCACCACACATAATAGAGACACCAATTTAACGTGGTTCACCCAATGTGGGCTACTCCATGGAGAAAATATTTCACTAAAATTTTCTCAATCAATCTCTTGGGAATCTTTTCCCTATTACAATGTTTATGGATCTCTATCCAAATGAGACACCAATCTCCTAATCAAGTTCGTGGATCTCTATCTACATGAGAACTCCTTTCTCCTTAGCTCTGACTGGTGATATTCTAGAAGAACTGCTACCCCCACTGCTCTGACTGATGGATCTTTATCCACTAAAGACACCTATCCTCACTACCCTAGCTAATGGATCTCTATCCACAGGAGACTATCGTCCTCTATACTCAGTCATCTTCAAAGTTCTATCTCAAATTTGTACTAAACATAGTCCTTTGATCTAACACAAATTTGCTCAATCTCTGTCTCTAGTCTAGCACAAACTTGTCCTCAAATCTGTACCAAACTTTGTCCTCTGATCTGCACTAAACACAGTCCTTCGATTTAGCACAAATTTGTCCTCAATCCCTGTCCTCAAGCCTTAACACAAAGGTTGACTCAATCACAAATCAACTCTACTAGATCTGCCCCAAACCTTAACTCAAGGTTTGAACAAATTAATCAATCAACTATGCTCTCAAGTCTTCTCAAAGACTTATCTCAAATCTACCTTGTAAGCTTCCACAAAAGCTCACACTTATCTATCCACAAGTCCTCTCTATAACTTGTCCAAATCTCCTCAACAAGTCCTCACTAGAACTTGTCCAAATTTGCTCAATAAGTCCTCACTATAACTTATCTAAATATACTCTCAATATGCTTTTTTTTTTTTTTTTCAAACTTGAATCAATTTTTGACGGGAGATAGTGAGGGAAGAAAGTAGAGAGGGGAGGGCTCTGGTCCCTCCCCTGCTCCCCCTCCCATGGCTCCTGGTTCCTGCCCAGTCCCTGGCTCAACCCAGGTCATCCCTCCCGGGGAGTGGTTGTTTGTAGATGATCTCCTGGGGGGAGATCCTTCTCCACTATCTGCACCCCTCCCAACCGGCTAGGGTTTCCTTGGTTGTTTTTTCGGACTGGTGCTTCCCAGGGATCCCTGTTTGGTTGGGGATCCCTTCCCTTTTTCCCTCAGGCTTCCCCTTAGGGTTTTTTGCAGGTTATTCGCGTGGATCTGGTCCCCTGCGTTTCTCGGTGCGATGGAGGTGACGGTTTAGGGTTTGGACAACTTCCCCCTTTTTTCTTGTGAATCCTCGACAGGCTCTGTGCTTGGACGGGATTCTTGGTCCCTGCTGCTGGGATCCTCTTCTGTTTTCCCGGGGCGGGTTCCTTATGGTGCAACTCTCTGGTCACTTCCTTATGGGTTGGATCCTCTCTGTGCTGGCTGTCGGCTTCCTACAGGATGGCTCTCGCTGAACGGAATGTTTTCCCGGTGGGCGACTGGTTTCTCCATAGGGTGGGATCCGCCAAATTCGTCGATTTTCCCGGGAGGCGGGATCCTTTCTTTTCTGCTGGTTTCCCGGATGGTGGGATTTCCCTGTTGCTTCCTACTAGGCAGGACTGTTTGTGGTGGTTTTGACTGCTTCCCATGAGGCGGGATTTTATTGTAACGGTTTTTCTTTGCTTCCTGCTGGGCGGGATCTTCTCGATGGTGGTTTTTGGCTACTCCCCGCTAGGCGGGATCTCCAAAACTACTTTCTTTCTTATTTGTTTGTTTCCCGCTGAGAGGGATTGTTTCATGCTTACTATTACCGCTAGGCGGGATTTCTGTTTTGGTGTTCAGTTTCAAGGGATTGATGCCCTAGGCCCATTGCTTATGTAATCAGGTTTTGGGATCCTTGTTAAAACCCGTTGTAAATACAAACACTACTTACCAAAAAAAAAAAATATACTCTCAATATGTATTGTAAGCTTCCACAAAAGCTTACACAAATCTGTCCATAAGTCTTCTTAAAGACTTACCTCAAATCTACTCAACAAGTCCACACTAGAACTTGTCCAATCTCATAGAAACATAAAGAGAATTTTTAAAGACTCAATATGCTTCACATTCACCACAATGCTCAATTACTTTCAATCACTCTTTTAGAAACATATAGAGAATTGTTAGAGACTCAATATGCTTCACACTCATAAACTCTCAATCACTTTCAATATTTCTTTTATCACAAAAACATATAGAAAGTTGTTAGAGACTCAATATGTTTCACCTTCATCCATACTCAACCTTTTTCTCAAATAAATTTTGAATATAGAACAATTTGTTTCATAGAACTTGAACTATCACTTCAACACATCCACTTGACTAGGCTCAACCAACTCTACTCAACCAATCACTCAATGAAATAATCCTTGCTCACAAACCCTAGTCCAAGTATATGAACACTCACTCAAATGTTTCCAACAATGCTTATCAATCAATCTCACATAACAATGATACTTATGATCTTTGCAAACCCTAGTTCAAGTTCTTCACTCAACCAATCACTTCAACAACAATGCTTATAAAACAATCTTCACATAACAATGATACTCATGATCTTTGCAACCCTAGTTCAAGTTCACTCAACTTAATCACTTCAACAACAATGCTTATAAAACAAGGTTTTATCAACAACTCTTTATTCCATAAAACCTTGAAGCATTAATTCAAAACACACTCAACAATGTTTATCAAATAATCCTTTTCACTCCAACTTTGCACTCACAACTTTCAACAATCACTCATTAGGAAGATGTGCCCATACCTTTTGTTTGATGTAGAAGTGCCCTTAGAAAAACCTGTCTCAATCACAATTTTCTCCTTTGCCAATTTCAATAGTTAGATGACAAATATCACACTAACTCTCTTTCAAAATATTTTCAAACACAAAAATAATCAATCCCAAATACACCTTATTACTCCTTGAAATTAGCAATCATCAAATCACACATAAAAATAATCACTCAAATTTGCTCCTTATAATCTCCAAATTAATAAATCAATCTTTCAAAAATAACCCTTCAGAAATAATAATTGTCTACCCTTTTATCTCCCTCAAAACACTTAATAATCAATATTAATTTAGGAAAAAATTAAATCCTATAAACCCTCAAAAATTATTTTTCAACCTTAGGCACATAAAAATATTTTTTATTTTCCTTCAACCTTAGCACATTCCAAATTAAGCGACAAACCCAACAATCATCAACGCATACCTTTGTCTCATCTGCTAAAAGACCTTGATGGGTTTTGACCCCAAAACCTCTCCGTCGAGCGCCTTACTAAGGTGTTAGCCCACCACGTGGGCTAGGCGCTCCCACGAGAAGGGGAAGGCGCTAGCCTCCCTTTGTTCCTCGTGATAGGCATCGTTTGCAAAAATGCAAACCTTCTTCCTTGCAAAACACAAATCTTGCGAAGTACGAACCTGCGTCCTCCTACCAGCAAACATTTCAACACTTACCATCATCACCAGCTACGCTACACAACGCGTGTGCAAAGTGGAAGGAGCCTTGCTCCTCTTTGTTCCTTTACTTCCGTCGAAGACTTTTCAAACAAAAATCGTTGCTTTCTCTTTGCGCTTGTTTTCAAACTTAGGGGCATTCGAAATAATAATTGCATGGGAGACTAAGGCAAAGGTTTTGCCTTCATATATATACATAGTGCCTTGATGTTGTAATACGTCGACGCTTCACATCGAATTTTAAATTTGATTTATAACTTTGCTTTATAACCCTTTTTAGGGTTTATTAAATTAATAAAAATTAATTTATAATTAAATTAAAATTAACTTAAGTAACATGAAAGTTAATTAAATTAATTAATAAATTAATTTATAATAAAATTATATTAATTAATTTATAATTAATTTAAATTTCCTTTTAATATTATAATAAATTATTATAATATTATTTGTCTAGGCCTCTTCTTTGTCCTTTGAACCTCATCTGATTTCCTGGAATCGGGTCTTGATCAACTGAAGGCGGACTATCCTTTTGCACTTATTGGAGAACCTGAAACTGATGTTGCCCACTTAAATTGCCACTGACTGGTGCTGAAAGCTTGATATCAATTACCACTCACTCTTGACATCAATGACAACTTATCTACTCAAAATGTCCAACAGTTGTGTAGGCTAGTCTACAAATTAGGATCATATCTTATTTTGTAAAGAAAGATGGAAAAAAATAGTCTATAGGTTCAATTAAGTATATACCAAGATTAAGGCAAGACTAAAATGAAAAGGAAATAAGAATATGACCATGTCAACCAAATCAAAAAATAAAAAATAAAAAAATATTTTTTTCTTGTATCATTCATGTAAGTGTCATGCCTAGGTGTTGTGTATTCTCTATAAGTGTTATGCTTGGATGTCAAAGACTTTTCATTGTGATATAATTGTAAGTGTTATACATGGGTATCATAGCACGTGTAGAAAATGCTACTTACAAGTTTGTTTGGTTGATTTCTTATGGAATTTTCGAGAGTTTCAAGAATAAGAGTTATAACGTGGGAATATATGGGCATTCCCTTTAGGTCAGTTTAGAGTTAAGTTGAAGATTCTATAATTTTATTATTTTGAGGATGGAGTAGGCTCTCCTTGAGGTGGTGAACTTTTGATAGATAATTGAATGATGATTTGTTGAACAATGATTAGAGGTGATTATATATTTTAAGGTTTAGTCGAAGCTATTATGGCTAATGTTTGAATTTGAATGGGATCATACACAACTATTTTAGAGCTATCATGTGGAACTTAGGAATCTTAAAGGGTTTCTTTATTATGTGTGTATATTGATTAGTATACCTTTGATGTGTTTGTGTGATTATACCCTTTGTATATGAACATGTATTGAAAAAGGTTAATAAGGGCTTCATGGATAGATGGAAAGTACAAATTCTTTTCCTTGGTTGGTTGACCAAAGTTAAGACCTTTACAAAATTCCAAGAAGACTTTGAAGATTTCATCAGAAAGTGAATACTATTGTCCTTATTTTTCACAAACTTTAAATGTAATTTACTTATACTATGTACTAATTGAATCATTGGGAAGTATAAATGGTTAAGTAAATTGTATATTGATATGGCCCTTAGACGATTCTTATTGTATCGTATAATGCTTTTGTGGTAGCAAAATGTAGGATATTTATTTGATTAAGCTTTTTCTTTAAGTAATGATTTATCATTGTTGTATATGTATGAATGACATGCAAATTTGTTAATGAGAAAATTATAGGTTGCAAATAGGATGATTCTTAAGGAGATGTTGATTTAATAATTGAAACCTATAATATAAAAGGAAAAATACGTAGTAGTGAAATGAATTGGAAATTATCTATAGTTTATTTGTTTGTTTTTTTAGTAGAAACTTTAAATTTGATGTATAGGAGATATTTTATAGCATATCAAATTCTCAATTATGTGAAAAATTCAAAATAATCTCGCTTAGGTGGTCAATGGAAATGGTTGAATCAAAATCCCTTAAAGGAATTTTGAGAGTGTTAATGTAGTGATCAAGAGGTCCACTGTATTTTGTTATCATTGCCAAGGTAAAAATTATTCTACATATTATAAAATTAGAAGCCACAAGCCACTCATAAAAAAAGTATCTTCTTTAATAAACATAACACTTGCTAAACATAGAGGAGTCTAAACCAACGCTATCAACTCACCCAATTCCTAATTTGGAAGTAGAGAGCCTTGATAGATGGAGTCAAGTCATCAAATGCAATTGTGATGTTGGGGATAGGATAAACAAAAAGAAGGAAAATAATATAAAGTGGGAACCACCAGATGTGGAGCTAGTCAAAATGAATTTTGATGGATTATCTAAAGGAAATCTAGGACCAACAATAGGAGGAGGATTAATTAGAAATAATAGAGAAGAAATTTTGTCTCATTACGCTTTCAATGGTGGATTTAAGACAAATAATAAAACTGAAGCTTTGGAAGGGTTAAAAATATGAAATTAAATTAAATGGAATAAAGTATGTATGGAAGGTGATTCAATCATAGTAATAAATGCAATTTTGAGGAAAGGAAAGGCTCCATCGAACATACAAGAGATAATTTTGGAAATTCAAGACCTTGCTAGAAAGTTTGAAGAAATTGGGTTTACACATACATTAAGGGAAGAAAACAAATGTGCAGATAGGCTATCTAATAGAGGGGTTTTAATTGAGGATCGTGAAGTTAAATTATCTTTTCCTTAGTTAAAGGAAGTAGTAAGTTTAGTTGAAGTTGACAAGAAAATGTTGGTTGCCTAAATCAAATAATTATTAATATTTACTTTCATTGGTAATATCTAATTTATTTTATAACATTAATATGTTTTCATATATACTATTTATTACAATTTTTGTGGTTGCAATTGTGCTTCAGGAAGGAAACTAGCAATCCAGATATGGTAAAGCAGGCTATGGTAATGCGATGTTTTGGAAACATTACTCTACTAAGATGAAATGCATGGATAGTATATGTGAGAATTTGATATTGTGAAGGTTTTTGTGGGAAAATATCAAGAAGGATGTTGAATTCTAGAATATTTGTATTCACACAAAAAATTAAAAAAATATAGAAAATAAAAATCAAGAATGTGAACATTTTATGTAAAATGATGTAGGTTTCTAGCTATAGCTACTCAATTGAGATGAGAATTGAATATGCTTGTAAACTCTCATGCTCTAAATAAGAGAGTTGTGATTTTTCAAGGGTGGAGGACCCGAGTACAACCCCTTGTTCTCCAACAAAAAATAACTTGGTAAACACTAGTCTACAAATGCGTTACAGCCACAAATATATTTGTACTTTTTTATCAAACTAAAAATAGACTAAACCTTCATATAAAAATTGGGAATTTTTTTTCCTTTACATAGGGGAATCAGTAACACCATTGGGTGCTACCACTATGAACCCTAGTCCGTTGGGTTAGAAAAAGGCAACGGGACCCGCAAACCTCCAGGACATCCAATTGGGCTAGCTAACCGACAAACACTTGGTCACTACCATCCAGCATATCCCCTTCAAGGTACACCATGGTTTGAACCTTGGACCTCCCCAAAGAGAGGCCAAAGCCCTAACCACTAAGTTGTCCTTATCCAAATTGAGAAAGTTACAGAGGGCAAATTTGAAAAAAGGTTATTTTACATGTTCTCTTATAAACATTACAAAAATCAATTCCCAACAAGTATTTTTAATTTTAAATCAAATCAAGCTATATTCTTTAAATAAGAAAATAAAACCCTCAAGCTCAATCTTCATAATCCAAATTACATAGTGGATATTTACCAAAACCTAATTACCTCTCTAATCTAAAAATAAAACTACGAAAACTTGATTACCTACCTAATCTAAAAATAAAACCTAAATATTTAAGCAATAAAATAAGATATCTAAGAAAACATGCTTTGATTTGTCACTTCACAAGAACTTGGAATTTGACATGGATTTGAAATGTTTGATAATTCAATATTTGAAAAATAGTAGTTGATTTTTTTATTATCACAGATGATGGTTACTTTATTATAGTCTTTACAAACTAAACTAATTAGAAGAAGATATTTTGAATTGCATCCTAATTTTTCAATAAGGATAGGATCCTTATCATATATACTATATACCAGAGTGTTTGTAGTAATTTAAAAATTGATTATATCCAAAGACCAAATATTGATTTGTTGGTTTACCATTAAAACATTTTTAAAATTAAAAATTAAAAATAACCATATAGTATTAGATTAGAGTGGAGAGTCCATAATACCTATGCATTCCATACTAGGAGGGAGATAGTCTATTCAAGAATGTGTTCAAATCTAAATTATTAAAAATCCATTTAGGAAAATATAAGTTGAAAATATTATATTATATTTAAGAACCAAAGTTGGACTATGAATTCTACCTTTGAAGTTTGACATGCCACTAATAAAACCATTTTTTTATTTGTTCAACAATAGCCAAACTAGAGTATGAAGATATATCTAAGAAGTGGTAACTATGAACACATAACTATTAATAGTCAAAGCATATAAGAAATATTGTAGAAGTTGCAAAAACCTTTATTAGCAACAACTTTTATACTCTAAAGAATGAAACCTGGATTCTTAACAATACATACATCCGCCCTTTGATAATAGAGGATGTTTATTTGACACAATAAATATTATACATAAGAAATCCTGTAATAGGATAAACATAACGAATTTGGGAGAAATGGATCACTTAGCATAAATGATTAATTAGTGGAACTTTTGGGCAATATGTTTTAAACATTAAAATAAGTGAAAAAAGATGATCCATAGGAATTTAAAAGTTAATTAGGTTAGATTGGATGCCTTTAAGGGAAATATTTAACTTATAGGTAGTAATTAGGTTAAGGGACTCTATAGATATATTAAATCCCTATAAATTCCTTGGCTTAAATTTGATTCTCTTATGACAAATAGGATCAACAAGTACTTAACCAGACAATTCTCCAAATAGAGGAAAATTAAACTAGGTGAAGGAATCATCCATCTACATCCAAAATCCTCTTTAGGATTCATTTCAAACATCTACTTACCTATATGTACAATTATTACCATTTATCAATTAACAATAGAAGATGATGATAATTTTGTACAAATCCTACAAAGGAATAAAGCTCCTATACATGTATATTTTTAAGGCTATGTTACAATATAGTTTTACATATCTAAAAATATGCAAAGGTTTATGACTTTCCAAAAATAGAATTTGAAAGATACAATGATCATACTACCAAAAAATATACTATAGATCTTACATATTAATGCATTGCCCTAAATGCAAAAAACCAAAAGTTTACATTTGAATCTTTCATTTTTTTTATTGAAGCCATTTTTATGCATTGTAGTGAGGTTTCAACTATAATATTATCTTGAATCATCATTGTTATAATATTTTGCAACTAAAATAGGCCTAGACATTGTATTTCTTGTAGAACCTACCCTCTTGTCATGACTCCAATGCTAGGGAATGGCCTTTACAAGACGATGTCCCATGCTATGGAACCACATAAGATAGAATGGCCTCAACAATGAAACTTATCTTAATTCTCACTTAAGATTTTCAATTTCGAACTCCATTTGCTTCATCTTCTCATCTACAACAATAGATCTTGCCTTTATAGAAATATTTTTTATGTTTTATTCTCTAGAAACTCTTTCATTTTGCTTTATATTTGTTTCATTGATAACACCATTTCTAAGACGAACAATACTTCAAAGATCGATTTCCTTCATTTCTTCTATAAACTTATCATCAAGTTTTGCCATACAATTTGTGTAAGAGTCTAATATTGACTTGATTGTACCCTTCAAATTCTTGGATTCATTGTCCTATAGATATTTTACTCTTGATTTAGGGCTATTTTTACCATAATTATATACCTTTGTGCTAGCTTGTACACCTTTTTTGGGAGGATTTCAAAATGGTTTAGATATTTATTCACTTACAATTGGTTTCTCCATAGTTGCCTTTGCCAACCTAGACAAAGTTTATGTTGATTGGTAGATCTCTTCCTTTTATGCCACTTTTGTTGGTTACGTAAATTTATCCATTGAGAATTCTATAATCTAAACTCCTATTAACCTATTTGGTGCTTCTTCTTCTATTATAAATTATGCTATTGGTGCTTGTGTAGTAATAACCTCCTCTTCTAAGGTCATAAATTCCTAACAAGAAACATTTTATTCGTATTCATTTTTTTCATCACTAAGATAAAATATATTTATTTCTAATTGCCTCTGATTTGAAACTATGTCTTTAATGAATAACTTCCTTCAGTGGTTTCTATTTTATCTCCACCTTACTTATTCTTCGTCTTCTTCTTCACACTTGGAAGTTCCTTATCTATAATATCATCAAAAGATATAAGTATTGCATTCACTTTGATTTTTTCATATTGCTTCCTCATAATTTTCTCACCAAAATCCTCGAGTTTTCTTCAATGGTACTTCATTTGTTTTCCAAATCTTTGTATTATTATGCTTGCCAAGTCTATACTCAAATGATATCAAATATGAAGAAGAGTTTATTTGAGAAATAACATTGTAACCACCAGAAAGGGTCACACCCGATGGCGTATCCTATTGCAATAAATGATAAAATATAGCATGCATACAAGAAAACGAAATTGACAACAAATGAAACAAGAAAGAAAACACTTTATTCCATTGTATTCAAAGCCAAAATCCAATTACAAGTACGTCCCTCTTAGGGATATTCATTTTGATACAATATTACAATAGGAGTGCACAATTGTTTTCCCTCTTAAGGGTAGGTGTGATTTCCAAATGCCTTTCAGAATGGCACGAACTGCTCTAGGGTGGAGGTGCCCTCTTCTTCGCGATGGGGAAGGAACTTGATGGTTTGCTCTCCTTTGAAACTGTTCCCTACGGTCAAGAAACAACACAAGAATGTCAAAAATATAGGCAACCTCTCATGATGAGGCCCTTTTAGGTAAATTGCATAATGACACCATTAACATGCATAATCAAGAAAACGTAAAGAATGCTTCTAAGCTATGCAAAGTGAATCAAGATTCATGTAATAGCGTAAAGGAAAGTAGCAGCTACACTATGCATGGATCAGATATAGAAAATGAAGCATAAACATGCATAAAGAAAGCATTTAAGTCCTAATTGAAGCATAAACATAAGAAGCTAAATCTAACCTAATTCTACGGTCAGAAGTCTGCTAAAATGCTATTAAACCATAAAAACAACTAATCTAACCTAATTAGCCGGACAAAAATGAAAATAGGAAGGTGGTTATACCTCTGCTGCAAACCGTAGCTCTGGTGCATGGTCTGCACTGTAAACCATGGCTGACAGCCATGGTTAGCACTTTGATAGGCTTACCCTCAATTCCAAGGGTAGTGGGCTTGACCTCCTTGTCCAATTGATGTTCAAGGGTCGCCTTCGGTGTCCTTCTGATAGGTTTGGTGGTTGAATCACTGTGATGGGCCTTCGTTTGCCCGGATTTGTGTTTCTTGATCCTCCTAGGCTCCTAGAACTTCCATGGCAAACTGATCATTGGATGAATAGCAAAGTGGCCTTCGAATGCACAAATTTAGTATGCAATCTGATAGGGCTTCGTTGCTCGCTTGATCAATTCACACTCACTCGATAATTCATCAACGCTTCGCTATACAAATCATCTATATCTTCTCCCCATTTGGAGGGGGTATTTATAGGATGCCCTAGGACTTGGGGTGGCTTCCTGGAGAAGCCAAGATCAAGAAGGGGTGGTTAGGACAGTTGGAATGGAAGCTTCTGCCCTCTAACCACCTTCTTCTAGATCCAATGGTCGTTTCAACCGATTTGGCTCGGATTGAAGGCCAACTGAACTTCAGTTAAGACCGTAGGTCACAACTACGGTCTAGACTACAAACCATAGGTCTCAACCATGGTTCAGACTGTAAACCATAGGTCTAGGCTACGGTTCAGACTGATTAGGCCAAGGAGCCCAAATTGAGTGGTTAGAACCACTGCTCTATCTTGGAGTCTATCCAAGATCTTCCATATGGTCTTGTAGCATGTCCATATGAGTAGTCACCCTCGACATGATGCATTTTAGGTGTCTACAGATGCCCCTTTTGAGATGCATTGTGAGATCGAACAATGCTGAGCAAAAATAGACCTCCTAAAATGATGTCGAAGGTTCTATGATGATCATTAGTCAGATCAACATTAGATGCCCCAGGTCCAGGAAAAGGATGTGCATCCTGGAATCATTGCTTCCAACTCTTTGGAGGCTTAAACTTGAAAAGCTTGTGCACTTCTCATCTCATTCGGTTAGCTTATGCATTCAATAGGTAGTCTGACCTATATATCCGAAAGGAGAGAACAACAAACAAATTATCATATTTGCTATTTTCCCCAAGCAAAGGGGTAAGCTTATGATAGTTGTTTACAATGATTCGCAAGGACGAACACAATTTTGACAAGATCAAGGGATCTACGATCTCCGAGATCTTCTATTGATTTTGATTATGATTTGATATTATGACTACCCCCTCAAGCGATGAGTCGATGAGGGTAATGACAATGAATAAAGCGATGATGTCGCTTGACCACCATGGATGATCTGAACAAATTTAGATTTGAGCAAATTAATGCCTTGGCTAGGCCTAGTTCAACTTTTGATTCCAACTGTTAATAGTATTTGCATGCTTCTATCCCATGGAGCAGTCGGGCTACAATAGCCATCTTAGAGAATCGAATTGATACAAATCCAATCAGATTTGTGTTGAATCAAATTATCGATGATTTGCTAAAAAAGAGGTCATAGAAGAAATGGCATGCAATGCCTCATTCCCATGGAGCAGTCCAGCCATGAAGGCCTTCTTAGGGATTGAAAAGAAGCATATCAGATCAATGATGACAATTTTTGCCCCAAATGTCCTTATGGTAATTTACTCATCTTGTCGGATTGCATGGAGCGCAAGTCGCTGCAACCGCCAAGTGTATAGGGTAAATTACTAAATACGAGGCGCATTTGGTGTTTTAATTTATTTGATTTTTTTAATATTTTGAATTATGCATTGAGCTTATTTATTTTGCTAGGAGGTGCATCACTCCATGAAAGGATTGTCATAGCGATGACCTCGATTGAATGTACTTTATAATCTCAGCCAGATTTTTAATTTTTAATTGGATCCCGATGCTTGATTATCACCAAATTTCCAAATTAGTTTGCTTTTATTGAGTTTTGACCCAATGGGAGGCATTAATTTATCTTTTTGGCCCTTCCCATGGTGGGATTTTCCTAAATTTCCTACCAGTTGCAAACCGTAGCTAGGGTCTACGGTTCCCATTTGCAAATTTGGGAACCACAGCTAGGGCCTACGGTCCACATAGAATATGAAAAGTTTATAAAATTTCAAATTTCAAATATCTCTCATTATTCCTTGATAGTGACTTGCAAACTAGAGCTCTGATAGTGACAGCTGACAAAACTGACCTGCAACCTACCACACTTTACCCGCACACCGACTCACAACATGATGGTAGGGCACGGGCAAGCGTCTTCTAGCCACGGGGGATGAGGCGAGGGCAAGGTAACTCAAAAACCAAGACCTCGCATCCATTACCAATTAAAATGAACCCAATTAAGAAATTGGAAAATCAATTACACTAAATTGTTGGTAATGAACCTCATCTTAGGCTAGGGTAGCTTAGATTTAATTTTTTTGCATTTTTGGCCATGGTATCGCACCCGACCGGACTTCAATCGGAGACCGTAGGTACCATGGTTCCCAATTGGTCAATTGGGGACCACAGCTACTAGCTATGATCAACATTCAAAATCCCAATGGTCAATTTTTGACCGCATGCGGACCGCAAGGTTGACCCGCGGTTCACCAACTTTAGGAAAAATTTACAAAATTTTTAATTTTTCTAAATTTTTAGAGGTAATTAATATCATTTAATGCATTTTTGACCTGTCTGATTGAAAAATTTAATTTGTAGGCCTGCATGATGACATGTTTTTGCAATTTTATCAGTTTTTTACTATTTTTGATGATTTTTAGGTCATTTTTAAATGTTTTTGCTTGTTTTAGTTAGATTTTTCCTTATATTATGCTATTTATTTTAGAGATTGACCTCTAGAGCGTGAGAGCCTGACATTCTAAAGACTCTCCATGGAGAGCTCACTGATGGTGAGCGAGAGTGGTTCGAAGTTATCAACTTTGACTACGTTCTAGATCTACCCACTATCCAGGTAGATCAATCCTATCTGACTACATTGGCCCGACGCTGGAATGTGTGGACCAACACATTTCACCTACCTACAGGTGAAATGATAGTGACATTAGAGGATGTATATAGGATCTTTAGGATCCCCATTGATGGTGAGGCCATCATCTCCTCGACCTCTAGTGTCAAGGAGTCCATCTTCGATGCTATATTCGATGCTCGGAGTGAGGAGGCTCAATGTGCTATTGACCATGGAGGGGTCCACATTGGCTATTGGTAGGGGAAGAATATCTTCTCCATGCGTGAGGCCATTTTTATGCACCTGGTGGTGCAATATGTGCTTCCAGACTCCTCGAGCATGAGGATTCCCTAGAACCTCTTAGCTACTATACGTAGAGTTGTACAGAGCTCTATCCATCAGCCACTACTCCTAGCCTAGGGGAGCACTCTACTAGCTCAGCTATACCATGAGCTATATCAGATCACCGATCGGAGCCACTAGGGATCAACTATAGTCTTCTTTTATAGATTTGGGGTTGGTAGCATATCAAGATAGAGCATCCTAGGGAGCTACCCATACACATCACAGAGATCGATGATGATCATCAATGCTATGCTACCTACTAGCCTCGGGAGGAGGAGGGCTTCCATAGTAGGACCCATGTTGGCGACGTCCAACATTACATTACACGATTTGTAGGACTCGGGCCAGATGATATCGAGTGGTGGCCCTACATGGAGTGTCCTGACTGGCCTGAGGTCGAGCAACTTTGATAGTCTCACCGAGATAGATGGTTACTCGACTGAAAGGTCGAGATCTAAGAGTACCAATTTTTCTCTCATGTCCTATGGTAGTTTGGCATGGTGTAAGACATCCCGGAGATCCCATTTGCTTATAAGCACCTAGCCTTGGAGAGGGATCTACCATGGATTCAGCCTCCAACTCTAGGGGATGCTCTCGATGACTTCCAAGAGACTAGAGTTGATAGAGCGATGACCATGCTAGAGTATGATGGATGGTGGTCTATATTCCATTGGTATGGGATAGGGCCTCTAGGTCGAGCGATAGATCAGGCCAAGTAGAGGTGGATCCTGATGGGCGCAACGTGCGCCAGTGGATAGAGGGTGGCTGGGGCATAGAGGCTACCACTGAGGAGGCTCCTAAGGTTGACCCTGATGAGGAGGCTCCCGAGGAGGGTGAGGTCCCTCCTGATAGTGTAGAGGGACTACTCTTAGCATAGGTGGCTGACTTGTAGAGTCAGCTTGGGTGATTCCAGACTCAATAGAGGGAGCGAGACACTACTATCGCTACTCTAGGCATAGTTGATAGATAGAGATCATCGATTGACATAGGTAGAGCAACAGATTGCTAGCCTGATAGCATGGGCTACCATAGTAGAGACCCAGGTTGGTGAGCTCACCCATGCTCATGACTTGGCACTAGCACAGAGGGATGCAGTGATAGTAGAGTGAGATCTACTCAGGGCATAGAGGGGAGATCCCTCATCCTCTCAGGTGATTATGGGGCCTCCAATGACACCAAGTAGTACTACCAGGTGGCTAGGATCCTATGGTAGAGATTCAATACCTATAAGGTTTGTTGATGAGTGCCAATGATAGGCATGCATCCAGGGTTGCTCGGGTAGACCAGCTAGTTGGCTACATTTAGATGCTAGGTGTAGAGGTTCCTGAGGATCCATATGTTCTAGAGTCCCAACGGACTAGATCTCGGACTACAGGATAGTCTACTACTAGCTCTAGCCATCGCACCCATCAGAGTGAGAGGACACATAGGTCCTCTAGTACACATGGTGGTAATAGTCATACCAAGACTAGGGAGGTAGGGTAGTCTACTACAATATCCAGCCATAGATCCCAATGGACAGAGGTGCCCATTGCACAGGTTGTAGTTGGATGAGTGCTAGGCCTCTTCGGGCTAGGTGGTACTAGGTGCTCAGCAGGATTCATAGTAGTCAGCATGGAAGCAGGTAGAGTAGGCTCCTGAGCATAATACTAAGGGAGGTGATGAGAGCTCCAGTACAAGGGGAGCAGATCAGAGCTAGAGCTCTACTATTGTAGGATACATTTTTGATATATCTCATTTTTGGTGTAAGGTCGAGGACCTACACATTTGTAGCCTACGAGTATTTTTGTACTCCCGATGTACTATGAGACACACATTATATATATGATATGATCATTATTATGGCTCATTATTGTGTACTCATTTATTTTTGATTTTATGTTTATGTGATGCACATGGATGCAATGCTTATGTTATGTTGATGCTATATGATGTGATGTATGGATGACATGCACTAGATAGCTATTTGATTTATGATGATGATATGCAGTGATCTAGATGCTTAGATGTGCTTTTTGATGATAGATGCATATGGATGTGATGTTTTTCTCTTAACGCATATTTGATATTGCTTTATTTTCATGCATTAATGTATGTAATGATTTATTTACATGATGTTAATCTAATGTAAATGAACCTGTATGCTTTAATCACTTAAAACATAAGGAATGAATGCAAATATGTTTATCAATCTAATGGATGACACCACAGAATGTATAAAAATCATGAATGTAATTGAAAATCCTTAAGATAAGAATTTAATCAATTAATCACCCATATATGAAATGCAATGGTATGCAATGTTTATGATGCGAATGATATAATGTGTCATTCGATTTTCTTTTGCAAATTTGAAAAATGTGCATGATATAGTCAGTGGTCATCTAAATATTATTGCTAATATCCATCCGATATCTATCCTATATGTTGATTGTGCTTTATATAATGATGTATCATGGATTTGATACTTTGCAATTTGATGATTTATATGGTTGCAATTTTTGACATTTTGTTGCTATGGGAGAAATTTTTGAGGTTTTCCATGAGACTCAAACACCCTAATAGACTTATCAAAAGTTGCATACTAACCACACTAGACTTTCGAGATAAAAGGCTTTTGCTAGGATAGACCCTAACTGTTCATTATCCCTGTGTGTGCAAATGATTATTTTAAGATAAGACACGAGCGTTCCCCGATGTCAGATGGGATTCTTTCAGCCCATTGCTAAGATAGGGGTTCCACAAATGTCTTATCCAATCTCAAGTTTAGATTTTAGTTGGACTAAGCCACTAGGCAATGCAGGACACCTGAAGCTAGCTCTTCCACATTCAAACATTGGTCTTGTTCATAAGCGAGATGCTAATGCGTCAGACATATCATCATGCGTAAGGTACAGTAGTGTTGACAATTCCAGGGATTCAGGCTCATTCCTTTCTATCCTTCAATTTTTGGGATACTTGCTCATATGTAGTGAAGCAAGGGAGTCGATTCCATATTCTTTTTGAACTATCTTTGGATCTTCATTTGATCTCTCTTCGAACTAGATTTTGGATCTTCATTTGATCTCCGCTCGAACTTTTGATTTATGATCTTCATTTGATCTTCACTTTTGAACTTCACTTTGAACTTTGATTTAAGCCTATTTTCTGATCTTCACTTGATCTTCACTTTTCGGCATTTACATTTGATAATTTTCTTCAGAAACTTTCCTTTGGGGAGATTTACTTGGAAAAACTATTTCTAGTATATCGATTGAGAATATCGATCTTATGATATCAATATGGGATATCACTCTGGGGAGTCGATCTATGATATCGATCTAGGGTATCAATCATGAGGATTGATGTGGGATATCTCTTTGGGATATTGCTCATTTTATCATAAGCAAGGGATTATAAATAGGGAACTAACCTATCCTTTTGCCAACTGCCAACATTTCCCATACCATCCGCACAGAGGGATAAGCAAGAATAACTCTTTTCACTTCAGGATACCCGGTCCTGCTTCATGGCTTTCATATTCCCCTAGTCCTTGTTAGGATTGTTTAAATTTGTTGATTAGTGATAGGCTTATGATATGCTAAGGGCTATACTAACTGAACCTTAGCTACAAAAGCAAAGCAAGCTTTCTACCAACTCTTGATAAGACCACTAGGTATGACTGAGTGACCGAAAAACCCTAGTATATCTCCATAGCAACATTATAGGTTGTGTTGAAAAACACAATTACTCACATGAATGATGGATTATGATAAATGCAGAGATGCATGATTTAAACACAAACGTGGCATCATTTGTAAGACTGACAAACACAATGCCTTCTATTACGGAATGCAATGGATGATGAATGCCTATATGCAATGCAGTAATGCAGCGAATGCATGTGTAAATGCAAAATAAAATTCAAATGCAAATGCAAATGTTTTTGGATTTTATGCTTTACCATATTTTTTGGATTTTATTGATTTTATAATTTTTATGGGTTTTGAGCCTCATAATTGACCAAACGATGAGTACATGCCTCTGGAGCCTTTAGATTGACCAAGCAATTTTTAGGAATCCTTGGAGCTTTTAGGATTGACCAAAGGGATTATGGGTACCTTTGGGGAATTTTGGGATGACCAAGCGATTTTGAGAATCCTTGGAGCCTTTGGGGTTGACCAAGCAGTTTTTCAAAAACTCTTGGTGCCTTTTGCATTTGACCAAAGGGATAACAGATGCCTTTGGAGCTTTTTAGGATGACCGAGCGATTATAAGCAAATCCTCGAGGCTTTTAACTAACATGACCAAGCAGTTTCAGGGACCCTTGGAGCCTTTTGGGATGACCAAGCGATTTTGACCAAACCCTCAAAGCTTTTGAGGTTGACCAAAGGGCTTACAGATGCCTTTGGAGCTTTTTACTTGACCAAACCACTAATGAGAGTGTTTGGAGCTTTTTAGGATGACCGAGCAGTTACAAGCAACTCTCAAAGCCTTTTACTATGCTCTTCAAGCATAAAATACCTTAATATGGATGATGTTGAGAGGTTCAGGCTCTTCAACACCCCCTAGCGATGTTAGGTGATAGGTACCTAGACCAATATTTTTAGATATGATGTAGGGTCCTAGCCAATTAGCCATAAATTTGTCTCGCATATCTGGCGGTAAATTAGAGTTATATTGGTTTTCTTTCAAGACAAGATCCCCAACTTCAAAGTCTCTCTGGTGGAATTTGACATTGTAAGCTCATTTTAGTCACTCCTGATAAACATGGAGATGCTCCAAGGCATTCATATGATGTTCATCAAGTAGCGTCAGTTGATCCAGTCGAGCTTGTCATGTAGTGTCATCATCGATGAACTCTTTCAATGTGACGTGCAACATTGGAATTTCTAATTCCAAGGGCATAATGGCCTCAATGCCATATACTAGTGAGAACGGTGTTGCCCCAGTGGGCATCCGAATACTAGTCCTATAAGCCCATAACGCAAGGGGTAGCTGGATGTGCCAATATTTGTGGTTTTCTTGTACCATATTTTTCAAGATGGCCACCATTATCTTATTTGAAGCTTCAGCCTACCCGTTTGCTTGTGGATAGTATGGAGTCACAAAACTATGTTTGATTCTATATTTAGATGTCAAAGCTCTCACAGTTTTGTTCTTGAAAGACGTTCCATTATCCGATATTATTTTGGATGGAATCCCAAAATGACTTATGATATGCTCCAGTATAAACTCTGCTATACGAGCTCTAGTTGTCATTGTTAAGGGTATTGCTTCCACCCACTTTGTAAAATACTCAGTAGCCATGATTATGAATGTATGTCGACCCGATGATGGAGGAGAGATCTTGCCTATAAGATCTAATCCCCACTGAGCAAATGGCCAAGCCGCTTGAATGGGTTGTAAGGCCTATGATGGCAAGTGCGTAAGATTAGCATGATGCTGGCATTTAACGCATTTCTTGACATACGCATTGCACTCCTTCTCCATAGTGGGCCAATAATAACCCATTCGAAGGATGCGCTTGATGATGGCCATGCCATTGAAATGGCCACCGCACGTACCATCATGGGCTTGCAAAATTGCCCATGATGCCTCTTGGGGCTCTAAGCAATGAAGGAGAACTCCATCATAGCTTCTTCGGTACAAGATGTCTCCTATTAAGACATATTTGGCCACTTTATATTTAAATGTGTGCTTCACGACATGTGGTAATCCCTCTGGGATTATACTAAGCTTTAGGAAGTCTTTAATTTGTGACATCCAATTTTGATAAATCTTAGCTTTGACTGCTAAGACGACTTGCTCCCCCTACGTATTTACTTTTGCAAATGCAGACTCAAAAACAACCCTATGGTGAATGGTAGTACCACTCCCCATGGGACTCTGAGAGGTTAATGACCCCTAGGGTGCCTTCTTAAGAAAGTCTTCAGCTCTATAGAACCATTCAACTTGTGGTTCTACACTGATCATGTTGATCGATTCTCTATTATCATAGGCTGCACGCTCTGCTGCTGGATGAGAGAGCATCTTGACATGGATGGTAGTGAAATCAATAGATGGATTCTGAGGGATTAAAGATCCCAAAGAAGCCATGGTATCTGCAAACCTATTTGATGATCGAGGGATTGCCTCAATGTCATACCATTCTAGTTTGGCCAAATATGTGTCAACTAGATCTTTATAGGCTTTCAGTATGGGACACCGACACTGAAAAAGCCCCTTGACTTGATTTACTATGAGCAAGGAATCACCAAAGATGTTCAATCTCTTAATATTCATGGTGACAGCTGTGTGGAGGCCCAGTAGTAGGGCTTCATACTCAGCATTGTTGTTGGTGCATGAAAAATCCAACTTGAATGACAAGGGCATTGGAGCTCCTTGCGATATGAAGAACACTATTTCAGCACCACCCCCTTGTTCGCACTTTGAACCATCAAAGAACAGAGTCATATCAACATTGTTCTCTAGTTCTTCAGGTTTGAGAGCTTCAGATACGATGAAGACTGCATCATCTGAAAGCTCAATTGTTAGAGGCCTACTATTTGATAGTGGTACCTCAACTAATTGATCTGCTATGACCTATCCCTTAATGGACTTCTAGCTTATGAATTCTAGATCAAATTCTATCAAAAGCATGATCCACTTTATAGTACGTGTATTGTGATAAGTCTTACTCATCATGTACTGCAAAGGATTTTGTTTGGATATAACATACGTCGTATGACTTAACATATAGTGTCATAATTTCTTTGTAGTGAACACTACTGCTAAACACAATTTTTCCATGTATGCATACCCGAGCTCATAGCTCACCAAAGTTTGACTAATGTAATATATGGCCTGTTCTTTGCCTTGCACGTTCTTTTGGGCCAACATGGTTCCCAGTGCAAAGTCAGTTGTCGATATATATAGTAGAAAAGGCACCTCTAGCCTTGGTGGAGCTAGCACTGGTGGCGTCACCAGGTATTGCTTTATCTCAGTGAAGGCTGCCTTGCAGTCCTCATCCCAGTTGAATGGGACACCCTTATGTAGCAGTCGATTCATGGGTCGACATTTATCCGATAGTTGGGTGATAAATCACTTTATCGAGGCTACCTTGCCCTGAAGGCTCCTTAATTCCTTAATATTGGTGGGAGGACGCATTTCCAAAATGGCCTTGACCTTCGTTGGGTCTACTTCGATGCCTCTCTTGGAGATGATGAACCCTAGTAATTTTCTAGAAGTTATGCCAAATACGCACTTCTTAGGATTCAGCCTGACATTGTGCTCTATCAGGCGATCGAAGACTTTCCTTAAGACCTCTGCATGCTCTTCTCATAGCAATGACTTGGCTAACAAGTCATCGATATAATCTTCAAGAATTTTGTGCATATAGTCATGAAAAATGTATGTCATGGCCCGTTGATATGTGGCACCAGCATTTTTGAGGCCGAATGGCATAACTTTATAGCAAAATGTTCCCCATGGTATTATAAACATGGTTTTGTGCTGGTCTTCGGGTTTTATCCGAATTTGATTGTAACCAAAAAAACCATCCATTAAGGAGAGCATTTCATGAACTCGTAGTTGCATCTACGAGAGCATCAATATTGGGCAAAGAAAATGAATCTTTGGGTGTTGCCTTATTTAGGTCTCTAAAATCCATGCAAATATGGATTCTTCCATCGGGTTTTCCCATGGGTACCATATTGGACACCCATTCTGGATAATCGATGGAAATCACAAATTCCACATCCAACAACTTTTGTAGCTCATATTTCACCATTAAGGCTACTATTGGGTGCATTTTCCTAAGCTTTTGCTTGACCGACTTCTTCGTCAAATCTAGCGAAAGGTTATGAGTAACCAATTTTGGGTCTAGACCTGGCATATCCTTATACGACCAAGCAAACAAATTTGGTCTCTCTTTCAGCAGAGGGATGAGGGTGGCCCACTCATCTGGAGTGAGACTCTCTCCAAATTTAACCTTCTTTGCGTTGGTGGGATCATCACTGATATCCACCTCAAAGGTTTCCTCTATCGACATATGTGATCCCTCCTCAAGCTGGTGAGGCATAGGAATCAAATGAATGTCATCAATCGGGTTGAGTGGTTCCATGTTGGAAGCATTTTTGGCATGATAAACATCATATGCATAGCCTGGTGCAAAATGGAAAGGTTGCAACATTTCTTCATTGGGGAAGAAATCCTCAGGCTCAATGGGTGAATCAACATGATCCCAGTCGATAGCATCTTTGTTAAGATACAATGGTTTAGATGGATCTATTGGATTATGGAGTGGAGTGGTCAAATCAATGGAGACCATGTTTATGGAATGGAATTGATCTCCAGGACCACACGGACTGACCTCTACAAAATCTACATAGTCCTCATACCCACGATCTGGCTCTAATGGCACAGGCACAAAAGGGTCTTCCCTATGAGGACTATGAATAACTGGATCCTCCCTATGCATTGAATGCAAAATAGGATCATTTGGCTCATGGAGCTGCATGTAGGTCAATGGAAGGGGATTAACCAACCGATGGATTTGATCCAAGTTTAACCGTCTTGCTCTTAGACGTGGACCAACATGTAGCTACCTATAGACCTCATCGATGTCGATGGGTTGATGATGGTGACGCAAATAAGGAGGACCAAGGTAGGCCCTCTCTAGCTCATATTCTTCATCACTATCATAATAGAATCCTTCATTCGCCCCCACTCCTAGAGGGCGCTCCTCTAAATGAGGCCCCATGAATCTTACTTCTTGCATGTTATCATCGCTATCCAAAAAACCAGATAATTATACCTCATGTACGATGCTACCAAGAAAATTGGCTCGATCTCTTCCCCTAAATGATCAATATTGGGAAGGATCTCTTCGATATCTTGTACCGATTCCATAGGCAATAGATGATGCGCATACAAAGGCCTTACATAAGCGCCTTCGACTTCATCCCCAGATCCATCATCATTTGAGGAATCCTCATCTGCATCATAGCCTGGTCCACTCATATCGGAGGTGGACTCCACTCCATCTTCATTACAAAGATCTCCTAACTCGAGATCACTTGCAGTAATGGGGTTGCACCCCTGCATGTCTGTGTCATCGACTGCATCATGGGTTTGGTGTCCCAGTTGATCTCTAGGGTTCATTTCTACCTCAGTCTGCTCAAGGAGCCCTTCACGATGATCTTCGAGTGGCTCAATGGTGATGGCAGATATCATAGGGTGATTCCTCCAGAATTTGGAAGGATCTGGATGATATGGATTAAAATCCACATCGTCCGCCATACTGAGGTACAGACGATCTAGGGATGCTATGAGCAAATCGTCCTACCCATGTATCTGTAACCCTAGACCGAATCTATCAGTGACTAACTGATAATGAGGTTCCAATGGAGTCCTCCATCCTTGTTCAAAGAGACCAAGGTCGTATCCATGCCAATGATATAGCTCAAAAATATGCATGGCATACTCTAGATTAGACAAATAACGAACATTTACCATGAAAGGTTCCTCATCATCTTCATCCATGGGCTCTCACATTGGAAGTTGATCTAGCCCCGCATAGATGAAGTTAGTTTGGTTAGGTGGCTCTCCCAATGGAACCACCGATCCAACTGGATAACGATGAGTGGATGGTCTACCCATCTCTTGTGTAGTCTTCAAAATTGGTCCGAAGGTCACATTTTGCACAAGGTACTCACCTAATCTAGTATTAGCGAGATGTACCATCACCCACGGTGTGGATGACCCTACTGAAGATGCAGGTGAGGTAGGTTGAGGTGCCTCCTCGACTTTGTCTTGGGGTTCCTCAACTTCCATGGGAATGGGAACGTCCTCGACGATTGGCTCGGGCTCAAGCTCTTTCTCTTTCTCACCCATATTCACCTTCAATTTCCTATCATCCCGATGCATGACTGATGTCGATGGTTTCAAGGAAGTGGTAGTGGTATGCTCCGATCTGTGTGACACAGATGGCATTGGTTGAGCATGCACTATCGGTTTACCTCCTGGTTTCTTTATTGGTGATGATGATCGAACATCCAGGTGCATTGATGGGAGTATGAAACCCCTAGGAAAATCTACTAGGTTCACAAACTTAAATGGCTCCTCATCCAAAGCCACTACGTGAACCAATCCCTCATGAATATATTTCATGCATTGATGCAGTATCGAGGGGACACAATGCATTTCATGAATCCAAGGCCTACCGAGTAAAATGTTGTACTACATGGCCCCTTCTATCACATGACACATTACTAAAATGGTCTTCAGACCTACCTGTATGGGTAGGATAATTGTGTCGACAGTCGAACATAGTGCATCGTTAAATGCTCTCAATGTAAATGTAGTTGGCACAATATGTGATTTAGGTAGCTTCAAATGACTCAGTGCCTTGGTCATTATTATGTTGATCGATGAGCCAATATCGATCAAGACCCTTTTAAATGGCATGTGATTCACACATGTGATTATATGCAATGGTGGGTCGGCCATAGTTGTAGAAACCATCCTTATCTCATGATCATAAAATTGGATCATCGATTCCTGACACTGTTGTACATGTCCCACAAAATTTGTGAATGCCTGCGCATCCTGGGCTTGTACTTCAATGGACCTCAAAATGTCCATAAGAGTCTCCCTATGCCTCGGGGACTGCTGAAATAATTCATATATTGACAACTTCATAGGAGTTATCTATAGGTTTTGGACCAACCTGCTCCTTATGGTCACCATCGGTCTTGTTGGTGGGCCTGGAATATTCTGTGTCGACCATTGATTCGGTGTGGCTTGTATTTGAATAGGAGCATGAGGTTGATTTTGTTGTTCATATCTCCCATGCCTAGTGACAACATTGACCATACCTATGAACCCCTGGGTAGGTGGTTCGACTCGCACTTGGTTAACTTGACCAACGTTGTTTCGAGGTACCTCATGATTCGGTAAGGGGTTCTTGTAAATCCCCATATTTTGATTGTCTGGCGCCTACGGGTTGTGAGGCACTACAAGCTCACCCTTGTCGATCATATTTTGTACTAGGTGTTTGAAAGACCAACACACCTCGATGTCATGACCTTTCATTCTATGAAAGATGCAAAATAGATCATCTTGGAACCCCTTTGGTTTGGGTTGATTGGGGTCTATCATCTTGAATTCGAGTAATCTGATTGCCTTGGCCTCACATAACTGATGGAAAATCAACATCAATGATTCCATCAATGGTGTGAACTGGTGAGGTGGGCATTGATCTTTGTTCTTGCCCTTGTAATTGTTATTGCGCTTGTCATATTGCATAGGGGGAGGTTGAGCCTGATAGTTCTATTTCTATTGCCCCTTGTCCTCCCATTGGAGATTCAATACCACTTGATTTACATGGGCCTGCTTGCCCTATTGTTTTGTGGTACTCTTATTTTATCCCTCTCTCCTATTTTTGAGCTTCAAGTTGCCTTCCTACAACTTGATATCCTCAATCACCTTGGCTTGCGCCAAAGCCTCTTCGAATGTAGGATACTATTGCAGCTGCAATAGTAATGAGATGTGCTTGGCACAACTCTTCATAAACATCCAAGTTAATTCTATGGTAGGAATAGGGAATGGCAACTTCACCATTAATCTCCTCCATATCTTTTCGTATTGTTCTATCGGCTCATCATCGCGCTGAGCTAGCACAGCCAGATCGGAAAGATTGGCCTATTTCTTGATGCCAAAGGAATAGCATTCAAGAAAGGCATCAACTAATTGCTCAAAACTTGTTATACTATGTTTCTTTAGCTGATTAAACCACTCTCGGGCAGGCCCTAAAAGTGTCATGATGAACGTGCGCAACAATAATGCATCATTGCTTGCTATCTAAAAACAAGCATCCAGAAAGCTCGTTACATGTTCTTGTGCATCTTCATCACCCTTGAACTTATCTAACCTAGGCATATCAAAATGCTTAGGGTAAGCCGGAGTAGGCACCGAAGGATCCAAAGGCTCGTTATGGATTTTCCTCAATGTCAGCTTTTGAATAGTCATGCCTTGTCTCTCAATGGCTTTAATCTTCTCGGCTAAGGCCTTATAGGCCTCTGAAGATAGAAAGTCCTCCTCCCTAAGTTGATGTGTAGGTGGCTTAGGAGGTACTATCTTCCTTGTATGAGATGGAGGTCTTTGCTCTTCCTCCTCTTCAGCTCGAGAGCTTTCAGGATATTCTTGCTCGTATCCATCTCCCACTGCTGCTTCATGCTATCTCTACCTTTGATTATTGAGTGGTAGTCGCTCCCTCTGTTCGGCACTAACATGAGTACGAGCATCTCTATGCTCTTGATGCATATCAGCTTGTGAGAAAGCCTTCCTATGTGTATGCTCTCGATGCTCATCTTGAGGATATAGGCCAGCCCTAGCTAACCGATCCTCCTGCTCCACGTGTTCCTTTTGGGTAAGGATACACTCTTCGTGCATGCACTGCTCATATAACCTCTATCTTATGAGCCTTTGTGCTTGAATATTTTCATCTTCAATACATTACCTCTCTAGGTGAGCATCCTCCAATTGGTCTTGGAGGAGTTGGCATTTCTGCTCTGATGCCAGTCGATGTGATCTATCGATCTGGTCGACCATGGGAGGCCTTTGATATCCCTGCTCTGTATGAGCGACCTTGTGGGTTCTGTACCCATCAGAATGATGTGTTGTGCCTTTGCCTCTATCTATGAAGATGACATTGGCCTCTTATTGTGTCCTATATTGTGACCCACCATGCGTAGATAGTGGGTGTGTGACATGAGGGTGCTTAGAAGCCTCCCCATGTTCTCTAGTAGTGTGGATGACACTCACGCTATGCTCACTCGAGGCTCGAGTGGGTGGAGCGGAAGGCTTGTAGCCTAGCTACTCTAGAACACTACCTAGACCTTCTAGCTACCTAGACCACCATCGCTCATGCGATGGTGTGCCATTATCTCCCACCTTTGATATATCAATGGTGATCTTGCATGGTGGACCACGCATGGGAGTATGGTTAGTTCTATGCTCGGTAGCGAGCCTATCTGCCTGCCCCTGAATGGGTGGGTCTCTAGTCCTTCTATACTCAGAAGGTGGAGCCATAGATCCTCCAGTGGACTTAGTACGTAGGGGCACCAATCTGGTCCCCTACACAATAAACTCTTCGGTCGATCCCGTGGATGCGCGTGCATTACGGTCTCGATAATGGCTCTCAAGTGGAACACCCTCATGCTGGAAGGTTTCCTATTCTACTCTATGCCTAGAGGAGTGTACTGAAGCTCCTCTATTTGGGGTTTGCTCTACTGGCTCCCCTCATGTCGAGTTATCTCCTCGAATGCTAGCCGAACGACGTTCGGTTCGCTCATGTGGTTGAGGATTCGACATGTATTATTGTGAACTAGTTAGGGGTTGGTCATCGACATTGGCTTTGGACCTTTGTCGACCACCCCGTGTGTCCACCATTGTGTACCTAGAGTCTAAATGTATTATTATTAAGCAAACAAGGTATACAATAATGATTATCTCATTTTAAGTTTTAAAAGTGAGTCCTAAACTATTTGATGTGTTTTCAATATGTGTTGTATCGGTGTAGAAACTCTTATCATGTTTTACAAAAGTTGATTTTATACTCAAATTGTTCAAAGGTTTTCACCTATATACTCACACAAGCCGAATATGGTAGTGAATTCCATACTCAACGAGGTAGCATAGGTACTACCAACCCTCACCCATACACACCGTGCATAGCGATACACTCTTTCGAAGATGAGTGCATGCTATTTTGCATGGATAGGAAAGGTTCTTGGATCAGCCTTGGCCATGAGGGGTCCATAATACAATTTCAAATGAGCCAACCAAGTGGTAATGACATCCACTATTGGTCTCAATCAAATGGGTTGGATGTGAGAGCCCAACGCCACTGATGTTTAAATGAAACGTGGTGTGTGTGGTTCCTTTTAATGTACATAAAATAAATGCATCATATAGCACACATGCTCATTTTCTAAATGCTATGCAAATGAAAGACGTTTCAAATTCAGAAAATGCAAGCTACTCTAGATGCTCTTTAAGACTATGCACATTATGATGCTAAATGGCCACTAATCGGGCCTCACACATGCAAACCATCAACACATATCTATCAAGCATGTTGTAGCCTAGGGTGGACTGCAATCAGAGGTCCGTTGTTCCCAGATAACGCCTTTCTATTGAAAGCAAAGTACGAAAGCAAACTAGGACAATTGATTTACCATTTTTTTTAGTTCTTTTCCTAATTTGCATTCGAAATAGACCTACTATAAAAACACAGAGAACAGAAAAGTGACAGAGGTCTAAAAATAGGACCTACCTCAAGTCCTACACTATCTAAAATTTTAAATTTGGTTGTCTATGTTGTCAGTAGGAAACCGTAGGTCTGACCTACGGTTCTGACTGTAAACCATACCTTGTACCTACGGTTCAGTTGTTGGGCCATAGCTGATAGCTATGGTCTATACCTACAAGTGCAAAAACCAACAAAGCATAGTCAGATCCTAAAAATATGGGGTGCCACCATGATCACCTCTGTAACCACCAGAAAGGGTCACACCCGATGGCGTATCCTATTGCGATAAATGATAAAATATAGCATGCATACAAGAAAATGAAATTGACAACAAATGAAACAAGAAAAGAAACACTTTATTCCATTGTATTCAAATCAAAAATCCAATTACAAGTACATCCCTCTTAGGGATATTCATTTTGATACAATATTACAATAGGAGTGCACAATTGTTTTCCCTCTTAAGGGTAGGTGTGATTTCCAAATGCCTTTCAGAATGGCATGAACTGCTCTAGGGTGGAGGTGCCCTCTTCTTCGCGATGGGGAAGGAACTTGATGGTTTGCTCTCCTTTGAAACTGTTCCCTGCGGTCAAGAAACAACACAAGAATGTCAAAAATATAGGCAACCTCTCATGATGAGGCCCTTTTAGGTAAATTGCATAATGACACCATTAACATGCATAATCAAGAAAATGTAAAGAATGCTTCTAAGCTATGCAAAGTGAATCAAGATTCATGTAATAGCGTAAAGGAAAGTAGCAACTACACTATGCATGGATCAGATATAGAAAATGAAGCATAAACATGCATAAAGAAAGCATTTAAGTCCTAATTGAAGCATAAACATAAGAAGTAAATCTAACCTAATTCTACGGTCAGAAGTCTGCTAAAATGCTATTAAACCATAAAAACAACTAATCTAACCTAATTAGCTAGACAAAAATGAAAATAGGAAGGTGGTTATACCTCTGCTACAAACCGCAGCTCTGGTGCACGGTCTGCACTATAAACCATGGCTGACACCATGCGTTAGCACTCTGATAGGCTTACCCTCAATTCCAAGGGTAGTGGGCTTAACCTCCTTGTCCAATTGATGTTCAAGGGTCACCTTCGATGTCCTTCTGATAGGTTTGGTGGTCGAATCACTGTGATGGGCCTTCGTTTGCCTGGATTTGCATTTCTTGATCCTCCTAGGCTCCTAGAACTTCCATGGCAAACTGATCATTGGATGAATAGCAAAGTGGCCTTCGAATGCACAAATTTAGTATGCAATCCGATAGGGCTTCGCTGCTCGCTTGATCAATTCACACTCACTCGATAATTCGTCAGTGCTTCGCTATACAAATCATCTATATCTTCTCCCCATTTGGAGGGGGTATTTATAGGATGCCCTAGGACTTGGGGTGGCTTCCTGGAGAAGCCAAGATCAAGAAGGGGTGGTTAGGATAGTTGGAATGGAAGCTTCTACCCTCTAACCACCTTCTTCTAGATCCAATGGTCGTTTCAACCGATTTGGCTCGGATTGAAGGCCAACTGAACTTTAGTTAAGACCGCAGGTCACAACTGTGGTCTAGACTGCAAACCATAGGTCTCAGCCATGGTTCAGCTGTAAACCATAGGTCTGGGTTGCGGTTCAGACTGATTAGGCCAAGGAGCCCAAATTGAGTGGTTAGAACCACTGCTCTATCTTGGAGTCTATCCAAGATCTTCCATATGGTCTTGTAGCATGTCCATATGAGTAGTCGCCCTCGACATGACGCGTTTTAGGTGTCTACAAACATGAATCCCAAAATTTATTCATATAGAAGAAGATATAACCCTTAGAAATTTTTCATTAGTTGGATTGTCATAATAAGATGAAAGAGATGTAAAATATGCATATAAAACATCTCGTGAAGAAAGCATTTTATTGGATGATGATGATGTTATTTCAATTGATAGTATGTTTGAAGATAAGATTGATGTCTTTTGAATGCTTTCTAAATTGACAATAACTTCAAGCTCTTCATATACTCTATGACTTCTTGAAGTATTCTCTAATTTTATTGATGTTGAATCTACCTTTGCCTCTGGAATAAGGACTAACATGTGACATAGAATGATGAGAAAATATTTTATCGGTGCCATCATATGTGAAAGACATAATTTATGCCTAGCTGCAAGCTTATTGTAGTGGTAAGGACTTTGGCCTCTCTTTGAGAGGTATTTTTTATGAGGGGTCGTAGTCCCCTCATATTGAGTGGGGTTTGAACCATAAACTCATTGAAAAAGAAAGATATAATCTATGCCTCATCGACACCTTCATTTCTAAAGACTAAAGATGTTATTTTCTATCACAACGGTAGTACTTTTTCATCCTTAAAATGTTTAATAGATTGCTCAAAAAAAGAAAATTACCATGGAATCTGAGATCTTAGTATTAAAAATTATTACTTTTAGATCTCATGTAGTCGTTAATATTTTTTAAATATTGGACATAAATCTATAACACTTACAAATTTCCTTCTAGCCACTATAATATGGTTCAACCCAATATATCTAATAATCTACATATAAGTATCTATGGATATAATATTCAATTAAGTCACCAACCAATGCATTGTTGGCCACTTGTATCCATCAACCTTGAATTTGAAATTTGAAGTCGATATTTTAAAAATACTCTTTTTGTTTACACTAAGGTTCTACACTTCCTACATACCATGTTGTACATCATACACAAATTAAGACAATTTCCAATAGACAAACTATGAAATATATGAAGAGCCAACATAAAATTGGAAAATTTGTTTGATGTTAACAAATCAAAATCAAAGGTCCGATGTGTAGACCAATTGGTTCTTCCAAACCCCATAAGGGGGGCAGAGTTCCAAGGTTCAAATCTTGGGCCTCATCGGACTGAACGCTTGTCCCTTTCCTGGTGCTTTCAACGATGTAAAAGGTTTAAAATGATTGCAACATGGTGGTTATAGGGGTGAACTACGCGAGTACTGTGTGGTGGCTTCCAAGGTGGACAACACAAAATACTATGGCAGCCATAAAAGACGAACAACTTGCCCAGATCATGGTGGCGGCTATCGATTCTACCATGTAAACTAAAAAAAAATCAAAATCAAGCCAAGACAATTGAATCAATAAATTTATGGACTAAAATTTAAGTCTCTTATTGACCATGCATTGATGTTAATCATTGCACTAAGCAATTCTTCTATGGCATTCAACTAATAAGAGGTTAATCATCACTAAGCAAATTTTCTATAGTATTTAATTAATATGAGGTTTTTCTTGTAGTCTAAATTATTTGTAGATATAAAACAAACCACTCTATGAACAAAGAACAATAGTCCCTATTTTGGATAAAATTAGTTATTTTCTTAACTTATACTTGATTGATGTAAATCTTAATTTAAGTCTTATAGAATTCTTATTTAAAATAACAAGGATTATTGTAGGAATTATATGTGTGCATGTGGAATAAACAAATTGGTTTTATTATGGAATTATACTATACATTTCCATTAATGCATGTAAACATTTTACAATTGTATTCCATTTTATGTTCATTTTATGTAAGCAAGTCAAGGCCAACATAGTAATCAACTTCACCTTCATAGTGAGCTACTTCATGTGATTATAGTAACAAGGGATGTCCATATTTTCTATTTTGTTTGATGTCATTTGCTTTATGTGATTGAAGTAAACATGGTCCATATATTAATAGAAGTGTTACAAGGCATTTAGGTCCTTCCTTTAGTTTAAAGTCAATGTGATATCATCAACATAATAACTACTATGTAATTGGCCAATTGTACATGTACACCCCCTTCCTTAACTAACCACTCTTTTAACTTGTCAATATACAAGCCAAATAAAATGGAAGATAGAGGGCAACCTTTGTTGATCTCAATATCACTTCCAAAATGTTTTAATAGGTCTAATTATGTTTTTATTATAAAATTATGGGAACATCTAAGATAAACTTACATTAGGACCATTATAAGTATGTTTTCATCACAAGAAGATAATAATGAAGGTCTTTTTATAAGCATTAGATGATAGTTCAACTGGGATTTGAAATGAAATTGTAGTCTAAAGATTTAACCTTTTTTTAATACAAGGGGAATTGATAACACCATTAAGTGTTACCACTATAAACCCTAGCCTATTAGGTTAGAAAACTTCAATGGGACCCTTGACCCCACATCAAACTAGGACAACCAACATATAAACACTCAGTTGCTACCATCAAGCCTATCCTCGTCTGGGTATGTCGTGGTTTGAAACTTGGACCTCTCCAAAGAGAGGCCAAAGCCCTAACCACCGCGTTGTTGTTGTCAAACAAAAAAATTGAGTTTACATGAATTTTTATGAGGGGTCTCAGTCCCCTCGTATTGGGGTTTGAAATTAGGCCTCCTCAACGAAAACCAAAGGACTTACCACAATAGTATCCCTCATAGGTCTCTAAAGATTTAACTTGAATAAGATTATTTTTCTAAATTTTTATAATAAGATTAAATTGTTTGATCTCCCATTAAATGGCATGAATTCAACTAGTTAAATACCTTTATTTTCAATGAGGTGACTTAGGTTCTAGTTTTTAGACAATACATTCATAATTACCAAAAGCATTATTGTAATATAACTATGTGGTCACAATGTGATATGAACAGGGCTTGTTTCAATCATATTTTTAACTTGAAAAATCATTGTACTTGAAAACATGTAATGTAAAAAATGAAACCTTGTTTAACATCATTATCACTTCCACACCATTTTAATAAGCCTAATTATGAACTTATAAGAGTTTTTAAGATAAATTTCATGAGTTCTTTTTTAATTGCTTAATCGGGATCGAAATGGCCTCACCCACATTATATCATCACTTGATAGTGGTATTACAACAACTTGATTATTACACATGTATCACTTGAAAAGATCTAAATATTGGTCTCCTCAAATAATTTTATGAGCTATTTACCTTACGATAATTTTAAGTTTTTTGGATTATCAGAAGATGGGAACAAAGACTTATTTGATACATTTTTTTTTATTAGGGTGGAAGAAGGGGTTTTGAAAGGGGCCCCAAACATTTTACAAGAAAACACCTACAAATCTACTAACAATCTCAAAATTGAGACATCACAAACAAGACAACCCATAAAACTAAAATATTTTGAAGTGCAACAAACCACAAAGTGAAATGGTCTCCTAGGACCAAACCGAACAGGAACCCAAAAGAGCAAAACACCCATAAGCAACTAGATTAAAATCCCATAACACCATAGAGGATAGGTAGATCTCTATTCTTAGACTCAACATGGCCTACATTATCATCTTTTTCCTCCTACCTTGTGTGCCTTTTTACTTCCCCCGTCCAAGGCTATTACTGTTTGGATTCCATTGGCAATATCTATCTCTGTCTCTTTTTCTCTAATTTTCCTATTGGAAGGTCTCCCCTAAGATTTAATAGTACCCACATCAATTCCTAACTTCTTTTGATGTCTAGTTTTTGGAGTTTGGGCAACTTTTTTGAATCAGCTAAATTTCCTAGGTTCTTTTTTATTTGATCTACCCACTTTTTCAAAACTATTTGGTTTTGCTCATCTTCATCTTCCTCATTTTCTAACTAAATATTTCCATCATCCGCCTTTTCCAAGAGGCCATTACCTTCATCTCCAAAAGTAATCTCTTGAAGCATATCAAAGGAATTTGGAGAAAGAACAATATTCATTTGTGAGGAGGGTAAAGTATCACATACCTTCATCTTATCTGCCATAACTTGATTCTCAAAGGAAGAATCCTTTTGCATATCAGCTTTACTTACTTCATTTTCAGGGATCTTAGCTTCCAAGATATCTTCCTTTTTGGAACCCTCTAAGGATGAGGTCTTATGCTTTTCACTCTCAGGATTTTTAGCTTCCAAGATATCTTTCTTCTTGGAACCCTCTTCTTCAATTTGCTTTTGTTGCCAAAATTTATGACCTTGGGAAGGAGGCTTCTGGTTTGGGCATGCCCGAGTCAAGTGCCCTAATTTCTTACAAACCCCACATTTAACAAGGGGATTCTCATATTCTAAAGGTTGATTCCAAACACCCAATCTCGAAACCAACCAAATCAAATCTGGTAAATTTTCCCCCAACTCCACATTAACACATATCTTGGCATAGATGAGGCAAGATTTGGACTTGGTGGCCGGATCCACAACAATCAGATGGTCCATTTCCCTAGCAATACCAATAAAAACCTCCTCATTCCAGTAGTGAAAGGGGAGATTTGGTAATCTCACCCAAACTAGGGCTTGCAAAAAATTTGGGTCTCTAGATTGAAATCAGGTCCCCATCTCCTCAAGAAAAGGCCATGCCTTCCAAAGAACTAGGCCCCCCCATAAAATTCTCTTTGAATCAGCAAAATAATTCAGCTTCACCATAAAAAAATCCCTAGAGAGGGTGACAATCTCCATATGACCATTTGGCCTCCACTTAGTAGAAGCCCATTTTTTGACCGCATCCAGGTCAGGTCTAACCCCCATAAATCTACCTACCAAGTGATGGGAACCTTGTTCAATGGCCATATTAACCAAGTCATCCAAAATAAAAAGTTGGCCCTTTTTTGGAAGTAGATCAAACTTGGTCTTTGGGGACTTAGGCTTGCCCAACACCACTTGAGACCAAGACCATTTTCCCTTATCTTTTGGGCCCAAAAAATTAGCATCCTAAAGAAGTTCTATACTATCCAACTCTACCTTGCCATTCCTGACGCCATCGAGACCACAACAACTACTAGTTTTGATATCGCTACTAGACCTGTTCTTGTTGACTTGTTCTTTAAAAGAAATAACTTTGACCTGAGTTTGATCCATCACATATCACAATATCTCCTTATGCATTTTAGGCTCTAGATTGCTCAAGTCCTCCATAAATAACTACAATAATTACCTCAACACCACCAGCGACATGTCATTTGACACTATGTGATCAATGAAAGCCTTAGCATTCTGAACATGATTGTTGGATAGAATGGATGCGAGTATGAGTTTGTATTACTCAATTTTTTACCTCTAATTAGTAATGGTTGAGGATACAAAAATGTAACACCAAACAATGCTAAATAAATTGAACACAAAGAACCTAGAATTGCATAATAGATGATCTTATATTAATGGGGGGAGCCTAAAAAATCCATTGTTACAATGTGGATCCTTGAATATTTTTGATACAAATTTACAAATGGCTAGGGTTCTTCGAAACCCTAGCAAATAAGGTTGGTGGTGTCTTCAGGTGCGTCCTTGCTCCCAACAAAATTGAGTGGGCTTATTATTATCCGATGTCGGGACACTTCAGCTTAAACAGTTGTCCAATGCTGATGTAGCACCTTCAAATATGACACAATGACACGACAAATAGATTAGTAGTACTTGTGAGGGCTCCATAATGTGAGGCTCTCTATAAGTAATAGTAAAACCCTAACTATCTGCTGCAAAAAAGAGTGAACATGAATAAAAGTGCATAAATAAAATAAAAAACAATAAGTTTACCTTATGTTCTTCTTATCTTCTGATTTATGAGATTTGGTTGCAATTGATCGGTGCGGCGATGCCCTAGCATCGCCCGAAGGCTAAGAGGTCCTCAGAACACTTAGGTAAAATGCCCGTAGGCACTCGACAGCTACAATAAATGCCCGTGGGTGCTCGAGACTGGTAGGGAGGCACCCAAAGGTGCTTGGTAGAAAAAGGGAGACACCTATAGGCGCTCGACGGTGATAGAAAATGCTCGGAGGCGTTCAAAAACCGAGGAAGAATTATGTAGAAGCAGATCTGGTGAGGGTAACGGATGGCGACGACTGCGGGGGTTACGATGAGCAAATATGGAGGTAAAAGTACTCAAATAATCTAACAAAACTTAAGGAATTAAAGAACTTGACATCAATACTCAGGCAACCAACACATAGGGGTTGATCCATCAAAACAACTATTTGTAATCCAACTTAGGGTATGCTAGGGTTTCAACGACACTAATTATGTGGCTGAGATAAAAAATCACATCGGAGGGTGGATATTAAATTTAGGGTGTGGCATGGATTAATGTGAATGGACGGATAGGGTTACATGAAATCGTATGGCTTGGATTAATTCACTTATAAATATATATATATATATATATATATATATATATTTATTGAATATATATATATATACATAAAAAATATATAAAATATTAATATTAAATATATATAAAATAAATATATAAATACATATGAACAGTGGGCATAAATGGTAGGAAATCATAGATAGAGGACAAGTGGCTAGGTTTTGGTGTCTACAGATGCTCCTTTTTGTACTGCGTTGCGTGAAACATAATGTAGTGCAAAAACACGAGACACTTGTTTTGGCCAAGTGTAGAAGCAACTTTTCTTGGGATATGGAACACGAGCTTGAAGACAAAATAATAAAAGAATTCAAATTTTGCGTAGCTTACCCCCTCAATTAGCGAATGAGTTTACGGATGAATCTCACGAGCCAGTTGAAAAATCTATGCAAATGAATGTTGATACAAATGTGATACCGTTTTTGCCCCAACAGTGGGAAGGGGAGTGGTGAAAAATGTGATATGATGCATCTATTTTTGCCCCAACAGATGAAGGGATTTGCGAAAAATATGTGATGAAAAATGTGTCTATTTTTATCCCAACATATGAAGGGACTTTTCCAAGTGCGGATATCATGATCATGTAAGATGTATCCCCTTATGGGAAACTCAAAACCAAATGTGGTTGTACCAAACTTGGGGTGCTTCGATGTTGTCGAAGAATATGCCTTCCGGTATCATTGATATGCAAATATAAAAATGCAAAGATAAAAGAAAAGGAGTCAACCTCGAAAGGCCAACTAGTGACTGTCAGATAATTCCTACGATCAAAACCAGTCACCCTAGTTAAAGCCAGTCGCCATGATGACTGTCAAGGAAATGTAAAATGATAAAATTTGATTTTATCCATGTTTTAAGCCCCACAAACTAGGTCATCAATGATAACTTTTATGCAAATTGTTCTTGGTAAGGTTTCACTAAAAAAAATATGAAGTACCAAATATGATAATGGTTTTGAACAATGAGATATGTGATGATGAAAATGACCAAGTATCCTTATGGTAGATCTTTCATCTTATTGAATTGCATGGATGCAAATCGCTGCAATCGCCAAGTATATAGAAAAACCCACTATATACAAGATTCACTTGAATGTTGTTTGAACTTGGCAGATATGCAAATGATGATGTGATGATGTATGAATGATGAAAATGATGATGATCATCGTTTTGTGAAGATTTGGACCCTTTTGGGGTGCTTTTGTAACTTGTTTGGTGAATTTGCAATATGTGGTCGCAAACAAAAAATATGCGTCCAAATCAGTTGGAATATTCACAAAACCTGATAAAATGATGAAATGAATGCATGGATGCAATTTGGAATGATTTATTAGAGGTAAGCCACTATTTTTTGAAATTTTGTCTTTTTGTCAAAATTAACACCAAACGCCTGTTGGCACTTTTGGTACTCAAAAATACCCATCAATGTTTAAGCATTTTACAAACACCCATGGGTGCTTCAGTGTGTCAGGAAATACCCATGGGTATCTCAAGGTACCTGAAGTAGATATAAATAGCTACCAGGATGAGAAACCAAGCTCATTTGTGCGTTTGAGAGTTGGAGAAGTTGTGTCTGGGAGAGTGGAGTGAAGTGAGGTGAAGTGTTTGGAGTGCAAAAGCTATGTCGGCGGAGGGAGCGGATGCGGAGGCTGAGGCTGGAGCTGGAGCACTGTTTGTTGAGGTAATATATTGTTATTGTTTGTGCATTGTGCAAATGTTTTTGTGTTTTTTTTTGTAAAATTATTGACAAATGTTTTGTGTTGTGTTGTAGCTTAGGATTTTGGAGGCTCAACATCGATTATCGCCTCTCATTCCTGGAATGAGGAAGAGGGTGTCGTATGAGGAGAGGGAGTTGTTGGAGGATGCAGGGCTAGCAGAGGCAGCCCGTGTGGATGTGGTGAGGGTTGATTAGGGGTACCTCTCTGCCTTTGCGAAGAGGTGGGATGCAGATAGGGGGACTTTTCAACTCCCTATGGGTGAGGTGATTGTTACCTTGGAGGATGTATATCACATTCTAAAGGTGCTACTGGAGGGGATCCGAGTTGAGATCGGGCTCAACTGGAAGATCAATATGATGAGGATGTTTGGAGAAGCATGGTAGGGTGTGAAGGTGGAGAACAAAGGCATACTGTACTTATCAATGTATGTGGACAAGGAGTTGGATGCCCTCCGTGCCTTGATTATGTTCATGTTGGTAAACATCGTGGCCCCAAACATCACTGGGTGTAGGTTCCCATGGAACCTAATAGGGTTAGTGAGTGATATGCTCACTAGACGACAGGTGTATGCATGGGCTCCCACCTTATTAGTGTAGGTGTATTGGGAGCTGTATGATATGACAAGGCAGGGGAGGAAGGGGTTGGGGTGCAACTTTCTACTATAGTGTTGGGGATGGGAGCACTTCAATATTGCTCGGTTGGAGGGCTTACTAGTGGTGTACTTGGGCAGGAAGAAACACTACACTAGGATATAGGCTATGGTCAAGGAGGTACAACCGAGTCAACCAGTGAGGATGAGCCAATGGTACCAAGAGCTATGGGCTGGACTAACTCTACCCAACTGATATGGAGGCCATGGCGAACTTGCAGGTGGATCGAATATGGAGAGCACTTGCGATGAGTGCATCAGTTTTTGTGGGTGGTTGGTCAACATCAGAGTGAGGTTGAGTACTTTTAGTTCTCACGAGTGCTCCGATAGTTTGAACTGAGTTAGGATAACCCAGATGAGCCGATGTGCTATAAGAGACATCGGGAGGAGACATGACTACCATGTGTAAAGTCATGGAGGGTGACCTATGAGGACGATGAGGAGGTGGATATCCTAGATGTGGAGGATGTGGGGACTACCATGGAGTATGATGTGTTGTTTATGGTACAGCCAACATGGGCACCACCTTGAGGAGTGGCTAATGGGGATGGTGATAAGGTTAGGTATGAGGGGACCTAGGAGGCCCCTAAGCGACAACGATGCCTTAAATAAGATAGTCAAAGGAGGAGGACTAAAGGTATAGTGAGGCAAGCTATCGAGAGTGGAGGAGACGATGGAGATGGAGACGATACGGGGGAGGTTTTGGATGGGCCTTCAGATTGAAGCGGGGAGGATTGGGCATGGTTGAAGCAGTAGGTGGTGAAGTAGGACATGAGGATTATGAGGCTTCAGGCAAAGCTAGAAGATAGGGAGCACTGACATAATATCAACATCACATGTCTTTGATCACGAGATAGATATATTGAAGTGTTGGGGATAGGTTGATGGAACATCATATTCCACTTTTGGATCCTCCAACCTCATTTGTCTCCGTGGGTACTAGGCATAGCAGGTCTAGGCATAGCTCTAGGTCTAATGCTCCTACTAGGTCACAAGGGTCATCTTGGAGGATATAGCTAGTGATTAGATGCACTTTTTGTATATGATCCTTGGTGCTCCATTATATGTAGCCTTTTGGCACTCATTGTACATGTGATATTTATATATATACATATATGGTTTTTACCTTTTGTGTTATATATTTGTGTGAATGCTTTTTGTGGAATGCTTTTGTGGAATGCATGTGTTATATGGATGATTAATGCATATGGAATGTTATAGATGATTAATGCAAGGTGACATGTATGGATGATTAATGCAAGGTGGAATATATGGATGATTAATGCAAGGTAGCATGTATGGATGATTAATGCAAGATGGAATGTGTGCTAATGATCCTTTATAGTTTAGATCTTTGCTTGGCCATTTTCTAGCATTTTTGTTTAATCATGGGCATCAAAATTGGTGGCATATGGGATGAATGGCATATGAAGTGACATGGATGTTGACACGGAAGAAGATATGGATGTTGATATGGAAGAAGATATGGATGTTGATATGGAAGAAGATATGGATGTTGATTTGGAAAACTTCTTGTTTTGCAAAGACTCAGACATACTAGTGGCATCAAACAAACTCACTAAAATTACCTAATCCCTCTAGGACCACATGTGTGTGCAATGAATTCATTTACTAAATCAAGAGCATGGTAATGAATCGAGGTAATCAAGAACCAGTGTGTGTACAAGTGAGTTCATTGACTCATATTGAGTAAATTGGGTAAACCTGTTATGGTTGAAACTAAGAAGCTAGCTTGTTTGTATGAGCAGTAAGAGGTCTCTTTTGAAAGAGACGTGTCGCCACGCATGAGCGTACTCCACTACCAGTCAAGCATCTATAGCTCTTATGGAGGCTGACTCCATAGTCCATGAACTATGTTTTTAATCTCTTGAATTTTGGGGATGACTACCTAATTGTTTGACTGGAAATGTAGTACGATCCTTACAACCCAATGATCAGTGGTGTGTGATGTAAAATATTTAGAGTTTTTGTTAGGGATTTTTACCCACTCTTTCTTTTATTTTTGGAATCATGATAGTGGTGATAACCATTGGTTTGGTGGACTATGTTGCATGATGGGACTAGCAAGGACTGCCCTTTTCGCTTCGAAGTTTATACCAAGTATGGTGTTATCCCTCTTTGACACAAGATGTTTTAAGATGTGAAATTATGGTTGGTTCAAGAATATTTTGAGGTCAATTCTTAGATTCAAGATTTTGTTAGTGTACATGTGCAATGGTCCTAAAAAGAACTCGAAATGTATTTTGGAGGTTGCTTAAAACACTAGGAGTGGTTGAGTGATTGAAAATACCTAGAACTTTTATGGAAATGTGGTTTGTGTGTTGTGTGGATGATATTGTGAAAGTGCCCCTAATTAAGGTAACATGACTTTTGTTGGACCAATTTAGACCTTGAACTTACTAAATGATCCCTATATGAAATGTGAAATGTAAATGCAGTGTATTTATGCAATTTGTGACATGCAATTTTGTGAAATGCAATATGAGATGTGGGTGAATGCATTGTTTTTGGAATGTAGATGCAAGTGAAATGCAATGTTATGAATGAAATGTATGCAAATGTTTTTGTGTATTAGCCATGTATATATACATATATAGAAATCAAATCATGCATAAAATGCTCTCAAGTGTATAACATTAAGTGGTTTGGGTTCATCCTCTCCCTCTAGACTGGTGAGCCTCTAAGTACCGTTACCCACTCTTTATGTAACAATGTATGGATGCTCTATTTTTACCAAGAGGGCCATGGTAGGATGCATTCTCCTAAGTTTTTGTTTGATCGGCTTAGCATTAGGCTGTAAGGTGAGATTGTGGATAACCAAACTAGGGTCAAGACCAGACATGTCTTTATAAGATCATGCAAATAGGCCTTTCTTCCTCTTGAGAAGAGAAATTAATTGCTCTTGTTTGTTGAGTGATAAACTTTTGCCAAGCTTGACAATTCGAGGATTATATTTGTCTGAAATAAGGTCCACATCGATAGTATCTTCAATAGACATGTGTGAACCTTCCTCAAGCTAATGGGATGTAGAAGTCAGATGAATGTCATCTAAGATGTCATCAAACTCTTTTGGCTTATCCTCATCTATTTCTACCTAAAAAACCTCGGGATCCAAAGGTGAGGGTGAAGGTGAAGGCGGAGGGGATGGAGGAATGTAGTTGGTGGAAGCCCTTAACAATTCCTTTGACAAGACAAATGTTGCAAAGGATGGAGGCAAGTAAATCCAGTCCATATCTATAAGGCTTATGTCAATTAGAATTGGCTTAGTCAGATTGTATGTATTGCGGAGCGGGGTGAATAAATAAACAAGATTCATGTTGACTTATGGGTAAGATGAATAAGGTCAGATAGAATGGATGGAACCTAAGAACCAATGCTAGGAGCTTGGTTAACCTGGATAGCAACAAGCAACACAAATAAATGCATTTGTCTAAATGATATGTACATGTAATGCTAAAAAAAGAAAACATGTTTTTGTTGATTTTTTTTTCTTGTTTTTTTTTTATAGTGGTGAAAATCATTGTTTTTGTATTATGTACATATGTTACAAGTTGGCTTATAAAGTGGCTTAATTAAATGGAGGTGGTGGTTCACCGGTAGGTACGACTCGCTCTTGTGGAAGAAGCAAGCAAAATATTAACTCATGGATGGGGAACATGTTGAGATAAAACTCATCTTGTTCAGTATGGGAAATGATGGCCTCCGATTCTTATTCAGATTCATCCAAAATTATCGATATAAGTTCAAATTCTTCATAGATTTCATCGTTAGAATTATCGGGATAGTGGGATTCTTCTCTTGAATTGAGATTAGGCATTTCTAAGGATTGTTCAAGAGAAGAGATGGTGAAAAGTGGGTGGAAACCTAGACCTGAACGGTCGTGCACCTCTTGATATGGAACATCGATAGGTTGATGCACTCCCTGTTCATGCAATCCTAGGCCATGACCTTGCCAATTAACTATGTGGAAATATCAATATATCCCGACATGTTTGGAATGTTGGCAAGTGCTGGTTCTTTAAGTTCTTCTAGGGGAGCTAGATTTGATGAATAATCAATCCCCCCATACACAAAATAAATCTATTTGGAGTTGAACCCATGTTATATACTGCTCTTATGGCCAAAGGTGGGTCACATGGGCAATCAAAATCCTTAGCCTTAGGAATGGTGAGGGGCATGAAAGTGATGTCTTGGACCACATATTCACCAATATCAAGATTAGTGAGGTGGAATTTGACTTGGGATGGCATGGGAGGACTATGGTCAAATTATGGCTCAGGGAATTGTGAATATGGAGATGCCTCACAATCTGTCAAATCGACTTGTGAAACATTAGGTGATGGCGATGGATTGGCTTGGGAATATTTTTGAATGGATGATGATGATGAAGTGGATGACATGATGTTGATGATGTGGACTGATTGTGACCACATGTGCATGTAGTCAATGATGAAGATGATGGGGATGTGGAAGCTTGATGGTGATTGGTGATAGGATCCTTTGATGAAGAAATTGGTGAAGTGGTGGATGGATTGGCTGATGGTGAAATAAAAAGGTGAGTGGAAGGAAGCATGGACTCATAGGGGTTTGAAATGAAATTGCAATACTTAAACAACTCGATGTCCACCATTATGCAATGTACTTTTCCCTCATGAACATATTTCAAACATTGATGTAGTATTGAAGGGACACATATCATTTTCCTCATCCAAGGTATTCCAAGGAGTACCTTGTACACCATGGATCCTTCCAAGATGTGAAACATGGTGTGCAACATTTTGGCCCCTACTTCAATAGGTAAAATAGTAGTACCAACTATGGAACACAGGGTGAATAATGATTTGGTGATATGAGATGGAGGAAGGTTCAAACGATGAAGGGTAGATGTAGTGATGATATTTATGGAGGAACCAGTGCCAATTAAAACTCTTTTAAAGGGCTTCTTGTCAATTAAATACATAATATGCAATGGAGGATATACTAATTCTGATGAGATTGGCTTAATCTCAAAGTCATAGAATGTGATGGAAGGCTCCATGTATGTTTGGATGCTCCCTACAAAGTTGTTGAAGGCATTAGGATCTTGCGATTGTAGTTCAATGGACTTGAGGATATCCATTAATGCCTCATGATGTGGAGGAGATTATTGAATTAACTCATAGATTAACAATTTAGCGAAAGCCATTTTTAGACTTATAGTTAACCGACTACTCAATGAGATGATTGGTTGTGGGGACGATTGATGGGTGGATTTAGAGGATTTTATTGGCTAGGGATATGTATAGGTGATGAAGGATTGGGGAAAACTTGGATGGGAGGCGATGCGGAAGGTTGTGACACACTTGCTTAAGGTGGTTGCCTTTTATGGTTGTTCCTTTGACCTCTAGTTGATGAGGGTCGTTGATCATTCATCATTTAATCATTATGTGTGTCAATCCAGGGCGATGTCCAGAGGCTATATACGATAGGAAGTGTCACAGTTGCAGGTTCAGTTTATCCAAGAACAAGTTTTATTGGTGGATCGATTAGCATTTGGGGGTTTTTTTGTGACCTTTAACTCCTAAGAATTGAAATTAACTCCTATTTACTTTTGCAAAAACAAAATTGCAGGAAATGAAATTGCAAAATCTGGAAATGACAGAAAATGAAATGTTGCTAAATTGAAATGACAAAAAAGTAAAGTGTAGAATTTAAAACACACACACTCTTGCATGAAAGTAAATCAACTGGAGAATGTCAAAATAGAATTTCAACTACTGCAAAACTGAATCAACAAAAACTGCCAAATTGTAAAATGACAAGATATCTGGAAATTGCTGTGTAATGCAAAATTGAATCAATAATTATTGTAAAACTGCAAAATGACAAAATATCTGGGAATTGTTGTAAATACAGAAAATGCTGTCCACTACTAAAAAATGTATTGAAAACTACTAAAGAAATGAAAATTGACAGAATTCTGCTAACCTGCTGCAGCAAGAATTCAGCAAGAAATTCTGTTAGGAACTGCCTTCCTCTGGCCTGCAAGTGGCCCTTGCTTCCAGAACTAGAAGAAGGTGAGGAGTTATGCTAAGAGAATCTAACTGTTAATCATCAACCTCAACATGCCAATTGAAAACTGAAGATTGCACCTTTTTATTCAATCTAAAAATGCATTACAGTAATGCAAGAAAAACCTGCAAATTACTGTTCTACTACAGGAAAACTTTACTCTATGCTAATTTCGGTATTCTATTGTCTATCTATCTATATGTCTATATGCTCGACCATATGGGAGCTTTTTTTTTTATAATATAATACTGATATGCTTGGTTACTGCTTTGTAGGGATTTACAACTGATTACATAACTGTCTCCTAGACTGCAGGAATTTACTTTGTCAAAACTTTATCCATTCATTATTGTTGAGTTGTATTTGTTGAGGAAATCACGTTAAGATGAGTTGGGACAACCTCCTGGTCAATTTATAATAATTTCCTCCACTGGTTTATCGCTTTTTGACCACTTTTAGTTGTTCCTGCGCTATTCCCTATTCCTACGCCACTTATTTCTGCACTGCTCCAAAACAACAGACAGGTGACCGTTTGTTGCTGATCTGTGGTCCAAACGCGTAGGGAGTAACATGTTGACTTCTCCTCTCTCTTGCACACCCTTCTGCATCGGTGGCATGTGCTGGAATGACTAATTCCAAGCCCTGCTGTATATGTACAACTAGATGGAACTATCACAGTTACAGCCTGTTTTCCTGCACAGTCAGCTACAGTGGACAAATTCTTGGCGCCCTTTTCCATTTGAATTAGTTTAACCAAAGGAACACAATATTACCAAGCATCAGATATTCAAACAAGGTCTAAATTGCTATAATACTACTAATTAATTAACTGAAAAAAAGGTGAAATTGCAGTAAAAATAGTAAAACAGAGTATATGCACTTTATCATTTCAGAATATGCAAACATCATTATATAATGCATTTTTCCCATAATTAACATAAAATCATAGTAAAAAGGGTAAGTCAAATAGTTTAAAATGTATCAAAGAGTGTTCATGGATGAGGCAATTCCTGGCCTCATCATTCCCCCCCATCTTAAGGTAATGCATGCCCTCATGCATTTTGTACAACGACAACGACACACAGATCCAGGTCTAGACATCTTTCATGAAATTTGAGTAATGCGCCACCAATTTTATAGAATCCACTGACTGCTTTGATGGACTGAAACCACTGTTGGAAGTGCATATCAAGGTTGTGGGTCAGTATCAAATAATTAGGGGACAGGAGTAATAATTATGGGCATCCTATATCTCAGACCTATCCAAAGCTCCTTGATTTATGATATAATTTGGACAATGCCCTCTGTCCTTCTCCTTGACCACAACAAATTAGTGGGAGAAATTGGCTCTCTTTTCTGTAGAGAGATAGATAACTCACCCCATCTATATTTACAAACTGCCACAACATCATCAAAGAAAACTGCACAAAAATTTTGAAACTGGATTATACATTTTTGAAGGTTCCCTAGATAGATCTGTTTCATTTTGATATCCCCCATGAAGGTATAATGAACATTTGTACGATCCCTGTGATTCAGAGGAGCAAGTCTGATGAGTAAAACAGCCTGTGATTCCAATTCCTTAGTGAACTTCTTTTCTGTGTCCCAGTAAATATGATTTTGCAAAGTGGACATGAAGGCTCTAAGTCGTAAGTCACCCGTATAAATGTGAGGCGGAAACATAATTTCGTTGGCAAAAAGAAATTATGCAAAAATAACTCACATAACAGGTTTTGTTGCTCTGCTGGACTATGCATAAATGCCTCTATGAATTCTTCAGGAGTGTTCAACTGATGAGGCAGCTCATAAGCAAGTCTCATGATTTGCCAGCGAAGGTATCTCTCCTTGAGTAGGAGGTTATAAAACCTAGGTGGTCTTTTGCACTGTATTGCATATTCTGCAATATGACATACATCCTGCACCTGTGTTTTTAACCTATTCACCTCTGTTTCCTTCTCTGCTACTTTGGCTGCTTTAGAGTTTAAAGTGGCAACCTTGCCCTCTAACCGGTGACACCGAGTCATCCAATATGCCAGGTCTTCATTGTACCTAGTTAAAGGCACTGTGTCTAGGGGTCTTACAATAGGTTGCATTTGTGCCACTATATTCACTTGTACACCAACTTTCACAGTTGGTATTACAACAGGCAAATCTATTTGTGTTCCTTGTTCTGTTGTAATAGCAATGAGAGGAGAGAGTGTGGATACCTGATCTTGTCGTCGTGCAGCCTCTTGTTCCTCTACATAAGGTGTCTGTGTTTCCTGCTGAAGTTCAATATCATTTGTCAGCAGAATTCTTGATGGACTCTCATCATCATATATTGCCATTCCTGCTTCCTCTCTATCAGGTGATCTCTGTGCAGGTGCTATGTTTGGCTCAGAATGTTCAGCTAAATCTAAGAGAATCTGGGCCCATTCATCAGGTGATGCTTCTAGTAACTCTGTAGATTGATATTCCAGTTGAGACAACTGGTTCTACAAATCTTGAATTTTTTGTTAAAGCAGATCAATTTGTTGATCCTTTTGTTTTATGGTCTCTTTAGCTTGCTCAATCCAATGGTTCTGGGTTTTAATAACACTCTTTGCAGCATGCAATTGAGTGTGGATATCAATTTCCTCTTCAGACTCAGACTCAGAATACTGCTCAGAATTAGTATGCATTAAAACATGCACATTATCCTCAACTGGTTCAAAATCAAATTTTAGCGGTTCCTCAGAATCAGAGTCAGTATAATCAACTAATGGACATACAGGGCTTATTGAAGTTTCATCCATAGTTGTATCTAGTTCCATTGTCTGTATCCCCGTGTCTCGTCATTTCTATTTCAACATTTGGTTCCCGTGCATCCTCTCGTTCCGATTTCTCCTTCATTTGGGTCTCGTGATATCTATTAGTTCTTCTGGGAGGGTTTTAGTTTTCTGAAGTCTAGCAGACCTTCTTAACCCTGTATACCCTGGATACTTCTTAGCAGGTGCAAGTTTTGGATGTTTTGGAGCAACTGCAGATGTTGCTATTATTTTAGAAGTAGATTTCAGAGTAGGTGCATGTTCACTTGCACTTCCAATTTCCTCGCTAGATTGTATCGTATCTGCAAATGTTACCCTTTTTCTTTTTTACTGAGAACCAGATGTGGACGCTTGTTGTTTTCGAGTTCGTGAAGATGGGGGACCATCTGGAGAAGGAGAAATTCTGATTTCAGGGGTTTCTAGACTAGGGTTTTCTGCAGATTCTTCCTTTGCTTCTTCTTTCTCTGATGCAGGATTAGGGTCATTTTTTTCTGCCCAAGGGGCAAAGAAGCAGTTAAAATTTCTAGGGTTGCCCCTAAAGTGATACTGGAAAATTAGTTTGATGAGCCCATGGTGCTTAGGGCTTCCCTTCCCTACTTGGTATTTTAGAGCCATAGCCTTTAACTCCTGAAAAAGGTATAAGGGCATATTAACCCTACATTCTGGTTTGACTGCTCCATGGCGCAGATGGTTGAGGATACGAAGGTGTGGGCTAGATACAATAGGAAATTGGCCGTCACAAGTGATGTACCTCATAACCCACATTGCAACTTCGTTCCAAGGGACTGGTAAACTAGGTCTTTTTACCCCCTTACAAACATTTCTATGCATTAAGAACTCAATTTCTCCATCCCCTTCTTCCTTAAACTGATTAACTAGGTAATTTAAAATATTTCTCCCAGTTTTTACAATCTGCAAACCTTGAAGAGGTAATTCAGTGATTTGACTAAGTATTTCGAGAGTTACCTAGATAGTCATCCCGTTAATGTGCACTCGATTGTTGCAAAAGGTGCGTGTGAATTCTACCGCCAAGCCCTCAGAATAGCCGTCAAATTTTTGCAGGAATGACATAAATCCTCCATCAACGAATATTTGCAGGAATGCAGGGTCACTTTCCAAGTAGCTAATATTTTCAGGTTCGGCTCTGATTTTCTTTCCCCCCATGGCGTAATTTCCTGCCTTCTGTTCTATAGTTTCTGTAAATTGGCGGACAGTACGAGTGTGCGTCTGGTTTAGGGTTTCAATCACCGTAGCAGGAATAATAGCAGCGCAAGAACTGCTTCGAAACTTGCAGCATAATGACATGGCAACACATGTGAAGTTACCACCCGTAACTTCGCTCATTTTTGTTATGGATGCCAGCTGTCACATGCAACCGTGAGTCGGTGACCTGTATTTTTCCTTCTAAACCAATTAACTCATCGTAGGCCACGTGTCATAAATAGTTTTTACACATAATTTCATTCCTGCGCTTAGTGATTTATTCCTGCGCTTAATCAATCATGCCTGCGCTCTGGAATATAAACAGTTTATTCCTGCGCTTGTTAAATCATTCCTGCGCTCTGGGATATAAACAGTTTATTCCTGCGCTTTATGGATTATTCCTACGCTTCCCTATTCAAGCGCACTTATGTTTTTTCATTCTAGAGTAGAATTAGGTAGAGGCATTACTGACAAGGACTTTCCATGTTTGATTCCCCCTTTTTACATGCTTTTATTCTAATTAAGGATATATACACTATATACTAATGATTTACATTATTCAGAGAATGAAAAAGACACATACCTGTTATAACCATTTTATCTACATTTCGAGGTGCTCCTGCTGAGATTTCCAGCTAATCAATCTTGAAACTATGGTAGGTGCAATCTGAAAACAGACGAAACAACGGTCATAAGACCGAACAATGATAGTGAAACCAACTAGGTAAACATGCCGAAAAACCGGTTTTCATGTAAACCCAACTCAGGAGTGCCTCAAAGAGGTTTTCACTTCCTGAATTATTATTATTATTATTATTATTTTTAAATCTTGTGTCAATCTGTTGAATTTGGTATGGAAGAAGTGTTTTCTTCCCAAATGTGTACATCCAAACTTTCCACTTGCTTGAGAAATTTTGCCCTGTTGTATGGTTTGTGGTACATACGAAGACGATGTCCATTCACCACCAACTTGCGTTGTGAGTCATCAATAGGTGTAAGACAAACAACTCCATTTTCAAACACTTCCTCAATTTGGTAAGGTCCAAGCCATCTAGTCTGCAACTTTCCAAGGAAATCCTTGTATTGTGAATCAAACAACAAGGCCCAGTCACCTTGCTGAAATTTATGCTGCTTTATGTGACTATCATGCCACATCTTCCGCTGTGCTTGGATTATCTCCGTCTGATGTAGAGCATCCATGCGCAGTTCATCCAATGCATCAAGTTGCAGAATACGATATTCTTGTGCCTGTGACAGATCAATACCTACTTCCAAAGCAGTTCGAAGAGTTAGTAATTCAAACTCAATAGGCAAAAGCGGTTTTTTTCATAGACCAATTCATTGGGCGTAAATCCAGTGGTAGATTTCCAAGTGGTATTATAAGCCCAAATAGCTTATGGTAATTTGTCTAGCCAATTCCTTTTATGAACTGCTACAGTTTTGGTCAGAATTCGTTCTAATTCCCTATTGGTTACTTCAACTTGGCCATTGGCTTGTGGATGATAAGGTGAGGATTTTCTGTGTTTGACTTGATAAAGGTGAGTGAAGGCTTCAATAATTTTGGAAGTAAATTGGGGTCCGTGATCTATGGTGATAGATTATGGGGCTCCAAAACGCAAAAAAATCTATGAATACAGAAAATCAGCAACTTTTTCTTCTCTAGCATGTTTAAAGGCACGAGCTTCTACCCATTTAGTAACATAATCAGTACATACCAAGATATGCACTTTGCCTTGGGAAGGAGGATTAATGGGTCCTACAAAATCTAAACCCCATATTTCAAATGGTTCTGTTCCTATTTGAGGTTGTAATGGCATTTCATTAGTAAAGGTAGGTTTTCCCATTCTCTGGCAGGCATCACAATGTCTAATGTACCTCTTTACATCTTTATGCAAAGATGGCCAATAATATTCGGTTCCCAAGATTTTATGAATAGTGCTTTTGACTGAATAATGCCCTCCTAATGGTTCATCATGGCATGCCCGTAGGATATCATATACTTCATCCTGGCGGATACACCTGCGTAAAACATGATCGGGATCGCATTTAAACAAAGAAGCACTCTATCCATTGAAAAGAAGAACTTTGCTTGATTAATCTGTTTCTTTTATTTGGGGGTAAAGTGAAGAGGAATCTTCCCCATAGCTAAGTAATTAGCTATGTCTGCAAACCATGGAGATTGTACAGAGACAGCAAACAACTTTTCATCTGGAAATGTATCTTCCACAACTTCCCCTGTATCTGCATTTGGTATTCTTGACAAGAAATCTACAACTACATTAGATTTCCTAGGTTTTTTTACTATGGTAACATCAAATTCCTGCAATAGAATCAACCAACGAAGAATTCATGCACTAACCAATGGTTTATTCATCAAATATTTGATTGCAGTATGATCCGTATGGATGAATACTTGGTACCCGATGATATAGTGTCAGAATTTGTTAATAGCATAGATTACGACCAAGAATTCTTTTTCGGTGGTAGTGTAGTTTTTCTCAGCTCCTGTCAAGTTTTTACCGATATAATAAATAGCATAATGTTCCCCATTTTCAATCTGTTCTAACACAGCTCCAATAGCAAGATTGGAAGCATCAGTTTGAATATGAAAAGGTAACTCCCAATTAGGACCTCTTAATACAGGTGGAGTGGTTAACTTTTCCTTTAAGTCTTCAAAAGAAGTTTGACATTCAGAAGACCAAACAAATTCAGAATCCTTCATGAGTAGAGCAAACATAAGATTTGCTATAGTACTGAAGTTAGCAATGAATCTGCGATAAAAACCAATGTGCCCTAAGAAACTGTGTACATCAGTTTGAGTTTGTGGAGGAGGGAGGTTTTTGATGACTTCAACCTTCTTAGGATCAACCTTGATTCCATAAGAAGAGATATGATGTCCAAGGACAATTCCTTCCTCCATCATTAAGAAGCATTTCTCGAGATTCAGAGAGAGGCGGTATGTTTCACAGCGAATCAACACTTTTTCAAGCTGTTCTAATGCATATTCAAAACTATTTCTAAACATCGTGAAATCATCCATATAAATTTCAACACTTCCATTGGTTAAATAATTTTTTTTTGCTAAAACAGCTCTCTGAAATGTTGCTGGAGTATTACATAAACCAAAGGGTAAAACCCTGTAAGCAAAGGTTCCCCAAGGACATGTAAAGGTAGTCTTTTCTTGGTCTTCTGGTGCAACTTGTATCTGGTTATACTCGTTGAAACCATCAAGAAAACAAAAAAATTTCTTTCCAACAAGGGTATCCAATACTTGGTGTCGTAGGGTTAGGAATTACACCCCGTGGCCCACAACGAACCACTATGGTTTGATCCTTCTCCCACGCAGCACCCCAGCTTCTGGCCGCCTGCCAGACAGCGGGGACTACACCTTACCGTCGAGCACCCTGTAGCAAAGACAACAAAGAGCATACATACATGACAACGGAAGCACACAACACAAGGTTAGCCAAAACACTGACAAAGCGCCCATACACTAAGTCGACCAACACAAGGCATCTTTACAAAATGTATAATGACATTTATATTCATAACAAGCGCACGGTTACATCTTGGCACAACTGCCTGGCACTTAGCCATACAATCTGGCACAATGGCCTTACATTAAGCACTGGCACGATGGCCTTCCTTTCTGGTTCAGTAGCACACCTCACAACAACCTTCATGCACACCAGCCGCCACGTTCAAGACAAGTCCTAATGGCAAGGCCCCTGTGCCAGCCCACACCCTTCTCATATAAGTCCCTCAGGTGCACACCCTTCACATTTAAGTCCCTCAGGTACTCTCTAGGCCTCTAGCTCTAGCAACCAAGACACATCGGCAACAACACTTGACAGCACGACAACTTTGACTTATCTGACCCCAACACTGGCCCCAACTGCAACCCACGACACACGAAACACCAGACACCCTTCACTCGACGTTCTTCCTGGCTTAACATAGTTCCCCGCAAGTTCACGATGACCTGAATCCCTTGGCGGACAAACTTTATCATCCCTCAACACATAGCGGCACAAAGAACCTTCAGCTCATGGCAACACTGAACCCTGACAACACGCGACCCGGCCGAACACGACACTTACAAACTCTCGCAGCACTGTCAACCTTCCAGCCAAGCTGGCGACGACGAACCACTAGACCACACGGCCCGACGTAACGCCCAGGCATAAGAGAACCTACGATGAAGTCGACACGAGGGTCGCCTGGCACACACCATCAACCAAACTAGCTGTCTTACCCGCCCGCTGCACGACACATGACATGCCGACAGACGGACGCCCCTCCTTAAGTCCGGCAGGTTACAACGACACGCGCCCAACTCGTGCCACCTGCTTGATGACGGACCTTGCTCCCTTGCTTTGACCATGGCACTTCACCATGGCCCATGATAAACTCAATGACATCTCATTCCATACTCTCGAACGGAGGCACAACCCGCACGACGGCGGCAAGCAAGGAGCACTTGGACGTGGGTAGACGGTGAGGAGAACCAATCCACCATATCCTCCCACACTTAAAGTGGCGACGCCCTCGTCGCCATAGGCAGGTGCTCCCCACTGAACAGGTCCCTCTGAACATCCGGTCTGCAGCCCTCTGAACATCAGGTCCCACTTCATCTAAACCCGTAGCACTACTGCACTCACTCTGGCAGCTTCCTCTGCATAACTTTCAGGATACCTCGTCGACAATAAACTTGTGCAGGATGAGGGTGATCAATCCTTACCTACACACACTTTATTTTTATGATGGAGGCTCCCACACTTAGGCTCAAAACCCACTTTTAACAAGGTATTATCTATGTCCCCAACTGACTAAAGCAACAACCTTCCTAGCTGATCAAGAACTCCTTGACATCTCTTACCTTGGCCAACTGACTTGGCATCTGCCATCTCCGCTTTACCTCTGCAAACGACGGCTGAGTCGTCTTCAAAGCTTATGCAACCAACCCTCTGCTCTTCTCCCGGATAACTGTCGTTGCACTTGACATACCTCCCGAAGCACAGCCCACAGAGATTTAAACATTGAAGACCAACTCCTTGACCCGCACCTAACACTCTTCGCATTAGTGCCTCGGCTCACGAGTGTCCCTCCTCGCGACCGACTCTTTCCTTTGAAACCAACAATCTGCCACCTTTTACCTCTGGCTGAACCTTGCATCCCACAATGCAACTTGTTCACTCGCAACTGACCCTCTGCTCTTCTTCAAGATAATTGTCGTTGCAATGACATACTTCCTGAAGCACAGCGCACAAAGAATCAAGCCATCAGCTAAACTTACATCTTTTTAACTTGTGGCACTCTTCGAACTTCGGCGGTCTCTCCAAGACAGGACCGTGGTGAGCTCGACTCCCACCAACTCACCCAACGTGAGCCCTTTCCATTCCATCTTGGCAAACTCCCGTGGCAACTTTTCATCTTTCCAGCTTAACTCGTGGCATGGCGCGCACCAACCGAGACACTTCCCAGGTGGTCACCCATCCCAACACTACTCCATCGAGAATTGCTTAACTCTCGACAAAACATCGAAACGAGCTCTTGGAAGCTCCAAACAAGCCAAACCACTATCCCGCCCCATCGTCACGACACGTCTGTCGATCTTCGACATGGGACCCTTGCAACTCGGCAACTCAACATGCAAAAACTCTGTTACGCTCCTTGGGCTCTTCTGGCTTTTCCTCGGACCGCTCCCTCAACATGGACCTTTCCTCAACTTTCGAGGCGCGCCACCTTCCTACTCCAACCATGGTGCCAACTACTTGGCCTTTCCATTTTCCAAGTTTCCTTCAGACTTCAAACTTTTCCATGGCACCCGATGGTCAAGGGACTCGATGGCATGAGTCCCGCTGGCGTGGTGCCTTCCACTCGACCACCAACACTTTCACTTACATCCCCCTTGCAACCTCCTTAACGGGTCCAAGGGCAGACTAGACCTCAGCATGATCTTACTGCTTTACGACAAACTAGACCGGCCCAGCTAGGGCATACTCTTAAGCACATGGTAAACTTGCCAACCTTCTCCACACTTAGAAGGATTTTCTAGCTCTTAAGCTTCTTGGCCAACCTTCCTCACCCTTAGAAGGTTGCCACCCTTAGGCACATTTCCAACCGTTTGCAACTGACTCTCTGCTCTTCTCCAGAATACTTGCCGCTGCAATGACATACATTCTGAAGCCCAGCACACAGAGAATCAAACCCTAGACAAACCTAAGGCACGACACCCCGATTGCGGAGGCAACAACACAAACATCCCGATTGTGAAATACCCCGAACTTCAATTGCGAAGGACGGACAACACTTAGACATAACCGACGCAAACGCTTTGCTCAGACTACTTGACAAACAACAGACCTTAGCCAACATGGCTCTGAAACCAACTATCGTACACTTTGTACGAACAGTTGAATCAACATCAACTCAACACGACTTGGCTCTGATACCAACTATCGTAGGGTTAGGACTTACACCCCGTGGCCCAAAATGAACCACTATGGTTTGATCCTTCTCCCATGCGGCACCCCAGCTTTTGGCCGCCTGCCAGACAGCGGGGACTATGCCTTACCGTCGAGCACCCTGCAACAAAGACAACAAAGAGCATACATACATGACAATGGAAGCACACAACACAAGGTTAGCCAAAACACTAACAAAGGCCCATACACTAAGTCGACCAACACAAGGCATCTTTACACAATGTATAATGACATTTATATTCACAACAAGCATATGGATACATCTTGGCACAACTGCCTGGCACTTAGCCATATAATCTGGCACAATGGCCTTACATTAAGCACTGGCACGATGGCCTTCCTTTCTGGTTCAGTAGCACACCTCACAACAACCTTCATGCACACCAGCCGACACGTTCAAGACAAGTCTCAATGGCAAGGCCCCTTCGCCAGCCCACACCCTTCTCATCTAAGTCCCTCAGGTGCACACCCTTCACATTTAAGTCCCTCAGGTACTCTCCAGGCCTCCAGCTCTGGCAACCAAGACACATCGGCAACAACGCTTGACAACACGACAACTTTGACTTATCTGACCCCAACACTGGCCCCAACTGCAACCCACGGCACACGGAACACCAGACGCCCTTCACCCGACATTCTTCCTGGCTTAACATAGTTCCCCGCAAGTTCATGACAACTTGAATCCCTTGGCGGATAGACTTTATCATCCCTCAGCACATAGCGGCACAAAGAACCTTCAGCTCACGGCAACACTGAACCTTGACAGCACGCGACCCGGCCGAACACGGCACTTACAAACTCCCGCAACGAGCACTGTCAATCTTCCAGCCAAGCTGGCGACGACGAACCACTAGACCACATGACCCGACGTAATGCTCAGGCATAAGAGAACCTGTGACAAAGTTGACACGAGGGTCGCCTGGCACACACCATCAACCAAACTAGCTGTCTTACCCGCCCGCTGCACGACACATGACATGCCGACAGACGGACGCCCCTCCTTAAGTTCGATAGGTTACAACGACATGCGCCCAACTCGTGCCACCTGCTTGATGACGGACCTTGCTCCCTTGCTTTGACCATGGCACTTCACCACGACCCATGATAAACTCAACGACATCTCATTCCATACTCTCGAACGGAGGCACAACCCGCACGACGACGACAAGCAAGGAGCACTTGGACGTGGGTAGACGACGAGGAGAACCAATCCACCATACTTGGTCTATGAATGGTAATGGGAAATGATCCTTATGTGTGGCCTTATTTAACTCCCTATAATCCACACATACTCTCATTTTACCATTTTTCTTTGGAACGATGACCAGTTTTGAAACCCATTTATTGACTGAAATTGGATAAATGAATCCAACATCTAAGAGTTTTTCAATTTCCTCTTTCATAATTTCCTTTAGAGCAGGATTCAAGCGTCTCTGAGGTTGCCTTACTGGTTTTACATTTTTTGTGTATATCCTATGTGTACATACCTCAGGATGAATGCCTGTCATGTCTTTATAGTTCCATGCAAAAGCTTGAACATGTCTTTGTAATACTGCAAATAATTTGGTTTCCTAGTCCTCAGTTAGCCAGCTATTAATGTTCAGAAATTTACCTGGTTGGATTTCAATTTGTTTGATCCCCGGATAGATAGAACTAGTCGCTTCATAGTTACCGATTAATGCATTTAATGGACAATGATGTGGCTGTAGAGTATGAAATACTCTAGAATCTGTCTCAGAAATGTACCTGGTGGAATCAGGGGACATTTGAAGGTGTTAAGGAGATGATGATGCCATCCATGTGGTAGAATGAATGATATTTCCTGATTAGGCATGGATGACAGAGGTTCTGAATTTTGCTCCTCCTCTTGCCACAACAACCGATGAACAAGAGTTTGATCATCAGTTAGTCCTTATGATTGTAATGTTTCAATTAGGACAGTTTCATTCTCAAATATTTCTCTCTCAGGTGTAGTGATTTCCTCAATATGTTCTTTAACTACAATTGTAGCCAAAGTGACAATGGTTTCTTGTTCTTCATCAGATTCAGGATACAAAATTTGTCCAGAAAATTTAGTTGAAGGTTGAGCTGGTGGATACAAATAAATTTTCTTTAGGTCAACACCATTAGAAATGGTCATTTCTCCTGACCTGCAGTCTATAAAAGCAACTGCAGTAGCCAACCAAGGTCGTCCTAGAATGATAGGGTATCCATTGACTGATTTTCTAGGTTGCAACACTAAGAAGTCTACAGGATATTCCCAAGAAGAGACTTCAATGGCTACATCTTCTAGGATCCCTTCAGGTTTAGCGACTGACCTATCTGCCATTTCCAAAACTGTGGTAGTAGGACTAAGATTCTTGAGCTGCAATTTTTGCATTGTGTCCTTAGTCATAACATTAATTGCAGGATCAATTAGCACATTAGGAATTTGCATTAATCCAATAGTAATTGTAACTATTGGACTATCGGGGTCACTATATTTGGGAGGAACTAGTTTCCCGAATAATAAATTAGCTAATTTTCCTTCTACCTGAATGGTTTTAGGAAAGGCCTTCTTTTTACCAGGTTTCTTGATACATAACTCCTGAATAGTTTTTTTGAGTGAAGGCACATCCCTTATTGCCTGCAACAAAGGGAGAGAAATTGACATCTTTTTAAGTTCTCATTACTAATTTTGATTCAGGGGCAGTATCAATATGATCAAACCTTTCAGGGTATGGTAATGCTACTGGAGAAGATTCCCGCATTTTTTTTGTTACTTCTTCTTTTTGTTTTTGTTGCACTGTCTCCTGTTTTGGAGGTTCTTGTTTCTCACTTATTTCTTCAATGGTGGGTGGAACAGGTTCAGGTAAAACCTTCCTGAACGCAGCTGGATGTTACTACAGTCAAGTACATGAACTACAACAGAGTCTTTAGACTCAACCTCATAAACATGGGCTGTTTGTCTGGTATTAGTTGGGTTAGTCACAGGCTGAGCTGGGAGTGGAGGTTGTTTCACTGGTTGCGTTTGTTGATGTTGTGTTCTTCCCTAAAAATTTGGATTAGGATCTGGCAGCAAGTTTTGAGCTTGCCCTTGATACCTTTGTTGTCCTTGATATGGTGGATATTGCTGTCCCCATATTTGTCCTTGTTGTGTCCACTGTGGATGAGTTGCATTCCAAGGTGGGTTCATCCATCCAGGATGTGACCAATCTAGAGGAGCTGTCCAAGGTTGGTTCCAAGGTTGTGCAGGGAGTTCTGCATGTCCCCATGGCATGTTCATATTCCAAGGAGATTGTCCCCAGTTTGGAAACCGAGGAGCATTGGGATATTGTGTATAGCCACCATCGGATCTCTGCCCAATAGCATTAAGTTCTTCTGTTTGGGTGCCTAAGATAGATTTTAGATGAGGCAACAAAGGACATATATCTATTGAATGTTCCTTGGAACAAATTCCACAAATAGAAGTTTTTTTTAAAGGGCAATCCTGCAAGGCATGCTTATTCCTGCATCTCGGGAAATAAATTGCCAAAGGTGGTGTAGAATTGGATTTTATGTTTCTCTCACCTAATGCAGAATTAAGTTGAACAAGGATATCAGGTTTTAAATTAGCCATTTCCTCCATCAACTCCTTTATGTCATTATTGCTAGAATTCCGTTTCTTTCTTCGATGGTGAGTACGGGAATAGTTTCTACATAACTCCACAATATCTTCAAGGTCAAGTTGATCTATGTCTCCTTTTCCCATTAAATCTAACACTTCCCTAGATTCATCCTGTAATCCTCTTAAGAAGATAAGCTTTAAGAAATCAGGTTCTACAGGACCACATCTCTTTTGGACAAAGGCAAAGCGATCAAGGTAATCCTATAAACTCTCATCTTCTTCTTCCTTGATCCGAAATAACTCATCTTTTCTGTTTCGTACTCGACAGTAATCCTGATATTTATGTAAGAATGCAGTCTCCATGTCATCCCAAGTATGGATTAAATTAGGTTCAAGATTACTCATAAACCATCGGAGAGCAGCATCCTTAAGCATAGAAGGAAACAATTTCAATTTCTGATTATCATTTATGTAGTCATAAGTCTGACATAACACTTTGAATTCAAACAGAAACTGATCAGGATCTTCTGAAACAGTTCCCCTAAAAATTGGCAATATGGATGGAGAAATAGTTTTCATGGGAGCATCTAGAGTTGGATCCAACCGGATGGGATATTCAAAAGTCCTAGGAGGATCATCAACATACCCACCTGGTGGTGGTGGTGTTGCTGCCATAGTTATTTTCTTTGAGTTTGATGTGGATGGTTCAGTCTTAAGGGAATTTTTAGCAAAAAGTGCTGCCAAAAGTTCTTGTTCTAATCTATCCAAAGCTTCAGTTGGTGAAGAAGGTATTTCTTGCTCTGGCAATTCTTCATCCGATCGTGAAGAACACCTTGGTGGTTCAGAACTAGTTCTGATAAACCTCCCTCTTTCGTCTCTTGGCCTATGCATTCATGCCTATTCAGTAAATAAACTAAAATACAATATGTCAAAAATTGTAACACAATTTTTGACCTATGTCACTTTTCCTAACAACACCGTTTGTTCCCCGACAACGATGCCAAAAATGATGAGGGTCGTTGATCATTCATCATTTAATCATTATGTGTGTCAATCTAGAGCGATGTCCAGAGGCTATATACGATAGGAAGTGTCACAGTTGCAGGTTTATTTTATCCAAAAACAGGTTTTATTGGTGGATCAGTTAGCATTTGGGGGTTTTGTTGTGACCTTTAACTCCTAAGAATTGAAATTAACTCCTATTTACTTTTGCAAAAACAAAATTGCAGAAAATGAAATTGCAAAATCTGGAAATGACAAAAAATGAAATGTTGCTAAATTGAAATGACAGAAAAGTAAAGTGCAAAATTTAAAACACACACACTCTTGCATGAAAGTAAATCAACTGGAGAATGTCAAAATAGAATTTCAACTACTGCAATACTGAATCAACAAAAACTGCCAAATTGCAAAATGACAAGATATTTGGAAATTGTTGTGTAATGCAAAATTGAATCAACAATTATTGTAAAACTGTAAAATGACAAAATATCTGGGAATTACTGTAAATATAGAAAATGCTGTCCACTACTGAAAACTGTATTGAAAACTACTAAAGAAATGAAAACTGGTAGAATTCTGCTAACCTGCTGCAGCAAGAATTTAGCAAAAAATTCTGTCAGGAACTGCCTTCCTCTGGCCTGCAAGTGGCCCTTGCTTCCAGAACCAGAAGAAGGTGAGGAGTTATGCTAAGAGAATCTAGATGTTAATCATCAACCTCAACATGCCAATTGAAAACTGAAGATTGCACCTTTTTATTCAATCTGAAAATGCATTACAGTAATGCAAGAAAAACCTGCAAATTACTGTTCTGCCATAGGAAAACTTTACTCTATGCTAATTTCGGTATTCTATTGCCTATCTATCTATATGTCTATATGATCGACCATCTGGGAGCTTTATTATTTATAATATAATACTGATATGGTTGGTTACTGCTTTGTAAGGATTTACAACTGATTACATAACTGTTTCCTAGATTGCAGGAATTTACTTTGTCAAAACTTTATCCATTCATTATTGTTGGGCTACATTTGTTGATGAAATCACGTTAAGATAAGTTGAGACAACCTCCTGGTCAATTTCCAATAATTTCCTCCATTGGTTTATCGCTTTTTGACCACTTTCAGTTGTTCCTGCGCTATTCCCTATTCCTGCGCTGCTTATTCCTACACTGCTCCGGAACAATAGGCAGGTGACCGTTTGTTGCTGATATGTGGTCCAAACGCGTAGGGAGTAACATGTTGACTTCTCCTCTCTCTTGCACACCCTTCTACATCGGTGGCATGTGCTGGAGTGACTAATTCCAAGCCCTGCTATATATGTACAGCTGGCTGGAACTATCATAGTTACAGCCTGTTTTCCTGCACGATCGACTACAATGGACAAATTCTTGGTGCCCTTTTCCATTTGAATTAGTTTAACCAAAGGAACACAATATTACCAAGCATCAGATATTCAAACAAGGTTTGAATTGCTATAATACTACTGATTAATTAACTAAAAAATAGGTGAAATTGCAGTAAAAACAGTAAAACAAAGTATATGCACTTTGTCATTTCAGAATATGCAAACATCATTATATAATGCATTTTTCCCATAATTAACATAAAATCATAGTAAAAAGGGTAAGTCAAATAGTTTAAAATGTATCAAAGAGTGTTCATGGATGAGACAATTCCTGGCCTCATCACTAGTGACCACATGAATGGCCCCTACAAACCCTTGGTATTGTTGTACATGATTGAATTAATTAGGAGGAGTTTTGGTGTTATCCCCTCCTATATTTGGTTGCACATCCTCGTGATGAGGAAGTGGTGTTTGAAATATACCAAGATTTTTATTTTGTTGAGAGATGAAATTATCAAGCTTGATCGCCCCCAAATCAATGAGGTATTGAACTATGTCTTTAAATCAATGGCAATTGTTAATGTCATGCCCATTTTGCCTATGATAAGGACAAAATAGATGTTCATGATAGTGTTTACTACATTTGACGAGATCATAAAGTCTGATTTTGGGTAAAGCAAGTTTGTTTTTATCATATAACCTTCAAAAAAGGGAAGCATATGACTTGGATAAGAGGGTGTATTGGTGATTTTATCAGACAAAATATCATCGGGGATGGTTTTCCATAGCTGGAACCGTGTTCTGCATGGCTTGAGTTATTGAGGGTACCGCATGATAAGCAATTTGTTGCGGTATTTGTTGCACGAATTATTGTTGAGCCATTACCGGCTAGCTCATGACCACTTGATTAACTTGATTGGGCTAATTGGTTGGGGTAGCTTGTGTTGATTTTGGTTGGCCAAAATAGTTGCTTTTGTATTGGCCCTTATTTTGCCATTCTTTCTTTTTAGGCTTAAGTATGCCTTCTTGGATTTTGATTTCCTCAATGACACTAGCCTGAGCTAAAGCTTCTTCAAATGATTGATAAGTTTGTAGTTGAAGCATCCAAGAGATAGATTTTAAGAAAATCTTGGTGAATAGCTTAATTAACTCATCCATTGGTAGAGTGAATGGCAATTTAGTGATGACAACCCTCCAATAGTTTTTAAAATTGTAGATAGAATCATCATCATGTTGTATTAAAGCATAAACATCAGATAATGAGATTTTCTTTTTTATATTTAAGATGAAACGCTCAAAGAATTGGTCAATAAGTTGCTCAAATATATAAATACTATGGTTGGGTAATTGATTATACCATTCTATGGCATCTACTCCTAATGTTTGAGGAAAATTTTGGAGCATGAGAGCATTATCATTTTGAATTCTAAAACAAGCATGTACAAATATGCTCACATGTTCTTTGGGATCCTCAATTCTCTTAAATTTGTCAAACTTTAACACCTTGAAATCTATCAGATATGGCGGTGATGGTACCGAAGGATGAATGAGTTGATTAATGAATTGGCGTAAAGTTGATTTTGATTTGTCAAACCCAGAGTATGTTGTATCAATTGATTTATTCTATTTTTGCATGGCCTTAATCTGAGGATCTTCCTCAAGAATGTGGAAGCCCTGGATTACCTGATGATTTTGTGGTGGAGTGGAGAAATGTTGTAGAGTGACTAAACGGTGATGAGATTGGTAATGATGACTAGGTGGATTTGATGGAAATTGATGAATGAGATATTGATGGACATATGGGGAATTATGAAATGAGGTTGATGTATGAGGGTTATGGCTAGGTTGGCCAATGGAAATACGATGGGTAATGACATGACTTGGTGGAGGAATAGGGATAGAAACCACATAAGGCTATGGTGCCCATGATGGACCCTAGTTAACAAGGACAGTCTGAGTAGAGTTATGTAAAGGCTTAGGGTTCACCTGTACTTGCTATTGAGCATTTTGATGTTGTCTTTTGTTTAGGTGTTCCCATGCATCATTAATTTCTCTATCAGAAGCTAAGGGTATGGAGGTAGATGGTATGGAATATGTGGTTTGGGGACAAGTTACACTAGGAATGGCAACTTGTGAGGTTGAAACTTGTGAAGCAAAATTTACATGTGCTTCATACAAGGGGTTGGTGTAAGTGGAAGTGTATGAAGTGCTAGGAGCACATGAGGGTTAGGGAATGGACATATGGGAAGAAGGTGCAACTGATGCATAAAAAAGAGGGTTGGTGTACACTTGGGTAAAGCTAGATGGTGGCTCAAAATAAATAGGCTCTTATTGTAAAGTAGAATCCTTTCTAGGTGAATTGGGGACTGACTCTAAGACATAGCTAGGAGACTTCATGAGAGCTTCTACTCTTGTTATGTCTATATGGATAATGTGATGGTCGATGGTAGGGGAAGTTGACTCCCCTTGGGGCATAGCCATATGAAAGGTTGTGGATGGTAAGGAATGTGAGGGACCTGTAGATAAATCTGCCTGTGTCACATTTCGATATTCTACCATAGAAGTGGTGGGGAAGGTGGAGGAAGGTTCCATTTGATTATCCTGATTTAATGCTTTCTTTTGTTTTCTTTTTAAGACCATAAAGCAAATAAATCAAGATACAAATTATGTAGTACACTAAAACATAAAATTTAAATTTTACAATAAAAAAACAAACAACCAATGCTAAGTTTGTTTAACACGTGTGTCTTACCTCGTTCATTGGTTATCTCCTTTTAATGTGAGTGTACTTTCTTTAAATTTCAATCTTGTGTGTTTTAAATGTGCTAATATGAATTAATCAAATAAAGGTAGAAACTATGGCTAAGCTAAGACAACGAGATTCTTGCTGGTGATGAAATCTAGCAAGTTTGCTCGGGGGTGACCTAGGGTTTCTAATGGTAGAGATTGGTAGATGGAGATGAATGCCACCATCATAAAATATCAAACAATGACTGATGATGAAATCCAACCACTATTGTTGAATGTGAATTGTGTAGTGTGTGGTTATTTTTTAAAATTTTTAGTTTTCTATTGTTTTCAAATAATGTTAGAAAAATAACCACTTTCAATGGTCTAAATTAGAAGCCACTATTCACAATACCAATTTCTCCAAAGGATATAGAGTACACCACTTAAAACTCGCTCTAAACAGTTAGGGGTTCATCTATTCCTCCATATGGAATCACCCAAGTATGGGGATACTCTTGGTATATGAACAACGTTCCTACTTAGACCACCAAAAATAGATATCTCTAACCCTAATAATGTAAACTAATTATGCAATTTTGATTTACATGCAATCAAAATGCAGTATTATTTTTTTTATCTTCACATAGAAAAAAATATAAAACTTCAAAACAAAGATGTGAACGGATGCAAATGATTAATCTAAATTCTAAAATGCATGCTAATATGAATGTTATTTTCCAAATTACTTAGTGAAGTTCTTTTTATCTTAAAAACCTAAAAAAGACATAAAACAACCAAAAATGTAAACAAAAAAACTAGGGTTTGGTTAGCAGACTTACAAACGGCCTACGTATTTGTCCTAGCTCTCTGTAAAACATCCTTGGGTGTTTCTAAAATACACTTGGGAATTTCTAGATAGCCCTCGAGCACCATCGAGCATTTTACGCACCTTTTGCAACTTCCTACAACTTTCAAAAACCCTAGATCCAACAAAATCTACAAAATTTGTGCTTCTGAAAATCCTACAAGATGACAAAAAACAACAAGTAAATTAGTAAGGCAAATAATAAACAAAAAACCTTAAGGGGGCCCACCGTGATCACCACTTGAGGATACAAAAATGCAACACCAAACAATACCAAATAAATTGAACATAAAGAACCTAGAATTGCACAATAGATGATCTTATATTAACGGGGAGGAGCCTAAAAAATCCATTGTTACAATGTGGATTCTTGAATACTTTTGATACAAATTTACAAATAGCTAGGGTTCTATGAAACCCTAGCAAACAAGGCTGGTGGTATCTTCAGGTGCATCCTTGCTCCCAACAAAATTGAATGGGCTTCTTGATATCTGATGTCGGGCCACTCCAGCTTAAACAATTATCCAATGCTGATGTAGCACCTTTAGATTTGCACATAATGACATAATAAATAGATTAGTAGTACCTGTGAGGGCTCCATAATGTGAGGCCCTCTATAAGCAATAGTAAAACCCTAACTATCTACTACAAAATAGAGTGAACATGAATAAAAGTGCATAAATGAAATAACAAACAATAAATTTACCTTATGTTCTTACTGTCTTATGATCTGTGAGATTTGATTGTAGTTGATTAGCATGGCGATGCCCTAGCATCGCCCAAAGGCTAAGAGGTCCTCAGAACACTTACGTAAAACATCAACGGAAACTCAATGATTGCAAGAAATGCCCGTGGGCTCTTGAGACTGGTAGGGAGGTGCCCAAAGGCGTTTGATAGGGGAAGGGAGGCACCCACAGGCGCTTGAAGATGACAAAAAGTGCTCGGAGGTGTTCGACGGTTAAGGAAGAATTTTGTAGAAGTAGATCTGGTGAGGGGAACATATGATGATGAGTGAAGATGGAGGTAGAAGTACTCGAATACTCTAAGGAAACTTAGGGAATTCAAGAACTTAGAATCAATACTCAAACAACCAACACTTAGGGATTGAGCCATCAAAATGGCTTCTATTTGTATCCAACCTAGGGCATGCTAGGGTTTCTACAACACTAATCGTGCGGTTGAGATAAAATCACATTAGAGGGTGGATATTAAATTTAGGGTGTGGCATGGATTGATGTGAATGGACAGATAGGATTAAATGAAATCGTATGGTTGGGATTAATTCACTTATATATATATATAATTTTTTTAAAGTGAAAAACTCTTTGCGAGGCCGCCTATATATATATAATTATTTTTTAAAGTGAAAAATCCCTTGTGAGGCCGCCTTGGTCTAAGAGACCAAGACTAGGGGGTTCTACACCATCAAAGTCATTTGGGAGTCGCACCCAACCCTACCCGCACCAACATTATCAATTGGATTTTGGGTACCCAATTCAACTTTTTGGTAGGATGAAGATTTGAACCTGGGACCTCCCTTGGAGGTCACCTACAACACCTGGGTATAAAAAAATATTAATATTAAACATATATAAAATAAATAAATATAAATATATATGAATAGTGGGCAAAAATGACAGGAAAGCATGGATGGAGGACAAGTGGCTAGGTTTTGGTGTCTACAATGGTTGTCGTAAATTACAGAGCATTCATTATTTCACCCACCATTTCCCCAGTTCACCATTTTCATCCTTTATGAAAACCCTAGTATTGCCCTTATTTTATACACTTTGGATGATGAGTTAAGTGAGACTTTAAAAGAGGTTTTAGTTTAAACGTTTTAACTCGAGCAAGATGAAGAACATAAAATTATACTAAGAGGAGGGTGAACAATATAAGATACAAATTTTTACTTTTCAATCCAAATGATAACAATAATAATATCGAGGTAGTAAATAATGCACACATCATCACACACATGAGAGACATGATTTAACGTGGTTCACCCAATGTGGTTTACGTCCATGGATAAAATATTTATTATAAAATTTCTCAACAAATCTCTTGGGAACCAAATCCCTATTACAATGTTTATGGATCTTTGTCCAAAGGAGACACTAATCCCCTATGCTCAAGTTCGTGGATCTCTATCCACAGGAGACCTTTGTCCCCACTACTTTGATTTATGGACCTCTATCCATAGGATAACTCTATCCCCTTTGCGTTGGTTGGCTTCTAAAGCCTGTTCTCATCTCTGCTCAACTCTAATCAAATCTTCTCACAACTTTGATCAAATCTTCTCACAAATATGATTAAATATGCTCACAACTCTGATCAAATCTACTCAACTGCCTGTACTGATATGTCTCATACCTGCTCATAATTTTACCTTGAACCTTATCACAAGTCTACCTCAAACCTGCTCACAATTTTACCTCAAATCTACTCACAAAACCTGTTTAGAACTGCTCACAAGCCCTCTCCAAAAAGGCCTGCTCAAAACAACTCACAATCCTGCTCTAGTCTGCTCACTATCTCTGCTCAAATCTACTATAACACATGCTCAAAACTGCTCATAAAACTTGCTCATCCACATTCAATTTCACTCAAACTAATGCTCAAAAGCTTCACAAATTCATTCAAACAATGAAGCACAATTTGTTCACAAACCCTAGCACATGTGTTTCCAATTTCTTTCAACTAGGATGCACAATTTGTTTCACAAACCCTAGCTCAAATATTTCCAACAATGCACATATACAATCCTTATTTCTCCATCTTATTATTCAAAAGTATTTGCTCAATCAAACACCTTATATAAGGAGTAATGCCACCATACCTCTTAGCTTGCTTTGATGAAGATGAGCCCTCAAAACCTGTCTCAAAATTTTGTCTTTCTTATGCCACTTCAAATATTAGTTAGTATAATACTTTCCAATTACCCACATTGTTACAATACTAATATATTAAAGCATTACAACTTCCTCAATGAATCAAGCTTCCTCAATTTAATAATCTGAATGAATCAAGCCACTTAGAGAGGGAATATCTCATAGCCACTTAGAGAGGGTAGGTCTCTTGCAATATATGCAATAGGAAATAATTATCGATGATATGAATGATGATTAATTATAAATCAACCTACATCTACTTATATGAATAAATCAATGAATTGGTGAACCCTTGGAAATATAGCCGACTAGCTATATTAGTATTGTAACACACATGAAAAACTCCTCTCAAAAGTTGTGCACAAAAATAAAGCCTTACAACCTTTTTAATTACCCAAACAATGACTGATGGCGGAGATTGGTGGATGGAGATGAATGCCACCATCATCAAATCTCAAACAATGACTGATGATGAAATCTAGCCACTATTGTTGAATGTGAATTGTGTAGTGTGTGGTTCTTTTTTAAATTTTTTAGTTTTCTATTGTTTTCAAACAATGTTAGAAAAATAACCACTTTCAATGGTCTAAATCAGAAGCCACTATTCACAATACCAATTTCTCCAAAGGATATAAAGTTCACCACTTAAAACTCGCTCTAAACAGTTAGGGGTTCATGTATTCCTCCATATGAAATCACCTAAGTATGGGGATACTCTTGGTATATGAACAACATTCCTACTTAGACCACCAAAAATAGATATATTTAACCCTAATAATGCAAACTAATTTTACAATTTTGATTTATGTGCAATCAGAATGCAATATTATTTTTTTTATCTTCACATAGCAAAAAATATAAAACTTAAAAAAAAAATATGTTGATGGATGCAAATGATTAATCTAAATTCTAAAATGCATGCTAATATTAATGTTCTTTACTAGATTATTTAGTGAAGTTATTTTTATCTCAAAAACCTGAAAAAGACATAAAACAACCAAAAAATGTAAACAGAAAAACTAGGGTTTGGTTAGCAGACTTAAAAACGGCCTACGTATTTGTCCTAGCTCTCTGTAAAACGTCCTTGGATGTTTCTAAAATACACTTGGGAATTTATAGATAGCCCTCGAGCACCATCGAGCATTTTGCGCACCTTCTGCAACTTCCTACAACTTTCAGAAAATCCAACGAAATCTAAAAAATTTATGTTTCTGAAAATCTTGCAAGATGAAAAAAAACAACAAGTAAATTAGTAAGGCAAATCATAAACAAAAACCCTTAAGGGGGCCCACCATGATCACCAATTGAGGATACAAAAATGCAACACCAAACAATGCCAAATAAATTCAACACAAAGAACCTAGAATTGCACAATATATGATCTTATATTAACGGAGAGGAGCCTAAAAACTCCATTGTTACAATGTGGATTCTTGAATCCTTTTGATACAAATTTACAAATGGCTAGGGTTATCTAAAACCCTAGCAAACAAGGCTGGTGGTGTCTTCAGGTGCATCCTTGCTCCCAACAGAATTGAGTGGGCTTCTTGATATCCGATGTCGGGCTACTCCAACTTAAACAGTTATCCAATGTTGATGTAGCACCTTTAGATCTGCACACAATGACACAACAAATAGATTAGTAATACCTGTGAGGGCTCCACAATGTGAGGCCCTCTATAAGCAATAATAAAACCCTAACTATCTACTGCAAAATAGAGTGAACATGAATACAAGTGTATAAATGAAATAATAAACAATAAGTTTACCTTATGTTCTTGATGTCTTATGATCTATGAGATTTGGTTGTAGTTGATCAGCATGGTGATGCCCTAGCATTACCCAAAGGCTAAGAGGTCCTCAGAACACTTACGTAAAACATCAGCGGGCACTCAATGACTGCAAGAAATGCCTGTGGGCTCTCGAGACTGGTAGGGAGGTGCCCAAAGGCGCTTGGCAGGGGAAGGGAGGCACCCACAGATGCTTGACGATGACAAAAAGTGTCCAGAGGTGTTCGACGATTGAGGAAGAATTTTGCAAAAGCAGATATGGCGAGGGCAATAGATGACGACGAGCGAAGATGGAGGTAGAAGTACTCTAATACTCTAAGGAAACTCAGGGAATTCAAGAACTTAGAATCAATACTTAGACAACCAACACTTGGGGATTGAGCCATCAAAATGGCTTCTATTTGTAATCCAACCTAGGGCATGCTAGGGTTTCAACGATACTAATCGTGTGGTTGAGATAAAAGCACATCAAAGGGTGGATATTAAATTTAGGGTGTGACATGGATTGATGTGAATGGACAGATAGGATTAAATGAAATCGTATGGTTGGGATTAATTCACTTATATATATATATTTTAAGTTAAAAATCCCTTGCGAGGCCGCCTTGGTCTGAGAGACCACGACTAGGGGGTTCTACACCATCAAAGTCATCCGAGAGTCACACCCAACCCTACCCTTACCAACATTATCAATTGGCTTTTGGATACCCAATTAAACTTTTTGGTAGGATGGAGATTCGAACCTTGGACCTCCCTTGGAGGATTGCCCTCTCCTCTCCAACTCACCTACAACACCTAGGTATAAAAAAAAATTAATATTAAACATATATAAAATAAATAAATAAAAATATATATGAATAGTGGGCGAAAATGACAGGAAAGCATGGATGGAGGACAAGTGGCCAGGTTTTGGTGTCTACAATGGTTGTCGTAAATTACAGAGCGTTCATTATTTCACCCATCATTTCCCCAGTTCACCATTTCCATCCTTTATGAAAACCCTAGTATTGCCCTTATTTTATACACTTTGGATGATGAGTTAAGTGAGACTTTAAAAGAGGTCTTAGTTTAAAGGTTTTAACTTGAGCAATATGAAGAACATAAGCTTATACTGAGAGGAGGGTGAACAATATAAGATAAAACTTTTTACTTTTCAATCCAAATGATAACAATAATAATATCAAGGCAATAAATAATGCACACATCATCACACACATGAGAGACATGATTTAACGTGGTTCACCCAATGTGGGTTATGTCCATGGAGAAAATATTTCTTATAAATTTTCTCAACAAATCTCTTGGGAACCAAATCCCTATTACAATGTTTATGGACCTTTGTCCAAAGGAGACACCAATCCCCTATGCTCAAGTTCATGGATATCTATCCACAGGAGACCTTTGTCCCCACTCGCCTGTACTGATCTACCCCCTTTGCATTGGTTGGCTTCTAAAGCCTGTTCTCATCTTTGCTCAACTCTGATCAAATCTTCTCACAACTCTTATCAAATATTCTCACAACTCTGATTAAATATGCTCACAACTCTGATCAAATCTACTCAACTGCCTGTACTGATCTATCTCATACCTGCTCACAAGTCTACCTCAAACCTTCTCACAAGTCTACCTCAAACCTACTCACAAAACCTACTTAGAACTGCTCACAAGCCCTCTCCAAAAAGGCCTGCTCAAAACAGCTCACAATCTTGCTCTAGTCTGCTCACTGTCTCTGCTCAACTCTGCTCTAACACATGCTCAAAATTGCTCATAACACTTGCTCATCCACATTCAATGTCACTCAAACCAATTCTCAAAAGTTTCACAAATTCATTCAAACAATGAAGCACAATTTGTTCACAAACCCTAGCACATGTGTTTCCAATTTCTTTCAACAAGGATGCACAATTTATTTCACAAACCCTAGCTCAAATATTTCCAACAATGCACATATACAATCCTTATTTCTCCACCTTATTATTCAGAAATATTTGCTCAATCAAACACCTTAGATAAGGAGTAATGTCACCATACCTCTTAGCTTGCTTTGATGAATATGAGCCCTCAAAACCTGTCTCAAAATTTTGTCTTTCTTATGCCACTTCAAGGATTAGTTAGCATAATACTTTTCAATTACCCACATGAAAAACTCCTCTCAAAAGTTGTGCACAAAAATAAAGCCTTACAACATTTTTAATTTCCCAAAACAAGCCTTTCTAAACAAAGATCAAAACATTTCAAACTTTCTTTCACAATGCAGAATTACACACAATTATTAAACCTCAAACACCTTATAACTCCTACTTATAAGAGCCACTTGTAATTTTCAATATCACCATCCAATAACCCTAAGTGCATACCATATTTTAATTTTACTTTCAAGCACCTTATTCCTCCTAAATTTCTGAAACTATTTCACTCTTATGAACCATACACAAAATCTGAAATGTGCATACAGTAATTTCTAATTTCAATTATATCATGCAAGACTTTAACCTTATGTCTCCCTACATCAAGCAATATGCACAACTAACAAAGCAAAAATAAACCTTATGCCTCCCTAGGTCAAACGTAATGCATACCTCACTTTAATCAAAAATTTTACCTTGCCACACGTGCTGCCATCGTGACTTGAACCTCCACCTTTCGTTGGCCTGCATCCTAGCGCAAGCTAGTCCACCACGTGGGCTAGCTGCCCACACAAGTCTTGAGTGCGTAAAATTCTATTTGAATCGCTGCCCTACCTTGAACCTTGTGCTTTGTCCTTTCTTCTGCCTCAACAAACAACACTTGTCTTTTTCTTCTACTTTCAATGAATGACATTGTCTTTCCTTCAACCTTTGCTCTTAGTGAACTGTGTTTGTCTTTTTCCTTTGCTCTCAATCAAATGTCGTTCATCTTATCTTCTGCCCTCATGAATGGCACTCATCTTTTCTTCTGCCCTCATGAATGGAATGGTGCTGGTCTTCTCTTCACACTCTACCCTCACGAATGGAATGGCGCTGGTCTTCTCTTCTCACTCTGCCCTCAAACGAAATGGTGCTCATATTTTCTTCACACTCTGCTCTCAAACGAAATGGCATTGGTCTCACTTTATGCCTTCGATGAATGATACGAAAACATGCATTCTCCAAAAAACCTTTTCAAAATGATTTTATTTGCCTCTTTAAATATGCATTATGATTTTTATCATGACGTCGGCTCTACCTTTGTATTGCCACCTTTTTAAATTTAAATTCTTGGCACCTTTGACAATTCAAATTTATTCTTTATTATAATATTTAACCTTGGTGTTAAATATTATAATATTTTTGCTTGTAGTCCTTTGTCAAATTAATTTCTTTTTGAGACCTTTGTCCAAAGTAAACTTCTTAAACCTGTTTGTCCTTCTTATTTATAATATTTAAACATAAATATTATAAACCCTTTCTTTACAATAAACCTTTCTTTACAACAATTTCCTTGCTTGAGATAAGCCTTGCCTTGCATAATTATTCAATCATAGAAGAATATTTTTGCCATACCAAACTCTCTTTGACATCAACCTTTTGACATCAAACCTTTGACATCAATGACAACACAACATGCTCAATATTTCCAACAATCTCCCCCTTTGTCATTGATGGCAACCCTTTCTAAAATATTTCCTTTTGCTATCATCGGATTCCAAATCTGCTCCCCCTGAGAAGTTGCTCCCCTTACTGAAACTCTCCCCCTTTGACATCAATGGCAAAGGGACTCCTTTGGGACTAAAAATAAGACTCTTAGCTCAGCCCCCTCACCACCTCCTCTCCTTGAGGTGATTAATTTTGGGGTGGGAGTAAGACTACTCCCAAATTTCCTCTAAGATACTCAAAAGTTTCCTTTGGAAGTGGCTTAGTAAATATGCCTGTAATCTAGTACCTGGTCTCTCAAAAAATGATATTTGATTGGAATGTGCTTGGTCCTTGAATGCATCACTGGATTCTTTGAAATGTTTATAGCACTTGTATTATCACATAGTATGGATATGGGATGATCATGCTCTATTTTAAAATCTTTTAAAGTTTGCTTCATCCATAACACTTGTGTACAACAAGCAACTATTGCAATGTACTCTACCTCTACCATGGATAAGGATATCGATGCTTGTTTCTTGCTTAGCCAAGAGACTAAACAATCTCCAAGAAATAATGCTCCTCCACTTGTGATTTTTTATGTCATCAATACTACCTGCCCAATCTACATCTGTATATGTTGTGAGAATGAAGTTGTTACTTTTGGGATACCAAAGTCCAAAATCCATAGTTCCTTTTAAATACCTGAGAATTCTCTTTACTTCCTGTACATGTGTTTCCTTTGGCGCTGCTTGAAATCTTGCCACTAGTCCCACTGCCTGCATTATATCTGGTCTTGTAGTTGTGACATATAGTAAGCTACCAATCATGGATCTATACAATATCTGATTTGCCTCAGGAGATTCATCATATTTACTCAACTTGCATCCTGTAACCATGGGGGTACTCACTAGTTTGCAATCCTCCAATTTGAATTTTTTCAACATTTCTTTTATATACTTGGTTTGTGAGAGAAATACACCTTTTTCTAATTGTGAAATCTGTAGTCCAAGGAAGAAGGACAACTCACCAAGCATTGACATTTCAAATTCATTTTGCATACACTTTGTAAATTTTTGACACATCTTATCATTACTACCTCCAAAAATGATATCATCCACATAGACCACCACAATCAACAAGTCATTTCCTTCATTTTTGATGTATAAATTGTTGTCAGCTATTCCTTTTCTGAAACCTTGTTCTTGAAGATACTTATCCAACCTTGAATACCAAGCCCTAGGGGCTTGCTTTAATCCATAAAGAGCCTTCTTTAATCTGCATACATAATCTGGCTTATCAATCAGGTTGAACCCCTCAGGTTGCTCAATGTAGACCTCTTCTTCTAAGAAGCCATTGAGAAAGGTTGATTTTACATCCATTTGATATACTTTGAAGTTTTTGAAACTTGAGAATGCTAAAAATATTCTTATGGCCTCAAGTCGTGCAACAGGAGCAAATGTTTCATCAAAATCAATCCCTTCAACCTGTGCATAGCCTTTGCATACCAGTCTTGCTTTATTTCTGACTACTTGACCATCTTCATTTAACTTATTTTTGTAAACCCATTTAGTGCCAATTATATTCTTGTCTTTTGGTCATGGTACAAGTTCCCAAGTCTCACTTTTTTCTATTTGATCCAACTCTTCATCCATTGCCTTGACCCAATATTTATCTTCTCTTGCCTCATTGAAATCCTTGGGCTCGATTTTAGATAGCAAAGAAAGATTTGCATGTTCACTTGTTCCTATTATCTTCCTCCTTGTTTGTCTTTCATCTAGATTCCCAATAATTAGATCTCTTGGATGATTCTTTTGCACATACATGGATGGAGTCTTAGGTGGTGTTATTTGTGTTTCATATTCTTCTGATTCTTCACCTACTTCTTCTTGGCAACTTTCTTCTTCTTGATATACAATTTCTTGAGTTGGTTCTCTTGACTCTATTTGTTCATCGACTATTACATTTGTACTTTCCATAATTGTATGTGTCCTTTTATTGTAGCATTTATAGACTTTGATCTTAGTGGAATAGCCAAGGAAGATACCCTCATCGCACCTTGAATCAAACTTGCCCAAATTTTTCTCTTCTCGTCTAATGTAGCATTTGCTTCCAAAAACTCTGAAATACTTTACAGTAGTTGGTCTTCCTTTCCAAAGCTCATATGGAGTTTTGTGATGATTTACTCTCACTTGAGCTCTATTGATGATATAGACAGTTGTATGAACTGCCTCTTTCCAAAAACCATTTGAAATCTTAGACTCACTTAGCATAGCTCTGGCCATATTCTCGATAGTTCTATTTTTTCTTTCAACTACTCCATTTTGTTGTGGAGTCCTTGTTGTTGAGTATTCTCTTTTGATTCCATGTTGTTCACAGAATTCTATGAATTCACCTGAAGTGAATTCTCCTCCTCTATATGATCTTAGACACTTGATATTTTTACCTGTTTTATTTTCTACTAAAACCTTGAATGCTTGAAACTTCTCAAAAGCTTCTGACTTTTCTTTTAAGAATGCCACCCAAGTCATTCTAGAAAAATCATCTATAAATAGCATGAAGTAACTTTCACCTTGTAAACTCTTTGTCCTTGTAGGACCACATAAATCAGTGTGAACTAGTTTCAATGGTTCGAATGAAGAAAACTCTTTCGACTTGAAACTTGTTCTTGTTTGCTTACCATGTTGACATTGTGCACAAATTAAGTTTTGGGGTCTTTTTATCCTGGGTAAGTCTCTGACTGCCTGTTTTTTGCTTATTCTTACTATGTTGTCAAAGTTCATATGACCCATTCTTCTATGCCATAACCAAATCTCATCCTCTTGTGATAAGAAATATTTTTCTCCTTTAATTTCACTCAACATGTAGAGATTGTTTGAAGTTCTACTAGCATCTGCAATAAGCTTTCCTATCTTGGATTTTTTGATCTCACATCTATTTGGGTGAAAGGTGATTGTGTGCCCTTGATCACAAAGTTGACTTACACTTAGTAAATTATGCTTCAATCCCTTAACATACAATACATTTTATGTCTTTGATTTTCCATTATCTAAACTCAAAGTCCCTTTTCCAACAATTTTTGCTGAAGCATTATCACCAAATTTTACTGATCCTCCATTGATTTATTTAAGTGAAATAAATTTACTTTTGTCACCTATCATATGACTTGAACAACCACTATCAACATACCACTGATTTCCCTTATCTTGTGCATGAAGGTCTGTTTGTACCAACATTGACTTCTCCTTTTCTTGTTCCTCTTTCCTTTTCCAAACTTTTGAGGTTGTATTATTTTGAGCCTTCTGATCCTCCTTCTTTTTGCTTGATTCAAGAAATATTATTTTACACCATTTGGCCTTGTGCCCAAAGTTATTACATTTGTAACAAATGATATTTTTATCCATGAGAGGTGCAAATGAATTGAAATTTCTATCAACATTATTTCTCACATGGACCATGCAATGTACAACTCTATGACCATATTTGTTACATGAAAAACAATAACCATGGAAGAAATTTTGTAACCTGTTAGATTGCCTTGAATGATATGGTCGCATGATTCTTCCTTTGTTGTTTATGTAATTGAATTTTGTCCATGATGTTTCTCTATTTTCTTCCTCCTCGATACTTTTACCTTTTAATATATCAGCATAGGTCATGGGCTCTTCTTTCTTTGATATCTTTGTTCCTTTGGAGCTTGACTCCTCTTTCTGTTTCCCTAACCTTATATTTTTTTGTAACTTATCCTTAGACTTTTCAACTCCCTTTCTTAGAGAGACAATTTCAAGTTCCAATCTTTCACATTCTAACTCTTTTGCCTTTAATTGTTCTGCCATATCTTTTTCAATTTTCTTTACCTCTTCAAATTTCACCTTTAGGTCTGTGATATTTTGTAGAAGCTTTGTCTTTGCTTTCTCATCCTCTTGAATTTGAGCCTTCAAACTTGAATTCTTCTTTCTAACTCTTTCCAAATTTCCAAGAGCAGCAATAAGTTCCTCTTTCATGTCAACCATGGCTTCTTCTCCATTTTCTATGGTCATGTGTGTTCTTGTAGGATCTTCCTTCAAACTGTTAGGCTTTTCATGAAGGAACCCGCTCTAATACCAATTGAAGAACATAAGATTATATTGAGAGGGGGGTGAACAGTATAAGATAAAATTTTTAACTTTTCAATCCAAATGATAACAATAATAATATCAAGGCAGTAAATAATGCACACATCATCACACACGTGAGAGACATGATTTAACGTGGTTCACCCAATGTGGGTTACGTCCACGGAGAAAATATTTCTTATAAGTTTTCTCAACAAATATCTTGGGAACCAAATCCATATTACAATGTTTATGGATCTCTATCCAAAGGAGACACCAATCCCCTATGCTCAAGTTCGTGGATCTCTATCCATAGGAGACCTCTATCCCCACTACTCTGATTTGTGGACCTCTATCCATAGGAGAACTCTATCCCCTTTGCGTTGGTTGGCTTCCAAAGCCTGTTCTCAACTCTGCTCAACTCTGATCAAATATGCTCATAACTCTATAAATCCCAACGTCCACTCTGATCAAATATGCTCAACTACCTATACTGATCTATCTCATACCTGCTCACAAGTCTACCTCAAACCTTCTCATAAGTCTACCTCAAACTTGCTCATAAAACCTGCTTAGAACTGCTCACAAGCCCTCTCCAAAAAGGCCTACTCAAAAAAACTCATAATCCTACTCTAGTATGCTTACTATCTCTGCTCAACTCTGCTCTAACACATGCTCAAAACTACTCATAATACTTGCTCATCCACATTCAATGTCACTCAAATCAATGCTCAAAAGTTTCACAAATTCATTCAAACAATGAAGCATAATTTGTTCACAAACCCTACCACATGTGCTTCCAATTTCATTCAACAAGGATGCAAAATTTATTTTACAAACCCTAGCTCAAATATTTCCAATAATGTACATATACAATCCTTATTTCTCCACCTTATTATTCAAAAATATTTGCTCAATCAAACACCTTAGATAAGGAGTAATGTCACCATACCTCTTAGCTTGCTTTGATGAAGATGAGCCCTCAAAACCTATCTCAAAATTATGTCTTTCTTATGCCACTTCAAGGATTAGTTAGCATAACACTTTTCAATTACCCACATGAAAAACTCCTCTCAAAAGTTGTGCACAAAAATAAAGCCTTACAACCTTTTTAATTTCCCAAAACAAGCCTTTCTAAACAAAGATCAAAACCTTTCAAAATTTCTTTCACAATGCAGAATTACACACAATTATTAAACCTCAAACACCTTATAACTCCTACTTATAAGAGCCACTTGTAATTTTCAATATCACCATCCAATAACCCTAAGTGCATACCATATTTTAATTTTACTTTCAAGCACCTTATTCCTCCTAAATTTTTGAAACTATTTCACTCTTATGAACCATACAAAAATCTGAAATGTGCATATTTCAATTTTTAATTTCAATTATATCATGCAAGACTTTAACCTTATGTCTCCCAATGTCAATAGATATGCACAACTAACAAAGCAAAAAATAAACCTTATGCCTCCCTAGGTCAAACGTAATGCATACCTCACTTTAATAAAAAAAAATTGTCTTGCCACACTTGCTCTGTTACATACCAATATAGCCAAGTCAGCTATATTTCCAAGTGGTAATTAATTTATTGATTTATCATTATATATAGTTGTAGGTTTATTTGAAAATATTCATGATTCATATAATCAATCCAATTTTGTATCCGCAAGAGTCCGAAGGACTGTAGCCCTCCTCAAATGGCAAACAATATTTGATTTAATTGATTTATAGAAGTGTTACATTTCAAGTGGTATCGAAGCGCTTTCTTGGAGGCTGTGCAAGTATTGTTTCTACCTCTATAAGGAAAGAACGGACAATATAAAAAGAAGCCAGTGAATTTTGTGTGCAAGGTTTAGGGTTCTCCATCAATTTTTTTTTTTTAGCCTATTGGGTGAAGCGTTCACTGTGTTAAGTTGTCAGACAAAAAGGAGCTAAGATGTCGCTGAGTCAAAATAAATCATACTCATTGGGTACATCAGATATAAGAAATAGATTCCTTCATTGAAAGGCTTGGTTATATAGAGATCAGCAGACTATAGTTCATCTTCGATTGCAATAGATTATAGTTTCACCTTCAATTTGAGTGTGCAAAAAATTTCAAAATGGTGCAAAAAAAATTTCTTTAAGCAGATCCCACATTTCAGTTCAACATCGTAAAGGTTGTGTTGATTGGATGAGAAGAATTGTAATCCACTATCGCTGTTCACAAGGATTAGAAACAGACATAGAATCAGTTTTGGTGAAGTTTAGCCAAGTTCACAGTGCACACGATATTCGTTTTCAAACGCGAAGGTTACAAGGTTAACCCTAATTTTTAACACAGGACCAATCGAAGCACCCAGGTGGTCTATCAACGTCGAGTCAGATTCGTAGAAGAACAAGACAATAAAATATTGTTTTCGGATACAAACACAACTAACCGATGAAAGAAGATAATTTTTGTGATTGACATTCGGGTAGTTAATGAACGTCTTTTTGAAACAAAAGTAGCCGTTCAAACTGCGAGTGCGTATAACTTGGCTGAACGATTTATATTCGGGTATGCAATTTTTCAAACCTTCTTTAATTTTTCACGAAGTATCTAAACTTTAGATAATGCCCATAACACCCTAAATTCATATCCCTATAATTAGTGTATCACCTTAATTTCGTTCGCTTACGTATTTCACGATATCTGTTCGTTGTGTCCAATCAAGGGTAATCCGTTCGTATCAAGGCTGTTTATACTCCTTAAACCATCCATATTCCTCGTAGGTTTAATTAAATTTGACAAATAATTTTAGTCGTGTTATTACACCTCTTATTATCCATCATCTACCTTCCATCGATCACAATTATGTCAACCATCGCGTGGTGTAAATCCCTCAAGCACTTTTGTATGTTTGAAGTCATATTTTACACTTGTTAATCCAGTGTCATTTATTGTTGTTTTCTTAAAAAATTACTTTTGTTTCCCATTAAACAAACTCCAATAAAAAAAAAATTCCATTGTATCTCTAAAGGTGTGTCAAACATTGCCATCTGCGTGGCAATTAGTTATAAAAAAGAATCTAAAATAATTCCCACTACCCAATTTGCTTCGTCCGCGAGCGTCAAATTTTTCCATTCTCCGTTCGTCTCCATTTTAGAGCTCATTAGGTGTGAAGGCACTATTTTCATCTCCTGATCAGGTCATTAAGAAAGCCCAAGACCAACAAAAAGATTATAAAATATTTATAAAAACAATATCAAAGAGAACGTGAGACTCATTAAAGGCAATTCAAAACGTCAACGGTAAAGGATGTCATTAGAGTAATTTAAGGGAGGGGCTTCTCAAAATTAATAGACGTTCACAAAATATTTGATAGTCACTATCGATTTGCCAACAAATATTAGGGCAACAACAAATAACAAAACAATCGCCCATGCACTTGATTAAACTGTGTAATAGAGAAGAGTTTTTATTTTTCGTTGAAATCCAAAATCTTTACATCGTTCTTATTTAAAGCTATATTTTGGGTCAAAATAAGTTCTTCTATGTAGCATTGTTCCTCCAACCACGTTATCTCTACACCACAGTATATTGATTAAAAATATATTCCCACATTAATTAATTTATATACTGTTTGCGTGTCTTGAGATAATACAACCGTGTCGTCTGCGCATTTTGAGATAGTCCAGTCGTGTCATCCATGTGTTGTGAGATAGTCCAATCGTATTTTTTGTTAGTGTCTAATAGTTCCTCCAGTCATGTTTGATTCCATCGAGTTACATGAGTCGTGTCAAGCTTTAACCGCCAGAGGAACACATCTATCCAAATCGGGTGTTTGTCTAATTGTTCACCAGTCGTGTGGATTATCCAATTATCAATTGGCCAGTGATTGCATAAGTTCGTTGTTGCACGGTTATAAAAAATAACTAAACCAAGATATTGATAAAAATTAAACTTCGCTTCTAGTCTTTGTAACCGTTGGTGGAATATTTGAACTTCATAGCCGTTGAGGACAATTCAAAAATCAAATCTAGTCGTTGGAAGACAAAGTCAAACTTCTGAGCTGTTGATTCGATTCAAACCAGAAATTAACAAATTTTTTTTTGTCTACAATAATTTGAAAAGTTGTCAGCAACAATTCGAAAAGTCATCAACAATATTTTGAAAAATCGTCAGCAACATTTTAAAAAAGTCATCAACAATATTTTCAAAGTTGTTAGCAACAATTTCAAAAGTTATCAGCAACAATTTTAAAAGTTGTCAGCAATATTTTCAAAAGTTATCAGCAAGATTTTAAAGTTGTCATCAAGAATAACAATGCTACAATCCAGAGTACACCATCATCGACCATGCTGCATTCAAGAGTTTCTAATTCAATGGCAGGGCCTTCCAAAAGATAATGCTACAAGACAAACAAAATATTTTCCAGTCCTTCTCAAGCTTTGAGGACAAAGCTTTTAAGGGAGGGAGTCATGTTACATACCAATATAGCCAAGTCGGCTATATTTCCAATTGATAATTAATTTATTGATTTATCATTATATATAGTTGTAGGTTGATTTGGAAATATTCATCATTCATATCATTAATCCAATTGTGTATCCCACAAGAGACTTAGCCCTCTCTAAGTGGCGAAGGACTGTAGCCCTCCTCAAGTGGTAAATAATATTTGATTTATTTGATTTATAGAAGTGTTACGTTTCATGCTGTCGTTGTGACTCGAACCTGCACCTTTCGTTGGCCTACGTTCTAGCACAAGCTAGTCCACTGCATGGGCTAGCTGCCCACACAAGTCTTGAGTGCACAAACTTCTATTTGAATCGCTGCCCTACCTTGAACCTTGTGCTTTGTCCTTTCTTCTACCTCAACAAACAACACTTATATTTTTCTTCTACTTTCAACGAATGACGCTGTCTTTCATTCAACCTTTGTTCTCAGTGAACTGCATTTGTCTTTTTTCTTTGCTCTCAATCAAATGTCGTTCATCTTATATTCTATCCTCATGAATATCACTCATATTTTCTTCTACCCTCACGAATGAAATGGCACTGGTCTTCTCTTCATACTCTACCCTCATGAATGGAATGAAATTGGTCTTCTCTTCTCACTCAACCATTAAACGAAATGGCCCTCATCTTTTCTTCACCCTCTGCTCTCAAATGGAATGGCACTGGTCTCACTTTATGCCTTCGACGAACGATACGAAAACTTGCATTCTCAAAAAAAAAATTCAAAATAATTTTATTTACCTCTTTAAATATGCATTATGATTTTTATTATGACTTCGGCTCTACCTTTGTATTGCCACCTTTTTAAATTTAAATTCTTGGCACCTTTGACAATTCAAATTTATTCTTTATTATAATATTTAACCTTAGTGTTAAATATTATAATATTTTTGCTTGTAGTCCTTTGTCAAATTAATTTCTTTTTTGAGACCTTTGTCTAAAGTAAACTTCTTAAACTTGTTTGTCCTTCTTATTAATAATATTTAAATATTATAAACCCTTTCTTTACAACAATTTCCTTGCTTGAGATAAGCCTTGCCTTGCATAATTATTCAATCATATAAGAATATTTTAGCCATACCAAACTCTCTTTGACATAATATTTCTGCCATACCAAACTCTCTTTGACATCAAACCTTTGACATCAATGACAACACAACATACTCAATATTTCCAACATAAGAAAATATTTCTAGTATTTTATATTTTGGTTATATTGGTTTACCTCCTTTTTCGTTTTGAAAAAATAATATATTTAAAAAATGAAACTACTATTAGGGATTTCTTTGAGTTGGCTATGTTTTTTTTTGTTTGGCTAGAAAACAAGGGGTTGTACTTGGATATTCCATCTTTGATAAATCACGACTCTCTTCCTTAGAGCATGAGAGTTTACAAAAAAATTCAATTCTCATCTCAATTAAGTTGCTATATCATTTTACATATTTTTTTGAGTTGTTGAATTTCATTTTTTGGAACTTTTTCAATATTCTATGTGAATACAAATATTCCAAAATTCAACATCCTTCTTGACATATTCCTACAATAGCCTTCACAATACCAAAACTTCACCTCTACTATAAATGCATTACATCTTAGTAGAGTAATATTTCCAAAATATTGCACTATCATAGTCTAATTTACTAGATCTGGATTGCTAGTTTCCTTCCTGAAACACAAGTGCAACCACACAAATAATAATAAATAGTTTATATGAAAACACATTAATGTTATACAATAAAGAAGATATTACCAATGCAAAACATTGAAGTAAATCTTAATCATAATTTGATTTAGGCAATCAACATTTTATTGTCAACTTCAACTAAACTTACTACTTCCTCTAACCAAGGAAAATAAAATTTAACTTCATGATCCTCAATTAAAACCCCTCTTTTGGCTAGTCTATATGCACATTTGTTTCCTTCCCTTAATATTGAGTTGGATGTTTTGACTACAAAGAAACTAGTTGTTTATGTTAGAACTTGTGTCATTGTAGATCTAAGCAAGTCTTAGCTAAAAATTATATTATACTTTCAAATCAATTTAGCCTATTTGTAAAGGTAGTAGTCTAATCTGAATCCTCTAAGTGTGCACTAGACGAACGATGACGATACAAATCTTGAGCGATCGGTGGTCCCCTTCATGTCAGGTCAACAATAACAAGGCATAATAGATTTGGTGGGGGTAGCCCCTATGGTTTGAACCCTACACTTGCCAGTTACTAAAAATAGTGTGGTTGTGACCAACTTTTCTATGTAACCCAAAAAACAATTAGGTTTTCATTATGAAATCTAGTTTTTCCTTACATCTTGATGTGATATTTGATGAGAGAACATATATTTAATAAATTTTTATACTATCAAAATATCCAACCTTATTAAAAAATCCACTATCATATTTGTCATTTAATTGAACATTTCAAAATGAAATCTCTTTGATAAAGCTACAAATCATCTAAATAGTGAACATTTGGTTATTAACTATTTGTTTAAAAAAATACCTACCTAAAGATAAAAGGAAATCCTTGAATAATACTTAAAATCAATAAAGATAAACATAGCTACAACACTAAATAGAATTAGGATTACTCTTGTTATCCTTAAATATCATAAGTTGGGAAAAAGAGTGATTGCAATCAAGGAACAAGCTTCATATTCAAATTTATTGTTTCAAATATTAGAAGGAATTGAAGGACTATTGTGGGAAAAAGTTGGATAACAATACGGAGAGACCACTTAAGGAAGCCTTGGTTTAAAGTAAGATACCCTAGTTTAAGGAAAGTGATTTTTTATATATCAAGAACAAAAGGGAAATAAAATCCATGTCAATTCCCTTGCTGGATAGATAATTAATGAGCAGTTATTTTCAAGGATGATATGATTAAGCACAACATATTGGTTCTTAAAAAAATATTCTAATATGAAACTTTAACACATTTTGGTTAGGTGTTTCAAATATTTAAAAGTGCATTGAGAGGGTGTGGGAATTAAATTATTTATTTAGTTATTTTCCTTCCAAAAACATATTTTCTCATCATATTCTATAGCTTAAAATTTAGGGATAAAGTAATGATGGTAATCCATGATTTATGAAGAGGGCTAGCTTGTATGTACAAAAAATCTTAAAAGGGTTCCAATGTGAGTCGGTATTTCATATTAGTTTATAAATAAGAAGGTTTTGAAAAATAATGGAAATAATATAAAGGAGTTCAGCTTGAAAGCTCTTAATTCTAGGGGGTAGAAGAAAGTTTTATACATGTGGATATCTATTTCCATGTATATTTTAAAAATATTTATCTAGATATATCATTATTAAATTGGAATCAATATAAAGGATTCAATAAATGGACTATTAAAATATCATATTTTGACGTTGCTTATGCCATGATATTGGACATATGCCAAGAGATTATAAAATAAAAATGATTGAGAAATAGGTGAAAGGTTTTAGTCATGGTAAACATAGAGTAAAAGTAAAGATCATATTGCAATAGAATATGATATAGATTAAGGTTTATCCACTACTAAAAAAGTGGAAAACAAACCCCTTTACCTCATTGGATGATAAAGGTCTTCATGGTTCATTCATAGCAAGCATCAGAAGAAACGAAGAGGGATGCACTTGACGAGAAACTATAATGTGTTACTTCATATCCAAAAGGAATCAAAATAGTACAAGAAGATTCAATGTCAAAATTTAAAATATAGAAGAGGGAAGAAGTTAAGCCTAATCGAGGTAACTCATCTCCACTTTATTCAAATAGTTAAAAAATATTCCTTACACTTTAGGTTTCCAAGTTAGCATAGTAAAGAAAATAAAATGGAGTTTCTCCCTTACATTTTATATTTTCTAGACTAGTACAAGAAAAAAAACACTTTATAAGATTTTTCTTACATTTTTGGCTCTCAAAGGTAGTATAAACCTATTTAAATAAAATATCAAATTGAAACATTATAGAAAAATGGAAGAGATTGAGGAGAATACAAATATTTTTGGTAATAAAAAAAAGGATAGGAATACCCCCAAAGCAAGGTCAAAGAGGAAAATAAATATAAATATAGTTTGATATGGTAAGCAAGAAATAAATATAAAACATAATTTAAAATGGCTGGAACTAATCCTATAAATAAGAATAAAAAAATGACGATAAATATGGTATATTAGAATATTTGAGGTAAGGAATTTTTTTTAAGAAAATAATTTATTTACTTAACAAAAAGATACAAGACTCCCTGATCAAAGATATTGGAGTGAATAGAGCATTCAAGAAAATAGAACATGAAGATACAAATAAAACAAAGAAAGGCAACATAACCAGGAGGTATCAAGTTTGATATGACCTCATTATCGGAGTCCTCGTAATCCATTAATACCACACCTACCCTTCTGCTTCTTTATGATTTGGCGATAATAACCAAGGGCTATATTTATAACCTAATTCTCTAGTGTATCGACCTCTTTGTTGAATTCATGCCTTACGTGTTCATTTGATATTCTGTCAATTATATTGCTTAGTTATCTGATCTTGTCTAGAATAATCTTTAGCTGTAAAGAACTAAAATATTTAATTTTGGTAAGAGTTGTCATTATCAGTTTAGAATCGCTTTAAACTGTGACCTTAGTGATTCCTTGCTTTACCACCAATTTTAAGCCGATTTCACATCTAATAGTCTTTACCACATTGTTAGATGTTGTTCCCAAGCCGATAATGTATTTGAGCAGGATCTCATAGGGTCCTATAAGAATAAGCCCCCACGTCGTTGGTTGATTAAGGTTACACTTGGAGGTACCATCAAAGAAGAGCATAAAAAAATAGATGTTAAATGGGGAATTGTTTGCTCTACGACCTCCCTTTGTTAGGAAAGCTTAGAGATTAAGTTGGTAGATCATTCTTCTTTCTATGGGTGATAGGTCTTCTTCATACTACTGTTGATAGAAACTAAATTTGACATTTAAAACTAATTCTTCTTTTATCCTTTGTATTAGTGTTCTATTGTCATTACCTTTGCCTTCAAAATTCCTTTCGTTTTTTTCCAACCAAATGTGCTAGATGACAAAATATGGTATATAGCTCCAAAGGTATTTTAGGAGGGGCTTACTCACCAATTTACCTTTAGATTCTTTGTTCCACTTGGTAAAACATGTGTCTATGATTATCCTTCTAGAGAAGGAAGTGCCAAGAATTTTGGTTATTCCTAACCAAATTGAAACTGCCTTCAGGCATTTAAACTAAATATGGGAAACTATTTCATTGTTCTGCATGCACCTATAACAAACATGGGACCCTACTATACTTCTATTTTGTAGATTATCACCTATTTTTTTTTGAGAGACTAGTCAACTTAATACTTGCAGTTTAGGCGGTGCTCAATTTTTCTACATTATCGATAGTTTTTTATCAACAGGTCCAATTGGTTGATGTTGGACTCTTAGATGCATTGAGTAATCTCCATTATTGTTGATGCTACCTCAAATGAGTTTTTTTTTTTTTTGATAGGTAACAGTATATTTACAGCGGGTTTTTTAAATAGGATCCCAAAACCTTAATTACAGTAGTGGCCGAAGCAGTGAAACTTTAAAACCAAAAATAACGTCCCCATCCCGGGGCCCTGGAAACATAAAACAGAAATAACGTCCCCGTCTTGGGGCCACGGAAACTACGAGAAAACAAAAGTGCCCAAATAAACTTCGCAGTCGAGAATCTCCAAAAACACACCCAAAAATAGGACACATTGAAAACGGCGAATGCCAGGGGGCCAAGCTAACTGGGCCCTGATCCGTCCTCGGCCCGCTCAGTCTGTCGCTGACCCTTGACAGCGCTTTCCTCCAGCTTGCGACGGAGCTCGGACAACGCCTTGGCGGCATGAGACGCGGCTTGGGCAGCTGTGTTGAGAGAACTGACCGCAGTATCCAGGAGGCCATGGAGTGCCAGCTTCTGCAACGCATCATCTGACTCAGAGCTGATCACAGTGGGCTCCGGGTTCTCTGGTTTGGCATTCTTGGGGCTTTCTGCAGTCCAGCTGGGTCCGGGGGAGGCCCTTTTGCGCCCTGAACTGGGAGGAAGGGCCCTGTCAGGGCCTGTGCTCGATGCCCTGCACTTGCGTGTAGGCCTACGACGCTTCAGGGAAGCAGAATCGGCAGGAGCGGGGGAGCCTTTGGCGGCAGGGGAACCAGGGGGAGAAACGCCGGTTTCGGGGGCGGGACGAGAAGAGAGGGGGGGAATGCTTTGTGCAGCTGGGGTCTGGTTGGCCAGGGCATGTCTGTAGAGAACAACCATGAGCCCCTGGTGTAAGGGCCGGGAATGGTTCTTGCGGGCACGCTCAATGGTCAGACCCAAAGAGTAGAGGAGGAAGCGGGGGGTGCTGATGAGGGTAGCTCCACGGAGGTGGTTAAAATAACTGAGATGGAAGCTAAACAGCCGCTGCTCGGGATCGTCACAGGTAATATATTGCATTACCGGGACAATGGCTTCGTCGAACGGCGTCGGGAGGTGAGAGCGGAGTAAGTTGGCTTTGTCCCACTGGTGGTCTGGGAAGCGGGAGAGCTCCTCTTCCCAGTTGTGTTTATCCCGTCTGACGACACGGCCTTTCTCCTCGTGGTGGAGGCCGGTGACCTCTGTGAGGAAGTCCTTGGAGATTTTGAAGTGCAAACCCTTGACTGTAACTTCCCCGTCGTTCCACGACTCCAAGAACCCCTGGGTGATCTCGTCGTCATGGCCGACGAATTTGCTAAAAAATGGCATAAATTTCTTGGCATCGGAGAATAAGCGAGCAGGGCCGCTCAACTCGAGGACAGGGGGCTCCAGAAAAATAGCTTTGGACGCCATGGGGGATGAGCTGGCAAGGTGGGGACAGAGGGGGCAGAAAATGCCAGACCGGGGAAGAAAGAGCAGGGGAGGGGGAATGCGACAGCGGGATGGGACAGGGAGGGGAATATAAAGGCCGTGCGATGGCTTGAGAAGGGGGAGCGCCGCCAGCTTTGGAAAGTAGCACACGCGGCTGGGATCGACACGACGGGGAGGGGGCTGAGGGGGCGCACCAGGCTGCTGACACGCGAGGATGGGAAAGGCCCACTGCCAAAGCGCCAGTTGGCGGACGCTGAGCGGAGGAGCGCCGGGAGTGAGCCGCGCCGGAGTTGACCTCGAACGGGTTGGCATGGCACGGGAATCAGGCGACACAGAGATCAAAGCGGGAATGACGGGGAGGTCCGCCATGCACAAAAAAATGGGGCTGCCGGGCTGCCAACTGGCCAGCGCGGGCAGCTGACAAGGCAGGGGGCGTGGGCCGCTGCGGGGAGGACCTGGGCGGTCCTCACGCGGACAGGGTGGCGAGCCGACGGGTCGACACGGGGCCGAGAAGCACTGGACAGCGGATGCACACGTCGGGGGGACTTCGTCGCCCAGCCACGGGGAAGACTAGACACCCGAGAGAACATCATGATCGGGGTGGTCCTGCATCGCAATTTGGATTAGGCCTGCAGGGAAGTGCGAGGTCCAGGTGGTGAATTCTCCAACAGTGATGCCTAGATTAGCCATGAAGTCAGCAGCCCTGTTGCCTTCTCTGAGAACATGTTGGAAAGTGTGATCGGGGAAGCCCTGGAGCAGGAAGAGGGCCTCCCGGATGGAGTTCTGGAATCGCCAGGAACAGGACTCGGGCTTGCTGGCGCCTCTGATAATGACTTGGGAGTCGCCTTCAATAATAATTTTGGGGAGGAGCCCCTGAGAGCCGAGAGGCCAGCGAGCGAGCCGGCTTCGGCAAAGTTGTTAGTTTGCCTGCCCAGCGGGACCGCGAAGGCAGTGACCAGATTCTCGAAACCGTCTCTGATAACCCCACCAGCCCCAGAGGGCCCGGGGTTGCCTTTGGAAGCGTCGTCGAAATTGAGCTTGAGCCACCCGGGGGGGAGTCCATCTGATCAGGGAGCGGCGGGAAGGGGCGGGAGGGGAAGAAGGGGGGTGATCTGGAAGCCGAGGGAGGAGAGAAGGGAAGCTTCGCTCGACCGCCTGGGTTTCGTAGAAAGGGGAATGAGGCAGGAATTCTCAGTGGCAAAGGAGACTGCTTTGGATACCAACCTCTAGGGGGAGCAGGCCGGGGAGGAAAAGGCTCGTCGGTTACGCTCGAGCCAAATTTTCCAGAGCAAGTGAGGAAGGCGAGGCCTTCCAGAGGAAGCGGAGAAAGGGATGGGCAAAGGGGGTGGGCCACTGAGACAGGAGGTCAGAAATGGAATTGGGGGCCGCCCATTGAACGAAAAAATGGGAGAGGATGAGGCCCAGAGCTTCGGAAGAGAAGGCGCAGTTTAAGAAAAGGTGGTTGGTAGACTCCCAAGCGGCACAGCAGAGGAAACATCTGTTGGGGATTTGGAAACCTCGCTTGATCAGATTTTTGATCGTGAGGATTTTGTTTTGGATGGCCGCCCAAACGAAATGGCTAATTTTGGGGATCAATTTCTTGGCCCAGACCAGCTGAGTCGGGAAGGTGGTTGCCCCCGGGGTTCTCTGAATATGGTAAGCAGACTTGACTAAAAAAATGCCGCTGGGAGAGCCATGCCACACGCATCTATCACTGTCACCGAAAGAAGGGATGACTGTCGCACTGAGGATGCGCTGAAGTTTGGCAGCTTGAAGCGGGAACCTGGGGTTCAGGATGGGTTTCCAGGTGGTCCGCCCCTGACACTGGGTCATGTAGTCAGACACTCTGGGTCCACGGTCCGCAAGCCCAGGTTTGAGAAGAAGGAGTTCTCTGTCCGAGCTCAGGGCCTCGTCGAGGATCCATCTGTCCTCCCAGAAGTCAATCTTGGCACCGTCTCCAAGGATCCATCTGGTCCCTTGCTGAACAATATCTCTGGTGGAAAGCAGGGCCTTCCAGAAGGCAGATCCATCGCGGGGCTGGGTATCCCCAAGGAAAGGGTGATTGTGGCAGTACTTCCTACGCACAATGCAAACCCATTCGTCGGGGGTATTGGTATGAACCTTCCGGGCATGTTTGGACGGAAGGGCCTTATTCATGGGAACCACCCGTCCGAGCCCGATCCCTCCCTCATCTTTGGGGCGGCGAGACCGGGGGCCGAGGAGACCAGGGGAATCCTTTTCTTGTCTTCGCCTCCCGACCAGAGAAAACGTTTCTGAATTTGCTCAATGAGAGTAGCAATGGAGGCCGAAATTCTGAAGACCGACATGAAGTATATCGGAATGCTTTGGAGAACGGACGCCAAGAGAGTGGCTCTGCCGGCCTGAGAGAGAAGGTGGCCTTTCCAGGGGGCGAGTTTTCTTTGAATCCGCTCAATCACCCCATTCCACAACACCTTGGAAGACGCCCCTGTGAACAGAGGAAGCCCGAGGTAGGAGGAAGGGAGGGAGCCGGGGGAGCAACCCGGGATCCGCTCGATTTTGATTTGTCTAGCCATGGGGGTGTTGATGAAGTAAATCTTGCTTTTTCGCAGGTTAATTTTTTGCCCAGCCGCCTCCTCGTACAGGGTAAGGATGCTCTTGAGGGCCTTAGCTTGAGGGACCGAGGCCGAGGAGGCAAGAATGGTGTCGTCCACAAACTGCTGATGGGACACGGGGGGGAGGTCCTGCGCCGGTCTGATGCCCGAGATAAGACCGCGAGTAACAGCGTTCGAAATGGTTCGTCCCAGGGCCTCGGCCAGGATAATAAAGAGAATCGGGGATAGGGGGTCACCTTGGCGGAGACCTCTGGAACTGGGGAAGAACCCGGTCGGGGAACCATTGACCAGGATAGAGAACCAGGGGGAGGACACGCACTTGTTGATGAGATGGACCCAGGAGGGGTGAAACCCAAATTTGAGGAGGACCTTGGACAGGAAGCTCCAATCGACCCTGTCAAAAGCCTTGTTCATATCGAGCTTGAGCAGGAAATGGGCCTTTCTGGAAAGAACAGCTGAGTGAATGGCCTCATGCATGATTATGACCCCGTCAGTAATCAGCCTGCCTTTGACGGAGCTTCCCTGGCAGGGGGAAATGATCAGGGGAAGAATGTCTTTGAGGCGGTTTGTCATGGCTTTAGTCAGAATTTTATAGAGGACGTTGCACAAGCTGATGGGGCGGAAGTCTGACAGGGACCTTGCAGCCTGGGTCTTCGGGATCAGGGCTATGAAGGTGGTGTTGATGCCTCTGGGAATGGATCTGGCAAACTGCAGGTCCCGGATGGCAGCGCACACATCAAGGCCCACAATGTCCCAGAAAGCCTGGAAGAAGCGGGGAGGAAACCCGTCCGGGCCCGGGGCTGCCTCAGCCTTCATGGAAAAGGTGGCAGCATGGATTTTTGAGTCCGACAAGGCTTGAACCAGCTTTGCATTAGCCATGGCCGGGACGGACGTCGGGATGTGCTCCAGAAGAGAGTCGGCCGCCTCCGAGGACATAGGAGGTCCATCGCCCAGGAGCTCTTGGAAGAAGTGGACTGCCTCGGCTTGGATGTCCTCTTCCTTGTTGATGATACTACCATTGCTATCAACCAGCTCGACAATTCTGTTGGAACCCCTATTTCGGAGGGTCGATGCATGAAAGAACTTGGTGTTTGCATCGCCATCTTGGATCCATAGAGCACGCGACTTCTGCCTCCAAAAGGTTTCTTCCCTGGCTAGGATATTGTGGTACTCGCTGAGGGCAGTGCGTTCCTCTTCCCTGAGGCCGGGCTCTTGAGAGCCAGCTTGGAATCTGGACTCAATCTCATCGAGTTTATTTTTGATAGCCTCCTTGCTTTCAAAGATATTACCGAACACTTCTTTGTTCCAAGTCTTGAGGTGTTCCTTGAGGCGTCTCAACTTGTGGAAGACCTGTTCGGCAGGGCGGCCAGGGACAGGGGGAGCCCACCAGTAGCCGACCTGGGCCCGGAGGTCGGGGTGGTGAAGCCACATGGACTCAAACCGGAAGGGTCTCCTGGGGGGGCGATGATCAGTCTCGAGGAGGAGGGGGCTGTGATCGGACCCGATTTTGGGGAGGGCCAATAGGGAGGCGTCGACAAAAATGGGGAGGGCTTCCTTAGACAAGAACACTCTATCTAACCTTACCTGAATGTGGTTGGGTCCCGCTCGCTTGTTGGACCACGTGAACCGGGCACCCTTCAGGCTGACATCCATGAGCTCATTGTGGGCGGTAAAGGCCCCAAAGTCGTCCATGCTTTTGGTTCTGACCTCCGAACCCCCGCATTTGTCAGAGGAAAATAGGGGGCTGTTGAAATCCCCGAGACAGGATCCAGGGCAAGGGAGCGAAGGCTTCTCTCATCGAGCTGATTTCCTGCCAGAGCCTTGCTTTCTCAACGGGACTGTTGGGGGCGTAGACGTTGGATAGGATCCATGATCGCTTAGAGTTGAGGCAGTGGACCAGAATGTTCATGATCCTGGGCGACGAGGAAATGAGCCTTCCCTCGTAGGATCGAGGGTCCCACATGCACATGAGGCCCCCGGCTGAGCCAGCCGCGGGGGTGGAGAGAAGTTCACAGTTGCGCCAGGTAGCATGGGCAATTCTTCGGGCGGCGGCGTCATCTATCTTGGTCTCCTGTAGGAGGATGAAGGACGGGCGGTGGTCCCTGCGGAGTTGACCGAGGATCCTTTTCTTGGGGACCCCATTGAGTCCCCTGATGTTCCAGGAGATTAACTTCATTTGGCACCCTTTTGGGGTCGCCTGCCCCCCTTTCCAGCCTGGGCGGGAGGTTTGGATCGGGCGTCGTCCGCCTTGCGAAAGCTCGTGCCAACGTCAGGTAGCGTAGTTTGGGAACCGCTAGCAATGTCGTCCTCGGTGATCCTAGACCGTTGTTCGCATCGGGTGGGCCGCCCTCGTTTACCTTTGTTGCCAAAATCTGTGGTAAAGGATCTGCTCCGGGTCATTTTGGGGCTGACTTCGTCGGACTCGGAAGGAGAGCTGCCTTCGGTCTCATCATTAGATCGCTCGGACCCACACACCAAGGGGGTAGGTTTCGGGAAGGATGCCTGGGGGGCCGGGGTCAGAAGGGGGTGGGGGGGGAGGGTTGGGTCCCGGTAGCAGTCGGGGCTTGCGAAGGAGCCAGAATGGGGTGCGGGGGGGATCTGGGATCGGGTCCCCGGAGGGGTCGCTGGGGGGACGCCCTCCGAACAAGCCTCGAGGGCCTGGGGGCCCGAAGGGGAAACCTCCTTGAGGGGAGTGCTAGGGTTGGGACGAGATGGATCCTGGGAGGGGGCCCGACCAGAGCTGGGCGGGGGTTTGGGATTAGGGCCTTCCGCCTTCCTGGAAGCCGGGCATTGGTGAGGGAGGTGGCCTTGAGAGCTGCAGGAGGTGCAAAAGGCAGGTTTATTTTCGTAAATAAGGGTTTGGCGCCAGAAGAAGGACCCAGAAGAGATGGTCACCGAGGAGGGGAGCTCAGATTCGAGGTTGGCGTTGGCACAGAACCTTGCATGCACCATGCGAGAGCCAGCCTTGGTCGCAGGATCAAAGGCCACCAGGTCTCCAACCGACGGGCGATGAGCTTAAGAACGTCTTCGCGCCACAGATGAAAGGGGAGGTCCGGGAGGCGAACCCGGATCGGGGCAAAGTTGATGCTTTGGGTCTTTGGGATGAAAATCTGCACCATAGCGTACGAGAAAAAGGCTCTTGCGACCCAAGAACCGGGGCCCGCCCGATAGGATCTTCTCAGCATCCTCGTTGTTGTTGAGTTTGATAATGAAAAAGCCTCTGGACAGGGCAACCAGCTGGATATGGCCGGAGACCTTCCATTTGGTGGCCGCCCATTTGCGGATCGTCTCCATGTCTGGGCGCCCGCCCAGGAACTTCCCAACCAAGGAGGATGAAGAATCAGAAACCAGGGAAGAGTAAACCTCCTCCTGGATGGAAATGTGGGTGCCTTGGAGGGAAAGTCCGACACCCAGGGCCCGTGCAGGGGTCCTGGAGCCCGCCAAAACTTGTTGGTAGGAGGGTTTAGGGCCTCCCGGGGCCCGCCCTAGCCCCGGATCGGGGGTTGCCTTCCCAAGGCCATCCGACGCGACAGGGCCAGGCAGGGGGCGCGGGCCCAGAATCTCGACCCCACCAAACCCAACGCACTGCTCGAGACCCCCGTCCGACCCCACCGCGGATCCGCCTGGGCCCAGCCAGGGCCCGGACGTACCTGAACCTCCTGGATCCGGGCCCGCCCAGGATCCAGCGCTCTGTTTTGGATCCGATCCCGGCCCTGCCTCCGCTTCTGCTCCAAACTGCGCTCCAGCTGCCGCTCCTGCTGTTGCTCCCGCCATCAAGCTTGTCTCCTCTACCAAAATCAACCTCAAATGAGTTTTTTTGATATCATAGGATGAATAGGTTTAATGATCACCATGTGGTACTTAAAATAATTCCAATCTCCTTAAAGCTAAGATGGAATGGGGGGGAGATCCAATTCAAAGTTTCTGAGGTCCAATAAAACAAGTCACATAATTTGAGTATTCTTTGGCTTTCCAAGTGATTATGCAATTTGATTGGAGGTTTCTCCCTTAATGCTTATTTTCTAGGATCGAGTCCTCCCATAGATTAATTTACCATCCCCCAGTAGACAAGAATTTTTTTTTGTATTATGCTCTTTGCTACCACTATATGTTTCCAAGCCAACGAGGCTCCAAGAAGTTTATCTGTGTTTGATCATTTGAATACCCAATTGGTTATTTATCTACTTGCTGACTAATATGCACTACCATGCTTGGTTGTGCTTAAGCATATTCTAGAAAAGTTTTTTTCCCAATGCTTTCGAAAATATCTCCATTTTTTTGATTCCCAATCATCCTTGAATTTTATCTTTGGGGACCATCTTCCAATTGACCAAGTGGAATTTTTTTCTTTCTAATTTCCTATCTCTATGTCATAGGAATTTGTGTATGATTCCATATTCCTTTTGCAAAATAAACGTAGGAGCATGATATACTAATAATTGGTAGACTTGAAGAGAAGCTAACACTGATTTGATCAATACTATCCTTCTTCGAATACTAAGCTAACTATTAATGTAACTCTATATCCTCCTAACCATCTTATCCAATGTTGGGGTCTAATAGTTTGAGGTTTTGATGTGGAATATCATGGGTACTCCTATGTATTTGAAGTATTTTCTGTGCCAGACCAAAATCTAGGATAGTGCAAAAGAGTATGACTCTTGATGCTGCAGTATTTTGTGTATAGAATTGACTCTTTTGAATGTTTATATGAGTCCTAGTAGCTTGTTGAACCAATCTAGGCATTTCTTGAGTTATCTAACATTTTTCTTGATGGCTTCACCTAGAAGAATAGTATTATTGGAACCATTTCTTGCATCCATAGGATTCGATTTTCATGCTACAAGAAATCGTTTGAAACCAATGAGCTATTACAGGCTCTGGTCAACCTGCCTCTTTATTCTGATTAACGAGATATTGCTAACAAAAATGTACAGAATGGGTAAGGAAACCCCAATGGTAAACTTATGATTTTACAAGTGTTACGCGCTCCAGATTTAGTTATACATTATCTATATAAAATTGACCAAGCAAAGACAACTTAATTTTTATGCCTTATGAAGACCGGTGCCTATCCAATTGGGTTGTTATAGCAATTTAACAACATTTATCACATGAACAGAAAGAATGGGAAAAAGAAGAATTGGTGCCATTAAACTCATTCGAATATCGTAATCAGTCTAAGGGTTAACCGATGAAAGAAATGCTCATAACATGTTTGAATATCGTAACCTATTATGAGGAAACACACAAAACTATAGACAAGAAATAATAAAACTGAAATCCAGAATTGTATTATTTTCTTCAATAAAGATTACATGCAGAGTTGGCAAAATGCCATTAAACTTTGTTTTCATAGCTTAATACAATGAGAAAGCCTTGTTCAAATGATGTAACAAGACTTCGTCAATATTCCTTCTAAAATGTTAGCAAGGAGAATCTCTGGACTTTAGGCTCAGAAAAACTGGAAATATTCTTAGCTCTTCGAATGCAGCAATATCAAAACCTGCACAACAAAGGGAAGAATGAGGGATGACAGAGAAAAATAGACACAAGGGGAATACAACAACACAACTCAAATGGGCACTCAAGTATACCTCTTAGAAAAAATTGCTATCTCTAATGCTTGATGCAGATTCTGGCCCTGGATGCTTCCTTTTATAGCCTCTGGTTCTTGAATCTGTTATTTTTGGCCTAATCCTGGCCTTACACTTGTCATTATCTGATTTTATCCTCAAAACTACTATAGTTGGCTCCCATTATTTATTTTCTTCATACTGTACACTCTTCTTTGACCCTTTTTATTTTAACCAGTGATATCAGTGCCCTGGGGGCTTCCATCTTCTGTTCTCCCCTCTTCAACTCCTCCTTTTTTTGTTTCCTCCCATCCTTTTGATTGACTCTTTGTTTTGGATGTTTCTTCCTTCTAAACGCTTGTTTCTTTGTCTCTAGGGGGTGAGCTCATTTTCAGCTGTAGGCTGCATATTTGAATCTCTTTTCCATTTTTGCTTTGCTGCAACCATATGATCTTCTTTCCAATCATCTTCCAAGCTTCAATGTTGAAAGTTACAACAAATCTTAACATGTTCATTTCCTACAAAATTCTATTTTTCTATATGCTAATATAGTTTTTGCTTTTTTCATACTGGGTGATCAGTATCTCCATAGTATTTACTAAGAAAGTAGTTTGTCTAGTCATTTCAGGCTCATCATTAGGCTCACAATCAAAGTCATCTATTTTTTCTTTGAGGAGATCTTCCACACTGGCAACTTCTAAGAATTCCTCCAATGATAACCCTATATCTGCCAATTTCTCTGTTATGTCATCCAATAGACTAAACATTTCTGCAACATTATTGTGCCATCTCCCCATGTTTGATGCGAACATAGTTGCTTTCATGAATTCAATGTTACATTTGACCTCAGTCCCATCATTTAACAATACCTCCTAGTTCTGCATCTCTTCGAAATATTCTGACATTAAATTAAGAGTAGGGCGAATGATCTCGAGGTCTTCTTCATTTTGGCATATCAAGCTTTCCATTTCTTGAGTGGTAACTTGAATAACCTTAATCTGTTCGAACATCTTAATGATTCCATTGATCTTATCTCGAATTTTAAGAGACATCTCCCTTTTTACAGTATTCAAATAATAAGTATAATTGAGGATTTTCACTACCAAGGGAGGTTGAGCTACTGTGGTGTTCTTTTGTGCCAACTCTTCTCTAAGTTCATTTATCAAAGCTTGCATCTCTGCTTTTTCTTTATCACTTGTCTCTAGTTGGCTTCTTAATTCTATGTTGCTCTAATGCAGCTGGTCCAAAGTTTGCACTTGTACTGCTTTGGCTACCCTGACCATATCACCTTCTTTTCCATGAACTAAAAGTCCTCCAGTTCTCTCATTGACTTTGAGAACCATAGGTTCCTGTAGGGCTACCATATCTGATCTAGGAGTTTCTATTTCCACCCTAGCTGTAGAATCATCTCCCCTGCTTCCCATTCCTACTACCATTTGTAGCTCATGCTCCTGGGCATCGCTAAAAACTGTTTGTTCTTCAGATCTTTCCAACAAAATATTTTACCAGCCGAGTATTTGTGGGTGCCAATTTGAAAACTTTCTCGATGTCTAGCCACTATACTGAACACTGGTCTGTCTTTATTATCTTGAAATATCCTGATCTTCTTGTCGTATGCCACAACTAACCAGACTAACAAGTCATAGGAGTAGTATACCTTCAGACATATCAACTTCTCCAAATTACTGGTCCACCTATTACTCTAGGAAAATCCTTATGTTGTGGTCTTATTGCTTTGTGAAATAGGTCTATTATCAACCAAGGGGCCCTGTTATCATTTTCCATCATACGAGCAAAACTTCAGACACAAGTATTTTCCATCTCGTACTTTTGTACTGGAGTGAGATTTTTACTAGGCCCACTTTTTTGGGCGAAATCATACATCGTACTCCTGGGCACAGCTGGTCCGGGAAGCTCAGCATAAGGCAACTGGTCTGTGACGAACTTCACTGCTTCCTCTGTGTCTTTGGGCATGAAATCATTTCCCCAAGCCTCCATATTACTCTTGGTAATTGTTTTAGCTTACTGAAACAAAGTTCTCAAATATCTGCTCACTTTTTACTCTTTTGAACCAGTCCTTCACTCAATATTACCAGGGTGGTAAGGTTGTTTGATATGGTGATTTTAAATACTTGATGGCGATGTGGGTTCACTATGCTCGCATAACTTGTCATTAATATCGCATCACCAACTACCTTTTCAAATTTACCAATAGAGTTTTGTTGAAGCATCACTTTCTAATGTAGGACAATTAATGGTAGGTGGCTTTCCTCGTCCTACACGTCCGTAGGGACTTTGATCTGTGTACTTGCAATCATTCATAACTTCCCTATTGGTTACCGAACTATACATCCTTTCAATGTGTAAATACAAACATGGCGATGATGGCTTTTTGTGAGAAAGGGTTTTGCCTTCTTGGTCTTGGAAGAGATTCAGCTTCAAAAATAGTTACACCATTAACCTAGTAGTGATCATTTTGGGGATCTATCATCAGATTTGGTTATTGAAGTGTGTGTCCATTGGATATATCAACTCATGCTGACTATTGGATGGGATTCGCTTCGCATACCTATGTTCGACACCTTCGGACTTGCAAGAATGTTAGCTTTATAATATGGAAGGTATATATCAATGGTGGTCACGCATAGTATAGGAGATATTTTAACCTTTAATTGGTTAGTCGATTTATACCTTTTTTTTACTAAGGATATTAACCTTTGTCTCAAAATTTAATTAGAGCTTTATCCTACATTTGATATTCGCTTATTAGAGAGTAATCAAAATTACTAACCTTTGGTTAATGGATGACCTTTAATGACCAGATTACCTTGCCAATGGTCTACCATTTTATCAACCATGTGATTCTGTGTGTTCGTCCGATTATCTAAACATGTTCTAGGGTTTATCAAGAATGGGGGATCATTATCAACGTGATCAAACCCTTTTTAAACCTTAATCAATTGTTTGACAATGAAATGGATCACGTATCTTAACCTCCAAGTAAATTGGTCATGTGCGACCATAAGATCTGATTGGGATTCACCACCATCATTGGATCTGGTGGATCTATGCTCTTTTATTTGATTTTATTTTCCTTTGATGATCATGAGTAAGCGCAACTGTTGGATTTAATTGGGGATAAGAACGACCATCCGATCTTGGTTAAATTCTTCTTAATCGATGACTATTTGGATATAGTTCACCTTTTAAATCCAATCACTACTATTGGATCCTAGTAGAAAAGAGCATAGTCATCCGATTAAGACATGATCATACCATTCTTAATGGATGATTGCTTTGATAAAAAATTTTCATTGGATATTTACTTGAAACGAGCGCAGTCGTTGGATCATCCTACGTTGTGCGCTCTTGTCTTTTATGGGGCTTTGATTAGATCATGGTCGTTAGATTTTGGTAGGCCAAGCGTTGCCATCATATTGGGACATAGTCGTATTATTTTTAATGGGTGTTGGCTCTCATAAAGTGCTACCATTGGATCTTTCCCAATTGTGCACGATCATCGAATCTTATTTTTTCTTTATTCGACTTGTTAATATTTAATGGCTTCGTGAAAATGTAACCGTTGGATCTGGATGAGATCAAGCGCATCCGTTGATTTTATTAGCTTTGATTTGTCTTTTGAACGAAGCGCCATCGTTGGATCTTCCTAGATTACACACGACCATCGATATTCATTGGTTATTATTTTAATGAGCCCTCTTTTAATCTTTGAGCAACTTTCTTGGAGCACGACCATTGGATCAATCAACCTTAAGCGCAACCGTTGGATCTACTTGGATACAGGGGTATTATAGACACCAAAATCTAGCCACTTGCAAGTCATCTATACCTTCCTGTCAGCCACGTGTCGGTCATCCACCTTCCCGCCATTATTGGGCACAATTTCACCTTTTCCCGCCATTATTTGGCCCAATTTCACCTTTCCCGCCATTTTTCATCCCCAAATTTATTTAAATTAATATATATATATATATATATTTTAATATTTTAATATATATATTTAAATAATAGTTTAAGTGATTTAATCTGAGCCGTCCATCCTTCATTTAATCTCATCCGTCCATCCATATTAATCCATTCCACAACCAAGATTTATTCTCTACCCTTGGATCCGCTTTAATCTTAGCCACACGTTCAAAGTGTCGTTAAAACCCTAAAGTGTGCCCTAAGAGTGGATTATAAATCGAGTCACTTTGATGGCTCAAACCCTATGTCTTTTGCTACTTCTATCTCTGATTCTAATTCTTCTACGGTTATCTCCTTTCTTCCGCTACCCTTTCGTCGCATCCATCGTCGCTTCCGTCGCCGCTTTCGCCGCCATTCCTTCTGCAGCATTCTATAGAATCTCCCATTCTTGTCGCAAGTGCCCACGGGTGTTTACCCCTTCACTAAGTGCCCACAAGCGTTTACCAAGTGCCCACGGGCGTTTAACAAGTGCTCGCGGGCGTTTACCTACAGCCACAGACTCAGACCGACGTCTGTAATCCAGATCCAAAAGCACGCGGGCGTTCGGCGAGTGCACCAGGGTGCCTTCCGCAGCCCATTCTGACAACAACATTACTTCCAGGTGTCGCCTGGTCTAGCTACGTTAACAGAGAACAGGTATAAATTAGTTTAAAGCAAGTAGTCGTATTTTATGTATTAATCTGTTATTGATTTCCTGCATTCCATTTTTATAAGGTTTTAAATTATTTCTGAGGGCTCACGCAGTGGAGCCCTCTTATTAATTTCTAACTCCTTGATAGTGTTAATGTGTGCAGGTTTTTGATAACAGATCCAATTTATTGATGGCAGCTGATTAAGCTGGAGTGGTCCAAGCAAGGGATACGACAAAGCCCACTCACTCTGTTGGGATTGAAGATACGTTCTTCGGAAGTGCCACCATTCGTGCCAGCTAGGGTTTCGGAGAACCCTAGCATAACTTGTAATTTTTGTATCACAAAAAGGGTTACAGGCCCAGTTGTATTCAAAAGGAGTTTTTAAACTCCATCGATTAATATAAATCGTTTGTTTTGTGCAACTTTCCTGTATTCCATTATTGTGGTTTTATCTTTTGTTTGGCGTGTATTTTTAATCTACAGGTACTTAACTTTGACTTGGATGAGACTCTTTTATCAGTTGACTACTTTGTGACACGCACTGTTGTTGGATTACCCCTGGTGAGGGCGCGTCCATTGATATTCCTCAAACCTGCACATTCTTTAAACAAAAGCATGAGTAATATTTTTAGGTGAACCTTGGTGGTTTATGGTAAACATGCATCTGTTGGATCAATTTTTGATCAAGCATAGCCGTTGATCTTTCATGACCATTGTATATAGGCTTTTAATATTTAGACCATGGTGCTTTATTAAGTAAAGCGCATCCGTTCGATTTCTCTTCGATGAAGTGCTGCCCTTAGATCTCTTGTAATCTGCAAGCTTGATAACTAAAAGGGGTGCATCATTTTATTTTGATAATCTTTGATTAAGCCAAAATGGGGTAATTAGTAACGTATTAAAGCCCTTGCTAATGCATGATTAATTCTAGGTTTACCTTTGTGTTACCCGATACTCTTACCATTCTATTGTTTGGATTTTGACTCAAGCGTAGCCATCAGATCTTGATCAGGATTGGCGCAACCATTGATTTCTTCCAACCTACGAGGTTAGTTACCAAGGGGCACTTGTTTTTAACCTTTGATTTAGCGAGAAAGGGGGGAACTAGCTAATGTGTTAGACCCTCGCTAATATTATTTAACAATTTTAATTAATCTTTTGGCCTTTAGCCCTTTTAATGAACCTTTTATGAGAGTGCGACCGTTCGATTAGATCTTAATCAAGCGCTGCCATTAGATTTACCCGATTAGCTCAATGTTTAATTTTAGGGGTGCATACCCTCAAGGTTTTAATTAATTTTTCATCGAATATTAGGTTTTACCTCTTTAGACCATGGTGTTCTCTCATTAGACCTCGAATTATCTCCTTTTAATACTTTAGGACTTAGGGATTTATTCATGATTAATATATTTGAAAAGAAGGCTTCACATTAAATTCATGGATTATAAACCTAACCATCAAAAGCCTAGTTATTTTAGAGATTTGACCTTTGCAAGGGATGTTTATAAGATAAAACAATGGTCATAAAATCAAACCAAATATGGCTAAGGTTAATTTCAAATTTCAAACATATGGAAGTCAACTTCTCAGATGAAAATGCAACAGAGGCTAGCAACTTTTGTTAATTTTATTGAAACCAAAAATTTAAAATTGGGGGTTTCAGATGTTGAGTCAATTTTGGCTCCAACATAGGCTTTGACTGGGACAATGTGTTGAAAACATGAGGCACTTGAGAATTATAGAATCTCCTGGTTTTATTGCAATCTTTAGACAAAAATTCAAATCATCAAGACTGATAAGTAAAGCTTAAAAAATAAAACATAACAACTTTTTAAATTGAAAAACTGTAACAACAACATAATATCAAAGTAATAGAGCATTAAAAACTGTAATCCCTTTTATTCAATTTGGAAACTAGGGTCAGAATTTTAGAAACAGATGAGTTTTTTAGATATATTGTTATGTTTGTTTTAGCTAAGTCATAGGATATGATTACACATAATTTGTCAAAGCTATTTGTTCCATCATGCTTTGGCCCATGTGTGTGTTTGTGCATTCATTTTGATTTCTAAGTCTTCCAGAACTTTGCCATATCTGAGAAAAATAGTTAAGCCTAATGTATGATTTCACTCTTAAATATTTTCACCATTTTGCAGGGCTCCACTGCCAGTCAAGCATCTATAGCCTCGGTGGAGTTGCTTCTAATCCCATCCGGTTTTACTCTACTGCCAGTCAAGCATCTATAGCCCCGGTAGAGGTTTTCCAAGATATCTCAGGTAGTGACTCAATTTACTTTATTTTGATTTTCTTTCTCGTTTGAGAAGTATTTGGATATAAGCAAATTGTGCAATGAGTATGCCTGAGTTGAGGATTAGTTTCTGGCTAAAAAGGATGAGTGTAATGATTTTTAGCTCAACCACCTTCTCAAAGATAACTCTGTTCCTTGGACCTTGAAGTCACCTTAAATATCATTTGTAATGTGAGGCTTTAACATGGTGTTTCAATCAGCTCTGATTTCATTCTGTTTTATCTCTTATCATATGACCCATGCATAAACATTCATATTTGAAAAATTGTAAACCTCATCAAAGTCTAAAATAAATCTCCTTTCTTCTTATTGTTTTTGGAGGAACCAACAGTAATGTATACTCATCAAACTAAGAATACCATGTGAAACAACAAACTCAGAACTATACTAACAATAAAAGAAAAGCTTATCTAGTAAACAAAATAACAACAAAATACATCACTCTATTTTTGGGTTTTTGTTTTTTATTTTTATTTTTTATTTTTATTTTCACCTTCAACAGGGATTGTACATCTTGAGGTGTTGGCCATTAATAGGGATAGCCATTAGTTCTCCCTGCAAAGTCTGCAACTTGTAAGTATTCTGACCTATAACATGGGCTATCTGGTATGGACCAATCCATTTAGGTTCAAGTTTACCCTTTTCACCATGCTTATCATTTTTAGGGTCCCAATAGATGACTATATCTCCTTGAGAGAAAGGAGTACCCTTGGCTTTCTTATTAAACAATTTCATAGTTTTCTGGGTTTGTTCCATCATTCTATTAAGGGTTTCTCTTCTTTGCTCTTCTAACAGGACAATTTGGTCTAGCCTTCTTTGTAAAGGGTTGGGATCTTCATGATCTTGCAACAAGAGGGAAAGTGCCAATTTTTCTATTCTTGAGGGTAATAAGGCTTTCTCTCCATATACCATTTCATAGGGAGTCCTTCCTGTGTTTCTTTTGACAGATAACCTATCAGCCCAAAGAGCAAATTTAAGTTCACTGTCCCATCCCCTTTTGTTCTTACCCAATGATATTTTTATTCTAGTTATTACATTTTTATTTGATGACTCAGCAAGACCATTTCCCTGGGGGTAATAATTAGCAGAATGGGATAGTTCAATTCCATATTCGGCACAAAACTCTACCATTTCATATGAAACAAAATATTGTGCATTATCTGTTACTAGTTTTTGAGGAACTCCAAACCTGGTTAGAATATTTTCTTCCAAGAATTTGATGATGGTGGTCATTGTGGATGTTCTTAGAGGTGCAACCTCTACCCACTTTGTAAAGTAATCCATTGCAGTTATGATCCACTTGTGTTGGCCTGATGAATTAGGTTTGATCTCTCCAATTAAGTCAATGCCCCATTGGGTGAATGGTGCTTCAATGATTACCGGTTTGAGGGGCATGGCTGCTAGTTGCTTCTTTCCTACAAAAACCTAGTAGTTATGATAGTTCCTAACATATCTATATACATATTTAAAAATGGAAGGCCAATAATATCCTGCTCTCATTATTTTATTAGTTGTGGCTTTTGGAGCAAAATGTCCTCCACAGAAACCATCATGAAATTCATTAATTATTTTTGGGACTTCATTTTCATATAAACAGACTAATAACACTCCATCAGGGTGCTTCCAATAAAGCACACCATCTTGCACATGATATTTCTGAGCTTGAAGTTTTACTGACCTCATTCTATTTGTTGATATATCTCTGGGAAAAGATAGAGTTTGTAAATATGCGAGGATTTCATCATACCATTTACATTCTTGATTATTGATTCTCCTATCATCATGCATTTCATCTATTGTAATGACATTATTAGAGTCTTCTCCTTTATATGCTAGGTATTTGGCTAAGCCCTGTCCTTTTACAGTTTTGACTATTTTGAATTCAACATCATATTGCAAAAGTTTCACCATCCATCTTGTTGGCCTTCCTAAAGGCTCAGATTGGGTAAAAATATATTTTATTGTTATGAAAGGGATGCAACAGTAAACTTTGTTTGAGCCGAATATACCTTTGAAATGTTCTAAAGATTGAACAACTGCATAAGCATGCTTTTCCAGTAGGGTATATTTGAGATGTGCTCCTTTCAGACCTGAACTCATGAAGGCTATTGGCCTTTCATTATTTTCATCATCTTTTTGTGAAAGAACTGCAACAATTGAATGTTCAGATGCATATGAATAAATGTTAAAGTCTTTAGAATAATTAGGGCAGCTTAGGGCTGGAGTAATAGAAATGGCTTCTTTTATTCTATTGAATGCTTCCATGTTTTCTACTATCCATTTTATTTCTCCAGTTTTCTTAACCATGTCATTTATGGGTTTGGTCATCTCTGCAAAGTTAGGAACAAATCTTCTAACAAAATTTATCTTGCCAAAGAATGACCTGACTCCTTTTAAATTTTTGGGAGGAGGAATTTTGGATATAGCTTCTATTCTTTCTAGATCAATACTTATTCCCTTTTTTGAAACTATATGGCCTAATAATTTCCCTTGTGTAGTCCCGAATATGCACTTCTTGGGATTTAGAGAAATTCCAAACTCTTTGCACCGAGCAAAAACTGTAGCTAAATGTTCTAAGTGATCTTCTGGATTTTTAGAAAATATTGTGATATCATCCAGGTATACAACTACTATTTTGAACATTAATCCTTTGAAGGTAAAGTCCATTGCTCTCTGAAAAGTAGCACCTGCATTCATTAGGCCAAAAGGTATTCTTAAATATTCAAATGTGCCCCAAGGTGTAGTGAATGTTGTTTTATGTCTGTCTTCTGGATTAATCTGAATTTGATTGTATCCAGAAAATCCATCTAACAGGGACAATCTAGATGAACCAACTACTGCTTGCAATAGTTGTTCCATATTGGGCAATGGGTAATTATCTTTTAATGAACTTTTGTTTAAATTTTTGAAATCTACGCAGAGTCTAATATCACCATTTTTCTTTTTGATTGGCACTAAATTGGATATCCAAGAAGAAAATCTTACCTTTCTGATTATTTTGGAATCCAGCAATTTTTGTACCTCCTTTTGCATTATTGGGTGCAGAGTAGGGTTGTATTTCCTTTGTTTCTATCTAAATGGCTTGGAATATTCCTTCAAGGGTATTATATGTGTCATCACATCTATTTTGAAGGTTTTAAGGTCTTCATAAGTCCAAGCAAAATGTTCTTTATTTTTCTTTAAGAAACTGATGTATCCAACCTTTTCTTTTGCGGGTAAGGCCATATCTACCTTCACTATTTTGGGTTCTTTCATTGTACCAATGTTAATGTCTTCAGATATTACTTCTCTACGTAAAGGCTTGTAAGCTTTGTCAAAATCATCAAATAGGCTCTCTAGAGAAACCAATCCTTTGGGTATCCTATTTGTTTTCAACTGGATTACTTCTACTGGCTCTCCTATTTGGTCTTTTAGCTTGTCTTCATCCTTTTCATCATAGATTATATCTGCATATTGATTTTGTAGAGTCATGAAATCCTTAATGTCTACATCATCTTGAAAGACCTGTAGGTAAACTATGTTATCTAGCATAGAAGGCTTATAAACTGAAATCGTTGGGAACCTATCCATATAATCTGTAGTTATTTCTGGATGATCAAGGCTTGAGACATTCACAACTAAAATATCTGCAACCTGATTTTGTTCTCTTGGAATAAATGAGATATTAAAAGCTAAAAAAAATTCAATTTCTTCTAATATCACATTTTTATATTGCTTTAGCCTAGGATGCTTGGTCTGATATTTACCTTTGATTTGTTGTATAATTAACTTTGCATCCCCTGTCATAGTTAAGTAATTAATGCCCAATTCTTTTGCTTTCCTCAATCCTAGCAATAAGGCTTCATATTCAGCTACATTGTTCGTGCAAGGGAATTCCAGCCTGTAAGGAATACCAAGGTAATTTCCCTTTATATCAGTCAAATTAACACCTGCACCTGCTCCAGATTGAGATTTAGCTCCATCAAAAGACATGGTCCACATTTCTTGAGTTAATACTCTATCTGATTCAACATCTACCATTTTCATAACTTCTGGATCCATGTTCTTTGCTTCTGGTACTTCCACCAGGAATGGGTTGTGCCATATGGAGTAAACTCCCATCCCTTTTTCTTCCATAGAGTTTACTAAATTTATCATGGTTTCATCTATTTGAATTAACTCTACAGAGTGCTTGTTAAATGGTTCCCTTCGTAAGATTATGTTTTCCTTATCTGTTATTGGGATAGTAGCATAGGACCAATCCAATTGGATTGAACCTCCTAGTTGTTCTGCCCAATGTCTATTGAGTAATAGTGAGAAGAAAGGGTCAACATCAACTACTGCAACATCCATGACTATGCCCTTTTTGGGGTGTTGGTCTAGGAAAACCAACAATCTAGTTATCACCCCTACACAAGGAATTTGTCTGTTGTCCATTACAGAAATAGGGGCAGAATCTCTTGTACAGATTAATCCCATTTGATCAGCTATTAATTTGGGCATGATATTATGTGAGGCTCCACTGTCTAGCATGCAATTATGAATCACATACCTTTCTCCTTCATCTGAATTATACCTTAATGATACATAGAAGGGTCTGACAGAGGATGGTGATCTTGTATCATGTTGATTTTGTCTAGCAGCATGGCAAGTTGGATCTTCTTTTTGTTCTACTAGTCCAAATGCTCTACAGACTTGTTCTCTGTATTGTTGAACTTTCATAAGCTCTCCAAATGTGATGTTAACTTTTTGTTTACTAAGTTCTGACCCAACATCAAATTCTATCTTTTTTATATCAAGTGGTTTGTTGCTTTCTTCTTTGGGAATCTCCTCTTCTAATTCTATTACTTCAGGAGTAATATTTTTGAGGGTTCTATCAATTTTTTCTTTACTAATATTTTTATTTGTGAAAGTTTGTTTTCTTGTTTCACTTGTAGAAGCTTTCTCTGTCCGGTCTGGGACAATCCTGTTTCTTAAATTCAGAGTATTGGTAGCTTCTAATTCTTCAACTTCCTTAGCAGTAGGGATTAGTTTCCCTTGCTTCATTTTATCATATCTTGACTCATGTGGTTTTTGTAAAATTTTAGTACCTTCAACTACAAAAATTTGAGGATGATGATTTGAAGAATACTTATCCATATTCTCTTCAAACAACCTTTCTCTGGATTCATCTTCTAGAGACCAGCAGGCATTAATCCTTATGTCTTCTTCTGAATCATCATGCAGATCTACATTTCATTGATCACTTAGGTGGATTCCACATGCATCAGGGTTATGAGGTGCATCACAAGTAGAGAAAAAGTAGGGGAATCCTTCTGCTATGTTGGCAGATGGTATAGGGTTTGGAACATTGTTATGATCTCTATCAGATTCTCTATTTTTCTAGTTATTGTTTCCATTATTCCTACTCCTATTTCCTTCTTCAGGGCCATTATTGTTTCCCCAATTTCTATTGAATTTTTTCTTGAAAGGAGGGCGGTTATCAACATATGATCATTCTGTTTGTGATGTCTCACCATTATTACCATTGTTTCTCTCAATTCTTGCTAACCTATTGTTCATGGTATTGAACATCTCAACCATTTGATTAGTCAATTTCTCCATTGGATCTATTTCAGTTCTTCTTTGTATATCAAATGCTACCCTTTTGGGCTTTCTCTCAGGTAGATTGACTTCCAGAGAGTAAGGCTTCATCTTACCACTATCAAGCATATTCCTTTCTATATCCATTGCTTTCTCCATACAACTATCAATAGTAGTGGCTTGTTCTTGCCTTAACTCATAGTTAAACTCTCCTTGAAAAACATTTTTATAAAAACAAATGGACTGAATATCACTAGGCCTAAGGTTGGCAGGGATTTTGTTTCTGGTCTTGGAAAATATTCTATTGAAATCACTGACTGCCTCATTTTCTTTTTTCTTCATAGTGGCTAACTCAGTTAACAGAGATTGTTCATTTTTTCTTTCACCATATTTCTTTAGAAAAATAGCTTCCATTTTAGTGAAGTCTGGGATATCATTATCAGGAAGAGAATTGAACCATTCTCTAGCATATTTTTCTAAAGTTTGTAAAAATAGTCTCAGGACTACATCCTCATATTCTACCTCTAGGCTATCCATTGCATACAGGAAACTTTTGATGTGATCTTCTCAAGTTACCGCATTATTTCCTAAGAAATTTGGGAGGTATTTATGGGCTTTATTAGGTAAGGCATTAAGATTTACAAGTAAAACAAATGGCCTGTATCTATTAGTTCTCCACAAATGGACATTATTTTGATTTTGATTTTGCTGATTTGCCTGGGCCATTGTTACTGTAGGATTTAAATTTACAGCAGCAACACCTACAGGGATATGGGTTTGAGTGGCCTGAGTATAATCTAAAGGGTTATTTACCTCTGTATTATAATCAACAGGACTATGGGACTGAGATGACTCTAATGTATTTTCTATAGTAGCATTTAAAAATTCATCTACAGTAATATCAACGACAACAGTATTTTGAATTCTATTTTTCTTCACGTACTTTTTACTACTAAAATATGATTTATTCTCATAAACAGTACTCTTAAGAAGTGGGATTTTCTGATTATGGGTAAATACCTCTAGATTCTCAAATTTTGGGAATAACTCCTTACCGCTTCTCCTGGTGTGCGCCAACACGTTTTGCTCCTTCTTTCTTGATTTTTGGTTTTTGGGTTCGTCCAGATAGAGTCGCCAGCACGTTGGTGTAGAAAGAACAGATTGTGTAATCAAGATTACTTGATTATTTTAACTCTCGGCCTCACAGGGGATAGCTTCTTTGAAGAAAATTCAAGAAAATCAAGAAACGTAAAAACACTCCAAAATTCAATTGAAAACTACGGGAAAAATAAAATAAAGAATGTAAGAAATCATAAAAATCAAGATGCAGGTTCTTTATTCTAATTTGGCCGCTCGTTGATTAATATATGTCATTTGAAAGAAAGCTTTAAAAAACTAGAAAATATTGTTTAACATATAAGTCATTCCCACAAAGTCCCAAAAATTGTTGGAACCATTTCTTGCATCCATAGGATTCGATTGTCATGCTACAAGAAATCGTTTGAAACCAACGAGCTATTACAAGCTCTAGTCAACCTACCTCTTTATTTTGATTAACGAGATATTGCTAACAGAAACATACATAATGGGTAAGGAAACCCCAATGGTAAACTTATGATTTTACAAGTGTTACACACTCCAGATTTAGTTATATATTATCTATATAAATTTGACCAAGCAAAGACAACTTAATTTTTATGCCTTATGAAGACCGGTGCCTATTCAATTGGGCTGTTATAACAATTTAACAACATGAAGGTCTTGTACACTATGATACTAAATGTAACACTCTCCTACCCACTACACTAAGGTCAATGTTAGCCATATCACAGAAGTCTCTGACCCATGGTTTGCAAAAAAATTTTCTGATGGGAAACTTATCAACTATTTTCTCATGCTCTTCAAAAAATGATTTAAAAATATCCAACTTAGTTAACATTTGAGATTGCCTTTCAATTACCTGTTTTACCAACCGAGTATTTGCGAGTGCCAATTTGAAAACTTGCTCGATATGTCTAGCCGTTATATTAAACACTAGTCTGTCTTTATTATCTCAAAATATCCTGGTATTCTCTTCGTACGCCACAACTAACCAGGCTAACAAGTCGAAGGAGTAGTATACCTTTGGACATATCAACTTCCCCAGATTACTGGTCCACCTATTACTCCTGGGAAAATCCTTATGTTGCAGTCTTCTTGCTTTGTGAAATAGGTCCATTAGCAACCAAGGGGCTCTGTCATCGTTTTCCATCGTATGAGCAAAAATTTAGACACAAGTATTTTCCATCTCGTACTGTTGTGTTGGAGTGAGCTTTTTACTAGGCCCACACTTTTGGGTGAAATCATACATCGTACTCCCAGGCACAGCTAGTCCGAGAAGCTCAACATAAGGCAATTGGTCTGTAATGAACTTCACTGCTTCCTCTATGTCTTTGGGTATGAAATCATTTCCCCAAGCCTCCATCTTACTCTTGGTAACTGTTTTAGCTTATTGAAATGAAGTTCTCAAATCTCTGCTCACTTTTTGCTCTTTCGAACCAGTCCTTCACTCAAGATTACCAGGGTGGTAAGGTTATTTGATATGGTGATTTTAAATACTTTATGGTGATGTGGGTTCACTGTGCTCGCATAACTTGTCATTAATATCGCGTTACCAACTGCCTTTTCAAATTTTCCAATAGAGTTTTTCCGAAGCATCACTTTCTAATGTAGGATAATTAATGGTAGGTGGCTTTCCTCATCCTACACATCCGCAGGGACTTTGATTTGTGTACTTGCAATCATTCATAACTTCCCTATTGGTTACCAAACTGGACGTCCTTTCGACGTGGAAATACAAACATGGTGGTGGTGGCTTTTTGTGAGAAAGGGTTCTGCCTTCTTGGTCTTGGAAGAGATTCAACTTCAAAAATAGTTACACTGTTAACCTAGTAGTGATCATTTTGGGGATCTGTCATCAGATTTGGTTATTGAAGTGTGTGCCCATTGGATACATCAACTCATGATGACCGTTGGATGGGATTCACTTTGCATACCTATGTTCGACACCTTCGGACTTGCAAGAATGTTATATTTATAATATGGAAGGTATATATCAATGGTGGTCACGCACAATATAGGAGATATTTTAACCTTTAATTGGTTAGTCAATTCATACCTTTATTTTACTGAGGATATTAACCTTTGTCTCAAAATTTAATTAGAGCTTTATCCTACGTTTGATATTTGCTTATTAGAGAGTAATCAAAATTACTAACCTTTGGTTAATGGATGACCTTTAATGACCAGATTACCTTGCCAATGGTCTATCGTTTGATCAACCATGTGATTCTACATGTTCGTCCGATTATCTAGACATGTGCCAGGGTTTATCAAGAATGGGGGATCAATATCAACGTGATCAAACCATTTTTAAATCTTAATCAATTGTTTGATGACAAAATGGATCACATCTCTTAACCTCCAAGTAAATTGGTCATGTGCGATTGTCGGATCTGATAGGGATTCATCGCCGTCCTTAGATCTGGTGGATTTATGCTCTTTTATTTGAATTTATTCTTCATCGAATTTACTCGGGGATAAGCGCAACCATCCGATCTTGGTCAAACCCTTCTTAATCGATGACTATTCGGATATAGTTCACCTTTTAAATCCAATCACTACCGTTGGATCCTAGTAGGAAAGAGCACGACCGCCCAATTAAGACATGATCATACCCTTCTTAATGGATGACTACTCCGATAAAACATTGTCGTTGGATCTTTACACTCTTGTCTTTTATGGGGCTTTGGTTAGATCATGGCTGTTAGATTTTGGTAGGCCAAGCACTGCCATCAGATTGGGACGTAGTCGTATTCTTTTTAATGGGTGTTGGCTCTGATAAAGTGCTACCATTGGATCTTTCTCGATTGTGCACGATCATCAAATCTCATTTTGTCTTTATTCAACTTGTCAATCTTTAATGGCTTCGTGAAAATGCAACTATTGGATCTGGACAGGATCAAGCACATCCGTTGATTTTATTAGCTTTGATTTATCTTTTGAACGAAGCACCACCATTGGATCTTCCTAGATTACACATGATCATTGATATTCATTGGTTATTATTTTAATGAGCCCTCTTTTAATATTTGAGCAACTTTCTTGGAGCATGACTGTTGGATCAATCAGCCTTAATCGCAACTGTTGGATCTGCTTGGATACAAGGGTGCTTGAATTTGATTTGGATGGGACTCTTTTATTAGTTGACTGCTTTGTGATACGTGCTATTATTGGATTACCCTTGGTGAGGGCACGTCCATTGATATTCCTCAGACCTGCACATTCTTTAAATAAAAACATGAGTAATGTTTTTAGGCGAATCTTGGTTGTTTATGGTAAACACGCATTCGTTGGATCAAATTTTGATCAAGCGTAGCTATGGATATTTCATGACCATTGTACCTGGGCTTTAAATATTTAGACCATGGTGTTTTATTAAGTCATGTGCATCCATTCGATTTCTCTTCAATGGAGTGCTGCCCTTAGATCTCCTGTAATCTGCAAGCTTGATAACCGAAAGGGGTGCATCTTTTTATTTTGATGATCTTTGATTAAGCAGAAAGTGGGTAATTAGTAATGTATTAAAGTCCTTGCTAATGCATTATTAACTCTAGGTTTACCTTAGTGTTACCCAATACTCTTACCATTATATTGTTTAGATTTTGACTCAAGCGCAACCATCAGATCTTGATCAGGATTAGCGAAGCCGTTGATTTATTCCAACCTACGGGGTTAGTCACCAAGGGGAACTTGTTTTTAACCTTTTATTTAGCGATAAAGGGGGTAATTAGTAACATATTAAACCCTCACTAATATTATTTAATAGTTTTAATTAATATTTTAGCCTTTAGCCCTTTTAATGAACCTTTTATGAGAGTGCGGCCATTCGCTTAGATCGTAATCAAGCACTGCCATCAGATTTACCTGATTAGCTCAATGTTTAATTTTAAGGGTCGCATACCCTCAAGGTTTTAATTAATTTTTTATCTAATCTTAGGTTTTACCTCCTTTGACAACAATTTTCTCTCATTAGACCTCGAATTATCTCCTTTTAATACTTTAGGACTTGGAGGTTTATTATGATTAATATATTTGAAAAGAAGGCTTCACATTAAATTCATGGATTATAAACCTAATCGTCAAAAGCCCAATTATTTTAGAGCTTTAAACTTTGCAAGGGATGTTTATAAGATAAAACAAGGGTCATAAAATCAAATCGAATATGGGTAAGGTTAATCTCATATTTCAAACATATGGGAGTCAACTTCTTAGAAAAAATGCAACAGGGGCTAACAACTTTTGTTAATTTTATTGAAACCAAAAATTTAAAATTGGGGTTTCAGATGTTGAGTCAATTTTGGCCCCAAAAAGTATCATTCAAAAATTGGGCTTGTGTTATAGCTTTGCACCTTGTTGCAGCCTCTATCCTTATTATTTTTCTCTTGGAGATGGTTAATTAATCTTAGAAGTGTCTTAGATAAAATAATGCAAATATATGGTGATAATAGACACCCTTGTCTAATTCCCCTTATCGCATAAAATAAATTTGTTGGTTATCCATTTATTAAGGGGGATATCCATAGGGTTTTGATGCATGCTTCGATCAACTCCATCACCTGATGTGGGAATTCAAACTTTTGTAGGATCTATTCTACAAATTGTATATTAACTCAATCAAAGGCGTTTGCCATATCAAGTTTTATAATAATTTGCTTCTTTTTTTATTTTCTACTAGTGTGGAGGGCTTCATACACCATTATGACATAATCATATATTTGTTTTTCAGGCATGAACCCATTTCCTCTTTTATTATTAGTTTGTCAAGTTTCTTCTTTATTCTGTTAACCAACAATTTGGTAACAATTTTATAGGAAAAGTTACATAGAGAAATTGATCTAAATATAGAGAAAGTGGTGGCAATTTTTTCTTTGGGAATCAATGCTAGAAAGGTGGATTTGATCACTCCAAGAAGCTTACCTTTCACCCTAGCATCCTCAAGCATGTACAACAAATCTTCTTCAATGATGCATAAGTATTACTGGTAAAAAATATTTGTGAATCCATCAAGTCTGGGAGCTTTGTCCTTTGGTAGAGCTACTATAATCTCCTTAAGTTCCTCCATAGTGATTGGATGACTGAGATCCTATTTGTCTGTTAAACTTAATACTGTTGTTATATGCTACAACAATATTCCTTGGGAATGTGGGTTTCCATTTTCTTTGGAAAGAAAAGCTGAGTAATGTTGATTGGAAAGTTCCTTTATATTCTCCCTATCTATATAAGTGGTTCCTCCATGCTCTATCTCCTTGATCATGTTTCTTTGGTAGTGTTGCATGGTTTTTAGATGAAATATTTGGTGTTTTTATCCCCCTTGCTTAGCTAGACCATTCGAGACCTAAGTATCCAATGTGTTTCTTCTTCAACGCTTAATTTATTGAGCTTTTGAATCAAGTAATTTCTTGCATGTTATTGCCATGGTTGAGGAGAATGGCCCCCAATTTATGTTTCTAACTGATCTAGTTGTTGGATCAACTATTATTGTTTGGTTTGACTCGCACATTTTTTGCCAACCATATTTTTATCACGTGCTCCAATTTTTGAATTTTAATTTTCCACTTTTCTTGGAGGTTGGTGGATTAGACATGTTGGTTCTAAGTGTTTTCCACAAGTTCACTAAAATCTTCTTTTATCGCCCATTCAAAGTTCTACTTAAAAGGAATATTTTGGGGTTGTAGGCTTTGGTTGCTATCTAAGAGAATTGGCTTATTATTTGAGATAGAGTTTTGAATGATGTAACTAGAAGTAAGAGGAAAGTGTGTTAGTAGATTTTCAGTGATAAAAAATCTATCCAATATTTTTGTAGTATAGTTTACCCATACTCTTATGTTGCTACAAGTATACTTTACTTTGGTCAGTCGAATGTCTTGTAAGCTTTCATCCACCATAGTTTGATTGAGCATAGCTCTATTTGGATCCCTTACTAAACTTTACCCAACCATCTGCCAGTGGTAGAGTATCATGTTGAAATCTTCCCCCAATATTATGTTGTCAAACTTCTCAATATATAGCCATTGTGCCAAGTTTTTCCATGTTTCTCTTTTTTAAATAAGATTATTTGGACCATACAAAATTATTATTGTTACACTAGTTCCATCTAGGAAGAGGAATTTTGTTCCTATCTAGTTATTGTGCTTATGTTGTATATTATAAGTTATTTTTTGTAGGTCCCAAGCCAAAGTCAATCCCCTTGAAGCTCCTATAGAATCAACAATTATCACCCATATCTTCTACCATTCTGTAGTTACTATTATCTCTTTTGTTTTTGTTACCTAAATACAAAATATTGTTGGCTTTTGCTTTTGTATTAGAACTTTGAGATAATATTTTTTAGAGGACTTCCTAGTCCCCTACAAGTCATTGAAAAAATCTTCATTTTTTGGATTACTTCTTATTTTTTGTGAAGCTCTCTCAATTTTGACCTGTATTTTGGATTCCAAGTCTTTATGTGCTTTCTCGTTTTTGAGTTGTTGGTTTGATTTTCTTCCCTTAGCTGCATAACATGTGGTTTGCAAGCCCCCAAGAGTCACTATTTCATCCACTTACATTTCTTATACCTCTTCCTTTGAGTTTCCATTAGTTTCTTTTCTAGTTGTTGTATTCATTAGTGTACCTTCTCAGATATCTAACGAGCTATCAACTTCAATCCCAAGTGTCTTATCTTTACCTTTAGGAGCCATCATATCTAGAGAGGTGATTTCCTTTTCTCCTTCAGTAAGACATGTAAATTTATTTTTGTGCTGGATGATTTTTGATCCTATGGTTAAGGTTATCGCTTCTTGCTTATTGATAAGCGCAATCTCCTTTTGACTTCTTAGAAGCATGGTTCTTCCTTTTTTGTTTTCTATGCTTGTTTAATTGGGCATTTTTGGAGAAATTCCCATGCTCATGATAGGTTATACACTTGAATGGTATATGCTCATAGTCTAGTGGTTGGTTATGTATCCAATCAAATACCTTTATTCCAATATGCTTGGGAAAACCCCTTTTTAGATTGACTTGCACATAGATGTGTGCACATATAACGTTATTGGCATTTGAAGGAGCCTAGTTGATGAACGTTTCATTAACATTCCCTATTAATTCCATCGAAGGTCTATTCCATAGGTGTAATGGAAGAAATGGTAACCTCACCTAGATATAAAATTCTTCAGGCTACTCCTCTTGAGGATCAAATGCCATGATTTATAGGGTCATGTAGAGTGGGTTGGATCCCAAAAACCAAATACCTCATGAAATATAAAAATATTGTTATCTGTAGAGGAAAATGTAATAAAAAAGTATCCCTTGTCTATCATAATGAATTCATAAGAGGAAGCTTTACCCCCTAATATGTGTTAATCTATTTTTGGATTGTGATTGGACTAGGTCATATAGCCACAAATTTGCATGCAAGGACTAGGGTGGAAATCATGAGCAAAGAATGTTGGATGAGGGTTGGAGGTACCTCAATCACTAGAGACTCATCTAACATGGGCACACATATACTATTTTTAGAGCAGGTATGTGGTTTTGGAGGGGGAGCTTTCCTTGCTTTAAGCACTTGATGCAGATAATCCAACTTCTCCTGATCAAAGGGAAATTGTTGTGAAAACACTAAGAAAACCTCATTGCCTACTTGTTTGAAAAGTGAGACCATTATCGTCATTGTGACCAACATAATACCATAAATCACTTCCTAAATAAGAGGTCCCTATCGATTGTAATTTCTTGACTTGATCTCCAACCAAAGAAATATTTTAAAAGCTAAAGCCAAAGGAGTACCATACCTGAATCGATACTGAAAAATCTCTGAAGAACACAAGATTATACTGAGAGGGGGGATGAATAGTATAAGATACAAATTTTACTTTTCTTTCCAAACTAATAACTTCAAATGTCATCAATTACAACAATGAAACAATGCACAAATCACCACACACATAAGAGACACAAATTTAACGTGGTTCACCCAATGTGGGCTACATCCATAGAGAAATATTGCTTATTAATTTCTTAAAAAATTTTATGGGCTCTAACACATAGGAGATACCACTCCATTATTACAATGTTCGTGGACACAATCCATAGGATATACCAATCCCATCTCAATTTAATGGACACCTATCCACATGAGACACCAATTCCATTTGCTCTGGTTCATAGACACTACTCCACTCTATTCTGGTTTTGTGGACACCATTCCATAGGAGACACAAATCCCCTCTACTATGGTTCTATGGACACTAATCCAATCTATTATGATTTTATGGACACCACTCCATAGGAGACACCAATCCCCTCTACTCTGGTTCTATCGATACCACTCCACTCTATTATGGTTCTATGGATACCACTCCACTCTATTCTAGTTCTGTGGACACCACTCCACTCTGTTATGATTATGTGGATACCACTCCACTCTATTATGGTTCTATGGATACCAATCCACTTTGTTCTGGTTTTGTGAACACCACTCCACTCTGTTATGGTTCTGTGGACACCAATCCACTATGTTCTAGTTTTATGGACACCACTCCACTTTGTTCTGGTTTTGTGAACACCACTTCACAAGAGACACCAATTATCTCTGCTTTGGTCTAAGATTTTCTCAAGTCTTCTCTCAAATTTGCTCTATAATTCTACTCAAACCTGCATAAAACCTCCAAATCTGCCTCAATGATGATGATGGGCTTTCCAAACTTGTTTTGACAAAAATAATCTTCTCTTTGTTTATTCCTTCAAAATTTGGTTAGCAATTTTATTTTCCCCTCTCGCTACCATCGACGGGATTCAATCCCCTCACCTTGCGAGGCATAGTGCCCTATCACAGGCCCTTTAACCATCTACGCTATCGCAACACTTTGAACCTTAATGCATAATTTTGATTTCTTCCATCGCTTTGTCTTAAAAAAAAATGACGTCAAAGGGTTTCGACCCCTCAACCTCCTACTAGGTAGCACTTCTCGAAAGCTCTGTAACCATCTGGTCTACCCCGATGATTGAAACATGAATTACACTATATCAAATTTATCCTTCATTTTTTGCTGCCATCGAAACTTCTCCCCTATCCTACTTCATCACCGCCTGTTCGCCACTATTTCACTCGATTGATTTTCTCTTGCAAACCTTAGCTCCGTCCAAATTAATTAAAGCATATATTTATATGCTTTGTCCTTTGTTTTCCAACGAGGTCGGATCCACCATTATGCACTTTTTCCTTTGGTGCCAAAACATTTGAAGTTTGATTTTTTATTTTCAAATATTTTGCAAGGAGGTTACCCAAGGTTTTAAATATTTAAACTTTTAAACTATTAAACTATATTTAAATCCTCTAATTTAAATATGAACCTCCATATTTAATATTTAAATATTATTTAAATATTAAACATCCTTGAAGATATATGCCTTTGACATTGACATTTATCCTTGGAGATATTTCTACCTTTGACACCTCTGAAGATATTTTTGCATTTGACATCGATGACAACTTAAAATTTCCAATAATCTCTTCTAGTAGAAATTAATTAATGCTAGGGTTTTTTATCTTTCCCCAAATTCATTCCTCCTCCAGTTCATTCCTGCTCTAGTATTTTACTCTATCCCAAACCCTTGATCGTTTAAATAGTTGGAGGGAGCCCCCAACTAAAATTATGAGATAATAACAGTCTTAAATAAACATCTGTAAAACCTTGCACAAAACCTTAAATGTTGTACTATTGCAACATATAGTCAGTTGATCCCTTCTTACACATCATTCCTCCTGTACAAAAATATTTGGTTGTGATAAGAGTTGGTTATTCAAGGTTCAACAATAGTAGATATTACTCATAAGATAACTGCAACATCTACAATTTTTGGATTTGCAAGTAAGGCCTTAATAAAGAGTTATTAACAAATTAATAGGTTTAGTATAGGCAACAAAAATAATTAGTAAGGGATATAAGGATGCATTTTAACATATTTGAAATATTGAGGATTGTCTAATGGCTTCAATATAGGGAATTTATGAGGTATTAAAATTGCTTGGTATAATTTTTTATTTTATTTTACATGGTGGAATCGGTAGCTGCCATGGATCCGGGTAGGCTGTCTATATTTTTATGGCCGCCATAGTATTATGCACTGTTCATCTTGGAAATTTCCACATAGATCTCCGTGCAGTCCATCCCTATAACCACCATGCCACGATCATTTTAAACCTTTTACGTCGTTAAAAGCACCAAGAAAGGGACAAGTGTTTAGTCCAATGAGGCCTGAGATTTGAACCTTGGACCTCTGTCCCCCTTACGGGGTTTGGGGGAACCAATATCAAACCTAATTGTTTGGTATAATTGCAAATAAGATGAACTATAATTAGTAAGAAGTAAGAAGAAATTGAGTTGTTGACATTGTTATTGTAAATAAGAAAATATAAAAATTGGAGTCATAATTGTATATATTTGAATATAGTTAATCTTTGAGACAGATGCTAGAAGGATCTCAATACATTCATGTCCAATTTAATGATTATTTAGAATTATGAGCTTTTTTATTCTTGGGCATAGTTAAGCATAATTTTAGTAGTTCCTCTAAAAAATAAGGGCATTAACTCTAGTTGGTCTTCAATTGAGGGGATTAAAAAATTATTATTAAGTATATGAAGGAAAATGGATATAGATATTTGGATCAACAATAACATTTTTTTAATAGGTTATATGGGATTGAAACAAACCCCACCATGTTAGGTCATAACCACATAATGGCATTACAACAACTTGGTAATTATGCATATATTGCTTGGCAATATTGGAAATTGGATCTCCTCCTTGAAAGTTAAGAAATATAATCGACAAAGAACCCAGGTGTTGTAGGTGAATTGGAGAGGAGAGGGCAATCGTCCAAGGGAGGTCCTAGGTTCAAATCTCCACCCTACCAAAAAGCTGAATTGGGTATCTAAAATCCAATTGATAATGTTGGTGTGGGAAGGGTCGGGTGTGACCCCCGGGTGACTTTGACGGTGTAGAACCCCTTGTTCGTGGTCTCTCAGACCAAGGCGGCTCCGCAAGGGGTTTTTCGCTAAAAAAAAGAAAAAAGAAATATAATCGGTTGAGCTAATGTCATTTTATGTATAAAAAATAACATTATTCTTGATATTTATAATTATATGGAGGCATTATATTGAAAAATATCAATGTATTTATATACAAGGAAAAAAGGTTGAAGACAATTTAGCCAATCACAATGTTGATCTCAATATTGAAAATATAAAATTCAAGGATTTAATTAGACTAATTTTTTCTTAGAAAATGATATTAAATATTTAGTATTATGCAAAAAAAATATTTACTATAAAAAAGTGGTAGTTCAATCAAATGACATTAGCACAATTAGTTAAATTCTTCAACTTTCAACCCTAAGGGCTAGGTGGATTGGTAATTTCTTGTTTGGCCAAACACTTACCAAGAAGAGACCTAGGTTCAAACCTTGGGGGTGCCAATTTGCAAAGGTAGTAGTCTGCTCTGAATCCTCTAAGTGTGCACCAAATCGATGATGATGGTACGAACCTCGAGCGACTAGTGGTCTCCCTCTCACACTGGGTCAATAACAACAACATTGAATAGGCTTGTTGGGATCTGCCTTGTGGTTTGAACCCTGCGCTTGTTAAATTACTAAAAATATTGTGGTTGTAACCAAATCCCTTATGTATATATAAAAAATTCCTCAACTTTCAAGGAGACCCAACTTTGAATCTTGCCAAGGGATACATGCATAATAGCCAAGTTATTGTAATACCACTGCAATCATTATATAATATAGGTGGGGCTTGTTTCAATATATATAACCAAATTTAAAAAGTGGTAGTTCAAGGGAGCTAGAAGATATCTTTGATAAAATAATAATATGGAAATTGGTTCAAGAAAATATTGTTTGAATATGGTCTAATTGACCTATAATATTTTAATATTTTAATAGGAGTGGTCTCTAATAGAAACCACATATAAATTATTAATAACATGGTTTACAATATCATATGGATATCATAACTAAAAGATAGATCTATTTCATCTCCTATGTTGTCAAAAACCTATAATAAGCAAGTACATGTCTCTTCCTCCAAAGAAGGAATACTAAGAGGTGAAAAAGAGCTACACAATTTAGCTAAGAATAACTTTATTATAAAAACATTATTTAAAAGTAAATTTAGATTACGGGGATATAATATATGAGGAATGGAGGATGCCAAATAGTTTCATACCTTAGGGAATAAACAAAAATAACCTTTTGTGTAAAATGACAATTTCAATATCAAATGGCATTAGCTCAACCAATTATATTCCTCAATTTTCAAGGGGACCCAAGTTCAAAACTTTCCAAGTGATACATGCATAGTTACTAAGTTATTATAAGACCACTATGATGTCATCATGTAATACGACTAAGGCCCATTTCAATCCCATATAACCGATTAAAAAATGACAATCTCAATAAGTCTAATTCAACCTCAACCTATGAAAATAAAATTGTAAAATTTAGAAAAAAAATGTAGCTTAGTCTTGAGTGAAGAAATAGCAAACATAGGCCCTAGATTTCTATAAACTTGTTCAAGAATGCTCAATCTATTGTTGAAATGGGAAGACAAACTCTAATAAAGGATAGTTTACAAAATTCTTTAATGAATGCAAAAGTAAGAAGGATAATTCCATGTCTAAGCATGAGTTAAAACAAAAAAAAGGTGGAAGAAATTAGGTTTACACATACTTTAAGGGAAAGAAACAAATAAGCAAATAGGCTAGCCAATAGAGGGGTTTTAATAGAGGATCGTGAAGTTAAATTATATTTTTCATGGTTTAGTAAGTTTAACTGAAGCTAACAAGAAAATGTTGACTATCTAAATAAAATAATGATTAATATATTACAGTAATGTTTTTCATTGGTAATATTTTCTATATTTTATAATATTAATGTGTTTTCATATAAACTATTTATTACAGTTTTTATGGTTGCACTTATGCTTTAGGAAGAAAACTAACAATCCAGATCTAGTAAAAATCGACTATGAGAGCATGAAATTTTAGAAATATTACTCTAATAAGATGTAGTGCATAAATAGTAGAGGTGGAGTTTTGGTATTGTGAATATTATTGTAGAAAAATATCAAGAAGAAGGATAATAGATTTTGGACTATTTGTATTTACAAAGAAAATTTAAGAAGATCCAAAAAAATGAAAACCAAGGATTCAAACTTATTATGAAAATAATTGTATGTATATAGCTATTGCAACTCAATTGACATGAGAATCAATTCTATTTGTAAACTCTCAAGATGTAAAGAAGAGAGTTGTGATTTTTCAAGGTTGGGGAACTCAAGTACAACCCTTTTTTCTCCAACAAAAATAAGGATTCTCTAATTGAATAAAAAAGGAAGAATATATCCATGGTAATTCATATCCATGTAAAAAAGTTTCACTAGAAGATTTTTTCAAGGATGAGATGATTGAGTATGACATAGCAGTTCTTAAAAGCAAATGGCTAATATGCAAGATTAATAAATACTAGCTAGGTTGTTCAAAGATTCAAAACTAGATTAAATGTAAGTGGTATTGAGTTTAGATTATTGAATACCTTTCCTTTTTAAATGATATTTTATTATCATCTTCTCTATTTTAGAAGTTAGGGATAAAATATCAAGTGTTGTCCCATGGTTTGGGGGATAAATGACTTGCATTTAAGACCATGGAGTAGTTTTTTTTTGCTGGATAACAAGGGGTTGTACTCAAGTCTCCCACCCTTAAAAAATTATAACTCTCTTCTTTAGAGCTTGAGATTTTACAAATAGATTCACTTCTCATCTCAATTGAGATGCTATAGCTAGAAACCTACATCATTTTACATAAAATGTTTGAGTTCTTGATTTTCATTTTTTGGATCTTTTTAAATTTTTGTATGAATACAAATATTTCAGAATTCAGCATCCTTCTTGACATTTTTCTATAGCAACCTTCACAATACCAAAATTTCACCTCTACTATCAATGCATTGCATCTTAATAGAGTGATATTTCCAAAACTTTGCACTATCATAGTTTGGTTTACCATATCTGGATTGCGAGTTTCCTTCCTGAAACACAAGTGCAACCACAAAAATTATATTAAATAGTTTATATGAAAACACATTAATGTTATAAAATAAAGATATTACCAATGGCAAACATTAAAGTAAATATTAATCATTATTTGATTAAGGAAGTCAACAATTTCTTGTCAGCTTCAAGGAAAAGATAATTTAACTTCACAATCCTCAATTAAAATCCCTCTATTAGCTAGCCTACCCGCACATTGGTTTCCTTTCATTAATTTATATGTACACCTGATTTATTCAAACTCTTTAGAAAGATCTTGAATTTCCACAATTATCTCTTGTGTGTTCCATGGAACCTTTGCTTTCCTCAAATTTACATTTATTACTATGAGTGAGTCACCTTCCATCCATACTCTATTCCATTTCACTTGCTTTCATATTTTTAACCATTCTAAAGCCACCCAAGCTTCAACTTCATTATTTATCTTAAATCTACTATTGAAAGTGTAATGAGACAAAAAATTCCTCTATTATTTCTAATTATTCCTCCTCCTCCTGCTGGTATTGGATTTCCTTTAGATGCTCCATAAAAATTTAATTTGACCAACTCCATATCTAGTGGTTTCCACTTTATATTCTTTACCTTCTTTTTTTTTCTCTTGTACCCAATATCATAATTCCATTTGATGACTTGACTCCATCTAATAAAGCTCTCTACTTCCAAATTAGGGACTAGGTGAGTTGATAGGGTTGGTATAGACTCCTCTATGGCTAAATATATCTTCCTTTTCATTACCTCTAAACTAATTTCCTTTCCTTTAAATATTCTTCTATTCCTTTCTAGCCATACAGTCCAAAGTATTGTATCTTTTGATATATCCCAAATTGTCTATAAAGCCTCACTTTTATAAATGCTCTATCATTGCTTTAAACATTATTCATTTTTTCTATTCATCACCATGCATTTACCAAACATATTAAGAATCCATTTCCATAGTTTCCAAACTATTGAGCAATGTCCCAAGAGATGGTCTATACTCTCCTCCTTTTTACAAAAAACACATTGAGAGGGTCCATAAAAACCCCTTTTCATAAGGTTATCCCAGGATAAAATTCTTCTATGATCTACTAGCCAAACAAAAACTTTGGTTTTAATAATGCTTGGGCTATCCCAAATATCTCAATATTCTTGTGATATTCTTTTTTTATTGGTGCTTTACATTATATCCGCTTCTTGTTGTGTATTCTCCTGAGCTATTCAACTCCTAAATCAATTTATCCTTGGCTCCCATTGGAATAATCATAGGTGCTTTCTACTCAATTGCCTCCTAGCATTAATGTCTTGTATACTTGTAAAAAAATATTCTTTCCATTTGTATCTTCCTTCTCGATCCTTGTACAAAATGTTTGAAACATTATCACCATATTTATCTTGAAGTGATAACATCCAAGGTTTAAAAATTGGATCTAGATTGAGTGGATTTTTATCACACAAAGTATCCATCCAAATATAATTTTTTTCTCTAGTTTCCACCACCCATATTAAACCTTTAATCACTAGATCAATAGATTTTTTAAAACCATTCCAAAGTGTAAAACCATTTGGTAGAGAGAATGCAATAAATATTAAGCTTGGGTCATTGGGCTTAACATACTTAGAATAATTATTTCCCATTGTCTTTGAATCTCTTTATACAATCTCTAGTTACTTTTACCTTGAGAGCTAAGTTTGCATCTGTAACAACTCTTTTTGTTTTGCTAGATAATAAGGGGTTGTACTTGGGTCCCCCACCCTTGAAAAATTACAACTCTCTTCTTTAGAGCTTTAGAGTTTACAAATAGATACAATTCTCATCTCAATTGATATGCTATAGCTAGAAACCTACACCATGTTACATAAAATATTTGAATTCTAAATTTTCATTTTCTGGATCTTTTCACATTTTTGTATGAATACAAATATTCCAAAATTTAGCATCCTTCTTGACATTTTTCTATAGTAGTATTCACAATACCAAAAATTCATCTCTACTATCTATGCTTTGCATATTTGTAGAGTAATATTTCCATAACATTGCATTATTATAGTCCACTTTACCAAATATGGATTGCTAGTTTCCTTCCTGAAACACAAGTGCAACCACAAAATTTTTAATAAATAGTCTATATAAAAAAACATCACTATTACAAAAAAAAGCATATGTTACCAATGAAAAACATTAAAGTAAAATATAATAATTTATTTATTCAGGCAATCAACATTTACTTGTTAGCTTCAACTAAACTTACTACTTCCTCTAACCATGGAAAGGAGAATTTAAATTCATGATCCTCAATAAAAAGCCCTCTATTGGCTAGTCTATATATACATTTGTTACCTTCCATTAATGTATGTGTAAACCTAATTTATTCAAAATATTTAGCAAGATCTTGAATTTCCATAATTATCTCTTGTATGTTCCATTGAGCCTTTGCTTTCCTCAAAATTGCATTTATTACTATGAGATAATCACCTTCCATTCATACTTTGTTCCATTTCATTTGTTTATATATGTTTAACCCTTCTAAAGCCGCCCAAGATTCAACTTCATTATTTGTATTAAATCCACTATTGAAAGCGTAATGAGATAAAAATATCTCCTCTATTATTTCTAATTATTCCTCCTCGTGCTAGTCCTAGATTTCCTTTAGAAGCTCCATCAAAATTCAATTTAACCCAATACACATCTGGTGGTTTCCACTTTATATTATTTACCTTCTTTTTGCTTCTCTTGTACCCAACATCATAATTCCATTTGATTACTTGACTCCATCTATCAAGGCTCTCTACTTCTAGATTAGGGATTGGGTGAGTTGATAGGGTTGGTTTAGACTCCTCTATGGCTAAAAATAGCTTCCTTTTAATTACCTATAAATTGTTTTCCTTTCCTTTAAAATATTCTTCTATTCCTTTCTAGCCATACAGTTCAAATTATTGTATATTTTGATATATCCCATATTATCTGTAAAGCCTCACTTTTATAAGTGCTCTATCATTGCTTGAACTAATCTTCAGTTCTGCCATTCATCATCATGCATTTACCAAACATATTAAGAATCTATTGCCATAGATTCCAGACTATTGAGAAATGTCCCAAGAGATGATCTATACTCTCCTCCTCTTTTTTATAAAAAATACATTGAGAGGGGCCATGAAAATCCCTTTTCATAAGGTTATCCCAAGATAAAATTCTTCTATGACCTACTAGCCAAATAAATATTTTGACTTTAGGAATGCTTGGGCTATCCAAAATATCTCTCCATATTCTAGTGATATTATTATTTTATTGGTGTTGTACATTATATCCACTTCTTGTTGTGTATTCTCCTAAGCTATTCAACTCCCAAATCAATTTATCCTTGGCTCCCCTCGAAATAATCATAGTTATATTTCTACTCAATTGAATCCTAGCATCAATGTCTTGTATACTCGTAAAATAATCTTCTTTCCATTTGTATATTCCTTCATGATATTTCTATAAAATGTTTGAAACCCTATCACCATATTTGTCTTGAAGCGATCTCATCCAAGGTTTCAAAATTGGATTTAAATTGAGTGGTTTTTTATCACACCATTCAAATAGGATTTTTTTTCTAGTTCCCACAAACCATATTAAATATTTAATCATATGATCAAAATAGTTTTTTTAAACCATTCCAAAGAGCAAAACCATTTGGTAGAGAGAAAGCAATAAATATTAAACTTGGGTCATTGACATACTTAGAATAATTCTTGCCCATTTTCTTTGACTCTCTTTGTATAATCTCCAGATAAATTTTCCCCTAAGATCTAAGTTTGCATCTATAAGAACTCTTAAACCAATACCTCCCCTAGTTTTATCATCACACACATTGCTCCATTTCACTAAAGGAAATTTTATTTTATCATGTAAACCTGACTACAAAAAGGATCGCATAATATAGATTAAAATTTTTTCAACTTATTTTGGTATAGAATACAAAGACATAATAAGTTGGGATGGCCTGAAATACTGAATTAATTAACTACACTCTTCCTGCTAATGGTAACCATCTACCTTTCCAAGCTGGAAGTTTATTCTAAACCTTGCTAATAACTGGATTGCATAATTCTCTCCTCATTCTCCCCTCAAATAAAGACATCTCTAGATAAGGTGTAGGTAAATTTGCCTCCTCCATTTGAAACAACTTGGAAATTCTTACTTTGATATTAGCAGGAGTGTTAAGGAAGTAAATTTTGGATTTTTTCCTATTAAATTTTTGCCCTGATGCTCTTTCATATTCCTTTAAAAAGTTATTCAAAGCTCTGGCCTCATTAATCCTTGCCCTTCCAAAAAGGGTTGTATCATCTACAAACTATTGATGGGTGATGTTGTTGATGTTCTTACTAACCTTAAGTCCACTTATAAACCCATATTTGTAAGCCTTATTTAAGTTCTTACTCAGAACCTCTACCATAATAATGAACAAGTAAGGAGATAGAGGATCTCCTTGTCTAAGGCCTCTCTTGGCTTTAAAAAAATCTATTACTAACCCATTGACCAAAACTGAATAAGAAAATTTAGACACACAAGCTTTAATCCATCTAACCCATTTTTTCTCGAATCCAAACTTTTCTAAAACTGCAAAAAAAAATCCCATTTAACCCTATCATAGGCTTTACTCATATCAAGTTTTAAGATCATTGCTTTCTCTTTTCTTGAAGCTACTAAATGTATAACTTCATGAGCTACTATGATCTCATCTAGAATTTGTCTCCCTTTCACAAATCTTCCTTGCTCTTTTGAAACAAATTTGTCTAACAATGACCTTAATCGATTTGCCATCATTTTGGAGATAATATTATATGCCATATTACATAGGCTTATGGGTTTAAAAGAATAAAATAATTTAATATCCTTCTTTTTTGGAATTAGTGTAAGATATGTTGCATTTACTTAAGGTATGTATTGTTTTACCCTAGACTATTCCACTGCTACCAATAAAAAATCCTTCATTATATACCAATTTTGTTGGTAAAAAGTTGTAGAGAACCCATCTGGACCTGGGGATTTATCCTTATTAAAAGAGAAAAGAGCTAAATAAACTTCTTCTAGAGTAATAGGCTCCATCAGTTTCCTATTGTCTTCATTTGTTATAATTGAAGGAACATCTTGAAGAATTTTATCATTAAGAACTTCAGTCTCCTCTGATCCTAGAATATTATGATAAAAAGACTTAGCCTCTTTTATAATTTCACTCTGTTATTCAATCAAAACCCCTTTTATTGATTTAATTCTACTAATTATGGATGTTGATCTCTGTACTATAGCCATCCTATGAAAAACTTTGTATTTTTATCTCCTTTTTTAACCAAGTCTATCTTAATTCTAATCTCTAAAATGTCTCTTCCATACTTAAAATATTATGATATTCACTAAGCAACTCCCTTTCCTCTGATATTGGATTATTATGTTCACCTTTTTAGAATTTCACCTTTTAGTTCTTCATTCTTCTCAAAAATATTTCCAAAAGTGTTATTGTTCCATTCTTTTAATCTAGATGTCATAGATTTAATTTGATTTGAAAGAGCATACAACCCACCATTACCTAAATAATTCCACATTTGATCTATCATATTAGCAACTTGAGGATGGCCTTCCCACATCTGCTCATATTTAAAATATTATATTTTTTTGAATTCACTAACCACCATTTTAACTCTTATTGGCTAGTGATATGAACCAATCCTTGTTAAGGTATTAATTTTAGCACAAGTTCCTTCATATAGCCAATGATATGAGAGAATGCATCTATCTAATTTTTTTACTATTAGGTTTTGGCCTCTCTTGTTGTTGGTCCAAGTATAGTTGTCTTCTTCAAACTCAACCTCCCATAGATTATTATTTTGAATAAAAGTTGAGAAATATTTCATACTTTGGGTTGATTTCCTAATTCCTCAAAAATTTTCATCCAGTTTGGTTATGGCATTAAAATCTCATATGATCATGAATCAGGTTTCTTGGTATTTACTTCTCATAAATGATTTAATCCCACTCCAAAATTCTAATCTACGTAACTGAGTTGTAGGTCCATAGACATTGATAATGATAAAATGAATATCTGCAAAGTAGCAAGTGACTAAAGAGGCTAACCAATGCCTAGTTTTATGAATGGTTACATAGGAGGTTCTAGAAGGATTCTAAAAAGTTAGAATTCCCCCTGCCACTCCTTCAAAATCCATAGCATCCTATTCACATCTTGTCCATATTGCTTTCATGGTTTTTGAAACTTCTTCTTTAGTCATTTTAGCATCCTATTCTAAAAAGGTCACATGCATGGATAATTCATTTGATTTTGAAAAATAATGGTCCATATTGTATCAACTTTTGACAAATAATGTGGAAATTATTTTTTTATCTGATTTTTTATGAGCCATTTCTCTTGGTGACCAAGTTGTCCTACCTTGACCACCATGTACATCTGAATGGACAACCCTTTGGTGGCCTTATCCCATGTATAAAAAATTTGATCCTTCTCTATTGGTGCTAAACTATCTAGATTGAGTTCTTCAATGCATAACTATTCAACTACTATAGAAGTATCCAACAAAGGTGGATGATAGGACATGAGAATTCTGACTTTAAAGATTGGATGCAATCTAAGATAAGATGGAAGATTCAATTCAAAGTGTTCTCTCCCACCTCCTTGGTGATGGTATGCTCTACAACAAAGAGGTATAATATTCCTATGGGGTCCTAGAAGTCTCTTATTTTCAAGACATCACCATACCTTATCTCTAACCTTGAATTGATATGTTATCAAATGCTACTCACTATTGAGAGTGTAATCTAACTTATGGCCAAGGCCAACATTGTATGATGTAATATTGTATAGGCCTATGAGAAATATTTTAAAAAATGTATTTTACTTATTCAATTATCTTATTATGTAAGTTCTATGGATCATTTCTAACCTTGTTATGGTTAAACCCACGTTATAACTTTTTTTTTCAATTGTTTTTTCAATGAGTTTACATAGGTTTTTATGAGGGTTCTTGGTCCCGTCATACTGAGTGGGGTTTGAATATTGGACCCTTCAAAAAAGGGCCAAAGCCCTTACCACTGCAGTAAGCTTGTAGCTAAACCCACCTTATAAATTGTAATTAACCTTAACTCTCTTATTTTGCCATCTTAGGTTAATATTATTTATGTAATTGGGTTTTTGATATTGGTATAAATACCCCCCCACCACTCTATCTATTGTATCAAAGTGTTGTGATCCTTATCCATAGATAATACAATGATTATATATGATTATCAAGGGCACCCAAAAATTCTCCCACTTTTATTCTCATATTTTTATACCTTTTGTATGAGGTTTGAGTGAATGGAATACTTCTATTTGTTTTTGGAAATAGATGTGAATTCCAATATGGTATTAGACTAATTATGGAGCCATCTCACTTGGTTATGAAAAATTCCATTCAGAGCCTCTGATATTTCTTCTAAGTTCTTGGATAATTCCCTTTTCAAAGTCTCATAAGTAATTTCTATGTAAGAGGTAAAAATGAGTCTTTACTCTATTTCTTATCATCTATATTTTTCGAAACTATTGGAGAAGATATACCTTGTTTCTTCTAAAAAGGACTTGAGAATACTAAAATGGAGGGTTAACATCCTCATGATATTGAAGACACTAAAAATTTATAGGCTCGTAAATCTAAAAAATATGTTCTTCAATTTGATTACACACATTTTTTTAGTTAAAAAATGAGTGTTTTGGTATGCTTCCTTTGCTTTAGATTGGCTTCATTTCAAACAAGAGCTTATGCTGCCCTTATTCAAGCTAAAGGGATGCACATTTACTCAAATGAAAGGATGACTATTATGGCTAGGGGAATACCTATTAGAAAGTTAGCTCTAGAGAAAATTGAGTTTGAGTTGCTGTCAAAGCTAATTTTGGTCAAAGAAAACAACACAATTTTTACTATGATAAAGAGGAATGGTAGAATTATTTTTTGCTTCTACTTCCACCTTAATTGCTACTAGAGCATGATATTTTGGGTTTTTTGTGAATAATAGGAGGGCATAGGATTGATTGCACTATTCACTTTTTGGAATAGTTGGACGAGTGACTGGTCCTCTATGAAGGCACCGTTGCTTTTATTTTTACCATACACAATGATAGGATGGTCAACATGAAGGTTTTTGGAAAAGGAGGTTGTGTATTTGAACCATATATTTATTGATTCGTTTGTTGTTAATGGAGAATAAATTATGTATAAGGGCCTTGCATTTCCCTTCCAAATGTAACCTTGGAGAGTTGGCTAGCATAATTCACTTAACATGGGAGAGACCATAGTCTGAGTCCCTCTAATGCTCTGTAGCACCCTAAAATTGGCACAGTTAAACCTTAGTAAAAAGATAAAAATTTGAATTTTAACCCCAAACCGCCCGTTAACCGCCTGTTACCCGCTTCCCTTGTTTTTCATGCCATTTTTAGGATTTGTTTTGACCGTTGGACGATATCGTCGTAGATCAGACGAAATCGTCCCAGATCTGACGAATTCGTCTGGAACGGAACGTCCAGACGATTTCGTCCCAAAACCAAATTTTCATAATTAGCTTCTGTTTAAAAGCTTCTCTAACCTGGGTAGAAAGCGTGTCTGCACGGGTTAGAGTCTCCCCCGTTGGAGATCTCCCAAATTGGGATGATCTCCAACCTCCTAACCTCTCCCTAATCCTATATAAACTGGGATTTTCTTAGTTTATCCCCCTGAACCCCCTAGCCGATTGATTTCCCTACAAATTTAGTTCCTTGTGCCTTAGAACACCTTCATACTTTTGTTTGCATTGCGTATTTCAAGTTTTCTTGCAGGAATCTTACTATTTTTTAGCTGGAGCAAGCTTGGATCGTCGTAGGCGATTCCAGACGATTTCGGACGATCCTATCGTAGATCGACGATGATCTCGTACGATTGGAGGCGATCTCGACTGTAGTCCAGATTGGGGGCAATCAGAGCCCAGAGTTTGCATTTTCTTATCGTTTCTCTGCATTTCTTTATGCATTATCTTAGTTTATTATATTTATGCATCCTGGAGTTCACCTCATTTAGTATAGATGCATGATAAAGTCAAAATAAATTGTCAAATTGATGCATTTCCTTTTAATTGCTATCTGGATTTATCATTTGGGCAAGTTTACTATTATTTCTATCATTTCCCCTTGCTTTTGCAGTTGCATTTTTGGTATTTTGTATCTATTTTTGTGATTGCAGGTTTCTGATGAATTCGTCAGATCGTCGATGATCTCGTCTGATCTCAGATGACCGACTGAGATCTGAGATGATTCTATGCAATTACAGATGATTACGTATGATTTGAGATGATTTGGACTTCTACAAAACTCAGAATCTTCATCAGACATCCGAAATCAGGTATGTTCTATTTTATTTAGCCTACTTTCTATGTTTAGCACTTACGCATGTTTTTTGTATTCATAAAAATCAGCATTGGCATATAGAATAGCTTAGATTCATCTTGGCCAAACCTAGGAATTGAATGATTAAAGCACAAAATGAACACATCAAACCTACTCTCAACCTAGGCATGGAAACTGCCACTCAAAAGTTTCCTGGTGAACCCACCATCCATCAAAAATTCACCCTTATACCCCTCCCCCGAGAGGCGGGACCTTCAAAGGGCCTCTCAATCCGAGGTATTGTCCCATCCTTCTCGCATCCCCCTTTCGGGCGTGGATCCTATAGCCTGAAGGTAAGGATGCAAAAAATTTGGAGCGATACATTTTGGTGAACCCGACGTGAAAACTAAAAACCTTTTGAAAACAATCCAAAAAAACAAAACATAAATGCATTTAGAATCAAAGATTGCATATCATATTTAGATGGTAGATTATAATAAAAGACGAGTTGTCACCATTAATGTTGAGAATCAATTAGCAGCTATAGAGATTACTTCTTTACTTAGAGTATCTCAAACATATAGAGTCCCACCTTTATGGGACGAACTTAATAGGAGATTGAATCTTATTTCATCTAGATCAACCGAACTTAGGCAAATCAAGAGGTTTGTCCTAGATAGAATCCTGGATCCTGATCAAGTGACCTTATATCATGAACTTCAGAGAGCTTGCCATAGGTGGTTAGCAGATAAAAGAGCCCTTGTGTCTTCCGAGTTGTACACCTTTGAGGAATACCTCGACAATGCAGTTGTAGTACATAAATTTCTATCTCATATAGAGGATCAAGAGGTCATCCTTACGGATAGAAAGAGATGGAATAGAGTTCCTAGAGCTATGTTATATCGAGAGTATTGCCATGAGCTTTATTTTTACAAGTCAGAGTCAGAAGTAGATAACATCACCATAGCACACTTTGTCAAATTCTTGAAAAACCATTTTCAATTTGAAGAGGAGCATTTCATGACTCTTGATGAACTTGATCCCATCAATGATATCTATAAACTATTTATAGAAAACTAAGCCATTCTTTTATTATTATTATTTCTTGCATTTAGTGTGTTGTTTGTTGTCTTTATAATCATAAAAACAAAAAAAACAAAACAAAAACATAACAAAAATCAAAACATTTTCTTTTAAGTATTATAGTAGGTATATAATTAAAATATATACCTCCCAAATTTGTTGCAATATATATATATATCAATATATATTTGCTAAAATCTAAGTTTAAGCATAATGACTAGACTTAGGAATGGAAAACAGACTGAAGTAGAAGAAGATTGGTTAGGAAAACCAATAAATAAACCAGATGTCCTTCCTGAAGACCCAATTCAGGAAGAAGGAACACTAGACCAACAAGAAGAAGAGTTTGCTGAAGCAAATGAACAAAGAGAAACTGTTAGAGGGGAAGGATCCTCATCCCCTAAAATGTCTTCGGAAGGAGCTGTTACTTTTGAGAACATGGAACATTTTTGGAAGTTCCTCAATACTAATATTGGTGCCCTTAATAGAGCAGTCCATATGGACAAGGATCAAATTAGTGACACTCAAGCAACCCTAGAAGAAATATATCACACACGCACTAATCCCTTGTCCTTCGTTGATCAAGAAAGTGATCAAGCTGGACCATCCAATTTGGATATGGCCGCTATAATCCAGAACATGCAACAACAACAAGTTACCCAACCACCTAGAGTGTCGTTACCAAGCCTAGGGTTATTCCCACACAAAAGAAACCTTCATTCACTGCTCTATTTCGCCAAGTTATTGATCAACATACCTCAAATCAACAAAAGCCTAAAACAAAACCTAACACCAATTTCCAACAATCTGGGATACAACATAATGCTACTACAAATCTTCTTCATAATACTCTTCCTACCAACCATTTGCATAATAGCAATATAGCATCCAATCCTTACGTCACGCCATCATACGCTCAAATACCACCAAACCAATATGGTGGACAAACTAGTAATCTGGAAGCCATGGTGAAACAGTTAGTCTCCCGCATGGACCAGATAGATCCCTACCATCCCTCGTACAATTATCGAGAGATGTGTAGTCAACCTCTAGATCCTATAGTTGTAGCACAACCATATCCTAAACACTTTCCTATGCCTGTCCTACCTATATACAAAGGAACCGAAGATCCCATAGAGCATCTTCGTATGTTTAGGATAGCATGTCATGACATATCACATGATGACTTGTTATTACTAAAGATGTTCCCAAAAAGTTTAGGAGGAATGGCATTAGAATGGTATTATCAACTACCCACTCATTCTTTGAGGAATTTCGAAGAAACCGTTGAGTCTTTTGTGCATCAATTTAGTGCCTACATCGAAAGGCATGTAACCATTAAATATTTGTACAACCTAAAACAAGACAAAGATGAATGTTTTGCTGATTTCCTAGCTCGATGGAGACAGTTGATAGGAAAATTGCACTTTGTGTTACCTTATCGAGAAATGCTGGATATCTTTATCAATAATTTACAAGAACAACTATCCTATGAGTTATCAATTGCTACCTTGACCACCTTCGATCAAGCTATAGATTTAGCTCGAAGAGTGGAAGATGCTCTTATTAGGAGAGGTCAACTTAAAAAGAAAGATGATGAGAAAACATCCAGAAATCAATATAAAAATAAACAAGTTGTGGGTGATGGAGTCACTGATAGTAGAAATATCGCTACTATTAATGCTATGAAAACAACAGAGAAATTTATACTGAAACCTCCTGATAAACCACCTCAAGAATTTACTAGGTTAAATCAACCTCTATCAACCATTCTCCCGCAATTACTAGCATGAGGTTTGATCCAATTACCAAATATCCAGGAACCTGATCCAACTATACCCGGATACAGAGCTGATTTACACTGTGATTTCCATAGAGGACCTGGACACGCTACCAACTCTTGTAAAATATTAAAACATAAAATACAAGACCTGATTGATAACAATGAGATGGAGGTGCAAGCCTTTCAACCTAAACAAAATCCTCCTAATAATGCTCAAAAGAACATCCCTCAAAATCAGAATCAGAATGCCAATCAATCATTGGACATATTTCAACATCCTTTACCAAAGCATGGTAAAGAAGTGGCTAATCAAATTGAGCACCATAATGTTCCCCCTCCTACCCGATATGTAGGAACTATTAGTGGACATTCACCTACTCATGATGTGGAAGTATTTGACACAACTTTATCCATGGTTACGACCAGACCTCTATATAATATTCGGACACCTGATCTTAGTGATACAGAATACGAGACTGAAAGTGACATGGAAATCACCTCAAATCAATCGAATAGTTCTGAAGATGAATCAGATCCTATTCAACCTATCACAAGTTCTATGGTTCCAGAAGAACCATTTCCAAGAAGAGTCACTACTAGACCATCTTCTCACCAATTACTTTCTAATGAACAAGCCATAAATGCTAGACCAAGACCTATTCATCATCCTCAAAATAATATTGTAGGTACCATCGGAGTTGTTACTAGACAACAAGCTCAAAATTCTCAACAAGATCAAACTCAGAACGATGGATCAGCTCCATTTGTTTTGAAAATTCCTAATAAAGGGAATCATGCGCCTAATGTTCAACCTAAGCCTCCTTATAATATTAATGAACAATTATCAAATACTACAGATAGAATTTCCCTTTTGGACCTTTTAAGATCTTCTCCTACACATAGGGATGAATTAATGCTCACATTAAGCCAAATGATGGTACCACAAAATATTCAACCTGAAGCCATGTCCAATACTATCATAACTCGAGAAGTCGATTGTATTGACTTTCGAGATAGAGATATACCACAACATAGTTTACATAAGGATAACCCCTTATATATTACTGCCCTAATTGGAGATGTAGCAGTTAAACGAGTCTTGATTGATAATGGTTCATCTTTAAACATTTGCACTTTTGACTTCTACCAAATATTTGGGTTTAGAAGTGATGAAATGAAAAGAACTGATATGATCATAAAAGCCTTCAATGACGAAACACAAGAAACGTGTGGAGTTATCACTATCCCATTGCAAGTTGGTCCAAGAACCTTAGACACAACCGTATTTATTGTACATTGCCCTGCATCGTACAATATACTTTTGGGTCACCCTTGGATCAACGCAATGCGAGATGTTCCCTCAACTTTACATCAATGTGTTAAATTCGAATTTAAAAATCAGTTGGTTACCATTCATGGTGATCCTAGACCCTTTGATATGTGTGCTTTGGCAGAACCTGTTGGAGTTCAATTTTGCCCTACTTTATCATCCACACATCCTAATTCTCATCAACCATCTAAACGTATGAAACACACACTCATAACATCATCTACTCCATCAACTACACCTCTACATATAGTTCAACCATCTTCCGAACAAACCACATTAGGACCCCAAAAGGATCCTAAACCCACAACCAATGCTTCTTGTCTTACTCCTATCACTTCTATACCTATAGACCCATCCATCGACATCTCTATAACATCTACATCCACTAAAGGCATACTTTCTGCATCCGACGATGTAGGAAATGTTCCTTCTACCTCTTATGCTCTTACTGATGAGCTCTTACCCGATTTATCTAAAATTCTTATATCAGAAAAAACAAACGTTGCTATGCAAGATTCCCTTATTTTAAATAAATTGCCGCCCTCTCCTCGCACCTTGGGTCTCCCACAGCCTATGGGAAGTATTTACCAAGTCGGGAGTTGCGCTTTTATTTATAAGGGATATGACTGGGGAAGAATACCTAGAAACATCAAGACACATTATGATGGATATGCTCGATGTTATTTTGCTAATGAGTATATTAAAGCTAAGCCTATAATGCTTAAATTGGGATATAAAGGGAAAGGTTTGGGACCTTCCCAGAATGGTATGAAAGAACCTTTTGAGGTAGAACCATGGCCTGCCCGATGTGGTGTGGGCCTATTTCCTAGTAAAGGTCAGCCCTTCCCATTCGAGGATGATGACCATCTCATATCTTACCAAGATTATTTGGATGAACGCGATCCTTTGCATTTAAGGAATAACCCATTTACATGTAATATGCTATCCATAGCTTATGATCGCTGAATCCGATGATGAGTTGGAGGGAGATATCTTCCATGATGTCTCCATTGAGGAATTATTATATAATGGATTTTATTTCGATGGCTCTATACCTAGTATAGCCCAGCTTGAGGCCACGACTCCTCAAGATGAATTATCCAAGCTAACCTTGGAAGAATTACAAGAATTGGGCGTTTCACCCACCCCACCTAATTTTGAGAGAGATCTACACATGGAAGTAGAGAATGTCATAAAAATTAACATTGGAACCGAAGATAACCCTCACATAATCAACATTGGATCAGAATTGAGTCAAGAAAAACAAGATAAATACATTGCATTTCTTAAACAATATGAAGACGTCTTTGCTTGGACATATGAAGATATGCCAGGATTAGACCCTTCTGTAGTTATGCATCACCTAGTAGTCCATCCGGATGCTAAACCTGTTAAACAGAAACTTAGAAAAATGCATCCTAAAGTGGCCTTACTAGTCAAAGGGGAATTAGAAAAGCTCTTGAAGGTTATTTTTATACAAGCCATTGATTATGCTGAATGGATCTCAAATGTAGTTCCAAGTAACTAAGAAAGAAGCTACCAAAGTTAGGGTTTGCACAGACTTCAGAGATATTAATGTTGCATGCCCTAAAGATGATTTTCCTCTTCCCAACATGGATCAGATCATTGATTTTATTACTGGGAGTGGAATGATATCCCTAATGGATGGATTCTATGGTTATAATCAGATCAGGATAGCTCCTGAAGATCAGGCTAAAACAACCTTTATTACCCCTTGGGGAACCTTTTGTTGGAAAGTGATGCCATTCGGTTTGAAGAATGCAGGTGCAACCTATCAATGAGCTATGACTTATATCTTTCACGATATGATGCATGATATTCTACATGATTATGTAGATGATATTATAGCTCGTTCCATCAAAGAAGATGATCATTTAGATGACTTGAGAAAAGTCTTTGATCGGTTAAGGGAATATCTTATCCGACTGAATCCAACTAAATGTATATTCGGAGTTAAGTCCAGTAAATTATTAGGGGTTATAGTTTCTTTACGTGGCATTGAAATTGACCCTCTCAAGATCATGGCTATCACTGATATGCCCGCACCCACAAATATATCTGAATTACGAAGTCTACAAGGTAAACTTCAAGCTATTCGTCGCTTCATCGATAAGTTGGCGGACAAAACAGGACCCTTTCTTAAGCTTCTTAAGAAAGATGTCTCTTTTCATTGGGACGACGAATGTCAGGAAGCATTTGAACTCCTCAAACAATATCTTCTTAAACCATAAATGCTTTCACCACCTAGATCTGATCGCCCATTTATCTTGTACATTTTTGCTTCAGATTTTGCCTTAGGAGCTATGTTAGCTCAACTTGACGATGAGAAGAAAGAACGTGCTAATTATTACATTAGCAGAACCTTAATCAGTTATGAAACTCGCTATACAGTATTAGAGAAGTTATGTCTAGCAGTCATATTTTCTACATAAAAATTATGCCATTATATGCTCAGTAAGAAAACGTATGTTATTGCTAAATTCGACCCTTTGCGATATCTCATGAGTCGACCTTATTTATCTGGTCGCACAACAAAGTGGGTTCTTGCGCTAAGCGAGTTTGAACTCATGTTTATAGGACAGAAGTCTGTTAAGGGTCAAATCATAGCAGATCAGTTAGTTGTTGCACCCTTAGAGTCTACCCATCCCCTCATCATTGAGTTTCTCGATGAATGCCTTAAACTAGAGGCAGACCATCCAGAGCAATGGTCCCTATACTTTGACGGAGCCCGATGCATGAGTGGGGCTGGTGCAGGTATTATTTTAATATCTCCATAGAAACATCTTATACCTCTATCCTTCAAATTAACATTTGCTTGCACTAATAATATTATTGAATATGAGGCTCTAATCCTTGGATTACGAGCTGCCTTGGCACTAAAAATTAAAAATTTATTGGTTTTCGATGATTCTCAACTTGTCATAAATCAAATCAATGATGTTTATCAGACCAGAGATGATAAATTATGCCCATATAAAGCATATGTCTTACAATTATTATCTTTATTTGATCAAGTTACCTTGGAAGCTATTCCTCGAACTAGCAACCGTGCGGTCGACGCTATGGTTGCAGTTGCATCTCTTTTGCCCTTGGAGTTAGATGATGAATATGCTACCATCATTATTCATCGACTCCAGGAACCCGCTTCAAATAAATCATGCTTAGAACCTTTGGATGTGTTTCTAATCAATGAAACTACTCCTGAACCATGGTACATTGATATATTTAATTTTCTTCAAAATGGGACCTTTCCTGAAGGTTGTAATAGCAACCAACATCGGTTGTTACATAGACGAGCAAGTCGCTTCATGATTATTGGTAATACCTTGTATAGGAGATCTTTTGAAGGCATCCTACTGAGATGTTTGAATCTAGAAGAATCTAGATCAGCTTTGAGTGAAGCCCACAATGGATCTTGTGGGGGACATTTTAGTGGTAGCGCCATTGCTAAGAAAGCTCCTTAGGATAGGATATTTTTGGCCTACCATGGAGAATTATGCAAATGATTATGTGCGTCATTGCGACAAGTGCCGAAACATGCTTGACCTTGTCCATGCGCCTGCACAAGAACTACAGGCTATTTCATCTCCTTGGCCCTTTTCAAAATGGGGCTTAGACATCATCGGAAAAATCAACCCTGTGTCATCTGATGGACACAAATTTATCATAACCACCACTGAGTATTTCATGAAGTGGGTTGAAGCTATGCCCTTAGCTTCTTGCACTGGAACCCAAGTTTCCAAATTTATTTTTAATCAAATTATTTGTAGGTTCAGAATTCTTGCAAATCTCATCTCAGATAATGGAACTTGTTTCAAAAATAAAGATGTCAAGAAATTATGTCAAAAATATAAAATTCAACATCGTTGGTCCACTCCCTATTATCCTCAGGGTAATGGCCAAGCCGAAGCATCTAATAAAACATTAATCAAAATCCTCAAAATATTGGTCAATAAATCTGGTCGAGATTGGCACATCCAATTATATCCTGCTTTGTGGGCTTATCGAACTAGCATTCGCACCCCCACAGGTACTTCACCTTTTGTTTTGGTTTATGGCATTGAAGCAATTTTTCCCTTTGAATTAGAAGTTCCTTCTTTGGCTCTGCTACTTCAAGATACTAAAGTAGGAGATGAATATCATGCTGGCAGACTTAGTCAGCTGGAACTCCTAGATGAGAAGCGCATCAATGCTTTGGAGCATCTTCGTGCCTACCAAAACAAGCTTAAACGAGCATACCTCAAGAAAGTTCATCATCGATCCTTTGAGATCGGTGACCTTGTCTTAAAAGAAAATCAAAAAAATACTAATGCAACTAAAGACCTTAAAGGTAAATTTGAGCCCAACTGGCTTGGACCATATGTCATCACTGCTAAATTTGGCTCAGGAGCATACAGATTATCTACCTTAGATGGTAAAGATCTTAAAGAACCTATGAACATTATGCATCTCAAACGCTATTATGCATAAAATCTGGTCATTTCATCATTGTATATATTGTTATTTTGCATATTGTTTCATTTTCGTTATCCATATAAAAATTTCAAAAAAATAGTAATAGTATTTATTCTTTCCATTCATAAATTAAAATCAAAATATAAAAACACTTCAAAATCATCAAAATCTTCAAAAACATCTTTTATTTTTGCACCTGTCAATTCTTGAAGTATTGCAGTTATATTTTCAGTTATTTTGGATAAATTAGCATTTATTTGGAATCCCGCACTTTCACACTCACATGGATAAATATCTTGATTTTATTTGGTATGATTATTAATCTCTCTTATATCAAAATCCACAGTTGAATTAAATAAAGTTTTTGAGCATAGAGAACTGATCTTGTTATTTACTTGAACCAAGTATATCTCTTCACATTAAAATGATTTCATTGCAAATTCGATATGATGCTACATAGTAGAAATGGTTTCTTGAGCGAAAAGTTTCCCCTGCTATCCTATCATGCACATGGTCTAGAATCTTTGAGAATTGACAAAAGGACAAGCTCACCCCTACCCGGAATAAAATCCCTTGCTCTACAACCAATCCGAGCAAGTATCCCTAGCATAGGAAGAAAAAGAAAAGTCAAAGAAAATGAGAAAAAGAAAAATATTATTTTGTACCATCGCAGCAATATTTCAGCATTATCTCAGTTCCAAGCAAAAAAAAAAAAAAAAAGAAGCAAAAGAGAAAAGAAAAAGCAAAAAGCAATAAAATCCCTTTCCCTACCCCTTGAAAAGAAAAGAAGGGTGAATGAGCTTGAATCCCTGGAATTCTCAATTATTCAAAAACTGTGAGGTAAGCCCCATAACAGGTGGTTTGTGCCCAACCCGCTTGGCCTTGGGTAATCCCTAGCGTGGTGATATGTCTATCACATTAGCGACCTTCTTTTGTACAGACCTATATCTGCTTATGGATTAGCTAGCTCTTGATGACCCGACTTACATAGTAGTCTGGTACGGTTACATGCATATAAATCATGGTCAATGAACACTTATTTGGTTAATTCAAATTACTTGTATCAAATTATCTTGCTCAAAATTGGTAAATGAACAATACAATTGCACACACATTTGTATTTGAGAGATTTTTGTATCATTATGATAAATCAAGATCGGCAATGAACTCACATATGCACATGAGGGTTCCTTATAAATCTACATTTGTCTTTGAGATAATTTAAAATATTTCTGCAACTCTTTTGGAATAATTTTTTCTTCTTATTTCAGAACATCTGTTTAGTATAAAAACAATTACATACATTGTTTTCAAAAATCACAAAATTCTTTCAAACAACATATTACAAAATCTAGTAAATAAAGTCAAGTTTATATATTATTATTTTCTGTTTATCTCAAAATCAAAAATCAATCATGCAATAAAACTAAAATATCAATTTCTTCTTTGGATTTCGTGATGATGGTATAAGTCTATACCTATAATTCTATGCCTAGCGCAAACCATTGTTCTAATTTTATTTTCCCATTCATTTTAATTTATAAAAACATATGGCTTACATCATTATGTTACACAATTGTGCTTTAAAAAGAACGAACACATTTTTTTCATTTCATTATGTCAACATTCAATTTTGCAATGATGGTATAGTTCCTAGGGACTTATTCAAAAAATTTATCACACTTAGGAATGTATGCCTAGCAAAAAAATCATATTTCTTTAATATGTCATGCATAATATTTTTTATGAAAATCTGAAAACAAATCATCACCATCATCATTTTTCATCATCACAACCCAAAGTCTTAAGACAGTCTCTTAAGCACTCTTTTACTTTTAACAATATTTCTATACTGGGATTAGCTTGACGACCTAGCGAGCGGCGACTCCATGAAATGGTCTATAACAGTGACAATGTCCTTTGAAATTATTGTTAAAAGTCTCTTTTATTTTTCATCAAATCACACCACAAAACAACCAATTTATTCACATCAGATTATTTCATTTACAATTTTATGCCATGACATAAAAATTATAATTTATTTCCAAATGACATAATTACATGAATCATCAATCACCAAAATTCAAAAATTAAAGCATCATACAACATATACACAAGTCATATCATCAAAAACAAGACCATATATATATATATATATCAAATTATGTACATCATATCAAAACTGGATTGGTATGCCACAATCTATACCCTGGCATACTCAATCCTCTCAAAAATCTATACAATCTCTATGTAGTCTATAGTCAGCTAGTCTCGAGAAGCCCTCGAGCTCTCAGCCTCATCTCCTCTCCCACCCTGGCATGGAGGAGGTGGTCCCATAGAGGTCCGTGCTGTGTCTCGGGTCCTCGCTGTCGATCGTGAGGATGTCCTCGTCGATCCCATCCTGATTGGTTCAGCAATGCCGTTGGTAGCTGTACCCTCTGGCCCTCTAGAACCAGCTGGAAGTATACCCCCTGGTAGAACATGGTCTGCATCATAGACCGCACCAGCTCCTCCATGCTCGCCCCTCCGCTCCGAGCCCTGAGACGTGTAGCCTCATCCTGAAGTGTCTGCACCTGAGCCCGGAGGTGGGCATTCTCAGCCCGAAGAGCCACCATCTCGTTGCTCTCCCCCACCTCGACACCCTTGCCCTTATCGGGCGATGGTGGCCTCTCCCCCTGCTAAGAAGGGAATCTCTCCTCCCTCCTCCCTATCTACTATGGCCTCTATGGAGCCCGTGCCATCCTCTGGCGTCTCTCCTATGGAGACCGTCATTGCTCTCTCCCATCATGACCCTGCGCTGCCTCAATAGCAGCCTGACGTCGCCTCCCCATCCATCGCACCATGGCATGCATCGGACCCTATGCCCTCATCATCCGAGGAGGGTGGATGCCTACATACCAGGCATCATATCCATCGACAACCCTAACATCATCACCATCCACTGGCTGGATGGGGGCATCATCCATGTCCTGACTCCAGAACCGCTGCATGTCTGGAGCCCCGCTCAGTGTAGTACTATCCCGGATAGTCCGAGAGTACTCATAATCCCTGAGAGAAGGGATCCCCTACTGAAGACCGAACTATCATAGAACTCGATCATAGCGATGGAGCTCTACCTCTCCCCGCTCCATCCTCAACCAGCAGACTCGCTTGATGCGAGCCAGCTCCTGCCCATCCTCTGCCCACCCTGGATGCTCTCTCCATGGCCTCCAGGTGATCTGGTCTAGGATGAGGTCATCTAGCAACCTCCGTGACATCGATAGATCTATCCGCCATTATGACCCCCTCTGTAACCACCAGTAGAAAACCTGAGGCCTCTCCCGATCAACCCCTATCAGTGGGAGCCCTACCGGCCTCCGCACCATGATGTGCTCCCAGCACCAAACCTGTAGTAGTGATGTCAAGACCAGACATCGGCCTCCCTTGTATACGACCCCATGCAGGATCCTATACAAGTGGCATAGTACAAAGCTGCCCCATGCAAACCTATATCCGTGGTCTCTCATGTCACAGACCACATCTGAAAGGAGCCATGGTAGCTTGCACCCGCTCTGGTGGCACAACAGTAAGCCACCTACCACCCCTACCAAAACTCGAGTCAGCCTAGATGCCCCAGGCATCTGCCTTAGAGACTCGATGTTCACTCCGCCCTTCTCCAGGGTGAAGCTCGGGTCTCCGCTCAGCCTCATCATCGCTTGGCCCTGATTGGCCGTAGGAGTCATCAGCCATCCCTGTATGGGGATCCTCAAGATCCTCCATACGTCCTCTAGTGTGGGAGCCATCTCCCCTATCGGTAACCGAAAGTAGGATGACCCCGGATACCACCTCTCTGCTAGGGTTGTCAGTAGCCCCATGTCTGTCGATACTTGTGGCATCTCTGCCACATGCTGCAAACCGACTTGTGCTAGTCGGTCACGCTCTGCCTGGTCGAGCATGGCTATGTCATCTCTCAGCCCCTCGTATTTCCACTCCCGACTCTTTAGTAATCCCCTCTACAAAACAAACAATAAAACAACAAAATTTATTAATAAACCAATTATTAAAGTCAATGAAATGCAATTCAAACAAACTTAATTTCATCAAATGATGATATCATTCACTATTGGATGATATCATCCTAAATTGGGCAAAATCATCCTTTGTAGGATGAAATCGTCTCCTATTTCGCAACTTGGGGATCACCCCTTGTTGGACGAGATCGCCCCTAGTTCATCGATTTCGCCCTCAGACGAAATCGATGATCTAGAGACGATTTCGATGAAATAGGGACGATTTCATCCCGACGTCGTCGACGGCCTAAAAACGGCCATGATGCCCCAAACAGTCAAAATTTCAATCAAAAAATTGCACAAATTAAATCCAAACATAATTCACTAGGATTAGATCCTTACCCGTAGCCCGCGTCGGACCTCTGTCGATCGGTGCACTGTCTCAACCATTTTTTTTGTAGAGCTCTAAAACAGTAAAAATGAATAGTAAAAATGAATTAGGGTTTTACCCTATTTTCTTAATTTTATTTTAAATCAACAACTTTTTTTTAATTTTGCTTTTTCACGCTTTTACCTCAAACATTCGATTTGGGTAAAAACACGGAGGGGGCACCATAGTCAGCAGTCGAACGATTCGACCAAGAATCATCATCTAGAAAATTGAGTAAATTTTTGCTTTCTCATAAAACGGGAAGAACTCGTCTTTAACGCATTTTCTTCGAAAAATTTGCTAAAGAGGGGGCAAAATGTAGCACCCTAAAATTGGCACAGTTAAACCTTAGTAAAAAGATAAAAATTTGAATTTTAACCCCAAACCGCCCATTAACCGCTTCCCTTGTTTTTCGTGCCATTTTTAGGATTTGTTTTGACCGTTGGATGATATCATCGCAGATCAGATGAAATCATCCTAGATCTGATGAATTCATCTGGAACAGAACGTCCAGACGATTTCGTCCCAAAACCAAATTTTCATAATTAGCTTCTATTTCAACAGCTTCTCTAACCTGGGCAGAAAGCGTGTCTGTGCGATTAGAGTCTCCCCCATTGGAGATCTCCCAAATTGGGATGATCTCCAACCTCCTAACCTCTCCCTAATCCTATATAAACTAGGATTTTCTCAGTTTATCCCCCTGAACCCCCTAGCTGACTGATTTCCCTGCAAATTTAGTTCCTTGTGCCTTAGAACACCTTCATACTTTTGTTTGCATTGCGTATTTCAAGTTTTCTTGCAGGAATCTTACTATTTTTCAGTTGGAGCAAGCTTGGATCATCGCAGGCGATTCCAGATGATTTCGGATGATCCTATCGTAGATCGATGATGATCTCGTACGATTGGAGGTGATCTCGACTGTAGTCCAGATTGGGGGCAATCAGAGCCCAGAGTTTGCATTTTCTTATCGTTTCTCTGCATTTCTTTATGCATTATCTTAGTTTATTATATTTATGCATCCTGGAGTTCACCTCATTTAGTATAGATGCATGATAAAGTCAAAATAAATTGTCAAATTGATGCATTTCCTTTTAATTGCTATCTAGATTTATCATTTAGGCAAGTTTACTATTATTTCTATCATTTCCCCTTGCTTTTGCAGTTGCATTTTTGGTATTTTGTATCTATTTCTGTGATTGCAGGTTTTTGACGAATTCGTCAGATCGACGATGATCTCGTCTGATCTCAGATGATCGACTGAGATCTGAGATGATTCTGTGCAATTACAGATGATTACGTACGATTTGAGATGATTTGGACTTCTACAAAACTTAGAATCTTCATCAGACATCCGGAATCAGGTATGTTCTATTTTATTTAGCCTACTTTCTGTGTTTAGCACTTACGCATGTTTTTTGTATTCATAAAAATCAGCATTGGCATATAGAATAGCTTAGATTCATCTTGGCCAAACCTAGGAATTGAATGATTAAAGCACAAAATGAACACATCAAACCTACTCTCAACCTAGGCATGGAAACTGCCACTCAAAAGTTTCCTGGTGAACCCACCATCCATCAAAAATTCACCCTTATACCCCTCCCCCGAGAGGCGGGACCTTCAAAGGGCCTCTCAGTCCGAGGTATTGTCCCATCCTTCTCGCATCCCCCTTCCGGGCATGGATCCTATAGCCTGAAGGTAAGGATGCAAAAAATTTGGAGCGATACATGCTCCTTGGCTATTTTGCAAATATGGGTGGATCTATGATTGACATCATTGATTTCAAGGCCATGACTATCCAAATTTTACCCATTTATATCCATCCAACACATTTAACATGCAAATGACACATTGTTAAGGGTAATCCAACATACTTGGAATATAATATATTCCTTCTTGAAAGGGAAATCCTTTTCTCCCAAGGTTCGAGTATGCTAGGTCTTGGCCGATGCGAATAAACTTAGAGGTCATTGATAGTTGTTACTTCAAGGGGCCTTTGTGAGGGTTCCATCGTATGAGGCCCTTTGTAAATTAGATCTACTAAAACCCTAAGTGTAATTTTAATAAAATGCAAACTAAATATAGGAAACATAAGTTAGAAAGCAAATACCGACCATGTTAATACCTAAGTCCTTGATTTATGCTTCTGTTGGTGCTAGTTTGATTTGATGTTGCACAAATGCCTTGAATCATCTGGGAGTTAGTTGGATACCCTATGGTATCTATAGAATGCTCTACGATGTTTGAGAGATGCTCTGGAGCATTTGTGAGATGCTATGAAGCATTTATGGTCTATGGTAGACACTCAACAAGGTTCGAATCTAGTTTACGAGGGATGCAAAGGATGATCGACAAATATGGTGGCAATGAGGGTTTTTGCAAATGCAACGAGGGAATGTAGTAATAGAATGTTAAGGCTCACGAGATGATGGATGATCTGACCTTCTAATTTCTCTCTCCTCTCACAAAAATGAATGATCTTTTATGATTTCCCTTAATACATGTTAGGGTTTTGACGACACCAACTGGGGATCGAGATTAAAAAATGATGAAGGGTTGTGACTGCGATTTGATAAGTGACATGGACCATGTTAAATGAGTGGCTAATATTAAGACATGATGGGCAGCTAAGATTTATTCATATATATAAATATATAAATATAAATATAAATATATAAAATAATTATATTTATATATAAATAAATATACATACATATAAATAAATGATGAATGACTATGATTTGATGACAAATGGATAAAAAGTATCTAGGATTTTGTGTCTACATATACTTCTTTTTGTATCGCATTGCATGAAACACAATGCGGTGCAAAAACAAGAGGCACTTGGTTTGGTGGAATGGATTATTTCCTCAACGCACAAGAAACTCTGAAAAATAAAAATTGTGGTTGTAGCTTACCCCCTCAATTGGTAAATGAGTTAAGAACAAATCTCATGACCCAATTGATAGAAATATGTATGATGTTAATGATGCAATGAATGTCAATGATGCATTAAAAGTAAATGTTGCAATGATTGATTTTGTTTTTGTCCCAACAGAAAAAGGGGTTTTTGATTGGATGATGCAATGAATGTGTATGATGTATCCCAATGTGGGAAATCAAAATCAAATTTGGTTGCCCCAAGTTTGGGGTGATTTTGTGTTGGAAAATATGCCTTTTGGTGTCATTGAAAATGCAAAATTATGAAAATGCAAAATGATAAAGTCAAGAAATCAATTATCCAAGGGTCTGTTATCCCTAGTGATAGGCTCTAATTCATGTAATGCAAAAAGAAATGATGTAGTAAAATTTATCCATGTTTGTAACTCCATAGATAGGGCATCAATGACATCCTTGGGTAGATTTGCTTAAGCGTAGTCATATTCAAAAAATTAAGAGACCAAAATAATTTTGGTTTTGAACAAGAGGATGTTTGATGATGATATGAACAAGAGTCCTTATGGTGATCTACCCATCCTAATAAATTGCATGGATAACCAATCACTGCAATTGCCAGGGGAATAGAGTAAACAACTAGATACAAGATTCGCTTGATAATGTGAGTGAATTTGATAATTTTGAATGAAAATGTATTGATGAGTGAATCTGACAATATTGAATGAAGATGTATGAATTTGAATGAATATGGCAATGCATTGATGGGTGATTTTGTGAAATTTGGAATTGTTTTGGGTCATTGTGAAGCAATTTGAGACATTTTTGTGACTTTTGGTCGTAAACAATAATTAAACACCCAAATCAATTCATGTTATCACAAAATGTGATGTAATGATGTGATGAATTCTTGGAATAGTGGATTTGGTAGTTAGATCATTTTGGGACATTTTGAAGTGTTTTTGGTGTTTTCATGACTTTTGATCGTAGTAAAAAATTAAACGTCCAAATCAATCCATGTTATCACAAAATGTGATGTGATGATGTAATGCATGCATGGATGGATTTTGTGATGATTTTATGGGGTTTTACTATGTTTTGAGGCCCTTTGAGTCCTTTTGCAGTATTTTGGATCCAGACGTCAGTGTGCATCCATACCATGCATAGATATGAGAGGGTGTTTGCCACTTTGCAGATGTAAGGAGGCATTTAAGTGCACCTGGAAGATGCCTTAGGGTGTCTCAGCATGCCAAATCAACTATAAAAGGCTACAAGGGTAAAATTTTAGTTCATTCTTGTGTTTGAGAGTTCGAGAAGGGACGTCTGAGCGAAGGAGAGTGAAAGAGTATGAAAGAGTTTGGTGATGATGATGGATGGAGCAGATGTGGCAATGGAAGTTGATACGCAAGTGATGGAGGTAAGTTCTCCTAACTCTCTTATTTGATTTTGTAATGTTTCTTTTGATGACTGAGAGAGGATAGGCAATTTTTTTTTTTGATTAATGAGATGCTGATGCATATTTGCATTTGTGTTGTGCTACAGTTGAGGATTTTTGAGGCTCAACATCAATTCTCATCCATCATACTAGGGGTGATAAAGATACTACAAAAGGATGATTGAGATTGGTTAGAGCATGTGGGATTGGCTGGGTGTGAAAAAATAGAGGTGGTGAGGGCTGATGAGGGGTACCTATCTACCTTAGTAGAGCAATGGGATCCGGATAGGGGGACCTTTCAACTACTGACGAGGGAGATGACGATGACACTTGAGGATGTGTACCATATCTTTCAAGTACTTGTGGAGGGATTGTGTATCCAAGTTGATCACAATAAGGATTATGAGATAAGCAAAATTTTTGACCATGATTGGTGGAGGGCAAATATTAGTGGTGGAAGTATTAGGTAATTGGATATATATGTGGAGGGGTAGCTGAAGGCACTATAAATCATAGTCATGTTCCTGTTGGATAATGTGTTAGTGCCTAGCAACATCGAATATCAGTTCCCTTGGAACAATGATTCGATTGATCTTAGATATGATCGATGAGGATTGAGTGTACACTTGGGTACCTGCTTTACTATCTCAGGTGTACATGAATTTGTATGATATGAAGAGGTAGGGGTGGAATGGGTTGGACTGTAGTGTGCTACTTTAGATCTAGGGCTAGGAACACTTCAATGTAGCTTATCCTATAGGCCTACCATGCGAGCAATATGAGGATCAACCCTATGCATTGAGATGGTAGGTAGTTGAGGAGATATAACCGAGTCATCCTAGTCATAGTGACTAGGAGTGTAGATATCTATGGGTAGGGTTGACACCTGCACAGGTGTACTGGTGACCATGGTGAGATACTCAATGACCCATTGATAGAGAGTAGATGCAATGAGTTAGGTAGTCCAAATGGGTGGTTGGTTTGCATGGTAGTGAGATGGAGTTGATCCAATTCTAATGAGTGCTGCAATAGTTTAGGATATGATAGGGGGTACCTGATGCTCCAATGCTATATAGACATCGAGCTAATGAGTCAAGCCTACATTGTATGGAAGAGTGGTAGGTGGAGTATGAGGATGATGAGGAGATAGATCTCTCAGATGTGGATGATGTCGGGACCACCACCGACTATGATGCATGGTTCACTTCACAACCTCCCTAGGTACTGAATTCAGTGATTGATGAGGGTAGTGAAGATGATGGAGAGGTACTAGAGGGAGGTAGGTGAAGGTTGCAATAGATAAACCTAAAAATATTAGAGGTGATGGTGATGGTGGGGTTGGTATGGAGGAGATTTTGAAGAGACCTCCTAGTTAGAGTGAGGAATAGATTGAGTGGGACCAGCTTTGATAGATGGTTGTAGAGTGATATGTGGTGATAATGGCATGATATGTCGAGAATACTCAACTACGAATATAGCTAGAGGTGTAGGTGGTGGCAGGTGGAGGTGAGGATGTGGTAGCAAGGCTTTAGGAAGAGCTAGCACAAAGGGATGCTTGTTAGAGATAAGATGTGCTATGCCTTCGATCCTAGGAGGGCTATATTCAGGAGCTAGAGGATCTACTTATATAGCATAACATTGGGTTACCAGTGCGGCCTTCCTTTTCCATAGTAGGTTATGTTAGGCATAGTGATTCTAGGTGTAGTGACTCTCACTCTAGGGCTCCTCAGGCTCCTAACCCATTAGGATCATAGGGGCATGCTTATGGGTGATATCTAGGGCCTTGTGACACACTTTTGTATATGAGACTTAGTGCTCCATTGTATATAGTCTTCAGTTATTCTTTGTTTATGCGATATATATATATATATACATGATATTTATTTGTGTGTATGACTATATGTGAATGAATATGTATATGATGTGATGGATGAAAATGTAATGATGATGTATATGCTTTATGATGATAACAAGGCAAGTGAACTAACACTCTAATGATAATTGTAGTTTAGATTTTTCTTGAACAAATTTATTTTTGTTGCTTAATCAGGGATATAGACATCTAATGGTGAAATGTGAAGTGAAAGACTCATGTAATGGTATGATAATTATATGGATGCTGAGTTGGATTATGGATGACTGATCTAGAGTTGTTTTACATAGACTCAAACATCCTAGTGATGTCAAAAAAACTCACTTTTGTCTAAATTCTCTAGGACAAATGTGTGTGCAATGAAATATTCATTTACCAATCATGAGCATGGTAGTGACTCAAGTCAATCAAGAACCAATGTGTGTGCAAGTGAATTCATTTACCTATCTTGGGAAAATTGAGATGAAACCTATCATGGAGAAGACGAGGAAGCTAGCTTGTCCTTATGTGTGGTTAGAGGTCTCTTCAAGAGAGATGTGTCACCATGCATGAACGTACTCCACTGCTAGTCAAGCATCTATAGCCCTAGTGGAGATTAGCTCCATAGTCCAATGAAGTGATCCCTAAGATTTGGGGATTCAGACTACCTAACCATCTAGATGGAAAAGTAGTGCTATCCATACTACTTGGGGATTTGTGGTGTGTGATTTGTAAAAGAATTAGAGCTTTGAGGAATCAGATTCTCAATCGAGGTGTGATGAGAATTTTACCCTATCCATACTACTCATTTTTTATTGGAAGTGTTGTTAGTGGTGAAGACCACTATTTTTATTTTGGGCTATGTACATAACGGGACAAGAAAATATTAATTTTTTGCTTCGAGGTTCAACCCAATCATGGTGTTATCCCTCTTTGACACAAGATGTTTTTAATAGGTGTAATATGTGTTTGGTTCAAGAGTGTTAGAGTCAATTCCCAGAACTCAAGATTTTATTAGTGAAAATGTGCCTTGGTCCTAGAGAAAACTTGAAATATATTGGAGGTTGCTTGAAACACTAGGAGTGACTGAGTGATCGAAAATACCTAGAGATGATGGAAATATGTATTGAAAATGATGACTTGACTTGTGAAATGATGCAATGAGATGGGTGTTGGTTTGAGGGTACCCCTGATTAAGATGATAAGGCTTATTGGATCAATTATTGTATAAATTGAGAAAATGACCCCTAATATGATGGATGGAATGTGCGAAAGTGACAATGCATGTGATTATGCAGAATGGATGTATGAAATGCAAATGATCGAGATATGCAAATGCAAAAATGTAATGTGATTTTTTTTAGCCATGTATATACACATATATGTAAATTACATTAGGCATAGAATGCTCTCAAGTGGATGATGTTTAGTGGCTTGGTCTCTTATACTCCCTATAGACTAGAAAGCCTATAAGTTCCTTGACCCACCTTTTGTGTGACAATATATGAACCTATCCAATTAGCTATGAATTTATCATGAAGATGCGGTAATGCATTGGTGTTTTGCTGATTCTCTTTAAGGATAATATCTCCTACTTGGAATTCACATAGATGGACTTTGGCATTGTAAGAATGCTTTAAACGATCTTGATATACTCGTAAATACTCCAAGGCATTGATTCTCCTTTCATCAAGGAGTGTGAGTTTGTCAAGAGGCATGATTGCTTTGACACCATAGACTAATGAGAATGGTGTTGTATTTATAGGCATGTGAATGCTCATTTCATAATCCCATAATGCCAAGGAGATTTGTGTATGCCAATCTCAATGATTTTCTTTGACTAATTTCTTGAGAATAGTGATCAAGGTCTTATTGGTTGCCTTAGCTTATCCATTTATCTGTGGGTAATAAGGAGTCAAGAAACTAAGTTGGACATCATATTTCTCGTAAAGTGCTTGAACATCCTTGTTCTTGAAAGACTTGTCATTTTCAAAGATTATTTTTGAGGGGATACCAAAGTGATAAATGATATGCTAAAGTATAAACTCCACAATTCGAGGTCCTGTTGTACTGGTTAAAGGAATTATCTTGATCCACTTCGTGAAGTATTTAGTGGTAGTAATGATAAATGTATATTACCCCGAGGAAGGAGGTGAAATTTTACCAATTAAGTCAAGACCCCATTGTGAAAAGGGACAAAGACTCTAAATAGATTTTAATGCTTGTGATGGTACATGAGCTAAATTAGTATGGTGTTAACATTTTTGAAACTTTTTGACATTAGTGCAACAATCACATTCCATGGTAGGTCAATAATAACCCATGCATAAAATGTACTTTGCGATGGCTATTCCACTAAAGTGATCACCACAAGTACCATCATGAGCCTCAAATATTGCTCTTTGGACCTCTACAAGCTCTAGATAACAGACTCCATCATAACCACGTCTATACAACACATCCCCCAAGAGAGTGAAACAAGTCACCTTTTGCTTGAAATTTTGTTTGGCAATTCATGACATGTCTGATGGGAGTGTTCCAAACTTGAGGAAGTATTTTAATTGATTAAGCCAAGGTTCATATGGTTCGGCACTGATAAAGCAAACATTATTCTCATATTTATATTTACCACGTGAAATTGTAGATTTAGATATTGTTGTGAAAATTAATGATTGTACCTCTCCTACGGAGTTATTTGGAATTAATGATCCTATAGAGACAATCGCATCTACAAATCTATTAGTCGAACGAGGCAAACTATCAATTTCACACCAATCAAATTTTATGAGCAATTTCATTGCTACTTCATGACAAATTTTTAGGATTGGTTCTTTGCATTGGTACGATCCATTTACTTAATGAACGACAAGTTGGGAATCACCAAATATTATGATATATTTTATGCCCATAGCTATGGCTGCTTGAAGTCCTAATATTAGGGTTTCATACTCTACATTATTATTTGTATATGGGAAATTGAGTTTGAAAGATAAAGAAATAGGTATCCCTTGTGGTGTATGAAATAGGATTCCTAAACATTATCCTTTTTTGCACTTAGAACCATCAAAGAAAAGTGTAATATTCAAATCATTTTCAAGAATGACATCTTCCTCCTCTTCAGTGATGGTAAATACCGAGTCATATGGAAGCTCAATAATCAAGGGTTGATCACTAGGAAGTGGAGATTCCACAAGTTGCTTGCCTGTAACCTAAACTTTAATGGATTTTTGACTAATGAACTCAAAATTAAATTTTGTTAGAAGCATTATCTATTTTGCGGTGCAAGTGTTGTTGTAAGTGCAAGTCATCATATAATGTAGAGGGTTTTTGCGAGTTATGACATAAGTGGTGTGACTTAGCATGTAATGTCTGAATTTCTTAGTGGTAAAAACCACTACTAGATACAGGTTTTCCACATAAGCGTATCTAGTTTCATAGCTTACCAATGTTTGACTAGTGTAATAGACTGCTTGCTCTCAGTTGTTTTTTTTTATGTAAGCATTGTCCCTAATGCAAAGTTTGTTGCTGAAACAAAAATATGAAAGGGGGCTGCCGGGTGAGGTGGAATTAATATTGGTGGAGAAGCTAAGTATTGCTTGATGTCATCAAAAGATTTTTGACATTATTTTATCCATGAAAATGTCACCCCCTTTTGTAGCAAGTGATTGAAAGACCTGCATTTGTCAGAGAGTTGCACGATGAAACAACATATTGATTGGATATTTCCTTGTAAACTACACAACTCTTTTAAGTTTTTTGGGGAGGCATATCTATAATGACCTTGAATTTATTTAGGTCCACTTCAATACCTCTCTTGGATGCAAAGAATCCTAGAAGTTTGCTTGAGGTGACACTGAAGACACACTTCTTTGGGTTTAACCTTACATTATGCTCTAGAAATCGATCAAAAACTTTTTCAAAGACGCCAATGTGCTCTTGTTGGATTTTAGATTTGTCCAATAGATCATCCACATAATCTTCAATGATATTATGCATGTAGTCATGGCACATTGATAAGTGGCACCTACGTTTTTAAGGCCAAATGGTATTACCTTGTAACAAAAAGTCTCCCAAGGTGTTGTGAATGTTGTTTTGTGTTGATCATCAATATTAATTCGAATATGGTTGTATCCTAAAAAGCCATCCATTAAAGATAGCATTTCATGGCTAGCATAAATTTCAACAAGATTATCGATGTTTGGTAGAGGAAATTCATCCTTAGGACACACTTTGTTGAGATCTAAAAAATCAGTGCAAATGTGAATCATCCTGTTAGGCTTGTGAACAAGCACCATATTTTAAAGCCACTTAGGATAGTCAATGGGTTGAATGAAACCCACGTCTAAAAAATTCTGGAGTACTTCTTTGACCATGAGGGAAATGGTAGGATGTAACTTTCTCAATTTTTGTTTGAACGACTTAGCATAAGGATGCAAGGTTAAGTTGTGGACAACCAAGTTAGGGTCAAGACCAAACATTTGATGTATCATCATAGAAATTCATCCAATTATATTTTACCTGATCCTCTATTTTGAGATTGGAATGAGAATCCCAAAATCTAGGTATACCACAATCCTCGGCCATACTAACATGCTTTGAAATTGACTTTACCTCTGCCTTCAACTCTTGCATTATCCTCACAACTACTGTCACCAGTTTATACCTCTTGAAAAAGTTCCTGGTGACTGATTTAGCTTGAGACCAATTTTCATCTTGGGCTCTATAGCCAACTATTGCTTGTGTATTGTTTTCCAGGACCTAGATTTTATTAGCCGTAGATACTCTTGGCATCAGGAGCTTGATTGAAGCTTCTAATTATTTTTCCATTAAACTTAGCATATTATTTACCTTGGAGAGGTAGGCATAGAGTAGGTCTAACTTTGAGGACTAGCTTGCTAACTATCGCCAACTTTTATTTTTGAACTGTTATCGCATTTTATTTGGATAAGCTTTGAGTCTTCTCAAAAGATGCCATCAAATTCTTATTCAGGTATTCTATTTGCTGTTGTAGTGTTTGCACTTGTTCCTCTACCTTAGCTGCCTTTTCTCAGAAATGAGTGACCTCATTGAACTTCTGCTCCCATTTCTTGGCATCGTTCTTGAGGGCCTTCTCAATGATTTTCTATTGATTGAAGGCCTCCTCTAACCGCTGTCTAGCCTGTTCTACCCCAAGGAATTTTTCCTTGTAATACTCTGCATTCAGATAAATCATTCCCATGCTAGCCTGGGCCTTGTTCCACTCATCCTCCATTGGCAGCTGGGTCATATCCTCTATAATTATTTCAGTTTGATAATCATCCAGAGTCATTTTTTTCTCCAGATTTTGTACCAGAGGAGTCATCTTCATGGTAGACCTCTACATGCTGATTGGGTCCAATACTGTCCCTTCTCGCACTCGGGCCATATCAGTAGCACTTGGAGAACTTCGTGATTTTAGCCATGTTGCGACATTTATCATGGCTTTCTTCATTTCTTGAAGTTTAGCGATAGTAGATTTACTGGTAGAGGAGGTGCTTTGTAGGGACTGAAGGCTCAAAAGACTGGTGGAAAGGGGAAAAGGAGTGTGTGGTAGGGAGGATTCTAGGCTTACCTGTTGAGAGGGAGAACCGGTTGGGGTGCGATGAGGAGAAACCTGTGGGAATTATGAGGTGATGATGGTCTTGAAACCTCTTTATCTCTCGATCGAGAGGGAGAAACTGTATGGGGATGAGGGGAAGAGGAGGGAGTATCAAGGTTAATTGGAGATTTTCCCTACTCCTTTTGTGAATTGGAGCCTTCAATTTCTTGCGATTCATCTGAATAAACTTCCACTAGGTGTTTCAAACATGAAATATCTACATCATCAGGTACTAGCGGTGGGGTCTGCTCCTGACTTGGAGGCTCTCTTTGGGGAGGCTCCTCTATTTATTTAGCCACTTGCTCTTCCTTTGGTGCTTCTTTAGCCACCTGTTCTTCCTCTCATGTTTCTTGAGAAATCTATCCTTCTTCCTGTGCTTCTTGAGCAATTTGTTCTTCCTGCACCTATTCAGATATGCTTTCTAAGTTTCCCCTGTTTGGTCTTTATCTTTCACTTTTTCTCGATCCTCTTCTTCCTCGGATTTTTTAGAAGAGGATTTTTGTATCTTTCTCTTCTTTTGGCCTTCCTCCTTTCATCGTTTTGCTTTTCTTTTATTTAGCTCCAATGCTGGTTTCTTACATTCGAGTGGAGCAACCTCTTTAGACTCTATGTCTGATCCCGAACGTGGAAGATACACCCTGTGTTTTCTTTTGGGAGCTTCGGTTTGCTCAACCACAATTTCTTTCCCCTTTTATTTTTTAGCATCCTTTTCTAACACTCTTGGGGGAATGCCACCTATTTTGAGTGGGATTTCATCAAACAGAGTAGCAGACCAATTTTTATGGTGCTCATCATACTTGGTACAGAACCTCATATCCATTTTGATCCCATACCTTGTGAAGGTATTATTATGGCACCACATCTACCACCAGGCCATAATTTTGGCTTCATCCCAGTCATCTCCCCTTTTATTCATGTTATTGGCTATCTTGGTGGTGATTCTATGGGCCGGGTGAGAATCTGGGCTATAATCCATCAGATGCTCGTAGAAATCATGCCATGGAGCTAGTGGCTGCATTTTCTTGATGTGCCACTCCAGAGGTTGATCTTCACTATTATTTCGATCCTGCTCAATGTCCCTATTAGAGGCATGGAATTTTTGGAAGGGGATCTTGTTCAGGGTGGCTTTCATTTTAGCGAATATGTCCTCAGGATCGTATTTCCACCTCTGTGGGAGCTCCACCAGCTTCATGCTCCTCAATACTTCAGTAATTTTTTGATAGTCTCCCTTCTTTGAAACAATCACCCCTTCAAACTAGAAGGGCATGAGGCAAGTGTGAGTCTTTGGGATGCCAGTCCCAAATGTGTAATTTATAAATTCTTGTTGCCTTACGTACTCCAAGGTGAAGAGTCATTTGGTGACGTAGTAAGGCAACAGGAAAGGCTTCTTAGTGAAGCCATAGAGCCTTATGATTACCCCTTGGGTCAAGGTGAACCAATCACCTTCTTCTATGTGAGGATGCCTCAGAGTTTCCTCCACTACTTTAGGAATCCTTGTCGTGTGCCCTAGCACAATATGTAGAGCAGGGCCTAGGAAATCCCTGTTGAATTGATAGTACAAACTCTCGCTCGAGAGGAGCGGAGTCCATTCACATACACACAAATTCTCTCCTCGCACATCCTTTTGAGTTACAGGTATCGACTTCAAATTTTTTGATTGAAAGAAGAAGAAAAGCCAAACCAAATAAGAGGAATACCTGAAAGTATCTGGGGCTTTTGTATGTAATTTTGATAGTCCCAAATGTAGCTATTGAGCTAAGTAGGATGGCTAGTCGAAGAAAAGAGGGACTTTGTTTGGATCCATGCATGTTTTATCATAAAAATTATAGATTGAAATACACTGCGCCACTGCAACTTGCCACCCATGAACTTGAGAATCATCTTCTAACCCTGCTATCATGGCTAGCATGGAGAAGAGTTGTTTGTTTTTGAACCTGGACAAAGGGATGGGAGATTGGGGAAAGGAACCTTTGGGGAGCTCGTTTTCAAGATTCTGCTGAAGGAAAGCCCTAATGTTTGGGGTGTTCAGATAAAACTTCATGGAGTTAGCTAGATCAAACAAGATGGGTAGGACTAGGGGCTTATATCCTAGGGAAAAAACCACTCTAACTATGTCGGGATCAATTGTAAACAGTGTTTCTCCTTCATAATTTCTTACACTCCTACTTTTTGCATCATACAACTTTGCCATTTCTCTAATTAACTCTGGACAGGGGTGGACCTAGGGGCATACATACCAATAGAGCATAGAGTAATATGGGAAGTTACTCAAGTTTGAAGGAGAAGCATCTACTGCTAGTCTGGCCGCTATGTCCTTGTGGATTTGTCTCAGACTCCTCCATGTCAGCTTCATGTCTGTAATGTGGGCGTCAGGATCTATGAAGCTGCTTACTTTGACACTCAAACTCCTCTTCTTCTTAGAAGGTGCAGATGTAGAGCCTAAAGCTATGGGGGTGGCCATCGTGATACTGCTGTGGGGATGCTACCTAAAAATTATAGAACTCTCTGGGAGGTTTTCAGAATACAAGTAGCAGGAAACAGAAGATGAAAAGAGGAGAGAAGGTGAAAAGTTGCTCAATATAACACACTGTGTATGCTCATGCTGAAAGATACATAATTAAAATGCCCAGGTGATGTGGAGTAATTGCTATTGGCAGTACGCATCTCAATGTGGATTTCAAACATTGGCGAGAGCTTCGGTTAGTGTGCCAAATTTTAAGGATACCAACTACCTCGAGTTGTCGTTAATGATTTTGGCCAATGAAAAGCTATTGTCGTGGTACTTGGGCCAATAAGGCGACATCATATTTGGATCCAATATGCAAGTATGATTTTATTTTAAGAGTGGTGCTTTTTATGTTCCTGAGACACCTACTTTTATCATCAACTTTTGACTATTCTGACGTGGCACATAACTGTACAAAATGTCAGGCCTGATATGGCATTCTACTGCCCAAGATGTCAGGTCTGATGTGGCATTATGAATTTTTAGAACATATGCAACTCTAATATCCAAAAGTCTCAAAATCATGATAATTTGCCTTAGGGAGGCACTCTTGTGCCCAAAAGTCATGCCATCACGACAATTTGCCTTGGAGAGGCACTCTTGTGCCCAAAAGTCGTGCCATCGTGACAATTTGCCTTGGAGAGGCACTCTTGTGCCCAAAAGTCGTGCCATCATGACAATTTACCTTGGAGAGGCACTCTTGTGCCCAAAAGTCACGCCATCACGACAATTTGCCTTGGAGAGGCACTCTTGTGCCCAAAAGTCGCACCATTGTGACAAACAAAATGGAGAAACTTACAAAAAGTAACATATTTACAAGGTCATTTACATACATAGAAAACAAAATATATACAAGGATAGGTAAGAGCTCATTACTTGTAATATAGCTTTAGGTGAAAGCCATTAATGGGAATGGGTAAGATTTGACCCTGTTCTTCTTTGAGTTGGAAGGAATTGTGCTGTTTTTCTTCAATAATTTTGAAAGGGCCATCCCATAATGTATCAAACTTGTCATGATTTCTTGGTTTTGACCTCTTTTCATTCCATTTCAGGACCAGATCTCCTACTTTGAAGTTTCTTAGAGTCATTTTCTTGTCAAACCATCCCTTTGTTGCAACTGCATGTTTTTTATAGTGATCATAGGCTTGTTCTTTCTGTTCTTCCAACTGTAGAAGTTGGATCAACCTATTTTCCATTGGTTCCACTTCCTCTGTACCTGCTAGATCTAACAATTTTAGGGCTGGTATTTCTATGTGTATTGGGAGTACAGCCTCTTTTCCATAGACCAGAGAATAAGGGGATGTGTTGATAGATTTTTTTATCATGATCCTATCAGCCCAAAGTGCCTGATTTATCAAGGTATGCCAACTCCTTTTATTATCTTTGAGTGTTCTTTTCAAAATCCTGAGTAGATTCTTATTTGTGGATTCAGCTAGTCCGTTACCCTGAGGATAATAGTTTGACGACGTCTTCAGGTATATCCCATATTTTCTGGTGAAGTCAACCATCTTGGCTCCTATAAAGTGAGAGCCATTATCTGTGACCAGGGCATCTGGGATGCCAAACCTTGTAATCAGACTTTCCACAAATTCGATTACCACTTCTTGGTCATTTCTTTTCGTGGGTATTGCTTCAGACCATTTCGTGAAATAATCAGTAGTTGTGAGAATGTATTTATGACCTATCGATGAATTTGGCTCTATGATGCCTATGAAATCCAAGCCCCATTGCTGGAATGGTTCTTCAACCTGAATGTTTTTTAGAGGTAATGGCGCATTTTTGTTCCTTCCTGTATATCTCTGACATTCTTCATAGTTTCTTGTGATTTTGAAAGCATCTACAAAAATCGTTGGCCAGTAGCACCCAGTCCTAATGATTTTTAGTGTGGTAGTCCTCCCGGAGTAATGTCCTCCTGATAGACCTCCATGAAATTCTTTTAAAATTTGTTGCTTCTATTCTTCTGACACACATCGAAGCAATACTCCATCCAAGTTTTTCCTATATAACCCTTCAGGTAATAAAGTGTACTTCAGAGCTTGAATCATGTATCTTCTTCTCTGGGAAGCATTCAAGTTGGCCAGACATATTCCATTCTAAAAATACCTGATTAATTCATCCACCCAATCAAGTTGTTCTGAAGATTGATCTTCCTCTGGTATTGACTCTTGGGCCTGGCAAGCTACATAGTCCATTGATGCTTGTTTTGCAAGTTCCTGGCACAATGCTCTGCCTCTGACTAGTTTGGTCGGGTGTATTTCTATGTCATATTCTTGTATTTTAGTTACCCAAATGGCTCTTGTATCACCAAGCTCTCCCTGCATGATGAAGCTTCGTACATCAGGGTGAATTGTATAAACTATGATTTTTCTCTGTGATAAGAAGTGTCTAAAATTTTTTAGGGACTTCATGATAGCATAAATATATTTTTCAATGAAATTATACTTTTCCTCATGTTCTTGCATATTTTGACTTAGAAAAGCGATAGGCCTTTCTTCATTGTCAGCTCCTTTCTGAGTGAGTACTGCGGCATAGCTTCCCTGTTCACCTATGGCATACAAGATAAAATCCTTGGAGTAGTTTGGATTTACCAAGATAGGAGCTTGAGCTATTTTCTCCTTGATCTGTTGAAAAGCTTCTTTTCTTGCATCAATCCATTTAAAAATGACATCCTTTTTCAACAATTCAGTCATAGGTTTAACAATTTGCATGAAATATGCTATGAATTTGCGTACAAAATTGATTTGACCAAAAAATGACTACAAGCCCTTTTTGTTTAAGGGGAGGGGAAGTTCCAACAAGGCTTTCACTCTACTGGGGTCTATGGCTAGACCCATTTTTGAAACTACATGGCCAAGTAGAATTCCCTCCTCTACGATGAAAATAGACTTTTTGGGGTTTATGGATATCCCAAACTCTCGATATTTTTCCAGTACTCTCCTAAGGTGAGTTATATGATCTTCTTTCCTATGAGAGAAAATAGTCATATCATCCAGGTATATCACTATTATCTTGTTCACAAGTTCTCCAAAGGCCACGTCCATAGCTCTTTGAAAAGTCGCCCCAGCATTTGATAACCGGAAGGGCATCCTTTGGTAAGCAAATGTTCCCCATTTGGTTGTGAACACTGTTTTGAATTGGTCTTCATATTTGAACCATACCTGATTATACCTAGAGAAACCATCTAACAGAGAAAACCTTTTAGCTCTAGCCACTGTGTGCAAGATCTGATCGATTTGCGAGAGAGGGTAATGATCCTTGAGTGAAGCTTTGTTCAGATTGTGAAAGTCAACACATAGTCGAATATCTCCATTCTTCTTTCTTACTGGTACCAAATTAGCGACCCATGTAGAGTGTTTTATTGGGTATACAATCTTAGCCTCTAGTAGTTTCAACAACTCTTGTTTCATCAATGCCTCTATTTTTGGATTTACTAGCCATTGCTTTTGATGAAAAGGTTTAGCGCCTTCTTGAAGCTCGATTGTATGTTGGATTGTTTCTTTTGAGTACACCCTTAGATCACCATAGGTCCAAGCAATTGTGTCTAGAAATTCCTTACACAATTCTCTGATTTCATCCAGTTCTTTGTCTATAGTTTTTACCCCTACTTTTATGGCTTTATTAGGTCCCATTTTCGCTTCCTTATATCTATGTTTGTCTACTTTCATCTTGTGACCTGTTGACCTATCATTGTTATCAAATAGAGACTCAAGTGTGACAAAACCCTTAGGGATGTGATTATTTTTCAACTGGATGACATTTGCCTCTTCCTCGTCTTCATTTACTCTATCATTGGAACAATTCATCTCATGAACTAGGAAGTCTACTATATGCTGATCATTCTCAAAAACCTGCCAGAAGGTATCCTTATCAAGTACAAAAGGCCTGTATATCAATCTGACTATTTTTTATTTTTGAATAACGTTGCTTATAGGATAGAAGTTTTCTCCTACTGAAGCCAACAAATATGCATGCGTATTTTTCTCTTTGGGGATTACTTTCATGTTCAAGGATTCAAAATATTCTAGCAAATCCCAGACTTTATTCCTGTAAGCCTTAAGATAATGTTGTTTGCTTACACATTTCTTTGTCACTTGATTTACTATTAGCTTAGAATCGCCAAAAATTTGCAATTGTTTAATACCCATTTTTTTGCCTTTTTTAGACCTAAACAGAGTGCCTCGTATTCTGCTGCATTATTGGTGCAGCTCCAGGTTAATCTATAAGAGAAGACTTTCTCTTCACCAGTTGGAGTGATTAGGACAATGCCTGCTCCCACTCCATTCTTGCATCTGGCACCATCAAAGAAGAGTTTCCACAATTGATTAGTAGATATATCAGGTAGCGGGGAAGAAGTAGATTTGCTTTTCTTGGGCTTCTGAATGGTGTAACTTCCCAGATCTATTTCGATCATGGCATTGAAATCTAAGAGGGAAAACTGGTCTTCTTCTTGCAACTCATTAAGGGCTTCTTCCATGAGACTCAAATCTATCAGTTCTTCAGTCATCATGTTCACAGTAGCAGAGCTTTTCTCTTCTTCTCCAAGCTTCTCGACATGGAAGGTGGAGGGTTTTTCATTGAATATCTTCACCCTTCTGCCTTTGAATGGAATTTTGAGGTGTGAAAAATCAAGAGATAGATATCCTCCTATTTTAGCAGTAAATTATCTAGACAGGCACATGCCAAAATAAGGTTCCAAATCAACTACTACCACTTCTTGTATAACTGTAAGCTGAGGGAGTCTATGAAGAACAATAGGAATATCTTTAATCACACCTACTATTTTTACAGGAGTTTCGTCAAGTTGCAAGACTCCTGGAGTACTCCTGGTATATTCCATCCCCATAATATCACATACTACTTTAGGCATAACAGTAGTTGCGGCTCCAGAGTCGATCATACAATTATGGACTACCCATCCTTCCATTTGGAGAGACAAATAGAAGGGAGGAGGTCTATTATTTCTTGAGGTGGAAGTGAGACTCGCTTGGGCAGAGCTCAGTTTAACTGGATCTTTATCTTTGTTTTTCATAGATTTCAATGATTCTTGTAGTAGGTCTATCTGTCCTGGGATCCGTAGGGCTTCATACATAGTGGCTTTGGAAGGAGTCTTCTTCATTTCTTCAAAAATATTGAATGGAAGAGAATCAACACTTTTTTCTTTTACTGTCGTATCAAACTTGTTCCTATACCCCTGAGTAGCATCAACTCTTTGATGTTTAGTTAATGAAGGGTACCTCAAATTTTCCCTAGCTTGCTCTTGAGTTTCTGTCTCTTTAACCGGAGGTGTTTCTTTTCGGATCTCTCCTCCTTTTGGATCTGAATTTTGTGGAGGTCTCTTCTCAATAGGACTCTTTGTAGGCATAGGTACCTTTAAAGGATTAAGGTCCTTAGGATCAACCTAAAAAGGTTTCTTTCCTGATCTAGTTAGAACTAAGACTTGTTCTAGAGAGGGCATCATAAAATTTTGATCATCTTCTCTGATTATGTTTACTTGACCTTTGAGGGACCTTTCTGCATTTTCTGTAGCCACTTTCTGGACCTGATGTTGATGAATCATGCAAGCAGTTTCACCATGAGGATCATTGCATGTAGAACACCAGAAGGATGATTCTAGTGAAGCATTGCTAGGTCCACCTTCTTCATTAGCGTAAACTGTATTTTTTTTTCATAGTTTCACCCAATGGCTGAGGCTTGATCTTTGGTTACTTGTGGATAACATCTCGACTGAGAGTTTCTTTTCGCTTCTCTTCGCTCCATAGATATGAATTTGTTTGATAGAGTCTTGTACGAGGCTTGCAAATCTTGCAAGATCGCCAATTGGGTGTCTTGAGTAGACGTGTTTGCTGCTGGGGAAGGTGCAGGGATAGGTGGGAGCATCAAAAGGGGAGGGGGTGCTGGTAGAAGTGGGATGCTCGACTGTCCATTCCATTTGGGAAGACCAATGTTAGGATCTGTAGGGGGAATTGGGAAAGTAGCACTTGAAATTTGGGGGAAATTTGGAAAAATGGGTGGAATCATCTTTGAAGGGAATCTTCCTATGGCGATCAAATATTTTTTCGCTTTCTGTGCTTCTTGATAGATTTTAGGAAAGGTTGTCACCCGAGATTGTCTGACGGCCATACTGATTTCTGAATTGAAGGCTCTCAAATAGAAGTATATAGCTCCTTCTGGCACTGGTCTCAGACCATCAGGGACTCTCTGCCAGGTTCGATTGAACCTAATATTGAAATCTACGATCTCCTCTTGAGGATGTTTTTGAATGGCATTGAACTGATTCAACAATGAAAAGGGATCTACATGCTCATTAAACTCTTCCACCAATTTACCAGCAAGTTGGGCCTAGGTAGAGATAGCCTGGTTGTCAAGAGCTTTGTACCAGTAGAGCATTTTTCCTTTTAGGGAAATAATCAATAACCTAATCATCACGTCTTCCTCTGTGATGTCATATATTGGTGCTAATGCGGCCACATCTAAGCAATGTTCATACGTTGTATTTTTGGTACCATCATACTGGGGTAGCGCTTTTAGAGCCACTATTGGTATTGGGTGCTGGACTGCAAGATTCAAAGGGCCCATATGATTCCACAGAGGGTAGGGCAGAACTGGTAGATTTCTAGCCATTGTAGTAGTGTTGGTAACTAGAGCTGAAGTTTCGTTAGTAGTAGTGCTAAGGAAGGTTGCACGGGAAGTGCGTGCTTGTCTTGTATTGCTATCTTGAATTGAAAGTGTTCTAGCAACCAAAACTGGGTTAGCTCGAAGGCTACCAAGATGTAGTTCGAAGAACTCTATGGGTTCTTCTAAATTTTTAGCTTTAGATCTGGTTATCATAAATATGGTTTATAACCAGATGCTGGGTAAGGATTTTTTAGGGTTCCTTTCTGGTGCGGAGTCGCCAGGTGATAATAGAAAAGTAAATAGGGCAAAGGCTTCATCGAGACTTTGATATGTATATAATGCATGGGATTTGGGTCCCACTGGGCATGCCAAAAATTATTGGAATGAAATCTACCTTAGGTTATAATTTGCATCTAAGACTTCGTCAACATTGAATGACCAAGCTTAAACTAGGTTTGTCTGGTTCGATCTCCAGAGAAGGTTGGTTCCTTGATTTTATAGGAAAATGGGAGAGAAAAAGGAATGCTTAAAGAGAGGGAAATATAGCCAATGCCATGAGAATAATATGGTACAGATTAAGCAACAACATAGTGCTAATTCAACCTTTTGCAGAAAAGCATAATAAGACTCAACACATAGAAGCTAAGATCGTTCAACGTATATTTAACTTCTAAGTAGTTTATCCGTGAAGTAAATTGTAGATCTAATAGAACATCTAATACAGAAATTCATCTTAAGAATTAATGTATGATACATTCAACATAGATTTAAACTTAGCAATAGACAATCACATACATACTTGCACACCGAATGAGCTCAGAACCAGGGTGAATGATCTCTATTAATATTTCAAAAGTCTGAATACATAGCCTTGTAAACACCTAAGAGCCGACCATGAAATTAGGTCGCTCATCCTATATATAGAGTTTTACATAACAGAAAATTGAAAGTTGTTACAACAGACTGCCCACAGGCTTATTCTAGCAAAGGAGTGGTTAAAGATCAAGATCTTTCTTGTTACAGAGATATTCTTTTAGCCACGATGTCTCTTAACCAAAAAGGTTATGATATTCTTGTTACAGAGATCTTCTCCACTTCCTTTTAGAGATCATGGTTTGCTTGTTCTTCAAAATATCATGCTATCATGACTTTTCTCCTTGGCTCATGCCTGTTTCTCCAAAATGTCATGCCATCGTGACTCTTCTTCTTTGCAGTTGTTGGCTCTCCAAAATGTTGCGCTATCATGACTCTTCTTCTTTGTTGGTTGTTGGATCTCCAAAATGTCGTGCTATCATGACTCTTCTTCTTTGTTGGCTGTTGGCTCTCCAAAATGTTGTGCTATCATGACTCTTCTTCTTTGTTGGCTACTGGCTCTCCAAAATGTCATGCTATCATGACTCTTCTTCCTTGCTTGGTCCTGGCTAGGCAAAATGTCATGCTATCGTGACTCTTCTTCCTTTCTTGGTCCTGGTCGGGAAAAATGTCATGCTATCATGACTCCTCTTCCTTAGCAAAATTTGAGGAGAGTATGTTTATTTCCTTGGGTGTTATCATTTTGACCAACAGGTTCACATCTATAGTATCTTCAATGGCCATGTGTGAACCTTCCTCAAGCTGATGGGGCATTGGGATCAAATGAATAACAAAGCAAAGATAACAATTATATGCATATCAAATGAATAACATTATATATTAATCAAAGGAGGGAGCCTTGATCTCCACTCTATACATAGATGTGCCCCAAATAAGGGGTTATAAAGCAATATTTGCTTTGATACAATGATTTACAATGGGAGGGGTGAAACCCTCGATCACAAATGGTGGTGTCTTTGAATCTTATTCGCTCCCAAAAAGGGTAAGTGAGCTTGTGTATCCCTACGGGGCCACTCGAGCTACAACAACCATCAATGAAAGTATATCCTATGCCTGCATATAAATAACAACATGAAATAGATCAGTAGCATATGCAAAGGTTTCATCATGTGAGACCATTTATAAAATAGATCTACTAAAACCCTAATTGTAGTGTTAATGAAATGCAAACTAAATATAGGAAATGGAAGTCATAAAGCAAATAACAACCTTGTTAATACCTAAGTCCTTGATCTACGCTTCTACTGGTGCTGGTTCAATCTAATGTTGTGTGGATACCCTAAAGCATCCAAGGGTTAGCTGGATGTCTTGTGGTGTTTTTCGATCGCTTTACGATGTTTGGGAGACACTCTAGAGAATTTATGAGATGCTCTAAAGCGTCTATGACTATGGTAGATGCTCGATAGGGTCTATATCTGGTTTGCAAGGTTTGTAGAGGATGATCAACGAATATGGTGATAATGAGGGTTCATGCAAATGTAAGGAGGAAATATGGTAACAAAATGCTAGGGCTCACGGTATGATGGGTGATCCAACCTTCTAATTTCTCTCCTCACAAAAATGAACGATATTTTATGATTATACCTTAATACATGTTAGGGTTTTGATGACACCAACAGGCAACTGAGATTAAAACATGATGAAGGGTTGTGATTGTGATTTGATAAGTGACATGGATCATGTTAAATGAGTGGCCAAGATTAAGATGTGATGGACGGATGAGATTTATTCACACACACACACACACATATATAAATGATGAATGACTATGATTTGATGATGAGTGGATGACAAGTGGCTAGGATTTGGTGTCTACATATATAACAACAATGATTCACTTGCAAATATGTGAGATTTTAAATTGCACGATAATGATTCTTTGCAAATATATGAAATTTTCAATTGCACATCAATAATTTATTTGTAAATATATGAAAGTTTTAACTACACATCAATGATTCATTTGCAAATATATGAAAATTTGAATTACACATTAATGATTTATTTGCAAATATATGATTTTTTTAATTACGTGGCAATGATTTATATGAGATTTTAAATTGCGCAACAATGTTTCACTTGCAAATATATAAAATTTTAGTTGCACATCAATGATTCATTTGCAAATATAAAAATAAAAAAATTAATTCCATGTCAATGATTCATTTGCAAATATATGAGATTTGCACAACAATGTTTCACTTGTAAATATATGAAATTTTTAATTATACATTAATGATTCATTTGCAAAGACAATTTTTTTAAAGTTGTATAACAATGATTCATTTGCAAATATTTGAAAGTTTTACTTGCACATCAATGATTCATTTGCAAATATATGCAATTTTAAATTGCACACCAAATATTTATCTATAAATATTTGAAAATTTTACTTGCATATCAAGGATTTATTTGCAAATATATGAAATTTTAAATTGCATGACAACAATTCATTTGCAAATAATTTAAATTTTAAATTGCATGACAACAATTCATTTGCAAACATTCAAAATTTTAAATTGCATGGAAGAAAATATTTTAATGCTTCAAACAAAAATTAACCTACTTCTAATCTAATCAATCTAAAAAAAAAATAAAAGGTTTAAGGGTAAAGTAAAATAAAGAAAAATAAAATAAGCATATGCTGCCCTAATATTCAATTATGATATAGTAAAGCAACAATTCTAAAAAACCAACATTGGCTCGACCAACATTCATACAACTTGAGATTTGAGACGATGCAATATTCAAAGGAAAAATAAAATTTTCTTTAGATTTTTCCTCTTTGATGGATTACAAGAACAATGCTCAAAGCACTAATAAGCTTGGTTCAAAAATTCATCTAGCAAACAATAAAGAAATAAATTGAGACTAAGAGCTAGCTAATGGATGATTTTTGACCCCTCTAGCTGAATAGAGAGTCTGTATTTATACAATTTAAGTGGCTCTTCACATAATGTTATAATTAATTTGGTGGTTACACCTCAATTATGCATATGCGTAGAGAATATACATCATACATGTGTATGAGCATATGCATTATATATGCGAGCAGATGCATCATATTGTGTTATAGAATCTGCGTTAGAGCATCTACGCCATATTGTGTTAGAGAATCTATGTCATAACATCTACATCATATTGCATCAAAGAATCTGCATCATAAATTCTATAAGATAAAAATGAATATATATTATTTATTTTATTTTATTATTATTTTTTCAATTGGTTGTGGGATTGAAACAGGTACCACCCGCATTACATCATCACCACATAGTGGTATTACAACAAAGCTCGGATATTATCTATATATCGCTTGGAAAGATTTGAACCTTGGTCTCCTCTTAAATATTGAAGAATCTAACCAATTGAGTTAATGCTAATTTATATTTATATTTATTTATATTATATTTATTATTATTATTTGTGTTTTAAAAATAATAATTTATTTTCATTATTAATGATAAGTTTAATGCTTAATGGTAATACACAAGAGACAAAATATCCACAGATTTTTCATGCTTAAAAAAATAGACATGATATGCTTGCTTTCTTCAATGACCATATTAAAGATATTAATTTCTCATGGATAATAATGCTGAAAATAGACCATTTGGGAGGTCAATTATTTTTTGAAACATAGACAAGTTTATACTTTTTGGAAAGCTTATTCCAAGCCTTATATAATAGAAGAGTTTATTTGCCTTTTATTTTTTCTTTCTCTCTCTCTATATATCTTTTTTGAATGATTGGCTTTTACACACAAGCCCAAGCAAAGAAAAAATTCTCCAAAATTAAAAAAAGAGGGTCCCTAGTCTATTCAAACCAAGGCGTGTTGTGCAAGTACAACAACACAATCAATGAGAAAACAACAAGGGTTACAATCCCAAACAACACAACAACTTAAGGGCATCCAGGTGGTATAAATATATGGTGGACTTCAACAAGAAAGTAGATGAGATGTGGTGGGCTGCAATTGGAGACTGTTTTTCCTATGGTTTGGGGTTTTAATTTTTCATTTTTGAGGGCTATTTGGGTAAATATTCTAGAGGCCATAACTTTTACATATGGAAGCGTTTTGAGCCCATTTTTTCAAATTGCATATCTCAAACTCTTACATTGGTGACATCTTTTCATAGACCTACAATAGTATTAGGAGTCAAATTACACAAGATAGTCCTCAAAGCCTATTTTTCTATTTTGAAAGGGTAAATTTGCTATATGTTATACAATTAGAATGTTTGGGATATGCATTTGAATTTATGACAATTGAAGTAATTTTAGAGTCTTTTGTGTTAGACTTTATAATATTAATTGTCATATTATTACTTGATATGATGTAATTATTAAGGAATGATTGATGATGCCATCTCATCGCAAGGTTGGATAGTCACATCTCCCATGAGAATAATGAGAGAAGATGAAAATAAAATGTTTAAGGTGAAACACCAAAGGTCTCCTAAATCAAAGAGATACCATATTATTGTATTAATATGTATGTTGCATGTTGGTGAATACTAGCAACATGCAACATACATGTTATAAATATATATAAATACTTATATATGTTATAAATACTTAATAAATACTTAATGAGATGCATCTTTGTGTTACAGTTTTTTCCTGTGAAATACTTTGCATGTTTCCCCCATTACTAACATGTGGTATTAGAGCCTAAAAAAACTATGTAAGGAGTTGGAGTGAGAAGGGAAAATCATTGTCATCTAATGACATGTCCTTATAATTTGTTTTGTGCAACTCTTCATTGATGTGCTAACTCCATTTGAAGATTCCAATGTCGTGTGAGTTCTAAAGTGTGATTTGAGAAGAAAACATTTAAAAGCACTTGAAAGTTTAGGTGACACTTGAGATAATATTTTACTTATTTTTTTATAAGCTGTAAAATTTAGATAAGACCCAAAAGTTTGAGTCTCATTTGGAAGGAAATACCATATCTTCTACACAATGTGTAAACTTCCTTTTTTTAGTGCATTTCCAAGACTTTGCTTGTATGCATTTTAGCCAAACTAAGTCTTCACTATTCCTATATATTTTCAAAATTTAATTTATCCATGTTCTTATCATGTGTTTGGGTGATAAGAAGAATGAATTATATTCCCCCACAATATGTTTGCAGTAAAATGATCAATTTGCAGGCTAACGAGAATTTCGAGGTGAAGAAATTGTGTGATTGCAAAACACTCAATTTGCAGGCTAAAATGAATTTCAAGGTGAAGAAATTATGTGATTGGTAATGTTCCTGACACCTGATGAAGTTGTTGCATTACCCTGTCTAACAAATATTTTGAAAGGCTATATGAATAATTTGTGCTTTATCTAGTCTATCTTTGTGAAAAACTTATAAAAACGAAATGTCTCTTATTTATATTGCAAAATGCATTGAAGGGTAGTTGGTAATTAAAACAAAGCCTAAAATTTTGAATAGTGGATCATGATTTTAATTCCTTCAAGCGCTTATTTGAAATAATTTTTTTAACTTGCATGGTGCGGACCTTATATTTGCAAGGATTTTTTTTAGGAAAAATTATAGGGGTTTTTTTTGTAACAAAGTTAAAATATGTAAAGTTTAAAAAGGTGCATTGTATATTTTAATGGGAGGTTGACATCACAAAAAACAGGAGGGAAATAAATATTTGAAAAAAAATTGAAAGTTTTGAATTTTGAAGTTAGAGGTCTATAGTGATTTTTTTTGGATTAGTAAGAGGGGTTTTGAAAGGATCCCGTAACCTTCTACTGAAAATTTCTAGTTAGGAAAAATTATCCCAACCATATGAAACAAAAAGGAAGCACCTTCTTCAAAACATCCAATAATAAAGATAAAAATAGATAGAGAAACCCTCATAGGAGCAATGGGATCACGTGGAGCCTACTAACATATTTGGGTAAAATAATAGATGGCTCCATTTTATCATCCAACACTCAATAAAAAACTTGCAAGAGGTGTTAATTAAAGATAGTGTAGTACAATATCTCCATGTATGGCTCACAAAGATATTCTCCATGTTGATCCACAAGCTCCACGTGGCCAAAACATTCATTTTGTCAAGGTGAAGCCACACGTGAAAGTATATGTTGAAAATAGATCCTGTGAACTTAGAAAAATTCTACGGATCAATAAAAACTCCAATGATGTATCCTAAAAATACCATCCAATCCAAGAAAGATTTCCATAACATGGAGAATATGTGGCTACCCAAGAAACCTGAATCCTGGGAAAACTCACAAATGAGATACATGCATGGGATTGCCATCGACCACGAGGGAGGAGAACTTTTATTCCAAATGGTGAGGTTAGGAAAAGAAACCCTTAGGTTAGCTAGAAAGTCAGTGGTTTGGTTTCCTTCCCTAAAGACATGTTGGACAATGACATTAGGGGAAGATCTAAAAAAAAAATTGCTTCAGAGATTAAACTGGAGATGTTCTAGGATGCTAACTGGGTGCCTACAATACTTCTAATAATATTCCTAGAGTCACCTTCGACAATAAGGTTAGGGCAATTTATTTTGGACAAGATATAGACCTTGGAAGAGGGCTCAAGATTAAGCAAAATGGTTGGTTTGGATGCTAATATTTTTTGTAAATGCTAGCAATATCTTCCTTGTATGATCTCGAAAGATACCTCTTGCTCCAGTCGGTCCTAGGTTACCCTTGGCAACACCATCAAAATTATACTTGATCCTTCCCAAAGGTGGAGCAAAACACTTGATAATTGAGCAATAAACCATAGAAGAGGGAGAGGAAATATTACAGGAAGGGAGCTAGAGGGACTTGGCTAACTAAGCTTCACTTGGGGACTTTGACCATCTAGTGATATCAATAATAGAGATATTTTTAGTTGTCACGTGGATAAATCTTGAAAGAACATAGTTGAAATTATGGATAGAGTTATTGAAGGTTTTGAAACTTTGTTCATACCAAGCTTCCCATAGGAAATGAGGGAGACAGAATGTCTAAAAGGTTTTGACATGGAAAATTTTAAAGGGATTAGACCACTATAAACAAAGGTCATTCGGAGAAAAGGGAGGAATCCAAGAAATACCCATGAAGGAAAATAAGGAGCAAAGAAATTTGAGGGAGAAAGGACAAGAGAGAAAAATATGTTGGGTGGATTCACACTCCTGCTTGAAAAGGTAACAACAATTAGGAATGGAGAGCCCTTGAATCTAGAGACTTGGAATAGAGAGGATTTTATCCTGAATAGTAAACCAAAAGAAGAAGAAAAATTTAGGAATGAGGTGCTACTTCCAAATGATCTTAGAAGGAAAAAATGGCTAACTAATATTTTCATAAAGGAATTAGGTGGTTTTGACAAAGAAAAGCCCATTTTAACTAGGTTCCCACAAGAGCTTATCTTCAATGGAACAACTAGAAATAACACAGAGATGTAACATGTTAGATAAAATAATATTAGATTTTTTTGGTCTTCATTCAAATTACCGTGAGGAATGGTTTTCCATCGCTTCTTACCAAAATCAATGAAATTGCACACTTATGTACCAAAAAACATATTAGTCACAGGTTTAAGGTAGATCAGATCAAGATGGTTCTGAAGAGGGCTATTACCCAACCACTTGTCCTCCCAAAAGTGTATCTTCTGGCCATCACCAAGTTTCCAATGGATTCCTTTGTTGATGATCTCCCTCTACACAAGATGGAATTCCAGGTAGTAGAACCTTGAATAGGTAAAGGATCATCTAGAAAATTTGGTTGATACCAGAGGTATTTAGCCTTGATGATATCAACCCACAGTGACTTTTCATTTTGAAGGATCCACTATCCTTGCTTGGCAATGAGGGTTAGGTTCATCTGTTTGACCTTCCTGAGCCTGAGACCACCATATTATTTCTTGGAGTAGACCTGGTTCCATGCAACGAAATGGAATCTTTATTTATGTGCTAAGCCTGACCATAGAAAATTCCTTTGAAGCTATTCAATCTTATTACAAAATTCAATCAAAATGCTAAAGATAGATAAAATGAAAATAATGATGCTTTAGGGAGTGGCTTTGACTAAGGTGGCTTTTCTTGCCTGACTAAGGAGCCCTCCTTTCCATCTTGCCATTTTTTTGTGAATTCTCTTAATGATTGGAACCCAAAGAGATTTTGTGGCAGAACAAAAAAAAAGTGGAAAACCTACATAGATAGAAGGAAGGTCAATAATGGTACAACCAAGGATATTAGCTATGCTGGTTTGCCATATAGGGGGCGTATTAAGAAAATACAATTTACTTTTGGTGAAGAATTTTTGGCCAATATCAAAATTAAAGGAAATAAGAATGGACTTGATGCTTTTGGCTTAGGGAACAGAGGCATGACTAAACACAATAGTGTCATCTACAAACTACTGGTGGGATATGGGCATGAGAGATGAGGCAGAATTAATTCAAAAAATTTATCCTTTAGAATATTAAGACCGCATAGTTCTCCATAGGGTTTCTACCACAATGATAAACATAAAAGGGGACAAAGGGTCATCTTATATTAGACCTTTGGTGCTTTGGAAATAACCAGTAGTCAGAGCCATTGACGAAGATAGAGAAGTTGACTCCTAAGATGCATGCCTTGATTAGGTTGATCTAATCAGGATGGAAATCAAATATGGATAAGATAAAGAAGAGGAAACTCTAAGAAACTCTATCAAAAGCATTTTTCATGTCCAATTTGAGGAAAATGTTAGATTTACCACTTTTAGAAACATAATGTATAAGCTCATGGATTGTAATTATGCTGTTGGTAATTAGCCTCCCTAGAATAGAACTAACTTGATAGGAATCGATGATGAAAGGGAGACTAGGTTTCAATATCATGGCAATCACTTTGTTAAGGATTTTATAAAAAATATTACACAGACTGATTGGGAAAAAATTAGATAAGGATATGATATTATTGGACTTAGGGACGAGGTCCAGAAAGGTGGAGTTTACATCTTTAAGAATGTTCTTAGTTTGCTGCATTTTCTGGATGATTGAAATGATGTCAAGCCCCATAATATCCCAATGTTTTAAAAAGAAAATTAGGGGAAAACCATCCAGTCCTAGAGCCTTTTTGCCTTGCATTGAAAAAACTACATTACATATTTCCTCAATAAAAAATGGTTTAAGAAAACAATTGTTATGCTCCTAGGATACCAACCTAGGGATATTGTTCAGGAGGATCTCTGACATTTGCGTATTGCACTCTAGATTGGGTCTAAGTAGATCTTCAAAGAAAGCCACAACCTCATATCTGATATCTATAATTTTTGAAATAACGATCCCATCATCTCTGGTGAGTTCCTTGATCTTGTTAGAGCCCTTGTGCCTCATCGTGGTGGCATGAAAAATTTAGAGTCTCCCTCTTTCAACCAGGTAACTTTGGACTTCTACTTCAAAAAACTTCTTCACTTTTAAGAATATTGTGGTATTCGGACAAATACTTCCTTTTAGCCTCAAGAATATTTGTGTCCAATTCTCCCTGTTGGGAAAGAAGCTCAATGTTTGTGAGTTGGGATTGGATATTCTATTTTTTGGAAAAAAATATTGTCAAAAATATCTTTGTTCCACTTCTTGATTCGTGCTTTCACAAAACGAAGCTTATTGTTGACCTGAGAGGCTAGGGACTCAAAAAAACTGCAAGACCACCAATTTGTAATGAGTGTCTTGAGATTTGGATCCTGAAGCCACATAGCCTCAAATTTGAAAGGGGATTTGAACAGGAAGACTTGGAATAAACAATCAAGGAGAAGGGGATTGTCATTAGAACCTACTCAGGGTAGAGAATGAAGAACATCTCCAAATGGGTAAATGCCATTAATGGATATTAGGAATCTATCAAGCCTTATTTGAATAAGTTGATCACCCTTTCTATGATTACTCTAGGTGAATCTTGGACCTTTGAGTTGGATATTCATGAGTTCATTCTCATCCACAAATGAAGAAAAATTCTCATAGGAATTAACTATTATTTCAAAGCCTCCTTTATTATCAGTGGGGAATAAGGGAGAATTAAAATCTCTAGCCAACATCCAAACCTCATTGGAAAAAATCTCTCTCATCTGACTAAGATTGTTCCAAAGACAAAATCTCCCATATTGGGAGTTTGGAGCATAAATATTTGATAAAATCCATTTTTAATGATAGTCCTTACTGAAGAATAGGATTTTCATATAGTTTTCTGCCACAGATAGGAGTCTACCTTCAACAAAAATTGGATCCCATAAACATAACAACCCTCTAGAGGCTCCATTGGTAGGGCTTATGAGGAATTCATAGTTTTCATATGTATTTGAAAATGTGTGAAGCATTTTGGATATCCAGTTTGGTGGAAGCATCCTCTTCTCTGGTAGAGATCTTATCACATGAGTCCTGTGAATTCTAAACAATGCAAGTTGAATAATCATAGTATATAATGAATCACATTTTATATTGCTGGAATACCAGACAATAGGAATAAAATATTTGTATTTGATTTGATGCCTAATAAACCAACTCAAAAGCAATATAAATATAAATTTAAAGATGAGTGAAAGGACACATTGGTACCTAAATGAATTAAACGGTGAGTTAACCAATATTTGGTGTTAGGAGTAGGGTCCTAACATGCCACCCTACCTAAAAGAAGCTTTGTACTTAAAGCTAGAATTAAAGGAATTGCTACTGGATACGATGAAGGGTCTTCCAGGTGGCATCTTTTGAAGGAAGACCTTTCCATTGAATCAACACTTCAGTGATGGAACGATTTTGGAGGTGGCAAACTCGACGATCCAAGATAGCTTCTGGCTCGACCATGAGAGCTCCATATTCAATAAACGTAGGAATTTGAGTTTGTGTGGTGATGTGTGTGCCGACTACTAGTTTAAGGTAGGAAACATGGAATACCAGATGAACTTTTGATGACTCGTGCAATTCAAGTTTATAAGCAACAGACCCAATATGTTATAGAACTTTATACGATCCATAGAATTTGGAGGTTAACTTCTGGGAGCCTTTTATTTTGAGGGATATTTGAGGACAAGGTTGTAGGCAAAGAAATACCATATCCCCTTCTTGAAAATTGCACTCAATTCTATGTTGGTCAGCCTACTGCTTCATACGATGTTAGGCGGATTGTAATTTTTTCTTGAAAGTGCAAAGGATGTTCTCCTGAGTAAAATGTTCCATCTCTATTGCTACAACGTTAGTACTCCCTGGAATATAAGATGTAAATGAGGGTGGTGATTGGCCATATAAGGCTTCATATGGGGTCATATTAATGGTAGTATAAAATGTGGTGTTATACCACCATTCTACTAAAGGAAGCCATTTAACCCAGTGTAGGGGTTGGGTAGAAGTAAAACAATGGAGGTAATTTTCTAAACATTTATTAACAACTTTTGTTTGGCCGTAAGTTTGGGGATGGTAGGCAGAACTCATACGGAGTTGAGTGCCTTGAATTTTGAACAATTCTCTCCAGAATTTGCTAGTGAATGTGGGGTCACGATCACTAACTATTGTGGATGGCATGCCATATAATTTGAAAATATTATCTATAAAAATTTGGGCAATGGTACTTGATGTATATGGGTGAGTTAATGTACAAAAGTGGGTGTATTTGGACAAACGATCCACCACAACTAGAATGGTAGTTTTAGCGGTAGACTTCGAACGACCTTCGATAAAATCCATGGAAATATTAGCCCATGTTTTAGATGGGATTGGAATGGGTTGAAGAAGACTTGGAGTAGCCACTATCTTTCCTTTGTATCTTTGGCAAGTCTCACATTCATTTACAAACTTCTTGATATCATTTTTCATCTCGATACAATAAAAATATTTAGCTATTCTTTTATAAGTTTTGAGAAACCTAGAGTGTCCAATGGTGGGTGTAGCGTGGAGCTCATGGAGGAGTGTTGTATGATATGAAGAGTTGGCTGCTAGGACAATACGTCCTTTGTATCTAAGTAGGTTATTGCTCCATGAATAGTGGGGTTTACTAGCAGGTCTTGTTGAAGTTTCTAAATTACTACCTGAGTAGTATGGTCATTAAACCATTCTTCCCTGACTTGGTCTATCCAATTAGGATGAGGATAGGATAAGGCTTGTAATTGATGTAGTGTTTCAAATTTTTGATAAAGGGCATCGACAACTGTATTATATTTTCCCTTTTTATATATGATTTTGTAATCATATCCTAGTAATTTCGTCACCCATTTCTATTGTTCAGGAGTGGTTATTCTTTGCTCAAGGAGGTATTTGATACTATGGTGGTCTATGTAAATAATGAAATGTTGGCCGATAAGGTAATGTCACCAATGTTGAATATCATGGAAAATGGCTAACATTTCCTTTTCATATATAGAACGGGCAAAATTTTGTTTTGAAAATGCCTTGCTTGTAAAAGCTATGGGTCTTTCATTTTGCATGAGTATTGTGCCTATGCCTAGTCTTGAGGTATCACTCTCAATAGAAAATGGTTTGGAAAAATCAGGGATGGCTAAGATAGGGGTCGTACACATGGCATTTTTTAAAGTGCTAAAAGCATCAGTAGCTTTGATATACCAAATAAAAACATGATTTTTGAGTAATGATGTTAACGGTGCTACAATTTTACCATAATTTTGGATAAATTTGTGATAATACCTTGTTAATCCTAAAAACCCGTGTAAGCCCTTCAAGGTTTTCGGGGTAGGCCAATTTTTCACATCTTCAATCTTGCAGGGGTCCACTTTAACTCCTTCCTTAGAAACAATGTGTCCAAGGTATTCCATTTCTTGTTTTCTAAAGGAGCATTTTGATCTTTTTGCTTATAATTGGTTGTCTTTCAAGATTTTTAGTTCTTGGTCTACATGGAGTAAGTGATGTTCCCATGTTTTGCTGTAAATCAAAATGTCATAAAAAAACAAATATAAACTTTCGAAGGAAGGGATGGAATACCTGATTCATTAAAATTTTAAATGTGGAAGAAGTGTTAGTAAGTCCAAAAGGCATAACCATGAATTCATAATGCCCTTCATGAGTGTAGAAAGCTATTTTAGGGATATAATTTTATTTAACTCTAATTTGGTGGTATCCCGATCGTAAATCTAGTTTGGAGAAGTATGCTACCCCATGAAGTTCATCCAGTAATTTGTTTATGACCAAGATAGGAAATTTATCTTTGATAGTTAATTTGTTAAGGGCATGAAAGTCTACACATAGGCACCATGATCTATCCTTTTTCTGAACCAATATCACAGGAGAAGAGTAAGGACTTTTACTGGGTCTAATAACTCCTACTTTAAGTAGTTCTTTTACTAGTTTTTCTATTTCTATTTTTTGAAGATATGGATATTGATAAGATTGAATATTAGGGGGTTGGTGTCTTGGAAGAATTTTAATGATGTTATCATGAATTCATTATGGGGGATATCCTTTTGGTTCTTTAAATACTTCATCATGGTATTCTAGAAGTTGTAGTTTTGGTGCCTCCTTTTCTTGTCCCATCGATGATTGCATAGAAAACAATTGTGCAACCATTCCTTTACTTCCTTTGCATATAATTTTCTCCATATGATGAGAACTCACAATTTGGGATGGGCCTGATTGTAACCCTCTAAGGGTATATGTCTGGTCTTTTATTGTAAAGTACATCCATAATGCCTCAAAATCCTATTGGATTTTTTTGAGTGTTTGTAACCATTGTACCCCTAAAACAATATCACATCCCCCTAACAAAAATACATACATATTATTCTTCATGCTATAATCTCCCATGGTGAGCTTGATATTTTGGTACTTCCCTTTACAAGCAATTTTTCCTCCGTATCCAATCATGACTTCAAAACTATTACAAGGTTGTATATAGAAATTCACTTGTTTGGCCACACGTGGTTCAATGAAATTATGAGTACTACCAGAGTCTATAAGCACAATGAAATTTTTTCTTTTGAAATATCCCTTGACTCTCATGGTTTGTGGAGATGAAAATCCTACAAGGGCGTTGAAAGAGACTTCTGGTGTATTTTCAATGTTATCTTCTATCCCACTTGTCACCACTTCTACTTCTATTTCGTCGTCTTCTTAATTTTACTTATTAGGGCCAGTTGCATCTATAATATATAGTTTCTATGTAGCACATTTATGATTTCTATTGAAATTCTCATTGTTATGGTAACAAAGGCCTTGTGCTTGTCGTTATTTCATTTATTTTAAACTAAGGTGTTTAATTGGTAGGGTTGGGTAAATTTTGGGAGTTGTGTATGTGCTTTATGCCCTACCATTATGCATTTGTTTGGGTATGATATAAGTGGTTGATGATCTCTCCATAGGTGGTTTCCACAACCGACATTGTGTGTTGATTTTATCCTCAGCTAATTTGGCTAGTCCAATCATTTGGATGTAGTCGGGTAATACATTTGTACTTCTAGCTTGATTTCTTCCTTAAATCCATTGATGAAATAATCCTAAAAAAATGTAGCATCTAGCCCTATTATGCGGTTTGCCAATATTTTAAATTTTGCTTGATATTCACTTACTGACCTAGTTTAGCATAGTTTTGTGAGGGCTCCAGTAAAATTTTTGAGTTTGCTAGGGCCAAATCGTACTAATAGATTTTGTGTGAATTCTCGCCAAGTAGGGGTGCTTTTGGTATTTTTGAACCACTGGTACCATTGGACAACCTTATTTTCTAAGTTGGAAGATGCAATATGCACTTTTTGTACTTCCAAAATTTTATTTAAGGAAAAATATTATTTTACCCGATAAATCTAGTTATTGGGATCACCACCTTCAAAATTTGAGAAATACAACTTAGTGGTTCTAGGAAGAATGGATGTTTATGGTCCACCTAATGGTGTTTGATGCGTTGGCCCTCCCTTAGTTTGGTTAGTTTGATCCAACACCCTATTTTGAGTGAAGGCATCCATATTCAAGTCAATTGTTGATATCCTTTGCTCCAATTCTTGTCTTGTAGCTACGCTCTCTTCTTTGCATTGGCAAAGTTCCTGGTAAATTTTCTCGAGAGTGATATCTTGTGATCTCCTCCCTTCTGCCACGATGGTGTTTTTGCCAAATTTTGGGTTTCAAATTTTCAATAAAAAAATTACAATTTATTGTTGTTTTTTGTAAACAAATTGGCTTCAATTGACCAGTATTTGCAATTTTTGGCTTTCACAAAATTTTGTCAATATTTCATAATTTGACAAAATTTGGTGTGTCAACTCAAGTTGAGCAGGGTGGAGTGGCGGTGATGAGACTCGGGTGGAGTAGGGGTGGAGTAGTGACGACGAGAATCGGGCAGAGCAATAGTGGTAGGATTCGAGCAGAATAGTGGTGGTGGTACAAATTGAGCAGAGAGCGAACTGGTGCGATCAGCGAGGTGGTCAAATGGAGCATGAAACAAATGATAAGTGACACGTCAACAATAGGTAGGTGGCAGCACGAAAAGTGACACATCAACAATAGGTAGGTGGAAGGGCAAGGATTGGTGGCTATCATGCAAGGTGTGGGAGGGGACGCGTGCCCTAAGTCACACTTTCCTATATGCATTCTCGTGTATTAGAACTACTGTAGTTTCATTTTATTTCCCGATGTGGGATAATTTTTTTTTTGTTTCCTTTGTGTACTCACCCAGCGAAAATAAAAATATATGACGATCAGTTTCTCGATGTTCATCAAAATTTCTTTTCAACTTTAGGTTATACTTTATATTTAATAATTCTTGACCACAAAGTCTCTGCAACTCGCTAGAAAATGGTGTCAGGTGTTTAAAATCTGCGTTTGGGATTTTTTTTTTTGTTATCTTGTCTTCTGCTAGCACATGATGTGTTATGGTGCATAATATGGCAATAAAAATTAATTTTTTGGGTGCACTCCATGCACCGATGTCATTTTTGCTTGGATTCCTTGTTATGACAAAACTGTTGACACGGTTTGTTGTCGAGTTGAGCAAGGAAGAATTTGAACGACTACTCTATTGCCAAGAAAAACAGGGGAAGAGTTGGTATTTTTATTTGAAAAGGTTTGAGAAGGCCTTTAGAGGAAGAAGGGCATTGTGGAGGAGGGCTTTGAGGAGTAGCATTCTCAACAGAAGGAGGAATCTTAGGAACAAACAAAGAATAAAAATAGTCAAAAACAAAAGTTAAAGGGCATACCTTAAAGGAGGAACATATGTCAACTTGAGGAACATATTGGAGAGCTTGACTTGTAGAGGATGAAGAATTCAGAGGATTCCCTAACAAAATTTTAGAAATGGATGGTAAATATTTGACTAGATCATTCAAATCCTCCCCTACTCGACCTAGCAAAGGAATCCCCTAATTTGAAATAACTTTGGTACTAGAAGGAGGGGGCCTAGAGCTCACCAAAGAAGAAGATTTAGGCCGATTGTGGGAATGTTGTTATTGCTAGAATATTTCTCTTAAAGGTTTTTTGGTGGAAGGTACCTTAGAAACCTTAGACATATGATACTGAGAGCTAAGGTGACATTGCTTGGAGCACTTGGAATAGAAGGTTGGCTTGTTTTCATATTCTATGATCTGACTCATGGAGATCTCATATGAAATCAACTCAATGTAAAAAGGAAGAGAGGAATCAAGGTTAGCATTGATGCACATGTAGGCATGGACCATGCGAGTCTTGGCTTTGGTAGGTAGATCAAGATTGATGAACTGACTAATGTCCTAGGCAATCCTTCATAAAATATATTCATCCAAAAAATGGAGAGGAAGACCTAGAAGACAAATCCAAATCGGATTTAGGTTGATATTTCGAGTCTTTGAATCAAAATTTACACTCTATTTCCTAAGAAAAAACCCTCTTCAATCATAAAACTATGGTCCATCTAATAGAATTCTACTTGAATCAATGGGTTTATTCAGACGGATGAGAAAAGACCCTCTGGGAAAGGCAACTAGGTCCATGGATCCTTGAGGGTGCCAATGGGTAGTGGCCCATTTACGGATCGACTCCATGTTAGGATGAGGCCCTAAAAATTTCCCCATAAGAGAATGAGAATCTTGGTCCACAAGGGAGGAAAAAAAAACTTTTATGGAATTCAAAGGGCACCTTGAGAAGGGCACAAATCAATCTTGGAGCAAGGGGGAGGCCCAGAAGAAATTATATTTTTGAAAAGGACTGCAAATGATCTAGAAGAGGAAATATGCTTGGATCCATTTTGACCTTGTGATGTGTTAACAACTGAAGTCAGATATCTCCCTCCTCTTTGCTCTGAGGGACGCGCACCTCCATCAAGGATCATAGGTTCGCTCTCGACACACACATTGGAGCCTGTGATTATCTTGAAACTATTCAAAGTCATAGATATGCCTCCACCCTCACCATCACCATCAATAGTTGCATCACCATCACTTGCCACTTCACTCACCAATGCCATTGCTATTTTTGATCATCAAAAAAATCTTTGCTCCGCACATTACCTAATTTTGTCTGCCACTTATTTATTCATTAAGGTCTATAGTAATTTTTTTAAGGATAATTAAAATTTTATTGTAATAAGGTGTATTTTTGGTAGTGATTGACATCTTAATTTTTTAACACAAAATTTGCATCAATAATAATTTTTGTACATTGACATCAAATATGTTCTTTGCACAATCATAATGTTTGATATAAATGACTTATCTAAATTGCATTTATAGGTAATGTTGTCACATTAATTTATTGTATCTAACACCTATTATAGCTGCTATAATGATGTTTGGGAATCAACCTTATAAATTTTTGGGGATGAATAAGGAAATATTTTTGTGATATTTTATTTCACTCAATTTTTACCCCATTTGTTATTATCATTAGGCATACATTCAAAAATTGAGAAAATCCAAGTATAGAGGGAAGTTACACCCATGTATAAGAATTTATATTTAAGTAGGTGTTATTGATAGGAAAAACCCTTTTGAGTACTACCTGGGCACCACATATCCATCTCTTTCACTTACCTTAAGGTCTCTATCATTTACGCTTGCATATATCAAGAGGACTAGTTTCTTCCATGTATTGATAGGTATATTAGAAGGGTGGATATATCAAAAGGATTGATATATAGGATTGGTGGAATATAGAAAAAGGAACCATTTAGAGGCATAAGGAATCCTTCATTTTTGTGTTGAATAAAACAAAATCCAAAGGCTATAAAAAGAATATTTCACTAGACATAGGAAAAGCAAAGAGAAAGCAAACAAAGAAGCAATAATATTCAAAAGTGTGCTTCACTAGAAGATAGTATATGTGGATAAAAGCAAACAAAAATTCAAAATTATGGATCATCAAAAACAAATGAAGGAGAAGAGAAGTAAGCTATAAATATTTATTTTCAAGAAGATAAATATTTTTATAAAAATGAAGAATTCTTAATATTAAGATCCTACTTACAATCCATTATTAGAGATATTGATACTTGTGAATATAGTCTTGAAAATGGTGTGAAGACATCAAATAACAATTCCCAAGAAGCTAGTGAAGAGAAACAAGTTGAAGTTGAAAAGTATGTGTTAGCAGAATTAACGTGGTACTTACAAATAATTATCAAAGAAGCTAAAAATGGAGACTTCTTAACTCTCAATGAAGCTAATGTCTACTTTGAAAATATTGTTATATTATCTATTGATGTAGGAAAGATAATATACATGGAATTAATTACTCTTAATGTCTTTAGGGTTAAGTACAAAAGGCAAGAGAAAACAATTGAAATGTTGAAGGATAAGCCCATAATAATAAATATTTATTGTGATACAAGTGATCTTCTTCAAAGGATAGATTCTACTTGTGATATAGGTGATTTAAAGCCTATAATGACACATGTATTTTGTGTTACAAGTCATATCATACAAGGGATAGATATTACATGGGACACCCATGATTTAAATATAAATGGTGAGAATAGAATTTGTATAGAAGATGATTATATTAGCCATGATAAATGTGCTCTTGTTGAAGAACCTATTGATGATAAAAATGGGTGTTTGAATGGTGACAATGAAAGCAATGAATAAAAATATCATGATCTCTTTGATTGTGCTGCTAGATATGATAGTGATAGTTTAGACTATGTTGAAGGTCATTATGATAATATTATCTTTGGGTATTTATTTGGTGATAGGAAAAAAGATCAAAGTGGTGATGAAGAAATCCAATGTTTGAATATTTTTGGCAAAATATAGAGTAATGATGAAGAGACATGGTATTGTGACAAGGGTCATAATAATAAGAAAGAATTTGGGTGCTTTAAAAGGTATACCAAAGGAATTGACTCAAAATTTATGATAAAAATGGGATTCAATGGTATAGGAGTGGGAAGATATGAGCAAGGTGTGAAAATTCCCATAAAGCCAAAAATGAGGCAAAAGAATGAAAGCCTTGGATTTACAAGTCAATTAGGTAGCAATGACACTAAATTTGTGATTGGTAGCAATAATATAAAAAATATGAAAAGAGAAACATATGCAAATAATGAAGCTCCTAGGTTGAGTTGTTGAAGTTATGGTGGAAGAAGTGGACATATAACAACTAGGTGTTACAACACATCCCTCTGATATTTATGGAGGTGATAATCGCTTTAGAAGAAAGTATTAGCACAAAGAGAATGTAACCAACAAAATATTTATAAATTATGGATGGATGAATGTATCAAAATGGGATAAAATAATAGAAATATTGAATTGTTTCTACAAAATAAGACCAAGTTTGAAAGTAGAAAAACATCATAGTTTGTTGAATATGAAGAAAGTAAGTTTTCCCATAGAAAAATATCTTGGAAAACTTGAGATAAATGATTTCAATATTAGATGACCTAATCAACACTTAGAAGACTTGTAGTGTAACATAATGTGAAGGATTTAAAAGATGTGGAATATTCTAAAGTTATAATTTAGTGGTAATTTCCTAGAGGTGATGACCTAATGGAAAATTCAAAGGCTCACCTAAAGGTAATAATAACCTAAAAATGACCTAGAGGTAACTTGAAGGTAATGATGACATTGAGGTATTGATACAGAGGTAGAACTAATAACTAAACAAAGAGATAGACCTAGTGGAGACTACTTAGAGCTATCAAAGCCAAATCTAGAGCTAGAGCCAAAGCAAGTCAAAGCTAGAGCCAAAGCTAAAGCATAAGTACAATGTACCAATCCTAGAATCATGGGGGGTAATGTTCTTTATACCAAATAAAGTAATATGAGGGGTGTTATAATTTATTACATTATATATCATATTATTAATTCATATGATTTAATTATTAAAGAATGATTTATTATGCCACCTCATGCAAGGTTGGATAGTCACATCTCTCATAAGAAGAATGAGAGAAGATGAAATGAAAATGTTGAAGGTGAAACACCAAAGGTCTCTTGAATCAAAGAGATTCCATATTAATGTACTAATATGTATGTTGTATGTTGGTGAAGGCCAATAGAGTGTGAAGAAAATATATGCTACAAATATTTGATGAGATGTATCTTTGTGTTTAAATTTATTCTTGGAAAATAGTTTGTCTGTCTTCCTCCATTGCTAAAATTTTGGAGGCATATAGAAAAGTAATTTAGAATATGCTCTAGCTAATCCATATTCCTCTTTTGGGATCTTGATTCAACTTAGTCATGAAGATCTAATATTTTATGATCTCTTATTTCTTCTATTATTTGTCTTAGTACTCTTGGAATTTTTTAATGGACCTTTTAATTAATAGGTCTATTCAAAGCTTCTTTTGGTGACAAAAATCATGTGACCTAAGGGTAAGTTGAAGTTTCCAAACAAAACGATGAGTGTTGTAAAAAGTAAAGCTATGCAACCAAGTCTTACCTAGTTTGATTGTAGAAGATTGAAGTAGAATTTTAGAAGAGCACTCTTGGTTTCTCATCCTCATAAAGGGTCTTAGTGGAGGTGTTCTTTGGATATGTGCAAGAGTATATGATATTGGCAATGATGACTATGGTACCACCTAAGGAGATTAATTTATAGAGGTTTTTCACACTATCGGATTTTTATATGATGAGGGAGATCCAAATGAGTCCTCATCATGTATGGATACCCACTAGATCATCCATTATGGGGGAGAAATATTATTTTCACTAATATATCCTCTCCTTGGTCCTTTAGTTTAGATTACGATGGGGTGTTAAAAGTGTAACTTGACTTATAGCTAAGATCGACATTATATGATGCGATATTGTATTGACCTAGAGAAAATTATTGCACAAATGTATTTAGTTTATTATATTATTTTGTTGTGTAAGCCCTATGGGCCATGATTAACCTTGTTATAATTAAACCCACCTTATAACTTGTAATTAACCTTAAGCCCTCTTTTTATTTTTTATTAGATTTAAGAAGGGGTGTTGAAAGGTTCCCAAAAATTATACAAAAAGGAATGCTGATGATCTAAGACAAGCATCCAAAGACTTCAAAAAGCCAACCAACCACAAAATATAGACAACTAACAAGACATTAAGGCAAGGCGCCTACCTAAACCCACATGAGACCCCAAGATTCCAAATATTCCTAGCTCAAAGATCTAACTAAAGAAAGACATTACACCATGATGCATAAAGATAAAAATCCATAAATAAATATATAAACTAGCATAAGAGGACCACCAAACAACTTTTGAGGAATCAATCCTTTGGAGTATTACCTTCAGCATCCTATTGATCCAGGTTAGCTTTAGGCACATTTTGAAACCATATCATCATGTTTTTTTATCTCATTTGCACACAAAATTACCTCATTTAACTTGCCCATGAGGGTAGTTGGTTGTTGATCATTGAATTGAGAAATGTTTTTTGGATATTGAGCTCAACCCTTGAACTAGGGCCATGACCAACAGAACTTGGAGTATATTTAACTTATTTTTTCTTAGGTGCATTGTCCTTCGAAATAGAATCCACAACCACCATCGAGTCCTTTTTAGATTTAATCTTCTTTCTAAAAAGATGTTTAGATATCTTAGCCTTCTTAACTCCTCCACGGATGTCGACTATCACCTTCTCAATTCCAATAGTATTAGTTAGAGATCCCTACACTTTCTTACTCATTATGGATGGGCTAAAAGTAGCATATTCAATCTTCATAGGGCTATTGAAGGACACCTTAGGAATTTTTGTAGTAGTAGTAGGCTCCTTCATAATATAAATGGAACTATAGGTTACCTCCCTTAGGACTTAGTTTAATTTGACCATGTGCTCAAAAATTAGTAGCGTGAGACCTTGATGGATTTACTCTGTACCTTTCTCTTTCTTAACATCAAGCATTTTTTTTTTTTTATGGTTGCGTATAAAAATGTAGGGATGTTCATTAATCTATCATGCAAGAGCTTATTTAAAAACATAACATGGTAACCATGAATGAGGTCAGTCTTCATGTCCAACATGAAGTATTTCATGATGACCAAAGCCACTCTATGCCAAGGGTATTTTAATGATTTCCTTTGATATTTGTTTTGTAGCTTTGGAAGGGCTTTGTATTCCCCTAGGAAATAACCTAATTCTCTTGGTAGTGAGTGCTTTTATCTATTATGGGTTTCACCATCCAACAAAAATCCAATCACTTATATGACTAGTGGGATAGAAATCTTGAATTAAATTTCCCTAGTACAAACCATATCATTCTTCCATGAGTATAACATTTGATTTCAATATCTTTATCATTACTATGGAATTTATTCAAGCAATTCTAGAGACCCCCTTTTTTGAAAAGTTTTTTTACATCTTTCTCAATATCTAAATTAGAGTGCTCCAAGACGATTCCTTCCATTATGTTGATAACAAGTACACACAACATGTTTGTATTTATGTAAAGGCCCATTGTAGTGCAAATGATACCTTCCATAATGATACATAAGCACTTTTAAAACCTTCTCAAAATTATAGGATGATCTATCCAAGGACTACCCCTTCTTGAGTAGATGAAATTACCATTGGAACCTAATGAGCATCTAAAATCACCATTTTCAGAGAACCAGAGAGCATAATTCAACTTCCTAGACAAGAGAATAGTGTAAATACGAGCTCTCTAGGATTACCACCTATTGATTTGGAAACTACTACATAAACTATGGAAGTGGTGAAAAAAATATGAGCTATCTCCCATTTCTAATTTTGACACCACTCCAAGCTAATTTGAAGTGATTCTTGCCAAATGCATGATCAAATTTAAGTACTTTGACTTCATATTTTTTCCCCCAATCAACTTAATCCACATCCTAAAGATTGTGTTTTTACCCTACCAAAAATACTACACGGAGTATAAAAATTTAGTCTCCACTCTAGCCCATAATTATCCATACCTTCAAGTAGCTTATTCAAACTATCTGGATCATTCCCCAAGGGATGAACACATATAAAATAACCATGATAAAATATAATAAAATAGAACCATCTCTCATTCTTTGACATGATGCGGTTATATCTTGGGATGATACTCCATGAACTTAGACTTTTGTCCCCACCTTTGGAAATTATTAGCTTCTGATTCCAATACAAGCTTATAAAACTTTTGTTTGTCCTTCTACCATACATCTTAGCACCATAAACAAAGGTATTTGAATTCAAATAATTGATTCTCTTGGTATCATTTACCACATTTCTCAGTTTGAAACCATAAATTTCATTCTTAAGTAGAGCCAAGACATTAACCATCCAATGGGTCTCTTAGGTTGGGGCTAGACCCAATTCTCATCTTCAACCTAACGAATAAAACAAATAGAAATATTGATCATATTATTGGATAAAGTCTTACTTTAGAATACCTAGAGAAATGTTAGAAATAGATTATATTCCATCATTTGGGTCATGTAAATGCATCTTCCAAGGTACATACTTAGGACATTATATTACTTTAGGGGAAATTTATCTATTTACTTCATGCAATATAATAAATGCACAAGTGTCAATGTGCAAGTTTTATATGTACAAGATGTCCCTTGCACAACTATGTAGAGTGTTGGCCAAGGAACCTATTTTCCTATATAAGAAAGACCTCATTGTAATACAAACATAGAGTCGGGGAACATAGTCAGATAGAGTAGCTTTGAGGATACTCGTAGGTAGTAGCATAATTTTATGGATATCATTATATAATGGTGATGGGTGCAATATAGTTCAGTAGCTTTATTAATGGAGTGTTCATTTACTACATAGCTACATTGTATTATTTTATGTTATTTTTATTTACAACATATTTTAATCATCTAGTAGATTCACTTTCTTTCATATTATTCTACATCTTGTGATTACTATCTTGCATTTCTCATTACATTTTAAGCTAATAGTGGTATCAAAGCCATGGTATATCTAGCCATAGTTTATAAATAGGGAAACCACCATTATCATTGAGCCTGAGTTTTTTGTCAACCTGACGTGTTGCTGGACCAACCACTAGAAAAAACTCTCAAAAGAGTCTAGGTGGTAGAATTAGGGAGAGCCCAAGTAAGGATTGAAAGAAATCTCACTTCCAAAAATACTGAGATCACATTTGACTAGAGTATTTCCATATATTTGCAAAAAAAACTCGTGAAGACTAGGATTCAACATTCAATCCACTAGATTGACAAATCATCTAGTGAAGATCAATTAGGATATTTTGATTTTACAAACTATTTTCTAAATTTTCTTTTGTTGCAAAAAAATTATTCTTATAGGATTGGGACTCTGACTCCAACTTTGTTTCTTGAAGGTCGGTGTGCCTTCATAGTACAGATATTAGTTCCTTGTGCAAGAGAAGAATACTATAGAAGAATAATTTTGGTGAATATTCATGGTGAAGTCAGGAGACTAAAGATCTCCATTGCTATACTGAAGAACTTCATAGTTGAATAACATGCCATAGAAGCCTTGATACAAAAAAAGTCCATAGAAGCCTTGAAGAACAGGCCATAGAAGCCTTGATACAAAATAGGCCGTAGAAACATTGATACAAAAAAATGCAATAGAAGCCTTTAAGAAAATGCCATAGAAGCCTTGAAGAAGAAACTATAGAAGTCTTGATACTGAAAATGCCATATAAGCCTTGATACTAAAAAGGCCACATAAGCCTGGATACTAAAAAGGCCTTGAAAGCGTTGATATTGAAAATGCCATAGAAGCCTTGAAATTGAAAAAAGGCCACAAAATCCTAGATGCTAAAAAAGACCACATAAGCCTTGATATTGAAGAAGAATTTTAAGAAGATATCTAATTTAGAAGCATATTAATATTTCAGTACTAATATTTTATTGTAGGGAAAGAAGATTTAGTGAGTTGGGAAACTTCCTACAAGAATGTTAAGAAGAGTATTTTCTTCAGAATAAATGCAAAACCTGAATCAAAATCGAAGATATTTGAAGAAGATATCATTGAAGAACTTCTAGTCTTGGAAGAAGAAGGACTAGGAGAGTCCTACTTGCATCCAAAAGTACCAGAATCAAAGATCCAGAAGAAGATCTCACCACTAACACTTATAGGAGTAGAAGGTTTAAGAGAATATCTTAAGGAAGACCAAGGGAAGCTGCAAGATCAAATACCTTAGGAAGGTCTCATCGAGCATCCAGTAAAAGGATAGAAGAGCCTTACTAAAGAAATCATCAAAGGAGAACTCACTGGAGAAATCCACTACCAAGAAAAAATCCTTGATAGTGGACTTAGGATAATTTTTGCCATCTGATAACAAGCCCAAGAGGAGTATTTGGTAAGGAGTGCCAAATATGAGAAGACGAACTTGGCAAGGAGTACCAAATCCTAGAAGAAAAATCCAGTGAAGACCTCAAGATATTAAAAATATCGAGAAGAATATCTTGCTTGAAGTCAGAATTCGATAAGAAGACTTGAAGATAGAAGAATCTCACCAAATCTAGGAGATTTGAAGATCACCTCTCATAGTAATAAGGCACCGCTTAAGAGACAAAGACTTCTCCAAATCTATAGCAAAAGTAGGAGACCACAAGAAGAGAAAAAGCCACAAAATATTAGGCTCATGAAAGAAAGTTTGAGACCATATTTTGGTGAAGAAAGAGCTATTCAGGATAGTCTATAAAAAGCTACAAGATCGTACTCGAAGTAGCAACTTGGTGATCTTAGACACAAAGATCCACATCCTATATAGAAGCAATAAATAAGCTATAAAAGCATTTAAAATAAATGCAAATTATGGTGCAATTAGATTCATTAATTGGATTACTTATCAGATTTGTTAAAGCACCTTGATTTGGATTACAGTTACAAGAAAAATTGGATTATAGTCTTCAAAAGTGCAAAAAGAGAAAATTTATTTTTAAGGTTCATTTGAAAATTAATTAGGAGTTGATTAGATTTTTTAATTACATATATCAACTACCTATTATCTGATTTGGAAAAAGAAAAAGAAGACTAAGCCCTACAATATTAATTGTAGTGAAACTGCAGAATAACTCTTGAAGATTCATTTTAGATTATTCTTGATTAGTTGCATTAAATTAATTAAGTGCATTTTTTTATTTTTTTTTAAAGAGAAAAACCCCTTGTGGGGCCGCCTTGGCCTAAGAGACCATGAACAGGGGGTTCTATACCATCAAAGTCACCCTGGAGTCACACCCGACCCTGCCCACACCAACATTATCAATTGGATTTTGGGTACCCAATTCAAATTTTTTGGTAGGATGGAGATTCGAACCTGGGACCTCCCTTGGAGGATTGCCCTCTCCTCTCCAACTCACCTACAACACCTGGGTATTAATTAAGTGCATTAATTTGAGGGTTTATTGCAGTGATAAGGTGAAATTGTTAGTGCATTAAAATAAAGCTTATTATATTTATTTGCACTATTCTATTACTCAAAAGAATTATTGTTTGTTTTATTGAGAAGGGCAAAAAATAAAAAATTTTCAAAGTTTCTGAAGACACTATTAATGCACAAAAATCTGCAATAGTTAGTGGCCAAGTGAAGCCATCAAAACATATTAGAATCCTCCAAAACTTGGAGAAGAAGACAACTAACCAAAATAAAAAATAGTGAAGAGGGGGGGTGAACAATATAAGACCAAATTTTACTTTTCTTTCCTAGTATTATATAATATAATCAATGGTAATATCAACAATAGTAATTAAATCAATGCACAAATCATCACACATAATAGAGACACCAATTTAACATGGTTCACCCAATGTGGGCTACTCCATAGAGAAAATATTTCTACTAAATTTTCTCAACAAATCCTCTTGGGAATCAATTCCCTATTACAATATTTATGGACCTCTATCCAAAGGAGACACTAATCCCCTAATGCTCTAATTTGTGGATCTCTCTCCACAGGAGAACTCTTTCCCCTTTTATTTTGGTTCATGGAACTTGATCCAGGAGACCTCTATCTCCTCAACTGGTTAGTGGATCTCTCTCCACAGAAGAACTCTATCTTCCTAGCTGGTTCACGGATCACACTCCATAGAAATATTTCCCCTTGCTATGGTTCATGGATCTCTATCCATAGGATAAATCTTTCTCCTATACTTTGGCTGGTGCTCTTCTAGAAGACTTCTACCCCACTACACTAGCTTTTGGATCTCTCTCCATAGAAGACCTCTATCCTCACTCATAAGACCTCTGTCCTCAGTGCCCTAGCTAATGGATCTCTATCCACTAGAGAGACTGTTGTCTTCTACTCTATTACCCCCAAAGCTTGCTCTCAAATTTGTTCAATATCTATCTCAAATCTGCACTAAACATTATACTTAGTTTAGTATAAATCTGATCTAACTTTTTTTTAGGTCTAGCACAAATCTACTCTCAAATTTTGCACCAAAATTTATCCTCAAATATAAACTCAAACCTTAACATAAAGATTGATCAAATCACCAATCAACTCTACTCATATCTACCCCAAAGCCTTAACACAAAGCTTAAAAAAATCACCAATCAACTCTACTCAGATCTGCCCCAAGCCTTAACACAAAGCTTGAAAAAATCAATCAATCAACTCTGCTCACAAATCTTCACTAAGACCTGCTTCAAATTTACTCTCAAGTCTTTATCAAGACTTACCTCAAATATGCTCTCAAGTATTTACCAAGACTTACCTCAAATTTTCTCTCAAGTCTTCACCAAGACTTGCCTCAAATATGCTCTCAAGTCTTCACCAAGACTTACCTCAAATTTTCTCTCAAGTATTTACCAAGAATTGCTTCAAATCTCTCGATTTCTCTCAAGAACTTGCTCAATATGCTCTTAATACAAGCTTAAAAATACTCACAAAACATGATCAATCAATCTTAGATCTTGCACACAATGCTATCAATTGCTTTGTCTAATCTTCAAAGTAATTCCTTTAACTTGAAGTAGTTTATTCTATTTATAGTTCATTTAACCTTTGGAACATATATAATGATGTACTCTATCAAAAACTCAATATGTTCTACCCAATCATTAAGTCTGTCACAATCATAAATATGGTTTCTAATGTTTGAACATTCACTTTCAATATCACTCAAAACCAATGCTCAAAAAATTCACTCAATCATTCATCCAATGAAACACAACTAGCTCACAAACCCTAAACAAGTGTTTTCAAACTTCTTCAAACAAAAAGCACAATGTGGGTCTCAAAACCTAACTCAAATATTTCTCAATATTAAATCATCCATCAAAAATATGAACTTAAAATTGCTCACACACTTCCAACAATACTCATCAATCATTTTCACTCCACCTTATACTTCATACATTCATTTCAAACACTCTAAACAAAAGCTAGTGTGCCCATACCTTTTTGCTTTGATGGAGATATGTCTTCAAAACCAGTCTTAATCACAATAAAATCCTCTTTTCCAATTTCTAGGTTAGATAGCAATAGTCTATCTCAAAATCTCCACACAAATATTCTCCTTAATAATTATTTCACCATTCAAGAAATACAATAAATTATCAAGTCTCAAATACACCTTATTATCTCCAATGCTCTCAAAATAACTTTCAACACATAAAAACAAAGTTCATTTATTAACACCTTATAATCTCCAATCCTATTCAAAATACATAAAAACAAAGTTCCTTTTTTAACACCTTATAGTCTCCAATCCTCTTCAAAATAATATTCAACACATAAAAATAAAGTTCCTTTGTTAACACCTTATAATCTCCAATATTCTCAAAATAATATTCAACACATAAAAATAAAGTTCCTTTGTTAACACCTTATAATCTCCAATCTTTATATTTTCAAAGCACCAAAATAAAATATTATTTTAACAACCCTTATGACTCCCTATACACTTCACACATACCTTTTAATTTTCACGTAGTCTCAAGAACATTTTTGCATTCAAAAAAATTAGCAAATTAATTTAAATGATGCATACCTTAATAGCCCAAGTCACCAAAAGATTACACATGACTTCGACTGTGCCCAAACTCGAACCCATGACCAAAGCCATCGTAGAGCCTTAGCCCAAGGCTAAGCTACCGCATGGACTACACGCCTACACATGAATGATAATGTCCTTGCACCTATACACTATTTGCTTCCTGCAAACTTTGGCAAAAAGGAAAAAACCTCTCTTCCTTTGTAAAAATGACTCACGTGGGATTCAAAACCATGACCTTATCCTTACAAGCATTTGAGCTAGCCTTCGATCACCGTCTGTTCTACCCGGTGCCTTGGGATTATCCTCTCGCACCACACGAATACAAGACTGTCTCCTTTTATTAAAACCTCACGAATATCTTTTTCTTTTCAACAATGCAGTGCACGAATATTATAGTCACTTTGGCATTCAAATAGTATTGTTATTTGGAAATGAACATCATTTCATATTTATATTTTATCTTTTGCATTAAACACGTCAACCCTTTTGAATTTCAAATTTTTAGTTCGAATTTAAACTTTAAACTTTGGCGCTATTTAATTATTTAAATTAAAATTTTAACCTTAGGTTAAAATATTTTAATTTAAATAAATTAAATTAAAACCTTTATAATATGCTCAATGGGTCTTGTCGGAGATATATAATTTTTAATGATTCCTTGGACCTCGTTATTTTCACCTATTCCTTTTGTCAAAATATTATAATATTATAAAATTATTATATATTTTTAAACTTGCTTCTCTTTCCTTGGGTCTTCAACCTTTTAGGCCTCTTTAAGCATATAATATTAAAAATAAACATTATATCATTTTTATTTTAACCACTTCCTTGCCTTTTGGAAAAAGAACCTTATGACATCAATGACGAAAAAACTAGACATCAAACCTCTTGACATCAATGACAATAAAACTTGCTCAAATTTCCAACAAATAGAAGCCTCAAAGATTGAGACTTGGTTATTCTCAAATCCAAAGTATTACAGGGTTAGTTAAAAGGAGAAAAGTGCGAAAAATTGCATCTTAAAAGGAGCTTCTATCTACTTCTATCTAAGCTTTGATTTGTCATTATAATATCCAAGCAAAAAGTGGAAGGTGTCTAAGAAAAAAGACAACATCAAAACCTCTAATTCTGTCATACAAATAAAAATATTAGAATTGCAAAAAGAAGTGCAAGAAAGGGTACAAAAGGTATCTTATTTACAAATATTATTATATTGGATACTTCTCTAACTCATTCTACGTAGGATAAATGGTAGATTGGAAGGTGTCTCAAAGGTATAATATAATCAGGGTGAAATAGTCAACGGTGGCCGAATGCTAGCATCCTCCCAAGCATAGCAAAGAGCCATTCATATAGGCTTATCTTCTACATATCTTGGATGACCGAACCTGTAAAATACAAGGCACAAAGCCATGGAGAAATAAAGTAGTGGATGAGAAAAAGAAAATTGATGCAAGTAGATTGGAACCATACATCCAATAAAGTAGCATTCACTACCTCGAGTGGAGCATCATGAAGTCTTCATCAAAGTGCTGTCATATCTCCACCAAAGCTCCACCAAATATCCTCCATATCTCCACCATATATCCTCCATGAGCATTGCTTGACTAGAAATATCTCAACTTCAATGAAGTACAAAAAAGAACAAGGTGGAAGAATACATTTGAAAGACTTGCAAGAAGGCATTGATAAGACAAGGGCATGCAAAGGGAAGAAGTGCCACTTGTTATTTCTAATAGAACCCTAAAAAATACCCATGAAGGAGACATTACAATTTTTGTCTTGGTGTTCATACTCCATGCGGTAGAGGAGTTATCCACAGTCAAAAGTGTTACAACAAGAAGCTCATAATTTCGAAGAAGAAACGTCCCTTGGACAACATACAAAGAGGGGATAGAAAGATGTTTTTCAAGTGGAGGTGACACTTGTCACAAGTGTTAGAACAAGACCAACATCTCCACAAAACTCTCGAAGCATTCTTGAAACATCTTAGAATTGCTGTGGCACTTGTCACTTGATGGATCACCTATTAAAGGCAACTTGGAACAAGCAATCTGATAGCATCTCGAAGAAACTTGGTTGTAACTCGATATAAATTTGATGACAACCAATACCTATTTGTAGAAAATCAAGAGCATTTAGAAGCACTCTCGTTCAAATAGGTCAAGGAAGCATTAAAGGAAGGCATTGAAGCCAAGAGCATGTTGAAGGATTTGTGCTCAAGAAGGACAAACCACCACCAATTGCATCCAATTTCATAAAGGTACAAAGCCTTACTAAGGTTGAATTTCCTCATCTAATTTGCTTTCATTAAAAAGGGAGTTATAAGGTTTTATTCTAAGGTTGAAATATTAAAAGAATTCAATATTTATTTGAAAGCAAAACTTAGGGAAATTAATCTAATATTTGCAAAACATAACTTAGGAGAAATAAGGGATACTACTTGGAATTAATCCATTTAATGTTTGCAAATATTAATGTGTTCTAAATTTCCAAATTTGGGAGTGATAAGGGCTACAACACCAAACTAGGTTATTGGAAATTAGAAACACTTAAATAAAATCCTAAGGGATATAAAAAGAGGTTATTGAAGATTTTACTAAGGTTGGAAATTTATAATATTCTTGTCTCAAAAATTTCTCAAAAGAGACAAAAGGAATCCAACATGAAAACCTCTTCAAAATTTGGAAAAGTGCTTAGTTCAATAGGAGTAATAAGATGTTTAAAAAGTTGTTTTTTGATCTTTCCAAAATTGTACAAAATCAATCATAAATTGAACTATATTTTAGAAAAGCACTACATCATATTCCAAAATAATTAGGGAGTCATAATGCATTCTACAAAACTTGATAATAATAATATCTAACATCAAGTTGGGAAGATATAAAAGTTTTGCAAAAACCTAAAATTAGGTGTTCATACTCTCATTACTAGGGAGACATAAGGAAGCCTAAAAACATAAGTATTAATAAAGGTTTCATCATGTTGTGGCTGATCCACAACACACCCCAAAATTGGGGACCCACCTTTTTTGCATGCTTTCACAGACAATCTCAGTGACCCAGATGCTAAAAATCAAGAAAAAGGGGCAAAATTGCACAAGGATGAAAAGTGTCGCGAAATCGCGACATGTCGCGAAATCGCGACATGTCGCAAAAGCCGAAAATGAAAAAATGTCGCGAAATCGTGACATGTCGCAAAATCACGGCCGAAAATGAAAAGGTGTCGCGAAATCGCGACAAGTTGCTCCGTCGCTGCCAGAAAATGAAAAGTGTCGCGAAATCGCGACATGTCGCAAAATCGCGGTCAAACCGGTCAAACGGGGCAGGAGGCAGAAAGGCGTAGCGAAATCACGACATGTCGCAAAATCATGGTCAACACAGTCAACGGCAGCAGCTAAGCAGCCTGAGGTGGAAAAACGTCACGATTTCGTGACAGGAAAGCAGCGAAGGTGTACGAAGCGAAAATGCGTCACGAAATCGTGACAGAAACGAGCCGAGGCGTACGGAAGGAAAATATGTCACGAAATCGTGACATGTCGCATTTTCATGGCCAAAAGCAGCAAAGCAGTACGGAACGAAAAAGCGTCACGATTTCACGACGAAAAGCTGGTCGATGGTACGAAGCAAGAAAACGTCGCGAAATCATGACAGAAAGCAACGAAAGAGGCACGAAGTGAAAAACGTCGCGATATCGCGACAGCATGCAGCGAAGGTGCCCGAAGTGAGAAAGTGTCACGATTTCACGACAGGAAAGCAGCGAGGGCGTACGGAGGAGAAAAGCGTCGCGATTTCGTGACATGTCACGAAATCGTGACATGTCACGTTTTCGCTGGGCGCGATGGCGAGAAAGGCTGCTGGCAGGAAAACGTCGCGATATCGCGACATGTCACGATTTCGTGACATGTCGCGTTTTCATGGCCAGGAAGGCGGACAAGGCTGCATGCTATTTTTTGGACGCGATTTTCATGGAACCGTTACAGAACGTGCAGAAAAGTGCGGGACACGTGGCGTACAGGCTGCAGAAGCGTTACAGGGAAGATCAAACGTCTTAATGTCAAGCATAAAGCCAAAACACATGTAGTCAAAGAAAGGTGAAACGAGCAGCCACTGGAAGATGAAACGAACCGTCGTGGAAGGGGAATCAATTCAACAACAAGTATAAATGCAGATGCATAGATTGGCACAGGGGGGAAAACCGCTGGAGCAGAGTTGCAGTGCTAGAGGCCAGAGGGCCATTCTGGGCCTGCTTGGGGCTGTTTTCTGCCTTTTGCTGGTTTTGAGAAAACCAGAGATGCTGCCATTGTAACTTGACATATTATTAATGCAGAGTGTTCAGAAATTTGCATCTTGTTGGCAAGAAAGAAGGAGATCTTCTATGCATGCTAATGGATTTAATGTTTATTCTTTTGTTTTCAGATTTCAGATTTATAGATAATGTTAAATGCCACTTTTGTGGGTTGCATTAGGCGAATGTTTGAAATCTGAATTTTTATTTCAAACCCTAGGAATCAGCACTTAGCTTATCGGGATTGTGCATGTTTGCAGGTCCAGTAAGTTAGGTTGCATGCATGGAAACCTCACAGATTCGGTTTTGCCAGGACGGGATAGCATCAGACTGGATGCAATTTTTAATTTCTTTTCTTCACATTTTATTTTCTTTTGTTGTATTTTATTTTTCAGAAACTCCAATTTTATTTTCAAGCATTAAAATAAAATTTAAAAATTAAAAAACTTCAAAACCCAAAAATAATTCCATTCATGTTATGGCATTTCATTAAATTTTATTTTGAAGTTACAGAATGGTCATTTAAGGATCAAATCACATTTACTTTATTAGGGTTCAAGGAACAATCATTAAATTTCATAGTAAAATAAACCACAGTGCCCCTTGTTTTCAGTTACTTGCAATCACTAAGGTATTCCAAGCATTTTAATTAAATATCTCTTATACACAGATGCAAAATGCTAACATAACAGGAACCTTGGAGAAATTGTTTCTTTGCAAGCAGAGGATTTAGAACCCAAATCCTATCGGAGAGTGTGTTTTCACAATCGGGTGAAAATACCACTCAACAGATTGGCGCTAGAAGGAGGGCTTGTTCGGGTTTATTTTATCGTGATTTTAGATGCTACGGGTTTATAATTGTTTAAGAACTTTACATTGCTAAATATTTTAAGTACATTTTATTAGCATCTTCGGCCCCTAACACCACTCAACGGATTGGTGCTAGGAGGGCCGTACGGGTTTATTTTTAGTGTAATATAATTTTAAATTTTTGTATGCATTAGTCCTCTAACATTCAGCAGATTGTAAAAAGGACGGTCTGAATTTATTTACCTGTTCTATTTTAAGCAATTCAGGTATGCTGTATATTTTTCTGATTGTTCATACAGAATTAAAGTGATTTGATTTAATTTTTCAGAATTTTGGTCTCATGCAATTACTTTTCATTTGATTTTAATGAATACATCTCTTAGTTGATGCTAACTTGATTTCTGTTTTATATTGCAGGTTGAATATTCAACAGATTTGGTTCTAAAATTACATTTTAAGTTCACTAATGGCAACACTTGAGGAGCAAAGGGTATACCTGAGAGCTGAAATAACATCTCTAAGAGAGAGAATGGTATTAATAATAGAGGATCATTATGAGGGTTTATCTATACCTGTGGTACCCTATCATATTCCTAAAATGTTATTGGATTTTTTACGGTGTTTTAATCAAGAGGTGCCACTAGGATACTTGCAAAAACTGCATGTCTACAAGAATGCATTATGTCAATTCCAGATTTTCTATGAGGAGGTGGCTTGTAAGTTATTTGCATACATTTTGGATGATAGACCATTCTTTTGGTATAGCCAACTACCCATGGAGGTTAGGACTTCTTGGATACAATTAGAAGCAGCCTATCTTCATCATTTTGGTAATCAGGCTGACTTAGAAATATTGAAAAATCAATTTACCTCCATATGTAAAGAGTCTAATGAATCCTTGAGTCAATTCAATGGAAGATTTCGTGAGTTGCACTCCCAAATGTGGGAAAATTTTAACACATTGGAAGAGGAAGCCATGGAAGTATACCTAGGAGCCATACACCCCACACTTGCTTCACTCATTGAGGAAAAACTGAGTGGTTTGTCCCTAGAGAAAATCCATGAGGTCTTAGAAGAGATAGAACGACAAGGTCTTGAAGAAGAAAAGGCACAACATGTTCACATGAGAGATTGTTCTTTTGATGCCAACCTACACCAACCATCAAACATAGCACCCTCCACTCCAATGATACCTAAGGTAAATGATCAAGGGGATGAATTTGAATACCCAAATTTTACGACCACCTTAGATGTAGTCCAAGAGGAGGTGCAAATTGCTAAGACAACATCCACTAGTGAGGATCATGTAGAGATACACGATTATCTAGATGAAGGGGTTCTAAATTCAACAATGTTTGATATATGTGATACGGATGGAACCCACCATGGAATTAAATAAAGTGGTTGAAAGTGAAATGGAAAGAAAATTAATAAATGAATTTGAAGACATGATAGAGTTTCACCACTTGTTCTTGGAAGATACTATTGATGAGATGTGTAAAATTAAGGATCAAGAAATTCTTCACCCTCCAAATTATGATAATGAATCATGGGTTACTAATTTGGACAATGATAGCCTTATAAATTTGAATTCAAGAAATAACCCACTTTTGGAAATAATTGAACCATCTAAGGAAGGTGAAGATGAATTTGATGAGAAGCACATTGATGAATTGGAAGATGTTGAAGAAATAGTTGAACGTCACCACTTGATTTTGAAAGATGATTATTATGATGCTTGGAAGAAGTGGGAAGACTTCACTCATTCCAAAGCTACTAATGAAACTTGTGTGCCAATTGATATGCAGGATGACATAATTGCCTACTCAAAGGAAGATATTACAACTCCTGTACAATTTGAGGATGTTTTGGAAGAGGGTTTCAAATCTCATCAAATTTTGGAAGATTATAATGATCCTATCGCCAAGGACAAAGAAGAAAATGAATGGATGAATGAATCAAAAGATCATGTCACAAATACCATGGAGTTTCATCTCACAGATTTGGATGACGATTTTTACAATGGTTGGGGAAGGTATGGTAATGCATTCTTTTCTCACATCCCTATAGATGAAACTCATATTTCCCTTGATATGCAGGATGTTGAACCTTCTACATCATACGAAGATCTCATATTCACAGGATTTGAAAAGGTGACAAAATTTGATCATGTTGAATATAAATTCATTGAAAGTGTGGATGCAAGTTTGCATGATGATTTGGAGGATTCAAATGAAGAGATACCATGGATAGTGAACAAAGAATTGGAACCAAATGACAGAGAGATTGATCAATTGGAAGCAACTCAAATGAAGGATCATCAAGATGAGTCATGGGACATACGCTTTGACCAAGAATGTTTGAGGATTGAAAATGATGACCATATTTTGAATTTAAATAATTTGAATGATGAAATGTCATTAAAGGTAAATGAAAAACAAGGTATAATTTTTAATCACACCTTTAATAACATGGTTTTAATGAATGGAAAAGAAGTTGATGCACTTGAATTGTTAAATCAAATTCATCAACAATTATTAATTGGATCTAGGATAAAAACTTTTAATGATCCTAATTTAGTAAATATCCTAGATGCTTGTAAATTGTTACATAAATTTGATTGGCCTACAAATTTGGAAAATAATTTGGCTTTAAAATTTGTAGAAATAGGCTCTTACTTACAAAATTGCATATTTGAAAAGGATAGCCTAATTCTAAATCAAGGAGGGAATTATGAAGTTCACATTTTAAAGAATAGACAAGATAAAATTGAAAATCATTTATTGTCTAATCATTTTAGTAATTTGATGCTCACCTATGGGAGTATTATTGGAACTAAATCAAATTGGTATGGTGAGCATGGCAAGTGGAAATTTGTTGCATTGTTTGGCTTAGTCTTGTTTGTGTTGGATTCCCACAACATTTGGCATGCATATCATGTCATATTTTTGTTGAAATGTTCTAATCATGTGTGGGATCCAGGAAAGTGATAATCCAAGCTTTGCATCATTTTGTATTATAGTGTACATTTGTATATAGATTTTGGTTTCTGGTTTTGGGTTTGTGTTTTCAAGTTTCATTTTGGGATTGCTATTTGGATTTGGATTTAAAGTTGTGTGTTTATTTGACATGTTTTGTTTGTCTATAAAAAAAAAAAAAAAATGATGATGAAAAAGTTGCCTTGAGATGCTAACTTATGTTCTAGATCGGGAGAATATGAAACATTGGAATTGTCTTGTAAAAGCTCCACAAGTAACACAAAAAGTTTAATAATATCGTTTGAAACTTGTGATGCATGAAGTAGTCAGTTTTATATAGCAATATTTCATCTCGCAATTCAAAAGACAATGCATTCATATTACATCTCACTTTGCACATACATGCCATCGTAGTTGCAAGTGCATTTCAAATACAAATCATTAAAGTGTGTCAAATCCTCTTAAGGTTATGCTATCACATAAATAAGAAGAGAATCCTAAGGTTGGAAACTGAGTCTTGAGATATCTAGAACCAAGCACGTCTCATACATTAAAAAGGATCTTGAGCAAAATGATCAAAACCTAACTTGGAAGAAAAGGTTGGGCGAAAGAAGTATTTCATGTCTATCCTATTATGCAACATGATCCTTAAAACAGTGGTTTTGACCACTTCCATAGAGCTTAAAGCCTAAAATCAGAGTAGTAAGGATAGGGTTAAATCCTCATCGAACTTAGGTTGAGGATCCAATTCCCCAAAGCTTTGATTTGACCTACATGGAGTAGTAAGGATAGGGCATAAATTCTCATCTCGCTTAGGTTGAGAATCCGATTCCCCAAAGCTCCTATGTCTCATTTCATAATAAATCTTGGATTGGAAGGATCGTACTACTTGTCCTCTCGCAAAGGATGGGTAGTCATCCCCAAGGTCTAAGCAACAAAATTAATATTTTCCATTTACATCTAAAGTTTGGATTGGAAGGATCGTACTACATGTCCCTAGCAAGGATGGGTAGTCATCCCTAAGGTCCAAGAAGTAAAAAATAAATTTTTCCCATCTCATATTTATATTGGATTGGAAGGATCGTACTACTTGTCCTCTGCAAAGGATGGGTAGTCATCCCCAAGGTCCAAAGAAATGAAGATAAGTTTTGGATTGTGGGGTTAGGTATGCCCATGCATGGCAACATGTCTTGTCTAAAAAACAAGACCACTGATTGTCCAAAGGGTTAGACTAGCATGACCATTTCTTCCATAATTGGTTAAATTATTTTGCTCAAAGTGAGGTAATGAATTCTAAATCAGAATAGTAAGGATAGGGTTAAACTCTCATCTCGGTTGGTTGGGAGTCTGATTCCCCAAAATTCTGATTTCACATTCACTTACACATGGGTTCAAGATAGTAGGGACTCATAACCAACTTTGGGATATAATAAAACAATTCATATAGTTGATCCTAAGAGGGTTTGATAATCTTGAATGTTTGTGTATGATACTAGAAGAAAGACTATGCCTTTTATAAAAGCAAAATCGCTTAGCATATTTATTAGGTTACACAAATCATTCACAGTCTCATATATGCATTCATGTAAAACTGACAATGGAATGTTGATCAATTTCAAACGATAGGGAATGAAAACACATTGCACACACCGAGCTAATACTTGATGATTCATGTACTTCTGATCTTTGGGCATTTGTTATATTGCTTATGTGCTAATGCATGTTTTTGAGTTTATATATGTTTCCAGGTTGGGTTCTCACCAAATGCTCAGGAGCATTTGACAGCAGAGTCGCCATTTGTTGTGGCTGATCCACAACACACCCCAAAATTGGGGACCCACCTTTTTTGCATGCTTTCACAGACAATCTCAGTGACCCAGATGCTAAAAATCAAGAAAAAGGGGCAAAATTGCACAAGGATGAAAAGTGTCACGAAATCGCGACATGTCGCAAAATCACGGCCGAAAATGAAAAAGTGTCGCGAAATCGTGACATGTCGCAAAATCATGGCCAAAAATGAAAAGGTGTCGCGAAATCGCGACAAGTTGCTCCGTCGCTGCCAGAAAATGAAAAGTGTCACGAAATCGCGACATGTCGCAAAATCACGGTCAAACTGGTCAAACGGGGCAGGAGGCAGAAAGGTGTCGCGAAATCGTGACATGTCACAAAATCACGGTCAACGCAGTCAACGACGTAGCTAAGCAGCCCGAGGTGGAAAAACATCGCGATATCGCGACAGAAAGCGAAGGTGTACGAAGGAAAACGTCACGAAATCATGACAGAAACGAGCCGAGGCGTACGAAAGGAAAATATGTCGCGAAATCGCGACATGTCACATTTTCATGGCCAAAAGCAGCAAAGTAGTACGGAACGAAAAAGCATCGTGATTTCGCGACGAAAAGCTGGCCGATGGTACGAAGCAAGAAAACGTCACGAAATCACGACAGAAAGCAACGAAAGAGGCACGAAGTGAAAACGTCGCGATATCGCGACAACATGCAGCGAAGGTTCCCGAAGTGAGAAAGTGTCACGATTTCACGACAGAAAGCAGCGAGGGCGTACGGAGGAGAAAAGCGTCACGATTTCGTGACATGTCACGAAATCGTGACATGTCACAAAATTGTGACATGTCACATTTTCGCTGGGCACGATGGCGAGAAATGCTGCTGGCAGGAAAACATCATGATATCGTGACATGTCACGATTTCACGACATGTCACGTTTTCACGGCCAGGAAGGCGGACAAGGCTGCATGCTATTTTTTGGTCGCGATTTTCATGGAACCGTTATTGAACGTGCAAAAAAGTGCGGGACACGTGGCGTACAGGCTGTAGAAGCGTTACAGGGAAGATCAAACGTCTTAATGTCAAGCATAAAGCCAAAACACACGCAATCAAAGAAAGGTGAAACGAGCAGCCACTGGAAGATGAAACGAACCGTCGTGGAAGGGGAATCAATTCAACAGCAAGTATAAATGCAGATGCACAGATTGGCACAAGGGGGAAAACCGCTGGAGCAGAGTTGCAGTGCTAGAGGCCAGAGGGCCATTCTGGGCCTGCTTGGGGCTGTTTTTCTTCCTTTTGCTGGTTTTGAGAAAACCAGAGATGCTGCCATTGTAACTTGACATATTATTAATGCAGAGTGTTCAGAAATTTGCATCTTGTTGGCAAGAAAGAAGGAGATCTTCTGTGCATGCTAATGGATTTAATGTTTATTCTTTTGTTTTCAGATTTCAGATTTATAGATAATGTTAAATGCCACTTTTGTGGGTTGCATTAGGCGAATGTTTGAAATCTGAATTTTTATTTCAAACCCTAGGAATCAGCACTTAGCTTATCGGGATTGTGCATGTTTGCAGGTCCAGTAAGTTAGGTTGCATGCATGGAAACCTCACAGCTTCGGTTTTGCCAGGACGGGATAGCATCAGACTGGATGCAATTTTTAATTTCTTTTCTTTACATTTTATTTTCTTTTGCTGTATTTTATTTTTCAGAAACTCCAATTTTATTTTCAAGCATTAAAATAAAATTTAAAAATTAAAAAACTTCAAAACCCAAAAATAATTCCATTCATGTTATGGCATTTCATTAAATTTTATTTTGAAGTTACAGCATGGTCATTTAAGGATCAAATCACATTTACTTTATTAGGGTTCAAGGAACAATCATTAAATTTCATAGTAAAATAAACCACAGTGCCCCTTGTTTTCAGTTACTTGCAATCACTAAGGTATTCCAAGCATTTTAATTAAATATCTCTTATACACAGATGCAAAATGCTAACATAACAAGAACCTTGGAGAAATTGTTTCTTTGCAAGCAGAGGATTTAGAACCCAAATCCTATCGGAGAGTGTGTTTTCACAATCGGGTGAAAATACCACTCAACACATCAAATCAAGCTTATATACTTCAACTAATCCTAAAACTAGGGAGCTACAAGGATGTCTACTTCCAAAAATACCTATAAGAATAATTGCTTCAGAAAAGTAAAAGTCATTGCCATAAGACTTGGGATCATAATTCTACTCAAGAAATTGGAAGGAAGGTTAGATCTAACTTCAAAAGTAATTCATAGTGAAGCCTTAGAAGATAATTTTGATACTATGGAATATTATCTTCAAACCCATCTCAATGAAGCAATTAAAAATAGAAAGAATGACATTTCACTTTCCTTAGGCCTTGTGAGCTTATTATACATGGCATTGCTCACATATAAACACTACAAGGCAGAAAAGGTAGAACAAAAAGGATTGATAGAACTACTCAAAAAGAAGATAGAACTTAATGAATAATATCTAGAAAAGCTTTTTCAATCCTCATGCAACATCAACACTTCCTGTTCTACGAACTCAATATCTTATCATGATGCCTTAAGTGGTTGTTAAGAAACTTCTACATAGATTGAAGATATGAAAGGAGAATATTCCTCGTAAGAACCAAGTAGCAACACAACCACCTATGAGAGCCCACAAACCATAATAAAAGACAAAGCTAGAAATGAATAAGATAGAGTAGATAAAGGAGGAATACAATGCAAAGTCAATTGAAAGAAGAACCTCCAACTGCAGCTTACTTTGCATCATATGAAGACACATATTACCTGCTAAACCTGAACACAGTAAAAAAAAAAGGAAAATACAAATTCCATTATCCAATGGAAGAAGATCCATATTGAATACTAAAGTCTTCAATACCCAAATAATTTAATACAAGGGGATGTTAGAAATAGATTATATTACGTAATTTGGGTCATGTAAATGTATCTTTCAAGGTACATACTTAGGACATTAGATTACTTTAGGGGAAAGTTATCTAGTTACTTCATGTAATTTAATAAATGCACAAGTGTCAATGTGAAAGTTGTATATGTGCAAGTTTTCCCTTGCACAACTAGGTAGAGTGTTGGCTAATGAACCTATTTTCCTATATAAGAAAGGCCTCATTGTAATATAGACATAGAGTTGAGGAACATAGTCAGATAGAGTAGCTTAGAGCATACTCGTAGGTAGTAGCATAGTTCTGTGGATATCACCATATAATGGTGATGGATGCAATGTAGTTCAATAGCTTTATTAATGGAGTGTTCATTTCCTCCATAGCTACATTGTATTCTTTTATGTCATTTCTATTTACAATATATTTTAGTCATCTAGCAGATTTATTTTCTTTCATATTATTTTGCATCTTGTGATTGCTATCTTCCATTGCTCATTACATAAAAATATAACAAGAAAAGTCTCTTCTCCACATAGTTAAATCATTATGTTGGATCCCAAGGTTTTCTAGGCCATTTTCCACCCCATTTCATTCCCTAAAGGTGTGCAAACCCTAAATATCCTCCATAGATTGGAAAAGCCTTTTGGCCTCCGAGATCATGTTCAAGATGCTTCATGTGGGTGAAGCCAAAAATTTAAGGGTATTTATAGTAACAAGAGAATCATATTCAATAATAAATTTTGTACACTCCACTAACTCCAACAACATCCCTTGGTACAAGGCTTTTGCATCCAAAAAATTGTAGGTTTGGACATTTAAATTATTTACAAAGGCAAGAAGGATTGCTCCCTTGTCATCTCTAAATAATCACCCTATACCTGCAAGTCTTGAGTTCCTATTTGATACACCATAAAAATAAAATTTGACATAACAAGGAGGTGGAGGGCCCCATTTAGTCTACGTTCTTAAATTAGGCTAGATTAAGTTCAAAAATCTAGTTCTCGATTGAAAATCAATTTTCAATTTCAACTGCTCTTCCTCATTTTTTCCTACCATAGAGATCTAACGAAGATTTGAAATATTTTCCACCACTACTAAGATGTTTTTGGAACAAACCAAAATTACATCTCTCTTAGTGTTCTTAAAAGCCTTGTTATTTCTTTCTTTCTAGATACTCCACAGGAGATGGGGCAAACCAAAACTCTAGAAAAGTTTTAACCTTGGGCCCAAAAAAGGAGGTGTCCATTGGATATCAAAATCAGATAGGAGACATGGTGCCACCCATATAACACCTAAGGTATTCAAAAAGTTATCCACCACTGACGATGAAAAGGGACACTGAAATAATAGGTGGTTTGAAGATTCAACCCACGATCCACATAGATAACATTTATTAGTAATAAACATCCCTCTTTTTTGAAAATTATCAATAGTTAGCACCTTGCTCTAGGAAGCTATCCAAAAAAAGATATTAATATTAGGGGTGAGACCCTTGTACCAAATTTTGAATGGGGATGACCTGGGTGGATTGCTCGTATCTAGGAGCATATAGGCTGAATTTACCAAAATATCCTATTCTTCTCTCCTTTCCACATTATGACATCTTCCTCATCCTACGTTTTTAGGACCTGGATTTTTAGTTTATCAGCAATGCATTTCTAGGCCATCTTATTAGAAATACTTAAGTTATCTATATTCAAAGACTTCCATTTTTTAATTCCATTATTAAATTCCACAAAATTAGTAAATTTCAGATCAAATAGAGTTGTAGTCACTGGTCTCAAAGAGGTCAAGTTTAGATTTTGAGATAGGGTATCATCCACCAAATAGGGATCCTACCATATATCAATGTTATCCCCATTTCCTAGATGCCACCTGAGACCTTTCAAAATTATATCTCTAGAGTTCACGAGACCCTACCAAAATTTAGAACCTTGCTTAGGAAGGATGCCTATTAAGAAGTATTTATTCTAGTTTATATATTTTAAGAATACAAGATGAATCCACTCCACATTCACCTTTTTAGTTAGCATCCAGGCTTGTTTTGATAAGAGAGATTTATTCATAAGACTTACTTTCTTGAAGCCCAAGCCTCCATGATATTTCCTTTTACAAAATTGGTCCCAAGAGACCAAGCAGGATCTCTTGCTATCCTCTGAGCCAGACCATAAGACATATTTCTACAATTGTTTTATTTTTGTTGAACCTTAAGCCCTCTTATTATGTCAGATTTGTTGAATATTTATAATATGACCTTATTAGGCTAAGGATGAAATTGATGAAGTGCCTATGGATACTCTTAATATAACCTGCAAGCAAGTACTATGTAAGCCTACAAGCATTATCTACATAATCCTATGGGTATCTCTCGATGTAAACCTATGGGTATTATTCTATGTAATCCCACAAGCATCCTTGTAAGCCTACGAGCATCTTTATGTATAATGGATAGTTTTGATGTATTCATACTTAGAAAATGTGGTTATACCACCTCTATGGTTAAGTTTGGTTAATGGGTCTAATCTATTCATTATATTGTAATTTAACCTTCAAGTTAAGTTATGTTGGCTTGAGGTTAACATGTAATAGAGGATTTGGTATCATTATAGATACTCCCAAATGATTGATCCATTATATTAGTTGGTGATACGTGATATCATGGAGATGCCTATGGGAACCCACCTATTATTCCTTCTATTTATTTATTTTATTTATCTCTCTCTATTTTCATCTACATGTTCTTCTATTTCAATCTCCTTCATTTTTTGCACATGATTGTGGTGAATGTATATTTCTAAATATTTTTGGAAAGTATTGTGAATCTCAACATGGTATCAAATCCAAAATGAAGCAATTTATCTTAATCACACAAAAATGTTGTACATAGCTAACCATGGAAAATATGGATATATTGTCAATTCCAATGGATTCCTTGAGATATTTTAGGGGGTACTAGTTCAACACTTTTGGATATTTTTCCATTTACTTGTTTATTTCTTCATTAAAAAAGATGTCCATTTCCATTCAAAATTTTAAATTTTAGTCAAAATACTCTATGAAATATTCATTTGTTTAGTAGAATAAGGTAGGACATGCAAAGGGTTCTTGCCAAAAAAATCCATGAATCAATTTTCATTCAGGCACAAGAAGTCTTTGCCAATGAGGACATGGACTAGCGGTAAGTCATTTGTATGATGAAGTTGAGGTTACATGTTCAAGTTGAGGCAGTGAATATTTTAGTATGGCATGATAAATGAATTCTGAATGTTATAAAGAGATATCATCGAGTCATAGTGATTGAGTTTTTACAGTAAAGTTTCCTTTTTATGCATCATGAAATTATCCTCTTATAACTAGTGTGACTAGTTACTGTTCATAGGTGATGGTACAATGATCATGTTATGTGGTGGCAATTTAGAGGTCATACAATGAATTTACAACATGGATTTGTGGTTTTTTTTCCAACATTATGCAAGATATTTCAATACTAAGGGAAATTCCTATCATCATAGTGTTTAATGGTATAACAATAACACGAATGCGTATTCACTAGGAGGTCAAGATTTTGAGGCATGATGGTAGAACATTTCTATTTTTTTGTGAGGAGGTATGTGCAATATTTTTCTTTCTGCATAATTTGATGTTTGCTTAACCCTCATAAGGGTTTCAAAGCCCACATAGGCACTATGGGGTAGTGGTTTGGGAATTGGAACATGTGATAATGGTTTTGATATCGAATCTAATTGGTGTATTTTAGCCAATGTAGCTTAAAATTTGGGTAAATAATATTTTTAATATATAAATAGGATCATCCAATCATCTTACACCAAATGTTAGTTTGCTATTCATTGATCCAGTAGTCAATAGTACAATGATGATATGAATGCAATAGAGGTGGCACTTCAAGAGATGATATGTGGCAAAAGTTTAGTTCACCTATAATTTTACTAAAGCCAAAAATTTAGATTTTTATAAGTTTTTACTATTAATATGCTAGACTTTTGGAGGTCATAATTTTTGCATACGAAAGCGGTTGAAGTCCTTTTCTTTTCAAATTGCACAACTTTTTGAGCTTTATAAATTGGTGATATTAGTTTGGAGGGTCTAGCTAGTTGGTCAAAGCACTCCCTTGAAATGGTGGAGACCATGGTTTAAATCCCTAAGGCCTCATAGACTTGGAGGGCATATCGTGCTAGTGCCATTGACTACATTAAAAAGTTTACCTAGCACAAATAGAGGTTATAGTGGCAGTAAGGAGTAGGATTTGAACCCATGATAAAGCAATGGAAAAATATTATGAGTTATTGATTCCTCTAATTTAAGCAAAAAAAAAGAGGTGACATCAGTTTAAGGAGTTATTACTATTCTATGGGATTTTTTGTGTAAAACAAACCTAGTTTACATTTTGTTTTAAGTATTATATTATTTGGTAGCTTGCAAGATTAATGAAAGGACCATGTAAATAGTTGAGTATATAGTAGGTATCATGTAAGTATTGATTTATGTAAGAGTTTGTCATTTAGAATGTGCAATCATTAAAGTCTGTATCCTTATGTAAATATGTAAGAGATTTATTATTATGTGGTATTCCTTCCATGAGAAATATGTAGTGCTAGATCTCTCGTGTGTGTGAGGAAATAAAAAATTTGTGTAAGTAGAAAGGTCAAGGGTTATGAATGCGAAGAGTCTCATATACATGTTTGCATATATTGAAGACAAAACAATGCAATTTGAGATGTAGTGAGATAATAATATGAGAGAACAAGCTTTGTAATATATTATATTTGTATTACTTGAGTTGATATATATTTTTATTGATAAAATATTTTATGTGAGTTTGTTATTGAATTGTGTGAACATTTTATATTTGATCCTATGGAAAATATTGTTGGATTGCTAACAATGGTATAGGAGCCACATTGTGTGTGCTTGGTGAAAGCCACATTTGAGAGTATTCCAAGATAAAGGAGATAAGTTTATGAGAGAAATTGGGTTGAAAAGTGCACTTGAGTTCATCTTCAAGATTGAATAAGAGAATCCAAAAAACAAAGGTTGAGTAGTAAATTTAAGCTGGGGGACAAGTAATTATGCCCAAATCCTAAGGGGACTAGGATCCCTCATAAAAACTTGTGTAAAATCATTGAAAAATGATATCTAAATTAAAAAAAGACATCAAAAAAGTTGGTATTATGTAGCAGATGAAGGAAAAAAGAGTATGTGTCGAAGATATTGTGAAGTGATGATGGAACACCAAAGAAAGCAACTTGAAGAACACTTGAAAAGGAGAGAATATACAAAGAATTTTACAATAGAGAAGACTATAAATGCTAAAGAGAGCTAGAGAACATTTGAGTTTGAAGAACAAACATATGTAGGCCATGCGAGAACATCCACAAGAGAGCAGAGGCTAAGAGCGTTACTTGTACTACATTGATAATAAAATTTATATAGATATTGGAAGGTGTTTAAAGAAGAAAACGTGCAAGAAGACGTAAGGAAGCATTGAAAAGAGTCATTGGAATATACATGTGCAAAAGTGAGTAGCGTAAATAATAAGCCAAGTATTTAATTTATTTTAAGAAGTTTAAAGGTTCATGGAAAAATTAAAAGTTACAAAAGGAAAGAAGAATTAATTAGAGAGAGAAAAGTATATGGTGAATTGGAAAAATTAAAGGAAAGAAAAGGAAGACAATATTAATATTGAAAGCAAATTAATGAATAAAAAATTAAGGGTAAAAGATTACCTCGAAAGAATTATAAGTGAAGGGAAGAATAATTGAAGGAAGTTTTTTTTTTTTTTTGAATTTACATGGTGGAATCGGTAGCCACCACGAATCCGAGTAGGTTGTCCAGCTTTTATGGCTGCCATAGTATTCTACGCTGTCCGCCCTAGAAGCCACCACATAGATCTTTGCACAGTCCGCCCCTATAACCACCATGCCACAATCATTTTAAACCTTTTACGCCGCTGAAAGCACTAGGAAAGGGACAAGCGTTCACTCCGATGAGGCCCGAGATTTGAACCTTGGACCTCCGCCCCTTATGGGGTTTGGATGAACCAATTGGTCTACACCTCGGACCCTATAATTGAAGGAAGTTATAAGGAGATAATTATTTAAATTAAATATTGAAATTATTATAGTGAAGAAAATAAATATTTGAAGAAGAAGAAAAATTATTTAAAAGAAGATATTGTTTATTGAAAATATTAAGAAGAAGAATATTAAATTGAAAATTGAAGAAAGGAAATAAAAAAAAGAAGAGAATTATTTGAAGAAAATATATTGAGGAGAAAATTAATTTATTAAGGGAAATAAAAATTGTTTGAAGAAAAGAAGAAAATAATTTTGTTTGAAGAAAAATAGAAGAATTATTGAAGGAAGAAGAATTTTTAAAATATTAATTTTGGAGTTAAAAGGATTTCAACAATGAAGGAAATTAATTATAAAAGCTCAAAGAATCAAAATAGATAAGATCTCCTTGGGTTTTCATCTAGGAGACCCAAGTTCAAACCACAATAAAAGGGGATCGGGACCCCTCATAAAAACCCATGTAAACTTAAATTTTAGATGTAAGCACACTGTAGTAGTAAGGGCTTTAGCCTCTCTTTGATAGGTTTAAGGTTCAAACCCCACTCAGTATGAGGGGACCTAGAACCCTCATAAAAACCTATGTAAAATCATTTATAATCAAGTGGCATAAGCTCAACTGGTTAAATTCCTCAATATTTCAAGGAGGAGATCGAGGTTCAAATCTTGCCAAATGATACATGGATAATATCTAAGCTTTGTTGTAATGCCATTATGTGATGAGTATGTAATATGAGTGGGACCTGTTTCAATCCCATATAACCCATTAAAAAAATAGATAAGACCTATACAAATCATGATAACTTCTTCTGTAATGCCTTACATGTTTGAATATTGTAGTCGCAAAAGGCAACATGGTGAAATGGATTAATCTACTATATTCTTTCAATAGGAAAATGAGAAAGTAAATTCAAAATGAAATTTTGAAAAAATATATGATATAATAAATAATAAGATAATATTGGTACATTGATTTAAGGGCAAGTAGATATATGACTAGAAACAAATAGTGATTTAGTTCCTTTCAAGAGAAATATGAAAATCGAGTTGCAATTGTAGATGACAAAATATATGAGGTCAAAGGTATAGGAAACATGTCAATCAACTTATCTAATGAAAAATGTATTATATGTACCATTTTTAGCTACTAATATACTATTAATATATCAGATGTTAACCCACAATATAATGATTGAATTCAAAATTGTTGAAAACAAAAGAAATGTGTCATCACCAAACAAGAAAATTTTTTAGCTATTGATGCTTCATAATTAGTCCATTTGCACTTGATACTTCATCAAATAATGTTCTATCAATAAGAACATGAAAACAAGAGATCTTTGGTATAAGAGGTTAGGGCATATAAGTGCATGATGTGGGAAACACTCTTAATAGACGATACAAAATGGCACAAATGAAAACTTACAATTGCATTAATCAAAAATATATTTATAGACATGTCTGCCTTTACAATTCAACATTTAATACGCACGATCCGTGTGAGTATTAAATGCAATATCATACTAATCCCTATCATTCCTCCCCACTGAGGAAGCATTGGTCCCCAATGCGTACAAGTGTGGAAGAGAAATATGGGTAGTTGAAGAGTGTCGAGTACAACCAAAAATGCACTCTTATTACAAAATAAGAAGACCCAAAATGGTGAAGTTGAACATGTCTTCATAAAACTAAAATCTAGCACTGGATTTGAGTCTGGCTCGGAAAACGCTCTCCAATGACTGTAAACACTACTATACCGACAGACAATTGAAATGGGTCCCAAAAATTGGTAGAAGAAAGCAACAACTGAAATGTTAGAGAAGATGTAGCAGAAGATACCTCGAACCATGTGCCAAATGAAAAATTTAATTATTGTGGTCTTTAAGACAAGTGAGCATGCATTGAATTGGCTGAGTTGTGCATTAATGGTTATGGAAAATATTAAATTAAATTAAAAATAATTTAATTTAATTTAATAAATTCATGGTTAATTGTGGGTTACTTGCATTAAATTATTGGTGGACCGAGACAACGGTCAAGTGGACAGTATTTGGCTTGCATTAAATTATTGGTGACCGGGACAATGATCAAGACTGAAGGTGGGGTGATATGCATTTAATGGGTGGAGAAAAATTAAATTATATTAAAAATAATATAATTTAATTTATGGTTGAAAATTGAATGGAGTGGTGCATGCTTTTAATGAAAATGGCCAAAATAAATATGTATTTGGTGGTTGTTGGAGGATGGAAGCGGGAAAATTAAAAATGGGTATTTAAAAATTAAATTAAATTAAAATTTAATTTAATTTAATTTATGGAATGGTGGAGGCCATGGTGGATCATGGGTATGCAGAATCGAGTGGCAAAAATGAAAATGGCATGAGAGACGATGAAAATACCAGGATGGTGGTGACTTCGACAGAGGACGCACAATGACAAGACAAATATTTTTAAAAACATGCAATCTGTAGTGACGACGCACAAGAGGAGTCGATAAATCAACTATGAAGAAAATGATGTTGATGACAACAAGTTCAGATGGTGAACATGAAGCAACAAAGTGACGAAAGGAAATCATGGCTAAAAGACTGCACAATATGGCCAAGAAAAATTGTAGATTGATGTTGTAAACATCTAAAAATGGTAGAAAACACAAGTGGTCTATGTGATCTACAAGAAATTATGGTAGCAATGGTGGAGGCCATGGATAAAAATTGTAATGCTCATCAGGCATCAAGCAACAAAAGGGTGTGTGCATCAATGACAGTAGTAGTGGAGGTGAATCACGACGAACAAACTTAGGCAGTGGTGGTAAAATGCGATAGCGATTGTTGTGATGAAGTGTAGCACAAAATATGATGGCAAAATATGGTATATTACATGAAGTAATCATTGGAAAACTATAGAGGAGCTACAGAGCCACCAAATATGATGGCATGAAAACCGTATGCAAAGGATCAACATCAAAATCAAGAGCTCATCACCAAGAGGAACAAGCGGATCATGAAGTACAATAGGCATGATGATAGCAATAACAAAAATATCTTGGTATTTAGTAGCAATGACATTTTAAGAGCTTGGATCTGCAACATCTGGAGGGGCTTGATCTACATCAAGAGCTTCAAAGGAGCTCGGATCCGCATTAGGAGCCACATCATCTAGTGGAAATATGCTGGGTATATCACCTAGAGACCCTGGTTTGAATCCAGGTGTGGCTACAAATTCTTCAAGTTGTGGATCAGGGGTGGAATTATGATCTTATTCAATGATATCTTCCTCAACAACGACAATCATTTATTGAGGCTGCTAAAAATTGGATTTCATTTCGATACAAAATTGTTGAAATTCCATGGTGAAGTCGATAATAGAAATGGTCGACATTATGAATGATGGTCATGAAAGGAGTTTGCATCACATACAACAATCGATCTACAAAATAGGAGCTGAATTTTAGAGTTAGAGGGACCCCAACTAAGAATTTTCATTAATGAAAGTGCACGAAGGTGTCTATAGAAGGAAAATAATGTTCACCCAAAGCCAAGATCCGCTGGTGGTTTTCTCGTTCCTCTTTTGAACCAAAATGGCCTAGAGGAAGAGGATACTCACCTATCCAACACTCATATCTAATACTAATGATGTGGGAAATACTCTCAATAGATGACACAAAATGACACAAATGAAAACTTACAATTGCATTAATCAAAATCATACTTATAGGTATGTTTGCCTTTACAATTCAGTATGTGCGTATTAAATGCAATATCATTCTAATCCCTATTAGTGCATCATCCTTAAATGAATTGAATTAATATCAAATGGTTACATGTTTACCCAATCTAATATGGAAACCTACAATATATCCATAATTCTTAGCAAGAAAACAACATAGAGTACCATTTGAATTAAGCCTACACAGAGCCAAGGAACCACTAGAAATGGTATATATGGACTTATGTGAACCAATGGTAGCTAGTATTAAAGGAAACAAATAATTTTAGATATTTTTTGATGACTATTCTCAAAATATGTGGGTTTACTTCTTGAAATTTAAATCTAAAGCCTTTATATATTTTAAACAGTTCAAACAACTTGTAGAAACAAAAATTGGATGGACAATAAAAAATATTCGTTCAAATAGGGGTGGTGAATATCTATCTAAATAATTTGAATCATTTCTAATACAAAATGGTATAAAAGGTAATTTACTACAACTTATACACCATAAAAAAATGATATAGCAAAACGAAGAAATCATTCTATCATGTAAATGGTATATTGCATGCCTAAAGAAGAAAATCCTAGTTATCAATATTGGACAAAGGAAAATTATGGATATGATAAGGTCCTTCCATAAAATCCTCATGCATATTAGGTTGAGGATTGAAGAAAGAATTGGTAGTCCAAGGGTTGGTTGAAAGTAAACTTCTTTGCTTGGTAGTTTATGCACAATGTAATTCTTACTTTTGATAACTTGAGACGTAGGGGAATCACTGGTCCATATCAATGTATTTTATGCTACAAGAGTGAGGAAACATATGGCAACTTGATGTTTGAGTTCCCATTTACACCTTATATTTGGGAGCGATGGTTTTTATATTATAAAATTTGAGCCAGTGGTGATTTGAATCAGATTAATATTTGGGAAATATTGAAGAGGGGTAGATTTAAATCTAAAGCTCTTTGTATCGGTTGGAATCTTGGATTAAACTTCATTTGATGGCAAGTGTGGTTGGAGAGAAATGATTAATTTTTTAGAGAAACATTTTCATCCTTAGATGGCGTTTGGAAGGTCATTTGGAGCAAAGTCATAGAAACTATGGTAGTGTATGCTAAAGAGGAAACTCGGGATGATATAGGGATGATGGAGAAGGAAGCTAAAGTGCAATAGAGGCAGGATAGAGCTACTACTTGGAAACCACCCCTAGAAAGTTGGAATAAATGTAATATTGATGGATTTGCAAAATGAAATCCAGGTAGAGCTGGAATTGGGGTGGTCTGCAAGAATCATGTTGGGACAATGCTCTATTGGGAACTGCAAGGTCTAGGAAATATCATAAACAATGAACCAAAAGCCTTAGCTATAAAATCTACTTCTGTATGGGTGGTAACACAGGGTTACAAGAAGATTAATTTTAGAATCAAATTCTCAAATATTGGTAGGAGCTCTACACTGCATGAGGAAATTTACTTTGAAGACACGGAGGTTGAAGATTCTTTTTACTCAAATTAAGGAATTATGGAGGGAATTAGATGATGTGACTCCATTTTATGTGAGTAGAAATATAAATAAAGTGGCATTAAATAAAGAAGAATATTTAGAAAAATAATTAGAAGCATTTAATGAACCAATTGAGGACTCAAAAGTCATAGCCTCATCATAGAAAAAAATACAAAATGTTATACAAGCACTCTTAAAGACTCAAACCTAGAAAGAGTATTAGATCTTAACACTACAAGACCTCAAACTCATATTATGAAAGATAAAATATAGGACTAATGAGCTCACTAACAGAACTAATGTTAATACAAGATGCAATAAGACAACCAAAATAGAAAGCAATAATGGAACCAGAATATGCAACACTAAGAAAGAATAAAATATGGGATTTAGTTGATCTATTAGAAGAAATAAATAATAGGATATAAATGGATTTACAAGACAAAATACAAGGTAGATGGTTCTATTTATAAATATAAAGTATCACTAGTTTCAAAAGGTTATTCCCAAATAGAAGGAATCGACTACGAAGAAAAATTTGTACCTATAACAAAAATGACTACTATTCATACAATTTGTGCACTAGTAGCTCAGTTTGGTTGGAAAATACATCAAATGGATGTTAAAAGTGCATTTCTTAATGGTGATATTGAAGAGGAAGTATACATGATTCAACTAGAAGGATTTGTTGCTAAGGGACAAGAACAAAAAGTTTGTAAATTAAAAAAATACTATACGGTTTGAAACAAGCCCCTAGAGCATGGTATATTAAAATTAATGACCATTTACTATGACACAATATTAAAAAATGTACATCTATTTCAAATATTTATATATAAAATTTGGATTTGAAATAATTATATGTTGATGATCTAGTAATTACAAGAAGCTCAAAAACACTAATGGATAGTGTGAAAATGATTTGACAAAAGAATTTAAATTGATAGATTTGAGATTCCTACACTATTGTCTTAGACTAGTAATTTATCAAGAGGAAAATAGTATGACATTAACTCAGACTAAATATGCAAGATCATTACTTGAAAAGTACAAAATGATAAAATGTAAACCTAAAGATACTCCCATGGAACAAGGGCTACAATTATCAAGATATGATGAATCTCCACAAATATATGCTACTCTATTATCAACTAATCAAAAATATTTTATGCTTAACAAATACTGGACCAAATATTTTTTTTTTTGTAAATTATCCCTCCATATTTATGCAAGATCCCAAATAAATCCACTGGGAAGCGATAAAAATGATATTACATTATGTTAGCAAATACCACGGAATATGGTCTAGAGTATAAGAAAAGTAATAATTTCTATTTATAGGTATATTCAAACTCAAACTATGCAGGTATAATAGACAATAGAAAATCAACATCAGGCTATGTATTTCATCTTGGATCAAGACCTATTTTATGACATAGTAAGAAACAACATGCAGTAGCTCTCTCATTGACAAAAGAAAAATATCGTGCTGCAAAATATGTTATATGTGAAGCACTTTGATTATAATACATTCTATCAGATATGGGGATAAAAAGAATTCCTAGAATATTAAATTGTGATAATCAAAGAGTTCATAAATTACTTAAAAATTAATTTTTCATGAAAAAATAAAACATATTGAAGCTCAATGTCTCTTTATTGAATATTATGTCCTAAATCATCATATTCAAATAAAATATGTTTCTACTAAAGATCAACTTGTAGAAATTTTTACAAAAACACTTGGACAAAACAAGTTTAAGTTATTTCAAAGTCATCTTTGCACAACAAGAAAATCAAAATAAAGATAAAGGACCTTCATACCAAATAATGTAATACAAGGGAAGTGTTGGAAGTATTACATTATTTGGTACCTTGCAATATTAATGCAAGGACCATGTAAATAGTTTAGAGTGTTGTAAATATTTGAGTATATAGTAGGTGTCATGTAAGTATGGATTTATGTAAGAGTTTGTTATTTAGTATGTGCAATCATTGGAGTCTTTGTTCTTATGTGGATATATAAGAAATTTATTATTATGTGATATTTCTCCCATGAGAAATATGTAGTGTTAGATCTCTAGTGTGTGTGAGGAGATAAAAAGTTTATGTAAGTAGAGGTCAAGGGTTATGAATGTGAAGAATTTCATATCCATGTTTGTATATATTGAAGATAAAGAAATGCAATTTGAGATGTCTTGAGATAGTAATATGTGAGAACAAGCTTTGCAATACATTGTATTTGCATTGCTTGAGTTAATATATATATATATATATATATATATATATATATATATATATATATATATATATATATATATATATATATATTTATCAATAAAATATTTTTTGTGAGTTTGTTATTGAATTGTGTGAACATTTTATATTGATCATATGGAAAATATTGTTGGATTGCTAACACATTCTCCTCTTTTATGATATTAAATCAAACATCTCATTGGTATGGCAGTTAGCAAATTTACTCACATCTAGCTCATGTATGGTTTAAAAGCCTTCTTTAACAAGGTCATAGGTTCAAATCTCATTTGATATCATTTATTTTATCACAACACTTAAGGTTTAATGTATTTAAGGAGCACAAAACACCTATCTCCAATTGAGGTTGTTGGTGTAGTGGTTGATTAGTTGTACTATATATAATATATTTTAATTCCTTTGTTTATATTTCTCCTCTCATAGTGGGTGTTTATTGAGAGGGTTTTTATCTTAACTCCAACAAGTCATTGGCATGGTGGTTGGTAATATTTTGAGATGCAAAAGAAGCACTTTTTGGATGGTCAGTACAAGGTACACCTTCTTCCTATGGGCCCTTTCTAGACATTGGGGTTGATTATTCAGAGGCATAAGCTTCATAATTCGGTTGCTTTCTTTTGAGACTATAGGATAGATTATGATCACTATATTGCATGTTGAAGATCTTCTCATGGGAAGTTTAACATCTTGATCCAAGAGGTGGAGTTACGACTTCATATATAGGGAGAGTTTGATCTAGTTCTCAGACCTTTTCCAAGAGAAGATGGTAGGATCCATTGGTTCATTTGAGAATTCATTATGGGAGGGGGGAGATTTACCATGTCCAATATCTTCTCTTTTTTGCCCCTTAATTCATATTATGAGGAGGTGTTAAAATATTTGTAATCTAATCTTATTAGGCTAATGTCAACAATGATGAAGTGCCTACAAGTGCTCTTGATGCAGCCTATGGGCAAGTGCTATGTAAGTCAATGGGTGTTCTCTATGTAATGCTAAGATCATATTTCTATGTAATCCTATAGGAATTATTCTATGTAAAATTTTAGGCATATTTATATAATCCTATGGGTAGTCGTGATGTATTCACCCTTAGTGAAATTGGTTAAACCTCTTTTATGGTTAACCTTAGTTAAAGGGTCTAATACATTTATTATATTGTAATTTAACCTTCAAGTTATTTTTTTAGTTGGTTATATGGTATTGAAATGGGTTCCACATGTATTACACCATCATCACATAGTGGTATTAAAACAACTTGGATATTATCCATGTATCACTTGGCAATACTTGAACCTATGTCTTCTCATGTATCGCTTTGGGGTGTTGACGAATATAATTGATTGAGATATTGTCATTTATTTTTTAGGGTAAAGAATGGGTTTTTGAAAGGTGTATCGACCCCCCTTGTATCGAGGTTTGAACTTGGGTCTCCTAGAGGAAAACCCAAAGATATACCACTACGATATTTCTCATGGGACAATCTTCAAGTAAAGTTATATTGGCTCAAGGTTAACATTAAATTGTGGATTTGGTATCACTACAAATACCTCCCAATGAATGATCTATTGTATTAGTTTGTGATATGTGATATCATGGGGGTTCCTACGTGCACCCATACCTTATTCCTTCTTTCTCTTAATTTTATTTATCTCTTTCTCTTTTTTCTTTTATATGCTCTTCTTCCATTTTTTGCGTATGATCATGGTGAACATATGCTTTTGAATATTTTTGAAAAGTATTGTGAATTCCAACAAGCTTAGGTTAAAATTATTTACAAGCTTATATTAAACTTATGTAATTGGGATTTTATTATTGGTAGAAATACCCCCAACCATTCCATCCAATGTATCAAAGTGTTGTGATTTGTTAGAAGTAATACATTATTTGGTACCTTGCAATAATATTGCAAGTACCATGTAAATAGTTTAGAGTGTTGTAAATATTTGAGTATATAGTAGGTGTCATGTAAGTAAGTGTGGAGTTATGTAAGTGAGGTGTCATGTAAGTATGGAGTTATGTAAGAATTTGTTTTTTAGTATGTGCAATCATTAGAGTCTTTGTCCTTATGTGGATATGTAGAGTCAATAATAGATTTATTATTATGTGGTATTTCTCCTATGAGAAATATGAAGTGTTAGATCTCCCATGTGTGTGAGGAGATGAAAAGTTTGTGTAAGTAGAAAGGTCAAGGGTTGTGAATGTGAAGAGTCTCATATCCATGTGTATATATTGAAGATAAAGCATTGTAATAAGTGATCGAAGAAGCTTTGCAATACATTGTATTTGCATTGCTTGAGTTGATATATTTACATTTATCAATAAAATATTTTCTATGAGTTTGTTATTGAATTGTGTGAATATTTTATATTGATCTTGTGGAAAATATTGTTGGATTGCTAATAGATCCTCATCCATGGATACTATAGTGGTTTTTTATGGTGCTCAAGGGAACTTATAGTTTCTTTGTCTCTTGTTTTTATTTTCATCCTTTTATACCTTTTGTATAATATTTAAGTGAATGGTTTGCTTTTATTTATTTTTAGAAATAAGTGTGAATTCCAATGGTCATTGAATTACTTATATTTTTTATTTATCTTATCCATGAGGCCATAGACCTATTTTTGGATATGTTGAGTCTATTCCAAAAAATATTGTACATTTTCTACTTTTATTTTCTATGAGGTGAGTAGTCCATGAGTTGCACAAGGAGAGTTGCATTAATGGGTGCCAAGGGTTGGAATCCATAATAGACATGAAATATGTTGTATTTGATAGAGTTATACAAATATTGATTATACTCATGCTGAATGTAGGGGAGGGCCTCATCCCATATGCTTAAATGCTTGGAATTGTATATTTGAAAATGATGTACAACTAGTTGATTCACAACTTATATTTGTCAATTTGTTTGAATATGGAAAACTATAGACATGGTTAGCTTGGTGTCCATAATATTCCATAGGATGGACCAACATATGCTAAAAAAAATTACTATCATTGTCATAGACAATGGCCTTTGGCCATATAAAATTGAGCCATATATGGCTAAAATAGAGCTTAGTAGTATTCTCAATTGATATGGATTTCTTACAAGGAATCATGATATCTATTTTTGAAAAATGATCAACTACTATAAAAACACAATAATTACTATGCTTAGACATGGGAAAACCTAAGAATAAATCCATGGATATGGATTCCCAAGGCTTAGATGGCACTAGGAAAGGTGCATATAGTCCTTACTTCTAATTGGTTGGTTTAGCAACAATGTAGGGGGGTACAAGACTTGATATGCCTCTCAACATCATTCCTTATTTTAGGCTAGTAGAATTACTTTTGAAGAACTTCAAATGTTTTCTCCATTATAAAGTGACCTACTACTTCACTAAAGTGTGCTATTTTTTTTTACAAATAAAAATAAAAAATGCCTATCTACATGAAGAGTGTGAAATATATTTGTAAAATAAAAATCTACTTCATACAATTTGGACCAATTGGAAGTCTCATGTACACAAGAATAAAGGATGGTGGTGAATGCTATGATTGGAGATTGGCTCAAAAAATCTACTCCTACATAGGTACTCTCTTTCTTATGCTTTATAATCAAATTATATATATACATATACATATGTATATATATGTGTGTGTGTATCTACAGACACACATATATTCCTTACTTTGTATTTTGAATGAAATCTAGAGGTCTATGATCTATATAGATGATGGGTTACTTTACTAGGATGTAGTGCTTCTAATGTTTACATGCTTATATAATGGCATACAATTATATTATCTGTGGATTTTTTTTTATAATTGCATCATTGAATATCTCACTATGATAGGCAACTAGATGCCCATGTTATGTGAGGATAACTCCCAATACATACTTTGATGCACTAGTCATTACCTCAAAAGGATATTATATATTAGGTAGAGAAAGTGTGGGATCTAAACACAACTGGTATTTTAACTTCTTAAATTATCTCTGCTATGTATCTCCCTGATGTAACTTAGAATTGACACCTCCTTTAGTCGTTTTATGTTGTGGCCAAGCAATATGTGAGAATTAATATAAATATTTGATAGAAAATTAAAAGACCCAAAAAGCTATGAACCTCTGTTAGTCTTTAGGGTAGGCTGCTATTTAATCACCTGAATATTCTTAGAGTTAAAATGGACTCTCTTTTTTTCAACAATATACCCAAGGTACTGAATCTTTGTCATGCCAGATGAACACTTCCCCAAATTTACATATAGATTGTGTCTTCAAATAGTCTGAAGTACCTATCAAACATGATGCAGATGCTCCTTCTAAGTAGGTATGATGAATGTCATCTAAGTAGACTATCACAAATGAGTTGGTGTAGGTATGATGAATGTCATACATCATCCTCATGAATGTGGTTGGTGTAAATTTCTTCCTCAAAATTAAAAATATTTTATTTTACTTTTTTAGGGTTTTTCAAAGTATTTTTTTCCCATGTAGTTGCTCAACATTTTTAGATCTTTATTTAAACTTTCCAACACATTTTAAAACAAACCAAAATGGATTTTTGAGCACAAAGTTATGCCCTAACAATATGGATCAGTTAAAAAATAGGCTTTCAAGAATTTTCTATCATTTTTGGACATAAAATCATTACCTAAATTGTTAATTCTTCCTCTAATATTTTTATTGCATTTTGAGCAAATCAAAATAGATTCCCAGTCACAAAGCAATATCCCTAAAAGATCACATGCATGGATGAAATAGAATAGTATCAAAAATGAAGTCATAAATATATATGCTCAAGCTATAGTTACTCATAATGATAGATGTTGGTAGTGTAGACACCCAATTTGAGCACATCATTAATCTTCAGGTTTGTCAATCTTTAATCAATCAACCAATTAGTCAACCAAATTGAATCAATCATCCTCGTGACCAAATTTGTATTGGAATATATTATATTATTTGGTACATGCTAATTTACTACCTTAGGTACATCTTTAGACTAGGAGAGTATCCTAGATTCGAGTGTGAGTATTTACTCTATGTAATGTAATAAATGCACAAGTATTATTAGAATGTGCAATGTATTTAATAATGTAAATGTGCATAATAGTCCATGTGCACATGAGTCCATAGAGTAGGAAAGTGAAGAGTCTCAAGAAGAGTGAAGGTCAAGAGACTCCATATGAAGAGTCACATTCCATTATATATGTGTCTATCTGTGTTTGTGAGAGAGACACACATTGTAGAGTGAGAATGTGTGGAAGTATGGTGTATTGGAGATATTTATTCCATAAAGATACTATTTTCATAAGCATTTGTTAATGGCATTTTATGAGTTGTTGCAAAAGTTATTTATGAGTTTTATATGTTTAGAATATTACCATTGACTTATATTTCTTACAACTTTATTTTAGATCTTGTGGTTATTTTACTTTAAGTATTAAGCATTAAAAGATAACAATTTGGATAATTTGTTGTTTTAGAAGCAAGATCACTAGTTCATGAGTGAAAGTATCACCAATTATTTCACCTCCTAGGCAATGCTTTCATAAAATTTGACTTTTCATCATTTCTTGTCCAAGTTTTTTTACCAATAGTCATTTGGCAAAAGTGATGGAACATTAGGACTGCCAATAATATCACCCACCAAAAATTTTAGCCATCATGCACGAAAAACACAAAACTAACTATTGGTACCTTTCAATCTACTACCATTAATGGATACAATCACTAAGATTTGGTTCATAGCCCCAACAAAAATCCCAAGCCCAAGAATTGCCATATATAACCTTCCTCCATTAATGGCATCTTGATCATATTTCAAATTCTTACCCTCTCCAACCCTATCACATTTAATGTAGTCCTTCCCCAAATAACCCATGGATTTCTATAAAGCCAACACTTGGAAGAGCCGAATTCTACTATATTTTATCTAGATTCAGAGGAATTCATATTCATGAATGACAAGGTCATGCCAAAATATTATCACAATTTGTAGGTATACTTTAATAATTCAAGTTATCATTCTTGTAATCTTTCAAGCATCCAATAATTCAAGCCTCTAAGCATTCAAGAATCCAATATCAAGCTCTCAAGTTTCTACAAGCAACAAGTAAGCTTCAATAAAACTTCTATAACAAAGTGGAAATAATCCGAACATCTTTTAACAACAAGTGTGCTTTGGGGTTATGCTCTTTACCTTGTATGCTTTTGATATTTTCTTTGTTTTTATATCTCTTATCCTTTACCTTATTGCACACCAACTTGATTTGATCATCTCATTTGCATTTACTTTGGCATTTTATCTCTTTTTTATAACATAGCTTACATTATATAGATTCAAAATTTTCTATCATTTAGTAAGGTCCTTGTACCTCTTGGTCAAAGAACTTCCTTACCTCAATCATCAAGTCATCAAATATTGTACTTAATTTTATTAAATTATAATTTAATGTGAAAGTGTTGTTGGATTACAGGTCCAATGGTGCTATTGCTCTCTATTTTTATAGTCACAAAAAGCAAAAGTGTTGATTGTTAGACAAAAGCATTACCAATGCTATCATGAACCTGATGGTGCTCTACTACAAATAATTTAACCCATATGTTTGTCATTTTTAATCATCTTTTAGCTCCTATTTGAATAGAGGTCTGATGTTGGCTAAGGCAACCTAATACTCTCCTATAGCTTAAGCAAACCACTTTGTTGCTAATCCTTTATTTTTTTGTTTTTTTGTAGGAAATAAAAAATACCATAAGGACATGGTAGCACTTTTGTGATACTAACAATGCTTTCTACCTCTATGGTAGAATCAAGTTCTTTTGATCCATACCTCATTTATTTCACCATTTAAGTTTTTAGATTTATTTGCTATTTGTAAAAAGCAGTTTTATTTTTTGTTTATTTATTAAAGTAAAGAAAGGACAAATAAAACTAGTTAGCATATTAGTCAATTTTGAGGGCCAACTAGATTAGTAATATTGTTAACATTTAAGTAAAACCACATATAACTTCATATATGACTTATTTGTTGCATCTCTCTTAGACCCTTCCATTTAAAAGAGATATCACCTTTGTCTTATCATTGAAATAAAAGTAATTTTAGTTTTATGTCTTGTTGTTGCATTCATATGATGCATCATCAATATTCAAGTTATCGAAACTCTTCATTAATTATCCAAATTGAATAAATAGTCCTCATGAGCAAATTTGAAGCATTTATTGCTCTATAAGTAAAAAAGTGGTCAGCGCTTTTGTCTCCTAGGTATTTCATAAAATTTTATTTCTTATCATTTCTTGCCTAATTTTGATTACCAACAATTATTTCAACAAAAGTACCTAATCATTAGCGCTGCCAACACTATCACCTACCAACACTTTTGATTGTCATACACCAAAAAAAAAAATTGACTATTGGTATCTTTCAATCCACCCACCATAAAGATCTAGTTTGTAGCCCTAGTAGAATTCCAATCCCAAGAATTTACATTTATAATATTTCTCCATTAATGGTATCTTGATCCCATTTCAAATTCTTACCATTCTCTCACCTCTAATGCAAACCTTCCCCCAAATACCCATTGCTTCCTATAAAACCAACCCTTGGAAGATACTAATCCATGGTATTTTGAAAGAAACAAAAGTCTACCAAAATTTATCTAGATTTGTAAGAATTTATCTTCATGCATTGCAAGCTTATGCTAATATCTTATCACTATTATGTAGAAATCCTTCAAGCATTCAAGATCTTATACTTGCAAGCTTTCAAGAACCAAAGCATCCAAGAATCCAAGCATTCAAGGCTCCATATATTCAAGCATTCAAGCATGGACTATTAAGTATATTTAAGAAATAAGTAAACTTCAATCAAGCTTCCATAATAAGGGAAAACAATCCTAGCATCTTGGAGCAATAAGTGTGCTTTAGGATTGTGCACTTTCCATTTATTTGTTTTTACAACTCTAATATTTTACCTTATTGCATAATAAATTGCATTGATCATCTCATTTGGATTTAGTTTGGTATTTCATACCTTTGTCATAACTTAGCTTACATTTATTTATTTTCAGGTTTTTGTATCATTTAGCAAGGTCCTTGTACCTCTTGGTCAAATACCTTCCTTACCTCAGTCATATAGCCATCAAATATTGCATTTAATTTCATTTTTTTGTACTCTAAAGAAAAAACACTACAAAATTATAAGGTGGTAGCATGATTACTCTCTATTTTTATATAGTCAAAGAGTAAAAGCATTATCGATTATGCAAAAGAACTGATAATGCTATTCTACCATTGATCATTTAACCCATACAATTATCCTTTCATTTTCAGATCCTATCTAAATAGGATTCTAATGCTAGCCAAGGGATCTTGATACTTTACTCTAGCTCAAGTAGACCCCTTTTATATTAATCCCTTATTTTTCTATCTATTTTATATAAAAGCAAAAGCACCATCAGGACATGAAAGCACTGATAGTGCTTCTATGAGATTGATAGTGCTTTTGCCTTTGTTGTAGAATTAGGTTCTTTTAATCCATACCATTTTAGATTTGTTTACTATTTGTAAAAAGTAGTTTTTGATTATTTATTTATTTATAAAAATAAAGAAATGAAAAATAAAACTAGTTATCAATTTAGTGGACCAACTAAATTGATAATATTGCTATCATTAAATAAAAATTACATACAATTGTATCTAGGACTTGCTTGTTGCATCTCTCTTGGACCCTTGCCTTTAAAAGAGTAATAATATTTGCCTTATTATTGAGATAAAAGTCATTTTTAGTTTTTGGTCCTATTATTGCATTTGCATGGTGCATTAACATTAGACTAAGATTAAGCTTAGTCAAAAGTGTCTTGGGGAGAAATGTAGGTGGTTTTCAATCAATCAATCAAAACCTAGACTTTAATTTCACAAAAAAACCCTATACATGAGGTGATAATTAAGGAGAGGGAAGTGTCGCAAAGAGCTCCTTATTGATGCCTTTCCATTTCCCCTTAGCTTATCACATTTTGGTGAACCCGACATGACCACCATTGTGGGTCCCAAGATCTTCATTAACGAGGGTAAACATTAATCAAACTATAATATATAAAATTTTAATCAAGACCATTAATATTTTTTGTTTAGATTAGATCACATTAAATCTAGATAACAAGAACATAACCAATTTCTAGTCCTACTAAGGATCTTTATGATTATTTGAGTAACTATCATACGAGCTACTAGGCTATATTTGGTATATAGAAAGCTTGGGCCACCAATGCCCACATAGGGTCTCCCATGTACTTATGCTCAGTAGAGAGTATATTATAGTAGGCTAGTGGGAGTCATAAGGAGGTATATTATTACCCTTACATACCGTATTGACCATGTATCTAGAAGATCATTTCCACATAATATTAGTAACCCACATATCAGTTTTCTCTCATATATTAATAGGTATTTTAGAGAGGAGTCAGTTTTAACATGACCTTAAGTATATAGGAAGGCTCCTAAGGTATACAAATCATATTTGGTATATCAAGGGAAGGGGATATGAGATTTCTAAAACATATTTTTCTACTTAAAATCTTAATTAATCTTTCCTTTTATTCCAAACCTATGGTTGAGAAACACTTAACATGTCACACTACTCATTAGTTTTCCATTAACCCTAACCATCCTATGGAAGGTCATGATGACCAACCCACCTTTGAGAACACAACCTTTGATAAATAAGTAGAGGTTTCTACACCTTCGATTTCTCTAGTCTCTACCCATGATAAGGATGGAAGAGTAATATTCCAATACAAAATTCATATGACTTACATCTTGTAGAAGCATAGAGAATTTGTGAAGACCTTCCTTAGGGAAGGTCATGAAAACCTAGGAATATTTATAGTGGAGGGTTCACTTATAGATTATTCATAAAAAATTAGCTCAAATCCTTTGTCTTTAAATCAATTAGATCCATTATTTAGATCTATAAGTGCAAACCTTAATGCATAAATACTAATTTCAATGATTAAAATCCTATTATCATAACTACTTCCATGGATGTTGGGAGGCAAAAACTCCTACCACCTATGGAGCATCAATCATCTTTATCTGCTCCTGAGGAATTATTGTAGGAGAATGTTAGTTGCCTTGTATCTCAATAGACAAGCACAAGCTACACTCCTAATCAGGGTGTACCATCAAGCATTTTAATTTTTAATCCTCGTATCAACAACCTTTATTATAATCTCACAAGAATGACTATGGGAATCCTTAAATATCTCACTCTTCATCTTCTAATACTTTTATATTACGTATCTTGGGAATAAATCATATGGTTTTGAATCTAATATTGTAGACCCAAACGTATCAACCTCCTTATTTTGTTAATTATCAATAAATTTCTCCTATCTCTTAGCACATACCTTTTGTGCCATCAAGTACTATTTCTTATGAACTTCAAGATTTAACTTCTTGATTAAAGCAATTGAAACAACATTTGGCCATCATTCAAGGTTCTTTGCCTAGTCACAAGTACTCTTATTGTTAGCTTTTGATGCTATGAGCCAAGGGAGAATGCAATCACATGATATAGAATATGCAGAAATGTAAGATGCTGAAATATACTATAAATGGTAAGTGATGAAAATGATACAATGCTATATGGAGGAAATGAACACTCCAGAATAGATGATAAGAACTACATTGTATCCATCACCAATCTATATGGTGATCTTGTAGAGTATATCTACTACTACCTACAACTCTATGTAAACACTCACTATGAGGCCCTTTATATAGAAATATGGATTGCTTGGCCAACACTCTTCCTAACATGCACATAGACACTTGTGCATTTATTACATTACTTGAAGTAACTTGCTAACTACCCCCTAAAGTAATATCCTACTCTAGTTATGTACCAAAGGTGGTACATTTACATGACCCAAATGATGTAATATACTCTAACACCCCCTGTATTACATTATTTGGGTATTGAAGACTTTAGTCTTCAATATGGATCTTCTTCTCTTGAATAGTCTTTGGCTTGATCAGGTCTTTAATTCACATTGCATTGTATGCCTCCTTGAATTGGTTCCTCCTCTTCTTCTTTATTGGAGTTAGTACTTTCATAGGTAGATGTACTATCACCAGATTCTTGCAAGAGTATTTTCTCTTTGCCTTTGTCCTTGTTATCATTCTCCATGTCTTGTATAGAGACTTCTGAACATACACTTAGAGCATCATGATAAGATTTTGTGTTAGTAGAACTTGAAGTACTAATACTACATGAGGATTGAAATATCTTTGCCAGAGATGATTCATCCATTTCTATTTTTAGTTTAAGTAATTCTATCAATCCTCTTTGCGATGGAGTTCTACATTTTCATCCTTATAACATTTGAATGTAAGTAGTGCCATGTATAATATGCTTCCATATTCTAAAGGAATTTGAATATCATTATTTTCATTATCAATTGCTTTAGTGAGTTGAGCATGAAGATAATGTTCCATTGTTTCAAAGTTGTCCTTTAAAGCTTCACTATGTATCCTTTTTAAAATAAGGTCTAAGTTTCCTTCAGACTTTATAAGTAAATTATTAATTCCATTTTTTATGATACTTGCTATTTCTTTTCTAGTAGTGTTGTTCATGTCATTGTTCATTGTATTGCTTGAGGTAGACATTTCTCTTAGTTCTAGATTTTCCTATTTTGGAACTTTTGTGAACCTTTTGTAGTAGACTTCCTTATGACTCCCTAGTAGATGAAGTGTAGTATTCTTTTGTTTCCTTAATATTTATAGAATACTATATCTCTCTCAAGTAGATTGGGTAGATGATCCTTAATTTGATAAACCTATCCAAGGCTTAGTTTTGTAGAATCCCTTATTTCTCCCTAGTTAAGAGATGTGAACTAATTTGATAAACCTTTCTTAGAATTAGGTTTTGTAGGCTTCCTTATATCTCCCTATTAATTAGAATATGCTTAGTTCACTTTCTAAGTTGATTTTGTAATGTTTTGAGAATAATCAACTTATTAATTTTGCCTTCTCTTTCCCAATGAAGTATGCTTTAATGGTTGGATTTCTTTGTGTCTCCTTAGAATGAGTATGAGACAATTTTTACCAATTAATTCCAACTCTATATGTAGGCAATTGGTTTGCTATTCTTTCCAATAGATTAATTTTCTAAATTCCAATTATATGTATATAGTTCGAAGTAGTATGCCTTATATCTCCCTACTTTTTGGAATATTAGAAAAATAATATTATTTGCAATTTAATAGTATTTTAACCAATAGTTGATAGCCTTATATCTCCTACTTGGTTAATTGCAAATATTCAATATCTTGAAATAAGCTTGCTTGATAATTACTAATGCTTGTTAGATTTATTCCAATGTAATATATTACCTTATAACAAAGCAATAGTTTATATCACCTTATAACTCCGATTTTAATTAAAGCAAGCAAATTTAATTTACCTTTGTAAGGTTTGATGCTCCACGTCCTTCGTGAGACTTAATGCTCCACATCCTTTGTGAGACTCTACGTCCTTTGTGAGCTCTACATACTTTGTGAAGCTTGATGCTTCTACATCCTTTGTGTGACTTGATACTCTATGTATCTCCATGTATTTTGATGGTGGCTTGATGCATATTTTGGTACTGTATGACTGATGCTTTGACCTTTGTGTTCAATCGGATGACCTGCATATTCCTCCTTCTATATTTATGCTATCACAATGCCTATTTTGGCCTGGTCTTCTCCTCAATGGGTGCTTATCACTACAGGTATTGAATGCTGATTTATGACAGTCTTTGCTACCTTCTTTGACTTCAATTTTAGTGTACTATTACTCACTCGAACGTTGCAACTTTAGCTTCAATTTGAATATTTATTTAGCTATGTGGCATGTGCATCTTGAGTAACATCTGAGGTATTTCTTATTCCTTCCTTGAGATATTTCCATGTGGCTTCTGTGCTCCAACGTGTATGGGAATATTTTTGTAATGCTTATGGCTGAATCTAACACCTTCTCCAAGTGGATTATGGGCTCCAATTTTGAATGATAATGTTGTAACGTATCTTCCTATCACAGCCGTTGTGTAACTCCCTTCGCTCTAACATCTCAGTGTTTGTTTATGAATTGAGTACTTCTTATCAGTGATGATAAATGGAAGATGCATGTATTCTTCCCTCCAATGCTTCTCTTCTCCTATATATTCCTTTTGCCAATGTACATCCAGTTGTTTCTTGTTTCTCAATGCTTCTTCCAGGTGAGTATGAGTTGGCTCTTCGATGGAGGTCTTGGGTGCTTGGTGTTGGTTCTATGGTGGTCCGATTTGAGTGCTTCTATAATGGACATCTTCTCTAAGCAATAGCTCTAGGTATTGCTTCTATTTTCCTTTCCTTTTGCTTCCAATGTGCTAGTTCAAATGCTCCCTTTGCAATGATCGATGGATGATAACCAACGTAGATGATTAACAACATTTTGCTATAATTTGTGCTTCATATTGGTTGCTGGGAATACCTAATTTCATGGTTGTAAGGGTATCTTTGAACACCGTAATGAGAGCTCTTTGATAGCTCTTCTCACTTGCTTAGAATTTATGCTCCTTCTATGACCACTTGTATGATAGTCCTCGCTTGTGGAGGATGTGTCTCTAAGACACTTAGATTCTATCCTATTTCCTACGTAGGACAAGATGTTATGGTGCAAAATATTGTAAATAGAGTTATAATAGAATACCTTGATTTGCACCTTCTCTTGCAAGCTTCTTTTGCTGGTTCTAATGGTGGCTTCTCTGTATTATCTTTTGTAGGCAAGGGCTGATTGAAGTTGTCTTCTCTACTGGAAAACTCTCTCCTTTTCTTGGTTGATCTAAGTAATGAACCCAAGCTAATAATCACATAGATAATATGCCCTTTGATGGAGTAATTGTTGCACTAAATTTTCTTGTAATGAGCTCTTTAGTGCACCTTGAATCTGAGACTCACCAAGTCTCGATTTTGGCTTCTACCACTGATTAATGGCTTCTTCTTCTTCTCCACTCCTTGGAGGAATTTTGATCTACTTGGTGGCTTCTATAGGCCACAATACCTTGCAGGTATTGAGTTCTGAATAGTGTCTTTAGACACTTTGATTATTTGCAGATTTTTGTGCCCTTGATTTTAGCAATCAATACACAAAATAATTCTTTGAGAGTAACTAGTTTAACGAACAACTAGTATAGTGCAATGAACCAATAATATTTCCAATCTTAATGCACTTTAATAATATCACCTTATCACTCCTATTAATAAGCTCTCAAAGTAGTTTCTAATGCACTAATATTCACTACAAATTTCTTAATGTGGTCCTCTTTTCAATAATCAGATAATAGGAAGAATGTATCTAACTCCTATTAATGTGCAGGTAATGAACCTTAACAGAAACTATCTTTTGCACTTTCTTTGAGGACTTAAAATGCAACCTTCTATTTTACAACTTCCAAATTCTAATAAGGTGCTCAATGAAGTTAAGTAGTAATCTGAATAAGTGTTCAAGTAATGAACCCTTTTTGCACCTAAGTTGCTTACCTTTAATGATGAATATCTTGATGAGTTGATTCACCAAGTCTCTTGTCTGGAATGGTGGTTTCCCATAGCTGTGAATGCTTCTAGTCTACTGCTCTGTAGTAGATGATTTCCAACTTCTCCTTCAGGATCTAGCCTAGAACTTTTGAAGTCTTCTAGCTAGTAATGCTATCTTGATTGCTGCCCTCTAGCAGTCAATCTATTAACTAAAATATTGTCCTTCAAGAACTCTTTCAGTATTTTGCTATGAATCCAAAAAATCTCTATCTGTGCCTTCTTTAGCTATGAAGGGCAATCTCCAAATATTCTTGGATTTGGAAGGTATCTTTTGTCTGAGTTCTTCTTCAACCTCCTTGTCGAGTTCTAACTTCAAACAGGATTTTCTTCTCAAGAATTTGAATGTCTTGAGGTCTTCAATATTCTTCTTCAATATTTGGCACTCCTTGCCAAATTCTTCTTCTTTTGGGCTTGTTTTCGGATGGCGATAATTGTCCCAAATATTTCACTATCTTCTATAGTGAATTTCTCCAATGAGTTCTCCTAGGAACTTCTTTGATGGCTTTTCCAATTTTTGGAATGAGGCTCTCCAAGCCTTCTCCTTGAGACCTCTCCAAGGTCTTCAATCTTGCAGCTTTTTTGGTCTTCTTGATGAGACCTTTCCTTCAACCTTCAGCTCTAAAAGTGTTGGCAATGAGATCTCTCTAGTGGATCTCTAAAGTCTGCTTCTTCTGAAATCAGTTATAGGACCTTGCTAGTCCTTCTTCAATCTTCCAAGAATGGAAGTTCTTTCAATGAGACCTTTTATGGGTCTCTTCAGCTTCTTCTAGAGGAAGTCTTCAATCAACAAAGGAGATCACCAATCTCCTATCTTTCATGGACTCTTCTCTAGAGTCTTCTTTAGGTTCAAGGCTTCTATGGCCTTTTCTTCAATAAGGCTATTGTGGCCTTCTCTTCTACAATAAGGCTTTTGTGGCATTTTCTTCAATAAGGCTTCTATGGCATTTTATTTAGCAATAAGGCTTCTATGGCCTTTTCTTTAGCAATAAGGCTTTTGTGGCATTTTCTTCAATAAGGCTTTTGGCATTTTTAAACAATAAGGATTTTGTGGCCTTTTTAGCAATAAGGCTTTTATGGCCTTTTTCAGCAATGTGCAGGTCTGCAACAGGGCTTCCTTCAATTTCCTTTTTCTGCAACAAGATATTAGTAAGCTGATTCTAAATCTTGTTAATAATGAATCTTCACTAGTTGATTTGTCAATCTAGTGGAACGGAATGCTGAGTCCTAGTCTTCACGAGTTTTTCTACAACTCTATGGAAAGACTCTAGCCAAATGCAATCTCAAAATTTTTGGAACTGAGATTAGCTTCTCCTCTCAATATTTCCTGTGACTTTCTTATTTCTAGTAACCTATTATGGCTCTCCCTATTCCTATTGATCTATTATGGCTCTGATACCACTATTAGATTTTGATGCTATGAGCCAAGGGAGAATGCAATCATAGGATATAGAATATGCAAAAATGTAAGATGCTAAAATATACTATAAATGGTAAGTGATGAAAATGATACAATGCTATATGGAGGAAATGAACACTCCAGAATAGATGATAAGAACTACATTGTATCCATCACCAATCTATATGGTGATCTTGTAGAGTATATCTACTACTACCTACAGCTATATGTAAACACTCATAGAAATATTGATTTCTTGGCCAAAACTCATAGAAATATGGATTGCTTGGCCAACACTCTTCCTAACATGCACATAGACACTTGTGCATTTATTACATTACTTGAAGTAACTTGCTAACTACCCCCTAAAGTAATATCCTACTCTAGTTATGTACCAAAGGTGGTACATTTACATGACCCAAATGATGTAATATACTCTAACACTTATGATGACTTGTGCAACCAACCTCTAGATCCTTTTATAGCTAGTTGCCCTTTTTCTCCCAACTTTGAAACTCCTAAGTTTCAAATGTATAAAGGGAAGGAAGATCTTATCAACCACCTTAGGTTGTTTAGAACAACTTGTAGTAATATTTCTTATGATGAAACATTACTACTCAAAATATTCCCTAAGAGCCTTAGTGGCCCTACCTTGGAATGGTACTACCAAATACCAAGGCATTCCTTGAAAAGCTTTAGAGACCTTGTTGAGATGTTTGTCAAACAATTCTCTATCTACATTGAGGAAAAGGTCACCATTAGTGATCTATACCAACTCAAGTAATCAAAAGACAAGAATTTTTCCAAATTCTTAGCAAGATGGTGAACCCTAGTGGGGAGACTTCAATATGTCCCTCCACCTAGAGACCTTCTAGACATCTTTATAGGAAACCTTAATGAGCAATTGGCCTTCTACTTAGAGATGACTAATGTATCTTCTTTTGAAGATGTGATTGACATGGCCAAGAGAGTAGAGACTACCCTTATCAAAAGAGGACAATTGAAAACCAAATCCTATAAAGAGGAAGATAAGTCTTCCTCTAACCTAAAGGGGTAGTACAAGAACAAACACATTGTAGGTGATGGAGTCATAGACTCATGCTAGACCAACAATGTTAGTGCTGCCACAAACCTTCAAAAGCTTATCTTAGGGAAGCCACAACAATAAAAACCTAAGAGGAAGTACTCCCAACTAGACAAACCTCTTTCAACCATCCTAGATCAACTCTTAAAAGCCAAAATGGTAGAGCTTCCACCTATCAAGCCTCTAGAACCCGGAAGGAAAAAAACTCCTTGGTTTCATCCTAATGAGCAATGTGCCTTCCACCACATCAATGGTCATACGACCGATAGATGCATGAGCCTTAGAAATCTGATCCAAGACCTAATTGACAAAGGTCAAGTTATTCTCAATAGCTCTGATTCTCAATCTTCTTCTAATCAAGATCTTAGAATTTTCTAAAATTCATTACCTAATCATAATCAGAATCAAAACATAATAAATAATGTTCACTATAAGAATGTCCCACCTCCAAACCAAAGGATGGTTGGGACACTCCATTCTTCTAATCATATCTCTCACATTTGTGTTGTAACTAGACAACAACACAAAAATCCTTCATTTGATCAACCTTCAAGACCTCCTTTGGTCCTTCATACAAAAATAACTTCTCCCCTAAAGGACCTCCATTAATCATCCAATCAAGAGCTAAGGCTAAGGGTACTTTTGATTTGCTTCATCAACTTGAAAGTACCCTAGCCAAAATCTCCCTTCTTGAACTTCTCAGGACCTCTCTAACCCATAGAGACATCTTACTTAAAATTTTGAGTGAACAAGTTGTTCCTCAAGACCTCAACCCAAATGATCTCACTTCTATAGTAGGATCCATTAGGGTTAACCATGCAACTATATCATTCCATGAGGATGATATCCCTCAATCCTCTATGGTCGAAGATCTCCCATTATACATCATAGGCCATATCGATGATAAATTCATCAAGCAAATCCTAGTTGATAATGGTTTTGGTCTCAATATTTATAGCCTAAGATTCATCAGTCATTTTGGGCTAACCAAACAAGATTTGGAGAAATCTGATCTTGTTATCAAGGCTTTTGATAATGGGGAATGTGAGGCTAGTGGCACTATAGTCTTACCCCTCAGAGTTAGACCTCACATTCTCAACACTCTCTTCTATGTCATGCCTTGTGACTTAACCTACAACATTCTTCTTGGGAGGCCATGGATCCATGAGATGTGGGTCATCCCTTCAACTCTTCATCAATGCCTTAAATATGAATATAGGGGTAAGACTTATCATATTCTAGTCAAACCCAAACCCTTTACCTATTACCAAGTGATCAAGGTTGAGAACCCTAAAGCTCATCTTTACCCTTCTCTCAATTCATCTCTTGAATCACATTCTTCTTCTTCTTAACTTCCTATCACTGATGCATTAAGGTCTCTCACCTTAAATAATTCATCTAACAATGAACTTAAGGGTCAAAATTCTAATCCAATCAATATTAATAATAATAATTTAGATAATAATCAACTTGTCTTAGACCTAGCCAAGCTTCCTCCATCAAACCTTAGGCTTACCTTCTAGTAATAAGGGTAAAATAGTGTAAATAGGAAGTTGCTCCTTCATTTATATTGGTACTACCAATGATGAGAAAATCCATGGTAGTAACCCTTTTTTAATTGAATGATAATATACTTCATACTTCTTATCAAACTTATATTCCATTCCTAAATAGATGCTTTCTAACATGGGATATCAAGGTAAAGGACTAGGCTTGTATGAGCAGAGCATCAAAGAGCCCTATAGATCAAAATTTTGGTTGGGAAACTATGGGATAGGTTATATCCCTAACCATAGTCAACCTTTTCCCTTTTCTTCTTCTTTCAATAGAGAAGATGAAGTCAACCATCATGATAGGGCATCCCATGATGACACCATTTCTTTAAATGGATTAGATTGGGATGAGGAGGATGACAATGGGTCATCACTCCTCATAGATCCTAGCCTCTCTTAATTTACATAATCTATTAGTGTAAATCTCCTAACCCTAGCCTATCCCAAGCTGATTATTGATGAAGATAACTATGAGATAAAGGACATCCCAAATGATCCTCCTCAAGATGGTCCCTCAGACTATCTAATCCAAAATGACTTCTATTTTGGTGGATCTTTTCTCCAAATCGTGAATATCACTATCTCACAGCCAATCAACAATAATCATCCAACCTTAGATCCTATAGATCTTGAGAGCTTAGGAGTGTTGCTAACTCCTCCTCAATTGGAAGATGAATCTTATATTCTAATTGAGGAAACCATGGACATCGATATTAGGACTCCTAAAGATCCCAAAATCCTTAAGCTAGGCAAGGTCTTGAACCCAACTAAGCATAAGGAATACACCAAGCTCTTGATAGAGTTCAAAGACATATTTGCTTGGTCCTACATTGATATGCTAGGTCTTGATCCTTCCCTAGTTATCCACCACCTAGTCATCACTCCTAATGCAAAACCCATAAAGCAAAAATTATGAAAAATACATCCAAAAGTCACATTGCTAGTCAAAGAGGAGCTCCAAAAACTCCTTGATGTCAAATTCATCAAATCCATTGACTATTCTAATTAGATCTCTAATATTGTTCCTATTACTAAGAAAACAAGTAGCATTAGAGTATGCATCAAATTTTAGAACATCAATAAAGCATGTCCCAAGGATGACTTCCCTTTACCCAACATCGACATGATCATTAATTTCACTATAGGATGTGGAATGTTATATTTGATGGATGGATTCTTAGGCTATAATCAGATCAAAATCACTCCTAAGGACCAATCCAAAATAACTTTCACCACCCTATGGGGAACCTTCTACTATCAAGTCATGCCCTTTAGACTAAAGAACATAGGAGCTACCTACTAGAGAGCCATGACATACATCTTTCATGACATGATGCATGACATCATGGAAGACTATGTTGATGATCTTCTTAGTTGGTCTTTAAACTAAGAAGATCATGTTTAAGACCTAAGATGCATCTTTGAGCAATTGAGGAGTACAAGGTATGCCTAAAGCCTCAAAAATACATCTTTGAGGTTACATCAGGAAAACTATTAGGATTCATTATATCCTAACATGGCATCAAATTTGATCTTAACAAGATATTAACTATAATCGATATGCCACCCCCTCAAACTCTAACCCAACTTAGGAGTCTCCAAGGAAAAATCCAAGCCATTTAGAGATTCATCTCCTAGCTAGCTAACAAGTGTCAACCCTTCACCAAGCTTTTGAGGAAGGATGTAATCTTTAAATGGGATGTTGATTATCAAGCAGTCTTTGATGCTCTCAAATCCTACCTCTTGTCTCCTCCTATCCTTATCCCTCCTAATCCCTCTAGGACCTTATTGTTATACATAGTAGCAACAGACCATGCCTTAGGAGATATGTTGGTGTAGTATGATGACCAACATAGAGAGCAAGCCATTTTCTATATCAATAAGACTTTGGTCAATTATGAAGTTTGCTATACCCTTTAGAGAAGATTTGCCTAGCCATAGTGTTTGCTTCTCAGAAACTTAGACACTACATGCTTAGCCATAAGACCTTTGTCATTGCAAGGGTCGATCCCTTGTGATATCTCATGTCCAAGCCTCACATATTAGGACAAAATACTAAGTGGGTCATTATACTTAGCAAATTTAATCTTGAGTTTATCATCCAAAATTCTATGAAAGGTCAAGTCATTACTAACCAATTAGAAGCTACACCTCTAGAAGCTAGTCATCCCTTAGTGGTAGACTTTCTCAATGAGTCAATCTTCAACCTAGAAGTAAATCAACCTAACTCTTGGACTCTGTACTTTGATGGTACTAGATGTATCAAAGGAGTAGGGGTAGGAGTCATCTTGGTCACTCCTCAATAACAACTAATCCCTTTGTCCTTTAAGCTCAAGTTTTCCTATACCAACAATACCATTGAGTACGAAGCCCTTATCCTAGGGCTACATGCAACATTAGCTCTTCAGGTTAGAACCCTCTCCATCTTTGGAGACTCCTAGATTGTAGTCAACCAAGTCAATGGTGTTTATCAAACTAAAGATGAAAATCTTAAGCCATACAAAGACATCATCAATAAACTAATGGTTGACTTTGAAAAATCACCATTGAAGCTATCCCTAGGTCTAGTAACCACCATGTCGATGCTATGGCATCGGTTGCATCCTTGATCCCCTTAGAGCTGGATGATGAACTAAGCTATGATCATCATTTGAAACAAGTTAGAGAACCTTCAACCCTAGAGTCTAGCCAGCTTCCTCTAGAAGTCTTTTCTATAGAAGCAACTTCTTCCCTTGATCCTTGGTACAAGGATATCTTTGCTTACCTTAAGGATGGCACTTTGCCTGATGGTTTGAACTATAATGAGTACAAGAACCTCAAGAAATGAGCCTATAGGCATATCATCATTGGCGATATCTTATACCACCATACCCTTGATGGAATTTTTCTTAGATGCCTAACCTCAATCGAAACCCAAGTAGTCATCAAAGAGGCCCATGATGGATCATGTAGTGGTCACTTCAGTAGTGTCACCATCATTCAAGAAACTCCTACAAATGGGTTATTATTGGCCCTCCATGGAAAAGGACTCTTGCAACTATGTCAAGACGAGTGATAAGTGTCAAAAGCATGACAACCTTATTTACATTCCTTCCAAAGCTCTCCAATCCTTGACTTCTCCTTGGCTTTTTCCATTTGGGGCTTAGACATCATTGGTAAGATCAACCCAATATCATCTGATGAACATAAGTTCATCATCATGGCTACTTAGTTCTTCACTAAATGGGTCGAAGCCATTGCTTGGGTCACAACCACTAGAGTCCAAGTCTCCAAGTTTATCCTCAACCAAATCCTTAGTCATTATGGCATCCCTTCTATGCTAATATTTGATAATGGAACACCCTTCAAGAACAAGGATGTCCAAAAAATTTATGCTAAATACAAGATTCAACACAAATGGTCTATGCCTTACTATCCTCAAGGTAATGACCAAGTTGAAGCTTCTAACAAGACTCTTGTCAAGATCCTCAAGAAGCTTGTTAGCAAAACTAGTAGAGATTGGCATCTCTAGTTGTATCCAACCTTATGGGTCTATTGCACTAGTGTTAAAACTCCCATTAGCATGACAACCTATGCTTTAGTTTATAGAACTAAAGTTATCTTCCATTTTGAGCTAGAGGTGCCTTCCTTGAGCATCTTATTGCAAGAACTCCTTTGTTGGAGATGAATACCATCTCACCCATCTTAGCTAGTTGGAACTGCTTGAAAAAAAGTGGATCCATGCCCTAGAGAACCTATGAGTCTACTAACAAAGGCTTAAACATACCTATAACAAAAAGGTATGATCCTATTCCTTTGAAGTTGGTGATCTTGTCCTCAAAGAGAATCAAAAGAACACCAATGCCAAAACCAAGCTCAAAGGTAAATTTGAGCCCAATTGGCTAGGTCCATACATCATAACCACCAAGTATGGTTTAGGTGCTTATCGCCTTACCATACTTAATGGAAAATAACTTAAAGAACCAATGAACATAATGCATCTTAAAAAGTATTACATTTAAGTCTAGTATCAAATTATTTTTTAATTTTAGTTGCTTGTCACTAGTTTCTTACATCTACTTGACTACATATTTGCCTACATGTATATGCCTATATTTGTTTGGACTTCTTGTTGTGTATTGAGTCATGTATCTGTGATTACATGCAAATGATGATCCTCATTAAAATAGTTTATTTTTATTTATTAGGCAATTAATGCAGAGCCTCCTAGTATCACTTTATGAATCAATTACAATTTGCACAACCTCAACTTATCTCAATCTATCTATCTCAACTTTTTTGTCTCAAGCTTTATCTTCATTATTTTCTTCTATCTCATTAATATCTTGCTATATGATGAAGATTATGTGGTTCACAGGTACTAATAGCAAGATCAATCAAATAAAGGTCTTCTACATAATGAATACCTTTTTTCATGATGAATAATGCAAAATTCATAGGTGTTGATGGCAAGATCAATCATATCATCTCTTGCCTCACATGCACCCCATGCATAGGAGCAATAGGTCAACAATGAATTCTTCCTCCCAATTGGGAGCATTATTCATTGTCACACCAATCAATCACAAGTCACCTATAATACTTCTTTGTGAGGTAAATCAATTTAATAGAAGTTCTTTATGCATTTGTGTAAAGGAAAATATCTAAGATAAATTAAGAGTCCTACAGATAAAACTAAATCAAAATTTCTATAGAAAAAGCTAAAACAAAGGTGCTACGGGCCAAGTATAAGTCCTTGAGATATTTGAGTAAATGAAAATATTTTATTTTCATTTTTGTGCATACTATGTGTAATAGCAAGCTAACCAGAATTCCTCCAAGCAAAGCTAATTAAAGTCCCCTTGGGAAAATATCTCAACATATATTTTTATATATTTTTTCCTTTTATCTAAGCTAAATTCTCCTTGGGAAATCTAGGGTAAATTCTCCTTGGAAAAATCTAAATCTATACATAGTTGTATTATAGCAATACCTCTTGTTATCATGCAAAATCCTTATTGGGTGTATCACTCTATATATCATAACGTAAATATTGAAATATAATCATCAAATCATCATTTTAATCCATACATCTAATCATCTCATCATAAACACATTTAATAATTATTAATCATGCATCATTCATTTAATTCATAATATTACACATCCCATCATAATTTATCAATAATCAACATACATTAAACCTAAATTAATCATAAATTATATCAATCATAACACAATAATTAATCATATTCCAACACCAACGTTAAGCATAAAAATAATATACATCATCAATAATATGTATCTCATAATATTATCACATAATAAAACATCATAAATGAATCCAAAACACCAATACATATATACTAGTCTTAGAGTAACTATATAAAGTTATAATGTACAATGATACAATCAATAGTATACATCAAATATTCCCAACCCAAGGTAGTATCCCAAAATGTAGCTAGCTCGAGGAGCCTATGTTTGGTACTCTTGTGGCTCCTCCTCCTCCTCCTATAGGCGATGACATCCTTATTAACCACTCTGATTGGTGTGTTGTATATCTAGAGTGGGTTCATAAATGCATCCTCATCAATGATGGTAGGGTCCTATAAGCTTAGAAAACTACATTGTATGCCATTCTTTTTTTTATTATACTAGAGGAATTAGTATCTCATTACAATTGTCTACGCCTATTTGTGGGTTCGAATCTCGCTCCTTGTCACCACTATAACCTCCAGTTGCATCGGGTAAACCTTTTACGTAGCCGGCTATGCTAATATGACACACCCATTGGTACTACGAGGTCCAAGGGATTAGAGCTATGGTCTTCACACTCCTACAAAATCATTTTGACCATTGAACCAAGATCTCAAACCCTACATGGTACACTATTCTATAGTGCACTTCCTACTTGATCTTTGCATGCATGTCCCTTTGAACATGTGTCATATAGTCTAACAATATTTGGACCTCTTGGCTCCCTTTGGATCATACTATGCTACTAAAACCCTTGCCACCACTTTGTATTTCACTATATTCAAACCCTGAATGGTTTGCTACAACCTAATGATTTATCCTACCAAACAATCTTGGTTTGTTGTTTGTACCACTACCTTTGCTTGCATGGCTGCCAATGAAAACTTAAGACTCTCCACTTGCTTGACTAGGGTATCCCATTCTATATTAATAGTATATAGAGATGATCTTCTTGGTATTACCTTGCTTGTCATGCTTATAGGCTTAGTTATCAAGTTCGAGTTCGTATTCGAATTCGACACTTTTGAAATTCGATAGAAAATTGTCATGTTCAAAAATTTGAAATAAAATTCAATATATTATAAATGTGTATATATGAACTTGAAATTAGAGTGTATGCACATAACATGTCAAATTATATGATTTACTAAATCATTAAAAATAATAAAATTGGATATGTCTGCAATTTTGGTGCCGAAGCATTGAATGAACTGACTTCATTCCTTACATAACTTTAGCACCATGTAAATTGCATAACTTCTTAAATTTTATAATTTATTATATGTATATATTCATTCATGGAAACTTCCCAATAGCCTTCCCTAAAAATATCCTGGTGTTAAATTTCATATTTTTTTTATATAATTCTTATTTCCATATTCCTGAAAATTGCTAGGAGCCTTCCCAAAACACTCGCTTAAATTTCATAATTTTTTTATATAATTCGTATTCTATATTCATGGAAACTTCCCCAAAACACTCATCGCATAATTTAAATCACGAGAGCCACAAACTGCATGTGATAACCTTTCCTTAAAAATACATTAACATACCAATTTGCATTAACATATTCATTTGCAGAACGAAAAAAAAATTGTCGATATTTTTCCCTCTCCGTCTGTTTCGACTCAACCTTTTTCCATGTCGATTTAGGGTTTTCATTCAATTTTTTTCCATGGGAATGCCGAATTTAGGGTTTTCACTCAATATTTTTCCACCCATGCCAAATTTAGGGTTTTCACTCAATCTTTTTCCACTCATGCCGAATTTAGGGTTTGTTCGTCAAATTTATTCATTAGGATTTTAAATTTGACAAATTTCAAATTTTATCTTAAAAAATCAATGAATTTGATATCTAAGCTTATATGCACTACAAAAAGTGGTCCTACTATTGCTATTATTGTTGTTTCTACCTAAGCTTATGCCTCTCGCTACACATAGTACTCTTTTTACCAACTCACCAAAACTAGCATTGCATGATGCACCCTACTTGAAATCCTATACTTCCTTGGTTGTAACCTAATTATGGCCACTCTCTATAGCTTGGTGGTCTGATACCATGGCCAATATCAAATTTTGATACCAAAATCATCACTCCTAGGGCTTGGAATAGATGGATCATCAATGTGAACCTCAATATAGGAGTCAAGATATGACATTTCCTTGAATCCTCTCTCTAGTAAATTATCTATACTAAACTAGCCCTATTAGGAACCCTTGTTTGACACCAAACTAGTAGACCACATAGTAAAAATGGTGGAGCTCTAACTCCCCTCATGGTATTATTAACCACCTAACTTACCTAATGTGATCTAGATGGTAAGCGTCATCTTGCTAGCTTAGATGATGCCTATATTATCACCACATGATATACTCAAGCTGCAAATAATCCACTACCAATCTAGCCACTGCTAGCATACCCTTGTTGGGCCTACTCCACCCCACCTCAAAGTGTTAGCCCAAAATATAAGCTATAAATACCTCTTGGTCACCCACTTGATTTGGTAGTCCTAGTGTCATCATCATTGTGATGTGCTCTTAGGCCCACATATGGAGCAATATGCAAGTGGTCAAGCTCCTACCTCCCTGATAGACTACCTTATGAAGTGAATCATATAAACATGTAGAGACAACAAGATGTATGTGAAGACTATTTGTTAATCATGCATGTCATCCTTGAGCTCCTCGAAACCTATTGGACCACTTTCTAATTGGTATCTCCTATTAGAACTCCAGACACCATGATGCACATGAGAATAGTTTTCTTGTCCAAGCAGCGCCTAATATAAGCAACATTGATGTGAATGCCTAATCTCACCACTGGGAAGTTTGCATCACCCATAAATAGTTTTATATATCTCCTTTGATCCTACCCAATATGAACGTCTACACCCTTGACTGTTAGGACACCATATTAACATTATTATATAATTATCATATTATTATGTAGTGACCCCTTTCCAATATAAGGATCTCATTCTAATGATATTTTGTAATGGTATGTGGTATTTTAGGAGCCTATACAAGTGGGGCCATTTCATGTAACCATTATAAATAATATAATTGTTTTTTTGGTAGAAGATTCTAGCTCATATGGCACTTTGCATGTAAGCCAACTCTTGAGCATTGGGTTAGGGTTGCATGAAGTGTATGTTTAAAATATAAGGGAGTGTAAAAATATGTATCTTTTTGTAATATTGAACAAAATTATTGAAGGAGTTTTCCCCCTCAAAGAGGCCCATGATTTTGTGTTGTGATTTGTGAGGTTAATATATATTTTTGTATTTACATTTCGTATTGCAATATTTTGTTCTTTCATGAATTAATGCTTTTATTGCAATATTTATATGAATGTAATTATTTTTATTAGAAGGTTCCTAACAAGTGGTGTTATAGAACTTTCTAGGGCCATGTTCCATTATGACTGTGATAGTTCTTGCCATGCCATTTTTACTATTAGGTATAATTTTATTGTATTTTCATTTTTGTACTTATTTTCCTATTAAGAAAAATCTAGCCTTTTTTTTTGTTTTAGTTTACTAGGTTAGAAACCTTGTGTAAAGGGTTTTAACATGGAGGATATATCATTATTGGATAATTTAGATTACCCATAAAGCATCTAGTGAAGTGAGAGGCGATCAGGCTCCAATACCCAAGCCTTAGACAACACCTATATACAAAATTGAGCTCCCACGTATCTTCAAGTATATCGAGAGACCCTCTAGGATTAGGAAAAAAAATTTAACCCTAGGAATATTTTTGACTGTGTATTTTCCATAGTGCACTAAACACAAAATTTGGGAAGATCATCCTTTTGTAATTTCAAAGAAGCGAGTAGTGTGCTCAAGGGTATGCATGGAATCCTCCTTCAATAGTGGCTTGAAATATTGGTTTGAGCACTATTGTTTGTCACTGTAGTATAATTGATGGCTATTGATAATACATACACCCTGGCTTAGAGTACCCTATTTTTTTATCTTGAATGTCAAAAATCCCACCAAAAAAATTGAGTATACTAAGGAGACTACCCTATCATAAAATTAATTAAACAAAAATAGATGACAAAAAAATTGATGGTGAGAATAATAGTCATGATAGGGTTTATTGGTAACATTTAATTATCAATCAATACCAATACAGATAAATTTTGATAGTGTAGTTATTAGTCACAAAGTCAATAATAGTCTAGTTAGGGTCTATCAATAACAGTTAGAATAATTTGACCATGCAGTTACCAATTTTATAGTTAGTAATAATTAAGACAGAGTTAGACTGAACAATTGATAGTATGGAGTCAACTAGAATAGTTGTTATTAATAGATAAAAGTCAATATTTTGAGTGAACCAAGACTTCAAGAGAAAAATGAACACTTCCATAAAATATTTGGGGTGCCTAAAAATGTTGTTGTGGGATATAGCTCATTGTGATCGTCTCGTCGAGCTGATAAATATAGTATATAGCCTCTATACACTTTATCCAGGATGCCCAGAAACATCATTATGAGACCTATCCAGTTACATTTGTCTTCTTGAGCTGATAATTTTGATATATAGCACCCAAACACTTTTTTCTAATTCATTATTAAAAATAATAACTCCTCGAACAAGCTTTCTATTTTTAGTAAGTCAGTGGGAGTGGTCCAAATCATACATCCATGGATGGAGGAACTCGACGAACAATGAAGGAATTAGAACAAAGAGAAAATATGGAGCAATTAAACCACTCACTTAGTACCCTATATACCACATTAAACAATAAGTTTCAAAGGTGAAATATCACATGCAAGTTATTAGAAATGACCACATTAAATCCATATCTTGAATTTAAAAAAGAATTCCTAGATAAGAGTGAATAAGGGAAGCCCCTAAGGTGTTTGAGAATATTAAAACTAAAGGACCACATGAAAATTCAGTAAATAAAGAGAAATAAGTCCATAATTCTATTTTTGACACAAATACCCTATTTAAGATGCCTAAATTAGACTTTTCAAAGTTTAATGGAAAATATGATGATGATTGGTTGTATTGATCATATCAGTTATTCAAACTTCATAATGTAATCCACTATTTTTTGGTCACCATGACATCTTTTAACTTTGATATTGAGGCCCTCCAATGGTATCAATGGTTATATAATACGACTCTTGACCCTTCTTGGGAAGATTTTGAATCATAATTACTCACTCATTTTGGCCCTAGTGAGGATGAGTATTTTACAAGAGCCTTAACCAAATTGAGATAGACCTCTAATATTTGAGAATATTAGACTCAATTTGAGAAATTGGCTAATAGGACAAAGAAGTTGAATGAAGGGTCTTTTCAAAGTTGTACTAATGAGTTTAAATATGATATAAATGTCACAGTAAAAATGGTCAAACCCTAGTCTATGATGCAAGCCATAGGATTGGTGAGATTAGCAAAAGAAAAATTTTTGCTCAAAGGAGGTCATCCTAATTTCTATAGGCCAAGACCACATTTTTATCCAAGTTTACATCAAATACTAGCAATAAATATCCACCAATCAAGTGATCAACTAGGGATAAAATGGATGCTCATTGAGCATAGGGCCTATGTTATAATTGTGATGAAAAATATTCACCAAGGAATAAATATGTGCAACAAAAGTTATTTTTGTAAGATGTGGATGATACAATAACCATCAAATATTTTGAGGAGGAAGAGGATCATCATGAAAAGGAACATATAGAACAACTTGACACTCAAGAAGAATTCCAACCAAAACTTCTGGTGCATGCCTAAGCAAGAATATCAACTCCCTAAACCATGAAGGTGATAGGATATTTCAAAGGATATTGGATCATAATTATCATCAATTATGGGAACACCCATAACTTCATTGAACCAAGGGTGGCCAAACAAGGAAATTGCTATATTAATTTTTGTAACTCCTTTGAAGTCACAATTTCCAATGGAGGAACTTTGCCTTGTAAGGGAACGTGTATAATTGTTAAAATACAAATAGGAGAATACCATCTTAAGTATACATGGTTGCCCTGCCCCTAGGTGGGTGTGATGTTGTTTTGAGGGCTTAGTGGCTGAGAATGTTGGGTCTAATATTACAAAATTTTTCTAGATTATGGATGAAATTCAACTAACAGGGGATAGAGTACACATTATAGGGTTGAAGATTGGGATAACTCAAATTGTGATGTCTCATAATATGGAAAAACTATTAAAAAAATCAACACATAGAGTTGTGGCCCAACTATTTTCTATACAAGAGTTAGATAGCAGAGACAAAGACCAACCTGAGTAATTATAGCTATTATTGCAAAAACATGCATAGTTTTTGGGGAACCCAATAGACTACCCCCTTGTTGTACTTATGATCATGCAAATCAACTTATTCTTGGTAGTCTTCCTCCAAATATCTACCCTTACAAGTATGCATATGCCTAGAAATAAAAAATCAATAAAATGGTGCAGGAGCTTCTTGCTGTAGGGGTTATTCATCCTAGTGTTAGTATCTATTCTTCCCTAGTGTTGTTGGCATGGAAAAAGGATAGGTCTTGGTGTTTGTATATGGATTTTATGAAACTAAATAAAATAATGGTAAAGATAAAATTTTCATCCCATAAATTCATGAGTTATTGGATGAATTGCATGGAACATAATATTTCTCAAAGTTGTATTTGTGATCATGATACCATAAGATTTGAATCAATGAATATGACATTCCTAAAATTGCTTTTAAGACTCATGAAGGGAACTATGAATTCTTGGTTATGCTATTTGGTTTGACCAATGCACTTTCCACTTTTTTGAGTTTGATGAATTCCATTTTTTGTCCCTTCCTTTGCAAATTTATTCTAGAATTATTTGATGACATCCTAATTTATAGTTGCTCTTGGGAGGAGCACTTATAATATTTGGATCGGACTTTGTAACTTTTATTTGATAATTAGCTTTATGCTAGGAGGTCTAGGTGTTCTTTTGGATTGTAAGAAGTAAAGTATCTGGGCCACATTGTCACCAAAGGAGTTAAAGTTGACCCTATAAATATTGAGGCTATTCAAGCATGGCTGAAGCCTCACACCCTAAGGCACTTTGAGGATTTTTGGACTATATAAAATTATAAAAAACTATGTAAATATCACTACTCCTTTAACAACCATGTTGAAGAAGAATTCCTTTATGTGGTCAAAACCAATAGAGAATGTTTTCAAGAAATTAAAGTAGGCTATGACAACCACCTTAGTGTTAACAATGACTAATTTTTCTAAACATTTTGTAATTTAAAGTGACTCTTTAGGCAATAGAATTGGGGCAATTTTTATGCAAGAAGGATGACCATTGGCTTTCATCAATAGAGCCCTTTCAGGCCATAATTTAGGCAAATCTACTTATGAAAAGGAAATGTTAGCCATTTTACATGCGATTAATCATTGGAGGCCATATCTCATTAGGTGTCATTTTTTAATTAAAACCAACCATCAAAGCCTCAAGTTTTTCTTGGAATAGAGGGTATCCTCACTTGAACAAAAAAAAAAGGGTCTCCAAATTGATAGGCTATGATTACCAAATCACATATAAAAAGGGAAAGAAGAATATAATGGCTGATGCACTGTCTTGAGTGTTAGGTTAGGGTTGCATGAAGTGCATATTTAAAATATGATATAACATAAATGAATGTATATTTTTACATATTGAATGAAAGTATTGAAGGAGGTTTCCCCCTCAAAGAGGCTCATGATTCTTGATGAGAAAAAAAATGCTCATTTATTGTATACTTTAATAGCATAATTGTGCAACATATTATATTAGAAATGCATCTTTTATGAGATTTTTGTATATATTTAATGGAAAATAACATATTATGCCTAATGTATGTTTTGAGTGAAAATTGTGTGTAGATGCAGTACATTATATATTTTTTACACCTTTTTAGTCAAGGTCCCATGCGGACCTAGCATTTGATATTTTCATGACACAATTAAGGAAGGATTGGTGAGTGAACGTCGATAGTAGCAAAGGAGTAAGGTGAACTAAAATACATTAAGGTACGATGCCTGTCTCTCGGACATAAGCTAGACAGTGCCTATCTCCCAGCGAAAAAGAAGTGCCTATATCTCAATTTATAGGACGAAGCCTATCTCTAAATTACAGGTTGGAAGGAGCCTATCTCCCAGTACACGAGACGATACCTATCTCCTGACTACAGGTTGGACGGTGCTTGTCTTCCAATTATAGAATAAAATTCCACACTGTTTGATGTCCAAAAACCAGCGATGATCCTCAATGCACAAAAGAATGTTAAATGCGATGCCTGTATCCTAGTGATAGGCCAAAAGGTACCTATTTTCTAGCAATGGTCTAAACAACATGTGCACTAAAAAAAATAAAAACATACACGTTGATAATGAATATTGAAAACCATTTTTAAAAATAGACATATTTTGTTAAATATAGGAAATGCTATGATTATTCTGTGAGAGATAATTTTAGTGCAATTTCTCTATTTTTAGGCATTTAATTAATTTATGTGCGCCCATAATAGAAAATCATGTAGCGTATAAAATTGTAAATAGGGGATGACCACTTTCTATATAAAAATACAGGCCACCCTTGAAGAAAATATCTGAATTTGCTCTATAAAATTTGTATTGCATAATAAAATCTTGAAGTGTTTTGGTCAATTTCTTGAGTTTGAAGAGTGATTGTGTAATTTAACCGAGTGGATGTCTGTGGAGCCTAGGTCCACTCTAGGCAGTATTCCTCTCCTATTTTCTTTTGCTTTCATTAATTAGTTTTCATTATTTATTTCTTACAAATGTGTCTAATTTTGTATTTCCTTATTTTATTTAATTTTTGCAAGTGTTTTCTTTTCTGCACTTTATTTTTTTGCACATTTTATTTCAGTCACATGTTTGACATTTTAAATTAGTTTTTTCTAAAAATTACTGTAGAGTGTACTTTTCTACAATTGAATTATGCTAGTTGGGTTGAACTCCAACTACACCAACAACCACCCCCCCAAATCAAAAGTGACACAAAGGACTCATATTTAGACTACCATAGGCATATACTTTACGTTGGCACTCACAAGTTTATGAACTATCGGATTGATAATTAATGGATAAGAAATGAATATTTTTAGAACATAATTTTTTCTCACCATTTTGGCACCATTACCAAGGAGTGCCAATTGTAGTAGTTAAATCTATAGGATAGTCAACCATAAAATTGCATTTTAGATTAACTTAACTATAGTTTTTCCTACCTGCTATTGTATGAGTCCACCAAGATTAATAGGACCAAATGACCATTTTCTAATAAGCAAAGAGTTTACTTCACAAGTACTTGAAAAAACTTTTAAAATTCCTTCTAAAACATTTGAAACCAATTTTGAAACTGAAATACCATATCCTCTAGTAGTACATTGGCATAGTCATCCAAATTTTGAACAAATCTCTTCTCAACCATTAATACAAGCATATTTTGATGAAGGACTAGTTTCAAATTTTGGTTTAGGACATCTATTTGAGAGAAACCAATCTAAGAAATACTTTACTTAATATTCAATGATGGAAAGCAGTTGAAGAAGGAACCATTTCAAACATTGACTTAGAAATACTTTTAGAAGATAAACAAAATGAGTGTGAAGCCTTGAAATCTGCCTTGGATGTAGCAGATGTAGAACCTACATTACCTAAAAATATGGCTAAAATTGAAGAAGATTCAACCATATTTGACTTCCCAATTGAGGAGGCAAGGGGAGAAACAAATATAAAACATATATCTCCTACTCATTTCCTACCTCAGGGAACTTCCAACTAAAGACCCTAAAATGTTCCTTTTTAAATTTGATGTATTATGTAGGTCAATGGATTACAAATAATATGCCTAAAAAATAAAATTATTTCCCTCCACTTTAGATGATTCAGCGCTACGCTGGTTCATCAGTTTAGGAAATAAACACATTGCAACCTGGGAAGATATGAAAAGGATATTTCTAGACTAATACCAAAACTTTGGGAGAGCACAATATGTTAGGGAAGAAGCCTTGGATATGACTCAAAAAGAGTAAGAATCATTGGAATACTATTGGGATAGATTTAGCTTTAATTTACAAAGATCACCCCATGCAAGGTTGGGTGATAAGTCCTTAAGAAGTATTTTCTTGAGGGGTATCACAAACGAGTCTCTAGAAGATTTGAATATGATATCGAGATGGGATATTTACCAACATAAGATATCAGACATCTGATAATTATGTCAAAATTATTCTCAAAAAAAGGTAACCCAACCACCCGAATCATAAAAACAAAATCCTAGGTAACTAAGGCTGAAATAGGCAACATGCTAGATGATATGAAGAGTGAGATGCTCTCGTATCTTGCACTTCAACTGGATACACTCTTACTTCAAAAAAATAAACAAGAAACTAAAGCAAAATTATCCTACTTTTACCCAAAATGTAGGAGAAAACATCCAAAAAATGAGTGTTTGGAAAACAAAGTTAGAGTGTGTGCGATCCATCAAAGGGATCATAAAACTAGGTTGTGTCCATGAATAGAGAATTTCAAAGAGGAACTTGAAGGAGTGAAAACCTATTTCATGGGTAATAAGAGAAACTAGTAATAGTTTCCTCTAGAAAATAATATACCAGGAGGAATACCACCTTATGGGGGAACTAATTATATGAAACAAGGTCAGACTCAACCACCCAACATGGGATGGTGGGATAAACCTCCTTGGGTGAATGCCACCTAGGGGTATACTCCTTAAAACCCATATCCATGGATGCCTTATTAGCAAACTGGACCACAGTGGAGGAACCACAATACGTGGACTTTACCTCCACAAAATATAACTCAAACTCCATTGCAACCCAACTTGCTTGCACCTCCTACTTCAAGACCAATTCAACTACCTGCACAACCAAATCCAATCCCAATAATAGGTCAAATCAGCCCACCTATCAAGTAGATGCATAAGTATTTCCAATGTATTATATTAGAGTAGATTGTAGCCGTATACAACGTAGGTCAGAAAGACAATTAGGAGTAGAACCAACTCCTCCTACAATGGAGGAAGAGGATGTAAAGTTAGAAGTAAAAGAACCAGCTTTGGTACAAGAGATGGTAGAAAAAGAAACTACAGAGAAAAACAAAAATGAATGGGTTCCACATTTTCCAAAAATATTACAGGAACCTAGGAAGCCAACACATCCATAATTTTATATTATGGAAGGTTTAAAAAGCCTAATAGTCACAATTCCCCTATTTCAATCCGTTATAGATGTTCCCATTTATACGAAGGCCATAAGAGAATTATGTTTATAAAAATTAGGAATAAAACCATCAAAAGCAATAAATATGGTAGGAAAATTGGCTGATCTCATGTTAAGCAATATCTACCATCCTAAATATTCTATTCTAGGAAGCCTAGTGCTAAATTACAGGCTTCCCATTACCCAACACATTAGTAGATCTAAGGGCTACCATAAACATCATGCCCCAAGAAACCATGCAAAAACTACAACTCATAGATATGAGGCCAACTATAATTATTCTTCAGTTAGATGACTGATCCATAGTACTTCTAGTGGGAATACTAGAATATTTTTTCTTAGCATATGCATGTGAGTATTCAACATATTTTATAGTGCTGCAATCTAGATATGGATTGGGTGGCTATCCAATTATATTAGGCAGACCTTGGCTGACCACAACTGATGGTTATATAAGTTGTAGGACAGGATAAATGACAATCTCAAATAAGAAAAATACCAAAAACTTGATCATTTATCCACCTGCACAGTCCACTTATGTTTTGGGAGAACCATACTATGAAGCCTTAATTGATGATGTATTATCAATGCTTCAACGTATAATGGCTCTATATGATATTGAGGATGACACTAATGAAGAACAGGTCATAACACACTTTTTTCAAGGAGAATCTTCTCATCCTCCTCTAGAATCCTTGCTTGTAGGAAGCAAAGATAGCCATGTCAAAAAAATAGAAGTGGCACTTGATAGAGTATTGAATATTGATAATGAGTTGTTAATTATTCAAGAGGACAAATTAAATGAAATACTTGACAAACACCAAACTAATTTTGCATGGGATTATATAGACATGAGGGGGATTGCACCCGAAGTTTGTACTCAAAAGATATATTTGGAATATGATGTGATTCTAGTAAGACAACCCTAGAGGAGAATGAATACAACTATGAAAGAAATTTTTAAGGCTGAACTACAAAAACTTTTGTCTACTAGGTTTATTTATCTAATATCAGATAGTCGATGGGTATCACCTTTAGTGGTGGTGCCTAAGAAAAATGGTAAGTGGTGCATTTGTTTTTTTTTGTAGATAAGATACTATAACATTAATATCGGGTTTTACAAGTTGACCCAAAACCTTTTACAAAAATCAACCCAGGGTTGTTGATGAACATATCCTTACTAAGGATCCTATATATGTAAAATCTACATGTCGCCAAAGCCATTACATCTAGTAAGTCACATAGCCTGTTATCAAAAAGAAACTTCCCATACAACATTTTGGGTATACCCCGTGAAAACAAACATGCATCAGAATTACAAAAAAGAAATAGACACGGATCCATTCCTTGAGATAATGGAGAAACAAAAAGTTGTAGACACACATAGCAGAGTACCGAAAAAAACTCCCACAAGCTCTGTATTGAAAGTTACTCTTAATAATTCTTTGGCAAGTGGTGCATTTGTGTTTATTACAGGATGCTCAATAAAACCACTAGAAAAGACTATTTCCTCTTACCCTTTATTGACTAATTCTTTGATACCTTGGTAAAAATAAAATACTTTTCATTCCTAGAATGTTTTTAGTGGATACAATCAAATACAAATAGGGGAAGAAGACCAAGATAAAACCACATTTACTTGTCCATGGGGGACTTTTGCTTATCGGATCTTACTGTTTGGATTGTGTAACACACCTGACACCTTTCAACAGATGATGCTTAGTATATTTTTGGATATGGCTAGAGGAACTATATAGGTATACATGGATGATTTCACTATTTATGATGAAACTTTTGAGGAAGCTGCAACCAATCTGGATAAAATACTCCAACGATGTCAAGAAAAAAACCTATCTCTTAGTAACAAAAAGTGTTTTATGCTAATGCAAGGAGGGACAATGTTAGGACATCATATATCTATGGAGGAGATTAAAGTAGATAAACAAAAAATTAAAGTAATTAAAAATTTATCCACTCCCCAAACACAAAAAAATATCCATAGTTTTTTGGGTTCTATTGGATACTACAGGTGGTTTATCCAAGACTTTAGTAAAATTGCAAAACCTTTGCATACATTTTTGTCTAAAAATGTTGAATTTGTCTGGACCAATGAGTGTGAACAAGCATTTCATATTTTAAAAGAAAAACGGACCACAAATCCTATTATGAGAGGTCCAAATTGAACCCTCCTCTTTCACATTTACATTAATGCATCTAATAATGCGATAGGGGTTGCATTAGCATAAAAATATGGAAATAAGTTTTATGCCATCTACTATGTCAGTAAACATCTTATCAACTATACTATCATAGAGAAATAACTCCTTGAAGTAGTGCATGCTATTAATAAATTATGTTATTACATTATAGGATATAATATTTTTGTGCATACAAATCATGCAGCCATCAGGTATCTAATAAATAAACTTGTAGTGAGAAAGTAGAATTATTAGGTGGATTTTACTATTGTAGGAATATGATGTAACCATTGTTGACAAACCCAACAAGGATAATGTTATTATAGATTTTCTCTTCAGGTTGATATCTCAGGACCATACAACCACTGAGGATCAATTTCTAGATGAGCATATTTATGTTTTAGATAAATAAATTCCAAGGTATGTGGATATGGCTAATTACTTAGCCACCGGTAAAGTATCTCCTGAACTCTCACCCCAAGAAGCTCAATCATTAATAGAAAAGAGTGCAGCCTTTTCAGCATTTTCATGGATTTATGGATGCCTGTTTAAAATTGGGCCTGATCAAATCATGAGAAGGTGTGTTGCAAAAAATGATACCATAGAATTCCTCAAGGCCTACCATGATGAACCATGTGGTGGTCAGTTTTCTAGAAAAAATGATTGCATTTTAAGTTTTGCGGGTTGGATATTTCTGGCCTTCTTTATTTAAATATGCAGTTAAACATGTGAACCATTGTAATCAATGCCAAAGAAAGGGCAGACCAACTCTTTGATATGAGATGCCACTATAGCTCCATGTGCACATTAAGCCATTTGACAAATAGGGGATGGACTTTGTGAGCCCCATAAATCCACATACAGATGAAAAAGGGTATATTATTATTTGTACTGACTATGTGATGAAATGGGTTGAAGTGTAGGTACTATGAGATTCAAAGGAACAGACTGTAGCCAATTTCCTATATGAATATATTTTCACCAGATTTAGGGTTCCTAGATAAATAACCACTGATCAAGGACCTCATTTCACCTCGAAGGTGATTCATGAATTGATGCAAAAATATCGAATCCAACACAATAAAATTACCCCCTATCATTTGCAAGAAAATGGGTAATTGGAAGTCACAAATAGGGAGTTGTAAAATATTCTTATGAAGATGGTTCAACAACACTAGAAAGACTAGGCAATTCATTTATCGTAGGTAGTGTGGGCATATCGCACTACCTGTAAGACTACCACTGGATTCACACCATTCTAATTAGTGTATGGGAAAAATGCCATGATACCCATTGAATTTGAAATCAAAACCTTGGGGACTTCTATAGCATTAAATTCTAATTTGGATGCTGCACAGAAAGACCAAATTCAACAGCTCAACCAACTGGATAAATACCAGCAAGATGCTTTGTAGCGAATGAAAATCATGCAAAAGTAGAGGGCCTGGTGGCATGACCGACACATACAACAAAAATAGTTCAAGGTGGGAGAATGAGCATTATTGTATGACTCTCGATTCTAAGAGTGAAAGGGAAAGCTTATGCAATATTTGATGGGACCGTATGAGGTGGTTGAGATTATCAAAAATAGTGTTATGCATGTTTGAACCATAGATAGAAGTGATATTATGCTGACAGTCAATGACCACCGATTGTGGTCGTATAATACACCATCACTCCACATGGTTGAATCCAAAGCAGGCATGGGGGAGACCCCATCATGATGAAAAAATTTCTCAAGTAGTTGATAGATGCATGTGCATCCGTAGAAAAATAATTTAAATTTTAAATTTTTATTCAGTTTTGTTTTATTTACAACTTTGTAGGAACTTGTGCCCTAAATGCAATCTGTAGGCATCCTAGGAAACCTAGGCCTATGAGACATAGGATCCACAATTCTTGTTTTATGTTTTATGTGTGCATTTATTTTGCAAGAAATTGTACCTTAAATGCAATCTAGAGGCATCTTGGGAAACCTAGGCCTATCAGGCACAAGATCCACCATGACCTGCATATTTTTATATTTTTAGGAGGATAATGAATGAACAAAGCACAAATACTCACCAAGAAGGGGGTATTTACATATATACATATGTAGGTGTCTACTTTATCTGTGAAGTAGATACCTATATATAGTCAAGGCGATGGATGCTAATTTAGTCACCAAGGAAAAACACATGTATTCGGATCAATAAAGGCACCAGACTGCGGGAAAACTCAGTGAACGTTGATTGCCCAGCTAAGAGAAGGTACCTATCTACCACGTATAGTAAAAGGTACATATATCCATAACATTATGAAGGTGCCTATATTCACGAAAGTGCTTATATCCCATATACATCAGGAAAAAATTCTATGTTTTGCAAGCACCAACATGTCCAATAAATATGTTTGTATTCACAAAAATAGATGACACATATCTCCATACTTCGATGAAGGGTGCTTGTCTACCATCAAATGGGTGCCTATCTACCAGTAAACAGGTGCCTATATCTGCACTTCGATGAAGGGTTCCTATCTCCCAACAAACATGTTTCTATCTCTGCACTTTGTGTTGAGCAAGGTGCAGGAACAGTATTGTCATTGTTGTCAACACAATTAGACAGATCGGTTGATGCAATGGACAGGAGTTCCAGAGGTTACTCAGAGTATGTACAATGATTCTCCAAGAAGACCAAAGTGGCCCATATGCTAAAAATCAAAAGAAAATCACAAGGAAGAAAACTGTCGCGATATCGCGACATGTTGAGCAAGAAAGAAAAACTGTCACGATATCGCGACATGTTGAGAAGAAAGAAAACTGTCACGATTTCGTGACATGTTCGGAGAGAAAGCGCAAGCAAGAAAAACTGTCATGATTTCGTGACATGTTGGAAGAGAAAGAAGCAAGTGGAAAAACTGTCACGATTTCGTGACATGTTGGAAGAGAAAAAGGCAAGTGGAAAAACTGTCGCGATTTCGCGACATGTTGGAAGAAAAAGAGAAAGCAAGAAGAAGTGTCACGATTTCGTGACATGTTGGAAAAGAGAAAGAGCAAGTAAGAAAAGTGTCACGATTTCGTGACATATTGCAAGAGAGATAGTACGGAAGAAAAAGTGTCACGATTTCGCGACATGTTGGAAGAGAGAAAGGCAAGTAGAAAAAGTGTCACGATTTCGTGACATATTGGAAGAGAGATAGTACGAAGAAAAGTGTCACAGAAAAAGAAAAGTTCACGATTTCATGACATATTGGCAAGAGAGATAGAAAGAAAAGTGTCACGATTTGCGACATTGAAAAAAAAGAAGAGAGAAGAAAAGGCACACAGAAAGAAGAAAGAAAAAAGAGAGAAAAGAAAAGGAAGAAGAAAAGTGATTTCTGACATTTGCAAGAGAAAGAGCAAAGGAAAGAAAGTGTCGCGATATCATGACATGTCGCATTTTTGTGACCTGAAGGCAAAAGAAAAAGCAAAGGAGAGAAAGTGTCACGATATCGTGACATGTCGCATTTTTCGACGACTAATAAGGAGAGAGAAAGTAAGAAGGAATGTTATATTGACAAAGTAAAGAGGAAGAGTAAGGAAAGTGTCACGATTTTTTGTAAAAGCCAAGAAAGAGGCAAGGAGGAAAGTGTCACATGCGACATTTACAAGCCAAGAAAAGAGGCAAGGAGGCGAAAGTGTCACGATTGACATTGGTACAAGCAAGAAAGAGGAAGGAGGGAAAGTTGCAGACATGACAAAAAGAAGAAAAGAGGCAAGGAGGCAAAAGTGTCACGATATCGTGACAGGAATGTTGTATTTTGGGGCCAAAGCAAGGAGAAAGAGAGAGTAAGCGAAAGTGTCACGATATCGTGACATGTTATTTTTTCACGGTTGAGTTGAAGCCGACGAAGACCTATGACAACCGACTAAGATTAGGGTTTGTAGCCAACTAAGATTAGGGTTTGAACCGACTAAGATTAGGGTTTACAACCAACTAAGATTAGGGTTTTGATCATGAAAATGTTGTTATAAAAGGAAGGTTGTTTGAAGAATTAATGTGTCGAAGTGTGCGAAGTTCGGTCGTAGAGCGCAGAGTGCAAGTCGTGTCGAATCGTGCTAAGTGTAAAATTCGCAAAGGAAGCAGAGTGCACAAAAGGGAGAAGATGATCGTTCGACTGTGATGCAGTAGATTGTGCGAAGTGATTTCATAGAGAGAGCAGAGTGCGTAGAGATCGCAAAGGTGAAGCAGACTAGTCGAGGTCTTGTAAAAGTGAAGGTATCTTTCTGTTAATCTTCTAGATTCATAATTCAAGTCCAGGTTGTAGCTTGGCATCAGGGGTTGGTGCTCCTTCCAGTAGGTGCTGGTAAATCAGGGGTTGGTGCTCCTTTCTATTGGTGCAGATAAATAAGGGGTTGGTGCTCCTTCCAGTGGGTGCTGGTAAAGTGATTGTAAAGTTGTTGCTTTGCAAAGGCTAGATTTGGATGGTAGTCCAAGTAGTCATTTTTGAGGAGTAGCCACATTGGTGAACCTCGTTAAATCTTGTGTTGTGTGATGCTCTTTTGTTATTCTTGTTGTATCTTGTAATAAGTTTTAATTGTTGCTGTATTAAGAGCTGTAAATTCAAGTTTAAAGAGCTACACTGATTCACCCCCCCTCTCAGTGTCATTGTAAGACTAACAATTGGTATCAGAGCTAAGTTCTTGTACAAGCCTAATCGGCTAGGGTGATCTTGGAACTAACACAATGGCAGGTGGTGAAGGTTTCTCATCAAACAAAGCACCATTGTTTGATGGATCTAATTACGCGTTCTGGAGAATCAGGATGCAGACATATCTCTGTGCTTTGGGATATGACATCTGGGATTCAGTAGTTAGTGGATACACAATACCCATCACTCCTCCAAAAGAGGTTGATGAAAAGAAACTATTTGAGAGTAACTCAAAAGCAAAGAATGCTATCATGTGTGGATTAGCAGACAGTGAACTAGTAAAGATCATGAGCTGTGATACTGCAAAAGAGATATGGGACAAACTGAGGAGTATTCATGAAGGAGACGATAAGATCAAGGAGGCCAAATTACAGACACATCGAGCTCAGTTCGAAGCATTGAAAATGAACGACGATGAAAACATTGAGGCATATATGCTGAGAGTCAATGGAATCATTAATGCGATCAGAGGGCTCGACGAGGATATTGGAGACTCTACCATCATAAAAAAGGTACTAAGATCTCTTCCTCAAAGGTTTGATTCCAAAGTCTCAACGATAGAAGAAGCTAAAAATCTAAATTATTTCAGTATAGATGAGATGTATGGTTCTTTGACTGCATATGAGATGAGGATAGGAAGATCTAAACCCACATACAGAGAAGCGGCTTTTAAAGCCCTTAAAAATAAAAACACAAAACAAGAGTCCGAGGAAGAAGAGACATCAGATGAAATGGAAGCAAACTTTGTTAGAAAACTGAAAAAGGGAAAAGGAAAATACAGAGGGAAGCTACCATTTAAATGTTTCAACTGTGGAGGCGTTGGGCATTTTGCGACTAAATGTCCACTTAAAGAGAAGAACAAAAATGATGAAGGATCGCACCAAGAAAGAAGTGACTGGAAGATGAAAACGAATTTCAGAAAAGGCAACTTCAAGAAGAAAAGTTTCATCTCCAAGAATGTCAGTTCATCAGAGAACAACTCCGGTGAAGAGTCTGAAGAAGAAAAAGATGAAGCTCTTTTCATGGCATTTGAAGAAATTAAATCAGAAAAGGAAGAAGGAGTGACCTCTGAAGTTTGTGGTGAAAACCTTGAGGCTGAAGTAGATCTAGAAGGTGAGTTGATCTCTCGCACTTGAAGAGTGGAAGATAGAAAAGAAAAAGAATAAGAAACTTTCAAGAAAGCTTGAGGATGCAAATGGAATCATAACCAACTTGAAAGTACAGATAGAAGAATCTAAGAAAATCTTCGAAGATCTCGAAGTGCAAATAACAATGAAAATAGATTATTGCAAGCAAGCTAGAAGAAGAGATTGTTGGTTTAAGAATGCAGCTAGAAGAGATGAATAAGAAAATTAGTTGTTATCACAAACGTGAAGAAAGTTCTATGAAGCTGGATAAGATCATAAATGACCAAAGACCTGCAGGCATCAAATTTGGTCTGGGTTTCATCGAAGGAGAATCATCAAGTGGATCAAAGGCCAGAAATGCAGAATCCATAAAGAATGAAGATAAGAGACAAGTTGATCAAGGAAAAACGTCTCATGCAAGAGAAAGCATTAATGCCAGGCACGAAAGGAGAATTGACAATGATGGATTCACCAATGTCACACATCAAAGAAGAAGAAGACCTATGGCTCCTACGGCAACATGGCAAAGACCATCACCCAGGTTCAATTATCCTTTCTCTGGTTTCTATTTTAAATGCAATGGCTATGGACATAAAATCTCAGACTGCAAATATAATGTAAGACCAAGGAATTTCACCAATAGAAATGTTTTTTCTCCTCTGATGAATTATACAGTAGAATGTTATAACTGTCATAATTTTGGGCACATTGCAAGAAACTGTAGAAATACATTTACATCAAATCAGTTTCAGGGAAGAAAATTTCAACCATACAAGATGAGACAAAATAGAAAGCTTCCCGAAAAACATGCTCAAACTACTGATAAGGGAAAGGCAAAACAAGAGCCCAAAACTACTATCAAAATAGTGTGGAAAGGAAAAGAGCGACTGAAGGAAGAAAAGGAATCCTTAATCGTACAAACTGCATTCAAAGCACAGAATAAATATGTACCATGGATACTTGATAGTGGATGCTCCAATCATATGACAGGTGACAAACAAAAATTTGAGAAGTTACAGAAATATGAAGGAGGTTCAATAAAATTTGGAAATAATGATGGAGCCAAGATAGTCGGCAAAGGCTCAGTTAAAATCAGTGATGGAAGGATTAAGTCAGAAGAAGTCCTGTTTGTGGATGGGTTGAAACATAACTTATTGAGTGTAAGTCAGATTTGTGATAAAGGTCATGAAGTAGTTTTTATGAAGCAGGGTTGTGAAGTCAGAAAAACAAACAGTGGAAAATTGATAGCAACAGGATCAAGGACATCTGGTAACCTGTACACGCTCTCAGAGACTTCAAAAGGAACTTGTTTTATTGGACAGGAAGAAGAAAATTGGTTGTGGCACAAGAGACTCGGTCATATCAGCTTTGATAATCTAGTAAAAATCTCCTCAAAAAGGGCAGTGAGAGATATTCCAACCATCAGCAAACCCGCAAACAACATTTGTGCTTCATGCCAAAAGGGGAAGCAAACTAGAGTCACATTCAAAACCAAAGAGTACTACACAAGCAAACCATTGGAACTCATACACACTGATTTATGTGGTCCCATGAGAACTCAAAGCATAAATGGTGACAAATATTTTATGTTGTGCATTGATGATTATTCTAGAATGACATGGATATTTTTCTTGAAGCATAAATCAGAAGCCTTTGATATGTTCAAGATTTTCAAAAACCAAGTTGAGAATGAAACAGGAAAGAGGATCAAATGTCTAAGATCAGATAGAGGAGGAGAATTCATTTCAGAGGAGTTTGCAGAGTACTGTGAGAAATTACGGTATTAGGAGACAGTTCTCAGCAGCCAGGACACCTCAGCAGAATGGAGTGGTAGAAAGAAAGAACAGGACAATGCAGGAAATGGCACGGACTATGTTGGCTGAAAGCAGAGTAGCATACAGATTTTGGAAAGAAGCAGTCCATACTGCAGTGTATATCCAAAATAGGTACATGCTGAGAACACATGAAAGCAAAACTCCTTATGAGTTATGGTTCAGTAAAAGGGCAACAACAAAATACCTCAAAGTTTTTGGCAGCAAGTGCTATATCAAAAGAACTGAAGATAATCTTGGTAAGTTTGAAGATAGAGCGGATGAAGGTATTTTTGTCGGTTATTCATCAAAAAGCAAAGCTTACAAATGCTACAACAAAAGGCTAAAGAAAATTGTGGACAGTGTCGATGTTAAATTTGATGAAGGTAGAGAACGAGTAATTAGCTATGAAACGAACTACCCAATTTATGAAGAGGTTATTGAAGGAGATGAGGAAAACAAAATGGAGAAGATACAAGAAATTGACTCAGATGATTTAAGTTGTGATTCAGAAATGGAAGAAAATAAGAAATTCAAAACAGGCAGCTGGCAGAGAAATCATCCTAGAGAGCAAATCATTGGAGACCCCAAAGTTGGTGTTCAGACAAGAAGAAGAGCAGTAAGTAACTACTCTCTACTATCCAAACATTGAGCCCAAAAATGTTGATGATGCAAGCAAAGATGAAAGTTGGATGAAGGCAATAAATGAAGAATTAGATCAGATCGAGAAAAACGACACTTGGGAGCTAGTACCTAGACCTGCAAATAAAAATATAATCGGGACTAAATGGATTTTTCGAAACAAATTGAATGAAGACTGGACAGGTAGTCAGAAATAAAGCAAGATTAGTTTGTAAGGGGTATGCACAAGTTGAAGGCATTGATTTTGAGGAAACTTTTGCACCAAGTAGCTAGACTAGAGGCAATTAGAATGTTTCTGGCTTTAGCAATCTACAAGAATTTCAAAGTTTATCAAATGGATGTGAAATCAGCATTTTTGAATGGGAAACTTGAAGAAGAGGTTTATATTGAGCAACCAGATGGTTTCCAACTTGGTGATGATCCCAACTTTGTTTGTAAGTTGAAGAAAGCATTATATGGCTTAAAACAGGCACCCCGAGCATGGTATGCAAGGCTAGACAACTATCTCACTCAACAAAGGTTTAAGAAAGGTATGGTGGATAGTAATTTGTATGTCAAAATAGAAAATGGGCATCTTATTGTTCTTGTTGTATACGTAGATGATATCATATTTGGCAGCAAGAAAGATGAGTCATGCAAAGATTTAGCAAATAAGATGCAGAAAGAATTTGAAATGTCAATGATTGGAGAACTGTCGTATTTCCTCGGGTTGCAAGTTAATCAAAGTAAGAAGGGCATATTTATTTCTCAAGTTAAATATGTGAAAGAGATGTTAAAAAAGTTCACAATGGAGGATTGTAAGCCAGTTAGCACTCCCATGACGACAGGTTGCAAGTTGAGCAAGGATGACAAATCTCCACCTGTTGATCAAACCATGTACAGATCTATGATTGGAAGCTTACTGTACTTGACAGCTACTAGACCAGATATTTTATAGGCAGTATGCATGGTAGCACGATTTCAGGCTAATCCCAAGGAGACTCATGTGACAACAATAAAAAGGATTCTTCGGTATCTCAAGGGTACTATGGAATATGGGTTATGGTATCCGAAAGGTAAAGACTTCACCCTTATTTCGTATTCAGATGCAGATTGGGCAGGATGTGTAGATGACAGAAAGAGTACAAGTGGAGGTGCTTTCTATCTTGGAGACAGATTGGTCGCATGGCACAATAAGAAACAAGAGTCAGTTTCTCTATCGATAGTAGAGGCAGAATATATTGCAGCAACAACATGTTGTACGCAGGTATTATGGATGAAACAAACCCTGAAAGATCTTGGTATTAGCTTCAGTGAGCCGATATCAGTTAAGTGTGATAACACCAGTGCCATTAACATCTCCAAGAATCCAGTTATGCATTCACGCACAAAGCACATCGCTATCAGGTATCACTTTTTGAAGGAGAAAGTTGCAGAAGGTGAGGTTAAGTTGGATTTTGTTCCAACTACAGAGCAAGTAGCAGATATCTTCACAAAACCATTGCCCAAGGAAGTTTTTGAGTACCTTCGCAATAAATTGGGAGTGGTCACACTTCCCAAAAATTGACTAGCTACAGGGATCACATTCTCAGGGGGAGCATTTCAGTATTTGATTATCTGTTTGCTCATGTTCATGATCTTTGCTAAATGCAATAGAGTGTGCCTGAGAATGTTGTGCATGGACTCAGGGGGAGTCTGCAGTAGCCCTTTGGTATTATTGTCAAAGGGGGAGAAGAGTTACAAGAAATTGCACATGTGTTGCCAACAATTCCAAAGGGGGAGATTGTTGAGCAAGGTGCAAGAAGAGTATTGTCATTGTTGTCAACACAAGTCAGTTAGATCTATTGATGCAAGTGGACAAGAAGTTCAAGTAGGTTCTTCGAGTATGTACATGATTTTCCAAGAAGACCGAAGTGGCCCATATGCTAAAAATCAAAAGAAAATCACAAGGAAGAAAACTGTCACGATATCGCGACATGTTGAGCAAGAAAGAAAAACTGTCATGATATCACGACATGTTGAGAAGAAAGCAAAACTATCATGATTTCATGACATGTTTGGAGAGAAAGTGCAAGCAAGAAAAACTATCATGATTTCATGACATGTTCGAAGAGAAAGCAAGAGAAAACTGTCACGATTTCACGACATGTTGGAAGAGAAAAAGGCAATGGAAAAACTGTCACGATTTCATGACATGTTGGAAGAAAAAGAAAGAAAGGCATTAAGAAGAAAACAAGTAGAAAAGTGTCACGATTTCATGACATATTGCAAGAGAGATAGTACGGAAGAAAAGTGTCACGATTTCGACATGTTGGAAGAGAGAAAGGCAAGTAGAAAAAGTGTCACGATTTCACGACATATTGCAAGAGAGATAGTACGAAGAAAAGTGTCACGATTTCTGACATGTTGAAGAGAGAAAGTAGAAAAAGTGTCACGATTTCCGACATATTGCAAGAGAGATAGTACGAAAGAAAAGTGTCACGATTTCGTGACATATTGGAAGAGAGAGAGAGTAAGTAAGAAAAAGTGTCACGATATCATGCCATATTGCAAGAGAGTTTACGAAGAAAGTGTCACGATTTCATGACATATTGCAAGAGAAAGAGCAAAGGAAAGAAAGTGTCACGATATCGTGACATGTCATTTTGTGACCAGAAAGCAAGAGAAAAAGCAAAGGAGAGAAAGTGTCACGATATCGCGACATGTCGCATTTTCATGACTCTAAATAAGGAGAGAGAAAGTAAGAAGGGGGAGGAGAGAAAGGCAATTGACAAGAAAGAGACAAGGAGGAAAGTGTCGATTTCGGACATGTACAAGCCAAGAAAAGAGGCAAGGAGGAAAGTGTCACGATTTCTTGACATGTGTTTTCGGGGTACAAGCCAAGAAAAGAGGCAAGGAGGAAAGTGTCACGATATCGACGACATTGCTGTTTTAGGTACAAGCCAAGAAAGAAGCAAGGAGGAAAGTGTCGATATCGACATGTGAGAAAGAAGAAAGAAAAAGTGTCACGATATCGTGACATGTTGTATTTTTGGGGCCAAAGCAAGGAGAAAGAGAGAGAAAGTGAAAGTGTCACGATATCGCGACATGTTGCTTTTTCACGGTTGAGTTGAAGCCGACGAAGACCTATGATAGCCGACTAAGATTAGGGTTTGTAGCCGACTAAGATTAGGGTTTGCAGCCGACTAAGATCAGGGTTTACAGCCGACTAAGATTAGGGTTTTGATCATGAAAATGTTGTTATAAAAGGAAGGTTGTTTGAAGAATTAATGTGTTGAAGTGTGCGAAGTTCGGTCGTAGAGCGCAGAGTGCAAGTCGTGTCGAATCGTGCTAAGTGTAAAATTTGCAAAGGAAGAAGAGTGCACAAAAGGGAGAAGACGATCGTTCGACTGTGATGCAACAGATTGTGCGAAGTGATTTCGTAGAGAGAGCAGAGTGCGCAGAGATCGCAAAGGTGAAGCAGACTAGTCGGGGTCTTGTAAAAGTGAAGGTATCTTTCTGTTAATCTTCTAGATTCATAATTCAAGTCCAGGTTGTAGCTTGGCATCAGGGGTTGGTGCTCCTTCCAGTAGGTGCTGGTAAATCAGGGGTTGGTGCTCCTTTCTGTTGGTGCAGATAAATAAGGGGTTGGTGCTCCTTCCAATGGGTGCTGGTAAAGTGATTGTAAAGTTGTTGCTTTGCAAAGGCTGGATTTGGATGGTAGTCCAAGCAGTCATTTTTGAGGAGTAGCCACATTGGTGAACCTCGTTAAATCTTGTGTTGTGTGATGCTCTTTTGTTATTCTTGTTGTATCTTGTAATAAGTTTTAATTGCTGCTTTATTAAGAGCTGTAAATTCAAGTTTAAAGAGCTACACTGATTCACCCCCCTCTCAGTGTCATTGTAAGACTAACACTTCGATGAAGGGTGCCTATCTTCTAGAAAATAGGCACTTATCTCTACACTTTGGCAAAGGGCACCTATCTCCTAGCAAATGGGCACCTATATTCACACTTCCACAAAGGGTATCTATATTCCATACAAATAAAGGCACTTGTATTCCAACATGACAATGGATTATTTGGCATCAAAGAAAGTAGTTGGTGCACATTAGCACCGAAATCCATGCACAGTCAAAATCAAACCTTTCATGAATAAAAGTATGTTTGTTTATTTTTTTATTGATGGAATCCATTTACTTATCAATTTATAACCAAAAAAAATTGTGATTTGTCATCGGTAATCCATGCATGCTCCAAAGGAAAAACAAACAAGTTCCAAGGAGGGGACATGTGTCATCCCCCAATAGAATAAAACTTCCATGTTTTCTTCAGTTTTTTTGCACAAAGACTCGAGATTAATAAAAATGTAGTACTCAATGAAGGTGCAAGTTAACATGAGTTTTCCAAGGGATAAAAACCACACATAACAACTTCTTGATTGCTCGATATTCCTAGGTATAGAATGCACACCCTAGACCAAGATCAATATTGGATGACTCAATTGCTCTTGAATCAACCTTTGAAGAAGGTTGGTTCCTTACCTAAATCCTCTTGTGTGCAAGAAAAAGAAAGAAAAAGGAAAGAGCTGAGAGAGATAAGGGTAAAGATAAATATATAGCATTAGAGAGACTAATTAAATGTAACCGGGGCTTTAATGAAAAATATTACTTGTAGTTGCATGAACTATTTAATAAAAGCATAGCCTAATAGACTATTCAATTAAATCCATGAAGAAATGTAGTAAGCACAAGTATTACAAGATTCAACATTCTAAGAAATCCAATCAAATAATTCCAAAAAACATTGAGCCCAATAGATAACACTCCAATTATTGAAGCATACCAAATATCATCGACCATAACAGAAATACATTGATTAAAACATAAACAAAAATATTGAAAGTGTATATTATCATAGAAATTAACAATTCTTCATACTTCAATTGAGATAAGTCAAACAACTCCTGATTGCATTAGAATAACATGAACATACAACCTATGATAGGAAAACATTGAAACATTCAACCCTTTACAATGAAAGGTATTTCTCTATTTATAGTTTTTACTAAGCTGAAATTAAACTAACTACTATGTATAATAATAAGCTGAATTGATTGTGTATGATATTTGGGATGAGTTGACATCACTCAATGTTTTCAACATATCCTGTATCAGTACTTGAGTGGTTATAAGTGTAGGATTTTTAGTAATATTCAAGTGGAGTGGCTATTGATTTTTGTCTCTTAACTACTCTTTTTTGGGATGCCAAGTGCCTTTCGTACTAAGGTATTCCAATATGAGATGATATTTATGTCTTTATTGCCTTTCTAACTATCTACATTTCTTTTTTATAAGCATGACAAATATTTTGAGTGATGAGATCACCTTTTATTTAAGAAGCTCTAGTCTAAGATACCACTTCCATTTATTCACACTTTAGAAGACCCTTGTGTTCTTCTATAGTCCTTGCATCGGGCCAAATGTTTTTAAGACTAGGCTAACATCATCACTGGAAGCACTTTTTTGATGTCATTACTCAAAAGTTTTGGCTTGTCTCCTTTGCATTTTCGACATCAAGCTAATATCGATAAAAAAATTTAGCTTGAGGGAGTAGGCACACTTTAACAATTTTAAGCTCATAATTGCTTGCTTATGCTTTCAAAATATAATACTTGAAAGAATCATTAGTCCAAACAAGTACTTCAAGCTTGAATGCTAGCCAAATTTTGAGTTGCCACCTTATTGAGCATCTCTAGGTATGATGCACACCTTTTTTGTTTTCAATAAGATCCTTGCTTATTTTAATGCTCTAAATTTACCTTTAAATAGATATTACCAGACTTGTTATTGTGCTTGAGCTATTATATTTATATATTTGTCTAATTTTGGCCAATTCAATTCTTGTTACTATTTATCATGACCTTTTGGGGTGTCCTTCATATAGACCAACAAGCCTAAACAATCTATAAAGGTTTCACAACTTGAAATCTCTAGGATACTTGTGTTTTTGCATATTGCTAAGTACTAAGCTCCTCTTGATGATGACAGAAGCTTATCTTGATGATACATTGAATGAACAACTTGAGTCTCTTTTCTTCCTCTGTTTTTAAGTTTTCTTTATCGAGGACCCTTTTTGGACAATCATTAAGGGCCACATTAGATGTGGAGTGAATTTTGGTTTTCAAAGCCATCCATATACATGATGGGTGAGTCTAAAACCACTATATGTAATGAAATTCCACCAAAGGTAGATCCCTTTTAACTGTCATCAAAAAATATTTGAGACTCTTACTAATGGTGAGGTTTGGCTTAACTTCCACTATAAAGGCTATGAGCTATTATTTTTCCAATCTGGTTGATCAACATAACTTTGTGGCACAAGGGGTTATAGGTCAAAAACATTCCTTCATGACCAATATCAATAAATCAAGCATAAATATTTGGATATATTAAAAGAATGATTATATTCAAAGATATTCAAATATTTTTAGCAAGTGCAAAGATTAAAAGTATTGCAAAATGTGAAGATGAATAAGTCTCTAAGAGTTTCAACATTGCGTGAGCCCAATATTATTCAAAACTAGACCTAGCACCAACTAATAGCTCCAAGTGCACAAATATAAAATTGAACAACTCCAAACCTTTATAATGAGTGACATCAACATGAATGCATAAAATTCTATAATTAATCAATCGATCGTGCACAAAGTCGATTATCATAAAGGCCCAAACTTGCTCCAAATAGTTTGAGAATGTGTAAGCACACTAAGATGAAATTAAGCCAAACTTTCCAAAGAGAAAGTAATGTGAATTTGACATAATTCAAGAGATATCCCATGGCTCAAAGACAAAGAGGAATAAACCTAGACATCTTTGGATGATGATGTCAAAAATCCAATGCCAAAGCCCAAAAGCATGTGAGATCGAAAGGATGAGATATCAGTAAGGCATTGTATAAAATTGGAGCTTTGTAGACACTAAAATCATGTAAATCTGATTAGGCAACCAAAGTAAGGTCTAATTGACACCATTTGTCCCCCTTGGGCAACCCTCAGAGGTTTAATAGTGGTCCTAACAACTTTTTGGAGCTTTTACCTCAATCTTGAGAAGTTTCAAGGCATGTAGGCATGGTTGTACCACCCAAGGATGGTCACCAGCTGTCGTCCCTGGGTGGTACGACCATAGTATTGACCCCAAAAAGTCAAATTTTGGATAAATGGCACCCAAAAACTACCATTTATCCTGCCTATTCAAGCATGTTGGCCTGAGGATGCATAAATCTCATGCCAAGTTGCATTTTGGAGTCCTAAAAGGGAGATTCCTTCCCCCTCCAATGCATGGCAAGTTTTGGGCAAGTGGCGCCTCCTACCTCGCATGGCCTCACATGCCCATTTGACCCTAGGTCCTCTTGGGATATAAAGTGGAGCAATTTTCCACCCAATTTATAGAGGAGTTTTGTGATATATGCAATAGAGTGCTGCCAAGATTACCCCTCAACCTTTTATGCATTTTCCCTTAAAATCTCTACCTAGCGAAGGAGGTTCTTGAGTGATTTAAGAGGTGCAATTTGTTTACAAAACCGAACCAATTGAGTGAATCTCACCCCCAAATTTTATGACAATACCCTTGAGATATTTTTTGATCAATTCCCAATGGAATTTGTGGTAAAATGTCAGTAGATTTGGTGGATGTCCCACCCTAGGGAAACCTCCAAACTATGACAGTCACAATCGTCACACCCTATGATGGCTATATATTGAAGTATGATTTTTTCTACAATTTTGCATAAGCTTAATCTAGACTAGAATATATACATGTTATCCAAATTTGGGTGTCATTTGGAGTTGTTTTGATTCAGATATCATGATTATGGTGTTTTACAGTATTAGGTGCCACACCTTGTGACGACCATCAATTGGATTACAATTTATTTTATTTTTTTACACAAATAGTTTCTAGACCATATTATATGCTCTATGTCCAAATTTGGTGCAAATTGGAGTTGTATTGCTGTTGTTATTATGTTTTTATGAGTTGCAGGTTTAGGTGCCACACCCTGTGATGACCACAAATCTAGGTGAAATTTTATCACTATTTTTTATTATATCATTCATAGAACACATAATATGCTTGGATTTCAAATTTGGTAGCATTTGGAGTAGTATTGAATAGTTTATTGCATTTTTCCTCTTTCAAGCTTATTGATGCATGCACCCTCACGGTTTCATCTTAATCCGCACATGCTTTTGAAAAAATATGGTTTCCTTGTGTGTAGGTGTAGTTATTACAGTGCATAAGGAAGGATCATCAAGATGTAACATTGATAGAACAAAGTGATGACATCAGAAGCCCGCCCACCTCAATCATGGGTACGAGGAAGGACACTGAATGTGCACCCAAGTTATTGAAAGGATACAATCCTTTGGCCCCATTTTGTAATGAGTGTATCAATCTAGAGACCTCAAGGGGATATCTATGTAACCATGATTTGATCTATCAAATAATAAAGAAAAACTTCCTTTCTTGCACTTATTTGGCTTATCATGCTTACTTTGATGTATTTTTGTAATGCTTAATCCACATTAGCGATAGATGCATCTCGTTTATAGTTGTTAGGTGCACCATTTTTTCCTACGTCAAGCTCAATAGATGATGATGCCATAAGGCCATTCCAAAGGCCCAAATTCAAGCAGCTAAAGGATTGATATACCCACCAACTTGGATTTGGTTTGCCAAACTCTAAAATATTCTACCTAGAGCTACAACCACCTCAGTGCCCTCCAACTATCCAAACCAAATTTGTTGTCTTGAAAGTGAAATTTTTGATAAAATGGTTTAAACAACTCAACCATTTGCAAGAGGTATTTTAATATCTATGGGTTGGATCATAGAGCATATTTTAATTTAAATGCAAGGTAACATCTAAGTCAACCACCTCAACGATGCAAGCTTCCAAGAAGACCCTCTGCTAGATTATTTTTTCTAATAGACCAGATACTATAAATCTTATACTACAAGATCAAAGAGCAACTTATGAATAGAAGGGTCAAACTTCAAAATAGGGTTGGCTCTGAAGAATTTGCCTAGATGTAGTATAATTTTTTCCAATTAATGAGAAGTAGTAGTTGTTTGACCTCCATTATGATTTTTGTTTTAGGTTCTTATGAATAAATGTATATTTTAAGTCATTTTTTTACACTATATGACTAGTTTATTCTATTAAAACAAATTTTGCTCTTTGGGTCACTATTGGGTTGCTTTTCATTTAAATTCTTTGGAATGATTAAAGCATATAGCTATAGCTAAATTAACTCTATTATGCATTTGACAATGGCTAGTCTATTAATTATCATTGCAAGTTAATTGTACTAGGATTTATGTAGTACACATCCAATGTTGTTATGATATAACTCATCCATCATTTAGTCATTAATATAAACCCTTATCCCTTTCTAACCTTTCAATTTCTCACTTTTAGCTTAAATCCCTTCTTTAATTTTGTAAGTATTATAAGGATCCGACCTTCTCTAGAGGTTGGATTGAGAGAAATATCATTCATAAAAAATATTGGCTAAATTCTAGGGTACTCTTCATAGACTTAGACATATTTTACACTAGTAGGAGTTTAGAATTTGCCAGAAAATTTCAATGAAGGCCTTCCCTTGTTAGCATCTTTGGCAATTTTACACAACATCAGCTACTTGATGGATCAATGGGGCTTTAGGTCCTCTCATCTTGCTTCCTTCAAAATCAACTTCAGGTGGTAATATTGCTCAAAATTTATATTTTCAATAAGATTTACCCAATGTAGTGAAATTTCACCATAGTTTGATAACTCACATGGGGCTTTTGCTTGTAGGATACAAGGCACCTAGGCATAAAAACTTATTTATTGGGCAAAGAGTCTATGAACAAAATTACTAAGAATTTTGAAGCTTAATGGGAGAAGGACTTTTTCCTTGGAGAGCAACTTTTCTTGAAATTTCATACAATACTGAGAGGGAAGATATCCTTTCATAGACCTCACCCCCTAGGTAAGTCATTTAACCTACCCATCTAATTAGTCCTACTTTTCATCAATTATTTTTTCGTAAACTAATACAAAAGAACTACTCCTGCATAACTGAATAAACAAATATGTCATAATTAGACATTTCTCCACCTGTTTAGCCATGAAAATTGTCTCTTCACCAATAAAATAGTTCTCATATGGAGGGTGATGATTTAGAGAAGACTTTCCCTTAGCTGTTTTGTTGATTTTTGGTTGTTCTTGACTTGTGTGAACTTTATGAATTATGGTAGTCTTCCTCAAAATGTTATATTCTATGTAAATACACGTGATCTACTAGACATTTATTCATACATATTTCCAAAATCATGGCTTGTATGATTTATCCTTCAAATGTAAAGTAGATCTCATTTCCCTGTTGTAGCTCTTGCTTATTGATTACCTACAAAACTTACGACAAATAAGCCAAAAGAAAATAATTTTTGAGGTGATATATACAATATAGTACAAATTTTGGCATGCTTTTCATGTTAGATGTTCCAAAATGTTGCTCATTCAATAGAATTGGCAATGTTTAGACCATAACAATCCAAAATTTTAATGCTTCTATCCATTTTATCCCTAGGATGACTTATTTATAATGTTTGAAATATTGTAGCTATCTAATTTAAACATGCAATAAGTTCCCTCTTTAGTGTCAATTATTGTATCAAAGTGACCCAATAAGAAGTCATATTCGATCTGTGGATCCTCTATTAGTTGTTTAAGGTATTCCAAATCCTCTCCAATCATCTCTTCAAGGCTCTCCAAGTCATATACAACCAAATTAACTCTTTCTTCCTCAACTTTTTATATGTGGCAAGGGCTAGGATTCTCCACATAGATATAAAATTTTCTTTCTTTTTTGGGAATCATCATGTGAAAGTAGTCCAAATACAAGTACCCTCCAAGTTTATAAGCAAGCTCCCTTGACAACCATAGCCCAAAAAGAGAAGGAAGATCAACCACTATAATTTCCTAGATCATAGTGACTTCCATTATCTTATGCTGCACCATTAGCACATCTTTAACAACTCCTACTATCTAGTCTAGGGTATCATCTAATTGAAGGATGCCAAAACTAGTTTAGGTATACTCCATGTACATTGCATCAAAAAAAACCTTAGGCATGACTATTGTAGTTGCTCTAGAATCCACTATGTAGTTGTGCACAACAAACTCTCCATACACAAATACATATAGAAGGGCAAAGGTTTATTTTTATCCATCCTAGGAGTTTGCTGATCTTGAGCTAGATTCAAGTCCAAACAACCAAACCCACTTAGAGATGTGTTATTCAATGTTGCCTTGAGTAAATTGATCTATCTTGAGAATCAATAAATCACCATACATGTTGGCTCTTGAGGGATTATTCTCCAACTCTTTAATAATGTTGTATTTGAATGCTTTTGATAACTTTTCCTCCTTTCGAACTAACTCCTAAAACCTCCTTTAATATTTTTGCATGACCTCTTGACTTTATTTCCTTATTACTAAAGGAAACAACAATTTCCTTAGGGCTTGTTCTTTGGTCTCTTCTTGATCAAATTTAGGTACTTTTGACTTTTCTTGCTTTTTAGTTTATTACTTAGGCTACTCTTTAGATTGTTTCTTTTGCAACTGAGTTTAAGCCTTCATATTATCAACCTTTTGAGGATCCACTATGAGAGGTCTCTTATCAAGTCTAGTCAGTATATTTTATTGCCATTCAACTCTGAATCTATAAGCATGTCAACTATCCTTTATTATTGCCTTTCAAATCTTTGAGTTACAACCAATTGGAATTGGTGCTAATAGATTATATAGGTCTTAGAATTGTGTGGATCATTACAATCTAGACACTAGTAGTCTTTCTAGGCTATAGATGTTTCTCCTTAATTTTTGACAACAACAATTTGCTTTTCGATAAAATTTCTAGTTGAAGCTCCTTTTTTCCTATGATGTAAGGGTATATTCTCTTCTAGTACCCATTAAATATTCTTTCAAAATTTTATTTTTCCATCATAGTGATCTTGTTTGTTAGATTCTTGAGTAATATATTTATCTCTTGCATCTCAATTGATTCTTTTGATTATGAAGTGAGCAAAGACTACATTGTGATAGACAGGGTAACAAGTTGAGGATATGTCTTGGGTGCAGGTAAAGTGACTAATGAAGGAGTTGAGAGAGTTGGAAGCAATGCTTATTGGTTGTATTGAGGGATCTTTAGGAAGTATGACATCAAAACATTTGGAGGAAGATTTTTGATTGAGATGAGTGAATTCTAGTTGCAATAACAACTTGGAAGACTAATGGAAATCTCCTCCAAATGGACTACCAAATATATAGGCTTAGATATAGAGAAATATTTTTGAGGTAGTAGATGTAGGTCTGGGCTTGACAAGGTCTCACCTCTTGATGGATTCTCCTCCAAGTCTTACTAAATTGGATGTTAAAATCCATGATATTCTCTTGAGGTTGCCTTTGTATGAAATTAAATTATGTCAAGAGTGAAAAGGAATTCCAGAGATCCAAGATAAATGGTTTAGCTAGCTTAGTCCATGTGCTTATGTTGCCTTCTTTCAAAAAGCAATACCATGCTAGTATCTTACCTCTAAATGTTAAGGCTAATAGTCTCACCATTACAACTTCATGAATGATGTTATGTATGGTAGCTAAGGTGGCTATATCTTAGAAGTTTTCATAGGTAATTTTATCACTACCATCATAGGAGGGTAAAGCTTTTAATGCAGTTGTGGAATATCATGCAAATTTTATAGATTGAGGGGCTCTAATGTTGTTCCAACTAGGGTATATTTGTTTGAACATGGATCTAATTTGGTATCTAATAGGTATCTCTAGATATATGGTATACAAAGGAGTTAGGATTTGGACAAAGGAGGTTCAGATAGGTGAAAGTAATTTACCTTTCCTAGATTTTTTTTTAATACTGGTAGCTCAAAAAATTGTAGGGGTACTTTTAAATTTTGTGCTTTTGATCTTGTGATTATACGATTTTGGGGCTTTGTCTTCCAATGGAGTCATTAATTAGTTCTTAGGTTTTTATAAGTGGATTTACTAAGTGAAAAGACTACTTATTCACTAATAATACCAAGATCTCATCGTAATATTGATCATCCAAAAATGCAAGCATGTCAAAGCTCTTTAGCACACAATGAATTAAAAATGGTAAATTCTAGTTAGGTAATTGTTATGCTTGATTCCATTGGTGATTGTTTGTAAGAAAAGGTAGATTTGTTTGTTCACACTAGGTGTACCAAAAATATTAATTGCTTGATTAGCCTAGGTATGGAATGTGCACCCTAGACCAAGGTCAATATTGGGTGACTTAGAATCAACCCAGAATCAACCTTCATAGAAGGTTGGTTCCTTACCTAAATCCTACTATGTGTAAGAAAAAAAGAAATGGAAAGGGTTGAGAGAGATAAGGGTATATATAAAGATATAGGGTTAGAGAGATTAATTGAATGTGGTTGGGTCTTTAACTAACAACATTGCATTTAGCTGCATGAGCATCAACTATTCAATACAAGCACAATATAACAAACTATTCAATTAAATATATGAAGAAATGCAATAAGCACAAGTATTACAACATTCAATATTTTGAGCACTCCAATCAAAGAATTCCAAACAACATCAAACCTAACAAATAACCCTCTAATTATTGAAGCATACCGAACAACTTTGACCCTAACATAAAGACCTCAATTAAAGCAAAAACAAAAATATTGAAAGTGTATATTATCACATATATTAACAATTCTTTATACTTCAACTGAGGTAAGTAAAATAACTCTTTATTGCATTAGAATAACATAAACATACAACCTATGACATGCAAACACTGAAATATTTAACCCTTTACAATGAAGGGTATAACCCTATTTATAGTTTTTGCTAAGTTGAAATGAAACTAACTACTATGTACAATCATGTGCAAGATTGATCATGTATGATATTTGGGATGAGATAGCACCACTTAGAATTTTTATCACATCTTGTATCAGGCCTTGAGTAGTTATGAGTGCAAGATCTTTGTTAATGCTTAGGTGGAGTGGTTATCACTTTTTATCTCTAACAACTACCATGTGTCTTAATTGCTATTTTCTAGGGTATCAAGTGTCTTTCATGATGAGGTCTTCCGATTAGATATGTTACTACTACCTTTATTGCCTTTCAAACTATATATATATATATATATATATATATATATATATATATATATCATAAATGCACCAAACATTTTTAGTGATGAAATCACCTTTTATTTGAGAAGCTCTAGTTTGGAATGCCTCTTCCCTTGACTTGTGCTCTAAGAGGCCCTTGTTTTATTCTATAGTCCATGCATCGGGCCAATTTTTTTTTAAGGTTGGGCTAACATCATCACTTGAAAAGTTTTAATTTATCTTATTTCAAAATTAAACTCCCTACTTTGCAAGCTTTGTACTATGTCAAATATTTGGAGTGCTTTATTGATGTCACCACTTAAAATTTTTGGCTTATCTCTTTTACATGTTTAGAGTTAAGCTAATTTGGAAAAAATATTTTTTCTTGAGGGATTAGGAAAAATTTAATAATATTAAACCTAAAATTTCTTGCTTAGGCTTCTAAATAAAATACTTGAAAGAATCATGAGTCCAAATAAGTCCTTCAAGTTTGAGTGCTAGTCAGAGTTCGAGTTACCATCCTATCTAGCATCTATTAGTCCAATGCATACCTTTTTTGTTTCAATCCAATCCAAAGTTATCTTTAAATAAGTATTACAAGACTTCTTATTCTACCTAAGGTATTATATTTGTCTCTTTTTCCAATTTTGGTCAATTTGCTTCCTATTGCTCTTTGCCATGACCTTTCAGGGTGTCCTTCATATGGACTAGAAATCCTAGACAATCTAGGGAGGTTTCACAACTTGAAATCTGTGGGATGCTTGTGTTTTCATAGATTTCTAAGTACAAAGCTCCTCTTGATGAAATTAAAAAGTTATCTTGTTGATCACTTGATTGAATAACTCGGGTCCCTTTTATTCCTCCATTGTTCCTAAGTTTTCTTTACCAAGGACCCTTGCTTATAGTCATTGAGTGTCACATTATATGTGGAGTGAAGTTTGGTTTTTGAACCCATCCAATTGGATGATATATGAATCTGCAACTACTCTATGTGATAAAATTCTACAAAAGATAGACCCCCTTTAGTTGTCATCGAAAAGGCTTTATAACTCTTACAACTTGCAAGGTTTGGCTTAGATACCATCAAAAAGGCTATGAGCCATTTTTTGTCTGATTCAATTGATCAACATAACCTTGTGGTATAGGGAGTTTATAATTTGCTAGCAAATTTTGACGAAGGCCTTCCCTTGTCAACATATTTGACATTTTCATAGTATTAGCTACTTGATAGATCGACGGGGCTTCAAGTCCTCTCATCTTGCTTCCTTCAAAATTATCCTTGGGTGGCAATATTTCTCAAAATTTATCTTTTTGATAGGATTTATCCAGTGTAATGAAATTTAACTATACAACCTATTAATTTACAGATAACTCTTTTTTTAGGGGTCTTATTCATACCCATAATATTCCTTGATAACATGTTTATCATTAATTTTTATTTTTATTAATGAGTTTAGAACTGCTTCTTGTTAACACCTTTTATGTTTGTTTTTGGTTTCTCAAATAAATATCCCTTTGAGTTTCCTATTCTGTTTATTCTTGCTTTGAAGGCCTTCTTTCTCTCTTTCATTCCCATCAACACTTTTATCTTCATCAATTAATTATATTTTCCCATACTATTCATAATCATATTTATCTTCTAAATATTTATGTTGCCTTAGAGAATCTAAATGCAAGGAACAACCTCACAAACACTTTCTTCTTTATGTTTCCCTAGAAACCGTAAAGTATAAATATGATCCTCCATAGTAATTAATTTCTTATGTTTCCTTGAAAACCCTAAATTTATATGGATACCCTCCATACATATTTATTTATTATGCTATAATTGAAATCATAAAGTGCAAGGGATACATTCTGTACTACTTTCATTTTTATTGAAAATAGAGGATTTTGTACTACTTGATGGAAATGAAGATGATTTACTTATATTAACCTTGACGTCTTTTACCTCTTTTGCTGGAAATTTTACCTCATCATATTTCTTTACACTTTTAACTCATTTTTTGCACTTCCATATCCCTTGTGCCATTTTTTCTAATCGTTGATTTGATTAAACTGTGATGATGATGTAGGGTGGATTTCTTTACAGATTTCTTGTAAGTGGAAAATATTTTATTTGACAAACCTTTTACTATTATATGATCCTCTTACTTCATTTTGAAGTTGTCCCATGTCCAATATTTTCTATCTCTTTCTCCATAAATTTTACTTTGCAATTTCTTAGTCTCAGAATATTTATGACATTGGAATGCAAAATTTTTATATTTCGCTTGTTGGTCCCATTCTCTTGATTCATATATAATTCTAATAAACTAGAAAAAGGGTTTACAATATACATGACAATACATATTTTTGTGTATACAACATGCCTTTACTCCTTAGTAGTTGGTCCCTCCTAGATGAACACCTCTAAAGTATTGCTAATATTGTTCAAAACCTCCTTATTGATAAGCTAATGTTTAAGACCAAAAAACTAATCCACACAAGAAGCTTTTTAATAGTCTTTATTTCCATACAAAAATTCTCAATCCATACTCTTAAGTATAATGCATCTCTCCTATAAAACATGGACAACCATCCATTTTTTTATCTGTAATTTTTAAAGAAGAAAAGATGATGAGGTAAAATGTTTTTAGAAGAAAATTTGTAGGGTAATTTTGAATTCAATCACCATCTCCACTTGGTCCAATTTTGAATCATTGAAAAAATTGAGTAGTATCTATGGAACTTACATATTAACCCTATACTTTTAAGAACCATTATATCATGCTTGATCATCTCATCCTTGATAGTCACTTTAATTGTAATATCTACTAATTAGATATGGTTTTCTATAGATTTTTTTTTTAAATTTGGTTAGTGTGAACCAATGCACAGGGTTGAGCAGTCTTCTCCCATACATGATCCCTTGTAAATTCGAGAGCTATGCTTATCAATAAGGAATTTAACACAACCACCACACACACACCCCATCACACACTCGCCCACGCCATAGTTTGAACCTTGGACCTCCAGAAGAAAAGCCAAAGCCTGAATCGTTGCACTATCCCCCCTGGGATAAAATGCTTATGGTAACCAATGTGATTTGATTTGAAGTTGAATGGACCCATGGTATGGATCGCAGGCCTCAACTGGTAGCCTCACACCATCTCAGCTACTCACTCACCCTTAGGTTTGCTATAGAATTACTCTTTCTTTTATCCCTCACTAGGGCATCTATACTTCTAACGAAGACATCCTTACTTTTAGTTAGGACTTTATAAAATGGATTTCTTGGAATGCTACCTAGATTTTGTTTACAAAAATCCTTTATTTTTTTAAATTCCACTAAGATCCAGATCAAGCAAAAGTGACATTCACTCCTTTCTTACACTTGATTCCTACTAGCACTCACAACATTTGCTTTCTTTCTAAACCAAAAAAATATGAGGCTCATTTTTATCTCACACTGACTTTGATAATTTAGTTTTATCATTGGCATTGAATATATATAATAATAAGTTATATGTAGCTTATAGGCACTATTTTTATTAAAATGTCAAGATATTATATTTTTTATTAAATGAATTAATCAATCCCAATTTGTAACTTATTGAATCAAATATAATCTTCATTTCCCTCGAACCATTATTTTTTATCAACTTCATTATATATCCTCCTCACATGAGCCCCTGAGGACTAGGTGGACTGGTAAGTGCTTGTCTGGCTAAACACTGACCAAGAAGACACCCAAATTCACACGTCGAGGGCAACTTGTTTGCAAAGGTAATAGTCTAATCTGAATCTTCTGAGTGCGCGCTAAATCGATGATGATGGTATGAATCCCATGTGATAGATGGTCCCCTTCATGTCATGTCAACAATAATGAGGCAGAATAGGTTTGGTGGAAGCAACCCACGTGGTTTGAACCCTATGCTTATTAATTACTAATAATAGTGTGGTTGTGACAAACTCTCCTATGTAACCTCTCTCTCTCTCTATATATATCACATAAAAAAATTTCTCAATGAAAGACTTATTAATTTAATTAGAAAAATTAAAATCAAAATTTAAGGTAAAACACGACGTGGGTGAGTGTGTGAGGGGAGGGTGTGTGGTGGTTGTGTTAAATTCTCTATTGATAAGCATAGCTCTCAAATTTACAGAGGTCATGGTTGTGAGGAGATTGCTCAGCCCTATGTGTTGGTTGTAGGGATTTCTCACACTAACCAAATAAAAAAATCTAAAACATAAATTTAATTACTATTAAATATCAAGACATTACATTTTATTATTAAATTAATTAATCAATCCCAATTTCCAACTTATTAAATCAAAGATAATCTTCATTTCCCTCGTAGCATTATCAACTTTATTATGTATCTCCTCCCTTAAAAACTTTTCTCAATGTAAGGAAGACTTATTAATTTATTTAGAAAATTTAAATTCAAAACATAAGGCAAAACATAAATTTAATTACTATTATATAATTTAAATAAAAATAATAATTTTAAAATTTATAATTAGTATTAAATGGTATTAACACAATCTATTAAATTTTTTAACTTTTTTTTTTGATGAGGAACCTTTTATATACAACATATCCGCAACATGTGAGGGGAGAGATTTGAACCTGGGCCTCTCGATAACTAGAGAGTTTTGTTACAAGGTCACTTACATAGCCATATACATATCTTATCTGTTTCAACTTTGGGCCTCTTGGAAGAGAGACCAAAGCCCTAACCATTATGTTGTAGGTTTAAATTTTTTTTTTATTTTTCTTTTTTGCTAGATAATAAGGGGTTGTACTCGGGCCCCCCACCTTTGACAAATTGTATCTCTCTTCTTTAGAGCTTGAGAGTTTATAAATATATACACTTCTCATCTCAATTGAGATTCTATAGCTAGAAACCTACACCATTTTACATAAAATGTCTGAATTCTTGATTCATTTTTTGGATCTATTCAAATTTCAATATGAATACAATTACTCCATAATTTAGCATCTTTCTTCACATTTTCCTATAGCAGTCTTCACAATGCCAAAGCTTCACATCTACTATCTATGCCTTGCATCTTAGTAGAGTAATATTTTCAAAATATCGCACTATCATAGTCCGCTTTACCAAATTTGAATTACTAGTTTTCTTCCTCGTTGAAGTCATAGCCCTTCATTGCTCTTCCCATCGTTCAAACCCTAGTTGGCAAATATTTGCAATTTTGTTTTCGCAACTTGAAAATTTGTCATTGCTCTTGTTTTGAATGGTTGACTTCACAATGTCATATCTTCCTCAATATTGCTCAGATTTTTGCATATTACCACTCAGTTTAAAGCTATTCATTTTTTTCACAAGTTGGTCTAAGAATCAGCTAAATCAAATAAATCTTCGTGAAGATATGGCTCCTAAATGATGAGACATTTTTTAGGAAAAACCCTAATCCTTCGCACTTTGCAATTTCGTTTTTCGCGACTTGAAAAATCATCACTGCCCTTGTTCCAAATGGTTGAATTCATAGGGTCATATCTCCCTCAATATTGCTTGGATTTTTGCATATGACCACTCATTTTAAAGTTATTCAAATTTTTACAATTTTGGTTTTTCATTGTAAGAATCCTTTTACGCTTCTTCAGCCTTCCTAGCCTTCCATTGCAGCTCCTTCAGCTAGCCCAACCTTCCACGCTCCTTCAGCCTTATCATCCTTCCACATTCCTTCAACCATCCTAGCCTTCCACCCAACATCCTAGCCTTTCATTGTAGCTCCTTCAACTAGCCTAGCCTTCCACGCTCCTTTAGCCAACCCAACCTTCCATGCTCCTTTAGCCTTGACACTCCAAAGATCAACTCATCATTCAACCTTCCACGCTCCTTCAGCCTCCATCCTTCCATGCTCCTTCAACCTCTAGCCTTCTATGCTCCTTCAACCTCCAACCTTCCACGCTCCTTCAACCTCTAGCCTTCCATGCTCCTTCAGCCTCCAACCTTCCATGCTCCTTCAACCTTCAGGTTTGTTGATTGTTAAAGCACCAAACCATTTGTCAGGCCTCTTAGGGAGCAACCCATATCAACCATACATACATAATAATTAAATTATAGGTTTAAATTTTTTTGAGCCATACATGCATAATAGTTAAGTTGTTATGATATCACTATATATTATGATGTAAAGAAAGGAGGTTTAAGGTTTGAATCTAATGGAAGATAGAGTTGTACACATATTATACAACTTGCACCTGTAAGTAAGACTTTTAAACTTCAAATAAGAGGTTCAAAATTTAAATGCAATGGGAGGTAGAATTCCACACCATACTTAAATAAAAAGAGGTTAGTTGATTGGATAAAAAAATGTTAAAAATTACTTTTTATCTTTGTACAACTCAAATATGTATAATGTTAAAATAAAAAAAATTCTTATAAAAGTTTTAAATTTTTAATCCAATTTAAATAAAATTATAAACCCACTTTAATAATTATAATTTAATTAAATAAATATATATTAAATAAATAATACTTTCTATAAAAATTATCTTATATAAGATATAATAAATTTTATATACATTAAAAACAACTTTCTCATTTTAATTTAAACGAGAACGATTTTATTCCATATAATAATATTAAAAAAATTAAATATTTATAATATAAAAAAACATTAAGAGATGGCAATTTATTAGCCTTGGACGAAACTAATAGTTATCGCTATTGTAGATGTTAAAAAAACGGTCAAGTACTTTTTAAATATTACATAAGTCAACGACAGAAAGTTCCAGCAAATTGATTGAATGCGACCGTTTACATAGACAGTTAAAGCACGCACGCGTGATCGTTTATAGATAGCAAGCTGTCTACCAAAAGCAATGGTGGTAAGTAGCCATAGACGTCACTTTTTAAATTCCCATCGACTACTTTGTGGGGCCAAAAGATGAAAATGCTGTCCCTTAACGTGAGGCTTATTAAAAAAAACTCTTCATGCAAATGCTGTCCTTTATTGTGAGGTTTATTAAAAAAAAAATCTTCATTCCGTAAAGCGAAGGTAGTTGTATGTTTTTTTATTTTTATTTGTAGGATTTAAGTTTACATCACACAAGAGATTAAGATTTGTTTAAAAACTTGTGTTTAATTTTATTTTTTTATTTTTATTGGGATATAGTAGTAGTATATATTTGGGTTCTTATTTTAGAAACTTAAGTTTAGATTGAGATCCTTTCTGAGAATTCATGTTTTATCTTAAAATTTTGATAAGTTATGTTCCACATTGAACAAAAAGTGTTACCAATTTCTTTATTTAAAAAAAAAACAAAAACAAAAAGTATAATAACAATGGTGTTATAAAACACACAACTTTGTTTTCTTTTTTTAAAACAGTTTTTATAGAACTAAAATCTGATCAAAAATTAATCTAATGTATATAGGGTGGAGGTAGTAGATGGTCCGATTTTCCATTGAGTGTTTGCTAGCTTGAGGTCTATGGTTTCAATCCCGAACCCCTTTGGGTCCTTCTCATTAGAGTAAATGTTTAGTAAGGTGGGACAGGTGGTTATATTGGTAGGTTTTTGGAATTTAACTGTGCTCACGACGATAAAATGATGGAGACATTGTATATAAAGATCGAAACATAAGAAAGTGGGTAAGAAGTGCATCTTCAAATAATGGAAGGAAAGACAATAGACAATAAGAAACATCTTTATAATATAAAAAAATTGTTGCGTTGTCTAGGGGGGACATCGCAATGGTTTGGACCTTGGCTCTTCTTTAGAAGGTCCAAGGTTCAAACCGCGACGTGGGCGAGTGTGTGAGGGGGTGGGTGTGTGGTGGTTGTGTGTTAAATTCCCTATTGATAAGCATAGCTCTCGATTTTATGAGGGATCATGGTTGGGAGGAGACTACTCAACCCTATGCGTTGGTCGTAAGGGTTTCTCACACTAATCAAATAAAAAATAATAATAATAAAATAAAAAAACTTTTAAAACATCACTCAAGAAGATTATGCAAAGATAGAAAAGAAAGAGGATAAGTATTTTTTAAACTTATACTTTTGGTAGCAATAAACTAGATAAAATCAAAGAAGCCTTAGAATTAACAAAAAGTTAAAACCCAGGGAAAGAAAACATGAAAGCTCCCTATAAATCCATACTATGACGAAGAATGCAAAACAATAAGAACTGTGAAATAACAAGGTAAAGATAAAACGAATAACAAGATAAATAGACAGTTAGTGAAAACAAAAAAGGAGGAATACTTGAGAGCAAGGCAAAAAAAGTTGATATATCTTGCAAAGCATAGCCCAAGATAATTTTGAAAAGAGCTACAACAAAGCAAAAGACACATAAAAAACAATATCACAAGCAAACAATGGTTGCAATATGCTAAGCATTTATATGAGAAATATAGAAAAAAGATATCTCTTCTATAATTGACACAATTGAACAACTTTTTTCTCCAAAAGATATGAAGGAGGACATTAAGAAAATAACAATAGGTAAAGCTTAAGATATGGATAGTTGTAAACCAAATATCTCAAGTGTGAGATTGACATCTTAGCACCACATATCCAAAATATTATAATTGATATCATTAAAGGATACTTTTTACTGGAATGGATAACCAACCTAGTCATACCATATTATAAAAATGGAGAAACCAACAATCCTTCAAATTACCGCACCATCATGATAAAGTCTCTTTTTGCAAAATTGTTTTGCAGTATAGTAGAAAGTAAAATTAATTGGTGGACAAAAAAATTAGGAAAGAGGGCAATAGGACAAGCAAGGTTTAGACCAAAGTACTCAACAATAGATCACTACATTACTTTAAGGCATCTAATAGAGAGGATATGGAATGAAAAAATAGAAGTTTATTGTTGTTTTATGACTTTAAAGACCTTTGACACAATAGCTAGAGGTAAATTATGGAAAAGAATCACATAAATTGATGTACCAACCAACTATAAAGCAGTTGTACACAAAATTTATGAGCAAGTGGTGACAAAATTAAAACTCCATAAGAACTATTCGAGTGTTTTGAGAGTGATATTGAGGTGAAATGAGGTTGTCCATTGTCACCTACTTTATTTGACCTTTACATTGACAAATTAGAGGAATTGGTAGAAAGGATGGGAGGAGCGGGAATACAATTGGTCAATCACATAGTGAAAATTCTTCTCTATGTTGATGATATCATCTTGATTGACAAGACACTTGAATGTTTAGAAAAACATCCAAAAACATTAGAGCATTTCTACAAAGAAGTTGGGATGCAAGTAACACTAGAAAGACAAAAATTATGGTCTTCTCTACTAGGAGAGTGCAAAACAACCATATATTTTATTTGAAGGAAATCCTTTGAAGGTAGTAACAAAATACAAATACCTTAGGTTAAATTTTTAGAGAAGACTAAATTGGGGAATATGGAGGATGAAACCAATATAAGTAGGATGGAGGGCACTCTACTCATTGCTAAATAGGGTCAAAAAATATAGTTGTGGGATTGAAAATCCATTAGGATCCTTTTTGGGTTATTAGTTATTCTAATAGTGCTATATGGGTGTGAGGTGTAGGTTAGTATACATCAAATTTTAAATGGAGATAAACAGAAAGAATTCAAAAGCAATTGATTACAAATAATTTTAAAATTAAAGCATCAATCCCATATGATATTTTACTTGCTAAAATAGGGACTTTTCCACTAGAAGTAGAAGCTATGATAAGGCTATCTATTAAGGTACCTAAATAAAATATAAAGAATGAAAGATAATAGGTTACCAAAACAAGTAATCAAAGAAACACTAAATAGAAGAAAAGACACATGGATGAAACAAAATAACAAATGGATAGAAAAATTGAGCATTAAATTTTATGAGATCCTGATTTCATGAATAGAACTTTATAGGAGGGGAGGACCTCCTGCTCTGGGCGAGAGGTCACCTCTTCAACTTATCGCTCCATCCTTGGCCCTTCCTGTCGTTTTCTAGGCAGATATACTTTCTTGTGAATTTCCAAGCAGATCTCTTTCTTTTCTAGTGGATCCGTAGCGAGTTCAGGAGTTGCGGGAGAAAGAAACCTCCCATTTTAGGTATAAGGCCACCTTTTCAATTATTGCTCCCTCCTTGGCTCCTCCTATGGATTTTTAGGCAGATCTCTCATTTCCTGTGGATTTCCATGCGAATCTCCTTTTCTTCTGGTAGATCCATAGCATGCTATGGGTTCCCCTCATTGGAGTAAATATTTATAGAGGTGGGGAAAGTGGTTATAGTGGTAGATTTTCAGATTTGAACTATGCCCACAAAAACAAAATGATGGAGACGTTGTTGATTCTCCTGTATATAAAAAAAATCTAATGTATATAAAAATATAAACCTAAGAAAGTGGGTAAGAAGAGCATCTTCAAATAATGGAAGGAAAGACAACAAATAACAAGAAACATCTCTATAACAATAAAATCAAAAAACTTTTAAAACATCACTCAAGCAAATTATGCAAACATAGGAAAGAAAAAGAATAAATTTTTTTCAGACTTATACTTTTGGTAGCAATAAACTGATGAATATAATCAAAGACACCTTAGAATCAAGAAAAAAGTTAAAATCCAAGAAAAGAAAACACGAAATCTCCCTATAAATTCATGCTATGACAAAGAATGCAAAACAATAAGAACTATGAAATAACAAGGCAAGGATAAAATAAATAACAAGATAAATAGACAACTAGTGAAAACAAATAAAGGAAGAATACTTAAGATCAAGGTAAAAAGAGTTGATATATTTTACAAAGTATAGCCCAAGATAATTTAGGAAAGAGCTACACAAAAGCAAAAGATACATAAAAGACAATATCACAAGCAAACAATGGTTGCAATATGCTAAGCATTTATATGAGAGAAATCAAGAAAAAGATATCCCTTGTATAATTGACATAATTGAACAACTTTTTTCTCCAAAATATATGAAAGAGGACATTAAGAAAATAACAACAGGTAAAGCTTAAGAAATGGACAATTGTAAACAAAATATCTCAATTTTAAGATTGGCATCCTAGCACCACATATCCAAAATATTTTAAATGACATCATTAAAGGAGACTTTTTACTAGAATGGATAACCAACCTAGTCATACCATATCATAAAAATGGAGACACCAATAATATTTCAAATTACCGCACCATCATTATTAATCCTCTTTTTGCAAAATTATTTGGCAGTATAGTAGCAAGCAAATTATTTGGTGGACAAAAAAATTAGGAAAGAGGACAATAGGACAAGAAATGTTTAGACCAAAGTACTCAACAATAGGTCACTACATTCATTTAAGGCATCGAATAGAGAGGATATGGAATGAAAAAATAGAAGTTTATTGTTGTTTTATAGACTTTAGAAAGACTTTTGACACAACAACTAGAGGTAAATTATGGAAAAGAATTGGATAAATTGATGTACCAACCAACTATAGAGAATTTGTACACAAACTTTATGAGCAAGTGGTGGCAAAAACCAAAACTCTATAAGGACTATTCAAATTTTTTGGGAGTGATATCGGGGTGAAATGAGGCTATCCATTATCACCTACTTTATTTGACCTTTATATTGACAAATTAGAGGAATGGGTAGAGAGGATGGGAGGAGAGGAAATAAAATTGGCTAATCATATAGTGAAACTTCTTCTCTATGTCGATGACATCATATTGATTGACAAGACACTTGAATGTTTAGAAAAACATAAAAAAATATTAGAGCATTCTACAAAGAATTTGGGATGCAAGTAACACTAGAAAGAATAAAATTATGGTCTTCTCTACTAGGAGAGAGCAAAACAACCATATATTTTATTTGAAGTAAATCCTTTAAAGGTAGTATCAAAATACAAATACCTTGGATTAAAATTTTAGAGAAGACTGAATTGGAGAATATTTATGATGAAACAAATATAAGTAGGATGGAGGGCACTCTACTCATTGCTAAATAGGGGTAAAAAACATAGTTTTGGGATTGAAAAACCATTAGGGTCCTTTTTGGGTTATTAGTTATTTCAATAGTGCTATATGGGTGTGAGGTGTGGGTTAGTATACATCAAATTTTAAATGGAGATAAACAAAAGAATTCAAAAGCAATTGATTACAAATAATTTTAAAATTAAAGCATCAGTCCCATATGAGATTTTACTTGCTAAAATAGGGACTTTTCCACTCGAAGTAGAAGCTATGATAAGGATGGATATTAGGATACCTACAGAAAATACAAATAATGGAAGATAATAGATTACCAAAACAATTAATCAAAGAAACACTAAATAGAAGAAAAGATACATGGGTGAAACAAAACAACAAATGGATAGAAAATTGAGCATTAAATTTTATGAGGTCCTAAACTACAACAAAGAAATTAAATAGTATGTGGGAAAATTCAAACTTGTCATGTGGACTGAAAATTTAGAAAGGAAAAAAAGGTTATACATCAACATGTTCAACCCAAAATGTGATCACAACAAAAAGAAGTACATAGATACTGTAGTGAATTCTCACTACACTTGGGTGGAGTAAGACCATTCGATCAAATTTTGAAGACTGGTTCTAGATGAAGGCCCAAGGTAAAACCAGATGAATTAGACCCCAGAGAAAAGCGCAAGAAAAGGCAATCACAAAATCCTGGTAACCAGACCCACATGGCAAAGGATTACAACAAGGAATAACCAGAGTTTTGATAAATCATAAGGCACCACAACATATCGAGTAGTCAAAAAAAAAAAAAAGTTTAGCCTAAGGATGCCCAACTAGATCAAATAATTGGTCACATCCAACCAACAGTAATAACCAAAAAATGATATATAGTGAAAGAGAGAGAGTACCATAAGGGACTCCAATTGGGCTAGGGGATATAACTGGATTCCAAAAAAACTAGCTTTAACTACGACCCAAAAATTTAGGAGGGAAAATTTTGCTTTGAGGGATCTCACCCATGAAACCATAACATGGAGGGCCACTAACCCCCCACAACCCCCCAATTGGAGCTGCTATCACTATCTTAGACCCCATATATTTTGCAAAGGTGTACAATGCCCTAGATGTACAGTCTTTTCTCTGTAAGGAGGCACAATATTTAAAGCACCTTCATAAAAACCTTTAAAGGAGCTACCACAGATTTGAGAACATTAATGACAGGGTATCTTTATAGTAAATCTCCAACATATGTGACATGATCTCACCTCCAACAACTCTAGGTTCGAGCAACCTCAAGATTGCACATCATCATTACAAAGTACCTTGGGCAAGAATTTTTGAAATGAGAATTTTTTGATCTTAGAAGAGGAAAGGATCTAAATGTAATCTATAAATATGCATACCTCCTCTCATTGTAAATATTGAGAGTTCTCCATTCTTCTAAGGAGTGCTTTCCTTCATTCTCCCTTGCATCCTAGCCTAGCTTGATCCTTATGCAACCGATCAAGAAGTTTTTGAACCTCTTCTCTCTACATGTATGTAACTCGGAGTTCACACCAATAAGCATTTTTGACTACTTATGAAATCCCTATCCTAGATCTAGTGTGGGTATTTTGTTTCTACTGCATGTTCTCAGAGGGACTTATGTTCCTTTTGCATTATTAACTACCATGTAGGCGTTCACTTAAACCCATTGGGGTATGGGGGGTCTTATTAGATCTTTGGTGCATCACCACCTATAGAATAGGCTAGATAGATTTTGTTTCTTGTACCTTTATTTTATTTTATTTTCTTGCTTTCATTTACATTTTTGCAATTTACATTTCCTATCATTTATCGCTTTCCTTTTACTATTTTTCATTTCTTTTCCCTTTTCCCCCAAATCCAAAGACCTGATCGAGTAGGACTAGAGTAGGAACGAAGAAAATATGAGTGTCAAATATCACATCCAAATCAAGGAGCCGACCTTGGGTAAAAAACCCTAGAGGTTATCTGGTGGAGCCATGTCCTATGTTCCCTTAGTCTTCCTAGGATTGGTGCCTCAACACAAGGTACAAGGTACCAGACACACCCACTCGGTAGAGGTAAAGAGTCAAAACTGCAACCATGGGGGTCACAATACCTAGGGAGCACAAGGGATCACTTTTGGCCCCTAACAGATACAAAGATCAAATGGAAGGAAAAATGATTATAGCCCAAATAATATCTAGTTCATACCATATCATATGTAAAACTAGTAAATGGATAATTCCTCAAGAGGTATGGTTAGAATGAATATGTGTATTTTGCACAACAAGAGTAGTAAAAAACAAAAATATTTTGTCATGGAATGTAAAACCTACAAGGACATCATGATTGTCTATGAGGACACTGTAAAAGTAAACTCATTAATGAAACTTTTTGAATAATTGAGAAAAGAAAAAATATGACAAATCATCAAAACAAACAACAAAAGAAACACACTCTAAAAGATGATAATAGGATGTTGAGCTTTTTGACTTTGTTGAATAGTCTTTTTTCTTGGATGTTTATTCTATTTCTCTTCAAAATTAAAAAAAAAAACAATCTTAAAAATATAATATTTTGGTGAATATTCTATCGTTTGGAGGGAAATCAAGTTGGAAAATTTTTATTTGGATATATTTGGTCTAGTTATTGACATCATAAATGACATGCTTTAGTGAGAAGCTTGTAGCAAAATGTGCTTCAATGACTAGCCTATGCATAGCCAAGGCATAGGCTCTAAGAAGTCATGCATTTGAGCCCTTGTATAGATTTTTTTTTAGGTTCAAGGGAGTTAGGAGATCATGTATGTTTGCATTTTGAACTTGTGTAAAAGTTCTTTGTGTTCTCCTCCTAGCCTTTGATTTCGAATCAAGGTATGACATGGTGGCTAAGTAGCATGGTGATAAGGCTTGGATTATTTTTTTTTATGGGTTAAAAGACAACTAATTTTATTTTTGTAAGAGGTTTATTGGGTTCTTGGTCGATGAGTCTTCACTTAGAAGGAGAGCATTGGTGGTAAAGCACCATGGTGGTCCCTAGGCTAGAAGTGGGGACACTAATGTTTGGTGTAATAGAGGTCCTTGATTTGAGTCCCTTGGATGTCTTTTTAGATGGATTTGACACACTCAAATGGTAAACATGACATGAATTTCTGTTGTGGTGATAATGACATGGTGAAAAACATAAAATTTACTTATAAAGTGGGATCCATCAAACAAGAGTTGATATATCATCATTCAACTTGAAATTGTCTTATCTAATCACTAGTAGACACGGTGCATAGGTTTTTTTTTTTCTCTCTTCTAAAATACAATACAACATTGTCTATGGTTCTTCTATTCCCTATCTAGTGGCATGCGTAGTCAACATCCCAATGGCACCCGCTTGCATAGATCAACAACACTTGGTGGTAGGTGGTTTGCTGAAGCATTGTCTTGTTGGCAGACTAGTTAATGATAAAACTAGCATCCCCTTAGGCATCTGGTTAGTGACATGTGTCATCTTCTCATTTTTTGAAGGTACATTTAATACTTTACATTTTTTCAAAATGTTTTGGTGGCATTTTGTGCAATCTTTAGGCCAAACTTTCAAGGGCTATAATTTTTGCATATGGAAGTATGTTAATCATTTTTTCAAATCACATGGTTTTTCAAGATCTTCACATAGACAATATTATTTTTGATCACAACTATGCAAGAGACTATGTTTTGGTAGGGATTCCATGGATTAGTATGTGACCTTACTTAATGGACCTAACTATACCACCTAGAAAAATAAGATTGAAGCTTTGCTCTAGAGTCAAGAACTCAATTCAAATATGTAAGCAAGGACACTAATGGTGTGATTGCTCTTCATATTGACAAGATCTATGACTACCACAATAGGAATTTGAATAAAATGGAGCTATTGTTAGCTATAAATAGGTCTATAATATCGAGTACACTTCCAATGGTTAGGTAGAGAAGCACAAGGCTCTTAGAGACCTTTACTCTAGTTGCTAGGATGAAATCTATTTAGATAATCCTTTATATTGTTGTTTCTTGTTGTTAGAAGGTATAAAAATGGATGTAAAGTGTGTATTTATTTAGAGTGAGCTCTAGGAGTAGATCTCTACAAGACAACCACCTAGTTTTGAGTACGATATCTAGACTTAGGTAAGCTTCTTATGCTTGGTATGAGAAGATCCATTCTTTCTTTTTTAATTACTAGTTGAAACAATGCAAGGTGGAGAATGATGTCTACATCAAGGATCATTATGATCAAATTTTGGTGATTATGTTGCATTTGATATTATTCTCATCATGATAATCTCACCATCCTTGATCTAGACGATGAAGTCAATTTCATGACACTTTTGAGATAATATATTTTATTTTTTTAATATTTCTTGGGTGTTCATATCAATCAGTCACATTCTAGGATCACCATTTCTCATCCCAAGTATGCGTTGGATCATCTTAAATGGTTTAGTATGGAGGATTATAAACCTACTTGGAGTTTATTTTATTTTGGTTTGAAGTTGTGAGTTGAATGCATTACTTATTTGGTGGATGATACAATTTATAAATCACTTTTTAGGAGCCTTCTCTATCTCACTAGGACACTCGATCGAATATATATTTCATTACTAGTTACTGATTTAGATATAAGCAAGCACCCATTGAGAATCATTGGATACTAGCCAAGAAAATCCTTTTGTACATAAAGGTACAAACTAGATGGGTATTCACTACTTAGTTGGAGCATCTCCAACTTGGAAAATATTTATTGATGTAGGTTGGCCTGATGATTTAGACCAATGATGCTCCATTATAGGGTTTAAATTTTAACTCTAGATTTGTCTCTTAGGTAGAGTTCATTCCCTAAGTAATTTTATTACATCAATAGAATCAATATATATTTTTCCATAGTTGGAACTTATGGATATCTCATGGCACACTCCTTTGGATGATGGTTTGCCACCTCAAATATCATCTTATTGAATGCCTTATTGTAATATGTATTGAGACTATGCATACATTTTACTCATGGTTTTGGCGGTTTCCTCATTGATTTTCAAGGATGCTTTCTTCTAGATGTATCAATAACAACTATGCTTCCCTTGCTTGGATTAGAAACCATCATCTTCACCCTTGGAATTCATGTGCAAAAGGACTCTCCATTCATTCTTGGTTAGTGGGCAATGATGGCAAGCTCAAGATCATTTGGTTGAATTGTGAGTTCTTGTGTGGGTCTTATCGACATTGTAGTCTTGAAAGTGTGTCTTTTTTTTTGGCATCGCATCCTCTAGTAGAAGTTTTAAACTCTCATTGAAGAACACTACCAAAGTCTGTTCGAGGCTTTTAAATCATTTTTTCATATTAAGGAGGAAATTCTCAATGCAGGGTGGTGCTGGAGTGAAGGATATAATCCATTTTTCTTTGATGTATGGTTGAGTAAAATGGGTCAATGATTAGTGCAAAAATATTTGAAGGTCCTACTGGAGCAAAATGCTCTAGAGGTTGACGATGAGGTAAAGAATATTCTATGTAAAGGAGATCTTTTGTTTTGTTTAAAGTCCTTTCATGGTCATCACAAAGGTCTTTCCATAATGTTGGCTCACTCTTCGAGAAAGGGTTGGGTTCAAGCTGGTGGGATTGAGTTCCAACTAATGGTGGCCTTGGTGGGAGAGGTGACTAGCCTACCAATCGATGGTGGTTTCTATAACAGGAAAAAACATTCCCTTACGAGGGAATTGGGTTTCTTCCTTGATGTTAGAGAATATTTACCAAAACTATAGAATGGTTATGATGCTAAGGTTATCAAAGCCCTATGGAATCATGTCATTCTGGTAATTATGGATTATTTCAATTTGGATGTGAATAGATATGTATTACACAAATTTTATGTGATGTTCCTAAACCAAATAAGAATGAAATAACTTATGAACATCCTCTCATTTCTCTACAACTCGTTGGAAAAATATCAAATGGATGTGAGGGGTGGGAAAGGATTGGATCCTATCCACCAAGGCCTAATTTAACTAACTTTTGAGCATGTGGCCAAGTCTAAAGGCATAGCGATGGAGGAGGAAGTGCTAGCAAAGATTGAGTTTCAAAAAATATATTTGGCCTTTGCCCTCCTATGGCATCCTTTGGGTCTTTGAGTTCGAGTTAGATTATTTTAAGAGCCACTTTTCTTCTACTAAAGGGAAAGCTAATATTATGAGTGACGTGCTGGTGTCTCCCAGTGGTATTAGGGAGGGTCATGCACATCGTTCAAAAAATCCATCTACAAAGGTTATGAAGGTTGAGAAATCCCCTATTTTGATGGAAGTGACTAATTCCAAGGAGATTCCTATAATGAAGAAAAAATCTAAACTATAAGGGGATTCAGAGGAAGCCAAGGAGATCTCCCCTTCTTTGAGACATGAGTCCCCCATTCTCATTCATTTCCTTAGAAAACTAAATAAGAAGCATCAGAATTTGTTGGGATCCCTCCAAGTTGTGATTTCTTACATTAAGGAAATTTGTGGCATGACTCCACAATAAAGGGATGATTCGGATCCCAATAAGGCTTTGGAGAACTAGTTCTCCTCTTATGGTGATTTACCTTTTTTGTTGGTGGGGCTCCTTGTCTTACTTTATGTGGTTGGTAATCATGTTCTATGTGTCATGCAAGATTATATGTTCCTTTTTGGCTATTATGATTGGGTTGACTATGTAGTTGGGTGGTTTTCTATTTCAGCTTGGTATTTTCTTGTTTGAGTTTCGGGGCATGGCCTTGATCTCTTTCAGTTCTATTTTGTAATAAGGTTTGGGATCTCTTTCAAAACCCCTTCTCTTATCTAATAAATAAATAAATAAATAAATAAATAAATAAATAAATAAATAAATAAATATATATATATATATATATATATATATATATATATATTTCCAACTCTTTGCTTGATATTTACTAATCTCCAATTAATTTTCTCCCTTAATGTCATAATTTTGCAAGGCTGTCCTGCAAATATTATTTCATTTACAAAATCTATCCTCCTTACAAAGACAAAACATAATTTTATTTTCATTTCTTTCCAAAAAAAAATATCTTTGAATTTTATCAAATTCAAATGTTATACCTATTAATAATATTGAAAGTGACATCATATATATAAATATATTGCAATATGTACTTATGAGTTGTATAATTCCATCCATGTCTAAGAACTTGCTTTTCCAACCTATTAAAAATTAACTATATTTAAAATAAATTTTCAAAGCTCCTTCTTGTTTATTTTATCATTTAAATAAATAACATATGTTGATGATGATTTTTTTACTTTAAACCTAAAATATCTGCAATGACACATTTCAAATCTAGGGTAATATTAATATACAAGATCCTAGATTTTGTAATATTAACCAACTATCATAATAGACTTCTCATAGCATGATGTAGTGGCTTGTCACTACCTTGGAATTTTTCATTTTGGAAGAGTACAAAACTGATGGCTTTTTGCCAAGTTATCATAGGTCCCAATATTTATGATCAAGTATAACATTCAATAAATAAGAAATCAATATAAATGGCCAATGTCAATGAACATAACATTCATAAAAATAAAAAAAATAATATAAAATAAATGGTCAATAACATTCATGAAATAACATGAATAAAACTACATATGAGGGCTAATTCTTGTGATAAAGGTCGTATCTATGTTTGTGGGCTTAGATTCAAAGTGAGTACGCAATTGCTTGCCAAGGTAATGAAGCTCCCCAATGATGGGGAAATCATTTTCCATGATAGAAAATCTTTGGAATGGAAAATATATTATTTCAAAGAAAAGGGCAAGAAGCTGGTAAAAGAGAAGGGATGGATTATTAGAGATGAGATTTTGATGCCTTGGAATAGGGTTATGATCAGGTTATGTTGTATTTCATTGTAGATGAAATCAATGTTCCTATCAGAAGCTTTCACCTAGCTTTCATGAATCACTTGAGGGACATTAAAGATATCAATGTTCCTGATTAATTTATAAGATCTCTGGAGCTATTAGTGAAGAGAGTTAGAGATAGTTCTTTGACCCACCTGAAGCACCAGGGAAATCATCTAATCTTGTACAAGCACACTTTGCAGAAAGAGGCCCAAAAGACTACCATAATTGTTGTTAGTAATCTTGGTGATCCCCTCGCCTCTGGTCCCAGTCAAGATAGTCATTTAAGGATCACTTTGAATGATGAAGAAATTAATGAGAAGGTATCCATTGACATTGATAAATCAAAAGGAAAATCGGTTCTGGGCTCCACCCCACCTTCTGTTAAAATCAAATCTAGGTATTGCTCATCTAGAGTCACGGGATCAACTAGCAAGTGGGTTAAGCGTGACCAAGTATCTTCTGATGATGAATCTCCCATCAAAATCAAACTAAATATTGAAGGAGGATCCATCAAGGCTCTTTCCCTAAAGGAGGATGATACCTAGATGAAGACCAATTTTGATCCATCAGTCATCTTAGAAAATATGTTGGATAATATGTCCATGGATTTCAAAATAACTTGGACCATCCTTCAACAAGCTATAAATATGGCTAATGCAATCAAGAAAAATAATAAAGGGAACACCAAGGTGGCTGATGGTATCTTTGTGAGTTCTAGTGATAAGAATCATACTAAGATATCTTAGTAATTGGGCCTTCTGCCCTCCTCTATTTTATAGTCCTTGAAGAACTATTCATTCTCTATTATTGTATATCCTATCATATCTCTTCAATGTTTCCTAGATAAGGTCTTTGGAGTTGTGAGTTTTGTGCTTGGATGTTTGTCTTACATTGGTTTTTTGAAGGTGATCTCGTAGTGGCACCTTCTTTTTTGCTAGCATTGTAAAAGGTTTAGGATACCTTTCAAAACCCTTTTCTATCAATATAAAACATGAATAAAAATTATAATATGATTGCTCAAACTGTATACAAGCTTCTATATTTTTATGCTTGAAATACATACAATATGTTGATCATTTGATACATTACATGGAGCCTTGTCTCCATTATATAACCTTAGAAAGGTGACTCTTCAATACTTGAATATTGCACTCCTCACATATCTAAGAGTTGCAACCTTTCCTATTCCATACATAATATAAATCTCACATGTCCTTTGGATTCTTATATTTCCACTTGTATACATGACTCTTGACTTTATATTTACTTGCACACTTTACTTTATGACACTTGCACACTCCTACTTGCACACTTTCCTACTCTACACACTTGCACACATTGTTACATGACACTTGTGCACATCCTATACATAGAAACATACATAAAGGAGAAATATAAATCACAATCTTAAAATATAGACCCAAACCCTATTCTAACATTTACAAATTTATAATTAAAACATAAGGTACCATGGGGGTACATTATCATGTACCAAATAATGTAATATTCTCTAACATCTGTTGTATTACATTATTTGGTTATTGACGACTTAGTCTTCAATATTTCATTCTTTGTCATGATATTCTTTGTTTTAAGATTTAGATAATTTTACATTGAGCTTGTTCTTCTTCTTGTTATTCCTTCTTTGGCTCTTTATTTTGTTCTTCTATAACTTGCTCTTGGACTGCTTGAGATTCTTCTTTATAGTCCAAATCTTAACCTTGATGTTGTATTGTAGATTTCAAATATTCACTTAATGAATCATAATAAACTTATGAATTTGAAGGGCTTTTGTTCTCATATTTATTGGTATATGCTAGATGTAATAACATTTCATTACCCTCTTTATCTGCATTTTGAAATGTATGACATAACTTACTTGTATCAATATCTTTTATTGCTTATTTTCATTTTAGATTTTTAATAAACTCCTCTTGGTTTTGTATTATGTTTTAATAGATTTCAAGTGTAAGTAATATCGTATATATTATAGATTTCAATTGTAAGTAATATCATTTATATTATACTTATCACTCCAATCAATTCTTTAATGACCAAATATTTTTCACTCATCAAAGCTTAAATATTTAATTCCAATAAATCTTTGAAAAATAAAGTTATGAGCTAATTAAGGTTCTTTTAAACCTTATTTCTCCTCAATATATTTTAGCACTAATGTTTGCCCAATATATTATAACTACCCAAAAATGCAAATTGAACCACTTACCTCAGTTTGAGTGTGCTTGATCTCCACATTGGAATGTTTGATATTTCATAAAATGTGTTAGATGCTTGTAGGGCTCATCAAGGCACATGGTAAGGCAAATCAACATAATAGATGGATTTTTATGCATGTAATATTTGAGGCATTATACAATCAACCTTTATTTGTCTCTTGCTCCATTCAATAGTTGTTCTTCTTTCCTTTGGAAATTCTCAATCAATGTCAAACTTCTACAAATTTTTAGATGTAGGCATATCCTTAGGCGAAGTTTGGCTCGTATGACCTTAGGTAATCCTCAGGCTTCATCAAGCTCCTTCAGCCAATATCAAATCAGGTAACCTCATTCTCAGATGATATATAGCTTTTTCTATGAATTCAAATTCTCTAGAAGTCTCCTGCTTCAATTTTAGGTTTAGTTGTGATGTCCTCCAAGCATCAATTCTTCATATATCATAATATCATTGGTCATAGAATTCATTGCTTCTATTTGAATGTTTATTGGTCTATTGGTTCCATAATTCTTCACTTTTTAATCTTTTCCAATTTGTAGCAACTTTATTTCTTTAAAAACTATTATTTCTCTAATATATTTTCTATTTTTTTATCTTGTTGCTTCTCCTTATCTATGTGGTGTTATCTCAAAGGTAAAAACTCAACCTTAGCTTGTGGCATTGTCCTTTGCTAAACATCTTCTTATTTTGTAGATTTCAACCACTCAGTTCTATCTTTCTTCTAGACAAATATAATGCTAAATATCTTCTTCAACTTGGGTGCAAGTATCAACCCCAAAATTCACATTGGATTCATTCTCCAATGCTAGTCTTCAAATTTATCTCTTCCAATGAATGGATAGAGTATGGTAGCCCTGAACCACTAATGGATTTTCAACCAGGTTATCACAAGTCTCAATATTTAGGATCAAGTATAATACTCAACAAATAAGTAATCGATATAAATGGCCAATTTCAATGAACATAACATTCATGAAAATTACAATAATAATATGAAAATGGACAATATCATTCATAAAATAACATGAAAAAATTACAATATAATTGCTCAAACCATATACAAGCTTCTATATTTTGATGCCTAAAATACATACAATATGCTAATCATTCTATATATTACATGGACCCTTGTATCCATTATATAACCTTAGAAATGGGACTCTTCAATACTTGACTATTTCACTCACACATTTGGGAGTTACAACCTTTCCTATTCCATTCATAATATAAACCTCACATGTCCTTTGGCTTCTCATCTTGTCACTTGTATACATGACTCTTGACTCTCTATTTACTTGCACATTTTACTCTATGACACTTGCACACTTTCATACTCTACACACTTGCACACATTGTTACATGACATTTGTGCACATCCTACACATAGACACATAAATAAATTGGAAATATAAATCACACTTCTAAACTATAGACTCAAATATTATTCTAATATTTATATATTAGCAATTGTACCATAAGGTACCATGTGGGTACATTTGCATGTATCAAATAATGTAATATTATAAAACAACCCCTTGTATTACATTATTTAGTTATTGAAGACTTTAATCTCTGCTTCTTCGTCATGATCTTATTTGTCTTCAAATTTAGGTAATTTGCACTAATAGTATTCTCCCTTCTTTGGCTCTTTATATTATTCTTCTGTAAATTGCTCTTGGACTGCTTGAGATTCTTATTTATGGTCCAAATATTGACCTTGATGTTGTACTATAGATTCCAAATATTCACTTAGTGAATCATAATAAAATTCTAAAATTGATGGGCTTTTGTTGTCATATTTATTAGCATATGCTGAATTCCATAACATTTCATTATACTCTTTATATACATCTTGAAATGTATGACATAACTCACTTGTATCAATATCTTTTATTATTGATTTTCTTTTTAGAGTTTTAATCAACTCCGCTTTCTTTTGAATTATGTTTTTATATATTTTAATTATAAGTAATTCCATATATATTACACCACCTATAAATAGGTATCATAATATCATCTTTAGAACTTTCAAGTGCTTCAACAAGCTTTGAGTACAAATAATATCCCAATGTTTCAAAGTCATACATAGCTTATCTATAAATAAATCTTTCCTTTCTTATTTTAGCTTTCAAATTATTTTCTTCCATGATAATTCCTTTGAAGTTGAAATCCTTATAACTCCAAAGTTTAATTTTATATCAAATAAAATTTCAATCAAATTATTGAAAATACAATTTTGTAAATTAAATAATCAACAAATAATTGTAATCTCTTTGATGTAGAAAAACTTATGGCTCCAAAATAATCAATTTTTAATTTGCAAATTTTCCAATCAATCAAATCTTTAAAATTTTCATTTTTTTTTTCTTTTGGAGTAGAAAACATTCTCTCTAAACTTTAATTTTTCAAATTACAATTAAATAATTTAATTGAAATAATCATACCTTCAATTTTAAAATTTTCACAATTTTTTTGGAGTGGAATTCCTTTTGACTCCCTAATTCATTAATAAATAAATTTCCTCTTTTCATTTTTTCAAATATCAAGATAGAAGTCAAATCAATTCTTCATACATTATACTTATCACTCCAATCAATTCTTTAATGACCAAATATTTTTCCAATAATGAAAGCTCAAATATTTAATTCCAATAAAGCTTTGAAAATTAAATTCATGTGCTAATTAAGGTTCTTTTAAACCTTAATTCTCCTCAATATATTTTAGCACTCTAATGTTTACCCAATATATTGTAACTACCCAAAAATTTAAATGAGTCCCTTACCTCAATCTCAGCATGCTTGGTTTCCATGTTGGAATGTAGGATGTTTCATCAAATGCATTAGATGCTTGTAGGGTTCATCAAGGCAAATGGTAGAGCAAATCAATGTCATAGATGGTGTTATGCATGAAAAATTTTAGACGTTATATAGAAAACCTTTCTCTATCTCCTTCTCCATTGGATAGCTCTTCTTCTTTCATTAGGTAATTCATTAGGTAACATCAAACTTATATAAATATTTGGACATTCTTAGGTAGTTCCTTAGGAAAATTTTGACTTATATGACCTTAGGTAATCTTTAGGCTTCATCAAGCTCCTTTAGGCAACATCATTCTCAGGTGACATCTAGCTTCTATTGTGAATTCAAGTTCTCTATATTTTGCCTACTCCAACTTCTCCAGGCTTGACTATGGTGACTAGAGCTTTTGTAAAATTATATGCGACTTGTTATTCTATGGAAACATGTTTTTATCTGAATATGATGATCTTGAACATGATCTCTAATAAAGTGACACTATACTTCTATATATTTTGTTCTTTCATGAATCACATGAGTTTTGCATATTTTAAAAACTCCTTGACTATCATAATTTAGTATCATTGGAGTCCTTTGGATTCCCATATATTTCAATATATATTGTAACCAAAGTGCCTCACATATTGCATCTCTTGTTGCACAATATTCTACTTATCTTTATGAAAGAACCATTGCATGTTGTTTCTTACTTTACCAATACATAGGTCCTAACTCAAGATGAAACACATATCCTGACATTGATTTTTTGTCATCTATGTATCCAACATAGTCAAAGTTTGAATAAATTTGTAAGGAAAAAATATCATTTATTTTGTATTATAGTCCATAATCTATTGTTCTGCTAACACACTGTAGTATCCTTTTTGTGGCTTTCCAATGATTTTCTCTAGGTTATTACATGAATCTAGAGAGATAATTAACAACAAAACAATATAAGACCTAGTAATTGTTAAATACAAAAGACTTCCAAATAATTTTTGATATACAATAGTAGAAACTAGAGATGTCTTATCATATCTTGATAGTTGTAATCCTTGCTCCATAGGAGTGTCTTTAGGCTTATAATTTGTCTTTCTATATTTTCCAAGTAATGATTTTGCATACATTATTTGTGTTATTGTGATGCTATTCTTTTTTTGACAAATTTATAAACCAAGATAGTAATGTAATAAACCTAAATCCATCATTTAAAAATACTTTTTAACTTTATATATTAGATTATTTGAACTTTTTGTGATCACTATGTTATCAACATACACTACAAGAATTATTTTTCCTGATCCAACTTCTTTTGCATAAAGATTTGAATCCGATGTACTTTTAAAATTGTGTTGTAGTAGATGATTATTGATCTTAATGTAACATGCTCTTTGTGCTTGTTTTAATCCATATAAATATTTATTTAACATAAAACTTTTGTTCCTACCCCCAAAGGATCTTATGTTAATTTGAATTGCTATTTAACTTGCTACTTTTTGTTTGTTTTGTGATTGAAGGTTTTGAATCTTTGATGTGGGAAAAGTCATAAATTGAAGATAGGAGTTTCAAAGCCTGTTTGGGATATCCCTATACTTGTGCAAATGCAGATATGTATTTGGGAGACCTGTACAATTATGACATTGTGTTTGAAACCCTAGCTTAAAGAAAATTTACTTTTAAAAGAAAAAAATAGAAAAAAAGTGTGTATGTATCTGTTTCATTATAGGCCTAAGATTAAATGTTTTGTAACAATTTTAAAATCTTTTGTAGGCATATTATAAAAAAATTAGATTAAAATTACATTTTAGAGAATTTATTTGGCTTTTTAGTTTACCAAAAGCATAATAGTTGTATCTAAGTTTTTTTTTTTGCATCCTAGCATGCATTTTAGGTCATATTAGGGTTTTGGGCTTACCTTGTTCTAATTTTGATACATAGTCAGAAATGTAAATCTGCATTTGGGCAATCCCAAATACAACACTACATTTACCTAGATGTAGACCTATGTTTGATTAGTCCTAAACACATCTTTGCATTTGGATCTGTGTTTCAGAGGCACTATAGGGCTTGTTGGGAGCCTGTGTGCTGCATTTTAATACAGGGTTTTCTATATTTTTCTATTCTATATGCTTTCTATCTATGTTTTGACTACATTTTAGGTAAAAAATAAAATTGCATATTAGGATTTTTTGTGCTTTTGCTTTACAAAAAAAGTATAGAAAACCAAAAAAAAAAAAACCACTACACACACTTTGCACGTTCCAATATGCCACACCACTACATGGAAAGTGCAAGGAAAACCTCTTTAACAAGTTGGATTTCATCACCAACCATCAGAGAGCCCTAGAATAAGTTAGTTACAATAGTTTCTTGGAATTCATAACCAATAAACTAGTTAATCTTGAGGATATATCCACCCACCTTGCATAGTTTTTAGGCCTAAGGTTTACATAAAACACACCATACAAAAAAATAAAAAATTACGAAAAAATTAAAAAAAACACAAAAATATAAAAAATCAATAAAAAACAAAACTTGCAAAAACATAGAAAATATTTATTTTTTTGTGTGATTGTGTGTTATTCATTTTTATTTTCATCACATTTTCACACACATACCTCCACAATCACCATTTGGTTGTACCCCTAGATTATGGTATCAATCCGGAGTCAAGCTAAAGCACTAACAAAAGCTCTAAGCCAACCATTCACATCCATGGAGGACTTTACTCAAGCCTCCCAAGCCCTAGCCACTTTTGTGGTTGGTCAAGCTAGTGTGACATGCACTATGTATCTAGACTTATCTTCTGGACCATCCAATCATGCCCCGAATTCATACATGAATATGATATAGAGAGCTACACATGCTACCATTCCAGATACTCCTTGCATCAAACATTATTCTCCAACTGATCAACATATCACATATCTAGATATTGATTCCATTAGGATTTACTTGAATATAGTAGGTTTAGTCTTTACATCATTGCATCCTCTCACCATACCACCTCAAACCATCCCCACATTACATCAAGAAGCCATCTATTCACATCCATAACACACTAATCAAATCATCACCAATCCCCTCTTTAAATAAATGGATGTAACCACAAACTAAACCTATTCATAATCATACCATCAATATATCTCTATCTCATCCTATCAAAACATCATCAGTTCTAATCCACTCTATGAAAAACAAGTTAATGCTGCTTTGTAGATGCCATCATCCATTCCATCCACATAATCTATTGATACCATGCATCATGCCATACCTCATTCAATAATGATATATTTTACCACCTACCTCCCATCCACATTCACTCATATTATTTCCACACATCCTACTCAATATTCTACCCTCTATATGACCACACAATCTGCATCTATGATTGTAATATAACAAGATTTATTACATCTACAATAATTGCTTGTAGGTAGCACCAACCAAAGAGTTCAACCCACCTCAATCCAAAACATGTTCCTCATCCAAGATCCATACTAGAGGTTTTGACCACCCACCATAATCATACCCACTCATCCACTTCAACACACATAGACCACCTCATCAGTGCAACATACCATCATAACCCCATATCCTCATCAACAACATCCATTTCATTAATAGCAAATATTTCACCACCAATTTCAACAAAATATCCCATATCATCATGTTCCAAAAAATAACACATATCAATTGTATAATCAAAAAGCAAATCAAGGCTTTCAATCACCATTAGAAGATCCTAAATTTTAGTTCCTTTAAAAATAGATTGAAAACCTTGCCATACAAACACATGAAATTATATATCAAAAACCCACTCTGAGGTAGCTAGTCAATCATCCCATTCATTCATCTATTCCCTCATCCCCATATCCATCCTATTTTGATATTCTTAGGTATAAAAAGTTTACAGGTGAAGATGAGCTACGATGGTGTCACTAATGCACTCATTTAATACTACAACAAATCTTGAATCACCTCACAAACATTGAGCTACAATTGAGTCATCATCAACATCACCCACCTTGTTAACCTCATCCATGAAATGATCAATTTCTAAAAAAAAATCAACCATATCTCTAACTTCTACTCAAAAATCATACATACTGGAAGACTAATAACAAGATCTATGTACTGGCAACCAGAAATGAAAAGCAAATATTTGATATTTTACTAATTCTAAACCAAATACTAAAGTACATCAAATGAAAACAACATGCAACAACTCACTAGTACTAGAAATGATAGCGCAGGCCAATTACACTGGAAAACCAACATAAACTCCTTAGATACCAAATCATCCAAGTAGGGATGAACTAAATATGCAATGATCTCCCAATGAGTGCTAAGTAGGGCTGAAATCTCCCTGGATCTGCACTAATCTATCCAAATGCTGATGAGACTCAGGGGCTACATCCTAGTATCAAGCCTCCAAGGGTTTTCGTCCTCAAAGGAAGTCTTTTGTAGGGTTTTTCTCCTCAGAAGATGGCTGAAAGAGATGGATCTCCTCAGACTCAGAAAGGTGAAGAAATAGACTCCATAATCTCCCAAATGTGGTGCCAAGCTCCCCTTTTATTCACGTTTTTTATTTTACATTGACCCACTTGTTTTGTGGAAATAACATTAATATCACCATTAGGTCTTATAATCCTTCATTAAGTCATGCGCTAGGCTTCTTGGCCTTTATTTCCTTATTTTATTATTTATTTCTTCTTTAACCACACCAACACACATAATTAAATAAACCACACCAAAATTATTCTAAAGCACACCACTCCACATCTATGTACAAAAGCATCATAGAAATAGGGTTATTACAATACCACCCCTCCCAAATTGCTTGTCCCTAAGAAATTGAGAGCTGGATGAGACAATATTTGGGATCCCTCCCAAGTAGAATCTTCAATGGGTAGCCATTTCCACTTGATAAAGTACTCATGATTCACCTTGTTCCTTAGCCTCTTTTATCTTACCTTCATAACTAATTCAAATTCTAATATCAATTTACCTTATTCATCCAATGGTGGCAATTCCTGTGAAGGAATAATATGTTGTCCCATTTCTTCAAACAGGAAACATGAAACACATTATGTATTCTGCTGCTAGTAGGAAGCTCAAGCTGATATGCCACCTCTCCTATTCTTTTAATCACCCTGTATGGACCATAAAACCGTGGTTTAAGCTTCTCTTTGCCGTTGGTTTTATGATGGACTATTTATATGGCTGTAAATGCAAATATAACATGTCACCATCCTTAAACTACCTCTTTACATGCTGCTGGTCTGCATATTTCTTTTGCTGGTTTTGTGCCATCAGAATATTGTCTTTCAAAAGTTGTAGCATGTCTTGATGTTATTGGACAAAATATTGTGCTTTGGGCACTTTGCTATCATGTAGTAACACATCAACATGATTAGAAGTATCATATTCATACAAAGCTTTGAAGGGAGATATTTTAATAGATAAGTGTTAAGTAGTATTATAACAAAATTCAGCCATATATAACCACTTAATCCATGCATTTTGCTGTCCAAAAATGTAGTTCCTCAAGTACCCCTCAAGCCATTTATTCACAGTTTTTTTTTTCCCATCCATTTGGGGATGGTAGCTAGTACTAGGGGTCAAATTTGTACCACTAAGTCTGAATATTTCTTGCCAAAAAGCACTCATAAACCTGTTGTCCCTGTCACTAACAATAGTCCTGGGTAACCCATGTAACCTGAAAATCTCCTTGAAAAACAATTCAGCCACTTGTGTAGCTGTATAGGTGGTTGAAATAGCAAAGAAATGCACAAATTTTGTCAATCTGTCCACTACTACATAAATGCAGTTCTTACCTTGAATAGTAGGTAAACCTGTAATGAAGTCCATAGATATGCTATCCCATTTCTTTTATGGAACTGGTAGTGGTTGTAGTAGACTAACACTTAGTGTATTCTCTATTTTATTTTCCTGGCACACAATACATTCTCTAACATGTTTCATAACATCATCCTTCAAACCCTTCCATGCAAACCTTTCTCTAACCAATTTGGATGTCTTATAAAAACTAGGATGTCTAGCAAAAGGTGAGTCATGTAATGCCAAAATATTTTTCTGTTTTAACTTTGATTCTGGAACAAGATAAATTATGTCCTTGTATAAAATCAGCCCATTAACTATTTTTAATTTCACATCAAAAATTACCCCATCAATAAAATTTGAAGCAAAATAATTCTTAGTATACTCAGCCATCAATTTAGCTCTTAAATTCTCATCTACATCTGAAAATGAATAGAATAAAGGGTTTATGGAAAGTGCATTAGCTGCTGTATTAGATTTACTTTTCTTATATTCAATATCAAAATAATAAGATTGTACCTTTGTCACCCAACACTGTTGTCTTTCATTTAAATATTTTTGTTCCAAGAAAAATCTCAAACTATTGTGATCAGTTTTTATAGTGAACTTACCACAAATGAGGTATTGCTTAAACTTGGCCAAAGCATGCATGATGGCCAACATCTCCTTCTCATATATGCTGAAAGATATTTCTGGAGGAGTAAGTTTCCTACTCTCAAAGGCTATGGGCTGCCCATTTTGCATCAAAATAGCCCCTACTCCAACTCCTGATGCATCACATTCTACAACAAATGGTAAGTTAAAATTTGGAATGGCAAGAGTAGGGCAAGTAGTCATCACCTTCTTGAGTTCCTCAAAGGCATACTGTGCATTTTCACTCCATGTAAAAGAATTTTTCTTAGTCAATTCTAATAAAGGAGCTGAAAGTTTAGAAAACCCCTTTATAAACATTCTATAGTAGTTACACAACCCAAGAAAACCCCTCAAATGCATTAGAGTAGTGGGTGTAGGCCATTGTTGAACTGCTCCAATTTTAGTAGGATCTACATGCACTTCATTGTGGCTGATTATATGCCCCAAATACATAATTTTTGTGAGGCCAAATTCACACTTAGATTCTTTAGCATAAAATTGTTGTTGCTGTAAAATGTCAAGGACCATCTGCAGATGCTTCAAGTGTTCCTCCCAGGTTTTGCTATATACCGAGATGTCATAAAAAAAACTAATACAAAAGATCTCAAATATTTCATGAAAACATGATTCATTGTTGACTGAAAAGTGTTAGGAGCATTAGTAAGTCCAAAAGGCATGACAAGAAATTTAAAATGTCATGTTGGCAATTTTGGGTTTGAGATCCTAGCTTCTTGTCTATGAGTTGTCATTGATGTCAAAAGGAAATGGCATTAATGTTAAGAGGATGTGTTGGCTTCAAAGGTGGAAGATTCCAAGAGAATCCGGAGAGATTCCATTGGCAAGGGTTTTTCATTAAAACCAAGTTAAATGGTTTTTATTAAAACCAATGGAGGTTCTCTTTATTATTTATTTAATTATTATTTAAAACCCTTCAAGGTTTTAATTATTTAATTATTTAATTAATTAAGGGAGAAATTATTTTTAATTTATCTTAAGGGTTTTTAAACCCTTTAGAAAGCAATTTCGATTAAATTCGAAATTACTTTTCGAATTCAGCCGACGTGTTTGGAAATGCATCAAAGTGCATATAAAATGAGGCAAATGAATTCATTTATGTTTGGCCAAGAGTTCGACATTAATCCCTGAGCATTTCGATTTCGACATCGAAGCCCTGCGCCAGCGAAGGAGGAAGACAAGCGTTGCGTGGTCAAAGGTGTGACGGGTTGGTCTTGGCGCCAAGGAGGAGGCGCACGCGGTGATAAGAACGGAGAATTCCCTTCTCCCTCACGTGGGCTCTCCTAGCCCACGCGGCGTGGCCAAAGGACTTAGTAGCATGGTGATCGGCGGTTCGAATCATCGAAGACCCTTTTGAGGGTAGTGTATGCACTCCAAAATTCGTGGGATATTTACCAAAGGTATGCGCTCCAATTTTTTGCAGAAAGAGTGGCAATTAAATTTTAATATTTTGCTTGCTAAGGTTTTATAAAGTTAGCTTTGGGAGGTATAAGGAATGCAAGCTTAATATTTTTGCTATAGTCGGATTGAAAATTAAAGGGGAAATAATTGCCATGGTGGTTGAGTTATTTTGACATGCCAATGTTGGGTTAATAATTTTTAGGGAAGATCAAAATTATTAATTGTGGTAGATTTTCAAGGGCTTATTCATCTTCAAAAAGGGTATGGGCACATTTTTCTTATAAGTATGATTGGTGTATGTTTTTCTGAAATAAGGTTGGAGTGAAAAGGTTTTCAACTAGGTTTCCTTTGGTTGGGTGTAAATCCTATTTTCTGGTTTGTTGAAGACTACTTATGCATTGTTATCCTTAAGGAGAGTTTTTGGTGAATGCATAATTTTTGGTTTGAGATAGTGGAAGCTTTGTGCACTAGGGTTTATATTTGTGAGTCTAGCTACTTGCATTGAGTTGGTGGAACCCTTGGTTGGCTGTTTTGAGTTTGATGGTTGAGTTGCTTCCATAGAGGTTGTTTGATCAAGTTATTGCTTTACTTGATTCATGATATTGGGCTTACTCCATTGAGTTGATTTGAGCAAGTTATTCTTTGCATTTGGTGATATTGTGTTGGTGGCTATTTTGTTCAAATATCTTTGGAGGGAAAAGGATTTCTACTTGTTTCCTTTTCTTGTGATGATTGGTTGAATGCTTCAAGGTTGATGTTGAGTTGAATGGTGTTGGTTGACTAAACCTTGTTTGATGAGCATTGTTGTTGAAACCCTAATTGATGGTGAAAAGAACATGAGTATCATTGTTATGTGATTCTTTGCATAGTTGGCAATTGTTGGGGTTTCATGTTCTTGAAAGAAAACATTCTATCCTATCCATTTCAGATATTGAGTTGAGTTTTCAGATTTGAGATTGAGATTGAGTTGAGTTGATTTGAGTTGAGTTTTGAGATTGGGATTTGAGTATAGAACATATTGAGTCTCTAACAATTCTCTTTATGCTTCTATGAGTTTGACAAATCACATTGGGTCTCTAACAATTCACTTTGTGATTTCCTACTAAGAAAGTTTTTCTTGGTGAGCTTGCTGAGTTTTGGACAGGTTCCAGTGGGGACTTGTGAGCAGTTTTGGACAGGTTCTGGTGGGGAATTGTGAGCAGATTTTGACAAGTCCTAGCGCAGAGGACTTGTGAGCTGAGTTTGATAGTTCTATCGAGAGAACTTGAGGACAGAGGTGCATTGGTTCTATGAGAAGAACCGAAGGACAGATTTGGCAAGTCTTTGAGAAGGCTTGTATGGAGAGGATTGATTTGTTCAAGAGTTGGACAGATCGACGAGAGAGAGGAAGACTTGTACTAGACCGATTGACTGTGTTTGGTACAGGTTGTTGAGCTGCTGTGGACGTGATCATAGAAGGCGAAGGTCTCTTAGGCTAAGCATTGAGGATAGGAGGTCTTCGATGGAAAGGAGTTCCACGTCCTTGGCAAGAGGTAGAGGCGGTTGATCTTACGAGGGATCATTTCTAGAGCGAGAGGGAAGGTATTTTTGGGGAAGGTATCTCCTTTGAGCAGAGGCTCATAAATTTTGATTGGGGGAAGGTATCTCCTTTGGGCCGAGGCTCATAAACATTGTAATTGGGAAGGATTCCCAAAGAACTTTGAGATAACTTTTAGAGAAAAGTTTTGTGGACGTAGCCCAACCATTATGGGTGAACCACGTTAAAATTGGTGTCACTTTGTGGATGATATTGTGCATTGCTTTGATATTGCTTTGGGTATATTGCTTTACTATTTTGAAGTATAAAGGAAAAAGTAAAAAGAGGTCTTATACTGTTCACCCCCCTCTCAGTATAAGCTTGTGTTCTTCAATTGGTATCGGAGCGGGTGCCTTCGAAAAGTTTAACAACTTGAAGGAAAAGCTAGTAAAGAACACAATGGATTATTCAAGTGGCAATGCAGCACCTATTCTTGATGGGTCAGATTTTGGTCTTTGGAGTGCAAGGATGAAGGTTCATCTAATGGCACTTGGTAATGAGGTATGGGAAGTGATTGAAGATGAGTACACTATTCCTGTACATGGTCCTAATACTAAAGAAGAAAGGCTCCTACATCACAGCAATTCAAAAGCAATGAATGCAATCCTGAAAGGCTTACAGAAAGCAGATCTCACCAAAGTGATTCACTGCAAGACAGCTAGTGAAATGTGGAAACAGTTGAAGGTGGTTCATACAGGTGATACAAATGTGAGAAAGGCCAAGTTGAGACACTTCAAAGGTATGTTTGAACAACTCAAGATGAATGATGATGAAAATATTAGTGACTACATGCTTCGTATGGATGAGGTTGTTAACTCCATGAAAGACTTAGGTCTTGAGCTTGCTGAAAATGATGTTTGTGATAAGATTTTAAGATCTCTTCCTAATAGATTTAGTGAAAATATTTCTGCTATTGAGGAAGCTAAAGATTTGGATAAGTTGAAAAAGGATGAGCTCCATAGTATACTTGCAGCATTTGAGTTGAGAACTCAAGTGAAGGTTGATGTCAAGAAAGAGGCGGCTTTCAAGGCTACCAAGAATTCCAAAGGTAAACAGCTTCAAGATAGTGATGAGTCTTCTAGTGATGAAGAGGCATATTACAACAAGAAAGGCAAGTTCTCTAGAAAGCACAAAAGTATGAAAAATATAAGATGTTTCAATTGTGGAAAGTTTGGTCATTATGCTACTGATTGTATTGTTCCCAAGAATGAAAGTGATGAAGATAAACAGGATTCTAAGAGCAAGGATTCTGAAAAGCACAAGCATCACAGGAAAAACAAAGATGAGCACAACAATCAAGGAAAGAGGTATTCTCACAAGCACAAGAAGAGTTTCTACCTAGACAAAGCAAGTAAGTGTTCTAGTAGTGATAGTGAAAGTTCTTCAAGTGATAATGAAAATGAGATGTTGTTCATATCGGAAAAAGAGGAAGAACCGAAACATAGATTCATTATCATGAAATGTCTTAGATGTGGAAATTTTGGTCACCTTGAGGATGATTGCACAAATAATGATTTGGTTTCTAGTATGTATGAGGATGCTTCAGAAAACTATAAGGAAGATGCATGTATGGTTTTTGAAAAGGGTAGCACCTCTAGTGATAAGAAATCTGAAAAAGGCTTTGATGATTCAAAAAGCAATCAAATAAAGGATCTTGAAAGTGAACTTATTAGTGCTCTTAGTGCTTTGAAAAAGGAAAGAAAGAAGAATGCTAGACTCAAGGATAAGTTAGATGAATGTTGTATGGAGAGAGATGATCTTATAGAAAGTCTTGACTTCTCTATAGCTAAGACACAAGAACTCAAGGATGAGTTAGAGTCTAAGGTTCTTGAGTATAGTGAGTTAGAACAGAAAATGGCTTCTTTGAAAGAGGAAACTAAAGAGTACAAGGATAAGCTTTACAGATTTCAAGATAGCTCCAAAAAGGTTAAGTCTCTCATCAAAGGTCAAAGAAAGACAACGAGATAAAACAGGCCTTGGTTTTGTTAAGCCACACAAGGAACAAGTTGGAGAGTCTAGTAAGAGACTCCAAAAGGAAGAGAGTTCTGATGAGGAAAGTATTTCAGATCATGAGTTCTTGAATGATAGATGCACAGGAACAGAAAACAGAATTCAGAATGAGAAGAAGTTTTCAGAACCTAAGAGGTCAATTAAAGGAAAGTTTCAAGGCAGATGTTTTGCTTGTCACAGGTTTGGTCACATGGCTTCACATTGCATGGCTCAAGTGAAGGAGGTAAATGACGATTTCAGAAGTGCTAGTTACTTTCAAGGGTATTGCTACTCTTGTCAACGGTTTGGGCACAAGGCGAGTTCATTGCAAGGCAAATAACGGGAACAGGTTTGGTCGGAACAGGTTTGGCGAACAGGTTTGGCGACAGGGTTAGTCAGAACAGGTGGATTCAAAGAATAGGTATGCCTCAAAGAAATAACATTGTTACTTGTTATAAGTGCAACAATGAAGGTCACATAGCTAGACAGTGTAGAGCTGAACTTCCAAGGTACAGGAACAAAAATAGTGGTATGAACAGGTCCAAGGATCAAGGCATGGTTAAGAACAGGAACAGTGACAGGAACAGGAACAGGAATATGGACAAAGAGTACAAGAGAAGGCCCGACAAGGAAGTTATAGACGCTGATGATGATCAGTGCCTAATGGGAGTTTTACTCCCACCCAAGAATTAATCACCTCATCAGGGAGGTGGGGGAGGGACTAAGCTAAGAGGCTCATTCTTAGTCCCGAGCCCCAAAGGTGACCCTTTGCCATTGATGACAAAGGGGGAGAGATTTGAGTAAGGGGAGAGCCTCAAGACAGGGGGAGTTGTTTATGTTGAGTTTTTGTGTTGTTGAGAAGCATGGTTTGCCATCAATGACAAAGGGGGAGATTGTTGGCAATTTTGGGTTTGAGATCCTAGCTTCTTGTCTATGAGTTGTCATTGATGTCAAAAGGAAATGGCATTAATGTTAAGAGGATGTGTTGGCTTCAAAGGTGGAAGATTCCAAGAGAATCCGGAGAGATTCCATTGGCAAGGGTTTTTCATTAAAACCAAGTTAAATGGTTTTTATTAAAACCAATGGAGGTTCTCTTTATTATTTATTTAATTATTATTTAAAACCCTTCAAGGTTTTAATTATTTAATTATTTAATTAATTAAGGGAGAAATTATTTTTAATTTATCTTAAGGGTTTTTAAACCCTTTAGAAAGCAATTTCGATTAAATTCGAAATTACTTTTCGAATTCAGCCGACGTGTTTGGAAATGCATCAAAGTGCATATAAAATGAGGCAAATGAATTCATTTATGTTTTGCCAAGAGTTCGACATTAATCCCTGAGCATTTCGATTTCGACATCGAAGCCCCTGCGCCAGCGAAGGAGGAAGACAAGCGTTGCGTGGTCAAAGGTGTGACGGGTTGGTCTTGGCGCCAAGGAGGAGGCGCACGCGGTGATAAGAATGGAGAATTCCCTTCTCCCTCACGTGGGCTCTCCTAGCCCATGCGGCGTGGCCAAAGGACTTAGTAGCATGGTGATCGGCGGTTCGAATCATCGAAGACCCTTTTGAGGGTAGTGTATGCACTCCGAAATTCGTGGGATATTTACCAAAGGTATGCGCTCCAATTTTTGCAGAAAGAGTGGCAATTAAATTTTAATATTTTGCTTGCTAAGGTTTTATAAAGTTAGCTTTGGGAGGTATAAGGAATGCAAGCTTAATATTTTTGCTATAGTCGGATTGAAAATTAAAGGGGAAATAATTGCCATGGTGGTTGAGTTATTTTGACATGCCAATGTTGGGTTAATAATTTTTAGGGAAGATCAAAATTATTAATTGTGGTAGATTTTCAAGGGCTTATTCATCTTCAAAAAGGGTATGGGCACATTTTTCTTATGAGTATGATTGGTGTATGTTTTTCTGAAATAAGGTTGGAGTGAAAAGGTTTTCAACTAGGTTTCCTTTGGTTGGGTGTAAATCCTATTTTCTGGTTTGTTGAAGACTACTTATGCATTGTTATCCTTAAGGAGAGTTTTTGGTGAATGCATAATTTTTGGTTTGAGATAGTGGAAGCTTTGTGCACTAGGGTTTATATTTGTGAGTCTAGCTACTTGCATTGAGTTGGTGGAACCCTTGGTTGGCTGTTTTGAGTTTGATGGTTGAGTTGCTTCCATAGAGGTTGTTTGATCAAGTTATTGCTTTACTTGATTCATGATATTGGGCTTACTCCATTGAGTTGATTTGAGCAAGTTATTCTTTGCATTTGGTGATATTGTGTTGGTGGCTGTTTTGTTCAAATATCTTTGGAGGGAAAAGGATTTCTACTTGTTTCCTTTTCTTGTGATGATTGGTTGAATGCTTCAAGGTTGATGTTGAGTTGAATGGTGTTGGTTGACTAAACCTTGTTTGATGAGCATTGTTGTTGAAACCCTAATTGATGGTGAAAAGAACATGAGTATCATTGTTATGTGATTCTTTGCATAGTTGGCAATTGTTGGGGTTTCATGTTCTTGAAAGAAAACATTCTATCCTATCCATTTCAGATATTGAGTTGAGTTTTCAGATTTGAGATTGAGATTGAGCTGAGTTGATTTGAGTTGAGTTTTGAGATTGGGATTTGAGTATAGAACATATTGAGTCTCTAACAATTCTCTTTATGCTTCTATGAGTTTGACAAATCACATTGGGTCTCTAACAATTCACTTTGTGATTTCCTACTAAGAAAGTTTTTCTTGGTGAGCTTGTTGAGTTTTTGGACAGGTTCAAGTGGGGACTTGTGAGCAGATTTGGAGAGGTCCTAGCAGAGGACTTGTGAGCTGAGTTTGATAGTTCTATCAGAGAACTTGAGGACAGAGGTGCATTGGTTCTATGAGAAGAACCCGAGGACAGATTTGGCAAGTCTTTGAGAAGGCTTGTATGCAGAGGATTGATTTGTTCAAGAGTTGGACAGATCTATCAGACAGAGGAAGACTTGTACTAGACCAACTGACTGTGTTTGGTACGAGTTGTTGAGCTACTGTGGATGTGATCATAAAAGGCAGAGGTCACTTAGGCTAAGCATTGAGGACAAGAGGTCTTCGATGGAAAGGATTTCCATGTGCTGGCAAGAGGTAGAGGCGGTTGATCTTCGAGGGATCATTTCAGAGCGAGAGGGAAGTCGAGAAGGGAAGGTATCTCCTTTGAGCAGAGGCTCATAAATTCTGATTGGGGGAAGGTATCTCCTTTGGGCCGAGGCTCATAAACATTGTAATTGGGAAGGATTCCCAAAGAACTTTGAGATAACTTTTAGAGAAAAGTTTTGTGGACGTAGCCTGACCATTACGGGTGAACCACGTTAAAATTGGTGTCACTTTGTGGATGATATTGTGCATTGCTTTGATATTGCTTTGGGTATATTGCTTTACTATTTTGAAGTTTAAAGGAAAAAGTAAAAAGAGGTCTTATACTGTTCACCCCCCCTCTCAGTATAAGCTTGTGTTCTTCAAATGCCCATAATGACACCTAAAAGTAGTCTTTGGCACATCCTATTTCCTAACTCTAATTTGATGATAACCACTTCTTAAATCAATCTTAAAAAAATATTTTGCATTGTATAATTCATCAATAAGCTCGTCTACATGAGGAAAGGGATACCTATTTTTAATGGTCTTTTTATTTAGCACTCTGTATTTTATGCACATGCGAAATGTACCATCTTTATTTTTTGCCAACACCACACTAGAAGCAAATGACTACTACTGGGTTGAATATGTCCCATGGCTAATATCTCTTTAATTATCTTCTCTATTTCATATTTAAAGGCCCTAGGATGATTATAAGGTGTAATAATGATTGGCTTTGTTCCCTCCTCAAGATCTATCACATGCTCAAAATCCCTATGTGGTGGTAGACACTTAGGCATGTCGCTGAAAATTGATTTGTATTTATGTAGCAGTTGTTGAATTTGTGGATGATACTTTACCTTGCTGCTCTATTTTTTTGTAAGCATCTCTTTTATATTGAAGAGCCATGCACGCCATTCAAAATATCTCTATTTTATAATTCCTTTCATCCTCTTTGTTGAAACACAATGCAACTCCATGTCTCTTAACCCCCATAATAAAATTTCCTTGCCCTTATACTAAAATTTAATAGTTAGCTTCTTATAATTACTAGTAACATCACCAAGCTCATAAAACCATTGTTCTCCAAGCACAATGTGAGGCAATCACCCTATAGGAAAGATATAAAAATCTGAAACATCACTATACTCCCCAATAGAGAACTCAATTTGTCTTACCATTTTATTGCATGGAGATATGTCACATTTTCTTGTAGTGACTTGGAAACTAGCAAAATCATCCATTTTGACTCTCTTCTTCTTAGCAAAGCCCACATCCATAAAGTTATGTGTGGCCCCTCCATATATCAGAATCACTACATCTTCACCCAAAACTTTTTCCAAAACCTTAATTGTCAAAAAATATGGAGCACAATGCAAAGTGGCCAATGTACCTGTGGCAAAAGTGCTTACCATAGGTAACGTCATGAGGCTAGCTTGCTCATGTGATGTGGTTGTTTGTAATGCTACCTTTTCTTGTTCCACTGCATCATGGAACTCCTCTTCGTTGCTTTTTTATGACGTAGATTCCCTATCTAAGTCTCCCTCTGATACAACCTCAATGTAATGAACTTCTCCCTTACCAATACACCTATGTCTTGGCTCCTAAGGCTTCCTGTAGTCAAAACACAATTTCTTTCTCCTCAATTCATTTTTGGTGATATCATCTAGCTTCCTATTACCTTGCATAGCGGGTAGAGACCTTCTACTTGACGACACAAGGGGAGGAGAATTTCTAGGAGGTGATGTCATGGGTCCCTCACTTCTAGCTTCATTGCGCCATGGTCTGGAAGTTTCTCCAAACTTTTGCTTACTGAAATTAGTCTTTTGTCTTACTGGAATATAGGGCTCAAGTGTATGTTCAAGAAGGATGGCCCTCTTTATTGCTTCCTGCAATGTGGGAGGTGAAAAAGATTTAACCAAATCCCTAAGTGGCTCTCTTAATCCATCCAAAAAGAGGAAAATAACCCTCTTCGATGAAATGTCATGTACTATAACTAAAATTTTCTCAAACTCCTCCACATAGGCTGAAAGTGAATCTCTCTATTTTTGCTTAGTTAGCTCTCTAAAATATTCCTCATCATCTTTCTTCTCAAATCTATCAAGCAATATCTGACTAAATTCATCAAAAGTATTTACATGATCATGTCCTTATGTGATGAGGCCATTATGCCACCAATCATAAGATTTTCCCTCTAAATTCAGCGTGGCCAACTGTAGAGCATCCCTCTCTATAAGAGGATCTAGGGTAAAATAGGTCTATAATTTCTACAACTATGCTCTAGCAGTGAGGTCATCATTCCCGCTAAAAGTAGGAATTTGCATTTTCTGATGCAACTTCTTATCTTTTGCAAATCTGCCAGCCATTTTCTTCTGCTTCATCTGCACATAGTCACTAATTTTCACTACAAATTTAAATGCATCAGATCTAAGTTGATAGTTAGCAAACAGTGTCTCATACATACTATCATCATCCTCCTCAAATTATGAACTAGGAATGGCCTTTGTAAACATAGGGCATGATGGATTCTTCAATGAAGTCCTCTTCGTATGAAAACTCCCTTGTGATTCTTCTCGTATAGTTGGGCTATGGGGCTGATTTTGGTTTTGATGCTACTGTCTAGGTGGGCTTCTATTCTACTGCCTCATCTACTGTACCTTGTTGTTTGTGTTTATTGCAACTTGCCTCATCAAATTCATCATTTCTTGCACACCAGGATATGTAGGAATGGCATTATTTCTGTTATTGTTATTATTATTATTTCCATAATTTTCCATGGCTAAACTTTCTTTTTCAATTTCCCAAAGAAAATCTGCTCTTGGGTCTTGATTCTGATTTTGATTTCTTAGCCTCAAATTATAACTATGATCAACTGGAGGCCTATAAGTCATAGAAAATTACTGCTAAAAATTATAGGAATGCTGAAAGAGAAAATTACAGGAATACTGTCAAAACCCCAATGCAGGAGTCCATATATCATCCTAATCTAATAAATCTACTAGTTATGATGCAAATATGTAACATGCACTGACATGCACACTCTAAAACTCTATATCTAAAATCTTCTGTCTTAAATCTGTAAACCAAACCTTGATTTGATAGATCTAAAAATTCCAAAGCCAAATCTGCCCATAGGATGGCAAGATCTAGGCTCTAATACCACTGAAATAATTGATTTCTAAAAAAAAATCAACCAGATCTCTAACTTCTACTCATAAATCATACATACTAGAAGAGTAATAACAAGATCTATGTACTAGTAACGAGAAATGAAAAGCAATTCTCTGATATTTTATTAATTCTAAACCAAATACTGAAGTACATCAAAGGAAAATAACATGCAACAACTCACTAGTACTAGAAATGATAGTGCAGGCTAATATACATTGGAAAACCAACATAACCTCCTCAGATACCAAATCGTCCAAGTAGGGCTGAACTAAATATGCAATGATCTCCCAATGAGTGCTAAGTAGGGCTAAAATATCCCTAAATTTGCACTAATTTGTCCAACTGCTGATGAGACTCAGGGGCTACATCCTAGTCTCAAGCCTCCAAGGGTTTCCATCCTCAAAGGAAGTCTTCTGTAGGGTTTTCGTCCTCAGAAGATGGCTGAAAGAGATGGATCTCCTCAGACTCAGAAAGGTGAAGAAACAGACTCCATAATATCCCAAATGTGGGGCCAAGCTCCCCTTTTATTTCTCATTTTTCTAATTTTACATTGACCCCCTTGTTTGTGGAAATAACATTAATCTCACCATTAGGTCTTATAATCCTTCATTAAGTCATGCGCTAGGCTTCTTGGCCTTTATTTTCTGATTTTATTATTTATTTCTTATTTAACCACACCAACAAACATAATTAAATAAACCACACCAAAATTATTCTAAGGCACACCACTCCACACCTATGTACAAAAGCATCATAGAAATGGGGTTATTACAATCCACCTTGCCCACCTCATTCTAATAATCAATATCGTACCTAGACCCCCCTAATCGAGCCCTTGTCGATAATTTTTCACAAGTTACAAGATGCAAAAATAATTATTTTACTTGACATACATCCTGTTAGCTTTTGATGAAGTGTGTAATGGGAGATAGCAATCACAAGATGTAGAATAATATGAAATAAAGTAAATCTATGAGATGACTCAAATATTCTATAAATAGAAATAACGAAAATGAATATAATGTAGCTATGGAGGAAATGAACACTCCATTAAAAAAGCTACTAGGATACATTGCACCCATCACCAATATATGGATATTCATACAACACTAAGTTACTACCTATCTATCTATATGTTTCTGTATAAGGCCTTTTTATATAGGAAGATAGGTTCCTTGGCCAACACTCTACCTAGTTGTACAAGGGACAACTTGCACATATACAACTTGCACATTGACACTTGTGCATTTATTACATTGTATGAAGTAACTAGATAACTTTCCATTAAATTAATCTAATATCCTAAGTATGTACCTAGGAAGGTACATTTATATGACCCAAATTATGTAATATAATCTATTTCTAACATATCCTATAGACACCCAAAGCCATAAATCCAGGTCATATAGGGAAGAACATTATTATTTCTATCATCGGTAAGCGGGTCATGACATCAATGTTCGCATGGAATTTAAAAATGTGGTCCAAGATCTTATCAATAGGGGGGCCTTTTACATCCAAAGTCCACTCACACCATCCAATTAGAACCTTGGTATCCACCCGAACAACTGTGGGGATGCTCAAGGTATCGCACCTTCCCCACACTCACCAATCACGAAACAATTTGGGGATGCTTAAGGTATCACACCTTCCCCATACAATAATAATAATAATACAAGATATATATATATATATATATATATATATAGCTTAATCATTCACATTACATTTCATACATCCGTTCATGCATTCATAACTCATGTATACATTCCACACTCATTTTCTTATACATTGCATTTATGCATTCATATCATTTGCATCTATTCATGTTGCTTGTCGTATTAATCGTCATTTGATTAGTTTGGATAATTGTTAATCCATTAAATCTTGTTACCTTAATCAGGGGCACCGTTGGTATAGCATTACATCTATTTCACCATCCAATATATCTATATATATATATATATATATATATATATATATATATATATATATATACATAGAAAAGAGAAAAAACAACTACAAAAAAATCCCATAGCACCTTATTTCTTTGATAGTCTTTGGTTTGAGGAATCTCTATGTGTTTTCGGTCACTTAGCCACTCCTAGTATTTCAAGAAATCTCCATTGAATGTCAAACAATATTTAGGTGCTATAGGTTATTCCTAGTTAAATTAGGTTTCCTCTTGGACTAAAACACTTTTCATTAAGAAAATTTTGAGTTTGGGAATTGAATTTACCAATTTTGAACCAAATACATATCACATTTATTAATGAGATCTTGCATCAAGGATAGATGATGTCATGATTAGATTGAACCTTGAAGCAAAAAGTTATTTTTGCTTGTCCCATTATGCACATAGTCCAACAATAAAATAAATATACATCTTTACAAAAATTTACAAAAATGAAAGAGTGGGTAGTAAGGATAGGATAAAATTCTCATCAAGAATCAATTCGAGTGGTTGAGAATATAATTTCCCAAAGCTCTAATTCTTTTCACAAAAACATAATAATAATAGAGCAAGTAGTAAGAATCGGGTAAAATTCTCATCAGGACTCAATTCGATTGGTTGAGAATCTAATTCCCCAAAGCTCCCTATTTATAAACACAAAGTAACAATAATAGGCCTTCAAGTAGTAAGGACAGGGTTTAATTCTCATAAAGACTTAATTTGAGTGGTTTAGAATTTGATTACCCATAGCTTAGAGACCCTAGAATTCATGCGTGGTGACATGACTCTCTTGAAGAGACCTCTGAACGCACAAGCTAGCTTTTGGTTCTCCATGATTGGTTTAGTATCACCCTACTCAATATGGGTAAATGAATTCATTATTTGCACACACAATGGTTCATAATTGGCTTACGTCATTACCTCACTCAAGATGGGTGAATGAACATTCATTTTACACATAGTTAGTCCTTGAGAAACTTGACTTTGCTAGGACACCTATGGCATATTATGGATTTGTGATATTACTAGGTGAGTTTGTTTGAGATCACTAGGATGTTTGAGTCTTTGCAAAACAACTCTAGATCATTTATCCCTAAGATAAAAAAATTTATAAGCGAGATTCCATTCCATACCTATTGTCACACATGTATCATATTCCATTTTATCCTACAACATATGGTCAAACCAATACTATTGTATTGGTGCCCCTGATTAAGTAATAAAGGCAAATTCTGATAAAAAATGGCCCATAACCTCTTTGAATGAAAATAAATAAGGCAACATCATTCATTCATTTGCATACATCACCACCAATTGCATTCATTCATAATACATTCATTTCATCACATGCACACAAATTTTTTTTTGAACAATCTACCGCTACACATATACATGCACAATCACATCATCAACCAACTAGGTGGGTTTTTGTTGGAGAAAAATCTACCTTTGGTTACGTTTGCGCCCAAGACTTTGCCAACATTGAAAGACCAGGTCAACACAGAGTTTACCTGATTCAATCTTTGGTTCCTTGTTTCTTTTAGGAAAAGGGAGAAAGAGGGAAATACAGAAAGAAAGGGAAATATAGCTATTGCTAGAGAGTTTAAATGGTACAGATTAGGTAACAACAAAGCAACTATTACAACCTTTTATAGAGAAGCATATAACTAAACCGTAAAAATAGAGAAACTAAAATTTTGGTGAAAATCTATTTAAGTGCAAGCTTATCTGTAAAGTTAATTTCAAAACCAACAAAACTTTGTTGCAAAAATTTAAAGTAAGAATTAAAGCAAGTTACATTCAATCTAGCTTTATGTAGCAATTAACCATACATACATACTTGATTTAGAACACCAGTGAGCCATAAACCAGAATGGATGATCTTTTATTAAGCTTTCATAAGTCTTTGTACATAGCCTTGTAAACACCTAAGAGCTGACCATTTATTTGGGTTGCTCATTCTATATATAAGAGTATTACATAACAAAAAAACTGAAAGTTTTTACAACATTATGCCCATAGGCTCATTCTGGTAAAGAAACAGTTAAGAGAGCATGGAGCCTTCAACTAGAAGTGGTTGAGATCTTCTTGTTATGATGATTTTATTTAACCTCCTTAGAGATGTCATGGTCCACTTGGCCTTCAAAACGTTGTGCCATCACAACTTTTCGCCTCAGCTCTGCTTTCGAACTTCAAAATATCGTGCCATCACAAATTTTACCTCTGGTTTGATCCTTGGCCTTCAAAATGTCATGTCATCATGACTTTTCACCTCAGCTCTACTTTCAGCCTTCAAAATATTGTGCCATCATAAATTTTCACCTCAACTCTACTTTTGGCCTTCAAAATGTCATGTCATTGTTGGAGAAAACATTGGTTAATCTACAGTTTAATTTCTTGCCTCCATTTAATTGTCAACCAGGGATAGCTCATAAACTTGTGAGTGTTATGCATAGTATATGCTTGTAGTGTGGGGGATTAATCATTTGTACCTATTGGTTTGGTGGAGGTGTTTTTTTCATGTATTTTCATTTCAACCAAACCAAATAAAACTAAGTGCAGAAAATTAAATTAACTAAAAATAAAGTTGAAATAAAAGTGCAAAAAATAAAAGTACAAAAAAATAAAACATGACTAAATTAAAATAAATTAGGAAAGAAAGCAGGAAATCTAACTAATGCAAATAAATAAAAAAGGGAGGACTACTGCAAGGAGTGGGTGCCTAGGCTCCCATAGATAGTCTACCCAAATAATTACATAAATATTTCTCCAAGCAAATAAGAGTATTTACAACTCTTAATAAATTGTATAGAAAAATAAATAAATAAATTCTCTGTGTATCTTTGATTGATTGATTTTGTATTCATCTGGTTTGCATTCTTATATAGACCGCAACCATATCTTGTTACAATAATAAATTGGTCTCCTTTCAATCACATAACGTGATTTGTTACAACACGTTTCTTGCACAAATATTATTCTCCTATTTACAAGCATGTTCATTCACCAAAGGAATAAATATAATAATCCTTAGGTGTACATAAATACTAATATTAGAATAATAGATATTATTTTCCTATTTACAAGCATGTTTGTTCACCAAAGGAATCAATATTAATCCTTAGGTGTACATAACAACTAATCCTAGAATAATGCATCCTAAAATAATGCCTTTAAAAAGCTTACATAGTCAAAATAGAATAAAAGTGCTTTATTCTATTTTAATCACAAAAATATAATATGCATAAGAATACAAATTATTTCTCCTCCATATTTTGTGCAACAACCTCCTTCAAAAGTGCATGGTCAATTGGTCAACCGATCAATGTTGACTTGGTCAACCTATCAACATTGACTTGGTCAACCGACCAATCATCAATAGGAGTCGAGCACCAGAAAACAGGTCGGGAAGCAGGCACCAAAAATAATTGGGAAGCAGGTGCCATAAATAGCTAAGAAGCAGACACCAAAAAATATATGGATAGCAGACACCAAAAATAGACGGGAAGTAGGCACCAAAAATATACGAGGAGCAGGCACTGCCAATAGTCAGGAATCAGGTGCCACCAATAGTCAAGAATCCAGCACTTGCCTTTACTTTTTATCGTTGTTCTTTTCAAAAGCCTTGTTCATGTCCAATTTGAGGAAAATGCTAGATTTATCACTTTTAGAAATATAATGTATAAGCTCATGGATTGTAATTATACTATCAATTATTAACCTCCCTAGAATAGAACTACCTTGATAGGAATCGATGATGAAAGAGAGACTAGGTTTGAATCTCATGCCAATCACTTTATTTAGGATTTTATAAAAAACATTGCACAGACTAATCAAGCAAAAATCATATAAGGATTTGATATTATTGGACTTAGGGACGAGGTCTAGAAAGGTGGACTTTACATATTTAGGAATGTTCTTAGTTTACTACATTTTTTGGATGATTGAAATGATGTCAAGCCCCACAATATCCCAATATTTTAAAAATAAAATTAGGGGAAAACCATCCAGTTCTGGAGCCTTTTTGCCTTGCATTGAAAAAACTACATTACATATTTCCTCAATAGAAAATTGTTTAAGCAAACAATTGTTATGCTCATAGGATACCAACCTAGAGATATTGTTCAGGAGGATCTCTGACATTTGTGTATTGCACTCTAGACTGGGTCTAAGAAGATCTTCAAAGAAATCCACTACCTCATCTCTAATATCTATAATTTTTGAAATAACGATCCCATTAGCTCTGGTGAGTTCCTTGATCTTGTTAGAGCCCTTGTGCCTCATCGTGGTGGCATGAAAAATTTAGAGTCTCCCTCTTTCAACCAGGTAACTTTGGACTTCTACTTAAAAAAACTTCTTCACTTTTAAGAATATTGTGGTATTCGAACAAATACTTCCTTTTAGCCTCAAGAATATTTGTGTCCAGTTCTCCCTATTGGGCAAGAAGCTCAATGCTTGTGATATATTCTATTTTTTGGAAACAAATATTGTCAAAAATATCTCTGTTCTACTTCTTGATCTTTGCTTTCACAAAACGGAGCTTATTGTTGACCTGAGAGGCTAGGGACTCAAAAAAACTGCAAGACCACCAATTTGTAATGAGTGTCTTGAGATTCGGATCTTGAAGCCACATTGCCACAAATTGAAATGGGATTTGAACAAGGATACTTGGAATGAACAATCAAGGAGAAGGAGGTTGTGATTAGAATCTATTCAAGGTAGATAATGAAGAACATATCCAAAGGGGTAAATACCATTAATGGATATTAGGAATCTGTCAAGCCTTATTTGAATAAGTTGATCACCCTTTCTATGATTTATTTAAATGAATCTTGGACCTTTGAGTTGGATATCCATGAGTTTGTTCTCATACACAAATGAAGCAAAATCTTCATAGGAATTAACTATTATTTCAAAGCCTCATTTCTTATCAGTGGGGAATAAGGGAGAATTAAAATCTCCAACCAATATCCAAACCTCATTGGAAAAAATCTCTCTCATCTGACTAAGATTGTTCCAAAGACAAAATCTCCCATATGGGGAGTTTGGAGCATAAATATTTGATAAAATCCAGTTGTAATGATAGTCCTTAATGAATAATAGGATGTTCATGTAGTTTTATGCCACAGACAGGAGTCTACCTTCAACAAAACTTGGATCCCATAAACATAACAACCCTCTAGAGGCTCCATTGGTAGGGATTATGAGGAATTCATAGTTTTCCCATATGTATTTGGAAATATGTGAAACATTTTGGGTATCCAGTTTGGATACTTGCAAGAGGAAAATGGTTGGTTTAAAGTCTTTCCTTGTGGACTTAACCAAAAATTATTTGTTATTTCCATTGAGGCCTCTCACATTCCATGAGAGGATCTTCATTTGGAGATTTTGGAAGAAGATATTTTCCCTCTTCCTTATGAAGCGGGGAATTTGGATCAAGTATCATTTTTAGGTGGATCTAAAAGAAGACTTTTCTTGGAGGAGAGACTAAAAGTGAGCTGAGTTCCATTGGAAATATCCTCAAAACATTATCTATTTTTGATTAGCTAAGAGGAAGGACGACCTCATTTCTTCTCTGAACCAACATCAACATGGATCCTTTTTTGATTTTTGGTGAAAGGGGGGATCAAGGAAAAAATATTGTTGGGAAGATTTTTACATGGGGAAGGTTTGAGAAGGCCTTTAGAGGAATAAGGATGTTGTGGAGGAGGGCTTTGAGGAGTAGCATTCTCAACAGAAGGAGGAACCTTAGGAACAAACAAAGAAGAAAAATAATTAGAAACAAAATTCAAAGGGCATACCTTAAAGGAGGAAGAAGTGTTGACTTGAGGAAAATATTGAAGAGCTTGACTTGTAGAGGATGAAACATTCAGAGGATCCCCCAAAAAAATTTGAGAAATGGACGGTAAATATTTGACCGGATCATTCAAAGCCTCCCCTAATGGACCTAGCAAAGGAATCCCCTAATTTTAAACAACTTTGGTACTAGAATTAGGGGGCTTAGAGCCCACCAAAGAAGAGGATTTAGATCGATTGTGGGAATGTTGTTGCTACTAGAATCTCTCCTGAAGGTTTTTTGGTGGAAGGTACCTTAGAAGCCTTAGACATATGATAATGAGAGCTATGGTGACATTTATTGGAGCACTTGGAATAGAAGGTTGGCTTGTTTTCATATTCTATGATTTGATTCATGGAGATCTCATCTGAAATCAACTCAATGTAAGAAGGAAGAGAGGAATCAAGGTTAGCATTGATGCACATGTAGGCGTGGACCATGCGAGTCTTGGATTTGGTAGGTATATCAAGATTGATGAACTCACTAATGTCCTAGGAAATCCTTCGTAAAATGTCTTCATCCCAAAAATGGAGAGGAAGACCTAGAAGGCAAATCCAAATCAGAGCTAGGTTGATATTCTAAGTCTCTAGATCAAAGTTTACACTTCATTTCCTAAGAAAAATCCCTATTCGATCATAGAACTATGGTCCACCTAATAGGATTCTACTTGAATCAATGGGTTTATTCAGACGAATGGGAAAATACCCTCTAGGAAAGGCAACTAGGTCTATGGATCCTTGAGGGTGCCAATGGGTAATGGCCTATTTATGGATTGACTCCATGTTAGGATGAGGCCCTAAAAACTTCCCCACAAGAGAATGAGAATATTGGTCCACGAGGGAGGAAAAAAACTTATACGCAATTCAAAGAGCACCTTGAGGACACAAATCGATCTTGGAGCAAGGGGGAGGCCCAAAAGAAATTGTATTTTTGAAAAGGGTTGCAAAGGAGAGAGAGGAGGAAACATGCTTGGATCCATTTTGACCTTGTGATGTGTTAACAACTAAAGTCAGATCTCTCCCTTCTCTTTGCTTTGAGGGACCCCCACCTCTATCAAGGATCATAGGTTCGCTCTCGACACACACACTGGAGCCTATGAATATCTTGACACTATTTGAAGTCATAGATATGCCTCCACCCTCACCGTCACCATCAATAGTTGCATCACCATCGCTTGGCACTTCACTCACCAATTGCATTGCTATTGTCGATCATCAAAAAAATATTTGCTCCACACCTTACCTAATTTTTTCTACCACTTATTTATTCATCAAGGTCTATAGTAATTTTTTAAGGATAATTATAATTTTATTGTAATAAGGTGAATTTTTGGTAGTGATTGACATCTTAATTTTTTCAAACAAAATTTGCATCAATAATAATTTTTGTACATTGACATCAAACATGTGCTTTACACAGTCATAATGTTTGATATCATGACTTCTCTAAATTTCATATATAGGTAATGTTGTCACATTAATTTATTGTATCTAACACCTATTATAGCTGCTATAATGATGTTTGGGAATAAACCTTATAAATAATTGGGTATGAATAAGAAAATATTTTTGTGATATTTTATTTCACTCAATTTTTACCCCATTTGTTATTATCATTAGGCATACATTCAAAAATTTGAGAAAATCCAAGTATATAGGTAGGTTACACCCATGTATGAGAATTTATCTTTAAGAAGGTGTCATTGATAGGAAAAATCCTTTTTAGTACTACCTGGGTACCACATATCCATCTCTTTCACTTACCTTAAGGTCTTTGTCATTTATGGTTGCATATATCAAGAGGACTAGTTTCTTCCATGTATTGATAGGTATATTAGAAGGGTGGATATATCAAAAGGATTGATATATAGGATTGGTGATATATATAAAAAGGAACCATTTAGAGACATAAGGAACCCTTCATTTTTGTGTTGAATAAAACAAAATCCAAAGGCTATAAAAAGAGAATTTTACTAGACATAGGAAAAGCAAAGAGAAAGCAAACAAAGAAGCAAGAAGATTCAAAAGTGTGCTTCACTAGAAGTTAGTATAGGTGGATAAAAGCAAAAAAAAATTAAAAGTATGGATCATAAAAAACAAATTAAGGAGAACAAAAGTAACCTATAAATATTTATTTTCAAGAAGATAAATATTTTTATGAAATTGAAAAATTATTAATATTGAGATCCTACTTACAATCCATTATTATAGATATTTAGACTTGTAAAGATAGTCTTGAAAGTGGTGTGAAGACATAAAATACAAATTGCCAAGGAGCTAATGAAGAGAAACAAATTGAGGTTGACAAGTATGTATTAGCAGAATTAATGTGACACTTACAAATAATTCTCAAAGAAGCTGAAAATGGAGACTTCTTAACTCTCAATGAAGCTAATGTCTACTTTGAAAATATTTTTATATTATCTATTGATGGAGGAAAGATAATATACATGGAATTAATTACTCTTAATGCATTTAGGGTGGAGTACAAAAGGTAAGATAAAATAATTGAAATGTTGAAGGATAAGCCCATAATAATAAATATTTATTGTGATACAAGTGATATTCTTCAAAGGATAGATTATACTTGTGATATAGGTGATTTAAATCCTATAATGACAAATGTGTTTTGTGTTACAAGTGATATAATACAAGGGATAGATATTACATGGGACACCCATGATTTAAATATAAAATGTGAGAATATTATTTGTATAGAATATGATTATACTAGCCATGATAAATGTGCTTTTGTTGAAGAACCTATTGATGATAAAAATGGGTGTTTGAATGGTGACAATGAAAGCAATGAAGAAAAACATCATGATCTCTTTGATTGTACTGCTAGATATGATAGTGATAGTTTAGACTATGTTGAAGTTCATTATGATAATATCATCTTTGGGTATTTCTTTGGTGATAGTAACAAAGATCAAAGTGGTGATGAAGAAATCCAATATTTGAATATTATTGGCAAAATCTAGAGTAATGATGAAGAGATATGGTATTGTGACAAGGTTCATAATAATAAGGAAGAATTTGGGTGCTTTAAAATATATACCAAAGAAATTGACTTAAAATTGATGAGAAAATAGGATATAATGGTATAGGACTGGGAAGATATGAGCAAGGTGTGAAAATTCCCATAAAGCCAAAAATGAGGTAAAAGAATGAAAGACTTGGATTTATAAGTCAAGTAGGTAGTGATGACACTAAACTTGTGATTGGTAGAAATAATATAAAAAATGTGAAAAGAGAAACATATGCAAAGAATGAAGCTCCTAGGTTGAGTTGTTGTACTCATGGTGGAAGAAGTGAACATGTAACAACTAGGTGTTACAACACATCCCTGTGAGATTTAAGGAGGTGATAATCACTTTAGAAGAAAGTATTAGCACAAAGAGAAATTAACCAAAAAAATATTGATTAATTATGGATGGATGAATGTATAAAAATGGGATAAAACAATAGAAATATTGAATGGTTTCTACAAAATAAGACCAAGTTTGATAGTAGAAAAACATCATAGTTTGTTGAATATGAAGAAAGTAAGTTTTCCCATAGAAAAATATCTTGGGAAACTTGAGATAAATGATTTTAGTATTAGACGACCCAATCAATGCTTAGAAGACTTATAGTGTAACATAATGTGAAGGATTTAAAAGATGTGGAATATTATAAATTTATGATTCAGTGGTAATTTCCTAGAGGTGATGACATAATGGAAAATTCAAAGGCTCACCTAAAGGCAATAATAACCCAAAAATGACACAGAGGCAATGATGACCTAGAGGTAACTTGAATGTAATGATGACCTTGAGGTATTGATCTAGAGGTAGAACTAATAACTAAACAAAGAGATAGATCTAGTGGAGACTACTTAGAGCTAGCAAAGCCAAAGCTAGAGCTAGAGCCAAAGCAAGTCAAAGCCAGAGCCAAAACTAAATCATAAGTCCAATGTACCAATCCTAGAATCATGGGGGGTAATGTTATTTATACCAAATAATGTAATATGTGGGGTGTTAGAATTTATTACATTATTTATCATATTATTACTTCATATGATGTAATTATTAGGGAATTATTTATTATGCCACCTCGTGCAAGGTTGGATAGTCACATCTCCCATAAGAAGAATGAGAGAAGATGAAAAGAAAATGTTGAAGGTGAAACACCAAAGGTATCTTGAATAAAAAAGATGCCATATTAATGTACTAATATGTATGTTGTATGTTGGTGAAGGCCTATAGAGTGTAAAGAAAATATATGCTACAAATATTTGATGAGATGTATCTTTGTGTTAAAATTTATTCTTGGAAAATAGTTTGTGTCTTTTCCTCCATTGCTAAAATTTTGGAGGCATATAGAAAAATAATTTAGAATATGCTATAGATAATCCATATTCCTCTTTTGGGCTCTTGATTCAACTTATTCATGAAGATCTAATATTTTATGATCTCTTCTTTCTTCTATTATTTGTCTTAGTACTCTTGGAATTTTGTAATGGAATTTTTCATTAATAGGTCTATTCAAAGCCTCTTTTGGTGACAAAAATCAGGTGACCTATGGGTAAGTTGAAGTTTCCAAACAAAATGATGAATGTTGTAAAAAGTAAAGCTATGCAACCAAGTCTTACCTAGTTTGATTATAGAAGATTGAAGTAGAAATTTAGAAGAGCACTCTTGGTTTCTCATCCTCATATAGGGTCTTAGTGGAGGTGTTCTTTGGATATGTGCAAGAGTATATGATATTGGCAGTGATGACTATTGACCCACCTAAGGAGATTAATTTATAGAGGTTTTTCCCACTAGTGGATTTTTATATGATGAGCGGGATCCACATGAGTCTTCCTCATGTGTGGAGACCCACTAGAGCATCCATTATGGGGGAAAAATATTATTTTCACTAATATATCCTCTCCTTTGTCCCTTAATTTAGATTAAGATGGGGTGTTAAAAGTGTAACTTGAATTATAGCTAAGGCCAATATTATATGATGTAATCTTGTATTGACCTAGAGAAAATTATTGTACACATGTATTTAGTTTATTATATTATTTTGTTGTGTAAGCCCTATGGGCCATGATTAACCTTGTTATAATTAAACCCACCCTTTAACTTGTAATTAACCTTAAGCCCTCTTTTTTTTTTTTATCATATTTAATAAGGGGTGTTGAAAGGTTCCCAAACCTTATACAAAAAGGAGTGTTGATGATATAAGACAAGCATCCAAAGACTTCAGAAAGCCAACCAACCTCGAAAGATAGACAAATAACAAGATATTAAGGCAAGGCACCTTCTTAAGCCCACATGAGACCCCAAGATTCCAAATATTATTAGATAAAATATCCAACTAAAGAAATCCATTACACCAAGATGCATAAAGACAAAAATTCTTATACCTTAGGCATCACAAAAAAACATTAGGCATGACTGTTGTGGTTGCTCTAGAATTCACGATGTAGTTGTACACAACCCAAACCTCCTTACACAAAGACATATAGAAGGGAAAATGTTTATTTTTGCCCATCCTAGTAGTTTGCTGATCTTGAGCCAGATTCAAGTCCAAACAACCAAGCCCACTTAGATATGTATTTTTCAATGCTACCTTAAGTAAATTTATCTATCTTGAGAATTAGTAAATCATCATACATGCTGGATCTTGAGGGAGTCTTCTCCAAATCTTTAATAATGTTGTATTTGAATGCTTTTGACAACTTTTTATCCTTTCAAATAAAATCCTCAAACCTATTTTAATATTTTTGCATGACCTCTTGCCTTTGTTTCCTTATTACTAAAGTAAAAAACAATTTACTCAATGCTTGTTCTCTGGTCTCTTCTTGATCAACTTTAGGTACTTTTGAATTTTCTTGCTTTTTACTTTGTTCCTTAGGCTTTAAGACTTCATATTATTAAACTTTTTGGGATCCATTAAGATAGGTCTCTTCTCAAATCTAGTTAGTACATGAACAAAATTAGGACTCAGAGGCTCCTTGGCCATGAGACTCAACTCTAAATCTATAAGCATGTAAACTATCATTTTTTATTGCCTTTCAAATTTTGAGCTACAACTAACTAAAATTGGTGCTAATAGATTATATAGGTCTTAGAATTATGTGGATCATTATAATCCAGAAACTAGTAGTCTTCCTAGGTCGTAGATGTTTCTCCTTCTTAGATTTTAACAACAACAATTTACTTTTCGATAACATTGCTAGTTGAAGCTCCTTTTTTCCTATGATGTAAGGGTATCTTCTCTTCTAGTACCCATAAAATATTCTTTCAACATTATATTGCTCCATCATAGTGCTATTGTTTTTAATATTCTTGAGTAATACCTTTATCTCTTGCATATCGATTAATTCTTTTAATTATGGAGAGAGCAAAGACTACATTATGATGTATGGGACAACAAGTTGAGGATATGCCTTGGGTGCAGGTAAAGTGACTAATGAAGGAGTTGAGGGAGTTTGAAGTAATGCTTATTAGTTGTATTAGGGGATCTCTAGGAAGTATGACATCAGAACCTTTGGAGGAAGCTTTTTGATTAATATGAGTGCATTTTAGTTACACTAACAACTTGGAAGATTTATGGAAATATCATCCCAATGGACTGCCAAATCTATAGGCTTAGATATAGAGAAAAAAATTGGAGGTAGATGTAGGTTTATGCTTGACAAGGTCTCACCTCTTGAGGGATTCTCCTCCAAGTCTTACTGAATTAGATGTTAAAATCCATGATATTCTCTTTAGGTTGCCTTTGTATGGAGGTAAATTTTGTTAGGAGTGAAAATGAATTCCATAGATCTAAGATAAAGGGTTTAGCTAGCTTAGTCCATGTGCTTATGTTGCCTTATTCCAAAAAGTGATACCATGTTGTACCTTCCCTCTAAATTATAAGGCTAATAGCCTCACCATTACATATTCATCGATGATGTTATGTATGGTAGCTAAGGTGGCTATATATTAGAAGTGTTCATAGGTCATTTTATCACTACCATCATAGGAAGGTAAAGTTGTTAATGCAATTATGGAATATCATGTAAATTTGGGATATTGAGGGCTCTGACACTATTTCAACTAGGGTATATTTGTTTGACCATGGCTCTAAGTGGGGATCTAATAGACGACTCTAGAGATATGGCATACAAAGGGGTTAGGATTTGTACAGAGGAGGTTAAGATAGGTGAAGTGATTTACCTTTTCTAAATTTTTTGAAGGTTGGTAGCTTAAAAAATTATAGGGAAACTTTTAAATTTTGGGATTTTAATCTTGTGATCATATGATTTTGGAGCTTTTTTTTCCAATGGAGTCATTGATTAGTTCTTAGGTTATTAGAAGTGGAGTTGCTAGACGAATAGATTGCTTATTCACTAATAAGACCAAGATCTTCATCATAATATTGATTGTCTAAAAATGTAGGTATGCCAAAGCTCTTAAGCACACATTGGATTTGAAATATTGACTTCTAATTAGGTAGTGTTTGTGCTCCATACCATTGGTGATTCTTTGTAAGGAAATATAGATTGGTTTGGTCACACCAAGTGTACCAAAACTCTTGATTGCTTGATTAGGCTAGGTATGTAATGTTCACCCTAGATCAAGATCAACATTTGGTGACTTAGAATCACCCTTGAATCAACCTCTAGAGAAGGTTGGTTCCTTACCTAAATCCTACTATGTGCAAGAAAAAATAAATAAAAATGGATAGGGTTGAGAGAGAGAAGGGTAGATAGAAAGATATATGGTTAGAGATATTAATTGAATATGGTCAAGGATTTAAATAACAACATTGATTTTAGTTACATGAGCATCAACTATTCAATACAACCACAATATAACAAACTATTATATTAAATCTATGAAGAAATGCAGTAAGCACAAGTATTACAACATTCAACGTTTGAGCAATCCAATCAAATAATTACAAACAACATTGAACCTAACAAATAACACTCTAATTATTGAAGTATACCAGATAAATTTGATCCAAAAAGAAAGAACTCAATTAAACCAAAAATAAAAATATTGAAAGTGTATATCATCACATATATTAAGAATTCTTCATACTTCAATTGAGGTTAGTCAAACAAATCTTTATTGCTTTAGAATAGCATAAAAATACAACCTATGACATGCAAACACTGAAACATTTAACCCTTTACAATGAAGGGTATTCCCCTATTTATAGTTTTCACTAAGTTGAAATGAAACTTACTACTATGTACAATCATGAGCAAGATTGATCGTGTGTAATATTTGAGATGAGCTAGCACCACTTGGAATTTTAGCACATCTAGTGTCAAGCCTTGAGCATTTATGAGTTCAAGATCTTTGTTAATGCTTAGGTGAAGTGGTTATCACTTTCTAGCTCTAACAATTGCCATGTGCCCTAATTGCTCTTTTCTAGGGTATCAAGTGCCTTTCATGATGAGGTATTCCAATTTGATATGTTACTAATACCTTTATTGCCTTTCAAACTATCTATCTATCTTTATTATAAGTGCACCAAATATTTGGAATGATGAGATCAATTTTTATTTGAGAAGCTCTAGTTTAGGATGTTTCTTCTCTTGACTTGTGCTCTAGGAGGCCCTTGTGTTCTTCTATGGTCCTTGCATCAGGCTAATGTTTTTTGAAGGTTGGGCTAACATCATCACTTGAAAAGTTTTTATTTATATTATTTCAAAATAAAACTCCCTACTTTGCAAGCTTTGTACTATGACAAATATTTGGAGTGCTTTGTTAATGTCATCGCTCAAAAGTTTTGGCTTGTCTCCTTTGCATGTTTGGCATTAAGCTAATTTGAATAAAATATTTTTGCTTAAGGGATTAGATAAAATTTAATAATCTTAATCACAAAATTGATTGCTTAGGCTTCTAAATAAAATACTTGAAAGAATCATGAGTCCAAATAAGTCCTTCAAGTTTGAATGCTAGTTGGAGTTTGAGTTGCCAGCTTATCTAACATCTATTTATCCAATGTATACCTTTTTTGTTGTCAATCCAATCCAAAGTTACCTTTAAATAAGTATTAATAGACTTATTATTGTACCTAAGGTATTATATTTGTCTCTTTATCCAATTTTGGTTAATTTTCTCCCTGTTACTCTTTGCCATGACCTTTCAGGGTGTCCTTCATATGGACCAGAAAGCCTAGACAATTTGGGGAGGTTTCACAACTTGAAATATTTTGGATGCTTGTGTTTTCATAGATTGCTAAGTACAAAGATCCTCTTGATGAAAATAAAAACTTATATTGTTGATACCTTGAATGATAGAACTTGGGTCCTTTTTCTTCCTCTATTGTTCCTAAGTTTTATTTACCAAGGGCCCTTGTTGGATAGTCATTGAGCACCCCATTAGATGTGGAGTGAAGTTTGGTTTTTGAACCCATCCATTTTGATGATATGTGAATCTACAACTACTCTATGTGATAAAATCCTACCAAAGGTAGAGCCCTTTTAGTTGTCATTAAAAAGGCTTTGGAACTCTTACAAATGGTAAGGTTTGGCTTAGCTGCCATCGAAAAGGCTATGAGCCATTGTTTGTATAATTCAATTGATCAACATAACCTTGTGGTATAGGAAGTTTATAATTTTCTAGAAACTTTTGATGAAGGCCTTCCCTTGTTAGCATATTTGATATTTTCATAGTATTAGCTACTTGATAGATCGACGGGGCTTCAAGTCTCATATTGCTTCCTTCAAAATCATCCTTGGGTGGCAATCTTGCTCAAAACTTATATTTTTGATAGGATTTGCCTAGTGTAATGAAATTTAACTATACAACCTATTAATTTCCTCATAAATATTTTTTTAGGGGTCTTATTCATACCCATAATATTCCTTAGTAACATTTTCATCATCATTTTTTATTTTTATTAATGAGCTTAGCACTTCTTCCTGTTAACACCTTTTATGTTTGTTTTTGGTTTCCCAAATCAATATCCCTTTGAGTTTCCTATTCTCTTTGTTCTTGCTTTGAAGGCCTTATCTCTCTCTTTCATTCCCACCAACACTTTCATATTCATCAATTAATTCTATTTTTCTATACTCTTCATAATCAGATTTATCTTCTAAATATTTATGTTGTCTTAGAGAATCTAAATGCAAGGAACAACATCACAAACACTTTCTTGTTTATGTTTCCCTAGAAACAATAAAGTACAAAGATGATCCTCCATAGTAATTACTTTTTTATGCTTCCTTGGAAACCCTAAATTTCTATGGATACCCTCCATACATGTTTATTTATTATGTTATACTTGAAACCATAAAGTGCAAGGGATACATTATGTACTACTTTCATTTTTATTGATAAGAGAAAATTTTGTACTACTTGAGGAAAATGAATATGATTTACTTGTATTAACCTTGATGTCTTTTACCTCTTTTACTATAAATTTTGCCTCATCATATTTATTTGCAATTTTAACTCCTTTTTTGCACTTCCATATCTCTTATGCCATTTTTTCTAATGGTTGATTTGATTAAACTATGATGATGATGATGTAGAGTGGATTTATTTACAACTTTCTTGGTAGTGGAAAATATTTGATTTGACAAACCTTTTACTATTATATGATATCCTTACTTCATATTGAAGTTTTCCCATGCCCAAAATTTTCCATTTCTTTCTCCATCATTTTCACTTTGCAATTTCTTAGTCTCATAACATTGATGACCCTAGAATGCAATATTCTTATAATTCGCTTGTTGGTCCCTTTCTCTTGATTCATATTTAATTCTAATGAACTAGGCAAAGGTTTTAAAATATACATGAAAACAATTTTTTTTTGTGTATGCAACATGCCTTTACTCCTTAGAATTTGGTCCCTCTTGGATGAACACCTCTAAAGTATTGCTAATATTCTTCAAGACCTCCTTATTGATAAACTAATATGGAAGTCCAAAAAAAATAATCCACACAAGAAGCCTTTTAATAGTCTTTATCTCCATAGAGAATTTCTCAATCTATACTCTTAAGTATAATGTATCTCTCCTCTAAAACATGGACAACCTTCCATTATTTTATCTCTAATTTTCAAAGTAAAAAATATGATGAGGTAAAATGATTTTAGACGTGTAAGCAAAAGTGATGTTCACTAAGATCTAGATCAATAAAAAGTGACATTCACTCCTTGCTTATACTTGCTTCCTACTAGCACTCGCAACATTTGCTTGCTTTCTAAACCAAAAAATGATGAGGCTCATTTCTATCTCGCACTGACTTTGATTTATTTTTATCATTGAAATTGAATATATATAATAAGTTATGTGTAGATTATAAACACTATTTTTATTAAAATATCAATACATTATAATTGTTATTTTTTTTGTTAAGTTGAAAAAGTGCATTTTTGAAAGAAATGTTAACCTTTTACATCAAAAAATATGGCCAATAACTGTCCATTTCACCAAGAAGGATTTTTCACTAGCATAAAGCCTATACCAATCGTGTAACAACAAAAACACTTCACTAACCACATCCAAAACTAGAAAACCAACATACACCTTACATATCTAAATATCATATACTCTATGCTTTCCTGACAACCTCTTCCTACTGATCCCCATTGTCAATTCCTGTGGCATTATCATTATCAACTAACTTATTTATGTGCACTGGGATATCATTCTCCCATTCCTTTCTAGCATCCGCCATAACTCCTTCATTAGCAAGACCATCTGCTACCCTGTTGGCTTCTCTATAAATATGATTGATATACACATTCTCGAGTCTATCCTAAAGTGCTCGAGCTTCCACCATCATTAAGTCAATAGTGCAGGCAACTAGTTGTCCTCCCTTTAAAATTATCCCAATATTTTGTGAGTCTCGTTCAACTATGAGCTTATCTAGATTGCAATTGATAGCAAAAGAAATTCTTACATAAGTTGCTCTTGCTTTAGTAAAATGACTTGTCTGTTCACCCATTGGTTCAACAAAGACTTTGATTACCTTACCAAGATGATTCTGGATCACCCCTCCAGCTCTCGCCAGCCCGAGGTTTTCTTTCAAGGTCCCATAAAAATTTAATTTGAACCATCTAATCGGTGACGGTATCCATTTTGTATGAGTTATGGGATGAACTCGAGGTATTGGTAATTTCTCTCTGACTCTTCAACATTCCAATATCTGCCTTTACTGCTCTGATTTCCATACCTCCTTGAAGTGGATAGTGTTAAAATTCTCCATCACGAGACTTCTTGCTTAGTTCCAAACCATTTTCCAATCCATCTTCAAGTCCTCAAAGATTCTATGGTTTCTTTCATTCCAAACTCTCCACCAAATATGTGGAAGGCTTAAAAGCTATGTCTTCGTTATTCTTCTACATTTAAAAGGAGACTCCCATTGCAAGTTCAAGTCTGAGATAGTTCTAGGAAAAACCCATTGAACTTGGAATTCACTACAAAGTTGATCAAACAAGTTTTTGGTAAAGAAGCACTTAAGAAGTAGATGATCAGTGCTTTCCTCCTCTTTTCACACAAAACACATCTATTTGGTAAGAAGAAACCAGGTTTTTTCAAATTATCCTGGGTCTTAATTTTATTATGCATAACACATTATATTTATTACTAAATGAATTAATCAATTCCAAGATCAAAGAATATCTTCATTTTCCTCGAACCGTTATTTTTTTTATCAACTTCATTGTATATTCTCCTCACATAAAAACTTTTCTCATTGCAAGGAAGACTTATTAATTTAATTAGAAAAATTAAAATCAAATTCTACGGTAAAACATAAATTTAATTATTATTCAAATATCAAGACATTATATTTATTATTAAATTAATTAATCAATCTCAAATTCCAACTTATTAAATCAAATATAATCTTCATTTCCCTCAAACCATTATTTTTTTTATCAACTTTATTATGTATCTCCGCGCAATGTAAAAAAGACCTATTAATTTATTTAGAAAAGTAAATTCAAATTCTAAGGCAAAACATAAATTTAATTACTATTATATAATTTAAATAAAATAATTTTAAAATTTATAACTAAACATTTATAATATTAAATGGTATTAACACAATCTATTAAATTTTTCAACTTTAACAAAGATGTTTTATTTTTTTTATTACTAGATCACTTACATAGCCATACACATATATCCTATCATGTTTCAAACTTGGGTCTCTTGGAAGAGAGACCAAAACCCTAACCAATAGGTTGTAGCCTTATAGGTTTGAATCTTATTGAGCCATACATGCATAATAATTAAGTTGTAAGTTTGAATATGATTGAGTCATACATGCATAATAGTTAAGTTGTTATGATATCACTATGTGATTATGCTTTAAAAGAAGGAGGTTTAAAGTTTGAATCTTATGGGAGATAGAGTTGTACACTATATTATACAACTTGCACCTAGAAGTAAGACTTCTGAACTTTAAATAAGAGGTTCAAAGTTTAAATGCAATAAGAGGTAGAGTTGCACAATATATTTAAATAAAAAGAGGTTAGTTTTGTTGGATAAAAAAATGTTAAAAATTTCTTTATCTTTGTACCACTCAAATGTATATAATGTTAAAATTAAAAAACTTCAAATAAAAAATTTAAGTTTCTAATCTAATTTAGATAAAACTATATACGTACTTTAATAACTTAATAACTATAATTTAATTAAATAAATATATATTAGATAAATAATATCTTTTAAGATTGTCTCATATATCTTATAATAAATTTTATATAATTAAAAACAACTTTAGTAGAACCGATTTTATTCCATATAATAATATTAAAAAACTTAAATATTTATAATATAAAAAAACATTAAGAGACAGCAATTTATTAGCCTTCGACGAAACTAATAGTTGTCGCTATCGTAGATGTTAAAAAAACGGTCAAGTACTTTTTTTAATACATAAGTCAACCGCGGAAAGTTCCATTATCAATATTGTAAACACGACATGCAAATTGATTGAATGCGACCGTTTACATGGACAGGTGAAGCAAGACATCTACGCACACGTGATCCTTTATAGATAGCAAGCTATCTACCAAAAGCAATGGTGATAGGTAGCCATAGAAGTCACTTTTTAAATCCCCATCGACCACTTTGTGGGACCAAAAGATGCAAATGCTGTCCCTTAATGTGAGGCTTATTAAAAAAAAATCTTCATTCCATTAACCGAAGGTGGAATAAAGTTTATGGTGATATATATATATAGATAGATAGTAGTGGTATGCTTTTTATTTTTCTTTACATGATTTAAGTTTAAATCATATAAGGGATTAAGGTTCTTTTAAAAACTTGTGTTTTATTTTTAAATTTTATTTTTTATTGGAATAATGTAGTAGTATGTCTTTGAGTTTTCATTTAGGAAACCCAAGTTTAAACCAACTCACAAGGGATTGGGACCCTTTCCAAAAACTCATGCTTTATTTTAAAGTTTTGATCCAAAGTCATGTTCCACATTGAGAAAAAGGTGTTATCAATTTTCCTGTGCAACAAAAAAAACAAAAGGTATAATAGCAACAATGTTATAAAACACACAACTTTGTTTACTTTTTTTTAATCAGTTTTTATAGAGCTAAAATCTGATCAAAACTTAATCTAATGTATGTAGGGCGGAGGAAGTAGACCGTCCGATTTTCCATTGAGTGTTTGCCAACTTAAGGTTGACAGTTCCAATCCTAAGCCCCTTCGGGTCCCTCTAATTGGAGTAAATGTTTATCGAGGTGGAAAAAGTGGTTATAGTGGTAGCTTTTCAAATTCGAACTATGCCCAAGGGAACAAAATTATGGAGATGTTGTTGATTCTCTTGTATATATAAAAAAAATCTAATGTATATAAAGATCTAAACTTAAGAAAGTGGGTAAGAAGAGCATCTTCAAATAATGGAAGGAAAGACAACAAACAATAAGAAACATCTCTATAACAATAAAATCAGAAAACTTTTAAAACATCACTCAAGCAAATTATACAAAGATAGGAAAGAAAAAGGATAAGTATTTCTCAAATTTATAATTTTTATAGCAATAAACTAATGGATATAATCAAAGAAGCCTTAGAATCAAGAAACCAGTTAAAACCCAAGGAAAGAAAACATGAAAGCTCCTTATAAATCCATGCTATGACGAAGAATGCAAAACAATAAGAAGAACTGTGAAAGAACAAGGCAAAGATAAAACAAAGAACAAGATAAATAGACAGCTAGTGAAAACAAATAAAGGAAGAATACCTAAGAGCAAGGCAAAAAGAGTTGATATATTTTGCAAAGCATAGCCCAAGATAATTTTGGAAAGAGCTACAACAAAGCAAAAGATACATAAATGAAAATAACACAAGCAAACAATGGTTGCAATATGCTAAGCATTTATATGAGAGAAATCAAGAAAAAAATACCCCTTGTATAATTGACACAATTGAACAACTTTTTTTCTCCAAAAGATATGAAAGAGGGTATTAAGAAAATAATAATAGGTAAATATTAAGACATGGATAGTTGTAAACCAAATATCTCAAGTATATGATTGACATCTTAGCACCACATATCCAAAATATTTTAAATGACATCATTAAAGGAGACTTTTTACTAGAATGGATAACCAACCTAGTCATACCATATCATAAAAATTGAGACACCAACAATCTTGCAAATTACCACACCATCATGATTAATCCTCTTTTTGCAAAATTGTTTGGCAGTATAGTAGAAAGCAAAATTAGTTGGTGGACAAAATAATTAGGAAAGAGGGCAATAGGACAAGAAAGGTTTAGATCAAAGTACTCAACAATAGGTCACTACATTACTTTAAGGTATTTAAAAGAGAGGATATGGAATGAAAAAAGAGAAGTTTATTATTGTTTATAGACTTTAGAAAGACTTTTTATACAATAGCTAGAGGTAAATTATGGAAAAGAATTGGATAAATTGACGTACCAGCCAACTATAGAGTAGTTTTACACAAACTTTATGAGCAAGTGGTGGAAAAAATCAAAACTTTATAAGGACTATTCGAGTGAATTGGGAGTGATATCGGGGTGAAATGAGGTTATCCATTATCACCTACTTTATTTGACCTTTACATTGACAAATTAGAGGAATGGGTAGAAAGGATGGGAGGAGAGGAAATAAAATTGGCTAATTATGTAGTGAAACTTCTTCTGTATGACAATGACCTCATCTTGATTGACAAGACACTTGAATGTTTAGAAAAACATCCAAAAATATTAGAGCATTTCTACAAAGAATTTGGGATGCAAGTAACACTAGAAAGACTAAAATTATGGTCTTCTCTACTAGGAGAGAGCAAAACAACCATATATTTTATTTGAAGGAAATCCTTTAAAGGTAGTAACAAAATACAAATACATTGGGTTAGATTTTTAGAGAAGATTGAATTAGAGAATATGCATGATGAAACAAATATAAGTAGGATGGAGGGCACTCCACTCATTACTAAATAGGGATAAAAAATATAGTTGTGGGATTGAAAAACCATTAGGGTTATTTTTGGGTTATTAGTTATTCCAATAGTGTTATATGGGTGTGAGGTGTGGGTTAGTATACATCAAATTTTAAATGGAGATAAACAAAAATAATTCAAAAGTAATTGATTACAAATATTTGTGAAATTAAAGCATCAGTCCCATATGAGATTTTACTTGTTGAAATAGGGAATTTTCCACTAGAAGTAGAAGCTATGATAAGGCTGGCTATGAGGGTACCCAAAGAAAATACAAAGAATGGAAGATAATAGATTTCTAGAACAAGTAATCAAAGAAACAATAAATAGAAGAAAAGACACATTAATGAAAGAAAACAACAAATGGATAGAAAAATGGAGCATTAAATTTCATGAGGTCCTAAACTACAACAAAGAAATTAAATAGTATGTGGAAAAATTCAAACTTGTCACGTGGACTGAAAAATTTAGAAAGGAAAAAAAGGTTAGACATCAACATGTTTAACCCAAAATGTGATCACAACCAAAATAAGTATATAGATACTGTAGTGAATTCTCACTACACTTGGGTGGAGTAAGACCATTCGACCAAATTTTGAAGGTTGGTTCTAGATGAAGGTCCAATGTAAAAACAGATGAAGAGTGCAAGCAAAGGCAATCACAAAATCCTGGTAACCAGACCCACATGGCAAAGGATTACAACAAGAAGGAATAACTAAAGTTTTGATAAATCATAAGGCACCACAACATATCGGGTAGTCAAAACCAAAAAAGAAGTTTGGCCTAAGGATGCCGAACCAGATCAAACAATTGGTCACATCCAACCAATAGTAATAACAAAAACAATGATATAAAGTGAAAGAGAGAGAGTACCATAATGGACTTCAACTGGGCTAGGGGATATAACTAGATTACAACCAAACTAGCTTTAGCTACGACCTAAAAATTTAGGAGGGAAAATTTTTATTTGAGGGATCTCACCCATGAAACCATAGCATGGAGGGCCACTGTCCCCCCACACCCCCCAAATGGAGTTGCTATCGCTATCCCAGACCCCACATATTTTGTAAAGGTGTACAATGCCTTAGATGTACAATATTTTCTCCGTAAGGAGGTACAACATTTAAGGCACCTTCATAAAAACCTTTAAAGGAGAGACCACAAATTTAGAGAACATTAATGATAGTGGATCTCTATAGTAAATATCCAACATAGGTGACATGATCTCACCACCAAAAACTCTAGGGTCAAGCAACCTCAAGATTGCACATCATCATTACAAAGTACCTTGGGCAATTTTTTTTTAAATAATAATTTTTAATCTTAGAAGAGGAAAGGCTCTAAATGTAATCTATAAATATGCATGCCTCCTCTCATTGTAAATATTGAGAGTTCTCCATTCTTCTAAGGAGTGCTTTCCTTCATTCTCCCCGACATCCCAGCCTATCTTGAGCCTTATGCAACCGATCAAGGAGTTTTCAAACCTCTTCTCTCTACATGTATGTAACTCGGAGTTCACACCAATAAGAATTTGCGACTACTTATGAAATCCCTATCCTAGTTCTAGTGTGGGTGTTTTGTTTTTGTTGCATGTTCTCAGAGGGACTTAAACCCATTGGGGTATGAGGGGTATTATTAGATATTTGGTGCATCACTACCTATAGAATATGCTAGATAGGTTTTGTTTCTTGTACCTTTATTTTCTTGCTTTCATTTACTTTTTTACAATTTACATTTCCTATCATTTATCTCTTTCCTTTTACTATTTTTCCTTTATTTTCTCTTTTACACCAAAGCCAAAGACTTGATAGAGGAGGACTAGAGTAGGAAGGAATAAAATATGAGTGTCAAAGATCACATTCAAATCAAGGAGCTGACCTTGGGTAAGAAACCTTAGAGGTTGTCTGGTGGAGCCATGTCCTGTGTTCCCTTAGACTTCCTAAGACTAGTTCCCCCACACAAGGCACAAGGTATCAGACGCACCCGCTCGCTAGAGGCAAAGAGTTAAAACTATAATCATAAGGGTCACAATGCCCAGGGAGCACAAGGGATCGTTTTTTGCCCCCAACAAATACAAAGATTAAATGGAAGGAAAAATGATTATAGCCCAACTAATATCTATTTCACACCATCTCATATGTAAAACTTGGAGATGGATAATTCCTCAAGATGTATGGTTAGAATGAATATGTGTATTTTGCACAACAAGAGTAGTAAAAACCAAAAAATATTTTGTCGTGGAATGTAAAACCTACAAGGACATCACGATTGTCTATGAGGACACTGTAAAAGTAAACTCATTAATGAAACTTTTTAAATAATTGAGAAAAGAAAAAATAGGATAACTCATAAAAACAAACAACAAAAGAAACACATTCTAAACGATGATTCTAGGATGTTGAGATTTTTGACTTTGTTGAATAGTCTTTTTTATTGGATGTTAAACTTTGGAACTCTAAATAGGATGTCTAAGGTTTGAATACAAAAGGGAGTAGGATTGTACATTATACCCCATCTTGTATTAAATATCTTGGTCCCATAGACTATTTTGGTCTTGTGGACATAATTAAAATCATTTCATTTCAAATATACATGAAAAATAAAGTTTTTAGTTATTTTTATTTTTAAATTAGTCATATGTGATTTTTACTAGGATTATATTCATTAAAATAATAAAATATTATATTTATTATGTTAGAATATGCGGTGTTGATTTTTACTTGAGGCCACCATTTTTTTAAATAAGTAAAAATAAATAAAATTAAATTTTACACGGGTTTTTATGAGGGGTCTTGACCCCCTCGTACTAGGGTTTGAACTTGGGTCTCTTGAATGAAAACCAGACTTACCATTGCGGTATCCCTCATGGGTTTGAGGCCACCATTTTTGTATAATATTTATCATATAGTTTTTGGATCTTTATACATATTTGTATAGGTGAATTCATTATAATATTTTGTTAATAAACCTTAAGGTTGATTCTTTAGCCTTGACTTAGAGGTCACATGTAATCATGTATTTATATCCTTTGAGACCAACCATTTCTTCATTGGCTAGAATTCTAGTATTTGTTTACTAAAATTAATTTACTATCCACAAACACCCTTTATATTATTTTATGCTCTTTCTATGAGTTATTTCATTTCTGGGTAATGTGTTGATTATGTTTATTTTTGGAAAGTATTATGAAATCCAACATGATATCAAAACAGATGTGAATCTCTATTACTTGTTGGACATTTTGAGGAATATTAGTTGTCATTGATGTGAAAAGGTTCTAAGAAGAATTGCATATTGATTGGTTCCAAAAGAGCTTCATGAGAAGCATGATCAAAGGTTTTTATGAAAACCATGGTGAGTAAAAATCACAGGTTAATTATCCATGATGGGCAAAAATAAAAGGTTTTTATTAAAAACCAAGGTGGCTTTTCGTTTGGTTAAAAAAGGCCCAAAGATTAATTATTTATTTAATTTATAATATTTAAATTCCAAGAGAATTTAAATTATTATAAATAAATAATAATTAAAGTTAATTCGAATATTTGAAATTCAAATTTCTAATGCACCGACGTGTGAGAAATTTCCTCCATTCATGTATAAAAGGTGGATCATTTCACCTTAGAATATTACCAAGCTCATTTTGATTTAATGCTACCAAATCTCCTATGAAAGGTATCTCCAATATTTGTGCAATCAAAGAGCTACGACTAGTGGATGACGTGTGGTGTTCGAAGGAGGTCAACATGTGCGAAGAAGAGCATAAGGTGAAGGAAGCTCCACTTCCTTCACGTGGGCATTGCTAGCCCACACGGTGGACTCCCAAGCGCTAAGGTGCTTAGGCTTGTGGAGACGGTGGTTCGATTCTTGTCGAATCCCTTTTAGGGATCAACAAAAATGTATGCACATTATTTGAGCACCGGGTTTTTCGGAGAAGGTTGTTGAAAAATTAAAATTAATTTTTGGCTTTATTAAATGGTTTTAAAAAGTGACGTGGGAGTCATAAGGATAGATAAAAGGTGTTTTTGCTTGGTAATTATTTTTGTTTAAAAAATAATTAGGAGAAAAAAGGAGTTAATTGTTTTATAAAGCCTTTTAATATATTTAGCTTATTGGAGAGATAAATGCTTTTAAGTGTTGATTATTATTGAAGATGTCTTATTGCCATTAAGAAGTGTTGAGAAAGTAATTATTTTGAAATTATTTTGTGGTGGTTGATATTATTTTAATTAGGAGATTATAAGGTGTTATTGGATAAATATTATGTATGTTGATGGTTTTTTTTTTAAATGGAGTGATAAGGTGTAATTGAGTTTTTGCAGTACATTGTGAGAGAGATTTATCTTCTAACCTTTTTGAGCTTGGAATAGAAGTATTTGTGGTTGTGGCAGATATTTGAGGTTCCTTCATCATCAAAAAGGTATGAGCACATTCTTCCATATTTGAGCTGATTGGTTGGTTTTCTAGAAAATAAGTATGGAGTGAAAATGTCTTGATTAGGGTTTCCTTTTGAGTGTGTTGAGTTAATGCTTCAAGGTTTTATAGGATAAAGAGTTGTTGTTAAAACCTTATTTGATAAGCATTGTTGTTGAAGCCATTGGTTGTGTGAAGAACTTGAACTAGGGTTTGAAAATAATATGAGTATCATTGTTATGTGAAGATTGTTTTATAAGCATTGTTTTTGAAGTGAGTTGTTGAGTAAAGAACTTGAACTAGGGTTTGAAAAGAATATGAGTATCATTGTTATGTGAGATTGGTTTTTGAGCATTGTTGGAAATATTTTAAGTTGGGGTTTATATACTTGGACTAGGGTTTGTAAGGAAGAATTGTTTCATTGAGTGATTGGTTGAGTAGAGTTTGTTGAGCCTAGTCAAGTGGGTGTGTGAAGTGATTGTTCAAGTTCCATAAAACAAACTATTCTATATTCTGAATTGATTTGAGAATTTTATTGAGCATTGAGGTGAATAAGAAGCATATTGAGTCTCTAACAATTGTCCTTATGTTTCTAAAAGAGTGATTGAAAGTGATTGAGCATTGAGTTGAATTTGAAGCATATTGAGTCTCTAACAATTCTCTGTATGTTTCTAAGAGAGTGATTGAAAGTGATTGAGCATTGTGATAAGTGTAGAACATATTGAGTCTCTAACAATTATCTTTATGTTTCTATGAGATTGGACAAGTTCTTGTGTGGACTTGTTGAGTAGATTTGAGATAAGTCTTTGAGAAGACTTGTGGACATATTTGAGTAAGCTTTTGTGGAATCTTACAATACAAATTGAGAATAGATTTGGACAAGTTCTAGTGAGGACTTGTAGAGAAGATTTGGAAAAGTTATAATGAGGACTTGTGGATCAAATTTGGACAAGTTCTAGAGAGGACTTGTGGATAGATTAGTGTGAGATTTTGTGGAAGCTTACAAGGTATATTTGAGATAAGTCTTTGAGAGGAATTGAGAGCAGAGTTGATTGATTTGTTCAAACCTTGAGTTAAGGTTTGGGGTAGATCCAATAGAATTGATTTGAGATTGAGTCAAGCTTTGAGTTAAGGCTTGTTGAGGATAGATTTGTGCTAGACCGAAGGACTGTGTTTAGTGCAGATTTGAGGATAGAGTTTGGTATATATTTGAGGATAGGTTTGTGCCAAACCAGAGACTAGAGGTTGAGCAGATTTTTGCTAGATCGAAGGACTGTGTTTAGTACAAATTTAAGATAGAGCTTTGAGGTGATAGAAAGCAGAGTACAGTAGTATCCAGTTTATAGGGATCCATTAGCCAGGGTAGTGAGGACAGGTCTTCTGAGTAAGGATAAGAGTCATTAGTGGAGAGAGATCCACAAGCCAGTGCAGTGGAGGTATTAGTATTCTAGAGGATCACTAGCCAGAGTAGAGGAGGATTTATCCTATGGATAGAGATCCATGAAATTGATTTAGGGGATTGGTATCTCCTTTGGACAAAGGTCCATAAATATTGTAATTGGGAAAGGATTCCCAAGATATTTATTGAGAAAATTTTAGTGGAAGATTTTTTTCGTGGACGTAACCCACATTGGGTGAATGACGTTAAATTGGTGTCTCTATTGGGTGTGGTGATTTATGCATTGCTTTGATTACTGCTATTGATATTGCTATCTATACATTGCATAATATTGATTGGGAAAGAAAAGTAAAAAGTGGTCTTATACTGTTCACCCCCTCTTAGTATAAGCTTGTGTTCTTCATTACTTGATCTCAAGATTTTGATGATTCCTATTCTACGATATTTCCATAAATAGTGTATTTTTTAGGAGCACTTTGTGAAAACCTTTGTGTGTTGTTTTTAGCTTAGGTTTTTTTCCAAAATCCTAGGTGGACATAGACCATGAGGATCTCACTATGTCGTAAGAAAATTGTTGCCTTAGGAGAAATATTCACTGATAGGTTCTTCTTCCCTCTCTTGATATTCAATCCAATTTGATTTATTTTCTCATAAGAATTTGGATGCCTTAGTCATTGGATTGAATCTTTTGAATGTGTTTGAAACCCTCACTTGTATTTTACAATAAAAAAAACTATCTTCTTATCTACTTCAAATTTTGTGGTATTGATGTGTGACCACCAAAACGGCCTCACACCTATGCTTCCTACTGTGTAAAATGAAATAAGAGAAACAAAGTAGATGCATGCAAAATTGACAACAAATGGGAAGAAGAAAAACACTTTTATTCCATTGTAAAGAAGCCAATTCCGGTTACAGTTACGTCCCTCTTAGGGATACCATTTTGATACTCTTATTACAGTAGGAAAAAGCAAATGTTCCCTCTTAAGGGTAAATGTGAGTTTTAGGCCCTTCGGGGTGACACGAACTGCTCTAGGGTGGAGTTGACCCTCTTCTCCGCATTGAGGAAGGAATTGGATGGTTGAATCTCCTTTGAATCTGCTTCCTACGGTCAATAAACAACATAAAAGCATTAATAGCATAGGCAACCTCTCATGATGAGGCCCTTTAAGGAATATGAACATAAAGATGCCATAACACTAATAAAATCAAGAAAATGAATAAAGCATGTTAAGCCTATGCAATACTTGAAAATATTAATTGAAACATATAACTGGAAAGTACAACTATCTATCTAGTGGATTGATTGCATGAAATGAAGCATGATAACATGAAAATGAGCTAATTATGTCCTATTTGCCATAATGAAGTAAACTTGATGAAAACCCTAATTCTATCAGTCAGAGTCTCTAAAATGCTAAATAAACCACTAAGATGCTTAATCTAACCTAGTGAAATACAATGCAAAAAGAACAGTAAGGAGATCTTTCACCGATTGCAAACCGTGGCTCAAATGAGCGGTCTGCACTGTACACCGTGGTTGTCAGCCATGATGAGCAACAAAGTAGTTTTGCCCTCCAAATCCAAGGTTGTGGGCTTGATCCTCCTTGTCAAATTGATGGTCAAGGGTCGCCTTGATGTCCTCTGACTGGTTTGGCGGTTGAATTGCACAGTTGGGCCTCCGTTTGCCCGAATTTGTGTTTCTTGGCGTTCTAGCTCCTTAGGGCATCCATGGCACAAATTGACATGATGCTTGATGAATTGGCAAATGAATGGCAACAAAACTCTCTCAGTACACTCAGGTGAGTCTACAATCCGATAGGGCTTCGCTGCTTTAATCTCCAATGCACACTTGATAGTTTACCCTAATTTTTAGGGGTACTTATAGGATTACCCAAGGGCTAGGGGTGGCTTCATGGAGAAGCCAAGATCAAGAAGAGGTGGTTGGGACAGTTGGATTGGAAGCCTCTAGAATATTTCATCCTTCAACTACCTTCTTCTAGAACAAATGGTCATTCAAACCGATTTGGCTTGGATGAAGGCCAACTGAACTTTAGTTCTAGACCACGAGTGACAACTGTGGTCTAGACTATGAACCATGGGTGTCAGCAGTGGTTCAGACTATAGACCATAGGTCTCAATAGTGGTTTGAGATGATTAGGCCAAGGAGCCCAAATTGAGTGGTTAAAACCACTGCTCTATCTTGGAATCTATCCAAGATCTTCCATATGGTCTTGTAGCATGTCCCATATGAGTAGTCGCCATCGACATGATGCATTTTAGGTGTCTACAGATGCCCCTTTTGTGATGCATTGTGAGATCGAACAACGCGTGAGAAAAAATACACCACCTAAAATGATGTCGAAGGTTGCATGATGATCATTGATCTGATCAACATTAGATGCCCTAAGTCCTGCAAAAGGATGTGCATCCTAGAATCATTGCTTCCAACTCAGTGAAAGGCTTAAATTTGAAGAAGTTTGCACTCATCATCAGACATTCGGGTAGCTTTGGTGCTACAATAGGAGTTAGGCCTATATAACCGAAAGGAGGAGAGCTACAAACAAACTATCATATATGCTATTTACCCCAAGCAAAGGGGTAAGCTTATGATAGTCGTTGACAATGATTCGCAAGGACGAACGCAATTTGACAAGATCAAGGGATCTTCTACTGATTTTGATTATGATTATGAAAGTATGACTACCCCCTCAAGCGACGAGTCGATGAGGGTAATGAAAATTGAATGAAGTGATGAGGTCGCTTGACCATTATGAATGATCTGAAAAAACTTAGAATTTAGCATTTAATTACTTGACTAGGCTTAGTTCAGCTTATGATTGCAACTATTAATAGTAATTGCACATTTCTATCCCATGGAGCGGTCGGGCTGCAATAGCCTTCTTAGGGAATCAAAATAATACAATTCCAATTAGATTTATGTTGAATCAATTTGTCGATGATCTGCTGAAAATATGTCATAGGAGAAATGACATGAAATGCCTCATTCCCGTGGAGCGGTCCAGCCTCGAAGGCCTTCTTCGGGATTGAAAAGAAGCATATCAAATCAATGATGACAATTTTACCCCAAATGTCCTTATGGTTATTTACTCATCTCATCGGATTGCATGGAGCGTCAGTCGCTACAACCGCCAAGTGTCTAGGGTAAATAACTGAATACGAGGTGCATTTGGCTTTTGACTTGTTTAATAATATTTTTTACTTTTTGAGTTTTTAATTGATCCTGGTGCTTGAAAATCACCAAATTTGTTAAATTGATTGCTCTTATTGAGATTCTGATCCATTAGGAATCATTAATTTATCATTTAAAACCTTCCCACGATGGGATTTTGGTGCATTTAATGCCAGTTACGAACTACGCACATGGGCAGCAGTTTGAAATATCAAATTTGGGAACTGGCTCAGAACCATGATCGAAAAACCCTAATTTTAGGACCATGATTATCAGTTACGGTCCAAAAAAATTAAGAAAAGTATATAATATTTTCCCATTTGAAAATTTCATTATTATTCCTTGAAAGCGATTGCAACTAGAGAGCTCTGAGAGGTGAGGAAGCAAAATTTGATGTGAAGCACTATTAAAACAACTACCTATGACCTCCCACACATCCCGATGGTAGACCCTGCACAACCTTCATCCAATAGAGGCATTGGTGCGGGAAAGGTAACTCAAAACCGAGTCCTCACACTCCTTACCAACTTAAAAAATGAACCACATTAAGTAATGGGTCAAATTAACTTCACTAAACTACTGGTAAAGAACCTCACATTAGTTTAGGCTAGATTAGGACTTTAATTTTTGGGTGCCAGGCTAGGAAGTGACCCTAAAAGGGTTACATTCCTAGACCAACTGGTAGACGTGACTCCCAATTGTTATATTGGGAACCATAACTGTCAACCATGATGGGATTCAAATCCCAACGGTCAAATTTTGACCAACATGCGGATCGCATATTTGACCTACGGTTCCAAAACTTTTGAATTTTTTTTCAATTTTATTTTATTTTTTTAGCAATTTTTTTTATTTGTTTGACATTTTTAAGGTCAATTTTTAACTATTTTTAGTTATTTTTAGTCACTTTTTTCCTTATGCATTGCTTCTTTTCAGAAATTGACCTCTAGAGCCAGGGAGTCGGATCTCCTTCGCACCCTCCATAGATAGCTCACTGACCAAGAGCGAGAGTGGTTCGATGTGGTTGGCTTTGGATACGTGCTTGATCTACCCATGATCAGGGTAGACCAAGCATACATGACTACGTTGGCCCGATGTTGGGATGCACGGACCAACACATTTCACCTACCCATAGGTGAAATGACTATGACACTAGAGGATGTCTACCGGATCTTTAGGATCTTGATCGATGGGGAGCCCATCACCTCCACTCCATTCACCAGTAGAGGAGCTATTTTTGATGCCATCTTCGATGGGCACAGTGAGGATGCTCAGACCAGGATTGATCATGGAGGTATCCATGTCGGATATTGGTAGGAGAAGGGCATCTTCTCAGTTCGAGAGGCCATTTTCATGCACTTAGTCATTCAGATTGTGCTTCTAGACTCCTCGAGTGTGAGGATCCCCTAGAACCTCCTGGCCATCATCAAGAGAGTTACTCAGAGTTCTACATAATGGCCTTTGCTCTTAGCATGGGGGAGCATATTGCTAGCTCAGCTATATCATGAGTTATATCAGATTACCCATAGGAGTCGGGTCGATATTAGTTGTAGCCTACTACTTCAGATCTGGGGTTGGTAGCACATTTGGATCGAGTGGCCCATAGACCTACCACTCAGGATTACTACTATTCCTACGCACACTAGTGCTATGTGGCATGTTAGCCCCATGAGGAGGAGGGGTTCCAGAGTAGGTCTCACACTAGGGACCTAGACCACTATATTGCTAGATTTGCATAGCTTCGAGTGGATGATATAGAGTGGCACCCATACATGGATTGCCCCACATGGTAGGAGGTTGGTGAGTGGCTACGCTAGGTGAGGAGGGATAGGTGGTTACTCGATCACAAGGCCGAGATTCATGAGTACCAGTACTACTCACGTATCCTACACTAGTTTGGTCTTGTTCAAGATATTTTGATGCTTCCTATTATCTACAGGCACCTAGTACTAGAGAGAGATCTACCATGGGTCCAACCGACACCGCTAGGGGATGAGGATGATGACTTCCAAGAGTCAAGCATGGATAGGGCTAGCACCACCATAGAGTATGACACTTGGTGGTCACTTCTATAGTGGTAGGGAGAGGGGCCCCTCAATCGGATAGATGATAGAGCAGAGGCTGATCTAGATGGGTGCAATATGCACCAGTGTACCGAGGGTAGATGGGGCATAGAGGCCACCATAGAGGAGGCTCCTTAGGTTGAGGTAGAGGAGGACACAGCTAAGGAGGGTGAGGCACCTCCTAAAATGAGATTGGGTAGCTAAGAGCCCAAACCTAAAGCTAGGTTGGGAGACTACAGACTCATATTTTAGTGGGATACATCTATCACCACTCTAGAGGTGAATCTAGCATGGGGTGAGAGGTAGTTAGGGATACGAGAAGATAGGACATACTCTCTATGAGGCTACCACAGAAACAAATCACTAGTAGGATGTAAGAAATGAGTGCATAACTGAGAGGGACCTACTAAGGGAAAGGGGGCCCTCAGCTACAGTATGATGTCACCTCTAGAAACACCATCTTCTTTACTACCAGTAGGTCATGACCCCATGGTAGAGATCAAGAGGCTTCATTCCCTCATGGAGGAGGGTAACGAGTGAGATACAATATGTGTAGCTCACATCTCCCAGCTAGAGGGCCATATCATACTGATAGGTGGGGAGGTACCAGAGGACACCCACACTAGCCTAGGACCCTAGGGAGACAGGGAGTCTTCTACCAGCTCTAGCCAGAGGACGCACAGGACTGAGAGGACTCATAGGTCCTCGAGTACTCATGGTGCTAGCTCATAGAGGACTCACAGGGATGGTGGAGGTGATGGAGGTGCCTCACAGACTGGGGGGAAGCCCTATTTAGTACAGATCTTAGAGATACTTTGTTGTACTATTTTTGAGTGTAAGGTCGAGGACCTACATAGTTGTAGCCTACGAGCATTTTTGATATACCCTTGATGTACTCTCCTTTTGGACACACACACACACACACACACACACACACAACATATATATATATATATATGAGATTGATCATTTTGGCTCATTATGTGTACTTGTTTATTTTTTGATTTTATGTTTATGTTATGCACATGGATGCAAATGTTCATATTGATGCTATGCTTATATGATGTGATGTATGGATGACATGCACTAGATAGCTATTTTAATTTATGATGATGATGATATGCAATGATCTAGATGCTTAGATGTGCTATTTATGATGGATGCATATGGATGCGATGTTTACTTTTAAATGCATATTTAATTTTGCTTTATTGTATGCATTTAATTTATGATGATGTCACGATATATTGGTGCAATGTATGTAATGCATTATTTACATGATGGTAATCTAATGTAAATGAACCTGTATGCTTTAATCACTTAAAACATAAGGAATGAATGTGATATGTGTTTAACAATCTAATGGACGACACCACAGAATGTGTAAAAATCATGAATGTAATTGAAAATCCTCATTACAAGAATTTAATCAATTAATCACCCATATATGAAATGCAATGATATGAAGTGGTATGATGTGAATGATATAATATGTCACTCTATATTCCTTTTGCAATTTGAAAGATATGCACAATATAGTCAGTGGTCATCTAAATATCATTTTTGATATCCATCCGGTATCTATCCTATATCTTGAAAACTTTGTGCTCAATGTAATGATGTATCACGGATTCGATACTTTGCAATTTGATGATTGAATGACTTTTATTTTTGATGGTTTGTGATATTTGGTATTTTGTTGCTATTAGAGAAATTTTTGAGGTTTTCCATGAGACTCAAACACCCTAGTAGACTTATCAAAAGTTGTATACTGACCAAACTAGACTTCTAAAATGTAAGGCTTTTGCTAGGATAGGCCCTAACTATTCATTATCCCTGTGTGTGCAAATGAGTATATTAAGATAAAGCATAAGCATACCCCGATGTCAAGTGGGATTCTTTCAGCCCATTGCTAAGATAGGGGGTCCTCATATGTTTATCCAATCCTAGGTTTAGATTTTAGTTGGACTAGACCACTAGGCGATACAGGACACCTGAAGCTAGCTCTTCCACATTCAAACATTGGTCTGTACATAAGTAAGGTGCTAATGCATCAGACATATCATCATGCGTAAGGTACAATAGTGCTAAAAATTCCATGGATTCAAGTTCACTCCCTTCTTTTCTTCAATTTTTTGGGATACTTGCTCATATAAAGTGATAAAAATCATTGTTTATTTTTGTACTTTAGTGACAATAATCACTATTTATTTTGTACTTTCTTTTCTTTTTCTTGAGCAAGGGATTTGATACTGATTTTTCTTCCTTTGTACAATTTGTCTTCATTTGACTTGACTTTTTGGAATTTACATTTGATAATTTTCTTCAGAAACTTCCTTTGGGGATTTTACTTTGGGAACTATTTTTGGGATATCGATTTTAGGATATCGATCTTATGATATCAATATGGGATATCAATCTAGGATGTCGATCTATGATATCGATCTAGGGTATCAATATTGAGGATTGATGTGGGATATCACTCTGGGATATTGCTCATTTTAACGTAAGCAAGGGATTCTAGGTAGGGAATAAACTTGTCCTTTTGCCAATTACCAACATTTCCCATACCATCCACATAAGGGGATAAGCAAGAATAACTCTTTTCACCTCAGGATACCTGGTCCTACTTCATGGATTTCATCTTCCCCTAGTCCTTATTAGGATTGTTTAATTTGTTGATTAGTGATAGGATTATGATATGCTAAGGGCTATACTAACTAGACCTCAACTACAAAAGCAAAGCAAGCTTTCTATCAACTCTTGAGAAGACCTCTAGGTATGGTTGAATGACAGAAAAACCCTAGTATATTCTTCATAGCAACATAATGGGTTGTGTTGAAAAACACAATTACTCACATGAATGATGGATTATGATAAATGCAGAGGTGCATGATTGAAACACAAACGTGGCATCATTTGTAAGACTGACAAACACAATCCATTCTACTATGGAATGCAACGGATGAAGAATGCCTACATGCAATGCAATGATGAAATGTATGTGGAACATGAAATGCAATGATGCAAATGAAATGCAAATGTTTTTGGATTTTATGATATTTTTCTAATTTTTATGGATTTTGAGCCTTTATATTTGACCAAACGATGAGTACATGCCTTTGGAGCCTTTTGGATTGACCAAAGAGCTTACAAACACCTTTGGAGCTTTTTGATTGACCAAATACTCATAAGAGAGCCTTTGGAGCCTTTTAGGATGACCAAGTGGTTTTTAGAAACCCTTGGAGCCTTTTGGGTTGACCAAGCAATTTTAAGAAACCCTTGGAGCCTTTCTAACATGACCAAGCGATTTTAGAAACCCTTGGTGCCTTTTGCTACACTCTCAAGCATAGAACACCTTAATATGGATGATGTTGAGAGGTTCAGGCTCTTCAACACCCCCTAGCGATGTTAGGTGATAGGTACCCAGACCAATATTTTTAGATATGATATAAGGTCCTAGCCAATTAGCCATGAATTTGTCTCGCATATCAAGTGAAAAATTAGAGTTCTGTTGGTTCTCTTTCAACACAAGATCCCCAAATTCAAAGTCTCTCTGATGGAATTTGTTATTATAAGCTCATTTTAATCGCTCTTGATAAATGTGGAGATGCTCCAGGGCATTCACGTGATGTTCATCAAGTAGCATCAATTGATCTAGGTGAGCTTGTCGCATGGTGTCATCATCAATGAACTCTTTCAATGTGACGTGCAACATTGGAATTTCCAACTCTAAGGGCATAATGGCCTCAATGCCATATACTAGTGAAAATGGAGTTGCCCTAGTGGGTGTCCGAATGCTAGTCCTATAAGCCCATAATGCAAGGGGCAGCTGGATATGCCAATATTTGTGGTGTTCTTGTACCATATTTTTCAAGATGGAAACCATTATCTTGTTTGAGGCCTCAACTTGCCCGTTTGCCTATGGATAATATGGAGTCACAAAACTATGTTTGATTCTATACTTAGACGTCAAAGCTCTCATAATTTTGTTCTTAAATGATGTTCCATTATCCAAAACTATCTTGGATGGAATCCCAAAATGACATATGATATGCTCGAGTATAAACTTTGCTATGCGAGCTCTAGTTATCATTGTTAAGGGTATTGCTTCCACCCATTTTGTAAAATACTCAGTAGCCATGATAATAAATGTATGTCGACCCGATGATGGGGGAGAGATCTTCCCGATGAGATCCAATCCCCACTGAGAAAATGGCCAAGCCGCTTGGATGGGTTGTAAGGCCTACGATGGCAAGTGCATAAGATTAGCATGATGTTGACATTTGATGCATTTCTTGACATACACATTGCAATCCTTCTCCATAGTGGGCCAATAGTAACCCATTCGAAGGATGCGCTTGATGATGGCCATGCCACTGAAATGGCCATCGCACGTACCATCATGAGCTTGTGAAATCACCCAAGATGCCTCTTGGGGCTCTAGACAATGAAGGAGAACTCCATCGTAGCCTCATCGGTACAAAATATCTCCTAGAAAGACATATTTAGTCACTTTCTGCTTGAATGTGCATTTTGTGGCATGTGATAATCCCTCTAGGATCAAACCAAGTTTTAAGAAGTCTTGGATTTGTGACATCCAGCTCTGGTAAGCCTCAGCTTTGACTGCCAAGATGACTTGCTCCCCCTGCGTATCTACATGTGCAAATGCAGACTGGGAAACAACCTTGTGGTGAATGGTAGTACCACTCCCCGTCGGACTCTGAGAGGTTAATGACCCCTAGGGTGCCTTCTTCAGAAAGTCTTCAGCTCTACAGAACCATTCAACTTTTGGTTCCATGCTAATCATGTTGATTGACTCTTTATTATCAAAGGCTTCGCGCTCCGTCGTAGGATGCGAGAGCATTTTAACATGAATGGTAGTAAAATCGGTAGACAGATTATGAGGGATTAAGGATCCCAAAGATGCCATGGTGTCTGCGAACCTATTTGATGAATGAGGGATTGCCTCGATGTCATACCATTCCAACTTAGCCAAATATGTAACAACAAGATCTTTATAAGCTTTTAACATGGGACATCGACACTGAAAGAGTCCCTTAACTTGGTTGACTATGAGCAAGGAGTCACCAAAGATGTTTAATATTTTAATGTTCATGGCGATGACTATGTGGAGGCCCAGAAGTAGGGCTTCATATTCAGCATTGTTGTTGGTGCAAGGAAAGTCTAATTTGAATGACAAGGGCATTGGAGCTCCTTGCAGCATGACAAACACTATTCCTGCACCACCCCCTTGCTCGCACTTCGAACCATCGAAGAACAAGGTCATATCAACATTATTTTTTGGTTCTTCAGGTTTGGGAGCTTCGGATACGATGAAGACCACATCATCCGAAAGCTCAATGGTAAGAGGCCTACTATTTGATAGTGGTGCCTCAACCAGCTGATCAACTATGACTTGTCCCTTAATGGACTTTTGGCTTATGAATTCTAAATCGAATTCTATCAGTAGCATGATCCACTTTGTAGTACATGTATTATGATATGTCTTGCTCATCATATACTACAAAGGATTTTGTTTTGATATTACATATGTCGTATGACTTAGCATATAGTGCCACAATTTCTTTGTAGTGAACACTACTTCTAAACACAACTTCTCCACATATGCATATCCTAGCTCATAACTCACCAAGGTTCGGCTAATATAATATATGGCTTGCTCTTTGCCTTGCACATTCTTTTGGGCTAACATGGTCCCTAATGCAAAGTCGATTGTCGATATATATAGCAGAAATGGCACATCTAGCCTTGGTGGAGCTAGCACTGGTGGCATCGCTAGGTATTGCTTGATTTCAGCAAAGGTTGCTCGATAGTCCTCATCCCAGTTGAATGGGACCCCCTTGTGTAGCAGTCGATTCATGGGTCGATATTTATCCGATAATTGAGTGATAAATCACTTTATGGATGCTACTTTGCCCTATAGGCTTCTTAATTCCTTGATATTTGAGGGAGGATGCATCTCTAGAATAGCCTTGACCTTTGTTGGGTCAACTTCGATGCCTCATTTTGAAATGATGAATCCTAAGAGCTTTCCTGAAGTTACGCCAAATACACACTTCTTAGGATTCAACCTGACATTATGCTCTATCAAGCGATCGAAGACCTTTCTTAAGACCTCAGCATGCTCTACATGCAGTAATGACTTAGCCAACAAGTCATCGATATAATCCTCTAGGATCTTGTGCATATAGTCATGAAAGATATATGTCATAGCCCGCTGATATGTGGCACCAATATTTTTAAGGCCAAATGGCATAACTTTATAGCAGAATGTCCCCCATGGCATTATAAACATGGTTTTATGTTGGTCTTCAGGCTTAATCCGAATTTGATTGTATCCAAAAAAATCGTCCATCAGGGAGAGCATCTCATGACCTACGGTTGCATCTACAAGAGCATCAATATTCGGCAATGGAAATGAATCCTTTGGTGTTGCCTTATTTAGGTCTCTAAAATCCATACAAATACGGATCCTTCCATCAAGTTTTCCTATAGGCACCATATTGGATACCCATTCCAGATAGTCGATGGAGATGACAAACTCTACGTCCAACAACTTTTGCAATTCATCTTTCACCATTAAGGCTACTATTGGATGCATCTTTCTAAGCTTCTGCTTGACTGGCTTCTTTGAAAGATCTAGCGAAAGGTTATGGGTAACCAATTTTGGATCTAGACCTGGCATATCTTTGTAAGTCCAAGCAAAAATATTAGGTCTCTCTTTTAGTAGAGGGATGAGGGTGGCACGCTCTCTTGGAGTGAGACTCTCTCCAAATTTAACCTTCCTTGGATTGGTGGGATCATTACCTGATATCCACATCGAAGGTTTCCTCTACTAACATGTGTGATCCCTCCTCAAGCTGATGAGGCGTAGGGATCAAGTGGATGTCATCTTTGGGTTTATAGGTTCCGCATTGGAAGCATCCTCAACATGATAGACATCATAAGCATAGCCCAACACAAAATGAAATGGTTGTAGCATTTCTTCATTAGGGAAGAAATATTCAGGCTCAACAGGTGAGTCAACATGATCCCAATCGATAGCATCTAAATTAAGATACAATGGTTTGGATGGATCGACTGGATTGTGGAGTGGAGTGGTCAAATCAATGGAGACCATATTGATGGAATGGAATTGATCTCCAGGACCACATGGACAAACATCTACATCATCGATCAGCTCCCATACCCAAGATCTAGCTCTAGTGGCATAGGCACAAATGGGTCCTCTCTATGCACTGATTACAAGATTGGATCATTCAGCTCAATGAGCTCCATGTACATAGGAGGTCGAGAAACACCATATGATAGATCACATCAAAATTTGATGGTCTTCCTCTAAGGTGAGGATTGAGATTGATCTCTCTACGCATATCCTCAGCCATATAAGGTGCATTACGATGACGTAAGTAGGGAGGTCCTAGATAGGCTCTCTTCATTTCATCCTCATCATCACTATCATAATACAATCCTTCATTTGCCCCCACTAGAATATAAAATTTAATGGCCCCATATAGGCTATCTCTTATACACTATTTCCTTGATACCACCAAGATATTCTCATGATATGTCTCGGGTGGTTCTATGGTGATGTAAGACACCATCCGGTTATCCCTCTAAATGGAAGGATTAGGGTGATAAGGATTGAAATCTACTTCACCCCCCAAACTAAGGTACAAGTGATCTAAAGATGCTACAAGCAAATCATCCTATCCTCGTATTTGCAACCCTAGCCCAAACCTATCAGTTGCCAACTGATAATGTAGCTCAAGTGGAGTCCTACATCCTTGCTCAAAAATACCAAGGCCATACCCATGCCAATGATATAATTCAAAAATATGCATGGAATATTCAGGGTTGGATAGGTAATGAACATTCACTATGAATGGTTCATCATCATCTTCATCCATGGGCATTCGAGTAGGAAGCTGATCCAACCCAGCGTAGATGAAGTTCATTTGATTGGGTGGCTCTCCCAATGGCACTACTGATCCAACTAAAAAATGATGAGCATGGGGTCGGCCCATCTCTTGTGTAGTCTCTAGGATTGGTCCAAAGGTGACATTCTACACAATATATTCACCTAACCCTGTGTTGGCCAAATGAATAGTCACCCATGGTGCGGATGACCCTGCTGATGATGTAGGTGAGGTAGGCTGAGGTACCTCCTCAGCTTTATCCTGGGCTTCTTCCACTTCCATGGGAGTGGGAGCCTCATTGGTGACTGGTTCGGGCACATGCTTCTTTTCCTTTTTGCCCATTTTCACCTTTAGCTTCCTTTCATCCCAAAGCATTGTTGATGCAGTCGATTTCAAAGAAGTTGTTGTAGTGTGCTCGGATCTATGTGATACAGATGTCGATGGTTGAGCATGCACTTTTTGTTTACCTCCTGGATTCTTAACCGATGATGTTGGCTGGACGTCCAGGTGCATTTATGGGAGTATGAAACCCCCTAGCAAATCAGCTAGGTTCATAAATTTGAAGGGTTCTTCATCTGATGACACCATGTGAACCTATCCCTCATGAATGTATTTTACACATTGATGTAGTATAGAGGGAATGCAATGCATTTCTTGAATCCAAGGCCTCCCAAGAAGGATGTTATATTGCATGGTACCTTTGATCATGTGACACATCATGGGGATGGTCTTTAGGCCCACCTGAATAGGTAGGATGATTGTGCCAACCGTCGAGCATAGCGCATCATTAAACGCTCTCAATGTGAATATGGTGGGCACAATATGTGACTTGGGTAGCTTTAAATGACTTAATGCCTTGGTCATTATAATATTGATCGATGAACCAGTGTCGATCAAGACCCTCTTGAATGGCATGTGATTAACACATGCGATGATATGTAACGATGGGTCAACCGTATCTGTAGGAACCATCCTGATTTCATGATCATAGAATTGGATCATAGGTTCTTGGCACTATTGTACGTGTCCCACAAAATTGGTGAATGCTTGAGCATCCTAGGACTACACCTCGATGGACCTCAGAATGTCCATGAGAGTCTCCCTATGCTTAGGGGACTACTGTATCAGCTCATAAATAGACAACTTCATAGGAGTTATCTATAGGTTTTGAACCAACTTGCTTCGTATGGTCACCATCGGTCTAGTTGGTGGGCCTAGAATATTTTGAACTGGCCACTGATTCGGTGTAGCTTGTATCCTGATGGGAGCATGAGGTTGATTTGGTTGCTCATACCTCCCATGTCTAGTAACAACATTAACCATACCTACGAACCCCTGGGTAGGTGGTTCGATGTGCACTTGGTTGACCTAGCCAACGTTGTTGTGCGATGCCTCATGGTTTGGCAATGGATTTTTATAAATCCCCATGTTTTGGTTGTTGGGTGCCTATGGATTATTCGATACTATAAGCTCACCTTTATCGATCATATTTTGCACTATATGTTTGAAGGACCAACACACTTCGATGTCATGGCCCTTCGCACGATGGAAGATGCAAAATAGATCATCCTGATACCCCTTTGACTTGGGCTGGTTAGGATCGACCAACTTAATCTTGGGCAACCTGATTGCCTTAGCCTCGCACAATTGATGGAATATCGATGTCAATGATTCCATCAAAGGCGTGAACTGGTGAGGTAGGTATTGTTCCTTATTTTTGCCCTTGTAATTATTCTTGCACTACTCGTATTGCACAGGAGGAGGTTGGGCCTGATAGTTCTACTTTTGTTGCCCCTTATCCTCTCTTTGGAGGTTTAACACCACCTGATTGACATGGGCCTACTTGCCCTGATGTTTCATGGAGCTCTTCTTGTGCCCCTCCTTCCTATTTTTGAGCTTCAAGTTGCCCTCTTGCAACTTGATATCCTCAATTACTTTGGCTTGCACCAAAGCTTCCTCAAATATCTAGTACTACTGTAGTTGCAACAATAATGAGATGTGCTTGGCACAACTCTTCATGAACATCTAGGTCAATTCTATAGCAGGAATGGGGAATGGCAACTTTACCATTAATCTCCTCCACCTCTTTCCATATTCTAGGATTGGCTCATCATCACGCTGAGCTAGCGCAGCTAGATCAAAAAGGTTAGCTTACTTCTTGATGCCAAAAGAAAAGTGTTCAAGAAAGGCATCAGCCAGTTGCTCAAAACTGGTGATATTATGCTTCTTCAACTGATTAAACCACTCTCGAGCTAGGCCTGAGAGGGTTGTGATGAATGTACGCAAAAGCAAGGCATCATTGCTTGCAATCTGGAAGCATATGTCCAAAAATCTTGTGACATGCTCTTGCACATCTTCATCACCTTTGAATTTATCTAGCCTGGGCATGTCAAAATGCTTAGGATATGCTAGAGTAGGCACCGAGGGGTCCAAAGGCTCATTATGAATCTTGCTCAATGTCAGATTTTGAAAAGTCATGCCTTGCCTCTCGATTGCTTTCACTTTCTCTACTAAGGCCTTATAGGCCTACGAGGATAGAAAGTCCTCCTCCCTAAGCTGACGTGGGGGTGGTCTTGGAGGTACATTCTTCCTCTATCGAGGTGGAGGACGTTGATCTTCCTCCTCCTCAACCTGGGAGCTTTTAGGATATCCATGATCGGCTCCATCTCCCTCTTCTTCCTCATATTGTCTTTGCCTCTGATCTTCGAATGGTGGTGGTCATTCTCTTTGTTGGGCACTGACATGAGTGTGAGCATCTCTACGCTCCTGATGCACGTCGGCTTGTGAAAAAGCCTTCCTATGAATGCGCTCTTCATGCTCAACATGAGTGAATAAACCAGCCCTGGCTAGCCTATCCTCTTGTTCTACATGCTCCTTTTGGGCAAGGATGTGTTCCTCATGCATACGCTACTCATATAATCTTTGTCTAATGAGCCTTTGCACCTAAATATTCTCATCTTCAATGTACTGCCTCTCTACGTGAGCATCCTCCAATTGATCTTGGAGGAGTTGTCATCTCTGCTCGGATACCAGTCTATGTGATCTATCAATGTGATCAATCGTAAGAGGCCTCTGGTATGTGTGCTCCATGTGAGTGACCTTATGGGTTCTGTACCCATCTGACGGATTCGCTACGCTTTTGCCTTTGTCCATGAAGATGGCATTGGCATCATGTTGAGTCCTATGTTGTGTGCCACCATGCATGGATGGTGGATGCAAACCATGAGGGTACTTGGAAGCCTCCCCATGTTCTCTAGTAGTCCTAATAATGCTCTCGCTATGCTCACTCAAAGCACGAGTGGGTGGAGCTGAAGGCTTGTAGCCTAACTGCTCGAGGATGCTACCTAAACCATCCAACTATCTAGATCACCAAGGCTCATGCGATGGTGTACCATTGGCTCCCACCTTGGATATGTCGATAGTGATCTTGTGAGGTTCACTACGCATGGGAGTGTGAATAGGCCTATGCTCAGAAGTGGGCCTGTCTGCATGCCCCTGAATGGGTGGATCTCGATCTCTTCTATACTCTAAAGTTGGAGGCATGGAACCTCCTGTAGACCTAGTACGTAGGGGTACCAACTTGGCCCCCTGTATGACATACTCATCGATCGATCCCATGGATGCACGTGCACTACGATCTCGATAATGGCCTCCGAGTGGAGCACCCTCATGCTGAGAGGCTCCATGCTCTATCCTATGTCTAGAAGAGTGCACAGAAGCTCCTCTATCAGGGGTACGCTCAATGGTGTCCCCTCATGTCAAATTGTCTCCTCTGATGCTCATCGAACGATATTTGGGAAGCGCATGTGGGTGAGGGTTTGACACATTTTGTTGTGAATCTAGTGGGGCTTGGTCAATGGCATCAGGCTTAAGCCTTTTCGACCTCCCCGTGTCTCCACCATGGTGCACCTAGTGTCTAGATTTATCTTTTATTATGCAAACAAGGTATACAATGGTGATTATCTTGAATTAAATTTTAAATGTGAGCCCTAAACTATTTGATGTTGTTTCATGATTTGTTGTATCAGTATTAGAAACTCTTATCATGTTTGAAAGCTTGTTGGATGATAATCTCAGTTTAATTGGCTTTCACCTGTATACTCATAGCTCGACAACTTGGCTATGAACTCCAAGTCATGTAATCCAACCTATAATGTGTGGTAATGAAGCCCACACATGGTCAGGGAGCACAGGTCCTCCCATATCCTCACCCATTTTCACCTAGTCAATGTCATACCCTCCGAAGAGGAGTATATGCAAATTTTCTAGGCTACGAAAGGTTCTCGGATCCGGTATTGGTCTAGAACATAAGGTACATGGGATTTGGGCCAATGGATGGAAATCACCTCCACCATCATTGAAACCCTACTAGTGGTTGGATGTCACTTCCAACTCACTAGCATTTAATTGAAATGTGGTGTGTGTGGTTCATTTTAATTATTGCATGAAAATAAAATGCATCATACAACATTCATGCTCATTTCCTACATGGTATGCAATGAAAGAACTTTTCAAATTCAGAAAATGCAAGCTACATCCTACATGCTCTTTTTGACAATGCACCTTACGATGTAAATGGCCACTGATTGGGCCTTAGACATGCAAACCAACACATAATTTAATCTAGCATATTGGATTCTAGGGTGGACTACACTCAGAGGTCCGTTGTTCCTAGCAACGCCTAGCTAAAATATAAAAAAATTGAAATCCTAGGACCTAATCCATTTTCCTTTTCTTTTATGTCCTAATTAAATCTCCTTTTCACGCAAACTAGAAAAACATAGGTAGTAAAAATAGAAATAGGGGTTAAAAATAGGACCTACCTCTGATCCTCATCTGATAAAGCTTTGAATCCCTATTATCTATTGTGTCTACTATAAACCATAGCTCTATCATGTGGTTGCTACTGTAGACCACGTCTTGAAGCCATGGGCCAACAATGAGACCGCAGCTGTCAACCATGGTTTGCACCTGATATCCAAAAACACAAAAAGGTCAGAAATCAGAGGCTAAAAATGTGGAGTTCCACCATGATCACCTTCTATGACCACCAAAATGGCCTCACACCTATGCTTCCTACTACATAAAATGAAATAAGAGAAACAAAGTAGATGCATGCAAAATTGACAACAAATGGGAAGAAGAAAAACACTTTTATTCCATTATAAAGAAGCCAATTCCAGTTACAATTACGTCCCTCTTAGGGATACCATTTTGATACTCTTATTACAGTAGGAAAAAGCAAATGTTCCCTCTTAAGGGTAAATGTGAGTTTTAGGCCCTTCGGGGTGACACGAACTGCTCTAGGGTGGAGTTGACCCTCTTCTCCACATTGAGGAAGGAATTGGATGGTTGAATCTCCTTTGAATCTGCTTTCCTATGGTCAATAAACAACATAAAAGCATTAATAGCATAGGCAGCCTCTCATGATGAGGCCCTTTAAGGAATATGAACATAAAGATGCCATAACACTAATAAAATCAAGAAAATGAATAAAGCATGTTAAGCCTATGCAATACTTGAAAATATTAATTGAAACATATAACTAGAAAGTACAACTATCTATCTAGTGGATTGATTGCATGAAATGAAGCATGATAACATGAAAATGAGCTAATTATGTCCTATTTGCCATAATGAAGTAAACTTGATGAAAACCCTAATTCTATCAGTTAGAGTCTCTAAAATGCTAAATAAACCACTAAGATGCTTAATCTAACCTAATGAAATACAATGCAAAAAGAACAGTAAGGAGATCTTTCACCGATTGCAAACCATGGCTCAAATGAGCGGTCTGCACTGTACACCGTGGTTGTCAGCCATGATGAGCAACAAAGTAGTTTTGCCCTCCAAATCCAAGGTTGTGGGCTTGATCCTCCTTGTCAAATTGATGGTCAAGGGTCGCCTTGGTGTCCTCTGACTGGTTTGGTGGTTGAATTGCATAGTTGGGCCTCCGTTTGCCCGAATTTGTGTTTCTTGGCATTCTAGCTCCTTAGGGCATCCATGGCACAAATTGACATGATGCTTGATGAATTGGCAAATGAATGGCAACAAAACTCTCTCAGTACACTCAGGTGAGTCTACAATCCGATAGGGCTTCGCTGCTTTAATCTCCAATGCACACTTCTATAGTTTGCCCTAATTTGAAGGGGTACTTATAGGATTACCCAAGGGCTAGGGGTGGCTTCATGGAGAAGCCAAGATCAAGAAGAGGTGGTTGGGACAGTTGGATTGGAAGCCTCTGGAATATTCCATCCTTCAACTACCTTCTTCTAGAACAAATGGTCGTTCAAACCGATTTGGCTCGGATGAAGGCCAACTGAACTTTAGTTCTAGACCACGAGTGACAGCTGCGGTCTAACCTGTAAACCATGGGTGTCAGCAGTGGTTCAGACTATAGACCGTAGGTCTCAACAATGGTTTGAGCTGATTAGGCCAAGGAGCCCAAATTGAGTGGTTAAAACCACTGCTCTATCTTGGAATCTATCCAAGATCTTCCATATGGTCTTGTAGCATGTCCCATATGAGTAGTCACCATCGACATGATGCATTTTAGGTGTCTACATGATGTAATATAGATGAGAGGATAGTCTACATGATTGTGCAAGTAGAAAATAAGAGGATAAAATTTTTTTGGCAACCCCCATATGCTAGAGAAATAATGAGAAGACTTTCTTGTATGGAAAAGACCTCTAAGCCACTTGATAAAGTTGTTAAAATGATCTTGCATCTTTACTTATACATTAGTGAGAGGATGGATTGATTGGTTACATTTCAAAAATAAATTATGTGGGGCAATCATGGTAGATATAGAAAAATAGTTAGCATGTTTATATTCTTTTCAAAAAATTAGAGGGTTCCACTTCGACACTTTTTGCCTTTGTGCCTTAAATGTTTATTCTATATCTCTTCAAAATTAAAAAAATATATAAATAAAATATAATATTTTGGTGAATATTCTATCATTTGGAGGGAAATGAAGTTGGGCAGTTTTTATTTGGATATATTTGGTCTGGCTATTGATATCATGAATGACATGCTTCATTGGTAAGCTTGTAGCAAAATGTGCTTCAATGACTAGCCTATGCATAGCCAAGGCATAGGATATAAGAAATCATGCATTTGAGCCCTTGTGTAGATGTTTTTTGAGGTTGAATGGAGTTAGGAGATCATGTATGTTTACATTTTGAACTTGTGTAAAAGTTCTTTGTGTTCTCCTCCTAGACTTTGCTTTCCAATCAAGGTATGATGCGGTGGCTAAGTAGCATGGTGTTAAGGCTTGGATTGTTTTTGGTTATGGTTTCAAAGACAACTGATTTTGTTTTTGTAAGAGGTTTATTGGGTTCTTGGTCGATGAGTCTTCAATGAGAATGAGAGCATTTGTGGTAAAGAACCATGGTGGTCCCTAGGCTAGAAGTGGGGACATTAAGATTTGGTGTACTAGAGGTCCTTGATTTGAGTCCCTTGTATGTCTTTTTAGATGGGTTTGACACACTCAAATGGTAAACATGGCATGAATGTATGTTGTGGTAATGACATGGTGAAAACATAAAATTTACTTATAAAGTGAGATCCATAAAACAAGAGTTGATACCTCATCATTCAACATGCAATTGCCTTATCCAATCACCAGTAGACATGGTGCATAGGTTTTTTCCTCTCTTCTAAAACATAATACAACATAGTCTATGGTTCTTCTATTCCCTATCTAGTGGCTTGCATAGTCAACATCCCAATGGCATCTGCTTGCATAGATCAGCAACACTTGGTGGTAGGTGGTATGTTGAAGCATTGTCTTATTGACAAACTAGTTAATGATAAAACTAGCACCCCCTTAGGCACCCAATTAGTGACATGTGTCATATCCTCACTTGTTGAAGGTATATTTAATACTTTACATTTTTTCAAAATGTTTTGGTGATATTTTGTGCAATCTTAGACCAAACCTTCAAGGGCTATAATGTTTGCAAATGGAAGTGTTTTAATCCTTTTTTCAAATCACATGGTTTTTCAAGCTCTTCATATTGAAAATATTATTTTTTATCACAACATGCAAGAGACTATGTTTTGGTAGGGATTCCATGGATTAGTATGTGCCCTTACTTAATGGACCTAACTATGCCACCTAGAAAAATAAGATTGAAGCTTTGCTCTAGAGCCAATAACTCTATTAAAAAATGTAAGCAAGTACACTCATGGTGTGATTGCTCTTCGTGTTGACAATATCTATGATTAACACATCAATAGGACTTTGAATCCAAAGGAGCTATTGTTAGCTATAAATAGATCTATAATATTGAGTACACTTCTAGTGGTTAGGTAGATAAGCACAAGGCTCTTTAGAGACCTTTACTCTAGTTTCTAGGATGGACTCTATTTAGAAAATCCTTTATATTGTTGTTTCTTGTTGTTAGGAGGTAAAAAAATGGATGTAAATTGTGTATTTCTTTAGAGTGAGCTCTAGGAGTATATCTATACGAGGCAACCACCTAGTTTTGAGTATGATGTCTAGAATTAGGTAAGTTTCTCATTCTTGGTATGAGAAGATCTATTCTTTCCTTCTCAATTGCTATTTGAAATAATGTGAGGTGGAGAATGATGTCTACATCAAGGATTATGATGATTAAATTTTGGTGATTATGTTGCATTTGACATTCTTTTCATCATGAGAATATCACCATCCTTGATCTAGGCAATGAAGTCAATTTCATGACACTTTTGAGATTATATATATATATATATATATATATATATATATATATATATATATATATATATATATATATATATATATATATATATTTTAATATTTCTTGGGTGTTCATAAAAATCAATCACATTCTAGGATCACCATTTCTCATCCCAAGTATGCTTTGGATCTTCTACAAAGGTTGAGGATGGAGGATTACAAACCTTCTTGGACTCCATTTTCTTTTGGTTTGAAATTGTGAGTTGACAACATTACTTCTTTGGTGGACAATACACTTTATCAATCACTTTTTAGGAGCCTATCTATCTCACCAAGACACTCAATTGAATATATCTTTCACTACTAGTTACTGATTTAGATATATGCAAGCACCCATTAAGAATCATTGGATACTAGCCAAGAAAATATAGACTAGGTGGATATTCACTACTTAGTTGGAGCATCTCCAACTTGGAAAATATTTATTGATGTAGGAATGATTTAGACCAATGATGCTCTATTATAGGGTTTAAATTTTAAATAAAAACTTGTCTCTTAGGTAGAGTTCATTTCCTAAGTAATTTTATTACATCAATAGAATCAATGTATATTTTTCCATAGCTAGAAATTGTGGCTATCTCATGGCACACTCCTTTGGATGATGGTTTGACAGCTCAATGATCATCTTATTGAAGGCCTTCTTGTAATCCGTATTGATATTCTGCATAAGTTTTACTCATGGTTCTGATAGTTTCCTCATCAATTTTCAAGGATGCTTTCTTCTTTATGGATCAATAACAACTATGCTTCCCTTGCTTGGATTAGAAACTATCATATTCACCCTTGGAATTCACGTGTGAAAGGACTCTCCATTCACTCTTGGTTAGTGGGCAGTGATGGCAAGCTCGAGATCATTTGGTTGAATTCTTATTTTTGGTGTGGGTCATCAACATTGTAGTCTTGAAAGTGTGTCTCTTTTTTGTGGTACCACATCTTCTAGCAGAATTTGTAAACTCTCATTGAATCACACTACCAAATTTTGTTTGAGGCTTTTCTCTTGTTTTTCATCTCAAGGAGGAAGTTCTCAATGTGGGGTGGTGCTGAAGTGAAGGTTTTGATTCCTTTTCCTTCGATGTCTAGTTGAGTAAAATGGGTCAATGATCAGTGCAAAACCATTTGAAGGTCTCACTGGAGCCAAATGCTCTAGAGGTTGACAATGAGGTAAAGAAAATTTTATCTAATTGAGGTATTTTGGATTGTTTATAGTCCTTTCATGGTCATAAAAAAGATATTTCTAGAATTTTGGCTCACTCTTTGAGAAATGGTTGGGTTCAAGTTGGTGGGATTGAGTTCCAACTCATGGTGGCCTTGGTGGGAGAGGTAACTAGCCTACCAATCGATGATGGTTGCCATAATAGGAAAAAAAATTCCCTTACGAGGGAATTGGGTTTCTTCCTGGATGTTGGATAATATTTGCTAAAACTATAGAATAACTATGATGCTAATGCTCTCAAAACCCTATGGAATCATGTCATTCTGGTAATTATGGATTATTTCACTTTGGATGTGAATAGTGATGTATTACACAACTTTCATGTGATGTTCCTAAACTAAATAAGAATGAAATGACTTATGAACATCCCCTCATTTCTCTACCACTTGTTGGAAAAATATCTAATGGATGTGAGGGGTGGGAAAGGGCTGGATCCTATCCACCAAGGCTTTATTTTACTGACTTGTGAGCATGTGGCCAGTTCTAAAGGCATAGTTGTGGAGGAAGTGCTAACAAAGATTGTGTTTCAAAAAATCACTTTATGGCATTCTCTAGGTCTTACAATGATTCCTTTGAGTCTGAGTTAGATGATTTTAAGAGCCCCTTTTCTTATACTAAATGGAAATTCAATATTGTAATCGGTGTGATATGGTGTCTTCTAGTGGTATCAAGGAGGATCATGCATATCATTCAAAACATATATCTTCAAAGGTGATGAAGGTTGAGAAATCCCCTATTTTTATGGAAGTGACTGATTCTAAGAATATTCCTATAGTGAAGACAATATCCAAACTATTAGAGGATTTAGAGGAAGCCAATGATATGTCCCCCTCTTCAAGACCTGAGTCACCCATCCTCATGTATTTCCTTAGTAAACTAAATGAGAAGAATCAGGCTTTGCTAGGATCCCTCCAAGTTGTAATTTCTTACATTAAGGAAATTTGTGGCATGAATCAACAACAAAGGGATGATCCAGATCCTAATAAGACTTTGGGAAACTAGTTCTCTTATGGTGATTTGTCTTTTATGCTAGTGGGTCTCCTTGTACTGATTTATGTGGTTGGTAATCCTGTTCTTTGTGTCATGCGGGATCATGTGTTCCTTTTGGATATTATGGTTGGGCTGACTATGTAGTTGGGTGGTTTTCTATTTTAGCTTGGTGTTTTCTTGTTTGAGTTTCAAGGCACAACCCTGATCTCTTTTAGTTCCATTTTTTAATAAGGTTTGGGGTCACTTTCAAAACCCCTTCTCTTATCGAATATATATATATATATATATATATATATATATATATATATATATATATATATATTTCCAACTTTCCTTGATATTTAATAATATCCAACTAATTTTCTCCCTTAATGTCATAATTTTGCAAGCTTATCCTGCAAATATTCTTTCATTTGCAAAATCGATCCTCCTTACAAATATGAAAATAATTTTCTTTTCACGTTCTTTCCAAAAAAATATCTTTGAATTTTATCAAATTCAGATGTTATATACCTATTAATAATCTTGAAAGTGACATCATATATATAAATATATTGCAATATGTACTTTTGAGTTGTATACTTCCATCCATGTCTAAGAACTTGCTTTTCCAACCTATTAAAAAATTAACTATGTTTAAAATAGAGTTTCAAAGTTCCTTCTTGTTTATTTTATCATTTAAATAAATAAAAACATATTTTGATGATGATTTTTTTAACTTTAAACCTAAAATATCCACATTGACACATTTCAAATCTAGGGTAATATTAATGAACAAGATCCTAGATTTTGTAATATTAACCAACTATCACAATAGACTTCTCATAGCATGATGTAGTGGCTTGTCACTACCTTGGAATTTGTCATTTTGGAAGAGTAAAAAACTAATGGCTTTTTAGCCAAGTTATCATAGGTCTAAATGTTTATGACCAAGTATAACATTCAATAAATAAGCAATCAATATAAATGGCCAATATCAATGAATATAACATTCATAAAAATAACAATAATAATATGAAATAAATGGCCAATATCATTCATGAAATAACATGATGAAAAATACATCTGAGGGTAATTCTTCAGATAAATGTCATGTATATGTCTAAGGACTCAGATTCAAAGTGAGTACGTGGTTTCTTATTGATGTAACAAAGCTTCCCAATTATGGGGAAAACATTCGCTGTGATAAACACTCTTTAGAATGGGAAATATATTATTTCAAAGAAAAGGACAAGAAGCTGGTAAAAGAGAAGGGAGGGATTATTAGAGAGGGGATTTTAATTCCCTGGAATAGGGTTATGATACTAATTATGTTGTATTTCACTGTAGATGAAATTAATGTTCCTATCAAAAGCTTTCACCTAGCTTTCGTGAATCACTTGAGGGACATTAAATATATCAATGTTCTTGATTACTTGCTAAGATCTCTGGAGCTATCAGTGGAGAGCATTCAAGATAGTTCTTTGACCCACCTGAAGAACCAAGGAATTCATCTAATCTTGTACAAGCACACTTTGCAAAAGAGGCCCAAAAGGCTATCATCATTGTTGTTGGCAATCTTGGTGATCCCCTCGCTTCTCGTCCCAGTAATGATAGTTGAGTGATGAAGAAATTAATGAGAAGGCATCCATTGACATTGGTAAATCAAAAGGAAAATTTATTCTGGGCTCCACCCCACCTTCTATTAAAATATAATCTAGGCACTACTCATCCAGAGTCAGGGGATCAACTAGCAAGTGGGTTAAGAGTGAACATGTATCTTTTGATGATGACTCTCCCATCAAACTCAAACTAAATATTGAAGGAGGATCCATCAAGGCTCTTTCCCTGAAGGAGGATGGTACTCATATGAAGTTCATTTTTGATCCATTAGTCACCTTGGAAAATATGTTGGATAATACATCCATTTATTTCAACATAACTTGGACCATCCTTCAACAAGCTATAAATATGGCCAATACAATCAAGATAAATAAGAAAGGGAATACCAATGTGGTTGATGGCATATCTACAAGTGCTAGTGATCATAATCATACTAAGATATCTGAGTAATTGGGGCCTTTTGGCCTAATCTATTTATAAGTCCTTAAATGACTCTTCGTTCCCTATTCATATATATCCAGTGACATATCTTTAGTGTTTCCCATATAAGGTCTTTAGAGTTGTGGGTTTTGTGCTTGGATGTTTGTCTTGCATTGGTTTTTTGAAGGTGACCCCGTAGTGGCACTCTATTTTTTTTGGCATTGTAAAAGGTTTAAGGTATCTTTTAAAACCCTTTTCTATCAATAAAAAACATGAAGAAAACTTATAATATGATTGCTCATACTGTATATAAGATTCTATATTTTTATGCTTGAAATACATACAATATGGTGATAATTTGATACATTGCATGGATCCTTATCTCCATTATATAACCTTAGAAAGGTGACTCTTCAATACTTGACTATTGCACTCCTCACATATCTGAGAGTTGCAACCTTTCCTATTCCATACATAAGACAAATCTCACATGTCCTTTGGCTTCTCATATTTCCACTTGTATACATGACTCTTGACTCTCTATTTACTTGCACACTTTATGACACTTGCACACTCCTACTTGCACACTTTCCTACTCTACACACTTGCACACATTGTTACATGACACTTGTGCACATCCTACACATAGACACATACATAAAGGAAAAATATAAATCACACTCCTAAACTATAGACTCAAAACCTATTCTAATATTTACATATTTATAATTAAAATATAAGGTACCATGGGGGTACGTTAGCATGTACCAAATAATGTAATATTTTATAAAACCCCTTGCATTACATTATTTGGTTATTGAAGAATTTAGTCTTCAATATTTGATTCTTTGTCATGATCTTCTTTGTTTTAAGCTTTAGGTAATTTTAAACTGATCTTGTTCTTCCTTATTTGTCTCTTTATTTTATTCTTCTATAAATTGCTCTTGGACTGCTTGAGATTCTTCTTTATAGTCCAAACTTAACCTTGATGTTGTCTTGTAGATTTCAAATATTCACTTAATGAATCATAGTAAACTTATGAATTTTATGGGCTTTTGTTGTCTTGTAATAACATTTCATTATCCTCTTTATATACATTTTGAAATGTATGACATAACTCGCTTGTATCAATATCTTTGATTGCTTATTTTACTTTTACAGTTTTAATAAAATCCTCTTGGTTTTGACTTATCTTTTTATAGATTTCAAGTGTAAGTAATATCATTTATATTATAGATTTCAAGTGTAAGTAATTTCATTTATATTATACTTATCACTCCAATCAATTCTTTAATGACCAAATATTTTTCACTAATCAAAACTTAAATTTTTAATTCCACTAAAGCTTTGAAAAATAAAGTTATGAGCTAATTAAGGTTCTTTTAAACCTTATTTCTCCTCAATATATTTTAGCACTAATGTTTACCCAATATATTATAACTACCCAAAAATACAAATTGAACCACTTACCTCATTTTAAGTGTGCTTGATCTCCACATTGGAATGTTTGATATTTCATCAAATGCGTTAGATGCTTGTAGGGCTCATCAAAGCACATGGAAAGGAAAATAAACATCATAGATGGATTTAATGCATGCAAGATTTGAGGCATTATAAAATCAACCTTTCTTTATCTCCTACTCCATTCAATAGTTGTTCTTTCCTTAGGAAATTCTCAATTAATGTTAAACTTCTACACATATTTAGACGTAGGCATGTCCTTAGGTAAAATTTGGCTCGTATAAACTTAGGTAATCCTTAGGCTTCATCAAGATCCTTTAGGCAATTTCAAATCAGGTAACATCATTCTCAGATGATTTCTAGCTTTTGCTATGAATTCAAATTCTCTAGAAGTCTCCTGCTTCAACTTTAGGTTTTGTTGTGATGTACTCCAAGCATCAATTCTTCATATATCATAATATCATTCTCTATGCTATTACTCATATACTGCATTGCTTCTATTTAAACGTTTGTTGGTCTATTGGTTCCAATAATTCTTCACTTTTCTATCTTCCCCAATTTTTAGCAAATTTATTTTCTAAAAACTATTATTGCTCTAATATATTTTCTATTTTTTAATATTGTTGCTTCTTATCTATGTGGTGTTATCTCAAATATAGAAACTCAACCTTTGATTGTGGCCTTATCCTTTGCTAAACATCTTCGTCTTTGGTGGATTTCAACCACTCAGTTCTATCTTCCTTCTAGACAAAGATTATGCTAAATATCTTCTTCAATTTGGGTGCAAATATCAACCCCAAAATTTACATTGGATTCCTTCTCCAATGCTAGTCTTAAAATTTATCTCTTCTAATGAATGGATAGAGTGTGATAGCTCTGATACCACTAATGGATTTTCAACCAGGTTATCACAAGTCCCAATATTTAGGATCAAGTATAACATTCAACAAATAAGCAATCAATATAAATGGTCAATTTCAATGAACATAAAATTCATGAAAATAATAATAATAATATGAAAATGGCCAATATCATTCATGAAATAACATAAAAAAAATTACAATATACTTACTCAAACCATATACAAGCTTCTATATTTTGATGCCTAAAATACATACAATATGCTAATCATTCTATACATTACATGGACCTTTGTTTCCATTATATAACCTTAGAAAGGTGACTCTTCAATACTTGACTATTGCACTCCTCACATATTTGGGAGTTACAACCTTTCCTATTCCATACATAAGACAAACCTCACATGTCCTTTGGCTTCTCATATTGCCACTTGTATACATAACTCTTGACTCTCTATTTACTTGCACACTTTATTCTATGACACTTGCACACTTTCAAACTCTACACATTTTCACACATTGTTACATGACACTTGTGCACATCCTACACATAGAAACATACATAAATGGGAAATATAAATCACACTTCTAAACTATAGATTCAAATATTATTCTAATATTTATATATTTACAATTGTACCATAAGGTACCATGGGGGTACATTAGCATGTATCAAATAATGTAATATTATTGAACACCCCCTTGTATTACATTATTTAGTTATTGAAGACTTTAGTCTTCAATATATGACTCTTCGTCATGATCTTCTTTGTATTCAAATTTAGTTAAATTGCACTAATATTATTCTCCCTTATTTGGATCTTTATTTTATTCTTCTGTAACTTGCTTTTGGACTGCTTGAGATTCTTCTTTATGGTCCAAATATTGACCTTGATGTTGTCCTATAGATTCCAAATATCCACTTAGTGAATCATAATAAAATTCTAAATTTGATGGGCTTTTGCTATCATATTTATTAGCATATGTTGAATGTAATAACATTTCATTACACTCTTTATCCGCATCTTGAAATGTATGACATAACTCACTTGTATCAATATCTTTTATTACTGATTTTATTTTTAGAGTTTTAATCAACTTCGCTTGCTTTTGACATGTTTTTATAGATTTTAAGTATAAGTAATTCCATATATACTACACAACCTATCAATAGTTATCATAATATAATCTTTAGAACTTTCAAGTGCTTCAACAAGCTTTGAGTGCAAATAATATCCCAACATTTCAAATTTTTCATACATAGCTTCTCTAGATGATCGAAAAATGTGATTAAGAAGAGTGAGGGATGTTTTTCAAAGGACTGCCAAAACTACTAAACTTGTTTTGGCCATATTAACTCATATGAACTCATATTGAGCTAAAATTGTGAGGGTAGATGCTTGAAAAACCCTAGAACATCTCCACCAATTTTTAGGTCATATGGAGCAACACAAATCCTAGCGCATCCCTATGTGTGAACAAGATTTTTGGAAAGCGACTATGCAAGAGTTTCATTTGGGTTAAGTGCAAGCAGATCTAGAGGTTGGTTTTCGAGGCCTTAGAGCCCTAGCGACCAATATTTTTGTGGTTTTTTCTCAATATTTTAGCAGGATATGATGCAAGGGATCCAAAATGGGTTAGAAATATTTCTTTCAATAGATTTTCATGCTGTGAACTTGAGTGACAATGACTTCCAATTTGTTGCACAAAAGAAAAGTGAAAATCATACCTTTCCATGGTGTCTAGGGCATGGATTAAAGAGATAACAAAACAAGTTTCAAGTAGCTAATAAAAAAAAGTCTCAGATCTCAAGTGAATCTAGTGCTAAGGTGCACCCAAAAAGTAAATCTACCATGGAAACCCTTGTCAAGGGTAAGAATTTCGAAGAATTAGTCCTGAAAATGAATTTTAGGGATGCCCTCCATGGTGGAAGGAGTGGAAGACTTCAAAGATTTTAGGCCAAGGTTATGCATGAGGGGTCGAACCTGAAATGTACTTATAAAAATAAGTGAATCTGTTTCAAAATTGCGATGAATCTTGGCCAACCTCACATCAAAGGAAACGATGAATTACTTTGGTTACTAAAAAAATTGGGTAAAAATTGTGACTTTGATAGTTTTGGTTAGATTGGATGGAAAAACACGATCCAAATCCGATCTGATGCATACTAAGGTCTATTTCATTCAATCAATAACCATACATGATATGCAAGTGTGCAAGCATCAATGTACTAATGGGCCAAATCATCACTTCCTATTCTTACCCTTTTTCGCTGACTAACTTCCTTTCATTGACATCTTGCAACTATCATGCACTCACAGAGACCGTCAACAGTACCATGTTTAACAAGAAAAAAAGTTAAGTTTACTATTTCTTTATTTTATTTAATTCATCATGTGAGGAGGGTCGTTACATCCTACCCCACTAGAGACAAACATAGTCCTTGTATTTAAAAATAGATGAAGCAAAATAAATACTTTTGTATATTCATATCTTTTACATGAACCAAAATATTCAACCAATTTCATTGTTCCCCTTTAGCACTATTTATTTCAAACAAAATTTCATCATAAAATCACTTCACGTTATGTATGATTGGCATATAATGCCAATCATACATAACATGAATATGCCAATCATACATAACGTGAAGTGATTTTATGATGAAATTTTGTTTGAAATAAATAGTGCTAAAGGGGAACAATGAAATTGGTTGAATATTTTGGTTCATGTAAAAGATATGAATATACAAAAGTATTTATTTTTCTTAATCTATTTTTAAATACAAGGACTATTTTTGTCTCTAGTGGGGTAGGATGTAACGACCCTCCTCACACGATGAATGAAAGAAAATAAAGAAATAGTAAACTTACATTTTTTTCTTGTTAAACATGGTACTGTTGATGGTCTTTGTGAGTGCATGATAGTTGCAAGATGTCAATGAAAGGAAGTTAGTCAACGAAAAAGGGTAAGAATGGGAAGTGATGATTTGGCCCATGAGTACATGGATGCTTGCAAACTTGCATATCATGTATGGTTATTGATTGAATGAAATGTGTGCATGTTTATTTTGTGGGTTTGTTTGTTATTGATGGCATTAAATAGGATATGTTAATGTTTATTTTTAGATCATTTGGAGCAACACAGATCCTAGCGCATCCCTATGTGTGAACGAGATTTTTGGCAAGCGACTGTGCGAGGGTTTCATCTGGGTTAAGTGCAAGCAGCTCCAGAGGTTGGTTTTCGGGGCCTTCGGGCCCTAGCGACCAATATTTTTGTGGTTTCTGCTCAATATTTTAGCAGGATATGTTGCAGGGGATCCAAGATGGGTTAGAAATCTATCTTTCAATAGATCTTCATGTTGTGAACTTGAGTGACAATGGCTTCCAATTTGTTGCACAAAAGAAAAGTGAAAATCATACCTTTCCACGATGTCTAGGGCATGGATTAAAGAGATCACGAAACAAGTTTCAAGCAGCTGATCAAAAAATGGCTCAGATCTCAAGTGAATCTGGTGCTAAGGTGCACCCACAAAATAAATCTACTATGGAAACCCCTATCAAGGGTAAGAATTTCGAAGACTCAACCCCAAAAATGAATTTTAGGGATGCCCTCCATGGTGGACAGCCTCAACCTAATGCTAATATTAATCTTAGGGCTTCCCATAAACCTCTAAGAATGCCTAAGATTGATCCTAGGAAAATGGAGTCAGGATGTCTTAAAGCAGCTGATGGAACTCCTATTGTTAAGCTTGATATGGGCAACATTCAGACTAGCATTGAAGATCTAGAAAAAAGAGGACTAATTTGTCATTTCATGGGTTTTCATCCGAGCCTATCTACTTTCAAAGTTTAGGCTACAAAAATCTGGAAAACTAAAGGTGAGTTACAAATCTCTATTTATCCAAATGGTTATTTTCTTGTTTTATTTGCTAATAATGAAGATAGAGAGAAAAATTTTCAAGGGGGTCCCTAGTTCTTTGGAAGGGCAGGGCTTTTCATGAAGCCCTAGCATACTAAATTTAAAGTCGAAGAAGAGATGCCTTCTACAGGTCCCATGTGGGTTAGACTCTTTGGCCTCCCAATTGAATTCTAGAATCCGACTATTTTTTCTTCAATTGGAAACTCTTTAGGAACATTTATGATGACTATTGATTGTACTAAAAAATTTGAACATATTATTTATGCTCGGATTTGTGTTTTAATGGATTTTGACAAACCCCTACCTAAAAATATCACATTACAATTTGGGGAGGACACTTGGGAGCAAGTAGTGGACTATGAGAACATTCCTTTTCGTTGTAGAATTTGCCATGAATATGGTCATTTGGCTAGTGTTTGCCCAAATAAAATTCTAGATCAAAAGAAAGAAGATATAAACTCAACAGGTTTCCAAATGCCTAAGAAGAACACTAAGAAAAAACCAGTTATGAAGGATCAATCAAAGTTATCTGCTAATATGTTTGAAATTCTTTCCACAAATGATGTCCCAAGTGAGGAAGAGGAAATAATGGAAACAAAAATCTTAGAAACACAATTTAAAGATAAAGGGAAGAACTCAGAGACAAACCAACAAATCAAAGGTTTTCAACAGAAAAAAGGGAGAAAATATACACAAGAAAAACAATCTTTTAAATGTTAAAACTTCAAATAATACAGGTCCCAATATAGACTCTGTTGAACCTTATGGTAACATTTTGGTTGTGTACAAGCATTCTTCAAGGTTAGAAGCCATCTCAGATTCAATTGGAGTAAGTCAAGAAATAGGGAAAAAAACTGAAGATGGATTCTAATCAAAAGGTAGGTCGCAAGACTAATCAATATCATATGGTAAAAGAAGGTGAAAAGCTTGTAGAGGAAGGTAAGATTAATGCCCTTCCCAAATTTTTTAGCCCTGGTATTAATGAAGATCATCACTTGGAATATTAGAGGACTCAAAGGGAGTCTTTCAAAACAAAATGAAATTAGAAGAATGATTCAGATAAATCATCCACATCTTGTTTTCCTTCAAGAAATGAAGATGTCAATAGAGGATATGGAATCAATTGCTAGTAAAATTTGGCCAGCTGGAAAAGTGGTTTCCCTCAGTTCCCAAGGGACTTCTGGTGGCATTGCTTGCCTTTGGGACCCAAAAGAGGTAGTTATTCACCATATGGTTGGCAGTTGGGGTCTTTTGGCTATAGCTATTCAAAGTAGACATTCCAACCAAATTATGCTCTGCATTACTGTTTATGCTCCGACTAATTTGGAGGAAAAAAGAAGATAGTGGAAGAATATAACTTATATTATCTCTCATTTTCCTGAAGCTTGGATCTTGATCGGAGGAGATTTCAATACCATCCTCTCTCTAGATGAGAAAATGGGGGGAAATAGAAATTTGGACAGGAGCACTGACCTCATGAGCGAATATATTGCAAACCTCCATCTTGTGGACATCCAACTAGATAATGGCCTTATGACTTGGTCTAACAGAAGGCAAGGCTTAGCTTGTATAATGGAGAGATTGGATAGGTTCTTGCTCTCTGACAATTTCTTAATCCATGGTCACATTCCTAAAGTGAAGACTCTTAACAATGTTGGTTCGGATCACTGGCCTATCATGGTGGAAATGTGGAAAACCAATGTGAGTTTCTCTCCTTTTTGATTTTAGTTAATGTGGCTTAGAGATAGTTCCTTTAAACCTCGAGTGCAACAATGGTGGAAGGAAGGTAAACCTAGGTATGGGACTAAGATGTTCTATTTTGCCAAAATATTGCAATACATTAAATCCAAAATCAAGACTTGGAACTGGAAGGAGTTTGGGGATGTTCATAAAAAAACATGAAGTTATTGCTCAGCTTGAAAATTTGAATAAGAAAATCCATTTAGATGGCCTCATAGAGAGTACAAGTGCAGATGAAATTAAACTCACAGCTCAGTTAGAGGAATGGGAAAAAAAGAAGAACTCTTATGGAAGCAAAAATCTAGAATTCAATGGCTCAAAGAAGGTGATCGAAACACAAATTTCTTCCACAAATCTCTTCTAGCTCGAAGATCTCACAACTTTATTTCTTCCCTGAAATCAGATTCTGGAGATGTTGTCTACACTTGGGATGGCATGAACTCTATTGTTGTCAATTACTTTTCCAATATTTTTGCTGCTACTCCTCTTGACTCAGCTTCTCAACAAAATGTTCTTCAAGCAATCCCTTCTCTTATCACTTATGAGGAGAACTCTATTTTGACTGCTCCTGTTACTATCAATGAGCTTCAACAGGTAGTTTTTAAAATGCAAAAAGGAAAACCCCAGGTCCTGATGGTTTTCCCATTGAGTTCTACCAAGAGTTTTGGGATATCCTTCATGCTGATTTATTAGAGGTGGTGGAAGAAGCCAGGAAAGCCAAAGAAATTTTGAAGGTTATCAATAAAACTTATATTACTCTTGTTCCAAAAGCTCAAGAGGTTGAACATATCTCAACTTTTAGACCTATTGCTTTATGTAATGTTCTTCTCAAAATCATTACTAAGATCATGGCAGAAAGGTTGAAGCCTCTTTTGCATAAGATTATTTCCCCTGAACAAGGGGGTTATGTGGAAGGGCATCAAATAGTGGATGAGATAGTTCTTGCTCAGGAAGCCATCCATTCCATGGATATGCAAAAATCTCCTTCCATGTTCATTCGGTTAGACTTATCCAAAGCTTATGACAGAGTGGATTGGCACTTCCTTATCAAAGTTTTGAGGCAATTTGGTTTCTCTCAAGATTGGATGGATTGGATTATGGGATGTATCTCTTCAGTTTCCTACTTAGTTCTTATCAATGGTAGGCCTTCTCAGTTGTTCCCAGCTTCCAGAGGTATTAGGCAAGGTGACCCCCTATCCCCTTATTTATTCATCATTATTGTTGAATGCTTAGGTAGGACTATAACCAAAAAGAGAGAAAACAAAACCCTTGAGGGAGTTACCATTGCTCATGGAGCTAGACCTATCTCTCATATTCAATTTGTTGATGACTCTACTCTTTTAGGTAAAGCTACAGTTAAGGAAGCTTCTAATATTAAGCAAATCATTAGCTATTTTTCTAAGGCTACCGGGCAATTGATCAATGAAGATAAATCTAAAGTCATTTTATTTCACTACTCTGCTAGACAGGAATCCATGGTCTTGGATAAATTAAGATATAAGAAGACCTCCCTTCCAATCACTTATTTAGGTATTCCCATCAATATTCAAAGACAGAAAAAAATATTGGAATTGGTTGTTGGACAAAGTCAAGAAGAAAATTGGAAAGTGGACCAATAGGTGGCTTTCTTCTAGGGGTAGAATCACCTTGGTAAAATCAGTCCTTCAAGCTATTCCTATTTATGTTTCTACCATGTTGAATATCCCAAAGGTTGTTCTTCGAGAACTGGATCAAATCAGTCATCGGTTCCTCTAGAGTGGTACTAAGGAGAAAAGAAAATGGGCCTTGGTGAAATGGGACACTTTATGTCTTCCTAAGAATGAAGGGGGTTAGGATTCCAGTCTGCTATTAATAACAACAAAGCTTTAGCTGCTAAATTATATTGGAGGATTTTGCATAACCCCAATGCTCTTTGGGCCAAAAATCTTCATGCTAAATATGTTGAGAACAAAAGTCCTGAAGACCTTGTTCGCTATCAATTGCCTTCCAAAGGTTCTCCCATTTTAGCAGTTCTTAAGACTGGTGAGGATTTGATAAAGAAAAAATTATTTTGGATCATTCATAATGGTCAACAGGTAAATTTTTGGATAGATTCTTGGGATGGTCACAAGCCTTTGATAACTCAGTTTCTCGATTGGAGGCCTTGGATGGAGGAGCTTCACCGAGCTAACTGGATAAAGGTGGCTAATTACTATCGGTACCATACTGGTAATTCAGAGGTTGGTAGATATTGGATCCCTATTGAGGATTGGCCTATTCAAATCCTAGAAAGGCAAAGACAAGATATCCAATGCATCCTTCATATGAGATCTCTCTCTTGGTCCCATGATAAAGATTGTTTTGGATGGAACAACACTACTAAGGGTGAGTATTCAGTTGCTCAAGGTTATTTGGCCTTATGCCATAATAATCCCAACCAATCATCTGACATATTTTCTCAGTTGTGGGCTCAAAAGCTCTGGCCTAAGGTGAGGTTCTTTACTTGGCTTTTATTGCATCGCAGGGTGCTTATTGGGGAGCATCTTATGAAGCATGGTTTTCATGGCCCTTTTAGATGTGAAATGTGTGGAGAGAATGTGGAAACTCTCAGCCATATTTTTATTGAGTGTACTTTAGCCTCTGAGCTATGGAGGAGAATGGCCACTTTACTTGGCTTACAATGGTCCAATTTTTTTACTTTTGAACAACTTTGGAGGGATTGGCCTAATCAAGAGGGTGTTGATCATTTTATTAGGCAGTTAGTTTGGATGGGTTCTACCATTCTTCTTTGGAATATCTGGAATGAAAGGAACAACCAAATTTTTAATCAAGAAAGGAAGGATATTCACTATATCTGGAAAAAGACCATTGCCAACTTAGTTGAATCAGTCCATCAACTCCTTAATCACCCCCAAAACTCCCACCAAAGATGGGATCAAGTGATGCAAATATTGAAGATTAACTCTTCTAAGAGCAACCAACTTAAAGGGAATGTGAGTAATTGCAAGATGGATAGAACAAGGAATTGGCAACCTCCTCCTAAGGATTTTGGAAAAGTCAATACTGATGGAGCCTCTAGAGGGAACCCTGGAAAAGCTAGTGCGGGAGGAATTGGTAGACTTTCAGATGGCTCCCTGGTTTTTACTTTTGCTGAGAATTTGGGTATTCTATCCAATAACCTTGTTGAGGGGTATGGTATCCTTAGAGGCCTTCAAGAGGCTACTAAGGTTGGATGGGAAAAGGTGCTAGTTGAGTCTGACTCTCAACTCATGATTAATATTTTGAAGACTCCTTCTAAGAATCATAAGGTTGATTGGAGAATAAAAAGAATTATTGAGAAGATTCAATTAATCCAGATGGGATTTTTGAAAGTTGATTACAATCATGTGGTCAGAGATCAGAACAAGAGTGTTGATGCTTTAGCTAATTGGGCTTTGGACAAAGGTGATCTTACTTGCTACGACCACCCTCCTAGATGGTGGGCTTCACAAATAAGGGAAGCTCTTCTTTCTATCATTTCTTTGGATGGCTCCAGTTCTAGAGGTACCTAGTTTCTTCTTGCTTTATTTTTGCTTCTCTTTGGTTCGGTCAAGGTATTTTAGTTCCCTAGCTCAAACTAATATTTCTTTTGTTTCCTCTATTGATTCTTGCCTTAAAAGTCTTTTGGTCTAGAAAGGTCATTGTTGTGTTCTATTTTTTTCTTTTTTTTTTATTTATGTGTGTGTGTTTTTTTGTTTTTTTTTTTTTGTGTTTTTTTGTTGTTCTTGTGTTTTTGTTGTTTTGTGTTTTTTTTGTTGTTCTTGTGTTTTTGTTGTTCTTGTGCTTGTGTTTTTGTATGTTTGTGTTAATTGGTGTTTTTGTGTTTTGGTGTGTGAGTGTTTTCTATGTTTTTATTTTTTTGTTTTTTGTTGGTTGTTTTTTTTTTTATTTTTATTTTTTAGGTTTTGGTTGTTTTTGTTTTTCATGTTTTTGTTGGTTGTGTCTTTGTAGCGTTCTGTTGTTTTTTGTTATGTTTGTGTTTTGTTATGTTGTTCTTGTGTTTTTTGTGTGGTTCGTGTTGTGTTTTTTATCTTATTGTGTGTGTGTTTGGTTGTGCTTTATCTTTTTGACACACTCAAGGAGCATGTTTTTTTTTTTTTTTTTTAATCTTTTTGTGTGTTTGTGTTTGTGTGTTCTTGTTTTTTGTTGTTTCAGGTTTGCTCCTTGAGTATGTCAAAGGTGGTAGGCCAGGTGCGAGCCCTGGGTGATTTTGGTGGAAGAGATACCCCTGCCTCCTTGGGTCTTACCCGAAAGTGGCATCCCTTCTGGGATGTTTTCCACAAAAAAAAATACATAGCTTCTCTGTAAATAAATCTTTCCTTTCTTATTATAGCTTTCAAATTATTTTCTTCCATGATAATTCCTTTGAAGTTGAAATCCTTATAACTCCAAAGTTTAATTTTCTATCAAATATTTTTCAATCAAATTCTTCAAAATACAAATTTGCAAATTAAATAATCAACAAACAATTTTAATCTCTTTGAAGTAGGAAACCTTATGGCTCCCAAATAATCAATTTTTAATTTGCAAATTTTTCAATCAATCAAATATTTAAAAATTTCAATTTTTTTTTCTTTTGGAGTAGAAAACCTTCTCTCTAAACTTTAATTTTTAAAATTGCAATTAAATAAATTCAATTCAATTTCTAAATTTAATTGCAATAATCAAATATTCAATTTTAAAAATTTCAAAAAATATTTTTGGAGTGGAATTCCTTTTGACTCCCTAATTCATTAATAAATAAATTTCCTCTTTTTTATTTTTCAAATATCAAGATAGAAGTCAAATCAAATTTTTATATATTATACTTATCACTCCAATCAATTCTTTAATGACCAAATATTTTTCCAATAATGAAAGCTCAAATATTTAATTCCAATAAAAATTTGAAAAATAAATTCATGTGGTAATTAAGGTTCTTTTAAACCTTAATTCTCCTCAATATATTTTAGCACTCTAATGTTTTCCCAATATATTGTAACTACCCAAAAATTCAAATTGAGTCCCTTACCTCAATCCGAGCATGCTTGGTTTCCATGTTGGAATGTATGATGTTTCATCAAATGTATTAGATGCTTGTAGGGTTCATCAAGGCACATGGTAGAGTAAATCAATGTCATATATGGTGTTACGCATGTAATATTTGAGACGTTATATAGAAAACATTTCTCTATATCCTGATCCATTGGATAACTCTTCTTCTTTTCTTAGTCAATTCATTAGGTAACATCAAAATTATATAAATATTTGGACATACTTAGGTAGTTACTTAGGAAAAATATGACTTTTATGACCTTAGGTAATCCTTAGTATTCATAAAGCTCCCTTAGGAAACATCATTCTTAGGTGACATCTAGCTTCTATTGTGAATTCAAGTTCTCTAGAATTCTCCTACTCCAACTTCTTCAGGCTTGACTATGGTGACTAGAGCTTTTGTAAAATTATATGCAACTTATACTTCTATGGAAACTTATTTTTATCTTAATATGATGATATTGAACATGATCTCTAATAAAGTGACACTATACTTTTATATGTTTTGTTCTTTCATGAATCACATGATTTTTGCCTAATTTAAAAACTCCTTTATTATCATAATTTAGCATCGTTGGAGCCCTTTTAATTCCCATATATGTCAATATATACTGTAACCAAAGTGCCTCACATATTGCATCTCTTGTTGCATAATATTATGCTTCTATTGATGAAAGAACCATTGCATGTTGTTTCTTACTATACCAAGAAATAGGTCCTAACTTGAGATGAAACACATATCCTGACATTGATTTTTTGTCATCTATGGATCCAACATAGTCAAAGTTTGAATAACTTTGTAAGGAAAAATTATCATTTCTTTTGTATTTTATTCCATAATATATTGTTCTTCTAACACATTGTAGTATCATTTTTGTGGCTTTCCAATGATTTTATCTAGGTTATTACATGAATCTAGAGAGATAATTAACAACAAAAACAATAGAAGACCTAGTATTTGTTAAATACAAAAGACTTCCAATTAGTTTTTGATATACAATAGTAGAAACCAGAGATACATTATCATATCTTGCTCCATAGAAGTGTCTTTAGGTTTATAATTTGTCTTTCTATACTTTTCAAGTAATAATTTTGCAAAAATTGTTTGTGTTATTGTGATGTTATTCTTGTTTTGACAAATTTCTAAACCAAGATAGTAATGTAATAAACCTAAATCCATCATTTCAAAATACTTTTTCTTGATCACTATGATCACTATGCCATCAACATACACTACAAGAATTATTTTTTCTGATCCAACTTCTTTTGTATAAAGATTTGAATCTGATGTACTTCTTTTAAAATTGTGTTGTAGCAGATGATTATTGATCTTAATGTAACATGCTCTTTGTGCTTGTTTTAATCCATATAAATATTTATTTAACTTACAAACCTTTTGTTCCTATACTTTGATAACGAAACATTTTAGCTAAGTGATATATACTTCTTTAAGATCACCATTAAGAAATGCACTCTTAACATCCATTTGATGAAGTTTCTATCCAAGTTGTGCATACAAAAGTTTCTTCATAGTCAATACCTTATGTTTGAGTATACCCTTTTGCAACTAGTCGATCTTTGTATTTGTCAAGAGAACCATCTACTTTGTATTTTATCTTGTAAATCTATTTACACCCTGTCCCTTTCTTTCCTTGTGGCATATCAACTAGGTATCATGTTTTATTCTTTATAAATATTGCATATTGTGATTTCATGGCTGATTTCCACTCTGATTGTCTTATAGTAATTTATGTAGTTACAAGTTCCACTATTGAACTGATTAGACCTATATTTGTTCATGCCATACTATGTGTTTGAGGTCTTGTTGTGGTGAGATCTAGAATTTGTTCTAAATTTGAATCCTTAAGTGCATTCCTTAACCATTTTGACTCTTTTCTTTGAGGTGTAACTAAATTTTCTATTGAATCATTAATTATTGATGACTATGATTCTTCATTTGACAAATTTTCTTCATCTAAAAAATTTAGAATTGATCTTATATCAACATTTTGATTTTCAATAGTGTTTTTGTTTCTTTCATCAAAAACTACATCTCTACTCACATAAATTTTCTTTGTAATTGGATCAATTATTTTATATCCTGTTGAATCATTACCATAATCAATAAATATCCCACATATGATTTTATTGTCTAAATTTATCCTCTTTTTTTGGAACATGTACATATGTCTTACATCCAAAAATTCTTAGATGTTCTATTGAAGGTTTTTTCCCTAACCATACTTCTTCAGGAGTAACATTTTTGAGTATTTTTGTAGGTAATCTATTTTGTAAGTATACTGTAACTTTAAAAAATTATGCCCAATATTTTTGATCAATATGACCTTATTTTAGCATGCAATGTACCATTTCCATAATAGAACAATTCCTTAATTCTGCAATACCATTCTATTGAGGTGAATATTATAGACACCAAATCCTAGCCACTTGCTAAACCCTAACCCTTAACAAAACCTTATACACTTGACAAAACCTAACCCTAACTCTAAAATTCCAAAAGGTTATAAAAATCCCATCACTTTTATGATGAAAAAAGAGATGAGGTAAATCATACCATCACGCTGCCCACATTTGTGTAAGACTGCTTAAACTACCCAATTTGTTTTGGTCATATCTCACTCATTCGAACTTGGATTGAGCTAAAATATTGATGGTAGGTTCTTGAAAAACCCTAGAAAATATCCACCAATTTTTATATTATTTGGAGCGATATAGACTTATGAAGGAAGAGGATAAAATCATACCATCACGTTGTCCATGTTTGCGCAGGACTACTCAAACTGCCCAACTTGTTTTGACCATATCTCACTCATACAAACTTAGATTGAGCTAAAAATTTGAGGGTAGGTTATTGAAAACCCTATAATATCTCCAAAAATTTTAATATCATTTGGAGAAACAAATACCCAAGTGCAATCCTATGTTTGAATGGGAGCAGATTTAGTCACCAATAGATCTAGATCAAAGCAATTAAATCAACAAGGTATAAAGGTTATTATTATTTTTTCTATTCTATGCATATTTCATACATTTTTAAAGAATTTATATTAGGTTTTTTGGTAGCTTATATTAATATCAAATAGGACCTCACACAGTGGAGGCTCTACAAGTGCTACTAATCGCTTTTATGTTTGCATCTATACATGTGCAGGTAACAAATCTACGAGCAGTTGTTGAGGCAAGAGTAGCCTGCTAAGGATACACAAGCCCACTCACCAAATGAATTTGTAGTAGAGGAGAACACAAGCACCCATTTCCAGCTAAATCTGCCAAAGGGGACTTTCACCCATTTGGATCTATTATAATCTTAAAGTAAAAAGTAAATAACTATAATCAAGTCCTCATCATTCAAGGTAAATCATTATTTGTAAAAGAAATAAGACCAAGCCTCCAAAAATTTCAATGTAAAATTTATTTATTCTTTCAATCACTTGTTTCGATGTTTCATTGTTTGGGTGCATATTCTTTTTCTTACAAAAATGACAATCATCGTGGGACCCCCAAAGGGTCTTATGTTGATTTGCCTTGTTGTTTAACTTGCTAATTTTTGTTTGTTTTGTGATTGCAGGTTTTGAAGCTTTGATGTGGGAAAAGTCATAAATTTAATTCAGGAGTTTCAGATCCTGTTTGGGTTGTCCCTATACTTGTGCAAATGCAAATCTACATTTGGGAGACCTGTACAAATGCAACAATACATTTGAAACTCTAGCTAAAAAAAAACACTTTTAAAAGAAAAAGAAAGAAAAAATATTTGTTTTCTATATTTGTTTCATTATAGGCCTTAGATTAAATGTTTTGTAAGCATTTTTAAATCTTTTGTAGGCATCTTAAAAAAAATCATATTAAAATTGCATTTTAGTGCATTTTTTTTTTTTTTTTAGTTTACCAAAAGCATAATAGTTGTATCTATGGTTATTTTTACATCTTAGCATGCATTTTAGGTCATATTAAGGTTTTGGGCTTGACTTGTTCTATTTTTGATACATAGTCAAAAATGCAGATCTGTGTTTGGGCAATCCCAAATACAGCACTACATTTTCCTAGATGTAGACCTACGTTTGATCAGTCACAAACACATCTCTACATTTGGATCTGTGTTTTAGAGGCACTATAGGGCTTGTTGGGAGCTTGTGTGCTGCATTTTAATATAAGGTTTTCTCTAATTTTCTATTCTATATGCTTTCTATCTATGTTTTGACTACATTTTAGGCAAAAAAATCAAAATCACATAATATATTGTATTTTAGGATAATTTTATGCTTTTGCTTTACAAAAAACATAGAAAAAAAAAAAAAACACCACACACACTTTTGAATGAGTTGGATTTCATCACCAACCGTTAGAGAGCCCTATAATAAGCCTTGGTTAGTTATGATAGTTTATTGGACTTCATAACCAATAAAATAGTTACTCTTGAGGATAGCGCCACCCACCTTTGATAGTTTTTAGGCCTAGGGTTTACATAAAAAACACCATAAAAATTTTAAAAAATTAAAAATATAAAAAACTCACAAAAAAATTAAAAAAAATCAAATAAAAAATAAAACTTGAAAAAATATAGAAAAAATTTATTTGTTTATGTGATTGTGTGTTATTTATTTTTATTTTCATCATATTTTTACACACATACCTCTAAAATCACCATTCGATTGTACCCCTAGCTTCTGGTATCAACCTAAAGTCAAGCTAAAGTAATAAAAAAATCTCAAAGCCAACCATTCACATCCATGGAGGACTTTACTCAAGCCTCCCAAGTCCTATCCACTTATGTGGTTGGGTAAGCTAGTGTGGCATGCACTATGTATCTAGACTTTTTTTCTGGGCCATCTAATCGTACACCCACTTTAGACATGGATATTATGTAGAGAGCTACACATGCTACCATTCCAGAGACTCCTCACATCGAACATTCTTCCCCAACTGATTAATTTGTCACATATCTGGATACTAATTCCATTAGGATTTACTTGACTATAATAGGTTTTATCTTTCCATCATTACCTCCTCTCACCATCCCACCTCAAACCATCCCCACATTACATCAAGAAGTCATCTATTCACATCCGCAACACACTAATCAAATCATCACCAATACCCTCTTTGAATCAATGGATGTAACCACAAACTAAACCTATCCATCATCATCCCATCAATATATCTCTATCTCGTCCCATCAAAACATCATATGTTCTAACCCACTCTATGAAGCACAAGTTAATTTTGCTTTGTAGATGCCATCATCCATTCCATCCACATCATCTATTGATACCATGCATCATGTCATAGCTCATTTAGTCATGATACCTTTTACCACCTACTTCCATCCACATCCACTCAAATTGTTACCACACATCCTAATCAATCTTCTACCCCCATATGACCACACAATCTACATCTGTGATTGTAATACAATAAGCTTTATTGCATATACAACAATTGCTTGTAGGTAGCGCCAACCAAAGAGTTCAAGCCACCTCAATCCAAAACACATTCCTCACCCAAGATCCATCCTAGGGGTTTTGACCACCCACCATAATCATACCCACTCATCTACTTCAATATAGATATGCCACCTCATTAGTGCAACATACCATCATACCCCATATCATCATCAACAACATCCATTTCATCAATAGCAAACATTTCATGACTAATTTCAACAAAACATACCACATCATCATGTTCCAAAAAATAACATACATCAATTGTACAATCAACAAGCAAATCAAGGCTTTCAATCACCATTGGAAATCCTAAATTTTAGTTCCTGCAAAACTAGATTGACAACCTTGCCATACAAACACATGAAATTGTATATTAAAAACCCACTCTGAGGAAGCTACTTAATCATCCCATTCATCATCTATTCCCTCATCCCCATATCCATCCTATTTTGATACGCTTAGGTCTGACAAGTTTGAAGGTGAAGATGAGCTACGATGGTGTCACTAATGCACTCATCTAATTCTACAACAAATATTGAATCACCTCATAAATATTGAGCTACAATTGAGTCATCATCAACATTGCCCACCTTGTCAACTTCATCCACCTTGCCTACCTCATTCAAATCATCAATCTCGTACCTGGACCCCCCTAATCAAGCCCTTGTTGATAATATTTCACAAGTTACAAGATGCAAAAACAATTGTTTTTGCATACATACATCCTGTTAGCTTTTGTTGAAGTGTGCAATGGGAGATAGCAATCACAAGATGTAGAATAATATGAAAGAAATTAAATCTATGAGATGACTAAAATATGCTATAAATAGAAATGATGGAAATGAATACAATGTAGTTATGGAGGAAATGAACACTCCATTAAAAATTCTATAGGGCTACATTGCACCCATCACCAATATATGGTGATTCATACAACACAAAGCTACTACCTATCTATCTATATGTTACTGTATAAGGCCTTTTTATATAGGAAGATAGGTTCCTTGGCCAACACTCTACCTAGTTGTACAAGGGACAACTTGCACATATACAACTTGTACATTAATACTTGTGCATTTATTACATTACATGAAGTAACTAGATAACTTCCCCTAAAGTAATCTAATGTCCTAAGTATGTACCTAGGAAGGTATATGTACATGATACAAATGATGTAATATAATCTATATCTAACACCTCCCTGTATTACATTATTGGGTATTGAAGACTTTAGTATTCAATGCGGATATTCTTCTTGAGTAAGGTCTTCAACTTGATGTTATTTGGATTGATCTGGTTCATCATCCTTATCTTATATCTAGCCACTAATATTGTTCTCTTTGTGAATATCTTCATTTTGTTATTATTGTTGATGACTGAGTAGAGCATGGTGAAATTGTCCTCTCATCTTCTTGATTTTTAGTCTTCCATTCTTACCTTTGTGGTGTATTGGTTCTCCATTTTATTCAACCTATTCCTTTGAAAATATGTTAGCATCATTTTGAAACACCACAATATCTTGTGAGATTTACATTGAGTCTAGGATATATGTGTTTCCATGGATTGATCTTGTTGCTTTTATTTCACCTTGATTCATGATGAGACATGTATTGATTCCATCCATATATCTAAAGTTGATCATATAGTTATCTTCTACTAACTTATTTACTAAAATAAGATTGAATGTTAATCCAGGAACATACAATACTTTTTGTAGTAAAATATTTCGAAATAATTTGCTAGGTGTTACACATCCATATCCATGTATGGGATAAATTTGGTTATCTACAATTCTTATTCTATAGCCTTTAGCACCTTTAAGGTAATCAAATAATTGTATATTACCTGTCATATGATGACTGGCTCCTAAGATTGGTTCTTGTTGGAGCAAATTTAACATTCATTGTATGACATTCTTTTTCCCATTTGAAGAAGTAGAAATGAAGAAATGAGATAGGATTTTTTTTGTAGTCTACCTTATGACTCCCTATATTAGGATATATGATTCCTAAATGAAGTATATAATCTTGATTTGATAAAACCTTTATTAGTCCTTAGGTTTTGTAGGCTTCCTTATGTATCCCTAGTAATGAGAGTATATAACCTAATGGAATTTTAGGTTTTGTAGAAAGCTTATATCTTCCCAATGGATTTGCAACTTGATAATATTTGATAAATGCTGATATTACCAAATTTTTTAGAATCTCTTATGACTCCTAGGTATATTTTGGAATATAATATAGTGCTTCTGTAAAATGTAGTTCACTTTTTGGTTGATTTTGTAAAGTATTTATAAATCCCAAAATCAACTTCTATTATCCCTTATTGCTCCTATTGAACTAAGCACTTTTCCAATTTTGAAAGAGGTTTTATGTTGGATTTCTTTTGTACCTTTTTGAGGAATTTTGAGACAAGAATATTATAAATTTCCAACCTTAGAAAAAATCTTTAATAACCTCTTTTAATATACCTTAGGATTTGATTTAGTATTTATAATTTTCAATAACCTTAATTTGGTGTTGTAATCCTTATAGCTCCCGAATATAGAAAATTAGAACACAATAATATTTACAAATATTTTTAAAAATTAATTTCCACTAGAAGCCCTTATGACTCCTAATTTTAATATTGCAAATATTATACTGATTTGATAAATTATTCCCTTTGAAATATTGCTTTCAATATGGTTAATTTCTTCTAAGTTTAATCTAAAATTTATCAACCTTATATCTCCCTAAAAATGAAAGCACTTTTATAATGAGAAAGATATTACCTTTCACTATGCAGAGACCACAATAATTGACACTAATTCCCAATGTACAAGGACTACTATGTTAATGTCTCAGTTATGGCCATTTCCTCCAATAGAATGCTTGGAAACTTCCTTGTATTTAATGATCCAAATATGGTCTTTATTAATCTCTACCTTTGAACTCTTTGGACCAGAGCATTGAAGGCTCTTCTCCTTGCTTCCACACTGCACTTCAGATCTGTACATGATGATTCCAAAATCTTGAATACGGATACGTGAATACCCCTTGAAGTCCTCAATATTAGATGCCCTTTAAATGGAATGGAATCATGATTTAAGTACCAAGTGGCACATCCATTTTATTCTTGAGTATCTGGGATGAATGATTCTAGATAACGTCTGGGAGTTACGTTCTTTAAATGAGTGCTTGTTCTCTTTGTAGACAAGTGTCTCAACATACCAACCTATTGTTAGTAGCATTTATTTGACTAATATGAGTGCTCATGGATGGAATATTAGGGTTTTCCTCCAAGTGATAAGTGTCACTTCGTCCTTGTGCATGGGCCTTTGCTCCTTCAATGTAATCCTTCACTATCCTTATTAGCAGAGCTTGGTCTATTTGATTTCTTTGTTGAAGACATTCTTGATGGTGCCTTTTGTGAGAAGCAATGCTATGGTGGAGCTTTGGTGGTGCTCCAATAATAATGTAGAGTGCTCTATGCACGTCTTTATTTGGTTGATTTTCTTCAACCTGTTATGATCCTTTTGTAGACTTGAATATAATATTTCTTCCTTATTTTATTTTGTGCCTTTATTGCTTACAATTTCAGCTATCCAAAAATAGGGAATATAACCTTTCTATGGTGCTCTTTTACCTTGCTTGGAGTGCACAAATATTCAGCTATCGTTGACTAGTTTACCCTACGGATATTGTACCTTTGAGGCACCTTCAAATCTATCCTCTATAAACTATATTAGGATAGTGCAATACAATGTAATGAATTTATGTATAAAATAACCTTTTTGCACTCTTTTTTCTCTTTTGAAGATTGTAATTCAATTTTTCTTCTTGCAGCTTTAATCCAAATAAGGTGCTTTAAAAAATTTAAAAGTGATCTCAAACTTTATTTCATGATACTAGGATTTGGTGGCTTGTTATCCTCTTGTAGTATCCTCATTTTTGTTGTAGATGCTTTTGAAGTCTTTATCTCAACAAAATATTCCTTCTTGCTATGAGAGGCAATCTTCAAGTCTCTAGCTTTGGCAAGCTTGTTCTATCTGCAAGTCAAATTCTAACTTCAAGCAGGATCTTCTTCCAAGATTCTAAATGTCTTGAGGTCTTCTAGGATTTGGTACTCCTTGCCAAATTCTTCTTCTTATTTTGGGCTTGTTTTCATATGGAGATAATTATCCCAAATATTTCACTATCTTCTATAGTGAATTTCTCCAATGAGTTCTCATTTTAAGATTTCTTCAGTAAAGCTCTCCAAGCCTTTTACTAGATGCTCATAGAGACCTCCCCAAGGTCTTTGATCTGGCAACTTCTTCTAGTATTCCTTGATATATTTGCTTCAACCTTCTATTCTTGTAAGTGTTGGTGGTGAGATCTTCTGGATATTTTGATTTTGTTGCTTCTAGATTTGAGCATGACTCTCCTAGTCCTTCTTGTTCTTCAATGAGATCTTCTCCTGATCTCTTTATATTCAATTTTTCTATAGGTTCTATATTTATTCTGAAGAAGATACTCTTCCTAACTTTATTGTAGGAATTTTACCAACCCACTGAATATCCTTTTCTTACAAAAAAGTGTTAGTATTGAAATATTTAATTTACTTCTGAATCAAATACTCTCTTCTAGAGTCTTCTTTAGGATCAAGGATTTTGTGGTATTTTTTAGTATCAAGTCTTCTATGGTCTTTTTTAGTATCAAGGCTTTTGTGGCTTTTTTTAGTATCAATGCTTCTATGGCCTTTTTCAGTATCAAGGCTTTTATGGCCTTTTTTAGTATCAAGGGTTCTATGGCCTTTTCTTCTGGAACAATGCTTATATGGCATTTTCTTCTGGATCAATGATTCTATGGCCTTTTCTTCTTCTATGAAGTTATCAATATAGCAATAAATATTTCCAATATCCTAAATTCACCATGAATCTTCTCTAGAAGTATTCTTCCACAATATTCTTTTCTTGCATAAGGAACTAATCTTTGTACTATAAAGGCACACCAACCTTTGGGAAACGAAGTTGAAGTCTCCTATATTTCTATCATAGGAGGAGTCCCAATCATCTAAGAATTAATTTTTTTCAACAAAAGAAACTTTGGGTAATATTTAATAAGTTCTATATATCTTGAATGATCTTCACTAGTTGATTTATCAATCTAGTGGATTGAATGTTGAGTCCTAGTCTTCATGAGTTTTCTTGCAACTCTATGGAAAGACTCTAGCCAAATGTAATCTCAGTCCTCACTTGTGGATCTCCCTAATTCTACCACCTCAGCTCTTCTAAGATTTTTTGACAATGGCTAGTCTAGCAGTGTGTTAGGTTGACAACAAACTTAGGCTCAATGATAATTGTGGTTTTCTTATTGATCTACCATGACTATATCTATTATAGCTAGATCTACTGTAGCTCTGATACCACTATTAGATTTTTATGTAGTGTGCAATGGGATATAGCAATCACAAGATGCATAATAATATGAAAGAAAGTAAATCTATGAGATGACTAAAATATGCTATAAATAGAAATGATGAAAATAAATACAATGTAGCTATGGAGGAAATGAACACTCCATTAACAAAACTACTAGGCTAGATTGCACCCATCATCAATATATGGTGATTCAAACAACACTAAGCTACTACCTATCTATCTATATGTTTATGTATAAGGTCTTTTTATATATGAAGATAGGTTCCTTGGCCAATACTCTATCTAGATGTACAAGGAACAACTTGCACATCCCCAAATTGCACATATACAATAAATGTAGGTATAAATGCATGAATAAATATATACATATAAAATATAAAAAAAAAAATATATATATATATATATATATATATATATATATATATATATATATATAGCTTAATCATTCACATTGCATTTCATACATCCATTCATGCATTCATAACTCATGTATACATTCCACACTCATTTTATTATACATTACATTTATGCATTCATATCATTTACATCCATTCATGTCGCTTGTCGTATTAATCATCATTCGATCAGTTTGGATAATTATTAATCCACTAAATATTGTTGCCTTAATCAGGGGTATCGTTGGTCTAGCATTACGCCCATTTCACCATCCAATATATATATATACACATATAAAAGAGAAAAAACAACTGCAATAAAATCCCATAGCACCTCATTTCTTTGATAGTATTTGGTTTGAGGAATATCTAGGTGTTTTCGATCACTTAGCCACTCTTAGTATTTTGAGAAACCTCCATTGAATGTCAAACAAAATTTAGGTGCTATAGGTTATTCCTAGTTAAATCAGGTTTCCTCTTGGACCAAAATACTTTTCACTAAGAAAATTTTGAGTTTTGGGAATTGACTCTACCACTTTTGAACCAAACACATATCACATTTATTAATGAGATCTTGCATCAAGGAGAGATGATGCCATGATTAGATTGAACCTTGAAGGAAAAAGTTATTTTTGCTTGTCCCATTATGCACATAGTCCAACAATAAAATAAATATACATATTTACAAAAAATTACAAAAATAAAATAGTGGGTAGTAAGGATAGGATAAAATTCTCATCAAGACTCAATTCGAGTGGTTGAGAATCCAATTCCCCAAAGCTCTAACTCTTTTCACAAAAACATAATAATAATAGAGTGAGTAGTAAGGATAGGGTAAAATTCTCATCAGGACTCGATTCGAGTGGTTGAGAATCCAATTCCCCAAAGCTCTCTCTTTATAAATACAAAGTAATAATAATAGGCCTTCAAGTAGTAAGGATAGGGTTTAATTCTCATCATAACTCAATTTGAGTGGTTGAGAATTTGATTCCCCAAAACTTGGAGACCCTAACATTGGACTATGCTCATGTGTGGTGATATACCTCTCTTTAAGAGACCTCTGAATGCACATATAGACAAACTAGCTTTTGGTTCCCTCCATGATTGGTTTAGTCCCACCCTACTCAATATGGGTAAATGAATTCATTATTTCCATTCACAATGGTTCTTAATTGGCTTACATCATTACCTCAATCAAGATGGATGAATGAATATTCACTGCACACATAGTTTGTCCTTAAGAAACTTGACTTTTATAGGATACCCATGGAATCTTATGGATTTGTGAGATTAATAGGTGAGTTTGTTTGAGATCACTAGGATATTTGAGTCTTTGTAAAACAACTCTAGATCATTTATCCCTAAGACAAACAAATTCATAAGCGAGGTTCCATTCCATACCACCATCGCATTGTCACACATGTATCATAGTCCATTTCATCCTACAACATATGGTCAAACCAATACTACTATATTGGTACCCCTGATTAAGTAATAAAGGCAAAATCTGATAAACAATGGTCCATAACCTCTTTGAATGACAATAAATAAGGCAACACCATTCATTCATTTGCATACATCACCACCAATTACATTCATTCATAATACATTCATTTCATCACATGCACACCAAAAAAAAATGAACAATCCACCATTACACATATACATGCACAATCACATCATCAACCAACTAGGGGGGTTCAAGGTCTCACACCTTCCCCAATAATCACATCAAGCAATCAACCAACTTGGGGGATTCAAGGTCTTACACCTTCCCCTGATAATCATATCATCAACACCAACTAGGGGGGTTCAAGGTCTCACACCTTCCCCATCAATCACATCAAACAATCAATCAAGCAACTTGGGGATGTTCAAGGTATCACACCTTCCCCACTAATTGATTGAATCCAATCATACACTTAGATAATTCAACAACTTGGGGGGTTCAAGGTCTTACACCTTCCCCAAAAATCACATCATCAACACCAATTGGGGGGTTCAAGGTCTCACACCTACCCCAACAATCACATTAAACATTCAATTAACAAATCAACTACTAGGATCAAAAAGGTTGCATCATGTTGTCAAAGGTTGTGCCCTTTGCCTTGCATTCACATTTCAAATCAATTTTCTAGATTCAAAAGGTTGCACCCTTTTTTCAAAGGTTGCACCCTTTTCCTTGCATTCATAGAAACAACACATCTAATTCCATTTACTTTCCTGCATTCATCAATTTAATTCACTAGCATAACTCCTTGAGTGAACCTCATATCTAGTGCTCTACTATAATCACCTGGAGGTTGCAGCGATTGGTTATCCATGCAATTTGGTAGGATGAGTATATTACCATAAGGACACTCATCATTTCATTAATTCAAAAGCTCCAAAGACACCTAACCCCTTTGGTCATTATTTTCATTCAAAAGCCCCAAAGGCATCTAACCCCTTTGGTCATGTTTCAATTCAAAAGGCTCCAAAAGAACCAAACTCCTTTGGTCATTTTCAATCCAAAATGTTCTAAATGAAGCACCCCTTTGGTTAATTTAATTCCAAATGTTCCAAATTAAAAACCACTTTGGTAACTTTCAATCTAAAATAATCCAAAGGAGACACGCCCCTTTGGTCAATTCAATTCAAAAAGCTCCAAAGGAGACACCCCTTTGGTCAACTCAATTCAAAAGGCTCCAAAGGAACCTCACTCCTTTGGTCACTTTTAGTCTAAAATACTCCAAAGGAGAAACCAAACTCCTTTGGTCACTTTCAAATCAACCCAAAGGCATCTAACCCCTTTCGTCAAATCAATTCAAAATGCTCCAAATGAGACACATCCCTTTGGTAAAATCATTTTAAAAGCTCCAAATACACCAAAAAACTTTGGTCAAAATATCTCCGAGTGAACCTCGTATCTAGTAATCTACTCTAGTCACTTGGCGGTTGCAATGACTAGTTATCCATGCAATCCGATAGGATGGGTATATTACCATAAGGACACTGGTTATATTATCATTCATGCAATAAAGTAAAAAAAAACCCAATTTTAGTTCAAAAGGCTCCAAAGGAAATGAACTCCTTTGGTTACTTTCAATCCAAAAGGCTCCAAAGGAACCAAACTCCTTTGGTCACTTTCAATTCAAAAGGCTCCAGAGGCACCAAACCCCTTTGGTCAATATCTAGAATAGCTTTTTATTTCTTGCACTAGCTAACCTAAATTCTCAAGTAAACCTTGTATCTAGTGATTTACTCTAGTCACTTGGCGGTTGTAGTGATTGGTTATCCATGCAATCTAGTAGGATGGGTAAATCACCATAAGGACACTTGTTAAAAAAAAAACCATCAAATCAGCCTCAAAAATTTGCAAACACAACCACTCAATATTCTTCCCTCTCAAACATGAAAATAGAACTCTCAAATGCAAGAATGAAGTCAACATGAGCACCCCAAGCCTATTTATAGCCAAAATTCATGCTTTTTGGAGTGCCCAAATGCAACCTGCATTTGTAAAAGATCAAAAAATATCCTAAAAGGGTCCCAAAAAGGTTACAAAACACTCCAAAACTTCAAAAAATCATCCAATCATCCATCCATGCATCCCACACATCATCCCACCTCATATTTTCCCAAATTAAATCAATTTGGCAACTCAATTTTGGAATGCGACTGTGTTCAAGAAAATTTGCTCAAGGTTATCATCAAGCCCTCTTCGTGGGGTTGCAAAAGTGGAAATCCTTTACAAAATTAACTTTGGTATGCATCATGCCATAGGGTCAAACATGATACCCATAGTGGCTGGTCCATATACCACATTACAAGTGCTCATCATTCTGCCAAAATAAAACTTTCAACAATGCATACACACCCAAACTTGGGGCAATCAACTTGATTTTAATTTGTGACATTCAAAAAAATACCAAATCACTCATACATGCATACCAGAGATCACTCCAATTTATTTTAAACCAAACCATATCAATTTGGTAACCTAGCGTGTTCAAGGAAATGTTTTCAAGACTATCATCAAGCCCTCTCCGCAAGGTTGCAAAAGCAAAACTCCTTTACAAAATTAACTTTGGTATGCATCATGCCATAGGGTCAAACATGATACCCATAGTGGCTAGTCCATCTACCACATTACAAGTGCTCATAATTTTATCAACAATAAAGTTCCATCAATGCATACCCACTTAAAAATTGGGGTAATCAACTTGATCTTATTTTTTGATATATGCATCCATCAAATCACACACTTTCATCATCCACATTTGATCAATCGACTCATGAGTCTCATCTGTTTCATATTTCACCCATTCACTACTTGAGGGGGTAGTCCAAAATCAAAATTTTCAAAAATAATTCTTCTTGTATATTAAATAAAGAGTACATTTATCCATCCAATAAAACTAGGTGTCTCTTTTTTTGCACTACATTGTGTTTTACACAACGCAATATAAAAAGGGGCATCTATAGACACCAAATACTAGCCACTTGCCAAACCCTAACCCTTCACAAAACCTAATCCACTTGCCAAAACCTAAACCTAACCCTAACCTTCCAAAAGGTTATAAAAACCCCATCACTTTTGTGATGGAAAAAAATGGTGGAAATCATACCATCATGTTGCCTATTTTTGTGCAATACTGCTCAAACTAACCAATTTGTTTTAGCCATATCTCACTCATCCTAACTAAAATTGAGCTAAAATTTGAGGGTAGGTTATTGAAAAACCCTAGAAAATTGTAACCAATTTTCAGATCATTTGGAGCAATAGATACCCATTAAGGAAGAGGAAAAAATCATACCATCATGTTGTCCATGTTTGAGCAGGATTGCTCAAACTGCCCAACTTGTTTTAACCATATCTCACTCATTCGAACTCAAATTGAGCTAAATTTTTTTGGATAGGTTATTAAGAAACCCTAGAACATCTCCTATAAGTCCTATGTTTAAACAAAAGTAAATACAATCACCAACAGATCTAGACCGAAGGAAGTAAATCAACAAGGTATAAAGGTTATTATTTGTTTCTATTATATGCATTTTTTATACATTCTAAAAGTATTTATATTAGATTTTTTTATAGCTTCTATTAATATCAAATAGGGCCTCACACAATGGAGGATTTTTAAGTGCTACTAATCTCTTTTATTTTTGCATCCATACATGTGCAGGTAATAGATCCATGAGTAGCTATTGAGGCAAGAGTGGTTCACTAAGGATACACAAGCCCACTCACCAAACTGATATGTAGTAGAGGAGAATGCAAGCACCCATTTCCAGTTAAAGCTACCAAAGGTGATTTCCACCCATTTGTATCTATTATGATATGAAAGCAACAAGCAAATAATTATAATCAAATCCCCATCATTCAATTCAAATCATTATTTGCAAAATAAAGGAGACCAAGGCTCCAAAAAATTCAATATAAATTTCTTGTTTCGGTGTTTCATTGTTTGGGTGCATATTTATCTGCTTACATATATGATGTAGTAAGTTGTCTTTTTGTACCAAATGATTTTAGAAATGATTCATACTCCTTTGATAAAAATTCACCACCCCTATTTGAACAAATATTCTTGATAGATTTTGTTGTTTATGTTTCTACTAATTGCTTAAAGTATTTAAATCAACAAAAAGCTTCATATTTAAATTTCATAAAATAAACCCACATTTTCATGGAATAATCATCAACAAATAGCTAAGAATATATGTCCTCCAATACTAGTAGTGTTCATTGGTTCATATAAATATGTATATATCAATTCTAGTGGTCCTTGGGCTCTATAGTTACTGAGCTCAAAAGGTACTCTATATTGTTTTCTTACAATTTTTTTTGGATAAATTAAAGATTCCTATAAAATTTTGGTTAGTCCTTTGACCATTTGATACTTGCTCATCTCATTTATTGACGATGAACTTATATGTCAGCATTTTATGCTATAGTTCTTTGGTTTATGATGTTTTTGCTAATAGACCACCACCTAATAATGTATATAGGGCAACTAGACCATTCCTGTATGAACTAAAAACCATGATATTTCTTTGTTTACTAATTAAAAAAAAATTCCCATTGATAATTCTAAACTCAGCTGCTAAATTTTGATCCATTAATTGAGATACTGAGAGTAGGTTAGCAGCTAACCTAGGCACATACAACACATTATTAATTATATTTTTTTTATGAGGTAAATTAATAAAAATATCTCCTACTCCTTTGATATCATATGTTTTATTATCATCTATAGATACTTATTTCTCACATTTCTCTCGAAGAATATTGAACCATTTTTTATTTTCAATCATATGCCTACTTGCCCGTGAGTCATCTACCAAATATTTTTGCAACATAGTTTATCTTATGAATACCAATCAATTTTAATTTTTAATAAACTATTTATTTTTGGAGTAGAAAACCTTATCTCTCCAAACTTTTATTTTTCAATTGCAATTAAATAAATCCAATTCAATTTCTAAATTTAATTCCAATACTCAAATCTTTTCAAAATTCTTTTTGGAATGGAATTCCTTTTGAATACCTAATTTTTTTTATTATGTGGAAGAAGAGGTTTTGAAAGGATCCCAAAACCTTTTACAAAAGGAACTGAACTACCCTCCAGAGAGATCCAAATAAGGTAGGAACAAAATAGTTTGAACCAAAAAAGCCACCACCAGGGATCTAAGAAAATCCCACGGATGGTCCAAAAAAAAACTGGAAAAGAGCATGAGTGACTAAAGCAAAAATGACCAACCTCCCATGCAGAGGATGACAAAACGATGAGATAGACAAAAACCAACAAGTAAAATACAATTGAGGATCCTGCACCTCAATTATTTAGGTAACTAGACCCAACTTATTTCTTATCTGTATCCTACTCGTTCACGTCCCACTATTCCTAGCCCATTAACACCATAATTTATTCTACACATGAGATGGTCACTTACATTGAATCAATAAGAGACTTTTTCAACTTCAATAACATCATTTTGAAGGATTTGAGCGTGCTACGGGTATTCTAGGGTCAAGAAATAATCTTCTTACATGTTGGTCAAACAAAAAAGAAGCTTAGATTTCTTCATGGAGTCATCGAAAGCATATTCATCCATGCATAGAGGAGATTTACTAGTATTCACTAACTTTACCACCATGCACTTGGAATGCCTGGTTCTTTCCTCACTTCCTTTAGCTTCTTTCAAGGGGGACTCTTCCACCTTGACCCTAAAAGCCAAAGTAGGGGTTGTGGTGATGACCTCCCAACTTTGAGAAACACTTTATTTAGAGTGAGATGAATTAAGATATTCAACAATGAGAGGTGTCACCCTAGCTAGATAATTAAATATCTCCATCGATATACCTCTTGCTTTAATGACATGGTTAAAAATTAGCTTTGCCAACCCTTAGTGGATTGGATCCTGTGCAGTACCTTTCTTAACCCTACTCATTGACCTCACCATAGACCCTTTTGAATCCCTAATTTATTAATAAATATATTTCCTTTTTTTTCATTTTTTCAAATATAAACATAGAAGTCATATCATTTTTTTAATATTATACTTATCACTCCTATCAATTTTTTAATGGTCAAATTAATATTTCAAATCTTAAATACCCAATTCCAATAAAGATTTGAAAAAATAAATGCATGTACTAATTAAGGTTCCTTTAAACCTTATTACTCAATATATTTTAGCACTCTAATGTTTGCCCAATATATTGTAACTGCCTAAAAATTCAAATTAAATCCTTTACCTCAGTCTGTACATGCTTGGTCTCCATTTTGGAATGCCTAATATTTTATCAAATGTGTCATATACTTACAGGTTTCATTAGGGCATGTGATAAGGTAAATCAACATTGTAGATGGATATTATGCATGCAAGATTCAAGATATTATATAGGTGATCTTCCTCTATCTCTTGCTTGATCCGATAACTCTTCTTCTTTCCTCATGAAATTCCTTAGTTAATTCTAAAATTCTATAAATGTTTGGAATACCTTAGGTAGCTCCTCAAGTGAAATTTGGCTCATATAACCTTTAATAAATCCTTAGGCTTTATCAAGCTCCTTCAAGCAATATAATTCTTAGATAATGTCAAGCTTTTGCTACAAATTTAAGTTCTCTAGAATTATATTGCTTCAACTTCAGGCTTGTTTGTATTATACTCCAAGCATCAACTCTTCAAACCTCACTGTCTTGTTCTCTAGACTATTACTCATAGATAGAATTTCTTTTGCTCAAACGTTTGTTGGTCTATTGGTTTCAATAATTCTTCACTTTTCTATTTGCCCCAATTTGCAACAACTTTATTTTCTTTCAACTATTGTTGCTCCAATATATTTTCTTTTTATTTAATATTTCTACTTCTCCTTATATATGCAGTCTTATCTCAAATATAAAAACTCAACCTTGACTCTTTTTTTTTTTTGGTAGATAAGATACTATAGCATTAATACCGGGTTTTATAGGTTGACCCAAAACCTTTTACAATAATCAACCTAGGGCTATTGATGAACATATCCTTACTAAGGATCCCATATATGTAAAATCTACATGCCGCCAAAGCCATTACATCCTTTGTTGAACATATTCTTCTCTAATGGATTTAAACCACTCAATTCTTCCTTCTAAATAAGGATAATGTTGAATATCTTCTTCAATTTGGGTGCAAATATAACCCCATAAATTCACACTAGATTCTTTCTCCAATGTTAGTCTTCAAATTTATCTCTTCCAATGAATGGATATAGTGTGGTAGCTCTGATACCATTGATGGTTTTTCAACCAAGTTATCACAGGTCCCAATTTTTAGAAATATATAGATAAGTAAATATGAAGACTTAACTACAGATAAATCTCATATAATACAATATTTCATAATATTACTAAATTAAGAATAATCACAATATTATTGATGAGTCAAATATACAATCTTGAGATTTGATCAATATTTAGATACATTTCATGGAGCTTTGTCTCCATAATATAACCTTAGAAATGTGACTCTTGGACTCTTTGACTATTGCTCTCCTCACATATCCAAGAGATGAATCATTTTCTATTCCACACATAAGACAAACCTCTCATGCCTCTTGGATTCACATATTTTCATTTGTATACATGACTCTTGACTCTCGGTATACTTACACACTCTACTCTATGACACATGCACACTTTATTACATAACACTTGTGCATATTCTACACATAGACACTTACATAAAGAGGAAATATAAATCAAACTTCTAAACTATAAACTCACATCATAATCTAATATTTAAAATTGAGTTACAAGTCCAAATATTTAGGATCAAGTATAATATTTAGCAAATGAGCAATCAACATAAATGACCAATGTCAATGAACATAACATTTATGAATAGGGTTATGCATAAGGGGTCGGGCCTGAAATGTACTTGTAAAAAAATGGTGAATCTATTGTGAAAACCTAGTGAATCCTGGCCAACTCCATGTAGGAGGACATGGTGAATTACCTTAATTTAAAAAAAATGGAAAAAAATGGTGAATTTCAAAGTTTTGACTGGACCAAGTGGAAAACAAGTTTCGGTGATGATGGCCAGGTTACAAATCATGATCCGATCTTGAATCGGATATAGAATATGATTCGATAATGGACCAGATGCATAAAGTGATCCGGTCATGGATCGGATGCAGAAAGTGATCTGGTCATGGATCGGATGTAGAAAGTGATCCGATCATGGATCGGATGCAGAAAATGATCCGATCTCAGGTCGGATGCAGAAAATGATCTAGTATTGGATTGGATGCATAAAATGATCCGATCTTAGATTGGATGTAGAAAATGATCTGATCCTGGATCGGATGTAGAAAATGATTCGATCACGAATCGGATGTAGAAAGTGATCCGATCCCGAACCAGATGTAAAAAGTGATCTGATCATGAATCAGAGGTAGAAAATGTTTCAGTCTTAGATCAGAGGAAGAATATGATCCGATCTCAAATCGAAGGTAGAATATGATCTGGTCTCGGATTGAATGTAGAAAATGATTTGATCTCTGATCGGATGCATAATATGATCTACTCTAAAACTAGATGCAGATAAAGATCCGACTTTGAAAATGTTCACCCTTTGACTGGTTTCCATGTGTCACATGTTCGATCAATCACACTACATGTCTAGTACAATGCTGCCACATGTCAACCCCACCTCTTCCCTCTATAAAAGGGCATCAACAATCATTTTTCCAATTTATTTCTATGAGTACAACCAACCAGAGCTAACCTTTACAAGCAACCTTCAGGCTTTCGGTTCCCAATTTTCCCAATCCAATTTCTTCTACTACCAACTTCTTGCAATGGTTGCCGCTTCCACCCATGCACCAAAGTTCAAGAACCTTTCTTGCACTTTAATTTTAGATTTAATAACAACCCAGGTACAGAATTTTCATGGCTAAATAACGCAGGTTTGATAACCTTGGTTTTGATGCCACAATTCAAAATTGATAAAGTCCTCCTACAACATATCATAGTTGGTTATGACCATGATAGGGCTACAGTTAGAATCAAAATATAAAATAGAAATATGATTTTCACCATCACGCCTGCAGACATTAACAGATTAACAAATATTCCATTCAATGATTGTCCTCAAGTGTCAACGAGGTTGCAGCTGACTCCAGATCACAAAGGATACCTCAAAACAAAGTATGAACTGACATCAGAATATTTGGCAGGTATAATTCTTGTTATTTATATTCTATTACTTTTCAAAGTTTCAAATTTGTAAATTCTCATCTAATTTTGTTTTTGCAACTTTCATCGCCAAGTCAAAAAGAGGGTTAACAATCAGTGATGTTAACAATCCAACTCTGAAGGCCATTATCGAGTTCTTCCAGGCAAGACTGATTCTGCTTGAAAGATCAAAAATTTTATTTTGGGCACTGGCCTATATTGTTCATTCTGAGAAGAATCAGAGGTTCGATTGGTGCATGTATATTTTGGATCGCATCAGGGTTGAGTTGCATTGCATTCAAATGCAAACCAGCAAGACACAACCCATTGTGGGCACTGTTAATTTTATTTTAGCACTCTATTATGAGTCTTTTCATGATTTGCAAACTACTCTTGTACCAACTGTAGTGCATGCAACACTACAAGCTATTGCAATGATAGAAGAGGAATTGAAGGTGATTCTAAATTTTCTTTTTTATCACAATGAGTGTTTTCATGATTTTATCACATTTTATTTTTTAAATTTTCTTTTCATCTAAATGTAGGGTAGGGCAGCCATTACAAAGAATAAATAGGATGCTGCCAATAGGGGTCACAGGCTAGAACAAACTGGTGATTCTGAAGACACTGGATCAGAAGCGACACCATTGCAGAGGTCGTCTAAATGTTCGAGGCAAGTCGCTACTCTTGGGGGTTCTCGTACACCTAGGTATGCACAAAATGTGTAGCCTGAATCTAGTGTGGTCAGCCCCTCACCCATTGGCACCCAAATTCAACACATTTCATCATCTTCAGGTAAATCTATGTGTATTTAATTTAAATTAAGATTTTTTCCTATTTTATTTTTTAAAAATTTGTAACAAAATATTTTGAACTATTTTCAGTCGATTCTCAAGATCAAAAACAAGTACAACATTAAAAAATGAGAGGCCATATGCTACCACCACCTCCATCATAGCCATCACTTGCATCACAACCATTGCTTGCACCACACCCACCACTTCCACCACATCAATGACAAGCATAGCTTACGCAAATGCAATGCCAAATGTGCATTGGAAAACAATTGTTTTCATAGAGATCACAAGGGCCCGCACTAAGTTATGAGTGTGGTTTCTCATAGATATCATAGGTACTAGCATGAAGTTCTAGGTAGGTTTGGTCATATTTTACATTAAACACAAATTCATAGGTACCAGAATTTTTACACGCAAGATTGGATAATATCCAACTCAAAGATAATTTTCTTTTGTAGGGAACCTTTTTAGGGTTCAAGGCAACAAATGTGCTTCATGAGCCACAGGGTGAAGCAGAACAAAGAGAAGCCCCTACAGTTGAGCAGACATCATTGCCATCATCACAAGGAAACAACCCTAATCTTCGAGGTCCTCAAACTGAGGATGATATTGTAAATTTTGATGAAAATGTTTTAATGACTGAGAATATTGAAGCAACCATTAAATAGGTTGTGCTTAGAGATTTGCAAGAGATGAAGGATTGGGAATATCGGGTAAAAGTGCTTATAAAGCAAATTAACACCCGATATAAGAATTATACAAAAAGAGATTCTATTTATTCTTTGGTTCAATATGAACCAGAAAAGCTTGATGGCCTACTACAATAAGCCACATCAAGATCAGTGAAGTCTGATTTTTTTATGATGATGATGTTTTAAATGTTGTGGTCAGTAGATTAGAGAACATTAATGTTGAAGCCCAAGATTTTTATAACCATTGGACTTTTGATAAGGAAAAAGTTGTAGTTGTTGAGGTTGCAAGGGATGTGGTTGAGGTAAGAAAAGTTTTTTATGTTTCAATTTTCTATTGTAATTTTATTTTTATATTTCTTTAAAACATGTAATAATTTTAATATAACCCTTTTGAATTATGTTTTCAATTTCTTTTGTAGTCAAATTTTGATAACTTAAAAAGACAGGTTAAGAGCATGGACATCAATATTAATAGGGCGAAGACATTTTTGCATAATGCAATGGAAATGAAAAAGAAAATGCAAGCAAAAATAGTGGACAATAATCGTTTAAGAAAATACATCAGGGAGAAGCTCAATGAAGATCCAGATCATGTACTAGAGCAACAGAAAGCAAAAGAAACACTTCCAACAATACTTGAAGATCCAAACAAAGAAGAAGCAACATTGGTGGCAAGTATTGTTAAAGTACGTGAAAACCTAGTTAGAGCTGGAGCACTGCCAGAAGAGAGCATCACAGAAGTAGATAAAGGAAAAGAAAAGGCAACTCCAATAGATATTGAAGTTGCAAACCCCCAATCAAATGTTTGACAATGTAAAATGCTTTCAAGTTGACTGTTGTCAACAATTTTGTATGATGTTATATATTTCTACTTGAATTAATGAAAAAATATATTTTCTCATTTTGTGTCTTCCATCATTCAAAGGTTGTTTGCATTTATAAATTAGTGTTGCTATTTTAGTTTATTTTTGGCCAATATTGTTTACTATTTTTATCTCAAACAAAAAAAACATCATAGATAACATCATAGATCTTTATGCAAACCAAGCATCTTTAAGATCTCATGAACTATAATAGATCCTAAACTGAAACGAACTGTAATAGATTCAAAACTGAAATAAACCAAAACAATGATCTTAAGTACCATAGATAAGATCATATATTTTCATGCAAACCAACTCGAAGCATCTTTTAATATCTCAAGAATTGAAATAGATCCTAAACATATTGTTGTTTAACATACATACATCAACAATAATATACCAATACTATGACATAAAACATACAATTTTTAAAACCACAATGTGATATAAAATATTCAATTTATAAAACAACAATGTGATATAAAACATATGATTTATGAATAAACAAATTTTTTGAAATCTTGTAAATCTAGAACAATATTGTGAAATATGCTATCAAATGAATTCATGTTTATCAATGTCCATGAAATCATGGAATAATTAGAATTAAGGTAGCTGAAACATATCAGCTTGTTTGAAATCATTATTAAGCATAGCGAGATATCTATGTCTCCACCAACTGATCACTGAAAGCATCATCATCATCATTATCGATCGTATTCATGGTACCCCTTCTGTCTGCAAGGGAACTCCAGTATGCCAATGCTCTATCATACAAAAATTTATCCAACTGATACGATGACACATAAATTCTTAAACAATTTTCTAAATTTTTTTGAGCCTATTGTAGATCTTAGATTTAACAAAATATAGTGCACTGAAAACTCTCTCATCTTTGATAGACCCCAAAATCATTGTTTCACATAATTCATATAAACAAAAGTATTCACTTATCGTATCTTGTAAGATAGTACTTGGATACAATTTTTGCCACAAATGTGTAGTGGAACCAATCTCATGGATGCTAGTCATAAGTGATGTTTGCACAACCATTGTTCTTCCAAAATGTGATGACTATTGTTTCAAAAGATCTTTGTTGAGTATACCTTTGATTTCAACACCATTGACTTCCACACTCTTACTAAAATGGTTCATGAGGATGCCCATATATTTAATAAACAACTCATTTGTAGAATTGTATTCAGTACAAGGACCCCAAAACATGGGGTTAACCACACCCATGGCCTCGAGCAACTCATCTCTCTGAAACCATTCTCTTATCTCACTTGTTAAATATTTTGCTATTTTTGACAAATTTTTCTTAGTTTTCTGTAAAATAACATGAAACCTATTGTGTGTTACAGGAACTTCTTCAAAATCATCCACAACTATACTTGATTGCCTTTCAAAACAATAAAGTGCTATCAAATTTCCATGAACATTAATACAAAGATGATCATTGATGTCAAACTTTAAAAATGTTTTTGGATTGTTCACGTTTATCAATGTATTCCAACTATCAAACAAGGGACTTGTAAAATCTGCCTCAGACACATATAACGTATCAATAACCAAACATATTTGTTTTCTTATCCTCATGAAATCAATGATATAGATGGATCTCTCTTGTGCAAGTTTAATTAATCTGTTCATTTCTTGTAACATTGGAAGAATACCACATAAGGTCAAAAGGGTTTCCAAGTCAGTCAAATGGAACAACAAATATTTTACCTTATCAACTATCCTACAATTTACATGCATAAAACCCGTCAATGATTGATATTCTGTAAAAAATCTATGAGAAGGTTGATACAATGAAATCCATCTTGTATCCACATCTTTTAACAATTTTTTTCCTTCTGTAACTCCTAGTGCAAACTGTTGAAATTCTGCAAACCTTTTTGGGTTGCATGAGAAATAAGAATGTATTTCATGAATAAGGCCTTCCACACTAGCAACATTTGAAAAGGTGCTCATGATTTTATATGCAAGATTCACTCTATGAGCCATACAATGAATGGGAATCATATATGGGGTAATTATGGTTTGGAGTCGAACACAAAGACCAGTCCTATGCCCTTGCATAATAGCAACACCATCAACTCCAATACAAATTAACTTTGTTGCTATGTCTATATCATTCATTCCTGCAATATCCTTTAAACTATCCACAACAACATTATAGATGTTTTATGCATTTGAAATTTCCACCATCTTATGTAATCCTAGAAAAATAGGCCTCCTTACATGATTTTGAAATGTGTACACATGCATGCAAATCTAGGATGTGTTGTCCACAACCGTCACCTCATCAATAGAAAGTGAAATGAATCTGGCAAGTTTTACTTGCTCCCTCAGGTCTTCCTTCTCAACTAAAGATAGATATTTTACCATTTCCCAACCACTTTGATCTGACCAATGTGAATTAGGAAGGTTTTGCACATTAGCTAGTTGTAATAGGTGCTTATAATCAATAAAATTGGACATGGGTCTACCTTTCTTGAGAATACTTAATACAATGACAAACTACAAACTTTTTGAAGCTAAGATGGTCTTGTGAATTTTTTGAAATTGGGATACAATCGTTCCACCTTTCTCAACAAGATATTGTTGTTGCTTTAAGTGATTGTCATATTCTATTGCATATCTAACATGCATACATTCTGATGCATCCTTCCACCTAACTTCTTTACTAACTTCACCATTACTACTTTTAACTTTTACATAAGCTTTGCCAACATGTTTTTCTATTGTGTCTATCTTATTTTGCAGCCTATGATCCTTACCAAGTCTCCAACTACAAATTTTGCATCTACATTATTTTTCATCAATTTGGTTATCCTCAATCAAGACAAGCTCAATCCAGGGAAATATTTCTACCCATTCTTTCTTAAATCCCCTTCCAATAATCCAGTTAGATGCTTTTCTCTTTTTAGAATTTTTTCTTGAAGACTCAAAAGAAGTTTGTAATGATTTTGATTTATCACTTTCATTTTCAATTGTTATGTCATTTTGGGGGTTGTCTTCAAGTGTTTGTTGGACGTCATTGTAAAGAGGATTTTCATTAGAAGGCATCTCTTGTTGGGGAATATCTTCAAGTCGAGGCATATCAGGGTCGATAGGGTATTCTGCATAGTAGCATACCATAATATTTTTTATCATTCTTGGATTTAACAAAGTTACAAAAGAAACATAAAAATAGAAAAAATATTCATATCGTCAAGCACATATTAAGAAGTAATTGTTTGAGGAAGAAAGTAGTATTTAAATTTATTACAGAATATACAACTAACTGTTCAAAAGTCAAAAATCATTGGTACCTTGAATTTGCATGGATGTCGTTGGCTCGTTGCATTTCGACATTTGGCTAAAATATTTGAGGATACTCTTTTCAGTAGAAGATTTGGCCCCCTTCTTTCCATCGCTAGTAGGTGACATTTTACTTGTAAGGAAAATATTTTTCAATTTAGAAAAGTAATAAAATGTTGAAGAGGTCGTACTTCTGTTAGACCTCAAGATAATATTGTAAATAGAATAAACATATGGTTGGTTGGTAGAATATACATACTTGTTTCCTGCCATGCTTTATTGTGATTTTATCGGTTTATGCCACTAGTCCGTATTCTGGTGATAGCACTTGTAACTAATAAGAGCACAAAAGTAATTAACATACAAATTGAAATCAATTAAAGAAAAAACTTGTCTATGCAAAAAATAATTGGAGATACGTATGTCAAAAAATATCAGATTATAGTACAAAATGGACTAGAAAATAGAGAATCACAATGTCTTCGGAGAAACAGAGCATTACTATGTCTTTTGAGAACCAAAGCATTTACCCATGTATAATATTATAACAGAAAAATAGATCTGAATAGAAATAGAGAATCGAAGAGTTTTAACAGAAATAGAGAAAATAGGGGAAAACATGCAGAATAGGGCAAAATAGAGAAAAACATGGGAACAGAGCAATGACCGTCTAGATGTAGAACAGGGCTCGGATATTGGTATGGTGCAGAACAAGATTGAAAAATAATTAAAGATACATGTAAAAAACTATCAGATTATGATACAAAATGGACTAGAAATAGAGAATCACAATGTCTTCGGAGAAACAAAGCATCACAATACCTTTAAAGAACCAAAGCATTCACCTATTCATAATATTATAATAGAAAAGCAGATCTGAATAGAAACAAAGAATCAAAGAGTTTTAACAGAAAGAGAGAAAATAGGGGACAACATGCAGAACATGGAAAAATACAGAAAAACATGGCAAATAGAGTAGTGATAGAGAACCTGGTGTAGAACAAGGTCTGAACTAGTGTAGAATAGGTTCTAGTACGATGCAAAACAGGGTCCAGACTGGTGCAGAATAGGCTCTAGACTGGTGCAGAATAGGTCCTAGACTAGTGCAGAATAATAGGTACTGGTTGAATGCAGAACATGTTTTAATTGAATGCAGAATAGTTTTTATCGGGTGCCAAATAGGGTTCGACTTGTTTCAAAATAGGTTCTGACCTATTGCAAAACAAATTTTGGTCATGTGTAAAAATGGATCTGATCAGTTGCAAAAATGGTTTGTTTTGACCTATTGGAGAAATGGTTCTGAATGGTTGTAGAAATGGATCTGACCGATCATAAAAATGGTTTATTTCAACCTATTGCAACAATATTTCCAGACAATTACATAAATGGTTTTGGATAGTTTCAAAAATTGTTGGTTCCAACCTATTGAATAAATGGTTCCAGAAAGTTTTAGAAATGGTTGGTTTTAGCCTGTTGCAGAAATGGTTCCAGCCTATTACAGAAATGGTTCTGGCCTTGTCCTATGCTGAAATGGTTTTGATCTTGTCTTATGTTGAAATGGTTTTGGTCTTGTCTATTGCTGAAATGGATCTGGCCTTGTGTAGAATTGGGTCGGTATATCCATCGAGTGTAGAACAAGGTCTAGAAATAAAAAAGTATCCCTAGGGTGTTAATTATATATAGTGGTATACTTGGCGAGTTGGATGGGATAATTTAGAAATTTTAAAATTTTATGGCAAAAAGGGTACTCTATTTAGGTGGGATTGTTGGTGAGTTTTTAAAAATAACCATGATACTATTATCAATGCATGGCGAACCGACACCTAAAAATATTTTGTCCCAAAATTTTTTGGCTAAATGGCCGATGTCCGGGTCCCCCAAATTCGCAAATTTGAATTTTTAAAAATGCCAATTTTTACCCCAATGGCAAAAATTTACCGCTATGCATAACCTGTTCATGAAAATAACAATAATAATATGAAATAATTGACCAATATCATTTATGAAATAACATGAAGAAAACTTACTGTGACTAAGGAAATGCACCATAACATGTAAATAAATAAAATAGAAATTTGATATTGCATTACTAGACTTGGTTCGTTACAAACTAGCCCTTTCGATTATAATAGACCTCCCAAAAGGGAGGGTTTTCTTTTGTAAATGAGTTCTATGGTGCCACAAATCATCTCCTCGATCACACAAAAAATTTTTGGGAGGGTTTTGAAGTCTCATTTTTTGACCTCCTTATCATCTATGCAGATACCAGTACCTACACACAATCAAACAATGAAAGCATTCATAGAATCTATTGGGACTTTTGATATAAATCCCTAAATCATGAAAAAGAGTACAAAAATCTTACAAAATCTCATAAAACCTTTCACACAAGTTAATTTTTATGTAAAAGGGTTATAAAACCTTGTAAATTGATTGATTTTAACTTGCTTGGCTACCTGCTATTGAGGCTCAACCATTTGGGGCAGTTGGCACTATGTAACCACATAGAATGGTTTGCAATTGCCTAATATCCTAGGGAAGTTGCATTACACATTGGTGATTGCCCAGGGTGGTTGGTGCTATTTGGATGGTTATCAACACAATGTTATAAATAGATGTGGTGGGGAACATTTTGAAAATGTGACGAGTGGTAGAGAAGAGGGAGAAAGAAGAAGAATAAATTGACAAATGAGATGGCAGGAGAAAGCATGAAAATGGAAGTTGGAGGGTGTGCAGAGCTAGGAAGTAGCATGGGCCCTTTGTTTTGGTTGCCTTTTATATTTTTTGTAAAATAACAGGGGGAAGAAATATATATTTTTAATTTGAAATGGTGGGTGGAATAATGAAATAATAATATGATGGAATGGCTGGGAAAATTTTGTGTTTGTTTTTTTTTGAAAATATTAGTTGTTTTTTATTTTAATTTTTAATGGTTTTATTGTTTTTTTTGGTAAATAAAAGTCTTCATTAATTACCGGGTTTTGCAGGTTAACCCAAAACCTATTACAATATCCAGCCTTCTACTGAGATTGTAGATCCTAGTCATCCTTGAAACTTTCTTACCAAAAATTGTGTTGAATCCCCTACAACACCATACTAACAAAGCACACCCATACCTAAACATAACTGTAAACATTACTTACATTGACAGGAATTGAAGTTTCAAACTTTGCACTTGTGAAACCTGTTGCTTGCCCATTTCCTATTCTTTGTCGGAATCTTCCAAGGCTTACACCCTGTTACCTTCATTTCCAATTTGGTATGATTTAGAGGGAAACCCCATAGTTATTACCAGCTCCATGGGGAAAGAACACCCATTCATATTTCTCCTTAACGGGTAGGTTTATTTTCATGAATAATAATGTTTTCCACTTCACGTGGCATACCTTGTGTCCATGTCACCAAACTACCAACATCAAAACCTATGTTGGCTAATTTGTCAGCTGACCTGTTGGCCTCACGGTACACATGATGAGCCCTCCTGTTCTATCTTACCATAAAAATGATCCTCACTTCATGGATGACTCCCTCGATTCTCCATGGAGGTTTTTTGCCATTGGTTAACAGGTTGATGATGTTCATAGAATCAAATTCAATCATCAAATTACCTTGAGTTGCTTGGGCTACAACCCTCTCTAAAGGGCTCTAGCTTCTGCTTCATTATTCCCAATGGTTCAGCGAAGGCCTTGACCAGATTTCCTTTATGATCCCTGATTATTCCTCCAGCTACAGCTCTTCCCAGATTCTCCTTGGCTGCACCATCAAAATTTAGTTTAAACCAACCTTGGGGGGGTGGCTCCCAACAAATTCTATTTTTGGGATTGGTCAAAGGAATGGAAGTTTTGTCCTCAATACCTAAGGCCCGAGCTAATTGTTTTTCTTGGGGAATAATTGAGTGGTTCTCATCCACTAAAGTGCTAAGGTTTTCTTTCACAAAGACAATAATCTTGTTGAGGATGGTTTTTGGGTTGTGAATGGTATCCTTAAAGTCTCTATGGTTCCTTTCTAGCCAAATATTCTAGAGAAAATGATGCCAACAGATTTTCCATAGGTACTTAAGTTTTAGGCTAACAAAGGGTTGTGGCCATTGATGGAACACTTCGAATATAAGAGTAGGCTTAACCCACGAGATCCTAAAGGCTTGGAAAAGTTCATCCAGGATGGACTCTGCTACCGAACACTCCAAAAATAAGTGTTGGGTTGTCTACCATCCTTCCCTGCACATCTAGCAATGGTTAGCAATAACCATACCTTTGGATAACATATTGTCCATAGTGAGGATTTTTCCTTGAATCACCAGCCATGAAAAAAAGGATATTTTAGGAATTAAGCCTTTGATCCAAACCAAACTCGGTTGAAATTATTGACCTTCCACATTAAGAAGCAAATTATAGGCAGACTTAACTGTGAAGTCACCACTTTCAGTCTCAACCCAAACAATGTGATCTTCATCCTCTCCAAGGAGGGAATAATTTGCTGAGTTAAAATGTTATAAAGCTCTTCAGACTCTGCTTCAAAACCTTGTACTCGGATGTGTTTCCACCTATTGATATTTATATCCTACCACATATAATTTGCAACCTTCTTCCCAATATGTTGCTCCATATGCTCTTGAATCCTGGCCAAATGAGGATTCTGGGATAACTCCTCAGCTCTCACCCATCGATCATTCCAAAAGTCTATTGTTTGCCCATTTCCTAGAATCCATCTAAGAATTTTCTTGAAAAGATACCTGCTCATGAGGATTGCCTTCCAAAAAGCAAACCCCCTTCTTGCTAAGTTGTCATTAAGGAATTTCACACCTTGGAGGTATTTCCTCCTAACTATGGCAGTCCATTCATTATCAACCTTAGTCAATAACCGCCACACTTGTTTGGCTAACAGAGCTGTATTGAGATGAGAAACTCTCCTCAATCCTAACCCCCCATCAGCTTTAGGTTTGCAAACCTTGTTCCAACCTACTAAATGGATCCTTTTCTTATCCTCAGTCCCTGACCAGAGAAATTTTTTTTGAAGCTGCTCAAGTTTTTGATACACCTTGTTGGGAGCTCTGAAGACTGATAGGAAGTAAACGGGTATACTTTGAAGTGAAGCCATAGTTAAAGCTGCTTTTCTGCTTGAGATAACGAGATGTCCTTTCCAACTTTGCTAGCTTTTTTTGGATCCTCTCCAGAACTATGTTCCACATTGATCCTTCAGGTTTCCCCGTAAATATGGGAAGACCTAAATAGGAGGTGGGAAGGGATGCAATCTAACATTCCATGATCCTTGCTATGATGTTTTTCCTAGGAATGGGGGTATTGATGAAATAAAGTTTGCTCTTATCAAAATTCACTTTCTTTCCAGCCACTTCTTCATACATTATGAGAATATTTTTAATCCTTCTTACCTCAACCATAGAAGCCAAAGTCAGTAGCAATGTATCATCAACAAATTGTTGATGTGTCATCGAGGTAGTTAGCGACGTGGCCTTGATACCTGATATGGGTCCAGCTACCACTGCTACCTTAATGGTTCTTCCCAAGGCCTCAGCTACAATGATGAACAATATAGGAATTATGGGATCTCCTTGTCTTAGACAACATTTTCTTTGAAAAAAACCTACAGTAGACCCATTAACCAAAACTAAAAAACAAGGCTTAGAAATACACTCTCTTATTAACTTGACCCATTTCATGTTGAAGCCAAATTTTAATAAAACTACCTCTAGGAATTCATAATTTATCTTGTCATAAGCTTTGTTCATGTCTAACTTTAAAGCCATGACTACTTTTTTGGTCTGAGCGGTTGTATGAAGAGCCTCATGAACAGTAATAACTCCATCTAAGATTGATCTTCCTTGTACAGAACTTCCTTGACTTGGATCAATGATAACCGATAGAAATTTCTTCAAACGGTTGGCTAAAACTTTGGACATAATTTTATAGGATATATTACACAGGATAACCGGCCTAAAGTCAGCCACAGTCTTGGGGTTGGGGTCTTTAGGGATCAAAGAAATGAAAGTTGAATTGAAACCCCTTGGAATATGATTTAAAATTTGGAACTTCTTGATTGCAGTAATAACTTTTGATCCAACAATATCCCAACAAACTTGGAAAAACCATGGTGAAAACCCATATGGCCCAGGAGCTTTGTCAGGATCCATGTTAAACAAAGCCTCCTTGACCTTTTCGTCTGAAAAAACTACTATAAGAGACTCGTTAATCATTTCATCAATGAGTTGTGGAATGAATTGAAGGAGAGAGTCCTTTACTTGGGCATTACAGGCCCGTTCTTCACCCAATAATGAACTAAAAAAATTAATAGCCTCGTCCATGATCTCCTAAATTTTTTGAGTTGAGGATCCATCCACCTTAGTTAAATTTCTAATATTATTGTTGCTTCTATTGCTCAATGTGGTAACATGGAATTTTTTTTAATTAGAGTCCCCTTCCTTTATCCATAATGCCCTTGATTTCTTCCTCCAATACATCTCTTCACAAGCTAAAATATTATAAAACTCACAAAGGGTTTCCTTCTCTTCAGTCCTTGTCGCCTCATCATAGGTTCCATTTTGGATTTTGCTATTATTCTCAGTTTTTCCCCCACTACTCTCTTATTCTCAAAAATATTTCCAAAGACTTCTTTATTCCATATTCTAAGGTTATTTTTCACCATCTTAAGTTTTTAAGATAGTTTGAAGGAAGCACTTCCCTGGATAGGCTGCTGCCACCATTCCTCTATTCGTTTCTTGAATTCCGGATGTTTAACCCACATTGACAAAAATTTGAATGGCTTTTTAAAGGAGTTAGCTTGAAATACCTCCCATAGAATAAGATTATGGTCTGAAGCACATTTAGGAAGGGCTTGTAATGCTAAATCACCAAACATTATTGTAGCTTCCTTGGATAAAAAAAACTTGTCCAACCTTTCTTGAATCATCTGACTTCCTATCCTCTTGTTACTCCATGTAAATTTGGCTCCTTTTAGTCTTACATCCATCAATTCATTTGTGTTAATGAATTCATTGAAGTCCTCCATGCTCCTTAAGGGTAACCCAGATCCTCCCTTCTTATCAGATGGGTAAATGAGGGTATTGAAATCTCCCCCAATCACCCAAGGAATGTCTTTAAAGTCTTGGCTCAAATACCCAAAAAATCCCACAGTTCAGACCGCCCTTGGACAAAGGTGGGGGCATAAAAATTTGACATAATCCAATTCTTATTAGTATCAAAATCATGAAATAATACGCTTAAGACTCTTTAATTTTCTTGAATAATACTTCCTTCTATTTTAATATGATCCCATAAGATCATGAGGCCCCAAGATGCTCCTATCGCCTGTTGAAAGGCCACTTCCCCTTGCTTCCAAATCCTTCTAGTTATAAGTGTTGATTGTGTTGCATCTATTTTGGTTTCTTGAAGAAAAATGATAGTAGGATTCCAATCCTTCCTTATATACTTCACCATCCTTTGTTTTGGTGGGTCGTTTAGGCCTCTCACATTCCGTGAGAGAACCTTCATTTAGACTGTTTGATATTTTTTCCCCGCCCCCTTCCCAAATCTAAAGGGGGTTTATCAATTTTGCTATTATCCTGGCCAGGAATAGCTTGTTGTAACAATATTCTTTGCTTTTTGTTTGTAATTTCTTCATTGATTCTCATTCTATAGTGCTCTGCTGTAGATATTCTCCCTTTCTTTCTTTCACTTCCATAATCTATCGGAGGCTTGGTAGTGCTTCTAGTCTATTTTGGACTAAAATGAGGGGGCATATCTTTGTTATAGTCTAGGGCTTGAACCTTCTTCCTCATTTTGGGGGTTTTAAATTCCCTCTTCATCCTCAGCCTTGTTTTGGTTCACCTCTCCTATCTGGTTCCTAAATAGGGGGCTTTCCTTCAAGGAATATTTTACTGTTGGGCTCGTCTGATAAGGGATAATTTGCTCCACTACCGGATTAGGAGCTACATTCCTAGCTCTTGTTTCCACAACTTCGACTCTTGACTCTATTTTTTCCATGTTTAAACTAAAATGACTTGGCAATTTTTCTTCATTTTGAGCATAGCTTTTGGGGCTTTTTGTCATAGCTATGGATGGTCCCAATTTGGATGGGGAGTCTAGGGTTTCAGGAAACTTGACACTGATGGTATCATACTTACTATTTTCTTTTTCAACTTCTAGATTTTCTAGGATATAAAACATGTTCAAGCTGGGATCTTTATTACATACCTTATGATTTTTTCCTCCCTCATTATATTGCTTTCCTTTCTCCTGGATTTTTTCCAGTTCTGTGTTGGCTTGGTCAACCTAGTTATTCTTAACTTGTTTGTATCCTTCCAAGTTAAGACGCGGTCCTTGAAACTTTGGGATCCCTCTCCCATTAGCTTTCCCCAAAAAACCTTTGCTCGTGGCTTCCTTGTTTGTAGTTATTATTAGACATTGGGCTTGAAGGTGGCCCTGGGTTTTGCACACGCTACAAAATATAGGCTTGTTCTCATACTCCATAGTCTGAATCCTTAGAAACTCTCCATATGCTAGTTCCACCTAAGAAGGTATATCAGAATCCAAGTTTGCATTTACATAGATCCTGGCATGCGTCAGTCTAGTCCTTGCCCGGGTTGAATGGTCTATTGCCATGAGCTCTCCTATCATATTTGCTATGCCACTAAGCCAGTACTCATTAACAAACTAGGCTAGGAGGTTTGGTAAGCGGACCCAAATGGGTGCTATATTAATGTTTTGCTTCTCAGAGTTGAAATCCTCCTCCCACTTCCTCAGAAAGAGGCTACGACTTCCTAGAAACTAGGGTCCTCCTGTCAAGATGTGCTTTGCATCATCTTTGTTGTTGATTCTTATCATAAAAAAACCTCTTGACATGGCTACGATTTCTAAGCTTCTTGAAGTTTTCCACTTTACTGCAGCCCATGAGCAAATAGTCTCAATGTTCGGCCTTCCTCCCAAAAACTTGCCAACTAAGGATGATGCCTCCATATCCAATAATATTTCCATAATCTCCACTGGTGTAGTTAACCTGTTATTGTTTGGTATTAGGGGCGGTAGTTCACTGACTAGCTCCTTTTTCCCTTTCAGCATTTCCAAAAAAGTTGGGCCCTTGTTGCCAGCTCCTGAACCCCAGTGGGACCCTTTATTTGAGGGTTTATTTGGAGGATCTGTACCTTTAGTCTTTTCGAACTGAGCTGACAGGGAATCCTTTTCCTTTCCAGCTACAACATTCTACCCTGCCTCTGGATCTTCTCCTTTCGTTGGTTCAAAATTCTTGCCTGCTATTTTCGCTCCTCCTCTGCTTCCTCCACCGCTCCTCATATCTCCCATGCCATTTTTGCTCCTCCTCATTTGTTTTTACTATTCTTTTTAATGGTTTTATTGTATATGTATGAAAATAGAAAATATGGGCTAATGATTTTGTGGTGATTATTACAATTGAATTTATTAGGATCATGACACAGATTTGGCACTATGTTTTTGAGCATTAGGGACAAGTTGATTGAGGTTGAATAGGAGTGGTTGGGGATAATAGACTTGATATAAGTGGCATGGATCGAGCCCATACATGCATATTGGTGGTACCTATCAGCACTAGTGGAGTGATGGGACCCTGATAGGTGAACATTCCATCTTCCTATAGGGGAGATGACAATGACACTCAAGGATGTGTACCATATTTTTTGGCTCCCTGTGGAGGGTATTCTTATCCACACAGTCATGGATAAGGAAGATGTTATTCCTTTGATATATGGTGATGAGTACAGGTTGGTTGACATAGGTAACAAGTGGATATAGTACTTGGTGGATTACCTTCAAGAGAGACTATCACTAGATAACTAGTCTTGATGTTCCTGATATCCAATGTCATACTAGTATATTATAATGGTGCAAAATTTCCATGGAATTTTTTAGGATATTTCATGGAGTTGATTGATATGCCAATAGTATATGCATAGGCACCATATTTATTTTCATATATGTACCTAGAGTTGTATGAGGTGCACTGACAAAGTAGAGTGGGTTTAGGTTGCAGTGTGTTGTTGTAGATTTAGAGGTGGAAGCACTTTAGGATATGTCAACCAAAAGGTCTACCATGCAAGATGAACGTACAGGTAATGACAGAGTGATCCTATATGTTGAGAAGACAACATGATAGGGAAGTACCATGAGGTTGACCATGTAAGAAGGGTAGTGATTATTATCAATAATAATGGATAAATTTAAGGCTTGAGGTAGTGATATGCAGGCCATGGAAAGGTGGGTCAATATGGGTAGAGGATGATGTCCACTTGAGTTGAGTGCAATAGACTAGATGGATGACTAAACATCATGGGATAGATCATGAGCTCTTTCTATTATCCTAGGTACTATGATAGTTTAGATTGAGATAGGGAGTACCCAACCCACCTATCATTTACAAGAGGTGAAGTGATGAGGCCACCTTAGAGTGGTCATATGTGGAGCTAGTGGGGGATGAGTGAGATGAGGAGATCAAGGTAGTGGATGTGGATGATGCTAGGATGATCCCAGAGTTTAATGTTTGGTGGGTGACATAGCACTAAGATCCTAGAAGGGTGTCAGAGAGGGTAACAGGCAAGAACATAGTAGGGGGTGATGGGGGAATGATATGGTAGAGGAATAGGAGCTAGAGAAACCACCTCTATGATGATGATGTTGATAGGAGCAGAGTTGGTTAAATCACAGGATGAGGTAGTGATAACCTAGGATAGAGTGGTGAGAGCCATGGCACAATGATGACTAGAGGTGGAGAGGGTGATGGATATGGAGGATATCCTGATTAGGGAGGGATTTGAGGTCCCTCCTCGATCGATGCTATTAGGGTCACAATGGAGCTTGATGAGTGGACCCTTAGTTGTCGTGATAAGGCCACGGGTTAGAGAGCCATCCACATCATGAGCTTTAGGTGTTAGATCCTCTCAAGGAGATGAGCAATAGGGACAATGGATAGGCTCAAGGATTGAGGTAAGAGTGGAATGATGAGACTAGTGGTGGGTAATAGTGAGGACCGATGTAGTGATGATTTGACTATAATTTTGTAGGCCTACAGGCCATGATGATGTAGCCTATGGGCCTAACATTATTATGATGTATGATATTTTGTGATATATATATATATATATATATATTTATGGAAAATGATGTGTGTTATTGATGATTATGTGATGTGTGATGAATGTATGATGTCTTATGATGATGTATGTATGGATATAAATAATGATGATGATGTTCATAGTATATAATTTAGATTATGAAATGATAAATATGGTGAATGTGAGATGTAATGGTTATGAAATGATGAATGTAATAATATGGATATATATATGCATGTTTGATTATTATTTAAAAAGGCCTAATGATGCATCGCTACTCATGAATTGATTGATTAATCAAGGGCATCAACACAATGGTACTAACATAACTATAGAATGGAATGGAGTGAATGTGACACTATGGATATAGGAGATAAATAAACTGTAAGAGCAAAGGTGACATGACTTGTCATTTTACCTATCCTAGGAAGGAAGGATCGACAAGTGCTTTCAAGAAGCTCAAACACCCTAGTGACATCAATCAAACTCATCTACTAATCAAATAAGCACTTGAAGATACTAAGACCAACCAAGGGAGTCAAGTTGCTCAAAGACCAATGTGTGTGTAGTGATGTTCATTTCTAATTTTGAGTAAGGTAGGACTGACCAATTGTGACTCAAGCCATTATAAGCTAGCTCATCCATGAGTGTACATAGGTCTGTACAAAATAAGGTCGCTAATGTGATAGACATGTCACCACATGGAGGGCATACTCCACTACTAATCAAGCATCTATAGCCCCGATGGAGATAGCCCCATAATCCTTCGATATTGCTCCACTACCAACTAGGCATCTATAGCCCTGATGGAGACATCTAAAATGCCTAAGGATCCATGATAAAATATCTTTTTTTTTTTTTTTACACATATGTTATGGATCCTTAGGCTTAGATTATGTGCATGATAGGATGAGCAGGGGAAACCATTCACTTTATGGTGAGAGGGACACTTGGTTTCATCTTTCCTAGACTCAAAATATGATTAATATATGAGATGTGTGCATGGTCCAAGAGAAAACCTGAGGTAACTAGGAAGGCCTATAGCACTCAAGGGATAAATGACATTCAATGAAGGTTGATTGAGACACTAGGTATGGCTGAATGATTAAAATAACCCAAATATTCTCCAAACCTAAGAGAGGAAAGAGATAAAGCATGGTGAGCTATGAATGTGGGAATAGTGGATATTATGGAAAAGTGCATGTAAAGAGGTTAGACAACTATGACTATGAAGATGCCCTTGATTAATACAACCAAAATCCTTTGTAATGACACGTGTCAAACTTAACCAAATGATGACCAAGGTAGCATTAGATTAAAACAAAATGAGAACACAAAATGAAGCATGGAAAAAGTAATTAGGTGATGATGGAGTGAAAGAAGATAGAGAAATAAATAATGAGAAAGAGAAGAAGAGAAAAGAAGAAGAAAGAGGAGAAAGAGGAAAGAGAGGAACACACCGGTCCATGGTATGTAGCCACTCGAAGCATGACCATACAACTAGGAGTGATGTGCAAGGAATTAGAGAAAAATAAAAATAATGAGAACATGAAGTGGAAAGTGATTGATTGGAAAGTGAAGAGTGCTTGTGACATGAGCTTGTTGTTGTTTGATTTTGCATGTTTTTTATTATTTTTTTTATTTTTTGAAATTGATTATGTACAAGAAAATAAAGTTGAATATGAGCTAGGCATTAAATGCATGCAAATGAAGGATATTGATGGGCTTAGGTTCCTCAATTCCCTTGAGAGTAGCAATTTTATAGGCCCTTGATCCAAATGTTTATGTGACAATGAATGGACCAAGCCAGTTGGTAGCAAACTTATCACATAAATGAGGTGGAAGATTTAAGTTTTGTTGATTTTCTTTGAGTACAAGGTCACCAACTTGGAATTCTTATGGATGGATTTTATGATCATAGGCTCTTTTGATTCAATCTTGATAAACATGAAGGTGCTCAAGAGCATTGATTTAACATTCATCAAGGAGAGTGAGTTGATCGAGCCTTGCTTGGTGGGTTGTGTCCTCATCCATGAATTCTTGTAAGGATATGCATAGGGTTGGGATCTCAAGCTCAAGAGGCATGATGGATTTAACACCATAGACTAGTGAGAATGGAGTTTTCCTCTATTGACATATGGATGCTTGTGCGATAAGCCTAGAGTACCAAAGGGAGTTGGAGGTGCCAATATTTATGATTTTATTGTACAATTTTCTTAAGAATGGCACATATAGTCTTATTGGTAGCTTCAACTTATCCATTGCTCTAAGGGTAATAGGGTGTCAAGAAGTTATGTTGGATATGATACTTGTTGCACAATGCTTGAACATCCTTATTTTTAAATGGGGGACCATTATCAGATATGATATTTGAAGGGATACCAAAATGACAAATGATGTGTTGTAGTATAAACTCTACAATTCGAGGTCCTATCATATTAGTGAGAGGAATAGCCTCAACCCACTTGGTAAAGTACTCTATGGCTATGATGATGAATGTATGATATCCCAAGGATGGAGGGGAGATTTTCTTAATAAGATCTAGGCCCCATTGTAAAAATAGCCATAGGGCTTGAATGGGTTGTAATGCTTGTGATGGAACATGGGTCAAATTGGCATGATGTTGATATTTAGGACATTTCTTAACATATGTGCAATAGTCATGTTCCATGGTGGGCCAATAATAACCCATGCATAGAATGCACTTTGTGATGGCCATCCCACTAAAATTACCACCACATGTACCATCATGGGCTTGAGATATCACCCAACTTGCCTCTTGTGGTTCGAGACAATGAAGAAGAACACCATCATAGCCATGATGATAAAGCACATCCCCTAAGAGAGTATATCGAGCCACTTTTTATTTGAAAGTGCATTTAGAAATTGATGGTAATTCGATAGGAAGGGTACCAAGTTTGAGGAAATCCTTGATTTGAGCAAATACATCATGGTAAGGCTCTACCTAAACTAGATGGACATCTCATTCATCATTAGAAGATTCTCGAGAGATAGCTAATTGGGAAAGCATGGTAACTTGAACTTGAGTGATGCTATCGATAGGGTTTTATAGAATAAGGGACCCAAGAGAGGCCATGGTATCTACAAAATGATTAGATGACCTTGGCAAAGCTTCAATGTCATACCAATCAAAGTTGGTTAGCAATTTATCGATAATTTATTTATAAGACTTTAAGACTAGGCATTTGCATTAGTAGACCCCCTTAACTTGATTAAAAATAAGGAGGGAGTCACCTATGATGTGGATACATTTAATGTGCATGGCAACAATGGTCTAGAGTCCTAGAATCAATGCCTCATATTCTATATTATTATTAGTGCAGGGGAAGTCGAGCTTAAATGAAAAAGGGATGGGAACCCCTTGAGGTATGAAGAAAATAATTCTAGCACCTCCCCCTTGTTCACACTTAGAACCATCAAATAAAAGGGTAATATCAACTTTATCCTCAGGTTCGACATGCTCTTCAAGCTCGATAACACTAAAGATAAAATCATCTAGAAGCTCTATGATAAGTGGTTTATCATCTTGAAGAGGAGCTTCAACAAGTTGGTCGACAATGACCTAACCCTTTATGGATTTTTGACTTATGAATTCAAGATCAAATTCTATTAAGAGCATTATCCATTTTGTAGTGTGAGTATTGGTGTAAGTGTGACTCATCATATAACACAATGGATTTTCTCTAGAAATGACATATGTTGTATGATTTAGCATGTAGTGTCAAAGCTCTTTGGTTGTGAATATGATCAGGCATAGCTTCTCCATGTATGTATTTTTTGTTTCATAACTCACCAAGGTGTGACTAATGTAATAGATATGTTCTTGATTGGTGTCATTTTGTTAAGCCAACATAGTCCCTAAAGAAAAATTAGTAGCGAATATGTATAAATGAAATGGAATGCTTGGTCAATATGGTGATAAAATTGGTAAGGAATCGATGTAATACTTAATGAAATCAAAAGCCTCTTTATATTCTATGGTCCATTGAAATGTGACCCCCTTTTGTAAAATATGATTAAATGGCTTGCATTTATCTGATAATTGAGCAATGAAGTGATGGATCACTTGAATTTTTCCTTGCAAGCTATGAAGTTCTTTGAGGGTCATAGGGGGTGATATTTTGACAATGGCCTTGAATTTATTAGGGTCCACTTCAATACCTCATTTGGAGACTATGAACCCTAAAATTTTCCCTGAAGTGATGCCAAAGATACACTTTTTAGGATTGAGTCTCACATTATGCTCGAGTAAGTGGTCAAAAACTTTTCGTAAAACATCGATGTGGTCATGGCGAGTTTTAGATTTGGCCAAAAGATCATCCACATAATATTTAATGATTTTGTGCATGTAATCATGGAAGATGTAAGTCATGGCACATTGGTACATAGCTCCTACATTCTTGAGACTGAATGACATGAATTTGTAACAAAATGTCCCCCAAGGAGTTGTAAAGGTTGTCTTGTGTTGGTCATCAAGATTGACTCAAATTTGATTGTATCCTAAAAAATCATCCATTAGGGAGAGCATTTCATGGCCAATGGTGGAATCCATGAGTATATCGATGTTGGGAAGAGGAAAATCATCCTTGGGACATGCTTTATTTAGGTCACAAAAATTAGTGCAAATGTGTATCCCCCCATTGGGCTTGCCAATGGGCACCATGTTTGAGATCCATTCTAGATAATCAATTGGTTGGATAAAGCCCATATCTAATAGTTTTTGCAATTCTTCTTTAACCATGAGGGCAATGGTAGGATGAAGTTTCCTCAACTTTTGTTTGATCGGTTTGGTGTTGGGATTTAATGTGAGATTGTGGACAATGAGATTCAGATCAAGGCCAGGCATGTCTTTGTAGGACCATGCAAAAACTTATTGGTATTTGATCAAGAGTGTGATAAAACATTGTTGCTCTTTAGATGAGAGACTTTTTTCAAGTTTAAGGATTTTGGGGTTGTCAGGGTTAATGTTGATGTTGATATCGATGGTTTCCTCAATGAGCATGTGGGAACCCTCCTCAAGTTGATGAGGGGTGGGAATGAGGTGAATGTCATCTATAGAATTATCAAAGAGGGGTGGTGTGGTATCACTGAATTTGATATTATAAATAAAAGAAGGTGAGGAAGGGGGAGAAGGAGGAAAGTAAACATTTGAGTCTTTGAGTAATTGATCTAAGGGAAGGAAATCAAAGATAGATAGAGGGGATGAGATCCACTTGAAGTCAATGAGACTAGTGTCGATGGGGATGGGGTGTCCAAGATCATTTGGATTATGGAGGGGTGTGCATAAGTCAATAAATATCATGTTGACTTGGGGGAATGAAGGGGATTGTGGATTAGAGTCTTGGGTTCCCTTGTACATGCTCATAAGGAAGAAGTTGATTTAGAATGGGTGGGTGAGGATCAGGTGGAGGTGGCCATGGTGGAGGTAGGGGATGCATGGGTGCATCGAGGTACTCCAATGGGAGGAGCATAGGAAATATGGGAAGTAGAATGGGGAATATACATAGGTAAAAATTATCCGCATCTATAATGGGGACAATGGGAGATGATTCTTCTTTAGAGCTATCAGAGGCAATCGAAAGTGCCTCAAATTGCTCATCGAATTCATCTTTCAAGGTGTCATATTGAATGAGGTGAATTGTGGAAACTTGGAAAAAGTCATCTAGTGATAGGTGAGCATACTCAGGATCAATGTACTCATCATCACTATCCTCCTTGAGACCAAGGGTAATGCATCAAAGATCATCTTCGAGGAGGTCGATCAAAGAATGTTGATCATATCCTAAGCTAGATTTATCTTGAGGGGGCTGAGAATGAGGCTCTAAAATAGTGTATGTTCCTTTCTCATAGTGGCCAAGACCACATCCTCACCAATTAAAGCATTGAAAATACCTCATGGTAAATGAGGGGTTATCCAAAAAATTGATGTTGCCAGAAAATAATGCTTTGAGCTCTTTATCAAGAGGTTTGTCTAATGATGAATCGATTCCTCCATACACAAAATTTATGTGATTAGAGGAGGATCCCATAGGGACAACAACATCAATGGTTAAGGGGGTATGGCTAGGGTGACCAAAATCCCTAACTAACTCTATAACTAGAGGTATAAATGTGACACTATGTACAAGATATTCTCCTATGCTAGGAGTAGTCATATGTACAATGACACTAGTGGTTTGAGATGGGGGTATTGGAGAGGTGGATGAGGATGAAGGCTCAATATTGTCCATGGAAGGGGATGAGGATGTAGATGAGGGTGGTAAAAAATGAGTGTGTCACTTGAACCATGTCAAGGATAGATGGGTTCTCATCAGATAAATTTGGAGGTGGGGGTGGATCAAGTATCATGGAAGGAGATATGGTTTGGGAAGATTGTGTGGGTGTAGGTATGGTGGAGGTAGGAGTGGTGATAGTGGTAGGAGTGATGGTGGTAGTAACCTATCCAATGATGGAGGTGATAGGAGTAGATATAGGGGCCATGGGTTGATTGTTAGGATTGTTGGAAGGAGTAGAAAGTTATGGTCTAGATGGAGTTGGTGGGGGTAATGGACAAAAGGGTCTGGAGGAGAGGATGAAGTGGTGTGGGTGATATGGGAGGGGTCAATGATGGATGTCTAGTAACTATAGATGAAGAAGGGGTATGAGAATAATATGGAGAATAGAGAGGTTGGGGATGAGAGTGAGTGACTTGAGTGCTAGAAGAAGGGTGGAATGGTTGAGCATTGGGAGAAGGGTGGAAGAAAGGTGGATAATGTTGGGGAGGGAGATGTGAAGAATATGGAGGAGGTGTATGGGTTTGATTTGGGGTGATATGAGGAGTATGGTTAGTGCCCAAGGATGAAGAAGGAGGAATTAGATTGGGTGGAATTGAGTGGGTAGGTTGTGAATTGGGTATAGGTGGTGCAGGTGAGGAAGGGTGAGATGTGGTCGAGTGGTAAGATGAGTTGAGTGGGATATGGGTGAGGGATATATGTGTGGAAGGTAAAGGAGACTCATGTGGGTGGGTGACCATGTGATAATATTTGAAAGGTTCATCATCCATTGAAATGTAGTGTATGTGACCCTCATGGGTATATTTGAGGTAATGATGTAATATTGAGGGTACACACCACATATCTCATATCCATGGTCTACCAAGGAGCACATTATATTGCATTTATCCATCCAAGACATGACACAAGGTGTGGATGGTTTAGATCCCTACTTGAATAGGGAGGACAATTATTCCAAGTGTTGAGCATAGGGTATTATTGAAGGCCCATAGAGTGAAAGTGGAATCGGCTATATGAGTGGGTGGAAGGTTGAGATGTTTGAGGGTAGATGATGTGATGATGTTTATGGAAGAGCTTATGTCAATAAAAACATGTTTGAAAAATTTGTTATCTATAGAAGCCATGATGTGCAAGGGTGGATCTAGTCCTTCGATCAAAATAATTTTGATTTCATTATCATAAAAGGTAATGGTCGATGAGGTGCAAGTTTGAATATTACCCATAAAATTAGCAAAAGTATTAGGGTCATGGGTTTGTAGCTCTATGGACTTAAGGATATCCATTAATGCCTCTCGGTGGGGAGGTGATTGTTGGATTAGTTCATAAATTGAGAGCTTGGTCGATGCCATTTTGAGGCTATGAGTGAGCCTACTCTTAAGATGGAGGATTGGTCAAGGTTGAGATGTCATGGCTTGCACTAGTGGAGGTGGAAAAGTTGATGAGGATGGCACATTTGAAGGGTCAGTTGGTGGTGTTGGTTGATCAAGGTATCATCGATTTCTAGTGACAACATGAATCATACCAACAAAACCTTGGTAATTTGGGATATTGTTGATATGATTGACTTGATTTGGTTGAGGGGTAGATGTTGAGTCCCCATTGTTTGGTTGTGTTGCCCCATGTTGTGGTAATGGATTTTGATAAATACCAAGGTTTTGATTAGGTGGGGCAAGAGGATTGTCAACTTTGATAGACCCCTTTTTGATCAAATCTTACACTATGTGCTTGAGTTGAATGCAACCATTGATATCATGGCCCTTCTATCGATGAAAGATATAGTAATGATCTTCTCTATACCCTCTTCCTTTGGGTTTGTTTGGATCTTTAGGTCTTATTTTAGGTAAAGAGATCAATTGTGCATCCATAAGTTTTTGAAATATGATTGACAAGGGCTCTAAAAGAGGTATGAAGTTACATGGGGGTCATTGAGGGTACCTAGACTGATAAGTGGGTTGGTTGGGATTTTGAAGTTGAGTGAGAGGTGGCATAATGTTGTATGTTAATTGTTGTAATGGATATGAAGGTTGTTGTGGTGGATATTGAGGTTGTGGGGTTGAGTGGTTGGACTACTCAACACTACCTGGTTGACCTAGGTAGGCTTAGATTGATTATTATTGTTGTTGCCCTTAGCATTTTTGTTTGGCCATTCTTTCTTTTAGAGCTTGATCTCTCCCTCTTGAATTTTGATGTCTTCAATGATTTTGGCTTGGGTCAAGGCTTCCTCGAGAGTTCAATATTGTTGGAGTTGTAATAGGAGGGATATCAATTTTGAACAACTTTAAGTGAACATTCGAGTCAGCTCAATGATGGGGATAGAAAATGGTAATTCAATTAATACAACTCTCCATCAATTGCCATAATCAAGGATAGATTCATCATCAAATTGATGAAGATTGGTGAGATCTATCAATGTGGTTTTCTTTTTTACATTTAGAGCAAAGTGCTCTAGGAAGAGATTGACCAATTGTTCAAAATTATAAAGGTTGTGTCTGGGCAAGTGGTTATACCAATCCAAGGCTCCTCCCACAAGGGATAATGAAAAAGTGTGGAGCATGAGAGGGTCTATCTCATTGATGAGATAATAGGCATTGATGAAAGTGCTCACATGATCTTGAGGATCTTCTTTTCCCTTGAATTTTTTGAATTTAGGTATTTCAAACAAGGGAGGGTATGGTAGTGTTGGTACTAAAGGGTGGATGGGGTAATTTTGGAGTTGACTCAATGTTGGATTTTGGTACCCAGTGTCGATAACTTGTAATTCTAAACTATTGACCTTGTTAGCCAATAATTGAAATGCATCTAGAGTGGCCTGGGGAGCTAAATAGGGTGCACCATGATGAGTCAAATGGGATGGCTCAATAGGGGGATATGATTGATGTGAATGATATTGGTTGAGGTTAGAAGATGGTGCTTGGGAAACTTGGGAACTCAAGGGTGGATATTGATGTGGTTGATGAGATTGGTCATAAGTATGTGGATGATTCGATGGTGATTGATGAGTTGGATGTTGATGATATGTAGGGGTGGTTGGGGTTGAGTATACGATGGTTGATGTTGTAGATGTTGGGTTGGATGTGATTGGTATGGTTGTGGGGTAGATTGATGTTGGTTTGGAGGTGGTTGTTATTGATGTTGATGAGAGGGGTGTTGGTATTGATCAGGGGTAGATTGGTATTGGTTAGGTGGTGTTTGTGATGGGTACGGCCATTAATGAGAATCATGAGGGTGAGAATATATCATGGGTATGATGGGTGGACGAGAGGCCCATGATGGATATTGAAAGAAAAGGATCCCTAGGAAGATGAATGAGATGGAGGATTTAGGATTTAAGGTGGTTGTTGAGGAATATGAGTAGTGTGTGAAGAGTGGATGTGACATGGACAATTGCTAGGGGGTACTTGTTGTGAAGATGCATGATGAGAAGAAACAAGAGGATCATAAGATTGAGAAGGACAAGTAGAATAGAAGGTAGAAGGATGTGCAACATGTGCACCAATGATATGAATGGTGGTGGATGAAGGGTAAGTTGTGGAAGGAGTGACATTTAGAGTGGTGGATTGTTGAGGTGGGTTAGAAAATTGAAAAGAAGGATTGGATGTATGTAGATGGGAAGTGACATAAACTTGGGCCTGATGATGTTGGTGAGAATTGTGCATGATATAGGAGGGTGATGTAGAAGTGTGTTGACATTGTGATGAATGAATATGATTGGAAGAAGATGGGTGGTTTGGATCAGTGGCCACCAATATTAGGCCTATTGTGTACTGTGGGGTGTGAGATTAGTTCCCTCAAGTGGGAAGAATTTTGATGGCATTCCAAAAGTTGTCACACTCAAGGTGGGGTGAAAATTGATAGAAGATGTAGGAGGTGATGGAGGATGATAGGGCTTATAAGCTTACACTTGGGATATGTTAGCTTTTGAGGTAGATCACAATGGGAGATGGCAATCACAAGATGCAAAAATATGAGAGAAAGTAAATTTACGAGATTGCAAAAATATGCTATAAATAGAAATGATGAAAATGAATACAATGTTGCTATGGAGGAAATGGACACTCCATGCAAGAAGCTACAAGACTACATTGTACTCCATCACTAATGGAGTTACATAGTAATTCTACTACTACCTACTATCTCTCCAATCTCTTACAATGAGGCCCTTTTATAATGGAAGATAGATTCCTTGGCCAACACTCTACCTAGTTGTACAAGGGACACCTTGCACATTTACAACTTGCACATTGACACTTGTGCATTTATTACATTGCATAAAGTAACTAGATAACTTCCCCCTAAAGTAATCTAATGTCCTAAGTATGTACCTAGAAAGGTACATTTACATGACCCAAATGATGTAATAGAATCTAACTCTAACACCCCCTGTATTACATTATTTGGGTATTGAAGACTTTAGTCTTCAATATGGATCTTCTTCCATTGGATAATGGAACTTGTATTCTCCTTCATTGCTTACTATGATCAGATTCAGCTAGTAGTTTGTTTCTTCAGTTGATGTAGAGTAAGTTGATGTTGTAGGTTCCTCTTTATTTTGAGTGTGCTCAACTGGTTCAATATTTGTAGTGTTGTGTTCCTTTTTGGCATACCTTTTCTTCTTCTTCCTTCTTCTCTTCTTGTGATTCTGCATTGGAGCTAGTGGAATTTTTGCTTCATGGCAAGTTAGTTGATCATCACAATAATATTATTCCTTATTGTTGGCTTGCTTCTTGTGTTGAGTAAGTACAAACACAATTAATGATAGATAAATCATTAGACACTCTTCTTGTGAGAATATAACCAATTTTTGTGAGTTCCACCATGTTGTGAAGAGGATTTCATGGAGATAACCAATCAAGGCTGCAAAGTTACCTTCTTTGGCTTCCTTAAGAAATAAGGAGAATTTTTCTTTGTTGCTAGTTGATAGATACATGTACCCTTCCAGAGTATCTATTAAATTTTGAGAGTAGAATTCTACTTCATGGAATAGTTCTTCATTATTGAAAGCTTTTCTCAAAATTTCATCCATGAGAAGTAGTAATTGTAGAAATGGATTTGATAGAATCTTAGTAGTATACCTTATAGCTCCCAACCTTAAGGTATATGTAACCCTTAGAATATATAAGCTTGATTTGATAAAACCTTTGTTAACCCTTAGGTTTTGTAGACTTCCTTATATCTCCCTAATGATGAGAGTTCACAAACCTAATAAGTTTTTAGGTTTTGTAGAAAGCTTACATCTATCCAATGAATTTAGAACTTGATAATTTTTTATGGATGCTAATATTACCAAGTTTTGTAGAATGCCTTATGACTCCCTAGGGTGTTTTGGATAGGATATATGATCAATATAGTGCTTTTTGTAAATTGTAGTTCAATTTTGGGTTGATTTTGTGAAATTTTGTAAACACCAAAATCAACTTTTCTATCTCCTTATTACTCCTATTGAACTAAGCACTATTTCAATTTTTGAAGAGGTTTTGATGTTGGATTTATTTTGCCTCCTTTAAGTATTTTTGAGACAACACTATTATAAAAATTCCAACCTTTGAAAATATTTAATAAACCTCTTTAAATACCCCTTATGGTTGATTTTTAATGTTTTCTAATTTCCAATTCCTAATTTGATGTTGTATTCCTTATAACTCCCAAATTTGGAAAAATTAGAAAATAATATTTGCAAATAATTTAAATTTCAGTAATAACCCTTATTCCTCCTAGGTTACCTTTTGCAAATATTAATAATTCTGAAATATGCTTGCTTAATAAATCACTAATGTAGAATATTGCAATAGTAGATATAATGTACCCTTATAACTCCAAAAACCTTAGGTTTAAAGCAAGCAAATAATAAAATCAACCTTTACCTTAATAATCCTTCAATGTTGTGAGGTGGTGGATTCATAGCTTTGTGGAGTGTAGCGCTCATGGGCAGTCAAAGCCCTCTTTGATCGACATTGGTTTCCTCCTAGGATGGTGCTCCTTCTCTTCCACAAATGGCACCAAAAACTCCTTGAAATACACTTTGCTTATGACAAAGCTCCTCCAAATGCAAGTGCTGGTTTGTTGGTTTTATGACAGTGTCTTAAATGCTTCTCTTACACCTTTGAATGGTGTATGGCTTGAATTAGCCTTTCTCCTCCAAGTGAGCTTCAATGCATAAATGCTTGACTTCGTTTGACTTCATTCTCTCTCCTTTTCTAGGATAGGCACCTTAAATAGGATGAACTTCTTGCAAGTCATGACAAGTGTCACTTGAAGCGTTACAAGGTAGGTGTCTTCAATGTACCTTTGGCAATGATGAGGTTGGTGGTAACCTCCAAATATTCTTAACTCCCTCCAAACGTATGTAACTCCCTTTTAGGTGAGCGCTTGGGTCTTCATGAACATTGGGATGCTTAGAGAATTTGTGCCAAGTGGCACTCAAGGCTTGTGCATGTAAGCCTTCTTTCTAATGCTTCAAATATGAGCTTGCAACCCTAATTCTTCCTTTATCTTTGCATCCTACATGAGCTTGCTATGTTTCTTGAGATGCAAGCTTCCTTTTGCATGTTGGCTTGGTGAGGATGATGGATGGCTATAGCTGGATTGCTCCATGGTTCTATGGCACACTTTTGAGCTCCTTTTTGGTGGATGTTTGCTTCAATGGATGCCTTAGGTATAGCTCCTTTCTCTTCACCTATTTGTAGGTTTTGTAGCTTGTTCTAGATTTGTGCCCTTCTTTAGTGCTTGAAATATAGTGTTGTTTGTAACAGCCAATAGGTAGCCCTTTTGCTTAGCTTTTACGTAGCTAATATCTCACTGAATGCTGCCCTTTTTTTATGTAGACACATGTGATAATACCTTCTTTCAATGGCTTCAATGTTGTATATGACGTGTTGCTTATAGGGTTGGATTGGATGAGGGAAAATGGTGTTTTTGAACACCTTGATTCTTGGACGTGTGAGCCTTCCTCTTTGCTTGAATTCTACCCTTCAATCTGCTAGATATGACGTCCTTACTACCCCCTATAAATAGTAATACTTTTGTCCTTTCAAAGGAACAAAAGAGGTGCTTTTGTAATAGATAGATCTTGCACCAATATGAAGAATTTTTATGTAATCCTTCTTGCTTCTTCTTCCTTGGATGATAGTCAATCCAAGCTAATGAAATATTATTTTTGAATAAGGATTCCTACACTCTATACTAAAATGAAACCCTTACATTCTCCTTGAATCTTGAGACTTCCAAGGTCTCGATTTGAGGCTTCCTTCAAGGACTTCAATGGTGGCTTTCTTCTCCACCTTTTTGCTTGTAATGGTGGCTTCTTTTGGCCATGAAAGTGCTACAGATTTTGTGCTAGTTTTTGTGCTTTTAACAACACAAACTAATTGAGAATAACTAGTTAAAAAATCAACTAGTATAGTGCTTAATAGATGCACTTTTAATGGTAACAATAATCTCACCTTATTGCTCCACTAATTTCTCAAAAATGCACTTAACAATTCCACTACAACCTTTCAAGCATAATCTGGAATGAACCCTTGCAAATTTCACTACAAACAAAGTTGTAGGATCTAGTCTTCTTTTTCTCTTTTTCCAAAGTAGAAGATAGGTAGTTGATAGATAATTGTAACTCTAAAATCTAATCAACTCCTAATGTGCAAATGATCCTTAAAAGGAATTTTTCTCTTTTTGCACTTTTGAAGACTGTAATTCAATTTTCCTCTTTGCAACTTTGATCCAATATAAGGTGCTTTAACAAATCTGATAAGTAATCCAATTAATGAATCTACTTGCACCAATAGTTGCTTACCTTTTTTGAAAGCTTTTTGTAGAGGATGTAGATCAAGCTTGTTGCTTTAGATAGAGTTCTGCAACTTTTGTTAGCTTTTCCAAAAGCTCCTCCTTCACCAAAAAGTGGTCTCAAACTTTCTTTCATGAGCCTAGGGTTTGGTGGCTTGTTCTTCTCTAGTAATCTTCTCCTTTCTGCTATAGATTTGGAGAAATATTTATGCCTTCTTGTTGTGAAAGGTAATCTTCAAATCTCTCAGATTTGGTAAGCTTCTTCTATCTTCAAGTCTTCTTGTCAAATTTTGACTTCAAGCAGGATCTTCTTCTCAAGACTCTGAATGTCTTGAGGTCTTCTATATCTTCTTTGGCACTCCTTGCCAAATTCTTCTTCTCCTTTTTGGGCTTGTTATCGGATGGTGATAATTGTCCCAATTCTTTCCCTTATCAAAAAATTTCTCCTTGATGGATAATTTCTCCAATGAGTTCTTCTAGGAACTCTTTTGATGATCTTGCTTCAACAACAAGGCTCTCCAAGCCTTTTTCCTTGAGACCTCTCCTAGGTCTTCGATTTTATAGCTTCTTTGGTCTTCCTTGAGACCTTCTTCAACTTCTAGAATTGAGATCTCCTTCCTGGATCTCTTGATTCTGCTACTTCTAGATTTGAATAAGACTCTCCTAGTCCTTCTCATTCTTCCAAGAATGGAAGTTTCTTCAATGAGATCTTCACCTGATCTCTTCACCTTCAAGTTTGCTTTAGGTGCTAGATTGATTCTGAAGAAGATACTCTTCCTAACTTTCTTGTAGGAAGTTTCCCAACTCACTGAATCTCCTTTCCCTACAACAAGTTATTAGTACTAAAATTTGAATCTACTTCTGAATTAGGTACTCTCTTCTAGAGTCTTCTTTCAGGATCAAGGCTTCTATGGCTTTTTTAGGATCAAGGCTTCTATGGCTTTTTCTATGAAGTTGACTCTATCGATGGAGATCTTCAATCTCCAGACTTCACCATGACTCTTTCTCCTAGAGTCTCTTCTGTAGTATTCTTCTCTTGCAACAACTAATCTCTGCACTATGAAGGCACTTCGACCTTCGGGAACGAAGTTGAAATCTCCTAGATTTCTATTGTAGGAGGTGTCCCAATCATCTGAGAGTTAGTTCCCTACAATAAAAGAAACTTTAGGCAATAGTAAACTTTTTAGATCTCTTAGATGAGCTTCACTAGTTGATTCATCAAACTAGTGGATCAAATGTTGAGTCCTTATCTTCACGAGTTTTCCTGCAACTCTATGGGAAGACTCTGAGCCAAATGAATCTCACAATATCTCTTTCTAGTCTATTCTACCAAACAATATTAAGGCAACAAAATTTACATGCAACGGGTCCAAAGGCACATCCGGTTTGCAAAAATCGAAGCTATGGTGATTGGCCCAATTTTTAACAATAGTACTTTCTCGAAGCTCTCCCTACCACCTTGATTCTTCTAAATATTTTTGCAAGAGCCTGTGCACTATGGTGAATTAGGTTCACAAAAATTTAGGCTCAATAATAATGGTGGTTCTCCTCTCAATCTATAGTAGCTAGATCTACTGTGGCTAGATCTACCATGGCTCTGATACCATTATTAGCTTTTGAGGTAGATCACAATGGGAGATGGCAATCACAAGATGCAAAAATATGAGAGAAAGTAAATTTATGAGATTGCAAAAATATGCTATAAATAGAAATGATAGAAATGAATACAATGTTGCTATGGAGGAAATGGACACTCCATGCAAGAAGCTACAAGACTACATTGTACTCCATCACTAATGGAGTTACACAATAATTCTACTACTACCTACTATCTCATCAATCTCTTACAATGAGGCCCTTTTATAATGGAAGATAGATTCCTTGGCCAACACTCTACCTAGTTGTACAAGGGACACCTTGCACATTTACAACTTGCACATTGACACTTGTGCATTTATTACATTGCATAAAGTAACTAGATAACTTCCCCCTAAAGTAATCTAATGTCCTAAGTATGTACCTAGAAAGGTACATTTACATGACCCAAATGATGTAATAGAATCTAACTCTAATTGGAGAGGGGGGATCAATATGAGAAGGAATGTGGAGTGGTGGTAGGGATGGTTGTGGTGAGCTTGGTGGTGGGAGACACGATGAAGAGGGATATTGGTTAGTAGAATTTGATTGGATATGATAGATCAAATTGGTAAAATGAAGGTGTATGATGTCAATATAAATGAGTATGAAATTAGGATTAGGTGGAGGAGGAGGAGTCTCAGGTTTGGATGATTAAGGAGGGATAGTTTGGGTGGCTTGGTAAGTCAAACCTAGATTATTTTTAGTGTGATGTGTCTCAAGTGAGTGAGAAATGTGATGGTGGGATTCATTGGATAGACTACCAGGATGGATTTGTGATATTACCCTGATAGATCAGGGGAATGGTGGAAGGATGGGAGGATTGACTTGAATGGTCCATGGAGACTTGGGCTTGGGATTGGGTCTTGGATTTACTATGGGTCGATGCCATGGGCTATTAGGAATGGAGTGGGATGCACATTAGAGGTTAACAACAATGGGGCTCATGGTGGCACTTTTTTTTGAAAGAAAAACACACTTCCTATACAAACAAAGAGATAAGCAATCAATTAAATAAACAATAATTATTTTTGGTTTTTTTATTTTTATGTTTTTAATATTTTTATGTTTTGATTTTTGATTTGCAATAATTTTTTATGCTTTTGATGTTTTGATATTCGATTTTTAATTTTGGTTTTTGTGTGTTTTATGTTTCCTAAACCTAGGAACTATGAAGAGGTGATGGAATGATATCTAGAAGGGTGTGTTCATGCCCACTCCCCTTATGAGGAATGAGACACAAATGACTAATATGGCTTCCTAGGATGGTGGGTCAGCTTTAGGTATCCTAAGGGGGAAAAAGAACCTCCCAAAAGAGGTTGCACTGTCTAAGTCCTGCTACTTGCCCAGTCAAGATTTCACTTCACCCTTGATCAAGAATAGATAAAAACAACAGTTATGAATCCAATAATTGTTATACCCAATGAACAAAAGGGTGTCTAGTCCCAAGGGTAACCAACTTTCTAATGATGAAATCTAGGAAATTATGCAATCTAACTATGGTGTCTAAAGGCTCAATTGATGGTTGGTGGTGAAATCCAATGTCACTGGTTGGTTGTCCTCACAAAATATTTGTGGAATATATCATGCAAAGTGTGTGCTTGATTTGATTTTCCCTTTTTTAATTTTTATTTTTATTTTCTTTTATGCTAAGAATAGCTATTTACCATGCATATCTAAAGCTAATTCTAAGGATGCAATAAAAACAATAACCTTTATATTAATGAGCTATGAAAATAGATATTGACCTAATGAGCCATGAAAACAATAACAACTAATTTAATGAGCCTTACAAGAAAAATACAATTAAGCGAATGAGTCTTGGAATCAAATGAAAACTAAACTAATGAGTCTTGAAAGCAAATAACAACTAATCTAATGAGTCTTGAAATCAAATGATAACTAAGCTAATGAGCCTTGAGTCTTTGATTTAATCTAATGAGTCATGAAACAACAATTATTGAGACAATGAGCCTTGAGTCTTTATGCAAATTAAGAGATGACTAAAAGCAATTTGTGATTCAAACAAGCAATGACAAAGAAAATCGTGACATGAGCCTCTATGCAAAACTAAGAAATATAAGCTACTAACCTATGAACCTATGCCGAGAAGAAAATAAATTGAGCATGTTGCGCCTCTGATTTTGTGTTTGTGTGGTTGTATCTAAGTTTGTGAAAGTATCTATATTTGTGTAATCACCTTGGGTGGTTTCTTGTGTCTATGTAGCCACCTTGGGTGGTTGTGTCTGATTTTGAATGGGTAGATCTTACAAGATAAAGCTTTAATTTGAATGAAGTGATTGTGTCAATTTTTGTTCCTAAGTACCTATGATAGAAATAGAAAATATAAAGTTAATAAAGCAAGAAAATATTAAGAACCTTGAGAAAAAACACAAGATATGCTATGCCAAATGCAATGGCCATAGCTCATGCAAAACAAGTGTAAAATGTGTTAAGGGCAAAGGGTCCCATTGTGATCGCCATTTATGTGACTAATGAAAATGCATGATAAAATATAAATAAATAAAATGGAAATTTGGGTAAGGCTCTACAGGAGACTTCCTATGGAATTTTTGTTCCTCTTTCTTGCATCCCTTCCTTGGCCCTAACCCAGGTCCCTGATCCTGTCTTAGCTTCCTTGGCACCTCATTTTCCCATCCTCCATGGCAGTAAGATGTTGCAGATAATCTCCTTTGGAGGGGAGATCATCGTTCCATTGTTCTACCCCTTTCCTTGCCCTGTCCTTTAGTTTTTGGGTCCTGGGATGGTTTTAGGTTATTCCCTGGGACTTTCCCTAGGTTTTTGGGGTTTTAAGGTTTTTTTATTGATATTTCCTATTTTTCCCAAGTTTTTTCAGGTGCCTTCTTAACGTTTTCCCTTGGAGTATCTTCAGTCATGGAATGTTGGGTCTATGGAAATGTGGCTTCACGAGCAGTTTTGCACATCATCATTTTATTTTGGTAGGACCATACGCTTTATCCTATGACTCTGCGCTTTGGTATTGATGTTTTGGATGCAACATGATTTCACTTTCTTTTGTGGCATTTGGGGGGACCTCTGGTTTCCTTTCTATTGTATCCTTGTAGGACTTCCTCATATATTTCCCTAAAGTTGTTCATTGGTGGTGTTGAAGGTTGTCTAGGATTTTTGGTTGCTTCCTTTCTATTTGGGCTTTATCATCTATAGTTGGGCTTTATCATCTACAACTGGGCTTCCTGTGGAACTTTCCTGTATGTTTCCTACAACATGTTGTTCTGCTGCTGCTGCTTCCTCAGCTGGGCTGGATTTTTTTAAGGCTTCCTTTGTTTCTGCATGAGGACTTCATGGCCCGAGGAGCTCCTCTTATTGCTGCACCATTGTTGTACTACTTTTCAAGATGATGATCCATTGCATGAGGATTTTGTGGCCTATGGAAATCCTCATTTTGTTGTTCCACTCTTTAGGCCCTCAAGGGATTGGTTTTTTTTGAGTTTGTGTAATCCTTTGCAATCCCTGGTTGACTCCCATCCTTTTTTTGGTGGAATTTTCATTTTTTTATCCTCTGCTTCACCCGTTAGTGTTGGGTGGTTTTTTTGCTTTTGACTAGTTTTCCCCTACGTGGGAAGTTGGTTTTCAATCAGTTTTGGTTTCCCATGGGTGGTTTCTAGTTTTTTTGCCCTTGGAATGTTTCAATTTTTGAAATTTAGCTCTTGTTTATTTTTCTTGCCTATGGGAAGTTTCAAATTGTATTTTAGCAGGTTGGACGGTTTGGCGCTTTCTCCCATTTTTGGGGTGTTTTAAATTTTGCCTTTAGTTTAAAATTTTGTTCTTCTGACAGGCTATTTTTTTCCTCCTCATTTTTCCTTCCTACATATCCTGGTCGCCTTCCTAATCCTGCTTTCTTAGTGCTATCCTGATTATGTTCCTCTGGCACTTTCCTAATTTAGTTCCTTTCAGCTTTTCTCAAGTCTATCCTGTTGTCCTTCTTTGGACGTTTTCATCTTGATGTATTCAGGTTTTGGCATCCTTGATAAAAACCCACTTTTAATTTAATTGAATAAAAAATATAAAATGGAAATTTGATATTGCATTAATAGATTTTTTTCATTACAAATCAGCCCTTTAGATTATAATAAACCTCCCAAAAGGAAGGATTTTCTTTTGCAAATGAGTTCTATGGTGCCACAAATCATCTCCTTGATCATAAAGTAAATTATTGGGAGGGTTTTCTTTTGAAGTCTCATTGCTTGAACTCCCAAGCCTCTATGTAGATCCAAGTACCTACACACAAGATCACAATGAAATAATTAGTAGCACCTGTTGGGCCTTTTGATAATAGACCAAGCCATTTGGTAGCAAACTTATCATGTAGATGAGGTGGAAGATTTGAGTTTTATTTTTTTTAGTATGATATCACCAACTTGGAATTCCTATGGATGGATTGTTGGAAATTTTGAGTCCCTAAGCTGAAATGTTGTCATTGATGTCAATAGAGCAATAAATGTCAAAAGGATCTATGAAGGGTTTTTGTGAAAACCAAGGCAGGTAAAATAAAAGGTTTTATTTAAAACCATGGAAAATATATTTTATCTGGGTTTTTCTTAAAACCCATGTTGGGCTTTCGTTTCGTCGAAAAAGGTGCCCCGATGATGGAGTTATTTGAGTTTTAATGTTTGATTTAAATTTTAATTATTTAAAATTTAAATTCAAATTTAAATGGAAAGTTTCCCACCGGAAAATACAATTTTAATATTTATGCCGATGTCTTCAAAGTGTTATTAAACACTATATAAATGGGTGGAAATTAAACCAAATATTATCCTTGCTCTCGTGTTTTAATTGCCTTGGAATTCTAAAGAGCTCATGTGAATTGTTGAAAAAGAAGCAGCGAAGAAAGTGTAGCGATTTGGAAATCTCAAACATGGTATGAGGCATGGTGCATTGGCATATCAATTTTTCTAAGACTGTGGGTAGCACAAATATCAGGGATCGAATCCCCTTGATGGTAGCGTGTGGGAAGCACTTTGGCACTTTATCCTTTGCGGTAGGCAGAGGAATATTAAAGGCCTTTTTGGCCTTTGCTTTTTCAATGAGCGCTTTTTTTTTGTTTGAATCTTAGCCATGACTAATACACTCGCGGTGTGTGGCAGACATGGGTTCGAATCCCCTTGAGAGGTATTTACATTTTTGCCTTTAATAATTTTTATTAGCCCTAAAGTTTGGAGTTATAGGTATTTAATGGGAATTAAATTTTATCATTAGGGCTGTGATTATTATTGCAAAAGCATATTTGATTTATGTTTTATTTTTATGGAAATGGAGAATTGATTTTAGGACAAATAAGGAGTTGTTGTTAAAGTGATATTGAGAGATTTATTGTGGGTTATTTTTAATAAGGGTTTTTGTTAAAATATACTTTGGTGGATGTGTTTATGAAATTGGAGTAAAAAGGGTGTAAATTAAGTTATGATTTTATTGTGATTATTTAAATACCACTAACCCTTATTAATATTGAAAAGGAAATTTGTGATTAAGTGTGGCAGAATTTATGGACAACTTATTGGTATCAAAAAGGTATGGGCACATTCTCCTATTGATTTTTTGTGGTGGTTGATTTCTAAAATATCATTGGAGGGAAAAGGATTGATTATGGTTTCCTTTGTGAAAATGATTGGTTGAATGCTTCAAGGTTTTTTGGTTTGTGATTTATATCTAAACCTTGTTTTATGAGCATTGTTATTGAAGACCATTAATGATGAAACCTGTGATTGAGCATTGTTGAAAACATTTTGAGTTGGTTAATACATGATTGGACTAGGGTTTGTGATGAAGGATTGTTCCTTGAGTTGATTGGTTGAGTTGAGGTGGTTAAGACTAGTCAAGTGGATGTATATGGTTGTTCAAGTTTCTAGAAACAAATTATTCAATATTCTGATTTGAGTTGAGATTGATATTTGAGCATAGAACATATAGAGTCTCTAACAATTCTCTTTATGCTTCTATTGAGTTGAGATTGGGATTTGAGTATAGAACATATAGAGTCTCTAACAATTCTCTTTATGCTTTTATGAGATTGATTTGATATATTGATTGTACATTGAGCTTAGAACATATTGAGTCTCTAAAAATTCTCTTTATGATTCTATGTGATTGAGACAAGTATTTGAGAAGGCTTGTGGACTGATTTGAGTTAAGCTTTTATGAAAGCTTGCTAAGCAGATTTGAGCAAGTCCTAAAGAGGATTTTTTGAGCATATTAATTAGGTTTTGTGTGAACCTATTGAGCAAATTTAGACAGGTTTTTGTGTGAACCTATTGAGCATATTTGAGAAAGTTCTGAGTGAACCTATTGAGTAGAATTGTACTAGACTGATTGTACTGTGTTTAGTGCAAGAGATTGAGTAGAACTATGCTAGACCAATGGAACTATGTTTGGTATAGTATTGAGATAGAGCTTTGAAGGTGATAGAGTATTGAGGACAGAGTCTCAGTGGATAGAGATCCAATAGCCAAGACAATTGAAGACAGATCTGAGTAAGAAGTCTTCAAGTGGAGAGAGATCCACCAGTCAGAGTAGCATAGAGACATAGTCTTCTAGAAGATCACTAGCCAGAGTATAAGGGGAAAGAGTTCTCCTATGGAAGAGATCTACAAACTTGAGATTAGGGGATCAACATCTCCTTTGGACCATGGTACATAAACATTGTAATTTGGGAAGGATTCCCAAGAGATCATTTGAGAAATATTTAGAAGAAATATGTTCTCTGTGGAGGTAGCCCGCATTGGGTGAACCACATTAAAATGGTGTCTCTTATGTGTGTGATGCTTTGTGTGATTTTTACGGTTTCATTTATGTTGATGCTTCTATTTGGGAAATTTTTTAATGTTATATTGTTTTCCCCCCTCCCTTAGTATAAGCACATGTTCTTCAATTGGTATCAGAGTGGGTATCTCCATGAAAAGTCTAACAACTTGGAAGAGGATCCTTTGGAAGAACACACAACTTCAGAGAGTGAAGTAGAGACTATGTTTGATATGAAAGAAGAGTTTTTTCTTTGCTCTCAAAAAATTGGAAATACTTAGAGAAGAAAATTCAAACCTAAAAGAACAAATTCAGGAAGATAAAGAAGCAAGAGTAGAGTTCCTTCAGAATCTCATAGAACTTAAGTTCAAAGTGGAAGAAGGAAGAAAAATTGAGCAATATGTGATAGATCTTCTGAAATACAAAGAAACTAAATGTGAAATATTGGAAGCAGAAATTGTTCTCCTAAAAAGTAAAGTTGAAGAGACTAAGATTCTACAAGAAAATAAAGAGGAATCAGTTTTCAAAAAGAAAAAAATGTCAAACAAAGAAAAGCAAGCAAATGACATCAAAAAAGAAGAATCTTGGATAAAGGTTAATCACAAAAGGAAAATCACTTCATCACAATGTCCAAGGTCTCCAAACAGGTTACATAACTTCTTCCATGGTCATTGTTTTTCATGCAATAAATATGGACATAGAGCTACTCAATGTATTCATCATGCTGCTTATAATAGAAATGTCAATTCCTTTGCACCACTCATGGATGATGATGTTATATGTTACAAATGCAATAATTTTGGACACAAGACTAGATGGTGTAAAATGACAATTTTAGAATCTAGAAAAATTATTCCAACAACTAGGAAGAATGTTAGGGCAAACTCTATGATAGTTCAAACAACCCTACATGCTCAAGATAGAAATGAACAATGGTATTTGGATAGTGGTTGTTCTAGTCACATGACAGGAGATAAATACAATTTCATCATTCTAAAGGAAACAAATAGAGGGTCAGTAAGTTTTGGTGACAATGGATCAGCAAAAATTATTGGGAAAGGTACTCTAAGTCTAGACAATGGAAAAACAAAAACTAATAATGTTTTATATGTCAAAGGGTTAAAACATAATCTTCTAAGCATAAGTCAACTTTGTGATAAAGGATATATGGTCACGTTTTATCCAAATATATGTGAGATAAGGAAAACAAAAACAAGAAGAATTATTGCAAATGCAAAAAGGATCGCAAAAAACTTATACATGCTAGATGAAATCAAAGGAGAAAAGTGATTTATGTCACAATATTATGAGAGTTGGTTGTGGCATAGAAGGTTGGGTCATCTAAATTTTGATAACATAGTCAGCATAAGTAATAAACAAGCAGTCAGAGATTTACCCAAAATAAGAAGACCACAAAATACAATTTGTGGACCGTGTCAACATGGAAAGCAAACTAGGACAACTTATAAACCAAAAGGCTATATGACTTCTGAGCCTTTGAGTCTTATCCACACTGACTTATGTGGTCCTACCAGAACACAAAGTCTTGGGTGAGAGCTATTTTATGTTTTTTATAGATGACTACTCCAGAATGGTATGGGTAACCTTTTTGAAAGAGAAGTCAAAGACTTTCAAAAAATTTAAGTCTTTCAAAAATTTGGTTGAAAATGAAACAGGAAAAATGATTAAGTGTATTCGATCAGATAGAGGAGGAGAATTCACATCAAATGAATTCGTAGAATTCTATTAATAGCATGGAATTAAAAGAGAATACTCAGTAGCAAGAACTCCTCAATAAAATGGAGTAGTTGAAAGAAATAACAGGACTGTTGAAAACATGGCTAGAGCTATGTTAAATGAATCTAAGTTATCATATGGGTTTTGGAAAGAAGTGGTATCTACAGTTGTATATATAATTACTAGGGCTCAATTAAGGGTAAATTACCACAAAACTTCTTATGAGTTGTGGAAAGGTAAATGTGCTATTGTAAAATATTTCAAGATTTTTGGAAGCAAATGCTACATAATATGGGAAGATCAAAATTTGGGTAAATTTGATCCTAGATGTGATGAGGGAGTTTTTCTTGGTTACTCTAAAAAAAGCAAGGCTTATATAAGTTACAACAAAAGAACTAGCAATATGGTAGAAAGTATGAATCTAACTATTGATGAAAAAATAGATTCCAGAGAATAAATTCAGTAATCTATATACCAAGAAGATGGATGTTGTCCAGAAGAATTTTGTGAGGAATCAGATAATGATGAAGAAGAAATGTGAAGGCTTCTTCCTAAGACTCCTTCCAGGTATGTACAAAAGCATCACCCAAAATATTAGGTTATCGGGGATCCAGATGAAAGACAAACGAGAAGAAGAAGAATAAAACAATCTTAGCAAGCAAATCTTTCTTTGCTATCTAAAATTGAGCCAAATTTTTTCACTCAAGCTAGTGAAGATGAATTTTGGGTTAATGCAATGAATGAGAAATTGAATCGGATAGAAAAAGCAAGACTTGGGAACTTGTTCCACGACCAAAGGACAAAAATGTGATTGGCACAAAAAGGGTTTTCAAAAATAAGTTGAATGAAGAGGGGCAATTGGTCAAAAACAAAGCAAGATTAGTATGCAAAGGATATGCTCAAGTAGAAGGAATTGATTTTGATGAAACTTTTGCTCTTGTAGCATGACTTGAGGCCATAAGGATGTTTTTAGCATTCAAAAGTTTTAAGAACTTCAAGGTATATCATATGGATGTCAATTCACCTTTTCTAAATGGGGTTCTATAGGAAGAGGTCTACATAGAACAACCAGAGGGATTCATACTAACAGATACATCAGATCAGGTATGCATATTAAAAAAGGCATTGTATGGTTTTGTTAGGATACTCAATCCTAACATTATTAGTTAGTATTAGTTAGTATTATTAATCATTTAATTATTATATTATTAACTTATAAAGTGAACCATCACAACCCTTCATAACGTGAACCATCACATCTCTTCATACGTGAACCATCATGTCTCTTCACCAACGTAGCTTTAGGGTAGATATATATATTAGGTTGGCCATCCATATCAAATCATCCAAGAAGAAGAATAATAAGCATAGATTCTAAGGAGGGAGCCCCCTATAGTGGCAAAGCGATTACAAGGGAGCCCCCTTTGAGTGGCCTAGCGATTACATTTACATTAATTTGTTAATAATTTTATAGTAAGACCTTGGGGTCTTACCATTTGGTATCAGAGCCATGTGGGACCCAATCATGTGGGAATTGCTCAAAGATCTTCATCAAATCACTTATGTACATGAGTATCAAACTCGGTTTGAGGATATCACCAAACACAACACAATATTGGATGAATCAATTCTCATAAGTGGCTTCATTAGGGGATTAAAAGAGGAAATTAGAATGGAGGTGACAAGGTTCAATCCCTATACAATGATGCAGACCTATGGATTGGCAAAATTAGTCTGAAGATAAAATCAATGCACAACAACGATTAGGGAAACCACTTATGGAAAAATTGTCGACCACTTACATCGCTCCCAAACCTATGCATAATGGAAGGGCACAAAGCACTTACACAACCCCCAAATCTAACCGAACTTTACGAATTAAACATCTTAGCTTTGAGGAGATGAAAGAACGACGAGCAAAAGGACTTTGTGATAATTGTGATGAACAATTTGAACCCCACCATAAATGTGCTACACTAACATTGTATTTATTGAAGGAAGTTGATCCCTGTATCTCCATAGAGCAAGCAGATGAGGTAGTTGTGTCCGAAGCAACCAGTGCACCTACTCACCGCAATGAAGACAATGAGGTCGATGTGCAAGAATTGATTGATGTACCAAGCAAGGATGAGGTAAACATACCCAAAGTGATCAATGCTAGCCAAACATGCACTCTACAAGACCTACAAATACCTTCCTCACCAATAGTGTGTTCTTGCCATATGACCAAACCTATTCGGAACCAACGCAGAGTGACTACACACTCCTTCTCCATTGGCTCTACCAAGGAACCAAAAAAGGATATGAAATCATTACCATCACTTTTGATGCATCATTCTAAAGTATTTGAGGAACCCCAAGGGTTGCCCTCCCATCGTCATCATGATTTTCCTAAGGAAGATTCTACTATTGTTCTTGGCAACCCCCGCTAATGCTTCATCCTTCTCGATATCCCTGCCTACGAAAGGATGCCATTAAAAGAGTCCAAGAACTTACACAAATCCTTCTTGGAAAACAAAGGACAAAGCTTCTCACTTTGAGCTTTGAGGACAAAGCTCTTTTTAAGGAGGGTGGCATGTTAGGATCCTCAATCCTAACATTATTAGTTAGTATTAGTTAGTATTATTAATCATTTAATTATTATATTATTAACTTATAAAGTGAACCATCACAACCCTTCATAACATGAACCATCACATCTCTTCATACGTGAACCATCATGTCTCTTCACCAACGTAGCTTTAGGGTAGATATATATATTAGGTTGGCCATCCATATCAAATCATCCAAGAAGAAGAATAATAAGCATAGATTCTAAGGAGGGAGCCCCCTATAGTGGCAAAGCGATTACAAGGGAGCCCCCTTTGAGTGGCCTACGATTACATTTACATTAATTTGTTAATAATTTTATAGTAAGACCTTGGGGTCTTACCATTTGGTATCAGAGCCATGTGGGACCCAGTCATGTGGGAATTGCTCAAAGATATTCATCAAATCACTTATGTACGTGAGTATCAAACTCGGTTTGAGGATATCACCAAACACAACACAATATTGGATGAATCAATTCTCATAAGTGGCTTCATTAGGGGATTAAAAGAGGAAATTAGAATGGAGGTGACAAGGTTCAATCCCTATACAATGATGTAGACCTATGGATTGGCAAAATTAGCTGAAGATAAAATCAATGCACAACAACGATTAGGGAAACCACTTATGGAAAAATTGTCGACCACTTACATCACTCCCAAACCTATGCATAATGGAAGGGCACAAAGCACTTACACAACCCCCAAATCTAATCGAAATTTACGAATTAAACATCTTAGCTTTGAGGAGATGAAAGAACAATGAGCAAAAGGACTCTGTGATAATTGTGATGAACAATTTGAACCCCACCATAAATGTGCTACACTAACATTGTATTTATTGAAGGAAGTTGATCCCTGTATCTCCATAGAGCAAGTAGATGAGGTAGTTGTGTCCGAAGCAACCAGTGCACCTACTCACCGCAATGAAGACAATGAGGTTGATGTGCAAGAATTGATTGATGTACCAAGCAAGGATGAGGTAAACATACCCAAAGTGATCAATGCTAGCCAAACATGCACTCTACAAGACCTACAAATACCTTCCTCACCAATAGTGTGTTCTTGCCATATGACCAAACCTATTCGGAACCAACACAGAGTGACTACACACTCCTTCTCCATTGGCTCTACCAAGGAACCAAAAAAGGATATGAAATCATTACCATCACTTTTGATGCATCATTCTGAAGTATTTGAGGAACCCCAAGGGTTTCCCTCCCATATTCATCATGATTTTCCTAAGGAAGATTCTACTATTGTTCTTGGCAACCCCTCGCTAATGCTTCATCCTTCTCGATATCCCTGCCTACGAAAGGATGCCATTAAAAGAGTCCAAGAACTTACACAAATCCTTCTTGGAAAACAAAGGATAAAGCTTCTCACTTTGAGCTTTGAGGACAAACCTCTTTTTAAGGAGGGTGGCATGTTAGGATCCTCAATCCTAAAATTATTAGTTAGTATTAGTTAGTATTATTAATCATTTAATTATTATATTATTAACTTATAAAGTGAACCATCACAACCCTTCATAACGTGAACCATCACGTCTCTTCATACGTGAACCATCATGTCTCTTCACCAACATAGCTTTAGGGTAGATATATATTAGGTTGGCCATCCATATCAAATCATCCAAGAAGAATAATAATAAGCATAGATTCTAAGGAGGGAGCCCCCTATAGTGGCAAAGTGATTACAAGGGAGCCCCCTTTGAGTGGCCTACGATTACATTTACATTAATTTGTTAATAATTTTATAGTAAGACCTTGGGGTCTTACCAGGTTTAAAGCATACTCCTAGAGCATGGTACTCAATATTGGATAAGTATCTACAGGAACAAGGGTTCAATAAAGGAATCACAGATAGTAATTTGTATATCAGGAATGAAGGAAATGATCTTCTAATAGTAGTTGTTTATGTTGATGACATAATATTTGGAGGAAACAATGAAAAAATGTGCAAAGAATTTGCTAAGAACATGCAAAGTGAATTTGAAATGTCCATGCTTGGTGAATTATCCTTCTTTCTAGGTCTTCAAATTTCACAATCAAGAGGAGTGTTTCTTTCTCAAGCCAAGTATATCAAGGACATGTTAAAAAAAATTAGGCTAGAAGATTGTAAACCGGTAAGTACTCCTATAATAATAGGGTGCAATGTGAGTAAGGATGATGAATATCCAGAGGTAGATCAGAGACTATACAAATCCATGATTAGTAGTTTACTATATGTTACAACTACAAGACCAGATATAGTGCAGTCAGTGGGATTAGTAGCAATATTTCAAGCAACACCCAAGGAAACACATGTAGCAGTAGTAAAAATAATTTTTAGGTACCTAAAAGGAACTATGGACTTTGGGCTTCGGTATCCCAAAAGTGAGGTTTTCACTCACAGCATATACAGATGCAGATTGTGCTGGCAGTATTGATGATAGAAAAAGCACAAGTGGAGGAGCTTTCTTTCTTGGAGAAAGTCTAGTATCTTGGTTAAGAAACAGGTTTCAGTATCTCTATCTACAACAGAGGTAGAATACATTGTAGCAGTAGCCAGTTGTACTCAGGTGTTATGGATGAAGAGAAATTTAGAATACTTTAGGATAAAGCATGATGAGCCCATTTCTATACTTTGTGAAAATACCAGTGCCATATGTATCTCAAATAATCCAATAATGCACTCCAGGACAAAGTATATTCCAATTAAGTGTAATTTTTTGAGAGAACAAGTGTCAAATAAACAAGTTATATTGGAGTATGTCACTACCAAGGAACAAATAGTAGATATTTTCACTAAATAACTCCTCAAAGGAGACATTTGAGTATCTTCGAGGAAAATTGGGAGTAAGACTCCCACCCCAAAATTAACCACCTCATGTGGATGTGGGGGAGGGGCTAAGCTAAGAGGCTTAATTCTTAGCCCCGAGCCCCAAAGGTGACCCTTTTCCATTGATGTCAAAGGGGGAGAGATTTTTCTATTATGGAGAGTTTTTGGATATGAGGAGAGATTTGATATCTAAGAGAGCATCGAGCTAGGGGGAGCAAAGCCCTAGGGGAGAAGAAAAGAAGGTCAAAATTTAGTAAAAGGATTTGGGTTGCCATCAATGACAAAGGGGGAGATTGTTGGACATTTTGAGTCCCTAAGTTGAAATGTTGTCATTGATGTCAATAGAGCAATAAATATCAAAAGGATCTATGAAGGGTTTTTGTGAAAACCAAGGCAGGGAAAATAAAAGGTTTTATTTAAAACCATGGACAACCGATTTGATCTGGGTTTTTCTTAAAACCCATGTTGGGCTTTCATTTCGTCGAAAAATGTGCCCCGGTGATGGAGTTATTTGAGTTTTAATGTTTGATTTAAATTTTAATTATTTAAAATTTAAATTCAAATTTAAATGGAAAGTTTCCTACCGACATCATCATGCAAATACAATTTTAATATTTCCATCGACGTATTCAAAGTGTTATTAAACACTATATAAAGGGGTGGAAATTAAACCAAATATTATCCTTGCTCTCATGTGTTAATTGCCTTGGAATTCGAAAGAGCTGGTGCGAATTGTTGAAAAGGAAGTAGTGAAGAAAGCACAACAATTTGGAAATCTCAAACGTGGTATGAGGCATGGTGCATTGGCGTATCAATTTTTCTAAGACTGTGGGTAGCGCAAATATCAGGGATCGAATCCCCTTGATGGCAGCGTGTGGTAAGCGCTTTGGCGCTTTGTCCTTTGCGACAGGCAAAGGAAGATGGAAGGCCTTTTTAGCCTTGCTTTTACAATGAGTTCTTTGGCTTGGTTGGAATATTAGCCTTGGCTAAGACACTCGTGGTGTGTGGCGGACAAGGTTTGAATCCCCTTGAGAGGTATTTATGTTTTAGCATTTAATAATTTTTATTAGCCCTAAATTTTGGAGTTATAAGGTATTTTTTTAAGCAAAAAACCCCTTGCAGAGCTGCCTTGGTTTGAGAGACCACGAACAGGGGGTTCTACACCATCAAATTCACCCGAGATTCGCACCCGATCCTTGTTGGCAATTTTGGGTACATTGGGTACATTTCCCTTGATCATGTGTATAAGTTGTCATTGATGTCAAGAAGCTCTTGAAGTAATTTGGTTGATGTCAAAAGTTTTGCTTTGATAAAAGGTTTCTTGAAGGTTCCGGCATGGCAGTTTCAAAGGTCTTTTGTAAACCCCAAGTTGGCAGGTTTAAAGACTACAGGTGGATGCATTAGTTTAATGCATTTGGGTCCAGGAGGAAGTATTTATTTAAATAATTAAAAACCTTGTTAAGGTTCCCTTTAATTATTTTTAAATAAATATTAAATTATTGTTTGCAATGGGTTCTCCTAACCCATGGCGCAAATGTCTTAACTATGTGGGTGCTATGTTTTAAGATTGTGGGTGCTAGCCAAGACCTTCGTCGACATGTTAAAATCCTCGCTGATGTCAAGAGATTATAGTAAAAATGCATATAAACCTCCCTCGATGAAAATCAAGAATCATCCCATCCGATTTTTTTGAAAAGAGTTGCTCACTGTGAATTCATGATCTGTTGTTCGATTTCTTCCTCGCTGTGATTTCGTGATCCGCTATTCGGATTTCTTCTCCGATTGTGTCTTTGCAATTTTCATAAACCCGGCATTCGATTGTGTCTTCGCCGTTTTCGTAAACCCATCATTCGACTGTGTCTTCATCATTTTTGTGAATCCACTGTTCATTTTTTTGTACTTGTCGTTTGTCGTAAATCCGTCATAAGGTTTTCGTCTTCGTGTTCACGTCAGAAGAAAGGGAGGCACTGTTGTTTTATTTAATCCCTAGCACAGAAGGAACAAGGCTAACAACATGAGGTTTAAACCTCACCAAGCGCCTTTGGCACACTGATAGTGGCTAGGCTGTTGGCGCGCTACCCAAACAGGAGGTTCCGCGTTCGAATAATGCGAAAGGGTTTTTCATCGTGAAGTGGACACAGTGGGTGGTGTTAGAATTCATGTGCAATTTCTCCATAGCGCGATTTTTGATGTTGGCCAAGGTATTTTCGAAATTAATTTTTTCTAAGTGTATTTTGCGGATGGAGGAAGTTTATTAGAGGGAAAAACAGCGTAGGAGTTATAAGGAGTTTAAAGCTTGTTTTATTTTGATAAAAGATTCTTTTGAAGGTGTTGTTTGAAATATCTTATTGCATTCTTATGAGAGATAAATTTTATTTTTGATAAGACTATAAGGGAGAAATAAGGCATATAAGGGTTAAATTTTTCTTGTAATGTTGAGAGTGCTTTTGGTTGATTATGGAAATGAAAGCATGATGTTTTAAGGTTAAAATTGCTTCTTGTGTGAAGTTGTGAAACCTTAAGTGGGCAGCTTTGAGATTGACATTTGCTTTCATTAAATTGGTAATAATCAAGCTATTCTTTACTTGGTTAAAGTGTTGGGCTTACTCCTTTGTTGATGATTTGAAAAGTTGTTTTGTGCTATTGTGATTTGAGTTGGTGGATGCTTTTTGTTCAAACAATATTGGAGAGAAAAGGAGTTCTACTTGTTTCCTTTTCTAATGTTGATTGTGAAATGCTTCAAGGTTGTGTTTTGAGCTGAATTGTGTTGATTGAACCTTGTTTGATGAGCATTGTTGTTGAAGCCCTAATTGATGGTGAAAAGAACATGAGTATCATTGTTATGTGATTCTTTGCATAGTTGGCAATTGTTGGGGTTTCATGTTCTTGAAAGAAAGCATTCTATCCTATCCATTTCAGATATTGAGTTGAGTTTTCATATTTGAGATTGAGTTTGAGCTGAGTTGAGTTTTGAGATTGGGATTTGAGTATAGAACATATTGAGTCTCTAACAATTCTCTTTATGCTTCTATGAGTTTGACAAATCACATTGGGTCTCTAACAATTCACCTTATGATTTCCTACTAAGAAAGTTTTTTTTTCTTGGTGAGCTTGCTGAGTTTTGGACAGGTTCTGGTGGGGACTTATGAGCAATCTTAAATAGGTTTCGGTGGGGACTTGTGAGCAGATTTGGATAGGTTTCGGTGGGGACTTGTGAGCAGATTTGGACAGATCCTAGCAGAGGACTTGTGAGCTGAGTTTGATAGTTCTATCAGAGAACTTGAGGACAGAGGTGCACTGGTTCATTGAGAAGAACCTGAGGACAGATTTGGCAAGTCTTTGAGAAGGCTTGTGTGCAGAGGATTGATTTGTTCAAGCTTAAGTGTTGGACAGATCTGACAGACAGAGGAAGACTTGTACTAGACCGATTGACTATGTTTGATAAAGGTTTATGAGCTGCTATGGACGTGATCATAGAAGGTAGAGGTCTCTTAGGCTAAGCATTGAGGACAGGAGGTCTTCGGTGGAAAGGAGTTCCACGTGCTAGCAAGAGGTAGAGGCAAGTGATCTTCTGAGGGATCATTTCCAGAGCAGAGGGGAAGGTATCTCCTTTGAGTAGAGGCTCATAAATTTTTATTATGGGAAGGTATCTCCTTTGGGCCGAGGCTCATAAATATTGTAATTGGGAAGGATTCCCAAAGAACTTTGAGGAAATTTTTAGAGAAAATTTTTGTGGATGTAGCCTAGCCATTTTGGGTGAACCACGTTAAAAATGGGTCTTCAATGTGTGATGCTTTCTGTCTTGATTAATGTTGTGTTGATGCCACTGCTATCTAAAGTTAAAATTATTAATTGGTTAAGTCTTATACTGTTCACCCCCCCCTCTCAGTATAAGTCCATGTTCTTCAATCCTGCCCACACCAATATTATCAATTGGATTTTGGATACCCAATTCAACTTTTTGGTAAGGTGGAGATTTGAACCTGGGACCTCCCTTTGAGGATTGCCCTATCCTCTCCAACTCACCTACAACACCTAGGTGGAGTTATAAGGTATTTAATGGGAATTAAATTTTATCATTAGGGCTGTGATTATTATTGCAAAAAGCATATTTGATTTATGTTTTATTTTTATGGAAATGGAGAATTAATTTTAGGAGAAATAAGGAGTTGTTGTTAAAGTGATATTGAGAGATTTATTGTGGGTTATTTTTAATAAGGGTTTTTATTAAAATATACTTTGGTGGATGTGTTTATGAAGTTGGAGTAAAAAGGGTGTAAATTAAGTTATGATTTTATTGTGATTATTTAGAGACCACTAATCCTTATTAATATTGAAAAGGAAAGTTGTGATTAAGTGTGGTAGAATTTATGGACAACTTATTGGTATCAAAAAGGTATGGGCACATTCTCCTATTGATTTTTTGTGGTGGTTGATTTCCAAAATATCATTGGATAGAAAATGATTGATTATGGTTTCCTTTGTGAAAATTATTGGTTAAATGCTTCAAGGTTTTCTGGTTTGTGAGTTATATTTAAACCTTGTTTTATGAGCATTGTTGTTGAAGACCATTAATGATGAAATGAACTTGAACCTGAGTTAGAAAATAATATGAGTATCTTTGTTATGTGAAACTTGTGATTGAGCATTGTTAGAAACATTTTGAGTTGGTTAATACATGCTTGGACTAGGGTTTGTGAGGAAGGATTGTTCCTTGAGTTGATTGGTTGATTTGAGGTGGTTAAGACTAGTCAAGTGGATGTATGTGGTTGTTCAAGATTCTAGAAACAAACTATTCAATATTTTGATTTGAGTTGAGATTGATATTTGAGCATAGAACATATAGAGTCTCTAACAATTCTCTTTATGCTTCGATTGAGTTGAGATTGGGATTTGAGTATAGAAAATATAGAGTCTCTAATAATTCTCTTTATGCTTCTATGGGATTGATTTGATATATTGATTGTACATTGAGCTTAGAACATATTGAGTCTCTAAAAATTCTCTTTATGATTCTATGTGATTGAGGCAAGTCTTTGAGAAGGCTTGTGGATTGATTTGAGTTAAGTTTTTGTGAAAGCTTACTAATCAGATTTGAGCAAGTCCTAGAGAGGATTTTTTGAGCAGATTTAGATAGGTTTTGTGTGAACCTATTGAGCATATTTAGACAGGTTTTTGTGTGAACCTGTTGAGCATATTTCAGCAGGTTCTGAGTGAACCTTTTGAGAAGAATTATACTATGTTTAGTGCAAGAGATTGAGCAGAACTATGCTAGACTGATGGAACTATGGTTGGTATAGTATTGAGACAGAGCTTTGGAGGTGACATAGTATAGAGTACAGAGTCTCAATGGATAGAGATCCAACAACTAGGACAATTGAAGACATATTTGAGTGAGAAGTCTTCAAGTGGAGAGATATCCACTAGTCAGAGTAGCATAGAGATAGAGTCTTCTAGAAGATCACTAGCCAGAGCAGAAGGGAAAAGAGTTCTCCTATGGAAGAGATCCACAAAATTGAGATTAGGGGATCAACATCTCCTTTGGATCGATGTCCATAAACATTGTAATTTGGGATGGATTCCCCAGAGATCATTTAATAAATATTTTCTCTATGGAGGTAGCCCACATTGGGTGAACCACGTTAAAATGGTGTCTCTTATGTGTGTGATGCTTTGTGTGATTTTTATGGTTTCATTTATGCTAATGCTTCTATTTGGGAAAAAAAATTATGTTATATTGTTCACCCCCCCCTCTCAGTATAAGCACATGTTCTTCATGGATTTTTTGATCATAGTCTCTTTTGAATTGATCCTTATAAATGTGAAGGTGCTCAAGAGCATTGATTCAATTTTCATCAAGGAGAGTGAGTTTATCAATTCTTGCTTGGAAGGTTATGTCCTCATCCATGAAATCCTACAAGGATATGTGCAGGATCAAGATATCAAGTTCAAGAGGTATGATGGCTTCGACACAATAGACTAGTGAGAATGGAGTTGCCCTTGTAAATGTTTGGATGCTTATTCAGTAAGCCTAAAGCATCAAAGGGAGTTAGAGGTGCCAATATTTGTGATTTTCTTGTACAATTTTCTTAAGAATGGCATATATAGTCTTACTGGTAGCTTTTGCTTGTCCATTACTCTAGGGATAATAGGATGTCAATAAGTTGTGTTGGATATGATACTTGTTGCACAATGTTTGAACATCCTTGTTTTTAAATGGGGGACCATTATCAAATATGATTTTTGAAGATACTAAAATAAAAAATGATGTGTTGTAGTTTGAATTCTACAATTCAGGGTCCTGTCGTACTGGTGAGAGGAATATCTTCAACCCACTTGGGAAAGTACTCTATGGTTGTGATGATGAATGTATATTATCTGAAGGGTGGATGGGAGATTTTTTTGATAAGATCCAAATCCCATTGCAAAAATGGCCACAGGGCTTGAAAGGGTTGTAAATCTTGGGATGGAACATGGGTCAAATTTGTGTCATGTTGACATTTTAGACATTTCTTAGAATATATGAAATTGCCATGTTCCATGGTGGGACAATAATAACCCATGCATATAATGCACTTTGCAATGGCTATACCACTAAAATGACCACCACATGTACCATCATGGGATTGAGATATCACCTAATTTGTCTCTTGTGGTTCGAGACAACAAAGAAGAACACCATCATAGACATGATGATGAAGCACATCCCCTAAGAGAGCGTACCGAGTCATTTTTTGTTTGAACGTGCATTTCGTGACTAATAGTAACTTGATATGAAGGGTACTAAGTTTAAGGAAATACTTTATTTGACCAAATACATAATGGTAAGGCTCTTTCTAAACTATATGGATGTCTTGTTTATCATTAGAAGTTTCATAGGTAATAGTTGCTTGGGAGATCATTGTAACTTTAACGTGAGTGATGTTATCAACAGAGAGGCCATGGTATATTAAAAATGAATATATGACCTTGGAAAAGCTTCAATGTCATACCAATTGAATTTGGGTAGCAATTTGTTGATATTTTTCTTATAAGACTTTAAGACTAGTCATTTACATTGATAGACCCTCTTAATTTGATTAATAATAAGGAGGGAGTTACCTATGATGTGAATACATTTAATGTGTATAGAAACAACAGTTTGGAGTCCTAGAATTAATATCTTGTATTCTATATTATTATTAGTATAGGGAAAGTCAATCTTAAATGAAAAAGGGATGGGAACCCCTTAAGGCACGAAGAAAACAATTCTAACACAACCCTTGTTCACACTAAGACCCATAAAAAAAAGGGTAATACTGATTGTGTCCTTAGGTTCAACATGCTCTTCAAGCTTGGTAACACTGAATACAAAATCATCTAGAAGCTCTATGATAAGTGGTTTATCATCTTGAAGAGGAGCTTCATAAAGCTAGTTGAAAATGACCTAACCCTGTATGGATTTTTTATTTATAAATTCAAGATCAAATTCCATTAAGAGCATTATCTATTTTATAGTATGAGTATTGGTGTAAATGTGACTCATCATATAATGCAATGGATTTTCTTTGGTAATGACATAATTTGTATGATTGAGCATGTAATGGCGAAGCTTTTTGGTTGTGACTAGGTATAGCTTCTCCACATATGCATATTTAGTTTCATGACTCACCAACGTATGGCTGATGTAATAGATGTCTTATTCTCAATTGGCATCATTATTCTAAGACAACATAGTTCCTATAGTGAAGTATGTACTAATATGTACAAATGAAATAGAATGCCTATTCAAGGCAGTGATAAAACTGACAAGGAAACAAGGTAACGCTTAATAGTGTTGAAAGCCTCCTAACATTTTGTGGTCCATTGAAATGCAACCCCCTTTTGCAAAAGATGATTAAATGGCTTGCTTTGTGTGATAATTGAGTAATAAAGTAATGGATCACTTGAATTTTTTCTTGCAAGCTAAAAATTTCCTTGAGGATCATAGGGGGTAATATTTCAACAATGGCCTTGACTTTATTAGGGCCCACTTCAATACCTCATTTGGAGACTATGAACCCTAAATTTTTTCCTAAAGTGATGCCAAAGATAAACTTTTTAGGATTGAGTCTGACATTATGCTTGATTAAGCGATCAAAAACTTATCACAAAACATCGATGTGGTTATGGCGATTTTTGGATTTGGACAAAATATCATCCACATAATCTTCAACAATTTTGTGCATGTAATAATGGAAGATGTGAGTCATGGCATGTTGGTATGTAACTATTACATTCTTGAGATTGAACAACATGACTTTGTAACAAAATATTCCTTAAGGAGTTGTGAAGGTTGTCTTGTGTTGATCATCAAGATTGACTCGAATTTGATTGTATCCTAAAAAACCATCCATTAGGGAGGGCATTTCATGGCCAGCAATAGAATCCATGAGCATATCGATGTTGGGAAGAGGAAAATAATCCTTGGGACACACTTTTTTGAGGTCACAAAAATAAGTGCAAATGTGTATCGCCCATTGGGTTTGCCAATGGGCACCATGTCATAAATCCATTATGGATAATCAAATGGCTGGATAAAGTCCATGTCTAAGATTTTTTATAGTTCTTCTTTAACCATAAGGGTAATCATAAGATGAATTTTCTTCAACTTTTGTTTGACTAATTTGGAATTAGGATTCAAGGTGAGATTGTGGACAATGAGATTTAGATCAAGGTTGTGCATGTCTTTGTAGGACCATGAGAAAACCTAACGGTATTCTATCAAGAGTTTGACAAAATGTTATTGTTATTTGAATGAGAGACTTTTTTTGAGCTTAAGGATTTTGGAAATTTCCAAGTTGGTATTATTGTTGATATTGATGGTTTCCTCAATGAGCATGTGGGAATCCTCCTCATGCTGATGAGGGTGAGAATGAGGTGAATTTAATCTATAGAATTATCAAGGAGGGTTGATGTGGTATCACTGAATTTGGCATGATAAATGAAAGAATGTGAATAAGGAGGAGAAGGAGGAAAGTAAACATTTGAGTGTCTAAGTAATTGATATCAAGGAAATTAGAGATTGATAGAGGGGATGAGATCTGGTCAAAATCAATGAGACTTGTGTTAGTGGAGATGGGGTGTGCAAGGTCATTGGGATTAGAAAGGGGTGTGCATAAGTCAATGAATATCATGTTGACTTAGGGGAATGAAGGAGATTGTGGATTAGAGTCTGGGTTCCCTTGTACATGCTCACAAGGAAGAAATTGGTTTAGAATGGGTGGGCAAGGATTGAGTGGATGTGGACATACTGGAGGTAGGGGATGCATAGATGTGTCGAGATGCTCCAATGGGAGGAGCATAGGAAATATGGAAAGCAAAATGGAGAATAAACGTAGGTAAAAAAATTGCATCTATAATAGGGATAATGTGGAATGATTCTTCTTTAGAGCTATTAGAGTGTTGTGGAATTATACTACGTCCTTTTAATTTTGAGTGTAATGCCACAAAATACTTCTTTATTATAAGCAGTATTACATAATCTAGTGGATCTGCCTCTTTAACCCAGGAATATATTATCTAACGACTCTAAACAAACTGGGTTGGGTTAGATACCCTTGAGGTGAGCTTAAGTATTAATTTTTAAGCTCATGCTCAAACAAATGAATAAAATCAATTAAAAGGGTTTGATGTTCTTTGATCGAGATTTATATAAACATAAAAATATCTATTTACACATGGACAAGTGCCCTGCCCATTTACCAATTATAGCAAGTTTTGTAAACACAATTGTTGCTAAGAAAATAAATGGATGATAAAGGTTGGATTGATCACATTCATTTGAATTATGTAATAAATATAATTATTTAACCAATAAAATAATGCATCAATTACACATTTAAATTATGTAGCATGCAAATGAGGCACACACACAATAATGAACACAATAAATTTTCCAAAGGAAGAAGTTAGAATTTGTATTAATATCAAGATTTTACAATGGATTCTAGCTCAAAATAGCACAAGACTCAACAAATGAATACAAAATCAAGATTCTCATTCAAATGATGAAACAAAAATCCATCACCCTTCCATTCCAATGTGGTAACAATAGGTTTCCTATATTTTGGATCAGTGACTGGAAATGATCTAAGCTTTTGAATGATTTCTTAAAATTATTGCATAGTAATGGAGAATAATTAAGGGATGATAGATAATAAAGACACAAAGGAGAAATACAATTGGTGAACAAGAACACAAATTTGTACCTTTAGAAAAAATTTGCTATGCAAAAACTTGATGCATGTTATGGTTGCTACAACTACCTTTATAGCTTTCACAGGTTTGGTTTTTGTTGTAACCATCTAAATCTAAGCCCTCCACCTATTACCTTATTCTACCCTTGATTGGTTGCATGTGATAAAGTGTAACCACAACTATATTAGACTATATAATTCAAGAACCTACCCCTTACCTATCATTAAGACACAAAAATAGGATACAATTGTATGACATTTACACCTTATGATTGACTAGCCTCTTGATCAATATTATCTTCTATGGTGGGCCCAGTTTTGACTTCTTCAACCTTATACTTTTGTGAAATTTATCCTTCCTCTATATTATTTCCTTGGGTATTTGTGGTCATAGAAACTCTAAGGCTACTTTTCTTGATGTATTTCCCTTTATTGATTTCATCCTGAAGGTCTTTTACCTACCTATCAATATACACCTAGGCTTCATCACTAAAAGACATAGTAAATTTTAGCATGTTCATGTTTTGTATGATCTTATTCTTAATATTTTTTTATCATTCTTTGCTATCCTAAGGTAAGTGATCAACAGTTTCTTCAAGGAAGTCTGCTTGACCAATTCTTCATTATCAAGATTGCAGTTGAAGTCTTATATTCTGTTTAGGGTTAAATATTTGACATTGACCACTTGTAAACATTCTTCTATAGTGAACTCTACTTTAGATAGCTCCTCATTGATCATGCTTTACCATTTATCCACCTTTCTATCCCAAGTTTACCATTTCAGCTTTTATATTCTATGTTTGCCATTCTAGCCATTCATTCATCTCCTCGTAGTATTCTTTAAAAATCTAAAAAGTGGGGTATATTTTGTTAACTTTTTGGTATGCTTTTTCTAAGAGAATTTTTAGTTCATCTATAGTGAGCTTGATCAATCTAATGTTGTAGAATACCTCTCTTAGATCCCTCAACTTATTTTAGATTTTATTTTGCATCTCTCTTTTGAATTTGGAAATGAAATTAGAGCAATCAATATTTTTAATGATAATATATTTTTCTACATTGGGAGTTGTAGATTGAAGACTTTATATCTACTGTTTAAGTTTGTCTATCTCTGCCTATAATTGATCTACTTTTGTTGCTTTATATTTTAGCTCATTAATTTATTTTTCTACAGAAAGTGTGAGTTGTGCATGTGCAACAACTCCAAACTTCATCATACCTATTGGGTCCCCTATAGCCTACATCAATGCTCTCTCTAAATAAACATGAGCCTCCTTTACATTCTCTGGTAAAGGAATCTCAATGGTGGTAGTATATGTAGCATATCAACTTTATTCCTTGGGTTGTTCAACTGTATACTCTCCTACATTAGGATCTTTTCCTTCTTCCATATCTTAGATTTTGCTTTCTTCATCAAGCTCAAATTGTATAGCCTCTTCTTCTACATGCACCAAGGTGAGACTCTTTTGAACATCTACGGAAGGGGCTATTTCAAGTCTAGGCCTTTTATGTTTTGAGGAAGTCAGAGGGGAATCAATTTTGATCTGGTACCCTCTCAATATATTAGATAATCCTCCTACCTATTGGATTTTTTGAAGCACCAATGGGGATATTTTGAGCTTCTTCTTATCTATGACTATACTTCTTGGGATTGTTTGAGGTTTGTTCATTGTGAGTTCAAGCCCTTGTTTCAAGGCTATTAGTGCTTTAGAAATATCAGGAGTGGCTTGAACTTGTGTAGAGAAAGAAGTAATTATCTCTTTGCCCTTGATTGTTTCAAGGGAAGTTCTTTGGAAAGACTATTAAACTAGAGAGTCTTCTATTTTTGCTTTTGCCACATCAGTTACTTCTACCAACACTTCTACTTGTTTGGGCTCTTGGTCTATGATTTCCAACATAGGGTCTTGTAGGTCTTTAGAAAAATAATTAGAATTAGTGGGGCAGTCAACTCTACTATTGTATTTCTTAGTTTTCTCAAGTCACTAGGGTAACTCCCCACCATATCTATCTGTGTATGAGGTCTATATCTCATCTTCCATACCAATTCTAGTGATTCCATTATTTTGATTGCTCCCTGCATTGCATCTTCAAATTCATCTATCTTGTGATTGACCTGGGTAAGGTTTAACTTCTTTATCGACTCATAGTAATGACCAGTAGGATCATAGGGCTCCAAGTGATCTTAAAATATTCATAATAATCCATATACCAAATAACTACCTAATGGCTAAGTTGGCCTCTATATACATAATGCCCTAAACTACAAGGAATATCTAGCCAATGAATTTCTACCTTTTTTCTTACTGCCCTCATTTTTACGTCTTCTCCTAGTTTTCTTGTAATTTCTAAGACAATTATGGACATAGGACACAATTAGAGTAGTGCTTTTAATGGGAGTTTGGCCCCAAACAATATGATATATGTCAATTCCTCTACAAAGAAGAAATATCCTATTTTATTTTGATGTAGAAATATAGCTACACCATTTTCAATTCTTCCAATATGAAAACCATAGTCTTTCATAGATGATTGGGAGGAATCTTTTGAAGAAGTAAGTATAGCTAGAACAACATTAATGAATGCAAGGAATCCTATCTTAGATGTCAACAGCTTTCATCCCTCTCAATTGCTTGACTAAGGATAGCTCCGTATGCCCCACTATCAAATAGATTAGGAAAGAGTAATACAAAAAATAAGGTATTATTTATCTCTTTTTCTTAATGGCTTACTATAAATTAGTTAATTCAATGTCTATATTGTCACTTATGAAATTTTTCCATTTTTACATCGGTATTTACCTTACTTTATTGCACTGAATGACCAAAAACATAACTTCCTAGCTAACCCAATATAAATATTTGCTTCCAAGTACTATGTTAATAAAGTCTACATAATCCTTGGCCCAAGGGTGAAGGGTAGACTTGTGAACAAGAAATTTGCTTGGTATTTCTTCATTGTAATTGAACAACCTAGTGTAAAAAAAGTATCGAGCATATATTTAGATTACTTAGAAATTACTTGTTTGTCCAGTATTAGGGTGGAAGCACTCAGCTACAAGACCTTTCTGATTTTATCTAGTGTAATTCTATATACTACTTGGTTAGTATGGTATCTTACTATTTGGATTTTTGAATCATAGGCAACTGCTAACCACGGCAATAGGTCTAAAGAGTGGTACACTTTTGGACATATCAACTTCCCCAGATTGCTTTTCCATCTATTGTAGAGAGAGATTACTTTGAATTAAAGTTTTTGGGCCCTTTTGAATAGTTCTTTTAGTAGTGCTACATGGAACTGGTTAGCCTCTTACGTGGGTTCATGGCTATAGATGACCATATTTTCAAGTTCTTGTTTTTTGTGTGTATTTTCTCCACTTGACCTTGATTTTGTGACAAACTCTTTATGATATCTTAAAATAGACTTTCCTTTTAGTGATTGATAAGGTAAAGCTTCCACTAATCCTTAAATTCAAGCTTTGACATCCATGGGGTGATGCAAGAAGTGCCTTTGGGTTCCATCTCTAAAACTTTAGTAGCTTTTCTGGAATTTGATAGCTTAGGCGACTTCTCCTATACTTCTCATGCTAGACTATGAATACTCTCTGTGAGTGAATTTTGAATGCTTTATGTAGGTATTTATGGTATGACCTACATGCACTAACTTTAATTATTCTTAACCACATCCTTAGGTTGTCCAGTAAAATTTTACCACCTTTTTCTTTCACAATTGTATTCACGGTTATATTGTAGTGCTTATGTTTTGCTATTGGTGAGGAGGATCCTTGTCTAGTGTGTCATAATATGTTTAGATCTGATTCATCGATGACTATTGAGCTGTCAAGTATCCTTCTTAATAGTTGTGCCAAATTAGTTTGATTTTTCATTTTCTTGGAAGGGTTATTTTGCCAGGACTTCCTCATCATACCACTTTTCCCAGCTAGATTTGTCTAGTGGATGCTTTAATGTGCCAGTTTGGTGTACCAATCGAAGTATAGCATAATAATTCTCCCACTCAAATTTATATTGTTGGATCATTTGGTAGGGATTATAGGCATCCATTTTCATATAAACCAAATTTAAGGCATTAGTTAAAAAACAATATAACTTCAAATAAATGAACTTACAGTCGTCCATCATGGTACAAGTTTTTTTGTTGGACAAATCTAGACTATGCACTTCTTGATTAGCATTGTTACCAGGGTCGTTGATCTCTTTAACTAATCATAATTTAACACTTCAAGTTGTTCTCTTGAACATGTTGTGTTGATATTTTTTTAGGTACTCCGATCTGGGCCTTTTATTTTGCAACCAATTGGAAGACAACACTGGGTTTTCTCTACTCAAAACTAGGTCGTCAATATTCCTTTTTGGCATTATCATCTAAGTTTTTGATCTGGTAGACAATGAAAGTGGAGTGCTCAACTTTTCTGCTTAGTTCTAGACCACTTGCTTCATGACCAATGAGATCTCAGTGATGAATTTTCCCTCTCCAATGAGGTCAAAGCACTTAGATTTTCCACTTAGCGCTCAAGCCTCCCACTCCAAGGGAATTGAAGCACTCGAGGTTCTCAAACTCTAGTAAAATCAAAGTACTCAAGTTCTCCACTTTATTAAAACTTTCACTTTTCTCACTCCAATGAAATCTTAGCGACTCCTACTCCAATTATATTAAAGTGCTTAGGTCCCTTGCTATTTTTATTTTGAGTGAGACCTTGGGGGAACTTTAATTGTTCGAGGTTTTAATATTATAGAAGCTAATATATTAAAACTTTAATACATAATATTAAGGTAAAATAGGGAAATTTGACATCTATGTGTTAAAGACCCTTAAAAATTTTATGAGGAGGACATTTTTGGGAGGTTGTCCAAGGTAATGAACATTGTGAATGGCATAAGGGGAGAGGGATGTATGAAGGACCTAGTGATAATAGGTGTAGGATTTGAACATAGGGATTTAGATTTACTCTTATGTGAAATTGAATTTATATTTGAGTAATTTGGGCATTATGCACAACTTAAGACCTTAGGGGGGAAATTAAATGAATTTTAGCCTTATCATTGTCCCTTAGGCTACCAAGGAGGAATTTTGATGCATGAATTATCATTCTTTGACCTTATGAGTAAGATTTTTTATAAAGGTGACAACCTTGTGGATTAATATTAATGTTAAGGGTTAAAGGGGGAACAATAGATTTATGTGGTTCAAAACCTCAGCCTTAGAAAAAAAAGGTAATACATTATTCATCCAATAAAATTTTAGCGATGAGGTTCCTCACTCCAATGAAATTAAATTGCTTAGGTCTCCCATTATAACACTTGAGTCTCCCACTCCAATCAAAATAAAATGATCAGGATTCCACTATAATTATATTAAGGTGGTCAAGGTTCTTTTTTCTCCAATCAAATCTTAGCACTTAAGTCCTACGCTTCAATGGAATTAGAGCATTCTAGGTTCCTTGCTCTCATAATATTAAAGCACTCAACTTTCACCACTTTAGTAAAATTTAAAGCACTTGAGTCCTCCACTCTATTAAAGTGCTCACCTTTCCCACTCTAGTGAGAGTAAAGCACTCAAGTATCTCATTTCATGTATTATTTGGCCAATGAAAGCTCCAATGAAATTGTAGTGGTAGAGTCTTTTGCTCTAAAATAGATAAAGTGCTCAAAATTTTCACTCCTTTTATTTTAAACAAAACCTTAGGGAATTTTAATTATTTGAGAGCTATGACTTTAGACCTTATTAAATGGAAGATAATATATTTTAGGGACCTATTTTATGGAGCTAAAGGCTAGGGCAAAAGGGAAATTTAATCTTAGGTGCCACTATGGTATGAAAATTAGGTGATGAAAGGTATTATCCTTTTAGGGGGTGATCTCCTTTAGGAATTAATTTTTTCTAAAGGAAGAAAAATAATGTTGGGTCAATGACTTAGGATTTTTAGGATTATGAAATTATATGTAATGAATGTTGGACCTAGGAAAAAATTGGATGGAGATTGATGGTTAAGGATTTTTAAAAGTGACCTTAGGGACCATGGGGGACTTCAAGGGAGATTTTGAGAAAGGACATGCTCTTGACCAAGGCATAATTTTTCAAAGGGACTATATAGACATGACCATGGACAAAAATGAAAACTTTGACATTGATGGCTTCTAGGGTTATTACAATAATTTGAAAGTCACCAAACTTGGAGTAGAAATACCTTGACTTAATATAACCACAAAACATCCTAGACCTAAGACTTTTACAAGACCATTCAAAATTTAAAATTAGGGGTACTTTTCAAGTTGGATTACAGCTCCAACATTAGCTCTGATTGGGACAAGTGATGAAATATTGAAGCACTTGAGGACCTTAGAATATCTAGTTAGACTCACTTTGTAATCACATCCCTAAATCACCTAAAATAAATGGAAAAAAATATATTCTACCTAATCACCTATATGAATACACTAAAATAGAAAGGGGACACTCTTCTTCCTAGTCATATAAAAACTTTAATATGACAAGACTTGAAAATAATTTTTTTTGTAAAGGACCAAAACAAAATATGATTTCCTCTACCTAATCACCTAGGAATAGACCCAAAGGACTTGAAATACTTTTTATTTTAAATATATAAGTGCAACTTATCCCCATGAGACCCAAGGAAGATCAAGTGACCTGGGCTCCTACAGAAAACGGGCAGTTCACTGTTAAATCAGCTTACAAGCTTCTGCTTGATGATGAGGATTTTGTCCTCCAAAAGGACTTAGTTTGGTTAAAAAATTTAATTCCAAAAATTGCAGTCTTTTCATGGCTGGTTATCCAAAGAAGAATTCTAATCATTGATAATATGATGCGTAAAGGTATTTGTATCACTAATCATTGTTATCTGTGTAGGGCTAATTTGGAGACCATTTATCACATTTTCCTTGAGTGCCCTTTTTCCTTTACTATCCTAAGTGGGGTTTTTCAAGCCTTCAATATTTCTTGGGTTAAACCAGCCATCATACTTTATTTGTTCGTCTAGTGGCCTTGCCCCTTTTCAAGACAAATACTTAGATACATGTGGAAAATTTGTCTCAATCACTATCTTTGGCAGGTGTGGTTAGAAAGGAACCATAGAGTCTTTAATGAGTTTATCCATGATCATCAAACTATCATTTCTAGGATCCTATCCTTTGCCAACGATAATGTGAACCTTATCCCTTTTGATAGCCATAAACCTCATCTACAAGAGACCACGATTGCTCAATATTTAAGCTTAATCTTGTTAGATGAGTTTGTGCCTAGGGTAGTCAACCCCAGAGCCAATGTTAAATATTCCCCACCTCCTACATGTTGGTTTAAGCTTAATTTTTATGGAGCGACTAAGGACAATCCTGGCAGAGCAGGCGCTAGTAGCATTGTGCAAGATCATAATGGGAATATGATGCTTGCATTTTTTGAATATTTGGGAACAAGGACGAACAACGAAGTTGAAGCTAGAGCTATGTGGAGAGGCCTTCAAATGACTCAAGACTTAGAAGGCAATTTGATCATATAAGGAGACTCTATGCATGTTATAAATAATCTATCTATCCACAAAGCATATTTCAATTCACTATCCCAACTTTTCTTGTTTATATCAAGTGACCTTTTAATACTAGTAATCAAATTCTTATTTGATAAATTCTGCTATACCATTACCTTAAGGATAATAATTTGTAGCATGGGAAATCTCAATACTATATTCAACACAAAATTCAATCATTTCAAATGAGGTGAATATGTGGCATTATCAGTGACCAACTTTTTAGGGACCCCAAATCTAGTCAAAATATTTTCTTCTAAAAATTTGATAACTACTTCAGTTGTTGACTTCTTTAATGGAGTTGCTTCTACCCATTTAGTGAAATAATCAGTTGTTGTGATAATCCATTTATGGCCTCTTAAAGAGTTAGGATTTATCTCACCAATGTCAATTTCCCATTATGTAAATCGATCATCAATAAATACTAGCTTCAGAGACATGACTTCTAAGTGTTTCTTCCCTATAAAAACTTGACGGTTATGACATCCTCTCACATATAGATGAACATCTTTGAAAAAAGAAGGCCAGCAGTAGCTGGCTCTCATGATATTATTAGCAATGGCTTTAGGTACAAAATGACCTCCATAGAATCCATCATAATATTATTTAATCACTTCAAGAACCTTATTTTCAAATAACCAGAGCAACCGAATTATGTTTGGATGTCTCCAATAAAGTTTACCTTCCTAAATATAATATTTTTTTGGGATTGCTGCTTCACAAATCTTATTCTATTTGTAGACATAACTCTTGGGAAAGACAAAGTCTGAAGATATAACAATATGTCATTAGCATTCCACATTATCAGTCCTTCTAATGTCATGCATTTCATCTACCATAATAGTGTCGCTCATATTCTCTCCTTCCTTGTTAGCCATGTACTTTACCAACCCTTATCCCCTGATGATCTAAACTGCTTTAAATTCCACAACATACTATAGTAGCTTAACCATCCACCTTGTAGGACTGTTTGTGGGTTCTTAATGAGTAAGAACATCTTTAATAGCTATATAAGGAATGCAATCTATAATTTTGTTAGATCTAAAAATGCTTTTAAAATACTCTAATGCTCTTATTAAAGTATAAGCTTGTTTCTCTATCATGGTATACTTTAGTTGAGATCCTTTTAGTCTTATACTCATAAAATTCATGGGTCTTTCATTCTCATCATATTTCTAAGATAGAACTTCAACAATAGTATGTTCTAAAGCAAAGGTATATATATGAAATTTTTTAGAATAGATAGGACAATTTAATACTGGGGAAGTAGTGAAGGTATATTTAATGTTCTAAAAATATCAGACATTAAATTATGTCCACCTTATATCTCCATATTTTTTATCATGCCATTTATTAGTTTAGCAATTTTAACAAAATTTGGGATAAATCTCCTAATAAAATTTATCTTACGAAAGAAAGACCAGATTCCTTTTAGGTTCTTAGGATGAGGAATCTTGGTGATAGCTTTAGTCCTTTGTGGATCAATACTAATCCCTTCTTGTGAGACTACATGCCCTAGTAGATTTCCTTGTGTGGCCCCAAAAATATACTTCTTTGGATTTAGAGATATTCAATATTCTTTGCATTTGGAAAACACTATGGTCAAGTGTTCAAAGTGATCCTTTGCATTCTTTGAAAATACTATTATGTCATCAAAGTAAACAACAACTATTTCAAACATGAGAACTTTGAATGCAACATCCATGGCTCTCTTAAAGGTTTCACCTGTATTCATTAAATCAAAAGGTATTCTAATGTATTTAAAGGTTTCCCAAGAAGTAGTGAAAGCAGTTTTATACCTATATTTTGGATTCACCAATATCTAATTGTAGCCTAAAAAACCATCTAACAGAGACATTCTAGTTGATCCAACAACTACTTGCAATAGTTGCTCCATTTTTTGAAGTGGGTAGTTATCTTTAAGTAAATTCTTATTCAAATTTCTAAATTCAATATACAATATGATTTCACCATTATTTTTTCCTGACGGATACTAGATTTGCAATTCATAAAGAGAATCTAACTTATCTGATAATTTTTGCATCTAACAATTTATGTACCTCTCTCTGCATCACTAGGTGCAATGTAGGGTTGAATTTTATCATTTTTTGTCTAAATGACTTTGTACCTTCCTAAAGGGGTATGATATGTGTCATTACATCTATATTGAATGTTCTCAAGTCTTCGTAACTCCATGCAAAAACATCCTTATTATTTTTTTAGAAAGCTAATGTATTGTTTTCTTTCTTTACCTATCAAAGCCTTATTTATTTTCACTAGTCTAGGTTCTTCTTTTGTTCCAATATTTACCTCATTAGCTTGTGATTCATGGAACAATTGCTTGTAAGATCGATAAAAGTCATCAAATAGACTTTCTAATGAAATGAATCCATGAGGGATTCTATTAGTTTTTAATTGTATCACTTCCACAGGTTCTCCTATGACATCTTTTAATTTTGATTCATCTTCCTCATCACATATTAGATTTGCATACTGATTCTAGAGGGTCATGAAGTATTTGATATCTATATCATTCTCAAAAACTTGAAGATACATAACATTATCTGGTACAAAAGGCTTGTATACAGAGATAGTGGAAAATTTATCCATATACTCTGCATCCATTTTTGCATAGTCTACACCTGAAGCATTAACAGTTAAAATATTTACAATCTCATTTTGATTCATGGGGATGTATTTCAAATTAAATGCCAAAAACTTATTAATCTCATCAAGTACAACTTGTTTGTACTATCTCAACCTTGGGTTTCTAGCTTGATATTTTTATTTCACTTGTATAATAAGTTCTACATCTCCAAACACAGTTAAGAAATTGATACCCATTTCCTTGGCTTTTCTTAACCCAAGCAATAAAGCTTCATATTCTACTACATTATTTATGCAAGGGAACTCAAGTCTGTATGGTATACCAAGATAATTTTCTTTGATATCAATCAAATTAATGCCAACACTAGCCCTTGTTTGTGACTTTGCTCCATCAAAAGTCAAGGTCCACATTTCTTTAGTTAACACCCTATCTGATTTTGCATCAACTTCTATAATCTTGGGATCCATATCTTTAGATTTATAGATATTCTTTAGGAAATGTGTATGCCATATTTAATATGCTCCCATGCCTTTTTATTCCATAGAGTTAACTAGATTAATCATTATATTGTTAGACTTCGTCAATTATATAGAATACTTGTTGAATGGCTCACATTTGAGAGTAAAATTTTCTTATCTAGATATTAGGATGGTGGCATAAGATCAATCTAGTTGAATTGAACCACCTAGTTGTTCATCCCAATGTCTACTTAACAATAAGGAGAAGAAAGGATCCACATCTACAACTACCACATCCATAACTATTCCTTTCTTGGGATATTGATCTAAAAATATAAGCAGTCCAGTTATTATTCCTACACAGGGCACTTGTCTACTATCCATTAAAAAAATAGGTAGGAAATATATGGTACATGTTAATCCTAAATGATTTGCTATTTGCTTTGGCATAATGTTATGTGAGGCTCTTCTATTAAGCATATATTTATGGATAATATATTGATCTCCTAAATCTGAAGCATAATATAAAAAGGCCTAACTGAGGAAGGAATTCTAATTGGTGGATTCTCTAATGTAGAAGCACTGTAGACATGTCCATCTGCCTGATAAACTAACCCAAAATATTTACAAACTTAGTTTCTATATTTAATAATAGACATTAATTCACCGAATGTAACAATAAATTTTTGTTTAGTTAATTCTAATCCAAAACCAAATTTTATTTTCTTAAGCTTTGTTGAATTCCCATTTTATTGCTATTTTAGAATATCTTCATTCATTTTAATCATTTTAGGAACAACATGTTTATTTTCACCCTTTTTGATATTTTCTCCTTAGTTTGAGGGGGTGTTCCTTTAGAATCTTTCTCTATTATTTTTGGTATTGTATTATTTCTTAAATTTACTGCATGAACTCTTTCTAATAATTCTATCTCTTCTGCTATGGGAGATAACTTGACTCGTTTCATCCTTTTAAGGATACTATCCTGAGGTTGTTGCAAGATCTCAATATTATCAAGGACCAAAGCTATAGGATGTTGAATACAATTAGACAAATTAGCCATTTCATTTTCAAATTGTAACTCCCTAGTTTCATCATCTTGTGTCCAACAAATGTTAATCATAATATATACATTATCATGCAAGATTAAATATATACCACAATTAGTAGGGTTATGAGGAGCATCACAAGCAGAACAATAGAAAGGAAAATCTGTAAATATGTTAACTGGAGGAATTATATCTAAATATTTCTTTCTTTCTTCTTCCAGTTACTATTATTTCCCCCATTTTTACCACTTTCATCTGAGTTATTTCTATTCCAATTTCTATTGAAATTCCTTCTAAAAGGGGGCTTATTATCATTTTGAGATGGTGAAGGCTCTCCATTCTCTGTTTTCCCTCTTTTAATCCTGGCTAATTGATTATTCATAGTGTTGAACATCTCTATCATTTTATTAGCTAATTTCTCCATAGGGTCATGTTCTATTTTTCTTAGCATTGTGAACCCTATATTTTTTAGATTTTTCTTATATTGATTCAATTCTAAGGAATAGGGTTTCATTATACCACTATCAATCATGTTTCTTTCAATATCAATGGCTTTCTCCATACATTCATCAATAGTAGTGACTCTTTGTTGTCTTAATTCATAATTGAATTCCCTAGGAAATGCATTTTTGTAAAAGTAGATAGACTGATTGTCATTTGGCCTCAAGGTGACAGGAATTTTATTTTATTATCATAAAAACACCTGTTAAAATATTCCACAAATTATTTCTCTTTATTTTTCATAATGGCTAACTATGTCAAAAAATATTGATCATTCTCTCTTTCCCCATACTGTTTTAGAAAAATGTCCTCCATATTATAGAAATCAAGAATATGATTATCTGGAAGACTATTAAACCACTCCTTGGCATATTTTTCCAAAGTTTGGAGAAATAATATAAGAACTACATCTTCTTCCTCTACCTCAAAGCTATCCATGGCATATAAGAAAATTTTTATATGGTCTTCCCATGTTACTACATTATTTCCTTGAAATCTTAGCGATTACTTATGGGCCTTACTAGGGAGGTTATGCAAGATTGTAGATAATCAGAAGGATCTATATCTATTTGTTCTCCAAAGATGGATATTCTAATTATTCATGTTATTTTTATTATTCTAGTTTGGATGGGGATTAGCCATATTGACTAATGGGGTATTGATAATAGGATTTTAAAGCAACACCTACAATAGGAACGATAGTGGAATTATTCTCAACAAGAGTAAAATTAGATTTACCTCTAGGAACAAAATTTTTAGCTATAGGCCTTTTATGCATATGGATAAATACCTCTAAATTTGATAGTTCTAGAAAAATACTTTTATCGCTTCTTCTTGTAGATGCTAGATCAGATTATTCTTGATTCTTGATTTTTTAAATTCGTTCAAGATGAAGTTGCCAACACCAATGTGTAAATTTTGAAGAAAAGAATCACTCTCTGGTTAATATTTCTCAGCCTCAAAACTCTTAATCACACAAAATATCTCTTCAAGGGATTATGGAATTTGGTAGAGAAGTTTAAACATTAAAAGAATTGAAAATTCATAACCATTGTTTTAAAAAAATTGAGAAATTAAAGTACAGGTAAAAAAGACTCAAAAATATTAAAGACTAAAAACAAGATCGTCCCCAACAACAACACCAAAAAATGTTGTGAAATTATTTTGTGTCCTTTTAATTTTGAGTGTCACGCCACAATACTTCTTTATCATAAGCAATATTACAAATTTTGGTGAATCTACCTCTTTAACCTAGGAATATATTATCTAATGACTCCAAACAGATTAGGTTGGGCTAGGATACCTTGAGGTGAGTTTAAGTATTGATTATTAATATTAGGCTCATATAGACGAATAAAATTTATTAAAAAGGTTTGATGTTCTTTGATCAATATTCACATAAATATATTGATATGTATTTACTTGTGGACAAGTGCCTTTTCCATTTACCAATTATAGCAATATTTGTAAACACAATTGTTTTTAAGGAAAGAAAGAGATGAGAAATATTGGATTGATCACATTCATTCAAATTATGTAATAAATGTAATTAATTAACCAATGAAATAAGATATCAATTACACATTTAAATTATGTAACATGCAAATGAGACACACACAATACTAAACATAGTAAATTTTCCAAAGGAAGAATCTGAAAATTTTATTAATATCAAGATTTTACAATGGAATCTAGCTCAAAATGGCACAGGTTTCAACAGGTGAATACAAAATCAATATTATCATTCAAATGATAAAACAAGAATCCATCACCCTCCCATTCTAATATGGTAACAATAGGTTTTCTAGCTTCTATATTAGTCACTTGGAATGATATCAGCTTCTAAAGTCTTCCTTAAAATTCTTGCACAACAATGGGGAAGAATTAAGGGATGACATAGAAGAAAGACATAAAGGAGAAATACAATTGGTGAACAAGAACACCAGGCTATACCTTTAGAAAAAATTTCTAATGCAAAAACTTGATGCCTATTCTAGTTGTTGCAGTTGCCTTTATAGCTTCTAGGATTCTAGTTTATGTTGTAACTATAAAAAATTGAGCCCTTCACCTATTACCTTATTCTAACCTTGATTGGGTGTGATATAGTGTAACCAAAGTTGTGTTAGACTATTTCATTCTAGATCCTACTCCTTGTCTATCACCAAGACATAAAAATAGGATACAATTGTACAACATTTACACCTTATGATTGACTAGCCTCTTGATCAATATTCTCTTCTAAGGTGGGCCCAGCGTTGACTTCTTCAACCTTATCCTTTTGTGAACTTTGCCCTTATTTTGTTATAAAATATATTATATCCTAAGTTATTACTAGGATAATGTTGTCGCTGAGATTAGCTCAGTTAGTTATGATCCAATGGATCAGATTGTAAGCACTTGCTATTTAAGCAAGCTCTTTGTCATTCAATAAAAATAAGTTATTTCATTCTTCTATCATGGTATAAGAGCAGGCTTTCCCTACCCTATGAACTTGGGGAGCTTTTCCTCATGGTGGAAATTCCCTCATGGAAATCCCCCCTCTTTTTTTTCCTCCCAATTTTTTTTTATTTTTTTATCGAGGGATAAGAAACCAGATGGTTTTAAAAAAATTAAAGTTTGGGAGGTCATTTTTTAGTTTTTTTTAAGAGTTTTTTTTTAGGTGTCCAAGGAATCTGGTGGCTATGAATTTTTTTTATTGTTGTTCATGATTCCGACGGATCCATATCATGGGAATCCTATTGCCATGAGCTGGCGAGTGGTGGCAAATGAGTTTTTTGAAAACATGGGGGATTTCACCTATTTTAAAAAATGATTTTTTCCTCCTTGTATTGGATCGAGCCCATCCAAGAGCATGGGGGATTTCACCTCTTTCACCAGGGTGTTCTCGTCAATCTGTTCATCTCTGCCATGACACTCATGATGATGATGGTGTTAATGGTGATGGTGTGCAACTATTTTGCTGCCATTTTACTTCTAGATTGGAGTGGGTTCCATTATCTGCAAAACACTATGAGATCATATAAATTAGGGATGTGGTACATTTTTCCCCACTCATTCGTAGCCCATCCATGTCATGAGCACATATTTTTTTCCTTGGCAGTGAGCGTTGTTGTGCTTGAAGATGGAAGAGTGCGATGATTACCACGTACACTTGCAGTTCCCTATTTGTATTGCAAATGAAGTTGTTTCATCATAAATTTTTCACTCAGCCATAGCTTCAGTTTGGATGTAGAGTGTAAGCTGGAAATACACTCATTACAATAGAATTCAATGTTGTGTGAGCATCAATATGTTGGTGAGCATCAAGTTTATCATCTCTCGCCACTTCGTAGAGGCATCATATGCATACGCCATCCTCCTATAGCGCAGTGTAGATAAACACAATGATATCATATGTCAAGAAATTTTTTTACCAGACGATCCCCCAAAGCTCTCGCTTGACTACGCTCATGTTGTCGTGAGATTGGATAGACAAATTCTACGTCCTCTCGAAAACATATCCAAGTGTATTTATGGGGATGTGGTCAACCATTATGATGTTGTTCAATGTCAAGAGTTCCAGTTAAGAGGCCCCGACAATGCTTTCACTGCAAGTTTTCTATATTTTTTTGCTACTGATATGAATTTTAGTATCGAACATGGAGTGATATGTGGTGGGAGATATCATCCTAGGTACACTTGAATATTTTACTATCATTACACGTTGGTTTCAAAATTGTAATGGAAAGCATAGTGTAAGATCTAATTTGTACTACCTCCAGTTCTTCTGACAATCACGCGTTGAACAAAAAGTGTGAGGACCATTAAGTTCATTGGGTGACTACAGATCATAGTGGGATGATCGATCTGCTGATTTCATGCATGCCATAGTTGAAACCAAAATCTCTACCAATATTTGACACAATCCAGTATTTTTGAATGGGAGTTGATAAATGGAGGAGGCGCTAGAGCGACAAGAGAACATATAGAGTCATTGTTATCGGAGTGGGGAACGATGCATGGACACATACATTGACTACAAGTGACAGACCAGATTGAACTATAGTTAAAACACTTTCAGAGATTAGCAATCGGCCCCTAATATGTGACGTTGCAATAGATCATGGGAATATGAAATTTTTTACTGGCATTCAAAGGAGATCCATTGGGTCTTATGATTTTGGGTGGAGTGGTTTTTATCCGATTTTTATGGAAGCACCCTTGCTACGCCATTGTGCAATTTTTGAATCTTGCATAATATTTTAACAACACACTATTGGTGAATGACATTATTTACTATGCAAATTTTTTACCACTATGTACTTGGACGCCTACAGCATGCTGGAAAGTCGAATCAACAAGAGGTGCTTTGGGTGCAAATGGATTTGGCTGCATATGGATTGTCTTTCTACTAAAAAAATGATGGACGTGTTGTACTAGACATTGATGAGCTCAAAGAAGAGAAGCGGTGCATCAAGCCTGATGGTGGTCCATTTTGCTAAACTTGACATGGTTGAATTGCACATCTATTTTCAAGCTATGGCAAAAAACCCCCTTTTTTCATGATGTCATGTGCTTACGGTGCTTCCCACTGGTCGTGCTTATAGTGCTTCCCACTGGTCATGCTTACGGTGCTTCCCACTGGTGTTGGACATGATGATGTTGTTTTAAGATCCCATTTTTCATTTTAGGATGGAATTTATTTGAAAACCCCGTCATTCCATCAACTGCTCGTAGCCCAAATTCAAGCAGCTAAATTTTGTGTCATAGTGAAAACCTGTGATAGTTGGGGGACGATAGGTGGTGGTGAAGCGAAGAGCTTTTTGAGTATGGTGGGAGTTTCAATCAAAATATTTTTTGGATGGTGGCATAATTTCTCGCTGAGATTTTCAAATATTTATAGCTACTATTTTTTGAAGCATTCCCCTCAACACCTATTTTTTTGTTGATTGTTCTTCCCCTTTTTTTATTAATGCTTAAGCGTTAGAGGTTGGTACTGCTGCCATGGAGGAGGATGGTAGATAATCATAGTTGGTATTCTAGACCTATGATGATCGTGCAGTAGATGTCGATGTTTACATGGAGGAGCTATAGCTTTGTACTATTTTTTCAAAACATACAAACATTGTCTTTGCTTCCATCTGTCCTCGTCGTCTATTTGGCTATGGTGGATGTTCAAATTTGATATGATTTCTATAGCAAGAGGTGCTTGGAGGAGGCACTTTTATAATAAAGTGGTTGGCACCACTTTGAGATTTATTTAAATTCTCACATAGGCTATAGTCGATGGGGGAATTTAAATTTGAAAAATAATAATAATATATATATATATATATATATATATATATATATATATATATATATATATATATATATAATAAAACATGGTGGTTTTTGGCCACAATTGGCCATTTTTTCAAAACCTCTATTTTTTTTGCTAATAGTGGAAATGCAAGGCCCGCATCAAAGGAGGACTATGAAATTTTTATTGAAAACATATTATCCATTTCGAAAGTATCTTTTATAATCGAGAGAAGGAGACTGTTATTTTCTTGCAAATGAACGCCATTTTGACACCTGATCATAGGGGTATTTATAGTTGTCGAAAAGGTTTTTCCAAGATAGACACATTGGTGGTAGAATTTTTCAATTTTGAAGTAGTTTAACATATGTTTTTTACCTCAAATTTATTGTATCATGGAGTGCACTCTCGGTTGAACCCGACACTCCCATTACAGTTGTAAGTGATCCTAGTATCTAGTCATCTCCTCTATATCACCTAGCGGTTGCAGTGGTTGGTTACCCATGCATTCTAGTAGGATGAGAAGGTCACCATAAGGACACATTCAAAATCTACCTTGGTGCTATATTTTTTCCCTTGTTTTTGTTGTTTATCCATAATTTTTGGACCTTATTATTAGCCCATTGTGTTCATATAGGTGGAAATCACTACTTATTCTTATGGAGCCAATTTGGACATCCCTTGTGATTCTTTTGGTTCTTTCCACACTATATTAACAATATTATTTTTGTGAGACACTTTGGTTTTAGGGATTTTTTCTTTAGTGACCTTTTTTCATGGCTCAAATCCTTGATCTGTGTCATAAGCACCAGTCTAGGAGTATGGTTTCATTAATTTCAGTGACAAGTCCCTAATTTTTTGAGACATTTGATGGATCCTTTGCAGGCTTCTTGATGGAAGTTGTCCTTAAGGGGGGTTGAGAATATTCCTTCATCCTCCATGCACATCTTCCTCCTTCTTCTTCTTTCTATTCTGGTAGGTGGTTTTCTTCCTTGTGGTTTTCATCATCTCTTTGGCAGGTTTTTTTATGGATATATTGTACATGAGTACCTTATCAGGCCTTGTTGTTAGGACTCATTCTTGTGGATATGCCACTTGTTTGCTTTTGTTATTTTTTCACTACCTCCTAGTATCACTTAAGGAGGGTGTTAGTATATCCTAGTACCACTTAAGGGGGGTGTTAGAATATATATTATATCCTAAGTTGTTACTAGGATAATCTTGTGGCTAATATTAACTCAGTTAGTTATGATCCAATGGATCAAATTGTAAGCACTTGCTATTTAAGCAAGGTCTTTGTCATTCAATAAAATGAAGTTATTTCATTCTTCTAACATCTTCTATATTATTACCTTGGGAATTATGGTCATATAAATTTTAATGTTACTTTTCCTGATGTATTTCCCTTTATTGATTTTATCCCAAAGGTATTTTACTTCCCTATAAATATACTCCTAGGATTCATCACTAAAATTCTTAGCAAATTTTAGCATGTTCATATTTTTTATGATCTTATTCTTAATAGTATTTTACCATTATTTGCTATCCTGATAAAATATGCATAAGTGATCTATAGTTTTTGCAATAAATTTAGTCTGCCTGGCCAATTCTTCATCAATAATAGGATCATAGTCAAAGTCTCGTATTCTATTTAATATTAAATATTTGACATAGGCCACTTGTAAGAATTCTTCTAGAGTGAATTCTACTTCAGATAGCTCCTCATTTATCTTGCTTTCCCATTCAACCATATTTTTATTCCAAGTTTGCCATTTTGGCCTATTTGTCAAAAATTTTGAGATATTTGCAAATTCCTTAGCATAAAATATGATGATACCATCCTCCATTACTATATTTTCTTCATTCATCTCCTTGTAGTATTATTCAAACATATAAAAAGTGGGTTATATTTTGGTCACTCTTTGATCTACTTTTTCTAAGACAATTTTTAGGTCATCTATAGTGAGCTTGATCAATCCTATGTTGTAGAATACCTCTCTTAGATATCCCAACTTATTTTGGATTTTATTTTGTATCTCTCTTTTGAATTTGGAAATGAAATCAAAGCAATCAATATTTTTAATGATAATCTATTTTTCTACATTGGGAATTGAAGCTTGAAGTTTTGACATATATTGTTTGAGTCTATCTATATTTGCTTGTAATTGATCCACTTTTTTTACTTTATATTTTAGCTCATTAATTTGTTTTTCTATAGCAAGTGTGATTTGTGCATGTACACCAACTTCAAACTTCATCATACCTACTAGGTACCCTATAGCCTACATCACCTCTCCCTAAGTCAATTTGAGCCTCTTTTGCATTTCTTGGTAAAGGGATATCAATGGTGGTAGTAGATGTATCATGGTCACTTTTTTCCATAGGTTATTCAACCGTATATTGTCCTGCATTAGGATATTTTCCTTATTCCATATCTTGGATTTTCCTTTCTTATTTAGGCTCAAATTGTATGGCTTGTTGTGAACATCTAAAGAAGGGATCATTTCAATTCTAGGCCTTTTATTCTTCTAATAAGTTAGATGAGAATCAATTTGATTTGGTTCCCTCTTAGCAGATTATACAATCCTCTTACCTCTTGGATTTTTTGAAGCACTAGTGGGTATATTTTGCACTTCTTCTTATCTATGACTATACTTATTGGTATGGCTTGAGGTTTATTCACTACGATTTTAAGTCCTTGTTTTAGGGCCATTAGTACTTTAGAAATCTCATAAGCAGTGGCTTGAACCTATGTAGAAGAAGTAACTATCTCTTTCCCTTGATTATTTCTAGGGAAGTGCTTTGGGAAGACTATTCAACTAGAGGGTCTTCTATTTTTTCTTCTACCACATTAGTTACTTCTACCAACACTTCTACTTGTTCAGGATCATGGTCTATTATTTCCAACATAGGGTCCTGTAGGTCTTCTAGGGGAATAGTTGGGATTAGTGGGGTAGTCAACTCTATTGTAGCATTTATTAGTATTATCAAGTCACTAAGGTAATTCCTCACCATATATATATGTATGAGGTTTGTCTCTCATCTTCCATACCAATTCTAGTGATTCCCTTTTTTTGATTGCTCCTTGTATTGCATTTTCAAATTCATCTACCCTATGATTAACCTGGACAAGGCTTAACTTCTTTATTGACTCATAGTAATGACCAAAATTATCATAGGGTCTCCAAGTGATCTCAAAAAATCCATAATAATCCATCTCCTAGATATCTCTCAAAAGGATAAGCTAGCCTCTATATATATAATGCCTTGACTTGCAAGGAATGTCTAGCCAAGAAATTTTTACCTTTTTTATTACTACCCTCATTTTCACCTCTTCTGCTAGTTGTATTGTAATTTCTAAGATATCAATGGACATAGGACAAAATTTGGATAGTTATTTTGGTGTGAGTTTGGTCCCAAACAATCTGATATATGTGAATTCCTCTACAAAGAAGAAATATCCTATTTTATTCTGATGTAGAAATATGGCTACACCATTGTCAATTCTTCTAGGATGATAACCACAAAGTCTTTTGTAGATGATTGGGAGGAATATTTTAAATAATTATAGCTATACCAACCTTCATGAATGTAGGGAAGCCTATATTGGATGTTAGCAACTTCTATCGCTCCTAATTTATTGACTAAGTATGGCTCCATATGTCCTACTATTAGATGGATTAGAAAAGAGTAATACAAAAAGGAAGGCATTATTTCTCTCTTTTCCTTAATGGCTTGATGTAATTGTGTTAATTTAGTGTCTATATTGTTACTTATAACATTTTTTAATATGTACATCAACATTTGCTATACTTTATTGCATTGAATGACCAAATACATAACTTCTGGCTAACCCAATGTAAATTTGTACTTCCAAGTACTATGTTAATAATTTTTACATAATACTTGGTCCAAGGGCAAAGGGTAGACTTGTGAAAAAGAAATTTGCTTGATATTTCTTCATTGTGATTGAATATCCTAGTGTAAAAAAATTACCAAGCATATATTTAGCTTGCATAGAAATTTTCTGTTTGTCCAGTATTAGGTGGAGGCACTTAGCTAAAAGACCTTCCTTATTTTGTCCAACATAATTCTGAAGACTACCTCATAAGTATGGTATCTTAATTATTTGGGTTTTTAATCATAGTAAACTACTAACCATGGCAATAGGTTTGAAGAGTGGTATAATTTTGGACATATCAACTTCTCCAAAATTGCTTGCCCATCTATTGCAAAGAGGGATGAACTTGAATTTAAGTTTTTGGGCCATTTTGAATAACCCTTTTAGTAGTGTTTCATGACACTGGTTATCCTCTTCTATGGGCTCATAGATATATATGGCCATATTTTCAAGTTCCCCTTGTTGTTGGGGTGCAAGTTCTCCCCTTGCCCCTAACTCTATAGCAAACTCTTTGGGATCTCTTACAATAGAATTTAATTTTAGTGATTGATAAGATAAAGCTTCCATAAATACTTTAATTTGAGCTTTTTTAGAGTGTCTTGGGAAGTGCCTTTGGGTACCATCTTTGCAACTCTGGTAGTTGTTTTTGAATTTGATAGCTCGGGCAACTTCTCTTGTACTTCTCATGCTAGACTGTGAGTACTCTCTATGAGTGAATTTTAAATGCTTTATGTAGGTATTTATGGTAAGCCCTACATGTGTTGACTTTAATTGTTCTCAACCACATCCTTATGTTGGTTAGTCAATATTTACCATAATTTTCTTGCACAATTATTTTAACGATCATGCTGGAATGTTTATGTTCTACTATTGGTGAGGAGGATCTTTGTCTAGTGTGTCACGACATGTTTAGATTTGATTAATAAAGGACTGATGAGCTATCAAATATCCTTCTTAACATGTGTGCCAAATTGGTTTGATTTATATTTTTATTTAAAGGATGCTTTTATTGTTACTTCCTCATCATACAAAATTTCCTAGTTAGATTTGATGAGTAGTGGATGCTTTAATGTGCATGTGTCATTTTGGTGTGTCATGTTAGAAATAGTGTCTATTCCATTATTTGGGTTATGTAAATGTATCTTACAAGGTACATACTTATATTACTTTAGAGGTAAGTTATTTAGTTACTTCATGCAATGTAATAAATGCACAAGTATCAATGTGCAATTTGTACATGTGCAAGTTATCCCTTGCACAACTAGGTAGAGTGTTGGCCAAGTATCCTATTTTACCTATATAAGAAAGGCCTCACTATTAGATAGATATAGAGTCGGGGAACATAGTCTAATAGTGTAGCTTAGTGCTTAGTATAGTTCTATGTGTATCACCATCCATTGGTGATGGGTGCAATGTCGTTCAGGATATTTATAACGAAGTTTTTATTTCCTCCACAACTACATTGTATACTTTTATATCATTTCTATTTATTGCATATTTTAGTCATCTAGCAGATTTACTTTCTTTCATATTATTTTGCATATTTTGATTGTTATCTCCTAGTGCTTGTTACATCAAAAGCTAACGATGGTATCAAATCCACGGTTGATCTAGTCTATTGAGGTCAATAGGGAAACCACCATTATCATTGAGCCTAAGTTTTTTTGTCAAAATGATGCATCATTGTACCAACCACTGTCAAAAGATCTCAAAAGAGTCTAGGTGGTAGAATTAGGGAGATCCCAAGTGAGGACTAAAATAAATCTTAGTTCCAGAAATACTGAGATTGCATTTGACTAGAGTCTTTCCATTGAGTTACAAGAAAAACTCATGAAGACCAAGACTCGGCATTCAATCCACTATATTGGCAAATCATCTAGTGAAGATCATCCAAGAAATCTAAAATTTTGCTAACTATTGCCTAAATTTTCTTTTGTTGCAAAAAATTAATTCTCAAAGGATTGGGACTTCTCCTACAACAAAAAACTAGGAGACTCCAACTTCGTTGCTTGAAGGTTGACCTACCTTCATAGTGCAAATATTAGTTTCTTATGTAGGATAATAATACTATAAAAGAAGACTTCCAATGAATATTTGTGGTGAATTCAGGAGACTAAAGATCTCCATTATTGAATCGAAAAACTTCACAAGTTGAATAACAAGCCATAGAAGCCTTGACATAAAAAGGCCATAGAATCCTTGAAGAAAAGGCCATATAAGCCTTGAAGGAGAAGCCATAGAAGTCTTGATACTAAAAAGGCCATAGAAGCCTTGATACTAAAAAGGCCACATAAGCCTTGATACTGAAAAAGGCCATAGAAGCCTTGGTACTAAAAGAGGCCACATAAGCCTTGATACTAAAAAAGTCCATAGAAGACTTGATCCTAAAGAATAATTCAAAGAGAATATCTGATTCAAAAGTAGACTAAATATTTTAGTACTAATACTTTGTTGTAGGAAAGAAGATTCAGTGAGTTGGGAAACTTCCTACAAGAAAGTTAAGAAGGGTATCTTCTTTAGAATTAATTCAACACTTGAAGCAAAATTGAAGATATCAAGAGAAGATCTCATTGAAGAACTTCTATTCAAGGAAGGAGAAGGAGAATAAGGACTAGGCGAGTCCTTCTCAAATCCAGAAGTAGTAGAATCAGATATCCAAAAGTAGATCTCACCACCAATACTTCCAAGAGTAGAAGGTTGAAGAAAATGTCTCAAGGAAGACCATCAGAAGCTATAAGATTAGAGACCTTGGGAAGGTCTTATCGAGCATCCAAAAAAAGGCTAGGAGAGCCTTACTAAAGATATTATCAAAGGAGAACTCATTGGAGAAATCCACTACCAAGGAGAAGCCCCTGATAGTGAAGGACTTGGGACAATTGTTGCCATCCAACAATAAGACCAAATTAGAGATGAAGAATTTGGCAAGGAGTGCCAAATTTTGTGAAGAAAATTTTGGCAAGGAGTGCCAAATATGAGAAGAAGAATTCGACAAGGAGTGCAAAATCTAAGAAGAATAATTTGGCAAGGAGTGCCAAATCCATGAAGAAGAATTTTGCAAGGAGTTCCAAATCCCTGAATAAAAAATTGGTAAGGAGTGTCAAATCTTAGAATAATATCTTGCTTGAAGTCAAAATTCGACAAGAAGACTTGAAGACAGAAGAATCTCACCAAATATTGAATATTTGAAGATTACCTCTCATAGTAAGAAGGCATCACTTCAAAGAAAAATACTTCTCCAAATATGCAGTAGAAGGAGAACACGAGGAGAACAATCCACCAAATCCTAGGCTCGTGAAAGAAAGTTTGAGACCATCATTTGGTGAAGAAGGAGTTGTTCAAGATAGTCTACAAAGAGCTGCAAGGATATACTCATAGCAGAAACTTGGTGATCCTAGACACCAAGATCTACATCCTCTATAGAAGTGATAAAAGAGCTACAAAAAAGTTATGCAACTTTTTGGTGCAATTAGGTTCATTAATTAGTTTACCTATCAGATTTGTTAGAAGCACCTAAATTTGGATTAAAGTTGCAAATAGAAAATTGGATTATAGTCTTCAAAAGTGAAAAATTAAAAAGTTCTTTTTAAGGTTCATTTGCACATTAATTAGGAGTTGATTAGATTTCAAAAATTGCTTCTATCAACTACCTATTATCTATTTTGGAGAAATAAAAATAAGACTAAGTCCTACAATATTAGTTGTAGTGAAATTGCAGAATAACTCTTAAAGATTCATTTTAGGTTATTCTTGATTAGTTGCAATAAATTGTTAGTGCATTAATTTGAGAGTTGATTAGAGTGATAAGGTGTAATATTAGTGCTTTAAAATTGAAATACTTGCACTATTATACTACTCTAAAAAAAAATAGTTTTGTGTTGTTTGAAGGGCACAAAATCTGATTTTTATCAAGTGTCTAAAGACATTATTAAAGCACAAAAAATCTGCAACATATTGTGGCCAAGAGAAACCATCAAAACAGGTTAGAATCCTCCAAAACTTAAATAAGAATACAACTAACCAAAATAGAAGTAGAAGCTTCAAATATTGAGACTTGGTGAGTCTCAAATCCAAAGCATTACAGGGTTAATTGCAAGGATAAAAGTACAAAAAATTGCATCATATATCTACTTCTATCTAAGCTTGGATTTGTCATCATAATATCCAAGAAAAAATGGGAAGGTGTCTAAGAAAAAACACAACCTCAAAACCCCACACTACATTCAAAATTTTTCCATACAAATTAGAATACTAGACCTGCAAAAAGGGAGTGCAAGAAAAGGTGCAAAAGGTATCTTATTTATAGATATTGATACATTGAGTTGCACTACTCTAACTTATTCTACACAAGAAAAATGGTAGATTGGAAAGTGCCTCAAAGGCACACTACAAGTAGGTTGAATCAACCAAAGGCATTCGAATACTATCACTCTTCCAAGCATATCAAAGAGCCTCTCTTTTGGCTCATCCTCTACGGATCTTGGATGGTCGAACCTATAGAAGATAAGACATAGGGGAAAATCAAGTAATTTATAAAGCAAAGAGCTAGCATACATCAAAGTAAAGGAGCATTTCTATCAAAGCAAGCTATGTCCAATCAAGGAGCATTTCTACCATAAGTGGAGCATCAAGGAGTCTTCATCCAAGCACTGCCATTCGAACTCCATTCAAGGGCCACCAAAGCTTCACAAAAGCTCCTCCATATCTCCACCAAAGCTCCTCCATATCTCCACCATAGCTCAACCATAAGCATTTCTTGGACGGATATATTTCATCATCTACATAAAATAACAAAGAACAAGGTGGAAAACACATAGGAGAGACTTCAATAAAGCATTGATAAAGATAAGGGCATGCAAACATCACTTGTTATTATTTGAAAGAACCTCTAAATAATGCTCACAAAGAAGATGTTACAATTCTCTCTTGGTGCCCATACTCCATGCAAAAGAAGAGTTAGGTACAACTAATAGCTTGATATATGTATGTTACAACAAGAAAGTCTTGTAGACGTTGAAGTTGAAGTGTTTCTTGGACAACGCTCAAAGGGGAATAAAAACATCTCCACCAATAAGTGACACTTCTCACAAGCAATAGAGTGAGTTCAATGTCTCCACCAAATAGTTGAAGCATCCATGGAGCAGTTAAAACTTCTACCATGACACTTGTCACTAAATTGACCACCTATTAAAGGTGCCTTGGACATTGGAAAGTATAGCTAGCAATTTTGAAGCAACACGATAGCGGGTTGACGATAGTTCAGTAGATTTATGGTAGTTCGATATTGATTTGGTAGTGATCTGAAGCAAGTCGAGAGAATTATAAAACACTCTCGATCAACTAGAATTAAAGGAGAGCATTAAATCCAAAGCATACCTTGGGGAATTCAGGCTCAAGAAGGACATATTACTGCCATATTCAATCGGATTCATAAAGGTACAAAGCCTTATTCAAAATTTCCTCATCTAATTTACTTTCATTTAAAAAAAAGGAGTTATAAGGTTATATGATAATGTTGAGATATTAAATGAAATCAATATTTGGTTGAAAGCAAAACTTAGGGAAATTAGTATAATATTTGAAAAATACAACTTAGGAGAAATAAGGGATACTACTTGGAATTAATCCATTTAGTGTTTGCAAATATTAATGTGTTCTAGTTTTCCAAATTTGGGAATGATAAGGGTTACAACATCAAACTAGGTTATTGGAAATTAGAAACACTTGAATAAAATCCTAAGGGTTACAAAAAGGGGTTATTAAGATCTTTTATTCAAAGTTGGAAATTTATATTCTTGTCTTAAAAAATTTCTCAAAAGGGACAAAAGAAATCCAACATTAAAACCTCTTCAAAAATTGAAAAGTGCTTAGTTCAATAGGAGTAATAAGGATTTAAGAAGTTGATTTTTGATCTTTACAAAATCAACCAAAATTGAACTATATCTTACAAAAGCACTATATCATACTTTGAAAACATTATAAAGTCATAAGGAATTTTAAAAAACTTGATAATAATATCCATGAAATATTTTAATGTTGGGAAGATATAAGATTTTTTCAAAAAAAACCTAAAATTAGGTATTCATACTTAGGGAGATTAAGGAAGCCTACAACCTAAGGATTAATAAAGGTTTTATCAAATCAAGTTTATATACTTCAATTAGGAAATCTATAAGATAAACTACGAAGATTCTATTAAATTTTCAATTCTAAGAATCACTATTCCATTATGGATGAAATTTTGAGAAAAGCTTTCAATAATGAAAAACTATTCCATGGAGTAGAATTCTACTCTCAAAACTTATTAGATATTCTAGAAGGATGAAGAACTATTCCATGAAGTAGAATTCTACTCTCAAAAATTAATAGATACTCTAGAAGGATATGAGTATCTACCCTCTAATGACAAAGAGAAATTCTTCTTATTTATTAAGGAAGCCAAAGAAGGTAGCTTTACAACATTGATTAACTATATTCATGAAATTATCTTCACAGCATGGTGGAACTCACAAATATTGGTTATATTTTCACCAGAAGAATGTCTGATGATTTATCTATCATTAATTGTGTTTGTACTTACTCAACACAAGAAACAATATGGTAATAAATAACAATACTATTGTGATGATAGACTAACTTGTTATAAAGCAAATATTTCACTAGCATCAAAGCAGAATCACAAGAAGAGAAGAAGAAAAAGGAAGAAGAGACATACTAAAAGAGGCCATGACATGAAGTTGAAGTAGTAGAAGAGGAACCAGATCAAGTTTGCTCTGAACAAGCCAAAGAAGGAGGAATACAATCCAAATTCAATTGAAATAAGAAGCCTCGGCTCCAGCTTACCTATTGAACCTGAACACAAAGAATGCAGAGGAAGAATACAAAGTTCAGGATGATGAAGAAGAAGATCCATATTTAAGACTAAAGTCTTCAATACCCAAATAATGTAATACATGGGGGTGTTATAAATAGTGTCTATTCCATAATTTGGGTTATGTAAATGTATCTTCCAAGGTACATACTTAGATTATGTTAGGGGCAAGTTATCTAGTTACTTCATACAATGTAATAAATGCACAAGTGTCAATGTGCAAGTTGTAAATATGCAAGTTGTCCCTTGCACAACTAGGTAGAGTGTTGGCCAAGTATCCTATTTTACCTATATAAGGAAGGCCTCACTATTAGATAGATATAGAGTCGGGGGACATAGTCTGATAGTGTAGCTTAGTGCTTAGCATAGTTCTATGTGTATCACCATCCATTGGTGATGGGTGTAATGTAGTTTAGTAGCTTTATAATGGAGTGCTCATTTCCTCCATAGCTGCATTGTATTCTTTTATATAATTTCTATTTATTGCATATTTTTATTCATCTAGCATATTTACTTTCTTTCATATTATTCTGCATCTTGTGATTGATATATCCTAGTGCTCATTACATCAAAAGCTAATATGTCAATCGAAGTATAGCGCTATAATTCTCCTGCTCAAATTTATATTGTTGGATCATTTGGTAGGGATTTTGGCCATCCATTTTCACAAAAACTGAATTTAAGGGTTAGGAAAACAATAATATAACTTCAAATAAATGAACTTATAGTCACCCATCATGGTATAGATTCTTTTATTGGATAAATTTGGACCATGTATTTCTTGATTAGCACTATTACTAGGGCCATTGATCTCTTCAACTAATTGAAATGTAGTGCTTGAAATTGTTCTCTTGAATGTGCTTTGTTTACCTTTTTTTAGGCACTCCATTCTGGGTCTTCTATTTTGCAACTAATCAAAAGACAATATTGGGTTTTCTTCGCTCAAAATTGGGTCATTGATCTTCTCTTTTGGTGTTGTCATATGAGTTGTTGATTTGGTCGACAATGAAAGTGGAGCACTCAAATTTTTGGCTCAGGTCTGGACCAATTGCTTCAGGGCCAATGATATCTTAGCAGTAAAGTTACCCACTCCAATGAGGTCAAAGTGCTTGGAATTTTTTCTCAGTACTCAAGTCTCACACTCCAGGGGAATTAAAGCACTCAAGGTTCTCCCACTCTAGTAAAATAAAAGTGCTTGAGTTCTCTACTTTATCAAAGCTTTCACTTTTCTCACTCCAATGATATTAAAGTGCTTAGGTCTCCCACTCATTTTATTTTGAATGAGACCTTAAGAGGGTAACTTTAATTGTCCAAGGAATTAATCTTATAGAGGCCAAGATATTGAAAATTTAATACATAAGGTTAAGGGGAAGAGGAAAATTTGACATCTATGTGTTGAATACCCTTATAAATTTTATGAGGACATTTTTGAGGGTTTTCCAAGGTAATGAACATTATGAATGACATAAGGGGAAGAGGGACATATGAAGGACCTAGTGATAATAGGTGGGATTCAGACCTAGGGATTTAGATTTACTCTTATGTGACATATGATTATATTTGAGTAATTTGGGTATTATGCACAACTTAGGACCTTAGGGGAAAACTAAATGAATTTTAGCCTTATCATTGTCCCTTAGGCTACCAAGGAAAAAAAATTATGCATGAATTATTAGCCTTTGACCTTATTGGGAAGATTTTTTATAAAGGTGACAGCCTTGTGGAGAAATGCTAATATTAAGGGTCAAAGGGATAATATTAGGTTTATGTGCTTTGAACCCTCAAACCTTAGAAAAAAAAGGGTAATAATACTTCATCCAATGAAATTTTAGCAGTAAGGTTACCCGCTCTAATAAAATTAAAGTGCTTGGGTCTCCCACTACAACACTTGAATCTCCCACTCCAATAAAATTAAAGCACTCAAATTTTTTCTCCAATGAGATTAGGGTAGTCAAGGTTCTTTTTGCTCCAATCCAATCTTAGTGTTTAAGACCTGCAACAATGGAATTAAAATGTCCAAGATCCAGCTCATAATATCAAAGCACCCAAATTTTCCTACTTTAGTGAAATTTAAAGTGCTCGAGTCCTTCACTCTATTAAAGTTCTAACCTTTCCTGCTCTAGTGAGAGTAAAATTCTTAAGTTTCCCACTTCGTGTATTATTCTGCTAATGAAACTGCAACACTCATCTCTCCTGCTCCAATGAAATTGTAGTGGTAGAATCTTTCATACTAAAATGGATAAAGCACTCAAAAATTTTGCTCCTTTTATTTTAAGAAAAACCTTATGGAATTTTAATTATTTGAGAGTGATGACTTTAGACCTTAGTAAATGGAAGAAATTACATTTCGGGGACCTATTTTGTAGAGCTAAAGGCTAGGGCGAAAAGGAAATTTAATCTTAGGTTCCACTATGGTATGAAACATAGGTGATGGAAGGCATTATCTTTTCAGGGGGTGAACTCCTTTAGGAATTAATTTCATGCTAAAGGGGGAAAAATGATGATGTGCGAATGACTTAGGATTTTTAGGATTATGAAATTATATGTAATGAATGTTGGACCTAGGGGAAAAATTGGATGGATATTGATGGTTAAGGATTTTTCAAAGCGACCTTAGGGACCATGGGGGACTTCAAAAGAGATTTTAGAAAGGACATGCTCTTGACCAAGGCATAATTTTTCAAAGGGATTATATAGACATGACCATGGATAAAAAATAAAGATTTGACATTGATGGCTTTTAGGGTTATTACAATAATTTGAAAGTCACCAAACTTGTAGTAAAAGGACCTTGATTTAATATAACCACAAAATATCTTAGACCTAAGGTTTTTACAAGACCATTCAAAATTTAAACTTAGGGGTACTTTTCAAGTTGGATTACAGCTCCAACACAGAGGTAATTGAAAGTGTCTCAAATGGTTGATCGAATTCGGTTTAAGGTGTTAGATTGAATGCTGTGAATTATGAAAACTTGGAAAAATTCATCTGGAAAGAGGTGAGAATACTTAAGATCAATGTAATTTTCATAACTATCCTCATCAAGGCCAAGGGTAATATGTCAAAGATCATATTTTAGGATGCTTATTAGAGAATGTTGATCGTATCCTAATCCAAATTTGTCTTTAGGGGGTTGAGAATGAGGCTCTAAAATAGTGCATATTCCTTGCTCATAGTGGCCAAGATTGCATCCTCACCAATTAAAGCATTGAAAGTACCTCATGGAAATTAATAGGTTATCCAAAATATTTATGTTGCCAAAAAATAACACTTTAGGCTCTTTATTCAAAGGTTTGTCTAATGAAGAATTTATTTCCTCATACAAAAAATTCATGTTATTAGAGGAGGATCCCATGGGGAAAACATCATTGATGGTTAAGGAGTTACAACTAGGGTAACAAAAATCCCTAATTGACTCTATAATTAGAGGTATACATGCGAAACTATGTACAAGATATTCTCCTATGCTAGGAGTAGTTATATGTACAATGATACTAGTGGTTTGAGATGGGGGTGTTGGAGAAGTGTATGAGGATGAAGGCTTAGAATTATCTACAAAAGGGGATGAGGATGTATATGAGGGTGGCATAAAAGGAGTGTGTGTCACTTGAACCATGTCAAGGATGAATGAATTTACATAAGATAAATTTGGAGGTGGGGGTGGGTTAGGTGTCATGGAAGGAGATGTGGTTAAGAAGCATGTGTGGGTGTAGATATAGGGGAGGTAGGAATGGAAATGGTGTTAATAATGATGGTGGTAGTAACTTGTTCAATTATGAAAGTGATGATAGTGGAGATAGGTGTTAAGGGTCTATTGTTAGGATTGCAAAAAGGAGTAGAAAGTGGTGGTTTGGATGGAGTTGATGGGGGGTAAGGAATAGGTATTGGAAGAGGGAGATTAATTAGTGTGTACTATATGGGAGGGGTCGATGATGGATTTTTTGTAACTATAAATGAAGAAGTGGTACGAGATGAATACAAAGAAAGGGTAGGTTGGGGATGAGAGTGAGCAGCTTGAATGTTAAAGGAAAGGTGGAATTGTTGAGCATTGGGAGGAGGGTAGAAGGAAGGTGGATAATGTTGAGGAGGGAGATGTGAAGAATATGGAGGATATGTAGGGGTTTGATTTGGGATAATGTGATGAGTATGGTTAGTGCCCAAGTATGAAGAAGGAGGAGTTGCATTGGGTGTAATTGAGTGGGTAGGTTGTAGATTGGGTTTAGGTAGGACAGGTGAAGAAGGGTGATATGAGGTTGAATTGTAAGATGATATGAGTGGGAGATGGGTGAGGGATATATGTGTGGAAGCTAAAGGAGACTTGTTTCTATGGGTGACCATGTGATAATATTTGAAAGGCTCATCATCCATAAAAATATATTGTATGTGACCCTCGTGGGTATATTTTAGGCAATGATGTAACGTTGAGGGTACACACTGCATATATCATATCCACAATTTCCTAAGGAGCAAATTATATTACATTTCTTTGTCCAATACATGACACAAAGTGTGGATGCTTTGGAACCCTACTTAAATATCAAGGACAATTATTCCAAGTGTTGAGCATAGGGAATTATTAAAGGCCTACAGAGTGAAAGTGGAATCGACTATATAAGTGGGTGGTAGTTTGAGATGTTTGAACAAATGATGTGATGATGTTGATTGAAGAGCTTGTTTCAATCAAAACACATTTAAAAACTTTGTTATTGATAGAATCCATGATGTGCAATGGTGGATCTGGTCCTTCAATTAGAACAATTTTTATTTCACTATCATAAAAGGTAATGGATGATGAGGTGTAAGCTTGAATATTACCCATAATATTAGCAAAAGCATTAGGTTCATGGGTTTGCATATCTATAGACATGAGGATATACATTAATACCTCTTGGCGGGGATGCGATTATTGGATTAGTTCAAAAATTGAGATTTTGATCAATGTCATTTTGAGGCTATGAGTGAGTCTACTCTTAATATGGAGCATTGGTCGAGGTTGAGATGTTGTGGCTTGCACTTGTGGAGGTGGAAAAGTCGATTAGGAATGCACATGTGAAGGCTCAATTGGTAGTGGTGGTTGATCAAGGTACCGTCAATTCCTAGTGACAACATGAATCATGCCAATAAAACCTTGATAAATTAGGACATTGTTGATGTGATTGACTTAATTTGTTGAGGTGTGATTTTTTAATCCCCATTGTTTGGTTGTGTTTCCCCATGTTGTGGTAATGTACTTTTATAAGTACCAAGGTTTTTCTTAGGTGGGGCAAGAGGATTGTCAACTTTGAAAAATCCCTTTTCAATCAAATCCTACATGATGTGCTTGATTTGAATGCAACCAAATATCGTGGCCCTTCTGTCAATGAAATATATAGTAATGATCCTCTATACCCTCTTCTTTTGGTTTTGTTTGGATCTTTAGGCCTTATTTTAGGTAAAGATATCAACTATACATCAATAAGTTTTTAAAATATGGTTGACAAGGGCTCTAAAAGAGGTATGAAGTTATGTGGTGAAAGTGCTGAGACTGATAAGTGGGTTTATTGGGATTTTTAAGTTGAGTGAGAGGTGGAACAATATTGTATATCAACTATTATGGTAGATATGAAGGTTATTGTGGTGAATGTTTAGGTTGTAGGGGTTGAGTGGTTGGAATAATCAACACTACCTAGTTGACCCGGGTGGGCTTGGATTTATTGATGTTGTTGTTTCCCTTAGAATTTTTGTTTGGCCATTCTTTCTTTCATAGCTTGATCTCTCCCTATTGAATTTTTATATCTTCAATGATTTTGGATTGGGTTAGGATTTTCTTAAGAGTTTGATGTTATTGAAGTTGTAATCAGAGGGATATCAATTTTAAACTACTTTGTGTGAACATTCGAGTCAACTCAATGGTGGGGATAGAAAATGGTAATTCAATTAATACAACTCTCCATCTATTGCCATAATCAAGGATAGATTCATCATCAAATTGGCAAATATTGGTGAGATCCATCAATGTGGTTTTCTTTTTTACATTTAGAGCAAAGCACTATAGGAAGAGATTGGCTAGTTCAAAATTGTAAAGGTTATGTCTGGGCAAGTGGTTATACCAATCCAAGGCTCCTCCTGCAAGGTATAATGAAAAAGTACAAAGCATGAGAGGATCTATCTCATTGATGAGATAATAGATGTTGATGAAAGTGCTTGCATAATATTGGGGATCTTATTTTCCCTTGAATTTGTTAAATTTAGGCATTTCAAACAAGGAAGGATATGGTAGTGTGGGTACAAAAGGGTAGATGGGATAATTTTGGAGTTGACTCAATGTTGGCTTTTGGTACCTAGTTTTAATAAATTGTGATTTTAAACTATTGACCTTGTTACCCAATAGTTGGAATGTGTCCAGTGTGGCTTGGGGAGCTGAATAGTGTGTTTCATGATGAGTCAAATGGGATGGCTCAATATGGGGATATAATTTATGTGAATGATATTGGTTGAGGTTATAAGATGGTGGTTGGGGAGCTTGGGAACCCAAGGGTAGGTATTGGTGTGGTTTATGACATCAGTGGCAAGTATGTGTAGGATTTTATGGTAATTGATGAGTTGGATGTTGATGATGTGTAAGGTTGGTTGGGGTTGAGTATATGATGGTTGATGTTGTAGATGTTGGGTTGGATGTTATTGGTATAGTTGGAGAGTAGACTAATGTTGATTTGGATGTGGTTGTTGTTGGTGTTGATGAGAGGGGTGTTGGTATTGATCGAAAGTGGATTGGTATTGGTTGGGTGGTGGTTTATGTTGGTGTGGGTTTTTTGGCTATGTCACTGGCCACTAATGGGAATCATGAGGATTAGAATATCACGAGTATGGTGGATGGACTAGATACCCATTATGGATATTGAGGGAAAAAATATTTGTGGGTATATAGATGAGATGGATGATTAAGGATTTAGGATGGTTGTTGAGAAATATGAGCAGTGTGTGAAGAGTGGATGTGATATGCACAAGTGCTAGGAGGCACTTTTTTTTAATACAATTGATGAGAGGAAAATAGAGGATCATAAATTTTTTTAGGACACACAGAACATGTGATAGAATGATGAGAAACATGTGGACCAATGATATGAATGGTGGTGGATGAAAGGTAAGTTGTGGAAGGAGTGACATTTAGAGCTATGGATTGTTGATGCAGGTTATAAAATTGAAAGGAAAAAGGACTAGATACATGTAGATATAAAGTGGCACAAACTTAGGCCTGATGAAGGCGAGAATTATGCATTATACAGAAGGATGGTGTAGAAGTGTATTGACATTGTGATAAATGAATGTGATTGGAAGAAGATGGCTAGTTTGGATCAATGGCCACTGATATTTGGCCTATTTTTTGGGGGGGGTGTGAGATTAGTTCTCTCAAGTGGGAAGAATTATTATGGTATTCAAAAAGTTGACACACTCAAGGTGGGGAGAAATTTGATAGAAGATGCAAGAGGTGATGTAGGATGATAGGGCTTATAAGCTTACACTTGGGAGAGTCAAGGATCAGTGCGGGAAGGAATGTAGAGTGGGGTAGGGATGGTCATGGTGAGCTAGGTGATGGGAGATACGATGAATATGGATCCTGGTTAACAGAAGGTGGTTTTGTATGATAGATCAAATTGGTAAAAATAATGTGGGTGGTGTCAATATCGATGGGTGTAACATTAGTATTGGGTAGAGAGAGGAGAGTCTTAGTTATGGATGATTTAGTTTGGATGGTGTGGGTGGGATGGTGAGTTGCACATAAATCATATCCAGTGTGATGTGTCTCAAGAAAGTGAAAAATATAAAGATGGGATTCATTGGATAGGCTATCATGATGGATTTGTGACATCCCCCTGATGCATCGGGAGAATGATGGAAGGATGGAAGGATTGACCTGAATGGTCCATGGAGACTTGGGATTGGGATTAAGCCTTGGCTGCTTGACTATGGATTGATACCATAGGCTATCAAGAATGGAGTGGAATGTATATTGGAGGTAAATCGTAATGATGATCATGGTGGAACCTTTATTTTTAAATAAAAATACACTATCTATACAAACAAATATACAAGCAATCAATTAAACAAACAATGATTGTTTTTGGTATTTTTGTTTTGATGTTTTTTATATTTTTTATTTGCAATGCTTTTTGATGCTTTGATGTTTTAAATTTTATTTTGGTTTTTGTGTGCTTTATGTATCCTAAACCTAGGAACTATGAAGTGGTTATGGAATGAGATCTATAAGGCTATGCTCATTCCCACTCCCCTTATGAGTAATAAGACACAGATATTTAATATGGATTCCTAGGATGGTGGGTTGGCTTTGGGTTAACTAAGGGGGAAAAAGAATCTCCCAAAAGAGGTCATGTTGTCTAAGTCATGCTACTTGCTCGGTTGGGCTTTTGATTCACCCTCGATTGGGTTCGAATAAAAACAATAGCTACAAGTACAATAATTATTAAGCCCCATTAAAAAAAATATATTTGACCTCAAAATTACCCTAAGCTAGTCCCAAGGGTAACTAGCTTCTAGATGATGAAATCTAGGAAACTATGTGATCCAACTATGGTGTCTAAAGGATAAACTAATGGTTGGTGATGAAATCCAATGTCATCATTTGGTTGTCGTCACAAAATATTTATGAAATATATCATGCAAAGAGTGTGCTTGATTTGATTTACCTTTTTTATTTTATTTTTTTTCTTGTTTTGTTTTGGTTTTATTTTTTTGTATGCTAGGAATGCCTATTTACCATGCAGATCTAAAGTTGATCCTAAGGATACAATGAAAACAATAAATTTTATATTAATGATATATGAAAATAAATCTTGATCTAATGATCCGTGAAAGCAATAACAACTAATTTAATGAGTCTTGCAAGAAAAATGCAATTAAGCTAATGAGTCTTGCAAGTAAAATATAATTAAGCTAATGAGTCTTGGAATCAAATGATAACTAAACTAATGAGACTTGAAAGGAAATGACAACTAAGATAATGAGTCTTGAAATCAAATGACAACTAAGCTAATGCACCTTGAGTCTTTGATTGAATTTAATGAGTCATGAAACAAAAATGATTGAGACAATGAGCCTTGAATATTTGTGCAAATTAAGAGATGACTAAAAGCAATTTTTTATTCAAACGAGAAATGACAAATAATTGAACCATGACATGAGCCTCTATGCAAAACTAAGGAATATAAGCTACTAACTTATGAGCCTATGTTGGAAATAAAGGAAATTGAACCTATTTTATCTCTATGTCTATGTATGTGTAGTTGTTTTTGAGTCTATGTAGCTTCCCTGGGTGGTTTTCGACCACCTTGGGTGGTTGTATCTGATTCTAAAAAAAAATTTCTCTATGTAGATACATTGGGTGGTTTCCTATGTCTATGTAGCCACCCTAGGTGGTTGTATCTAAGTTTGAAAAAGTGTTTGTGTTTATGTAGCTCTTGTGGGTGGGTACCTGTATTTGTGTAGCCATCATAGGTGGTTGTGTCTAAGTTTAAGTGGATAGATCTTGCAATATCAAGCCCTAATTTGAATGAAGAAACTATATTTTTGCTCCTAAGTACATGTGATAAAAATAGAAAATAAAAAGTTACTAACACAAGTAAAACAAGCAAACAAGTATGAAGAACCTTAACCAAAACACACAAGACATGTTATGTCAGATGCAAGGGCCAAAGCTCATGCAAAATAGCAAGTGTCGAATGTGTTAATGGTAAAGGGTCCCACCATGATCACCATTTATGTAACTAATAAAATGCACCATAACACGTAAATAAACAAAATGGAAATTTTATATTGTATTAATAAATTTTGTTCGTTCCAAATCAGCCTTTTCAATTAGAATATATCTCCCAAAATGGAGTGTTTTCTTATGCAAATGAGTTCTATGGTGCCACAAATCATCTCTACTTTATCACACAACAAATTATTGGGATAGTTTTGAAGTATCATTGCTTGTCCTCCTCAACCTCTATGCAGGTCCCAACACCTACACACAAGCCCACAATAAAAGCATCAATAGCATCTATTGGATATTTTGAGATAAGGCCCTAAATCATGAAAGAGTACAAAAGCTTACAAAATCTCACAAAACCTTTCACAAAAAGTTACAAAATTATGTAAAAGGGTTAAAAAACCTTGTAAATTAACTTATTTTACCTTACTTAGATGTTTTTTGTTGATTTTGGGTCTTTGTCTACCTTTGAGGCTTAATCTCCTTGGGTGGTTGGCTATATGTAACCACACAAGGTGGTTGCCTCTATGTAACCACCTAGGGAAATTAATACTATATTATGATAGGGATTTCAAGATTGTATTTGGACCCTTCTAGAAATGTTTTAGAGCCTCTAGTGTAGATCTAGTGCTATTTGGTTTTTGAAGGTGATCACAACTACAAAACAAATATTAGCATACATTCTAAAAAGACTCCATGATAAATTTCATTGGGATCTTTGATTGAGGTGCCTACAATCACAAATTTAGAAATCTACACAAAATTTCAAACAAAATTGGGTAAAGTTTTGGTATTAGTTTTTACGCTCTCTCTTTTAAAAATGAAATAGGAGCATATTTGTAATACTTCCCAAGGGTGAGGAGAATTATGAGGAGGCAAAGGATGATGGACAAGTAGCATGGGTGATAAAAGGGAGGAATCTTAGGCTTCCCCACTTGGCTAGAGAAATATGCAATATTCTCTATTTGAGGCTATGACACCCTATGATGCATCATGATATGCCTCACTAATGCTCTTTGGGTGGAGATATTACTCACCCACCAAAAATGATGTTCTTGATCAATGTTCTTGTGTGGGGGGAATCCTCACCCATGTGCATTAATGAGCTTGGAATATGGAGGAAAGAGGGAAATTAATGTCAATTGGAGTTAAGTGAATCAAGTTAAAATAGCAGGATGGTCTCATGAGAACCTTGGTTTAGGTGTAGGAAGGTGCTTAGATTGGTCAAAGGGGATAGAATAGTCAACATTAATATTTATAAGTTTACAATGTGTTAATTAGAATTATTGCACAATTTATTAAATATTAGCATTTAACCACTACTAATATGATACTTTTTAGGTGTCTACACTTGCAATATGATTGCTCAAATTTTATACAAGATTCTATATTTTTATGCTTGAAATACATACAATATGTTGATCATTTGATACATTACATGGAGCTTTGTCTCCAATATATAACCTTAGAAATACGACTCTTCAATATTTGACTATTGGACTCACATATATGAGATTGCAACCTTTCCTATTCCATACATAAGATAAACCTCACATGTACTTTGGCTTATCATCTTGACACTTGGATACATGATTCTTGACTCTCTATCTACTTGCACACTCTACTCTATGAAACTTGCACACTCCTACTTCCACACTTTACTATATGACACTTGCACACTTTCTTGTTCTACACACTTGCATACATTGCTACATGACACTTTTTCACATCCTAAACATAGACACATACATAAAGAGAAAATATAATCACACTCCTAAACTATAGAATCACACCCTAATCTAATATTTACATTTGTACCATAAGGTACATTAAAATTCTACCAAACAATGTAATATTCTCTAACACCCCTTGTAATATATTATTTGGTTATTGAAGACTTTATTCTTTAATCTCTAGGTCTTCATCTTGATCTTCTTTGTCTTCAGCTTTTGCTTCATGTCTCTTGTTATTCTTTCTTTTGTGTTTTTCTCTACTCTTCTTCTTTGAATTTCTTATCTTCATCTTTAGTTGGTGTATTTCTACTAGTGTGAGTAATAGATAATGAGTTAGTAAATAATCACAATAATACATTTTGGAATTTAAAGATTCCCTATTGAAGCTAAACTATGATTCATTCAAATTATGTTTCATAATTGGCATCTTTCTTCGTCTTTTCTCTTGATACAATTTAAAGGTAAGTAAAGCCATAGACATCACTATGCATACTTCATTGGATAATATAATGGTGTTTTCTAAATTTCACTATTCTTCCTTTTTCAACTAATTGAGCAACTAAGATAAGATTACTTGATAATCCTAGAACATATAAAACATCATCTAGCACAAAATCTGAGAATGACATGCTAGGTATAATTTTTCCAACTCCTTGTACATAATAAATATTATCATCTACAATATTTAGTGGAATGTTAGGTCTAACTTCTATTGAGTCAAACTAATACAAATTTCTAGTCATATGATGATTGGAACCATAATCTATGTACCACGAATCCTTTTCATTTTGCATGTTTTGATGAGATTAAAGTGGTATTACTTCACATCTTTGATCAAAATTTCTCCTATTATTTAGGCCTTTGAATTCATATGAATTTCATGATGAATTCATTCTTATTTTCCATTTATCCATTTTTCAAATTAATTCCTTTGAAGTTTAAATCCTTATAGACTCCAAAGTTTAATTTACTGTCAAATAGTTTTTCAATCAAATTCTTTAAAATACAAATTTACAAATTAAATAATCAAAAAATAATTTTAATCTCTCTAAAGTAGGAAATTTTATGGCTCCCAAATTATTAATTTTTAATTTGCAAATTTTCCAATCAATCAAATATTCAAATTTCTCAAAAAATCTCTTTTTATTTTAAAAAACCTTCTCTCTAAAATTTAATTTTTCAAATTGCAATTAAATAAATCTTCAATTTTTTTTCTAAATTTAATTGCAGTAATCAAATTTTAAAATTTGCAAGATTCTTTTTGGAGTGAAATTCCTTCTGACTCCCTAATACATTAATAAATAAATTTCCTCTTTTGACATTTTCAAATATCAAGATAGAATTCAAATTGAATTTTTATAATATACTTATCACTCCAATCAATTCTTTAATGACCAAATATTTTTCAATAATAAAATCTTAAATATTTAATTCCAATAAAGCTTTAAAACCTAAATTCATGCTTTAATTAAGGTTCTTTTAAACCTTATTTCTCCTCAATATATTTTAGTGCTCTAATGTTTACCCAATATATTGTAACTAGCTAAAAATTCAAATTGGACCCTTTACCTCAGTCCACATGTCCACTCTGGAATGTCAAACATTTCATCAAATGCATCAGATGCTTGCAAGGATTGTCAAGGCATGTAGGATGGCAAATCAATGTTGTATATGAAAATTATGCATGCAATATTTGAGGCATTATATAGGTGACCTTCCTCTGTCTCTTGCTATGTTTGATAGCTCTTCTTCTTTCCTTAGGCAATTCCTAAACTTCTACAAATATTTGGATATCCTTAGGTAGCTCCTTAGGTGAAATATGGCTTATACGACCTTAGGTAAATCCTTAGGCTTCATAAAGCTCCTTAAAGAAATTTCAACTCAAGAAATATCATTCTCATGCAACATGAATCTTCTGGTATGAATTCAAGTTCTCTAGAATTCTTTTACTTCAATCTTTAGGCTCGACCGTGTTTTCCTCCAAGCATCAACTCACTGCTCATAGACTATGTTGCTTCTACTCAAACATTTTCTAGTCTACTGGTTCCAACAATTCTTCACTTTTCTATCCATCCTAATTTGTAGCAACTTTATTTCCTATCAACTATTGTTGCTCCAATATTTCTTTTTAATCTTGTTGATTTTGTTTATCTATGCGATCTTATCTTGAAGATAAAAACTCAACCTTGGCTCGTGGCCTTGTCCTTCACTAAATTTCTTCTTCTCTAGTGACTTTCAACCACTCAATTCTATATTTCTTTGAGAGAAAAATAATAATAAATATCTTCTTCAATTTGGGTGCAAATATCAACCCAAAAATTCATACTAGAATCCTTCTCCAATTCTTGTCTTCAAATTTATCTCTTCTAATGAATGGATAGAGTGTGGTATCTCTAATAACACTAATGGGTTTTTAGCTAGGTTATCACAAGTTCCAATATTCAAGATAAAGTATAACATTCAAAAAATAAGCAATAAATATAAATGACCAATGTAAATGAACATAACATTCATGAAATAACAATAATAATATGAAATAAATGGCCAATATCATTCATGAAATAACATGAAGAAAACTTACAATATGATTGCTCAAAATTTATACAATATTATATATTTTGATGCTTGAAATACATACAATATGTTGATCATTTGATACATTACATAAAGCCTTGTCTCCATTATATAACCTTAGAAAGGTGACTCTTCAATACTTGACTATTGCACTTCTCACATATCCATGAGTTGCAACCTTTCCTATTCCATACATAAGATAAACCTCACATGTCCTTTGGCTTCTCATCTTTTCACTTGTATACATGACTCTTAACTCTCTATTTACTTACTCTATGACACTTGCACACATTGTTATATGACACTTGTGCACATGTTACATATAGATACAAACACAAAGGGGAAATATAATCAACTCCTAAACCATAGACTCACACACTAATCTAATATTTACATTTGTACCATAAGGTACATTACAATTATAGAAAATAATGTAATATTCTCTAACACCCCCATGTATTACATTATTTGGTTATTAAAGACTTTAGTCTTCAATATCTAGATCTTCATCTTGATATTCTTTATCTTTAGTTTTTGCTTCATGTCTCTTGTTATTATTTATTTTATGCTTTTCTCTACTCTTCTTCTTTGAATTTCTTATCTTCATATTTACTTATGGTATGTCTACCGGTATGAATATTGGATAATGAGTTAGTAAGTCATCATAATAATGTATTTTAGAATTTAAATATTCCCTATGGTGCGTATTCACAACTTAGTTGGAGCACCTCCAACTTGGAAAAGATCTTTTGATATAGGTTGGATTGATGATTTAGACAAATTATTATCCATTATAGGGTTTATATTTTATCTTAACTCTAGACTTATCTCTTGGTGTTGTAGATGACACTCCACTATTGTTTTGCTAATGAGATCGCTAAATGCCTTTCGTGGATGCTCATAATTTTGAGCATTTGTGTATTCCTTAATAGTTTCTAGTTACCCTTAATTATGAAAATTAAGTTTTCATCAAGTTTATCTACAATTCATTATTTCATTATATGGCCAATCACATTGAGGTTTAGATGCACTATGTTTGATGGCTTCATTCCCATGGGATTCTTGGTCTAGTCTATGTACCATAAATGGAGCAAACAATGAATATCTAACCAAGGTCATGCCTAAGGTGTCTTTTGTATGATTTTGGGGGCATGTTGGAGTAGAAGAGTGTCTCTTAAGGGAAATTATTGATAAGGATTTCTCTAAATCCACTATTTTTTTGAGGTTATTTCCTTCAAATAGATGGCTGATAGAAATACATAATCTAGAATTGCTACTCACATTAATATAACTTTTTGACTTTTGAATTTGTACAAGCAAAACATGTCCAAACTAGTGATTTTTATTTTTTTGAATTTAGAAAAAAAACCCTTGAGGAGCCACCTCAGTCTGAGAAACCATGACCAGGGGGTTCTACACCATTAAAATCACCCAAGATTCATGCCCGGTATTGATTGCACTAGCATTATCAACTAGATTTTGGGTACGGAGATTCAAACCAAGGACCTCGCTTGGAGGATTTCCCTACCCTCTCCAACTAACCTACAACACGTGGGCAATGATTTCCATTTTGAATAAAAATAATATGATAATATTTCAACTATGCATCAAACCAAAAATTTATAGAATTTCCCTCATTGATTGACCACATAATACATTTGTTAAACAATTGTAAACTATATGATATGAATTTCCATGTTGCCCTTAGGTAGGATTCATTTCCGAAGTAATTTTATTACATCAATAGAATCAATATATTTTTTCTAACTTTTTTCTTGATCTTTAATAACCTCCAACTAATTCCCCCTAGAATGCCATAATTTCACAAGCTTGTACTACCAATATTCTGTCCCTTACAAAATCTATCCTACTTACAAAGAGAAAACAAAAAAAATTCGTCACATTCTTTCCAAAAAAATTCTTAATTTTATCAAATTCAGATGCTATATACCTATTAACAATCTTGAAAGTTGTATCATATATATAAATATATTGCAATATGCACTTATGATTTGTATACTTCCATCCATGTCTAAGAACTTGCCTTCCCATCCTATTAATAAATTAACTCTATTTAAAATAGAGTTTTAAAGATATTTATTTATTTTATCATACAAATAAATACCTAGATATGTTGATGATGATTTTTTAACTTTAAACCTAAAATATCCACAATGATACATTGCAAATCTAGGGCAATATTAATAAATAAGATCCTAGATTTTGTAGTATTAATAAACTATCCAATAGCCTTCTCATAGCATAATGTAGTGACTTGTCACTTCCTTGGAATTTATCATTTTGGAAGAGTACAAAAAAATGAAATCACTCATGGTAGCAAAGCACTCAAGGTCAGCTAGTAATTCATTAGTAAAGTCATGCATTTTGTTCACTTTCTATTGCATATCTCTTACCAAATTATGGAGGGTTAAAATAAAGGTGTAGATCCTAGGAGAATCTATTGAGAGTGCCATTTTGGCATATAGTGGTTGACTAACTCATTTTATAAGCTCTTAACATTTGTAGGTACATCATTTTGTTATACATGATCCTAAATATTTACTTTTCCTAGGAGTAATAGTTTCACACCTAGGTAACTCAAGTGTAAATGCCTATTATAAATAGGAGCCATGGGACCCATTGTAAATATTTTTTGGCCATAAAAATTTAGATCTACACTTTGTGAAACCCACATTGTGCTTTGTAACTCATGAAATTGGAAAGTCTTTTTCTTTCCATCAATAGCACTACACTCCTAGATCACAAAATCCATGGTGATTGAGGCATAACCCTGTTGTCCATCTTGACATTTGTCTTACTATTTCATATCATTTAAAAGGAAACATTATTGTTATTTGGATTCTCATGTGTTGATTGATCATACACTTCACGTTAAAATTAAAATCATATTTTTATTTGAATTCCTTACACCTTAACTTCCAAATTTACTTTTGATGCATTTTACTTTTTGCACTTTTGAACTACAAGAAAATAGTTGCTTTGTAATTGATATTTCTAGGGTGTTACAAAAGTTTCCCTTGTACAAAAATATACCTCTAAGGGCTATAATAATGGCCTTCCACAAGGGAAATCCTCTTTCACTGAAATGACAAATAGCTACAAATGTCTTCTTTGTATTCCTCAAGGGGGAGTGGGCTTAACATATGTGTGCCACTACTAGCTATACATACCCTTGAAACCTACATAACCCTACAAAAATCATCAGTAATTTTTGGAGGCCTCTATCAATCAAACCTATTTGAATGAAAAATAAAAGATAAAGGAAAGCTAGAATGATGCATGGATAAAATGTTGAAAATGACAAAAAAGAGAGTAAATGAGAATTGCAAATACAATTTATAGTGATTTCGACATCCTATCGATACGTAAGTTCCTTTCCTCTTCTTGGTGTTGTAAATATCTACAAAGTTATCTTATATTATCTTTTTATTGTTAATGAAGGAAATGGCTTCCTATTTATAGAAATTGGCCAAGTTTATGGGGTGAGGTGTCCTATGAGGTGGCTTAGTAGGGGATAAGATAAGGTGGGTGAGTATGGGCCTTATTTGTCTATGTGATATGAGGCCAAAGGTTGATGGGAGACAAGATGAAAAGGGGAGTATGGGATTTGTTTTGCTCATGTGGGGTAAGGATAAAGATGAGATAAGACTTTTTTCTTATATGGAAATGGAGCATGAGTTAGGTTGAACATGGTTAAGGAAACCTGGGGTAATACAAGGTAGGATGGGTAAAGGATGGTTCTTATTTGTCCATGTGTGTTGATACCAAAGGGAGGACATAAATATAATGTTATAAAAGGGGTGATGGAAGACAATATGGAAAGGGAAAGTATGGGGTTTTCTTTATCCATGTGTTGGATTGGGATGAGGATAAAAGTTGATGAGAGGCAACATGGAAAGGGGGAGTATGGGGTTTGCTTTTCCTATGTGTTGGATTGGGATGAGGATAAAAGTTTGTGGAAGGCAACATGGAAAGGGGGAGTATGGGCTTTGCTTTGCCCATGTGTTGGATTGGCAAGAGGAAAAATGTTGGATAAGATTTTTGTCTTATGTGGGAATGGAGCATGAGTTAGGTTGACCATGGTTAGGTAAACCTAGGGTGAGGGTTGATCAAGGTTAAGAACTTGACCAAGGTTGAGAGGTGTGCACCTAGAGTTAGGTTGACCATGGTTAGGGTTGACCATAATGTGAAGTTTGACCAAGGTTGAGAGGTAACCAAGGTTAGGCTAGGGTGATCTAGGCTTAGGTGGTAGGTAGACTAGTCAAAGGATAGACTAGGATGAGGTGTCCCTTGGTTAGGCCATAGGGATGGTTACATGGTGACTAGGGGCTAGGTGTAGGAGAGGGCTTAGGTAGCCAAAGGAGCTTAGTGAATAGTATATGAATAGTGAATAATGAATAGTAAATGAATAGTGGATATATGAATAGTAAAAAAGGGCTAATATGAGATTTTTAGGTGTCTACATTTACCCCTTTTTGTATTGCATTGTATTAAAATATGGTATAGTGCAAAAAATTTTGACACCAAATTGGTGGTTAATGAATGATTGATTATAGCCTTTTGTAGAATCATGGTGATTGTTTGAGGGAGGAGATGTAGGATTGTCTTTCTTCATAATCAATGTAAGATGCCCCAATCATGGAAGGGATGAGTATATTTGAAATTTTACCTTTGATATATTGTTGAGTTTGATTTAATGTGATGAGTTGACCAACCAAGGGTAGGTGTCCTCATGAAGCTTCGATTGATTGTAAGTGGAATTAACTTACCACCTTGATGAAGGGAATTCATGAGCAACCATATAGACATTGACATGGAGTGCATCAAAATTAATTGAGATTTTACTTTTGTTTTCCCCAAAAATGGAGGGCTTGAGATAGTCTCTAGCAGAGTTCTTGGATAAACATAAACTCCAAGATTACATGTTTGAATACTGAACATGCACAAGGTATTTGTAATGTATGATGTCTATCCCCTCAAGTGATGAGGTGGTGGGTGAATAAGCAAAAAATTATGATGAAATGCTTGATGAAAATGTCATTGTACAATCATATTATGTATATAAACAATGAAAATGAGGATGTGAGATAAATGGATGAAAATTTGAGAATTTTTAAAAGCGATGTTAAAAATAAATTTTTTTGTTTTTTTTTTAACCAGACCAAATTAATAGTTTCATATTGTGATGGAAAATATTGATAGGAAGGTCAAGATGACAACCTTTAAAACCTTTACAAGGGGGGGCATGCATTGATAAGTGAGAGAGTGTCAAGCACGATGGGAAAATTAAGGGGGTTTTTATCATAACAAAGAATCATGAAAGGGTTTCTATCATGACAAGGATTTGTGTGGTCATAGGTGGTTGAAAGGTGTCTAGTTATGAACAGTTGTGTTTAGATTTTGGTGATCGATATTGCGTCTGTCATGATATCGCGACATGTCATGATATCGCGACTTTTTCCGCCAAGGTGAAAGCAAAGGGACAGTGGGTCGCGATATCGCGACATGTTGCGATATCGGTATCGCGACAAGTATGAAGACAAGCTTGTGGACACGTGTTCAAATGAGAAAGAAAGTCATAGTGACACGCGACCTCCACGTGTGTTAAAGTGGCACGGTCAGTCGAAGACAAAGCAGAAAAAAATTAATTAATTAAACGCGCGGGCTGCCATGAAGATTGAAATTGAAATTGGCGACCACGTGTATTAATATGGGAATGGTCTTCACAACAGTACAGAGCATGGACATTATGGGCGAAACAGAGGCGTGAAAGGATGATCTGACCAAGGCGGTGTTTGCAGGTCAGAGAAGATATTTAATGAGGTTTTCATGGCGGGTAAGGCAGTGGCCATTTATGACAAAATTTGGGAAGTTCGACCGAGGGAGGGAAAATTAGAATTTGAATTTGTTAGGCAGGGCATTGATGGCCGAGAGGATCTGGGGCCTCGTTAAAAACCCGAAATTTTGTAAGGATGGGGATGGTGAAGTTCAGGATTGGGGGAGAAGTGGTATACTAGAGAGACTACTGTAAACCGTATTAAGCTATTTTAATGAAATTACCATGAAATTACTGTGAATGTGTTTGTGTGAATCCTGGCTTGCCATCAAGATATACATTAGTTGTCCTATAGAATTCTTAGTTGTCATTTTGTTAATTGGGGTAGATATTCTTATACATATTCTTTGATATATCTAAAGGACAAGAGGAGGGTAGGAAGATTCTAAGTGGTCATAAAGGTAGATTGTGTTGTGGTTGTGGCCAATGTACCACTATTTTTGTAATTTAACATTTTGGTGAGATGGTTACAACAATGTATATGATGAAATATGTAGATGTATATACATTATAGACTATGGGTATTGATAATGATGTATTCATGTTCTTGATATATACATAAGGATTATTAATTATGTAATGTACCTTTATTGTGATGATGAGTTTGATGTGTGTGGTTTAATAGATGGTATAGACTCATAAATGCATTTGATCACTTTTTGAAAAGGTTTGTATGTGAATTTCACAAGTGCAAATGGTTTAATCAAATGAATGGTGCCTATTAAAACCTCATGGGTACTAATTTTAAAATTGTATGAGTGAATTGATTGAGAGTGATGCAATGGGTATGGGTGGATGTGTGCAGTATGAGGGGTCATAAAGGAAGGGGGTATGTGGCGATAAATGAGAGCATCATAAAAAGGGATGGGGCAACATGCAATTAGAGAGGTCGTAGAGGTGGAGCATGTGGTGAGAAGTGAGACTGTTTCAATAATATGAGGAACTATGTGGCCACGAGTAATGAAGATCTAGATCCTGGCCATTGGTCATGTCTTGATTGTAGTCATTATATGATCCTTGTTGTTAGATAATATCAGTTGATGTTCACGTTTGAGGTAAGTTGTTATTGGTTATTACATCTTATGGTATTTAGGTTTGTTATTTAGGGGTAAGTTCCTATGTCCTTTTCTTGTTGAGTATATATGTTGTATGTCTGATAGCCTTCATAGGTGTCATTTTGTTGTTGTTGGTTGATATTTTGATACATACTCTATAAGGGATAAGTGTGCATTTGGAGGATTGAAGACTCATACTAGTGTTTCAATGGGAATTCATGAGATATGAATCTTCATTTGTGTTGTGTCACACCAAAGAATATAGAGGGGGAAAGGTGTGAGGGTTATTTCAAACTGTATATTTGGCATAATGATAGTTGTAGAAGACAAGATGGCAACTGGAGGTGTTGGATTGAGCCGAGGATGCAGTGTAGATTTGGTTAGTCAATTTTTTCCCTACTTTCTTGTATTTACATATTTTTAGGATAAAATAAACCCAAGGGCCTATCTTTTAGAAAAATGACACCATAGAAGAGTAGGGTAGTGTAGAATAGTAGGACGAATATGGTATTTTGTCTTTGAGTGTAAGGTTTGCTTGCATTTTTGTTTTTAGTTGGGGTTGTTTTTTATTGCAGAATAATGATTTTGACAAGTGGAAATGATGGGTGTTGACAAGAAGAATTATGGCCTTTGAATATTTTAAGTCCATGACATAAATTTAGGGAGTTTTTTTTGAGGGTGATGGATGTGTTGGATATTGATGATTGGTTGTGGTTGAGGGAGGTAGGATTGGAGGGAGTGACATGTCTAGAGCCTATGCATGTTGATAGATGTTATTTATCAGCCTTAGTTGAGAGGTGGGATCCAAATAGGGGGATATTCCACTTACCTATTGGGAATATGACCATTACATTAGAATATGTATGCTAGATATGTTGGTTACCAGTGGAGGGATGTACTATTATCATTGTACATGAATAAAAAAAAGTTGGTTATGGAGAGGGTGTTTGGGATGGAGTGGAGGGATGTGAACATTGAGAGGGGTAGTATGTGTTATGAGTGGTGTTATGAGGTAGGTAGACTGACTCGAAGGTATGCTATGATGATGGTGTTCATATCGAGCATTATTTTGTCTAATTTCCTAGGTTTGAGGTTCCCATGAAATATGCTAGAGGTGGTGTAGGACTTAGTGGAGAAGTCAATCATATTTGCATGGGCTCTAGATTTGTTAGCATAGATATATAAATAGTTATATGAGGTTTAGACTACACTTTGTATGGGGATTATTTGTAGCCTATTACTATAGGTGTAGGCATGGGAGCATGTGGTCATGGATAGGCCATGAGGGTTGCCTTATGATGCACACAATATGGTGGAGCCAATGATGCCATATATATTGAAGTGGAAAATGGACAAGGAGTATTGGTTTAACAAGCCTCATGAAGGGAATGGAGAGAATTATTGCTCTATCTAGGTAAGTTTGAGATTGTAGTATGTGATCTTGAGGCCATGGAGGAGGTCCCCGACATGGATAGAGGATGGAGTACAACTAGCATGTGTTCAACGAGCAAGGTGGGTGATTGGGTGATAAAGCATGCAATATGATTATTTTTAATATACGTGAGTACTACCATAGTTTGAAATGAGATAGGGGATACCATATTTTCCTATGATATACAAGAGAAAGGGTAGGAACTATATAGTAGCATCACATATAGAACCATTAAACATGGAGATAGATAAGGTTATATTGATGCCAAATGTGGATGATGTTGGTATGAACCTAGAGTATGATATATGGTGGACCACATAGTAGTGGTAATAAGAGAGAGCTATAGATGAGGATGTGGATATTGGGGAGGGTAGAGAAGCATCTAGAGAGACAACAGAGGCTACTAGGAGAAGAGGGGTGCTTACACCTAAGAGAGAGGAGGAGGAAGTGGTGTAGGGGATTCTTAGGTGACATGTACATGATCTATTAGATATAAGAGTAGGTCTATCATGGGTTGTAACTAAGGACATACCAATGATTGATGTTATGGGTAATCAAGGACAAAATGAAGAACACAAGCTTATACTAAGAGTGGGGGTGAACAGTATAATATATAACTTTTTACTTTTCTTTCCAAAGTAGGATTATCCAATTTTATCAATTGTAATAATGAAACAATACACATATCATCACACACATAAGAGACACAAATTTAATGTGGTTCACCCAATGTGGGCTACACCCATGAAGAAAATATTTCTTATAAATTTTCTCAAAAAATCTCTTAGGAATGAATTTCATATTATAATATTTATGGGCACCAACCCAAAGTAGACACCAATCCCCTATGCTCAAGTTCATGGACCACTATCCACAGGAGACACCAATCCTCTTTTCTTTGGTTTGTGGACCTCTATCCACATGAGACCAATCCCCTTTGCTCTAGTTTGTGGACCTCTATCCATAGGAGACCTCAATCCCCTCTACTATAATCTAATCCAATACTTTATACAAGGCTTGCTCAAATCTGATCCAAAACCAACTCTCAACTCTATTCAAATTTACCCCAAGCTTGATCAAATTTTCTCACCAAACCTCCTCAAATCTTCTCACTATCACTTCTCAAACCTGCTCATAAATCCTACTCAGTCTAGCTCACAAAATCTTCTCAAATAATTACTCAAACCTACTCATAAAACCTGCTCAAATATGCTCCAAGCCTACTCATAAGGCTTGCTCAAATCTACTTCACCAAACCTACTCAATTCACTAATAAAAATTTCTCATAAAACCAACTCATTCTATCTCACAAAACCTGCTCAAATCATTGCTCAAACTTGATCAGTATAGCTCACAAAACCTTCTCATAACTAGATCAAATATACTCCAAACCTTCTCATAATGTTTTCTCAAATCTGATCATAGAAATTGCTTAAATATTCCTAATTCTTGCATACAAACAATTTCATATATCTTTCCCAAAAGTACTTTCTTTGACTAAAGTAGTTTAGATATATTCTACCCAGAATTCATTTAACCTCTTGAATATATAGAGAATGATATGTACTAAGAAATGCTCAACATGTTCTTTACATTCATTAAGTATGTCACTTTCACATGTTTCATATTTATTTCATCCTAAATGTAGATCTAGTCTAGCACTTGATAATTGTCTTGGTTATTGCTAAATTGCACCTTACTTCAAGACCAATAACAATGCACAAGTCTTTCTCATCTACTCACAAAGTCAATCATGAAGATGCACAAATTTGCTTCACAAAACTAATCTATAACTCTTGCCCTTTTATTTCCAATATCATCATAAAAAATGCACAAGTTTACTTTCAAAATTGATCTATAACTTTTGCCATTTTATTTTCAATATCACTCAGAACCAATGCATAAGTTTACTTTCAAAACTAATCTTTAATTTTTCATCAATTTGTTTCTAATTTCAAACATAAACAATGCACAAGTTTGATTTCAAAAATTGGTCTTTAATCCTTGTAAATTTACTCTCAATATCAATCACAATAATGCACAACTTGTTCACAAACCCTAGCACATATGTTTTCAATTTCAATCAACAATGGTGCATAATTTTGTTCTCAAACCCTAGCACATGTGTTTCCAATTTCATTCAACTATGATGCACAACTTTGTTCTCAAACCCTAGCATAAATGTTTCCAATTTCATTCATCAATTATGCACAACTTTGCTTTCACACTCTAGCATTTATATTTCCAACAATGCACACAAAATTAATCCTTATATCTCCACCTTATGACTTAAAACTATTTTCTTTCAAACAATCCACCTTGAGAAGGAGTTAAATAACATACCTCTAAAACTGCCTTGATGAAGATGTGCCCTCAAAAACCTATCTCAAAATAACTCCCTTTCTTTGGCCACTTAAAAACAAGTTATAAAAACTAATTTTCAAATAATCCACATAAAACCTTTCAAAATATGTGTACAATAATGTCACAAAATAATGCTCTATAGCTCCTCTTGGTTTCACAAGATAAAGCCTTTTAATAATGAACCAAATCCTTCAAAATATCAAGCAAAAATACAATCAACAAAAAGCTCTTAATACACCTTATAACTCCCTCTTTTAATATTACAAAAGTAAACTCTTCTCACACTTAGACAACAGTACAATTTTTAAATCATAATACACCATAAAACTCCCACTTTTATTATGCAAAAATTAACCCTCTTATGCACTATACAACATACAACTTTTATTTGTCTTACTACACCATAAAAATCCCACTATGATATTTCAAAGATAAATTCCTTATGCACAATACAAAAATCAAATAAATATTGCACACCTTATAGCTCCTACTCAGTCCAATTCAAATAAAAATTAAATAATCTAAGCTCATTGTAAACTACCACAACCACCTCAAGTCAAATCAATGTAAAATTAAAATTTCAAATACCCCATGCACGATGTGACTCAAAACCATGACCTCCCCGACGCAGCACTTTTGTAGGAACCTATGACCAGCTACGTTAGTGAAACCACTAAAACCAAAAGGGTACCACCCAACCTTAACTTTGTTCTCTACACATAAATCAAAACCTTGTCTACACAGCAACATTGACATCCAAGGGTTTCGACCCTGCAACCTTTCCTCTAACAGCGCTCACGCAAGCCAACCAACCACTAGGCTACCCTAGTTGGGTGAAATGTAGTAGGTATGCACTCGGATAAATCATTTCCAACTCTTGCACACTTTTAATTTTTGTTGTATCTCTTATGTTCTACCATTCGCATTAAGCACACGAGTATATTTCTTATCAAACCTTGCATTCAATAAATGGAGGAGAAATGACAAGTATTTATATGCATAAGCCAAAATCTTCAAATATCCAAGACATCGGCACATCCTTGCAATTCGAAATATGTTGGCGCCTCAAACCCTTTTTTGAACTTTGGTTATAATATTTAATTAAAATATTATAACATAAACTTTTAGGCCCATAGTTATCTTAAAACCTTTTGAATAAAATAATGCAAACTTGTGGCCCATGTAAACCTTGGTCTTCAATATTTTAAACCTTTTTATTTTAGCCCTTAGTCTCAACCTTTAAACCTTTTTTATTTAAACCTTTTTGGCCCATACCTTCAAACCTTTATATTTTTAAATCCTTTGTCTCAAGTAGTTAAACCTTTTGGCCCAATTCTCTTAAACCTTTTCTGTATAATATTAAACATGATATTTAAATATTATAATATTTTCCTTTAAACAATATTGCCTTGAGAAATTGTCCAACCTCATAAATTCATCAACCTTGAAGAATATTCCTACCTTAAATATTATGCACCTTTTGGCATCAATCCTTTGACATTAATGACAACTCAATGTACTCAATATTTCCAAAAATATCTCCCTTTGTCATTTATGGAAACCCTTATAAAAAATATTTCTTTTACTACAACTAGATGTCCAAATTGCTCCCCCTGACAAGCTGCTCCTCCTTATTGAATTATTTCTCATCCTCTTATTCTTGAGCCTTCGATATTAATTTCTCCTTTTTTAACTATTTAATCAACATCAACTTCCTCTTTCATATCAATTGTGGCTTCCTCTTCCTTTTCTAAATATTTCTCTTTTTCTTGGTCTTCAACTATAGGATCATCTTCTTTCTCTTCTTCTTGGTATTTGACAATAGGATCATATTCATTATCTTGTACTTGAGCCTCCAATCTTGAGTTATTATTTCTAGTCCTCTTCAACTCTTCAAGAGCAACAATAAGTTTCTATTTTATGTCAATTGTACCTTCTTCTTCATTTTTTGAACCTTTTTCTTCTTTTTCACTATCGGAGAGGCTTTCATCACTGCTACTATACCCAACTTCTAGATAATAAGTTGCATAGTGACCAAGGTTACCACAATTAAAACATTTGTGTTTTCTTAGATCCTTCTTATTTTTCTCACAAAGTCAACTTCTTCTTCACTAATACTACTTCCATATTGTGGACAATAAGTTGCATAGTGACTAATATTACGACAACTAAAACATTTATGTTTTCTTATAAAGTTAGTCTCTTCTTCACTACTTGTTTTTGGTTCTTTATTCTTTTCCATTTGTGTTCTTATAATATCTTCCTTCAATATTTTAGGCTTCCCCAAAGGAACCCACTCTGATACCAATTGAAGAACATAAGCTTATACTAAGATGGGGGTGAACAATATAAGATACAACTTTTTAATTTTCTTTCCAAAGCAGTATTATCCAATGTTATCAATTGCAAAAATGAAACAATACACATTTCATCACACACAAAAGAGACACAAATTTAACGTGGTTCACCCAATTTGGGCTATGTCCACGAAGAAAATATTTCTTATAAATTTTCTTAAAAAATCTCTTGAGAACCAATTCCCTATTATGATTTGATGGGCACCAACCCAAATGAGACACCAATCTCCTATGCTCAAGTTCATGGACCACTATCCATAGGTGACATCAATCCCCTTTGCTTTGGTTTGTGGACCTCTATCCATAGGATACATCAATCCCCTTTGGTCTGGTTTATGGACATCTACCCACAAGAGATCTCAATATCCTCTACTCTAATTTTCTCCAAGCCTTTACACAAGGCTTTCTAAAATCTACTCCAAAACTTGCTCTCAACTCTATTCTAATATACCCTACGCTTGCTCAAATTTTCTCACCAAACATTCTCAAATATTCTCACTATCACTACTCAAACCTACTCATAAATCCTACTCGTTCTAGCTCATAAAAATTGCTCAAATAATTATTTAAACCTGCTCAATCCAAATCACAAAACCTACTCAAACCTTCTCCAAGCTTGCTCAAATATGATTTACCAAACCTACTCAAATCACTACTCAAACCTTCTCATAAAACCTACTCAGTATAGCTCACAAAACCTGCTCAAATCACTACTCAAACTTGCTCATAAAACCTACTCAAATCTACTCCAAGCCTACTCACAAGGCTTGCTCAAATTGGCTCTCAAAACTAGATCAAATATACTCCAAACCTTCTCATAATGTTTTCTCAAATCTACTCATAGAAATTGCTCAAATATTCCCAATTCTTGCATACAAACAATTTCATATATCTTTCCCAAAAGTGCTTTCTTTGACTAAAGTAGTTTAGACATATTCTACCCAAAATTCATTTAACCTCTTGAACATATAGATAATGATATGCACTAACAAATTCTCAATATGTTCTTCACATTCATTAAGTCTGTCACTTTCACATGTCTCACATTTATTGCATTCTAAAGGTAGCTCTAGTCTAGCACTTGATAACTGACCTAGTTATTGCTAAGTTGCACCTTTACTTCAAGACCAATCACAATGCACAAGTCTTTCTCATCTACTCACAAATTCAATCATGAAGATGCACAAATTTGCTTCACAAAACTGATCTATAACTCTTGCACTTTTATTTCCAATATCACTCAAAACCAATGCACAAGTTTACTTTCAAAACTGATCTATAACTCTTGCCCTTTTATTTCCAATATCACTCAAAACCAATGCACAAGTTTTCTTTCAAAACTAATCTATAATTTTTCATCAATTTGTTTCCAATTTCAAACATAAAAAATGCATAGGTTTGCTTTCAAAAACTGGTCTTTAATCCTTGCAAATTTACTCTCAATATCAATCACAATAATGCACAACTTGTTCACAAACCCTAGCACATATGTTTTCAATTTCATTCAATAATGGTGCATAATTTTGTTCTCAAACCCTAGCACATGTGTTTCCAATTTCATTCAACAATGATGCACAACTTTGTTCTCAAACCCTAGCATATGTGTTTCCAATTTCATTCATCAATGATGCACAACTTTGCTTTCACACTCTAGCACTTATATTTCCAACAATGCACACAAAATTAATCCTTATATCTCCACCTTGTGACTTAAAACTATTTTCTTTCAAACAAGCCACCTTGAGAAGGAGTTAAAATAACATACCTCTAAAACTGCCTTGATGAAGATGTGCCCTCAAAAACCTATCTCAAAATAACTCCCTTTCTTTGGCCACTTCAAAACAAGTTAGCAAAACTCCTTTTCAAATAATCCACATAAACCCTTTCAAAATATGTGCACAATAATATCCCAAAATAATGCTCTATAACTCCTCTTGGTTTCACAAGATAAAGCCTTTTAATAATGAACCAAATCCTTCAAAATATCAAGCAAAAATACAATCAACAAAAAGCTCTTAATACACCTTATAACTCCCTCTTTTAATATTGCAAAAGTAAACTCTTCTCACACTTAGACAATAGTACAATTTTCAAATCATAATACACCATAAAACTCCCACTTTGATTATGCAAAAATTAACCCTCTTATGCACTATACAACATACAACTTTCAAATGTCTTACTACACCATAAAACTCCCACTATGATATTTCAAAGATAAAGTCCTTATGCACAATACAAAAATCAAACAAACATTGCACACCTTATAGCTCCTACTCAGTCCAATTCAAATCAAAATTAAATAATTTAAGCTCCTTGTAAACTACCGTGACCACCTCAAGTCAAATCAATGCAAAATTAAAATTTCAAATACCTCATGCATAACATGACTCGAAACCATGACCTTCTTGGTGTAGCAATTTCACAAGCGCCTGTGACCAGCTGCACTAGTGTAGCCACTGAAACCAAAATGGTGCCATCCAACCTTAACTTTGTTCTTTTCACAAAAATCAAAATCTTGTCTACACAATAAAATGATTTTTAGGGGTTTTGACCCTGCAACATTTCCTCTAACAGTGCTCATGCAAGCCAACCAACCATTGGGCTACCCTAGTTGGGTGAAATATAGCAGGTATGCACTCGGATAAATCATTTCCAGCTCTTGCACACTTTTAATTTTTGTTGTATCTCTTATGTTCTACCATTTGCATAAAGCACACGAGTATATTTCATATCAAAGCTTGCGTTCAACAAATGGAGGATAAATGACAAGTATTTATATGCATAAGCCAAAATCTTTGAAGCTCCAAGACGTCGGTGCATCCTTGCAATTTGAAATATGTTGGCACCTCAAACCCTTTTTTTGAACTTTGGTTATAATATTTAATTAAAATATTATAACATAAACTTTTAGGCCCATAGTTATCTTAAAACCTTTTGAATAAAATAATGTAAACTTGTGGCCCATGTAAACCTTGGTCTTCAATATTTTAAACCTTTTTATTTTAGCCCTTAGTCTCAACCTTTAAACCTTTCTGAGTTAATCCTTTTTGGCCCATACCTTCAAACCTTTATATTTTTAAATCCTTTGTCTCAAGTAGTTAAACCTTTTGGCCCAATTATCTTAAACCTTTTCTATATAATATTAAACATGATATTTAAATATTATAATATTTTCCTTTAAACAATATTGCCTTGAGAAACTGTCCAACCTCATAAATTCATCAACCTTGAAGAATATTCCTGCCTTAAATATTATGCACCTTTTGGCATCAATCCTTTGACATCAATGACAACTCAATGTACTCAATATTTCCAACACCAAATATTAAATATAGTAATGGATGGAGTATAGTTATAGATGTGCTCTATGAGGTGAAGACTTTAAGAGAGCGAGTTTGGTATCTAGAGTCAAATTAGACTAAGCTAGAGGGTTTATGGTCACAAAAAAATATGGGGCTATAGGTTGATAGGGATTTTTCCATTGCAGAGTGAGATAGGCTTTATCAAGAGGTAGCACAATCGATTGGTAGGGGAGATACAACAACCATACATGTGGAGAATGCTTAGCTACTAAAATATAGGAAATAGTATAAGGCAATATATTTAGTATCTTGATTCATTGGTGAGCCATGGTTTGCTAATTTCATCACAATCGACTTTCATATCTTAATGTAATCATATGAGGACAACACCAACGGGTCCAACAATGTCATTGGATAGGGATAGAACAGTAGCATTACCATTGAGGGGATCAATTGTAGTACAAGGTGGTGAGGGATATCAAAAGAGTGGAGGGAAAATGCCTAGAGGGTAGGAGTAGGGATGATTATTTTTTTGTGGTTGTGTTTGTGGTTGATAGGCCATAATTTTTTATTTTATAAGGATGTATGATGTAATTCGAAGTGCAATTTTTATTATGTATGCATTCATGTTTATTGATATATACATTCATATTTATTGTGTTATGTACTTTTAATTATGGTAGCGATTGGATGTATGCTATTTGCAATAGATGTGATGTGATATTAGACATTCATTTGATATTTTTAATGCTATGAATGAAGGTGTGTGGTTGTGTACATGCATTTTGCAACTTCTAATGGACATGTGTAATCAAATATTATTGGATGTGTGTGTTTGAACTGTTCAATCATGTCTGGTAGAAGTAATCAATGACAAGTTAATAATCATCTTGACATATAAAAAAATAATGAGATAGGCAAGCATGCAATGTGCACGATGAATCAAAATCTAAGTATGATTATATGTACATGCTTGTAATGATGTGTGGATGATTGAACTTAGGATAATGCATGTGGATATTGATGGTTTGCTAGTTGTGCAACTAGGGATGATGTGTGTTTGTTCCTTTTGCTAAGAATTTTTAGATGCTAGAAGGATTTATAGGGAGTCAAATATCTAAGTTTAACTATCAAACCCATCTATTAGTTGAGTGATATTCTACTAAAATCTAGATCATCTTGAGTGAGGTTAAGCCTATCATGAACCAGTGTGTGTGCAATGATGTTCATTTATCTATTTTGAGTGAGGTTGGACTAACCAATTATAAAATTAGTTGATTAAGCTAGCTCATTCACAAACCCACATTGGTTTATATAAAATAAGATCACTAATGTTATATACATGTTTCCACTTGTAAGGCATGCTCCACTTCTAAACAAGCATCTATAGTACCAATGGAGATTAGCCCCGTAATTTTTAGACCTAAATATACAAGGTGTTCAAGCTTTTTGATAGTACTCTTTTTGTTCTTTTTTCATAGCTTATCCCTTTGTCTATCCTTAGGGCTGGATAATGAAAATGATAGGATGAGCAGGAGAATTATTCACTAGGTATCCAATGTTCTCAAGGAGTTGTCTTTCATATACTCAAAATGTGTTTAGTGTTTGACATATGTTTAGTTCATGAGAGAACTCTAGTCAGCCAAGAGAATTCTAAGATTGCATTAGAATCCAATGATGTTTGATCAAGGTTGATGGGATCAACTAAAATGGTTGACTAGCAAAAATACTTCCATTACTAAGCAACCTATGCATAATATTGAACATGACATCATGATAGTTGTGATAACTAGTGTATGGTGATGTATGCAGTGAAAGATGCCTATGTGCAAGCAAATGAACATAATGATGTGATAATGCAGATGTTGATGAAATGCATGACAATATAATACATATATATAATAACATATGTGATGAAATTTATCATTGATTAAATGAACCAAGTGTTAACGTTTAATGCATACTCACATATCCAAAAATTGAGAAAATAATATCATAGAAGTTTTAGGAGATGATATAGGCATGGATGCGATGAGTGTGGTAATTACAAATATTTGGTGGTATCAACATGAATGATTGATGAGAAGTGTAGAAAGAGGAATATGGAGAACCTATCCAAGGTATGTAGCCACTCAAAGTGTGACCATACAAAATGGATGGATGGGAAGAAGAAAGAGATGTGAATAAATAGGATGGAGAACCTATCCAAGGTTTTTAGGCACTCGAAGTGTGACAATATGATAGGGATGGAAAAATAAGAAATATATGTGAAGAAATAGGAGGATGGAGAACCTATTAAAGGTATGTAGCTACTCAAAGGATGGCCATAAAATAGGGATAGGGGAAGAGGAAATATATGTGAAGGAAGAAGTAGAATATAGATTGAAACAAAGGAAAATAAAATGCAAATGATGTCATTGATGGATGGTTTTGATTGTGTGTGGTTGGTTGTTGTTTTTGTATTTTTTGTTGTTTTTATATAGAATGTACAAGAATGTACGAGCCAAAATTTGATAGAAGGGTAGTAGCATCCCTAGTATAGAGCTGATGTGATGAGAAGGGACTTTGGCACCCCCAATCATGAGATTAAGTATATGAGAAGGGGTATTGGTATCGCCAATCATGAATTTGAAGATGACCAAAGCAATTTGGGTCCTTTGAAATGGAATTTTACCAATTGGATTTGGTGCATTGGAGTTGTATTTTATTTTGAGATAAGACCATAGGGAATGGTGCTTTTAGGTTGTGTTTGAAGGGGAATTTGTATTTTTGAATGGAAAGTCTATGTTGAAGGAATGAAATGTAAGTTGCTTTTTGTAGGGTGTGGCCTCTTACTCTTTGTAGAGAGTGACCTCTAAGATACCTAGAAGAAGTAATGAGGGATATCTATCAAGGATTGAGGAAATAGAATTTTGCTAGAAGTGCATTCTAGGTCATTGGATTATCTCACTCATATTATATAGAAGCAATGTCCAGGTGTTAGATTTCATCCTCAAGCACATCTTTAGGCTCATGGCAGTAGCCTAAGATAAATTTGTATTTTGAATTTTGGAAAGGAGGGGCAATAAGATTTTGTAGACCTTGCTCATGATGACCTAGGTCAAACTCATGCTAGTTATAATGTTGGAAGTAGTGTAAGGCATATGATGGGTTGGAAAAATAATCCATGCTTGCATAGAATGGGGGCTCAAACTCTAGAGGATATTATACTTTTGAGGAGGTATCAATGCCTTTGTATATGAATTTTGTTTGGTTTTTTGGGACCCCCATTGGGATAACAATACCTATGGTCAGTCGTATGTTTTATGATCAACCAAAATCACATATTTTCTGAATTTTGGATGGTGATATGTGAGCATTATGTACAATATATTTCCTTGGTCATGTACTTGTCATGAGTACCAATACATGTGTTGTCTTAGGATGGATTTGTGACAACAAGGATCCCATGTTCTCTAATAATGAAGGCAAGTATGTGGATTCTTAGGATTTAGGTGAAATATGGGTGGGTGGAGAGGATATGATTGGGTGTAGATTACTTGGTCTAGGAGGGGGATGGTAAGTGGAGGTATTATAATATGATAGACAAAGAGGTGTACAAGATGCATAAGAAGAAGGTGGAGGAAAAATTTTCAACTATCGAGTGTTAGACCATGGGGGAGGAGAGGGATGTGTAATTGGTGGTGTTGTTGGAACGATGGGCATAGCTGCTAATTGAGTGGCTACTGAAGGGGTGATAGGTGTGATTGTTAGGTGAGTTGATAGAAGGGTGGGAGCTTATGATAGTGTGACCAAATTGTATTGTTTGAATAGGTCATCATTGGCTTGTTATGTGATGCACTTATCCTTCATGTATATATTTTAAACAATGATGAAGGGTTGAAGGAACACATTGTATATCACAGATCCAAGGTCTTCCTAAGAGGAAATTATAATGCATTTTCCCTTTAATTATATTATAAAGGATGGATATTATTTTTACTCCTATGTTGATAGATAGAACTATCATACCCAAAGTGGAACACAAAATATCATTAAAGACTCGTAATTCCATGGCTAGGGTGGCACGATGATTAGGAGAAATGTTGATATGTTTGAGGTATGGTGTGGTAATGATTTTTATAGAGGAACTGATGTTAATAAAAATGTATTTATAGTTGATATCATCAAAATACACCATTATGTGCATGAAGGGATCTGACCATACTCCCACAAGTGTTGTAATTTCATGGTAATTGCATACTATGGATGGTTGCATGCATGTACATGTGTTGCCTATGAATTTAGAAAAAGTGTTTTTGTCATCCATTCATAAATCAATGCATATTAAAATGTCATTTAAATCCTTGTGATGAAGTTGAGATTGTTTTAAGAGTTCATAGATGGATAACTTTGCAAGTACAATTTTTAGTTGGTGTGTAATATAGCTTTTGATGGTTATGATTGGTCTCAGATATGGAGGGGGACCTTATGCTAGCAAGGCTATGGAAGATGATGAGATTTGGATGGGTGTTTATTGTTGGGTAGGGCAAGTTGGATACCTTTAGTTTCTCATCACTATGTTAATAATTCCCACAAAGCCATGATGTTTAGGAGCACAATTAACCTGATTGACCTATTGATTCATTTTTTATATTTAGCCTTTAGCCTACGTGCACGGTATGTCATGTTGAGGTAGGGGATTTCGAAATATAACCAGGTTTTGATTAGGAGCCAAGGGATTGGCAACCCGAATGGCTCCATGGTAAATTAGGCCTTGGACAACGTATCAAATATATGTACAACCATTAATATCATGTCCCTTTTGGCAATGATAGTCACAAAATACATATTCCTTGAAGCCTTTTGGTTTTAGGTGGTTTGGATCCTCTGGTTTGATTTTGGGTAAAGCGATATGACCTGCATTATAAATATTCTAGAAGATATTAATCAAAGGCTTGATGAGAGGAGTTCAATTTTAGGGTGTATTATCAGGAGGATAAGGGTAGGTGCACTGGTAAGGATATGGAGGTGGGTGAATTGTCTACCTACGGTGGTTATAGCCCTAGTGTTACAATTGGGTATTTGGTGGAGTGGGTAACTATCGTGTTGAACATTGTTAAAATGAGGAGGCTTGGGTGGGCCTTGGTTATAATTGCCTTTATTGAATATTTTGGGGCATAATGTGGCTTCTTATTTGGCTTAATCCTCTCCTTTTTTATTTTAACCTCCAATTAGCTTTGAATATGTGGTAGCTTCCTTGAAAGAGTTATGTTTTTGCATTTGCAAGTTGCCTAAGATGGCCTTCATCCAAATCCTAGAGAATACCTTGATCAATTTGGGTTGGGGAATGGAAAAGGGTAGTTCATTAATAATTTTCTACCATCTTGCAACATAATAATTGATAGGCTCATAATTGAATTGCCACAAACTATATAGGTCTAGCAATGATGTCTTGTTTTTTATATTGATTGAAAATAATTCTAAGAAGGCATTTGCTAGCTATTCAAATATGTATAGGCTATGCCAAGAAAGTTATTGTTCCAACATAGGGCTGATCCCCCAAGGTATTGAGAGAATATCTTGAGCATTAATGCATTGCTACCATTTATTCACTAGCAGGAAAATCGATATTTGCTCAAACATTTCCAAGAGTCCTCCTTACTTTTAAATCTGTCAAACTTAGGGTATTTAAATTTGGAGGGTTATGGTGGAATGTGAACAAAGGGGTGGATTGGTTCTAAGTATAATTAATTATAAGTTGTTTTATTATACCTATAGCCATTTGAGCATATTTGTAGTTATTTGATCTATTCTTGCATGATCTATATTTCATGAGGCATAACCAACATTGTCAAATGTACACCATTAGATACATACATTAGAGAGTGTTTAGGATAGTATGGGGTGGTTTTATGGTATTTATTAGGTGATGGAGGTTTATTAAGGTATTGGATATGGTTATAAGAAGATACAACATTTGTTTGGTAGAGATTAGGTGAAGGTTGTTGAGATGGAGGATTTGGTAGGTAGGATGTTGGAGGGGATTGATACTGTGATTGTTGCACCCATTGGGTTGGGTGAGATGTGGGGGGTTTATTTAGATTATAGGGATATTGGGTGTGATTTATTCCTACATATAATTTTTTATAATGTGTTTGGTTGACTACAGGAATATATTCTTGATAACATGTTTTGGCATGTACCTCATGATATGGTACTTGAGTGTGTCCTTGTTGTTGTAAGACTTGGTTATGCCATTCATTATTGGACATGTGTGTGGAAACTTGTGTGTTTTTTTCTAGGGTGCCTGATCATACCAATCATGGTCTAGCACTTATTGATTGTGCATTTGATTTAGTTGTGCTTGGATAAGCACTTGTTGAATGGGTACTTGGGTGTACCCTTATTGAGGTAGTCCTTGTCTAACGACTTTTTTTGGGGGTACTTTGGTTTACACCTATTTTTTTGGTATTCCTTGAATGTGCACTTTATTACCGCTTATTTGAGGGGATGGTACTTGAGTTTTGAAGAACACAAACTTATACTGAGAGGGGGGTGAACAATATAAGACCAAATTTTACTTTTCTTTCTCAAACAATATTATCCAATATATCAATTACAATATCAATAGTAGTAATCAAAGAAATGTACAAATCATCACACACAATATATATACCAATTTAATGTGGCTCACCCAATGTGGGCTACTCCACAAAGAAAATATTTCACTAAAATTTTCTCAATAAATCTCTTGGAATCCTTCCCTATTACAATTTTTATGGACCTTTATCCAAAGGAGACACCAATCCCCTAATAAATTTCATGGATATCTATCCATGAGATAACTATTTCCCCTATACTAATTCATGGATCTCTATCCATAGGATAACTCCTTCTCCTCTGCTCTGGCTAGTGATCTTCTAGAAGACTACTACCTCCACTACACTAGCTTGTGGATCTCTCTCCACTGAATACCTTTGTCCTCACTCAGAAGACCTTTGTCCTCATTACCCTATCTAATGGATCTCTATCCACTAGAGACTACTATCCTCTACTCTGTAACCTCCAAATATTGATCTCATCTCTGCTCAATATTTATCTCAAATTTGTACTAAATACTATCCTCGGTCTAGCATATATCTGCTCATAAGTCTGTCTCTAGTCTAGCACAAATCTGCCCTCAAATATACATCAAAATATTTTCTCAAATTCATCCTCAAGCCTTAACACAAAGCTTGATCAAATCACAAATCAACTCTACTCAGATTTGTCCTAAGCCCTAATGCAAAGCTTGAACAAATCAATCAATCAATCAATTTTTCTCTCAAGTCTTCTCAAAGACTTACCTCAAATCTATCCACAAGTTCTCTCGTGAACTTGCTAAATATACTCAAGAAGTCTTCACCAAGACTTACCTTAAATTTTTCCAACAATTCCTCTCTAGAACTTGTCCAATCTTCTCAACAAGTCTTCACCAAGACTTGTCTCAAATCTTCTCTACAAGTCTTCACCAAGACTTACCTCAAACCTATCCAACAAGTCCTCTATAGAACTTGTCCAATATACTCAACAAGTCTTCACCAAGACTTGTCTCAAATATATTCTATAAGTATTCACCAAAACTTACCTCAATTATGTCCAACAAGTCCTCTCAAGAACTTGCTCAATTTTCTCAACAAGTATTCACCAAGACTTACCTCAAATATGCTTGCAATATTTCACAAAATCTCACACAAATATGTCCTTAATATTTCACAAAAGCTTACTCAATTTTGTCCTTAAGTCCCCTCTAGGACTTACTCAAATATGCTCACAATATTTCACAAAGCTTATTCAAATCAATTGCAAAACTTGCATACAAAAACTCAACTTAATATCTTTTAATCTTTAGATAACCTCTTCAATGATACAAACAAGTCTCACTCAGAATATTGTTTAACCATAGAAACATATAGATAATGGTAAGAGACTCAATATGTTTCACACTCACAAATCACTCTATTACTTTCAAACTCTCTCTCAAATCAATTTAGAAATAAGATATCATTTGTTTCACAAAACTTGAACTATCATTCCAATGCTTTCAATCAACAATGTTCAACCAACCTCACTCAAACATCCACTCAATGAAACACAACTTGCTTAAAAACATTAACCAAGTGTTTCACTATACTTCCAACAAATCACACTATGGAACTCAAACCTTGACTCAAGATGATTCCAATGTCACATAACAATTATACTCATGTTCTTTCACAAACCCTAGTTCAATATAGTTCTCAATCTCACATAACAATGATACTCATGTTATTTCACAAATCCTAGTTCAATATAGTTCTCAATATCACATAACAATTATACTCATGTTCTTTCACAAAACCTAGTTCAAGATAGTTCTCAATATCACATAACAATGATACTCATGTTCTTTCAACATCCACAAATTGTGCACATGAACACTCACTCAAATATTTCCAACAATGCTTATCAAAGAATCCTTTTTGCTCAATCTCTATCTCAAATATACATTAAACACTGTCCTTCAGTCTAGTACAATTTTTCTCACAAGTCTGTCTCTGGTCCAGCACAAATCTGCCCTCAAATCTACACCAAACTCTATCATCAAATCTAAAGAACACAAGACTATACTAAAAGTGGGGTGAACAGTATAAGACCACATTTTACTTTTTTTTTCAATTCAATATTATGTATTATATAGACAACAATATCAATAGCAGTAATCAAGCAATGCACAAAACACCATATACAATAGAGACACCACAGTTTACATGGTTCACCCAATGTGGGCTGCTTCACGGAGAAAATATTTTACTAAAATTTTCTCAATGAATTTCTTTGGAAATCCTTCCCAATTACAATATTTATGGATCTCTATCCAAAGAATATGTTGATCCCCTAATCTAAAGTTCATGGACCTCTTCCATAGGAGAAATATTTCCCCTTATGCTCTAGCTAGTGATCTTCTAGAAGACTTTGTCTCTCTACTACACTGACTGGTGTATATCTCTCTAGTTGAAGACTCCTCACTCAAATCTATCTTCAATTGTGTTGGTTGTTAGATCTCTATCCACTGAGACTCTATCCTTTGTACTCTGTCACCTCCAAAGCTCTATCAATAGGCTCACTCAGAACCTACTCAATAGGCTCACTCAGAACCTGCTCAACAAGCACACACAGAACTTGTCCAAATCTACTCAACATGCTCACACAAGACTTGTCCAAATATGCTTAACAAGCTCACATAGAACTTGTCCAAATATGCTCAACAAGCTCACATAGAACTTGTCCAAATCTGCTCTAGAAATCTCACCAAGAACTTACTCAAATATGCACTAGCAAGCTCACTAAGAACTTACTCAAATCTACACTAGAAATATCACCAAGAACTTGCCCAAATCTACTCTATCAAGCTCACCAAGAACTTTCTAAAATATGCACTAGCAAGCTCTCCAAGAACTTGCTCAATAATTCAATCTCATAGAATCATAAAGAGAATTGTTATAGACTCAATATGTTCTATACTCAAATCCAATATCAACTCAAATCATTATTATACAAGCATAAAGAGAATTGTTAGAGACTAAATATGTTATATCCTCAAATCTCAATCTCAACTCAAATCAATATTATAGAAGCATAAAGAGAATTATTAGAGACTCAATATGTTCTATCCTCAAATCTCAATCTCAACTCAAATCAATCTTATAGAAGCATAAATAGAATTGTTAGAGACTCAATATGTTCTATCCTCAAATCTCAATCTCAACTCAAATCCAGAATATAGAATAGTTTGTTTCATGGAACTTGAACAACCTCTTCACACAATCACTTGACTAGTCTCAAACAACTCTTCTCAACCAACTACCACAAGGAACAACTCTTTCTTACAAACCCTTGTCCAAGCATGTATCAACCAACTCAAATGTTTCCAACTATGCTCAACCACAAATCTCACATAACAATGATACTCATGTTCTTCTCAAGTTCAAGTTCTTTGCATAACCAATGGGCTTCAACAATAATGCTAATAAAATATTCTTCACATAACAATGATACTCATGTTCTTTTCAAGCCCTATATCAGGTTTTTCACACAACTAATGGCTTCAACAAAAATGCTTATAAAACAAGGTTTAATAGCAACTCTCAACCCAGAAAACCTTGAAGCATTCAACCAACTAATTTCAAAAAGGAAACTACAATTAATCCTTTTCTCTCCAATTATATTTCAGAAATCAACCACCATAAACAATCAATAGGAGAATGTGCCCATACCTTTTATGAATATGAAGAAGACTTTTGTTGTCCACAAAATCTGTCTCACTCAACACACTTTCTTTTTCAACTTTCAACAAGGGTTAGAGATCTTGATTAATAACACAACAATAACATCCAAATAACACCTTATTACTCCTACTAAATAACATACACAATGTCACTTCATAAATGAATTAATCTCTTTAAAAAAAAAAAAAAACCTTCACTTTTGAACCTCTTTACAAAATTAGAAATATCTCTTTACACACAACTTATTTCTCCCTCTAAGCAAGTTAATAAAATAGCCCTCAGAATAAGCTTTCCAATTATATATAATATGATATACTTATAAAAAATAAATCACCAGAAATCTCTCCTTTTTTAAACATGCATCATAACCCTTATTCCTCCTAGGGCAACTTTAGAAAAATAAAATATATCTAAAAATTATTAACTTGCCTCTGTCCCTGACGGGATTCAATCTTGTGACCTTCCTTGCTTAGTTTCTTAACCACATCCAACCTGTCGTTGGGCCACATGACCTCACGTGATAAAAATGAGCACACAACAAAATATTATGTCACGAATATCTGTGCCCTTCAAAAACAAAACGTGCTTCACGCGTTTCAACACAGTAAAACACCTCTGACAAGAATCGAATGTAGGACCTCCTGCTTCACACACAGTGCATGAACCACTAGGACAAGGAGGCCTATATGTTTGGCTTTACTCCACAATATTATCTTCATTGAGCACAAAAATCGTAAGCCTTTTAAAACCCTTTTCACACACACTTCGACACATGATGTGCAAGCTCTTTTACCATTCGAATCCAAATATCAAATTGAGCGCTTGGAGAAATAAATCAAAACTTTGGGCATATTTAAATATTAGTTTTATGCCTTTTCCTTTCTTTGACGTCGGCGCTATAAAATAAATTTTAATTTTAATTTTAAATAATTTAAAATTTAAACTTAAATATTTAAAATTAAATATCTCCATCATCGTGGCACATTTTTCGATGAAACAAAAAGCCGACCTGGGTTTTAAGAAAACCCCATTTCAAATATGCCATCCATGGTTTTAAATAAAACCTTTTATTTTGCCTGCCTTGGTTTTCAAAAAAACCCTGTATATATCCATGATCTCTAAAATATCATAAATGCTTATTTATGAAATGCTTTAGCCACCAAAACTCAATGTGATCCATGTGAAATCAATGACAACATAAAATCACTCAAATTTCCAACAAAATATGTCCTTAAGCCTTAACACAAAGCTTGAACAAATCAATCAATCAAATCTGCTCACAAGTCTTCTCAAAGACTTGCCTCAAATATGTATACAAGTCTTCTCAAGAACTTGCTCAATCTACTCAAAAAAGTCTTCACTAAGACTTGCCTCAAATATATCCCCAAGTTCTCTCTAGAATTTGTCCAATCTGCTCAACAAGTCTTCACCAAGACTTACCTCAAATATATCCACAAGTTCTCTCTAGAACTTGTCCAATCTGCTCAACAAGTCTTCACCAAGACTTACCTCAAATATGCTCTCAAGTCCTCTCTAGAACTTATCCAATATGGTAAACAATTCTTCACTAGACTTACCTCAAATTTGTCCAACAAGTCCTCCCTAGAACTTGTCCAATCTGCTCAACAAGTCTTCACTAAGACTTGTCTCAAATCTGCTCTCAAGTCTTCACCAAGACTTGTCTCAAATCTGCTTGCAAGCTTTCACAAAATCTCACACAAATATGTCCTTAAGCTTTCACAAAATCTTACTCAACTCTTTCCTTAAGTCCCCTCTAGGACTTACTCAAATCTTCTCACAAGCTTTCACAAAAGCTTACTCAAACAATTGTAATACTTGCATATCAAACTCAACTTAATCTCTTTCAAAAAACCTCTTCAATCACACAAACAAGTTTCACTCAAAATTTTGTTTAACCATAGAAACATATAGAGAATGGTAAGAGACTCAATATGTTTCACACTTACAAATCACTCTATCACCTTCAAAATCTCTTTCAAATCAATTCAAAAATAAAGTATAATTTGTTTTAGAAAACTTGAACTATCACTCCAATGGTTTGTTTTACAAAAATTGAACTATCTCTTTCAAAAATAAAGTATAATTTGTTATACAATGTTCAAAGAGAAAAAAACTAAGGTGTTGATGTTGATGTGATTAAAATATATAAAAATATGGAACTTATTTGTGCCAAGCTTCAAGAGATCAAGGAGAAACATGAGTTATCTAGAAATTATTATTAAGATGTTTTAGGAGAATTCAAATACCTAGCATCCATACAACTACTAGTGATGAGGAGTTGCAAAAAATATTGGAACTACTGCCATAGAATATGGAGTAAAAAAATCATAATTTTGAAAATTTTGCAGTAGGGATCCTAATTTTATAGACTTTATGCTAAAGGATAAAGTATGAATCTAGGATCTCTTGCTAATTGAGATTGATTCCCTATGAAGTCACTAGAAATATAGTGCCTTATCTCTATATTAGAACTTATCATTTAAAAAAGTATAAAACAACAAAATCAAGTAGCCAATACCTTCAAAACCCCTCAAATATTGACTAAGTATAACACAAATGTTGATTTGCTCAACAAGTGCCAATTGGTTTAGGAATAATCCACTTCCAAGGTGGTCTATTTGGCTCATGGTAGTAAACTTCTTAGGGTCAATTATTTATTTTCTAGCAAATTCAAGTGATTTGCTCATTTCCTAAAGTGGACCACTTGTCAACCTATGGAGAGTAAAGTAAAGACACAAATCTCTAGGAGAATATTTTAAAAGTGATATTTTGGCATGCAGTGGTGCACTAGATTATTTAGGAATTTATCTAATCCTATTATTGGTATGTAAATTTTGAGGTGTATCATTTTGTTAGAAATGCCCAAAAATATTTGCTTTTACTAGGAGTAATAGTTTCTCACCCCATGTAACTCAAGGATAAGCTCCTCCTATAAATAGGAGCCATGGGATCAATTGTAAACATGTCTTGGCCATGAAAATTTAGAGCTACACTCTATGAAAACCATATTTTATTGTATAACTTATGAAATTGGAAGAAAATTGGTAAATATTTTGCATATCACCACTGGCACTCCCATCCTAGATTGTAGAATGCATGGTAATTGAGGTATATCCCTTTTGTGCATCTTGTCAATGTCTTACATTTCATATCATTTGAATGGGAACATTGTTGTTACTTTAATTCTCATGTATTAATTGATTACACACTTCCTTGCTATGATCATTTCCATATTTTCATTTGTATCCCTCACACCCTTAACTTCCAATTTTACTTTTCATACATTTTAATTTCCATACTTTATTTTCATGCAATTAGAGTAGGTTAGATTAGGAATTAGTAAGTATAATGAGGAGATGACTTAAATCCATAGGTTGGAAGAGGGCACAATCCCTTTGTTGTTTGAGCATTAACCAAAAGAATTTGTTATCAATATATTGGATATGACATTTGAAGGTACTACTTGTTGCAACTAAAATAATTGTAAAAATTTATTCTATTTTATCTTTGAGAAAGCTCTCCTAATATATTAGAAAGAATAATAAAGAGATTAGGATATAGTGGGTCATCCTGTCAGAGTCGATAGGATGATTTAAAATATCTAGCAAGGGATCCATTAATATAAATATAATATTTTGGAGTACTATAAAAACATCAGAGACATATACATCAGCCTTAATCAAAACCAATTTTTTTAAGAACATCATGTATAAAATTCTAGCAAAATCTATCAGATGCTTTTTTCAAATCTAATTTTATAACCATAAATAGTTTTTTAATGAATTAAAAGAACATATGACCTTTTATGTAATGATTACACTATCAATAATTTATATACTTGAATAAAACCACATTATTCCTTCAAGATAATGTATCACTCTTCAACAAATGTAAAAAAAATTGAAAGAAATATATAGAAAACCTATTGGAGCCAAGTGTCTTATTTTGGTGGAAATTTCCTCATGTAGCTCCTCCATAGATATCTTCCTCATTAAGCTATCATTATATTCTTCTACGATAATTGATGAAATATTTAGCAAAATCTTATCATATTCTTTCTTATCTTTATCAACTTCTAAAGAAATATCTTTGAAAAAATTAATTGTTTCCTTCCGTAAATTTTCTTATTATTCTTTAGTGCTTCTTCTGTCTAGAGTTGAAATATTTTTTATTCAATAAAACTACAAATATGTTTTGGTTATAGTATGAAAATATTTGGTACTTCTATCTCATTCCTTTAGAAATATCTCCCTATAGTTTTGAGGCCAATATGAATCTTCTTCAATACATTATGACAATACAAAAATAATTATTTTTCTTACACATAAGTATCTTGGTTTATTCCATTGATTTCTACTCTCTCTTATAAATTGCTAAGCTATATATTTGACATTCTAATGATTCATTTTCCTTTATATATTTCATATTTTTGAACAAACATGTACATTAAGAACCTTCAAACCTTATTTAGTCTCACCATAACATAACCATTTAGAAGAAAACAAGGTCTTGTAGCCATATAAATTAAAACTAAAATGAATTTGGATTACCATTATTGATATGATAATATCTCAAGAGAATTGGTTTATTATTTGATCTCATTTGCAATATTTGTCTAAATATATTGAATTCTCTATTTGTATCCATGTATTCAGTTTCAAAAATATGTCTAATATTATTGATATACGAGTTTTGCAAATGCATTTGTTATCCTATATATATTGAAAGACTGAAGGAATCACATTCCAAAGACCATTTGAATTGACAAATGAAGAAAAATCCTCCATTGATCTATACCATTTAATAGTACCATCCATATTCTAAGAAGGAGATAAAACTATGTTGAAGTAACCCTCTCAAGAATACCTAGTTCACAATTATGAATAATCATTAAATTTAACATAATAAAAACATGTCCTTCCAAAATATGCCATGAATAGTAACTATAGCTAGTGCATATACATTTATAACCCCAAATTTGATATTTTCCTCTTTCCCTTAAAATATACTAGCAACTCAATTACTTTTTGCTTCTAGGAAATATCCATTATATTTGTGTTTATTTCATATTATTACAATACCTCTTGAAGATCCCATAGCAAAAGCTAAAAGACAATCCCTGCTTTTCTAAAAAAAATTAAATGCACCCTTATATTCTTCACTAATTATTTTTATTTTTGTATAAATATGAACTAAAGAATATAATTGCCTATTAATTTCAATATAGCTCCTTTCTAAGGCAACTTATCCATACCCCTAATATTCCAAAACATCATTTTCATCATCAATTTTTATAACACTTATGGTAGTTGTTTTGGTTTCCTAAATTGATGTCCCTATGAGTTTTATTTCTTGTTTATTGCTACCTTAAGGATCATCTTCTTTTTTTTATTCCCACCAACACTTTTATCCTCATTAATATCTTTAATTCCTTCAAATTGTTCATAATGAGACTTAGCATATTTAGGACTTCTTGGATGATAATATGCCTAATATGTATTATGCACCCTAGACTACAACCAATATTGTATGACTCTAAAATAATTCTAATTCAACCTTTGGATAAGATCGGTTTATTGTTTACTAATAGAAATAAATTGATAAAATACTAAATATAGATATGGAAGGGCGAGAAAGAGATGGAAGGGCTAGAAGTAATTGAAACTAGTGTTCAAATATTAGGTAATAACAATAAAATTTACTTATGCAGATACCTTGCAAATTAGCTAAAATAAAGCCTAATAGAATAGCTGCTAAGGATAGTATCATAGATGAATCATGAAAGCAAGGAAAAGAAAAACAACATTTTACGATGGCTTCGACAACGATGGCTCCCTCTGCATCGGCTCCCGTAGCCTCTGCTTCCACCGCAGCTGCCCTGGCTTTCCCTGGCAGGGTCTCCCAAACCCTCCCCGGGGATCTTGAACCAGGCGAGATCCCTGTCGATCTCACGGATGATCCCGATGCCCCCGATCCGGATCCGGGTGGTGCGCGACCTTGGGCGGAAGGTTTCATTCCCCCCTTTCCCCTTTCCAAAACCCCTACCTCGGCTGGTCTGTCCTTCAGCACGTTGGTGTCGGGATCCCCCTCTCCCAAACCATCTGATATGGTTTCTCTTCCCCCCTGGTCACCTCCGGGGATAATTTGGTCATCCCGATTTCTTGCATGGCTCCAAAAATTTCCCTCGAATCCCTGTCCCTGGTTGGGAAATTCGTTGGAGGCCGACCTAACATGGAGTCTATCAGAAGATGGGCCAGTTTCAAATGGCGAACAGAGGGAAGTTTATAGCTAGTGGCTCTTTCCAGGGGCTTCTTCCTAATTCAGCTGAACAACCAGAATGATTTTGCAAGAATCCTCACCGGAGGACCGTGGTTCTTTGGCAGGAAAAGTCTATTTCTCAAGAAATGGGAGCAGGGTTTCAACCCCCAAACTCAGGACATCAATGTCGCCCCCATTTGGGTTCATCTTTCGGACCTACCAATCCAGTTTTTTCATGAAGACATCCTTCGGGGGATCGGAGGATACATCGGAGACCTGGTTGCCTTTGATCCGACAACTAAAGCCCGTTCCAGAATGGCCTTTGCTAGAATCTACGTGTCTACGAACCTAGCATCCCAGCTTCCCACTCGCATCAATCTCATCTATGGGGACTTCCAGTGGTGTCAAGCCATTGAGTACGAGAATAAACCGGCATTCTGCATCGAATGCCAGGCTCAGGGACACCTCAGATCCCAATGCCCTTCTTTGAAAGCTGCCAAAGAGGTTCCTCGACCCTAGCTCTCCTTTGCTCAGCATCCGGCTACCCACCCAGGACCAAAGGCTACTGGTGGCCCTTTTCGAGGGAAAACCGACAAAGGGAAACAAGTCCCCTTCCATAGATCCCTCCCCCAGCAAGCTCCATCAAGTTCCAACCAGGTATGTTCGCTTTTTGCCCTTCCCAACAAGTTTGGTCCTCTCTCTGGTGTTGATGATGATGTCCTCTTTCCCGAGTCCGGTTCCCTCCCTTCTCCTTCCCCCTTGCCTCCACTACCTCCCCTCCCTTCTGTTTCCCTCCCTGACCCCCCTTCGGCCGCACCTCCCTCCCAAACCCCTCCCACCTCCCCGCTCCCCCCACCTCTCCTAAATCCCTTTCCCCCCTTCCCCTCGAGGAGGGCTTTCCCACCTCTTCTTTAGACGGACCTATGTCTCCAACCAAGCAAATTTTTGACCCCCTTGAGGAGGCTTCCAGCCCTTTCCGCAATCACTCGGACTCCAGTTCCATCATTACCAGAAGCAAGAAAGGACCAGTGGATACTGGAGGTGACAAGAAGAGAGGAAGACCGTCTATATCTGACCAGCTTAAGAAAGACACTGAAAATCAAGTTGCAAATGGGGTCCAAACAACCCTCTTCCCTGATCTGTTTGGCCAGCCTTTGGACGATCCCAAGAATCCCAAACCCCCTCCCGTACCCACCAAGGGTGGTAAGAAACCCTCCAAAGTTTCCAAATGAAGATACTCTCTTGGAACATCAGAGGGCTTAACAGCTCGGGCAAGCAGAGACTGGTCAGAACCATCAGAAAGGATTTCAAACCCACCATCATCATGCTACAAGAAACCAAAGCAGATGCAGCAAGAACCCCGAACATCGTCAAATCAGTTTGGAAAGAATGCCAGTGGGCTTCCTCCCCCGTAGAGGGATCGGCTGGGGGCCTTCTTTGCCTCTGGGATCCTCTCCAAGTTGAGGGAAGGGTGGTTTCCTTCACCAACAGAACCCTTAACATGGTTTTCCATTGCAAGACCAACCAGTTTACATGGGTCCTCTCCAATATCTATGCCCCCAACAATCCTCTTGAAAGGCGCCAGCTGTGGGTGTCATTGTCCCTTCTCAAGACTACTTTTTCTGCCCTCCCATGGATGTTAGCTGGGGATTTTAACTCTCCTCTGTTTGCTTTCGACAAACGAGGCGGCCTATCCACTCCATCCAAAAGCATAACTGACTTCCAAGATTTTGTGTCGAGTAATGAGCTTATGGACATTCAGATCAGAGGTTGCCGGTTCACTTGGAGCAACAAAAGAGTAGGGCAGGATCACATCCAAGTCAAGCTGGACCGGTTTTTCTTATCCCAGCAAGCAATCCCTCTCTTTGGCGATACTCTCCTCACTTCCCTCCCCAGAATTGGGTCTGACCATTCACCACTCCTCCTAGAATCCAACAAGGCCCCGTCCTTCAAAACCCCTTTCAGATTTGAAAACATGTGGATTCACCACCCAGACCTCAAACAACGTATTTTTGAGTGGTGGAATCTTCCATGTTCAGGATCTGCTATTGACCAAGTTTCCCGCAAGCTCAAATCAGTGAAAGAAAACATCAAAATTTGGAACAGGGAAGTCTTTGGAAACATCTTTGAGAACAAGCAGCTCATCATTGATAAACTTAAGACTTTGGAGGAGCAAACCCATCACGATCAATGGACCCCTCAACTGAGGAATGAGGAGAGTCAGCTGTTGTCTGAGTATCACAACATTTTGGCTAGAGAAGAAACCTTCTGGCATCAAAAATCCTGAGCCCTTTGGCTCAAATATGGGGATGCCAATACCAGATTCTTTCATGCCTCCACGATGCGGAACCGCAGCTCCAACAAAATTAGAGAACTCACCCTACCTGATGGCTCTGTCTCCCAAGACATTCTCGAGATCAGATCAGAAGCGTCTGCTTATTTCAGCAATATGATGGGAAATTCCTCTCCCTCCCACTTGGCTGCCCAGGAATCCCTTCTACGAAACATTCCCCCCTTGGTCACTCCAGAGATGAATGCTACCTTGATTCAGACCCTCTCTCCGAAAGAAATAGAGACTGCTCTATTCTCCATGCAAGCTGACAAGGCCCCTGGTCCAGATGGCTTTCCCCCTTGATTTTTTCAAACTTTTTGGGACATCTTGAAGGAAGACATTTGCAAAGCCATCATCGAGCTACAATCGACTAAGTCCATTTCGAAAGGGACTAACTCAACTTTCATTGCTCTGATCCCCAAAACCCACCCCTGCAAAACTATGGTGGATTTCAGACCCATTAGTCTCTGCAACATCATCTACAAGATCTTAACCAAATCCCTAGCCCTGAGACTAAAGAAGATTCTCCCGGCTATCATCGATCCTTGTCAAGGCAGCTCTGTGGAAGGCAGATCTATCACAGACAACATCATATCCCTTCATGAAACTCTACACTCTTCTCACTGCAACCGCAAGGCAGCCATGTTTTTTAAGCTGGATATCAGCAAAGCTTTTGACAGAGTCAACAGAGAGTTCCTTCTAAAAGTCCTTGCCAAGTTTGGGTTTCATAGGGAATGGATCAAGCTCATCAAAGGTTGTATTTCGATGCCATGGTTCTCGGTGCTTGTTAATGGTTCAGCTGCAGGTTATTTCCCATCTCATAAAGGCATAAGGCAGGGTGACCCCCTATCCCCTTTCCTTTTCATCATCCTGGCAGAATCCCTGGGAAGAGCTTTCAAGACTGCCTGTGCTTCTGGACATGTGAAAGGGATCAAAGCCTCATCCACCATGCCCCCCCTTTCTCACCAGCAGTTTGTCGATGACACCATTACCGCTTCCTCTGCATCCGTCATCCAAGCTAAGTCCATCAAATCGATCCTTGACACCTATGCCAGAGCAGCAGGCCAAGAAATCAATTACACCAAAAGCGAGTGTTTCTTCCTTAACACTCCGGATAGCAGACAACGCAAGATTGCCCGTATCCTATAGTGCAGAATCTCGAGCTTACCCACTTCTTACCTGGGCCTTCCTCTTTTTATCAAGAGCCCGAAAGAGTCCATGTGGGATAATGTCATTGAAAGGTTCAAACGCAAACTCGCAGGCTGGAAGGGTGCCCTCCTATCCCAGGAAGCTAAGGCTACCCTCACGATAGCGGTCCTCCAAAGCATTCCAGTCTACTTCATGTCTATTTTCAGAGCCCCAACGTCTGTTCATGCCAAGATTGAGAAAATCCAAAAAAAATTCCTGTGGTCAGGTCCTGAAGAAAAAAGTAGAATCCACCTTGTCAACTGGGACAGAGTTTGTCAACCCAAATCCCAAGGGGGCCTGGGGTTGAGGAGATCCTCCAATCTGAACCTTGCCCTCCTTGCCAAGCAGGCGTGGAAACTTTACATCAACGACAAATCAGAATGGGTGACGATTGTCAAGAGCAAATATTTCCCACGATCGTCCTTCATGAATCAAGACCTCCCTTCTTCTGGATCTGCTTTCTGGAGGGCGGTAAGTCAATCCAGACCTCTTATCACCAAAGGGTCCCGTTGGCAACTTGGCAATGGCTTCGAGATCAAGTTTTGGGATGATGTTTGGTTGAACAACCAGCCCCTCATAGTTATCCCAGGTATGGCTGCTCTCAAATCCTTTCTTGAGCGTAGATGGGGCAGCAGGGTAAGGGATTATTTCAATGATCAGCGGGAATGGAAGCAAATCCCCATTGGCAGTGCCAGTGCCCAGATAACCCAAGCGGGCGCTTCTTTGTCTCGGCTTCTCAGAACCACCATCATTCCTACTACAACCATTCCAGATTCTCCTGTCTGGTCAGGGACAGACAATGGGGTTTTCTCAGTCAAGTCGGCTCACTCCCTCCTGGTGAACCACCACATTTTTGCCTTTCTATTTGGGTCGGTCTGGATCAAGCGCCTAGTCCCTAAGGTTGGGTTCTTCTCCTGGACTGTCGTTCACAACAAAGTGCTCACCATCGATAACTTGATGAAAAGAGGCATCCCTATCCCTAATAGATGTCATCTTTGCCTGTCTAATGGGGAATCGGTCAACCACCTCTTTTTACATTGTGAGTTCACCCAAGGGAGTCTTAACCACGTGTTGTCCATGTTCCAAATCCAGTGGGCCCAACCCCGCACTCTTCGGGATCTCTTTATCCAATGGCCCACCCCTTTTTAGAATCCCAATGCTGCTTTCCTATGGAGGATCTGCCTCCACCACCTTATTTGGTAGATTTGGTTAGAGCGCAATCACAGAGTGTTTTCCACCCCTTCTAACGATGCCATATCTACGGCCACCAAAGCCATTGCCTATGCATCTGAGAACCTCCAATTACTCCCTTGGTCAAATTCCCCGATTGGCAAGGTGGAAGGGGACATTTTCCATTCCCTCAACATCCCTATCCCCGACCGCCCTTCCCCCTGTCCCCACCCCAGACGGTTAGCCTTTTGGCATCCCCCTCCCATAGGTTTTTTAAAGCTAAATTTTGATGGGGCGTCCAAAGGGAACCCGGGACTCTCTGGAGCTGGTGGGGTCGTCCGAGACCACAAAGGGATGATCATTCTCGCCTTTGTTGAGAACCTCGATCATCAGACAAATAACTTTGCGAAAGCCTGGGCTCTCTGGCATAGTTTGAATCTGATCAAAGATTCTCATATCTGTCTTCACATCGAAGGGGATTCTATGAACATCATCCGTTACATCAAAACTGACAAAAATCCCCCTTGGAACATTAGCTCGTTGATCCGTGAAAGCAAAGCCCTCATTGGTCAGCAACGCCAGGTGGCAGTTTTCCATGTTTTTTGGGAAGCAAATAAGCTCGCTGACCAGCTTGCCAACATGGGTCTCAGTCAATCCCCGCTGATGGTGTGGCATAATTCCAATCCGCCAAGTGTCTCCCACGTAGCAGATGCTGACAGGCAAGGCAGGTTCGTGTCACCCCCTCCCCGCTAACCAATGTGTTTTCTATTTAGGTTTGCAGCTGGTCCTAGGAGTATCTTATCCAACAAGCTCCTCCGTCATCGTTGGCTCATGAGTGGCATCCCTGCTGGCACCGCCAGTCATCATTTCCCCATGGGGATGATTGGTATCCTCAATTACGCTCCCCAATATGGGTTGCGATGTCCCAACGCCACCATCGGTGCTCCTGTCCAATCAGCTTCCTTACCCACCCTCACCGAATCCAAGCGGCTCCGGATATCCCTGTTTCCCCATGCTGACTCAGGCCCTCGAACCATCACCAATCCCCACCTTCCTTGGCCTTTGCCCACCTGTCCCCTCCTCGATCCCATCGGCATGCCCAATCGTCCCTTGCTGGCTTTTTTAAGCATTTCCCTTGTCCTTCCTTTCATCGATCGTCACCCTTTGCCCTGGTCGCTTTCTCTTCCCTTGTCCTGTCCTCCTGGCACTATGGCCTACATCGAACCTAGCTCCCTCTAGCTCGACCCTCTGGCGAAACCCTTCATCGACACCTTTAACCTGTCGCCCTTCCTGAGCAAATTCTAGGGCCCCGAAGCTGATATTTTTGCTGACTTTGTCAGGACGTGGAAGAATGGTTTTGTCGTAATCCGTAGTGTCCATTTCAAGGTTACCCCCGAGTTGATAGCTGAAGTGTCTGGCCTTCCCTTGTCTGGTCACCGCGTCCGTCGAGACAAGCACAGTTGGGAGCCCGAGCTGGAGGGGTTCCCCAACTACCAAGAGTTCAAGTGGTCAGGTGTTTCCCTTGAACGCACCTCCCTTCCTTCCCCTTGGTCCGCTGTCGCCATTCCCTTGATCCAGTATTTGGCCTCTGATGATCCCGCCAAGCCGATGTCCAGCTTCCATCTGGCTCTTGTCAACCACTTCCGTGGTTACAAGCCCATGAACATTCCCGCCTTCCTCCACCGCTCCGTCCGTTTATCGGTTTCTGCCGCTCGGAAGAAACACTCCCCTCCCACCCACCAGGGCCTTTTCGTTGTTCTCTTCCGCCATGCTGCAGGCAATTCCCCCCTGGCAGCCACACCCCTCCAATCCAACCCTCCTGTTCCCCCCTACGTCTTCACCAACTCACTCTTTCTCCAGCGAACCCTTGGCCAGTGAGACGGACCCCGAGTATCAAACTCCTGACTCCAAGAAGACCCCTCCCAAACAGCCTTCCCCGCCTAAGGCCACCCCATCCTCCAAGAAGGCGATGGTGGGAAAGCGTAGAACCACAATTGAAGATGTTCCTGTGATCCGCAGATCGTCGAGAACCAAGAAGCTCAAGACGGAGTCAAGCCAGAACTCCCCTGTTAATGTACCTGACGATAACAACGAGGACTCGGACCCCGCCCCTGAAACGTCAAAGCGCATGACCAGAATGTTTATTAAATGTTTCATTTCTGCATTTGAAAGCACCACCGAGGCTATGAAGCGCTGCTTGGAGGAGCTCAATCCGGACGCAAAGGAGAACCCCGCGAAGGTCGATCCTTAGGGATTCCCTTTCGGTTTCCCTATTTTGTTTTTGTTATGCTGGTCATTGCTGATTTCTTAATGTTTTGGGTTTCTAGAAAGCCCTTGGGGCTCTGTCACCATTTTTGGGTAGGGTTTTCTGTTAGAAAGGAATGCCCCTGCGTGGGCTATTCGGTTGTAGATGTTCAGGTCCTAATCCCCTGTGTGGGACTGTTGTCTTGCTTATCCCCCGAGTGGGATTCTACTAGGCTTTCGGCTTCTATTCACCACTACAAGGTTTCTGCAATATCAATTTCCACCACCCTGGCAAGGGTTTTTGTATATCTGGGACTGGGACCCAGTTAAAACCCTGATAATCAAACTACTACTTACCAAAAAAAAAAAGAGGATAGTATCATAGAATCCTTAATCAACTCTAGCTATGCATCGTCCAACATTCCAAGAACTTTGTAGAAGGAAATTCAAACAATAATTCAAAGTTGATATAATTAGCTTCAACAAAATTTACCAACTACAAATAATATATAGGAATGCATGGAAATACAAATATCATATACACAATATCATCTGAGACATATCCATTTGTAGAATCCAAACAACACTTGTTCTTATTAGTAGTAAAGCAAAAATTTACAAAATTTTATAACACACAATTCATGAAATTTCTAACCTTCATTTTGAGGAAGTCTCAACTATTTATAATATTTTAAAAAGGATTATGTTAGTTCAATCATTATAATTATAGTCTATTATAGGCCTAACATGTGTAGGTACAATCAATTTAGCATACTTGAGGAGCATGGAATTCACTTTCTTTCTATGACATTATTAGAACCATCATCCTAGCTTAACTATTTTGATTATCATCTAATGATGTGGCCAGTTCTAATTCTAGCATCCTTGTGTTCTCATTAGACTTGGGCATATTTAGCAGGCTCAACCATTTTACCACTATGTCTTATTATTATGTCAACTTATCAAATTTGTAGACTTATCTTAATTGTTTTTATTTGGATGGCTAAGGAGTGATCGGGTGGTTTAGGCTTTTGACATCCATGATCTATACTGAAAGGAATTTTTTTGGGGGATTTTTTAAATTTTTATCATTATTTGCTAAGTTTTTTTATTTATTTTGGGGATTCAAAGACCTAGCCAATACTTTTTGGATGATATTGGGGCTTTAAAGATCTAGCAAAGAATTTTTGGATGTTGTTGAGGCTTTCAAGACCTAGTTGGGACTTTTTTAAGCCTTTGTTGATGTCATCATTTTGATAATCCTGATTATCCTTCTCTGTACTATGGACTCACTAGAACCCCAACTAATATTGGAAACACCAACCACTCTCACTTACTAGGCTCCTTTTTCTTGTTGAGTCCTTTTGGACTTGATCAAGATCTTGAAATTTTAAGCTTACATCATGACTCAGAAACTCCGACCACTTTTGGTCTTTGGGCCTTGGACATGTTAGGACTTTAAAAAAAATTATGATATCATTATTTAAAAATCCCAACCACCTTATTCTCTAGGATTTGTATTGTCCAAGTCTTTAGAGTACTTATACTGACATCATTCTTCTAAAATCCCCAACTACTATGCTCTTTAATCACCAAACTGCTTGAGGCTTTACTATTAGACTTGGCTATGAGTTTTGGGAATTCTAGCTAATGTCACCTTTGAGAATCCCCGATCATTATTGTTTTGAGCTTTAGACTAGTTGGGTCATTTATAATGTTTACATTGACATCATCATTTAGAATCCTTGGTCACTAAACTCTCTAGTCACTAGACTGGTCAAGAGTTATGAAGACCTTGCTTACATCATCCTTTTGGAAACTCTAGTCACTCCTTAGCGTGGACTTATAACTTGTTGGGATTTTAGAATATTTCAGTTGATGTCATTGCTTAGAAACCCTAACCACCTTAAGCTTTGTCGATGAATATATTTAGGATGACATGGATAGACTTCCTTGCCTTGGCAAAATTTTCTCGATGAGGTGTCTATATCTTAGCCTTGGCAATTTTTTTAGAAAAATGATAGTTCGACACCATTTTTTGTGTTTTTATATGTGGACAATTGCATTGAACCAGATGTCTATATTTTTATAGAGGACTTAAAGTTCAAGGAATAGCCTCAAACTCACTTTCTTCTTTATGCTTCCATGTAAATGCTAAAGTACGAGGACAATCCTCCATAATACTTATTTTCTTTCATTATCCTAAAAAACCTAATTTTCCATGGATATCCTTCATACTCCTTTATTTATTATTCTACTCTTAAAACCCTAATGTGCAAGGAATAACTGTAATACTATCATTTTTATTTCTAGAAGACTATTTTAAACCACTTAAGAAAAATGAAGATAATTTATTTGGATTACACTTGACCTCTTTAGGCTTCTTTGCTTTAAGAATTGCCTCATTATAATTCTTCTTATATTTAACTCCTTTTGAATTTAAATTTACATATTGTACTTCACCATCCCTTGAATCCTTCTTTGTTTCTTCTAAAGGTTGATTTGAGTTAATTGTGATGGTCTTTACCATTTAATGAAATAGTGGGGTTTCCTTTGCAATTTTTTGGGAGTGAAATATCCTTGATCTAATATAGCTTCTATTAAAATATAATCTCCTTACTTCATCTTAAATTTTATCTCATGACCACAAAATTCCATCTCTCTCTCCATAGTTTTCACTTTGCAATAACTTGTTATGTGCCCAATCTTGTAACATTCACAACATCAAAATGCAATGTTTTTACGATCAACTTATTGATACCATTCTCTTGATTCATATTTTAATATCAATGGATTGTGCAAAATATTTTGAAATATCCATGGTGAAATATATTTGGGTATATACAACATGGTTTTGATCCATAGTAGTTGGTCCCTCTTGTATGAAATCCTATAAATAGTTACCAACATTCTTCATTACCTCCTTATTGATAAGGTGATATAGAAATTTATAAATCCTAACCAATATTGGAAGTATTTTAATAGTTTCTATCTCCATAAAAAAATTATCACTCCATGGTATTAAATATAAACCATTTCTCCCCCTAAACAATGGACCATTGTTCATTATCTTATCTTTGGTTTTTGAACTAGATAAGATGATAAGGAGAAATCCTTTCAAAAGAAAATTCATCGTTTTAAATCCCCACATCCATTTTATAAAAAAATTAATTATTAAAAAAACAATCTAATATATGTGGAACTTACATATTACCCCTTTGCTTTTAAGTACCATTAATAGATTATCTCATCATTTATCATCACTTTAGATATAACATATTCTACCTAGATAGGGATTACGATAGCTTTGTTCTTCCTATTATCCCCAACTAGGGAATCCATCCTTCGAGTTATGACATCCTTATTTCTAGTTAAATATTTTATGAATGAATTTCCTTCCATGTCATGGCTCTTTCTAATAAGAAATATTTATTTGTTAAATTTTCCAAAAGATCTAAAATAAGAAAAAGTGAGGCTTCCTCCTTTCTTGCACTCCTCCATACTCACACTTGCTCCCTGCTCTACCCCAAATTTTTTAATAAAGAAAAGGTGAGGCTTAATTCTTGCTCGCACTTGATCCCTACTCCATTAGATATATTTAATATAATGAACATCCTAAATTCATACTTATTATTGAGGTTGTTTATTTTATTTTTTAATAAACTATATGTGGTTCTAATTGAGGTCACTCTCATTAAAACATTTAAGTATTCTATTTATCTATAGGTCAATTAATCATATTTTGGTTATCTTCCTATCCAAATATTTCCATTTAATTTAAACTATTGTGCTTTCTCTATTAGTTATTATTATCATTTTTATTAAGAGATAGAATCTCAATTAGCCAGTTACCTTCTAAATTCTAAATTTTGCAAAGACAAATATTAACACCATGATTGACTTCCAAGATATATTGATGCTTCCAAGATACCATCTCCATCAATAATTGAAGGACACAAAAAAACATTATTAATGATCCAACCCCCACATCCATTATATTGAAATATTAATAGTAATATATGAATCCTACTCATTTTAAATATATATCCATCTTTTTCAATAATATTCCTAATCCTTGTAAGAAGTGCCCTAACCTATACATAGTTATTAGTTAAAATTCCACATGATTTTGACTAGGTGGGGATAATTTTGATTTCATTATTTAAAAAATACCATTTCCATAAGCTTTCCCTAGATTTCATTTAAAAGAAATATAAAAATTAATTTGGATGAATGTATTGACTATCTCAAGACAATAAAACTTGAACATCAAAGTTTTGAATTCAAGCAAGAGCAATATGGTACTTTATAAGATTTTAATATAGATCTCCTCTTTGTAGGTCATTTGATAAGTGGAATATTGACTCATGTTTACCCAATGGATGTAGCAAAATGTGTTAGCAAGTTTAGCCTCTAATTGAAAAATAGGTAATAGGCCTTTTATTTTACCTACTTAATTGATTCTTATAGTGATAATAAATCTAATCAATATTTTACTCATGATAGGTTTGGGGTGGCAATCCTAATCATGTAAGGATTAAAGATAATGTGGATGAGAAAATTTGATCACAAGTCCATGTGAACGATTGGGTCAAAGATGGTCATCTAGAAAGCATATATTTCCAAGTTACAAGTTCTAAGATATGAACTACCTACAACTAACCCATAATTTCACATACTTTGTACTACATGTTAATGTAGAACAATAGTCATAACATTTCCTTATTATATCACATTTTTGAATGTATGCTTTCAATCATTTTTTAAAAGCATAAACAAGTTTACAAAATATAGAATTTCACTAAACAATAGCAATATTAGTACAAGGTTTACTTGTGTGGTATTATTGATTAAATAAAATTGGATGAAAATAATTACTCATATTCTTTATTCTGGATACAAGAATCAAGTAATTAGAATTTCGAAGAAATTTTTTGGAAAATTTATATAGTGTAAGTACTCCTAGCCCTACACTCAAGTAGAAAGTTTCACACAAATCTATATACCTTATTTGTGGTAAAGAGAGTAACATTTCTTCTCATATTTATTTAATTTTGTAAAAATTATTACTATGGTTCTACTCTAATCAATGCTCATACTCGGGGTTCCTTCTCATAATAATAGGTAGGCATGCTCTAACTAGTCCAAAAACCAGTGTGGGTAATCGGGCTATAGCATTCGTTCATAGATCTCTAGTTCACAATACCTTCAAGTAGAGATATAATTGATCTCCTTTGGACCCCTCAAGAATGTTTAGGAGATCGATCGCACCTAGCATGGTTTCGTGGAAAGAGATTGTTTCCACCTTATATCCCAAGAGATGCTACAAACTAAAGTAATTTTTGGGCCAAAATTAAAGACTAATATCATTGATTTAAAGATATATTTATTTTTTAAGTATTTCCATTTTATTGGTATACAAATAGAAAGGGGGATTTTTTCATTTAGATGCTATAAATATATATACAACAATTGGAATAGTATAGGGCTATCAACATATTTGGATAGAGTAATCCTCACGTCTATATTATAACATTAGACTTAATGGGATATCATCTAAATTTTTTTATATCATAACCAAACAAGAAACTAATTATTATGTAATAGTAACGTACACCACACTTTTAATCCCAATGCATATTTTTATTTAAATACAAATATTTATCTTCATCATAACTACTACTTTAACTCTTAAATTCTACATAAACATGTTTGAAGATATGATTAAATTCCCATTTTATTATTCCACTACTTAACTACAAGAAAAAAAATTTCTAATTCCCCAACATAAATAACAAGAAGAGACTACAACATAGTACCAAACATACAACTATTCATTTAATCAACTTTTAACATTCCTACAATGTAGGATTGCAATATCTTGCATATATGTGTAATGAATTTTTTATCCTATTTTTGCAATTTTCAAAGTTGTAATAGATTAGGGATATATGCAATATAATCGTTTCACAAAAAACATTTCACTATCAATATATAGTACAAAATAAAAATTTTGCATAGGTACATTACAAATACATCATGGAACTTGTTTTTGATTGCTTATGTGCAATCTTCTAAAAAATTTCCTAGAATTCTAAGTAGACTAAGCTTGGACCAACCAACCTAGGGGAGAAACTTGTACCACTCAACCCTCCACCAAGATATACATCACATTTTTTCATGGTTTACATGTTTACATGATTCACATAGATTTGATAATAGATCAACCATATTCCACATAAACATAGACAAATCTAAATATAAACTAGATATATTCCACATAAGCACAAAATAGTTCAACCATGGATCAAACATATTTTACATAAGTTTAGGATAAATTTTAGAAATTATATTAATAGGTCAACATTCCCCCTCGGGTTCCTAAGACATACCAAAGAATCATGGCACACTTAGAAAAACCCAACAAGCATCATATTGTTGTATAAGATACCAAATACCAACAAACATCCTTCATGTACCAACATAATTCTATGATCTGGACATACCAAATTCCAACATACATCATCTTATTCCACATAGTGATCTAATGGGGATGCCTATACATCCTTGTCCATGGCATTCCTCCCATGACCTTAGGATTTTTCATAAGCAATCATAAGTATACGATCATATTCTAAATCACAAGTAGATAAGCATATTCTATAGGTACTTATAGTAATCCTATCCATGAATATAAAATCCTAACCAATAAAGGCTTGTGAAAATCACACTTGATATAGACTTCATGCATATAACAATTCATTATCAACAAACAATCACCAAAGGAATTTATACAAGAGACATTATTTTACAATAAATAACCTTAACATGTTATCTATTGTGAAGGTACATTCCAATGTTTTCCTTTTTTATCTTAGAAAGCTATCTAGATATCATTTTTTGCAATCCCTTTCCATTTTTCTCTTACACACCATGTGAAGAACATAAGTTTATATTTAGAGGAGGGGGTGAACAGTATAAGACCAAATTTCACTTTTCTTTCCCAAATAATATTATCCAATAATATTAATAGCAATATCAATAGAATAACCAAATCAATGCACAAATCATCACACACAGTAGAGACACCAATTTAACGTGGTCCACCCAATGTGGGATACTCAATGGAGAAAATATTTCTACTAATTTTTCTCAACAAATCTCTTGGGAATAAATTCCCTGTTACAATGTTATGGATCTCTATACAAAGGAGATACCAATCCCCTAGGATCTAATTTGTGGATCTCTCTCCATAGGAGAACTCTTTCCTCTTTACTCTAGTTCGTGTAACTTTATCCAGGAGAACTCTATCTCCTCAACTAGTTTGTGGATCTCTCTCCATATAAGAACTCTATCTTCCTAGCTAGTTCACGGATCACATTCCATAGGAGAACTCTATCCTCTTTGCTCTAGTTTGTGGATCTCTATCCCCAGGAGATCTCTTTCCCCTCTACTCTGGTTGATGATCTTTTAGAAGACTTTTGTCCCCACTACTTTGGCTTGTGGATCTCTCTCCATAGGAGACCTATGTCCCCACTACACTGGCTAATGGATATCTATCCACTGGATACTATTGTCCTCTTTACTTTGTCATCTCCAAAGCTTGTCCTCAACTTTATCTCAAATCTGCACCAAAATTTATCCCAAGTATAGTATAGATATGCTCTAACTCTGCTCATAAATCTACACCAAAATCTATCTCAAATATGTCCCTAAGCCTTAACACAAAGCTTTACCAATAAACTATGCTTATATCTACCCCAAGCTTTAACATAAAGCTTGAACAAATCAACTCTACTCTTAATGTTATTTCAAATATTCACAAGACTTACTCAACCCTACCTTCAAGTCCTCTTAAGAAATTGCTAAAATCTGCTCTCAAGTCTTCACCAAGACTTGCTCAATTCTGCTCTCAAGTCTTCACCAAGACTTGCTCAATTCTGCTCTCAAGTCTTCACCAAGACTTGCTCAAATCTGCCTTCAAGTCCTCTCAAGAACTTTCTCAATATTGCTCTCAAGTATTCACCAAGACTTGCTCAAATTTACCTTCAAGTCCTCTCAAGAACTTGCTCAATCTGCTCTCAAGTCTTCACAAATATTTGCTTAATTCTACCTTCAAGTCTTCTCAAAGACTTGCTAAAATCTACTCTCAAGTATTTACCAAGACTTGCTTAAACATACCTTCAAGTCATCTCAAGAACTTGCTCAATTCTGCTCTCAAGTATTCACAAATATTTTCTCAATTCTTCCTTCAAGTCTTCTCAAATACTTGCTCAAATATTCTCTAACACAATACTCAAAGTGACTCTAACACATGCTTACAACAGCTCACAAGATTTACTCAATCAATCTCAAATATTGAACACAATTACTATCAAATGCTTTATCTAATCTTCAAATTAATTCCTTTAACTTGAAACAATTTAGACATTCTATCCAAAATTCATTTAACCTCTAGAACATATAGAGAATAATATGCACTTGCAAATAGCTCAATATGTTCTACTCAATCATTAAGTTTTTTGCTTTCACAAATCTTATTTCTAATTTTTGCACATTCACTTTCAATATCACTCAAAACCAATGCTCAAAACTTCACATATACATTCAACCAGTGAAGAATCATTGTCTCACAAATCCTAAACAAATGTTCCTCCAACTTCTTTCAACAAAGAGCACAATGTAGATCTCAATACTTAACTCAAATATTTCCAAAAATGCTTATCAAACAATCCTTTTCACTCCACCTTAAATATCAGAAATATTCATTCAACCAAACACCTTAAAATAAGGGATGATATGCCCATACCTTTTTGCTTGTTCTTATGGAGATATATCTTAAAAAATCTATCTTACACACAATATCTTTTGCAACTATAAAAAGGTTAGCACAACACTTCTTTATTAGTTAGCAATCCTTCAATATGTGTGCCCAATTAAATTCCAAACCACTCACTTGGTTTCTCAAACTATAGCATCAACCCATATAATCAAACCCTTCACAAAGAAGCAATAATCCAAACAATTAAAATACTTCATACACCTTTTAACTCCCTCTTAACTTCTAAACACATTCATAACAAAATCAGCAAGGATTCTTATTACTCCAATAGTTCACTTTCAAACTAATTCATTATAATTTCCTTCAAAATTAAATGCATGAAATAATAATAAAAATCTCCTCATATCTCCCAAGGCCAACAACGTTCACAATAATCAATTAAACCACATGCACCTACCTTCAACTTTAGCAAATACCAAAATCAATTTGCGCTTACCAAAAATGTTGTTGTGAAGATTCAAACATAGTGCCTGCCACCTGCCAATGCACTAGCTTCCCTTGGACCGTTGCTAGGCCAACCGCCCACACAAGGACCTAATGTCATGACACCCTCTTTAACCACTGCTCACACTTCTTACATGTAAAACAAAATGTTTCCATTGGGTTTCATACACAGGACCTATCGATCGCCAGTATCGTAACGCGCTATGGGCTGCCGTTAGACCAATCGTCCACATAAGGACCATTTACCACCATGTGCTATCTAACCACTACTCACCCTTCTCATTGACAAGACAAAAAAATTGCTATCGTCAGCAATCGAATGTGGTATCTGCCATCCGCAAATGTCTTAACGCTGCCAACCGCATAGGAAACGGGCAAAATATTCAAACATAGTGTGGCCATCCCTGATTGCGTCCATGATTGCGTCCATCACACACAGAGTCTTCCCCTGCGATCCATCCAAATCCTGATGGGAAAAATGCAAGCAAATGGAGTATAAAAGCTATGCACAACCCGGACCTGTGGGACTGGTCTTTCGAAAATCCACAACAAATTGTCAATCAAACTCCATCATAATAGTCATTCCTTTCATCCAAAAACTAGCACTCTCATCTTCCCAAACCCTCAAAATACTGCAAATCATCGGTGGACTGCACGAAGACCATGTGCTCCAGAAGATGACGGTCGAGGGAACACTGGTAACAACCTTGTACCAGACTATCGAAAGGGCACCGATCAACACCGAGTCGTCAATATAACCTCCATCAACTGCTAGAAATTTTGTTGTGCATCGAGGACAACTTATTATCCAGCTTATTTGTATTGGTGCAGTAAAAACCACAAGGTGCCATCCTCCATGTTTGTCGTAGCATACCTGGATACCACTACTTACAGACTTCCATTTACAGAAGCCAATTTAGAAAACGTAGCCTGCGATTCAAACACATTAGGATAAAAACTTGTTTTGCCCAAATTGTAATCTTCAATGCAATGCATAACAGCAGCAACAGCTACACCAACAGAGTTTGGCTTTCCAGCCTTCTCAGCATAAAACATCTGACTTGCAGAGCAGAGGCCTTAGATTCCCTTCCTTGGAGGCCATGACTGGTCCTAAAATTATTCATACTCCAATTTACTGGCTCCACCCTGTAAAAGCGGCATCGTCATCCTCCTTGCAGAATAACTCTGAGAAGGCGTCGTCGGAGCTCCAACCGCAACCTAAAAAAAACTCCATCTTCCCGAAACAGGCACAAACATCAACCGTCATCGCTTTGCTTTCAGTCATTGGAAGTATTGTTCATGTTCTACAACAATGGATCTAAAAAAAAATTGGGGGCAGCCATTAATTTTCAAAAATCTGGTTTCTGATTCATCCATCAAGGATGAAGAGCATACTCCCTATTTTGAAAAAAAATGGGGGGAAAATGAAAAATTGAAAAAATGGGGAAAAAATATGGGGAAAGGATGAGGGGGGATTTCCATGATGGAAATCCCCCCTCAAGCTCACAAGGCTAGAGAAAGCCTAGAGCTCTGATACCAAATGTTATGACTGATCAAACTAATGGGATTAATATTATTGATAAAACTGAGTTACAATATATAGGCATAAGCCTATATTCAACACATGACACTTGTCAAGAGAAACTAACAAGTGTCAAGGTGAAGGCATAGTGCACTTTAACTCTAACAAGATCAACCCATATAATAAATACCTTCACTAAGAAACAATAATCCAAACACTTAAAATACTTCATACACCATCTAACTCCCTCTTTACTTCTAAACACATTCATAACAAAATCAGCAAGGATTCTTATTACTCCAATAGTTCACTTTCAAACTAATTCATTATAATTTCCTTCAAAATTAAATGCATGAAATAATAATAAAAATAACCTTATATCTCCCAAGGCCAACGTCGTTCACAATAATCAATTAAACCACATGCACCTACCTTCAACTTTAGCAAATACCAAAATCAATTTGCACTTACCAAAAATGTTGTTGTGAAGATTCGAACATAGTGCCTACCGCTTGCCAGTGCACTAGCTTCCCTTGGGCCACCGTTAGGTCAATCGCCCACACAAGGGCCTAATTTCATGATGCCCTCTTTAACCACTGCTCACCCTTCTTACCCACAAAATAAAATGTTGCCATCAGGTTTCAAACACAAGACCTACCCTCCACCAATGCCTTAGAGCGCTATGGGTTGTCGCTAGACCAACCATCCACACAAGGATCAATTACCACCATGCGCTATCTAACCACTGCTCACCCTTTTCACTAATAAGACAAACAAATTGTTATCATCAAGAATCGAACACGGGATCTGTCATCCGCCAGCATTTTAATGCTACCAAGTTTGCCGCTAGGCCAACCGTATGGTTGGTGTTAGGGGCATACAACCTTACCTCTTTATTCATCCATGTTTTCCTCTTTTCTTTTAAAATTAAAAGCCTTCTTCCTCCTTGCTCACAAAATTTGCATCAACAATTATATTCAATCATTCGCAACATGCATCGAGAGACTTATATTTTGGCCTCCAAAATTTATCATATATATATATATATATATCAATTTTCCTCCATGCTCGGACGTCAACGGAGTTTAATAAATTAAACTTTATTCTTGGTGCCAAACCCACTTAGGGTTATAAAATATTATAATATAAATATTATAATTATTTTATAATTAACCTTAGGCTTTCTCTTAATAACTTTAATATTATAATAATAAATATTATAATATTATTCCCTTTGGGCCTAGGTATTTCCTTTCTTAACCTTAGGCTTTATCTTAACAAATTTAATATTATAATAATTAATATTATAATATTATTTCCTTTGGGCCTAGGTATTTCCTTTCTTGGGGGTATTTAGACAATATTTTGACCAACCAGAGGGAGCTTTATACCAAATCTCTTGGGCTTAAAATATAAATATTTTAACCCTCTTTTATCAATTCCCTTGCACTGAGATGAACTAAATTTTGACATCAATGACAACATAATTACTCAAAATTTCTAACATCGTGACTCTTTGTGTGCACCTCTATAATTCCTCCTTTCTCTATGCAATAACATCCACCCCTTTCTTCACATGAAATAACCAAGAAAATATTTCCCCTTCCTCCTCTTTGCATCCCCCCTTTCTTCTATCCATGCATATCCTTCTTCCTACCCCCACCTCATTTTCTCCACCGCCTCTTCTCAACTCCAATCATTCCCTATTTTTGCCTCTCTTCCACAACACCACCACCAAATAAATTTTATATAATAACTTATTTTAAGTTAATTTTTTTGTTTTAATAAGCTATGTGTGGCTTCTATTGGGGGGCACTCCCATTACAAAAACAAAATATTACATTGCTCTCATTACATTTCTAATAGGTTTATTAAAGCATATTCAGCTTTGCGTTTCTAGCAAAGATATTCTTTATTTGCCTTTCTATCAAAGATATTATTTATCTTCCTCAACCTACTAAGTTTCCACAAGCAACTCCTTTTATATCCAATGCCTTCTAAAAATTAAATTATTTCAAAATGAAATTCAACACCACAAATGGTTAAAATATTTTTTGTTGAACTTCTATATCTATACATATCTTATCTATAGCAACCTCACAATTTCTTAATACCTTTTCTTATGGTTATTATTCATTCCCCTAACATTCCAAGATATTGTTTTCATTGTTATTTTTTGTTTTTATTTGTGGGTTAAGCCCCACTTCTTGTTAACACTTGTGCTATTTGCTTTTTTTCTCATATCAATATCCCTCTGGGTTTCTTTTTCTCTTTGTTTTTTCTTCTTGGGTATTCCTCTTTTTTTTTATTCTAGCAATACTTTCATCTTCATCAATTTCTTCAATCTTCTCACATTGCTCATAGTAAGACTTATCATCTTTAGGTTTACCTTGTTCTGAAGGATCTAAAGTGCAAGGAATAACCTCAAAAGCACAATCTTATTTATGTTTTCCTAGAAACCCTAAAGTGCAAGGATGCTCTTCTGTAGCAATTACGTTCTTATTTTGCCCTAAAATTCCTAAATTGTTATGGGTTTCCTCCATCCTTGTTTCTTTATTATTCTTCTCTTGAAACCTTAAAGTGCAAGGGATAACATCTTCAACACTTTCACTTTTATTACCTAGAGAGGATTCTATACTACTTGATGAAAATGAAGATGATTTACCTAGAATAAACTTGACCTCTTTTATCGTCTTTATTTTAGAATTTCTCTCCAAATATTCTTTTGCACCTTTAATTCCTTTTGAACTTTCCAAATGATACTATAGATAGGCTTTCTTTACCTCTTCTTTTGAAATGGAATATCCTTGATCTAATCTAGATTCTATTGTTGTATGATTTTATTGCTTTGTCTTAAATTTTATCTCATGGCTAGAATTTTGTATCTCTTTCTTCATAGTTTCACTTTGCAAACTCTTGCCATATATCCAATATCATAATAATTGTGGCAACGATATACAATATTTTCATAATCTATTTGTTGATACCATTCTCTTGATTAAAATTTAATCTTAATGGATTGTGGTAAAGGTTTTAAAATATCCATAGCAACACATATTTGAGTATATATAGCATGCTTTCACTCCTTAGTAGTTAGTCCTTCCTTTATGAATTTCCCTAGGGTATTTCCAATATTCTTTAAAACATCCTTATTCCTAAGATAATATGAATGTCCAAAAAGCCTAACCCACACTAGAAGTTTCTTAATGGTTTCTATCTCGATAGAAAACAATTTACTTCATGATCTCAAATAAAGTGCATCTCTTCCCCTAAACCATGGATCAGCAACCATTATTTTATACCTAATTTATAAATTGAAAAATATGAGGAAAAACCTTTAGAAAGAAAAGTCACAAAGTAATTTGAATTCAATTCCCACTTCTACTTGATCCAATTTTGAATCTCCAAAAACCCTAGCCATGATCTATACAACTTACAAATTAACCTTTTATTTTTAAGAACCATTATATCATGCTCAATCATCTCATCTTTAATACTCACTTTTGGTGTCATCAAACTTACCATGTATTCACTCTTCTACTTATCTCCAACTTGGGCCTCCATACTTCCAACTAGGGTATCCTGACTTTCCATTAGGGCTTTCAAATATGACTTTCCTTCCATAATAGTTAATGGGAATCACTCTTGGTTTGCACTCCCTCTTGGCTTGCACTTCCTCTCAACTCACACTCGCTCTCGACTTGCACTCTCTCCTACCTCGCACTTGCTCCCAACTTACACTTACTTCTAGCTCGCAATGGCCCTTATTGCTTCTTTTTCTTGGCTTTCCTTTGCTTTGATATTTTTTAGAAATAATGTTCCACATATTGGTGGTAAGGGTTCGAAGCATTGATGCACTCTGGATGAACCCGTTGCTCTTTTGCCATGACTAAAATCTAGCTCGCACTTCCTCCTGGGTCACACTTCCTAGATTTGGATCACACTTCTAATTTAAGTTATATTTAACTTCATTTATAAATCATATATTATTTAAAAGGATTTTAACGTTTTCATTTTTCTCTTTAGTAGTTATTTAGATTTAGGAGTAATTCAAGTAATATTACACTAAACATAGCACACGCACCCAAATTTTCTCCAAGTAGATGATTTCATGTACACATTCATAATCATTAATACCTACAACACCTCATAGCATTGGTTGACATACAACATTAAGTTTACCTAAGAAATGAGTACTCGCTTGCTTGGCCTTCATCATGTACACACATGAGCACAATTTTTTTTCTTTTGGAGTTTTCAATTTATATTAAACCATAAATAAATCAACATCACATTGATTACATATAAATTTCATATTTTATATACCAACTTCATACGAGGCACACCAACCATCTATGCAATAATTATTTTATTATTCATCTGCATTCAATATAGTAATCCATATAACATTAAAATATCAAAATAATAATATACATCAGTAAGCATAACAAAAAAGTATCATGGAGTTCATATATTCAATGCTACTAAAAATAAAAAGCAATGTTAAATAAATGAAAGAAGTAAATATTACATCCCCTTTCCTTACTGAGAACTTCCTCGTGGGAGTTTAGAAAGAGTAACAACCCTAAGGGAAAGGTATGGACATTAGTGACATATAAGCCATTAAAATGGTTATGGATAAAGCTTATATAATATAGTCATAAGTAATAAGTTAATCAATGGAGTTTACTTATAACTAGACTTGATGTAAAAAGGATTTCACTATTGTAAGCTTTATGTCTAGTACTTTATCTATAAATATAGATCAATTATTGCAAGTATCCTTAATCGTTAATAGGGATAGAAACAAGGTTTAGTTTTGGAATGATAAATGGGTTCTCAATCATTATCCACTTTTCAATGATCAAATGCTTTTCAGCCTTCTATAAGATGTGTTATTCACTAATATTCTCATATCCAAACTTAGAGAGAGAGGTGTAAATGGTTGATTTGATCAAACTGTAAAGATGATGTAGAGTGGCTTTCTTTGCTATTTTCTTGGGTGTGAAAAATATTTGATTTTATCCACGTTCTACTATGATATGATCTCCTTACTTCATATTGATGTTTTTCCCATGCCCAAAATTTTCTCTCTTTCTCCATCCTTTTTACTTTGTAATTTCTTAATATCATACGACATTGGAATGCAATGTTTTTATAAATTCACTTGTTGATCCTTTTCTCTTGATTCAAATTTAATTCTAATGAACTAGGTAAAGGTTTTAAAATATCCATGACAACACATATTTAGGTGTATATTATATGTGTTTGCTCCTTAGTAGTTGGTCCCTCCTAGATGAACACGCCTAAAGTATTGTTAATATACTTCAAAACCTCCTTATTGATAAGCTGATATGGAAGTCCAAAAATCCTAATCCACCCAAGAATCATTTTAATAGTCTTTATCTCCATAGAAAAATTCTTAATTTATGGTCTTAATTATAATGCATCTCTTCCCTAAGCCATGGGTCATCATCCATTATTTTATCCCTGATTTTCAAAGTAAAGAAGATGAGGAAAAATATTTTGAGAAGAAAAATTGTAAAGTAATTTAAATTCAATCACTATCCCCACTTGATTCAATTTTGAATCTTCAAAAAACCTACGTAGTATCTATGAAACTTACATATTAACCCTATGCTTTTAATAACCATTATGTCTTGATCATCTCATCCATATAATCACTTCAAGTGTAATATCTACTAATTAGACGGGATTTACTATAGATTCACTCTTCCTCTTGTCCCTGACTAGGGCATCTATGCTTCCAACTAGGACATCCTTCTAGTAAGGATTTTCAAAAATGACTTTCCTAGCATGCTACCTAGATTTTCTTCATAAAAATCCTTTAGTTTTTTAAATTCCACTAAGATCTAGATCAAGCAAAAATGACATTCTTGCACTTTGCTTCTTGCTTGCACTTGCTTCCAACTGACACTCGTAACATTTGCTTGCTTTTAAAAAAAATATGAAGCTCATTCCTAACACTCCAGTAATTTAGTTTTATCATTGACAATGAAAAATACTTTTATTTTTTAATAACTTATGTGTGACTTATAACCACCATTTTTTATTAAAATATCAAAACATTACATTTTTTTTCAATTAATTAATTGATCCTAATTATATATTTTTAAAATGAAAGATAATGTTTATTTCCCTCACATCATTATTATTTTTATCAACTTCATTATAAATCCTCCTCACTTAAAAAGTTTCTTTAGAGTTATTAATTTGTTTTAAAAGTTTAAAATCAAATTCTAAGATAAAACATAAATTTATTATTATTATATAATTGTTCCAAGGAGACAGTGCAAAAATTTGGGCTTTGGCTATTCTTCGAGAGGTTCAAGGTTCAAATTGTGGCATGGGCATGGGCAAGTGTGTGAGGGGATGGGTGTTTGTATGGTTGTGTGTTTGGCCCCTATTGATAAGCTCAACTCTCACCCTTATCAAAGGATGTCATGGTTGGGATGGAGATGCCAACCTTGAGCGTCGATCCTAGTTGTTTTTCACACTAACCTCAATAATAATAATAATAATATATATTATTTAATTTAAATAAGTAATAATTTTAAAATTTATAATTAAATATTTATACTATTAAATGGTATTAACGATTAAAATTCCTCAACTTTTAAGAAAGAGATGTAAGTTTGAATATTGTTGAGTCATACATGCATAATAGTTAAATTGCTATAATATTGTTATGTGATTATGATGTATAGGAGGTTTATGGTTTGAATCTAATGGGAGATAGAGTTGTACACCATACTGTATAACTTTTATTTAATGATAAGACTTTCAAATTTTGAATAAAAGGTTTAAGGTTCAAATCCAATGGTAGGTAGAGTTGTAGACCATACTGAGGTAATAGATTTTGGTTGATTGGATAAAATATATTAAAAAGTACTTTACCTTTGTATAACTTTAATGAACCTAACGTTAAAATTTTAAAACTTCCCTAGTCCCTAGGGGCTAGGTAGATTGGTAAGTACTTGTCTGGCCAGACACTTACCAAGAAGACATCCAGGTTCAAATCTTGGGGCAGGTTGTTTGCAAAGGTAATAGTCTGGTTTGAATCTTTTGAGTGTGTGTTAGGCCAACGATGAGAGTAAAAATCATGAATGACTGGTGGTCCTCTTCACGTCGGGTCAACAATAACGAGGCAAAATAGGTTTGGTGGGAGAAACCCTTGTGGTTTGAACTCTGCATTAGGTAGTTACTAAAAATAGTGTGGTTGTGAACAGCTCTCCTATGTAACCAAAAAAATTAAAACTCTCAATAAAATATTTAAGGTTCAAATCCAATGAAAATAGAATTGTACACCTTATTTCAATAACTAAAATCTAATTGAATAAATATTATATATATATATATATATATATATTTTTACATGGTGTAATCAGTAGTTGTCACGAATTCGGGCAAGTTGTTCGACTTTTTATGGTCACCACAATATTCTACGTTGTTTGCCCCGAAAACAATCACACGGATCTTTGTACAATCTATATTTTTTTTTTTAAAAGAGGGTAAAAATTTATTAACTCAGCAAAACATCCAAGATACAAAGAAAAAGAAGAAACTATCAGACATATCAGCTCTCAATAAATAAGAGAGAGATTGAGAGCAATCAGAAGAAATTTGAGACCAATTCTGAACCTCCCAACCATCCTGAAACTCAAAATCCCATTTAGCTAACAAATCCTCTATCCCATTCCACTCTTGGGGAATATGCACAAAAGAAATAAACTCCAAGTGAGCAGAGATATTGAGAATTTTTCAAGCAATCCAACTCAACCGCCAACTCCCATGAAGACTATCCCCATAATTCAACAAATTTATAACAATATGAGAATCAGATTCATAAACAATCTGATGCCAACCCAAAGCATACCCTTTCTCCAAAGCATATAAAATCGCAAGGGCTTCCATGAAGTTATTAGAATGATATCCCTTAAAGCAAGAGAAAAAAAACCGGACAGTACCACTACTGTCCTGTCCCACACCACCAATACCAGCATTATGTTAGGATATTCAATCCTAACATTATTAGTTAGTATTAGTTAGTATTATTAATCATTTAATTATTATATTATTAACTCATAAAGTGAACCATCACATCTCTTCATAACATGAACCATCACATCTCTTCATAATGTAAACAATCACGTCTCTTCACCAATGTAACTTTAGGGTATATATATATTACATTGGCCATTCACACAAATTATCGAAGAAGAAGAAGAAAAATAAGAATATAGATTATAAAGGAGGGAGCCCCCTATAGTGGCAAAGTTATTACAAGGGAGCCCCCTTTAAGTGTCCTGTGATTACATTTACATTAATTTATTAATATTTTTATAGTAAGACCTTGGGGTCTTACCATTTGGTATCAGAGCCATGTGGGACCCAACCATGTGGGAATTGATTAAGGTTCTTCATCAAAACACTACCGTGCATGAGTATGATATTCAATTTAAGGATATCACCAAACACAATACAGGGTTGGATGAAGCATTTCTCATATATTGCTTCATTAATGGATTGAAAGAGGAAATTAAAATGGAGGTGATGAAGTGGAAACCCTATACCATGATGCAAACTATTGGTTTGGCTAAATTAGTCGAGGATAAAATCAACGCACAATGGCAATTAGGGAAACCACCTATGGGGAAATCGTCGACCACTTACATCGCTCCCAAACCTATGCATAATGGAAGGGCACAAAGCACTTATATTTCAGAGGCAACTATTCCTTGTAGTTCTCCCAACGATGAAAATGCAATTGAGGTAGACATAGTGAAAGATACACCTGAAGATAACACTAAAATGAAGAACATGGACCTATACTGAGAGGGGGGGGTGAACAGTATAAGACTTAACCAATTAATAATTCATCAACACAAAATTAATCAAGACAGAAAGCATCACACATTGAAGGCCCATTTTTAACGTGGTTCACCCAAAATGGCTGGGCTATGTCCACAAAACTTTTCTCTAAAAGTTATCTCAAAGTTCTTTGGGAATCCTTCCCAATTACAATGTTTATGAGCCTCGGCCCAAAGGAGATACCTTCCCCCAATCAGAATTTATGAGCCTCTGCTCAAAGGAGATACCTTCCCCTCTACTCCGGAAATGATCCCTTAGAAGATCAACCGCCTCTACCTCTTGCCAGCACGTGGAACTCCTTTCCACCGAAGACCTCCTGTCCTCAATGCTTAGCCTAAGAGACCTCTGCCTTCTATGATCACGTCCAAAGTAGCTCAGAAACCAAATCTATCCTCAGCTTCTTCTCAAAGAACCAATGCTCCTCTATCCTCAAGTTCTCTGATAGAACTCTCAAAACTCAGCTCACAATTCCTCTGCTAGGACCTGTCCAAATCTGCTCACAAGTCCCCACCGAAACCTGTCCAAAACTTTGATGAAGAAGGAGAACTCAAAAACTTGGCAATACTTAGTTTTCCAATCTTAGGAGAAATGAGGAGCCACCACTATAAGCGCTAAAGCGCATTCTCCTCTACTTACGTAGCCCAATCACAATCGCTCTCCCTCGTGCATCGCAACAAAAGGAAAAATGCACTTGACGTGATTCAAAACCTATATCTCTGCCTAGCGAGCGCCTTTACTCAAACTCCATCGTCGTTGGAGCATAAGTGCCCGACAAAGAAATATTAAACTATCCTTTGTTTTATCTTCACTTTATTGTAGGATATGGAAAACGTATTCGTTTTCCTAGCACTGTCCAAAACATAAGTCACTGAATGCTTGCATTAATCATCTCACAGCACAGTCTAGAAAAACATAGTTCAGGTGCAATTGCCAATCCACTAACGTCAAGCAAAAAAGTAAGGATGCAGCCCAAGCTCAAATTCGAGTATGCCAAGCATGGTTTCCAAGACACAGATCAAGCACGATTTCAAAGACATCAATTGGAGATTCGAAGACACAGAGCAAGCACAAATTGAAGACACCAAGTGCTATTCGAATGATACAGAGCAAACGCAAATCAAAGACACCAAGTGCTATTCGAATGATACAGAGCAAATGCAAATCGAAGACTCCAATTAATTGGTGGTGCTCTTACTTTAGAAAATCAACCCCACTTATATAGCCAATTCTCCTTAACTGTTTGACGTCGGCGCTCCTCCAACGATGGCAACACGTCGGCGAAAGAAAACTTTATCTACGTCGCTTAAGGGTTAAAAGACCCTTTAATAATAATTAAAATAATTATTATTATTATTTTATTAATAATAAATTAAACTTAGACCTTTGTCAAAGGTTTGAGTTAATTTAATTATTAATAATAAACATGGACCTTCAAGGTTTTTCAAGAAGCAAAAACCTTTGCATTAAGTTAAGCTTGGTTTTAATAAAAACCCTTAATGAGTCCAAATGGTTTTAAGAAAAACCTTTAACCTTGTCACCATGGTTTTAATAAAAACCCTTTAACAATATGAAGCTTTCTCAAGATATTTTTGACATCACACTCTTTTTGATATCAACACAGAAATACCTTTTGACATCAATGAAAACTTATACACTTGAGCAAAAGCACTATACCCAAAGTACCCAAAATTGACAACAATCTCCCCCTTTGTCATTGATGGCAAACCTTTACTGAAAACACTTCTCAAGAGCCAAAACTGAAACCAACTGTGCTAACAACTAACCAACTGTGCCCACAACTGAGAATCTTCCTTTGAAGTTTTGCTCCCCTTGACTTGAAGCTTTCCTCTTCACTTTGAAGCTCTCCCCCTTACTCATATCTCTCCCCCTTTGTCATCAATGGCAAAGGGTCACCTTTGGATCTCAAGACTAAGAATGAGCCTCTTAGCTTAGTCCCTCCCCCACCTCCTGATGAGGTGATTAATTCTGGGGTGGGAGTACAACTCCCAATTTCTCCCTTAGATACTCAAATGTATCTCTTGGAAGAGGTTTGGTGAAGATATCTGCAATCTGCTCTTTAGTAGACACATACTCTACCTTGACTTGCTTGTCTTGCACTTTCTCCCTTAGAAAGTGATACTTGATGGAAATATGTTTTGTCCTTGAGTGCATTACCGGATTTTTGGAAATACTTATGGCACTTGTATTATCACAAAGTATGGAGATGGGTTGTTCATGCTTGACTTTGAAATCCTCCAAGGTGGTTTTCATCCATAAAACTTGTGTACACCCAGCCACTGCTGCTATGTATTTAGCCTCTGTTGTAGATAAGGAAACTGAAGGTTTTTTCTTACTTATCCAAGAAACCAAACTCTTTCCCAGAAAGAATGCTCCACCACTAGTGCTTTTCCTATCATCAATACTGCCTACCCAATCTGCATCTGTATAAGCTGTGAGAATGAAATCATCACCTTTGGGATACCAAAGCCCAAAGTCCATAGTGCCCTTCAGATATCTGAATATCCTCTTAACTGCTATAACATGAGAATCTTTAGGAGCTGCCTGAAATATTTCTACTAACCCAACTACCTGCATGATATCTGGTCTGGTAGCTATAACATATAATAAACTGCCAATCATTGATCTATACAACCTCTGATCTGTCGTTGGAGATTCATCATCTTTACTCATCTTGCATCCTGTAATCATTGGAGTACATACTGGTTTGCTATCCATCATCCCAAATTTCTTCAACATTTATTTGATATACTTTCCTTGAGAGAGAAATACACCATATTTTGATTGAGCAATCTGAAGACCTAAAAAGAATGACAGCTCTCCAATCATAGACATCTCAAATTCCTTCTGCATGGTGTTAGCAAAATATTTGCACATCTGAGTATTATTTCCCCCAAAAATAATATCATCAACATAGACAACCATAATCAGCATATCATCACCTTCATCCTTAATATAAAAATTGCTATCTGCCACACCTTTCCTGAAGCCTTGCTCATGAAGATACCTATCAAGTCTTGAGTACCAAGCCCTAGGTGCTTGCTTTAACCCATACAAGGCCTTTTTCAGTTTACACACATAGTCTGACTGTTCTGAGAGAGACACTCCTTCTGGATGTTCTATGTAGACTTCTTCCAACATCCCATTTAGAAAATCTGACTTTACATCCATTTGATATACCTTGAATGATTTGAAGCTTGAAAGGGCCAAAAACATTCTGATAGATTCAAGACGAGCAATAGGAGCAAATGTCTCTTCGAAATCAACACCTTCTACTTGAGCATAACCTTTGCAATCTAACCTAGCTTTGTTTCTGACAATCTTTCCATCCTCATTGAGTTTATATCTGAATATCCATTTTGTGCCAATGACATTATTGTCCTTAGGTCTTGGAACCAATTCCCAAGTTTCACTTTTCTCTATTTGATTTAGCTCTTCATCCATTGCTTTTACCCAAAACTTATCTGCACATGCTTCACTGAAATTTTTTGGCTTAATTTGAGATAATAATGAAACATTTGTAGAATCATGTGAGGGAATGACTCTTCTTCTTGTTTGCCTCCTATTTGGATCACCAATGATCAAATCTTTGGGATGATGTTTCTGAACATATTGTGAAGGAGTTTTGGGAAGCAGTTGTCTTTCCTCTTCTTCATTTGAAACCTCTCTGAATTCTTCTTGATAAATTTCATCACTGAGTTCCTAGACTGGTTCTCTTATCCCTGTCTTTTCATCAACTATTACATTTATGCTCTCTACAACTGTATGAGTTCTTTTTTTGAAGCATATGTAGGCCTTGCTTCTTCTGGAATACCCAAGAAAGATTCCCTCATCACATCTAGGATCAAACTTACCCAAATTCTGATCTTCCCTTCTGATGAAGCACTTACTCCTAAACACTTTGAAGTATTTTACTGTAGCTAGTCTTCCTTTCCACAACTCATAAGGAGTTTTATGATGATTGACTCTAAGTTGGGCCTTGGTGATAATGTAGACTGTTATACTGACTGCCTCTTTCCAAAAGCCATATGAAATTTTTGACTCATTTAACATAGCTCTAGCCATATTTTTAATAGTTTTGTTTTTCCTTTCAACTACTCCATTTTGTTGAGGAGTTCTTGCTGTTGAATATGCTGAATATTCTCTTTTGATTCCTTGTTGCTCACAGTATTCCACAAATTCATTTGAAGTGAACTCTCCTCCTCTTTATGATCTTAAACATTTGATTCTCTTGTCAATCTCATTTTCAACCATCTCTTTGAAAGCTTTAAATTTTTCAAAAGCTTCAGATTTTTCTTTGAGAAAAGTAACCCAAGTCATTCTAGAATAATCATCTATAAAAAAGCATGAAGTAGCTTTCTCCCTGAATGCTCTGAGTTCTGGTAGGGCCACATAAATCAGTATGAATAAGATCCAATGGTTTTGAAGAAGTATACCCTTTTGATTTGAAACTGGTTCTGGTCAGTTTTCCATGTTGACAAGGACCGCAAATGATGTTATGGGGCCTTTTTATTTTGGGCAAGTCTCTAACTACTTCCTTGTTACTAATATTGACAAGATTATCAAAGCTCAAATGCCCCAATATTTTATGCCATAACCAACTCTCATCTTCTTGAGTTAGAAAGCACTTTTCCTTTTTTATCTCACTTAGCATGTAAAGATTGTTTGGAGTCCTTGTAGCACTAGCAATGAGTTTTCCATTTTTTTCTTTACTTATCTCACATCTATCTGAAAAGAAAGATACTATGTGCCCTTGATCACAAAGTTGACTCACACTTAGAAGATTATGTCTTAGGCCTTCTACATAAAGCACATTTTCTGTTTTGGATTTCCCATCCAAACTAAGAGTCCCTTTACCACGGATTTTAGCTGACTCGTTATCTCCAAAACTGATTGTTCCTCTTTTTGTTTCTTTTAAAACCAAAAACTTTTCCTTTTCACCAGTCATATGTTTTGAACAACCACTATCAAGATACCATTTCTCTACTTTGTCTAGAGCATGAAAAGCAGTTTGAGCTATCATTGACTTAGATTTGATCTCATTTTTCTTTTTAGTGAACTCAAGGTTAGATCTATCCAAACTGCACATCCTAGCTATATGCCCAAAATTATTGCACTTGTAACACATGACATCTTTATTCATAAGAGGTGCAAAAGAGTTAACATTTTCCTTACTATGTCTATTCACGGACTTATTGCAATGCATAGCTTTGTGACCAAATTTCTTGCAGGAAAAACAATAGCCATGGAAAGTATTATGTAACCTATTTTGATGCCTTGGATGATTGTTCTTCTTGTGACCAACTGGAATCCACCGCTCTTCAGGATGAAGATTGATCTTGCTCGAAGACCCTATTTCTTGAATGGTGATACCATCCTTCTTTTGCTTTTCACACGGAGTATTTTGTCTGAGAGCCAACTGTTCCAACTTCACTCTAAGAGACATAACCTCTTCTAGTTTCTTGCAATCAGCTTCCTTTCCTTTAAGAACCTCTGTCAGAACCTGTTCAACCTTCTTCCCTTCTTTAGCTAGAATTTTGAAGTCTATAACACTTTGAGACAATTCTGATCTTGCTATCTTTTCTTCTTGACATTGATGCTTGAGAACAGAATTCTCTTCCCTAAATTTCTCAAGCTTTCTCAAAGCCAAGAAGAATTCACCTTTGAGATCGAACTCAACCTCTTCATCTCTTTCTGAATCTGTATGATCCTCTGATAGATCCTTCTCCAAGCTGTTAGGCTCTTTCTAGAGAGACCCGCTCTGATACCAATTGAAGAACATGGACTTATACTGAGAGGGGGGGTGAACAATATAAGACTTAACCAATTAATAATTTTAACTTTAGATAGCAGTGGCATCAACACAACATTAATCAAGACAGAAAGCATCACACATTGAAGGCCCATTTTTAACGTGGTTCACCCGAATGGTTGGGCTACATCCACAAAACTTTTCTCTAAAAGTTATCTCAAAGTTCTTTGGGAATCCTTCCTAATTACAATGTTTATGAGCCTCGGCCCAAAGGAGATACCTTCCCCCAATCAAAATTTATGAGCCTCTGCTCAAAGGAGATACCTTCCCCTCTACTCTGGAAATGATCCCTCAAAAGATCAACTGCCTCTACCTCTTACCATCACGTGGAACTCCTTTCCACCGAAGACCTCCTGTCCTCAATGCTTAGCCTAAGAGACCTTTGCCTTCTATGATCATGTCCATAGCAACTCAGCAACCAAATCTGTCCTCAGGTTCTTCTCAAAGAACCAATGCTCCTCTATCCTCAAGTTCTCTGATCAAACTCTCAAAACTCAGCTCATAGGTCCTCTGCTAGGACCTGGCCAAATCTACTCACAAGTCCCCACCGAAACCTGTCCAAAACTGCTCACAAGTCCCCATCGAAACCTATCCAAAACTTTGATGAAGGAGAACTCAAAAACTTGGCAATACTTAGTTTTCCAATCTTAGGAGAAATGAGGAGCCACCACTATAAGCGCTAAAGCGCATTCTCCTCTACTTACGTAGCCCAATCACAGCCGCTCTCCTTCGTGCATCGCAATAAAAGGAAAAATGCACTTGACGTGATTCGAAACCTGTATCTCTGCCTAGCGAGCGCCTTTACTCAAACTCCATCATCGTTGGAGCACAAGTACTCGACAAAGAAATATTAAACTATCCTTTGTTTTATCTTCACTTGATCATAGGATATGGAAAATGTATTTGTTTTCCTAGCACTTTCCAAAACATAAGTCACTGAATGCTTGCATTAATCATCTCACAGCACAGTCTGGAAAAACATAGTTTAGGTGCAATTGCCAATCCACTAACGTCAAGCAAAAAAGTAAGGATGCAGCCCAAACTCAAATCTGAGTATGCCAAGCATGGTTTCCAAGACACAGATCAAGCACGATTTCAAAGACATCAATTGGAGATTCGAAGACACAGAGCAAGCACAAATTGAAGACACCAAGCGCTATTCGAATGATACAGAGCAAACGCAAATCGAAGACACCAAGTGCTATTCGAATGATACAGAGCAAACACAAATCGAAGACTCCAATTAATCGGTGGTGCTCTTACTTTAGAAAATCATCCCCACTTATATAGCCAATTCTCCTTAACTGTTTGACATCGGCGCTCCTCCAATGATGGCAACACGTCGACGAAAGAAAACTTTATCTACGTCGCTTAAGGGTTAAAAGACCCTTTAATAATAATTAAAATAATAATTATTATTATTTTATTAATAATAAATTAAACTTAGACCTTTGTCAAAGGTTTGAGTTAATTTAATTATTAATAATAAACATGGACCTTCAAGGTTTTTCAAGAAACAAAAACCTTTGCATTAAGTTAAGCTTGGTTTTAATAAAAACCCTTAATGAGTCCAAATGGTTTTAAGAAAAACCTTTAACCTTGTCACCATGGTTTTAATAAAAACCCTTTAACAATATGAAGCTTTCTCAAGATATTTTTGACATCACACTCTTTTTGATATCAACACGAAAATGCCTTTTGACATCAATGACAACTTATACACTTGAGCAAAAGCAATGTACCCAAAGTACCCAAAATTGACAACATAAAAATGGTAATGATGAGGAAGATAAGGAAGATGAGGAAGCCATGGAAGATAAGAAATAGGAGGAAGATGTGGAAAATGAGGACAGTGAGCTAGAAATATCCCAAACACCTAATCACAATGATAAAGGCAATACGGTTGATATTCCAGAAGTGATCGATGAATTAGGTAAGGATGAGGTAGACATTCCCAAAGTGACTCATTATGGCCAAACATGCACTCTACAAGAACTACACTCAATTTCCTCTCCAATAGTGAGTTATCGCCATAGGTTCAAACCTATTCAAAAAGAAGGTATAAATGTGATTGCACACTCCTCCATTGCCTCTCCCAAGGAACAATAGGAGAATGTAGAAGTTTTACCACCTCTTTTTATGCATCATTCTAAGGCGTTTGAAGAACCCCAAGGATTGCCCTTCCCTCATCATCACACATTTACTAATATTTTTGGCAACCCCCTGCTAATGCTTCATCCTTCTCGATATCCCTGCCTACGAAAGGATGACATTAAAAGAGTCCAAGAACTTATGCAAATCCTTCTTGGAAAAAAAATACAAAGCTCCTCACCTCGAGATTTGAGAACAAAGCTCTTTTTAAGGAGGGTGGAATGTTAGGATATTCAATCCTAACATTATTAGTTAGTATTAGTTAGTATTATTAATCATTTAATTATTATATTATTAACTCATAAAGTGAACCATCACATCTCTTCATAACATGAACCATCACATCTCTTCATAACGTGAACCATCACGTCTCTTCACCAACGTAGCTTTAGGGTAGATATATATATTACATTGGCCATTCACACAAATCATCGAAGAATAAGAAGAAGAATAAGAATCATAGATTCTAAAGGAGGAAGCCCCCTATAGCGGCAAAGCGATTACAAGGGAGCCCCCTTTGAGTGGCCTGCGATTACATTTACATTAATTTATTAATATTTGTATAGTAAGACCTTGGGGTCTTACCACATTACCCAGATTACCCGAGGAATATCCATCTGTATTAATCTTCAACACTCTCGGAGGAGGCAGATTCCATTTACCAGCCCTCTGCACCCGATTATTCTGACCCATCCATCTACAAGAGACATTAGGACCAGGACCATTAACCAATAAACCTAATATTTCCATGATCTGACGTTTCGCTTGGTCCACGGGAGAAATAATCTAAAATTTTGTAGACACAGTTTCCTAGATCATTTGCAAAATCCTCTACCAAACTTGAGAAGCAGTTAACTCCTTCCCTTGGAAAATACGACGGTTTTGTTCAAGCCAAATCTACCAAAAAATGCATGAAGGACCAATGCTCCACCCAAATTTTAAAAAGAAAGCCCCTGCAGGAGGCCGCCCCATACTCCTCCAAAAATCAACTACAGATGAAGCATGCGAACAAGGTTGATTCCACACTCCCCACCAATAATGCTAGAGTTGACGAGCAAAGTCGCATTGGAGAAGTAAATGCCCAATAGACTCCTCATCCTTCCCACAGTTATAACATAAAGAGGGGCCAACAAAACCATGCTTTTGAAGATTATCCCAAGTAGGACACCGATTATGAGTAGCCAACCACACATAAAAACTACACTTAGGCCAAATAAACTTATTCCAAACTTGCTTCCACCATGAGACCACATCCTCCCCAAACCGTTGTCAATCCAAAACACAATAACCAACAACAACAGAAAATATCCCTCTATTATCCCTCCCCCATGCTAGCACATCATCCCCAGGCAAAGAAGAGCAAGGACGACTAGCCAAAATACGGGCCAGTTCTGCCCTCGCATCCATAGTGCCACCAGCAGGCCATTCCCAAGGATCCTTCCACTAGAAACTAACCATCTGACCAAAGGACTTAATAGTTTTGAAATCTGCCACCTTCACCCATCTAGCATCCAAAAAGCATTGAGCAAGATCTTGAATATGGGGAAACTCGCTAAGGAGAGGAGAAAATCCATCCCAAGAATCATGCCAAAAAAGAGCCCGAGACCCAGTATAACAAATCTAGAACAACCCCTGACCAACTCTGCATCGTTCTTCAGAGTATTCCAAACAAATGATCCTTGACCATTCAAGTTGTATCTAGGAATCTCATAACCTTCCACCCCCCTAAGATACTTATGGGAGATAATCTTGGCCCAAGTTTGCTCCTGATTACTACACCAACGCCAATACAGCTTAGCAGCCAAAGCAGTCCCAGAAATAGATCTTAGACGGAGACCCAATCCCCCTTCCTGCTTTGGTCGACAAATAGTCTTCCAATTAACAAGACTCCATTTTGAGAAATCAATATTACCAGCCCATAGGAATTGCCTAGAAAGAGAATTCAAATCATAAAGAAAACTTGTCGGAGCAATCTAAATAAGGCATCTATACACCGATAAAGCCTGAAAAACCGACTTCAAAAGTAAAACCCGACCAGCAAAAGTCAACCATCTGTGAGTCCAATGACTAACTCGACTACGGAATTTATCAAGGATGTTAGTCCAAACCAACCTAAGTAAGGACCAATAGAAATAGGAATCCCCAAGTACATAAGGGGAACAATCCCAACCTGAAACCTAAGAATTTGAACAATTCTAGCTTAAATCTTGGGATCCGTATTGAAAAAGAAAATAGTAGACTTATGCTCATTAATATTCTAACCAGAGACAGCCAGATACATATCCAGCGTGCATCTAAATTTGGTAGCTTCACTAATAGATGCCACACCCAAACGAGCAGTATCATCAACAAACTGAAGATGAGAAATAGTCGGCCTACCAGTCTCCCATTTCCACCCATGAATAAAACCTTGGTGAACCTGATATTTAAGCAAATGACCCAAACCTTCAGTCATAATTATAAACACGTAGGGAGATAAAGGGTCCCCCTTGCCGAAGACCCCGAGAAGCATGAAACGGAGGAGAGGGCTCCCTATTAATTAGGATAGAATATGGAGTCGTAATACAACTCATAATCCACTCAATCCAGGAAGGATCAAAGCCAAAGGCCAAGAGGATTTTGTGAAGAAAATACCATTTCACCCTATCATAAGCCTTCGCCATATCCAGCTTCATAAACATAAATTTATCCTTAGAAGTGCTCATGGAATGAATAGCCTCGAAAGCAATAGCCACCCCATCCAGAATCTGTCGACCAGCCACAAAGCCACCCTGCTCATCAGAAACAACTCTATCCATCCAAGGCTTGAGATGCTCCGCAATTAACTTTGTAATAATTTTATACACCACATTGTAGAGAGCAATAGGCTGAAACTGATCAAAAGAGCTAGCCCCCTCCCTTTTAGGAATTAGAACCAAAAAAGTGGAATTCAAAGCAACTGATGGTTATGAAAGGACTCGATAACAACCTTCAAAAGATCAAATTTAATAATTTCCCAAAAGTGTTGAAATAACTCAACAGGGAATCCATCAGGCCCCGGAGCTTTCCCAATCTTCATAAGGAAAACGACCCTTTCTAGTTCATCAATGGAAATAGGTTGAAGAAGATGAGCATTGATCTCTTTTGAAATAACAGAAGGAATACAACGCAAAATAGTATGATCATCAGTGTGATCCACACAAGAATCCTCAAAATATAAGGAAGAAAAGAACCGAACAACCTCCTAAGAGATATCCTGAGAAGCAGACAATTGAATACCTTGAGAAGAAATAATCAAATAAATACCATTGCCATGCCTTCGAGCCTTAACAGTATTAAAGAAAAAAGTTGTATTTCGATCTCCTTTCTGTAACCATTCCACTCTGGCATTTTGCTTCCAAAAAATTTCTTCTCGAAGATCCCACTTTTGAATCTCATGCAAAGCTTCAGATTCCTACATATTTTGCTTCGTAAGCCCATGATCTCTGATATGTCTGGTGATAACATCAAGCCTACTTTGGGCCAAATCTTTAGCCTGAAACAGATTCCCGAAACACTACATGTTCCACTTTTTGAGTTGAAATTTCACAAATTGGAGCCTTTTAACAAAAGAGTACATAGCAGTACCATAGGAAGGACAACCCTGAATCCACCAGACTTTCATCAAGTCATACAAAGAGGGATCCCTAAGCCACATTAACTAAAATTTAAAACTTGGATGATGACCCATTCCTTTTCGAGAGATAGCAAGTTTAATAGGCCAATGGTCCGATCCCCTCCAGTCAAGAACCTCCGAATTAATAACCCAAGAATTGCTAACCCAATATGAAGAAGTAAGAAATTTGTCCAACCTCTTAGATATTGAGTTAGAATCACACCGCCTATTCATCCAAGTGAACACACCATTCGTCGGCTTAATATCTACAATATTAAGAAATTGGATATTATCATTAAGGAGCTTAGAGGAATAATATCTACAATATTAAGAAGCTGAATATTATCATTAAGGAGCTTAGAGGCAGGCCCCAAAGTACCCACACCTCCCTGTTTCTCATCAATACTAGATGTAGCATTAAAGTCCCCTGCCATAATCCAAGGATAGAACAGAACCAAGGCCCGAACACTTTGAATATGGTTCCAAAGCAACACCTTCCCAACAAGATCCGAGGGGGCATAAATGTTAGTTAATAAAACCACTTCTCCAAACTCATAGCAAGAAGCTATCATAGAAAGAGCTGACTTATTCGAGATCTACCAAAGAGGAGTAAGCTTTTGCGGATTCCAAAGGTTAACAATCCCCCAAGCACTACCCACAGCCCCAACACACTGATAAAGACCTCGAGCCCAGAGTTTAGAAGCAATACTAAATAGACCCTCCACTAATAATTTAGATTCTTGAAGAAAAACAACATTCGGCTTATGCACCTGCACCAAATCCCGAATAGCTTTTTGACGAGGTAAGCTATTCAAACCTCTCACATTCCATGAAAGAACAATCATTTAGAGAGAGAAGAAAAGTGAGACTCCAGGGGTCTAACCACCCCACTCTCAACCAATGTTTCTCTCTCCACATGAATTTTATCTGCATCTTTCTTCCTACCCACCTTAACCGGCTTCGCAGGGGCCCCTTTTTTTAAGGTCTTTTGGAGCAACCCTAGAGAAGGACCAGGCTTGGAATCCTTTCCTCTACCAGTATTCAACAAATCAACCAAAAGAGGGTCATCCCCTTTCACTCCATCATGTTGCACCTTCGAAACAGGAACAATTGCCAGGGCTATGTCCAAAGAAGGATCTGTTACTTCCTGTTGCCCATTATGGTCCAACACCTCAGTCACATTTTGAGCATCCATATTCAAATTACCATTCATTCCTTCATCACGAAATGCCAATTCATCCAAGGCATCAAACTTATTATGTAAGCCATCCATTTGTCTATCAGTAAAGGTCCGCTTCAACCCTTTTCCCTTATTACGAGTCTTAACCGGAATAAATCCTTATTTATTCGCCCCACTAACATCCATGGGACCACTCCCTTGACCACGCTCAACATCTTGCGTAACTAACTTCCCACCAGAAGATTACAGATTTATATTTTTAGAACCAGATGATTTATTCTCAGGCATTTTAGGGCATTTACACTGAAGATGCCCGTACTCATGACACAACCGACAACGGAAAGGAAGATTTTCATAGTCTAATTGTTGAACCCAAGAAAAAGACCCAACACATATTTGCATAGAATCAAGCAGAGGCTTAGCTAAATCCAAATCAACACAAATACGGGCACATAAGACTACCATTTTTTTTAAGTTTGTTGAGATGGTCCCACCGGTTTGCCTAACAACATTGCAATCATGTCCAAAATATTCGTCCACCAAAACTCCAAAGGCAACCACGGAAGCTGAACCCACATGGGAACTCGAGAAGGAATCTCCTCAGTCGGATTAAAACCCATGTGCCAAGGTTTAATAAACATTCCAGTCTGGTTGTAAAATTACGGGCCCCCTCAAAAGCCCTATTCCAGTATTCCAAGCAAGAAAACACCACCAGAAAGAAATTATTAGCTCCCCTCGTGATTTTCGTGTCGCCAACCGGGTTCCAAGTACTCATGTCCCATGTTTCAAACTCCAATAAAGGGACGCGAATACCCAAAAATTTGCATATTAAAGCATGATTTTGCATATAATCCATATCCTCTGCAATTGACTCAGGTTGAATCACAAGAATAGGCCGCTCCCCAGCCCTTTCCAGACATCCATTAACTCACTTTGCACGAAACCCTCATTCCAAAGAAGAACCACCTGGGCTTGAAGAGTTATCATCCGCATTATGCCAAACAGAAGAAGAGTTCGAGCCACGAAGGGCTTCCTTAAATGAGATATTATTCCGGCATTGGATACCTCTAGGCAAAGCCATGACTATCCCACACTCGGATCAGGAAAAGACACTCTAACGTAGCAACAACCCACCCCAAAAACTGATAAAATACCCACCCCCGCAATCATAAGAAGCCATCGAATCAAAAGAATGAGAAAACTCCCTCATGTAGTTACTCGCAGAGGCATGCAAGCCTGTGCAAGGCTCACGCGGTGCCCAACATCTCCATCGCTCCCCCTTGTGCAATTCGTCCTTATAACCACCATGTCACAATCATTTTAAACCTTTTACGTTGCTAAAAGCACCAGAAAAGGGACAAGCATTCTATCCAACGAGGCCCGAGTTTGGTTTGAATCTTTTGAGTGTGTCAGACCAACGATGATAGTAAAAATCATGAACAATCGGTGGTCCTCTTCACATAGGTCAACAATAACGAGGCAAAATAGGTTTGGTGGGAGCAACTCTTGTGGTTTGAACTTTGCATTAGGCAGTTACTAAAAATAGTGTGGTTGTGACGGTTGTGACCAGCTCTCCTATGTAACCAAAAAAATTAAAACTCTCAATAAAAGATTTAAGGTTCAAATCCAATGAAAATAGTCACCACAATATTCTGCATTGTTTGCCCCAAAAATCGTCACACAATTCTTCGTGCAATCCGTCCTTATAACCACCATATCGCAGTCATTTTAAACCTTTTACGTTGTTGAAAGTACCAAAAAAAAGGACAAGTGTTCTATCCAATGAGGCCCGAGATTTAAACCTTGGACCTCTATCCCTTACAAGGTTTGATGAACCAATTGGTTTACACCTCGGACCTGAATAAATATTATATTAAATAAATAATATCCTCTATAAATATTGTCTCATATCAACTGAGGCCAATTTTATTCCATAAAATAATATTAAAAAATATATAAAAATGTTTCTGGGGAGAACGCAATGGTTCGGGCTTTGGCTCTTCTTGGGGAGGTCCAAGGTTCAAACCGTGGCGTGGGCAAATGTGTGAGGGAGTGGGTGTGTGGTGGTTGATAAGCATTGCTCTCAACTTTACGAAGGATCGTGATGCATTGGTCGTAGGCATTCTCACATTAACCAAAAATAATAATATCAAAAACATTAAATATTTATAAAATAAAAAACAATTTTTTTTTTTAACAAGCTCACTTACACACGCACATACACCCTACGATGGTTTGAACCTGGGTTTCCGAGAAGAAAACCCAAAACTCTAATCACATGAATGTCAACCCTAATCATATGAATGTCCCACAAATACGAATAAAGTACAATGTATTAATAACATTAAGAAACGACAATTTATTGGCCTTGGACGAAACTAATAGTTGAATCGTAGATGTTAAAAAACGGTCGAGTACTTTTTTATATTATATAAGTCAAGAACGGAAAGTTCGATGATCAATAACGTTAACGTGACACTTGCAAATTGATTGAATGCGACCGTTTACATAGACAGTTAAAGCAATACATCTATGCACACGTGATCGTTTAATGGTAGTAGACGTCAATTTTTAAATTCCCATCGACCACTTGGTGGGGCCAAAAGAGCAAATGTTGTCCCTTACATCAATAAAAATGTGATGGCAAGATTTGGGCATTTATTAGAAAGAGATTTAGGTTCAAATTTTGTGACCAATCTAGACTAAAGATGAAGTCTGACTTTTATTGAGTGTGCACCAACTTGATGAAGGTGGTATCAACCCCGTGTCGTCGGGAGGTTTCCTTTACTCCGAGTTGTGTTTATCGAGGTGAGATAGGGATTATAGTGGCAAAAGCATGATTTGACATTACGATCGGAGGCAATGCAACTTGACCTTGTGACCAGTTGTTCAAAAAGGAAAGGTAGTTGTCGATTTCTTTATGTATCAAAAAAAATGTGATGGTGAGATTTATTTAAAATAAGAAGAGGTATAATGAGAGAAATCAAGAAAAATATTATTATTTTTAATAGTAAGAGGGCATTAAAAAAATAGTAATAGGTTAAATTTAGGATATAGAGAGCTCGCAAGCTAAAATATTTTAAGTACGAGGTTGACATTATAGCATTACATATTCAAAATATTTTAAATGGCATTATAAAATGAGGCTTTCCAATGGAATGGATAACCAACATAGTCATTTCATTGCATAAAAATGGAGATACCAACTATCTTTTAAATTACAGTATTATTATGATTAATCCTCTTCTTCAAAATTGTTTGATAGTAGTAGAAAGCACAATCAGTTAGTAGGTAGAAAATCAAGGAAAGAGGACAATAGCCCAAGATAGGTTTAAACCAAAGTACTCAACAATAGATCATTGCATTACTTTAAGACACCTAATAGAGAGGATATGGAATAAAAAAGGAGAAGTTTATTGTTTTGTAGACTTTAAAAAGGCTTTTGACATAGTATCTAGAGGTAAATTATGGAAAGGAATAGAATAAATTGATATACCAAACAACAATAGAGTAGTTGTACATAAAAGTTATAAGTAGGTGGTGGCAAAAATATTGCTTTAGAAGGACTATCTGAGTTTTTTGGGAGTGATATTGGGGTGAAACAGATTTATCCATTATCGCCTACTTTATTTGACCATTACATTGACAAATTGGAGGAATACGTAGAAAGGATGGCAGGAGAGGGAATAAAATTAGCTAATTATGTAGTGAAACTTCTCTATACCAATGACCTCGTCTTGATTGGCAAGACACTTAAAAGTTAAAAAAAAACATGTAAAAGTTTTAAAGCATTTTTGTAATGACATTGGGATGCAAGTAAATACTAGCAAGACTAAAATTATGGTCTTCTCTACTCAAAGAGAGAAAAAGCAACCATATATTTTATTTGAAGGAAATCCTTTAGAGGTAGTAATAGAATACAAATACCTTGCATTAGATTTTTAAAGAAAACTCAATTATAGAATATGCAAGATGAAACAAATACAAGTAGAATGGAGGGCACTCTACTTATTGCTAAATAGGGGTAGAAAAGTAGAGTTGTGGGATTAGAAAACCATTAGGGTCCTTTTTGGGTTATTAGTTATTCCAATGATGTTATATGGGTGTGAGGTGTGGGCTAGTAATACATCAAATTTTAAATGGAGACAAATATAAAGAATTCAAAAGCGATTTATTACAAATATCAAATCTAAAGCATTGGTCTCATATGACATTTTACTTGCTAAAATACGGACTTTTCCACCAGAAGTAGAAGCTATAATAAGGCTATTAGCATACCTAAAGAAAATACAAAGAATGGAAGATAACACTATAATAAGGCTATTAGCATACCTAAAGAAAATACAAAGAATGGAAGATAATAGGTTGCCAACACAGGTAATCAAAGAACATTGAATTGAATAAAAGACATGTAGATGAAATAAAACAATAAAAGGATGGAAAATGGAGCATGAAATGTCATGAGGTCCCAAAAATCTAACAAAAAAAATTAAATAACATGTGAGTAAAAATTCAAACTTGCCATATGGACTAAAACTTTAAGAAGAAAAATGAGTTAGACATCAACGAGTTCAAGCCAAATTGTGAACACCACCTTAAAAAGTATATAGATGCAAAGATCAAATGGAAGGAAAAAATGCTTATAGCCCAACTAAAATCTAGTTTACACCATCTTAAATGTGAAACTGTGAGATGGACAATTCCTCAAGAGGCCTGGTCAGAATGAATGTCTTTTGCATAGCAGTAGTGGAGACCAAACAACATTTTGTCATGGAATGTGAAGCCTACAAGAGCATCATGATTGCCTATGGGGACACTTTAAAAGTAAACTCAGTAATGGAGCTTTTTAAAGGATTGAGAATAGAAAAACAAGAATTTTTCTCATCAAAATAAATAATAGAAGAAACACACTCAAAAATATGATAAGAGGATGTTGAGCTTTTTGACTTTGTTGAAAAATATTTTTTTTAGATGTTAAACTTTGGAACTCTGAATAGGAGGTCCAAGGTTTGAGTTTAAAAGGGAGTAGGGTTGTACACCATACCCTATCTTGAATTAGAGCTCTTGGTGCCATAGACTCTTTATGTCTCATGGACATAATTAAAAGCATTTCATTTCAAATATAAATGTAAATTTAAGTTTTTAGTTATTTTTAATTTAAATAAGTTGTGATTTTTATTATGATTATCTTCATTAAAATAATAAAATATTATATTTATTATGTTAATTTTGTTAGAATATGTTGTGTTAATTTTTACTTGAGGCCACCATTTTTGTATAAAAAAAAAAATTATTGGAGAAAAGGGGTTGTATTTGGATCCCTCACCCTTGACAAATCACAACTCTCTCCTTTAGAGCTTGAGAGTTTACAAACATATTCAATTCCCATTTCAATTGAGTTGCTATAGCTAGATACCTACATTTATTTTCATCATAAGTAGAAAATATTTGATTTTTAGTTTTAGGATCTGCTTCAATTGTTTTTGTAGATACAAATATTCGAAAGTTTAGCATCCTTCTTCTTGATGTTTTTCTATTATAGCCTTCACAATATCAAAACTCTGTCTCTACTATCTACACACTACATCTTAGTAGAGTAATAATCCTAGATTGTATGCTATTGTAGCTTGCTTTACCAGGTTTAGACTGTGAGTTTCCTTCCTAATGCATAAATGCAACCATAAGAACTATAATAAATAGTTTATATGAAAACACATTAATATTATAAAATACAATAAATATTACCAATAAAAAATATTAAAGTAAATCTTAATCATTATTTGATTTAGATAGTCAACATTTTTTTGTCAACTTTAGCTAAACATACCACTTTCTCTAACCATATTAACTTCATGATCCTCTATTAAAACCCCTCTATTGGCTAGCCTATCTGCACATTTGTTCCCTTCCCTTAATGTATGTGTAAACCTAATTTATTCAAACTTTGTAGCAAGATCTTGTATTTCCACAATGATCTCTTGTATATTCCATGGAGCCTTTGCTTTCCTCAAAATTGTATTTATTACTATTAATGAATTGTCTTCCATCCATACTCTATTTCATTTCATTTGTCTGCATATTTTTAACCCTTCGAAAGTCATCCAAGTTTTAACTTTAATATATGTCTTAACTCCACTATTAAAAATTAAATGTAACAAAATTTCACCCTATTATTTCTAATTATTCCTCCTCCTCCTATTGATCTTGGATTTCCTTTAGATGCTCCATAAAAATTCAATTTGACCAACTCCACTTATGGTGGTTTTCACTTTACATACTTTACCTTCCTTGTATTTCTCCTATAGCCAACATAATAATTCCATTTGATGACTTGACTCCATCCATCAAGGCTTTTTACTTCAATATTAGGGATTAGGTGAATTGATAGGGTTGGTTTAGACTCCTCTATGACTATACAAATATTCTTCTTCATTACCTCAAAATTGCTTTCCTTTCCTTTAAGTATTCTTCCATTTCTTTCCAACCATACAATCCAAAGTAGTGTATCTTTTGATGTATCCCATATTATCTATAATGCCTCACTTTTAAAAGTGTTATGCCATTGCTTTAACCATTCTTCAATTTTACCATTCATCACCATGTATTTACCAAACATATTAAGAATACATTGCCATAGTTCCTAGACTATTGAGATACCAAGAGATGGTATATGATCTCCTCATTTTTAAGTAGAACCCATTATGAGGGACCATAAAAACCTCTTTTCATTAGGTTATCCCAAGATAAAAAAATTCTATGACCTACTAGCCATACAAACATTTGACTTTTATAATGTTCAAGCCATCCCAAATATCTCTCCATGTTCTTGTGGTATTCCTATTATGTTGGTGATTTACATTATATCCACTTCTTGTTGTGTATTCTCCTGAGCTATTTAACTTCAAAATCAGTTTATCCTTGGCTTCTTTCATAATAATAATTGTTATCTTTTTTCTCAACTACCTCCTAGCAACAATATTTGGTATACTTGTAAAAAATATTCTTTCCATTTGTATCTTCCTTCCTAATCCTTGTACATAATGTTTGAAACCCTATAACCATATTTATCTTGAAGTAATCTCATCCATGGTTTCAAAATTGGATCTAGATTGAGTGGTTTTTTATCACACCAAGTATCCATCCAAATAGAAATTTTTTCTCTAGTTCCCACCACCCATCTTAGACCTTTAATCATGAGATTAATTGATTTTTTAAACTGTTCCATAGTATAGAACCATATGGTAGTGAGAATACAATTAAAAATTAAGCTTGGGTCATTGAGCTCAATGTACTTGGAAGAATTCTTGTCCATTGTCTTTGACTCTCTTTGTACAATCTCTAAATTACTTTTCTCCTTGGAGCTAAGTTTGCATCTTTAAGAACTCTTAAACTGATACATCCCCTAGTTTTATCATCATACACCTTGCTCCATTTCACCAAAGGAAATTTCCTTTTATCATGTAATCTTAACCACAAAAATGATTGCATAATATAGATTAAACTTTTTTCTACCGATTTTGGCATAATATACAAGGACATATAATATGTTTGAATGGTCTATAAGACTAGTTTAATTAGTTGCACTCTTCTTGCTAATGATAACCATCTACCTTTCCATGTCGGTGGTTTATTCTAAATTTTACTTATAACTAGATTCCACAATTCTATCCTTATTCTTCCCTCAAATAAGGGCATCCCTAGATATTTGCTAGCAAATTTGCCTCCTTCATTTGAAGTAACTTGCATATCCTTACTTTGATTCTAGTTTGCGTATTTAGGAAGTGAATTATAGATTTTATTCTATTAACTTTTTTCCTAGATGCTCTTTCATAATTTTTTAATAAGTTATTCAAATATCTAGTCTTGTTTTTCCTTGCCCCCCCAAAAAGTATTGTATCATCTACATTTTTTTTAATTTACTTAGTGGAATTAATAGTCGTCATGGTAATCCATGTAGTCCACCCCTATAACCACTAAATCGTATTCATATTGAACCTTTTATGTCACTAGGAACACATTGGAATATGGACAAGGACCCAGTCTGGCGAGGCCTGATATTTAAACCTTGGATGTTCATCCCCCTTACGGGGTTTTGTCGAACTAGTTGGTCTACACCTCTGACCTCTCATCTACTAATTATTGATGGGTGTTGTTCTCGATGTTATTACTAGCCTTAAGTTTGCTTATTAGCCCATCTTTGTATGTCTTATTTAATTTCATTTATAAAACCTCTACCATTAATAATGAATAGATATTATGATAAATGGTCTCCTTGTCTAAGATCCCTCTTGGCTTTAAATTATTTTGTTACTAGTGTTGGGGATCTACAACGACCCTTGTTCCCTAGGTTTCATGGTCCCTCATGGTTTTGGGTGTTCTCTTCTTTTCAAGTAGGTGCGTCTGATGTCCTATGCTACGTTCAAGGCACCAGTTCTAGGAAGGCCAAGAAGCATGGAACATGAATCCTTCAGACAACCTCCAAGGTTTTTTACCAAGGTTGGCTTCTTGACTTGATGAAATATTTTGGCACTTCATCTTTACTATGCTAGCCTATTCTACCATGCATTTCTTTAGGAAAAAAGGAAAGAAAGAAAGTGGTAAATTATTGAAAAGGAATTTTGAATAAAAGGAAATCTATCTAGCCTAACTAGCCTAGCTAAGGGTGGCAAATGAGTTGAGAGATTAGAATTTCCATTCTACGTCTCAATAGGATGAGTAAACACATGAACCAAACATGATAGTGAAATTGAACACAAATTCAATCATACATGAATGCAAGTGAAAAGACTTCCTATAGAGGTTAGGACAAAAATATTAAAGTAGTCACAATCCCATAGAAAAAAGTATACGAAAACTTAGAATAAGACATAATTGTTGGTGCAGTCATAGCCCCTTATATTCATTTCAATGTACATATTACATTTATACATAATAAAAAGAGGCTTAATGGCTTATACATGCAATTGGCCCAAGGCTCAAGTACAGACTGAAAGATAAAGTTGAAAAGGGAGAGAGAACTGGTATAGGTCAAATGCTAGACACAATAATAATTCCACCTCCTTTTTAATCTTGAGGACAACTATTAATAATATTTATAAGCAAAATTTGAAATTCAAAATCCCCCCAAAATGGGTATGGGTAGGATCATCGATATCATTTCTAGTTTTTGGATTAGGGGGACTATGCTACATTAATTTTTGGGAGGTTTAGAGCTAATCAGGAGCTAAATCATCATAAATACCTCCACGAGTGGTATAGTCCTCCTTTTAGAGGTGTCATGAATACACCCAAGCTCCCTCATGAAAATATGACTTTGGGTGGTGGTATTTAGTGATAGAGTTCTACTCTAATGGTTGTGAACCCGTGCCTCCTTGATATCCAACCCATCTTGATGATTTACTCCTTTATGTGTTGGCTCATCAGATTCTAGTATTGTTTTGGATTGGGAGCTTCCCTCCAGTGACCCAGTTGCTCTAGTGGCTTCCCTCCTTGTGCTTTTGGTTAGCCCTATTGGAACCATTTTTTGCATCCATAGGATTCGATTGTCATGCTACAAGAAATTATCTGAAACCAATGAGCTATTACAAGATTTGGTCAACCTGCCTCTTCATTCTGATTAAAAATAGCTATTGCTATAGGAGAAACTACATAATGGGTAAGAAAACCCTAGCGGTAATCTTATGACTTTACGATTATTACACGCTCCATATTAGAATTATACTATATGCATTAATAATGACCAAGCAATAAAAATAACCAATTCTTATGCCTTATGTAGACCGGTGCCTAGATTCATTGGGTTGTTATAGCAATTTAACAATGTTTTTAATGTGATAAAGAAAGAAAGATATTGAAAAATAATTGACACTATCATGTTCATTTGAATATCATAACAGACGTAACAATTGGTCAACGACAGAAACGTACATAACACATTCAAATAATATAATATATTACGCAGTAACACACAGAACTAAAACAAGGAATTAACAAGAATGAAACCCAAAATTGTATTGATTTTCTGGTAAATTACATATAGAGTGGGCAAAATGCCTTTTAACTATGTTTTTCTCAAATAAATGTATCAATACAATGAAGAAACTCTGTTCAAATAATGTAATAGGTCTCGCCTACTCTCTTTGTTCCAATATGACAATAGCAGAGTCTCTGAATCTCAGGCTCAATAGAATAGGAAATAATCTCTCCAATTTGGCTTTATCTCTCCAATTAGGTCAATACCCCATTGAGCAAAGGGTGCCTCAACAATTATTGGCTTGAGGGGTATGGCTGCTAGTTGCTTCTTTCCTGCAAAAACCTGGTAGTTATGATATTTTCTAACATATTTATATACATATTTAAAAATGGAAGGCCAATAATATCCTGCTCTCATTATTTTGTTAGCTATGGCTTTTGGAGCAAAATATCCTCCACAGAAACCATTATGAAATTTATTAATTATTTTTGGGACTTCATTTTCATATAAATAGACTAATAACACTCCATCTAGGTGCTTCCAATAAAGCACACCATCCTGCACATAATATTTCTGAGCTCGAAGTTTCACAGACCTCATTCTATTTATTGATATATCTCTGGGAAAAGACAGAGTTTGTAGATATGCCAAAATTTCATCATACCATTTACATTCTTGATTATTGATTCTTCTGTTATCATGCATTTCATCTATTGTGATGATATTGTTAGAGTCCTCTCCTTTATATGCCAAATATTTGGCTAAGCCCTATCCTTTTATAGTTTTGACTATTTTGAACTCTTCACCATCCATCTTGCTAGCCTTCCTAACGGTTTGGATTGGGTAAAAATATCTTTTATTGTTATGAAAGGGATGCAACAATAAACTTTGTTTGAACCAAATATACCTTTGAAATGTTCTAAAGATTGAATAACTGCATAAGCATGCTTTTCCAGTAAGGTGTATTTAAGATGTGCTCCTTTCAGACCTAAACTCATGAAGGCTATTGGCCTTTCATTATTTTCATCATATTTTTGTGAAAGAACTGCAACAATTGAATGTTCAGATGCATATGAATAATAGTTAAAATATTTAGAATAGTAAGGGCAGCTTAGAGCTGGAGTAATAGAAATGGCTTCTTTTATTCTATTGAATGCTTCCATATTTTTTGCTATCCATTTTATTTCTCCAGTTTTCTTAACCATATCATTTATGGGTTTGGTCATTTCTACAAAATTTGGAACAAATCTTCTGATAAAATTTATTTTGCCAAAGAATGACTGAACACTTTATAAATTTCAGGGAGGGGGAATTTTGGAAATAGCTTCAATTCTTTCTGGATCAATGCTTATTCCTTTTTCTAAAACTATATAACCTAACAAATTTCCTTGTGTAGTCCCGAATATGCACTTCTTGGGATTTAGAGAAATTCCAAATTCTTTGCACTGAGCAAAAACTACAGCCAAATGTTCTAAATGATCTTTTTTATTCTTAGAGAATACTGTGATATCAACCAGGTAAACAACTACTATTTTGAACATTAATCCTTTGAAGGTAAAATCCATTGCTCTCTAAAATGTAGCACCTCCATTCATCAATCCAAAAGGCATTCTTAAATATTCAAATGTGCCCCAAGGTGTAGTGAATGCGATTTTATGTTTGTCTTCTGGATTAATATGAATTTGATTGTATCCATAAAAACCATATAATAGGGACAATCTTGATGAGCCAACTACTGCTTGCAATAGTTGTTCCATATTGGGTAATGGGTAGTTATCTTTCAATGAACTCTTATTTAAATTTTTGAAGTCTACACAGAGTCTGATATCACCATTCTTTTTTCTAACTGGTACTATATTGGATATCCAAGAAGAAAATCTTACTTTTTTTATTATTTTGGAATCCAAAAATTTTTGTACTTCTTTTTGCATTATTGGGTGTAGAGTTGGGTTGTACTTCCTCTGTTTCTATCTGAATGGCTTAGAATCTTCCTTCAGGGGTATTATGTGTGTCATCACATCTGTTTTGAAGGTTTTAAGGTCTTCATAAGTCCAAGAAAAATGTTCTTTGTTCTTCTTTAAGAAACTGATGTATCCAGCCTTTTCTTTACTATTATGGGTTCTCTCATTGTACCAATATTAATTTCAGATATTACTTCTCTGCTTAAAGGCTTGTAAGCTTTGTCAAAATCATCAAATAGACTTTCTAGAGAAACTAATCCTTTAAGCATCTTATTTGTTTTCAGCTGGATTACTTCTACTGGTTATCCTATCTGGTATTTTAGCTTGTCCTCATCCTTTTCATCACATATTATATCTGCATATTGATTTTGCAGAGTCATAAAATCTTTAATGTCTATATCATCTTGAAAGACCTATAGGTAAACTATGTTATCTGGCACAGAAGGTTTATAAACTAAAATTGTTGGGAACCTGTCCATATTTTTTTGTAGTTATTTCTGGATGATCTAGGCCTGAGGTATTCACAACTAAAATATCTACAACATGATTTTGTTCTCTTGGCATAAATGAGATATTGAATGCTAAGAATTTTTCAATTTCTTCCAATACTGCATTTTTATATTGCTTAAGCCTAGGATGCTTGGTCTGATATTTACCTTTGATTTGTTGTATAATAAGCTCTGCATCCCCTGTTACAGTCAAGTAGTTAATACCTAATTCTTTTGCTTTTCTTAACCCTAGCAATAAAGCTTCATATTCAACAACATTATTGGTGCAAGGGAATTCTAGTCTATAAGGGATACCAAGGTAATTTCCCTTTATGTCAGTCAAATTAACACCTGCGCCTGCTCCAAATTGTAACTTTGCTCCATCAAAAGACATGGTCCACATTTCTTGGCTTAATACTCTATCTGATTCAGCATCTACAATTTTCATAACTTTTGGATCCATGTTCTTTGCTTCTGGTACTTCCACTAGGAATGGGTTGTGCCATATGGAGTAAACTCCTAACCCTTTTTCTTCCATAGAGCTTACTAAGTTTATCATGGTTTCATCTATTTGAATTAATTCTACATAATGTTTGTTAAATGGTTCCCTTCTTAAGATTATGTTTTCTTTATCTGTTATTGGGATTGTAGCATAGAACCAGTCCAGCTGAATTGAACCTCCCAATTGTTTTGCCCAATGTCTACTGAGTAATAGTGAGAAGAATGGATCAACATCAACTACTGCAACATCCATGACTATGCCCTTTTTGGGGTGTTGGTCTAAGAAAACTAACAATCTGGTTATCACCCCTACACAAGGAATTTGTCTAATGTCCATTACAGAAATAGGGGTAAAATCTCTTGTATAGATTAATTCCATTTGGTTAGCTATTAATTTGGGCATGATATTATGTGAGGCTCCACTTTCTAACATGCGGTTATGAATCACATATATTTATCCTTCATCTGAATTATACCTTAATGATACATAGAAGGGTCTGATAGAGGATGGTGACCTTGTATCATGTGGATTTTATCTAGCAGCATGGCAAGTTGGGTCTTCTTTTTGTTCCACTAGTCCAAATGCCCTACAGACTTGTTCTCTGTATTGTTGAACTTTCATAAGTTCTCCAAATGTGATGTTTACTTTTTTCTTACTAAGTTATGACCTAGTGTCAAATTCTATCTTCCTTATATCCAGTGGTCTATTAATTTCTTCTTTGGGAATCTCTTCCTCTAATTCTATTACTTCAGGAGTAATCTTTTTGAGGATTCTATCAGTTTTCTCTTTACTAATATTCTTATTTGTGAAATTTTGTTTTCTTGTTTCACTTGTAGAGGCTTTCTCTATCCAATCTAGGACAGTTCTATTTTTTAAATTCAGAGTATGGGTAGCCTCTAATTATTCCACTTCTTGATCAATGGGTATTAATTTCCCTTGCTTCATTTTGTCATATATTGACTTATGTGGTTTCTGAAATATTTTAGTACCTTCAACTACTAAGATTTGAGGGCGATGTTTTGAAGCATACTTATCCATATTCTCTTCAAAAAAACTTTCTCTGGATTCATCTTCTACTGACCAACAAGCATTGATTCTTATATCCTCTTCTGAATCAGCATGTAAATCTACGTTTAGCTGATCACTTAGGTGAATTCCACATGCATCAGGGTTGTGTGGTGCATCACAAGTAGAACAAAAATAGGGGAATCCTTCTGCTATGTTAGCAAATGGTATGGGGTTAGTAACATTGTTCTGATCTCTGTTAGAGTCTTTGTTTTTCCAGTTATTGTTCCCATTATTCCTACACCTATTTCCCTCTTCAAAACCATTATTGTTTCCTCAATTCCTATTGAATTTTTTCTTAAAGGGAGGACGGTTGTCAACATGTGGTCGCTCTGTTTGTGATGATTCACCATTATTACCATTATTTCTTTCAATTCTTTCTAACATGTTATTCATGGTATTGAACATCTCAGCCATTTGATTAGTCAATTTCTCCATTGGATCAATTTTAGTTCTTCTTTGTATATCAAATGCTACTCTTTTAGGTTTTCTTTCAAGTAGGTTGACTTCCAGAGAATAAGGCTTTATCTTACCACTGTCAAGCATGTTTCTTTCTATATCCATTTCTTTCTCCATACAACTATCAATGGTAGTGGTTTGTTCCTACCTAAGCTCATAGTTAAACTCTCCCTAAAAAGCATTCTTATAAAAACAAATAGACTGAATATCATTAGGCCTAAGCTTGGTAGGGATTTTTTTCTAGTTTTTGAGAATCTTTTGTTGAAGTCATTCCTCATTTTCCTTTTTCTTCATAGTGGCCAATTCAGTTAATAGAGATTGTTCATTTTTTCTTTCACCATATTCCTTTAGAAAAACAACTTCAATTTTAGGAAGTATGGGATGTCATCATTAGGAAGAGAGTTGAACCATTCTCTAGCATCTTTTTCTCCTGTGGTCTTCTCCAGTTACTGCATTATTTCCTAAGAATTTTGGAAGGTACTTGTGAGCTTTACTGGGTAAGGCATTTAAATTTACAGGTAACACAAAAGACCTATATCTATTAGTTCTCCATAAATGAACATTAGCCTGATTTTGATTTTGTTGATTTGCTTGAGCCATTGTTACTGTAGGATTCAAATTCACAGCAACAATACCTACAGGAATATGGGTTTGGGAGGCCTGAGTATAATCTGAAAGATTATTAACCTTTGTATTACAATCTACAGGATCAGAATACTGAGATGATTCTAACATGTTTTCTACAGTAAAATTTAAAAATTCATCAATAGTAATATCAACAGCAACAGTGCTTTGAGTTCTACTTTTCTTTACATACTTATTATTTCTAAAATATGATTTATTCTCATATACGGTACTCTTAAGAAGTGATATTTTCTGGTTATGGGTAAATACCTCTAGATTCTCGAATTTGGGAAACAGCTCCTTACTGCTTCTCTTGGTGTGCGCCAGCATGTTCTGCTCTTTTTTTCTTGATTTTTGTTTTTTGGGTTCATCCAGACAGAGTCGCCAACACCGATAGTGCAAAAAGAACAGATTGCTTATCAAGAGTGCTCGATATTTAACACTCAGACTCATAGGAGTGGTTCTTGGGAGAATTCAAGAAAATCAAGAAAATGTAAAAACACTCAAAATTCAATTGAAAGCTACGGGCAAAAAGAAAATAAAGAATGATAAAGACATAAAATCAAAACACAGGTTCTTTATTTTAATTGGTCGCCTATTGATTAAAATGTGTCATTGGGAAACAAATTAAAAAGATATGAATTTAATATATAAGTTCATTCCCCAACAATGGTGCCAAAAAACTATTGGAACCATTTCTTGCATCCATGGGATTCGATTGTCACGCTACAAGAAATCATTTGAAACCAATGAGATATTACAGGCTCTGGTCAACCTGCCTCTTCATTCTTATTTAAAATAGCTATTGCTACAGGAGAAACTACATATTGGGTAAGGAAACTCTAGCGGTAATCTTATAACTTTACGATTATTACATGCTCCAAATTAGAATTATATTATATACATTAATAATAACCAAGCAATAAAAATAACCAATTCTTAAGCCTTATGTAGACCGATGCCTAGATTCATTGGGTTGTTATAGAAATTTAATAACATTTTTAATATGAGAAAGAAAGAAAAGATATTGAGAAAGAATCAACACTATCATGTCCATATGAATATCATAACAGACGTAACAATTGGCCAATGACAAAAACGTACGTAACATATTCAAATAATGTAATATATTACGCAGTAACACACAGAACTAAGACAAGGAATTATATTGATTTTCTAGTAAATTACATGCAAAGTGGGCATAATGCCTTTTAACCCTATTTTTCTCAAATAAATGTATCAATACAATGAAGAAACTTTGTTCAAATAATGTAATAGGTCTCTCCTACTCTTCTTGTTCCAATATGGCAACAACAGAGTCTCTAGATCTCAGGATCAATAGGATAGGAAATAATCTCAGCTTCTTGAGCACTTTCCTATTAAAAACCTGTACAAGAAAGGGAAGAATAAGAGATGGCAAAGAAAATAGACACACAAAAGAAGATACAACAACATAACTAGTAGGGCACTCAAGTATACCTCTTAGTAAAAATGTTATCTAAATGCTTGATGTAGATTCTAACCGTGGTTGCTTCCTTTTGTAGCCTCTAGTTCTTGAATCTTTTATTCTTGGTACAATCTTGGCCTTACACCTGTCGCTATTTGATTTGATTTCCAAATTAGTATAGCTGGCTCGGCTTTGTATTTCTTGTTACGATTTACTCTTGGATTTAAGGGATTTCTTTTTAGTTATGCAATGCATCGATATACTTGGTATATTCTGCTACTTCTTGCTTACCTTGGTTAGGTGGATATGCAATGGAAATTCGACCAGGTAGCCACAGATCAAGATGATGAAGGACAAACCTGACGTGATGGTGAAGGGAAGAAGTGGTGTGCTAGAGTTGGAAGGATGGGATGGCATTGCTTACATGGTAGTTACGAGGGAGGAGAGAGTGAAGGGGGTGGCTTCACACAATGGATGGTGGTGAGATAGCGCTATGTGGGGATAACGGTGAGGGCGGTTGAGAGAGAATGCCTAGAAAGAGGGGGGTACTAATAAGTAGGAGGAAGGAGGAAATGGAAGAAAATATCTAGAAGCACATGTATGTAGCTTCCCTAACTATACTTTGTCGGAGTGTCCCCTATGTAACTATATTCTGTCAAAGTGTGGAGTGAAAGGCCAAAGTCATAACTTGCTCTTCCCACGCTTTCTCCATCTTCTAAAGTTGTAGAGCAGGAAACGACTGTACTCATGCATTGTGCACTCTATCATTTTTCTTTGTGATGCTTCTTTAGTTGTCCTTCATTATCCCTTTTATAAGTTGAGGACCTGGGTATGAGCTCGTTCAAAAATATTTATTATTTTTTTAATCGTATGGTACACCATCATCCTCATAATCTGATCCTCAGCTTAAGCATCAGGATTTATCTTTAGATCAGTCCGTATTAGGCTCGTCTCAGTACCATATGCTAGATTTTTTTGTATTGTTCGAACCTTCCTTCCTTGGTCATTACCTGATTCTATGATGTCCATTGGCTTTTTATTGGTACTATGTGTTTTACTTTGCTGCACTGGTTCGTAGGACCCCCCTTTTTTCTTGGCTTAATGTATGTTCTCGTGAAATGGTAATCGCCTAGTTTTTTGTATTGGTCCTTGTTTTGGGTGCCTTAGGGAATGGCCACCCTCTTTTGGGATATCTGACTGTATGATTCGTTCACTGGGATGCGAACTTATAGGATTTTGGAACTCGTGATTACCTCTGGACGTAGATATGCATTGGGCATCTTCGCTCGATACTTTCAAACCTATAAAAATGTTAGCCCTATAATATCGAAGATACGTGCCAATAATGATCGTGCACAGTATAGAGGATATCTTGGCATTTTACTGATTAACAAATCTTATAATAAGCGTTAGATCAAGGCTTCCATCCTATTGCGTTTATTAATTTTTTATTTAAAATTAAGTTTGGGCCTTATCCTTATGTTGAATACTAGTTATGAAAGAATAATCAAACCATTGCTAACCTTCGTTTTAATACATACTTTTAATAATCATATTACCTCATTGGTGGGTTACCGTTTGATCAATTATGTAACCCTACACTTCTGTTCGATCAGTTCTTAACGTCCAAGTAGAATGGCCAAGCGCAGCCATTAGATATGGTCAGGATTCATTGCGATCATCAGATCTGATAGACTTATGCTATTTTTATCGGCCTTTAATTCCTCTAATGGTCTCGATTTAAGCGTAACCGTTGGATTAAATTTGTAATAGGCATGACCGTTCGATCTTGGTTAAATACCACTTGGTCAATTGATCATTAGAACATTGTTCATCTTTTTAAAATCAACGTCGTTGGATCTGATAGGCAAAGGCACAACCGTTCGATGAAGATATAATCACCCCCTTCTTAAAGGATGATAGCTTTGATGGAGCACTATCGTCAAATCTTTCTTGGTACAAGCGTGGTCGTTGGATCGATAAACGATGGATGTTCTTGTTATTTGTATGGCTTTGATCAGAGTCTCTATGGTCGTTAGATTTAAATTGGTCAAGCGCTACCATTGGATTGTGATGTAATCATATTCATTTAATGGGTACTTGTTTATATAAAGCACTACTGTTAGATCTTTTTTCGATTGCATGCGACCGTCAGATTGACTTTTTGTATTCATTCAACTTGTCCACCTTTAATAGCTTTGTGAAATATCATCCGTTGGATTTTGGTGGGATCAAGCACATCTGTCGATCTTTGTTGATTATTACTTTAATGAACCCTCTTTTAACCTTCAAGCAACTCTTTTGAAGCACGGTCGTTAGATCAATTACACCCCAGCGCAACCGTTGGATCTACTTGTACGTGGGGTGTATTTGGTTTTGACTTGGATAGGATCCTTTTATCGGTTGACCGCTTTGTGATATGTGCTACCGTTGGATTATCCCTGGTGGAAGCGCATCCATTAATATTATTTAAACCTGCACAAGCTTTAATCATGAGCATAGTTAATCTTCTTAGACTTACCCTTGGTGTTTTGTGACTAAGCGCAATCGTCGGATTGTATTTTGCTCAAGTGCAATTGTCAGATCTTTTGTGACCTACGAGTTAGGTAATCGAAAGGTGTACGCTTTTGATTTTTATTAATCTTGTTTAGGTAGAAAGGGAGATAATTAGTAATGTGTTAGGGCCCTCACTAAACATGATTAAACTTTACTAACCATATCTTTTCTTACTACTTGATTTACCTTTGTTTATTTGAAGCAAGCACTACCGTCTGATTTTTTGTGAAAGAGCACGTCCATTGATTTCTTTCCATTCGTGTGTGGTTTAGTCATAACCTTGTGAAAATACCTTGGTTTACCTTGGTGGTTGCAAACGTGCATCCGTTGGATCAATCCTTGATCAAGCGCAGCCGTTGGATCTTCCTCGACCATCGTACTTAGCTTTTGCATTTTTAGACCATGGTGTTATCAATAGCGCATCATTTCCGATGAGGCTACCACAAGACGATACTCTTGCCATTCAACGTTTGGATTTTGGTTTGAGTGCAACCGTCGGATCTTGGTCGAGATTGGTGCGGCCGTTGATTCCTTTCAACCTACGGGGTTAGTTACCAAGGGGTACTTGATTTTAACCTTTGATTAATATGAAAGGGAGATAATTATCCAATGCATTAGACCCTCATTAATCTTTTTTTTTTCATTTTTAATTAATCTTGCGGTCTTTAGCCTTTTTTAATGCACCTTGCATGAGAGCGCTGTCGTTCGATCAAATCTTGATTAAGCGCTATCGTCATATTTACCTGATTAGCTAACTACTTAATTAAAGGGGGTGCATACCCTTAATGTTTTGATTAATTTTTCTTTCAAAAATTTAGACTTTAATTCCTTTGACCACAACATTTTAAAGAGTTGTTTAATTAAAGCAAGCGCATCTATTGGATTTTCTTTGATGGAGCATTGCCCTTAGTAGATCTATTTTAAGGTGCTTGGGGAGCATACTATTGAGGATTTTAATTAAGACCTTTGTTCAAACCTTAGGTTTTCAAACTTTGGACCATGGTGTTTCATCATTAGGCCTTGATTTATATTTTTCTAATACTTTAGGACTTCAGAGTTTATTCATTACGCTTAAATCCAATTATTGTGATTGCCATGACCCTTACTTTGAATTCAGGTGTTTTTATGAATTTGCCATGGTGCCGGGTGCTCAAATATTTTGACCTTAATGATTTTTTACATGATAAAAAATGGACATAAGGTCAAATCAAAACCAAAAAGGCTTAGGTTAATTTTAATTTTTCAAAAATACAGAAGTCAACTTCTCAGATGAAAAATGCAACAGAGGCTAGCAATCTTTTGTTAATTTTATTGAAAACCAAAAATTTAAATTTGGGGGTTTTCAGATGTTGAGTTAATTTTGGCTCCAACAAGCCCCTAGCTTGATTAATGTTGCTTTTAATATTTTCATGCTTCTCTTGATAGCTGATTTTTTTAAGATACCCCTATATATGATTTCTTCAAACCTCATTTTATGGATATGCTTCTATTCCTTGGCGGTTTTTCCATGTTCTTCTTGCCCCTCATACCTCCAATCCTCTATAGGATCTATATTTGGACCAACAAGGTCTTTTGACCTTACTTGACTCGTCTCATCCCCCTTATTATTTCCCTCCTAGGTCATTTAGATTCCTCTTATGTGTATGTCAATCATACCATTAAGCAACTATCCCTAGGTGTATGGAGTGTTGCAACTCAATTATTAGGGAAGGGTGGCTTATTTTTAGGGCCTTCTCACTAGATTTATCAAGTCCTAGTGAACTTAACTATTAGAGGCCTCACCATTAATGAAACCCTTTTAGTCACCATCAGGAAGGTTTTAGGGTTCCTCTTGATGATGGGATGTGGCTTAATTACCATAAAAAAAAAGATAAAATCCTTTCTAGCTTGATTTAGGTGAATTATTTTACCTCAAGGTGAGGGGAGTTTTGAGCATGCTATCAGTCTTTGACATATACTACTCTTGGTTGGTGTCTTCTTTAAATCAACTACTTGATATGCATATGGAGCTTCAGGGTCCCTCAACGGCTTTTTTTTGGTGGCAACTCTGCTTATCTTTCCTTTGGGATAGAGATCAGCCCCATTATAGTAAAATTTTAACTATAGTTTGGTAACTTATATGGGACTTCTACTTGTAGGAGTTAAAGAACCCAAAAAATGGTAGCCTTATCCTTTGGACACAAAGTATTTGGGGTAGATTTTGGAAGCTTGGGAACTTGGGAGAGAAAGTCTAGGTATTTTTAAGATGTGTCTAGGGAAAACCCTCCTTTAAGTAATTTTTTCTTGGTAAGGCATTAAAATCCTTTGTACTATTTATCTCTCTCATTAATCTTTCCCATGCAACTAAATCGATGATGGCATAGTTATTTGTTGTGTTGTCACTCGTTGGTCATGGTAGATGTTCTTTCATCATTTCAACGACATCTGAATGTAACACAAGAAAATATTACCTTGTGCTACTCTTGCTTATCACTGGTCCTCATGTTTCATGTAACCTTATTTTCTTCGTACATGTGGTGTGTTTTCCAAAATATTTTGCATGGGCATTTTGAATTTTTGCCCTTTATTTATGTATCGCTTATTTACATTGGCCAATAAATAGAGTACCTTGGTCTTTTCCCTTTTTATTTAAAAGTCATTTATTTACACTATAGTACATGGTCTAACATATCTACACATGTCAATCCTATTTTCATAGTCACTTCATTGAAACCTGCAATGCCCAAACCTTAGTGATCCAAACTTTTGTTCATCCTAGTAGCTTGGTTATGTAGGTTCATGAACTCCTGGTTCTTGTAGATGGTGGATGATTGGAGGCTCAATAGTTATTTGCATGTTGAACTCCTCCCCTTGTATTAGATATACCTCATGTTTGGTTATCTCAAAATTTTATAATTAGTATGTTTGCTCCCCATGTGTCATTTGCCCACTCATCCATTTGGTCATCTCGCACTTGAATGTGTACTTCATCCCTAAGCATTTTAACTTTATCTCTTCTTTAGAAATTAGAAAATTCTATTCTCTTTTGGCATTGATTGTTATGATATGCTCCATGTGATGCATGTAGAAGAGTTTGGAAGGAACCTTCATCTTGTCCCTATAGTGATTTCTTGGCAACATGTGGGTCCAATCTAAGGAAATGTACCCTCTAATATTTGCAAAATAATTGTAGGAGAGGCAGAGACCAAATGATATAGGTAGATCAATCATTGCTACCTCCTAAAAAATAGTCACATTGGGGCAATCATATAGAGAGAAAGAGTTTTTAATATTTGAGAAGGCCAATGAAGGGGATTGGATTCCCATCTAGTTGTACTACCATGTTCTTTACTGGTTCATAGGCCAACTCCAATTCATCAACTACACTTTTGGTCATAACTGGCCTGCTTGTTCCCAAGTCCACCAGGCAATTAAAAATAAGTTTTTTCATTGCATATAAGTCTTAAGTAGAATTATTTTGGCTTGGGCCTACAAGTATCGAGACAGGATATTTATAGGACAACCTACACCTACTTTTTGATAATACACTTATTTAGGTCTTGCTTTAGCTGCTTCATCTACTTTGGGAGGGTGAGGACATCCCATAATAGCACAAATATAGTGGACCTCTTTAGGTGCTTAACCACATTGAAATATTCTAGTGGTTGTGCCTTAAATATATTGTTCAAGATCCACTGTGGCCTGGGCCTCTTGATGTTGAAGTTGGGCACCTAGACTAGACCCAATACTAGTCTTGGCACTAGTTTTTTTGGAATTGGGGACCTTCGTTAGTCTTGATTTAACCTTCAAGCTTGGTTGATCTTTGATATTCTAGTCTCTAGTATATGTTCTTTTTGCCTTTGAACCTACTCCATCACTCTCCTCTTGATCCTTATGATAATATCAAACTAAAATAAATTCGGGTTGTCTAATGGAGCACTTGTCCATCAGGGGATGGCATAGACTTCTACCTCATCCCATGTTACCAAGTTTTGTTCTAGTGCTCCAATTTTTGGAACTGGGGTAACCTATTATGGTAAGATCTAAGTAGTTGGGCTTGGTGCTTAGATATCATCATTCTTATACGTGGGTTGAGGTATTGTGTATGTCACTTGCGAGAGCATCCCATAGTCTAGATAATAGGGATCAAGGTAGTAATATGACCAACCATATATATCTCCTATATAATTTTTTTGAGTAGGGACCTTATCTCTTATTAAATTGGAGGGAACTGATTACATAGGTATGGGGATGAGAACCATTTTTCTTATGATATCTTGGGGTAGACTAGACTTTCTATTGGAAAAAAGAGGGTATATATGATATCCTTTTGGTGGAGGTTGGTGTCCTCGGTTGCCTTGCTAGAAAGGGGACATGGGTAGTTCTGGTTTCCAAACCTCTAGAAGTTGTGTTTATGCTCAAGGGATATAATCTCATTTTTCATGCCCCTCATAGTGCTTTACATTATTTCTATTTTTAGGTATTAGAGGTTGGGAAAGTAGTGGTAGGGGTTGATAGGGATGTTAGCTTAGATATTGGACCAAAAATAGTGGTTGTTTAGAAAGAGGTTGGTTGTATGGTCAAAGAAGGCTAATATGGTGCATAGAAATCCAATAAAATATGTGTAGGTGGTCTAGAGGCTAACCTCCCAATCTATATGAGGTGACTTTTAGCTTAAGTGGCTATCCCATAGGCTAATGGTATTGAGTTGCCTCCCATATATTTTACCATCATAGTTATTTCAAAATTTATTGATTAAGGAAGTATATGAAATTCATACCTAGTATGGATCAAATTTCTTCTAAAATTATATACCAAGATTTCTAGAATTTGTCATTGAAGTCATCCATGGATTTCATAGGGCCCTTTTGATGGTTTACAGTTGTTCTAATAGTGATACTCCATCTGCCTTCTCTCCAAAATGGTCAATGATCTAGTTTGCAAGCTAGTCCTAATTAGTTATGGACTTAGGGATAAGTAAAATGTACCACTCTATCACTTTACCTTTAAAAGAGGCTTCCAATAGTTAGAGTGGAACATTTTGTTCTCCATTGCTATAGAGAGTGTATAGATTAACCATGTGTTGGAGATTCTCTAGTAGAGTTGTTGCATCCTCTTTGGCAAACTATGGCAAGGATTTTAGTGCAAAGGTTAGGATCTCATTCTAGGTAGTTGGTGATATTGGTAGTTATAGAGGATCTCCATTGTCCCAAGTCAATAGCCTTCTTTTGTTAGGATTGACTGATGTAGCCATGTTCAATCGATAATTCCTTCACTAGTTACCAAGATTGAGAAGAGGTAAAATGATGCAGGAGTATCCTAATGACCTACCATTGTGAAAGTTGAACCATCATAAAAATGGAAGGCCAACTACTCGATTGTTATGTAACTAGTTTTAGAAAATTATAAATTGGTGTTTTGTCTTAGGAAGGAGGGTTGGCTGGAAGTAAGAGTGAAAGGAGTAAAAAAATCAGCCTTGTATTCTTGATGAATAAATGAACAATATTTTTCTAAATCATCTTGAGTATTTATTGTTATTGAATGTGTGATATTCAATCTGTTATATTGTATATTTGTTGCTTCTTGTATATGCAGGGTCTAAGGAAATTCAGAAGATCTTAAGAAAAATAAAATAAAAATGAGTGGAGGGCACCATTCAAGTGAAGGAAAGGCTAAGAATGAGAGAGTTGGGTGGAGGAACAACAAAAATGGTTTTTCATCATCACCTTTGTATTGCAATACCTAATTTCTTTATTGTTGCTACATATTGTAATTATGGTACAATTGCACTCATTGTATAAAGGATTTAGCGTTATATAGATAGCCTATGGTAATTGAATGATTGAGAATAAAACAACATCAACCATAAAATGGAGCATAAAGGAAAGAAAGGATAAATTAGAATGCAAAAAAACCTATCATACAAAAGATAAATATTTCAATTAGGACTAGAACGATTGTACAATAAAATTGCATCATTTTGAAGTGAACATACAAGTGTACAATTGGGAGGCACAATTGTAAACTTAATAGTCATACGATTAAGAGCAATTTGATCCTACAATTTGATAAGAGAATATTGTACAATGATAGATCAAAAGTCATACAATTTGGCTTGAATTTGTTCAATAGGGTTACAGTTTTTTGTCACTACATCATTGAGGGTTGATTGAATGAAGAGCAAAAGGATTGTACAATCGTAGGACATAAGGAAACCATACAAGATCCTGGGTATTGTAGGTGATTCGTACAACTATATTATTGAAAGTATAATTACACAATTGTATAATTAGAGGGTGCAGTTTTGTAAAGACTACATTGTACGATTATAAGAAGTTGTACAATTACTAGGGATTGTATGATTGTGAGGCATTGTATGGTTACTAGGGATTGTACAGTTGTGAGGCATTGTATGGTTACTAGGGATTGTACGATTATGAACAAGTTACTATATAATTATAGGAATCTTGGTGTGTAGTAGGAATTTTTCTATTGGAAGTGTTTGTTATTTTTTTTTTTTTTTTAAGTTAAAGATTTTATATTAATAACAGGGCATTCGAAATGCACCCCAATGCCTTGAAACATAAAATAACCAGAAGAAATAAGAGGCAAGGAAGAACCAAGAGGAATAGGAGAAGGATGCTAAGAAGGAACAAAATGCATCCTAACAAAAATAGGAAAAAGAGACACACCCTAACAAAAACCCCAAGAGAGGGCAGCAGAAAAGACGACCAAAACAAAACAAGCAGAACAATTACTGGAAAGGAGGAGCATTCATCTGCATAGGAGATGCAACTATACAATATGGTTAAGCATCCTTTATGTCATCCTTGATGTCGTCAATGGGTGCATCCTTAGGAACTTACTTTAAAGCTTCCTTTGCAATCTCAACCACTTCATCTTCCTTAGCAATGTCTTTGATATCAGAATTTCTAGCTGCAACCGAGATAGTTGGACCATCCTCTTCAAAATTATCACAAAAAAAGAGTAAACTTAGGGTGTTACGCTGATCCTTCAACTGAGAAATGCCTTTCTCAAGACCCATACGGGCAGTCTCCAGATAGTTAATGGTAGCAGTAGAATATTGGATAACCAATTTATGCAAGTATTTTTTGACCACATCAGGATAATTAGGTTCAGGTTTACTCACTTTCTTGAGATGCTCAAGAGTGGGGGTTTCCTTAAATTTGAGCCTTTGGGAACAACGGATAGGGGTTTTTTCTATCTTAACTTTTTCTTGGCATTAAAAATAGGCTGGGGTTTCTCATATTTACCTTTCCTTTTTGAACTAGATGCCTTAGGACTGGGGGTAGGAGAGGAATCCTCATCGGTATTGGCTTGCTCAGGGATGTTGCCTTTAGGAAATTTTAGAAGTAAATAACCATACAAAATTTTAAAAATACCTTGGTGGGACGACCATCCCTCCTCTTTCTTGTCATGGGTAGAGGTAATGGAATAGTCCATAGACCAGTACAGGAACTCAGGAGTTTTAAGCATTTTAGCTTCTTTGAAGTGATTGACAAAAGATAGGTGAAAACTACACAACTGAGACTCAGGGTCATCTACAATAAGATATTGCATTACAGGTTTTAAAAGTTATTTCCAAGGAGTAGATAAATGGTGATGGTTAAAACCATTATTGTGAAACTTCTAAATCTGAGAGGATGACTCGAAGTGAGTTAGCTCGACTTCTCTATGGTGTTTGTTTCGCCTGACCACTTGACCATCAAGGACTCGCCCAGTGATCTCAGCAAGGATCTTCATAGTAATTTGAAAATTAACCTCATGAATTATGACGACATCATCCTCCCAAGTCGATGCAAATACCGTGCTAGCATCCCAACTGGTTCCAAAAAATATTTTGAAGAAAGGGATGAGACCACCCTTATATTTCATAATAGAATCAGCAAAAGCATCAATAGAGAAAACTTCAGGTTCAATATAGGTTTATTTCATGTTCTTCATGGCGACAGAGCAGAGGTGCACAAAAAGGAAGCTATCAAGAAGAAACAATACAAGCAACAAAAAGCAAAGGATGTTGCAATTAGATAAAATGATGCCTTGTGAAGAGAAACATGAGTTAAAGATGGAATCACAGTAACTCAAACAGGGAAAAAACCTAGGAAAGGAAAACAACCAGAAAGAAGGGATTGATTGGTTATGAATGGGATCAAGGAGGATTATTCGACAATTAAAATTGTAGAGGATAATCAGACAGAGACCCCCAAAAGGAGAAAGTTGACTTGTGGGAACACTCAAAAAATAGGGAAAAGAGATAACAGAGAAGGTTCTAGACCCAAGGTAAATTGGAAACCTTAACAAGGCAATCCTCGAAATAAAGCAAGAGGAAACTCAAAGAGGAAAGGTTTTCAAAATAGAAATGAAGCTAATTCCAAGGAAAACGAGGCATAAATGATGAAAGGCGGTGTTGGAAAGAGCATTGTAATCCCAATAAAAAGTAGTTTGCGAACAAAAAGTGGAGGGGATCTGAAAAACGAGGAAAAGAAGTGTTAGTTATTTCTTACCACATCATTGAGCATCTACATTATGTGATTAGATAGAAGATTATTTTTGGATGTGTATCATCCTTTGTAGAGGAATTACTGTACGGGAGGCCCCTACTTTAGTGGTCCCCCTTTTTTGGGCCCCATTTTTTTAGAGATATTCTCGGAGCTATTTTCGGAGGTACTAGAGGTATTCCCGTGATTGGTGGGTATGGGTGGTTTTAGCCCATGGTATTGTGCCCACGGTGTTCTAATACCATGTTGTGGTTTATGTTTGTAAGAGTTTCCTTTATATTGATTGTAATGTCCCATTACGGGTAAGGTAAATAATAATATAAAAGGAGGTGTGGCTCTTTTTTGGACGTAGCCCATATTGGGTGAACCTGGATAAATCTCTTGTGTTCTATGTGCATGTATTTTGTGAGTTGTTATTTTCTTTTGAGTTATTTATTTTTGCATTATTATTCTAGAATAATTCTGGGTATATCTCTTCAATTGTATGGTTGGAAGGTATATTGTATGATAGGAAGTAATTGTACAACTGCAGGCTAAATTATTCAATCGTATGATTGTAAAACTAAAGGTTTGGAAATCATTGTATAATAGCAAAGGTATTATCGTATGAAAAGGGGTGTGGCAATTTGTTATTGCATTATAAAATCAACTAAGGGTTTTTCCTTGTGGTTGATCTTGTTGTGGGCCTTGAGCTCATGAAACAATGGGTTTGCTTCCTATAACCTCAACTGGATTCCCTCATTTTCTTCTATTAGTGGAGCCTATAGGTGGTGGTTGTTTAACTGGATGAAGGCTCCCACCATAACCTTGATCTAGAATGGAAAATTCTTTGGGATCTTCTTCTTGCAACATAGTCATAAGGTGAATCTTTTGAAAGCTTCAATAAGCCGGTAACCATGGACTTCATTGTAACCATAGTCTAACTTCAAATCAGGGATAAATATTTCATAGTTTGGATCCCATTAGGCATACCAGTTTGAATTATTGGGGGCCTAAAATAATCCTTGCACCCTAGGCATCGCAATCCTCCATGGTTATGGGTGTTCTCTTATTTTGAGTAGTTATATCTAGTGCTCTACACTGCATTTGAGGCACTAGTCCTAGGAATTCCATGGAGCCTAGGATGTGGTTCCTTTAGATGACCTATGGGGTTTTTTTACTAAATTTGGATACTTGAATTGATTTAGTACTTTGGATTTTCTTATTTCCTACTCTAGCTTATTCTAACAGGTATTTCTCTAGGTAAAAGGGAAAGGAAGAAAGCAATAAATGACTAATAAGGAATTTTGTAGAAAAGGAAATCTATCTAGCCTATCTAAGGATGGAAATGCACCAAGGGATTATAATTTCCATTTTGCATCTCAATGGGATGAGTGAAAATATGAACCAAACATGATAGTGAAATTAAACACAGATTCAATCATACATTAATGCAATTCAAAAGACTTCCTACAAAGGCTAGGAAAAAAATACTGAAGTAATCATAGTCCCCTACAAACAAATATATGAAAAATTAGAATAGGACAAAATTTTTGGTATAGTCACAACCCCTTGTATTCATATCAAAGTACATATCACATTCATACATAATCAAAAGAGGCTCGATGGCCTGTACATGCAACTAGCCCAAGGCTTGAGTACAGACTGAAAGACAATGAAAAGGAGAGAGAATTACTATAGATCATATGCTAGACATAATAGAAATTCCACATTTTTTTAATCATGAGGAAAACTATTTATAATAGTTATAAGTAAAATTTGAAATTTAGAATTTCCCCTAAAATGGGTATGGTCAAGAGTGTCAACCCTATTTTTGGTTGTTGGATCAGGGGGACCATGTCACATTAATATTTGGAAGGTCCAAAGCTAGTTGAGAGTTAAATAATCATAAATACCTCCATGAGTGTAATAGTCCTTTTAGAGGTGTCATTAATGCACCCAAATTCCCTTGTGGAAATATGAGCTTGGGTGGCAGTATTTAGTGACGAAGTTTTACTCTGGCAGTTGCAAACTCATGCCTTTTCAATCCTTGATCTATCTTGATGATTGACTTCTTTATGTGCTAATTCATTGGATTTCAATAATGGTTTGGCTTGGGACCTCCCCTGTAATGACCTAATTGCTCTAGTGGCTTCCCTCCTTGTGCTTCCAATTATCCCCTAGCCTAGTTGATGTTGCTTTTGATGTTGTCTTGATTCTCCTTAGGGCTAATTTTTAGAAGAAGCCCCTACGTAGGATTCCATAAAATCTTGTTTTATGGGCATGATTCTAGTCATTGGTGTATTTTCCATGCTCTTCTTGCCTCTTCCATCTTTGAGCCTCTAAGGGATCTATATGTGACCAGCAAGGTTTGTCGACCTTATTGAGTCCTTACTTGACTCGTCACATCCCCTTTATTATTTTCCTGCTAGGTCCTTAGGCTTCCCCTTATGGTTTTGTAACTCATTCCATTTAGAAACTATCCCTGGGTGTATGGAGTGCTTAAAACCAATAATTGAGGGAGGGTAGCTTGGTTTTGGGTCCTTCTTGTCATATTGGTCATCAAGTCCCAATGAACTGAGTTTCTAGAGACCTCACCATATATGGAACCCTTCTAGTCGCCATTGAGAATATTTTGGGGTTCCTCTTGATGATGGCATATGATTTAGTCACCACTAAAAATGTTTAAATCCTTTATTGAATTGATCTAAGGTGAGGGGATTTTTGAGCATGTTATTAGTCTTTGGCATAGATTGCCCTTGGTTGGTGTTTTCTTTAAATCATCTACTTGATATGTGGATGGAGCTTCAAGGCCCTTCATCTACTTGGTTTTTATGGTAGCTTTTCTTATATTTCCTTTAGGGAAGATATCAACCCCATTATAGTTAATTTTTCACTAAAACTAGCCTATTGATCAACACTAAATGTGAAACTATAGAGACACAAGCTTTAATCTGTCTGATCTATTTCTTTCCAAATTCAAAATTTTCTAATACTATAAAAAATCCCAATTAATCCTATAATAGGATTTATTCATATCAAGTTTTAATATCATTGCTCTCTCTTTTCTAGAAGTTGTTAAAGCTACTATAATCCCATCTAGAATATATCTTCCTTTCACAAATCCTCCTTGCTCTTCTGAAATTCTAATAGAGGTCTTAACAAATTTTCCATAAGTTTGGATATTATCTTATATGACATATTACATAGGATTATAGGCCTAAATGAATCAAATAATTTTGCATCCTTTTTTTAAATCAAGTTAAGATATGTTGCATTCATTTTATAAGGTATATACTATTTTACCCTAGACTGTTCCACTGGCACCAATAAATAATCCTTCATTATTTCCCAATTGTGTTGATAGAACACTACAAATAGTCTATTTGGTTTTGGGGATTCATCCTTATTAAAATAGAAAATAGCTAAATTAATTTCTTCTAGTGTAATAGGTTCCATCATTTTGTCATTGTCTTCATCTATTATAACTGAAGATACTTCTTGTAGTGGTTTATCATTAAGAACTTCAATATCCTCTGATCCTAGAATATTTTGGTAAAAAATATTCCCTCCCTTATCATTTCACTTTGGTCTTCAATACAAACCCCCTCTACTGATTTAATTCTACTAATTATGGATGATGATCTCTATACTATTGTTGTCCAATGAAAATTGTGTGTTTTTATCTCCTATTTTTAACCAAGTCTATCTTCATTTTAATCTCCAAAAATTTTCTTCCTTAAAATATTAGGATATTCACTAAGCAACTCCCTTTCCTTTGAGCTTGGATTAATATACTCAACTTTTTTGGAATTTTAAAAGTTTATCTTTTAGTTATTTATTTTCAAAATTGTTTCTAAAATTATTCTTGTTCCATTCTTTTAATCTAGATGTCATTGATTTAATTCATTTTGGAAGTGTATACAAACCATTGTTTCCTAAATAATTTCATAATTGTGCTATCATATCAAAAAATTGAGGATGGTCCTCCCACATTTTCTCATGTTTAAATTATGATATTTTTTAAAATTTGATTTCCACCATTTTAACTCTTATTGGCCAATGATCTAAACCAATCCTTGTCAAGTTATTAAATTTAACACAAGTGCCTTCATCTAGCCAATGATATGAGAGTATGCATTTGTCTAGTTTTTTTTCTATCAGGTTTTGGCCTATCTTATTTTTGTTCTATGTATAGTTGTCCTCTTCAAACTCAACCTCCCACAGATTATTATTTTAAATAAAAGTTGAGTAATATCTCATACTTTAGGTCATTTTCCTAATTCCAATAAATTTTTCATCCAACTTGGTTGTCATTAAAATATCCTATGATCATGAATCTAGTTTCTTGGTCTTTACGTCTCATAAAGGTTTCAATCCCACTCCATACTTTTTATTTGCTTAACTGAGTTGTAGGCCTATAGACATTGATAAGGATGAAACAAATATCTTCAAAGTAGCATGTGACTAATGATACTATCTAATGCCTAGTTTCAAGAGGTTCAAACTGGATTCCAACATGTTAGAATTCTCCCTACCACTCCTAAATCCACAACATCCCATTCACATCTTACCCATATTTATTTCATAGTTTTGGAAACTTATTTGTCATTTTAGTTTCTTGGATACAAAAAATATCAGGTTTATCACTTAAAAAAAGGTCCCTAATACACCTTTGCTTTGAGGGGTTATTAGCATCCCTTCTATTTCATATGATGGTAATCATGTCTTATTAGGAGTTGTTGGCTCTGCCTACAAATTACCAATATCATTTTATTGTTTAGTAAAGAGAAGTTCAACCAGCTTAGATTGTGTTCCTTTTTCTATGTTTTCTCTTACTTCCCTGGCTCTTAGCTCTTACTTGACAATTTGAAGGTTCTCCTCTTTTTGCCTTACAATTTCGAAAGTAGGTCTTATTATTCTATTCCTTAATATTATTTCATAACTTTTATTTTCACTAAATAAATCCTCTCTTGGATCTGCTAAGGAAGCTTTTGACTTATCCTTCTAATTTTTTGGTATTTCCTTGTTAATGGTAGAGGTATTAACATATAAAACTGCATTTCTCTACCACTTTCCTTTTCTTGAATGGTGCATGGAACTTCAAGAGATTCTTATAAAATTTATTAGTCACATTCCTTAGGTTTAGTAGGAATGTTCATCTATAAAGCAGGATCATACTGAGTACACGATTCCTTGTTAATATTTTATCTTGTTGTACCATATCCTCTAAAATATTATCTACTTTTCTTCATAGACTAAAACCTCAAGAATTGGTATTTCTTCCAACATACTTACATACTAGTCTCCATTATTTATTTACTTTCATTTGTTTGGACCTTTTTTTGGAAGCTAAAAACCATCCTCATCCACATCCATTTGTAATATTTTCTTGTAGTTTTATATATATGTTGTTGTTGGACTCTTCTTAGGGAATGATATCTCAATATGCCCCACCTCATGACATATTCTAAAACTAAAATATATATTTTCATAATTCGTGGTTTGGGTCCACAACTTACCTCCAAACTTTAGAATGATTGATTCTGGTAAAATTTTACTATCAATCATGGCTAATATTTGGGTATCAATAGCCAAGAATCTATCTTTTGTAGTTTATGAAACCTCAAGGAATTCTCCTAGAGTGTTGATTATTTCCTTTAATGTATCCATTTACAAAAATTCATTGATTAACCTTGACATCTCAACCCAGATTGGTACTAGGGATAGATTTATGTTTTTAGGTGCAAAGCCTTCATACCAATGAGTAAGGAAGAGTCTTGATCTTCCCATAAACCAAGGACTCCCTTTTAGGATTCCATCTCATGCATCCCTAGAATATAAAATGGCTAGGAATAAAACTTTGGGAATAAAGGATAGACTCACTTTTGGAGACTTCCAACTCTTATCAATCCATTTTTTCAAAGCCCAAGCCCTTGGCCAAGACCTATAATTTTACTAATGACAACCTTATCATTGACCAACATGGATCTCTTTTCTATGAGGTCCTCCTTAACCTTTAAAACTAGGAATGACTCTAAGGAGTTATTTGCAAATTAATCCATGGAAAAGAAACTATAACTCAAAATTACTAAAATTACCAGTATATCCTCTAGCAATTATATTATTTGAAAATAAACCTACAATAATTACATGCAAAACTTCTAATATAATGAAGTAATAAATGCAACTTAGATAAAAAAATTCCATACCTAGATAGAATGTCATGCTTTGTTGACACCTTAGCCCTCCATTGCTCCTCCCATCATCGAAACCATGATTGATAAATATCTACAATTTTATTTTTTATGCCTTGAAAATTTGTCATTACCCTTGTTGCATATGGATGACTTCATAGGGTCATATATCCTTCAAATTCCACACAAATTGGTCCAAGAGTCATCTAAATCATAAAATACTTCATAAAGATATGGCTCCTTAAAGATGAGATAATTTTTTGGAAAATTTTACCCAAACGTTGCCCTTGTTTTGGATAGTGTCTTCACATGGTCATCATTTTAGTATAATATTTATTATATAGTTTTTTGGATCTTTGTACATATTTGCATAGGTGAGTTTATTTAAATATTTTTTAATAAACCTTAAGTTTGATTATTTAACCTTGACCTAGAGGTTACATGTAATTAGGTATTTATATCACTTGAGACCAACCATTTCTTCATCGGTTCGAATTCTAGTATTTTATTTACTAAGATTATATTTGTGTTCACAAACACCCTTAATATTATTTTGTGTTCTTTCTATAATTTGTTACATTTCTAAGTAATGTATTAGTTATTTTTAATTTTGGGAAGTATTGTGAAATCCAACATGGCATCAAAGCATATGTAAATCTCTATTACTTGATCTCAAGCTCTCAACGATTCCTCTACTACGATATTTCCATCAACACTTTGTTTTTAGGAGAAATTTGTGGAAATCTTTGTGTTGTTGGTAGCTTCTTAGGATTTTTTATCAAAATCTTGGGTGGACTTAGATCATTAGGATCTCATTATGTCACAAAAAATTGTTGCGTTAGGAGAAATATTCACTGATAGGTTCTTCTTCCCTATTTTGACATTCAATCCAATTTAATTTATTTTCCCAAGATCAAATGGATACCGTAGTCATTGTACTGAATATTTTGAATGTGTTTTAAACCCTCACTTGTCTTTTATTAATTTTTCAAAAAATATATTTTCTTATCTACTTTGAATTTTATGGTATTGATGTAACATAGATGAGAGGATAGTCTGCATGGTTGTGGAAGCATAAAAGAAGAGGTTAGAAAAATTTTAGGATAGCCTACATGGTTGAGGAAGCAAAAAAGAAGAGGTTAGACAAATTTTGGCAACTCCCATATGCTAGAGAAGTAATGGGAATAATTTCTTAAATAGAAAAGACCTCTAAGCCACTTGATAAAGTTGTTAAAATGGTAACTTTACTACTACATTGGTGAGAGAGGATGGATTGATTGATTACATTTCAAAAAGAGATTGTGTAGGGTAAACCATGGTAGATATATTCAAATAGACAAGATTTTTGGATTTTTTACCAAATTTTAGGGGGTTCCGCTTTGGCATTTTTTTCCTTGTTGCCTCTAATACCTTATTTTCACATTGAATATTTTTCTCTTTACCTTCAAAATTTAAAAAAAAAAAAAACATCTTAAACAGTATAATATTCTAGGAAATATTATGTCATTTGGAGGGAAAATCAAGCTAGGAACCTTTTACTTGTGTGCATTTAATCTGGTAGTTGATATCTTGTATGACATGCTTGAGTGGGAAGCTTATGGCAATATGTGCTTCAATGACTAGCCCATGCATAGCGGAGTCATAGGCTCGAAGAGATCATGAATTTGAGTCCTTGCATAGATTTTTGGATGTTGAAGGGAGTTGGGAGATCATTTAAACTCACCTTTTGAATTGATGTAAAAGTTCTTTGTGTTCTCCTCTTAGCCTATATTTTTGAATCAAGGTATGATGTAGTGGCTAGGCAACATGGTGGTAATGCTTGTATTCCTCTTGATTATGGGTTAACATCCCACTATTTGCGTTTTATAAGAAGTATAATGGGTTATTTGATGATGATTTTAAATAAGGAGGACAACATTAGTGCCAAGGCACAATGGTGGCCCCTAGGCTAGAAGATGGGATGCTAAGACTTCACATGCTAGAGGTCCTTGGTTTGAATCCCTTGAATATATTTTTAGATGGGTTTGACAGACTCAAATGGTCAGTATGACATGGATGACTTATGTGGTCATAATGATATAGTGAAAAATATAAATTTTGGTTACAAAATGAGATCCATCAAACAAGATTTGATATCTCATCATTGAAGTTGCACTTGCCTTGTCCAGTCACTAGTAGACATGTTGCGTAGGTTTTTTTTCTTTCTTATAAAATGTAGCATGTGGTATTCTATGGTTCTTAGACTCCTTATCAAGTGGCTTCCATAGTTAGTGTCCCAATGACATCCTCTTATGCAGATCAACAACACTTGGTGGTAGGTTGTTTGTTGAAGCATTATCTTAGTGGTAGATAATTGAATGATACAACTATTATCTCCTTAGGCATTCTGTCAGTGACATGTATCATCTCCTAATTTTTTGAAGGTACATTTAATATTTTTTATTTTTTTGAATTTTTTTGGTGGAATTTTATGCAATATTTGGGTCAAAATTTCAAGGGCTATAATATTTGCATATGAAATTATTTTAATCCTTTTTTCAAATCACATGTTTTTTTTTTAATAAGCTTAATCACATGGTTTTTGAATCTCTTCATATTGGAATTTTTTTTATCACAACTACATACAAGAGATAGTGTTTTGGTAAGGGTTTCATAGATTAGTATGTGTCTTTACTTAATGGACCTAACTATGCCACCTAGAAAATTAAGATTGAATCTTTGCTCTATATTCAATTCAAATATGTAAACAAGGATACTCTAACAACTAATTTTGATGAGAGAAAGTATTTGTACAAGAAAATGGAGGAATTTTATGGTGTGCTTGCTCTTCATATTGACAAGACCTATGACAACCACATCAATAGGACTTTAAATACAAAGGAGCTTTTGAAAAATTTCTAGTATATGTGTTATTGCATTGGCTCTACATAGATAAGTAGATTGGAGGTAATATTTATTACTTTGAACATGGATAATTTTGAGATCATTGATGGGTACATTAGTCAATTTAAGAATTTTGAAGAAGAAACCACATGGGTAAAGGAGGTACAACTGGAAAGGATATTATTAATCATCTTAATATTGAGTTCAGCAATATTTTTTAGACTAACAAGATAGTTTTCAAGTGTTTCATATGCTTCAAGTATACTTTCTCAAGAATCATACTCCTCTTGATGATATGTTCAAATACCTTCTTCACCATTAAGCTTAACAATAGAGGCATAAGAGTCATTGTCTCACTATTCAAAATCATGAAAAGTAAGTTAAATCAAAAGTTGAAAAGAAGCCAAAATAATAAGAGAAGAAAGCCAAAAAGTCTTCAAGAAGCCAATTTGTACTTTTTGTGAAAAACGACACAAGATAGAGTTTTTGTTATTTGCAGATTAAGAAACTTGAAGAGGCATCCAAAAATGAATTTGAGTTTGCTCTCTTCTAAACTTAGAGTGAGGATGATCATGATGGCAAGACCTCATAATCACATATAAATGTTCATACAACATATTGGACATCGACTTCTTCTTAGTAGTGTATTTCAAATTTAGGGACAACTTGACACATGACTATAATACACAAGATTCTAGAGAGAATATAGTTATTATGGATGGATTCTCTTTATAGGTGATTGGATGTGGCAAGAAGATGGTTGATTCATTTTCATCTAATTAAGTCCTTCATGTTCCTATTGTGGGATACAATCTTCTTTCCATTTATTACATCACTCATACAAATAATAAGGTTAAGTTTTGGTTAGATTGATGGGTGATTTAAGATATTGAAAATGGATTTAAAATAGCTACCTCATAGTATTGTGATGAATCTAATCAGACACATAAGTTAGGTGATCATTTACCTTATTTATCTTCATCCTCTAAGAAGAAATACTTTATGGCTATAGTGGTTTACGTTGATTATGTTATCAAGCAATGGAATTATAGACTTGGGCATCATCTATATGGATAGGTACATAAGTCATAAATTGTACATTATTCTTCCTCATCTCTCCTTGCGGTGTTTATTTGGGATGCATTTGTTGGAAGCATCATCAAGAGTCTTTTTCAAAAGGGGCTTCTAGGCATGCTACATGGCCTTTGAAACTCATTGATAGTGATATTTATGGATCCATGATAACATCACCTATTTCTAGTAATAAATGCTTTCTCACCTTTATTGATGGTTTCTTTTTCATAGTGTATTGCATATTTAGGGAAAACTAGACACATGACTAAGCATCACCATATCTTGCATGACTACAATACACAATATTATGGAGAGCATGTGGTTATTATGGATGGATCCTCTTTATAGGTGATTGGACGTGGTGAGATGATTGTTTGCTCATTTTCATTTTATAAGTCCTTCATATTTCTAGTGTGGGCCCCAATCTTCTTTCCATTTATCATATCACTCATCCAACTAAGAAGGCTGAGTTTTGGATGTATTTATGTATGATTAAGGGTATTGATAATGAATTCAAAATAGTTGTCTCAAAATATTAAAATGAGTCCAATAAAATGTACAAGTTTGGTGATTATTTATCTTCTTCTTCTCCCCCTATAAGAAGAATGGCTTTGTGGCTATGGTGGTGTAGGTCGATGACATTATCAAGAAATGGAATCATAGACTTGAGCATCTTATATATGGATAGGTACATGTGTTGACATCAATTAGCTATTTTTCTTCCTTATATATGTCCTCCATATGGTGTTTTTTTGGGGTGCATCACCAAGAATCCTTTTTGAAAGGGATTGCTAGGCATGCTACATGAAACTTGAAGCTAATTATGTTGTGAACCTCTCTTCTCATAACCATAAATCATTTAAAATATCAAACATGCATCCATAAATAAATTTCTCATAATAAAATAGATATTTATTATAACCTTGAGGTAGGGCAACACTATACGATACTCCTTTGGTAAGGAAGCCACTCCACAAGATCTCTAGCTTTACGAGCCAAGACTTCTCCAAGAATACATCATACATATATTTTACAATGGGGGTACATATCTCTTTATACAAGAGTGTGATGGTTCACCTTCCATGAGTTACAAAGTGCATAATGATATGATAATATTCCTTGTGGTTACATATGACAATATTCCCCAATGGTTACATATATGATTCTATGACATACTTATTTCTAATTTTATATGTGGCCTTCCTTACTCAATAATTAATTTATGACTCATACCATTATACAATACAATATTATATTATTAAGTACCTATCTTGGGTACCTAACATTCCATCTTCCTTACAAATGTTTCATCCTTGAAACATTAGAAGAGGCTAAATAATATGATCTTTTGAGCCATGTTGAATACTGGTACCAATCTCGAGCATCCATCCATCCGAGTGAAACTTTGACTAAGGGTGTTCCTTGATGCTGATATGCCCTTATGCCACTTGAATATCCATAATTAACCCTTTGGTTCCATGTATGTCCATCATAACTCCTTTGTTGCTTTGTGCTCGGTCTCCATGATTGTTGCCTCTCATGATGATGTGGATGGTGATATGCTCCAACCTTAGTCCTATGTGCTACTTTCCTTGACTCTTCAATATTTTGTGCCTCTATTTTGTGCTCTTTTGTTATGCTCCCATCCATTGATTCTTCCCTTACTTTTACTTTCTTGATTTCTATTATGGCCTCCCCTTGAGATTCTATTTTAGGTTCTTTTGTTTGTTCTTCACTTTGTTCCCTTGTAATAGCTACTTGTTTGTCCTTACACTGAGAAATATCTTGTAATGTTATGTTTTTCTTTCAATACCATAACTTCATGAATTTATTTTGCACATTAATGTTAATAGTACCCAAAGAATGCAACCAAGGATAACCAAGAACAATATCTATATCATTTAGCTCAATAGCATGAAAATATAAATGTAAAACATATTTATCCATGGTGAGCTTCAAATCTTCAAAAATTTGAACATTTTGACCCTCAAGTTGTATGTCTTTGATTTTATTTGCTTGAACTTGCAACCTCTTAGTCAAAGATATTGAAAATTTTATATTTATTTCTAAGGTTAATAGAAACAATAATTTTTTGATTTTGAATGCAACCATGAACTTGCAAAATAGAATTTTTACATTCAAATAATATTTTTGATTACTATTTGGCCCTAACATAGGAGATCTAGTTTCCTTAGCCTGCAAATTATTATCCTTTGCTTTTGATCCCCATTTGCTTAAAAATTTAACTTCAAATTATTCTTGTGTAAATGTATCAATATGAGCAGAGTCCTCATACCAAGAGCAAGCTTTCCCTTGTAAGGAAATCCAAATCTTAAATCTCCATAAACATGCAGAAGAATATAAAGACTTAAAATTTTCCCACCATTCCCTAGCATCAATATCATCTTCTCCCAAAATTTTTGGCAACTCCATATATATATAAAGTAGCTAGGGTTTGAAATAACCAAAATTTCTCAAAAATTAAATTTTTTGAGACCTCATCTATTTTTTTCTTCAAACAATTAAATATATAGACGTTATTCAAAACAAAACAAAGGGCAACTTATTTTCTTACCCGGATTGAAAGTTGTGATTTTTTCCTTTTTTGGTGCCCAAAAACAACACCAAATACCCAACTTGCAACAGTTGTAAATCCATCAATACTTATCAGAATTTAACAAGTGAATAGTCATTTGTGTAGTACTCAAAATAACATGCATGCTGATACAAAAATATTTTACAAATGACTACTAAAAAATTTAATACGAACTTTTTTCTTTTTGAAAAACAAATTGCGCAGCCCAAAAATAGCCTCAACAAGCCAACTTTATACAGTTGCAACTCTCTCAATACTTAACAAATTTTCACAAATGAGTAGTCTATTTTTTAGTACTCAAAATAATCTACATGTTGATATAAAAATATTTTGAAAATGACTGATAAAAAACTTAATTGAAGTTTTTCTTTTTGAAAACAATTCACGCACCAAAAATCAGCACAAATAACCCAACTTCAAACAACCATAACTTTCTCAATATTGATCAAAATTTAACAAATGAGTAGTCATTTTTGTAGTACTCAAAAATATCTAGACAATGGTACAAACACCTTATGAAAATGATTATTGAAATAAAAAATATGGCCTCTGCAAAATATGACATTTGTTTTTGAAAAAACATGCCCTAGCTCTACAAAAACAAATCCACTTTACCCAAATCACTGCTCTAATACCAAATATTGTGAACCTATATTCTCAAAACCATAAATTATTTAAAATATCAAAATATTCAATATGAATCCATAAATAAATTGCAAAATAAATTCCACACAACAAAATAGAGATTGATTATACCCTTGAGGTAGGCCAACACTATACAAAGCTCCTTTGGGAAGGAATCCACTCCAAAATATATCTATCTCCAAGAGTTCTCCAAAAATACATCATACATGTATTTTAAAAAGAGGGTAAATCTCTCTTAAAAGAAGAGTGGGATGGTTCACCTTCCATGAGTTACAAGATCACCCATGTGGTGGTTCACCTTCCATGAGTTACAAAGTGCATAATAATATGACAATATTCCTTGCGGTTACATATGATAATATTCACCAATGGTTACATATATGATTCTATGACATACCTAATTATAATTTGATGTGTGACCTTCCTTGCTCAATAAGTAATTTATAACTCATACCATTATACAATACAATAATACATTATTAAGTACCTATCTTGGGTACCTAACACATTCATAGTGATATTTATAGACCCATGAGGGTACCATATCCTTCTAATAATAAGTACTTTCTCACATTTATTGATGATTTCTCTAGGTATGTATGGTTGTACACTATTCATACCAAATATAAAACCTTTGATAAGTTCAAGGACTTCAAGGATTTATGAAGAACTATATTTAGAGGGTGATCAAGTACTTATGGATAGATCAAAAAGGTGAATATTTTATACATGTGCCTCTACTAATTTCATGGATGTTCATGTTATTTTCTCAAAGTACCATTCATAATACCCCATAAAAATTGGTATGGATGAGTATAAGAACATGGTCATCATGAATATGACTACATGTATGTTGGATGCCAAGTAGATAGATTCCAAGTTCAAGGGAAAAGAAATTACTTATGCATCACATATAATTAATTGGACTCTAATTCGAGTTGTTTAGAGTATAATTCCTCTTAAGATACTGATAGGTGATAATATTGTTGGCAATTTTGGGTACCTTGGGTACATTGCCTTTGCTCAAGTGTATAAGTTGTCATTGATGTCAAGAAGCTTTTGAAGGAATTTGATTTGATGTAAAATAATTTGTTTTGATGAAGGTTCGGCATGACAGGTTCGAAAGAAAGTAAGTTGGAAAAATGTCGCGATATCGCGACATGTCGCATTTTCGCGACTTAAGCAGGCGAGAGAAAGCTTTTTAGAAAAGTGTCGCGATATCGCGACATGTCATAGTTTCACGACTCAAAGAGGAGAGAGAATGTTCGAGTCAGAAATGTCATGATTTCATGACATATTGCAAGGAAGGTTGAACGGACGAAAAAGTGTCACGATTTCGTGACATGTTGCAGGAGAGAGAGTCCGAAAGAAAAAGTGTCATGATTTCATGACATAATGCGAGAGAGAGAGTCCGGAGAAAAAGTGTCACGATATCGTGCGACAAAGAAAAAAGCGCTAAGGAGAAAAGTGTCACGATTTCGTGACAAGTCAGAAGACAAAGTGGAAGCAAGATAAAGTGTCACGATTTCATGACATGCAGCAAAGGGAAGAGTCTAAAAATGAGAACTGTCATGATTTCACGACAAGTTGCAGAGAAGTCGTACAGAAGCTGAAAGCGTCACGATTTCGTGACAAGCTGCAAAGAAAACGTACGGAAGCTAGAAGTGTCATGATTTCATGACAAATTCAAGGAGGAAGAGCTCAAAGGCGAAAGCGTCATGATTTCATGACATGTTCCATTTTCACGGGCGTAAGGCAGAGAAAAACACAAGGCAACGAAAGTGTCACGATTTCGTGACATGTTTCATTTTCGCTAGTGCAAGCAGACAAGAGTGCAAGGAAGAGAAAGTGTCACGATTTCATGACAGATTGAGATAGTAGCGTTCGGTTGGAGAAAGTGTCATGATTTCATGACAGAAATAGAATGCAGGTCTTCTATAGGAGAAGTGTCATGATTTCATGACAAAAGTAGAGAGGAAGGCTATGAAGACAGAAGTGTCACGATTTCATGACAAAAGTAGAAAGGAGGTCGACGAAGGGAGAAGTGTCATGATATCATGACAAAAGCAAAGTTGATGCTGACTAAGTCAGAAGTGTCACGATATCATGACAAGAGCTTAGTTGAAGTCGACAAAGGCTGAAGTGTCATGATATCATGACAAAAGCCAAAAGAAAGTATACGGTTGCAAAGGTGTCATGATATCGTGACATGTTGTAGTTTCATGACAGAAGCTATAGAAGAGTTCCAGAGGCAGTGAAGCCGACAAAGTTAAATTTTAGTCGACAAAAATTAGGGCTTGCAGCCGACGTAGATTAGGGTTTGTTTTTGGTATAACAGTCGACTAAGATTAAAGTTTTCATCTTGAAAATTTTGATATAAAAGGAGGGTTGTTTGGGTGATTGGATGTGTAGTTGATGTGCGACGTTCGGAGATAGTGCGTAGTGCAAGAAGTTCGATCGTTGTGAGTAGAGTGCGAATTCGATTATAGTGTGCAGAGTGCATTTCATCGAATCATTTTGAGTGTGAAAGATCGCAAAGGAAGAAGAGTGTGCACAGACAGTGCAAGGGTTGAAGTTCGACCAAGTGTGGGTGTGTTTGCGTAGAGAGAGAAGAGGGCGTAGAGAGCAGACAGGCAAAGACGAACGAGGACATTTGTGCTAGACCGAAGGACTATGTTTAGTGCAAATTCGAGGACCAGCTTTGGAGGTGATAGAGTTGAGGACAGAGGTCTCCAGCCAGAGCAGGGAGGACAGGTGTCTTCTATGGATAGAGTTCCATTTGCTAAGGGCAGCGGAGGCAGAGGTCTTCTAGAGGATCACCAGCCAGAGCAGAGCTAGGGGATTGGTGTCTCCTGTGGGTTGGTGCCCACGAACTCGAGATTAGGGGATTGGTGTCTCCTTTGGGTTGGTGCCCATAAACATTGTAATCGGGAAAGGTATTCCTAGAATTTGGATTGATAAAATTTAGTGAAATATTTTATCCGTGGATGTAGCTCACATTGAGTGAATCACGTAAATTGGTGTCTCATGTGTGTGTGATGATTTGTACATTGCTTTGGTTTCTGCTATTGATATTGCCATTGATATATTGTATAATTTTGATTGGGATAAGAAAAGTAAAAAGTGGTCTTATACTGTTCACCCCCCCTCTCAGTATAAGCTTGTGTTCTTCAATTGGTATCAGAGCGGGTGCCTTCGAAAAGTTTAACAGCTTGAAGGAAAAGCTAATAAAGAACACAATGGATTATTCAAGTGGCAATGCAAGCACCTATTCTTGATGGGTCAGATTTTGGTCTTTGGAGTGCAAGGATGAAGGTTCATCTAATGGCACTTGGTAATGAGGTATGGGAAGTAATTGAAGATGAGTACACTATTCCTGTACATGGTCCAAATACTAAAGAAGAAAGGCTCCTACATCACAACAATTCAAAAGCAATGAATGCAATCCTGAAAGGCTTACGGAAAGCAGATCTCACCAAAGTGATTCACTGCAAGACAACTAGTGAAATGTGGAAACAGCTACAGGTGGTTCATACAGGTGATACAAATGTCAGAAAGGCCAAGTTGAGACACTTCAAAGGTATGTTTGAACAACTCAAGATGAATGATGATGAAAATATTAGTGACTACATGCTTCGTATGGATGAGGTTGTTAACTCCATGAAAGACTTAGGTCTTGAGCTTGCTGAAAATGATGTTTGTGATAAGATTTTAAGATCTCTTCCTAATAGATTTAGTGAAAATATTTCTGCTATTGAGGAAGCTAAAGATTTGGATAAGTTGAAAAAGGATGAGCTCCATAGTATACTTGCAGCATTTGAGTTGAGAACTCAAGTGAAGGTTGACGTCAAGAAAGAGGCAACTTTCAAGGCTACCAAGAAATCCAAGGGTAAACAACTTCAAGAGAGTGATGAGTCTTCTAGTGATGAAGAGGCATATTACAGCAAGAAAGGCAAGTTCTCTAGAAAGCACAAAAGCATGAAAAATATAAGATGTTTCAATTGTGGAAAGTTTGGTCATTATGCTATAGACTGTACTGTTCCCAAGGATGAAAGTGATGAAGATAAACAGGATTCTAAGAGCAAGGATTCTGAAAAGCACAAGCATCACAGAAAGAACAAAGATGAGCACAACAATCAAGGAAAGAGGTATTCTCACAAGCACAAGAAGAGTTTCTACCTAGACAAAGCAAGTAAGTGTTCTAGTAGTGATAGTGAAAGTTCTTCAAGTGATAATGAAAATGAGATGTTGTTCATATCAGAAAAAAGAGGAAGAACCGAAACATAGATTCATTATCATGAAATGTCTTAGATGTGGAAATTTTGGTCACCTTGAGGATGATTGCACAAATAATGATTTGGTTTCTAGTATGTATGAGGATGCTTCAGAAAACTATAAGGAAGATGCGTGTATGGTTTTTGAAAAAGGTAGCACCTCTAGTGATAAGAAATCTGAAAAAGGCTTTGATGATTCGGAAAGCAAACAAATAAAGGATCTTGAAAGTGAACTTACTAACGCTCTTAGTGTTTTGAAAAAGGAAAGAAAGAAGAATGCTAGACTCAAGGATAAGTTAGATGAATGTTGTATGGAGAGAGATGATCTTATAGAAAGTCTTGACTTCTCTATGGCTAAGACACAAGAACTCAAGGATGAGTTAGAGTCTAAGGTTCTTGAGTATAGTGAGTTAGAACAGAAAATGGCTTCTTTGAAAGAGGAAACTAAAGAGTACAAGGATAAGCTTTACAGGTTTCAAGATAGCTCCAAAAAGGTTAAGTCACTCATCAAAGGTCAAAGAAAGACAACGGATAAAATAGGCCTTGGTTTTGTTAAGCCACACAAGGAACAAGTTGGAGAGTCTAGTAAGAGACTCCAAAAGGAAGAGAGTTCTGATGAGGAAAGTATTTCAGATCATGAGTCCTTGAATGATAGATGCGCAGAAATAGAAAACAAAATTCAGAATGAGAAGAAGAAGTTTTCGGGACCCAAGAGGTCGAATAAAGGAAAATTTCACGGCAGATGTTTTGCGTGTCACAGGTTTGGTCACATGGCTGCACATTGCATGGCTCAAGTGAAGAAGGTAAATGACAATTTCAGAAGTGCTAGTTTCTTTCAAGGGTATTGCTACTCTTGTCAATAGTTTGGGCACAAGGCAGTCTATTGCAAGGTTAATAACAGGAACAGGTTTGATCAAAACAGGTTCGGCCAGAACAAGTTTGGTCAGAACAGGGTTAGTCAGAACAGGCGGATTCAAAGAACAGGTATGCCTAAAAGAAATAACATTGTTACTTGTTATAAGTGCAACAATGAAGGTCACACAACTAGACAGTGTAGAGCTGAACTTCCAAGGTACAGGAACAGGAACAGTGGTATGAACAGGTCCAAGGATCAAGGCATGGATAAGAACAGGAATGATAACAGGAACAGGAATAGTGACAGGAACAGGAACAAGAATATGGACAAAGAGTTCAAGAGAAGGCCCGACAAGGAAGTGATAGACGCTGATGATGATCAGTGCCTAATGGGAGTTTTACTCCCACCCCAGAATTAATCACCTCATCAGGAGGTGGGGGAGGGACTAAGCTAAGAGGCTCATTCTTAGTCCCGAGCCCCAAAGGTGACCCTTTGCCATTGATGACAAAGGGGGAGAGATATGAGTAAGGGGGAGAGCTTCAAAGTGAAGAGGAGAGCTTCAAGTCAGGGGGAGCAAAACTTCAAAGGAAGATTCTCAGTTGTGGGCACAGTTCTCAGTTGTTAGCACAGTTGGTTTCAGTTTTGGCTCTTGAGACGTGTTTTCAGTAAAGGTTTGCCATCAATGACAAAGGGGGAGATTGTTGGCAATTTTGGGTACCTTGGGTACATTGCTTTTGCTCAAGTGTATAAGTTGTCATTGATGTCAAGAAGCTTTTGAAGGAATTTGATTTGATGTAAAATAATTTGTTTTGATGAAGGTTCGGCATGACAGGTTCGAAAGAAAGTAAGTTGGAAAAATGTCGCGATATCGCGACATGTCGCATTTTCGCGACTTAAGCAGGAGAGAGAAAGCTTTTTAGAAAAGTGTCGCGATATCGCGACATGTCAGTTTCGCGACTCAAAGAGGAGAGAGAATGTTCGAGTCAGAAATGTCATGATTTCGTGACATATTGCAAGGAAGGTTGAACGGACAAAAAAGTGTCACGATTTCGTGACATGTTGCAGGAGAGAGAGTCCGAAAGAAAAAGTGTCACGATTTCATGACATAATGCAGGAGAGAGAGTCCGAGAGAAAAGTGTCTGATATCGGACATGTCGGTTTTGAAGAAAGAAAAGCGCTAAGGAGAAAAAGTGTCACGATTTCACGACAAGTCAGAAGACAAAGTGGAAGCAAGATAAAGTGTCACGATTTCATGACATGCAGCAAAGGGAAGAGTCTAAAATGAGAACTGTCACGATTTCGACTAGTTGTAGAGAAGTCGTACGGAAGCTGAAAGCGTCACGATTTCATGACAGGCTGCAAAGAAAACGTACGAAAGCTAGAAGTGTCATGATTTCATGACAAATTCAAGGAGGAAGAGCTCAAAGGTGAAAGCGTCATGATTTCATGACATGTTCCATTTTCGGGGCTAAGGAGAAAAACACAAGGCAGAGAAAGTGTCACGATTTCATGACATGTTCCATTTTTGCTAGTGCAAGCAGACAAGAGTGCAAGGAAGAGAAAGTGTCACGATTTCATGACAGATTGAGATGGCAACGTTCGGTTGGAGAAAGTGTCACGATTTCATGACAGAAATAGAATGCAGGTCTTCTATAGGAGAAGTGTCATGATTTCATGACAAAAGCAGAGAGGAAGGCTATGAAGACAGAAGTGTCATGATTTCATGACAAAAGCAGAAAGGAGGTCGACGAAGGGAGAAGTGTCGCGATATCGCGACAAAAGCAAAGTTGATGCTGACTAAGTCAGAAGTGTCACGATATCGCGACAAGAGCTTAGTTGAAGTCGACAAAGGCTGAAGTGTCGCGATATCGCGACAAAAGCCAAAAGAAAGTATACGGTTGCAAAGGTGTCGCGATATCGCGACATGTTGTAGTTTCATGGCAGAAGCTACAGAAGAGTTCCAGAGGCAGTGAAGCCGACAAAGTTAAATTTTAGCCGACGAAAATTAGGGCTTGCAGCCGACGTAGATTAGGGTTTGTTTTTGGTATAACAGCCGACTAAGATTAAAGTTTTCATCTTGAAAATTTTGATATAAAAGGAGGGTTGTTTGGGCGATTGGATGTGTAGTTGATGTGCGACGTTCGGAGATAGTGCGCAGTGCAAGAAGTTCGATCACTGTGAGCAGAGTGCGAATTCGATTGTAGTGTGCAGAGTGCATTTCGTCGAATCATTCTGAGTGTGAAAGATCGCAAAGGAAGAAGAGTGTGCGTAGACAGTGCAAGGGTTGAAGTTCGACCAAGTGCGGGTGTGTTTGCATAGAGAGAGAAGAGGGCGTAGAGAGCAGACAGGCAAAGACGAACGAGGACATTTGTGCTAGACCGAAGGACTGTGTTTAGTGCAAATTCGAGGACCAGCTTTGGAGGTGATAGAGTTGAGGACAGAGGTCTCCAGCCAGAGCAGGGAGGACAGGTGTCTTCTATGGATAGAGTTCCATTTGCTAAGGGCAGCGGAGGCAGAGGTCTTCTAGAGGATCACCAACCAGAGCAGAGCTAGGGGATTGGTGTCTCCTGTGGGTTGGTGCCCACGAACTCGAGATTAGGGGATTGGTGTCTCCTTTGGGTTGGTGCCCATAAACATTGTAATCGGGAAAGGTATTCCCAGAATTTGGATTGATAAAATTTAGTGAAAGATTTTATCCGTGGATGTAGCTCACATTGAGCGAATCACGTAAATTGGTGTCTCATGTGTGTGTGATGATTTGTACATTGCTTTGGTTTCTGCTATTGATATTGCCATTGATATATTGTATAATTTTGATTGGGATAAGAAAAGTAAAAAGTGGTCTTATACTGTTCACCCCCCTCTCAGTATAAGCTTGTGTTCTTCAAATATTGTTATGCCTAGGTTTCATATCTTTGGATCCATTGCAAGGGATTGTATTCCCAAAGATACATGGAAGAATATGGATAAAAATAATAAATATATTTTTCTAAGGTATTCTAACACCTCCAAGGCTTATCATTTGTATGTTCCTAAAAAGCAAGATATTCTTATTTAGAGAGATATAATCTTTGATGGGGTTCTTCTATCTTCTCCTTCCATGATCCATCCCTCTTCATATTCCTTTGATTGATGAATATTTTCTCACAACTCATCCAAATTTTCTTGCTTTTGCCTTCGATATTCTCTTAGCACAATTCTAGTTATTCAAATTTATTTAACTCCTAGTGAAGATATTTCAATAAGTGCTCCTATTTTGACTCTTTTTCCTTTAGATTCTTCTTTAGCACTTGTAGTTTTGGATCATCAAAAATACGATTTTGATACTTCTATGACTTGTACAATGATATAGGATGTCAAGGTGGATGGTGAATTTGGATTGGATACTTCAATATAGGCTTCTAAGGCTACTTATCCATAGTATGTTCCATAGTCTTTAGTGGGTTGCCCAATGCCCAAGTGGGTCAAGAGTCTCCTTAAATATGCTCAACCTAATATCTCTTGTAAGTGTCATTAGAAGGATCATTTCTAGGTCTTAGTCTATACCTCCTCACTTATTCTCAAGCCAAGGGTTGTCTAGAGTGGGATGATGCTATGCTTGTTGAGTATGATTCATTGATTGAGAATTAAACATGTGAGCTTATTCCTATTCCAAAAGTGAAGAATATTGTTGGTTATAAATAGGTCTATAATACCAAGTTACTTCCAATGATTAGGTAGAGAAGTAAAAGGATCACCTTATTTCTAAGGGATTCTCTTAGAAAAAGGTAATTATCTCTTTAAAGACTTTAACTATAGTTTCTAGGATGGACTTTGTTTAGTTGTTCCTTTCTGTTGTTGCTTCTCATGGTTGGAAGGTATAAAAAATTGATGTAAAGAGTGAATTTCTTCATAGTGAGCTCTAAAGTAGATCTATATGAGACAACCACCTAGTTTTAAGTATGATGGACCTACTTCCTTGGTATATTGGCTAAAGAATTCTATGGGCTTAACTAGTATTTTCATGCTCTGTATGAGAAGATTCATTCTTTCTTTCTCAATTTCTACTTCAAAAAATATGAGGTGGAGAATAATATTTACATTAAGTATTAGAATTATCACATTTTAATGATTATATTGAATTTTTATGATCTTATCATCATGACAAGCTCAACATCCTTGATCTAGGTGATGAATTCGACTTCCTGACACTTTCAAGATAATAGATTTGAGTATTTTTTTCTTAGGTATTCAAATCAATTAGTCACCTTCTAGAATCACCATTTTTCATCCCAAGTATGCATTGTATCATCTACAATGGTTTAGTATGGAATATTGTATACCAACTTGGACACCCTTTTATTTTAGTTTAAATTTATGAGATGGATGCATTACTTCTTTGGGGGATCCTACAATTTATCAGTCTCTTTTCAAGGGCTTTATCTATATTTTTTTGTTATATAGAGAAATCGGTAATGTCTTTGTTATTTTTTTCATGTGGATACGGTTCAAATCTGGATAGCTACCATTATACCCCTACCCCACCTCAAATACCTTGTCTATCTCACTTGGAAACTTGATCAAATACCATTCACTACTAATTAGTGATTTAGATATGTGCAGGCACCCCATGATAATTATTGGATGTCGACCAAGTAAATCCTTTAGTACATAGAGGTATAGACTAGATGGGTATTAACTACTCAATTGGATCACTCAAACTTGGAAAATATTTTTTGATAGTGGTAAAATGGCTTGATGATTTAGACCATTGATGCTCCATTACATGGTTTATCTTTTATCTTAACTCTAGACTTGTCTTTTGGTGTTGTAGATGACACTCCACTATATATCAATATTTTATAATATTTAATATTGCATTGCTAATTAGGTCACTAAATATCTTCAATGGATGCTCATAATTTTGGATTTGTGTATTCCTCAATAGTTTCTAGTCACCCTTGATTATGATAATTAGAGTGTCATAAAGCTTGTATGTAATTCATTGTTTCATGAGAGGACTAAGAACATTGAGGTTTGGACACACTATGTTTGATGGCTTCCTACCCATGGAATGCTCAATACACATTGTGTTCCATATGTGGAGCAAGCAATGAATATATTGACCACGATCATGCCCAAGATACCTCTTGTATTATTGTGGGAGCATGTTGGAGTAGGAAAGTGTATCTTAAGGAGAATGATTGATAAGGGTCTCTCTTTGTATTCCTAATATATCTCAAGAAAGAATATTGGAATATGTGATTCTAAGATTTGCTTGAGGCCATGACCAAATTTTGTATTATACTTATTGTATAATCATTTGGGTCTTTGTACACCTTGTATAGGTTGGTCTATTTTCATATATTATTGATAAAACTTGAGGTCAATTCTTTAACATTGGCCTAAAGGTCACATATAATCATGTATTGATACCCCTTGAGAGCAACTATTTCTTTATTGGTTAGAGTATTGTTTTTTGCTTTAGTGATATTATTTTGGTGTCTATGGAAACTCTTCATATTGCTTTGGGTTCTTTCTATAAGTTATTCCATTTTTGTATTATATGGCAATTTCATTTGTGTTTGGAGATAACTATGAAATTTAACAAATTAAACCATGTTTAGTTTTTTCTAAAGCTATGTATACTTTTTATTAGGGGTTACTCTTATCAAAATAATAGAATATCACATTTACTTCTAGGTAAATTAAATCATATTTGACTTGCTTTCTTATCAAATATATTTTTCATATATATTTTTATTAAAGATGTTCTTTATCTTCCATAAAATGTCATGTTTCTACAATCAATTATTTAATATCATTTTTATTAAAATCTCATTTGACCTATTTCTCTCGCTTTTTTTTTATTAGGTAATAGAAGGGGTTTTGAAAGAGTCCCCGAACCTTTTGCCACCTAGAAGCACAAGCTTCCAAGGAGAAACCAAAGAGAAACAAAAATGGAGTTGTCCCACCTAGGGGACCTAGAAACCATGTACAATCCAGCACTGGGAAATAGAAAACTGAGCAAAGAAAATAGGAACCAAGAGAAGGTAGAGAACCAAGAGAAGTGGTTCCCACCCAATCTGCCACCTAGAGTACGGACTACGAAATTTGAAATTGTTAGGTCTAGAATAGGAAGCTTCCAAAACCTAAGAAGTGGATCCTGTCTAAGTTGTTGCCTAGATAACAAGCTAGGAATTTTGAAAATACAACTTTTACCCACGAGAAAAAAGTCGAAGTCACCAACAATTTCCTTCCCACAAGGGAAGATTAAAATTTGAAAAAGCACCAAAATGAAGTCGTCCAATTTTTGAAGAGAGGAACCCCTAATAATTCATAGGGACTCCCCCATTCAAAATCTAGACATTTAAACAAACACAACACCAAAAAAGCAATAGGAACTTAGAATATATTGGCCTCAAACGTACTAGAGGAGAAACTTTCAAATTGTTACTCTAGAAGATAATATTCATTTATAGGACTTGAAATTGAGTTTATTTCCCCCACCAAAGGATGGGGGTGGTAGAGATCTAAAGGAAGTAACACTTATTTGTTTTTAGAAATATCTTTCCCTCCCTCCATTTTTAGGATCGATTATGATCCATTGGCTATCTTTTTTTTGGTTTTCCTCTTTTTGATATATTTATTAGAAGGTTTACCAAATTTATGTTCTATGCCCAAATCAACTCTTCATTTTTTTGCTTCTTTTTTTTTAGCCTAGGGAAGCAGGGCCTTTCCCATTTTGAACTTTACTTTAGGAGATCCTTTTCAAGATTCAAGAACCTAGGTAACATATTTCTCTCGCTATTGATATGGAGATATTTCAAGATAAAAAGATGTTTTTGATCCAATAACCAATCTATTTTTCTTGATAGCATTAATAATAATAATTTATGAATCTTCCTCAAATTAAGTATATTTATTTTTTTATGAAAGGCCATTTTAATTATAAAAATAAAAGTCCTTTACAACCAAAAAAAAGTGTGGGTGGAGAAAAAATCACACCCCGAATGCCACTAACTTATCCTAATAGCGGATAAAGAAAAACAAACTGCACCACACGGGCACCACGACCATCAACAACAAACTAGAAACATTCTACAGCCAGAAAGGTTTTTAAAGAAGGGGGCCTGTGGCAGACAGGGCCTTATCCATTTGAAGTGGGTGGTTCCCCCCACCCATCAAAGCGCTCCTCACCCCAGCCTGAAGCATGAGTAATTGGAGAAGAAGGACGGGACCAGCCAAAAATATGCCCATGGCTGCTTGAAGCCCCCCAACCATCATTAGGCACAGGCACAGATTGTGGAGTGATCACAGGCATAGAATGTTGGGAGGTGTACATATCCGACTGCTGCAATGGGCCTCCATAGTCACGGGATCTGCTTCGAGGAGGCTGACACCGTGCACGATCAGGGCATCGACGTGAACGAGATCTAGCTGGGTGAGGAGGCGAATGATCAGGGGCCTCCCTACTGACAGCACAAGGGGCGTCACCCTAGTATTTTAGCAAAGCCTGCAAATGGTCCAGCTCCATAGCCACCTTTTTAGCCTGGTCACAGATCTGAAACCACACATCATGAAAAACTTTGAGCTTGTCAGCAAATGAAAAATCCTGAGATGGATCAACCTGCTTGAAAATAATCTTATTTCTAGATTTCCAAATGTGAAATAGAAGGCTGACTCTGAATATTTGCCACACTTCCCTCAGTGGGAGAGAAAACTGAATGGGATCACCCAGAAGGACATGATGCCAGGAAAGTTGTAGGGACATAAACGGGGCAAAGAAAGAACCCACCCAACTCCAAGCGAGACTGGCCCGTCTACATGCCCAGAAAAGATGCATACAAGACTCTGGTTCTTGAAAAAATGGGCATCGAGGCTCAGGCACCCCCATATAAGAAAGTCTATGACCAAGGGGTAAACCCTGATACAATAAGCTCCAGGCAAAAAAAGCTTTCTTTGGCTCCAGATAAGATGCCCAAGCTGAATGAAATCTGGTTTTCCACCTAGAGGGTGATGAGAGAAGGTCCCATTTGATATTGAGTTTGGGCACCATGGGTGCAGTTGGTGTAAGCCAGTCATAACCCTACCTAGCTCTGTAGCTGAGCAAGGAAGTGCTCTTATACCAGGCCCAATATTTCCACCAGGGTTTCTGGGATCTGACACCTAATTTTTGCCATAAGGAGAAAGGTGTATGGTCCAGAACAACATCATACGTAGCCTTGTCAGCATTGGACAAGTGAAACATCCTTTTAAAATCATTCCAAGGAATCCAGTCTCTATTTTCCCTAGAGTAAAAATCTGCAATGGCGGCAATGCCCCGCTTAAAAAATTTATGGGCATGGACCCAGGGAACTTGGCCCAATGGCTTACCCTGAAGCTTGAATACAAGGGACCACCAAACATTGAGAATATTAATGGAAAGGCCTTTATGTGAATGGACCCCCTTCCAAACAATCCAAGGGTTTAATTGTTGCCAAGCCTTCCATATGCTTTTGATGACAAAGGAGCCAAGGATTTTAATGAAAACTAGGGCCAGCACTAGAGAGGGCAAATCCATTCCTACCTAGGCTCGATGGTTGAGGGGAAGCCCAACCGAGATGCAATGTCTGATAAGAACTTTCCATGCTTCAGGTCCTTTGAGAGCCCGCACAATCCATTTAGCACAGAGGGCTAACCCTTGACGCTTACAGTCCAGCAAACCCATACCCCCTGCTTGTCATGGGAGACAACAAATATCCCAAGCCACTCTATGAAAGCCCTTCCGCTCAGACCCACTAGACCACAGAAAATCCTGTAGTAATTTTTCAAGTCGTTTGTAACAAGCCTGGGAAGGGACCCAACAAGACGAGTAATAAACATGCATGGAAGCCAACACTTTCGAGCAAATTTGAAATTTTCCAGCAAGAGACAACTTCTTAGCATTCCAATATTCCAACTTGCTTTCTACTTTGTTGATGACATAAGACCATAATTGGGATGGAGAGCCTTGAAAGGCAAAAGGAATACCCAAGAATTTGAAGACTTCTCCAGGATGAATCCAACTCCACTGCACATGCTGAAGCCAGTGGGGAAGAGGTTGTAGGGATTACCTATAACATGAGGTTTTCCTCCATTGGATATTAGACCCAGAGGCTTTGCAAAAAATATCAAGACAAGACAGAGCTTCAGAAAGAGATTGTTCATCCTCATTCAAAGTAAGAAAGGAATCATCAACAAAATGGTCGTTAATGAGTTGACCAACATTCCCAGGAAGGGAAATACCCCGAAGCATCCCAAGAGAAGCACGATGAGCCAAAAGATAACCAAATGCTTCTACTGCTAAAATGAATAGTGAGGGGGCCAAAGGACAGCCCTGCCTTACTGACCTATGCAAGCCAATAGCATCAGTTTGAAACTTGTTGAGAGAAAGCACAACTGATGCATCCTGAAAAAGTATTTTAATAGAGGAAATAAACTGAGGACCAAAGCCAAGAGCTTCCAACATGGAAAGAATGAAAACCCACTCAATTCGATCATAAGCCTTTTCAAAGTCAAGCTTGAGGAAGAGGGCCTATTGACTGGACCTGCGAGCCCATTCCATCCCTTCCCAAACAGCGAGAACGTTGTCCAAAATATACCGATTCTGGATAAATCCAGTTTGCTCAGGCCTCACAATAGAGGGAAGCAAGGGCCTAATCCATAAAGCAAGCGCTTTGGCAATGATCTTGTAGCTGACATTAAGCAAAGTTATTGGCCTCCAATTTGTAATGATTTCTGGATCCCCGAACTTTGGGATAAACTTGATATTGCCCTTATTGATAATAGCACCTAAGGAGCCAGACTACAGGGCTTCTAAATATACTTTATGCAAGTCAAGACCAACAAACTCCCAACAAGTTTTGTAAAATTCATAGGGGAAGCCATCAAGCCCTAGGGCCTTCGCATCTGCCATTTGAAATAGGGCATCTGCAAGATCCTGCTCTGATAGGGGTCATTCACATTCATTCTATTGCATTGGGGAGAGGCAAGTTGGGATAACCTCTTTGCAATATTGAAGGGCTAATTCTCGTTCAAGGGTGTACGATTGAGCAACAAAAACATGAGAATAATGTCATGTAAATTTAGTTGCTATCTCAGGAAAAGAGGTGGTGCGAACCCCATTAACCAATAAAGCTTTGAATTGAGTGGAGTGACGCGGAGGTCGGAGCCTCTAGAAAAACTCTTTAGAAATGTGGTCACCCACTTTGAGCCAATGCAGTCTAGCTTTAATCTGAGCCCCTCTGGCCTCGTACACTTCAGCCACTTTGAGCTCATGTCGGAGCTGAGCGACATGGGCTTGAATGGCGGAGTCAAAAGGAGAGGCCTCAAGATGGAAGGAGGCCTGTGCAAGCTCATTACATAGAGCAGTATTAGAGCGACGATGCAGTTGCACCACCTTCTTCCCTAAGCTTCTGAGCAGAGTAGTGGTACAAAAAATGGCATCATTCCACCACTCAATCCATCCTGAATCTCCATTGGGTCTGGGTACAATGTTCCAGATCCTTTGGATGTGACAAACAGTGGTTTCATGTTGCAAGAAAGAAGTGTTAAGAAAAAACTGAGCATGAGTAGGCCATTGATGGGTGGAGGAAACATGAACAGAGAACATTATGGGGGAATGATCGGATGAGACCATACCAAGAATGGTTTCAACAAAAGGGACTGAAGGGAGCCGATGAGAAAAAGAAAACTCACGTTGGTCTGACAACATAGCCCTGTCCAACCTTTTTAAAACTCTTGTAGGGCCTGACTAAAAATTAGACCATGTGAACCACAAATGCTCGAGAAACTGACCCGCAGAGAAACAACCATTGGGATCGAAGACCCCCAATTTATTTTTCATAAAATACCAAGCATGTCGCTCTCCCGAGGCCCACCTATTAGGAAGCTGGCCCATTTTATCATAAGGCTTCTCGACCATATTGAAATCACCACACATCAGCCAGACTACGATAGGTAAGGACAAAGCACACCATCTCCATAGTGCACATCTATCTTGGACCTCATTAGAGGCATAAATATTAATAATCCCGAAGGAAAGACCACCAACTTCGAGCAGAATCCAAACCACATGGTGAGAGGGGTCAGAACCCCATGTGACAAAATTGCTCACCCACCTATTATTAAGCAAAATGATAGCACCTCCGCTACCATGATTGTGGTTGGTAGCATACATCTGACTACCAGGCCATAACATAGAACAAGTAGATTGTAAATTGAAACCTGCCACTTTGACTTCTTGTAAACACACAAAATCTGGATGACCATAGAGACTGGAACAGGTAGTGAGCTCATCCCGAACCATGTAATGATGAACAGGATCCATCAACCCACGCACATTCTAGGAGAGAAACAACATTAAAAAGAGTCAAGTTGCATACCCCCACTGGCCTCAGTCGCATTATCCGACAACAAGTGATAGGGGTTATTCTTGAAGGCATCCATGGTGGTGGAGGAGAGAGAAGTTTATCATTGCTTGTCTAAATGAGCAAGTCGCTCACCTCATAGGGGGCTACGGGACCGTCATCCTAAATTCTGAGAGAAACTTCCTTCAACCCCTGCCTCATCTAGAGAACCCAAGGGCATAGTGGACCGAATCCCTTCATCATGGTCTACAGACTCGATGACCAGAGGAGGAGAGTGGACAGGGGTTGACTCCATAACCGATGGCTGCATGGGAGGCTTAGGTGCTAGGGCTTGAGCATATGTGGCCACTATGTGCCCCATATGAGTGGGCTTGCTACCTTTCCCTTTCTTGCATGAAACCTCAGTCCATTCACCATATTTTGATGGAGGGTGCAGGGTAGTGGGAGATAATACAACACCAACTATCAGGGTAGACGCCTTGGCCTTGAATTTTTTAGCCATCAAGGGGCAATCCTTAATGTGGTGGGAGGTTGACTGGAAGCGGTAACATGTATTAGGGAGGTTGATATACACCACCCATTGATGAATATGGGTAGAACCAACCTGAATGTCGATATACTCCTTTAGGGTTTTAGCTAGGTCAACCTTGATACACATTCTCCTGCTAGGGTGGATCGACATGAACCGAGAGGGTTCATCACAGACAAATTCACCAAGGGTGGACACCAAGTTTTTTAGAAAGGGCCAGCATGCAGTGGGGAGGTCTAGGAGTTCTACCCAAATAGGCATGACCAGGGAAACAAAATTAGAAACCGTGAAATCTCGGCTCCATGATTGAAAAATGAGCAGTGAACTATTAATGTAACTAGGACCCTTATTGAGGACCTTCTGGGCTTGGTCAGGACTACCAAATTGGAAATGAAAAAACCCTTAGAGAGATTTTGGACATGGTCGACTTGAATCCCATACGGATGCCAATACTGCTCAATCCAGTTCCTAAGGACATGCTCAGGGGGAATCCGACCCAAAAAATACCCTATAAGAGTATTGTTTTCAAACCAAGAACATGCCTGATTGAATTCATGTAGAGGAATCACAAAATCAGGTTCAGAAATACCTCGTGGTACACCTTGGGAACAAATTTCCTGGGCCGTTTGTTCACCTTCGGAGCCATTCCTCTCGCCGCCAGCTTCAGACGAAGCTGAGGGAGGAGAAGCCGACATAATAACACCCACGGAGCAAGCGCAACATGGAGGCCGACACAAGCTCCCAGAGAATGAACAGAAACTACCAAAAACCCTAGGACCAATTTAAATGAAGTATATTTTCATCCCTTTTCAATGGTAATTTTGATCCTTATAATAAGTTCCTTAGCCTCTACATATTTATTAGTTGAAGTTACATATGATTCTAAGTGAGGAGAATTTTATCTTCATTATTTCTAAAAATGCTATCTCTTCAAATGTTTCCCAAATTTTGTTTGGAAGAACCATCCAAATTAATTTTGATAAACCCAACTTTTGTACATTTTTATTTTAACATAGATTGATGCAAGTCCTTTGTGTTAACTCCACTGTCATAAATGATGTTTGCATACATATTCAAATCCTATAACCCAGAATCTAAAATCTCTTGTTCCATACATGAAACTTTTGATGATAAGCACTATGCCTGTAAAATTATGCAAGAGAGGCAATAATACAATTCCAAACTTAGGTATGATTCTGAAATTTATGTTTAAAAATATTTCTATTTCTTTTAAGCTAAAAGTTATAATAAATATTAGTAGGACCAATCCTCTATAGAATACATGTCACTTTAATTCTGAAGCAATTAATCTAAAAAATTATCACCTCTTTTAATGTTGAGGAGCTACCCAATATATTCTCATTTTTTGAAAGGTGTCCTCAAATATTGTAAGCAAAGTGACAATGAAGTAAATTTTTTAATGTTTTAGATCCTTCTTATACAATAAACATCTAAAAAGTCCATGAATATCCTCTTCTTTATTAGCTATCACATGTAAGCATTTTTCTATATACTGCTAACCAAAGTAAGTTACCAAACATTCTTCTAATGAAAATCTTTGGGAGTAGGAAATTTAGATTGCTCTAAATACTTATATCCCGACTTGATCAAGTATCAACCATTCTTATAGATTCCAAACCAACTCGTCCTTTCATGTAAAAGTATGAAATTAGAACACTTGAGGCATATTTTGAATCTTATACACTATTTGTTTGAGGCTCTCTCATTCAAATAGATTGCTAATAGATAATCTAGAATTATTTTTCATATTAATATAATTTTTTGACCTTTGAACCTTTATAAGCAAAACATGTCCAAACTAGTGATTTCCATTTTGAAGAAAAAATAAGATAATTCTTCAACTAAGCATCAAACCATAAATTTAGAATTCCTCTCATTGATTGACCAATTAATGTATTTGTTAAACAATTTGATATGAAGTTCTATGTTGTCATTAGGTAGGGTTCATTTTTTTATTACATCAATAAAATATACATATTTTGCCAAACTCTCTCCTCTATATTTAGTCATATCCAATCATTTTTTTTCCTAATGCCATAATTTTGCAAGCTTATCCCACCAATATTCTTTACAAAGAGGAAACATAAATTTCTCTTCGCATTCTTTCCAAAAAAATATCTTTGAAATTTTATCAAATTTAGATGTTATACCTATTAACAATCTTGAAAGTGACATCATATATATATATATATATATATATATATATATATATATATATATATATATATATATATATATGTATGTATTGTATGTATGTATGTATGTATGTATATTTCAATATAGTATTTATGAGTTGTATACTTCCATCCATGTCTAAGAACTTTTTATCAAACAAAGAAATACCTAGATATGTTGATGGTGATTTTCTAACTCTAAACCCTAAAATACCCATACTGATACATTGCAAATCTAGGATAGTATTGATGAATAAGATCCTATATTTTATAGTATTAAACAACTATCCAATAGCCTTATCATAGCATGGTGTAGGACCTTATCACTACCTTACAATTTATCATTGTGGAAAAGTACAAAACAATGAAATCAAGTACAACTTAGGTGCCAATTTCTTCAACAAGTGTCAATTGGTTCAAAAGTGATCCACTTCCAAAGAGGCCTGATTGGCTCGTGGGAGTCAAGCACTCAAGGTCAACTAGTGATTCACTAGCAAATTCAAGGAGTTCGTTTTCTTTCTAAAGAAAATCATTTGTGAAACCGTGGAGGGTTAAAAATAAAGGTGTAGATCCTAAGAAACATCTTTTGAGAGTGATATTTTAGCATATAATGGTGCACTAACTTATTTTGGAAGCCTTTTAAGCCTATTAGAGGTATATATAGAGGTTTTTTGAAATTCCCCTAAATATTTACTTTTGATAGGAGTAGTAGTTTCTCACCTAATTAACTTAGGGGTAAATGCCTACTATAAACAAGAGCCATGGGCTCCATTGTAAACCATTTTTGGCCATGAGAAATCTAAGCTACATTTTGTGTGCTTTGTAACTCATGAAATTAGGAGGAAATTGGTAAGTCTTTTGCTTTCCATTAGTGGCACTGCTCTCCTAGATTACAAAATACACGATGATTGAGGCATAAAGCTTTTGTCCATCTTGTCATTTTTCTTACCATTTCATATCATTTGTATGAAAACATTATTGTTATTTGTATTCTCATGTGTTGATTGATCATAACTTTAATGTTACAATAACGATCGTATTTTGATTTGAATCCCTTGCTCCTTAACTTCCAAAAAAAATTTCCATGAATTTTAATTTTTGCACTTTATTTTTATATGATTTGAGTAGGCTAGATTAGAAATTAGAGAGGATAATAGAGATCTAGCCTAAATCCACAATGTTGGAAGAGGCCATGAGCCCTTTCATAATTGGGGTGCATTAGAAGGTAAAACATTCCTTGGTTCAACATAGTTTTTGGCATGTCCCATGGGATGAACCATCACACCACATAAAAACATTCACTAAGATACCCACTACATGTGATTCAACACAATTTTTAGCATGCTCGATGGGAACCTAGTATTTAACATTGGCTAAACTTCTCAATGCCAAATTTGTATCCATTATGGATGGAGCGATTGGCTTGAAGTTGAAGTAATTTTTGCCAAGTTTGTTTAATTTGGGAGATATTTTCTCCATTTTAACCAATCACTTGAAGAATATTCTAAGCCAATTCTAGAGAGAAATTTGCTCCATTTTGCTAGATATTTACTTTGAATATATCACATTTACACAAATCAAATCTAGAGCAATTTTCCTAGGTTATGGACTTGATTTATCAAGCTTAATCTTAATATATTTTTAGTACTTGTGTCTAATTTTTATAGGCGCTTCATGATGGTGACTAATATGAACTTTAAAATTTTGAGAATTTGTGAATCACATAATCAAAGCAACATTAAAACTATACCAAACCTTAGATTTGATACTAATTTTACGTCTACCAAGGGTAAGATGTATTTGGGACAAAATTTGAGATATTTTTTACCAAAGACTAAATCAATAAGAAATTTTCTCTAGAGAGTGACTCGCTCACAATCTACAAAGTGATTCACTAGGAAAGATAAGTTTCTTCCTAACTCTTATATGGTGAGTAATTCACTCTATTTTTGAAGCAATTCACTCTAACCAATTTGCTTGAAAACCATACTCAAAATTTTTAAAGTTTAATTCCTGCTAGCAAGTCACTTGAACTTGTAAGAAAATTGTTCTAAAAGTTAAATTTTATTCATTTTCAATTTTTAATCCCAAAACTCTGTTTGTGTAGGTATGTATGTGTAGTTTTATGAATACATGATCAAGGTAACAAATATTATGAAAATAACATCATTTTTTATAGATAGTTGCATACCATCGAAGGAACACAAAAGGGATTAGAAAGAAACAAATTGCCACATGGGTAAATCAAGATGTTAAATTTGAGAAGATTCCAATGTCTAATATTATTTCTTAAAACTACAAAATTCTAATGGCCAATCCCATTAGTAAAAATCCTATGTCCTAGGAAATTGCTTACTTTGACTATCAAATGAGTTATTCTTCCACCCTCACTAACTAAACTTGGTGAAGTACTAGTCCTACATTAACTCACACAAACCCTCTTTATGGGATGACCTTATATATAGATAACCCAAAAAAAACCCTATATTTTATGAAGTATCACCATTTTTTAAATACAAATAAATATCCAACATTTAGTGCTCAACTTACACCTCCTACTAGTATGACTACAACTCAATGTCCAACTAGGTCTAGTCTACCAACACATCAAATATTCCACTAGGACAATCAATAGCTACAAATGTAGAATCTTTAGGATAAACCTTTCCTAATCAAATTTAGAGACTTAATCAATATTTTCAATTATGGATACACAAGTGGGGATGCAAGTGACCCAAGGAAAGCGCCTAGGACAAGTACCACTTGTATCTAGTCAACAAAGCACACAAAAATATCCAACTCCTCCAAACCAAAGGATTCCTCAACAAGGCTTGCAATATCCTCCATTTCTAAATATATATCCTCCTCCAAATAAACAATGGACTTATCAAAATCTATCGTCCCCTCAATTTAATATGTTGAATCCTCATAATCCTATACCCTTATTATTATCCATGTCAATATCCTTTATACTTTCCTAAAGACTATATGATATATCCTTATCCACCACTATGACAATTGTATGGTTGACCCCCTCCTCCACAAATTAATCAAGTGCCTCCACCTAGACCTCATAACCAACTTCTTGATTGGACCTATCAAGGACCATTAAACTTAGGTGCTTATTCTTCTATCACACTTGTTGCTATGAAAGAGTTATCTACTTTTAAAGGAAGTGGGAATAAAACAATATTAGATCATCTCAACAAGTTGTCAATACTCAAATAAATTTATTATATTTAGGATGAGTAGATTATGGTATGCTTGTTGATTTACTATGTATGTGAAAAGGTGCATTATGGTATAGATTGCCTCATATTTTACCACTAGTTGTGCATCAATTATAGAATCATTCATGCATAGATTGGTAGTATGGAAAATGGTTATTATATTTTATTTCAATTGAATACAATACAAAGACACCCTTAATAAAATATACATGATTTTAATATAGATTTATAAGGATATTAAATTTTATTATGTAAAATATTAGGCCTAATGAAGAACAAGCATTGCCTCATTATATTTAAGGTCTAGAAATTGACATTACTTTGAAGGTTTGTAATGTTAATCACAACACACTAACTATAGTTTTTGAGGAAGCAGCTCATGCAAAAGATGTTTTGATTAGTATGGGAAAAATACCACCTGCCCCACTTATGGCCTATGTTATCCATATAAAAAAAACTCAATAATCCTTGGCTATACGCCTATTTCATCCATTCCAAACATTCAACCAACTTATGCTTCTATGTCATCACCCTCTCCATATATTGTTACACATCCTAGCTAGATTTCATCATCAATTATCACTTTTCATCCATAATTTCTAGCCCTTCCTACTTTATCTAAAACTAATAACAAATCCTCTAATAATTTTGGGATGAGATAAAATACTAAATTGGAGCCTCGTCCAATAGGGTGGTTAAAGTTAAATTTTAATGGGATAGAAAAATGAAATCCAGGCCAAACTAGATTTGGAGGTATAATTAGGGATGAGAGCGGTAAAGTGGTAAGAATCTATGAAGAGGCTTTGAGAAATCAATCCATCCATTTTACAGAGGTGTGTGTCATGTTTCAAGGAATTAAGCAGTTGATTGAGCTCCAAGATAAGAAAGTTATTATAGAAGGGGATTCCCTTAATGTGATAAATATGATGAAAAGAAATTTAGAGGTCAATTGGAATACTGCTACTATGATAGAGGAATCCCAATGGATGATTGAGCAAATGGAAGCGATAGAGTTTAAACATATTTATAGAGAAAGAAATAGTGGAGTTGACTATATGGAAAATTTGGGAGTAACTAAGGAAGGGATCCATGTTTGGGATCATGATTTCCTCTAACAAATTCTTACAATAAGTAATAATGAGGAAAGAATTAAAATGTAAGCATGAATTTAGGGATAAAGAGTGTATGTTCCTGTTCAGAGCATTAGGTTATATCAAAAATGAGTTGAAAGGGATTATAGGTAGGTGCATGGTTGAGAATATAATGGGTTTGAATAAAGGTTATGAATTGAACCAAATGATAAGGCAAATCCATATAGAGAACATAATAAAGGAGATTAGGAAAAGTAACATAATGAAATCTAGAGGTTTTTGCTATCATTCTTATGATGCAAGTCTTGAAGGAGAGGTTGTTGGCATGAGAAAGGAAATTACGAGAATATAAGATATGTCCAATAGTATACCCAGACTATATTTGAATACTCTAACTTGTGTTACTAACCTTTGGTTTGTAAGCCAAAAATATTTGTTGACTCTAACATGTGTTACTAATATTTTTGACTTAAAGGTTGGCATAGTTGAGCTCATGTGAGATGGATTGAAATTTTGGGGTATATTTAAGTTCCAACGTGATTATTGTTATACTCATAGGATCTAACAACATCCACATTAGATACATACAATATTACAAGGCAATTATGATTGATTATGGGAAGCATCTAGTTGTGGGTATTGGTGCTATAATTGGGAAGTTAGAGAAGACACTTCTAGTTCAAATGAAAGGAGAATCCCAATATTTTTGTCATGGAGGATAAAAATATTAGGTTGGATCCTTTGCTCTTGAATGTGGACATTGAGGTCCATTCTATTCTGGAGAAGGGGGCTTTTGTCATTTTCTAAAGAAATTTGAAGGATTTTATTTGAAGTTGTCCAAACAAATCATCTACAACTAGTCGATCGGGAAGGTGAAATATTTTGGTTGTGATTTTATGATTAATTTGGTATTGCTATAGTAATTCACTATATTTGTATCTAAGAGAGAATGTATACGCAGAGAGAAATGCTCTTTGGTGGGGAATATGGAAAAATTCTTCGAAGCAGATGAGCATCCTCATCGATAGGAGAATGGGGTTGCTAGGGAGTCACTTCCTTAGCCTTGGAGAAAGGTATTCAAGCCCATAATGCATTACATTAATTTGAATTTGAAGTAGTCCATATTTCATAGCTTCTACTTTACTTTCCTTAATATTTTATAGTGAGGAAGTAGAATGAATATACCTACATTCCTCTACAGATCGATTGAGAAGACTATTGTTGATGTGCAGAAAGAGAAAGTGTCTGCTCCTTTACATTAGGGCCTATTTTTTATCATTTTTAAGCATTTCATGAAAAATGAGAGTCTATTGGAAAAATATTATGGGAAGCCAAATATATGGGGATGCAAGGATTGGTAAAAAAACCAAAGTCAATGAATATCAAAGAAAATCTAGGTTCTAAAGATTCAGGTAGTAGTTCATCAGAGGAATACTTTGATGAGTCGAAGGAGTCTCCTAATCACATTTTTGTAAGGAGAGGACCTTCTCCAAAAAGTGAGATCCAACATGGTGGGGTTGGGTGAGAAGAATAGCTATTGGTTCCTAAGTGTGCCCTCAAGCTTTGTAGATTGGCTAAACTAGTCTCAAAAGTGAAACTGGTGGAAACTTTCATACCAGGAAGATAAGAAAAAATATGTGAGCCAATATGAGAATGAGACTCCAGATATCCTACTCCATGGGCTTCACCATAATTTTACTTGAATCAATAGCATGATGGAAAGATACTAAGAGTTAAAATGGAGATGGTTGGAAATCTATTTTTGGAGCATACTCTGGGAGCACTACAATAGAGTTATTTGATCTTACAAGATCATATCAAATTAGGGATGAGAATGAGTCATACATTGTCCTATAACTTGGTGGAGTCCACCATCTAGCTAGAGGATATTAATAATAGAATCAATTCCCATGCCAAATTGTAGGAGTTGGAGTGGAGTGATTAGGGGATTGAGTCTTGTAGCTTGTTTAGGGCCATGGTCATTATGGTTGTTTTGGTGTTGACTATTTTTGTTTTGTTTGGTCTTGGAAGGCCTTTACTTTGTGTGTATCATTGCAAGGTGGTTAGTTTCAGTTTAGTTTGGTATCTTTTTTGTTGGATATCTCAAATATGAGCTTGAATTTTAATCTATAAGTGATATCTTGTACAAGGTTTAGGGAGCCTTTCAAAACCCCTTCTTCTACCATAATAAAAAAAAATGTAGGGATGAGAGAAGTAGTGGAAGTGTTGAAGACTATAGGAAATCATAAAAATGCTAAAAGGAGACAATGACATAAACCTCAAGAGATTCCTACCTCACTAAGGATCAAGTCCTTGCCAAGGTGTCAATCAAGAAATTAATCAAGTCCAAAATAACATAGTGAATGCAAATGTAGAAGTTAATACACTATGGTGCTTTTCATGTAATAAAATACATTACAATGGAAGCGATAATGAATACATAGGTTGCAGTCAATAGGGTGGAAATCATGAAGACACTAAACCATTTAGTGTAAATATAGTTTTTAGTGCTAGCGATCCCTTTGGAGTATGCTATAGCCATCAAGTATTCCCAAATGAACCAATATGAATAAAATGATAGGCTAAATATGTTGTTATCTTGGGTCAAATGGCACCTATAATAATCAGCTTGCATACCAACAACCTCAACCTTAACAATTAGTCTTTATCTTGCCAAAATCCAATAATGATATAATTTTTTAAATTTATAGTTATTGAAACAAATGATTATTCCATATTTGAGGATGATGCTATATGTAGTAAACAATAAGTAGTAAAATAAAGGTTCCTAAAGAGCAACCCTCGCCCTAAAAGCAGGTTTAAGCTAACAAGTATATGGTGATACTTATGAGAGAAAGGATACCATTACACTTAAATAATAAAAATCCAATAGCCACACAACAATAAAAATAAGATAAACAGAAAAATGCTAAGAAGAATGTCGTGAATACCCCTCAAGTAGAGGCATAAACCAGTATGCACAAATAGATAGATAAGAAAAAAGATCTCAAAATCAAAAGGAGTAATATATAAATGATAGATAAATGTACTAAAAATAGGAATGATAAGGAGTGGGTCCAACTTTAAAAGGAGGTAGAGAAACATCTAAAATATTTCTCTTACCAATGATGGTTTTGCAATGTCTATAAGACAATACAAACATTTTATTGCATATTGTAAAAGTAGCTTTATTGAATTCAATTTCAGTATCATTTAGATAAAAAAATGCATGCCAAAGTGAACATGTTGGAGGCACTATCTCTCCCTATTTAATAATATATCCTTTAAGAGGTTTTCAAAGAGTAAGAAAGAAGTTATGCCAAGAATGTGCAATTAGAATCCATTCAAGATAATGTAGCTAACGAACAAAAACTAATTAATATCTTGCTAATATTTAGGTCAATGCAATCAATATACTATATATGCAAAGCCTAAAATACTAAATCTACCTCCATTTTATGTGACCCTCAAAATAAAACATTATTTGTTGAGGAGTTGCATTGTCAATTTAGGGGTAGTAATAACAATGATTCCAAAGGTGGTCTATGAAGAAATTGACTTACCATACACCAAAATAGTTGGACATCCAAACTAGATGGATGGGACTAGAGTAAACACCATGGGAGTCCTAAAGATTTAATCATGACCATAGAAAAACTTCCAAAATTGGTGGTAGTGTAGAAGGTAAGAGTTATTGATCTTCCCCCATACTTTAATATGTTATTGTCTAGGGAATGGATATATAATTTATTAGGTAATGGATACTTTGTGATGGATCATACTCACATGAAGGTACCTAGAGATAGAATTGAGAATGAACCTCCAAGAAACTATTTGTTACATAGATTAGAGGAGGATATTCTCTCAAAGTTTCTAGAGGATGAGGAACTTGAAGATGAAATGTACATTGCATTGACCATCCAAATCCTACTTCTCTTATAGCCCAAAATTTTACCACTCACCATGCCAATGGGAATTTCAAGATAGATATGATAATCAGTTTCTCCACGATGAGGAAGACCTAGAGGTTAACTTTGAGGAGACTAAGCTTAGAAATTACCTTATCTCAAAATGGCCATTAGCATTCCAACCCTAACAAGCTAGGGATCTAATAATACCTAGTTAATACACTTTGATAACACCAAAAATAAAAATGGGGTAGGTGTTGGAATTCAATGTGTTGATCTATGAGGTGTACAGATTAATTTTACATGTTGATTATTGTTTAGTTACACAACCAATATGGAGTAATACGAAGGATTGTGTATCAAACTAAGGAAAGCTAAAAATATGTGGATCAAGAACTTGAGGGTATTGTACAACTTTTAATTAATCATCAATTAGGTAATTTCCAATGTATCATGAGGAATAAATACTTGAGATCATACAAGCATTGTGTTTGGTATTTGCTAGAGTTTTAAAATATATGAAATTAAGGCTCCCTAGAGAGTTGAATATCAAATAAAATGAAGTAGTAGTAATGAAAACAAGATTTAATTCTACCATCGACACATGGGATAAACCAAAAGATCTAGAAGTGGTCTTTAGATTGGTATTTGCTCATAACTTTGATCACTAGAAAGTCTTCAACAACAATGAATACATCATCGTGTTTTTTATTACAGATGCCTAGCATGCTAAAGAGAAAAATGAATAGGGGATGACATTATGGATGGGATTATACAACTAAAAATAAATCAGCTACTAAATGGGTTAATTACTCTATAAATCATGTTCAACCTAGATTATAGCATAAAGAAATAAAGCATCAAGTGAAAGCTTCTTCTTATCATTTGGTTGAAAATGCTAAAGCAAAGAACATGCTACTTTGAAATGAGTGTACTAAAAGAGAGACCAAACCATTCAAGGAACTCCATGGAAAATACATGAATACTATTGCATGGTTGTATGAAGATCTCAAAGTATGACCAAAATATCATAAAACATATCGTTGAACTTGAAGCAGGATCAAAGTCTTTGTAGCAAAAACAATGACCAATGAACCTTAAAATCAAGGTAGTGATAAAGAAGGAACTATTGAAGCTCTTATAGGCCCAAATCATCTTTTACATTAAACATTCCATGTATGTAGCCAATCTAGCTCTTGTACATAAAAAGAACAATGATATAACATTATGCATTGACTTCAAAAACCTAAATAGAGCATCATTAAAGATACAAAAACTATATCCCAATTACTATAAATAGGATTTTGCAAAAAGTAGTAGGGCTATATATGCTCTCACTCCTTGATGGTTTCTCAGGATACAACCATATTTAGGTTAAGGATAATGACCAACATAAAACAACTTTTACCATTAATTAGGAACCTTTGCCTTCTAGAAAATGTTGTTTGGGATATTAAACATAGTGTCCATTTTTTAATGGACCATGGACATTACTTTCATAGGACTAGTAATTCATATAATCTTCATATATCTTGATAATTTGATTATGTATTCTAAAGGTCGGAATAAGCACATTGAACATATTGTGTCTGCATTTCAAAGGTGTAGAGAATTTGGTATCTCACTCAACCCCAAGAAGTCTATACTTATGGTCCATGAGGGTAGATTATTAGTCCATATGGTGTCAAAATATGGTTTAGCAATAGACCTTGAGAGGATAAAGTCCATTCAAAGCTTACCCTTGCCCATATCGATGAAAGAAATTTGGTCTTTCCTAGGTCAAATCTAGTCTGTTTCCAAATTCATAGCCAATTTTTCCAAAGGATTTGATCAATCACAAAATTGTTAAAAAAATATACCACCCTAACCTAGACTGATGAAAGTGGGATAAATTTTTAGGATATCAAAGATGCAATAACGTAATCCCTAGTCCTATTCAATCCTCATTTTTCAAAAGACTTCAAACTCTATGCTTTTAAAAAAATGAAAGTATTTTTATAGCCTTAACCTAGAAAAATGATAAGGATTAATAACATCCCATATCATTTATGATTCAATTTTACCATAAATACAAAGATAAATATAAATTCATTGAAAAATAGGTGTTTTTTATAATGAAGACTCTCAGAAATTTTAGGTACTACTTGTCACGAAGAAAGACCATTGTCTTTGTAGTTCACCTTGATGTCTAATCTACTATGCTTCATAGTGAATTAGGGAAGAAGAGGGTTGGATAGGCAAATAAGATTCAATAATTTTATATCAAAATCAAAACCACCATGCTCATCAAGGATAGATCCCTATGTGAAAATCTAGCAGTATTTGTTTCAAAAGACTTAATAGCCCTAGTAGAAGTAATAGAGTTGGATGATTGGATAGGATGGATGGGGATATTTATAGATATTTTGCAACTAAAATATCTCAAAAGTATTGAAAACCAAATAAAGGATCTGATTTAAGCATAATTCAATGTACTATACATGGCTTAATGGTGTCTTCTTTAGGAAGAGATTTGATGATGTCTTGCTATGTTGTGTTGGAGAAGAAATAATGAAGACCCTAATTAATGATTTGAACGATAGAGGAGTACATTATTCTACTTCATCCATGGCCCACAAAATCCTAAAGGTTGGATACTATTGGTCCACCATATTTTTTTATTATTTCTAATGGGTTAAAAACTATAAATATTATTGTATATTCATGGGGGGAGAAGAAAAGTTTCAATAGCCCTAAAGCCCATCATCATAACTAAACCATTCTAGTAATGAGGTCTAGAATCCATCGAAAATATAACCCCTCTATTGATCACAAGGTATGGATGTCCTTACCACTATAGACTACTTCACGAAGTGAGTCAAGGTAATGCAAATTAAAATCAGCCCATCAAGAGGAAATGGTCCAATTTTTAGAGGATATCATCATCAAATTCAATATTTTTTCCACCATATTCACTAATAATGACACCTACTTTAAAGGTGACACGATGATGAATTTCATATTGGAATATAGGCTCCTTCTTTAAATATCCTCCAATTATTGCCCTTATGGCAATGGACTCGTAGACTCAACAAACATAAAGATATTTCTAATGAAAACTATTGAGCTCTATCAAATTCTATAAATAGCAAGTCTAAATGCTTATAAACTTGCCACCATGGATGGAAGGGCATTGCTTATTTTAGTAAATGAAAAGCATCTCTAAGCCCTCTATTGGGGGCTTAAGTCAAAAGAGATTGTAAATATGTATATATGTTTTCTTTCCTTCTTCTCTACTATTACTTTTTTTGGCTATTATCCTTGTTTTGCCTTTTATTTTATATTGGAAGTCTCATTTCCCGTATTCCTCTTCTTTCCTCTCCTCAATTATGACTTACATCCACCATCAAAGAAATATTATTTTGTCATCATCTTCTTATTATTGTAACTGAGTGAAAGAAATTTTTATTAATGAATGAGTTAATTTCTTGCCTTAGCAAGTGAACACTAACAAGGGCGATGCAACATACTCATAATGGCCACTTGTTGTAGGCCAATCACTTGGACAGATAAATTTTACCACCATCCTACCTAGGAGGTCCTTCCACCCTATGCAAGCAGGTGCATATATAGCTTATGTGGGTTAGAGGGTATGGAAGCCCCTACCAAAGGTATTAATTACACTTGACATGCTAAATGACAACACAATATCCATTCAAATGAACTAGAGCCCAATCTATGCATCTTCTAGAATAATCAATATCTAGATTGTTTCGCTTCAACCACATGATACTCCTTTTATTTCTTGTCTCAGTTGTCATCACTTTAACACTATCCAGGTTGAGTCCTAAAAGGTCTCCCCATATATTTCAATTAGCACACCCCTCTAAGTAAAAAGATAAAAGGGAGGGTCAACTCCCTCTATTTTCCTTATACCATAATGCAATTTGCACCAAGCCATCTAAATTCATATGTTAAACCTTGCATGTGATGAATTTTCATCTTCCAAGTGATTTACCCATCCCCCTCAAATGAACCACTCATTGTAACAAATCTTCTCAAGTGACCTTAAAATGAGTGAATTGCTTTTGACTTTTAGCAAATCACTTTCCCATTAAAAATACCTAAAGGAAAAAAAAGCAAGCAAATCATATACCACATAGAAGGATTAGAGTCAAAATCCTAAAGGTATCCTAATGCAAGTGAATTGCTCACTAAATTGACCAAATCACTCCAATCTTGAACTACATCTCAAAGTAGCCCAAGTACATTTGACCAAGTGAACAGCTTGAATTTTCTAGTAAAACTCTCTTTTTCCCTAGCGATTCACTCAATAAAAGAAAATTTTCTAAGTTAGTTATAAGGTATGAAATGCTTAAAATAGTGAATGATTTTCTCAACAAATCAAACAAGTTGTTTTGTATTTTAGCACTCAATAATTTTTCACCCAAGTTCCATATTTTTTCATTTTCTCATTCCAACACCATGGATATCTCTTTAGATTTTTGGAAGTCTATCACTACTGGAGGTTAGCCTTACATTGCTACCTTCCACTACCCCCCATCTACATCCATTTCACCTACACTAATACCAACCTTGTTGTAAGAAGCAAAGGCATCAAAGGGAAAAAAGAAGAAAAAGAGAGACAAAAGAAAGATTCATCCCTCACCTCCTCCTAAGAGACTAGAAGAATTGTTTAATGACCCCGATAGGAGGATAGATGATGGTAAGTACAAGCACTCTATTGGAAAAATTAACAAGGATGCTTTATGACGTTACCAGTTTGACCTCCAAATGGATTCATGGAGTATTAGTACGATATGGAAGTCAGGTTTAATGATAAATTTGGTGCCTCAAATATGGTGTTATTTGGAGTTGATAGAAGTATGCACTAAAAGGTATGACCCCTTTGGGAGGAGCTTTAGACCTTTACAATAAATGATAATTCATTCTACATTTATAAGAAGGATATCAAAATAAAGTTAAGGCAATAGATGATCATGTCATGTAGGTCTCTTGTAACTTGAAGACCAAATAGGACTTCTATTATAGGGGTACAAATAGCTATTGGAGGGACATAATAGTTTCTTACCTCAAGAAATCCAATCGAGTAGTTGATTTTAGCATCCTACTAGAATTAGAGATTTTCAAAGAGGATGTCCAAATGGCACTTTTTAGGATCATCATAGTGCTCAAGGAGAGGTAAAATGTAAAGATATATGAGGAGCACATTACCTTGTTGCATGTAATATAAACCTACCCAAGGCACTCACAATGATTGATATATCTATATATTAATGTATAGACTCTATAGAAGGAAACATGGCAGCAAATAAATCAACTAATCATAATGGTGATCTTTGTTTCAACACACTATAGGTGTTGCAAGGTTTTTAATCGAGGGATAACTTACCTTTTAATACAAATAATAACAAATATGTGATAAAGGAAATACAGTGGTTCAAGGGAGTTAAGAAACATCTTGGATATACATGCAAGACAAATTATTCATGGAAATATTGCGTAGATATGGTCTTATTAACCTAATATCATATGTGATATTTTGATAGGAGTAACCCCCAATAGAATGCACATATTAATTATTAAAAATAAAAGAAAATAAACAAATAAATCATAAATAGATTATAAATAAATAAATAAAATAACAAAAAAATAAAAATAAAATATAACTTAAACAAGTAAAACAATATAAGTAATCTTATAAAATGGTAATGATGAACAAACAAACCATCTATTATTTCAATGTTCATTCTCTGTGGAAGTTCTTAACTCTGTTTTTAATTTTTTGGGATTGAGTTGGGTGGTGTCGAATTTGCTTGTTGATGTTTGCGCTCAATGGTCATCTCCTTTTTACTCTCCATGGCTAAAATGTTTTGTAACTTTTATTTTTCGCATCTTTTTTTGTGGGTGTGGAAGGAAAGGAATATTAAAATTTTTAAAAACTTCCAAAGAGATCCTGCCTCTATTTGTTTCAGAGCATTGGCTTCCACCCTGGAGAACGTGTCCTCTCTGTCTTTGGGGGAGGGAAAATTTGAGGAGGCTTCAAAAGGAAAATTAGCTTTCAACAGAGCAATAGGGTTTTTGGTCTTCTTGGTCCTAATCCCCAAGGCTTGTGAGGTGGGAACCTCCTTATCTAGGTTGGGTTAAATTGAACTTCGATGGAGCTTCAAAGGGTAATCCCGATAATGTTGGTGATGGTGGGGTGCTTAAGGATGATAGAGATGGGCTTCTGCTAGGATATCTGAACTTGCCATGTTGCGGAGGCTAGAGCCCATTACCAAGGTCTCCTACTTGTGGATAAGATGAGGTACCGAAAATTTTGCATTGAAGGAGACTCACTTAATATTATAAACTTGGTCAAAAGTGATTCAGTCCTCGGTTGGAACATTGAGGTTGTGATTATGGAATCTAGGTGGATTCTTCAAGCTAGAGAGGATAGGGAGATAAAGCATATCTTCAAAGAAGAAAACTACCATGTTGACTTTATGGTAAACCTGGGTATAAGTCTCAATGGTTTGTCTATTTGGAGAGATAATTTTCTCGAAGGCCTTCTTCAATTGGATTTAGTGATGCATGCTTCTTAATTATTTGTAAGCTTTTACTATTTATGAAGAAAGGTTTTGTGTGCATCTAGGTGGGAGTATTTGTTGGTTGGGGGGCTCACCAGCATTGTTCTAATTTTGTTTTTTGTATCAAGTTGTAGTTGGTTCACTTGGTGATGGGTGGCCAGTTGTAGTGCTTTATAGTTGTTCTTGTCCCAATATTGTTGGTCTTAGGCCAAGTTTTGCAAGGCTTCTCCTATTGTAAAATGTTAGGGGACCCTTTCAAAACCCCTTCTATATCTAATAAAAAAAATCTTATCAAATGGTATGATATCAAGTTGTTACAAATTGGGGCTTCCAAAGTGGAGACCCAAGTTCACATATTACCAACAAATATTTGAATAATTACCAATTATTGAAATATTGTGATAATGTAGCCATGATGTAATAAGTGTGGGGCCCATTTCAATCCCATATGGCCAATATATGCATGCATACATACATGCATACATACATACATACATATATGTATGTATGTATGTATGTATGTATATATGAATAATTTAAAAAAACTAAAGCATAATTTTAAATTACTATAATAATTAAAGCTATGAAATTTAAGCAAATAAATTTTAAATTACTATAATAATTTGAACAAAGCAGGTGTCACTCAAGTCCTCATCATCACTAATTCTATGTTGTCCAAGAATCCACATCAAGACAAGTCCATACACTTTGGAACTTCCATGAGGACATAACATGATAATTCTATATGGCACAACCATTCTACCTAACATCAATATTAGCAGTGATGCAAGTGCTAATATGAATATGGCACCAATCAAATTATATTAACTCAATTAGTTAAATTCCTTAAATTTCAAGGAGTAGACCAAGGTTTGAATCTTCCCAAGTGATACATGCATAATTGCCAAATTGTTGTAATACCATTGAATGGTCATAAGTAGCAGTAATATCAAAATGGAGTCAACATCAAAATATCTAAAAGAATCCATGTGTATATGGACACATGGCATTGTAACTTGATAGATTTCTTTACTAGACATCTTTGCAACCTAGCATCAAGCAAGAAGGCAAATGAATGGTTTTGTAACTATTCTTTATAAAGTATCTCTTAAATCAATTGAAATAGGAGTTGTAACATCTAATAGATTTATAACTATATAAATACATTTATAGACAAAAGAGTAGCAGGATTATCTTCTTATTTTTCTTCATTTATATCTTTGTTTCTATTTTCTATAACCACCTCCATCCTAGTTTAGAATATAGTACTCAATCCTAGTAAATATTATATCCTTTATAGCCATCTCCTTTCTAATACCACTAATCTGAAACTTAGAATTTCGAGTTAAGGAAGGTCATGGAGTGCAATTAAAAAATAAAATATTATAACAAACTAGTACATGAGTATATATGCAAAATAGCATAATGATTTTATTGCTTATTAAACAAAGTGCAATGCAAGCAAACTCTAAGAAGAGATGTGAGGCTATAACATTGCATCCATTACTCATGCTTTTTATAGTTAGCAATGCATCTCTCTTTATACAAGAATTAATGTATTGGAAATCCACCATATTGAATATGGAAGGTCATCCATATGAAAATGTGGTGGTTCACCTTTTGTGAGTTAGAAGTTCACCCATATGGAAATGTGGTGATTCACCTTCCATGAGTTACAAAGTGCATATTAAATGAGAATTAAATACATGTGACTTGTCCTTTTGTATTTTTTCTTTCTAGAATAGAATCCAAACATCCAATATACTTGACTAGGGTACAATTGGCCTAGAAAACCTCATTAATTTAAAGCCTTTTAAAAGTCTCTCAACAAGTCCTGGTTTGGTTTAATCTGGCAAAATGATAGAGGATAGTTGATCACCCTATATTAGGCCCAACGAAATCGGTAAAGCGGCCTTCCTCATAATACCGGTCGAGAAGGGGGAAAGCGGACCGGGAACATATGGGAGAGAGGAGAGCAGAGGGATTCCGAGAACCGTACAGAAGCAACCTCTCCTCTCTATTTTAAAAGATAGACGATTGGGATTTTATTTGATTAAGGGATCTAGAAAACATAGAGAAAGAGGGGTTGTTGGCTAGACCATGGTAGAGAGGATGTGATAGGCGAAAGGAGTCAAGATAGTCATGACTTTTTGAGAGGATAAGTTTCACCAACCAAGCACTCACTTATCAATTCTAAATTTGACCTCTTTAAATCAAAGCTTACAACTAATAAGTGGATACTCTCTATTAACTTAATTTATCTCAACCATAATTCCATGTATAATAGACTTGTTGGATTGATGTGTAAACATAACTAGAGATGCATTTTTGCTATGACCTGTTGGATAATTTGTCTCTATTTTTAGTAAGTATTTTATTTTTGCACTTTTGAGGGCCTTTGGAGTATATTTTCCACAAGCATGTTGGCAACATGTCTATGACAAAGTTGCCTACAAAAATTGTTCTCTCTAATCCTTTCAATGCTTCTTGAATGGATCAAAATGGAGTCTCAGGCATAAATTAATGCCCCTAACAGTAAAGTTAAGATAAAATTTTAGCTTTTGGGGCATTTTTTAGCATAAATCCATGGTACAAAAAGGTCACATTATTGGATCAGTCAAAATTATGAGTTTTAGATTAGTGGTAATAGAGTGATTTATCTTTTGAGTGTATATCCATAAACATAAGAGCATGGTATTGAAAGTTGGGGTCTCATATGCGAGATCCCTCTGATTAACTCCCTTGTCATTCCAAATGATCTCAAGTGAGAAGTAGAAGGGACAACATTGAACAAACAATACTTTCAAGGAGATATTGAATAAAACCCTCATGAAATAGAGGAATAAGATTCCTCTACAACTCCCTGTTTCAAGTTATGCATAGCCTCTCAGTACCCTAGCACCATTCAATGCTCCCACACCTTTTAAGTTGTAGGTGAATTTTTATATTTCTACTTTTGAAGGAAAATTTAATGTTGATGCCCTAGAAAATTGGTTGGATCAATTATCTTCATACTTATCTATAAATAAATTCATTGATAGTGAGAAAATCATTTTTGCAACATTAAAAGCTTCACTATCTATTCAAAATTAGTGGGAAGCATATTGTAATAGTGTTACAAAAAAGAATGAAAATGAAGTAGCATTCACATGGGATAATTTCATGGAGGTCATCAAGGAAGAATATTATCTTATGGAAGCCTATGAAGACCAATACATGCAATGGCAACAATTACGTCAAAGTAAAGACTGGTCTATTCAATATTATACTAATGCTTTCCACCCCATGGCAACAAAGCTAAGTATTCAAGATATTGAAAGACATTGAATCCTCAAGTACTCCAGTGGGTTAAAATGGTACACTCAAGGGGAAGAAAGTAGAGAGGGGAGGGCTCTGGTCCCTCCCCTGCTCCCCCTCCCATGGCTCTTGGTTCCTGCCCAGTTCCTGGCTCAACCCAGGTCATCCCTCCTGGGGAGTGGTTGTTTGCAGATGATCTCCTGGGGAGATCCTTCTCCACTATCCGTGCCCCTCCCGGCGCCTAGGGTTTCCTTGGTTGTTTTTTCGGATCGGTGCTTCCCGGGGATCCCTGTTTGGTTAGGGATCCCTTCCCTTTTTCCCTCAGGCTTCCCCCTGGGGTTTTTTGCGAGTTATTCGCATGGATCTGGTCCCCTGCGTTTCTCGGTGCGGTGGAGGTGATGGTTTAGGGTTTGGACAGCTTCCCCTTTTTCTTGTGAATCCTCGACGGGCTCTGTGCTTGGACGGGATTCTTGGTCCCTGCTGCTGGGATCCTCTTCTATTTTCTTGAGGCGGGTTCTTTGTGGTGCAACTCTTTGGTCACTTCCTGATGGGCTGGATCCTCTCTGTGCTGGCTGTCGGCTTCCTACAGGATGGCTCTCGCTGAACGGAATGTTTTCCCGATGGGCGGGATGGTTTCTCCACAGGGCGGGATCCGCCAAATCCGCCGATTTTCCCGTGAGGCGGGATCCTTTATTTTCTGTTGGTTTCCCGGATGGCGGGATTTCCTTGTTGCTTCCCGCTAGGCGGGACTATTTGTGGTGGTTTTGACTGCTTCCCACGAGGCGGGATTTTATTGTAACGGTTTTTCTTTGCTTCCTGCTGGGCGGGATCTTCTCGATGGTGGTTTTTGGCTACTCCCCGTTGGGCGGGATCTCCAAAACTACTTCCTTTCTTATTTGTCTGTTTCCACGCGACGGGATTGTTTCATGCTTACTGTTACCGCTGGGCGGGATTTCTGTTTTGGTGTTCAGTTTCAAGGGATTGATGCCCTAGGCCCATTGCTTATGTAATCAGGTTTTTTTAGGGGTTACGTTTTCTGTAATAGGCTTATACATAAAGCCAGGAGGCATGATGCAAGGCTGATTTTGTACATAAGGTTTTGGGATCCTCTATAAAAACCCTTTTTTAATCTACTATAATAATTACCAAAAAAAAAAAATGGTACACTCAAAAGAGCATGGAACTCTTTGAATGCAAAATATTTGGAGAGGCATATAAACTTTTCAAATTGGAGCAAAAGCACAAAAGCAAGAATAGAAGAGCAAAAAATAAAAACCATAACACTAAGTACCAAACCAAAGAAAGACAAGAGTGACTTTCTAAAGAATCACAATAAAGGGGGTTAGCCCGAAAATTAAAATTCAAAACAAAAATACTCCTAAAAAAAAGAATCCCTAGAAGGCTAAGAGTGAAAAATGGTGTGATTATCACAAGAGTACTTGATATTTGAGGAAGGAGTGTCGAGTAATTCAATCATTGTTTGTTGAGTCACAACCCTCTATATCCACTACGCTATTGCCTCCACATTTGTAGGCTAAGAATACAGGCAAGCAAATTATGAAAGTTGAACCAAATGTGACCATTGATACCACACATGTTGCACTAGAGGAGCCACAAGAGGAGGAATGCTTATTTCACTCACAAATATGGGTCAAGGGTAAGCCATTACATTTTATTGTTGATAGTGGCAATCAAAAGAATCTAATTTCTACTTAGATGATGAAGGATTTGAATTTTCCTATCACACCACACCCACAACCATATAAGGTTGGATGGTTATAATAAGGGATAAACATTTGTGTCACTCAATAATGTATCATTTCTTATGTCATCAAGCCTTTCAAAAATAAAGTTTTGTGCAATGTTGTGTCCTTAGATGTTTGTGATGTGATTTTTGGTCAACTATTTATGTGGAAGAGGCATGGTGTATATGAGTCTAGACCTCAAAGTGTCATCATCACTATTAAAGGTTAAATTTATAGGATCCCAAAGGTACCTCCTCCTACCTCTATTTCCTTAATAAGTGTTAAACAATGCACAAAGATGATATCTAAAAAAAGAAAATTCATTCTATTGATGATCAAGCCACAAAATAAAAGGGCCATTGTTATATCAATTGTAGACGCAACATAACAAACACAGATGGACCAAATTGTAATATAATATGATAGACTCGTTCAAGTCACTAGTCACCACCTGGGGTTCTAGTTCATTAAGGTAAAACATTCCATTGATTTAGTGCCCAAATCTCCTTTTCCTAATGCACGTATTTATCATAGATAAGCCATTGAACATGATATAATCAAGAGGCAAATCCAAGAATTGATTCAAAAGGGGCACATCATAAGTGCTTCACCACATGACAATCCAATTGTGTTGGATGTAAAGAAAGATAAAACATGAAGACTATATTGACTACAAAGTTTTGAACAATATCATTGTGAAGAACCACTAATCCACTCCCTCAGACATATGACTTGTTGGACTTGTATTACAAAGTTCTTCACCAAATTTGATCTCAAATTTGAATATCATCAAATATCCATAGAGCCAACTGACATATGATATCATTCATTCAAACATAAGGAGGGTTTATTTGAGTGGATGATTATACCTCTTGGATTAGCCAATGCACCTACCACATTCATGACGATGATGGATGCCATCCTGCATCCATATACCAGTTTATTTGTGGTTTTGTCTAGATTATGTTCTCATCTATAGTAAGACATGGGAGGAACATTTGTAACACGTTCAATCAATACTTCAAATTCTTCAAAGACACAAGTTATATGCTAATTTGGAGAAGTACTCATTTGGCATGACAGACTCAATAACTTGTATATATTGTTGGCAAAGAGGGAGTCCATATTGATCCTGAGAATATTCAAGTAATTAGAGATCAGCCTACCCCAAAGACTCTGATAGAGATTCATAGCTTTTTGGGTCTTGTTAATTTCTATCAAAGATTTGTATTGGGGTTCTCACGCATTTCTTGGAAACTACATCAAGTGACCAAAGGAGGTGCCAATTCCAAGTTCCATTGGGAAGATACATAACAAAAGGCATTTGAGAGGTTGAATGATCAATTGTGTTCAACTCCTACACTTTCCCTACCTAATCTACATCAACCTTTTGAAGGAATGACTGATGCATCAAAGTATGGATTGGAAGTTGTTCTCACATAGCATGGGCATCCAATTGCTTATCATATTCAAACATTCAATGTAGTTTGAAAGTATCCCATATACAACAAAGAACTATGTGCCATTGTCCAAGCATGTAAATAGTGGAAGCTCATCATGAGATGACTAAAGTGTAGAAAAATGTGCTAACCACTTGGTTATAAGATTTAAAGATATTAAGGTAATGCAACAATGGAATGAACTTAATTTTCATGGTGATTTCAAAGGAATGCCCAAAAAAGTTGGTAGTGATTTTTTTAGGGTAATTCAGACAAAGTTTTACTCGCCTACTTATAATCATACGAAAAAATTTGGTAGTGATGTTTTTATGGTTATTAAAGCAAAGTTTTCCTCACCTACTCATAATCAAAATTGAACAAACAACTATGCAAAGGCTAGAGCACTTCTTACGAGGATTAAAATGGCCACATAAAAAGATAGAAACATTTCAATTAAGGGAGATTCATATTTTATATTAATGATATAAAAAAGTGATGTGGAGGATCAATGATAGTCATATCCTAGATGTCCAACAATTATTCATAGAATTGATGGATGCCATATTTTGGAAATATCACCATATTTACATAGAAAGAAATAGGCTAGCAAATAATTAGTCAATAGCAAATTTAATCTTTACATTGGCAAAATTCAAATTTTAGAAGCCAATTGCCCAAGAAAATTTCTCTTAATGAAATTAACATAAAAAATATGATAATGGAAGACTAGTTGTTTGAGAGAATATTTTTTATAGGAAGTCTAATTGACCTAATAGCAAACATTATGTTTTGTTGTTTTCATTAAAATAGCCCCCAACAGAAGCCACATATTACTTCTTTGAATGGAAAACTAATTTATATATATACTTTCAGGGTGAAAGCCCAAATTCAGATCTTGTCAGACTATTTATATAAAAATTATCAAATTATAATATCAATATATGGTTTGTTGAAATAGGATAGTAACATAATCACAATGTAATATGGTTAGCACTTGCTCTTATCACTAATTTAAAATTAGAAAAAAAAAACAAAACTGAAATTAGATATTAAAGTCCACCAACCTTAGTATGTCTATAAGGTTAAGAAAGGATTCATAGTCGTCATCATCTTTTGCACATAAAATATAGAAGTTATTATTTAAAGAGGTATAAACCACCATATCATTGAGATGGGACTGTGGCTCAAACCCCACTAAGATTTTGAAAATAAAAGTACAACAATTTTTTTTTTCTTTTTGCCCCGCAAACACGAGCATTAGGATTTATAAGTGTTTTTATAATATTATGCAAGTAAATAAATCAAATCTAAATTTTGCTAATGCATCTTCAAATCCTTCTGTTCACATGTTCTTGCAAAAATCCTCTAGGGAGAAATTCCTGAAACTAATTTATAATTTTTTTGCAAAAAAAAAAAACACCTAGCAAGATTTTAGTTTAAATCCTATAAAAGCTAAAAGAGGGTGAAATGTTACAACCTACCTAACTTTAAGTAGGTTTTTGTGGTGTTTCCATATCTTGTAGTCTTTGATCTTATCCAAGAGTCCATCGAACTTCTTAATCCAAAAGTCCATGCTTAGCAAAGATCTATAAACCCCCAACTTTATCCATAAATTTAAATTAATTACGAAGGGACCATACTATCCATGTAAAATTTAGCTAATCCAGAATATATATTCTGGTGTAGGCTTTGTCCATGCAAATCATGCTAGTCTGAATTAGTGAGGCTTATGCAATTGGCACATAAAATTGTTAGTTGTATTGTAGCTATAGCTGCAGAAGCATAAGTTTTAATTTAAAGTTAATTTTGGGTTTCAAAATTTTTTTTTTTTTTTTCCTTTTGTTGCTATAAACTAGAAATACCCAAGGTTAATGAAGTTATTTGCATAACAAACTCCCCGAGGCAGTAACATAGTAATTTATATTATAAATATATGTTAGCTCGTAAATTAATCTAAAAACAAAAAAAAACCACACGTATATATATACATAATTGGATATGCATTAAACCTTGAGAGAGGCTATTGCAAAGAAAAACCTGGCACACAAATATCTTGGTTCCTAGTTTACACTTTTTAGTGAATTCCATTAGTACATGCAGGACCTCATTAATTAAAAGGTACTGGATTAAAGTGTTTCTTCTAATCCTAAATATAGACAAGAAAAAATCTCGAAGGCAACACCAGGCACACCTCATACGCAAGCTCTGCCCAAAACATAGCTTGGAATATACAAACTGTGCTACTATGAATTCAAGAGCACTTTTTTACAATAATTGTACATAGATTTGAAGGCATGAATAGATTCATTTTACAACCTTGAAAACAAACTAACTGAATAATATGGTACATGGCTGGTAGCACCGTTGACTGGTAGCAGAGAATAGGTGTTGCTTTCAAAAAATTCCATTTTTAAGTACCTGCAATATTTTAAAATCACATAAAAATTCTTGGAATGGCATTATAGAATACAATTGAAAGGTTTTCACCAAACAGCACTCAGGCATGTTGCTTGCATAAAGGCACCACATAACAAGGTAAACTAGTGCTTAAAATAACCGGCAATAGAAATTCCATTGATAGAGGCTAATCAATAAGCATTCTTCAAATAAAGATTGTAATAGAATGAGACTTCAAAGGTTCTCTACGAAAGTTTTGTTCTTTTTATAAAGTTAATTCAAGCATAAGGACTAAACTCTAGTAGCTGACTAGGTGAAAGGACTAATAAGAAAAGAGTAAATAGACAGGCTCAGAAAAGCTTCAAAGGAGGACAGTTGCAGTGGTAATAGTTAACTCTTCTTAAGTCTTGGTGTACAGTTCTAATATTCACCAGAAAACTAGAAAATGAGTTTTCTGATTAAATTAACTGATAGACCCCTTTCAAATTCCATGAGAAAAAGGGTTAAAGAAAGGAACTAAATATGATATCCAAGCCAAATAAAATTGAGAGTATCTATAATGTCATAGAATTAAATAAGGAACATATACATAAATTAAAACTAATTATAACGCAACCTGAAATGCATGTAAGATCATGTCTAACTTTATTTCCATACAAGGTATTTAATGCAAGTTGTCAAATTGCAAACCTTTTATGTTGCCTAGAGCCTATTCCACAAACCAATAGTTTTAAACAAAATTTATTCAGTTAGTTTTCAAGTTTGATAAAGTTAGCAGAAATTCTTCTAGAGCAAGCACCACTCCTATAGATGTTAGTGATTGCCTTGATCCCACATGCCTTGCATATTGGCAAATATGAAAGAGTCATGAGCTATAACATACTGTTGGGAGTTCTCATTTGGAAGAGTATTCCCACCAATGGTTGCCTCGCATGGATATTTTTGTAAAGCTCTTCATAGAACTCTGGAGTGGTAAACAAAGTGAAGGTGTCATTCCAGTGGGTTTTTTCCCCATTTCCGTGCTCCACACTGCCTCATCCTCAAACACAAAAACACAAAGCACAATATAGTCATCAGAAGCAAAGAAGATGAAGCCACATTCACTGGAAATCTGATGCTCCATGCAACTTGAGAAAATTTCTCCAGTTCACTACTAACCCCAGCGACCCATTGAATCCACATGCCATAAGCAGATATGTTAGCACCCAACCAACAATCCTGTCGTCTCTAATTGGTCACCTCAGTGATGCCAAACCAACATCTCACACACCAACTGCACAGCAGGAACCATTATTTTATTTTGTTAAGGTTGAAAGTTGAACTGTTCCAACTTCCAAAGTGTTTGCTCTTCTTGATTCATTAACAAATGTATAGGTGTTAAATTTGGATAATTTCAGCAGCACTCTATTTGAGAATCTGATCTTCTTCTTGGTAGGGATCTTTGTATATAGCTTTTTGTTTGCACTAATTAAACTATGATTCTCAAAGGTATTTTGTGAGTTTGCCTATTGGCATTATTTACTCTAATCTATTGTAAAATTTCATCTGATCAATGATTGTCGCACATGGGTACAATAATATGCTTCCATCACACAATACCGATCTTTTAAATTCATTATGTTTTCCTCCAGATACATTCTAGGATCTGAATCAACCAGCAAGTCATCATAGCAGTGTAAACTTTTATTCAATAAATCCATTTTCTTGAAATCCAAAATTTGAAAGGCTTTCACATATGCAACTTCAATTGCACCAATCAAAAGCTTTGTTCGTGTCCAGCTTCCTTATCATAACAAGCTATTTGACTGAATTTGTGCGTATATCATCTCTTAAGTGATGACAATGTTGCCCTAAAATTTTCTTCCTTTGCTGAAACTAGATAATGCTTCTGAGATCAATTAAGAAGTTGAAGCCTCATGGCAATTAGTTTTGAAATAATTTTCTAGCAGGCATTGCAATTAGTTGGCATGCATTGTTCTATCTTGACATGCCTGCTCTGGAAAATCTTTTTTTCTTTTCTTTTTGTGGCAGCAAATCTGCCTTGATAGTATCCCAGTATCTCTTATAAAATTGGACAGACGCCCATCTGAGCCAGGTGTTCTGTCTGATTGGAAGAAGAAGACTGACTCCTTTTGCTTGTCAGCCAGAAGTTAATCCATTGGTACCTTCTCTTTGAGAGACAAAATGGCAAAAATATATTTTATAAAATAATTTTGAACTGAATCCCTGAAACAATTTTCTTCAAACAGAAGCTGAACGAAAAGTTTCTGAAGACTTCTTCAATGACCTCTTTTTCGTTGCTAAAGAACCTTTTGTTTTTTGGAGGGCATCAACATGATGTTGTTTCTTCTTTTGATTAAGATTGGTGAAAAGAAATTTGTATTACGGTCACCTGCCTTGGTCCACGGGATGACTTCTGCTTCCAAAAACATTTTCTATGTCAAGAACATCATTCCACCTTAGAAGAAGCTTTGCCTTATTGTGTAAAATCTCAATTCTTTATTTGACCAAGTGCCTACTAACTTTTGTAAATTATCTTGGTAAGTAAACACTTGTTCAATTTTTTAAGCCAGTCCTTTTGTGATATCTGTCTATTTCCATAATTTTCTATTAGCTATGTTTGTGAGGGTTTTCCGTCCAAATGTTTTCAAATATAAACCAGGTTCTTACAAGAAGCTTGTCCTTTGTTGTTGACATGAACAGTGGCCAGTGGTCCAACATTGTGTATGATAACTCTAGCATTTTATAGTGCAAGGTTCTAGATGTCCAAAATTCAGAAGTTATATATCCATTTATAGAATCATCACGGATTGGCTTATTTTCCTTTTGTTATGTTGGTCACTGGGTAATTTTTCCCCTCTGATGTTTGAAGATAGTAAACTGCTACCTGTGAGAAATTCTGCAGATAACTCTGCATATTATTGATTATGATTGAGTCCACCTTTTCTCTCTTGTGCATAAAAGACACTGTTGAAATTGCTCACTCCCATGAAACGGGTACTTGAAATTTGCCTGATCCGATCAGTCATCTTCTCCAAATTTGCTTCTCTAATGTGAAGAGATTGGGATGGTGGACAGATACCATTATAACTTTTATGTTCAATTCATGAATCAAGAACATCCACACTAATTGCAAATAATTATTGTCAGCTGCAATGTGAGCATAGCTGGAATGATCGCAAGCTATTACCAGACCTTCTGAAAGTAATGAGACATACCATCCTACAAAGTCATGTTAAACCAATGTGTATTTAAGGGGAGTCACTAACTGCTTCTGTTCAAATGCTTGCAACATTGCTGTAATTTTCCACATTAGTTCTTCTTTGCAACTGAAAGGTGAACCTTTTCATTATTAAAGCCTTGTTGTCTCTGCTTTGCACATATTTGCACTTCTAGTTCACATTCACATCATTTATAGTCAGTATTCCAGACTGCAGATGATTGTTTTCCATAATTTCATATTTGTTAGTAAATTAGTTGTTATGAATGATGGAATGATGGATGTTTTAATGTTTGATGGATGTTTGATGTTTGTTATGTTATATTTCTGTAAATTCTTCTTAAAAATCCAATTTTAGGCTTAAATATATTTTTTAACAAAAGCCATCCCACCGCTGTCCCAGAGATGCCATGGAACATAGTTTATAGTAGTTCCCATTTGTTGATTGATCCATTGATCTGTCTTGGTAATCATGTATGTTTCCTCTTTTTTTATTTATGTTCTCATTCTCCATTTTCATTCTAGTGCCTTGCACACTAAGAAGGATCTATGGATTTTACAGGGCTTGCTGAATGAAATGATCAGGGTGAATGCTCCTAACAAATCTGTGTGAAAAAAAGTTAGACTAAGCACATTTGGTTTGCAACTTTGTATTAAAATACACAACATAGTTCAATAAGAGGACTTCAGATGGGCCTTGAGTGGATGGCTACAAACATATCACAGTCGACATCACTAAATTGCTAAAGTAATACCAAGATATTTTTTGTAATAGACTACCAGGATTGAACATATCACAGCACAGATGGTAGAAGTTAAGTTGAAATTAATTCTTATTCATAAGTCCAGTAATTTGGAGTGGATTCAGAATAAGCACGTGCAATGTAGTGTTAGAGTGATTTAGAAATCATGACATGAGAACATGGCCAATACTCTTCTCAGGCTTGTAACTTTTGAGAATCAAAAATGGATATCTGATTTAGAAGATATCATCCATGCTTGGATGGAACATCCTTGAATTATTTATCATGGATGCTTTAAGCATGTGCATTTGAAGTTCAGATCACAATCAAGTCTATGAAATATCAATTTTCATTATCAAATCAATGCAGATTTTTCAGGCATACCTGTGCCTCTAATACTGTAGATCAGGGAAATAACAGTAGAAATCCAGCTGAGAATACGAAACAAGAAGCTATTTACTTCGTGTCTAATCAGCAACCTAAGCATAAAGTATTAAATGAGATGGCACACATTGAAGCCAATGTTCATAGTAATGCACAAGGTTTTAGCCAGTTGAATATGATGGAATATCAATAGTGAAGAACAGAATGGGGAAGGCTCTCTTAGAAAAGGTAATGCCCTGACCTTTGGGGCCAATGAAACCTTGGACATTTCACCTCTTCAGCTTCGATTGATACTTGCCATGCCTGGAATCGGAGTGGGGTTACTCAGAGGCTAAATAGCAAGAGTCGATACAAGGATTACACTTGTAGACGAAGATGACAGTATTCTTTCGAACGTTTCTCGTGAAATTTTTCAGGGATAGTCTCCTAAACCCATATTGAAGAGAAGGCCAATATTCAAGTTCAATGTTTTAGTAGTAGTTTTATTATTAAAGAGGGTACTGAATAGGAGACTTTTGTAGGAAAAGAATATGATACTGGCATGAAGGTACTGAAATTCTCAATGAACACCAAGGGAAAAAAGGGTAGTGCAAAAGGTTCTAATCAGGCTACTTTTATATTCACTTGAGACAGAGGTGTGGTCTATAAAATTGAGTCCTTTCAATCCTAACCAGAATCTTTTTATAGGATACTGGCTAAGAGTTTCAGGTGTGCTAAGTGTTCTGAGAATTTTCATGGTCTTAAAATCTACTAGGTCTAAGAGTTAATCTGGAAGAATTCTGAGAGGGTGAGGAGCAGGGCTTAAAGGACAATTCACACTTATTAGGCTGCATATGTTCAACGCACACCTGCAAGGAAAATCTCCAGAAAGGGGTAAATAATGGTTGCTGCAGACCAGGTGATTTTGATCACCCAAGGATTACACCTGCAGAAGGAATCATCCCAGCCTGCAAACAGTATTGGCCCAATAGTCTCACCTCTGCACACTCAGAAGAAGGATTTGCCATACCCCTGAAAATAGGTTAGCTCGCTTCATTCTTTTACATTGTTTTATATACCAAAGGTTCAAATGAATAAAAAAAATTTCAACCCAAGAAATATCTAATTTAATATACAAATGTCTTATTGTCAATATACATTTCATAAACTAACAATCCAGATTTGGTAAAGTAGACTATGATAGTGCGATGTTTTGGAAATATTACTCTACTAAGATGCAAGGCATGGATAGTAGAGGTGAAGTTTTAGCATTGTGAAGGCTGCTATAGGAAAATGTCAAGAAAGATGCGAAAGATGCTAAATTCTGGAGTAATTGTATTCATACAGAGATTTGATAAGATAGAGAAAATGAAAATCAAGAATGCAGACATTTTATGTAAAATGATGTAGGTTTCTAGCAATAGCATCTCAATTGAGATGAGAAGTGTATCTATTTGTAAACTCTAAAGCTCTAAAGAAGAGAGATATAATTTGTTAAGGGTGGGGGACCCGAGTACAACCCCTTATTATCAAGCAAAAAAAATATATACATTTCATTGCTGCTATTTGAACCTAAAGGTAAAGGAATGCATACCAAGAAAGCCTGTTTCATGAATTTCATTCTCTCTAAATTGTTAACGGCTCTTAAGCTGCATTGTATGCTGTCCTGTCTCAAATTCTGCATAACCAAAACTTCCCTTTACTCCATGTCATAGTGTTTCTTCAACAGTCCTATGCATGCTGAAAGTAATATATGTTAACAGTTCCACATAAAGTTCTTCAATTTGACCATAAGTGTACAAGGCCCTGTCTGTTGCCAGTGTAAATCTCATTTCTTTCTTCATCATAGCACAACGCTGTTACATCTTCCAAAGCTTCTTTCACTGTACTCTGAATCATCGATGAATTTGAATGGCTGATGCCAAAGTTAGGATCATCTGTGCTTATCTTTGCCAAGCACTTTCCTGTAAGAATATTGCTTATATTGATAGATCTCACTGGAAAGGATCCACACAATTATATTATAACGTTGTAACAGATTCCAAAAATGAGCAAAAGAGAAATGAATACAAATACAACCAAGAACACTTTTAAGATAGCTTGCATACAGATGCACAGAAGGAAGAAAAAATTTCATGGACAAGTTTCTGCCACACATCTGTTCTGAGTCTTCTGGCACATTACTTACCAGCTTCCTCATTGCTAGAATTCATCCGATGAGCCTTGCAATAAGAAATTATGAGATCTTGATCACTTGTAATATAAATGTTGTTTGTATTGCAATCAGGATACCACAGCAAGTGATCGTCAAAGGAGGTAATAAGCTCACCACGAAAATTCCATACTGCAACTGTACTATTGCGGAAGGTCAGAAAGAGTTGATTTTCATATAAAAAAATGAAAGCCGATGGAGTCATGAACTCTGTTCTGCTCACTTCAATCAATTCTAAACTTCTGACCTGGTACACAAATAGTATGTTAGCCAATGATTTCAAATGTCATAGTTCAAACTTTTTGATAGCCTCAGTTCGATGGAAATACTTGACAACCTTACATCAAGAATCTGAAGATTTTCATTCTCCTGCTTTACAAGCAACTTCTCATTGAACTGTTCAATGAAATCAACTTTTTTGTTCCGATGCAAAAGATGATTAAAAGATTTCAGTACTTTGCCATCCTCAATTGAAACAATTTTCAGAGGAATATGACCACTAACCCTGTCAAAAATTAATAGCATAATCCCGGGACTGGATCATGTGAAATGAAACAAATAGGTATCAGTAACTTCTTATTACAAAGACAATATATTTTGACATTGCTACAATAACAACTTTAAAAAGGTTTCAAGGAAAATGAATCTGCTTCAGACCTTATTTTGATCTCTTGCACATGCTCCCCAGATATTGAGTAAAGAAGATTGTAATTTTTCAAATCAAAGACCTTGTATATTCTAACAGATGAAACAAAAGTCAATGCAAATAATAGGGAACCAAATTAACAATATTCCCAGGTAAGTGAAATATGTTGTGTAATTGTTTTCACATTGAAGTAAACGCTTATGTAATGGAAGCAAAAGCTAACCTATCTTGAGCAGAATAAGTCAAAACCTTCCCGTTCACATCATCAAACTCTACAAAACCCGGCCATCGCAAAGACTCCAATTCAAATAGCGGAAACCCTGCATCTGGCTGTCCTCTCCGGATGTACCTAAACAAAAGAGCATATAGTTTTTACAGATAAGCATAGGTATAAAGAGCAAAATTTGCATGCCTTAAAAATTATTCATAAGGAAAGTAAAGAACTCTGGAATTTAGTTGAAATACATACTCAATAGGGGTGGTTCTGCACTTCAGAGAACTAAAATTATCAGAGGCATAGACAGAAACAGTGATCAGTGAATCATTGTTCTTGTTATAGAAAAGACTCCGAATAACTTCAACTGGACAGATGTTTAGATAACAAACTCTCTTTTTTGTTTCTGCAAAGAATGTTGTGCAAAGGTCATTTTAGGGTCACCCAAATAGTCATAATCTATGTGGCCATACAAAAGATTAGAGGTAGTCAATTTCCATACCACGACTAAATGCAACACATACTCCTGAAAATGCCAATGCAAACACCATGTCTTGGGCTGTCACAATCTCCACAATCTTAGACTGCTTTCTCAGGAAAAGCAATTTTAGGAATCCATTTGATTTAGGATCATATGTGTTGAATTCCTCCTGCGATAAAAGAACATTCCAAATAATTAGGATGTCCAAGTAATTCATATAATATCAGATCTAATAGAGTCAATTTTAAAACAATCATGATGGCTTTGTCTTTAGCTTCTGACTAACTGGCAAATAACAAGTTCCCTTCAAATTATTGCAGGGGCTTTCCATACAACAGCAGGAAGAGATTTACGGAAAGAAAATATTGTCTAGACAGGAATTCTTTCTTATGTCTATAACTCCAAACATTAGAATATGCCTACCATAGAGATGCCAGGCATGCAACGTGTAATGCAAGAGTTAAGTGTAGAGTTCATAGATAGAAGTGAAACTTGCCCGTTTTCTCATGTGTCAGTCATTGACACTGCAATTATAGAAAAGGCAACACCCAGATATAAACACCCTCCTCAGCTGCACTCTCTTGACTAAAATTGTGATCAATTTTAACAACCGATATTTAGTGCATGCCTACCTCTTCCTTCTTTCAGTCAACAATTAGTACATGGGTACTTGCTGATCTTTAGAAGTAGAACTATGGCTAAAACACTGCCTTAAAGATGATTTTACTGTGCTTACTGAAAAGCGGGTATGTTTCTACCTACCTACATAGTGTGTGACATTTTGGCATTTGGCATGTTGAATCTCTAAAAGCAATTTCTGGGCATTTTGGCTTGCGACTGAATTTATGTTTAGTACACCATCCTACCAAATATTGAATCTGCACCTCCATCTGTTCATAATAGTTAAAATTCCTTCCACCTGCAATCATTTTAATTCACTTGCGTTTGCGGTCACAGGACTAGTAAATTTCTCCAATGTAAGGAAGATCTGTCTAGAAAGCATATGACATATAAGGGCCATGACAATTTCATTTCAAATCAAAGTTTGACGTCCAATATTGTTTCTCCACATCCATTGCAGTCTAATAAGACAACTACCCCTACTTGACCCACATTTCACTAATAACCATGGCAATTGAAGGACCAAACATCTCAAGCTATCTCCTTGTAAATGTATACAAACAGGTCTTAGAAGTTCTTTCTTAGCACATAACCAACACATACTTGAGCTTAACAGTGGTCATATACAAAAATTTAAATCTATTGGCTGCAAAAAATGTATGGCACAAGCCAATCCAATCAAATCTCAAAAGAGCTTTCAAGTGTCGAAACCCTGGCATTTGCATGAACAGCACAAAACATAGAATAAAATGCTTGTACTTGTCTTGGACATGCAAACCTCCATATTTACATGCAAAAGATGCATTTGTAACAACATACACAAAACTGATTCCCTCTCTCAATCTCTAACTAAATGATAATTTTTTATCTCCTTCAGTGTGCAATCTCCAGACCTCAATGTATATGGACAAGGAGGACAAGAAACAACAATGCTAACCAGATGTCTGTTTCTAGCTCTTGAGATTTGGGGGCTGTCTCAGAGACACATCCTGACATCCTGAAAAGGTGTCTCATCGTTCCAAAACATCTCCCATCATCCCAAAAAGCCATCCTGGTCCCAGTCCCAGTCCTGGAATTTCGTGGAACATAGGTTTCTAGCAGAGGGCTATCCATGTGTTATGATCAAACATCCCCCATTTCACCAATCTGAATTGGCTCAATTCCTTTCTTTGCATTCACTATATCTTTTTCCAAAGTCAAAGTTTAGAACTCTCATATCCAAGAGGCTCATACCCTCTAGGTCTCTCATTCATAGCATGTGCCTTTTCAAGAAATAAAGCATGCTACATTAAAAGGAATACCACTTGCATTAAAAAAGTGCAAGTAATGTCAGTCTTTTTTTTTTTTCCCTACTGTTATTATCATATAATTATGTGATGAGAACACCTCATCTCTTTCGAAAATGCACTTCTGTAAAAGTCGAAGGTACATGAAAAATCAAACTGGAAACCCCACCAACCACAATGGAAGCCTCCAAAATAATAGAAGTTACTTAAGTTTCAAATTGAATTTCAAAGTCACCACAATCACCAACTTTAATAAACCATTTGACTTTTCCCAGTTCTTATATCAAGTGAGGATCACCCTATGCCACAAAGCACACCTCCACACTATAACAACTATTATCAACAAATGTATTTTTCACTACCGCACCCAAATGATTACACCCTGTTTCATTCTCTTTGTGCTTCTGTTGTTTCAGAGTCCTATGATGAGGTCCTACGATAATACATCATGGGAGCCATTTGGTTCTGGGAAAGGGGGAAAAACAAAAGAAAAAAAATCTTCCAAATGCCAAAATTAATTATCACAAAAAGTCTATGAACTTACTGCCATGATACCAGAGCTCATAATTATAACACAACAAAACTGAAAGAGGAAAAAAACAAGAGAAACAATTTTCCTATTTTCAAATATCAAATAGTGACCCATAAAAGATGTATAACTGTTCCTCAAGCTCTGAACTGTTTGCTGCACACAAACAGAAGTCCTGATGGTGCAATATATATTCTTAGCTGTTCTCACTTCCCTTCAACGGGCTCTAGTTGTTCTTGCTTTGATAATGAAACTCATGATTTTCTTTAGGATTAACATTCAAATTTTTTTAATTTGGACTGCATTTTTTTTATTTCGAGGGCTTTGGTTGTTCTTGCTTTGATAATGAAACTTATGATTTTCTTTAGAAGCAGCCATAATATTTGCTTAATCTGGACAGAATTTTTTTTTCATTTTGAGTTTTTAATATTGATACCTTGTATCACCCAAAACATCTCTAAACCAAGGGATGATACTATGATTTTTTAATGCATATCAAATATATCCAGTACAGCTTCAGCTATCTCAAAAAATTTTGCCAACACACTTGCCACAAACTTACCTGTTTCTTCCAGTTTCTGTGCCCAAGTTCATGTAACATGACAACTTTAATGCAAAGGTAAACAAGGTTCCCTTTATTGCTTATGCTGGGAGAGAAGAAATATATAAACACACATTGCTAATTAAAATGCAATCTGATCCGTATTCCAATGTGTTCCCAGCGACGTAAAAAGGTTCAACATGAATGCAGCTTAGTGGTTATAGGGGCGGTCTGCATGGATTACCATGGAGGCTACCGATTCCACTAGGTTAATCAAAAAAAAAATGCAATCTGATGCAAAATTTTATAGTTCTTTTATGTAATATATGCATAATTTTCATTAATGATACAGAAACATGCCAAAATTATGGACAATAAACAGGGATGTTGATTTTGGCCTGATAAAAGCACTTAAGGAGACTGATGTTGAGCAACTGTATAGGCAAAATAAATAAAATCACGTAATGGTAGATGCTACGAATGCACAATGCTACCAAGGATGGTCTACAAGGAAACAGAATCAATCTTTTTTCTTTTTCCAAGTTCATATCAATCTTTTCTTTGCAAGTGGATGTAAATGGACTTTGGAAAGTATTCATTAACAGACTGCCCGAAAAAGGGAAAAAAGGTTAAAAACAATTAATGCTTAAATGACAGACATAATGTGCAAGAGACGATAAAAAATGTTAGGTATGAAATCTAACATTGTCCTTTCAAAACAGAAAAGGGACTGGTTTGAGGTGTGGAATGTGAATTACATATTGAATATGCATACTTGCCTAGATTTCTTTTGTATGTGATTCTGCCATGATTCACCTATTCTCTAAAGAGGCCCAAAATTAATTAAAGCCATCCAGTTTTTCTCTGAGTCTCAAAACAAAAATCTAAGAAAATCAACTGTGGAATCCTTCAAGAAGACATATCTTTAAAATTTAAAAAAGGTGCACTAAGTGCAAAGGGTTTTGTTTTGGGAGAATGACATGAAAATAAGACATGGCATCTTTATGCAGAAAAGTAAAAACAGGCCAAACTCCAATGAAATATTGTCAAGACAATTTTTTAATATGTTTAAGACTCCTTCACTTCTAACTTCTAAGAGCTATTAAGCGCATACCTCTCCAAAGGTATCATATGGATGAAATAGAAAACATAAAAAGGCAGCACATGGTCCACTCGATCAAATATTCCCAATTGAAAGGAAATACACATCGAACAAAACATTTCCAACATCTAAAAGAAAAAATGATGAGGTTTTCTATTTGTTACTACCCCATAAATAAAGAAGAACACTAATGAAAGTTTTCAGGGCCACTTGTGCACATATTCTTCTTGCACCAAATAAGGGATATTTGAGTAAATTAGAAAAGGAATATTCTAGGAATAATTTAATTTCCAAAAATCTGTTCCAGTAAATGAAAAATATTTGGAGAAAGATTGGCAAGGAAATGCTTCCAAATTTAAAGCAAATAACAGAAAATTGATACGTGGCTATCATTTTATGATCAAATAGGAATGAAACTATGTTAATGCATGAAAATGACCAAAATAAGTCAATAGATTCAACTGCGAAGCCAAAAACGGTAGACAATACTAGGGGTTATGGAACCCTGACTACAAACTCAAAAACTAAAATTAAGTCTAAATCCAAAAGAACAAATTGACGAAGGTTAAAGATACTTTTCCACATCGGATTTGTGTGGGTGCTCAAGGGCACCCTTCTACTCTTTCTTTTATCACTCTTCTATTTTAGTTCTATCATTTCTCTTGCATAAGATTTGAGTTGATGTTCTACTTTAATCTGTCGTGGTATCAAAGAAGGTATGGAGCATCATCAGTTGGTCACGTAAGGATTCTTGCTATGGTACCTAGGAATAGGTATATGGGTGTTACAGATAGTTGGCATGGACCACACATAACCCAAGGTTTAATATGTTATAATATTATATTATAATAATGAGTTAAATAAGGGCTTCGGAATAGGCTCGGGTTAGGGTATACCCTATCCAAAGTAGCATTACATGATGGGTATATAAAGAATGGCTTTTGTCCTTGTAAGGAATATCACTCTTTTTTTTTCTTTTTTTTTTTTTTTTAATTTGTGGAAAACATCCCAAAAGGGATGCCACTTTCGGGTAAGACCCAAGGAGGCAGGGGTATCCATTCCGCCAAAAACGCCCGGGACTCGGACCTGGCCTACCACCTTTGACATACTCAAGGAGCAAACAAACACACAAAACCAATTTAAAAATAAGTAAATAACAACAAAAATAATAAAATAAAATAAAAAACATGCTCCTTGAGTGTGTCAAAAACAAAAGCACAACCAAACACACACACAATAAGATAAAAGAAACCACAACACGAACCACATAGAAAAACACAAGAACCACATAACAAAACACAAACAAGACAAAAACAACAAAACACTACAAAGACATAACCCAAAAAAAACATGAAAAATAAACACAACCAAAACCTAAAATATTAAAAAAATAAAATAAAAATAAAAATAAAAAACAACCAACAACAGACAATAAACAAAAACAAAAAACATAGAAAACACTCACACAAAAAAACACGAATTAACACAAACAAAGAGAAACACAAGAACAAGAACGACAAAAACACAAGAACAATAACAAAAAACATAAAAAAACACAAAACAACAAAAACACAAGAACAACAAAAAACAACACAAAGAACACAAAAACAAAACAAAACAAAAGAACACACACACCTTAAAAAACTAAACAAAAAAGAAAAAAAGAAAAAAAAATTGAACATAACAATGACCTATCTAGACCAGAAGACTATTAAGGCAAGAAACAACAAAGGAAACAAAAGAAAGAAAAGAGTGAGCTAGGGAACTAAAAAAACCTGAATGAACCAAAGAGAAGCAAAAAAAAGCAAGAAGAAACTAGGTACCTTCAGAACTGGAGCCATCCAAAGAAATGATAGAAAGAAGAGCTTCCCTAATTTGCGAAGCCCACCATCTAGGAGGGTGGCCATAACAAGTAAGATCACCTTTGTCCAAAGCCCAATTAGCTAAAGCATCAACACTCTTGTTTTGATCTCGACCACATGATTGTAATCAACTTTCAAAAATCCCATCTGGATTAATTGAATCTTCTCAATAATTCTTTTTATTCTCCAATCAACCTTATGATTCTTGGAAGGAGTCTTCAAAAGATTAATCATAAGTTGAGAGTTTAGACTCAACTAACACCTTTTCCCATCCAACCTTAGTAGCCTCCTGAAGGCCTCCGAGGATACCATACCCCTCAGCAAGGTTATTGGAAAGAATACCCAAATTCTCAGCAAAAGTAAAAACCAGGGAGCCATCTGAAAGTCTACCAATTCCTCCCACACTGGCTTTTCCGGGGTTCCCTCTAGAGGCTCCATCAGTATTGACTTTTCCAAAATCCTTAGGAGGAGGTTGCCAATTTCTTGTCCTATCCATCTTACTAATACTCACATTCCCTTTAAGTTGGTTGCCCTTAGAAGATTTAATCTTCAATCTTTGCATCACTTGATCCCATCTTTGGTGGGAGTTTTGGGGGTGATTAAGGAGTTGATGGACTGATTCAACTAAGTTGGCTATGGTCTTTTGCCAAATATAGTGAATATCCTTCCTATCTTGATTAAAAATTCGGTTGTTCCTTTCAATCCAAATATTCCAAAGAAGAATGGTAGAACCCATCCAAACTAACCGCCTAATAAAATGATCAACACCCTCTTGATTAGGCCAATCCCTCCAAAGCTGTTCAAAAGTAAAAAAATTGGACCACTTGTAAGCCAAGTAAAGTGGCCATTCTCCTCCATAGCTCGAAGGCTAAAGTACACTCAATAAAAATATGGTTGAGAGTTTCTACATTCTCTTCACACATCTCACATCTAAAAGGGCCATGAAAACCACGCTTCATAAGTTGCTCACCGGTAAGCACCCTACGATGCAATAAAAGCCAATTAAAGAACCTCACCTTAGGCCGAGCTTTTGAGCCCACAATTGAGAAAATATGTCAGAAGAATGGTTGGGATTATTATGGCATAAGGTCAAATAACCTTGAGCAACTGAATACTCACCCTTAGTAGTGTTGTTCCATCCAAAACAATCTTTTTCATGGGACCAAGAGAGAGATCTCATATGAAGGATGCCTTGGATATCTTGTCTTTGCCTTTACGGGATTTGAATAGGCCGAGTCCTCAATAGGGATCCAATATCTACCAACCTTTGAATTACCGGTATGATACCGACAGATAATTAGCCACCTTTATCCAGTTAGCTCGGTGAAGCTCCTCCATCCAAGGCCTCCAATCGGGAAACTGAGTTATCAAAGGCTTGTGACCATCCCAAGAATCTGTCCAAAAATTTGCCTGTTGACCATTATGAATGATCCAAAATAAATTTTTCTTTATCAAATCCTCACCGATATTAAGAACTGCTAAAATGGGAGAATCATTGGTAGGAAGTTGATAGCGAACAAGGTCTTCAGGACTTTTGTTCTCAGCATATTTAGCACGGAGATTATTGGCCCAAAGAGCATTGGGGTTATGCAACATCCTCCAATATAATTTAGCAGCTAAAGCTTTGTTGTTATTAATAGAAGACCGGAATCCTAACCCCCCTTTATTCTTAGGAAGACATAAAGTGTCCCATTTCACCAAGGCCCATTTTCTTTTCTCCTTAGTACCACTCCAAAGGAAACGATGACTGATTTGATCCAGTTCTCGAAGAACAACCTTTGGAATATTCAACACGGAAGATACATAAATAGGAATAGCTTGAAGGACTGATTTTACCAAGGTGATTCTACCCCCAGAAGAAAGCCACCTGTTGGTCCACTTTCCAATTTTCTTCTTGACTTTGTCCAACAACCAATTCCAATCTTTATTTTTCTGCCTTTGAATATTTATGGGAATACCTAAATAAGTGATTGGAAGGGAGGTCTTCTTATATCTTAATTTATCCAAGACCATGGATTCCTGTCTAGCAAAGCAGTGAAAGAAAATAACTTTAGATTTGTCTTCATTGATCAACTGCCCATAGCCTTAGAAAAACAGCTAATGATTTGCTTAATATTAGAAGCTTCCTTAACTGTAGCTTTACCTAAAAGAGTAGAGTCATCCACAAATTGAAGATGAGAGATAGGTCTAGCTCCATGAGCAATGGTAACTCCCTCAAGGGTTTTGTTTTCCCTCTTTTTGGTTATAGTCCTACCCAAGCATTCAGCAAGAATGATGAATAAATAAGGGGATAGCGGGTCACCTTGCCTAATACCTCTGGAAGCTGGGAACGGCTGAGAAGGCCTGCCATTGATAAGAACTAAGTAGGAAACTGAAGAGATACATCCCATAATCCAATCCATCCAATCCTTAGAGAAACCAAATTGCCTCAAAACTTTGATAAGGAAGTGCCAATCCACTCTGTCATAAGCTTTGGATAAGTCTAACCGAATGAACATGGAAGGAGATTTTTGCATATCCATGGAATGGATGGCTTCCTGAGCAAGAACTATCTCATCTACTATTTGACGCCCTTCCACATAACCCCCTTGCTCTGGGGAAATAATATTATGCAAAAGAGGCTTCAACCTTTCTGCCATGATTTTAGTAATGATTTTGAGAAGAACATTACATAAAGCAATAGGTCTAAAAGCTGAGATATGATCAACCTCTTGAGCTTTTGGAACAAGAGTAATATAAGTTTTATTGATAACCTTCAAAATTTCTTTGGCTTTCCTGGCTTCTTCCACCACCTCTAATAAATCAACATGAAGGATATCCCAGAACTCTTGGTAGAACTCAATGGGAAAACCATCAGGACCTGGGGTTTTCCCTTTTTGCATTTTAAAAACTACTCGTTGAAGCTCATTGATAGTAACGAGAGCAGTCAAAATAGAGTTCTCCTCAGAAGTGATAAGAGAAGGGATTGCTTGAAGAACATTTTGTTGAGAAGCTGAGTCAAGAGGAGTAGCAGAAAAAAGATTGGAAAAGTAATCAACAACAATAGAGTTCATGCCATCCCAAGTATAAACAACATCTCCAGAATCTGATTTCAGGGAAGAAATAAAGTTGTGAGATCTTCGAGCTAGAAGAGATTTGTGGAAGAAATTTGTGTTTCGATCTCCTTCTTTGAGCCATTGAATTCTAGATTTTTGCTTCCATAAGATTTCTTCTCTTTTTTCCCATTCCTCTAAGCCGAGTTGTGAGTTTAATTTCATCTGCACTTCTCTTCTCTGTGAGGCCATCTAAACAGATTTTCTTATTCAAATTTTCAAGATGAGCAATAACTTCATATTTTTTTTTATGAACATCCCCAAACTCTTTCCGATTCCAAGTCTTGATTTTGGATTTAATGTATTGCAGTCTTTTGGCAAAACAGAACATCTTAGTCCCATGCCTAGGTTTACCTTCCTTCCACCATTGTTGCACACGAGGTCTAAAGGAAATGTCTCTAAGCCACATTAATTGAAAACGAAAAGGAGAGAAACTCACATTGGTTTTCCACATTTCCACCATGACTAGCCAATGATCCGAACCAGCATTATTAAGAGTCTTCACTTTAGGAATGTGACCATGGATTAAGAAATTTTCAAAGAGCAAAAACCTATCCAATCTCTCCATTATACAAGCTAAGCCTTGCCTTCTGTTAGACCAAGTCATAAGGCCATAATCTGGTTGGATGTCCACAAGATGGAGGTTTGCAATATATTCGCTCATGAGGTCGGTGCTTTTGTCCAAATTTTTATTTCCCCCCCTTTTCTCATCCAGAGAGAGGATGGTATTGAAATCTCCTCTGATCAAGATCCAAGCTTCTAGAAAATGAGAGATACTATGAGTTATATCCTTCCACTGTCTTCTTTTTTCCTCCAAAGCAGTCGGAGCATAAACAGTAATGCAGAGCATGTTAGTCTTATAATGGCACTGAGAGGGGGGGGTGAATCAGTGTAGCTCTTTAATCTTGAATCTACAACTCTTAAAATAGCAGCAATTAAAACTTATAAACAGATACAATAAGAATAGCAACAGAGCATCACACAACACAAGATTTAACGAGGTTCACCAATGTGGCTACTCCTCAAAAATGACTGCTTGGACTACCATCCAAATCCAGCCTTTGCAAAGCAACAACTTTACAAACAATTTTACCAACACCCACCTGGAAGGAGCACCAACCCCCGATTTCTCTCGCACCAACGAAAGGAGCACCAACCCCTGATGCCAAGCACCAACTTGGACTTCAAGTCTGAAACTAGAAGATTGATAATAAGATACCTTTGCTTTTGCTAGACCCTGACTGGTCACCTTTGATTCCTCTGCGCACTCTGCTTTTTCTGCGCAAGCACTTCGCACACTCTGCTGCACCTCGCAGTCGTCTTCTCCTTGTTGCACACTCTGCTTTCTTCTACAAGCACTTCGCACACTCTACTGCACCTCACAGTCATCTTCTCCTTGTTGCGCACTCTGCTTTCTTAGCGAAATTCCACACTTCAAAAGATTCGACACGACTTGCTCTCTGCGCTCAACGACCGTATTTCGCACACTTCGATACACACTAAAATCTCCAAACAGCCCTGCTTTTATAACAACTTTTTCATGATGAAAAACTCTAATCTTAGTCGGTTGTAACCCTAATCTTAGTCGGCTGCAAACCCTAGTCTTCGTCGGCTGCAAACCCTAATCTTCGTCGGCTTACATCGGTCTTCGTCGGCTTTGACTGCCCCTGTAACTCTTCTGTTGCTGTTGCCGCGAAAACATAACATGTCGCGATATCGCGACACTTTCGCCTCCGTACGCTTTCTCTTAGCTTTGGCCCGCGAGAATACAACATGTCGCGATATCGCGACACTTTTTCGTCCGTACGCTTTCTCTTGCCTTCGGGTCGCGAAATCGCAACACTTTTTCTTCCGTACAAACTCTTGCAATATGTCGCGAAATCGCGACACTTTTTCTACTTGTCTTTTTCCCTTCCAACATGTCGCGAAATCGCGACAGTTTTTCAACTTGTGTTTCTTTCTTTCCAACATGTCGCGAAATCGCGACAGTTTTTCCTATTGTTTCTCTCTCTTCCAACATGTCGCGAAATCGCGACAGTTTTTCCACTTGTGTTTTTTTCTTTCCAACATGTCGCGAAATCGCGACAGTTTTTCCTACTGTTTCTCTCTCTTCCAACATGTCGCGAAATCGTGATAGTTTTTCCACTTTGTTTCTCTCTCTTCCAACATGTCGCGAAATCGCGACATGTTTTCCTGTTGTCTCTCTCTTCCAACTTGTCGCGAAATCGCGACAGTTTTTCTTCATTTTTCTCTTTCTTCAAACATGTCATGAAATCGCGACAGTTTTTCTTGCCTGCTGTATATGTCGCGATATCGCGACACTTTTCTTACTTGTCTTTTTCTTTGAACTTTTGCAAATGGGCCACTTCGGTCTTCTTGGAAAATCACTGTACATGCTCTGAATAACCTTTGAACTCCTGTCTTCTCGCATCCGAATAGCTTTTGAACTTCCTATCCACTGCATCAACAGATCTATCTGACCGTGTTGACAACAATGACAATATTGTTGTTGTACCTTGCTCAACAATCTCCCCCTTTGGAATTGTTGGCAACACATGTGCAATTTCTTGTAACTCTTCTCCCCCTTTGACAATAATACCAAAGGGCTACTGCAGACTCCCCGAGTCCATGCACAACATTCTCGAGACACAATTTATTACACTTAGCAAAAATCATGAACATGAGCATAAAGATAATCAAATACTTAAATGCTCCCCCCGAGAATGTGATCCCCGTAGCTAGTCAATTCTTGGGAAGAGTGACCACTCCCAGTTTATTTTGAAGGTACTCAAAAACTTCCTTTGGCAAAGGTTTCGTGAAGATATCTCGCTACTTGTTCTGTAGTTGGAACAAAATCCAACTTAACCTCACCTTCTCGCAACTTTCTCCTTCAAAAAATGATATCCGATAGCAATGTGCTTTGTGCGTGAATGCATAACCGGATTCTTGGAGATGTTGATGGCACTCGGTGTTATCACACTTAACCGATATTGGCTCACCGAAGCTAATACCAAGATCTTTCAAGGTTTGTTTCATCCACAATACCTGTGCACAACATGTTGTCGCTGCAATATATTCTCGCTTCTACGGTCGATAAAGAAACCGACTCTTGTTTCTTACCGTGCCACGCGACTAATCTGTCTCCAAGATAGAATGCACCTCCACTAGTACTCTTTCTGTCATCTACACATCCTGCCCAATCTGCATCTGAATACGAAATAAGGGTGAAGTCTTTACCTTTCGGATACCATAATCCATATTCCATAGTACCCTTGAGATACCGAAGAATCCTTTTCACCGTTGTTACATGAGTCTCCTTAGGATTAGCTTGAAATCATGCTACCATGCATACCGCCTGTAAAATATCTGGTCCGGTAGCCGTCGGGTACAGTAAGCTTCCAATCATGGATCTGTACATGGTTTGATCAACAGGTGGAGATTTGTCATCCTTGCTCAACTTACAGCCTGTCGTCATGGGAGTGCTAACTCGGCTTACAAGTCCTCCATTGTGAACCTTTTTAGCATCTCTTTTACATATTTAACTTGAGAAATGAATATGCCCTTCCTACTTTGGTTAACTTGCAATCCGAGGAAATATGACAGCTTCTCCAATCATTGACATTTCAAATTCTTTCTGCATCTTATTTGCTAAGTCCTTGCACGACTCATCTTTGTCGCTGCCAAATATGATATCATCTACATAGACAACAAGAACAATAAGATGCCCATTTTCTATTTTGACATACAGATTACTATCCACCATACCTTTCTTGAACCTTTGTTGAGTGAGATAGTTGTCTAGCCTTGCATACCATGCTCGGGGTGCCTGTTTTAAGCCATATAAAGCTTTCTTCAACCTCGCAAACAAGGTTGGGATTATCACCAAGTTGGAAACCATATGGTTGCTCAATGTAAACTTCTTCTTCAAGTTTCCCATTTAAAAATGCTGATTTCACATCCATTTGATAAACTTTGAAATTCTTGTAGACTCCTAAAGCCAAAAACATTCTGATTGCCTCTAGTCTAGCTACTGGTGCAAAAGTTTCCTCAAAGTCGATGCCTTCAACTTGTGCATAGCCCTTACAAACTAATCTTGCTTTATTTCCGACTACTCGTCCGTCTTCATTCAGTTTGTTTCAAAAAATCCATTTGGTTTCGATGATATTTTTATTTACAGTGTCTAGGTACTAGCTCCCAAGTGTCGTTTTTCTCTATCTCGATCTAATTCTTCATTTATTGCCTTCATCCAGACTTTCATCTTTGCTTGCATCATCAATATTTTTGGGCTCAATGTCGGATAGTAGAGAGTAGTTACTTATTGCTCTTCTTCTTGTCTCGAACTCCAACTTTGGGATCTCCAATGATTTGCTCTCTAGGATGATTTCTCTGCCAGCTACCTGTTTTGAATTTCTTATTCTCTTCCATTTTTGAATCACAATTTAAATCATCTGAGTCAATTTCCTGTATCTTCTCCGCTTTGTTTTCATCATCTCCTTCAATAACCTCTTCATAAATAGGGTAGTTTGATTCATAGCTAATTACTTGTTCTCTACCTTCATCAAATTTAACATCGGCACTGTCCACAATTTTCTTTAGCCTTTTGTTGTAGCATTTGTAAGCTTTGCTTTTTGATGAATATCCGACAAAAATACCTTCATCTGCTCTATCTTCAAACTTACCAAGATTATCTTCAGTTCTTTTGATGTAGCACTTGCTGCCAAAAACTTTGAGATACTTTGTTGTTGCCCTTTTTCCGAACCACAACTCATAAGGAGTTTTGTTTTCATGTGTTCTCAGCATGTACCTATTTTGGATATACACTGCAATGTGGACTGCTTCTTTCCAAAATTTGTCTGCTACTCTGCTTTCAGCTAGCATAGTCCGTGCCATTTCCTGCACTCGTCCTGTTCTTTCTTTCTACCACTCCATTCTGCTGAGGTGTCCTGGCCGCTAAAAACTGTCTCTTAATACCGAACTTCTCACAGTACTCTAAAACTCCTCCGAAATGAATTCTCCTCCTCTATCCGATCTTAGACATTTGATCCTCTTTCCTGTTTCATTCTCTACTAGGTTTTTGAAAATCTTGAACATATCAAAGGCTTCGATTTATGTTTCAAGAAAAATATCCATGTCATTCTAGAATAATCATCAATGCACAACATAAAATATTTGTCACCATTTATGCTTTGTGTTCTCATGGGACCACATAAATCAGTGTGTATTAGTTCCAGAGGTTTGCTTGTGTAGTACTCTTTGGTTTTGAATGAGACTCTAGTTTGCTTCCCTTTTTGACATGAAGCACAGATGCTATTTGCAGTGTTTGTCGATGGTTGGGATATCTCTCATCGCCATTTTTGAGGTGATCTTTAGAAGATTATCGAAACCGATATGACCGAGTCTCTTGTGCCACAACCAATTTTCTTCTTCCTGTCCAATAAAGCAAGTCCCTTTTGAAGTCTCTCGAGAGCGTGTACAAGTTACCAGATGTTCTTGACCCTGTTGCTATCAATTTTCCACTGTTTGTTTTTCTCGACTTCACAACCCTCGCTTCATAAAGACTACTTCATGACCTTTATCACAAATCTAACTTACACTCAATAAATTATGTTTCAACCCATCCACAAATAAGACTTCTTCTGATTTAATCCTTCCATCACTGATTTTGACCGAGCCTTTGCCGACTATCTTAGCTCCATCATTGTTTCCAAATTTTACCGATCCTCCTTCATATTTCTGTAACTTTTCAAATTTTTGTTTGTCACCTGTCATATGACTGGAGCATCCACTATCTAGTATCCATGGTACATATTTATTCCGTGCTTTGAATGCAGTTTGAACGATTAAGGATTCCTTTTCTTCCTTCAGTCGCTCTTTTCCTTTCCACACTATTTTGATAGTAGTTTTGGGCTCTTGTTTTGCCTTTCCCTTATCAGTAGTTTGAGCATGATTTTCGGGAAGCTTTCTATTTTGACTCATCCTGTATGGTTGAAATTTTCTTCCCTGAAACCGATTTGATGTAAAAGTATTTCTACAGTTTCTTGCAATATGCCCAAAATTATGACAGCTTATAACATTCTACTGTATAATTCATCAGAGGAGAAAAAACATTTCTACTGGTGAAATTCCTTGGTCTTACATTATATTTGCAGTCTGAGATTTTATGCCCATAGCCATTGCATTTAAAACAGAAACCAGAGAAAGGATAATTGAACCTAGGAGATGGTCTTTGCCATGTTGTCGTAGGAGCCATAGGTCTTCTTCTTCTTTGATGTGAGACATTGGTGAATCCATCATTGTCGCTTTTCCTTTCGTGCCCGGCATTGATGCTTTCTTTTGCATGAGGCATTTTTCCTTGATCAACCTCGTCTCTTAGCTTCATTCTTTGTGGATTCTGTATTTCTGGCCTTTGATCCACTTGATGATTCTCCTTCGATGAAACCTGGACCAAATTTGATGCCTGCAGGTCTTTGGTCATTTATGATCTTATCCAACTTCATAGAACTTTCTTCACGTTTGTGATAACAACTAATTTTCTTATTCATCTCTTCTAGCCGCATTCTTAAACCAACAATCTCTTCTTCTAACTTGCCGCAAAGATCTATTTTCATAGTTAATTGTACTTCGAGATCTTCGGAGATTTTCTTAGATTCTTCTATCTGTACTTTTAAGCTGGTTATGATTCCATTTGTATCCTCAAGCTTTCTTGATAGTTTCTTATTCTTTTTCTTTTCTATCTCCCACTCTTCAAGTGCAGATATCAACTCACCCTCCAAGTCTACTTCAGCCTCGAGATTTTCACCACAAACTTCAGAGGTCACTCCTTTTTCTGATTTAACTTCTTCAAATGCCATAAAAAGAGCTTCATCTCTTTCTTCTTCAGACTCTTCACCGGAGTTGTTTTCTGATGAACTAACATTCTTGGATATGAAACTTTTCTTTTTGAAGTTGCCTTTTCTGAAATTTGTTTTCATCTTCCAGTCACTTCTTTCTTGGTGGGATCCTTCATCATTTTTGTTCTTCTCTTTCAGTGGACATTTAGTTGCAAAATGCCCAACACCTCCACAGTTGAAGCATTTAAATGGAAGCTTCCCTCTGTATTTTCCTTTCCCCTTTTTCAGTTTTCTAACAAAGTTTGCTTCCATTTCATCTGATGTCTCTTCTTCCTCGGACTCTTGTTTTGTGTTTTTATTTTTAAGGGCTTTGAAAGTTGCTTCTCTGTCAATGGGTTTAGATCTTCCTATCCTCATCTCATATGAGTTAAAGAACCATACATTTCATCTATACTAAAAAAATTTAGATTTTTAGCTTCTTCTATCACTGAGACTTTGGAATCAAACCTTTGAGGAAGAGATCTTAATACCTTTTTCACGACAGCAGAGTCATCGATATCCTCGCCGAGTCCTCTGATCACATTGATGATTCCATTAACTCTCAACATGAATGCCTCAATGTTTTCATCGTCATTCATCTTCAATGCTTCGAACTGAGCTCGATGTGTCTGTAACTTGGCTTCTTTGATCTTATCATCTCCTTCATGAACACTCTTCAGTTTGTCCCATATTTCTTTTGCCGATTTACAGTTCATGACCTTTACTAGTTCACTGTCTGCTAATCCGCACAAGATGGCATTCTTTGCTTTCGAATTATTCTCAAACAGTTTCTTTTCATCCGCTTCTTTTGGAGGAGTGGTAGGAATTGTGTATCCACTAACTACCGAATTCCAGATGTCGTATCCCAAGGCACAGAGATATGTCTGCATCCTGACTCTCCAGAACGCATAGTTAGATCCATCAAACAATGGTGCTTTGTTTGATGAGAAGCCTTCACCACCTGCCATTGTGTCACTTCCAAGATCACCCTAGCTGGTTAAGCTTTTACAGGGACTTAGCTCTGATACCAATTGTTAGTCTTATAATGGCACTGAGAGGGGGGGTGAATCAGTGTAGCTCTTTAATCTTGAATCTACAGCTCTTAAAATAGCAACAATTAAAACTTATAAACAGATACAATAAGAATAGCAATAGAGCATCACACAACACAAGATTTAACGAGGTTCACCAATGTGGCTACTCCTCAAAAATGACTGCTTGGACTACCATCCAAATCCAGCCTTTGCAAAGCAACAACTTTACAAACAATTTTACCAAGACCCACTGGAAGGAGCACCAACCCCCGATTTCTCTTGCACCAACAAAAAGGAGCACCAACCCCTGATGCCAAGCACCAAATTGGACTTCATGTCTGAAACTAGAAGATTGATAATAAGATACCTTTGCTTTTGCTAGACCCTGACCGGTCACCTTTGATTCCTCTACGCACTCTGCTTTTTCTGCGCAAGCACTTCGCACACTCTGCTGCACCTCGCAGTCGTCTTCTCCTTGTTGCGCACTCTGCTTTCTTCTACGCAAGCACTTCGCACACTCTGTTGCACCTCGCAGTCATCTTCTCCTTGTTGCGCACTCTACTTTCTTAGCAAAATTCCACACTTCGAAAGATTCGACACGACTTGCTCTCTGCGCTCAGCGACCGTATTTCGCACACTTCGATACACACTAAAATTCTCCAAACAACCCTGCTTTTATAACAACTTTTTCATGATGAAAAACTCTAATCTTAGTCGGTTGTAACCCTAATCTTAGTCGGCTGCAAACCCTAGTCTTCGTCGGCTGCAAACCCTAGTCTTCGTCGGCTTCGACTGCCCCTGTAACTCTTCTGTTGTTGTTGCCGCGAAAACATAACATGTCGCGATATCGCGACACTTTTGCCTCCGTACGCTTTCTCTTAGCTTTGGCCCGCGAGAATACAACATGTCGCGATATCGCGACACTTTTTCTCCTTGTGCTTTTTCTTTGCTTCGGCCCACGAAAATACATGTCGCGATATCGCGACACTTTTTCTTCTTGCTCTTTCTCTTAGCTTTGGCCCGCGAAAAAGCTACATGTCGCGATATCGAGACACTTTTTCGTCCGTACGCTTTCTCTTGCCTTCGGGTCACGAAAACGCGACATGTCGCGATATCGCGACACTTTTTCTTTCGGACTTTCTCTCCTGCAATATGTCGTGAAATCGCTACACTTTCTTCCGTAGCATTTTCTCTTGCCAATATGTCGCGAAATCGCGACACTTTTTCTCCTTGTCTTTTTCCCTTCCAACATGTCGCGAAATCGCGACAGTTTTTCAACTTGTGTTTTTTCTTTCCAACATGTCGCGAAATCGCAATAGTTTTTCCTGCTGTTTCTCTCAATTCCAACATGTCGCGAAATCGCGACATGTTTTCCACTTGTGTTTTTTTCTTTCCAACATGTCGCGAAATCGCGACACTTTTTCCTGTTGTTTCTCTCTCTTCCAACATGTCGCGAAATCGTGACAGTTTTCCTTGTTGTTTCTCTCTCTTCCAACATGTCGCGAAATCGCGATAGTTTTTCCTCTTCTGTTTCTCTCTCTTCCAACATGTCGCGAAATCGCGACAGTTTTTCCTGCTGTTTCTCTCTCTTCCAACATGTCGCGAAATCGCGACAGTTTTTCCTCCTGTTTCTCTCTCTTCAAACATGTCGCGAAATCGCGACATGTTTTCTTGTTTGTTGTATATGTCGCGATATCGCGACACTTTTCTTACTTGTCTTTTTCTTTGAACTTTTGCAAATGGGCCACTTCGGTCTTCTTGGAAAATCACTGTACATGCTCTGAATAACCTTTGAACTCCTATCTCTCGCATCTAAATAGCTTTTGAGCTTCCTGTCCACTGCATCAACAGATCTATCTGACTGTGTTGACAACAATGACAATACTATTGCTGTACCTTGCTCAACAGAGCATAATTTGGTTGGAATGTCTACTTTGAATAGCTATAGGCAACAAACCCCAACTACCAACCATATGGTGAATAACTACCTCTTTTGGGTCCCAAAGACAAGCAATGCCACCAGAAGTCCCCTGGGAACTGAGGGAAACCACTTTTCCAGCTAGCCAAATTTTACCTGGCAATTGAGTCAATATCCTCCATTGACATCTTTGTTTCTTGAAGGAAAACAAGATGTGGATGATTTATCCGAATCATTCTTCTAATTTCATTTTGTTTTGAAAGACTCCCTTTGAGTCCTCTAATATTCCAAGTGATGATCTTCATTAATACTAGGGCTAAAAAAGTTGGGAAGGGCATTAATCTTACCTTCCTCTACAAGCTTTTCACCTTCTTTTACCATATGATATTGATTGGTCTTGCGACCGGTTTTTTTATTAGAATCCATATTCAGTTTTTTTTCCCTGTTTCTTGACTTATTCCAATTGAATCTGAGATGGATTCTATCCTTGAAGAATGCTCGTACACAGCCAAAATTTTACTAGAGGGTTCAATGAAGTCTATATTGGGACCTGTATTATTTGAAGTTTTGACTTTTAAAAGATTGTTTTTCTTGTGTAAATTTTCTCCCTTTTTTTTCTCGTTGAAAACCTTTGATTTGTTGGTTTGTCTCTCGAGTTCTTCCCTTCATATTTAAATTGTGTTTCTAAGATTTTTGTTTCCATTATTTCCTCTTCCTCACTTGGGACATCATTTGTGGAAAGGATTTCAAACATATTAGCAAATGACTTTGATTGATCCTTCAAAACTGGTTTTTTGTGAGTGTTCTTCTTCTTAGGCATTTGGAAACCTGCTGAGTTTATATCTTCTTTCTTTTGATCAAGAATTTTATTTGGGCAAGCACCGGCCAAATGACCATATTCATGGCAAATTCTACAACGAAAAGGAATGTTCTCATAGTCCACTACTTGCTCCCAAGTGTCTTCCCCAAATTGTAATGTGATCTTTTTAGGTAGGGGTTTGTCAAAATCCATTAAAACACAAATCCGAGCATAAATAATATGTTCAAAATTTTGAGTACAATCAACAATCATCATAAAAGTTCCTAAAGAGTTTCCAATTGAAGAAAAAACAGTAGGATTCCAAAATTCAATAGGGAGGCCAAAGAGTCTAACCCACACGGGAGCTATAGAAGGCATCTCTTCTTCGGCTTTAAATTTAGTATGCCAGGGCTTCATGAAAAGCCCTACCCTTCCAAAAAACCAAGGACCCCCTTGAAAAGTTTTCTCTCTATCTTCATTATTAGCAAATAAAACAAGAAAATAACCGTTTGGATAAATAGAGATTTGTAACTCACCTTTAGTTTTCCAGCTTTTTGCAGCCCAGAATTTGAAAGCAGATAGGCTCGAACGAAAACCCATGAACCGACAAATTAGTCCTCTTTTTTCCAAATCTTCAATGCCAGTTTGAATGTTACCCATATCAAGCTTAACAATAGGAGTTCCATCAGTTGCTTTAAGACATCCTGGCTCCGTTTTCCTGGGATCAATCTTAGGCATTCTTAGAGGTTTATGGTAAGCCCTAAGATTGATATTAGCATAGGGCTGAGGCTGTCCACCACGAAGGGCATCCCTAAAATTAATTTTTGGGGCTGAGTTTTCGAAATTCTTACCCTTGACAGGGGTTTTCACAGTAGAATTATTTTGTGGGTGCACCTTAGCACCAGATTCACTTGAGATATGAGCCATTTTTTGATCAACTGCTTGAAACTTGTTTCGTGATCTCTTTAATCCTTGCCCTAGACGTCGTGGAAATGTATGGTTTTCACTTTTCTTTTGTGCAACAAATTGGAAGTCGTTGTCACTCAAGTTCACGGTATGATCTCGTTGAAAGACAAATTTCTAACCCATCTTGGATCCCCTGCAACATTTCCTGCTAAAATATTGAGCATAAACCACAAAAATATTGGCCGCTAGGGCCCGAAGGCCCTAAAAACCAACCTCTGGAGCTGCTTGCACTCAACCCAGATGAAACCCTCACATAGCCGCTTGCCAAAAATCTTGTTCACACATAGGGATGCGCTAGGATCTGTGTGATCCAAATGATATGAAAATTGGTGGAGACGTTCTAAGGATTTTCAGGCATCTACCCTCAAAATTTCAGCTCAATCTGAGTCCGGATGAGTGAGATATGGCAGAAGTTCGACAGTTTGGGCAGTCCTGCAAAAAAACGTCCCTCTCAAAAGTTAATATCCAAGGAATATCACTTGTTAAATATTGCTTTGTAATCATCTTTGCATAAGAGTGGGCCTTTCATCTTGGGATATCTTGTGGAGTTATTCCTTCATTAAGGAGCATAGTTGATAAAATCAGAATTGGAAAAAAAATCAGCAAGGCAAAAGAATCGGTAAAAAATCGGGAATTGGTAAAAAATTGGCAAAAACAAAGAAAATGCAATTTTTCATTGACAAAAAAAACAATGCGCTTTAGTGTTTTGTTTGGTGTGGTAGCAGGTAGGCAGACCTCTCTCTCCAATTTGGAACAAGCAAAATGAGGCAAAATGAAAAAAACAAGCTATTTATGTCATTTCCTCTACCCATGCTTCCGCGGCAGAATTTTTCGGCAAAATAATTGGGATTTTATCAGCAAGGGCAAGAATTGGCAAAAATTGGGATTTTTTGCAGATTTTCTCAACAATATTAAAGAGTATTATTGGTGTTACCCTACCTTAAGGGTATTATCTATCTCTATCTAATTGTGTGGATTATTGCATTCTGGATTATTATTTTATGGATGAAAACTTTAATATTTCTACATATTGGCGAATGATTTATGTATATGAGAATAAAGTTTTGTAACAATTATTATCATAACATCTTATTCTTTATAAGATCAAAATAGTGAATTATTTTCCAGCACTTCACAAGTCAGTTCAACATAAGAAGGGAAAAAAAATTATTCCACTAATTACTATTTTCATCTACCACAAGAGTATTTGGCAAATATTTTTTGCCATCTCCATGTTTTTGCATTTCCAAGTAAGACAGAAGGATTTTGTCAATGGAATGTACCTATATCCCTTTGCATATTTTTGGAGCACGTAATGCGTGCTTTCTTCCGTTCTAACTTGGGAAACACTTGACTCAGTTTCTTCAAGGAGGGTTGGGCCTTTACTTCCCACCTATGGATCAAGGCATGTTGGTTAGTGCACGGTGTGGAATAATCTTGGTGCTCTCAATGTTTGATTATTGTAGGAATAAAGTTCAATTTGATAAGCAAGTTGTGTCGCGTTTCACCTCAATAGCAATTGGAAGGAATTTTAAGAAAAAATATGTTTTTCAAAAACATCAATCACTAAACGTCACTCTAGGGCTGTTTTAGAAGGCATACTTCCATAGGCCATAACTTTTGCATAAGGAAGCATTTTGAGCCAAAAATATGCAAATCGTATGAATTTTTAAGCTCTTCGCATTGGGGCTATTTGTTTAAGGACCTGCTACAAGTGGGAGGACGTTTCATTTTGAGATAGTCTTCGAGACCTATATTACCCATTTCAAGGAGCAAAATTACAGTATATAAAAGTGTGGATCATTGGTCTATTTATTAAGAGACGGTTGGATTTAAAACACCAAAAACAAATACAAGATTCTTTGTAAGCACAAATATAGAGGATTCTAAATGTTTTCTTGTTATTCCTCTCTCTTCATATATGAAGGAACATGTTCTTTTAACTCTTGATGCTCTCTTCTCTCTTCTTATTCAGGTTGTTATGATGAATTATGGTATCTCTTCTCAGATGCAAGCTTATGCAAAGGATTTCAAATAAATAAAGTCCAAGGCTGAGGAGCCCAATGGCACATCTAAATCTTTAAATAAATTGAAAGTCATTTGCAAATTCTGTAACAAGGAATGGCATTCTACAAAGAATGGCTTAGTGAGGATACAGAAAATTGAGGTATATTTATAAAAGCATGGGGTAGTTTTCTAGATGATGAGGGAGATTCAGATGATTTCAGCCCATTGAAGCATCCGTTACGGGGGGAACTATCGTCACTGTCTTCTCTCCTTGGCCCCTCAGTAGAGATTATGATTTCAGCCCACTTGAGCATCCATTATGAGTGTTGGAAATTGTGTAATTTGATCTTATTGGCCAAGGCCAACATTGTATAATGTAATCATGTGTAAGCCTACACGCAATCATTATGCAATCTACTTCATTATTATTTAATGTAATTCACCCTATAGGCCCATGGTTAAACCTTTGTTATGGTTAACTTTCACTAGAGCCTTTTATGGCTAATGTGTTATGGGCAAGGGTTTAGTTACTTGTAATTAACCGTTATGCCTTTAATGTTACGTCAGCATAAGTTAAGTGATTTGTAAATATTACTGTTGAGAATTTGGTATTTTGTATTTTGTATAACTCCTCAACCACCCAATCCATTTGGTGTGATCTCATGTGATCTTGTGTGGGCGCTTAAGGGCACCCTTTTACCTGTTCATGTATCGCTTTTTTTAAAAGTTGACTTAAAATAAATAAATAAATCAAAAGGCATGAGTTCAACCGATTCAATACATCGACTTTGAAGGCGGAGACCTAGGTTCAAATCTAGCCAAACAATTTATGCATGCCAAAATGTTGTTGAAATACCATGGAAACACGGCCATGATGTAATACGGCTAGTCTCATTTCAATCCCATATAACCAATTAAAAGGATTTTACAAAAAAAAAACTTTTTACAAAGTTTGATCACTTTTTTTATTTTGATGTCCTCTTCTTGGGGCTTATGATATGATCAACTATTCAAATTAACAACCAAAAAAGAAAAAAGATTGTTTTTCTTGAATTTTGATCAGTTTTGTGATTTTGATATCCCCTTCTTGAGGCTTATGATATGATAAATTACTTTCCAATATGGATCAGGATTACTAGTATCAAAGACGCAAAAAATGGATCAAAAATATAAACCATTTCGAGCCAATGTAACATTCATGTCCTGGATCACAATGATAGCACTCCAACATTTGAGGTCGACAAGCAACAAATGGGAAGGAGACTAGTAATGAGAATGTCCTCCGTCGCAATGGTAGCACTCCAACATTTGAATGCCAAAATGTTGTTGAAATACCATGGAAACACGGCCATGATGTAATACGGCTAGTCTCATTTCAATCCCATATAAACAATTAAAAGGATTTTACAAAAAAAAAAACTTTTTACAAAGTTTGATCACTTTTTTTTATTTTGATGTCCTCTTCTTGGGACTTATGATATGATCAACTATTCAAATTAAAAACCAAAAAAGAAAAAAGATAATTTTTCTTGAATTTTGATCAGTTTTGTGATTTTGATATCCCCTTCTTGAGGCTTATGATATGATAAATTACTTTCCAATATGGATCAGGATTACTAGTATCAAAGATGCAAAAAATGGATCAAAAATATAAACCATTTCGAGCCAATGTAACATTCATGTCCTGAATCACAATGATAGCACTCCAACATTTGAGTTCGACAAGCAACAAATGGGAAGGAGACTAGTAATGAGAATGTCCTTCGTCGCAATGGTAGCACTCCAACATTTGAGGTCAGCAAGCCACAAAGGGGAAGAAAACTAGTGATGAGTATGTCACCGATCAAAATGGTAACACTATTGCATTTGAGGTCAACAAGCCAAAAGTGAGAAGGAAAGTAGTGATAAGTCTCTCTCCATGGGAGAACAAAAACAATATTTCCAAGCATTAATTTATATGCAAAGTTCTTTAACAAAGAAAACGTTTAAGCATATAAACCAAAGGAATAATTCCAAGTTTTATTTCCAACAAGAAAAATATATTTAAACAAAAATAAAATTAGTAATGAGGCATTACTTTCAGGATCCATATCTTTGCATAGAGTTGTCTAATTCAAACAATTCTTGAGCCATTTTGTGCAACATTTGAACAGATTTGAAATGAATGGTCATACAAAAGAATCCAAATAGTATTGAGGGACATACTTCTATATGAAGACAACCATCCAGAACAAGGGCAGCATTAGGGCAAATTTTTCCCAAAATAACGTTCCATCTTTCAAGAGCCATATCTTTGTGAAGGGTTGTCCAATTCAAATGATTCTAGGACCAATTTGTGTGGAATTTGAAGACATTTAAAGTGAGTGGTCATATGAAGGAATTCGAGCAGTATTGAAGGAGATACGACCCTGTGAAGTCAGCCATCTGAAACAAGGCCAATGACAATTTTCAAGTCACGGGAAAACAAAATTGCAGATATTTGTCAACCAAGATTTCGATAATGGGAGGAGCAATAAAGGGGTAGGGCATCAACGAGGCAAGACATTTCATTTGGGCGTAGAATTTTTTTCAGCTAAGTTTCATTTATCCCTTCATTTTCTTCGAAGTTTTGCATGCATTTTTTTCAGCTAAGTTTCATTTATCCCTTCATTTTCTTCGAAGTTTTGCATGCAGATTATTGTAGGTTTATTTTCAAATGATATAATCGCTATAGGATATACTAATAAATTTTAGTAGATATTGAGTTATAGTGTCCTTCCCATGGACCAATTTACAGCTAAATCCTTAGAATCATCCCTAGTAATAGAGGTTAGGGAGGACCTCATAAAGCAACGATCTTCATTGCTCAAAGATAAGGTAGTCATTGGTAAATTTAATGGGTCTTGGCCAGGGGTTCGGTTCTGAGAAAATGGATTGATAGGAGATGGAAGTCCCCAGAAGTGAGCCTATCCTTTCTTCCCAAACATTTCTTCCTAGCCATTTTCTATTCCAAAGAGGAAAGAGATAGAATCCTAAAAGGGGTCCTTAGTTGATAAGAAGAGCAAGACTCTTTCTTAGCCACTAGTTTGAAGGCTTTGCACCTTAAAATGTAAATCTATCCCTAGTACTAGTTTGGGTCAGGATGTATGGGTTGCCCATTGAATTCTGGGAAATGAATACCTTCAAGGCAATAGGCAACACTCTAGGAGAATTCCTTGAGATTTCAAAAACTACAAAAGACGAAGTCTTGGCTATTTATGCCCAGATATTGGTCATGATTGATATCAGTAAACATTTACCAAAATCAATCATTCTTAAGTATGGGGGTAAGTTGTGGACCCAAACCATGGATTATGAAAACATATCTTTCATATGTAGATGTCATGAGGTGGGGCATATTGAGATATCATGCCTTAGGAAGAGTCCAGCAGATACATATGTAGAAAACCACAAGAGAAACTTACAAATGGATATGGATGAGGATGGTTTTCAATTTTCAAAAAATAGGTCCAAACAGATGAAAGTAAATAAACAATGGAGACCAGTAAGGATATTGGAAGAAACACCAATTCTTTTAAGGCTTTAGCCTATGAAGAAAAAGCAGATCAGAGCTTAGAGGACATGGTATAACAAGGTTAGAATATTAACAAGGAACCATCTACTCAATCTGAACCTGATTTAGGGATGAACATTCCTATTAAACCTAAGGAATATGCCTCATCACATTTTAAAGACTCTCTTGAAGTACCATACACCATTCAAGAGAAGGAACGTAGTAGAAAAAATGCAGTGTTAGATGTTAATTGATAAGGCCTTGAAATGCCTCATTTTGTATCTCAAAGCAACAATTCTTGACTCCCTTAATGTGTTGATAAAGAATAATTAACTATGGACTAGGCTGTAATTTATACTAATATTTTGATTAGACATAGTGAATAGGTAAAATGCATTACTATGTTATTTTAGATAGGTTTTATGTGATTTTAAATTTAGTTTTACATTTAATCGTGATTATTTGGGTTATAAGCATTAGACTAATAACATCGGATAGAAAGATGATATCTTGCAAGTGTTTAAATGTTGATGCGCCAATACTATCACAATGCGTCAAAATGCGCAAGAACTATGCTAGAGTGGTCTAGTGCCAAAATGTGCATCAAAAATTGCGTCAGAAAAGATGGAAATGCATCATGGGATGGAGCTTGCACGTGGAAGATAAAATGAAGACTTGTGGGTTGAATAATTTATGTCAATCAAAGCAAAATTCCTCCCTAAATATAGGGCTAAAATTATGTTGTTAGTTTCAATAATTCCTCCTCAAATGTTGGGCTAAAATTGTGTTGTTAGTTCCTCCTCAAATCTTGGGATAAAATTGTGTTGTTAGTTTCTCCTCAAATCTTGGGATAAAATTGTGTAGTTAGTTCCAAGATATGGGAAATGTTAGTTCCAAGATATAGGGAAGTTAGTTCCAAGATATGGGGAAGATTCCTCTCAAATATAAGGAGTGTAAAGTACCACATGACTTGTTCATGCTTATTATTAGCAAGTGGTTGAGATGCTCCCAAGAGAAGAGGAGTGTAAAGTGTCACTTGACTTGTTCATGCTTATTATTAGCAAGTGGTTGAGATGTTCCAAGAGAAAAGGAGTATAAGGTGTCATTTGACTTGTTCATTCTTATTATTAGCAAGTGGTTGAGATGCTCCCAAGAGAAAATGAGTGTAAGGTGCCACCTGACTTGTTCTTGTTTATTATTAACAAGTGGTTGAGATGCTTCCAAAGGAAGAGGGGTGTAAAGTGTTACTTGTATTATTCATGTTGATTCTTAGTAAGTAATTGAGGAAGTGTGGGGATGCTTCCAATAGAGTAGAGATGTAAAGTGCCATTTGTATTATCAATGCTAATTCTTAACAAGTGGTTGACGAATTGTAGGGATGTTTCCAATAGCATAGGAGTGTATACATATTATCTATGTCAATTATTAGAAATTGATTATAGAAGTGTAAAAATATTTTCAATAAAGTAGAGGTGTAGTTAGGTGCCACTTGTATAAAAATGTGTGTCTAGCTTATTATAAATTTAAGAGAAGAACAATGAAGAAAATAAAAAGAGGATGTTTTTGGATTGAAGATTTTGTGAAGGGGTAATTCTCTGCTATTTTTATTTAATGGTGATTTTGTCATTTTTTTCATTTGTATGTATTTTAAATTGAAATTTACTTTTCATCGACTGAGGAGTAAGGGCCCACTCTATCAGCACAAAGGAAAATAAATTTCAATTCAAAATACAATTAAAATACATACAAATGAGAAAATGACAAAATCACCATTTTTTTAAAATAGGAGGAAATTACCCCTTTACAAAATCTTCAATCCAAACGCATCTTTCCTTTATTTTCTTAATTGTCATCTAAAAAACTATACATAAGCTAGGCACACATTTTTATACAAGTGGCACCTAACTACACCCCTACTTTATTGGAAATATTCCTACACTTCTATAACCAATTTCTAATAATTGACATAGATAATACGTATACACTCCTATTCTATTGGAAGCATCCCTACACTTCATCAACCACTTGCTAAGAATTAACATAGATAATACAAGTGGCACTTTACATCCCTATTCTATTGAAAGCATCTCTACACTTCCTCAACCACTTGCTAAGAATTAGCATAAATAATACAAGTAGCACTTTACATCTCTCTTCTCTTGGGAGCATCTCAACCACTTGCTAATAATAAGCAAGAACAAATCAAGTGGCACCTTACACTCCTCTTCTCTTAAGAGCATCTCAACAACTTGTTAATAATAAGAATGAACAAGTCAAGTGACACCTTACACTCCTATTTTCTTGGGAGCCTCACAACCACTTGTTTATAATAAACATGAAAAATTCAACTGGCACCTTACACTCCTCTTCTCTTGGGAGCATCTCACACACTTCCTAATAATTTGCATGAATAGTCAAGTGGCACCTTACACTTCTCTTCTCTTGAGAGCATCTCAACCACTTTCTAGGAAACTTCCCATCTTTTGAAACTAAGATTCTCCATATCTTGGAACTAACTACACAATTTTATCCGAAGAATTGAGGAGGAACTAACAGCACAATTTTAGCCTAAGATTTCAGAAGGAATTATTGAAACTAACAACATAATTTTAGCCCTATATTTAAGGAGGAATTTTGCAATGATCGGTAGAAATTATTCAACCCGCAAAAGTCTTCACTTTATCTCCCACGTGCAAGCTCCATCCCATGATGCATTTCCATATTTTCCTGTGCCTACTTTTCCGATGCATATTTTGGCACCAGACCACTCTGGCACGTTCTGGCGTCAAACCACTTTGGCGCATTCTAGCGCTAGACCACTCCAGCGCATTCTACTGCTAGACCGCAATTTGGTGCCAAACTATTCTGGCGTACTACGACAGTTCTGGTGCAACAACATTTTTTAGAGACTTGCGAGATATCATCTTTCTATCTAATTCTATTAGTCTAATGCTTATAACCCAAATAAAAACAACTAAATGTAAAACTAAACCCGAAATCACATAAAACCTATCTAAAATAACATAGTAATGAATTTTACCTATTCACTATGTCTAATCAAAATCTTAGCATAAATTACAACCTACTCCACAGTTAATTATGCTTTATCAGCACATTAAGGGAGTCTTGTTACTTTGAGATACAAAATGAGACATTTTAAAGCCTCATCATCAATACCTCTATCATTAAGAAAATACCAAAAAATGAGCAAGTAAGTCAAAAGCTTCCTTAGAAAAGCCAAGAGAGGATATATCTAATGAAAAGGAAAAATGTGAAAGAATATTGAGGAATAGAATAATAAGACCCACCCCGATACTAGCAAGGCATAAGAAGGAAAACCTTCAAATTATCGAGCGAGATCCAGGGAAGCAAGGGAAGCAAGAGCAAACATAGAGAAAGGAACACAATCTAAGTTCGTTGAACTTCTCTTTACCAAACAACAAAATGATATTGGTAATTCACAGGAGGGTCCAACAGCCCCTAATGAGACATGATTACCATCTCATGGAATATAAGAAGTGCTAATGTCCCCTCAAAGCAGAGGTGTAACAAGGACCTCCGTTTAAGTAATAAGCCTGATATTCTTTGTATCTAGGAAACTAAAATGACAAAGGAATAAGTTTCCAAAACTATGAATGTATTAGCAAGATGTGAATGGGATGTTGTGGATTTAGGAGCGGTGGGGGGAATTCTAACATGTTGATATCCAGTTAGAACCTCTTGTGAATAATACAGTACATACCTTATATAGCATGTTTGTGATGGCATTGACCGTGTGCATACCAATTTTAAGGATAAAATTCTTCCATTTCATCCTTCAAAACAGTAAAACAAAATCCAACTGGGAAACTAGCTAGAATGGTGCTAGTTAGTTGTCAGAAAATTAGGAGGACATGGGTATGATGACAAAGGCATATGAAGAAGTGACCTCATCATCTCCAATGTCTTCAAATCATCAAGTAACTCCCCAGAATCTGAAAACACCTGTTGAATATTCAAAAATCCAGAGCAATGATGGAAAAATCGGCTTCTTATGACACATAAACTTGCATGAAGGAATTGACAAGTCAGGAAGAGTAAGTTATTTTTGGGGCAAGTGGAAGGTAAAAGGCCAAAAAAATAACGGTAAGGGAACACATTAAAAGGTTCTTTTGAAGCTACTGGAAGATCTTTAAACTCATAGCCACTATAAAAGATGAACAGAAGCAAAAAAAAAGCTAATTTCTGCTTGTTATTCTCGTGGAGCTTATTCCCAGAGGGTCCTTGCAATAAATCCGGTATGGAGTTTGTTTTTGTGTGTGTTTGTCATTCCTCACTGTATGCATACTTGGGATTTATGTAATTTTCCTTGGATTCAAGCAATATATAGTAAGCTTTAGAAAGAAAAAATGCAAGTTCACAAGCAGAAAAAATAAGTAGTTGTGAGTTTTGTTTATTTTACAGTAGAGGATCTAATTATATTCATTTGAGGGAAATTTCAGAACATACTGGTATCAGAGCAGTTCAAATCCGAGATCGTGGACCTGTGTTGCACTAACCAAAAAAGGAGCTAAGCAAGGAAGAAGGTATCTGGTCCCAACATCTACAGAGATTGAGTCAAGAGCTTGTTAAAGGAAGGTAATGGCCATGGCTACTCACTCCCAATCTGGAGAAGACCAGGCAGAGATGAGGTTTACACAGTTGCAGCAAAGTGTGGTGGATTTGAAAGCATCCCAAGCAAACATAGTTGCTACTCAAGCAAAAATGAAGTCAAACCTGCAAATAATTCTACGAACACTTAACAAAATGAAGAAAGGCAAGGCCCACATAAGTGAGAGTGAAGATGAACCAAAGGATACTATGTCTAAATCTCACCAGAAGACAAAGCCAAAGTCAGTTGGAGAAGAGTACTCCATATCAGTCCCACCATTCAAACCAGAAGCAAAGGTGGATGTGAGGACATGTGATGGCCAAAGAGATGCAGAAGTAAGGGAGCACTGGCTAGACCAGTTGGAAAACTACTTTGATGTTTATGGTTGTTCTAATAAGCAAAGAATCAGATATGTAAGGTTGAAAATGGAGCATGTTTCAGTTTGTGCTGAAAACAAGAAGCCTATCATGACTGATTGGGATGAATTCAAGGAGACTTTAAGGAAGAATTTCTATCCACTTGGCTATGAAGTATAGGACAGAGTGTGGAAGATTATACATCCACAGGCATAATGTGGTGGTGAAGTACCTTCAAGGGCTCCAAGCTCCACCAAGAAGGCAAGTACTCTTGTTCAAACTCCAAACAGTAGATGAAGCTAGTGTAAGCAAAGTTCTTGGAAACAAGTTAATTGCGAACAAATACTTCTACTTCCAAGTACAAACCAAGCAAGACGGAAAAGGAAAGGGTAAGCAAAATGGAAATAAGAAGCAAGCTAATGCAGCCCAAGAAGAGAAAAAGGATCCAAAGAATCATTGTTCACATTGTGATAAAAATGGCCATAAACATGCTTCTTGTTGGAAGCTTCACCCAGAAAAGCATCCTAAAAACAGGAAGAAAGACACTAAGAAGGCTATGACAGCCATGAATGAAATAGAAGAAGCGATTGAATATGAATCAGATGTGGATGAGAGGTTTGTATGTTCAGCCTTGCATAGTATCAACTCACAAGAAGCTTCTGACAGGGAGAAAGAAACAAAAATCCAAGAGGAAAGAGAGATTCTATTCACATTGAAAATACATGTCAGCAAAAATAAGGTGAATGTTCTCACAGATTCTGCTTCACAAAAAGATCTAATTTATAAAGAAACAATGAAGAAATTAGGACTGCAAACCACCAAGCATCCACATCCATACCCCTTGGATGGTTACGTAAGAATGTAGAGATGCAAATAACCAAACAATGCAAGGTAAATTTGCTATCTCCTCCAAGTTTGTTGATAAAGTTTTGTGTGATGTGGTGCCATTAGATGTATGTAAGGTGTTATTAGGCAGCCATTACATATGGGATAGAGATGCTTTGGTCATGATAAGGCAACAAAAATACCATCTCATAAAGGATGACAATTCGTTCATCATCAATGAATATAGGGAGAAGCAAAAGCTCTCTTTGATTTCAGCCAGCCAAGCAAAGATATTTTTAAATGCAACTAAACTATTTGTTTTGCTCTTTTTAAAGGCAAAGCATGAGCAAGGACGGATAAAAGTGGAAAGTTCCTGGTTTAGTGCTGCTTCAAAACAGAGACAACAACTGCAAGCATTCCAAGCAGCATCAGAAGAGCCAAAGGGCATGACACCAAGAGGAAGGGGGGGCATGAAATTCAATTGCAACCCAGGTGCCTGCTTCCTAACCTTGTGTTGTATCAGTAATCCATTACAGAGAGTGAGGAAGTGAAAAGGGAAATCCAAGAACCATTGGATCAAGAAGTTATAAAACCAAATAATTCTCCATATATATCTCCAATAGTACTTGTTCCAAAGAAGGATGGCACATGGAGAATGTACATTAATTATATAGCCCTCAATAAGATTACAGTCAAGAATCACTATCCTCTTCCAAGGATAGATAATCTATTTGATCAACTCTAGAAAGCAAAGTACTTTATCAAGCTTGATCTCAAATCTGGATATCACCAAATTCAAGTGAAGGAGGAAGACATTTCGATGACAGCATTCAAGAGAAAGCAAGGCTTGTACAAATGGCTTGTGATCCCATTTGGTCTATGCAATGCACCAGCAACCTTTATAAGGATAATGAATGATGTTTTTTGCCTTTTCATTGATTCCTTTGTAATTGTCTATCTTGATGACATTGTTATTTATTATGAGAATTAGGAAGACCGTCTAACCCATTTACAGAAAGTTTTTGGATGCCTTGAATCAAAATCAGTTGAAAGACAACTTAAAGAAATGTGCATTTACAAGGCAGAGCCTTGTGTATTTGGAATTTGTAATAGGTGGAGGTAAACTCAAAGTAGATCCAGATTGAAACCATTCTAAGGTGATTACCACACACCAATGTAACTGAAGTGAGGAGCTTTGTTGGTGCAGTTCAATACTTGGGAAAATTCATAGCCTTCTTGAAAGCATAGTTGGAAAACTTGCAACTCGTGATAAACTTGGCACCTCATTCTTGGAGATTTTATCGACAACTTGGGAAAACTCGGCAAAAACTTGGCCAAAAAAAAAACCGAAGAAATTGTTTCAATTAAAAATATAAACATTTTAAACAACAATTGGAGAGCCAGAAAGCTAATTTTATATTGGATATTCATAAAAAGAGGATAATTACAATTCATGATCATCAAATCCAACCAAATACATCATAGTATCATACATTTGCAAAATTTCAAAAATATAAAGCAGTTTTAAACTGTTTTTTGGTTTTCCCCTCCTCCCCCTTGAACTAGATGGTTGGCCTTGGCTTTGAACGGGTGGTCGAATTGGAGGTTTCTCAAGTATAGGATCATCATGGTATATCTCCTCCAATCCTCTCAAATGTTCTGCTTCCTCCTCAAGTGCCTTGAAAAATGAACAAGCTTTCAATGAAACCTACTACCACTCTTAGCTTCGTATTCCCTTTCTTCATCCTCGTTCATTTTCTTTAAATTTTCCCAAATTTAAATTCTAGTAGTATTATATTAGGAAGAGGTGACAAGTAGAATCTGTTTGGTATAATAACAAAAGAATGGCAATCAACATACTAGGTTTTTAATCAAATGCAGTTACAAATATTTTTCCTATTTCATCAATTAGTCTCTTTCCCCAAGAGTACATGGAACTATTAGGAGATATCTATATTTCTATTGCATTTAAAAACTTATGCTTACCATAAATACCAAAGTCACTTTTTTGGAGATTTATATGGATGTAGTTGAGATTTTTAAACTCCTCTAAACATAGAAAACACATTATTTTCAAAATTATTAATAATGAAACTCTATAAAAAATTGTTCACAATCAGAATGCAAATATAAGACCAAATGGTCTTTTAAAATTTTATTTTTCCTGCCATTTTTTATTAACAGTCCGAGCTTGCCGAGTTTCCCACAAGAAAACAGCAAGAAGTCTCGCTGCAAGTTAGCAATCTTCTCAACATAGATGAGAACGTTTAAAGGAGCCGCTACTTTGAAACATAGTTAGAAAAATCACCAGTTTCCCGCAATTTCTCGTGAAACTCATGAGAAATTGCGGGTGTTGTGTTATTTCTGTTTGTCCATTACTTTTTATTAGGTATAAGTCCATTATAGGCTAGTAAAATCCATTGATTCAAATAGAGATGCAAGGTTTTGGGGATGCTTTTGGACAACATTACGGGGAAAAATGAATACAAAGATTAAGAGTTCTATTGCTTTTCATCCGCAAACTAATGGACAAACAGAAGTAGTAAACCAAACTCTGATCCACTTATTGAGAGGATACAATAGGAGAAATCCGAAGATTTGGGATGAAAGTTTTGCTTACGTTCAACATGCTTACAACACAGCCATTCACACTTCTACAAACATGTCATCATTTGAAACTTCTTGTAGGTATCTACCATGTTCCCCATTTGATTCAGCTCTTGAGTATGCAAGTGGAGAAAGGGGAGACACAAGCAAGGAAGTGAATCAAATCAATAATTTGTAGAGACAATCATATCAGTACACCAACAAGTGAAAGTGAATTTAGAGCAAACATAAGCAAGATGTAAAGCTCACCATGACAAGCATAGACAAGACCATAATTTTTAGAAAGGGCTACAATTGAAAATTGTAAAAACCATAATGCCAGGCCAATGTTCTGCTATAGGTAATTGATGAATGTATTTTGGCAATAACTCCCCAAAACCAGACAAAATTATGCAAAGATGTTTATGATGACTAGAGGGATGTCTCCAAGTATTTTCATGTCAAAATTCATCTGGCTGACCCCCCAAACATATACATGGGTATGACGACAAGGGCATATGGAGAAGTGGGCACATCATCTCCAATGATCCGAAACTCAGAATTTTGACTGATCTGAAACTCAAATTTTGAGTTAAGGAAGATCATGAAAGAGTGCAATTCAAAAATAACATGGTATAACAAATCAGGACGCAAACATCTATGAGGAAAATAACAGAATGATTTTATTGCTCAAAAAATAGAGTACAACCTCTAAGAAAATATGTGAGGCTATAACATTGCATCCATTACTCATGGCTTTTCCAATCAAAAGGTGCATCTTTTTTTACAAAAATTGGTGTGTTGGAAATCCACTGTATTCAATATGGAAGGTCACCCATATGGAAATGCGGTCGTTCACCTTCCATGAGTTAGAAGGTCAACTATATGGAAATGTGATGATTCACAGTCCATGAGATATAAAATGCATATTAAATGAAAATTACATGTGACTTGCCCTTTTGTATTTTGTATTCTATTGATGTGCCAACATAAATAAAGATATATTTTGGCTACAAAAATCTAAAACTAGAATATTACTATTTTTAGCAAGCAATTTATTTTGCATTTTTGAGGGCCTCTTTTAATGGATCAATACGGAGTCCCAAACACAAAGTTATGCCCCTAACTTTTGTATCTTGTATTCTATTGATGTGCCAACATAAATAAAGATATATTTTGGCTACAAAAATCTAAAACAAGAATATTACTATTTTTAGCAAGCAATTTATTTTGCATTTTTGAGGGCCTCTTTTAATGGATCTAGACGGAGTCCCAAACACAAAGTTATGCCCCTAACAATGTAGTTAGGATGGTTTGGATCATCCAATATCTCCAAATCACCAAGTAACTCCCCAGAATCTGAAAACACCTGTTGCATGTTCAGAAATCCAAAGCAATGTGGGAAAGGGGCATCTTGTGAGACATCAACTTGCATGAATGAGTTGAAGAGTCAAGAAGAGTAAGTGATCTTGAGGGATGAGTGGATGGTAAAATGGCCAAGAACAACAGTAAGGGAACAAATTATAAGGTTGTTTTGAAGTTTTAGTTGTAGCCACTGTAAAAGATGCACGAAGGCCAATACAAAGCTAATTTGTAATTGTCGTTGCATGGGGTTTATTCCCCCGAGGGTTCTTCGCATAAATCTGACATAAAGTTTGTTTTTATGTGTTTGTAATTCTTAACTTTGTTTTTATCTAGTTTTCCGATATATTCAAAACAATATATGGTAGCTTAAAAAAACAGAATATATGATCGTATGTTTTGATTATTTTACGATAACGATAAAAGATCTGATTGCATTCATTTGAGAAATTTTAGAATCAAACTTCTATCAATATACATCTCCGGCCTGTTACAAATTATTAGATATTTATAGCATGTTACAAATTATAAAATATTTATAGCTTTAAATATAAGATGGTGACCTAAAAATAATTATATAATAACACTGTTTAAAATTTTCGTTATTATCGTAATACGTGTATAATAATTAAATTATCGTAATAAGTGTATAATAATTAAATTGGGACCATTTCAATACAGGAAAAAAAAAAAAAAAAAAAAGGAAAGAAAGACCTGTAGGTGAAAGTTTCGAAATATTTCGTAAGCGCTGGTGCGTTTGAAAGCCTGATTTCCGGGATGGCCGATCTCGCGCTTTCGCAGTTTGATGAAACAATTTTCCTCCTCGTTTTTATTCTTTTTCTTGTAGTTGCCGGAGGAATCCTCATGTCGTGATCTCTTCCCCGCAATTACCCTTCTACTGCAAGTAGGTCGACCTCTCACGCTCTCTCTTTCTCTCTGTCTTGTGTTGGATTCCATTCCAACTCCACCAAAACTACGACTCTGACTTCCACTCCGCTGCTACTCTGGCTAATGTATGCCTAATTTAGTTTTTCTTTCCACCACCATAACAAGGACTAGTTTGAATTTGAGGGACTCCTTTTTCTTTAACCTAACCGCTTACAGCTTGGCCCTCGAAGAGCTATGAACAGTATTGGCCAAGGAAATTGACGAAAGCGGTAACGGGGACTTTGTCTATTTCTGATGATTTAAAACAGAGTTTCCTTGTTTGGCAGTCATGCAATCAAATGTGATTGCTTAAGAGTTACGGTGGACGTGTGATAGTAATAATCATCCTCGTTTCTATTGTAATTCTGTAGAAAGATATGAAATAAAAATTTATTTGTCTTTATTAGACACTTTAGCGATAAGTCTAGATTGTTATTTATATTATCTAAGTTTTAGTTACAGGGAGGCTCCTAAGTGCGAAAATTATATTTGAAAGTTTTAATAAAAATTTAAGATACTGACAATAGTGTCTAATATATTCTCCCTTAACGATATAAGATAGTTCCTCGAATGCATTGCTGCTTGGACGTTTTTCGTAGGACTGTTCAAACTGCCGAACTTTCGATCATATCTCACTCATCCGAACTCGGATTGAGCTGAAATTTTGAGGGTAGATGCCTGAAAAACCCTAGAACGTCTCCACCAATTTTCATATCATTTGGAGCAACACAGATCCTAGCGCATCCTTATGTGTGAACGATATATTTGGCAAGCGGCTGTGCGAAGGTTTCATCTGGGTTGAGTGCAAGTAGCTCCAAAGGTTGGTTTTTAGGGCCTTCGGCCCTAGCGGCCAATATTTTTGTGGTTTATGCTCAATATTTTAGCGAGGAAATGTTGCAGGGGATACAAGATGGGTTAGAAATTTATCTTTCAACAGATCATACTGTGAACTTGAGTGAGAACGGCTTCCAATTTGCTGCTCAAAAGAAAAGTGAAAACCATACCTTTCCACGACGTCTTGTTGGCAATTTTGGGTACCTTGGGTACATTGCCCTTGCTCAAGTGTTGATGTTGTCATTGATGTCAAAGAGCGGAAGGGTTTTTGTGAAAACCAAGGCAGACTAAATTATAGGTTTTGTTTAAATCCATGGTCAATAGTTTTGAAATGGGTTTTTCTTAAAACCCAAGTTAGCTCTTCGTTTTGTTGAAAAAGGTGCTCCGATGATGAAGATATTTAATTTTAAATATCCAGTTTAAATTTTATTTATTTATTTAAAATTTAAATTAATATTTTAAAATTAAATTAAAGTTGTTCACCGGCTTGTTTTCAAAGCCGACGTTGCTAGGGTTTTGCAACGGATCAATTAGGGTTTCATGCTGACAAAGCAAGGTTAAGCAACCGAAAAATTATAGGGTTTCATGTTGACCTAATTAGGGTTGCGATCGACGTGTTTGAGAATGTTTTGATGGGATATTCTCTTCTATAAAAATGCGGGACTTGTTGCAAGGTTGAAGTGTGGGCGTGATGCGATATATGCGAATGAAGTTCGTGTGCGGCAGAGTGTAAGTCGGTGATAGTTCTTTGGAGTTAAAGAAAAGAGATCGCGGCGATGAGATAGTGAGTGAGTGCGTATCGATTGATCGAGAACAAAGAGAGCGATATGCGGACGGCGTGTTTAAAGTCCGAGGCAAAAATACGCAAATGGTAGAAGTGAGATTTCATGGAAGGTGCGACGAGTGAGTGGTGCAAAGAGAAGATAAGAACGCGGTATGCGAAGTCGTGTTCGAGTGTGAAATGACGAGTGTCTTGGTTGTAGAAGTAATATTTACGTGAAGTTGCAGCAGAGAACGCGGAGAGATATAGAGGAGTGGTTGAAAAAGTGCGAATCATTTTTCACGACGACGATCGAATGCCGACAAGTAGCAGAACGCAAGAAAAATAGCAGATCGTGCAAATTGAGGTGATAGTTTAATTCTGCAATTTTTATTACTATCTCCAAGTTGTAGCTTGGTAAAAGGGGTTGGTGCCTCTTTCCAGTTGGAGCTGGAAAAATTGGAGTTGGTGCTCCATTCTATTGTAGTGAGATAAAATTTAGAGGTTGGTGCCTCTTACCGGTTAGTCTTTGGTGAATGATTATGTAAAGTTGTAGCTTTGCATTTGGCTGGATTTGGATGGTAGTCCAAGCGGTCTTTTTTGAGGAGTAGCCACATCGGTGAACCTCGTTAAAATGTCGTGTTATGTGTGATGCTCTTAGTACTTTTATTATTTCTGTTTTAATCTGCTGTAGTTTATTTAAAAGTCTAAATTGCTTTTAAGTTTTTAAAGAACACACTGATTCACCCCCCCTCTCAGTGTCATTGTGATTATAACAATTGGTATCAGAGCAAGGTTCCCAATTTTGGCTAAATCAGTCAAGGTTGATCTTGGATTAGTACACAATGGCTAAGAAGAATAGATCCTCATCCAAAAAGGCATCCCAGCCAGTTTCAGTTCCTATGGTTGAGAAAATTGAACCAGAAATGGCAGAAGGAATGAACTCTAAAGTTGAAGAAGTTGAGGCTGAAGTTGATTTAGAGGGTGAGCTAGTGTCTGCCCTTACGGAATGGGAATCGGAGAAAAAGAAGAATGAAAAATTGTCAAGGAAACTTAAGGATGCAAACAACATTATTGCCAGTTTAAAAATACAGATTGAAGAATACAAGAAAATGTCTGAAGATCTGGAAATACGGGTATCCATGAAGATAGACCACTGCAGCAAATTGGAAGAAGAAAATGTGAGTCTTCGAATACAGATACAAGAGTTGGATCGAAAAATCAACTGTCATGTAAAACGTGAAGAAAGCTCGATGAAATTGGACAAAATTTTGAGCGATCAAAGATCCACAGGTATCAAATTTGGTCTCGGCTTTTCTGAAGGAGAATCATCAACTGGACCAAAAGCAAGCAATGTTGAAAGTGAAAAGAACAAAGACAAGAATCAGGCAAAAGAAAGATATAATGCAAGACCTGAAATAGCAGCTGACAATGATGGCTTTACTAAGGTCACACATCAAAAGAATAGAAGATCCAAGGCTCCAGCAACAACCTGGCCAAGACCATCTTTCAAGTTTAATCATTATTTCTATGGTTTTTGTTTCAAGTGTAATGTTTATGGGCATAAAATTGTTAGTTGCAAATACAACGTAGGTCCAAGAAGTTTCACTAGTAGAAATGCGTTTGCTCCTTTAATGAGTTATGCGGTAGAGTGTTTTAAGTGTCACAACTTTGGTCATATTGCCAGAAATTGTCGTAGTATGTATGTTTCATATCAACCTCATGAAAGCAGATTTCAACCGTATAGAGCAAAACAAAATAGAATTTATCTTGAAGGATATGTGCAAAATTCTAAAAGGGGAAGTCACAGCTAGAACCCAATACCACAGTTAAAACAGAATGGAAACAAAAAGAACAGCTTAGGAAAGAACAGGATTCTTTAATAGTGCAGACGACTTTTAGAGCTCAGAATAAACATGTTCCTTGGATTCTTGATAGTGGTTGCTCAAGTCATATGACAAGTGACAAACAAAAATTTGAAAATCTACAAAAGTATGAGGGTGGTTCTATAAAATTTGGCAACAATGACGGAGCCAAAATAATAGGTAAAGGAACGGTCAAAATTAGTGAAGGAAAGATCAAGTCAGAGGAAGTTTTATATGTGGATGGTTTGAAACATAATCTATTGAGTGTGAGTCAAATTTGTGACAAAGGACATGAAGTAGTTTTCAAGAAGCATGGTTGTGAAGTCAGAAAAATAAACAACAGGAAATTAATAGCAATCGGCTCAAGGACGTCTGGCAATCTGTACACACTCTCAGAGTTTTCGGAAGGTATGTGCTTCATGGGACAAGAAGAAGAGAGCTGGTTGTGGCATAAGAGGCTTGGACACATAAGTTTTGATAATCTGGTAAGAATTAGCGCTAAACAAGCAGTGAGAGATATTCCAATCATTAAAAAACCTGCAAATAGTATGTGTGCTTCATGTCAGAAGGGTAAACAGACCAGAGTTTCGTTTAAAACAAAAGAACATCACACTAACAGGCTTGGTCAAAACAGGTTTAGTCAAAACTGGCTTAGTCAGAACATGTGGATTCAAAGAACAGGTATGCCTAAAAGAAACAACACTATTACTTGTTATAAGTGCAACAATAAAAGTCACACTCTGTCAGAAGAGTTGAAATTCCAGGATATAGGAATAGGAACAGTGGCATGATCGGGTCCAAGGATCGGAACAATGACGAGGAACAAGAATATGGTCAAAGAGTTCAAGAGAAGACCCGACAAGGAAGTTATAGACGTTGATGTTGATCGGTGCCTAATGGGAGTTTTACTCCCACCCCAGAATTAATCACCTCATCGGGGAGGTGGGGGAGGGACTAAGCTAAGAGGCTCATTCTTAGTTTCGAGCCCCAAAGGTGGCCCTTTGCCATTGATGACAAAGGGGGAGAGATATGAGTAAGGGGGAGAGCTTCAAGTGAAGAGGAAAGCTTCAAGTCAGGGGGAGCAAAACTTCAAAGAGATTGATTTCAGTTTTGGCTCTTGAAGATGTGTTTTTAGTAAAGGGTTGCCATCAATGACAAAGGGGGAGATTGTTGGCAATTTTGGGTACCTTGGGTACATTGCCCTTGCTCAAGTGTTGATGTTGTCATTGATGTCAAAGAGCGGAAGGGTTTTTGTGAAAACCAAGGCGGACTAAATTATAGGTTTTGTTTAAATCCATGGTCGATCAATTTTGAAATGGGTTTTTCTTAAAACCCAAGTTAGCTCTTCGTTTTGTTGAAAAAGGTGCTCCGATGATGAAGATATTTAATTTTAAATATCCAGTTTAAATTTTATTTATTTATTTAAAATTTAAATTAATATTTTAAAATTAAATTAAAGTCGTTCATCGAGCTTGTTTTCAAAGCCGACGTTGCTAGGGTTTTGCAACGGATCAATTAGGGTTTCCTGTGGACAAAGCAAGGTTAAGCAACCAAAAAATTCTAGGGTTTCATGTTGACCTAATTAGGGTTGCGATCGACGTGTTTGAGAATGTTTTGATGGGATATTCTCTTCTATAAAAATGCGGGACTGTTGCAAGGTTGAAGTGTGGGCGTGATGCGATATATGCGAATGAAGTTCGTGTGCAGTAGAGTGTAAGTCGGTGATAGTTCTTTGGAGTTAAAGAAAAGAGATCGCAGCGATGAGATAGTGAGTGAGTGCGTATCGATTGATCGAGAACAAAGAGAGCGATATGCAGACGGCGTGTTTAAAGTCCGAGGCAAAAATACGTAGATGGTAGAAGTGAGATTTCATGGAAGGTGCAGTAGAGTGAGTGGTGCAAAGAGAAGATAAGAACGCGGTATGCAGAAGTCGTGTTCGGAGTGTGAAATGACAGTGTGCTGGCTGTAGAAGTAATATTTCTGTGAAGTTGCAGCAGAGAACGCGGAGAGATATAGAGGAGTGGTTGAAAAAGTGCGAATCATTTTTCACAGTAATGATCGAATGCCGACAAGCAACAGAACGCAAGAAAAATAGCAGATCGTGCAAATTGAGGTGACAATTTAATTCTGCAATTTTTATTACTATCTCCAAGTTGTAGCTTGGTAAAAGGGGTTGGTGCCTCTTTCCAGTTGGAGCTGGAAAAATTGGAGTTGGTGCTCCATTCTGTTGTAGCAGATAAAATTTAGAGGTTGGTGCCTCTTACCGGTTAGTCTTTGGTGAATGATTATGTAAAGTTGTAGCTTTGCATTTGACTGGATTTGGATGGTAGTCCAAGCAGTCTTTTTGAGGAGTAGCCACATCGGTGAACCTCGTTAAAATGTCGTGTTATGTGTGATGCTCTTAGTACTTTTATTATTTCTATTTTAATCTGCTGCAGTTTATTTAAAAGTCTAAATTGCTTTTAAGTTTTTAAAGAACACACTGATTCACCCCCCCTCTCAGTGTCATTGTGATTATAACACGTCTAGGGCAAGGATTAAAGAGATCATGAAACAAGTTTCAAGCAGTTGATCAAAAAATGGCTCATATCTCAAGTGAATCTGGGTCTAAGGTGCACCCACAAAATAATTCTATTGTGAAAACCCTTGTGAAGGGTAAGAATTTTGAAGACTCAGTCCCAAAAATGAATTTTAGGGATGCCCTTCGTTGTGGACAGCCTCAACCCAATGCTAATATCAATATTAGGGCTTCCCATAAACCTCTAAGAATGCCTAAGATTGATCCCAGGAAAACAAAGTCAAGATGTCTTAAAGCAGCTGATGGAACTCCTATTGTTAAGCTTGATATGGGTAACATTCAGATCGGCATTGAAGATTTTGAAAAAAGAGGACTAATTTGTCGGTTCGTGGGTTTTCGTCCGAGTCTATCTGCTTTCAAAGTCTGGGCTGCAAAAAGCTGGAAAACTAGAGGTGAGTTACAAATCTCTATTTATCCAAATGGTTATTTTTTTGTTTTATTTGCTAATAATGAAGATAGAGATAAAACTTTTCAAGGGGGTCCTTGGTTTTTTGGAAGGGCAGGGCTTTTCATGAAGCCCTGGCATACTAAATTTAAAGCTGAAGAAGAGATGCCTTCTATAGCTCCCGTGTGGGTTAGACTCTTTGGCCTCCTTGAATTTTGGAATCCTACTATTTTTTCTTCAATTGGAAACTCTTTAGGAACTTTTATGATGACTGTTGATTGTACTCAAAATTTTGAACATATTATTTATGCTCGAATTTGTGTTTTAATGGATTTTGACAAACCCCTTCCTAAAAATATCACATTACAATTTGGGGAAGACACTTGGGAGCAAGTAGTGGACTATGAGAACATTCCTTTTCGTTGTAGAATTTGCCACGAATATGGTCATTTGGCCAGTGCTTGCCCAAATAAAATTCTTGATCAAAAGAAGGAAGATATAAACTCAACAGGTTTCCAAATACCTAAGAAGAAGAAAACTCTGAAAAAAAATAGTTATGAAGGATCAATCAAAGTCATTTGCTAATATGTTTGAAATACTTTCCACAAATGATGTCCCAAGTGAGGAAGAGGAAATAATGGAAACTGAAATCTTAGAAACACAATTTAAATATGAAGGGAAGAACTCAGAGACAAACCAACAAATCAAAGGTTTTCAACAGAAAAAAAAAAAAAAAAAATTTACACAAGAAAAACAATATTTCAAATGTCAAAACTTTAAATTATGCAGGTCCCAATATAGACTCCATTGAACCATATAGTAAAATTTTGGTTGTGTATGAGCATTCTTCAAGGTTATAAGCCATCTCAAATTCAATTGGAATAAGTCAAGAAACAGGGAAAAAAATTGAAGATGGATTCCAATCAAAAAATAGGTCGCAAGACCAATCAATATCATATGGTAAAAGAAGGTGAAAAGCTTGTAGAGGAAGGTAAGATTAATGTCCTTCCCAACTTTTTTAGCCCTAGTATTAATGAATATCATCACTTGGAATATTAGAGGACTCAAAGGGAGTCTTTAAAAACAAAATGAAATTAGAAGAATGATTCAGATAAATCATCCACATCTTGTTTTCCTTCAAGAAACAAAGATGTCAATGGAGGATATGGACTTAATTGCCAATAAAATTTGGCCAGCTGGAAAAGTGGTTTCCCTCAGTTCCCAAGGGACTTCGGGTGGCATTGCTTGTCTTTGGGACCCAAAAGAGGTAGTTATTCACAATATGGTTGGCAGTTGGGGTTTGTTGGCTATAGCTATTCAAAGTAGACATTCCAACCAGATTATGCTGTTGGCAATTTTGGGTACTTTGGGTACATTACCTTTACTCTAAGTGTAGATGTTGTCATTGATGTCAAGAAGGTCTTGAAGCAATTTGGTTTGATGTCAAAGAATGTGTCTTGATGAAGGTTTCAGCATGGACAATGAGTTTCCAAGAAGATCAGGGTAGCCCAGTTGCGAAAGATCCAAAAAAATACAAGTAAAGAAAAGTATGCAGGCGGCTGGAAAAATTGTCGCGATTTCGCGACATGTTTCAGGAGAGAGAAAGCGCTGGCAAAACTGTCACGATTTCGTGACATGTTTTAGGAGAGAGAAAGCGCTGCAAAACTGTCGCGATTTCGCGACATGTTTGAGGAGAGAGAAAGTTCGGGCAAATGTGTCGCGATTTCGCGACATGCGAGAAGGCAAAGACGAAGCAGGTAAAACTGTCGCGATTTCGCGACATGTCGCATTTTCGCGACTCGGACAGTGCAGAAATGCTGAGAAAGAAAAGTGTCACGATTTCGCAACATTCTGCAAAGGAGGCTGTACGGACAAGAAAGTGTTGCGATTTCGTGACATGTTGCAGAAGAAAGAGTCCGTAGTGTAAGCTGTCGCGATTTCACGACAAGATTGAAGAGAGAGAAAGTGATTCAGGAACTGTCGTGATTTCGCGACATGATGCAAAGTTCCAAGTAAGGGCTGTCGCATTTTCATGACATGCTGCAGAGGTCGAGTTGAGGACTGTCGCGATTTCGCGACATGCAGCAAAGGAAAGAGTCTGAAAGGAGCAGCGTCACGATTTCGTGATAGGCAGTGGAGAAAGCGTACGAAAGCCAGAAGTGTCACGATTTTGCGACAGGCAGTGGAGAAAGCGTACGAAAGCCAGAAGTGTCGTGATTTCGTGAAAGGCAATGGAAAAAGCGTTCAAAAGCCAGAAGCATTGCAATTTTGCGACAGGTTGCAGGGAAAGCTTTCGAAAGCTGAAAGCGTCACGATTTCGTGACAGGTTGAGTTGGCAGCTTGTAGTTTCAAAAAGTGTCGCAATTTCACGATAGAAACAGTTAGCAAGTCTTAATCAGAAGAAGCGTCATGATTTTGCGACGAGTTGAAGAAGGAAGAGCTCAAAGGCAAAAGCGTCGCGATTTCGTGACATGTTCCAGTTTCACGGGCATATGGCAGAAAAGAGCTTAAGACAGTGAAAGCATCGTGATTTCGCGACAGAGTTGCAGATGACGTCAGCAGAAGCAGATGTGTCGCAATTTCACGACAAAAGCTAAGAGGAAGGCCATGAAGACTAAAGTGTCACGATTTCATGACAGAAGCGTGATGACGTTAGCAAGAGGCAAAGGTGTCACGATTTCACGACAAAAGCACAAAGGAAGTCGACAAAGGCCAAGGTGTCGCGATTTTGCAACAACAGGCTATAGAAGGTGTACGGCTGTAAAAATGTCGTAATATCGCGACATGTTGAAGTTTCGTGCCAGAAGCTACAGGGAGGTAGTGAAGCCGACAGAGTTAAATTTGGGCCGACGCAACGTAGGGTTTTGCAGCCAACATGGTTGAAGGGTAAACAGCTGACTAAGATCAAGATTTCAATCTTGAGATTGTGAGTATAAAAGGAGGGTTGTTTGAATAGTTTGGGCATCGATCGAAGTGTGCATTCGAAGTGTGACTTTCGCAGAAGCAAAGTGCAGGGAGAAGTTTGATCGTCGAAGGGCAGAGTGTGCGATGAAATTGCTGCTGTGTTTGCACAAAGATGCAAAAGTGGATATTTGATCAAGTGCTGTAATTGCACAGAGGTGCAAGTTCGAGGAAAATAGTGCCAGATCGAAGGACTGTGTTTTGGTGCAGATAAAAGGACCGAATGTGAGGTGATAGAGTTGAGGACAGAGGTCTCCAGCCAGAGCAGGGAAGATAGGTGTCTTCTATGGGTAGAGTTCCACTTGCTAAGGGCTATAGAGGCATAGGTCTTCTAGAGGATCACCAGATTGAGCAGAGCTAGGGGAAGGTATCTCCTTTGGGTTGGTGCCCATAAACTTTGTAATCGGGACATGTTTCCCAGAATTTGAGGTGATAAAATTTAGTAAAAATTTTATCCGTGGAGTAGCCTGCATTGGGTGAACCACGTAAATTGTTGTCTCTATTGTGGATGATATTCTGTGCATTGCTTTGATTTTTGTTTTTAATACTGTTATATATTCACTACATAATATTGATCTGCAAGTTGAATCTAAAGAAAAAGTAAAAAGCGGTCTTATACTGTTCACCCCCCCTCTTAGTATAAGCTTGTGTTCTTCATATGCTCTGCATTACTATTTATGCCCTGACTTCTTTGGAGGAAAAAATAAGACAGTGGAAGGATATTACTCATATTATCTCTCATTTTCCTAAAGCTTGGATCTTGATCGGAGGAGATTTCAATACCATCCTCTCTCTGGATGAGAAAATGGGGGGAAATAAAAATTTGGACAAAAGCACTGACCTCATGAGCGAATATATTGCAAACCTCCATCTTGTGGATATCCAACCAGATAATGGCCTTATGACTTGGTCTAACAGAAGGCAAGGCTTAGCTTTTATAATGGAGAGATTGGATAGGTTTTTGCTCTCTGAAAATTTATTAATCCATGGTCACATTCCTAAAGTGAAGACTCTTAATAATGCTGGTTCAAATCATTGGCCAATCATGGTGGAAATGTGGAAAACCAATGTGAGTTTCTCTCCTTTTTGTTTTCAATTAATGTGGCTTAGAGACATTTCCTTCAAACCTCGTGTGCAACAATGGTGGAAGGAAGGTAAACCTAGGCATGGGACTAAGATGTTTTGTTTTGCCAAAAGACTGCAATACATTAAATACAAAATCAAGATTTGGAACTGGAAAGAGTTTGGGGATGTTCATAAAAAAAAACATGAAGTAATTGCTCATCTTGAAAATTTGAATAAGAAAATTTGTTTAGATGGCCTCACAGAGAAGAGAAGCGCAGATGAAATTAAACTCACAACTCAGTTAGAGGAATGGGAAAAAAGAGAAGAAATCTTATGGAAGCAAAAATCTAGAATTCAATGGCTCAAAGAAGGAGATCGAAACACAAATTTCTTTCACAAATCTCTTCTAGCTCGAAGATCTCACAACTTTATTTCTTCCTTAAATTTAGATACTGGAGATGTTGTTTATACTTGGGATGGCATGAAATCTATTGTTGTTGATTACTTTTCCAATATTTTTGTTGCTACTCCTCTTGACTCAGCTTCTCAACAAAATGTTCTTCAAGCAATCCCTTCTCTTATCACTTATGAGGAGAACTCTATTTTGATTGCTTCTATTACTATCAATGAGCTTCAACAAGTAGTTTTTAAAATGCAAAAAGGGAAAACCCCAGGTCCTGATGGTTTTCCTATTGAGTTCTACCAAGAGTTCTGGGATATCCTTCATGTTGATTTATTAGAGGTGGTGGAAGAAGCCGGGAAAGCCAAAGAAGTTTTGAAGGTTATCAATAAAACTTATATTACTCTTGTTCCAAAAGCTCAAGAGGTTGATCATATCTCATCTTTTAGACCTATTGCTTTATGTAATGTTCTTCTCAAAATCATTACTAAAATCATGGCGAGAAAGGTTGAAGCCTCTTTTGCATAAGATTATTTCCCAGAGCAAGGGGGATATGTGGAAGGACGTCAAATAGTAGATGAGATAGTTCTTGCTCAAGAAGCCATCCATTCCATGGATATGCAAAATTCTCCTTTTATGTTCATTCAATTAGACTTATCCAAAGCTTATGATAGAGTGGATTGGCACTTCCTTATCAAAGTTTTGAGGCAATTTGATTTCTCTAAGGATTGGATGGATTGGATTATGGGATGTATCTCTTCAGTTTCCTACTTAGTTCTTATCAATGGCAGGCCTTCTCAGTCTTTCCCAACTTCTAGAGGTATTAGGCAAGGTGACCCGCTATCCCCTTATTTATTCATCATTCTTGTTGAATGCTTGGGTAGGACTATAACCAAAAAGAGGGAAAACAAAACCCTTGAGGGAGTTACCATTGCTCATGGAGCTAGACCTATCTCTCATCTTCAATTTATGGATGACTTTATTCTTTTAGGTAAAGCTACAGTTAAGGAAGCTTCTAATATTAAGCAAATCATTAGTTGTTTTTCTAAGGCTACTGGGCAGTTGATCAATGAAGATAAATCTAAAGTTATTTTCTTTCATTGCTCTGCTAGACAGGAATCCATGGTCTTGGATAAATTAATATATAAGAAGACCTCTCTTCCAATCACTTATTTAGGTATTCCCATAAATATTCAAAGGCAAAAAAATAAAGATTGGAATTGGTTGTTGGACAAAGTCAAGAAGAAAATTGGAAAGTGGACCAACAAGTGGCTTTCTTATGGGGGTAGAATCACCTTGGTAAAATCAGTCCTTCAAGCTATTCCTATTTATGTTTCTTCCGTTTTTAATATCCCAAAGGTTGTTCTTCGAGAATTGGATCAAATCAGTCATCGTTTCCTTTGGAGTGGTACTAAGGAGAAAAGAAAATGGGCCTTGATGAAATGGGATACTTTATGTCTTCCTAAGAGTGAAGGGGGGTTAGGATTCCGGTCTTCAATTAATAACAACAAATATTTAGCTTGTAAATTATATTGGAGGATGTTGCATAACCCCAATGCTCTTTGGGCCAATAATCTCCGTGCTAAATATGCTGAGAAAAAAAGTCCTAAAGACCTTGTTCGCTATCAACTTCCTACCAAAGGTTCTCCCATTTTAGCAGTTCTTAAGACTGGTGAGGATTTGATAAAGAAAAAATTATTTTGGATCATTCATAATGGTCAACATGTAAATTTTTGGATAGATTCTTGGGATGGTCACAAGCCTTTGATAACTCAGTTTCTCGATTGGAGGCCTTTGATGGAGGAGCTTCACCGAGCTAATTGGATAAAAGTGGCTAATTACTTGTCGGTACCATATTGGTAATTCAAAGGTTGGTAGATATTGGATCCCTATTGAGGACTGGCCTATTCAAATCCTAGAAATGCAAAGACAAGATATCCAAGGCATCCTTCGTATGAGATCCCTCTCTTGGTCCCATGAAAAATATTGTTTTGGATGGAACAACACTACTAAGGGTGAGTATTCCATTGCTCAAGGTTATTTGACCTTATGCCATAATAATCCCAACCATTCTTCTAACATATTTTCTCAATTGTGGGCTCAAAAGCTTTGGCCTAAGGTGAGGTTCTTTAATTGGCTTTTATTGCATCGTAGGGTGCTTACTGGTGAGCAACTTATGAAGCATGGTTTTCATGGCCCTTTTAGATGTGAAATGTGTGAAGAGAATGTAGAAAATATCAACCATATTTTTATTGAGTGTACTTTAGCCTCTGAGCTATGGAGGAGAATGTCCACTTTACTTGGCTTACAGGTGGTCTAATTTTTTTACTTTTGAACAGCTTTGGAGGGATTGGCCTAATCAAGAGGGTGTTGATCATTTTATTAGGCAGTTAGTTTGGATGGGTTCTACCATTCTTCTTTGGAATATTTGGAATGAAAGGAACAACCGAATTTTTAATCAAGATAGGAAGGATATTCACTATATTTGGCAAAAGACCATAGAAAACATAGTTGAATTAGTCCATCAACTCCTTAATCACCCTCAAAACTCCCACCAAAGATGGGATCAAGTGATGCAAATATTGAAGATTAAACCTTCTAAGGGCAACCAACCTAAAGGGAATGTAAGTATTAGTAAGATGGATAGGACTAGAAATTGGCAACCTCCTCCTAAGGATTTTGGAAAAGTCAATACTGATGGAGCCTCTAGAGGGAACCCTGGAAAAGCCAATGTGGGAGGAATTGGTAGACTTTCAGATGGCTCCCTGGTTTTTACTTTTGTTGAGAATTTGGGTATTCTTTCCAATAACCTTGCTTGAGGGGTATGGTATCCTCGAGAGGCATTCAGGAGGCTACTAAGGTTGGATAGGAAAAGGTGTTAGTTGAGTCTGACTCTCAACTTATGATTAATCTCTTGAAGAATCCTTCTAAGAATCATAAGGTGGATTAGAGAATAAAAATAATTATTGAGAAGATTCGATTAATCCAGATGGGATTTTTGAAAGTTGATTACAATCATGTGGTCAGAGATCAAAACAAGAGTGTTGATGCTTTAGCTAATTGGGCTTTGTATAAAGGTGATCTTACTTGTTATGGCCACCCTCCTATATGGTGGGCTTCTCAAATTAGGGAAGCTCTTCTTTCTATCATTTCTTTGGATGGCTCCAGTTCCGAAGGTACCTAGTTTCTTCTTGTTTTTTTTTTTTGTGCCTCTCTTTGGTTCATTCAGTTTTTTTTAGTTCCCTAGCTCATTCTATTCTTTATTTTGTTTCTCCTGTTGATTCTTGCATTAATAGTCTTTTGGTCTTGATATGTCATTGTTTTTTTCTTTTTCTTTTTCTTCTTTGTTTTTTTTGTTTAGTTTTTTAAGGTGGGTGGGTTCTTTTGTTTTGTTTTTGTGTTCTTTGTGTTGTTTTTCGTTGTTCTTGTGTTTTTGTTGTTTTATTTTTTTTATGTTTTTTGTTATTGTTCTTGTTCTTGGGTTTCTCTTTGTTTGTGTTATTTCATGTTTTTATGTGTGAGTGTTTTCTATGTTTTTTGTTTTTGTTTATTGCCTATTGTTGGTTGTTTTGTCTTATTTGTGTTTTGTTATGTGGTTCTTGTATTTTCCTATGTGGTTTGTGTTGTGGTTTCTTTTTTCTTATTGTGCGTGTTTGGTTGTGCTTTTGTTTTTGACACACTCAAGGAGCATGCTTTTTATTTTATTTTATTATTTTTATTGTTATTTACTTATTTTTAAATTGGTTTTGTGTGTTTGTTTGCTCCTTGAGTATGTCAAAGGTGGTATGCCAGGTCCGAGTCCTGGGCATTTTTGGTGGAATGGATACCCTTGCCTCCTTGGGTCTTACCCGAAAGTGGCACTCTTTTGGGATGTTTTCCACAAATAATAAAATATATAGGCATTGTTTTTTTAAGGCCTATGATCTTATAAGACCTATGATAGGGTTGATTGGAAATTTATTTTTAATATGTTGGAGTGGTTGGGATTCAATAAAGTAATGGTTGGGAGGATTAAGGTATTGTTTTTGTGTGCCTCGTCAAAGGTAATGGTTAATGGTAAGCTTTCATAATCTATTACATTGTTTAAATCAATTAGACAAGGCTGCCCTCTCTAGTTCCTTATCTTTTTGTGTTGATTGCTCATGCTTTGAAATATCTATTAGAAACGAGAATGAAGGCAGAGGATTTAAGAGGCATCTCGATTCCAAGGGATACAATTATTAACAACCACTTTGCAAATGATTATTGTATTTTAGTCCAACATGCTTTGGGATATCTATTAGAAACGAGAATGAAGTAGGAGATTTAAGAGGCATCTCGATTACAAGGGTACATTTATTAACAACCACTTTGCAAATGATTTTTTTTATTTTAGTCCAATTAGATAGACAGTCCATTGAAAATACCATATGCTTCCTTGATTAGTTTTGCTTGGCCTTAGGTGCCAAAATCAATGAATCTAAATATGAATTTTGGTTAGTTGGTATTGATTCCTTACCAGACGACTTTTTCCCTGCGTGGAAACATATTGCAAATGGTGAGATTGTTAGATATCTTGGAATATCGTTTGGTAAGAGAGTCTCGTTGGTTGATATGTGGAATTGGTGCTTGGCTAAATTTGAAAAAAAATTCAAGTATGGAAAAATAGGTTACTTTCGTTTGCGGGTAAGCTAGTGGTGGTGGCAAAATTTATGTAGGTATGTCATATTTATTATTTTTTCTGTTGGCTACCTAATACTTCACAATACATGAGGCTTGAGAATATCATTCGATCATTTTTGTGGTCCAAATTTAATGGTTCAAATAAATTATTGCTTATAGCATGGAAATATTACACCATTCCTAAAGAAGAGGGAGGTTCGAGGCTCTTGGATATTCATACTCAAGGCAAGGTTCTAACTGCTAAGTGGATTGTGAGGGCTTTGGAAGGGAATGAAGGGTGGAAAATTTTGTTATGACACAAAATTCAGACTTGTACTCATATTGATGGCATTAAGAGCTCCTTCCATTTAGAGGACATAATTGACAACTTGTGGAAGTTTTAAATAGGTGGTAGTATTCTTATTAAAAGAATTTGGGATGCCTGCATTGGGAATTTCTTGATGACAGGAGAGGTTGGGTGCTTCCTTATAGGTCAATTCAATTATGGAAAGAGAATGGGGAGTATGCTTTTGATAGGCCAAGACTCCGTTGTAAGCGGTTGGTAAAAAAAGGGGTTTGATGCTGGGCAGATCTATGGAATGTTGACACTGGTGATTGGTCTAATTTGGTTTATAAGTACAAGTTGTGGTACTATGATAAATATGTTATCACCCAAATTCACTCTCTTTTGCCATCTGATCAGCTTTACAAACTAAATAGCGGACTACTAGGAGATGTCTAGAGAGATTGGAGGTGGAATTTTGGTTGCCCTATTTTGCAGTTTAACTTTACTAAAATTTATGAGGCTTTGTTGATTAAGGCCCCTATAGATATTATATAGAATCACAAATGGAATGTTAACTGCATCTACAAAAAATGGAAAAGACGATTATCTAAAATTTGGCATTTCAGAATGTTTGCTCACCTTAAGGTTTTTGTTTGGTCATTAGCCTTCCAAGGCCTAACTTGCAAAGCTAGGTTCGCGAAAATGAATTTCACTTTTGGTTGTTGTGTGGTTTGTGGCAAAGAGGAAACAATAAAGCATATTTTTTGGGATTGCTCTTGTGCCAAAGTAGTATGGAAAGGAATGGATGGAGTTATTACCCCTTTTTGGGGGGGACACCTTTGGTGGAGTATTGCACTTCTTGGAGATGTCAACAATTGTCCACCTCATTTGGTGGGGATCTGGCAAGTGGTGAGGGTCTCTATTTTGTTTGCTATCTGGAAGGACATGTGCTCTCTTGTTTTAGTGTAGGTTCTATTCCTATTACTAGCACTATAGGTAAAGTTGTGAGTTGTATTTCAGATCGGGTAAGAATATTTAGAATAGAATTGTTAAAAGATCTGAAATAAATTTTTGGTTTATGCAAGTCAATGTTTAATGATGTTGTATAGACTTGCATAATTTTATTGTACTTTGATTTTTCATTTATGAATTTATAAGAAGTATTTTTCCAAAAACAAAATTACAATACCTAAATAAAAGTATGGATGCCAAAGTTGGAGATAAGAGGAAAAGTAAATATATGGCAAGTTCAATCTAAATGTAACACCAAAAGTGATTATTAAAGTTAAGATGATTGAGCATGATATAATATTTTTTATTGATAAGAGGATTTTGAAAGGACCCTAAACCTTTTACATCAAAAAACAATGGAAAAACCACCGAGAGCAGAAGAGGAGACTCTCCTCAAACGAAACAGACAAGGAAAAACAATAAATGAAATTCGTAGAAGCAAAGGGGAACCAATCCCAAGAACAAACCTCGCAGAGAAAATATGACTAGACGCACCTCAGAGAAGGAACAACACTCCACAACATCAAGACATCATAACATATTTACAAAAAGGATATACAAAGAAAGAACCTTCCAAATATGTAAACTAAGGCCAAAAGACCACAAAACATAAATCTGGATAAAATTGAAAACTAGACACACCAATCAGTCTTCATTAGCCTTTGTGGTTGTTTCCAGGTCTGCTTCTTCATTCATGGTAGCGATGATGTTGCCAGCTTTGATGAGAATAAATGAGGCAGAGCTTAATAGTTCAGCCATGCATGCCCACGACTTTTTTCTTTGATGTTTTCTCAGTCGTAGCGCTTTGAGTATGGAAGAGATACCCTCTAATTTGATTTTCTTCACAAAATTAGGGATCGCATCCATGCCCGAGTTTGACAGGTCAACCTCCATCTTGATCCTATAATTACTCCTGCAAATCGAGCGACAATAGGGTTCTTTCTTGGCTAGGGATGGGGTGCAAGCCAAGGAAGCCTCACCTTTGATCTCAACATCTGACTCAGAGTCTCTATCTTCGTTGGGAACATCAACATCAGTCCCTTGAGAGCTAATCATAGCAAGAAAGACTCTGTCCACTTCCTTCTGGAGGGCGAAGCGACATAGGAGCAAGTGGAGCCCCTAATGCTTGGAGTGGGTTGACGACCCTTCATAGATGGTGTCAATGGAATGCTCCATGGATTTAAACAGATACTCCATAATGTTAACATCCTTAACAGACCTCGTGTGGTTGAGCAGGGCCATATATGAATCATGATCCAAAATAGGAATCATGATCCTATTCCAAAATAGGAATAATGATCCTATTCTAGGGCGAGGGAAGGCCTTTCCTCACAATTACCCCATTTTCCTTAGCAAGGTGCTTGCCTATTTCTATTCATATTGGCCATGATTTTTGGAGATATAAAATTGAATAAAGTGGAAGTGGAGATCGAATTCAAATTATTTTGCAATTTTTCTTCCTAAAGGTTTTTTCTTCATATTTTCATTTTTTTTTGCTTTATAGGAGAGTTGGTTACAACCACACTATTTTTAGTAGCTGACAAGTGTGTGGTTCAAACCACAGGGGTTGCATCCACCAAATCTATTGCATCTCATTGTTTTATAGCTTGATGTAAAATGGACCACTGGATGCTCAAGATTCGTACCATCGTCATCAATTTGGTACACATTCAGAGGATTCAGATCAAACTACTACCTTTACAACATGCTTGCCCCCAAGGTTTGGACCTAGGTCTCTTCTTAGTAAGTGCTTGGCCATACATGCACTTACCAATCCACCTAGCCCTTGGGAGTATCATATTTTCATTTCGAAAATCAAGGATAAAATAATGGATGATGGTCATGGTTAAGAGGGAGAGATATCCTTTATTTAAGACCATGGAGTGAGAATTATTTTATTGAGACAAAAAATATTAAAAAGCTTTAAATGTGGGTTAGGATTTTTGGATTTTTGTATCAACTTATCAATAAAATATTTTTTTAAGAATATTCCTTAGGGAATTCATCATGAGAAACCAATTATTGAGGAGTGGAAGCATGATTTACATACATATATATGTGTTGTTATGGATATTTCAAATCCTTTGTCATAATCCATTAAGAATAAATTTGAATAAAGAGAATGGAATCAACAAGTGGATTATGAAACCATTACATTTTGATGTTGCATTTGTTATGAGATTGGACACATGGCAAGAGATTGCAAAGTGAAAAGATAAAGAAGAGAAAAAAATTTAGTCATGAGACAAACTTCAAGGTAAAGCAATGAAATAATATTGTAGTAGAAGTTGGATTAGATCAAAGATATTCCACTCCAAATGAAGAGGTAAAGAAATCCTATCTACATTAGATGGCAAAAACCACCATAGTTTACGTGGATCAACCATTAGAAGAAACAAAAAAGGATACAAGGGATAAAAAGTACAATGTGCAAGTTCAACATGAGAAAGAATTAAATGTGCAAAAGAAAATGTGGAGGATAATTTTAAATTAAAGATGACATAAGAGGTCAAGTTTATTCTAGGTAAATTGTCTTCATTTTCATCAAGTAGTATAGAATCCTCTATTGGTAATAGAAATGAAAGTAGTTTAAAGGTTATCCCTTGCACTTTAAGGTTTTAAGAGCAACATAATAAGGAAATAAGGATGGAGGAAATCCATAATAATTAAGGGTTTTTGGGGTAATATAAAAGGGTAGTTGTTATGGAGAAGTGCCCTTGCACTTTTAGATTTTAAAGGCAACATAAAGGCAAAAGAGGTTTTGAGGTTATTTTTTGCACTTTGAATCCTTCGTAGTTGGACAAACCTATAGATAATAATTCATGCTAAGAGCAATGTGAAAAAATCAAGAAAAAAGAGAGGAAAATGCCCCCAAGGGCTAGGTGGATTGGTAAGTGCTTTTTTAGCCAGACACTTACCAAGAAGAGACCTAGGTTCAAACCTTAGGGTGCAATTTGCAAACGCAATAGTCTGATTTGAATCCTCTAATTGTGCGCTAGACCGACAATGACAGTATGAATCCCGAGCAATCGGTGGTCTCCCCCTCACGTTGGGTCAACAACAACGAGTTTGGAATAGGCTTGTTGGGAGCAACCGTCGTGGTTTGAATCCTATGCTTGTCAATTACTAAAAATAGTGTGGTTGTAACCAACTCCCCTATGTATTTTAAAAAAAAATCCAAGAAGCAAAAACAAACGTAAAAAACAAACTTAGAGAAGTATTAATATGAAAAACTAAAGCAAATTTCTTAAGTATTAAAAAGAAGTGGGGCTAAACCCACAAATAAAAAGTGGTGATGAAAATGATATATTGGAATATTATGGGCTTGAATTAGACCCCTAAAAAATAGGTATTAGGGATCTCAAAAGGTTGTTATAGACAATATATTTATAGATATAAAAACTAAGTAACAAATATTTTAACGATTTAAAATGTTTTTTTGGTACATAGGAGAATTGGTAATGTTCCTTCCTTTTAACTACTGATCACAAGGTCAAATCTTTGGGGAAGTTATCATCGATCACAAGTTAAATCCTTGGAATTGCCACTATAACCCCTACCTCACCTCAATAAATGCAACCTGGAGTGAGGGAGACCCTCGGTGCTTAGGGTTAGTACCGTCATCGTTGGGTTGGTACACACCCAATGAAGTCAAGTCATACTACTACCTTTGCCCCAACAAGGCTTGCCTCCAAGGTTTGAACCTGGGTCTCTTCTTGGTAAGCACCTAGAACTTACCAATCCACCCAATCATTTGCAATGTTGATTGTCATATTAACAAAATTTAAAATTTAGAAGGCAGTTGGATGAGTGATATTTTATCTCTTAATAAAGATAATATCAAAGGAGTTGAATGGAAAAATATAACAATTTAAGGAAGATGACCAATATCTTTGATAAAAAGACAAATAAATAATATACTTAATAAAAAAATCAAGTTGGATATCGTTTAATTAACCTCATAGCAATGTAATAAGAACAATGCAATGTTTTGTTATTTAAATAGGAGTGGTCCCAATAAAAGAAAAGAAAATTTTCTATCAATAATGTCTTTTATTACAATGTTACAACATCAGAGTTATTTTTAGTCCCTATCATATAATGAATCCAATTAATGTATTTGTCCTAAATTTATCAATTATATTGATAGTAATTTTGTTTATTTTATTATTTTTTCTAGCAAATTTAAAAATGTATATCAAGTATATACAATTTATTTTAATTGATATTAAATAAATATAAATTAAAAAAAATATAAATTAAAAAAAAAATATATATATATATTTTTTATATAGGGCTATAACCTTTTACCCCACCTCTTTAAATGTTTACTCTAAGTGAGGGAGACCTGGAGGGGCTTGGGATTGGAACCATCAACCTCAAGCTAGCAAACACTCGAGCAAAACTAGTCGGTCTACTACCTCTACCCCTATTTTTATATACAAGGGAATAATCCCTTACCCACCTCTTTAATTTTATCAACATGGTGTCTAGCTAAATTATCTCCTACCTAATATCCTTCTCTTTAGATATATTTATGTTTTGAAGAGTATGACTCCAATAATAATTTATGAACACCAACAATAATGTCCTTATTTTTATATAAAGGGGAATAACTCCTTATCCCACCTATTTAATTTTATCAACACGAATATCAACATGGTGTCTAACTAAATTATCTCCTACCTAATATCCTTCTCTATAGATATGCTTATGTTTCTAAGAGTATGACTCCAATAATAATTTATGAACACTGTCCTATGGGGACAGTGCAACGGTTCGGGCTTTAGACATTCTTTGGGAGGTCCAAGGTTTAAACCGTGACATGGGCGAGTGTGTGAGGGGATGTGTGTGTGGTGGTTGTGTGTTAAATTTCCTATTGATAAGCATAGCTCTTGGATTTAGGAGGGGTCATAGTTGGGGGGAGCCTGCTCAGCCCTGTGCATTGGTCGTAGGGGTTTCTCACACTAACCAAATAAAAAAATAATAATTTATGAACACCAACAATAATGTTTTTTTATCTAATAATTTGTTTTTTTTTGTTAATAATGTTATTTGTTTTTTGATAGGAGAGTTGGTTACAACCATATTATTTGTAGTAACTGGCATGCAAGGTTTAAACCACACGGGTTGCATCCACCAAACCTATTCCACCTCGTTGTTTTATAGCCTGACATTAAATGGACCATCAGGTGCTTGGGATTCGTACCGTCATCGTCAGTCTGACATGCACTCAAAGGATTTGGATCAGATGTACTACCTTTACAACAAAATTCCCCCAAGGTTTGAACCTGGGTCTCTGTTGGAGCCAAATTTGACTCAACATCATAGACCCTCAATTTTAAATTTTTGGCTTTAATAAATTTAACAAATGTTGTTGGTCTGTATTGCATTCTCCTCTGAGAAAAATTGATTTTCAATGTTCTAATATTTTGAACCATTTTAATAAGAATAATGACATCTTAGTCAAATTAAAAGTCAAAATTTTAGCTGATAATAAGATTGTCATTATAATCGTTGATCCTATCCAAAATTTCAGGTGTTCATCGCATAGCCCTCAACCTTTATAAGCATCCAAATTTCAAAAGAGATTTGAAATCTGATCATTAAAATATCCACTAAAGTCAACCTTAGAAACCTTTTGTGTATAATGCATTGGTTAATGTATTCGGACCTAAGTGAATGTGTCTAAGCCTTGCAATTTATAATGAAATTTTTTTGGGACTAAATCGACAATAATCCTAAAGGTTTAATCAAAAGTCAAAAGGTCAATTAAGGGCATGCACCCCCTTCATGGTAAAATCCATGCAAAGGTTAATCAATTAATTACCATGGTCAAGAGATTATAACCTAAAGTCTAAGGTAATTGAATTAATAAAATTTGAATCAAGGGTCATGCACCCCCTTTCAATTAAATTCCAAGCAAGTCCAAAAGATCTGGATGATAGCGCTTCATCCTATGAAATCGAATGGATGCACTCACTTTAATAAGCTCAAATTAATAGTGCACCATGATCAAAAGAATTATAACCTAAGGTCTTGATTATAATTCTAATAAAATTAAAAATTAAGGGTATGTACTCCTTTTGAGTAAGTTTCGATCACCTTGGGAAGATCTAAAGGCAGTGCTCAGATCCTCCTTAATCGGACGGATGCGCTTTCATGAAATAATCAAAGGTTAAATAACCAAGTCAAATAATGCACCATGGAAAAAAGGTCATATCCTAAAGTCTCAAACATATGGTTTAATTAACATAAAAGGCATGCACCTCCTTTGATTAAAAAGACATGCAAATTAAATATATCCAAGGGCAACACTTTACTTGGAACGGATCGAACGGTCGCGCTCGATCTAAGGGTAAAAATATTAACAGTTAGAAAGTGATTAAATGCCTTCGATTTAATTAAAATGTTAAACACAATTAGAAAGGGTATTAACACGTTGATAATCACTCCTTTCTCTAATCGCAAGATTAATAAAGTTTTAAAAGGCATGCACACCTTATGTTATTGGTTTTGCAGGTCAGAAAAGATCTATGGTTGCGCTTTCTCCTAAGTTAATCTGATGACAATGCTCACAGTGAATTGATCGATCATTAAAATCTTATACCTGAGTCAAAGTCAAAATGCTCCCCATCTCCAGCAAATTCGATGACTACACCCGCTTCAGCCAGATCCAACGGTCGTGACCCTACAAAGTCAATCGGGAGTTGACAAGTCAAAGGTAAGGGTTATCAAACTGCACATCATATTTGATCCAATGACGGTGCTAGATCCTGATCAGATCCAATGATTGTGCTCAATCTAAAAAGGTTAACAGTTAAAAAGTAATAAGTACTTTAGGATTAATAAAATTCTAAATGTGATTAACGAGGGTCTTAATACATCCCTAATCTTCCCCCTTGGTTAATCATTGATTAATAAAAACTTAAGAGCATGTATGTCTTATGTTGTGTTTAGTCTTGTAGGTTATGGAAATGTAGACACCAAAATCCAGCCACTTGCAAGTCATCTATACCTTCCTGTCAGCCACATGTCGGTCATCCACCTTCCCGCCATTATTTGGCCCAAATTCACACTTTCCCGCCATTATTTGGCCCAATTTCACCTTTCCTGCCATTTTTCATCCCCAAATTTATTTAAATTAATATTTATATATATATATTTTAATATTTTAATATATATATTTAAATAATAGTTTAAGTGATTTAATCTGAGCCGTCCATCCTTCATTTAATCTCATCCGTCCATCTATCTTAATCCATTCCACAACCAAGATTTATTCTCTACCCTTGGATCCGCTTTAATCTTAGCCACACGTTCAAAGTGTCGTTAAAACCCTAAAGTGTGCCCTAAGAGTGGATTATAAATCGAGTCACTTTGATGGCTCAAACCCTATGTCTGCTATCTATCTTCTTCGCCTAGGTCTTTTGCTACTTCTATATCTGATTCTAATTCTTCTACCGTTATCTCCTCTCTTTCGCTACCCTTTCGTCGCATCCATCGCCGCTTCTGTCGTCGCTTTCGCCGCCATTCCTTCTGTAGCATTCTACAGAATCTCCCATTCCTGTCGCAAGTTCCCACGGGCGTTTACCCCTTCACCAAGTGCCCGCGGGCGTTTACCAAGTGCCCACCGGGGTTTACCTTCAGCCAGAGACTCAGACCGACGTCTGTAATCCAGATCCAGAAGCACGCGGGCATTCGACGAGTGCACCAGGGCGCCTTCCGCAGCCTATTCTGACAACAACATTACTTCCAAGTGTCGCCTGGTCTAGGCTGCGTTAACGAGAAGCGGTATAAATTAGTTTAAAGCAAGTAGCCGTATTTTATGTTTTAATCTGTTATTGATTTCCTGCATTCCGTTTTTATAAGGTTTTAGATTGTTTCGAGGGCTCACGCGAGTGAGCCCTCTCATTAATTTCTAACTCTTTGATAGTGTTAATGTGTGCAGGTTTTTGATGACAGATCTAGTTTATTGATGGCAGCTGATTAAGCTGGAGTGGTCCAAGCAAGGGATACGACAAAGCCCACTCACTCTGTTGGGATTGAAGATACAATCTTCGGAAGCACCACCGTTCGTGCCAGCTAGGGTTTCAGAGAACCCTAGCATAACTTGTAATTTTTGTATCACAAAAAGGGTTACAGGCCCAGTTGTATTCAAAAATGAGTTTTTAAACTCCATCGATTAATATAAATCGTCTGTTTTGTGCAACTTTCCTGTATTCCATTCTTGTGGTTTTATCTTTCTGTTTGGCGTGTATTTTTAATCTACAAATGGCGATCACGGTGGGACCCCCTAGGGTTTCATATTTTTAAATACTTGCTTTACTAATCTGTTCTTGTTTTCTGTTTCATTTTGCAGGTTCTAGAAATCATGAAATTTGCTGTTCCAGTGAACTAGGGTTTCTAAGCTTGCAGAAAACGCAGCAGATGTAGAGGGGCATTTGGAAGTCCAATATGAAACGCAGAGGTGCGTTTCAGCACGTCTGAACTCCGTGGGTGTTTGAAGTCAGTTTTACAAAAAAGCGTAGGCTTCCAAGTAAGTGCTTTGTACTTTTTACGTTTTTGGTTTTTCTGCCATATTTTGTTTCTTTTTTAGATCATTACTTTAAAATGAACAAAAACTAAGTAATCTGGAAAAGAACAGTTATTTTTAATTACATTTTTCTTTGCATTGCATTATTGATTGTTGCTTGCATTTAAATTTTTTTTTTTTTTTTTGCATACCTAGCTGCATATTAGAATAGCTACGAATTATTTGTTTTAATTATCTAAGTAGGACTATTGATTGGATGTCAATAGTACTCCTGCCATTGGGTGATTCCAGGCAGAGAAGTGGACGAACCTTCCGGTTGCTCCTTTCATATCTGATATCATTGGTAGGTAGGGGGTTTTAAACGGTGTACTCCACTTCTTAAGAGGAAATGACATGTTTTCAGTAGCCTCTTGCTTAGATCATTAGAACTTCTGATTTATAGCCTTGTATGTACACATTAGATAATTAAAACATTAAAAAAAAAAAAAAAATTCATTGCATTTTCATACTGCATTTAAAACAGTGATATCTAGATTTCATCACCAGATATTGCTTGAAGTTTAGTGACGGTGGAATTCATCTCCATCCATTAAACTGCTGCCTTAGACACCATAGGTCACCCCCGAGCAAACTTGTTGGATTTCATCACCAGTAAGAATCTCGTTGTCCTTTCCTAGCCATAGTTTTTACCTTTTTTTTTTTTTTGTGAATAATTCAAGATTAGATTACATGCAAAACTCATAAACCGAACACTTAAAATTTACTACAGATTAAGATCAGAAAATAATTAATTAACCGCAGGTAAGACACATTGGTTGAAACCTAGGTTGTGACTATTTTCTGATAATTTTTGTAGTGTAAATTTATCATTCTAGTTTTGCATTTTTTTTTTTTTTTTTGAATTTGTTTAGATTTATTGCTTCATGGTTTTAACAAGGAATCAATCTAAAATGTTAAATCTAAATAATCAAATGGGTAATTCACAAAACATCCCCACCACCAACATAGCCACTTATCCTAGTGAATTTCAGGCAGGTTCGCTGCGGTCTTTCACGTCCTTCTACCATCTATCACATGGCCATGCCCATGGAGGAAGACAATTCCTGTCATATTACCCACATTGATATGGCCCAAGTGCAAACTCACTTAAGAGATGGCATTGGTTATGTCCTTGAGCCAATCCAAGATTCCCCTATGCAAGATTCTATTTTTCAGTAGGATATTGCATCAACCATACCCGTTGGTTTCACTGAGGTCTACACTAACCCTTTTTTTGAGGCTAATGTGGTATCTATTCAGCTGGCTTCATCTCTAACATCTTCTCGGATGCTCAATTGTTCTCCTTTGGAGACAAATGTAGTGTCTTCCCGACCACCTTCTCCCCCATGCACCCGGGTGTACACCAATTCTCTTTATGAAGTTGGTGGAAACTCTTCTAGCTATAACCAATTTCAACCCTCTTCTTCCCAAACCATTTATGGTTTCACCCTACCTGGGACACGATCTCTGTTCCTTCCCAGTATCGCCTACTTCAGCCACCTTCATTGCTCCTGCTGTGCAGTCCCCTGTGACTACCATGGCAGCCTGCCCTCCCAACTTCATTGCCCCTGCTATGCAGTCTCCTGTGACTACCATGGCAACCTGCCCTCCACCTTCATCCAATCATCCCACCTCCCTTGGGTTAGAGATTAATAAGGTTAAGGAATATCTCGACAAATTGATTTTGCAACAACAGCAACAAAATGCTCAACCACCTGTCGTAGTAAAATCTACACCCCAACCAATTTCTACCCAACCAGCTTTTATTAGCTCAGGCCCCACCTGGGTACCCCAATCTTCGGTGGTGTCCATTCCTACCCCACCTTTCTCCCAACCTAGTCCAGTTCATCATTCAAACCAATCACCTTCTTTCCGGTATCATCCATACCAACAACATGTCCATTCTACACCGCCTAATCCAGGCAATTTCATCCCATCTCATCAATTTTCCACTCTTCCATTACATCATCATAATCATCAAACGAGTCAGAATTTTCATGAAGATTCTTGACTCCATGCTATGCAACAACAGATTGACAACCTTATGCTTAACGCGTCTGGCTCATTTAGTCAGAAACCTACGCTAAGGTCATTGATCAATCAACCAATTCATCCTTCGGTACCTTCACCACCATATCCGACTGATTTCACATTACCGAAGTTTGACAAATTTCGAGGAACTGAGGATCCTCATGAACATGTGAGCTCATTCATGCATGCTTGCTTTAGAATCCAAAATAATGACGCTCTTATGCTTAGAAATTTTCCTCAGACATTAGGAGGAGATGCTGTACAATGGTATAATCATTTAGCTCACCATAGCATTTATGCTTACGAGCAATTGATTAATCTATTTTTAGAACGATTCTCCTTAAATGTACAAAAGAGAGTTTCATTGTCTGACTTATACAAGCTCAAACAACATGACGATGAGACTGTTTATGACTTTGGAAACCGTTGGAGGGCTATCATTAATAAACTGCCATTCTCCCTGCCAATGGAGGAGTTAACCAAAATGTTTACCCAAAGTTGTCTAAAACCTATCTCTTGGTTACTCCAATTACAACAATACAGGACTTTTGAAGAGGATTTGGCCCAAGCAAGTACCATAGAAGACATTAAAGTCCAAGAGGGTGTTTTAAAACCCCGTAGAAAAGAATGGCAACAAAAGGGCCAACAACGAAATAATAATTATGGCCAAAACAAACAAACACGAAGCTAGTACGACCTCAAATGTTAACCAAGTTAATCAAGTGGTGGCGAGTCAGCCCGTAATGGCTCAACAACAACAAGTAATGCAAAGTCAACCGCAACCAATTGCTTATCATGCGGTACCCGCCCCTACTCAACCAGCTCCCAATACTGGGCCAACCATGGAAACTCGACCTTGGCAAAACAGTCGTCCCAAGCGACAATTCACACCTTTAGATGAACCATATGCGGTCATATTCAACAAGTTATATAGCACAAATCAGTTAACTTTACCTGAGTTTAAACCTTTAGACCCATCTAGAAGGGGGAAATATTACAAGGAGTACCTATTTTGTCCTTATCATAGGCAAAATGGGCACGATATCAATAATTGTACAGCTTTCAAACATATGATCCAATATCTTATTGAGATTGGAGCCATTAAATTGGATAGCCCCTTAGCCCAACAAAATCAAAATCTTGGTATATTTCAAACACCCCTTCCACATCGGGAGGAAGCTCCAACAACTTCATGTGGAGTAACTCAGGTAACTCCTCCTAATCAAGTCAACCATGTACAACAATACCAAGGTTTTGTGGGTACTGTTAACGTAGTAACCCGGGGTCAAAGGGCGAATCAACCAAATCGAGTTGAACCACGACCACCTATACAAACCCCAGTCCACCTCGAGTAACAGTGACCCAACGACGTGCTAGTACTTCTCAAAAACCGCTAAATCATTCTACTCAACGCCAATGACCCATCATGTCATTGAGTAGCCGGTTAACTACAAGTTTAAAAATGGCTTCTGCCAAGTTATCGATCTATGACCTCATTCAACAATCTCCCCCGCATAGAGAGGCATTAATGGAAATTTTAAAGTCAATCGAGCTTCAAACTCAAGATACTAATGCCTTCAACAACTTTGTGGGAAGTATTCAAACATGCATGGAGCCCTCCATCACTTTCTATGATTTTGAAATCAAACCTATGTCAACAGAAAGTATAGATCCTCCATTGCATATCATGGCCAAGATCGATAACAAGCCATTCAAGAGAGTTTTAATTGACACCGGTTCCTCAATCAATATCATTACAACATCGGCGTTGAGTCATCTAAAGTTGTCGCCATCCCTTATCACAAAGTCGACTTTTACCCTTAAAGCATTCAATGATGCTTTATCTTCCACGGTTGGCATAGTTATCTTGCCCATTGAGGTAGGGGCCCGAACTTTGCATACCTTGTTTCACATCTTGGAAGGGACCATGGCATACAATGTATTGCTTGGACGGCCTTGGCTTAGGGAGATGAGATGTGTCCCTTCTATCTTGCATCAATGTCCGAAGTATGTATATGAGGGACAGAGTTCATTGTGTACCTATCGACACAGAACCCTTCAAACATTGCAACTATGTCTCAAATCCTTATGAGATTGTGTTGCCATCCACTCATCTTTTCTTGACCCCATCTATTTCTTCTATACCATCTTCTTCTAAAGCTCCCATTCCTGAAGAGCTACCCATCATATCGCAACCATCTTCATCTTCCGCTATTCCATCTCATTCACCACTTTCTTCATCAACTAATCTTCCTTCTTCTTCATCAGTGACCACATGCACATGTGGCCATGACCAATCATCTCTTTCCACGTCATTACCCCCTTCTTCTACACCTTCTTCAACATCACCTATTATTCCTCCATCTTCCCAACCATCACCAGCTGATGTTTCACAAGTTAGTGAAGCATCAACCCAACCAAATCCTTCCAATTCTTCTATCCCACATTCTTCTATTCCATCATCAAGTCCATATCCCTCCCAAGTCAAGGTCCATCTCATTGATGCAGGTATTGGTGAGTATGCCATTCAAGATGTCCACATCACACCGTTCAATGTGCAAACAATTAAAGATTTTGGTCGTCCACATGACCAACATTTATCCATTGGATCGGTTTATAACATGGGTTCTATGCCAAATTCCATTAATTTTGTATATGGGGGAATAGAGTCATCTTCTAGTCCTACCACCATACTAGAACCTAAGCATCTAGTCCCTGCCAATATCGAAAGGATGGAGGGTTTTCCCTCTCGCTATTTCCACAGACATAATTGGCAACAATTTGGCCTAGGTCGATACGAGCAAGGGGTAACTGAACGCATCGATATGCCATATTAGAGACCCACTGAGCGTTTTGGTCTGGGCTACCAATCACTTCCATCCCTTTCTTCTTTTGAAAGAGCTTTTCAAAGCATTAATCTTAATTCAGAAGAAGAAATTCTCCACCCCGACGAATCCGAAGATGAAGTCTATGAAGAATTTGACGTCATGTCAAATGCTGATGAATCTGAAGAAGAGTCGGCGCCCATTGTTCCCCTCACTAAACAAGACGAGTTTTATCTCCAATTGTTTTCTCTCCAAGAGGCCATATTTCGTTTGCTTCTTCCACAAGAACGAGGTGAACCACCACCCCTGCCACATCCATAAGCCATAATCCAAACCTGTATTATATGTATATACTAAAATAGTGGTTTTCACCACTACCAAAAACAAAAAAAAATCAGAAAATTCCAAAAAAAAAATCAAAACATATAAAAATACTTTATTGCTTTATGTATGTGTGTAATAGTGGTTTTCACCACTACAAAAAAAAAAAAAAAACTCAACATACAAAAAAAAAAAACTGAAAAACAATGTTGTTTTGCACTTCAGGTCTTTCGAGGTCTTCACCGGTTTTCCATTCCATTCCACCATTCTTTCTTTCATAAGTTGACAATGAGAAGACTTATTCACCTCGCTCCATAATCCATATGATCCGGATAAGCCAATCCCGATCAATCCAAGCCTGATTGACATGGATCGGATTTCATTCCCTCCATCTATTTCAGAGTTCATCCTTTTTGAGGAATTGTTAAGGGCTTCCGCCAACTACATTCCTCCTTCACCTCCACATTCACCTTCATATTCTAAGCCATAGGTTTTTCAGGAAGACATAGATGAGAGCAAGGCACAGGAGCTTGATGACATTTTAGATGACATAAATCTGATCCCTACTCCCCATCAGCTTGAGGAAGGTTCCCACATGTCTATTGAAGAAACTATCGATGTAGACCTTAGTCCGGACCAATATGGCACCCAAATTGTGAAGCCGGCTAAAAGTTTATCATCAGAGGAACAAGAGCAAATGATTGCTCTACTCAAGCGGAAGAAGGAGATATTTGCATGGTCTTACAAAGACATGCCAGGCCTAGACCCTAATTTGGTTGTCCATAACCTCACCTTACAAAAAGATGCTAAACCTGTCAAACAGAAACTTGGGAAAATGCATCCTACTGTGGCCCTCCTAGTTAAATCGGAGATTCAAAAACTTTTGGATGTTAAATTTGTCGTCCCGATTGATTATCCTGAGTGGCTTTCTAACATGGTACCCGTTCGCAAGCCTAACGGGGGGATACGTGTTTGCACCGATTTTTGAGATCTAAATAAAGCGTGTCCTAAGGATGACTTTCCTCTTCCAAACATTGATACTCTTGTCGACACTGGTGCTGGTCATGAAATGCTTTCGTTCATGGATGGATTTTCGGGATACAACCGGATTCGAATAAACCACGAAGATCAACACAAAACAACATTTACCACACCTTGGGGAACTTTTTGTTACGGGGGTGATGCCCTTTGGCCTTAAGAACGCAGGTGCAACCTATCAACGAGCCATGACTTATATTTTCCATGATTATATGCATAAGATTATCGAAGATTATGTGGATGATTTATTGGCAAAATCTAAAACTCGACAAGAGCATTTTGATGTATTGGAAATTTTTTTTGATAGACTTCTAGAGCATAAAGTAAGGTTGAACCCTAAGAAATGTGTCTTTGGTGTTACCTCAGGCAAACTCCTAGGTTTTATTATCTCTAAACGAGGTATTGAGGTGGACCCAAACAAGGTCAAAGCCATTATGGAAATGTATCCCCCAACTAATTTGAAGGAGTTGCGTAGTTTACAAGGAAAGATTAATTCAATCCGTCGCTTTATTGCACAACTTTCTGATAAGTGTAGGCCATTTTGCCACCTACTACAAAAGGGGGTACAATTTTCATGGACAGATGAATGTCAGAAAGCCTTTGATGACATCAAAAAGTACTTAGCGTCTCCACCAGTCTTAGCTCCGCCTCGTCCAGGGGTCCCTTTCAACCTTTATATCTCAGAGAACGGACTTTGCCTTAGGGACAATGCTTGCACAAAAGAATGAACAAAATCGCGAGCAAGCTATCTATTATATTAGTCGAACATTGGTAAGCTATGAAACCCGATATGCTTATGTGGAAAAGTTGTGTTTAGCAGTGGTTTTTGCCACTAAGAAACTTCGTCATTATATGCTTAGCCACACAATATATGTCATAGCTAGAGAAAACCCTCTGCGTTATATGATGTCTCGCACTTATAATAACACTCGTACCGCTAAATGGATAATGTTGCTTACCGAATTCGATCTTGAATTCATTAGCCAAAAATCACGTTAAAGGTCAAGTTATAGCCGATCAACTTGCGGAAGCTCCGCTACCTAGTGATCATCCTTTGATTATTGAGCTCCCAAATGATTCGGTATTTGCTATCACTGAACAAGAAGAAGACATCATTCCGGAAGAAGATGTTGACATCACGCTATTCTTTGATGGCTCTAAGTGCGCGAAAGGTCAGGGTCTTTGGAGTTGTATTACATACACCTCAAGGGATTCCCATCCCTTTATCATTCAAACTAGACTTCCAATGCACCAATAATACAGCAGAGTATGAAGCCTTAATTTTAGGACTTCAATCAGCCATAGCTATGAGCATTAAGCGTATTCGGATATTTGGGGATTCTCAACTCGTGATTAAACAAATTACGAGGAGAATACCAAGCCAAAGAACCTACCATTAAGCTTTATCATGATGTAGCAATGAAGTTGCTCTCTAAGTTTGATTGGTATGAGATCACTAGTTTGCCTCGTTCGACTAATAGATTTGCGGATGCCATGGCCTCTCTTAGATCATTGATTCCAAAGGACTCCCTTGGAGAGGTACAACCCCTAATCATTTTCACAATCTCTAAGTCCTGCAATTGTCCGTGCTTGAGTCTAAAGATGAAAAAGATGTTTGCTTTATCCATTCGGATCCATATGAGCCTTGGTCTAGTGAGATAGTAGCCTTCCTCAAGTTTGGAACACTTCCACCCGATTTGTCTCGAAGCGCCCGTCGTTGCTTTAAGCAAAAGGCAACTCGTTTTGTTCTTTTGGGGGATGTGTTGTATAAACGTGGTTATGATGGAGTACTCCTCCGTTGTCTAGAAGCGGGTGAAACACATAGAGCTATTGCGAAGCCCATGATGGTACTTGTGGTGGTCATTTTAGTGGAATGGCCATTACGAAGCGTATTTTACGTATGGGGTATTATTGGCCCACTATGGAACAAGATTGTTGCAAATATGTTAAACAATGTAAAAAGTGTCAAGAACACGCTAATTTAATCCATATACCATCACAAGCTTTACATGACCCATCCAAATCCTTTGGCCCTTCTCACAATGGGGTCTCGATTTAATTGGCAAGATTTCACCTGCCTCTTCGGGACAACATACTTTCATCATTACAATGCATCGAATACTTCACAAAGTGGGTTGAAGCTATTCCTCTAACCGAGTCGACGAGTCCTAGAATTGTGGAGTTTATACTTCACCATATCATTTGTCGTTTTGGTATTCCCTCTAAAATCATTTCAGATAACGACAAGTCTTTTAAGAATAAGGAGGTTCGAGCTCTTTGCGAAAAGTATAATATCCAACATAGTTTCTCAACTCCTTACTACCCACAAGCCAATGGACAAGCTGAAGCTTCCAATAAGACCATAATTGCTATTCTTAAGAAACTTGTTAAAGAAAATCATAAAGATTGGCATACACAAATCCCCTTGGCATTATGGGCTTACAGAACAAGCATCGGAACTCCCATTGGGGCAACGCCATTTTCTTTGGTCTATGGAGCCGAAGCAATCATGCCTCTTGAGCTCGAGATCCCTTCCTTGCGAATTTCTTTGCAAGAATTTATCGATGATGATACTCTGCTAGACAAGCACGTCTTGATCAACTCACACTCATAGATGAAAAATGAATCAATGCTTTAGAGCATTTGCGAGTTTATCAAGACCGATTGAAACGTGCTTACAATGCCAAAGTTCATCTAAGAGAATTTCAAGTAGGGGATCTTGTCCTTAAAGAGAATCAACAAAACACCAATGCATTGCCGCATCTTCAAGATAAATTCGTGGCTAATTGGTTAGGTCCATATATGGTGACTGAAAGAGTGGGTAATGGAACTTATAGACTTGCCAGTTTAGAGGGAGAAGAAGAACCCGGACCACTTAATGTTATACACTTGAGGGCATTCTACGCATAGTTTGAATTTTATATGTACATATATACATGGCTTGTACAACAAAAAAAAAATAAATAAATAAATAAAATAAAAAGAATTTGCATTTCATTATTAGTTGCATACATCTCATTCAAAAACATTGCATTTCATGTGCATACATCTCATTGAAAACCATAACATTTCATTTTCAGCCATAGTTGCATATCATGTTAGAGACCATTCTATCTTTTGGATATAAAATTTGGTCAAGCAAAAGTCATTTTGCCTTAATCAGGGCACCTTCATAAAATCCATCAAACCGAATTGTCATTCGTACACCCATTTTCCATTTACACATATTTACATTGCCAAAATGTTTTCAGTCACTCAACCATTTCTAGTGTTTTAAGCAAACTTCGAAATGCATGTTAAAGTCCTCTAGGGCCATATCACCAATTACACTAAATAAAATCTTGAGTATTGGGAAATGATTTCAAAAGCGGTCTTGAACCTATCACATTTTCACATCTTAAAAACATCTTGTGTCAAAGAAAGATAACACCATCCTTGGGTTGTGCCTCGAAGTGAACAGGGTAATCCTCGTTTGTCCTATCATGCAAACATAGTCCATAAAACAGTGGTTCTTACCATTATCACAAGCAATTACAAAATATAAATATAAACAGAGTAGGCAGTATTAGTAAGTTTGTTTGATACCACTAGCATGTTTGAGTCTTTGTAAAACAGTCTTCCTCCATATTTTCTTCCATATCAACCTCCATATCTTCTTCCATATTCATGTCATTCCATACGTCATCCATTCACAAGCCACCAAGTTCGGTGCCCCTGATTAAACAATTATGATAACGGTTGGCTAAATCTAACTATCTAAAAGTATGAGTGTTTCTTAGTGCATATTTCATTTACTTAGTCTCGCATTAATCATCTATAAGTTTGCATTCCATTCCATCACATATGCATTAAAACATATAAAAACATGCATCACAAAAACATAGGCATTCATACAAAAGAAAGTAAAACACTAAAAATAAAAGCCATGTATATATATGTATAAAGATCAAAACGTACAGTGAATGCCAAAAGGCTACAATATACAATAGAGCACCAAGGCTCATAAAGAGTGCATCTAAGCACTAAGCTAACCATCACAAGAGGATCCCTGTGACCTAGTAGGAGCCCTAGACCTAGTGGTGTGCCTAGACACACTACGCCTAGAGACAGAGGAAGATGGAGGATCAGGCAACACAATGTGATGCCTAAACAATGTGTCCTCCAGAGCCTCAATGTAACGAGTCCTAGACCTAAGCCTAGCTATGTCTATCCCGTGTCGTCGCTCTCGCTCTTCTAGCTCTGCCTGGAGTCTCGTCACCCTGTCATCCTGGGGCACCCTAGTCGCTCCATCCAAGTTCACCTGCAGCTGGGCCATCCTCTCCTTCTGAGCAGCTAACAGGGCATCCCGCTCTGTTGCCCTGCTTGCTCCGATCCGAGCTATCCTCTCGTCCCGAGCAGCTAGCATAGCATCGCGCTCTGCTATCTGCTGCTGCAGCTGTGCCAAATCGTCCTCGAGCCCGCTAGGGGGTACCTCCCTAGCCTCTCCTGTGGCCTCTCCTAGGACCTCTCTGCCATCATCTCCATCATCTTCGCTCCCTGAAGCCTGCCGTGCCATTTTCCCCTTTCGCCTTCGACTGTCAGATCGAAGGCGGGGACCCTCCCTGCGCTTGGGAACCTCCGCGGTTCCCTCGCCCTCGCTAGCCCCACTGCCTCCAATATCTCCCAGTCTTCCTGGGACAATGACCTCCTCATCCCCGAAATGATAGGGGAGAATCGGTGTCGCGCCTCTAACACCCTAAGCTGCAAAACAACAAAACAAAATTTTGTTACAATTTTTTTTCAAAAAAAAAAAAAAAAAAATTATTACAGTTTCGCAAAAATCCCTTTTCCGTTGGGGCAGAAAACGGTCAATCTTTCATATTTTTTTCTGGTTTGTACACCAACCCCTTTTCCGTTGGGGCAGAAAACGGTCAATCTTTCATATTTTTTTCTGGTTCGTACACCAACCCCTTTTCTGTTGGGACATAAACAGATGGTTTGTACACCAACCCCTTTTCTGTTGGGACATAAACAGATGGTTTGTACACCAACCCCTTTTCTGTTGGGACATAAACAGATGGTTTGTACACCAACCCCTTTTCTGTTGGGACATAAACAGATGGTTTGTAAACAAATCCCTTTTCTGTTGGGACATAAACAGATGGTTTGTACACCAACCCCTTTTCTGTTGGGACATAAACAGATGGTTTGTAAACCAACCCCTTTTCTGTTGGGACATAAATAGATGGTTTGTAAACAAATCCCTTTTTTGTTGGGAAATAAACAGATGGTTTGTACACCAACCCCTTTTCTGTTGGGACATAAACAGATGGTTCATACACCAACCCCTTTTTCACCGTTGGGGCAAAAACGGTTCATTTTCTTTCGAATTTCTTCCAATTGCTGTGAGAACCATTCTCGATCGCCAATTGAGGGGGTAAGCTGATAAATCTTAAATATTCTTTTATTTTTTAATTTTTTGGTCTTCAAAGTTGTGCTTTAGTCTTGAGAGAGAGTTGCGTCTGATCCAACTTTTCAGGTGTCCTAAGTTTTTGTGCTGCATTGTGTCTTCACACAAAGCAGCTCAAAAAGGGGCATCTGTAGACACCAAAATCCAACCACTTGCAAGTCATCTATACCTTCCTGTCAGCCACATGTCGGTCATCCACCTTCCCGCCATTATTTGGCCCAAATTCACACTTTCCCGCCATTATTTGGCCCAATTTCACCTTTCCGCCATTTTTCATCCCCAAATTTATTTAAATTAATATTTATATATATATATATATTTTAATATATATATTTAAATAATAGTTTAAGTGATTTAATCTGAGCCGTCCATCCTTCATTTAATCTCATCCATCCATCCATCTTAATCCATTCCACAACCAAGATTTATTCTCTACCCTTGGATCCGCTTTAATCTTAGCCACACGTTCAAAGTGTCGTTAAAACCCTAAAGTGTGCCCTAAGAGTGGATTATAAATCGAGTCACTTTGATGGCTCAAACCCTATGTCTGCTATCTATCTTCTTCGCCTAGGTCTTTTGCTACTTCTATCTCTGATTCTAATTCTTCTACCGTTATCTCCTCTCTTCCGCTACCCTTTCACCGCATCCATCGCCGCTTCCGTCGTCGCTTTCACCGCCATTCCTTCTACAACATTCTGCAGAATCTCCCATTCCTGTCGTAAGTGCCCACGGGCGTTTACCCCTTCACCAAGTGCCCGCGGGCGTTTACCAAGTGCCCACGGGCGTTTAACAAGTGCCCACGGGCGTTTACCTTCAGCCAGAGACTCAGACCAACGTCTGTAATCCAGATCCATAAGCACGCGGGCGTTCGGCGAGTGCACCAGGGAGCCTTCCGCAGCCTATTATGACAACAACATTACTTCCAGGTGTCGCCTGGTCTAGCTGCGTTAACAAAGAATAGGTATAAATTAGTTTAAAGCAAGTAGCCGTATTTTATGTTTTAATCTGTTATTGATTTCCTGCATTTCATTTTTATAAGGTTTTAGATTGTTTCTGAGGGCTCACGTAGTGGAGCCCTCTCATTAATTTCTAACTCCTTGATAGTGTTAATGTGTGTAGGTTTTTGATGACAGATCTAGTTTATTGATGGCAGCTGATTAAGCTGGAGTGGTCCAAGCAAGGGATACGACAAAGCCCACTCACTCTGTTGGGATTGAAGATACGATCTTCGGAAGCGCCACCGTTCGTGCCAGCTAGGGTTTCGGAGAACCCTAGCATAACTTGTAATTTTTGTATCACAAAAAGGGTTACAGGCCCAGTTGTATTCAAAAAGGAGTTTTTAAACTCCATCGATTAATATAAATCGTCTGTTTTGTGCAACTTTCCTGTATTCCATTCTTGTGGTTTTATCTTTCTGTTTGGCGTGTATTTTTAATCTATAGGAAAATCAACGGTCGTGCCTCATCACGACTCGATCTAACGACAACGCTCCAAGGCATTATAAGCTAGAGGAAGATCAAACGTAGAATTTTAAGCCACCCAGATCTGATGACTGTGATTTGATAAAAATTACCTAAAGAATATAACCATGCATTGCGGGTTAATCAACGACTGCGCTTATTCCAGGCCAATATCTGATGACGGTGCCTCACTAAAAACAAGATAGATAAATACAAAATGACCGTTAGCAGAATGATAGTCATAAAGAGGATCTGACGATCGCACTTAAGCCTATTGAATCAGATAGTAGCACTTTACCAAAGATGATCAGAGAATATCCAAAAAGATGATTGACCAAACTATGGTCAAGATAGATCTTACGGTTTTGCGTATCTCTGCCTAAGATCTAGCCACTGTGAATAATCAAGACTATCAAAAGGAAATCAAAGCATTAAAGGGGAACACGCCTCTATCCAATCTGACGGTGGAACTAAACCCTGCTTAAATCTAACGGTTGCACATAACCAAGCTACCCGAAGCTTAAGGTATATGTTTTGCTTCATGGTCGGGTGATTAGTTAACTAAGGTAAAAATCGATAAACCCTATGCCTAATTAAGATTAACTAGGGTCTTAATACATTGCTAATAGCCCCCTTTAAGTGGTTAATCTCGATACTTACCTAGAGCATCAGACGGACACGCATGCACGCACTCTGATCTAACAACGGATGTTTTGTAGGTAAAGCTTAAAAGATTAACTGTAATGGTTATTGGAAATCTATAATCACCATGTGAACGTTAATAATAAATGGATTTTTATATGGCTAACACATGGGTAAAATCAATTTGAAAATTACATGTCTAGACCTAAGCGTTTCTAATCGATTTATTGCAAATCATGTTTTCCATGTAACATATGTGACCAACCTTAGGATATATATATATATATGCATATAACAATCATGCAGGATCACAAAATTCAACGACAATGGATTGAAACCAACGAAGCCTAATGATCTAACTTTTGATCCCAAGAATGATAGCCATTGCTTAACGATATAGCTCTTTTTGAAGATGGTAGAGTGTTTTATGAGAAAATTCCCACGGAAAGGTCACCACTATTACGTTCATAGCACCACATCAGCTGAAAGAGCAGCCCAAAAACCAATAGAAACACTATGAATAATTGCAAGTGTGCAAACCAATGTCCTCATGGGCATACAAGTCAAGGAAGATCACCTACCGCGATCGCCCGATTTTAGAAAAGGCACCATGGCGGATATCCATTGGCCGAATTCAAAGGTAGTTGGTGTCATCGCATTAATGATACACTATGCAAAACCAATGAAGCCATCCCACTCTCAGCTACTTAAAACCCCATTATCAAGCACCATCACCACCCTGGTTATCATAGAGCGAAGAACTGTTCAGGAGAGCAAAGATTTTCTAGAAATGTATATCACGGTGAAACAGAGCCAGTCAGAAGAACACGATGGCCACCTGGGGAAATACTTCCATACCAGAGAATACTAAAAAATATATTAAGTTTATTATTGACCAATCCCCGTACACAAAGCTTCCTAGAGGAGTAATGTCTATAACCGGGATGTATGATTTTGCGAAAAAGTTTAGGGAATGCAAGAAGCTAACGCTTGCTCAGCAATATGAAATTGAAAATACATGCATTCGAAGCTTCGAGGCCACAATATAAAATAATCAGCGCTCTCCTTGGTTATTGGAAAATTTGTTCTCCAAAGCAAAAAAGTCACAGAATCAGAGAGTTCCTAGGAGAAATCGATGGACCATCAATGTAGGAAGATTAATATGCCCTAGGGTGTATTATTGTGCGGACCTGTTGGCATGGTTGGCAGTGGTGTACGATGAAAATACGAAGACTTTTAGGGACAATAAAGGATACCCAGTTTTTAGCATCGTGGCCAAGCACATCAAAGAAGTTTTTCAACTGGAGCCCTCAAACACCTGATTGGTTTACTAGGTAATTGAAAGACAATCTCATAAATTGACTGAGCTAGGTCCTTTTAGAATGCTTTTTGAAGATTATGAAGAAGTTAAATTTAAATTTCCCATTAGAAAGACTGCTTTCAAACCCTGGGTTAGGGATTTTTGTGACATGATTAACATTATTTTGGGTGTACGGGAACTCGATGTAGTAGGGAGGGATACACTGTACTTAGTAACACAAAGTAACAGAAGAATAAACCCCCCATATATTCCTAGGAAGAGGAATTGAGTAGACAAATGCATAACCAATTATCAAAATTGAAAAAGGTAATTTTAAAACATAGGAAAGGGATGCCCTATTTTTTCCACTATTCCATTCTTATGCACCTGTTAGCTGGACAATTTGGGAATAAAAGTCAGCATAGAATAGGTGCCAACAACAGTCCATATGTACAAAATCAATTTTGGAGAATGCATGAGGGACGCACCCACTTTGGTTGGTTCTATGACAACTTTATGGTAGAAATTCACTGGATTTTGATGGGCTTCATGCTTGTGAGATTGGGACCGAGAATAAAATATTTATCAAGGAAAAGAGAATGGGATATTATTTCTTCTCAGAAGGATTCACCTATATGTAGCTTTATGGTTCCAAAATCCCCCCCAAAATGTTACCAATGTACTGCCCTTTCTCCTTGGTGTCCTTGGAACTGGTAAGGTAAGTTGCAGAAGAAGCTAAAAAGAGGCAGCTAAATAAACATGGTCGAGTCCCCTGGCTAAATGTTCCATGCAAATTTGGATATTACACTTTTGCAATATATTCAAATTTGTTTAAGGGCATGTATGATTTGGAAAACATGGACTTTAAAGAAATAACATGGAGACCATACGATCCCCATAATACATATAGGCAAGTGATGAACCATAAATATGCCTAGGTCAAACGCATAAACGACTGATATGAGGAGGCACTGTTAGATGCCATAGAGAAAGGGAAATATTTGCAAAAAGTTTGGAACGATTTTTCTTTTGAGGAAGGGGGAAATTCACAAATTCATGAGCCATATGAGTATCCTACGGAGCTTAATGTGATAAGGAGGATTATTGTAGATGTAGCAGCCTCGATTTTTCCCACTCCCACTCAAGCTATCAGATACGATGCACTATTAGAAATTATAGAAGAACGAAGACTTGACCAAATGGAAGTTACAGTGAGTGATGTTGATGTAGTAGAACACCAAATACAAGGTCCAGAAAAGTCCCAACCTCAAATAGAGGCAGTTCCCAATACTTTGCAGCTAACTCACACAGGGCCTGATGTAGACAAAGAGAAGGAAATAGTTGTAGTATCATCGTAAGAGCTCACTGTTTTGGAAAAATAAGTTGAAGCTCTTATTTTTGATCAATCGTTGGCTTTAACTAGTGTGAAGAAGTTGGCCCCCAAGGCAGTCCCCACTTTAGTAAAAATTAATGACAAAGAAATACCAATCCCATCTGCTGCACAAATGAAAGCCAGTGGCTTTGAAGAAATCCTGAGGGATCATAGAGTGGAAATACAAGAGGTTATGGATGCCCCTCAAGCAAAGAAGCCTAGATTGGCCCTGACCTCAAATAAAGTCACTTTAAAATGTGTTGAAGAAGAAACAATTTTTAGTCTAGCCAATGAAAAGAGCTACAAATGATAGACAAAAAAAATAGCCTGGAAGAAGGGTCTATCGCAGAAACATAGTAGAACAAGTTTAGGTCATCTATGGTAGAAGTATCCATACCCACTCCACAGGAACCTGTAATACTCATAGTGGATGATCGAACAGGACAAATCTCAATGAAAGGAAAAGAGGCTGACATGGTTAGGATGAACAAGGCCATGACTATACAGACTTTAGACCACCTGCAAGAGTCAAATGATGAATTGATGAGTCAATTAGAGGCCAGTGATAAAGAAAAAGCAGAAATGCAGGCCTTAATTGATAGTCTGAAAGGAGAGTTGGCACAAAAAACCACCCCTATAGTACAACCTCCTTTGGTGGTAAAAATAACCAATTATGTAGACTATTTGAACAAAATAAAGAGGGAAATATCATTTAAAATTTGAGACAGGATCAAAGGGATCACCGATATGTTCACGTAGATTGGGTGATCCAAGTTACGGCTCAAGAAATTGAGAGCTTAATATATCATAAAGAAGAAGACTTAGAGACCATTCACCCTGCTCTCGATTTAATGGCAGAATATTTTGAAGAGATGTAAAACAAAGAAGTAATATTGAATGATGGTACTAAGGTCAAAAATAATATTGAGTTCATGAAAGAAGCTATGTTTGGGGCAAACAAGGAAATATGTCGTAATGATGCTGCTGAGATGTTCACCCTGCTAGATGACGTAAAGGAGAAACTGGAGGATATTGGGTTGTCCTTGGAAGAGTTCTTAGAGATCGCCAGTATAGAAGATCTCCTCAAAAATAAAATAGAAGAGTTTGAATGTGAACCATATGACGAACAAGAAATGACCAGATAGACCACCTTTCTGGTAAATACTATGGAAATGCTAATCACCCAGTACGAAAAAAGTAATAGTTATATCAACATGTAGAAAAATAGGATCCTCCAGGAAATAAATATGTTGACATTTTCTATAACTTTTAATGTTGATGCTTGGAGAATGATTGGGAAACAAATCAGATGGCTACAGTAGGGCAATAAAGGTAAAGAAATTAAATTATGCAGTTTACAGTTGGAGATGAGATCGCCCCCAAGAGACGAAATGAAAGTTACTCAAGAGGGAGAAACGTCAAAGGTAGAAAGCCAGTCAGAGAGCCAAGGAGAAATAGAAGAGGGAAGAAGAGAAGGAGACCCTCCAAGCACAAAGATTATTGGTTGGCCAAGTTAAGAATTAAAGGAATCTTAGCAAGGCATGAAGTAAAGACAAAAAAAAGGAGTAATGAAAGACAACTATACAATTATGAAAGATCAACCTAAAAAGTGACAAGTTTAAGGCCTAGATGAGGCCAAAAATAATAGATTCAAGAATCCAAAGCTATAAATACACCAACTGTGGTCAGAATCTGCATCAAGCATTTAGAGATAACATTTTTTCTAAGAGGTATACTTGAGTGCCCTTGCTAGTTGTGTTGTTGTATTTCCTTTGTGTCTTTTTTTCCTATCATCCCTCATTCTTCCCTTTTGTTGTGCAGGTTTTGGCAGAATTGTGCTTAGGAAGCTAAGAATATTTCCAATCTTTTTGAGCCTGAAACTCAAAGATTTTTCCTATTGCCAGATTGGAATGGGAGAAGTTGAAGGAGTCTTGTTACATTATTTGAACAAGATTTCCTCATTGTATTAAAAATTGTAACAAAGTTTAATGGCATCTTGTCAACTCTGCATGTAATGATATTTGAAATATTAATACAATTCTAGGGTTCAATTCTGTTAATTTTATCTTCAGCTCTATGTGTTACTTTGCAGAAGATTACATTATTTGAATGTGTTGTGAGCATTTCTTTTGTTGGTTAACTTTTAGGTTTATTGCGATATTTGAATAAGTCTAATAGCACCAATTTCTCTCTTCCCCTTTCTTTTTGTTCATGATAATTACGTTGTTAAATTGCTATAACAACCCAATTGGATAGGCACTGGTCTACATAAGGCATAATAACTACGTTGTCTTTGCTTGGTCATTTTTATATAGGTAATGTATAACTAAAATCTAGAGTGTGTAATGTGTAAAATCATAAGTTACCGTTGGGGTTTCCTTACCCATTATGTTATGTTTTCTGTAGCAATATTTCTTTTATAAAAATAAAGAGGCAAGTTGACCAGAGCCTATAATAGCTCGTTGGTTTAAAACAATTTCTTGTAGCATGACAATTATAAAAGCTATGGATGCAAGAAATGGTTTCAATAGTCTCTTCTTGGTAAGTGCCCAGCCAGACTAGCACTTACCAATCCACAAGCCCAAAGTTAATAATGTTATTTTTTATTCAATAATGTGCTAGCTGCTAAAAATAATGTTACAACCACATTATTTTTAGTAGTTGGCAAGGGTAGGGTTTAAACCATAGGGGTTACATCCACAAAACCTATTCCACCTCATTATTTTATAGCCTGACGTGAAATGGACCACCAAGTACTTGGGATTCATACCATCATTGTCAATCTAGCACGCACTTAGAGGATTTATATTAGACTTACTACCTTTGCAACAGGCTTCCCCCAAGGTTTGAACCTGGGTCTCTTCTTGGTAAGTGCCCAACCATACTAGCACTTACCAATCCACTAGCCCAAAGTTGCTACATCCACCAAACCTATTCCCACTCGTTGTTTTATAGCTTGATGTGAAATGGATCACTGGGTGCTTGGGATTTGTACCATCATCGTTAGTCTAACACACACTCAGAGGATTCGAATCAGATTTACTACCTTTGCAACATGCTTCCCCCAAGGTTTGAACCTAGGTCTCTTCTTGGTAAGTGCCCAACTAGACTAGCACTTACCAATCCACTAGCCCAAAGTTAATACTATTACTTGTTATCCAATAATGTGCTAGCTACTAAAAATAATGTTACAACCACATTATTTTTATTAGTTGGCAAGTGCAAGGTTTAAACCACAGGGGCTGCATCCACTAAACCTATTCCACCTCATTGTTTTATAGCTCGACGTGAAATGAACCACCGAGTGCTTGGGACTCTTACCATCATAGTTAGTCTGACACACACTTAGAGGATTTAGATCAAACTTACTACCTTTGCAAATGGCTTTCCCTAAGGTTTGAACCTAGGTCTCTTCTTGGTAAGTGACCAACTAGACTAGCACTTACCAATCCACTAGCCCAAAGTTAATAATGTTATTTGTTATCTAATAATTTATTAAGAAAACAAATTTTGAAAGAGGATATTTTAATAACTCAATTGTGAAGATTATTATTTTTTAAATAAATTTTATAACCAAAAATGTAATTTAAATAGGTCCGAGGTGTAGAACAATTGGTTCATCGAAACCCCATAAGGGGGGCGGAGGTCCAAGGTTCAAATCTTGGGCCTCGTCGGACTGAACGCTTGTCCCTTTCCTGGTGCTTTTAGCGGCGTAAAAGGTTTAAAATGATTGTGGCATGGTGGTTATAGGGGCGGATTGCGCGAAGATCTGTGTGGCAGCTTCTGGGGCGGACAGCACAGAATACTGTGGCGGCCATAAAAAGCTGGACAGTCTACCCGGATTCGTGGAGGCTACCGATTCCACCATGTAAACTCAAAAAAAAAAAAACAATGTAATTTAAATTATGTTGACCAAGATGAAGATAACAATTGGTGGTGTCACTGGGTGAAGCTAGGTGCTCGTGAATTTGACAATTGATAAACAATGATTCTAAAGCTTTGGTAACAAAGTATGTTTTGGAAGTGCCTAGAACAATGATTGAATTGTGGTGTCATCCAAATTTTTAAGAGTGGCATTCGACTAGATGTCAATAAATGACAAAATTAAGCATTGAGATTTGAATATCAGATTTCGTTAGTTGAGTTTTTTTATGAGGAGTCATCAAGATTAAAAATATTTTGAAGAGCTTTAAAGTGAGTGGTTATATGAAGAAATCTTGGAAGTTTTGAAGGAGATACGATCCTATGAAGTCAATTCTCTGAAACAATGACAATGAAGATTTTTTTAAATTGTAAAAAATAAAATTATAAATATCTTTGTTAGTTAGGTTAAGCAAATTACTTGGAGTTTAATTTGTTTTTAAAAAAATCTATAGAATTATTTGTTGATAACAAGGAATAAATGAGATTTAAAAAATAAAAAATAAAAAATTGGAAAACCTTAGTTTTTTTCCAAAATCCTAGTTGCTTTAATTAGGAAAGTTTTTAGGGTTGAGGTCAAGGAGTTGCTAATTTTCACTATAAGGGATGATATTATTGTTCAAGAATGGTGGATGAAGGTTAGATCTCTATATTTTAGTAAAAAAAATTTGCCATGCCACCTTTGCAAAATTGTAAGAGAGGAAGATTATGTTCTGGTGGGCAAGTTTTGCTAAGGAAATAAATTATAATTATACTTAAGACAAAATGGAGTATGCATTTTGGAGTCAATTAGACCCATATAAAAAGATAACTAGTTTAAAGGTCACCATTAAAGGATATAAAGAAGAAATAAAAAGGCTGTTGAAGGAACTAAAAGAAAGAAATAAAAAGGCTTTTGAAGGAACTAAATGAAAGAAATAAAAAGGACAATAAAAGAAAAAAATATAGATGACAATGTGTAAGTTAATGGTTGCATTCAAAAGGAAAATCTTAAGAAGCAAGAAGCAGTTATGGCAGAGGAACAAGTTGAACAACCAACAAAAGACTCAAAAGTTGAATTTGCAGTAGTAACAACAATAGAGTACATAGAAGAAGTAGCAACAAAGTCCAAGGAAACTTTGTTAGAAGTGCATAAGGAGGCACCAAAAGAAGGGCACAAGAGAGAAGATTGTGAAGAAGAATTTAAAATAAAGAAAAAATTGTTGAAGAATCAAAGGAAATAGAATGTCAAGTTAAGGTTGCAGCATATCGCCCCCACACCACCTTGAGCGACAACAATCTTGGAGGTATGGCTTAAGGCATTAGTATTATGGATGTACATGGCGTTAGAAAGGTGTAAATTATAGTAGTGTTTCGCAAAAAAAAACATAGTGGTTATAGAATTCAAAGGGTTGCAACAACATCAAGGAATAATAAGACCAACTATTCAAAATATTAGAGTAAAGCAATAGAAGCATGGAGTCAATAGAAAATTTATGGATTTTCAAGTGGCATAATGGTAGCTTGGCATCATCAAAGACCACCACTAATTAAGATTTCACTTGGATGGATGGATGAACAAGATTGGAAAATGTCAATAAGAAAGATGTTGAATATTTATATTTACAAAGAAAAATGAAGATCTAGAAAATGAATATCAAGAATTCAAACTTTTTATGAAAAATATGTAGGTATCTAGCTATAACATCTCAATTGAGATGATAATTGAATATGTTTGTAAAAACTAAAGATCTAAAGAAGAGAGTTGTGATTTTTCATGGGTGGGAGACCCGAGTACAACCCCTTATTCTTAAGCAAAAAGAAAATATTATTTGTTATTGATTCCCCACATCCATTTTTGTTGATTAATGATAATTTGTGAATCCCCCTGAAATATATCTTTATCCTTTTTCAATTGCAATTTTTGTCCCTATAAGAAGTGTCTTAGCCTCTAAATAGTTTTTTTGTTAATGGAAAATAAGGGGTTTTACTTGAGTCCCTCACCCTTGACAAATCACAACTCTCTCCTTTACAACTTGAGATTTTACAAACATATTCAATTCTCATCTCAATTTAGTTGCTATAGTTAGATGCCTACATTATTTTTATAAAATATTTGAATTCTTTATTTATTTTTAGATCTTCTTCAATGTTTTAAGTGAATACAAATATTCTAGAATTCAACATCCTCTTTCTTGACATTTTCCTAAAGCAACCTTCACAATACCAAAACTCCACCTCTATTGTCTATGCATTACATCTTAGTAGAGTAATATTTTTGAAACATTGCACTATCATAGTTTGCTTTACCAAATTTGGATTACTAGTTTCCTTCCTAAAGCATAAGTGCAACCACAAAAATTGTAATAAATAGTTTATATGAAAACACGTTAATGTTATAAAATAAAGCAAATATTACCAATGGAAAAAATAAAGTAAATATTAATCATTATTTGATTTAGGCAGTCAACATTTTCTTGTCAGCTTCATCTAAACTTAGTACTTCCTCTAACCAAGAAAAAGAGAATATAACTTCACGATCCTCAATTAAAACCCCTCTATTGGCTAGCCTATCTGCACATTTGTTTCCCCCCTTAACGTATGGGTAAATATAATTTCTTCAAACTCTATAACAAGGTCTTGTATTTCCAAAATTATCTCTTGTATATTCCATAGAGCCTTTGCTTTCCTCAAAATTTCATTTATAACTATTAGTAAATAACCTTTCATCCATACTCTATTCCATTTCATTTGTTTGCATATTTTTAACCCTTCCAAAGTTGCCCAAACTTCACCTTAGCCTCCAAATAGTTGTTAGGTAAAGTTCCATATGATTTTAAATAAGTGAGGAGAAATTTGCCTTCATTATTTCAAAAACACCACCTCCACTAGCTTTTCTTAAACTTCTTTTAGAAGCTTCATAAAAATTAATTTTAATAAACTCAATTTTTGAACATGTTCATTTTACCATAGATCAAAGCAAATCCTTTGTATTAACTCCATTGTTGTAGATGACCCTTCCCTGTATATTCAATTCCTATAACAAAGGGGCTAGAACCTCTTTTTTCTACACTTGAGATTTCTCATGATGAGCACCGTGTTTCTAAACATTCTACAAAAGAGGGAATAATGTGGTTCCAAATTTGGGTATGATTGTGAGATAATATTTTTAATATTCTATTATCTCATTCCAGACATAAATTTTAATGAATAATAATAGAACCAACCCTCATAAAACACAATGCTTTAGATTTGAAATAATTAATCTAACATTTCATTAAATCTTTTTATGTCAGTGAAGCTACCCAATATTTTTTTTATATTTTTTAAATAATAACCCCAAATGGTGCAAGAAAAGGGACAACAATGAAGAAAATGGTCTAATGTTTCTCGATCCTTCTCATAAGGCACACCTGAAAGGTCCATGATATTTTATTCTTTTTAGACTCTTTCTCTCTTATAAGGATATTGCTCAAGATTGCTAACTAAAGGAATGTTGAGGCCTTCAAGAGGGCCTCTTATGACCAAACATTCTTCCAAGGCAAATTATTAGAAGTAGAAAAAATTGATTGCATTGAATCTTCATATTCCAACTTGACTAAGTATCCACCATCCTTTGATAGATTCAAATCAACTCAACATTTCATGTAAAAATAGGAAAATAAAATGATTGAACCATATTTTCAAGCTCATATGTAATTTCTTTTAGTTCTTCCCCTTAAACCATGTTACTAATAAAAATCCATGATTTTCCCCAAGGGCTAGGTGGATTGGTAATTGTCTATCTGGCCAGACACTTACCAAGAAGAGACCTATGTTTAAACCTTAGGGGCATACCTGATGCAAAGATAGTAGTCTGATTTGAATCCTTTGAGTGTGTGCTATATTGATGATGATAGTACGAATCTCGAGCAACCGGTGGTGCCCCTTATATCGGGTCATCAACAACGAGGTGGTATAGGCTTGTTGGGAGCAGTCCTTGTGGTTTGAACCTTGCACTTTGCAGTTACTAAAAATAGTGTGGATGTAACCAACTCCCTTATGTATCCAAAAAAATCCATGATTTAAATTTGCTTCTCACATTAATATAATATTTGACCTTTTAACCTTTACAAGCAAGACATGCTTGAGCCAATGGTTGCCATTTTGAATAAGAGATAAGAGGATAAAGTTTCAATAAAGCATAAAACTAAAAATTAGTATAATCCCCCTAATTAACTAACCATCTTATATGTTTCTTGATCAATGATTAACTATCTAATATGAAGTTCCATGTTGGTGACCCTTTAATCAGGGTTTGTTTATTGAATAATTTCATTGCTTCACCAAAATTTGTATATTTTTGAAGTAACATTTTTACCCAACTCTTTCTTTGATCTTTGAATAACCTCTAGCCAAATTTTGCCCCTAAGGCTAAACTCATAAGTTTGCAATTCCACAAGACCACCTCTCTAATATTATTTCCTCTGCAAAACCTATCCCACTTATGAAGAGTAAATTAAAATATTTCCTCACATCCTTTCCAAAAAAATCTCTTTGAATTTTATCAAATTTAGATGTTATATTGACAATATTGAAAGTAACATCATATGATTGTAATGTAGTATTTATGAGTTGTAGCCTTCTAACCATGGTTAAGAGCTTACCTTTCCAATCTCTCAAACAATATTTCATTCTATTTGAAATTGATTCCCAAAGCTCCTTCTTATTTCCTTTATATGACAAAGCAATATGCAAATATATTGATCAATTTTTTAATTTATTTTTAACCCTAAAATATCCATAATAATCCATGTAAATATAAGGCAATGTTAATGAAAAATCCTAGATTTTGTAGTATTAACCATCTAGTTGCCTTTCAAATGCAAACTTATTGTAGTGATAAAGGCTTTGGCTTCTCTTTGAGAGGTCCAAGGTTCAAATCTCACTTACTATAAGGGTATTGATACCCATCATAAAACTTGTATAAGCTCATCAAAAAGAAAACCATCTAGTTGCCTTTTCATAGCATGAAAATAATGATTTAAACTCCATAGCCCCACTAATTAAGTGATGACCTAAAAGAAATTTAGCATCAACAAATCGTATGAGATTCAAAGGGATTGTATAAATTTGCTTTAATTCCTTTATTGCCTTTGTGAGAGATCTCCTTAATGCCTCTATAATGATAATAAATAGATATAGAGATAGTGGATCATCTTGGCAAAGTCAACAGGATGACTCAAAGTATCCAACAAGGGACCCATTGATTAAAACATAATATTTTGGAGTGCCATAACAACATTTAATTCATACACACTAACCTTGATCTAAACCATATTTTTTTAGAATATTATGTAGAAAAATTCAACATACCCTATCATATGCTTTGTTCATATCTAATTTCATAAGCACACTTGAATTTACTATGGAATAAAGAGAATGTATCACCTTTCGTGTAATTATTACACCAAAAATTTATTAAGCATGAACAAAACCTCCTTGTTCCTATGAGATAACGCAATATAGAATGATTTTTAACCTATTTGTCATAATTTTAATGATCTTATAAATCATATTACAAAGGCTTATTGGACAAAAAATATCAAAATATTTTGTCTCACTTTTCTTGGGAACCAATGTAATAAAAGTGGCATTGATGATGAGGATTCATATTGGATTTATTATTATTATAAGCCCTTAGAATAAAGCTTACTATGCGTTTTTATATTCTTATGAATAATCCTTTATCATATGCAAAATGTGAAATAAGAAGCTACTAGTTAATTTTCCAATAGTTAGGTTGTTAGCCAATAGTTGATTCTATTTTAAACTTACACTTCTTGTTGAAGTTTGAATCTTCCAATGTACTTCGAATAAGATCTGGAAGATATGGCATGTATTATAATTTTGGTATGGTTAATGCCTATATAAGATTGTAATGTTTCTTTCAATGTCAATAAAGTTTGAATGGGCTTTATTCTCATATCAGTTGGTACCAAAGCTTCATTCTAATCCTGGATTAGAGTGTCGTTCTGATATTGGTTTGGATTATTTTAAAAAAAATTTCATGTGTCCTACTCTTGTTTGTATGATTCCTTACAACAACAAAAGAGATACCTATGATATCATTGTTCCTCTTCATGGTCTTTTTCTCCTCAAGGTCATGCATTTTTTGTTAAGGTGATACTTAGTTGTCTTGTTGTGATGTCACCTATCAGGGTGGTGTTTGCATATTTAGTGTATTTAAACACATTTCCTCGTGCCTTTGTACACTCAGCCAACTCAATACTATTCATATAAATTCTTATAACATGAAGTGTTTCAACAACTCAATGTAAAGCGAACACCATCACTCGCTTCATCTGCATCGACTACGTATCATCATTGCTGACATTATTGTATTTTTTAGCTTTGACTCTGTGATATATAGACTATTGGAATGTAAATTCCTCCAAGAGTGAATTTGTTCTTACTTTATATACCAAAATCGTCAGCTTACTTGTGCCACTTTGAGATATTTGGCTACAACTTCAATAGAAGGAAGACTGGCTACTCCGCCACCCTCATATGCATTACTCCAATACAATTCAATTATTCATGGAACTAGTTATGGACATATTCTATACATAGTTATGTCACTGTAGCCAAAACATCAACCTAGAATATCAATGGCCAATACAATCGATCGATCTAAACTGGATAATAATATGTGGTATTAAGCAATATTTGTGTGGTTTCCTTATAACATCCACTCCAGATCCAATTTTTGAGATTTATGTCTAATGATTGTAGCATGCTTGCCTATCTAATTTTCTGAACACCATGTTTGAGATTGTCTTACTCACAACATGTTTTTTTATCAAGATTCATTTCCTTACAATAGGCTCTAACTTCTCTCAGGTGCTACACACACCATCCTCTAGTAGTGATGGACCATCCATCTGGTATGAAACTAAATGGTGTGGGAAGCAGGATCATTTTTATATTGAATCGCTTTTTGATTGTAAGGTAGAAAATCCACAATAAACTTAATTTATATATTTGTTCGATGATGCCTTATTATCATATGTGGATTGCATTTAAATACCTAGTCTAATAGTTGTAAGAGTGAAGGGTTGTGACCCTAGAATATAATGAATAAATAATATAAGTAATTAGGACATGTTAGGAGGGTCCTAAAATGCCACCCCCCTTAAAGGAGCTTTGTCCTCAAAGCTAGAAATTTGGAAATTGTTGTTGGATATCTTGAAAATTTTCCCACGTTGCGTCTTCTAAAGGTAGACCTTTCCAATGGATTAAAATTTTTTGTGATATCGTGAGTATGAAGGTGACGAGAGCGACGATCCAAGATAGCTTCTGGTTTGACTAGAAGTACTCCATCATCGGAGAATTCAGGGAGAGTGGGTTGTGTCGTGATATGGGCTCCCACTGCGAGCTTAAGGCAAGATACATGAAATACGGGGTGAAGTTTGGAAGAGGGAGGAAGCTCTAGTTTGTAAGCAACGGTCCCAATACATTGGAGAACTTTATACGGCCCATAAAATTTGGGTGCTAACTTCTAAGAACCTTTTTGTTTAAGAGAGGATTGACGGTAAGGTTGGAGATGTAAGAAAACCATATCACCCTCGTGGAAACTACGTTCGCTTCTATGTTGATCGACTTGCTGCTTCATGCGATGTTGGGCGGTGTGTAGGTTCTCTTTTAGGATCCATAGTATGTCATCTCTATTAGCAAGTTTTGTTTCCACCGCATGGACTTTTGTAGTCCCTGGAATATAGGAAGTGAGGGATGGTGGTGTTTGACCATATAGTGCTTCATAAGGAGTCATTTTGATGGACGTATGGTATGAAGTGTTATACCACCATTCCGCTAGTGAAAGCCACTTTACCCAATGGAGTGGTTGAGTAGAAACAAAACATCGAAGGTATGTTTCCAAGCATTTATTTACAACTTCTTTTTGGCCATCGGTTTGAGGATGGTAAGCGGAGCTCATACAAAGTTGAGTACCTTGTAATTTGAACATTTCCTTTCAAAAGGTGCTAGTGAAAGTTGGGTCGCGGTCACTAACAATTTTGGAGGGCATACCATGTAATTTAAAGATGTTATCTAGGAAGATGTGGGCTATAGTGCTAGTGGTATAAGGATGAGCCACGAAACAAAAATGGGCATATTTAGATAAACGATCAACGACTACGAAAATGGTTGTTTTTCCTCTTGATTTTGGTAATCCTTCAATAAAGTCCATAGAAATATCTACCCATGTTTTGGTGGGTATAGGAAGAGGTTGAAGTAATCCTGGAATAGCGAAGGTCTCCCCATTTTGTCTTTGGCAAACTTCACATTCTTTTACAAAGTTTTTGATGTAAATTTTCATTCCTACCCAATAGAAGGAGGTAGTGGCTCTTTTATAGGTTTTTAAGAACCCTGAGTGGTCTGCAGTGGGTGAGGTATGTAACTCATGAAGAATTTTTTCACGATAAGTTGAATTGGGGGTGAGGACCATCCTCCCTTTGTATCTTAATATATTGTCCTTCCAAGTGTATGGAGTTTTGCTACTAGGATTATGTTGAAGTTGTTGAATTAAGGCATGGATAGTAGGATCATTTATCCATTCTTCATGCACCTCATCTACCCATTTAGGAATAAGGGAGGAAAGAGCATGGACTTGAGGCATATCTTCAAATTTTATAGAAAGTGCATCGGTTGCCATGTTGTCCTTTTCCTTTTTATATGTGTAGACACCAAAATCCAACCACTTGCAAGTCATCTATACCTTCCTGTCAGCCACATGTCGGTCATCCACCTTCCCGCCATTATTTGGCCCAAATCCACATTTTCTCGCCATTATTTGGCCCAATTTCACCTTTCCCGCCATTTTTCATCCCCAAATTTATTTAAATTAATATTTATATTTTAATATTTTAATATATATATTTAAATAATAGTTTAAGTGATTTAATCTGAGTCGTCCATCCTTCATTTAAATCATCCGTCCATCCATCTTAATCCATTCCACAACCAAGATTTATTCTCTACCCTTGGATTCGCTTTAATCTTAGCCACACGTTCAAAGTGTCGTTAAAACCCTAAAGTGTGCCCTAAGAGTGGATTATAAATCGAGTCACTTTGATGGCTCAAACCCTATGTCTGCTATCTATCTTCTTCGCCTAGGTCTTTTGGTTACTTCTATCTCTGATTCTAATTCTTCTACTGTTATCTCCTTTCTTCTGCTACCCTTTTCGCCGCATCTATCGTCGTTTCCATCGTCGCTTTCGCTGCTATTCCTTCTGCAGCACTCTGCAGAATCTCCCATTCCTGCCGCAAGTGCCCACGGGTGTTTACCCCTTCACCAAGTGCCCACGGGCATTTAACAAGTGCCCACGGGTGTTTAACAAGTGCCCACGGGCATTTACCTTCAGCCACAGACTCAGACCGGCATCTGTAATCCAGATCAGAAGCACGCGGGCATTCGGCGAGTGCACCAGGGCGCCTTTCGCAGCCTATTCTGACAACAACATTACTTCCAGGTGTCGCCTGGTCTAGCTGCGTTAACAGAGAACATGTATAAATTAATTTAAAGCAAGTAACCGTATTTTATGTATTAATCTGTTATTTGATTTCCTGCATTCCATTTTTATAGGGTTTTAGGTTGTTTCTGAGGGCTCACGTAGTGGTGCCCTCTTATTAATTTTTAATCCCTTTGATAGTGTTAATGTGTGGAGGTTTTCAACAACAGATCTGGTTTATTGATGGCAGCTATTTAAGCTGGAGTGGTCCAAGCAAGGGATACGACAAAGCCCACTCACTCTGTTGAGATTGAAGATACCTTCTTCAGAAACGCCACCATTTGTGCCATCTAGGGTTTCGGAGAACCCTAGCATAAAAATTGTAACATTGTATCACAAATAAAGGGTTACAGGCCCAGTTGTATTCAAAAAGGAGTTTTTAAACTCCATCGATTAATATAAATCGTCTGGTGGTTTAATCCTCTTACCGAATTGCATTGATGCAAATCGCTGCAATCGCCAAGGTGATAGAATATACCACTAGATACGAGGTTTACTTTAATTTAATTTGGAAAAAATATGCATGATGAAAGAAAAATGAATGAAATTAATGATAGATCATAAGAATTGATGAATGTGGTTAATTTTGTGAAGGTTTTGAACATTTTTAACCCAATTTGTAAATCAATGATGAATGATGCGCTTTTTGAGCAAAATGACAAAATTTGTTTCCAAAACTTTTGTAACCTTCACAAAATGTTTTATTATGATAAGAAGAATGGATGGATGCAATTTGATGAAATTTAGAGGAGGTAAGCTTCAATTTTGTAAGTTTTGTTCTTTTATTCCATACTAACATCAAACGCCGGTATGCATTTGGAGGTGGCAGAAACGCCCGTTGATGTTTGAATGCATCATGAAATGCCCCACTATGTCTGAATGCGCCATGAAATGCCCCACTACATTTCAAGGTGCCAAAACCAGCTATTTAAACAGTTTCAGCGATAATTTTGCTCATTTGTGCGTTCAAGCTTGAGAGAAGTGCGTATGAGGGAGTGGAATGAAGTGAAGTGAAGTGAAAGGTTGTGTAGGAGAGTGAAGCACGCGGGAGCTATGGTGGAGATGGGAGCGGACGCACCAGTGCAGCCAGCTGAGGTATTTGTTTATTTAAGCAAGTACTTTTATTTGTTTTTTTTTTTTTTTTTGTGCAGTTTTTTTTTGGAAAAAAATTTGTAACCAATTTTTGTTTTGTTGTTTTGCAGCTTAGGGTGTTAGAGGCACGACACCGATTCTCCCCTATCATTCCGGGGATGAGGAGGTCATTGTCCCAGGAAGACTGGGAGACATTGGAAGCAGGATGGGGCTAGCGGAGGTAGCCCGGTTGGAGGTAGTTCGAGCAGATGAGGGGTACCTCTGGGCTTTGGCCGAGAGGTGGGATCCAGATCGGGGGACGTTCCAGCTCTCGACTGGAGAGATGACGGTGACGTTTGAGGATGTATATCGCATCCTCAAGGTGCCCGTGGAGGGGGTGCGGGTAGAGGTTGGACGAGATAGGGCCATGGAGATGGCCAAGTTGTTTGGGGATGACTGGAGGGAGATCCGGACGGAGAGCGGGGGGATTCCTTACTTGGCCATGTATACGACCAAGGAGTTGGTAGCGGTGGAGGCTCTGATGATGTTCGTATTGGCCAACATTGTGGCCCCAAATAGCACCGGGTGCAGGTTTCCATGGAACCTGATGGGTGTAGTGAGCGAGATGCTCACTAATAGGGTAGTGTATGCCTGGGTGCCCGTTTTATTGGTGCAGGTGTACCGGGAGTTGTATGAGGTTCGGAGACGGGGCCGAAAAGGCCTAGGCTATAGTTTGGTTCTCCAGTGCTGGGGCTGGGAGCACTTCAGAGTGGCTCGATCGGAGGGGTTGCCATGTGCTTACTGGGACATGATCCAGGCTTATGGTAGGAGATGGCTAGTGGTGGAGGAGAGACAACCGAGCTACCCCGTGAGATCGGGGCAATGGTATAGGAGTTTATGGGCGGACTTTACAGATGCCTAAGTCATTTGGAGGCCCTGGTAGGAGGCACGGTGGATCGGTGATGGAGAGCATCTAAGGTGGGTGCGACAGGCTAGATGGGTAGTGGGTCGGGGCCACAGCGAGGCGGAGTACATACAGATGTCTCGAGTGCTCCACCAGGTTGGATTGAGACAGGATGTCCCCAATGAGCCAGTGCGCTACCAGAGGCACAGATCAGAGGGGGATTTGCCTTGTGCCGAGCCATGGAGAGAGGCGACAGAGGACGATGAGGACATGGAGATCCCTGACGTGGACGACGTCGGGGTAACAGCTAAGTATGTAGCATGAATGGCCGCAGAGCCGAGGTGGGAGCCACCATTAGTGGCTGTTGGAGTTAGAGAGGACGAGGGAACCGTAGAGGTTCCCAAGCGTAGGGAGGGTCCCCACCTTCGAGCTGACAGTCGAAGGCGAAAGGGGAAGATGGTGCGACAGGCACCGGGGAGCGGAGATGACGAGGAGGATGATGGCGAGGGCCTAGGAGAGGCCACTGGAGAGACTAGAGAGGTACCCCCTAGCGGGCACGAGGATGATCTGGCGTAGCTGTAGCAGCAGATAGCAGAGCGTGATGCTATGCTAGCGGTTCGGGATGATAGGATAGCTTGGCTAGAGCAACAAGTTGCAGAGCGGGATGCCCTGATAGCTGTTTAGGAGGGGAGGATGGCCAAGATGCAGGCGGACTTGGATGGAGCGACTAGAGTGCCCTAGGATGACAGGGTGATGAGACTCCAGGTAGAGCTAGCGGAGCAAGAGCGACGACACGGGATAGACATATCTAGACTTAGGTCTAGGACTCGTTACATTGAGGCTCTGGAGGACACATTGTTTAGGCATCACATTGTGTTGCCTGATCCTCCATCCTCTTCTGTCTTTAGGCGTAGTGAGTCTAGGCACACCACTAGGTCTAGGTCTCCTACTAGGTCACATGGATCCTCTTTTGATGGTTAGCTTAGTGCTTAGATGTACTCTTTATGAGCCTTGGTGCTCTATTGTATTTTGTAGCCTTTTGGCATTCATTGTACGTTTTGATCTTTATACATATATATACATGGCTTTTATTTTTAGTGTTTTACTTTCTTTTGTGTGAATGCCTATGTTTTTGTGATGCATGTTTTTATATGTTTTAATGCATATGTGATGGAATGGAATGCAAACTTATAGATGATTAATGCGAGACTAAGTAAATGAAATATGCACTAAGAAGCACTCATACTTTTAGATAGATTTAGCCAACTGTTGTCATAATTGTTTAATCAGGGGCACCGAACTTGGTAGCTTGTGAATGAATGACGTATGGAATGACATGAATATGGAAGAAGATATGGAGGTTGATATGGAAGAGAATATGGAAGACTGTTTTACAAAGACTCAAACATGCTAGTGGTATCAAACAAACTTACTAATACTGCCTAATTCAACTAGGACCAAATGTGTGTGCATGTGAGTTCATTAACCAAATCAGAAGCATGGTAGTGACTCTAGGCAATCAAAAACCTGTGTGTGTGCAAGTGTGTTCATTAACCTCATCTTGCACAAATTAGGTAACCCTGTTATGGAGAAGATCCCAAAGCTAGTTTGTCCGTATGAGCATTCAGAGGTCTCTCTTTGAGGAGAGACATGTCACCACGCAATGAGTATACTCCACTACCAATCAAGCGTCTATAGCCCCGGTGAAGGTTAACTCCATAGTCCATGTTGTTTTTGACCTTTGTAAGCCTTGGGGATGACTACCTATCCATCTGACTGGACAAGTAGTACGATCCTTACAACTTATTTGGGATCAGTGGTGTGTGAAAAAAATTTTCATTTCCTTAGAGCTTTGGGGAATCGGATTCTCAACCAAAGTATGATGAGAATTTTACCCTATCCTTACTACTCTGTTTATATTTATATTTTGTAATTGCTTGTGATAGTGGTAAGAACCACTATTTTATGGACTATGTTTGCATGATAGGACAAACGAGGATTACCCTGTTCACTTCGAGGCACAACCCAAGGATGGTGTTATCTCTCTTTGACACAAGATGTTTTTAAGATGTGAAAATGTGATAGGTTCAAGACCGCTTTTGAAATCATTTCCCAATACTCAAGATTTTATTTAGTGTAATTTGTGATATGGCCCTAGAGAACTTTAACATGCATTTTGAAGTTTGCTTAAAACACTAGAAATGGCTGAGTGACTGAAAACATTTTGGAAATGTAAATATGTGCAAATGGAAAATGGATGTACGAATGACAATTCGGTTTGATGGATTTTATGAAGGTGCCCCTGATTAAGGCAACATGACTTTTGCTTGACCAAATTTTATATCCAAAAGATAGAATGGTCTCTACCATGATATACAACTATGGCTGAAAATGAGATGTTATGGTTTTCAATGAGATGTATGCAATGTTTTTGAATGAGATGTATGCAACTAACAATGAAATGCAAATTCTTTTTATTTTATTTATTTATTTATTTTTTTTACAAGCCATGTATATATGTATATATAAAATTAAAACTATGCGTAGAATTCCCTCAAGCGTATAACATTAAGTGGTTCGGGTTCTTCCTCTCCCTCTAAACTGGCAAGTCTATAAGTTCCATTACCCACTCTTTCAGTGACCATATATGGACCTAACCAATTAGCCATGAATTTATCTCGAAGATGCGGCAATGCATTGGTGTTTTGTTGATTCTCTTTAAGGACAAGATCCCCTACTTGAAATTCTCTTAGATGAACTTTGGCATTGTAAGCACGTTTCAATCGGTCTTGATAAACTCGCAAATGCTCTAAAGCATTGATTCATTTTTCATCTATGAGTGTGAGTTGATCAAGACGTGCTTGTCTAGCAGTATCATCATCGATAAATTCCTGCAAAGAAATTCGCAAGGAAGGGATCTCGAGCTCAAGAGGCATGATTGCTTTAGCTCCATAGACCAAAGAAAATGGCGTTGCCCCAATGGGAGTTCTGATGCTTGTTCTGTAAGCCCATAATGCCAAGGGGATTTGTGTATGCCAATCTTTATGATTTTCTTTAACAAGTTTCTTAAGAATAGCAATTATGGTCTTATTTGAAGCTTCAACTTGTCCATTGGCTTGTGGGTAGTAAGGAGTTGAGAAACTATGTTGGATATTATACTTTTCACAAAGAGCTCGAACATCCTTATTCTTAAAAGACTTGTCGTTATCAGAAATGATTTTAGAGGGAATACCAAAACGACAAATGATATGGTGAAGTATAAAATCCACAATTCTAGGACCTATCGTACTGGTTAGAGGAATAGCTTCAACCCACTTTGTGAAGTATTCGATGGTCGTAATGATGAAAGTATGTCTGTCCTGAAGAGGCGAGGTGAAATCTTGCCAATTAAATCAAGACCCCATTGTGAGAAGGGCCAAAGGCTTTGGATGGGCTGTAAAGCTTGTGATGGTATATGGATTAAATTAGCGTGTTCTTGACACTTTTTACATTGTTTAACATATTTGCAATAATATTGTTCCATAGTGGGCCAATAATACCCCATATGTAAAATACGCTTTGCAATGGCCATTCCACTAAAATGACCACCACAAGTACCATCATGGGCTTCAGTAATAGCTCTATGTGTTTCACCTGCTTCTAGACAGCAGAGGAGTACTCCATCATATCCACGTTTATACAACACATCCCCCAAAAGAACAAAATGAGCTGCCTTTTGCTTAAAGCAACGGCGGGCAGTTCGAGACAAATCAGGTGGAAGTGTTCCAAACTTGAGGAAGGCTACTATATCACTAGACCAAGGCTCATATGGATCCGAATGGATAAAGCAAATATCTTTTTCATCTTTAGACTCAGCACGGACAATTGCAGACTTATAGATTGTGGAAATGATTAGGGGCTGTACCTCTCCAAGGGAGTCTTTTGGAATCAATGATCCAAGAGAGGCCATGGCATCCGCAAATCTATTAGTCGAACGAGGCAAACTAGTGATCTCATACCAATCAAACTTAGAGAGCAACTTCATTGCTACATCATGATAAAGCTTAATGGTAGGTTCTTTGGCTTGGTATTCTCCTGTAATTTGTTTAACCACGAGTTGAGAATCCCCAAATATCCGAATATGCTTAATGCTCATAGCTATGGCTGATTGAAGTCCTAAAATTAAGGCTTCATACTCTGCTGTATTATTGGTGCATTGGAAGTCTAGTTTGAATGATAAAGGGATGGGAATCCCTTGAGGTGTATGAAACACAACTCCAGCCACTTGACCTTTCGCGCACTTAGAGCCATCAAAGAATAGTGTGATGTCAACATCTTCCTCCGGAATGATGTCCTCTTCTTGTTCAGTGATAGCAAATACCGAATCATCTGGGAGCTCAATAATCAAAGGATGATCACTAGGTAGTGGAGCTTCCGCAAGTTGATCGGCTATAACTTGACCTTTAACAAATTTTTGGCTAATGAATTCAAGATCGAATTCGGTAAGCAAAATTATCCATTTAGCGGTACGAGTGTTATTATAAGTGCGAGACATCATATAACGCAGAGGGTTTTCTCTAGCTATTACATATGTTGTATGGCTAAGCATATAATGACGAAGTTTCTTAGTGGCAAAAACCACTGCTAAGCACAACTTTTCCACATAAGAATATCGGGTTTCATAGCTTACCAATGTTCGACTAATATAATAGATAGCTTGCTCGCGATTTTGTTCATTCTTTTGTGCAAGCATTGTCCCTAAGGCAAAGTCCGTTTCTAAGATATAAAGGTTGAAAGGGACCCCTGGACGAGGCGGAGCTAAGACTGGCGGAGATGCTAAGTACTGCTTGATGTCATCAAAGGCTTTCTGACATTCATCTGTCCATGAAAATTGTACCCCCTTTTGTAGTAGGTGACAAAATGGCCTACATTTATCAGAAAGTTGTGCAATAAAGCGACGGATTGAATTAATATTTCCTTGTAAACTACGCAACTCCTTCAAATTAGTTGGGGGACACATTTCAATAATGGCTTTGACCTTGTTTGGGTCCACCTCAATACCTCGTTTAGAGATAATAAAACCTAGGAGTTTGCCTGAGGTAACACCAAAGACACATTTCTTAGGGTTTAACCTTACTTTATGCTCTAGAAGCCTATCAAAAACTTTTTCCAATACATCAAAATGCTCTTGTCGAGTTTTAGATTTTGCCAATAAATCATCCACATAATCTTTGATAATCTTATGCATATAATCGTGGAAAATATAAGTCATGGCTCGTTGATAGGTTGCACCTGCGTTCTTAAGGCCAAAGGGCATCACCCTGTAACAAAAAGTTCCCCAAGGTGTAGTAAATGCTTGTTTTGTGTTGATCTTCGGGGGTTTATTCGAATATGGTTGTATCCCGAAAATCCATCCATGAACGAAAGCATTTCATGACCAGCGCAGGTGTCGACAAGAGTATCAATGTTTGGAAGAGGAAAGTCATCCTTAGGACACTCTTTATTTAGATCTCGAAAATCGGTGCAAACATGTATCCCCCTGTTAGGCTTGCGAACGGGTACCATGTTAGAAATCCACTCAGGATAATCAATCGAGACGACAAATTTAACATCCAAAAGTTTCTGAATCTCCGATTTGACTAGGAGGGCCACAGTAGGATGCATTTTCCTAAGTTTCTGTTTGACAGGTTTAGCATCTTTTTGTAAGGTGAGGTTATGGACAACCAAATTAGGGTCTAGGCCTCGGCATGTCTTTGTAAGACCATGCAAATATCTCCTTCTTCCGCTTGAGTAGAGCAATCATTTGCTCTTGTTCCTCCGATGATAGACTTTTAGCCAGTTTCATAATTTGGGTATTATCTTGGTCTGTACTAAGGTCTACATCGATAGTTTCTTCAATAGACATGTGGGAACCTTCCTCAAGCTGATGGGGAGTAGGGATCAGATTTATGTCATATAAAATGTCATCAAGCTCCTTACTCTCATCTATGTCTGCCTGGAAGACCTTTGGCTTAGAAGATGAAGGTGAATGTGAAGGTGAAGGAAGAATGTAGTTGGCGGAAGCCCTTAACAATTCCTCGAAAAGGATGAACTCTGAAATAGATGGAGGGGATGAAATCCGATCCATGTCAATCAGGCTTGGGTTGATCGGGATTGGCTTATCCGGATCATATGGATTATGGAGCGGGGTGAATAAGTCTTCAAAATTCATTGTCAACTTATGAAAGAAAGAATGGCGGAATGGAAGGGAAAACCGGTGAAGACCTCGGAAGACCTGAAGTGCAAAACAACATTGTTTTTCAGTTTTTTTTTTTTTTTTACATTTTGAGTTTTTTTTTTTTTTTTTTTTGTAGTGGTGAAAACCACTATTACACACATACATAAAGCAATAAAGTATTTTTATATGTTTTGATTTTTTTTTTTTTTTGAAATTTTCTGATTTTTTTTTTTTTGGTAGTGGTGAAAACCACTATTTTAGTATATACATATAATACAGGTTTGGATTATGGCTTATGGATGTGGCGGGGGTGGTGGTTCACCTCGTTCTTGTGGAATAAGCAAGCGAAAAATGGCCTCTTGGAGAGGAAAAAATTGGACATAAAACTCATCTTGTTTAGTGAGGGGAACAATGGGCGCCGACTCTTCTTCAGATTCATCAGCATTTGACATGACGTCAAATTCTTCATAGACTTCATCTTCGAATTTGTCGGGGTGGAGGATTTCTTCTTCTGAATTAAGATTAATGCTTTGAAAAGCTCGTTCAAAAGAAGAAAGGGATGGAAGTGGTTGGTAGCCCAGACCAAAACGCTCAATGGGTCTCTGATATGGCATATCGATGCGTTCAGTTACCCCTTGCTCGTATCGACCTAGGCCAAATTGCTGCCAATTATGTCTGTGGAAATAGCGAGAGGGAAAACCCTCCATCCTTTCGATATTGGTAGGGACTGGATGTTTGGGTTCTAGTATGGTGGTAGGACTAGAAGATGACTCTATTCCCCCATATACAAAATTAATGGAATTTGGCATAGAACCCATGTTATAAACCGATCCAATGGATAAATGTTGGTCATGTGGACGACCAAAATCTTTAATTGTTTGCACATTGAACGGTGTGATGTGGACATCTTGGATGGCATACTCACCAATACCTGCATCGGTGAGATGGACCTTGACTTGGGAGGGAGATGGAATTGATGATGGAATAGAAGAATGTGGGATAGAAGAATTGGAAGGATTTGGTTGGGTTGATGCTTCACTAACTTGTGAAACATCAGCTGGTAATGGTTGGGAAGACGGAAGAATAATAGGTGATGTTGAAGAAGGTGTAGAGGAAGGGGGTAATGACGTGGAAAGAGATGATTGGTCATGGCCACATGTGCATGTGGTCACTGATGAAGAAGAAGGAAGATTAGTTGATGAAGAAAGTGGTGAATGAGATGGAATAACGAAAGATGAAGATGGTTGCGATATGATGGGTGGCTCTTCAGGAATGGGAGATTTAGAAGAAGATAGTATAGAAGAAATAGATGGGGTCAAGAAAATATGAGTGGATGGCAACACAATCTCATAAGGATTTGAGACATAGTTGCAATGTTTGAAGGGTTCCGTGTCAGCAGGTACACAATGAACCTGTCCCTCATATACATACTTCAGACATTGATGCAGTATAGAAGGGACACATCTCATCTCCCTAAGCCAAGGCCATCCAAGCAATACATTGTATGCCATGGTCCCTTCCAAGATGTGAAACAAGGTATGCAAAGTTCGGGCCCCTACCTCAATGGGCAAGATAACTGTGCCAACCGTGGAAGATAAAGCATCATTGAATGCTTTAAGGGTAAAAGTCGACTTTGTGATAAGGGATGGCGACAGCTTTAGATGACTCAACGCCGATGTTGTAATGATATTGATTGAGGAACAGGTGTCAATTAAAACTCTCTTGAATGGCTTGTTATCGATCTTGGCCATGATATGTAATGGAGGATCTATACTTTCGTTGACATAGGTTTGATTTCAAAATCATAGAAAGTGATGGAGGGCTCCATGCATGTTTGAATACTTCCCACAAAGTTGTTGAAGGCATTAGTATCTTGAGTTTGAAGCTCGATTGATTTTAAGATTTCCATTAATGCCTCTCTATGCGGGGGAGATTGTTGAATGAGGTCATAGATCGATAACTTGGCAGAAGCCATTTTTAAACTTGTAGTCAACTGCTAAAATAAAAAAAAAAAATAAATAAATAAAAATAAAAGAATATTTAAGATTTATCAGCTTACCCTCTCAATTGGTGAGTGAGAATGGTTCTCACAAGCCAATTGGAAGAAATTTGGAATATAATGAACCGTTTTTGCCCCAACGGTAAAAAGGGGTTGGTGTATGAACCATCCGTTTATGTCCCAACATAAAAGGGGTTGGTGTACAAACCATCTGTTTATGTCCCAACAAAAAAGGGATTTGTTTACAAACCATCTGTTTATGTCCCAACAAAAAAGGGGTTGGTGTACGAACCAGAAAAAAATATGAAAGATTGACCGTTTTCTGCCCCAACGAAAAGGGGTTGGTGTACGAACCAGAAAATAATATGAAAGATTGACCGTTTTCTGCCCCAACGAAAAAGGGATTGGTGTACGAACCAGAAAAAAATATGAAATATTAACCGTTTTCTGCCCCAACGAAAAAGGGATTGGTGTACGAACCAGAAAAAAATATGAAAGATTGACCGTTTTCTGCCCCAACGAAAAAGGTGTTGGTGTACAAACCAGAAAAAAATATTAAAGATTGACCGTTTTCTGCCCCAACGGAAAAGGGGTTGGTGTACGAACCAGAAAAAAATATGAAAGATTGACCGTTTTTTGCCCCAACGGAAAAGGGGTTGGTGTACAAACCAGAAAAAAATATGAAAGATTGACCGTTTTCTGCCCCAACGAAAAAGGGGTTGGTGTACAAACCAAAAAAAAATATGAAATATTGACCGTTTTCTGCCCCAACGAAAAAGGGATTTTTGTGAAACTGTAATAATTTTTTTTTTTTTTTTGAAAAAAATTTGTAACAAAATTTTGTTTTGTTGTTTTGTTGTTTTGTTTATATTAATCGATGGAGTTTAAAAACTCCTTTTTGAATACAACTGGGCCTGTAACCCTTTATTTGTGATACAATGTTACAATTTTTATGCTAGGGTTCTCCGAAACCCTAGCTGGCACAAATGGTGGCGTTTTCGAAGAAGGTATCTTCAATCTCAATAGAGTGAGTGGGCTTTGTCGTATCCCTTGCTTGGACCACTCCAGCTTAAACAGCTGCCATCAATAAACCAGATCTGCTGTTGAAAACCTGCACACATTAACACTATCAAAGGGATTAGAAATTAATAAGAGGGCTCCACTGCGTGAGCCCTCAGAAACAACCTAAAACCCTATAAAAATGGAATGCAGGAAATCAAATAACAGATTAATACATAAAATACGGTTACTTGCTTTAAATTAATTTATACCTGTTCTCTGTTAATGTAGCTAGACCAGGTGACACCTGGAAGTAATGTTGTTGTCAGAATAGGCTACGGAAGGCACCCTGGTGCACTCACCGAACGCCCGCGTGCTTCTGGATCTGGATTACAGACGTCGGTCTGAGTCTGTGGCTGAAGGTAAATGCCCGTGGGCACTTGTTAAACACCCGTGGGCACTTGGTAAACGCCCGTGGGCACTTGGTGAAGGGGTAAACGCCCGTGGGCACTTACGACAGGAATGGGAGATTCTGCAGAGTGCTGCAGAAGGAATAGCGACGAAAGCGGCAACAAAAACGGCGATAGATGTGGCGAAAAGGGTAGCAAAAGAAAGGAGATAACAGTAGAAGAATTAGAATCAGAGATAGAAGTAACCAAAAGACCTAGGCAAAGAAGATAGATAGCAGACATAGGGTTTGAGCCTTCAAAGTGACTCGATTTATAATCCACTCTTAGGGCACACTTTAGGGTTTTAACGACACTTTGAACGTGTGGCTAAGATTAAAGCGGATCCAAGGGTAGAGAATAAATCTTGGTTGTGGAATGGATTAAGATGGATGGACTGATGAGATTAAATGAAGGATGGACGACTCAGATTAAATCACTTAAACTATTATTTAAATATATATATTAAAATATTAAAAAATATATATATAAATATTAATTTAAATAAATTTGGGGATGAAAAATGGCGGGAAAGGTGAAATTGGGCCAAATAATGGCGATAAAGTGTGGATTTGGGCCAAATAATGGCAGGAAGGTGGATGACCGACATGTGGCTGACAGGAAGGTATAGATGAATTGCAAGTGGTCGGATTTTGGTGTCTCATGGATGCCCCTTTTTGAGCCGCTTTGTGAAGACACAATGCAAACACAAAAACTTAGGACACCTAAAAAGCTGGATCAGACGCAACTCTCTCTCAAGACTAAAGCACAACTTTGAAGACCAAAGAATAAAAGAATGTTTAAAATTTATCAGCTTACCCCCTCAATTGGCGAGCGAGAATGGTTCTCACAAGCCAATTGGAAGAAATTCGAAAGAAAATGAACCGTTTTTGCCCCAACGGTGAAAAAAAGGGGTTGGTGTATGAACCATCTGTTTATGTCCCAACAGAAAAGGGGTTGGTGTACAAACCGAAAAGAATATGATTGAAGACGATATGAGTGATGTGAAAGGTGAACCGTTTTCGCCTCCAACGGTTAGAAAGGGATTTTTGCCAAATTTTGAATTCCATGATCATGTAAGATGAATTCTACTATTAGGAAAGTTAAAAATTGATAACGGATGCCCCAACTCCTGTGGGTGAATCCATACTGTTGATGAAATTGCCTTGTTGGCACCATTGATATGTAGAGATGCAATATGAAAGAGTCCAGAACTTTAGAGATGCTCCTAGTGACTGTATGGATAATTCCTCGGGTCGAAACCAATCAACCTAGGTAGCCTTAATCTCTAGTAAGACTCAAAATAATGATGATATTGAAGATTTGTCCACGTTTAAGGCCCCATGAACTAGGCCATCAATGACAACTGTTGAGCAAATTGATCTTGGTATGAGGTCACTTAAAAAGTAGGATACCCAGAATTGATTTCCAATTTTCAAACGGTGAAATAATTGATGATGATAAATGGTAAGTGTCCTTATGGTGGTTTAATCCTCTTACCGAATTGCATGGATGCAAATCGCTGCAATCGCCAAGGTGATAGAATATACCACTAGATACGAGGTTTACTTTAATTTAATTTGGCAAAAATATGCACGATGAAAGAAGAATGAATGAAATTAATGATAGATCAGAAGAATTGATGAATGTGGTTAATTTTGTAAAGGTTTTGAACATTTTTAACCCAATTTGTAAATCAATGATGAATGATGCGCTTTTGAGCGAAATGACAAAATTTGTGTCCAAAACTGTTGTAACCTTCACAAAATGTTTTATTATGATAAGAAGAATGGATGGATGCAATTTGATGAAATTTAGAGGAGGTAAGCTTCAATTTTGTAAGTTTTGTTCTTTTATTCCATACTGACATCAAACGCCGGTATGCATTTGGAGGTGGCAGAAACGCCCGTCGGTGTTTGAATGCATCATGAAATGCCCCACTACGTCTGAATGCACCATGAAATGCCCCACTACGTTTTAGGGCACCAAAACCGGCTATTTAAACAGTTTCAGCGAGAATTTTGCTCATTTGTGCGTTCAAGCTTGAGAGAAGTGCGTCTGAGGGAGCGAAATGAAGTGAAGTGAAGTGAAAGGTTGTGTAGGAGAGTGAAGCACGTGGGAGCTATGGCGGAGATGGGAGAGGACGTGCCAGTGCAGTCAGCTGAGGTATTTGTTTATTTAAGCAAGTGCTTTTATTTGTTTTTTTTTTTTTTTTGCAATTTTTTTTTTTTTTTTTGAAACAAACTTGTAACCAATTTTTGTTTTGTTGTTTTGCAGCTTAGGGTGTTAAAGGCACGACACCGATTATCCCCTATCATTCTGGGGATGAGGAGGTCATTGTCCCATGAAGACTGGGAGACATTGGAAGCAGTAGGGCTAGCGGAGGCAGCCCGGTTGGAGGTAGTTCGGGCAGATGAGGGGTACCTCTCGGCTTTGGCCGAGAGGTGGGATCCAGATCGGGGGACGTTCCAGCTCCCAACTAGAGAGATGACGGTGACGCTTGAGGGGATGACGGGTGGAGGTTGGACGAGATAGGGCCACAGAGATGGCCAAGTTGTTTGGGGATGACTTGAGGGAGATCCGGACGGAGAGCGGGGGGATTCCTTACTTGGCCATGTATACGGCCAAGGAGTTGGTAGCGGTGGAGGCTCTGATGATGTTCGTATTGGCCAACATTGTGGCCCCGAACAACATCGGGTGTAGGTTTCTATGGGAACTGATGGGTGTAGTGAGCGAGATGCTCACTAATAGGGTAGTGTATGCTTGGGCGCCCGTTTTATTGGTGCAGGTGTACCGGGAGTTGTATGAGGTTCGAAGGCGGGGTCGGAAGGGCCTAGGCTGTAGTTTGGTTCTCCAGTGCTGGGGCTGGGAGCACTTAAGAGTGGCTTGATCGGAGGGGTTGCCATGTGCTTAATGGGACATGAGCCAGGCTTATGGTAGGAGATGGCTAGTGGCGGAGGAGAGACAATCGAGCTGCCCCGTGAGATCGGGGCAATGGTATAGGAGTTTATGGGCGGACTTGACAGATGCCCAAGTCATTTGGAGGCCCTGGCAGGAGGCACGGTGGATCGCTAATGGAGAGTATCTGAGGCGGGTGCGATAGGCTAGATGGATAGTGGGTCGGGGCCACAGTGAGGCGGAGTACATACAGATGTTTTGAGTGCTCTGCCAGGTCGGATTGAGACAGGATGTCCCCGGTGAGCCAGTGCGCTACCGGAGGCACAGATCAGAGGGAGATTTGTCGTGTGCCGAGCCATGGAGAGAGGCGACAGAGGATGATGAGGACATGGAGATCCCTGACGTGGATGATGTCGAGGTAACAACTGAGTATGCAGCATGGATGGCCACAGAGCCGAGGTGGGAGCCACCATTAGTGGCTGTTGGAGCTGGAGAGGATGAGGGAACCGCAGAGGTTCCCAAGCGTAGGGAGGGTCCCCGCCTTCGAGCTGAAAGTCGAAGGTGAAAGGGGAAGATGGTACGGTAGACATCGAGGAGCGGAGATGACGAGGAGGATGATGGCGAGGGCCTAGGAGAGGCCGTTGGAGAGACTAGAGAGGTACCCCTTAGCGGGCATGAGGATGATCTGGCACAGCTGCAATAGCAGATAGCAGAGCGTGATGCTATGCTAGCGGTCCGGGATGAGAGGATAGATCGACTGGAGCAACAGGTTGCAGAGCGGGATGCCCTGATAGCCGTTTAGGAGGGGAGGATGGCCCGGATGCGAGCGGACTTGGATGGAGCGACTAGGGTGCCCCAGGATGACAGGGTGACGAGACTCCAGGCAGAGCTAGTGGAGCGAGAGCGACGACACGGGATAGACATATCTAGACTTAGGTCTAGGACTCGTTACATTGAGGCTCTGGAGGACACATTATTTAGGCATCACATTGTGTTTCCTGATCCTCCATCTTCTTCTGTCTCTAGGCATAGTGAGTCTAGGCACACCACTAGGTCTAGGGCTCCTACTAGGTCACAGGGGTCCTCTTTTGATGGTTAGCTTAGTGCTTAGATGCACTCTTTATGAGCCTTGGTGCTCTATTGTATTTTGTAGCCTTTTGGCATTCACTATACGTTTTGATCTTTATATATATATATACATGGCTTTTATTTTTAGTGTTTTACTTTTTTTTTTGTGAATGCCTATGTTTTTGTGATGCATGTTTTTATATGTTTTAATGCATATGTGATGGAATGGAATGCAAAGTTATAGATGATTAATGCGAGACTAAGTAAATAAAATATGCACTAAGAAGCACTCATACTTTTAGATAGTTAGATTTAGCCAACTGTTATCATAATTGTTTAATCAGGGGCACTGAACTTTGTGGCTTGTGAATGGATGACGTATGGAATGCCATGAATATGGAAGAAGATATGGAGGTTGATATGGAAGAAAATATGGAGGAAGACTATTTTTACAAAGACTCAAACATGCTAGTGGTATCAAACAAACTTACTAATACTGCCTAATTCAACTAGGACCAAATGTGTGTGCATGTGAGTTCATTATCCAAATCAGAAGCATGGTAGTGACTCTAGGCAATCAAAAACCTGTGTGTGTGCAAGTGTGTTCATTAACCTCATCTTGCATAAATTAAGTAACCCTATTATGGATAAGACCCCGAAGCTAGTTTTTCCGTATGAGCATTCAGAGGTCTCTCTTTGAGGAGAGACATGTCGCCACGCAATGAGTATACTCCACTGCCAGTCAAGCGTCTATAGCCCCGATGAAGGTTAACTCCATAGTCCATGTTGTTTTTGACCTTTGTAAGCCTTGGGGATGACTACCTATACGTCTGACTGGACAAGTAGTACGATCCTTACAACTTATTTGGGATCAGTGGTGTGTGAAAAATGTTCATTTCCTTAGAGCTTTGGGGAATCGAATTCTCAACCGAAGTATGATGAGAATTTTACCCTATCCTTACTACTCTGTTTATATTTATATTTTGTGATTGCTTGTGATAGTGGTAAGAACCACTATTTTATGGACTATGTTTGCATGATAGGACATACGAGGATTACCCTATTCACTTCGAGGCACAACCCAAGGATGGTGTTATCTCTCTTTGACACAAGATGTTTTTAAGATGTGAAAATGTGATAGGTTCAAGATCGCTTTTGAAATAATTTCCCAATACTCAAGATTTTATTTAGTGTAATTTGTGATATGGCCCTAGAGGACTTTGACATGCATTTCAAAGTTTGCTTAAAACACTAGAAATGGCTGAGTGACTGAAAACATTTTGGCAATATAAATATGTGCAAATAGAAAATGGGTGTACGAATGACAATTCGGTTTGATGGATTTTATAAAAGTGCCCTTGATTAAGGCAACATGAATTTTGCTTGACCAAATTTTATATCCAAAAGATAGAATGGTCTCTAACATGATATGCAACTATGGATGAAAATGAGATGTTATGGTTTTCAATGAGATGTATGCACATGAAATGCAATGTTTTTGAATGAAATTTATGCAACTAACAATGAAATGCAAATTCTTTTTATTTTATTTTATTTTATTTTTATTTTATTTTTTATTGTACAAGCCATGTATATATGTACATATAAAATTCAAACTATGCGTAGAATGCCCTCAAGTGTATAACATTAAGTGGTTCGGGTTCTTCCTCTCCCTCTAAACTGGCAAGTCTATAAGTTCCATTACCCACTCTTTCAGTGACCATATATGGACCTAACCAATTAGCCACGAATTTATATCGAAGATGCGGCAATGCATTGGTGTTTTGTTGATTCTCTTTAAGGACAAGATCCCCTACTTGAAATTCTCTTAGATGAACTTTGGCATTGTAAGCACGTTTCAATCGGTCTTGATAAACTCGCAAATGGTCTAAAGCATTGATTCATTTTTCATCTATGAGTGTGAGTTGATCAAGACGTGCTTGTCTAGCAGTATCATCATCGATAAATTCCTGCAAAGAAATTCGCAAGGAAGGGATGTCCTTTTCCTTTTTATATGTAATTTCATAATCATAGCCAAGAATTTTAGTAACCCATTTTTTTTGTTTCGGGGTATTAGTCCTTTGTTCCAAAAAATACTTCAAGCTATGATGGTCAATGCATATAATGAAATGCTGGTCAATAAGGTAAGGCCTCCAATGTTGAATAGCATGGACAATCGCCAACATCTATTTTTCATACGTAGAGCGAGCTAAATTCTTAGGATAAAATGCTTTGCTTATAAAAGCTAGAGGCCTTTCATCCTGCATGAGTATGGCTCCCATTCCTATTCCTGAAGTGTCACTTTCAATGACGAACGGTTTAGAAAAGTTGGGCATGGCTAGAATAGGGGTGGTACACATTGCATTTTTCAAGGTGATAAAGGCCTCATCCGCTTTAGATGACCATTTGAAAGCATTTTTCTTAAGTAATGTTGTTAGAGGAGCAGCGATTTTACCATAATTTTGGACAAATTTTCTATAATATCCCGTTAGTCCAAGAAACCCACGTAGAGCTTTTAAGGTTTTTGGAATAGGACAATTTTTCACATCCTCGATTTTGGAAGGATCTACCATAACTCCTTCCTTTGAGACAATATGCCCTAAGTATTCAATTTCTTGTTTTCCAAAGGAACACTTTGATCTTTTTGCATAAAGTTGATTTTCCTCCAAGATTTGGAACGCTTGTCTAACATGGTCCAAATGTTCTTCCCAAGTTTTGCTATAAATCAAAATTTCATCAAAGAAAACTAATATAAATTTATGAAGAAAAGGGTGAAATACCTTATTCATTAGACTTTGAAAGGTAGAAGGAGCGTTGGTCAAGCCAAATGGCATCACCAAGAATTCGTAGTGCCCTTCGTGAGTGCGAAAGGCCGTCTTAGGAATATCCTTTTCATTGACTCATATTTTGTGGTAGCCTAACCGTAAGTCTAACTTGGAAAAATAAGCTACCCCATGGAGTTCATCTAATAGCTTGTCTATGACCAAAATAGGAAATTTATCTTTGATGGTCATTTTATTAAGCGCTCGAAAATCGACACATAAACTCCATGAGCCATCCTTTTTTCTAACTAAAATAATTGGAGAGGAGTAAGGGCTTTTGCTAGGTCTAATGAATCCTACCTTAAGAAGCTCTTGTACTAATTTCTCTATTTTGGTCTTTAGGAGGTATGGATAACGATAAGGTCTAATATTAGGAGGGTGATGCCCTGGAAATAATGGAATAGTGTGATCGTGACTTCGTTGTGGAGGTAGTCCTTTTGGTTCATTGAATACCGCCTTATGGTGGTATAAAATCTTTTGTAACTATGGTGTCTCGTCTTCTTTGTGACCAGGTTGAATTGAAAATAACTGGGCGACCATTCCTTTGTTTCCTCTTCGGATAATTTTCTCCATTCTATGCGAGCTGACGATTTGGGAAGGTATTGATTTTAGGCCTTGGATAATATAGGTTTGGTTCTTTGCTGTGCATTTCATCCATAGTTCATCAAATTCCCATTGGACTACGCCCAAGGTTCATAACCATTGTACGCCTAGTACAATGTCACACCCACCTAGGGGTAGGACGTACATGTCGCCTTTCATGTTATAAACCCCCATAGTTAGTTTTATATTTTTGCATTTTCCTTTGCATGCAATTTTTTCATCATTTCCAATCATCACTTCGAAGTTATTGCAAGGGTATATAAAACAATTTGCTTGTTTAGCCACATTTGGATCAATAAAATTGTGCGTGCTACCAGAATCTAGGAGAACTGTAAGGTTTTGTTTCTTAAAATACCCTTTAACTCGCATTGTTTGAGGGGCAAAAAATCCGGCAAGGGCGTTGAAGGAAACCTTTGGTGCATTTTCTTCGTCACTTTCAAGTGTGTTGGATAATACCTCTACTTTGAGTTCAGGTTCCTCTTCAGTAGAATTCCCTTCCTCTGTGGCATCTAGAATATATAATTTTCGTGAGGCACATTTATGATTTTTGTCAAATTTCTCATCGCAATGGTAGCAAAGACCCTTAGCTTGTCTTTCCTTCATTTCCTCGAAACTCAGATGCTTAATTAGTAGAGCGAGGTTAATTTTGGGGGCTGTGTAGGAGTTTTGGTTTCGTCCATTTTGCATTGGTTTGGGGTTGGTATAAGTGTTTGATGGTTTCCCCCAAGTTGGTTTTGTGAACCGATTTCGTGCCTTGATTTTGTCCTCCACTAATTTTTCCAAGCCGATGGTATCTAACATGTTTGTAGGGTTATACATTTGCACCTCTATTCAAATTTCTTCTTTTAATCCGCTGACAAAACATTCTTGAAATAAGGCAACATCTAATCCGGATGTTCGATTAGCTAGCCTTTCAAATTTTTCTTGGTATTCGCTTACCAAAGTGGTTTGGCATAATTTAGTGAGGGCCCCTGTAAAGCTTTGAAACTTGCTAGGGCCGAATTGCACTAATAGATTCTATGTAAATGTTGACCACGTCGGAGTGTCGTTAGTTTTCTCGAACCATTGGTACCATTGGATGGCATTGTTTTCCAAGTGGAAGGAGGCGATATGCACTTTTTGCATTTTTGGAATTTGATTTAGTGAGAAATATTGCTCTGCTTGATAGATCCAGTTTGTAGGATCTCCTCCTTCAAATTTTGGGAAGTCTAATTTATTCGTCCATGGTAGAATGGAAGTTTGTGGACCTCCTAACATTTCTCGGTTTGATGACCCGTGGTTGGGTGAATTTGCATGTGTTGTTGCCTAATTTTGACTGATGGCATCAAGTTTAACATCCATTGCAAATATTTTCTCGAAGAGTTCTCTTGTGGTACGGGTATTCTCCTCTCTTTCCTATTGAACTTCTTCAGCGAGCCTTTCGTGTTTCTCATGAATGGAATCCAATGATCGTTGTCCTTCAGCCATTGCGGTTGGTGTAGGTAATGATCAATATGACTTGGTACAGGTGAGCAAAAAATAAAAAAATAATTTTAATTTTTTTTTTCCTTTGCGTTTCGGACGTCGAAAACCTTGATGCTGCGTTGAAGATTTTAGCTTTTTCAAAATAGCCACCGGTCACCACGCGAAATGTCGAGCAATTTGGGTGTAAGACAACTTAATTCGTACCTTAGGAGAAGGTTTAATTTTTTGCGAGGATTTTGACACGGATCCGTGAAGCGTGAATGTTGTTTGCGTCCTCGTGAATGTGGACTGGCTGAAATGTGCGATGGGAAAAAAATTTAATGGTGAATTTGCTCCTTGATCTAACTCTGATCCAGATGGTATGAAACTAAATGGTGCGGGAAGTAGGATCATTTTTATATTGAATCACTTTTTTATTGTAAGTTAGAAAACCCACAATAGACTTAATTTATATATTTATTCGATGATGCCTTATTATCATATGTGGATTGCATTTAAATACCTAGTCTAATAGTTGTAAGAGTGAAGGGTTGTGACCCTAGAATATAATGAATAAATAATATAAGTAATTAGGACATGTTAGGAGGGTCCTAACACCATTGATCAAGAAAGATAGCTATTGGAAGAGCTAGTGACCATGTTTTAAATCTTTAAATATTCAAGCATTCAAAAAAGGTGTTCTATAATGTGGCCATTATCTTTAACCTACTCTCTAATGTGGGAACACTCAAAGTGGACGAGGTGGATTGTATATGTCCATGATTGTTCCAACATCGGTGGTGAGAATTTCTACCTTGTCGATGAAATTTTGTGCCTATCAACAATTTTATGGATTTAGCGTTTAAGCATTGGCTATGCTAGATCTGTGATATCACCAATGTCAATAGTGGATCATGGTTGTCACATTGTTTTTATTCCTAGTTTGTGGATGCCTCTAACATTTGAAATAGATCCCATAACCAAATAATTACTCCATTGCATAACATGTCTTCATAGTGCATATTTTTGGCTTATCAATATGCTCTTCCTAAAATACTCCACGTGTTGTGTATGTCCTCTATGTGCATCTAATCCTTAAAAAAATTTAACAAAAAATTGTCATGGAGTGCGCCTTCTAGTTTACATATGGATGTTGTGTCCTATGTCCAATTTGCTCGACACACCAACTTTGATGTTTAATGACTTAGCTCAAAACTGCATCAACACAAATACTACCCAATTTCACTTCTCCTTACATAGCCACCATGCAACAATTCACTATGTAGTACTGAGATATTTCAAGATGTTCTATTGTGCTTCCTTAACACCTAAAATTTGACCTACAAGCACCTTTAGAATTGGTTCACATAACTATAATTTGTTTAATATTTTATGTTAACATTCAACCTGCAACTATGATATTAGTTGGCATTGGATTTGAAGAGTCAACCTTCCACTGGGCTTTATCAAAAACATAGCCTATGGCCTAGGAAAATTTTGGCTTATACGTTTGATTGATTTTGTATAATAACAAGCCAAAGTGACATTACAACGATCCCTTTAAAGTGCAATAATTTCAAGACTTTGAAAGTTTGAGTATATACACGCTAGGTTTAGACCTCATCGCACTAAATATTGCACGTTACAGCTAGCCCAAAGTTGAAATAGTAATAAAATTACTTTTTCCTAACATTACCTTCTAGTTGAAAGCATGTTTCCCTCAAGATTTCAAGTGAGGAACCTTTGTGCTTATCATCAACTATGGGTACTATATCAAAATTGAGCTCACCATCAATGATATCCTCTTGTTGTATTTCTACACTTAGTTTAACATCGACGTAGATATTATTAAGCTTGGTGGATAGCATGGACTTCCATGTAGCCACAATTCTGAATGAGTGTGAGAGCACATTAGTGATTCTCTCACCAATTAAGGCTATAAAATATATTATCTTCTCCACCCCATTTAATAGCAAATAAAACCTTTGCTAACATTATTTTGACCAATTATACATCCTTTTGGTGCACCTAAGACCTTTGTTTTGATAGCTTATTCTTTCTCTAGATCAATCAGTAGTAGATTCTTTGGGCATCTGTCTTTATTTTTGACATCCACCATAGTCATTTTGACATGCTACAACTATTTTGGAAAATAAATTTCATTTAGGACCATGGCCCTTGCTTTAATTCCATCAATGTTTAATATTCTAGGTCATGAACAAGGTTATTCTTTCAATCATAGGAATCAAATGGGTGCTCCAACTTTCAAGTTTTCAAGTATCTTCCATCGTTTATACCATATTTTGGTTTGTCTCTCTTAGTGGACTTCTTGCAATGCTTCCACTACCTATTGATTGTATATTTGACATAATAACTTGCGAAACATGTTAGAGCAATACCACATTAGGATTCTATTTTGAAAGCATCGCAGTCCAATGCTTCCTTTGTTGGGAAGAATGGTAAGGATTTATTATCATTATTATAAACCCTTAGCATAAAGCTTATTATGTTTTTATATTCCTAGTAATAATCCTTTATCATATGTAAAACATGAAATAAGAAGCTACTAATTAATTTTCCAATAGTTAGGTTGTTAGTCTATAATCAACCAATAGTTGATTCTATCTAAACTTGCACTTCTTGTTGAAGGACTCATCTAATGTACTTCTGGTAAGGTTTGAAAGATATGACAAATATTATAATTTTGGCATTGTTAATACCTATATAAGATTGTAATGTTTCTTTCAACATCAATAAAATTTGAACGATATTTATTCCCATATCAATTGATCTCACCTAAAATTGCCTTCCTTTTTTGGGTCTCTTCAACTGCAACTAACATATCATTCTTTAATAAATCCCAAAAAATTTAAAAGAAAAGTGTAAGAAATTATTTGGGGCTAGGTATATTATTAAGATGGAAAGAGAAAATTATCTCATGTAGCTTCTGCATAGAGATATTCTTCAATAAGCTTTCATTTTATCCCTATGTGACATATGGAATGTTTTTCAAAAACTTATTTTGAGCCCCCTTATCTTGCCCAACATTTGATAAAATATTTTTTAAACAACTAATTGTTTCCTTTCTAATATCTTCTTCTTCCTCATCATTTCTTCCATCTTGAGTTAAAATATTTTTGATGCGACAAAAAGAAAAAATTATTTTGGTTGTAACATGAATTGTTTTGGTATTGTTATATCCTTCCTCGATCCTATCCATCTTTCCTTTGATTTTTGGAACTAATATAACTCCATTTTTTAAACATTATGATAGTAAAAAAGTAATTGTTTTTCTTGAATATAAGAATCATTGTCCATTCCATTGGCTTCTACTATCTCTTATAAAATTTAGAGCTTATAATCAATTTCCTCCTTTGCTTTGAATATATTACTAAAATATTTGACATTTCAAAATTTCATTTGATCCTTTAGATATTTCATATTTTGAACAAACATATACATACATCATCCTTCAAAATTTATTTTATTCCACCATAACATAATCATTTGGAATAAATTGAGGTCTTGAAGCCACACAAACTAAGAGCAAAATGACTTTGGATGACCTTAATTGACCAAATTACATCTTAAGAGAATGGGTTTGTGATGTGATCTTACTTGTAATAAAATGTCTAAATATATTGTATATTTTATTTGCAACTATGTGTTGGATAATAAAAGTCTATCTAATCTTTCAACTATATAAGTTTACCCAATGAATCTATTATCTTATCTATATTGAAAACTTGAAGGCATAACATCCCAAAGATCTTTAGAATTGATAAGCAAAATGCTATAGTGATTTAGACCAGCTAGGACTATCACCCTTCTTTTCTAAAGGAGATAGAACTATGTTGAAGTACCCCTAAAAATTCATAGATTAAAATTCTAAACGATCATTATATTTGAAAAAAATATATAAAGGTCCTAACATATTTCACAAGAAGTAACTATAGTTGGAGCATATATATTTTAAACCTCAATTTGAAGTTTTTTCTCTTTCCTACAACATAGACTAGCAACCCATTTACTTTTTACTTCTAGAAATTTCCCATCCCATTTTGTATTTGTCCCATATTAGCACAATACCTCCAAAAGCTCTTATAAAAGAAATTGCTAGATAATACCCTTATAAAAGAAATTGCTAGATAATACCCCATCTTCAAAATATTTTTGAATCCATCCTTACGTTATTCACTACTTTATTTTATTTCTTGTATTAAAATAAACTCAAGGCTATAATAACTATCAAACCCCTAATAACTCTGTTTTAGGGATCTTATTCATACCCTTGATTGTTGGAGTATATTACATTATTTAGTACATGCTAATGTAACCCCATGGTACCTTCATGGTACAACTTGTAAATATTAAATTAGGGTTGAATTTTAGTTTAGAGTGTGAGTGATATTTTATGTAATGTAATAATCTGCAAGAAATACACAAGTGTTATGTAAGTGTGTATGTGCAAAAACTGCACATGTCATGTAAGTGTGCAAGTGTAATGTGAGTCTAAGTGCACAAGTGTATTATATGTATGTGTGCACAAGTGTATTATAATAGAGTGTGCTAAGTGAAGAGTTATGTCTAGGTGTGCATACAAGATAGAGTCACGTGTATGCAAGTGTCAAGTAGAGAAGCCAAGAGTCATGAGACTTAGCATATGGAAATAAATAGTCAAGTATACAAAGAGTCATTCTACTATGGCTATATAGTACTCCATAGAGAAGTATAGAATCAAACATCAATTATCAATCATTCAATCATCAAGTGTAAAGACTCAAGTGCTATAATTGTAAGAGAAAAAGGAGTAATAAAGTTTACATGTATTTTGAGCAAATAATATTGTAAGTTGTGCTACATCCTTTGTAAATGTATGATTCAGGATATTTATATTCATATTACTACTTATTAATAAATGTTAATTGATATATTATAAGTCTTGATATACATATTAGTTTACTCATATAATTTTACTTACATCATTATCTTTTTTTTTCTGAATAAAAAAATTCTATTAACCAGCTAAGTATTTACAGTTTTACAAAATTGGCATGAAGGCAAATAAGTAGAAGAATCTATAGATGTTGTCTTGAAGATTCTCCAATTTCTAACACCAAAAAGAAATCCTTAGAGAAATAATCGTAGTAGTAGTTACACCAAAACAAGGAATCACCATGTCAATATGTTTGAAACGAAAACTGGGATATGCATGGACATCAACATAGATGAGGCCCTTCCGCCTTACCAACCTGTGGAGATCAAGGGGCTTATATGGAAGTCAATGTACCAAAAAAAACTCACCAAATTGGACTTTTACAGCAAGTGTGAACTGTAGAAGGAGACTGTCATGTATCAAGGTGGATAACATATAGGTTAGAATAAGACTGTAGGCTGATTGGGTTGTTTCTTGGATGTAAGCCAGGGATGTATACTGGAATCTTATCATATTGATAAAAATCGACTTCTTTTGGTTGACAAATAGAGCTTCAAGTTGGATTAACATGAAATTTTATGCCTTTTGCTGTAGGTCTCTCTAGATGGATCAGGTATTACCTTATCTGATTGACTACTGTGGGTTTGGGAGAGGAGTTTACAGATGTATTCCCAGTTGCTAATAATTGTAATATCCTCTGCTTGCAAGTCGAAAGTGTATTTATTGGCCTCCAAGATGTGAAATATTTATCTTTCAAACCGATTCTAGAGAGTATCTTTGTCAATCGCTTTACTCCTAAATATACGATGATTTCATTCAAGCCAAATGATCCAGATGATCATAGCTGGAGCATTGTTCCATAATAGCTCGATCACTAGGTTCTTGTGGGGGGTTTACCAAGAAGCAATAAGACCATCATTGATCCAAAAATTGACCAAGTAACTAAAAATTTTGAGAGAAGCATTCCCCATAATTATAAGACATAGGGATAGTGAAGCAAGAGATGAGCCCCGATTTCTTCATCTTGACCACATAGTTCACATCAAAATGGACCATGCCAGCCTATTTTCATAAGATTCACCCCTAATAGGAACTTATCATGAATTTATAACCATAGAAAGAAGCAGGCTTTGGGCCATGCCTTTGAGCTCCAAGCTCTTACCTAGACTAGAGTGGGAATCTCAAGATCATTTCTTAGATTAAGAGTGGTATAAACAACCTTTACAACATAGGATTTTGTCACCTTGTGGGACCAAATTATTCGATCCTCCAACTCCCCATTTAAGATTGTGTAAAAGGACAAGATTGTCTCTAGGTCCTTGGCTTCTTTGTCATATTCATTATACATAAAGTTCAAATTTTTCCATTTTTTTTCTTGTCTTTCAGAATTTGTTTCCCATTGCCAGTAATCAACTACCTTAGATCCTCATTCTTGTGAAATCTTGGTTCTAATGTTTGGGAATACTTTCAATGCAGCTAATGGTTTAGAAGGTAACCATTTGTCATTCCAGAAATATGCTTTATTATCATTTGGAATTTTACAATAGGTCAAAATTGACTCTAGATCCTTTGCTTCTTGATCATATTTATTGAATAGAAAATTCATTTTTTTTCCATTTTTTAACCTTCCTACCATACTCTGATTCCTATTACTAGGAATCAGCTACTCTGGATCCCTATTCTTGTAAAATCCTTGGTCTGATGTTTGGAAAGGAGTGCATTGTACTCAATTATTGAGAAGGCAACCATTTGTCAAACTAGAAGTCTACTCTATTTCCATTCCTGACCTCCCATTTGAAGAAATGAAGAATATGAAGTCTGGTTTTCCTTATGCCATTCCACATTGGTGATCCCCATGGAAGTGATTCAGCTGTAAATATCTTTTCTGGATCATTGGATGAAAGGTATTTGGAGATGATGATTTATCTCTAGATATATTGAGGCTGATCATAATTTTTTCAAAACCGTTTACCAAGTAGAACAATACTCATTAAATGTAGGTTCTTGATTCCCAATCCTCCTTTATTTTTGTTGTGAAAAATGACACTCTATGCCACTAGGGGCATTTTTTTGATCTTAGATAATCCTTGCCATAGAAAGTCACGCCTAATCCCATTTAGTTTAGTGAGAAATTTTTGAGGTATCCAAAATGCACTAAACCAGAAAATAGGAATTGCATTTAAGACTGATTGAATTTTCATGAGTCTGCTAGCTAAGGATAACCAATTAGATTTCCAAGAAGACATCTTCCTGAATTTTGTAGTAATAGAGTCCCAAAAGTCCCCAATGCTACCTCCGATAGCCAAAAACATACCTAGATAGGTGTTGGGAAGAGAGTCAATTTGCATTCTTGTAATAGTAGCTATTTTGTCCATGTATGACACTGAGAGGTTAATGCCAAAAAATTTAGATTTGGACCTATTTATAGATTTGCCAGAGGCTGCCTCAAATGCTGAGATAAAACTCGTGATTCGATTGATTTATTGAATATTGGGAGAGGCTGCCAATAGTATATCATCAACAAACTGGGAGTGGGTGATAGTTTGGGTGCTTCTACCAAAGTTTAGTCCTTTGATTGTTCCTTGAGATTGGAGATGTTTCAGCCCTCGACCGAGAACTTTAGCGAGAATGATAAATAGATAGGGGGATAGGGGATCCCCTTGTCTGACCTCTCTAGAGTTCATAAAGTAACCTTTGGATTGGCCATTGATTAGGATAGAAAAATGGGGGTTACCTATAAGGGATAAGATCCAAGATATCCAATCTTCATTGAATCCAAACTTATGGAGGATTGAGGCTAAAAAATACCAGTTCACCCTATCAAAGGCTTTGGCCATATCCAACTTCAAGAGAAGACCTTTGTCTTTACGACTCTTTAGAGAGTGAATTAGTTCATGTATTATTGCTACTCCATCAAGGAGGTGCCTACCACTTACAAAGACCTTCTGTTCCTCATAAATGATATATGGAATGATTAATTTCAAGTGGTTAGCTACAATTTTGGAAATCACCTTATAAATAACATTACATAAAGAGATTGGCCTGAACGCATCTACTGATTTAGAATTATGAGTCTTTGGTATGAGAGCAAGAAAAGTATGATTAAGCTTACTAAGCATTTGTTTGGATGAAAAAGATTCATGGACCACTAATATCATTTCATCCTTGAGGAAATACCAAAAGTGTTAGATGAATCTAGAGGGGAAACCATCTGGGCCATGGGAACCAAAAGGCTTCATTTGAAAAAGAGCTACCTCTACTTCTTCCTCCTTTATTGGATCAGAGAGTGCCTAATTTTGAGTAGGGGAGACTAGGTTAGGGATACAATTGAGTAACTAGTTTTGGAATGTTGATCTTTGTGCTTCTTCTTTAGAGAGGAGAGACTAAAAATAGGATATAATGTGATTATCCAGTTCCTCTTAAGAGGTTAGAAGTTGCCCATCAAAATTATCTAAGGATTAAATTTTGTTTTTGGCCCTGTAAGCCATAGTGGATATGTGGAAGTATTTGGTATTTTTATCTCCTTCTTGGAGCCACTAGATTCTTGATTTCTACTTCCATAGTAGTTCTTCATTTAGATATGCTTTCTCAAGATCTTGCACAATTTTATTTTCTTGCATTAGGAGACTATCATAGTAGGCAGTTTGTATTTGTCTTTCAATGGATTGGAGTTGTTCTTCTAAGTCTGCCCTCTTAGCTGTAACATCACCAAAATTCTATTTGTTCTATTTTTGAGCTTGCTTTTCAGCCTTTATAACTTGGTGGTAAACTTGTACATAGCAGTACCATATATGTGATTTTCCTCCTCCCACCAAGCTTTCGCCAATTCATTGAAAGAAGGGTGTGAAAGCCACATTTTTTGAAATCTGAATGGTGTAGTTTTTTGTTTCACCAGTTCCTCCCAAAGTAAGGCAACTGGTCAGTGATATGACCCCCCTGTAGGTAGGACTTCTATTTGCATGATTATTTCATTTTCATACCAGCTTGGAGAGATCAGGAATCTATCCAATTTTTCTTGAATGCATTGCCTAGATTCCTATTTGTTAGTCCAAGTGAATGGACCATTTATGCAAAAAGGTTCTATGAGTTGATGATGCTCTACTCATTGAAATCATCCATATTTTGTTCTATTTTCCTTGATCCATATTCTTTCTCGCCAAGATGTTGAATGACATTAAAGTCACCACCAATAATACAAGGGATATCGTTATGGCTCATTAAATAGTTGGAGATTTGAGTCCATGTCTCACGCTTTTGAGAAGTCAATTGTGTTCCATACACATTTATCAAAAATAATTCCTTCTTAGTAAGCAAGCAGGTTGCTTTCAATGCCATCCAAGATTGACTTGAAATGTCTAGTGTGCAAAAGACTTTGGTGTTGTCCCATAGTGTGAAAATTCCACCAGATTGGCCTATGGAGAAAGAGGTAAATACAAAGCTATTTTTCCAGATCTTCCTTTGTATTTTGTCTAAGTCGCCTTGAGCAACTTTGGTTTCCTGTAAAAAGAGAATTGTTGGTTTTTATTGAGTAACTAAATGTTTGGCCATTCTAGTTGTTAGGGGGGAATGGATGCCCTGCACATTCCATATTATTATCTTCATTAGGGAACTGCTTTTTTAGAGCCCAAAAGATCATCAAGAAGAGAATGCAAGCCATATTCTATCCCTTCCAAAGTTATTACTTGGAGTTTTTCTTGACTTGTCTTTCAACCTACTTTTCTTTTCAATCCCTAGTGGTGGATTGTTTTGTGGATATTTTGATGTTTTTTATTGATATATTGCTTATTGAAGTTCTTCTTATGGATACTAGAGGATGGATGAGACTAAGGGTTAGAGCATTCATTAGAGATTTTTTGGGCATCGATATCCTCCATTGACATTTCTATATCATGGTTGGGGAGTAGAGTGTTAGTAGGATATTAAATAGTCTGGTTGGAGACCAAGATGTCTTTTTTGGGATTCTAGCTGGTGGAGACATTGAGATTTTCTTGGGTTGTGGGGGCTTAGGTATGCTGCCCTTCAACCTCTTCTTATTCTGACAGGTTCTGGAGAGCTTGAAATCTATTTCTAGATGAGAGACTTTGAGACGATATGGTGTTTGGATTGGGTTGTGATTTGGAGCTTGAAGAAGAATCAAAGGCTGGGTTACGATGTGATTTCAAAGAGGATCCAGGTGAAGGAGAAGGTGGCATAGAGGGACCAAAATATTTCTCCTTTTCTTTCTCTAGTTCCATGGAATGGATGAGGGGACAATTACAGAAAAGGTGTCCATACTCATGGAATTAGCGGCAACAAAAAAGGAGGTTTTCGTAGTCTAGCATCACATTCAATATCATCTACTTGCAATATGAACGTGGCTGGGAGATGAGAGCTGAGGTCCATATGAATGCAGATTCAAACATAGGAGTACATTGATGGTTCTAGAGTTTTGTTAGAAATTCCTATAAAACTACCAAGAGCATTCCCTATGATTTCAAGAGCATTTTCATTTTAATATTCTAGGGGAAGGGAATGCAATTGTACCTAGATTGGAGTTGAAGTTGGCATTTCTGTAGTAGGAACAAATCTAGTGTGCCATGGTTTCATGTACAGACCTGCGCTCCCATAAAACCATGGTCCATCCTAAAAGACTTGGTCTTTATCCTCCTCATAGGTAAACTTGACCATGAAGTAACCAAATGGAAAGAATTTGATTATGTATTATCCTCTTGTTTCCTAGATTGTGAAGCCTAGGCCTTAATATTTTTTGGCAGAATTTGAGGGCTCATAAATCTGCATAGAAGCGCTATGGATTCAAGTCTGGTGATTTCCTCTTTGATTATCTCCTTGCTAAACTTGACAATGGGAGTATCAGAAGATGTCTTGAGACAAGTTGATTCATAAGGGCGTGTAGTGATCTTTCTCCATATCCCTTGACCTCTTGGGGTTGATGTTGTCGATTCCTTAAAATGAGCATAACTACAATTTTGAAGAGCATATTTGAATGAATAAGGGTGAGGAGGGGGGAGAGGAGCTCCTCTCGATCTAGATTCCATTGAACATGGATACCTGTTGTAAGGGTTACAGTTCTCTCTCCTTCGAGCCCTCGACTAAGTGTAATTGTCACTTACATCATTATCTTGATCTTACTGATTTGTGGCTATCTTATATTTGATTTTATGAAATTTATCCTGTGGGTTTTATATAAATATTAAGGCTTCAAATGGTATCAGAGCTATTACGAGTAGTTTCTTGCACAGGTTGAATTTATTTAACTATATACAAAATCAATTTTGTCTAGTTTAATAAAATTGGTTTAGAGTATGCCTACTTTAAAGGGAGATAGACCTAGACTCTACTGTAAAATCAAAGTAAGTAGAAAGGCTAGTCTTTCCACGATTGTAGAAACAACTAGTGAAGACCAGGACTCAACTATAGAGTCTTTCCATAACTGAAGAATAACTAATGAAAACAAGGACTCATCTATTCAAGGATGAATAAACTATAGTATAGTTTATCATTACAAGGAAATAGCCAACCCTTGACATTAGAAGGATTTCAAGGACATAGATAATTCTTGACACTGATTTCTATCAACTCAAAAGGAAGTTGAAGGATTTAGTACAATCAAGTCATCTTGATTTTGATTGAGGCATCAAGGAAATTTGAGTCACCTTGACATTATTTGAGTTCTTAGGTGCAACCTAAGACATTTTCAATAAATGTTGATCGTCAAAAGTGTGAGAAGCTTCCTAAAAAATATAGATAAGACATTCATCTTCTAAGTGCAATAAGAAAGCAAAAAAGAAGAAGGATATCAAGGACTGATATATCTATCTTATAGTCAGTTTTTATCAAGCAGAGGTTAATTGAAAGTTGTAAGAAGATTTTAGGTCTCGAAATAAGACCTTGACATAAAGAAAATTTTAGAGCTTGAAGTGAGATTGACTTAAAGAATTTTAGAGATATTGAAGACTTAGGTCATATATATCTTGATAGATATAAAAGTGTAAAAAAATATCGAGGTTACTAATTATGAAATACTATTCAAAATAAAAGCAATCTATAAAAAGATTAAGGTTTTGAAGACTATAACAACCCAAATCCAACCAACCCGAGAGAGATAATTTTTTTCTTGACAAGAGAAATATTGACAAGGTTCTCTAAGATGTTTCCAGTTCAAGATTTATATTCATAGAGGCTTCACCATATTTTGAGTTCATGATGCTACAAACATCTCTCAAGCGGAGGAGTGGCTATTCTCTTATAAAATCATTGGGGTTTACCTTATATACCTCCATGACTTAAAGGATGCTTTTACATTGTCACCTTATTTCTTTAGATTCTTCATAAATGTAGGATAATTTGACCATAGTGTATGAATTAACCCTATCTCAATAATTAAAGATAAGGGACGTCAATTTCATTTCTAGTATAAGTCTATCTATACTAGTACTTAGAAGTAAATCCTCTTAGTTTACATATTACACCATGTATAAAACTATAGCACTCAATTATCCCATATATACAATGGTTTAATTAAGGTGATTATCACTCCACGTGATATCCCTCACATGGGCACCTAACAATCATTCGGGGTATCATCACAAATTTTAATTTGCTAATGGAATCCAAAACTTTATGGTAGGAAAAGATTATTCAAGCTACACCACTTGAATCTTTCTCAAAGACTCCACATATTTGTGTCCACTTCAAAAATTCTTTATCGAAAGTGCCCATTGCAAAACCCTTAAGGTGTTGCTACACCGCAACCACCATAGGTTTGGTTCCATCCTTTAGGTTCTTCTAAGCTTGGCTAAGGATATCTTCCAAAGATACAAAAACCTAAACCCAAAGTGAAACATGAAACCATTCATTCCTTCTCTCTATCTCTCTCTCATTCTCTCTCATTATAACATTTAGCATTCTTTCAATTTGCATGTATAAAATAAAGTATAACATCTACTCTTTCAAAATATGCACATAAGATTTAAAACATACAGTTTATAATGAGAGGAGCATAATAATGCTAAAGTTTTAATCAATGAAAGCACTATATCAATTTCCTCTTTTCAATCCTTAAAAATCATTTATTCATAGCAAGGAAACATATTTTCATTTCTAATTTGAGTACATCTCAAATAATATACAATACTACATATTTAATCGTTTGCCAAAAATTTATTTTCTTTCTTATAAATGATCATAAATGAAAAGCTTCTCAAATAGCCATAGAATAACTCTCCTTGATCGAGCTCTCCTTGGTTTTTTTGAGAAATTGATATGATAAGGGATCAAGATAACTCCTTAATATGATAATGCATTCCTAAGTGTTTATTTCATATTCCATGCATCCAATATAAATATAAAGAAAATAAACAAGCCATTTACTTTCTATATACTTAATCCATTACATCAAGTATTCATATAGAAATGATCCTTTACATTTCTATTTTTATTTTAAAACAATCACATAAAGAAACCCCATAATTTTTTATCTAAGATGGAATCCATGCCCAACCTGTTTTTCTATGTTATAAAACATACAAAGCATATAAGGAAACCCCCTCGTTTCTTCTCTATAGATGGGCTTCACACTCACTTTAAAAATTATGTGGAATACCCCATAATATTTCACTAAAAATTGACTCCATCCCCAATGACTTAAGATTTACTTAATAAATAAACTCCCATAATTTCCTCATTGGACTCCACTTCCAATTAAACATTCTATGCTTTCTTTTCCTTAAAGCAAAACAACACACTTCATAAGGGAACCCCATAATTCCCTCCACACTAATTTCCCTTATCCTAATAAGCTTCGGAAAACAATGTATGTTCTCAACTTAACTTCCAAATCTATATTTTTCTTTTATTTAATTCAATAAGATTATCATTTATCTATTATAACCAAGTATCAAACATCCCATATAAAAATGACCATTCCATTTCTACTTAGTTTTTGAGCAATCATATTTTCACAAAATCAATAGTATATTTCCACAAAATGTTTATGCAAAACAAACAATATATTTCCACAACATATTTTCACAAAACTAACAATATATTTCTACAAAACAAACAATATATTTTCACAATATATCTTCACAAAGTAAGCAATATATTTCCACAAAATATTTTCATAAAGAAAACAATATATTTTCACAATATATTTCTACAAAACTAACAATATATTTTCTCAATATATATTCAAAAAACAAACAATATATTTTTATAAACAAACAATATATTTCCACAATATAAATACTCTATTATTTATATTTTATCTTTCCTTAGTTTTTCTATATTCTTTAAATCAAAAAAACTAAGCATAAGTGAAAACCTCATAATTTTTTATATTCTAATAATTTCAAAATATAAATACTGTATTATTTATATTTTATCTTTCTTTAGTTTTTCTATATTCTTTAATTAAAAAAACTAAGTATAAGTGAAAACCTCATAATTTTTTATATTCTAATAGTTTCAAAATATAAATACTCCATTATTTATATTTTATATTTCCTTAGTTTTTTATATTCTTTAATCAAGAAAACTAAGCACAAATAAAAACCTCATAATTTTTTATATTCTAATAATTTTAAAATATAAATAATCAACTATTTATATTTTATCTTTCCTTAGTTTTCTATATTCTTTAATCAAGAAAACTAAGCATAAACAAAAACCCTATAATTTTTTATATTTTAATAATTTCAAAATATAAATACTCCACTATTTATATTTTATCTTTTTTTAATTTTTTATATTTTTTTAATCAAGAAAACTAAGCATAAGTGGAAACCCTATTATTATTGATATTCTAATAATTTCAAAATATAAATACTCTATTATGTATATTTTATTTTTGCTTGGTTTTCTATATTATTTAATCAAGAAAACTAAACACAAGTAAAAACCCTATAATTTTTTATATTCTAATAATTTTAAAATATAAATACTTCACTATTTATATTTTATCTTTCCTTAGTTTTCTATATTCTTTAATCAATAAAACTAAGCACAAGTAAAAACCCTATAATTTTTTATATTCTAATAATTTAAAAATATAAATGCTCCACTATTTATATTTTATATTTCCTTAGTTTTCTGTATTCTTTAATCAAGAAAACTAAGCATAAGTGAAAACCCTATAATTTTTTATATTCTAATAATTTCAAAATATAAATACTCCACTATTTATATTTTATATTTCCTTAGTTTTCTATATTCTTTAATCAAGAAAACTAAACACAAGTGGAAACCTTATAATTTCAACGAATGCAAGACACCATTAACATTCTCAAAGAAAGCATATCATACTTTCAAACTATTAGAAGCTTTCTAATCAAACAAAACTTAAAAAGGGGAGAGTCTGATACTCTGCCAGAGCTCAACAACGTATTTCTTCCTCTTCTGCCTTCCATACCTTTTCCTCTTTTTTTCTTTCCATCTCTCTTTCTAAATGAAAGGAAAAAGATGAAACCCTAAACCATTTTTGCAATATTCTCTTGCTTGTTACGTTTTCCAAATAACATCAAGCCCTAATCTATTCATTAAATGCACTTCCTTTGCAAGGTAAAAGGGTTCATAAAACCCAAATTAAATTTATTTTAACTTTATAAAAGAAATAAACTAATTTATATTTCTTTTAATTTAAAAGAAGACTTTTAATAATACCATGATCATGAAAACCCTTTTTGTTGCTAATAAGGTACGTGTGTGTGTATATATAAACCTTAAAAAATTAATTCTTTTAATGTTATCTAGTAACATCAAAGCATCTAATCAAGTTTGTTGTTTCTTAATGTATAAACATGTGAATTGCATTTTTTTTTGGTAAATAAAAGTCTTCATTAATTACCGGGTTTTGCAGGTTAACCCAAAACCTATTACAATATCCAGCCTTCTACTGAGATTGTAGATCCTAGTCATCCTTGAAACTTTCTTACCAGAAATTGTGTTGAATCCCCTACAACACCTTACTAACAAAGCACACCCATACCTAAACATAACTGTAAACATTACTTACATTGATAGGAATTGAAGTTTGGAACTTTGCACTTGTGAAACCTGTTGCTTGCCCATTTCCTATTCTCTATCGAAATCTTCCAAGGCTTACACCCTATTACCTTCATTTCCAATTTGGTATGATTTAGAGGGAAACCCCATAGTTATTACCAGCTCCATGGGGAAAGAACACCCATTCATCTTTCTCCTTAACGGGTAGGTTTCTTTTCATGACTAATAATGTTTTCCACTTCACGTGGCACACCTTGTGTCCATGTCACCAAACTACCAACATCAACACCTATGTTGGCTAATTTGTCAGCTGACCTGTTGGCCTCACGGTACACGTGACGAGCCCTCCTGTTCTGTCTTGCCGCAAAAAGGATCCTCACTTCATGGATGACTCCCTCGATTCTCCATGGAGGTTTTTTGCCATTGGTTAATAGGTTGATGATGTTCATAGAATCACCTTCAATCATCAAGTTACCTTGAGTTGCTTGGGCTACTTGCAACCCTCTCCAAAGGGCTCTAGCTTCTACTTCGTTATTAGTTCTGATTCCCAATGGTTCAGCGAAGGCCTTGACCAGATTTCCTTGATGATCCCTGATTATTCCTCCAGCTCCAGCTCTTCCCGGGTTCTCCTTGGCTGCACCATCAAAATTTAGTTTAAACCAACCCTGGGGGGTGGCTCCCAAGAAATCCCATTTTTGGGATTGGGCAAAGGAATGGAAGGTTTGTCCTCAATACCTAAGGCCCGAGCTAATTGTTTTTCTTGGGGAAGAATTGAGTGGTTCTCATCCACTAAGGTGCTAAGGTTTTCTTTCGCAAAGACAATAATCCTGTTGAGGATGGTTTTTGGGTTGTGAATGGTATCCTTAAAGGCTCTATGGTTCCTTTCTAGCCAAATATGCCAGAGAAAATGATGCCAACAAATTTTCCATAGGTACTTAAGTTTTAGGCTAACAAAGGGTTGAGGCCATTGATGGAACACTTCGGATATAAGAGCAGGCTTAACCCACGAGATCCTAAAGGCTTGGAAAAGTTCATCCAGGATGGACTCCGCTACCGGACACTCCAGAAACAAGTGTTGGGTTGTCTCCCATCCTGCCTTGCACATGTAGCAATGGTTAGCAATAACCATACCTTTGGATAACATATTGTCCATAGTGAGGATTTTTCCTTGAATCACCAACCATGAAAAAAAGGATATTTTAGGAATTAAGCCTTTGATCCAAACCAAACTCGGTTGAAATTGTTGACCTTCCACATTGAGAAGCAAATTATAGGCAGACTTAACTGTGAAGTCACCACTTTTAGTCTCAACCCAAACAATGTGATCTTCATCCTCTCCAGAGGGAATAATTTGCTGAGTTAAAATGTTATAAAGCTCTTTAGACTCCGCTTCAAAACCCTGTACTCTGATGTGTTTCCACCTATTGATATTTATATCCTACCACATATAATTTGCAACCTTCTTCCCAATATGTTGCTCCATATGCTCTTGAATCCTAGCCAAACGAGGATTTTGGGATAACTCCTCAGCTCTCACCCATCGATCCTTCCAAAAGTCTATTGTTTGCCCATTTCCTAGAATCCATCTAAGACCTTTCTTGACAAGATCCTTGCTCGTGAGGATTGCCTTCCAAAAAGTAGACCCCCTACTTGCTAAGTTGTCATTAAGGAAGTTCACACCTTGGAGGTATTTCCTCCTAACTATGGCAGTCCATTCATTATCGACCTTAGTCAATAACCACCATGCTTGTTTGGCTAATAGAGCTATATTGAGATGAGCAACTCTCCTCAATCCTAACCCCCCATCAGCTTTAGGTTTGCAAACCTTGTTCCAACCTACTAAATGGATCCTTTTCTTATCCTCAGTCCCTGACCAGAGAAATTTTTTTTGAAGCTACTCAATTTTGTGATACACCTTGCTAGGAGCTCTAAAGACTGATAGGAAGTAAACGGGTATACTTTGAAGTGAAGCCATAGTTAAAACTACTTTGCCTGCTTGAGATAACAGATGTCCTTTCCAACCTGCTAGCTTTTTTTGGATCCTCTCCAGAACTATGTTCCACATTGATCCTTTAGGTTTCCTCGTAAATAGGGGAAGACCTAAATAGGAGGTGGGAAGGGATGCAATATGACATTCCATGATCCTTGCTATGTTGTTTTGCCTAGGAATGGGGGTATTGATGAAATAAAGTTTGCTCTTATCAAAATTCACTTTCTTTCCAGCCGCTTCTTCATACATTATGAGAATATTTTTAATCCTTCTTGCCTCAACCACAGAAGCCAAAGTCAGTAGCAATGTATCATCAACAAATTGTTGATGTGTCATCGGGGTAGTTAGCGACGTGGCCTTGATACCTGATATGAGTCCAGCTACCACTGCTGCCTTAATGGTTCTTCCCAAGGCCTCAACTACAATGATGAACAACATAGGACTTATGGGATCTCCTTGTCTTAGACCACATTTGCTTTGAAAAAAACCTGTAGTAGACCCATTAACCAAAACTAAAAAACAAGGCTTAGAAATACACTCTCTTATTAACTTGACCCATTTCATGTTGAAGCCAAATTTTAATAAAACTACCTCTAGGAATTCCCAATTTATCCTATCATAAGCTTTGTTCATGTCTAACTTTAAAGCCATGACTACTTTTTTGGTCTGAGCGGTTGTATGAAGAGCCTCATGAATAGTAATAACTCCATCTAAGATTGATCTTCCTTGTACAGAACTTCCTTGACTTGGATCAATGATAACCGGTAGAACTTTCTTCAAACGGTTGGCTAAAACTTTGGACATAATTTTATAGGATATATTACATAGGCTAACCGGCCTAAAGTCAGCCATAGTCTTGGGGTTGGGGCCTTTAGGGATCAAAGCAATGAAAGTTGAATTGAAACCCCTTGGAATATGATTTGAACTTTGGAACTCCTTGATTGCAACAATAACTTCTGCTCCAACAATATCCCAACAAACTTGGAAAAACCATGATGAAAACCCATCCGGCCCAGGAGCTTTGTCAGGATCCATGTTAAACAAAGCCTCCTTGATCTCTTAGTCTAAAAAAGCTACTGTAAGAGACTCATTAATCGTTTCATCAATGAGTTGTGGAATGAATTGAAGGAGAGAGTCCTTTGCTTGGGTATTACAGGCCCGTTCTTCACCCAATAATGAACTGAAAAAATTAACAGCCTCGTCCCTGATCTCCTGAATGTTTTGAGTTGAGGATCCATCCACCTTAGTTAAATTTCTAATATTATTGTTGCCTCTATTGCTCAATGTGGTAACATGGAAAATTTTTGAATTAGAGTCTCCTTCCTTTAGCCATAATGCCCTTGATTTCTGCCTCCAATACATCTCTTCACAAGCTAAAATATTATAAAACTCACAAAGGGTTTCCTTCTCTTCAGTCCTTTTCGCCTCATCATAGGTTCCATTTTGGATTTTGCTTTCTATTATTCTTAGTTTTTCCCCCATTGCTCTCTTATTCTCAAAAATATTTCCAAAGACTTCTTTATTCCATATTCTAAGGTTGTTTTTCACCATCTTAAGTTTTTGAGATAGTTTGAAGGAAGCACTTCCCTGGATAGGCTACTGCCACCATTCCTCTATTCATTTCTTGAATTCTGGATGATTAACCCATTTTCACTCATTTTCATTATTTGAACATCAAGTTAAACTAATTAATTATCCTGAAATTAATTAACTTAGTGCCAGATGTTAATATGAATTATTAACATTGACACTAACCATTAGAGGATTAATAAAGCCTCTATATTTATTAATCCTTCTCCTTATTGAATCCTTTATCAAATTCATAAACATAAGCAAAACATATATTTTCAAATGCTTATAAACCAATATACCATTAATGGAACATTTATCTAACCAAGCACCCAAAGACATATACAAGGAAGATAATCATTTGGTAAAGCATAGACAAAACAGAGCAAGCATTCATGCACAAAAGATTTTGTGATAACTTCCAAGTTATCAACTTCTGTTATAGGTGACTTCATTGCCCTATGGAAACTTCCTTGTCGATGTAATGATTTCAAGCAAGTAGATTATGAAATGCAACTATATGTGGTAACCACTTGTTACCCTGGGTAACTCTTACCTTGAAGTTGTTGTCACATAATTTCTCTTTTTTGATATCTCATTTTTGGTGGTTGACTTCCTCATCCACCCACGAGAGCACCTGGTCCTACATCCAAGCATAACATCAACAATACCATATCCTCATATTATATAATCAAAATAACAAATGCATATAATCATCCAAAAGCATCAAAACTAAGTACTAAATCATCATTTATCAATACATAGTTCATTTCATAATAAAATCCTAACAAGGTGGGTTATGACATACTACCTCACTTGGACAAAACACAATCCTCTATGTTTTTGCTTTTGACAAATAACATTACATTACATTTTTATTTAAATAAATAAGGAAAACGTCTTTTCATATCATTCATTTTTTTGCAAGTGGTGTTTTTTTTGGAATATTGATCCCACTAGACCTTGCACTATTCTAAAATTTATGTCTTCATCATTTTAGAACGAAACTCTAGAATCTTCATTGGTTTTACCTCAATGACCAAGGGACCTACCATCTGCAATTTTGAAACATATCACAAAATATTCACTACCTAAATCTTCTTACCAACCTTAAAGGCATTCCAACTATTCTATTCTTGTCTCCTATAAGTGGAGAGTAGCCCAAACATTTTGGGTTATTAAAGAGTATTTCCTCATGAAGAATTAATTTTCCAAATCACTCAACCATTCATTGACTGAATCACCCTCATCTTTTGCAATGAATTCAGAGATTTTAACCTTCTTCAAATCTTTAGCCAGTTTTACCTCAATAAGGGCCCTAACTTTTTATTCTCTTGTAGTAGTAGTTATGTCCTACATAACCTCAAGATTTATATTTTGGGAATCTTAGTCTACTATGGTTTTTTGCAACTATATTATGTTGGTTCATCGATTCCTTTTGATGTTCCATCTATTGATGTAATAAGGAACTACAATAGTAAGGTTTTCCACCTCTTTTATTAGAATTCCTAGAATTTTTTCTTTTGGTTCCATCTTGCCTAACTGGCTTTGGATTCTAAGAATATTATCTTCATCCTCTTCGTAAATTTAGGTGATAATTATCTTGGTCACATAAAGGAGTTGGATAAGTTACAATTTCTCTCAAATTGTACTTCAAATGGTTAGTTACATCTATATATGAACTAACTTAGACAATTAACATCCTTTAGGCAATGGTCACAATCATATTTATATATTCACAAGGTACCATTTCAGTTATAACCATTATCACTCCACTGACAATGATCTTGGTCATGCTTACCTCATCGCAAGGTACCTTTTCCCTTATCCATAAAAGAAGTTTGAGTTAGGTTACAACTTCCTCCAAATTGTACTTTTAACTTTTAGTTAGTTTCATCATTCACATAAATTAACAAAAGAGTATTATCATCCACTGATAATATAAATGGTCACATTTACTCCACGTGAGGTACCATTCCAATAGTATTATCATCCACTAATAATATCAATGATCACACTTACTCCATGTAAGGTGTCATTTCAAGAGTATTATCATCCATTGATAATATCAATGGTCACACTTACTTCACATAAGACGTCATTCAAAGAGTATTATCATCCATTGATAATATCAATGGTCACACTTACTCCACGTAAGGTGTCATTTCACCTGCCAAACATAAGTCATTCTATGGTTGATGTTTATACTACCAAACATGAGTCATTATATGGTAGAGTTTCTATTGCCAAACATACGTCATTCTATGTTGACATTTTCTAGGTGTAATACCTTAAGTTTAGTTGGAGGTCCCTTTGTGGTGCACTACCAAATCCAATGCTTGACTATCCCATCTTTGTGATGGGTAGTATAAGCATTTATCACTCTACGTGATAGGTTTCTCATGGATACAAACCACCTAGGAGTTGCCTCCCTACAACTACCTTAGGCTAGGGTAAAACATAGATGAAATTTAGTACTATAATCTATTGATAGTATTGATGGGCATTCTTACTCCTCGTAATATGCCATCCCCTAAAGGAAGATATTTTCTTCTTAAAATCCATCCGTCAATTCCGATCCACTCTAAGTTCCTTCCAAGAAAGCTTCTATTCGTACGACCTAGAGCTCTAATACCAACTATAACAACCCAAATCCAACCAATACAAGAGAAAAATGTTTTTGATAGGAGAAATATTGAAAAGGTTCTCCAAGATGTTTCCAATTCAAGATTTATATTCATAGAGGCTTCACCACATTTTGAGTTCACAATGTTTTAGGCATCCCTCGAGTGGACAAGAGTGGCCATTCTCCCATAAAATCACTAGGGTTTATATTATACACCTCAATGACTTAAAGGCTGCTTTCATATGATCACCTCATTTTCTTATATTTTTGCAAATGTAGGATAACTTGACCATAGCGTATGGATTAACCCTATCTCGATCATTAGAGATAAGGTAATCCAATTACATTTCTAATATAAGTCCATATATACTAGTACTTAGGTGTAAAACCTCTTAGTTTACATATTACACCATGTATAAAACTACAGTGCTCAATTATCTCATCTCTACGATGGTTTAATTGAGGTGATTATCACTTCGCATGATATCCCTCACATGGATATCCAACGACCATTCAGGGTACCATCACCAAATCCAATTTTCTAATGGGATCCAAACCTCCATAGTTGAAAAAAAGGATTTAGGCTACACCACTTGAATATTTTCCAAAGACTCCTCATCTTTGGGTCTATTTCAAAGATCCTTTATCAAAAGTACCCATTGCAAAACCCTCAAGTGTTTCTACACCACAACCACCTTAGGTTTGGTTCCATCCTTTAGGTTCTTCTAGGCTTGGCTAACTAAGGATATCTCCCATAGATACAAAAACCTAAACCCAAAGCAAAACATGAAACCATTCATTCCTTCTCTCTCTCTCATTCTCTCTCATTATAACATTTAGCATTCTTTCAATTTGCATGTATAAAATAAAGTATAACATCTACTCTTTCAAAAGATGTACATAAGCTTTAAAACATACATTTCATAATGAGAGGAGTATATTAATGCTAAAGTTTTAATCAATGAAAGCACTATATCAATTTCCTCTTTTCAATCCTTATAAATCATCTATTCATAGCAAGAAAATAGATTCTCATTTCAAAATTGAGTACACCTCAAATTTACAATATCCATCTCAAATAATATAGAGTACAACTTATTTAATCATTTGCCAATAATTTTTTTCTTTCTTACAAATGATCATAAATTAAAAGCTTCTCAAATAGCCATAGTGGAACTCTCCTTGATTGAGCTCTCCTTGGGTTTTTTGATAAATGGATATGATAAGGGATCAAGATAAGTACTTAATATGATAATGCATTCCTAAGTTCTTATTTCATATTCCATGCATCCAATGCAAACATAAAGGAAATGAACAAGCCATATACTTTCTACATACTAATCTATTACATCAAGTATTCATATAGAAACAATCTTTTAAATTTCTATTTTTATTTTAAAACAATTACATGAAAAAATCCCATAAATTTCTTCATCCAAGATGGATTGTGCATCCAACTTGTTTTTCCATGTTTTAAAATATACAAAGCATATAAGGAAACCCCCTTGTTTCTTCCCTATAGATGGACTCCACACCCACTTTAAATATTATTTGAAATAAATGGACTCCACGCCCAATGACTTAATATTTACTTAATAAATAAATAAAGAAACTCCCATAATTTCCTCATTGGACTCCACGTCCAATTAAACATTTAATGCTTTCTTTTCCTTAAAATAAAACAACACACTTCATAAGGGAACCCCATAATTCTCTCCACACTAATTCCCCTTATCCTAATAAGCTTCGGGAAACAATGTATGTTCTCAACTTAACTTCCAAATCTATATTTTCCTTATATTTAATTCAATATGATTATCATTCATCTATTATAACCAAGTATCAAATATCCCATATAGAAAGGATCCTTTCATTTCTACTTAATTTTTGAGCAATCATATTGTCACAAAACCAACAATATACTTCCATAATATGTTTCTGCAAAACAAAAAATATATTTCCACAATATATTTTTATGAAACCAACAATATATTTCTGCAATATATCTTCACAAAAAAACAATATATTTCTACAAAAAAGACAATATATTTCCACAATATATTTTTGCAAAGAAAGCAATATATTTCGACAAAACTGATAATATATTTCGACAATATATCTTCACAAAGCAAACAATATATTTCCATAATATATTTTTACAAACAAACAATATATTTCCACAATATAAATACTCCACTATTTATATTTTATCTTTCCTTAGTTTTCTATATTATTTAAATCAAGAAAATTAAGCACAAGCGAAAATCTTATAATTTTTGATATTCTAATAATTTCAAAATATAAATACTCCACTATTTATATATTTTTTTAAATAAAGGGGTAAAAATTTATTGATAAAAAGTTTGGATTATAGAGTACAACTGAGCTTCCAACCAGGACTCAAATAAACAGCCAAACAGGCTAAAACCACTAGACTAGATTGACACCCGAAGAAGACAACAAGAACAAACCACATTAAGTCTGAACATCCTTGTGGATCAACTCCCAGAGGCATTGAGAGTCCCCAGATGGGAGACTCTCCCAATTATCGATAATCCAAGGATCCAACAACTCAGAAGCCCTTTTGGCCAGGTAATCAGCAACCACATTCCATTCCCTTGGAATGTGCACAAAGGATATAAATTCAAACTCTTCACTCATTCTGAGAATCTGAATGGCTACAGAGGCCAACTGCCAATTAACTTCCTCCATCCTTTTACTATTTAAAATATTAACCACAATTTGAGAGTCAGACTTGTAGATAATCCTACGCTAGCCAAGAGAAAACCCCCTCTGCAAGGCCTCAAGAATTGTAAGAGCTTCCATAAAATTGTTGGAGTGAACACCTTTATAAATGGAAAAGAAAAAATTGACACCACCAGCAGAATCTCTCCCAACACCGCCAATGCCAGCATGTCCAGGATTACCCCTGGATGATCCATCAATATTAATTTTTAAAACTCCTCTAGGGGGTGGCCTCCACCTACCATCTCTCCTAACCTTCTTGTTGAGCTGAGGAACCCTGCTAGGGCTAGAAGAGTTCACACCATCCCCAAAGAGACCAAGGGCCTGTTGTACCTTCTCCTCCCTAGAATCCAAAAGAGGGTCCACATCACATTTGCTATGGATGGTTTCCTGAACCATACACAAGATCCTTTGCCAAATCTGTTGAACAACCAAATGACTGCCCTGAAAGATGTGATGGTTTTGTTCGAGCCAAATCTTCCAGATGATGCAAGAAGGGCCCAAATTCCAAGCCACCCGAAGGAAGGGGGCCTTGGTCGGAGGTCTACCTAGACTACTCCAAAACTCCACCAGGGATAGCACATGAAAACATGGATGGTTCCAAGCGCTCCACCAATGGTGCCAAATGTCTCTGGCAAAGGAGCATTGGAAAAATAAATGAGAAGAGTCATCCTCATTCTTACTGCAAAGGACACAAAAAGAGGGACCCTGAAATCCCCTCTTCCTCACGTTATCCCAAGTGAGGCATTTATTACGAGCTACCAGCCAGAGAAAGAAGTTACATTTCAGCCAAGCAAATTTGTTCCACACCTTTTTCCACCATGTGACAGGAAGACTCCCATACTTTTGCTTATCAAGAACCTGATAACCATAGGCTACCGAGTAGGTTCCCTTGGGATCAGGGTTCCAAGCTAGAATATCTTTACCCCTCAATGAAGAATAGGGCCTCCCCATAAGAATAAGAGCAAGCTCCTCTCTATCCTTGGCCAGTCCCCCTCGGGCCATTCTTGCAGATCTTTCCACCTGTACATCTCCATATTTCCAAAATACTAGATTTTTTTAAAGTCCTCCACATGAGACCAACCCGCTTCCAAGAAACAAATGCTTAGGGAACGTAACCTGGGATATTGATTCAAGATAGGAGGGTGGCCATCCCAAGAATCCTCCCAAAAAAGAGCATCTGATCCTCGATTGCAAATCCAGAACAAACCCTGCTTGATTAAATTAGCTCCTCTTTTCAGAGTGTCCCAGATAACTGAACCTTTCCCAACCAAGCTGACTCTAGGGATCTCAACCTTAGAAATACCTCTCAAGTATTTACAAGATAATATTTTAGCCCAAATCTGATCTTGAGAGGTACACCATCTCCAATAAAGTTTTGCAGCCAAAGCCTATCCAAAAAGAGTTGTCTATCGCAACCCAAGGCCTCCCTCTTGCATCGACCTACATATAGAATCCCATCTAACCAAACTCCATTTAGATTGATCAAGTTTTCTAGACCATAAAAATTGTCTTGACAAAGCATCCATGTCCTTGATGAAATGAGAGGGAGCTATTTGTACAAAACATCTATAAATGGGTAAAGCTTGAACAACAAATTTTAAAAGCAACACTCTACCTGCAGTGGATAGCCATCTGAAAGTCCAGTGATTCACCTTCCTTCTAAACTTATCAAGCATAGACTGCCAAGAAGATCTAGGTAGAGGATGAGATGAAATTGGAATACCAAGATAAATGAAGGGGGGAGTCCCAACCTGGAATCTTAGAATACGAGCAATCCTGGCTTGAATAAGAGGAGGGGTATTGAAGAAGAAAATAGAAGACTTGTCCTCATTAATCAACTGTCCAGAAGCACCAAGATATATGTCAAGAGACTGTCTAATATTTCCAGCTTCCCTGATAGTGGCAACTCCCAACAAAGTAGTATCATCAACAAATTGAAGGTGGGAAAGAGGTGGCAAACTACTATCCCACTTCCACCCCTGAATGAGACCCTGCCTGACTTGAGACTTGAGCAATCTTCCCAACCCTTCCGCCATAATGATAAACAAATAAGGAGATAAAGGATCTCCTTGCCTCAATCCCCTTGAGGCCTCAAATAGCTCCGATGGCTCATTATTAACAAGAACAGAGAATGAGGAAGAAGAAACACAACTCATCACCCATCTAATCCATTCCTCCTCAAATCCAAAAGCAGCAAGAACTTTTTGAAGAAAGGACCATCTGACCCGATCATAGGCTTTGGCCATGTCCAACTTAATGAACATAGTTTTCTCCTTAGAAATTTCCATCGAGTGAATAGCTTCTGTAGCAATAACAACCCCATCCAGGATTTTTCGGCCAACAACAAACCCTCCTTGCTCCTCAGAGATGATTTTGCTCAACCATATCTTCAGCCTCTCAGCAATAATTTTTGTGATGATCTTATACACAACATTGCATAGAGCAATAGGCCTGAACATATCCAAGGAATTTGCTCCCTCTTTTTTGGGAATAAGCACCACAAAGGTAGCATTTAGGGCCCTTAGCATCTGTTTGTTCTTTTGGGACTCATGGACCACCTCCAGAAGATCAAATTTGATTAAATCCCAAAACTCCTGATAAAACTCAATCGAGAATCCATCTGGGCCTGGGGCTTTTCCTTTTTTCATCTTGAATACAACATTTTCCAACTCCTCAAGGGAAATTGGACCCATCAAGTGCTCATTCATCTCTCTAGAAACAATCGATGGAATACAATTTAGAATAAGCTTTTCATTCTCATCATCTGAGAGGGAGTCCTCCTTGAAGAGAGAGGAAAAATACCTCTTAGTCTCTTCTAAAATATCCTTAAAAGAAGAGAGCAGGGCACCTTGAGAATTCACAAGAGAGGTAATCAGGTTACCATTACGATGAGCCTTAACTGAGTTATAAAAGAAGGTTGTGTTCCTATCCCCTTCCTGAAGCCAATCTACTCGAGATTTTTATTTCCAAAAAATTTCTTCCCTCAGTTCCCATTCAACAAGGTCTTTCGTAGCCTCAGATTCCTCAACGAGAAGCTCCTTCGTGAGTCCCTGATCTCTAATCTTCCTTGAAGCTTCTTCCACCCTCCTAAGAGCTGCCAACTTAGCCAAGGAAAGGTTCCCAAAATTTAGTCTATTCCATCTCTTCAATTTATGCTTAACAAATTGTAGTCGCTTCATAAAGGAATACATAGCGGTGCCATGAGGAGGTTTGCCAATGGTCCACCAACCTCGCATGAAATCATGAAGCTTAGGATCACGAAGCCACATAAGTTGAAACTTAAAGGAAGGATTCTTATTTAGCCCTAACTCTAGAGCAGAGAGTTTGATAGGCCAATGATCAGATCCCCTACCCTCTAGAATCATAGAACTAGCACTTATGTTATTACCCATCCAATAACTGGAGATCAGAAACCTATCCAATCTCTCTGAGATGGAAGCTTCCCCACACCTTCTATTGTGCCAAGTAAATATCCCATTATCTAGCTTGATGTCAACCAAGTTCAGGGCCTGGATATGAGCACTGAAGATAGAAGAAAAAGGCTCGAGATGGTCAACCCCACCGCGTTTCTCCTCTAGACAAGTGATAGAGTTGAAGTCTCCAACCAAAATCCATGGGTACAGGGGAGCCAGACTTCTCACAAAGCAAATGTGCTCCCACAAATTCACTTTACCATTGTAATCAATAGGAGCATACACATTTGTAAGTAGGATGGTTTCACCAGATTCATTATCATGCCCGATCATCGAAATAGACCATCTGCTAGAAATCCAAGTAAGAGGGGATATCTTAACCGGATCCCATAAACAAGCGATGCCACCAACATATCCACATGCACCAATACACTGGCATTGCCCCCTTCTCCACAACTTGGGAGCAATATTGAACATACTATCAGTAGCCAATTTAGTCTCCTGAATAAACACCACATCCGAAGAATGTACACGAACCAAATCACGAACAACTTTTTGTCTGGGGATGTTGTTCAACCCCCTTACATTCCATGAAAGGATAATCATTTTTGGGGGTTAGAAAAATGGGAGTCCAATGTTCTCACCAAGCCTGACTCCACCAAAGTCTCCCCCATTAACTTAATTTTATCCTGGTCCTTCTTTCGACCCACCTTCATATTCTTATCTGAAAAAATTTTTTTAATTATTTTTTGTTGCAATCCCAACACCGTAGGAGTTTTGCAGTCCAAGGATGACTGCATCAATGCTTGAGTAGGAGAGGGCATAACTAAATCTGTACCACTTTCCAAAATAGTTTCCCTTCTAGGGCTAGATCCAACCATATCACCTATACTCAGATCCAAAGCCCTTTGTTCTTCATTTAAACCCCCTAGATCTGATTCCTTAAGTTCCACCTCAAGAAGAGACATCTGATTTGACCCTGTTATATTTGCATCAGGTAGTGACGTTTCAGGTATCTCCATGCACTGATCAAGATCATCTAATATTTCAAAATGGTTGAGTAGAGCATCTGGCTGGCTATCCTTAAGGTCTCTGTTTGCCCTTCGTCCTCTGTTTTGGGCTTTTACCGAAACAAAGCCTTCCTTATCCCGTTCCCCTTCCTTTATCGGGGCTTTTCCTTTATCCAAATTTTGTCCAGATCGAGAGGGCCCAGGATTTGAAGCCACAGGCGGGACAAACTTAGGGCATTTTCTTTGCAGGTGGCCATATTCACGGTAAATCCGACAACGAAATGGAAGAGCTTCATAGTCAAGTTTTTGAACCCATGTAGTCGATCCAAACTGTATTTCAATAGAATCTGGAATAGGATTATTTAAATCAATTTCAACATAGATACGGGCAACATAGATTACCTTTTTATCCATTGTCTGTTGTGACGGTCCAACCGGCTTCCCAAGAAGAAGGGCAATCTTATGCAAGATATCAGTTCTCCAGAATTCCAATGGGAGCCACGAAAGCCGAACCCATACTGGAACCCGCGATGGCCGCTCCTCTGACGGGTTGAAACCCACATGCCAGGGTTTAAGAAAGAGTCCCGCTTGGTTATAGAAATAAGGACCCCCTTCAAATGCTTTGTTGCGATCTGCAAGACAAGAGAAAACCACCATAAAATAGTTGTTCGCACTCAACATCACCTCCACGTCACCTTCAGGATTCCAAGTCTTCCTGACCCAAGCCTCCACAAAGGGGAGAGAAATTTGGATGCCCAAAAATTTACCAATAAGCGCATGTTTGGTTAAATACTCCACATCTTCCGCCATCGAGTCTGGTTGAACCACTAGAACCGGCCTGGCTTCACATCGTTCCAAACATCCATTGTTCTTTAACAAGCGGTTCCCGACATGCACTGGGAAATCTTGTTCCTTCCAATCATTTTCAGATGAAAAAACATCACGAGCATGCACTCTTTGTGATGGACCCGATGCCATCACGACATTCCTCCAATTTTTCAGACCTCCTCCAGAAATGGCTGCCATCCCCATAGAGCAGTTTTTCCTCATCAAACCCTAGCAGAGTAGTTTTTCCTCATCAAACCCTAGCAGAGCAGTTTTCCAAGCACAAGAACATCATCTTCACTCTCCACTATTTTATATATATATATATATATATATATATATATTTTCTTTAGAGAAAAACCCCTTGTGTGGCCGCCTTGGTTTGAGAGACCACAAACAGGGGGTTCTACACCATCAAAGTCACACGGGAGTCGCACCCGACCCTGCTCGCACCAACATTATCAATTGGATTTTGGATACCCAATTCAGCTTTTTGGTAGGGTGGAGATTTGAACCTGGGACCTCTCTTGGAGGATTGTCCTCTCCTCTCTAACTCACCTACAACACTTGGATAACACTATTTATAGTTTATCTTTCCTTAGTTTTCTATATTTTTTAGTCAAGAAAACTAAGTACAAGTGAAAACCTCATATTTTTTGATATTCTAATCATTTCAAAATTTAAATACTCCACTATTTATATATTATTCTATAGTCTTTAATAAGAAAAACAAAGCATAAGTAAAAACCCTATAATTTTTTATATTTTAATAATTTTAAAATATAAATACTTCTCTATTTATATTTTTATCTTTTCTTAGTTTTTAAAATTTCTTTAATAATTTCAAAATACAATTACTCCACTATTTATATTTTATCTTTTTTGATATTTTTATTTTTTTAATAAAAAACTAAGCAAAAGTGAAAACTCTATAATTTTCGATATTTTAATAATTTCAAAATATAAATACTCCATTATTTATATTTTATTTTTCGTTAGTTTTCTATATTCTTTCATAAAAAATTATACATTCTAATAATTTCACAATATAAATACTCCACTATTTATATTTTATCTTTCCTTAGTTTTCTATATTCTTTAATAAAAAAACTATGCACAAGTGGAAACCCTATATTTTTTGATATTTTAATAATTTTAAAATATAAAAACTCCATTATTTATAATTTATCTTGCCTTAATTTTCTATATTCTTTAATAAAAAAAACTAAGCATAAGCAAAACCCTAATTTTTTATATTCTAATAATTTCAAAATATAAATATTTCACTAATTATATTTTATTTTTTTCTTAGTTTTCTATATTCTTTAATCGAGAAAATTAAGCACAAGTGGAAACCCTATAATTTCAACAAATGCAAAACAACATTAACATTCTATAATTTCAACGAATGCAAAGCAACATTAACATTCTCAAAGAAAGCATAGCATCAAAAATTACCTTGGAACTAATAGAAGCATTCTAATCAAACAAAACTTGAAAAGAGGAGAGCCTAATCCTCTCCGAGAGCTCAAAAATGCATTCCTTTCTCTTTTGCCTTTTCCACCTTTTTCTCTTTTTTTCCCTTTCTATTTCTTTTTTAAAAGAGAGGAAGAAGATGAAACCCTAAACCGTTTTGCAAGGTCGTTTTTCTTGTTACGTATTTTTCAAATAACATCAAGCCCTAATCTATTCATTAAATGCACTTCCTTTACAAGGTAAAAGGGTTCATAAAATCCAAATTAAATTTCTTTCAACTTTATAAAAGAAATTAACCAATTTATATTTTTTTAAAATTTTAAAAGAAGACTTTTATAAAATAAATAAGTTCATTTATATTTCTTTTAATTTAAAATAATTTTTTTTAATAATGCCATGATCATGAAAACCCTTTTTAATAAGATACGTGTATATATATATATATATATATATATAAACCTACAATCAATTTTTTTAATGTTATCTAACAACATCAAAGCAACCTTATATTTGATACAAAAACATCATGGGAAGTAGGAACATGAATTGAGTTGGAGATAGTAAGGGTAAGGGTAAGGGTTGTTGCTTGAGAGGATATTGTTTGGTTATTTTGTTGTAGGACCTAAATATTAGGAGATAGGGGTATTAGGGGCCTTGGGGGAATTTTTTCCTATTTGTACTAAGTTATTTTTAGTTGTGATAGCTATTCCATAGACCTCTAGTAAATAATTCCCCTATTTTTTCTTGATCATCGTGGATATATCAAGATCTAGAGCTCTTAAATTAAAAAATCACTACCATACCTAAAGGAGGCCACATCTATAGGGGGGTCCTATACCATATCTTATCAAATTTAGCGTTGAAATCCTCCATAGCCTCCATGAGGCTCTTTTTATAGTCTCCAATTATTCCAAAATAGACACCCCATCCACCCACTTTTTGAATATTTTAATAAGTAGATTGGTAAGTCGGTCCCAACTAACTATTGGTCAAGATGAAGGTTCAAGATACCAAATTAGGTTTGTTGTTTCTTAATGTATAAACATGCAAATTATATTTTCATTTTCACTCATTTTCATTATTAGAACTGAACATCAAGTTAAATTAACTAATTATCTTTTAATTAATTAACTTAGTGTCAAATGATAATATAGATTATTAACATTGACATTGACCATTAGAGGATTAATAAAGTCTTTCTATTTATTAATATTTCTCCTTATTGAATCCCTTGCCAATTCATAAACATAAGCAAAACATATACACACACACACACACACACACACACATATATATATATATATATATATATATATATATATATATATATATATATATATATAAAGCAAACAACATATTTCCAAAGTATATTTCTACAAAAGAGAATATATTTGCACAATATAAATACTTCATTATTTATATTTTATTTTTTCTTAGTTTTCTATATTCTTTAATCAATAAAACTAAGCACAAGTGGAAACCCTATAATTTCCGATATTCTAATAATTTCAAAATATAAATACTCCACTATTTATATTTTATCTTTTCTTAGTTTTCTATATTCTTTAATCAAGAAAACTATGCACAAGTGAAAACCCTATAATTTTTTATATTCTAATAATTTCAAAATATAAAAACTTCACTATTTATATTTTATTTTTCCTTAGTTTTCTATATTCTTTAATCAAGAAAACTAAACATAAGCGAAAACCCTATAATTTTTTATATTTTAATAATTTTAATCTGGTTACTTGGGGGGTGGACCCTTCTAATCAGGCTATGTGGACCCTTTTTGAAGTTGATGGACATTCTTTTGGAATTGTAAATGTGTATGCTTCAAATCATGCCTTCGACTGATGTGCTTTCTAGCGGTGGTTGGCTTTTTCCTTACCCTCTGCTGTCTGGTTGCTCAGTAGTGATTTCAATATGATTGAGACAACTTCTGATAAAGTGGATCGCCTTCCAATTCCATGGTGTGCTAGGGAAAAAGAAGCTTGATTTTTTTTGAAGAACAAATTAGGGCTTTTTGCCCCAATGCTTGTTCTTCCTCCAAATACTTCCCGCACTTGCTTTGGTTTTCCTGGTCCAATTTTCAAAGTGGGGATGATCGTATTTTAAAGCAGTTTGATAGAGCAATGCTTACATATCACTTTGGGTTTATTTTTAGAATATTGTACCATCCACTCCTCCTGTGGTGTCTCTTCCTGGCACTACTATACCAGATCATGTGCTCATTATATTCAACATCTCTTCGAACCCATTGTCAGCCAAGAATTTTTCTTCTCATTTTTTCTTGAATATCTCTTTTCTTTAGCATCCAACGTCAATTGCTCATATTGTTAGGGTTTGGAAACTGGTTCCTCAACCATCCAGGACTACAAGTTGGATTGCATGGTGGAATGATGCCATTGCTCGCACAACCACCTTGCTTCACACTCTTAGGGTCAAGCTTGCTCAGCTGCGCAAGCAGTCAAATATGGCGCTAAAGTAGGAGTTTGCAAGAGCATCTATTAGGCTTTATGCTTACCCTCTTAGTGTCCCTCTACAATAACATGTTGTAATCCTTCGACATAAGCTTAAGAAGGTTGAGTTATATGAGGCTAGAGGTGCTAAAATCTGTGCTCGAATGCACTGGCTCAAAGTCAAAGACAGGGTCTCCAAGGAGTTCTTTCAGCACCTCAGACCACCGAGGCAAGCGATTCAGTTCAAAGCCATTGTGGATAATGGCAAATGACTTTTAGAATTGCCTAACATTTCTAAGGTATTTATTCACCACTATCAATAGGTCTTTGTCGCTCAACATCTCTAGGCTGAGAGATGATAAGCGTTGGAGGAATGTTGCTCGGTGGTTCCCAATAAACTATCAACCTCCCAGAAAGAAGCTTGTGATAAGCCTCTTTCATTAAAGGATCTTGCTGAGGATTTATCTCACATGGCTAATGATAAAGCGCCAGGCCTGGATGATTTCCTTTGTGAATTTTATAAAGCTTTGTGGGATATGGTTGACCCAAACCTTTTATGGGTTTATCAAGAAGCCATGTCCACTGGTTCTTTAGGATCACTTATCAACAGAGGCAACATAAAATTCATTCCCAAGCCTGGCGATCTTAAGGTGATCACCAACTAGAGGCCTATCACTCTGTTGAATGTCAGCTATAAAATTATTGCTAAAGCCCTTGCTCTTAGACTTCAGCCTCTGCTTCCTCTTATTGTGAGGAATGAGAAAACAGGCTTCATTCACAATAGATATATTCTAGATAATGTCCTTGTAGTTTGAGAAGGTATGGAATGGGTACGACAGTCTCAGAAAGCAACATTGTTTATTAAAATTGACTTTGAAAAAGCATATGATAGAATTGAATGGTATTTTATTCTATCCATGCTTACAACACTTAGATTTGGCCCTGGCTTTGTTCAATTTGTGAAGATGTTGTTTACATATGCCTTAGCGGTTCTCACATTACAGAGTGTATTGGTCTATTTAGATCTGTTCACCAGGGGTGTCCTCTTGCTCCCTTCCTCTATGTGCTTGTGGCTGAAGCTTTTGGGTACCTTCTCGCACGTAAAGCATCGCAAGGGCTAGTTAAGGGTATTTCCCTACCAGGAGGGCAAGTGCAACTCATTAACAACCACTTTGTGGATAATTATTTTTTAACGCTCAATGAAGATGAAGTGTCTATCACACATGCTCTTTCCAGCATCAATTTTTTTTGCAAATCGTCAGGTTCCAGCATTCAATGGAGGAAGACTGCATGCTACATGCAATCCTCCAATCCCCTTCCATCCTGGCTTGAGCAATACCAATGGAGGTGGATTCAATCAGAGGAGATGTTCAAATTTTTGGGCATCTCCTTTGCTTTTCAGAGCACCCCGTCTCAACTTTGGGAGTATGTGGTGCAAAGAGTGGAGAAAAAGCTCACTTACTGGGTCACCAAGAAGTTGTCCCTTGCAGGTAAATTCCAAATCTGCTCTAAAATTCTTGCCAATACTCATGTTTATTACTCCTCCTGTTGGGTTCCTTCTCAAGCTTGCTATAAGAAGTTGGAAAAGCTTCTACGAGATTTTTTATGGGCTAGTTCTTCTCAAAAATATGGCTTCCATAGAGTAGCTTGGGAATTTTGTTGCCTCCCTAAGAAGTTAGGAGGTTTGGGGTTGTTTAACTTCTACCGTCAAGGTCTGGCTCTCAGCGCTAAATGGATTATCAAAGCTCTTAAAGGGGATGAAGCATGGAAAGTTCTGATTAGGAACTATGTGGCAACAGGGCTACCCACTAGCAAGAAATGTTGGAAGGGGTTGGATTTACCTTCCATTCTTATAGCTCCTATTTCTTTTAAAAATTTTGGGTCCTTTATGACTCAAAGTATTTGGCGAGCTTGGGAGTCAATCAAGCCCTAGCTCCATTGGAAAGGAATTGATCACCATAGAAGGTAGCTATTGCAAATTTGAATGTTTGGTGGTCCCCTGTGGTTCAGTATCAGGGATAACCTCTCGCTCAAGTTCAACGAATTCATGCTATTTTTTTATAAAAAGGACATTGTGTCCATTTTTTATTTTTGTTGCAGGTAGACTAGGGATTGGATCCCTTGGGAGCTTTTTCAACAATAGTATGCTTTAAAGCCCACATATAAATACACATATGATGTGGTTATCAATTGTACCCCCTTTTCCCTTTGGCCTAATCTTTGTTAGGTTGTTCAACAACCTTGGTGGAAAGAGTGGGAATGATATAAACATGTCCCTTTGCTTGACAACCTAACTAAGCAAGGTTACTACTGGATTTTACCTAATATCCCAATGGTGCCAAAGCTCAATGGGCACTGGGATTTGTTCTCTTCCAAGTCTAGATGGAGGGTACACTTTCAGATCACTTGGGTACCTTATATTGAACCTAAGCAGGCATTTTTTCCTGGAGTATGTTATATCAGGGGTTGTCGCTTGGCCATAGGCTTAGGTACTTGGGAATTGACACTCCCACTTACCCTTTCTATGGGGAGGCAGAATCAACCTTGCATATTTTCTGGAATTGTATCAGAGCAAGGATGGCCTAGGAGTGGATGGAGTTATTTTTTTGGCCATTTTTGCATTCTCCTTTAACTTGGCTTCACAATCTATTGGGGGATACACTAGAATTTTCTCAGCCTTTCTTAGAATTCTGGAACATATTTAGAATTAGCATTCTATTTCATACATGGAAAGCTAGAAATGAGATAGTTTTTTAGATAAAACTCCCTCTGTTATTTTCTCTCTTTTAGATAAGCTGATGGTATTTCATGATGCCTGGTTACAGATTCAGGTGCAAGCTAATAAGGTTGCAATGGAACTCAATCATATTAAGGAGTTGATTGACTATTGGGGTAATGCACCATGTACTATGAGTAGAGTCCCCCCGAAGAATGAACAACATACCTGTTCCAGATCCTGATAGCGCCATCGCCCACCACCAAATACATGGGACTAACCAGCCTCTAGGGATTGCACTCAGTCGTCTGGAGAAAACGTGCAAAGATTACTGCTCTCAAACTCTACTCAGTAGTTTTTGATTGGGGAGATCACCCACAGTCTGATCATTTGCATTGTATGGATGGTTGGAGAACTTAACAGAACTGGGGAACTCTCCCGTATTATTTTGACTAGGTCAGTTCTTCGAAGGATGGTGATGGTGGAGCCAGTACTAGATGGAGCATAGGCACTGCTGGTGATGTAGTTGTGCACACATACTGGAACACCCTCATTGGGGCTCCCCTGATTCCTACTCATCAGCTTACTCTTGAGATGCATGCCACAATGCCAACGTCAGGTTGGAACAATTAATGGTTGTTGTGATCTATTTTTATTATTGTAGTTAAGCCCACATTTTTGTAGTCTTCTGGTGATGACATTTTGAACTTTGTCCTAGTTGTCTTCTCAGCCGATTTGTCATGTGCTTGGGGTTTAATGTGTTAGTTGATCCTTGTCCTAGTTGTCTTCTCAGCCGGTCTATCTTGTGCTTGGGGTATGATGTGTCAATCCACCCTTTTTTGTATGTTTAGGCTTTGTATTTAATATAATGTTTTTTCATTAAAAAAAATACTCCACTATTTATATTTTATCTTTCATTAGTTTTCTATATTATTTAATAAAAATAAATAAACACAAGTGGAAACCTTAAAATTCCAATGAAGGCAAGGCAACATTAACGTTCTCAAAGAAAGCATAGCATCAAAAATTACATTGGAACTATTAGAAGCTTATTAATCAAACGAAACTTGAAAATGGAAGAGCATGATCCTTTATCAGAGCTCAACAATGTATTCTTCCTCTTCTCCCTTTCACACATTTTCCTCTTTTTTTATTTCCATCTCTTTTTAAAAGAGAGGAAGAAGATGAAACCCTAAACCATTTTTACAACGTCCTCCTGCTTGATGTGTTTTTTAAATAACATCAAAGCCCTAATCTATTCATTAAATGCACTTCCTTTGCAAAGTAAAAGGGTTTGTGAAACCCAATTTTTTTTTTATAAAAGAAATAAACTAATATATATTTCTTTTAATTTTAAAAGAAGGTTTTTATAAAATAAATAACCTCATTTATATTTCTTTTAATTTAAAAGAAGGCTTTTAATAATACCATGATCATGAAAATCATTATTTTTCTAATAAGGTGTGTGTTTGTGTATATATATATATATATAAACCTTTAGCAATCAATTTTTTTAATATTATATAGCAACATCAAAGCAACTAATCAGGTTTGTTGTTTCTTAATGTATAAACATGCGAATTGCATTTTCATTTTCACTCATTTTCATTATTAAAATCGAACCTCAAGTTAAAGTAATTAATAGTTCCCATTTTTTTTGAGTAAAAGATAAAAATTTTATTAAAAAAAAATTGATCAGCTTATACAAATCTATTTTGATATCCTGCCTTTCTTGGCAAGGCTCAAAATGCAGTTTTTATGTTTTCTTTTATCTTCCCAGGATCTATGAATCTCCTGTACTTTAAACTTTACCTCCTTCTTAATTGTATATGTCCTCTTCCAACAAAGATTATTGAAGCCCTCTTTGTTCTTTTTTAAATTCCTGATAGCTTTCATGTTGAATTTGATTCCACAGTTGTTTCAAATATCTTGTTCTACCTCTATCATTGAAGATTATTCTTGTACTTTGGTCTGCACTATTTCTAATAACTTCCTTAACGTAATCCCCATGTCCTCTCTTCTAAATCGAATTCCTCTTTAAAAATGTTGTTATGTCCCAACCATATTTTCCAGTAGATGAAGCCAATCCCTAAATTCCAAGCTATGCTTAGTGTTTTGGATTTGAAGGTGTTATGTGATGAATAGTACCAAAAATTACTACCATTAGGAGGATACCATTTTATTTGGCTAAATATGGAGTACCACCAATTCCAGATTGTGTAAGCATAAGAGTAATAAAAAGGAGGTGGTTTATAGTTTCTACCTCTTGGAAGCACATTACACATCTATTGGGTCCAATGAAACCCTTTCTCCTCATATTATCCCGAGTCATAATGCTTTTGTGAGTAACCAACCATATAAAACAATAAACCTTTGGCCAACCTTTTGGTTGCCATATTTCTTTTCAGGGATGTGGTTGTTGGGGTTGGTTTTTGCTACTTTGGTGAGCCTTACGGTAGCCTTATTTCACTGTGTAAGTGCCTTGTTTCCCATATCCCCATGTTAGTTGGTTAGGTTCATCTTTCCATAGCCATGTTCTTTTTTCTATGATTTCTTTCATTTCACATTTTTCAACTTCCCATTCTTCACCTAGCCACTGGTCCAAATTTTGCCATCTTCCTAAAGCTGCAAGTTGTTATTTTGGGGGATGAGATATTGAGATATAAGAGTTTGACCATGATTATGAAGAGTCTCTATGATACCACTAAGATGAGGGTATTATTTGATAATGGGGGAGAAAATTTCCAAGAATCATCCCGCAAACTGACTTTTCTCACACCACCTGCTTTCAAATGTAAGTCTTCCTTAATCAATGAGACCCCTATTTTGAGTGTTTTCCATATCTCTGATCCCACACCTGTAACTGGAAACCGTGGGACATCCTCCATTTCATGTGTAGGATAATATTTAGCTTTTAGAACTTGATTCCATAACTAATTTGGGTTTGTGATAAACAACCAGTATAACTTCTCTATTAGTGCTAGGTTATTTGTTGTTGCAGCTCTGATTCCAAGACCTCCCTCTTCCTTTAGTTGACAGACTTTCTCCCAGCTTACAAAAGCATTTTTGTGATTTTCTTGTGCTCCTCACCATAAGAATTTTCTCATGAGTTTTTCCAAATATTTGAGTATGCTCTTTGGGGTTGCTAAAATGGTAAATTTCTAAACTAATATTGCTTGTAACACTGACTTCAAAAGTGTGACTCTACCTCCAAAGCCTAACCATCTATGAGACCAGTGTGACAACTTTGAGAAAATTTTATCTTTTATGGATTTTCAATATTTCTTTTTTAAGATTTTTTCTGTTAAGGGAATTTCCAAATAATCTAATGAACATGAGGCCATTGAGAACCTAATAATGTTTCCTATCCGGTCTTTGATTCTCTCATGAGCATTAAAGAAGACAACTTTGGATTTTTCTTCATTTAGAAGTTGGCTAGTGGTTTCAATGTAGCAGTCTAATATTTCTCTAATATTGGTTGCTTCTTTTTTTTTTGCTTCCCTCATAATCCTGTATCATCTACGAATTGTTGATAAGTGATAGCTACATCTCTGTTTATTTAAATTTATGTAATGTTGTTCTCTACTTTTTTTCTTTTGTATGAGTCTTCCCAGTCTTATAAAAATAATGAACAAATATGGAGAGAGAAGATCTCCTTGTCTAATTCCTCTGCTGGCCTTGAATAGTGGGGAAGGATTTCCATTGATGAGCACTTAAAAGGAGAATGTGGAGATGCATTCAAGTATCCAGTTGATCTATTCTTTCTGGAATCTAAATATTTGCAAAATTTGATCCAAAAATTTCCAACTCACTCTGTCATACGCCTTGGATAGATCTAACTTTAGGAACATTCTTTTTTTTTTCTTTGACCCATATGATGTATAGTTTATTGTGCTATTACAATCCCATCTAATATTTTTTTGCCCTGCACAAATCCCTATTGTTCAGGAGATATTATATTTGGTAATATAACTTTTAGTCTATTTGGATATTACCTTGGTGATGATCTTGTAGATCACATTGCAGAGGGTTATTGGTCTATAATTGGTTAGATTATCCATCTCTCCTTCCTTTTAAATCAAAGCTAGAAAAGTATGGTTGAGGGATTTGAGAATCCTACCACTAGATCTGGCTTCTTCTACTGCTCTAGTTATATGTTCTCCTATAATATCCCAAAAATCTTTGTAGAATTATATTGGTAATCCACCAGGACCTGGGGTCCTTCCTGATTGCATGGAGAATATTATTTCTTTCACTTATTCTTCTTTGATCTCTTTCATAAGCTCCTCATTCTGCTCTTGAGAGACTAGTATGTGGATACTTCCCAATATTTTCTCCTCGTATTGTTTTGACAGATGTGGATTTGCAGTAAACAAAGTGGAGAAATACTCATTAGCTACTTTTTGCATGCATGAAGTGGTGGTTTCTAGGAGTTCTTCTACATTTGTTAAAGCATCAATCCGGTTATAGTGTTTTCTAGCTGTGGCCGACTGGTGAAATAACTTTGTATTCCTATCTCCTTCTTGAAGCTAAGTAATTCTATATCTCTACTTCCAATATGTTTCTTCTTTCTTATCTAGCTCCTCTTCCTCCTACATTAAGATCTTTTCATGGGATATTAATTCCTCTGAAAGGGATTCTGGATAAATTCTTTCTGCAAATCCTTGCATTCTCTTGACTAGGTCTGCTCTTTGTTGCTAAAAATTTGATCTTTGGAATTTGCTCTAGTTTTTCAATTATATTTGATATATTTCAATTTGGAGTGTAGCTAAAATTGTGCCTTTTCAAATGTTGGTTTCCCTTGTTGCCACCATTGTTAAACTAACTCTAGTAATTCCTGGTTTAGAAGCCAAAATTTCTCAAATATGAAGGAGCAGTTTTTGGACTAGGGTATTCTGTTTGTGATATTTAGACGTATTGGGAAATGATCGGAAGATAACATGTTTATGATTTATGAATAATAGCTCCATAATTGGTGAATTTCTTCTTCTGTCAATATCCTATATAATATTGATTTTAATGCTTGGTATCCTTTCCTTTTATTGGTCTAAGTAGTACCACATTCTAGAGGTGGAATGTGAATCAGATTTAAATTATTAGCTTGGACAATCAGGAGTTTGTCCTTCTCATTGAGATGATTTAGACCTCCCTCTTGGTCATTCACTAACATCTTAGCACTAAAGTTTCCATCCACCAAGAACCTATCTTTTGGGTAAGCTTCTCTAATAGTTTGGATTGACTTCCATTGGTTTTTTTGTTCCTGAACTTCTTGCTTCCCATAAAAGTTAATAATCATCCAGATTAAGTCTAATATTCTATCTCTTAATTTGGTCATCAAGATCCCTCTAGCTGATGCTGCTTCTACCTGCTAAAAAGTGTCTCTATTCCACAAAGTGGCCATTTCTTGAAGAACCATGGTAAGCTTGGGCCTCATAGTCTCCATTCCTCCAACATCTCTTGGATATTGTTCTCATTGCTTCCAGTGATGCTCTAGTTTCCTGTAATAAAACCACATCTGGGTGGTTATATTCTATCATACGTTTAACAACCAATTGTCTAGGGTGGTAATTTAATCCCCTTACATTCCACGTGTGTATAATCATTGGGAACCTATGTTGTAGAAGTCGGATATGGGTTTAACCATACCTACCTCTCAATTGTTCTCCTTGTTTTATTTTTTCTTTGTTTATCTTTCTACCTACTCCTTGAGAGTTTGAATTTTTTAGTATTTTCTCCAATTGGTTCATCCCAAGGGTTGGCTTTTATCTGTTTTTCTCTACTATTCCCATAATTACCTCCTTAGATGTATGTGGCTCTTTATTATATAATACTAGTGCTCCTTCTATATCTGGTTGTGGTTGCTCTTTATATTTTATCTGTTGTTCTTTGGTTGATGCAAATTATACTTGTATAGATTGTCCTTCTTCTACCCCTCTGTTTACTTTTAGGTATTGTTATTTTTTTATTTTGGTATGTTGTGGATGATGAACCTCTTCTGCTATCGATTTCTCTAGATTTTCTATTTGGTTTGAGTGTAGTAGTTCCTCTCCTTCCATTGGATCATCTAGCATGAGGATCTCATATTTGTTGGATGGAGCCCTTCCTTCTTGGCATTGATTTGTATTTCCTCCCTTATGCTAATTTTTTCCTCTTCCTTGGTTATTATTTTTTGTTCCTTTTCTCATAACCATCTGAAATCCTTGTTCATTTTCTTTTTACTGAGGTTGGTTTTCTAGGTTTAAATTTGTTGGATTTGTCTCTCCTTTGGCTAGTTTAGGGCAGTATCTCACCAAATATTTGTATTCATTACATGCTCTACATTTAAAAGGCATAGATTCATAGTCTATTTGTTGTCTCCATATATTCCTTCTAATTTTGAGGTCAGTTTCTGCTGGTAATGGTTTTCCCAAATCCATATCCACACAAATTCTAGTATACATTGTTGATCCTCCTCTTGTTGATTCTCTTGATCTGCCTTTGTATTTGCCCAAGAGATTACATATAAACTCTAAAATTTCCTCTTTCCAGTATTCTAAATGAAGTGTAAATAATTTTAGCCAAATTGGAGCTACTGAGGGTTCAGTTATAGGATCAAAATAGGTCACCATGGTTGCATGAATAGACCTATAGGGCCTATTATATATGGAACTCCCTTAAAAGCTCTGTCCTTGTCATATATCATTATGAATTCAACTACGAAGTATTTGTTCGATAATGTGAAGATATTCAATTTCCCTTGTGGTGCCCAATGCTTTTTGGCCCAGGTAAACAAGAACCTTGCAGAAGGTCAGAGTCCCACAAACTTGCATATTAAGGTATGCTTGGATTTATACACAATCTCATATGCTATGAGTTCTACAATTTCTAGCACTAGGATTGTTTCTCTCTGAGGTAAACATTTATTTCTTTTGGCTTGTTCAGCTTTAGTCTCCTTTCTTTTACCCATGATTTGTAGGATTTTTTGGGCCTGTTATCTTGTATCATCTCTCTTTTCGTTATTGCCTCTGACAGCTTTCACAAAGGATCGCATATTAGGTCCCTTAGGATTCTAAGTCCTTCTCGTATAAGTCCTATATGTGAACCCTCCTACGAAGGATTCTCTCATTGTATACTCTCCGCCTAGATTTTGATCTCTTGATAAATTTAATTTTTAAATATTTTGAAAATTTAGCAAAAATCAGACCCTAAAAAGCATCTTGATGCTCAACTGAAGCCCTACAAGGCACAACGATGGCAACACAAAATAGAGATCCCATATATATGAAAAAAATTGAAAAATAAAGGAAATAAAATCAAGAAATAACATGAACATACTTCAATTATGTATTCCACATCTGCGACATGATTATTTAGTGCAACCCACTACAAAGCATAATATCTTTTACCATCAGGTATCGATACAGAGTAGTCCCAATAGTTCCCATTTTAGGAGGTTTCCCCCTAAAGAGCCTGGCAAATGGTTTGGTGCTTTAAAAATCAATAAATTTGAAGGCTGAAGGAGCATGGAAGGCTAGAGGCTGAAGGAGTGTGGAAGGCTAAAGGTTGAAGGAGCGTGGAAGGCTAGAGATTGAAGGAGCATGGAAGGTTAAATGATGAGTTGATCTTTGGAGTGTCAATGCTAAAGAAGCATAGGAGGTTGGGTTGGCTAAAGAGCATGGAATGTTGGGTTGGCTTAAGGAGCTACAACAAAATACTGAGATGTTGGGTGGAAGGCTAGGATGGCTAAAGGAACGTAGAAGGTTGATAAGGCTGAAGTAGTGTGGAAGGTTGGGCTAGTTGAAGGAGTTATAATAGAAGGCTGGGATTCTGAGTGGAAGGATGAGAAGGCTGAAGGAGCGTGGAAGACTACTTATAATGAGAAAAACAAAATTGCAAAGTGCGAAGGATTAGGGTTTTTTCCTAAAAAATGTCTCATCTTTTAGGATCCATATCTTCACAAAGATTTATCCAATTCAATTGATTCTTGGACCAACTTGTGTAGAATTTGAATAGCTTTAAAATGAATGGTTATATGAAAAAATATGAATAATATTGATGGGATATGACGCCATGAAGTCAACCATTTAGAATAAAGGTAGTGACAATTTTTCAAGTCATGAAAAATAAAATTATAAAGTGCGAAGGATTAAGGTTTTTTTTTTAAAAAACATCTCATATTTTAGGAGCCATATCTTTGTGAAGTGTTATTTGATTCAACTGATTCTTGGACAAACTTATGCAAAATCTGAATAGCTTTAAAATGAGTGGTCATATGCAAAAATCTGAACAATATTGAGGGAGATACGACAATGTGAAGTTAACCATTCAAAACAAGGGCAATGACAATTTTTCAAGTCGTAAAAAATGAAATAGCAAATATTTGCTAACTAGGATTCAAACGATGGGAAGAGCAATGAAGGGATATGACTTTAGCAAGGAAAGAAACTAGCAATTTAGATTTGGTAAAGCAGACTATGATAGTGTGATGTTAGAGGTGAAGTTTTGGCATTCTGAAGGCTGCTATAGGAAATGTTAAAAAAGATGCAAAATTCTAGAGTAATTATATTCATATAGAAATTGGAAAAGATTCAAAAAATTAAAATCAAGAATTCAGACATTTTATATAAAATGATGTAGGTTTCTAGCTATAGCATCTCAATTTATATGAGAAGTGTATCTATTTATAAACTCTCAAGCTCTAAAAAAGAGATATATAATTTGTCAAGGGTGGGGGACCCAAGTACAACCCCTTATTATCCAACAAAAAAAAAGTTTAAGTAATTAATTATCGTTTAATTAATTTAGTGTCGAATATTAATATGGATTATTAACATTAATACTAACTATTAGAGGATTAATAAAACATCTATGTTTATTAATCGTTCTCCTTATTGAATCCCTTGTCAGATTCATAAACATAAGCAAAACATATATTTTCAAATGCTTATAAACCAATATACCATTAATGGAATATTTATCTAACCAAGCACCCGAAGATATATACAAGGAAAATAATCATTTGGAAAAACATAGACATAGAAGAGCAAACATTCATCCATAAAAGATTTCATGATAACTTCTAGGTTATCAACTTCTGTTATAGACGACTCCATTTCCTTATGGCAACTTCCTTGTTGATGCAATGATTTCAAACAGGCATATTATGAAATGCAACTATATATGGTAACCACTTGTTACCCTAGGTAACTCTTACCCTAGAGCTTTTGTCACATCATTTTCCATTTTTAGTATCTCATTCTTGATGGTCGACTTCCTCACCCACCCACGAGAGCACCTGGTCCTGCATCCAAGCATAACATCAACAATACCATATTCTCATATCATATAATAAAAATAACAAATGAATAAAATCATTTAAATGTATCAAAACTAAGTATTAAATCATCAGTTATCAATACATAGTTCATCTCATAAAAAAGTCATACCAAGGAGGGTCATGACAAAAACAGACCTTGACATAGAAAATAATTCATCAAGTTTTAATTTATTAATCTTGACATAGAGGCTCGATAAGAGCAACCATCTAATAGAAGAAATTTAGGACAAAAATAAGTTCTATTGAAGAAAGTTCGAGATTTAGAAGGAAGAAGACCTAAGCAACTATTAAGAGGAAGAAAATTGATTTAAGAGATTAAGAAGAAACTCTATATTGTATTCAGTACAACCACGGTAATCAAGTGGCCATTAGAAGAAGAAAGAGTAGAAGCTCAAGGGTCAAGCTCATAAAATATGCCTAAGGATAGAGGTTTTAGGGTGAAGTTATTCAACTTAGACCAGAGTAGAACTATTCAACTTGTGTCAATGTTAAAGGGTGTGTTATTCAAATAGAAAGGTTTCAAGTTATTTAGTGAGGAGAACGTAGAGCAATCACTGCCAAAGGAGATGTTAGCATGAAGATAAGTTTCATATAACCTACAAAAGAGAGTGAGCAACATATTAAATAAAGCTAAAGCAACAATACACAAGGTTGAATCAGTGAGATACAATTTGTAAGGATAGAATAGCCATGCTGGAATTTAGTGCAATGTAGGTTTATCCACATCAGAGCCAAGCAAACACCTAAAGAGGAAACATAGTGAAAAATATAGCAGTCTCCAAGAGGCAAGTGAACGTTGGAAGAGGAAATGCAACAGACAATCTCCAAGAGCCAAGCGAATGCAGGAAGAGGAAATACAATAGTAATATCAAGAGTCTAGTGAATGTCTCTACACAATGCCAAAAGTAGAGTGAATGAGCAAAGCAAACGTTGGTAATAAAAATCTAATTGTTGAAGACACATCATTGGAAAAGAAGGAAGTGTAACACTTGCAGATTATTTAAGGAGAAAGATAGAAGTGCCAACAAGAAACATTTCTTGTGTAACATTTGTGAAGCCACTTGGAGATGTAATGTTCTTGACACGATCAAATTTGAAATGTTAAGAAATCCTAACGTTTCATCTTTGCCCACCTGAAGTGAAATGTCCAAACCATAGGCACATAGCACTCAAGCGAGTTAATTAAAGATTGTTTGCATGAATTTGGAGAAGCATTCAAGGCATTACAATGAAGCAGGGAGAATAGACTTGAGCACAATCAAGAGTTAAAATTAAATTTAGTTTTTTCAAAGTTTATTTTTTGATGCAATAAGTAGTTTTTTTAGGTTTCATGAATTTGGAGAAGCATTCAAGGCATACAATGAAGCAAGGAGAATAGACGTGAGCACAATCAAGAGTTAAAATTACATTTAGTTTTTTCAAAGTTTATTTTTTGGAGCAATAAGTAGTTTTTTTAGGTTTCATGAAAGTTTGATTTATTAAGGAGTCACAAGTTCATTAAATTATTTTATTAAGGTTGAATAAATATAATTAGTGATAATAATTTTGTCATTAATTATTTTACTAAGTTAATGGAGGGATAAGTAGGATGATAATCTAAGATTGGATTTATAAGGTTTTTAATAGTTTTTTAATAATTAGATAAATTTGAAATTGGTTTGCTTTATTAGTTTTTTTTAATAGAAAATTATTGAATTTTTGCAAATTAATTATTTTGGGAGTCAAAAGGAATTCAACTTCAAGCTTAGAAAAAATAAATTTGTACAATTCTTATTTCTTAGTTTCTAATATTTGGGAGACAAGGATTTCTACTTCATAGGTTTTTTAATTTAGAAACTTTGATTTATTTAAACCTAGGGAGTTATAAGGTAGTCTACATCAAAAGTTTTAATGAGTGCTACTATGTCTAACAACAAATTTTTCCTCTCTGAATCTTAACTTCTAAAAGGACCAAATTATGCTTCATGAAAAAATAAAGGGAAATTAGTTTAATAGTTGAAAAAAATTGGGATATAGTTAGTGGAGCAAAAACAAAATTGATTGAAGATGTTAGAGAATTTCAAAGATATGAAGATAGTGAAGCAAAGGCACTTATGATAATAACTTTTGCAATTATTGATGAAATGCAACCTTATATAAGTACAACATAAACTTCTACATGTTGTGGCCATTGCACAACTAGCCCCAAACTTAGGGACCCACCATTTAATTTTGGTTTTAGGAGTTTTTGTTCTTTGGGTGGCAATTTGCTAGGTCTTTACCCATGAATGTTGACATTTTGGATGAGGTTTAAGGTGTGAATTCCTTTGTTAATTTTGATGTCTTGGTATTATGATTGAAGTTTAATCGTGGTGCATTCAAGGCCAATTAGTTCCAACATTTGGAATTAATTGAATTACTTTTTTTCAATCAAGAGAATATATATATATATATATATATATATATATATATATATATAAATAAAGTAAATAAAATATAAAAAAATTAAAAACAACAAAAGGAAATAAAAGATAAAAAAAAATAATAAAAAGAATAATAAAAATAAAACTTTTTTCGAAAGTGAAATATTTATCCATTCACATAACACATATATAGTAAAGATATTTAAGTTTATAAATAAAATTGGTATGGTCTCACATTAGGTTTGTTTGATCATTTTGCAGGTTATAAAAGGCAAGCGACCTCTATACACGGTGACTATGGCGAGGAGCACCACGGTGCGAATATCGCGACATGGGCCTACATGGATGTGATTTAGATGTAACTTGGATGATGTGGGCTTAGATAGCAAAATGTGACAAGAGTGGCATATGGGCATCTACGGGGTGGATGTATGGTGAAAATTGAATCAGATAGTGTGAAAACCACCTAGGATTCAAAGTGGACTATCGGGCAGCAAAGGAGAGAACATGGCGTAGCATATGTGGACAATGACGTGGCTAGATCGAGCTTTTACATAGACCTACACCGTCTGCCGATAGTGGATGGTGATGTGACATCAATCATTAGATAGTCAAGTGTGTTTAGGACGTAAAATTAACATTTGTATAGACAATAGAATTAATGGGTCAAGCGAAGGTGCCAATATTATCAACATTACAAGTTTGATGAAGCCAGGCTGGCTACAGTCTTGTAGTGTAGAGAAATGGATTTAGTGAATTAACGGGGCGAATTTCACAGTCAACAACAACAAATTTTGGTGAATGGATATTTTATTGGAGGTTTTGGTTGGTAGAGATCACAGTGGAATTGCAACGATAAATGTGGACGAAGAGGATTGGATAATCCCCATAAATATATATGGAAAGTATTTTAAATAAGGCAAGGGACTACAACATTGATAATATATAAAGTAGTGTTACAGAGGGTATATCTCCAACCTGTAATAGAGAAGAGACTACCATGCGATGAAAGGAGCGCTTGTCAGATAGTATATCAAGTGATATGATCATGGGGAAGATGTGACGTTCAGGGCACATATTGAAGCGCAACTTCAGTGGGATATTGTTGCAAAGTGTGGTTGTCTCGATGAATAGAGTATGTATGGAATCGAGGATTTCATGTGGAAATGTCAGCTTCCAACTTAACGATGCAATACACAGGAAAATAGTGGACGATGGTAGGAACGCTACTGATGATAAGACTATTCAAAACACAATATAAAGTCTTAGGAATGTGTCATCTCAATGGTGCTGAGGAACGATTAGCAACATCGATATTTTTACTGCATGCAAATGATTAATGGGGTCTAAGGATATCATGTCACTTGTTATGGGTAGTCAAAATAGTAGTACAAGTTTCGATCCAAAATATTCACCAAAGAGAGCATTTGCTTGGGAGTTTCCTTGGTCGTCTATGAAGAATTTGATAAACTTCCCAGAGGTGAGGGAGTGGATGATTTTAAATGGTTGCTACATACTCCATTACCGATCACCAGGGGTTACGGTCGATAAGGGTGAAAATGGTAGTATGGTGAGTCCTTAGTAATGCTTTACCACAACTTGCAGATGAAGTGAGAAGGAAACGTATATAAGAGCCATGGGTGACATGGAAATTATACGGGTATAAATGGTAGACGTGACTAAGGAAAATACTCTTCATATTAGCGTGCGGGTATTACTATTACAAGCAAATGTACAAGACCACTACGTAAGGGAGAGATGCAGTCAAAAATGTTTCATGGTTAGGGAGACTACAAATTATATGAGATAATACAAAGCCATAAGCAATGTGCCAATTGGCACTATTACGTGATGCACCATACAAAACGTACAGGAAGGTAGCGACAATAGGTAGCAACAATGGACGCACATCGGTTAGACAGTACAATAACAACATAAATAATTAGATGGTATTGAGACAAAGTCTTTCTTTTAAAAAAAAAAAAAGAAAAAAAAAGTCTAATCAATGGGAATAAGTGAGTATGTCAGGTTTTAAATTGAGGAAAATACAAAGGAACGTTACCAAGCTGATGGTAGAACCGTGGAGTGCGACGCTTACCAAATAGATCATGAATTGACATTTAAATAAGCATTATGGAATGAAGATAAAGCCAAAAGGAGAAGAAAGAGAAAACGAATAGAAAATGAACAGTTGACTGGAAAATCTTAAATAAAACATTCAAATAGATCACCAGGATTGGAAAATGTTTGGAGCAGATGTGTTGGAGGAAGATTGGAAGTTTTTTAGGCTATTGTAAACACCTTGGGTCTACCTTGTATGCAGAACATAGGTTCTTTTTTTAGCACAATAAAGATTCATTGCATATTTTTCCTATGTTTTAGATTTATTTTCATGGTGTTTTATGTGTGAATTAGGTAGAATCTTTTAGATAACTTTAATACATGTTTTTATCCCTTAGACTCTTGCCATAACTAGATATTATATTGTGTGTATGCAGATCTAGCCTGGTTGTGTTTTTCGTGTTCAAGATCTAATGTTTTCTACAGATTAGGTCGAGTTGGTTTTATGTAGTTTCTCTTTGGTCTTTGTTCATATTCTGGTTCATTTTCCAGATTTCAAATTTTCATTTTCTTTAACCCTAGTTGTTGTTTTTTGTTTATCATTTCATTTTACTGTATTTCTATTAGAGTTAAAGTGCACTATGCCTTCACCTTGACACTTGTCAGTTTCTCTTGACAAGTGTCATGTGTTGAATATAGGCTTATGCCTATATATTGTAACTATTTGTATCAATAAAATCAACCCCTTCAGTTTTCAGTCCTAACATTTGGTATCAGAGCAGGCTTTCCCTGCCCTGTGAAACCCCTTGAGGGGGGATTTCCCTCATGGAAATCCTCCCTCCCCTGTTTTTTTTTATTTTCCTTATTTTTTAAAAATATTTTATCGAGGGAGTATGCTCTCCATCATTTGATGGATCAGAAACCAGATGGTAAGATTTTTTAAAGTTTGGGAAAATAGTAGGCCATTTTTTTCCAGCAATTATCCAAGAAATCGGTGCGTTGGTTCCTCAGTTTTTTTTGATGAGCTTGAGGTTTTCCTCATAGAAATTGGTTCAAGATTTGTTCCTTTGCCGGAAGAGAGACTATTGTATGGTTATCGAGACTTCACCATCGCAGTGCATCTATTTTTCATTATTGCTACACTCAGTTGGCCTTCAATCGGGTCATCTCGCCCCTTCACCCTTCCCGCATCCCTCTTCGAAAGTTCTCCTTATAGTGGGTGCTCGGCAGGAGAGATTCGCAAAGCGTGTGTCGAAAAACACAACTTTTGCCACCATAGGATGCGGTGCCATCGACCGCGCCACCTACATGCCGCCCAGCCTCCGCGATGGCATTGACCGCTCTAGGGACACCATGCAGAAGCAACGACACTGATATGCCTGGGAAAGAGAAACAAAGGTGATCGATGCCAAGAATAAGCTAAAGGAGCTGAGAGCTAGGATGGGCTTCAACGACTGAAATATGGCAGTGTTGAGGCCGTTAAATTCCCAGGGCATCGACGAGGATTTCACCCAAAAATTATGTCCTCATAAATTGATTGCACTGTGAAGAGATGGAGAAATGGGCATGTTGTAAAGCATGTTGTCTACATCATAGGACCGATCTTGAAAATTTTTCATTATATCGGCCAATCGACTCCTGCAAATAATGTTGTAGAACAATCACAGTAAGAAAAACCTAAATACAGACATGAATGAGAGCCAACGCCAGGAGTGGCACCCCCTCCCCCTCCAATGGCGATGCCCGCCATGGATCTGCAGCAGCAGGCGTCTATAGTGTCGCAGCCGTAGCTACAATGGATGATGATGTAGCTGCAGGCGGTGCCGCCGCAGGGCGCTGGGGTTTGGCCGCCGCAGTCGTAGGTGCAAACCCAACACCCCCAGCTCTAGCAATACCCGCAGTACCCCAGCAGCCTCAGCAGTCTGCGCAGCAGCAGGCCCCACCTCAGCCGCAGCCGGTGCCAAATATTTTAGCAGCCACATCAGCTTAATGGTGTACCAGTGGGAGCTGGAATTATTATTATGGCATATGGCATTGTCATGATCCGACTTCGATTGCAGTCATGATGGAGGATGGTGCTGCAACTACAACTGCTCATTTTTTTTTTGGACCTGCAATCCCTCAATTTTTTAGTTCTGTTCAGATCTGGAGCCTCGATTTTTTTTGGGACATGGAGTTTTCTATGTGTGGAGCCATAACGACGAGCTGACAAACGACATGAAGACGAAATGGGCCCCAGGCGTGCAGTGACAAGCCCGTCGAGCACTCAATGTCATTTTCGTGTGGATTGTTACCGATTTAATTCCTACTTTGAATCCGCGCGGCTGTTCGTTTCCAGTACGGATTTAAATCGAGGTATGATTTCGAGATGCGATTCATTTAGGGTTTTTTGACCGAGAAATATTACTAGCGGGTGGACCGCCACGTGACCAAGGGCTTCTGCAAATGGCACTTATAAATTATTTTAAAATGGAGTTTTTTCGGACTAGCCAGTAAGGCCATGGCGGCCCCCAGGGAATGGCCGGCAATCCAGACATAGTCCGTTGGAGTGCTGGAAGGCCAGCAGCGCCTGCGTTCTGGCGGTCGCTGCGAAGCATGGTGCATGGGCTACGACAGGTGTCCAGGCCCGTGGCCATTATGACCGTCAGGGCTGAGATCGCGAGGTCAAGCGCAACGGGGGTGTTTTGAGTTCGTCGCGTACCAAGTGGCATGGAGTTCGTCGCGTACCAACGATAATAGCCTGGGCCCAACTATTTTTTTTTTTAATGTCATTGTAGTAGGGGGCAATTTATTCAAAGGGGATATTTATTTTAAAAGGAGCATTTAAATTAAAAGGAATCATTCCTTTTATATTTGTTCATAGTAGGTGGGCTTAGTTTGTTTTAGAGTGCCCATGCCTATTGTAAGGGGCATATGTTGTTAAAAAATAGGGGACAACTTTGTTATGTATGGGGAACTTGAATGCCCTCATTTAGAAATTGTATGAAGACAAGAGGGGAATGCTCGTGAATAGTGGTTGACAGTATGGCCTGATTGGTCATTTGTTTTAATGATTTTTCACATTGAGGTGAAAGGCCAACATGGTCTATGTAAGAGGCTATTTTTTTTATTATTATTTCCACATGGAGAGTGGAAGTGAAAGGATACATGACCCCCTTTATTGTATTTAAAATATGAAGGCCCTTTTGACAGAAAAACATAGGGGTATTTATAGTCGTTGGAAACGTTTTTCGCGACGGACACAATGGTGGTGTCATATTGTAATTTTGAGGCTATTTCAATTGAGTTTTTTAGCCTCAAAGTTTTTTCTACTTTGGAGTGCACTTTCGGCTATACCCGACATTCCCAAGGTAATTTCATATGTGATCCTTGTACCTAGTGATCTTTTCTATACACTTGGCGAATGCAACAACTGGTTACCCATGCATTTCGGTGGGATGACATGGTCACCATAAGGACACTTATACTAGGGACTACAGACAAAGACACCCTAGACTCTATCCAAGGTTTTTTTCCCGGATCTACTTCTGAAGACTACAAACGAAGACACTTCAGAAGATTCTCTTGTTTTCTTCTTCTCTCCTCCTATTTTGCTCTATGGCTCATTTTATTGTATTGAGTGCATTTTCGGTAGAGACCGACACTCTTATATGGCTCGTTTTTCCTTTGTATTAGGTGCATTTTTGACAGAGACCGACACCTTCTAGATTGAGTTCACCATAAAGAAGGATTTGATATTTATGGTGGGACTAGTCAGTGACCTACGAGAGGCAACATCCTCTAAGGATGACCTACAAAGGCAACAGACCCATAAGTGGTTGACCCTGAGGCACCCATGATGACCCTGAGGCACTTAGATGGCTGACCCAGTGGCAACAAGACCAGTGGAAGTGGCTGACCCTGAGGCAACAAACCGAGATGTATACATAGTGAATCTAGCATTATTCATAGTTGGAGAGCCAAGTGCAAAGAGCACGAGCCTAGACCAAATTAGCAATAAGAGAGGATGATAGGTTGTTTTAGAGAAGTCAACATTAAGGGGGAATGTTACCTAATGTTGACTTGTTTTGTTTCTTCTTTAGTTAGGATAGTGCACTTTAAGGGGGAATGTTAGAGTTAAAGTGCACTATGCCTTCACCTTGACACTTGTCAGTTTCTCTTGACAAGTGTCATGTGTTGAATATAGGCTTATGCCTATATATTGTAACTATTTGTATCAATAAAAATCAATCCCATCAGTTTCAGTCACAACAATTTCGGTTATCAAGCACTCAAAATCCTAGAAGATTCAAAGCTTTTACATTAACATTTCAAGATTTTGTAGTATAAGAAATAAATGAATAATTATTTTTTAGTGCACGCATTTTATAATTATTTGGATAATCATTCAAGCATATTCGATTAAAGAGAATCCATATTTCATAGAGTTTTCAACATTTTCTTTTATCCACTAAATATCAAGATAAAATCAACTTTGCATTTGGGAGGGATTTGACTAACTCCAAAGTTCACATTAATGCAAAGATAAAAGGAAGTGGTTCACCACAACACGTGCTTAGAACACACTTTAATTGGAATTAAAATGAACCTGCTAATAGAAAGTACTAACTCCAATCTACACTAAAATTTCAGATAAAAAAATCTACTAACACCAAATGCTAACTCCAACTTCACATTAAAGCTTAAGATAAAAGGAGTTTGCTAATAGGGATTCAGGGACAAATCATTTTAACCAATCAGAGATAAAATGGAGTAGGATTAATTTTAGGCATTCATTCATCATTTTATTTTTGTACATAAGGGAAATCAAGCCCTTTTAATCAATGAACAATAAAAGCATGGCAGAATCAAAGTAAAACCAACATAGGCCCCTTGTTAACAGTTGCTTGCAAATCACTAAGGTATTCCTAGCATTTATTTTGATACATATTCGTAGGTACACAAGCAACATTAAGTAAAAGGAACCTTGGAGAAATTTTGATTTCTTTGCAAGAGAGGATTTTGTATCAAAATCCTAACTGTGAGTGTGGTTTTGCAATTGGGTAAAATTACCACTCAACATTTTTGTGCTAGAAGGAGGGCCTGAATTGGTTATTTCTTTGAAGTTGTAAAGCTAACGTGTTCATTGTTTACTTGAAAGGCTATTTTGGAAGATATTAATTTGGACTAACGTGGTCTTGTTGATAGGTGATTCTATTCATTGATTGGGATTTGCTTTATTGATAATGCATTGATGCTAACCATTTTGTGAGAATATTTCTTATGTGATGGTTTATGTTGATGCATTATTAGTAAACACTTGTGGTTGGTATTGTTAAGCTGGATCCACCTCAGCATATCATTACTAGATCCAAATCCATTGGGGATACTATTTTTCAAAGTATATCTCCCACTCATAGAAATAGAAAAGTCGAGAGTCAAACTTTTGTTATCCCACCTAGTGTGCTCAAATTTGGTTTACCTTCTTTTTCTAGTGCACCTAGTGTGTCTTCATCTATTGACTCTATTGCCCCTAGTGTTTCTTTAGGGACACCACCACTGAATACAATGGCTCAAAATATTGCTTGGTATGGAGCACATAGTACTCCATTGAACATAGTTGGGGATGTCCATGATGGACCCAAAAACATCGAAAGGTTCTTGTCCAAGTATAAGCATGATGGTCCTAGGTCAGTAGAAAAACACATCTAGGTTTATAAGGATATCTTGATGAAACAACGTATGATGAACATGAATATGTGGCTTGTAGACTATTTCCTTTGAGTCTAGATGAAACAACGTATGATTGGTATATCAATCTACTTGTTGGTTCTATTACCTCTTGGGCACAGTTAGAGGCTGCATTTGTTAATCAATTTAGGTCACCCTTAGATCCTACCATTATATATAACCAATTTGTGACTTGTAAAAGGGGACCTAATGAGCCAATCAGGATGTTCAATTCCAGGTTTTAGAAACTCTACACGAGATTAACTCATCATTTCATTGTTGATGCCAATGTGGCTCTTTAATTATACTTTGGGGCGTTAGATCCCATGACTGCCATGTTTTCTAGGAGGAACCCTCAAGTTACTACCCTTGCCCTAGCTTACTCGGAGGCCATGACCATTGAGCAGCAAATGACATCGCAAGGTGTTGGGATAACCCAATTACCCATGGTAGGGTAGTTTGGTCCTTACAATCAGATTCCTATGATGAACCAGGCTATGGCACCATAGATGCCGATGTTGAATACCTTACCTTACAATCAGCCTTGTCCATCTATGCCCACTCATCCATCCATGCTCACCTATCTAAACACATCCATTCCTTCAGCTACTCCTTTGCTTCTAGAGAATCAATTGGCTACTCAAGGAGTCACTGCAACCAATGCTCAGGCCTTCACCTCATTTACCATGCCCATACCCATACAAAGTGTGAATCCACTCTTGAATCCAAATTATCAAAATTCAAGTGTTGTGCCAAATCAAAATATTCCAAGTTTTTGGAATCCAACTAATCCTACCACTTCTACTAATCAACCCAATGAGTTTGAGTCAAAGGTAAAAGACCTAAAGAGATTGGTCCAAAAGCTAAGTAGCGATATGGTTCAATCAAAAAAAGAATGGTATAGTCCCAAAAGCAAGCACCCCAAAAGGTGCAACAAAATAGAAACTACAATTTTCAAAATAAATAGTGGAACACAAAACCTAACAATGGGGGAGTACCTAATTTGACTGCTAATCATAGTAATATCGATCCTAGCCAATATCATGCTACTATTAATATTTTAGATTTTTCTAGGAGCAATTGGTGTAGGTGGCATTCCACTGAAGAGCATAACAAAAATGAATACCCCATGTTTCAAAAGTCTAGAGATATTTTCCAACAAGATATTGATGAGTGTGAAATAGTACCTAATGATGATTGCTCTCATCAAGCTAGTTCAAGTAGAGGAAAGGGGTATGATTTGGTTATTGAAACTTTTGGCTCCAAAAGTGAAGAAGAGGAGGAAGATGAGCCCATAGAAGAAGTTTAGGTCGTTAGGCATTTCCAAAAGGGGAATCACAACTATCATTTGAGAAATAAAAGTAAGTTCCCAAATACTTCTTCCACTCCTTCGAACAATTCCATTATTCCACCCAATGCCAAGGCAAATAACAACCTACCACCTCCATCTCGAATGGATTCATCCAAACCACCTAAAAGGGAGTGAAGTGTTGATAAAGGTGCTTATAACATTATTGAGGATTTGAAGACAACAAAATCTAATATCAACATGTTCGCAACGACAATGATACCAGGTCAAAAGGAGGCTTTGATTGAGGCTTTAGGGGGATCAAACAAAAATGATGCTAAGGTTATTACAACATCACATTACACCATGCGAAAGGAGAGAGGATAAGTTCCTCCTTTTCTCCTAACAATCAGAATCATCGAAAGGAATCTACATAATTGTATGATAGATTCAGGTGCATTGGGTAATGTAATGCCTTACGATATTTGTGAGAGATTGGGCTTGAAACCTCATCCTTAAAATAGAATGGTGATACAATTAGATAGATCTAAGGTAAATGTGGTAGGTATGCTTTATGACATCCATGTGCAGGTTTCATCAGAACCTAGAGTCCAACAACATATTGATATTCATGTTGTCAATATTCCTACTAGGTATGGTATGTTACTGGCTAGGGATTGGAGTAAAAACTTGAATGGCTATTTTTCAATAGATTGTTCACACATGTGGCTACCTTGGAAAGGGATGGCCAATAAAATTCAAGTTGAAAGAGAGCCTAAGCTTAAATATATGATCACAGAATATAACAAGCCAAATGAGACCCTTTATTATGAAATTGAGTTGGGTGTTTACACATTGGATACCAAATGGGTCACTAATGAAGTAGATGTTGAAGTTCTATCTTGTGGTCCACTTAAGGATGACCACCTGGTTTGGATGCTAAAATTTGATGGCTCTAGATCCAAGCAGGGTAGTGGGGCTGGAGTGGAGCTCATTAGTCCTAGTGGGAAGTCTTCTCTCACTGCGTTCAGGTTACAATTTCCATGCACCTATAATGTAGCAGAGTATGAAGCCTTGATTTTTGGATTACGATTAGCATTGAATAAGAATATTAAATGCTTGAAAGTCTTAGGGGATTCAACGCTAGTTGTTAGGCAAGTGAAAGGAGAATACACATGTAGAGATGAAAGGTTAACCCACTACAAGACTAGAGTTAGAGATTTGATTGATGAATTTGAAGCATTTAATATTTCTCTAATCTCTAGAAAAAGTAATCGGGTCGTTGACTCTTTGGCAGTTGTTGCAAGTACACTAAATCCCATGGATAAAAAGAAACTAAAAATATTTTCAATTGAGTTGGTCCCTTGTCCATCCATACCTGACAACGTTAAAAACTTATAGGTTTTTGAAAGCGACAAACACCTCTTTGATTTCGTGACTAATTCAGGTGTCTTTGAAAATCAGGTAATAGACGAAGATCAAAGATTACAAGAGGATGAGGACGAAGGAGATATGACAATGAAAAATATTAATGCCATCCCAAAAGGCACTGTTGCACTTGAGAAAATTTTTGATATTGAATACCAAAGCAAGAAATTTGGCAAAATCCCACTTGAGGATGATGCATATGATATAGTCAATATTGGAAATGAAGATTCACACAATGTGCTCATTGGGAAAGCATGTACACCTCAATAAAAGGAAGGAATAATGCATGTGTTAAGAGATTACATGGATTGTATAGCATGGACTTATGAGGATTTAAATACCTATGATCAAAACATAATCATGCATACCATCCCTCTAAAGCCAGACTCTAAACCTTTTAGATAGAAACAGCGTACGGTTAACCCATTGTTGGAACCACTTATAGAAAAGGAAGTAAAGAAGTTGTTAGATGCTAAGATTATATTTCCTGTTCACCATTCCACATGGGTAGCTAACGTAGTTCCTGTTAGAAAGAAGTATGGTGAGATCATATTATGTATTGATTTTAGAAACCTCAATAAAGCTTCACAAAAAGACAACTACCCCCTTCCTTCTATTGATAGCATTTTACAAATGGTCAATGGATCTGAAATGATGTCATTTCTTGATGGATATTCTGGTTATAATCATATTCTCATTGACCCTAGAGATAGAATGAATATTTCTTTCACCACCAAATGGGGAACATTTGCTTATAAAAGAATACCTTTTGGTTTGCTCAATGCAGGTGCTACTTTTTAGAAGGCCATGGATTATGCGTTTAGGGACCTTATAGGTAAATGCATAGTCATGTATGTAGACGATATCCTTGTATTCTCAAAGAAGCGTAAATATCATATCAATGATTTGAGAAAGGTTTTGCAAAGATGTAGAGAACATGGAATTTCACTTAATCCAAAAAAATGCATCTTTGGGGTAACCGAAGGGAAATTATTGGGACATATAATATCAAAAGAAGGCATTTCTATAGACCCTGTGAGGATAGAAGCAATCCAAAAATCCCCTTTCCAAGTAGTAATAAGGATCTCAGGTCATTCTTTGGGAAAATAAATTTTGTTAGGAAATTCATTTATGGGTTTGCCAAAATTGTTAAACCATTGAATGACATGTTGAGAAAGGATATTAATATTAAATGGACATCTGATGCTAGGATTGCTTTTTAGGGTGTGAAAGATGTTATTTCTAATGCACCTATGTTGGTAAGTCCTGATTATACTAAGCCATTCTTTATCTACACTTTTGCATCCGATCATTCATATGCGAGCGTACTAACTCAGAAGAGCGAAGGTAATTATGAAAATCCCATTGCTTTTATGAGTTCACCATTAAAGGATGCACAATTGAGGTATACTACTTTAGATAAACAAGCATATGCATTATTTAAAACTGTTAAAAAAATTAGGCATTATATTTTGCATAGTCGAGTATTTGCTATTGTGCCTGACCCTACTGTAAAAAACATGTTAATGCAGAATGAGCTAGGAGAAATATATGGGAAGTGGATGTCTACTTTACAAGAATTCGATCTTGAGATCCACCCGATGAAGCTAGTGCGAGGCCAAGGTTTGACAAAGGCACTTGTGAAGATAGACCCTCAAATTTCATGTCAACATTATAGCGTAGAGGACATCACGCAATATGAATGGTATACCGATGTTTATTTTCTACTGAATGGTAAGTGTACTTTGCATTTGAATACCACACAAAGAAGAGCCATTCATCTAAAATATATGAATTTCATGATTAACGTGGGGGTATTGTACAAAAAAAATCATGAAGGAATATTTCTTCGTTGTTTGAGTAAGGAGGAATCTACTCACATCTTGAATGAATTCCATGGTAAGTATGGGATAGGGCATGGTTCAACAAATACCACTGCACACCAGATCTTAAGATCTGGTTACTATTGGTCTCATATTTTTAAATATGCCCATTCCCATGTGTGATCTTGTCATGTGTGTCAAACTGTAGCCAATAGAGAGAGGCATGCACCAATGCCATTGCAGCCAATAGTAGAAATGAGACCTTTTACCCAATGGGGTTTAGACTTTGTAGGGGTTATAAACCCTAACTCTTCCACTTCTCATAAGTACATCCTCATCACTTCTGATTATTGTACTAGATGGATGGAAGCCATCCCCACCAAAAATTGTACTACCAAAGTTGTCATTCAATTCTTGGAGGAATATATTGTAACGAGGTTTGGGATACCACATTCGATTGTTTGTGATAATGGGTTAGCTTTTACTTCAATTCATTTTTCAGAATGAGCTTATGATAACAAGGTAAGCATAAAGCATTCTTCTAATTACTATCCACAAGGTAATGGATTAGCTGAATCTTCTAATAAAAACTTGTTGTCAATTATAAAAAAGCTGCTTGAACATAATCCTAGGGATTGGCACAATAAATTAAAGTTTGCATTGTGGGCGGATCAAATAAGAGTAAAGGAATCCATTGGTATGTCTCCCTATCACTTTGTGTATGGTCAAGATCCTATTTTCCCCATTAATATTAAATTGCAAACCTTCCAATTCATGAAATAATATCTTGAAACGGATGATAAAATTGAAGCTCGTCTCACTCACCTCATGCACCTAGATGAAAAATGAGAAGAGGCCTTGCTTCATTTTAGCAAACATCAAGATATTGTTAAGAGATGGTTTGATAAAAGGGCTAAAATTAAAGATTTTAGAATTTTTGATTTGGTGTTGCTTTGGGATAAGGCACATGAAAAAAGGTGACCATGATAAATTTGATTATCTGTGGCTTGGTCCTTACAAAATTTATGAAATCCTTGGTGAAAATACTTTCAGGTTGAAAACTTTGAATGGAGATGATGTTCACTTGCCTATGAATGGGCAATTTCTCAAGCACTAATTTCACCCATGAGGCAACATAATGCTTGTATCATTTGTACAATGCTTGTATATTATGTAGATTTGGGGTTTTGTGTTTTTGCTTTTATGATTGTCTTGGTTTGGCACTTTTGTGCATGGTGTTGCAAGTTTGCTTCTTGCTTTCTTATCAACTTTCATTTGTTTAGTATAGGGTGTTGCTTTTCATTTTCTCATTTTGGTTTTCTCCCTTTGTTTGTGGTGATGTTGGTAATGGACACTAACTCCTGGTTCCTTTGTTGGTAGTTGGTCCTTTGTTAAGTAGGTTGGACTACCTAGTTTGAAAAAAAAAAGGGGGGATGAAATTGCTTAGTGATCATTCTTAGATTTTGGGACCAAAATGGTGGAAGGTGGAACAATGAAACATTTCTCTAAAGCTCCACATATAACTCACATGTTAAAGGGTATTCCTTGAAATCTTGAAGGATGAAATTATTCTATTGTGCAAATTAAGGCAAAAATCTAGCATGCTCCATGCTTCAAATACTTTCTAACCCATGTGGTGCATAAAATTTTGCAAAGCCATTTAAAAAAAAATAAAAGAAAAAACAAGCAAAGTAAAACATGCTAAAATTAGTCACCAAGTTTAGATAAACTCTACCGGGGCTATAGACGCCTGACTGGTAGTAGGGCTCTGTCTAGACAAAGCTTGTTCAAAAAAGGGCTTTGCAAAATATCAATTAAACACAAGGGTGATTTAGATAAACTCTATCGAGGCTATAGATGCCTGACTAGTAGTAGGGCTCTATCTATAAAATTATTTTATGAGCGATACTTAATGGCCTAAATGCAAAACAGATGATGGAATCTAGATTGTTTCGAGAGTACAAAATGAATCACTTCCCACACATTGAGCAATGGCAAATGGTTTATTTGTTTTCATTTGAAGCTATTTACCCCCATTTTCTTTGGATATTGCTAGGTGATGTATATTTTATAATATTTGGTTTTCATGGTTTCATATTGGGTTCTTCATCCAAAATGCTCAGGAGCATTTCCCAGTAGAGTCACCATTTGTTGTGACCTTTGCACAACTAGCCCCAAACTTGGGGACCCACCTTTTAATTTTGGTTTTTGGGAGTTTTTGTTCTTTGAGTGCTAATTTGCTAGGTCTTTACCCATGAATTTTGATATTTTGGATGAGGTTTAATGTGTGAATTCCTTTGTTAATTTTGATGTCTTGGTATTATGATTGAAGTTTAATCGTGGTGCATTCAAGGCCAATTAGTTCCAACATTTAGAATGAATTGAATTACCTTTTTTCAATCAAGGAAAAAAAACATACATATATATATATATATATAATGATGAAGTAAATAAAATTTAAAAAAATTAAAAACAACAAAAGGAAATAAAAGACAAAATATAATAATAAAAAGAATAATAAAAATATTTTTTTAAAAAAGTGAAATCGTTATCCATTCACATAACATATATATAGTAAATCCATTTAAGTTTATAAATCAAAGTGGTATGGCCTCACATTAGGTTTGTTTAATCATTTTGTAGGCAAGCGATCTCTGTACACGGTGACTATGGCGAGGAGCACCACGGTGCAGACACCGAGATGTGGGCCTACATGGATGTGATCTAGACATAGCTTGGATGATGTGGGATTAGATAGCCAAATGTGACAATAGTTGTGGATGGACGTCTATAGGATAGATGTATGGTGAAAAATGAACCAGATAACATGATAACCACCTGGGATTCAAACGTGGACTGCCAGGCGATAAAGGAGAGAACATGGCGTAGCATATGTGGATAATGACATAGCCAGACCATGCTTTTACATAGACATACACCATGTTGTGATAGTGGACGGTGATGTGGCATCAATCAACAGACGATCAAGTGTGTTTAGAAGGTAAATTTTAATGTTTGTATAGACGATAGAATTAATGGGTCAAGCGAAGGTGCCAGTACTGTCAGTATTACAAGTTTGACGAATCTAGGCTGGGTATAGTATTGTAGTGTAGAGAAGTCATAGATTCGGTGGATTAACGGGGTGAATTTCACAATCAATAGTAGTAAATTTTGGTGAATTGATATTTGACTGTAGGTTCTGGTCAACAGAGATCACAGTGGCACCGAAGAAAATAATAGCAATGATAAAGGTGGATGAAGAGGATTGGAGAATCCTCATACATAAATATGCAAAGTGTTTTAAATAAGTCAAGAGATAACATATGAAGTAGTGTTACACAGGTATATCTCTTCATATAACAGGGAAGAGACTACCATGCGATGAAAGGAGCGCTTTGTCAGACAGTATATCAAGCGATATGATCATGGGGAAGATGTGACGTTTAGGGCATAGATTGAAGTGCAACTTTGGTGGGATATTTTTGTAGAGTGTGGTTGTATCAATGAATAGAGTATGTATCGAGGATTTCATGTGGAAACGTTGGCTTCCAACTAAAAGGTGCAATACACAGGCAAAGAGTGGACGATGGCAAGGGCACTACCAATGATAAGCCTGTTCGAAACACTATATGAAGTCTGAGGAATATGTCACCTCAATGGCATTGAGGAATGAATGGCAGTGTCGATATTTTTATTGTGTGCAAATGATCAAATGGGGTTTGAGGATATCGTGTCACTTGGTATGGGTATTCAAAACAATAGTACAATTTTTGATCTAAAAGATTCATCGAAGAGAGCATCTGCATGGGATTTCCCTTGGTTGTCTATGAATAATCTGATAAACATCCCAAAGGTAACATAGTGAACGGTTTTAACTGGTTGCTACATACTCCATAACCGGTCACCAGGGGTCATGATCGACAAGGGTGAAAATGGCAGTATGGTGGGTCCTTAGTAATGCTTTGCCATAGCTTGCAGACGAAGAAAGAAGGAAATATATATCAGAGCCATGGGTGACATGGAAATCACACGGACAGAAATGGTAGATGTGACTAAAAAATACTATTCATATTAGCACGCGGGTATTACTGTTACAAGAAAAAGTAGAAGGCCACCACATAAGGGAGAGATGCAATCGAAAAAATTTCATGGTAAAGGAGGCTATGAATTATATAAGATAATACGAGGCCATAAGTAATGTGCCAATTGGCATTATTATGTGACGCACCATACATAATGTACAGGATGGTAGCGACAATAGGTAGCAACAGTGGATGCATATCGGTTAGAAAGTATAATGACAACATAAATAATTATATGGTATTGGGACAAATTCTTTCTTTTTGTTTAAAAAAAAGAAAAAAAAAGGCAAAGTCTAATCAATGGGAATAAGTGAGTATGTCGAGTTTTAAATTGAGGAAAAAAATGAATGTTACCAAGCCAATGGTAGAACCGTGGAGTGTGATGGTTACTAGATAGGTCATGAATGGATGTTTAGAGAAGTGTTATGGAATGAAGAGAAAAGAAAGTAGTTTTGAAAGCCAAAAGGAAAAGGAAGAGAAAACGAACAGCTAATTGGAAAATCTTAAATACAACATTCAAAAAAATCACCAAGGCTGGAAATTTTTTGGAGCAGAAGTGTTGGAGGAAGATTGGACGTTTTTTTAGGCTGCTGCCAACACCTTGGGTCCACCTTGTATGCAGAACAAAGGTTTTTTTTTAGCACAATAAAGATTCATTGCACATTTTTCCTATGTTTTAGAGTTATTTTCATGGTGTTTTATGTGTGAATTAGGTAGCATCATTTAGATAGCTTTAATACATGTTTTTATGCCTTAGACTCTTGCTATAACCGAATATTAGATTGTGTGTATGCTGATTCAACCTGGTTGTGTTTTTCGTGTTCAGGATCTAACTTTTTTTGCTGATTAGGCCGAGTTGGTTTTCAATAGTTTCTCTTTGGTCTTTGTTCATATTCTGGTCCATTTTCTAGATTTCAAAATTTCATTTTCTTTAACCCTAGTTGTTACTTTTTGTTTATCATTTCATTTTACTATATTTTAGTTATCAAGCACTCAAAATCCTAACATATTCAAAGCTTTTACATTAACATTTTAGGGTTTTGTAGTATAACAAATATCTGAATAATTATTTTTTAGTGCACTCATTTTATAATTATTTGGATAATCATTCAAGCATCTTCAAGTAATAATTTTTTTGTGTATGCAGATCTAACCTAGTTGTGTTTTCGTGTTCAAGATCTAACTTTTTCTACTGATTAGGCCGAGTTGGTTTTTAGTAGTTTCTCTTTGGTCTTTTTTTATATTCTGGTCCATTTTCCATATTTCAAATTTTTGTTTTCTTTAACCCTAGATGTTGCTTTTTTTTATCATTTCATTTTATTGTATTTCGGTTATCAAGCACTCAAAATACTAACAGATTCAAAGCTTTTACATTAACATTTTTGGGTTTTGTAGTGTAACAAATATCCGAATAATTATTTTTCAGTGTACTCATTTTATAATTATTTGGATAATCATTCAAGCATCTTTGAGTAAAGAGAATTCATATTTCACAGAGTTTTTAACATTTTCTTTTATCCACTAAATAACAAGATAAAATCAACTTTGCATTTGGGAGGGATTTGACAAATTCCAAAGTTCACATTAATGCTAAGATAAAAGGAAGTGATCCACCACAACACTTTCTAACATCACACTTTAATTGGAATTAAAATGAACCTGCTAACAACAAGTACTAATTGTAATCTACAATAAAATTTTAGATAAAAATAATCTACTAAAACCAAATGCTAACTCCAAATTCACATTAAAGCTTAAGATAAAAGGAGTTTTCTAACAGGGATTTAGGGATAAATCATTTTAACCAATCAGAGATAAAATGGAGTAGGACTAATTTTAGGTATTCATTCATCATTTTATTTTTGTACATAAGGGAAATCAAGCCCTTTAATCAATGAACAATAACAACATGGCAGAATCAAAGTAAAACCAACACAGACCCCTTGTTAATAGTTGCTTGCAAATCACTAAGGTATTCCTAGCATTTATTTTGATACATCTTTGCAGGTACACAAGCACCATTAAGTAAAAGGAACCATGGAGAAATTTTGATTTCTTTTCAAGAGAAGGTTTTGTAATCAAAATCCTAAATGTGAGTGTGGTTTTGCAATTGGGTAAAACTACCACTCAACATTTTGGTGCTAGAAGGAGGGCCTGATTGGTTATTTCTTTGAATTTGTAAAGCTAACTTGTCCATTATTTACTTGAAAGGCTATTTTGGAAGATATTGGTTTGGACTAACATGGTCTTGTTGACAGGTGATGCTAATCATTGATTGGGAATTACTTTATTGATAATGCATTGATGCTAACCATTTTGTGAGAATATTTCTTATGTGATGGTTTATGTTGATGCATTGTTAACAAACACTTGTGGTTGGTATTGTTAAGCTGGATCCACCTCAGCATATCATTACTAGATCCAAATCCACTAGGGATACTATTTTTCAAAGTATATCTCCCACTCATAGAAATAGAAAATTTGAGAGTCAAACTTTTGTTATCCCATCTAGTGTGCTCGAAGTTGGCTTACCTTCTTTTTCTAGTGCACCTAGTGTGTCTTTATCTATTGACTTTGTTGCCCCTAGTGTTTCTTTAGGGACACCTCCACTAAATACAATGGCTCAAAATGTTGCTTGGTATGGAGCACACAATACTTCATTGAACATAGCTGGGGATGTCCATGATGGACCCAAAAACATCGAAATATTCTTACCCAAGTATAAGCATGATGGTCTTAGGTCAACAGAAGAACATATCCAGGTTTATAAGGATATCTTAATCAGAAAACGAGTTGAACATAAATATGTGGCTTGTATATTATTTCCTTTGAGTCTAGATGAAACAACATATGATTGGTATATCAGTCTACTTGCTGGTTCTATTACCTCTTGGGCCCAATTAGAGGCTACTTTTGTTAATCAATTCAGGTCACCCTTAGATCCTACCATTATATATAACCAATTTGTGACTTGTAAAAGGGGACCTAATAAGCCAATCAGGATGTTCAATTCTAGGTTTCAGAAACTCTACACGAAGTTGACTCGTCATTTCACTGTTGATGCCAATGTGGCTCTTCAATTATACTTTGGGGCATTAGATCCCATGATTGCCATGTTTGCTAGGAGGAACCCTCAGGTTACTACCCTTGCCCTAGCTTACTCGGAGGCCATGACCATTGAACAACAAATGACGTCGTAAGGTGTTGGGATAACCTAATTACCCATGGTAGGGTAGTTTGGTCCTTACAATCAGATTCCTATGATGAACCAGGCTATGGCACCATAGATGTCAATGTTGAATACCTTACCTTACAATCAACTTTGTCCATCTATGCCCACTCATCCATCCATGCTCACCTATCCGAACACATCCATTCCTTCAACTACTCCTTTGCTTCTAGAGAATCAATTGGCTACTCAGGGAGTCACTGCAACCAATGCTCAGGCCTTCACCTCATTTCCCATGCCCACACCCCTACAAAGTGTGAATCCACTCTCGGATCCAAATGCTCAAAATCCAAGTGTTGTGCCAAATTAAAATATTCCAGGTTTCTGGAATCCAACCAATCCTACCACTTCTACTAACCAACCTAATGAGCTTGAGACAAAATTAAAAGACCTAAATATGTTGGTCCATAAGTTAAGTAGTGATATGGTTCAATTCTAAAAATAAGCACCCCAAAAGGCGCACTAAAATAGAAACTACAATTTTTAAAATAAATAGTGGAACACGTGACCTAACAATGGGGGGTACCCAATCCGATTGCTAATCATAGTAATGTTGGTCCTAGCCAATATCATGCTACCGTTAATATTTTAGATTTTGCTAGGAATGATTGGTGTAGGTGGCACTCCACTGACGAGCATAGTGAAAATGAATGCCCTATGTTTCATAAGTCTAGAGATATTTTCCAACAAGATATTGATGAGTGTGAAATAGTACCTAATGATGACTGCTCTCATCAAGCCAGTTCAAGCAGAGGAAAGGGGAATGCTTTGGTTATTGAAACTTTTGGCTCTGAAAGTGAAGAAGAAGAGGAAGATGAGCCCATAGAAGAAGTTCAGGTTGTTAGGCACTTTCAAAAGGGGAATCACAACTATCATTTGAGAAATAAAATTAAGTTCCCAAATACTTCTTCCACTCCTCCAAACAATTCCATTATTCCACCCGATGCCAAGGCAAATAACAACCCACCACCTCCATCTCATATGGATTCATCCAAACCACCTAAGAGGGAGTGAAGTGTTGATAAAGGTGCTTATGACATTGTTGAGGATTTGAAGACAACAAAAGCTAATATCAACATGTTCACAACAACAATGATACCAGGTCAAAAGGAGGCTTTGATTGAGGCTTTGGGGGGATCAAACAAAAATGATGCTAAGGTTATTACAACATCACATTATGCCTTGCAAAAGGAGAGAGGAGAAGTTCCTCCTTTTCTCCTAACAATCAGAATCATTGAAAGGAATCTACACAATTGTATGATAGATTCAGGCGCATCAGGTAATGTAATGCCTTATGATATTTGTAAGAGATTGGGCTTGAAACCTCATCCTTCAAACAAAATGGTGATACAATTAGATATATCTGAGGTAAATGTGGTAGGTATGCTTCATGACATCCATGTGTAGGTTTCATCAGAACCTAGAATTCAACAACATATTGATATTCATGTTGTCAATATTCCTACTAGGTATGGTATGTTACTGGCTAGGGATTGGAGCAAAAACTTGAATGGCTATTTTTCAATGGATTGTTCACACATGTGGCTACCTTGGAAAGGGGTAGCCAATAAAATTTGAGTTGAAAGAGAACCTAGGATTAAAGATATTATCATAGAATATAACAAGCCAAATGAGACCCTTTATTATGAAACTGAGTTGGGTGTTTACACATTGGATACCAAAGGGGTCGCTAATGAAGCAGATGTTGAAGTTCTATCTTGTGGACCACTTAAGGATGACCATCTGGTTTGGACACTAAAATTTGATGGCTCTAGATCCAAGTAGGGTAGTGGAGCTGGGGTGGAACTCATTAGTCCTAAAGGGAAGTCTTCTCTCGCTGCATTTAGGTTACAATTTCCATGCACTTGTAATGTAGCAGAGTATGAAGCCTTGATTTTTGGATTACGATTAGCATTGAATAAGAAAATTAAATGCTTGAAAGTCTTAGGGGATTCAGAGCTAGTTTTTAAGCAAGTGAAAGGAGAATACACATGTAGAGATGAAAGGTTAACCCACTACAAGACTAGAGTTAGAGATTTGATTGATGAATTTGAAGCATTTAATATTTCTCTAATCTCTAGAAAAAGTAATCGGGTCGTTGACTCTTTGGCAGTTGTTGCAAGTACACTAAATCCCATGGATAAAAAGAAACTAAAAATATTTTCAATTGAGTTGGTCCCTTGTCCGTCCATACCTGACAATGTTAAAAACTTATAGGTATTTGAAAGTGATAGACACCTCTTTGATTTTGTGACTAATTCAGGTGTCTTTGAAAATCAGGTAATAGATGAAGATCAAATATTACAAGAGGATGAGGAAAAAGGAGATATGACAATGAAAAAGATTAATGCCATCCCAAAAGGTATTATTGCACTTGAGAAATTTTTTATATTGAATACCAAAGTAAGAAATCTGGCAAAATCCCACTTGAGGATGATGCATATGATATAGTCAATATTGGAAATAAAGATTCACATAATGTGCTTATTGGGAAAGCATGTACACCTCAAGAAAGGGAAGGAATAATGCATGTGTTAAGATATTACATGGATTGTATAGCATGGACTTATGAGGATTTAAAGACCTATGATCAAAATCATAATCATGCATACCATCCCTCTAAATCCAGACTCTAAACCTTTTAGACAGAAACAAGACGTAGTTAACCCATTGTTGGAACCACTTATAGAAAAGGAAGTAAAGAAGTTGTTAGATGCTAAGATTATATTTCCTGTTCACCATTCCACATGGGTAGTTAATGTTGTTCATGTTAGAAATAAGTCTGGTGAGATCATATTATGTATTGATTTCATAAACCTCAATAAAGCTTCACAAAAAGACAACTACCCTCTTCCTTCTATTGATAGCATTTTACAAATGGTCAATGGATCTAAAATGATGTCATTTCTTGATGGATATTCTGGTTATAATCAGATTCTCATTGACCCTAGAGATAGAATGAAGACTGCTTTTACCACCAAATGGGGAACATTTGCTTATAAAAGAATACCTTTTGGTTTGCTCAATGCAGGTGCTACTTTTCAATGGGCCATGGATTATGCGTTTAGGGACCTTATAGGTAAATGCATAGTCATGTATGTAGATGATATCCCTGTATTCTCAAAGAAGTGTAAAGATCATATCAATGATTTGAGAAAGGTTTTGCAAAGATTTAGAGAACATGGAATCTCACTTAATCCAAAAAAATGCATCTTTGGGGTAACCGAAGGGAAATTATTGGGGCATATAATATCGAAAGAAGGCATTTCTATAGACCCTGTGAGGATAGAAGCAATAAAAAAATCCCCTTTTCGAATAGTAAGAAGGAGCTCAGGTCATTCTTTGGGAAAATAAATTTTGTTAGGAAATTCATTTCTGGGTTTGTCGAAATAGTTAAACCATTGAATGACATGTTGAGAAAGGATATTAATATTAAATGGACATCTGATGCTAGGACTGCTTTTTAGGGTGTGAAAGATGCTATTTCTAATGCACCTATTTTGGTAAGTCCTGATTATACAAAGCCATTATTTATCTACACTTTTGCATCCAATCATTCATATGCGAGCGTACTAACTCAAAAGAGCGAAGGTAATTCTGAAAATCCCATTGCTTTTATGAGTTCACCATTAAAGGATGCACAATTGAGGTATACTATTTTAGATAAACAAGCATATGCATTATTTAAAACTATTAAAAAAATTAGGCATTATATTTTATGTAGTCGTGTATTTGCATAGTCGTGTATTTGCTATTGTTCTTGACCCTACTATAAAAAATATGTTAATGCAGAATGAGCTAGGAGAAATATGTGGGAAGTGGATGTCTACTTTACAATAATTTGATCTTGAGATCCACCCGATGAAGCTAGTTCGAGGCCAAGGTTTGACAAAGGCACTTGCGGAGATAGACCCTCAAATTTCATGTCAACATTATAGTGTAGAGGACATCACGCAAGATGAATGGTATACCGATGTTGTTTATTTTCTACTGAATGGTAAGTGTCCTTTGCACTTGAATGCCACACAAAGAAGAGCCCTTCATCTAAAATCTACAAATTTTATGATTAACGTGGGGGTATTGTACAAAAAAAATCATGAAGGAATATTTCTTTGTTGTTTGAGTAAGGAGGAATCTACTCACCTCTTGAATGAATTCCATGGTAAGTATGGGATAAGGCATGGTTCGACAAATGACACTGCACACTAGATCCTAATATCTGGTTACTATTGGTCTCATATTTTTAAGTATGCCCATTCCCATGTGTGATCTTGTCATGTGTGTCAAACTGCAACCAATAGAGAGAGGCATGCACCAATGCCATTGTAGCTGGTAGTAAAAATGAGATCTTTTTCCTAGTGGGATTTAGAATTTGTAGGGATTATAAACCCTAACTCTTTTTCTTATCATAAGTACATCCTCACTGCTTTTGATTATTGTACTAGATGGACAAAAACCATCCCCATCAAAAACTATACTACTAAAGTTGTCATTCAATTCTTGGAGGAATATATTGTAACGAGGTATGGGATACCACATTTGATTGTTTGCGATAATGGGTCAGCTTTTACTTCAATTCATTTTTCAAAATGGGCTTATGATAACAAGGTAAGCATAAAGTATTCTTCTAATTACTATCTACAAGGTAATGGATTAGTTGAATCTTCTAATAAAAACTTGTTGTCAATTATAAAAAAGCTACTTGAACATAATCCTAGGGATTGGTACAATAAATTAAAGTTTGCATTGTGGGTGGATCGAATAAGAGTAAAGGAATCCATTGGTACATCTCCCTATCACTTGGTGTATGGTCAAGATCCTATTTTCCCCATTAATCTTAAATTGCAAACCTTCCAATTCATGAAATATTATCTTGAAACAGATGATAAGATTGAAGCTCGTCTTACTCACCTCATGCACCTAGATGAAAAGTGAGAAGACCCTTTGCTTCATTTTAGAAAACATCAAGATATTTTTAAGAGATGGTTTGATAAAGGGGCTAGAATTAAATATTTTAGAATTTTTGATTTGGTGTTGCTTTGGGATAAGGCACATGAAAAAAAAGGTGACCATGATAAATTTGATTATTTGTGGCTTGGTCCTTACCAAATTTTTTAAATCCTTGGTGAAAATACTTTTAGGTTCAAAAATTTGAATGGAGATGATATTCACTTACCTGTGAACAAGAAATTTCTCAAGCAATACTTTCATCAATGAGACAACAGAATGCTTGTATCATTTGTACAATATTTGCATATTATGTAGATTTGGGGTTTTGTGTCTTTTGCTTTTATGATTGTCTTGGTTTGACACTTTTGTGTGTGGTGTTGCAGGTTTGCTTCTTGCTTTATTATCAGCTTTCTTAAACTCTACTAGGTTTAGATAAACTCTACCGAGGCTATAGACGCTTGACTGGCAGTAGGGCTCTATCTAGATAAAGCTTGTTCAAAAAAGGGCTTTGCAAAATATCAATTAAACACAAGGTTTATTTATATAAACTCTATCGAGGCTATGGATGCCTGAATGGAAGTAGGGCTTCGTCTATAAAATTCTTTTATGAGTGATACTCAATGGCCTGAATGCACAACAGATGATGGAATATGGATTATTTCTATAATACAAAATGAATCACTTCCCACACACTGAGCAATGGCAAATGGTTTATTAATTTCCATTAGAAGCTATTCACCCCCATTTTCTTTGGATATTGCTTTATAACATATATTTCTCTTATCATCAATTTTTGTGGTTTCAGATTGGGTTCTTCATCCGAAATGCTCAGGAGCATTTCCTAGCAGAGTCGCCATTTGTTGTGGCTATTGTACAACTAGCCCCAAACTTGGGAACCCACCTTTTCATTTTTTATTTTGGGAGTTTGTGTTATTTGGATGACAATTTGCTAGGTCTTTACCCATGAATGTTGATATTTTGGATGAGGTTTAAGGTGTGAATTCCTTTTTTAATTTTTATGTCTTGGTATTGTGATTGAATTTTAATCGTGATGTATTCAAGGCCAATTAGTTCCAACATTTGGAATTAATTGAATTACCTTTTTTCAATCAAGAAAAAAATAATAATATATATATATATATATATATATATAATGATGAAGTAAATAAAAAAATTAAAATTAAAAACAACAAAAGGAAATAAAAATAAAACTTTTTTGAAAGTGAAATCTTTATCCATTCACATAACACATATATAGTAAAGCTATTTAGGTTTATAAATCAAAGTGGTATGGTCTCACATTAGGTTTGTTTAATCATTTTGCAGGTTATAAAAGGCAAGTGATCTCTGTACACGGTGACTATGGCGAGGAGCACCATGACACGGATACCGATACATGGGCCTACATGGACATGATCTAGACATAGCCCGGATAATGTGAGCTTAGATAGCCAAATATAACAAGAGTTTCATATGGGTGTCTACATGGTGGATGTATGGTGGAACTGAACCATATAACATGAAAACCACATAGGATTCAAACATGGATTGTCGAGCGACAAAGGAGAGAATACGACTTAGCATATGTGGAAAATAACGTGGTTAGATCGGACTTTTACATAGACCTGCAACACATGGCGATACTGGACAGTGATGTAATGTCAATCAGTAGATGGTCAAGTGTGTTCAGGAGGTAAAGTTAATGCCTGTATAGATGGTAGAATTAATGGATCGAGCAAAGGTGCCAATACTATCAAAATTACGAGTTCAATGAAGCCAGGTTGGCTATAATATTACAGCATAGAGAAGTCACGGATTCAACGTATTAATGGGGTGAATTTCATAGTTAACAATAGTAAATTTTGGTGAATGGATATTTGACTACAGGTTTTGGTTGAAAGAGATCACGGAGGCATCGAGGAAAAGAATAGCAATGATAAAGGTAAACGAAGAGGATTGGAGAATCTCCATAATTAAATATGAAAAGTGTCTTAAATAAGGCAAGGGACTACGACAGTGATAACATATGGAGCAGTGTTATAGAGGGTATATCTTTGGTGTACAATAGGTAAGAGACTACCATGCGGTGAAAGGAGCGTTATGTCAGACAATATATCGAGTGATATGATCATGAGGAAGATGTGATGTTAAAGGTGTAGATTAAAGCACAACTTTGGTGGGATACTGTTGTAGAGTGTGGTTGTCTTGATGAATAAAGCATGTATGAAATCGAGAATTTCATGTGGAAACGTCGATTTCCAACTAAACAATGCAATACGTAGGCAAAAAGTGGACAATGGCAAGGGTTTTATTGATGATAAGCCTATTTGAAACACTATATGAAGTCTAAGGAATGTGTCGCCTCAACGACACTGAGGAATGATTGGCAGCATTGATATTTTGACTGTGTGTAAACAATCAAATGGGGTTTGAGGATATTGTGTCACTTGGTATGGGTAGTCAAAATAGTAGTACGAGTTTTGATCAGAAAGATTCATCGAAGAGAGCGTATGTGCGGGAGTTCCCTTGGTCATCTAATCAGAATCTGATGAACTTCCCAAAGGTAAGGGAGTGGATGGTTTTAATTGGTTGCTACATACTCCATTATCGATCACCAGGGGTCATAGTTGATAAGGGTGAAAATGGCAGTATGGTGGGTCCTTAGTAATGCTTTGCCACAACTTACAGATGAAGTGATAAAGAAACATACATTAGAGTCGTGGGTGATGTGCAAATCACGTGGGCAAAAATGGTAGACATGACTAATAAAAATACTATTCATATTAGCGCACGAATATTATTGTTACAAGAAAACGTAGAAGACCACCATGTAAGGAAGAGATGCGGTCGAAAATGTTTCATGGTTAGGAAGGCTACGAATATATGAGATAATACAAGGCCATAAGCAATGTGCCAATTGGTACTATTACATGATGCACCATACATAACTTATAGGAAGATAGCGATAATAGGTAGCAACATTGGATGCATATCAGTTAGACAGTACAATGGCAGCATAAATAATCAGATGGTATTGAGACAAAATATTTCTTTTTGTTTAAGAAAAAAAAAAGGAAAGTATAATCAATGGGAATAAGAGAGTATGTTGGGTATTAAATTGAGAAAAATAAAAAGGAACGTTACCAAGCCAATGGTAGAATGAAAGTGTCACCGTGGAGTGCGACAATTACCAAATAGGTAATGAATGGACGTTTAGAGAAGCATTATGGAATGAAGAGAAAAGAAAGCAATTTCAAAAGCCAAAAAGAGAAGGAAGAGAAAATGAACAGAAAACAAACTATTGATTGGAAAATCTGATGAATGTCATTATTGTCATAATTTAATCTTATGATTTGTCAAATCCAGGGTGGTGTCCAAGATTGTCTATGATAGAAGGTTTGGGCAGATTACAATTTAAACATTCAGTTCACACGTATTTATTCGATGAAATAGATGTTGGTTTAGCCTTTTTGGTGTCACACTAAACCTAATCTGTAGAATATAAACTAAATTAACTTGCAAAAATTTAAAACTAATTCTAAGTTGCAGAAATTGATAATTAACTACAAGTGCAAGAAATTGAAATAAATAAATTAAAATCTTGCTGAATTGAAACCTAGTTACTCTTGTAGAATTGAAATGACAAAACTGAAATGATGCTTGAAAAGGATACACACATGCTAAAACACCTGTCAGTGTCCTATTGCAGAAGGTTGTTAGGCTTCCACTATAGTGGCTGATAGCAAAATAAAAGTTGTTGGAAACTTGATAAAATTGCTAAAACATGAAAAATAAGGGAAAATAGAAATGCTACAAATTTATGCTAATTATCAAATCACATAAACAAGAAAACAAGGGAAACACAAGTTTATACTACTTTATCAGCTGACACACCCATATGCTCCATAAAAACACAACGAAAAAAATGAAAATATCACATTAACTCAAAACTAGGGTTAGTAATTAACAAGAAATGGAAATTGACAAGCATTCTGCTAAATCTGTTGTAGTAAATTTTATCGAAAAAACTTGTCATCAATTAGCCCTCCTTCATGCCTAAAATTAGCCCTTGCTTCCGAATCTAGAATAATATGGGAAAGTGTTTCTAACTACTTAGAATTCACACTCATGAAAAAAAGATGATTGAAAAGACTGCACTTTTATTGACTGTCACAAAGCATTACAATGCTACAGGAAAAATCTTGTTATTGGCTACAAACCTATTACAACATCTATTTTCCTATTAGCTATCATCTACCAGATCAACCAATAAGGGAGCTCTATTATTTATACTACTCTATTACATATATATCGTGCTCAATATCATATGTGTTGTTGTTTATTAGTGATTTGCTAACAGTTCTGAAACATAATTTTGAGGTGATAGACATTAGCATACAACATTTTTCTATTTTAAATGCACATTTTATTTACTAAATAATCAAACTGAAACAGGGCAACAATGTTGCACAATTGTCCCTGCTCTATTATGCCTTGTTGTCCATTTAGACCATGTGGGAATGCATCCAAATGGGTCAAAGGTATTCTTTGGTCCTTGTGAACACATTCCAACCATTTTCCCATGCTTTGTTTGACAACTTCAAGGTGCTCCTTTAATGTGATAGCTAGTTGATTTTTGTATGTTGCACAAAACTTGTCACTGTCCTGTTTTGCAGTAGATATTATTTCGATGTCAAATCACTTGAAAATTTTGGTTTTGAAATGACATGACACTTCAAATATGTTGGAGTTAGCCAAATATCTAAACATGCTTATCTGCTTTATTTTTCTATGCTATTTTCACCAACAAAATCATGTCAAAAATAGTCACAAAATGCAGAAAAATAGTCAAAACAAGGGTATAGTGTTCCTAACATAAAATCATGCAAACACTTAACAAGTAATGCATTCTAATCACATAATTGGCATAAATTTATATCATGTTTTATTTTAAGGCAGTTTTTTAGATGTTCAAAATATGGCAATAATGAGGTATTTCTGGGCCTCATCAAAATCTAAACTTATCACCAGGACTGGAAAATTTTTGGAGCAGAAGTTTTGGAGGAATATTGGAAGGTTTTTTTAGGCTGTTGTCAACACCTTGGGTCCACCTTGTATGCAAAACAAAGGTTATTTTTTTAGCACTATAAATATTCATTGCACATTTTTCCTATGTTTTAGAGTTATTTTCATGGTGTTTTATGCATGAATTCGATAGCATCATTTAGATAGCTTTAATACATGTTTTTATGCCTTAGAATCTCACCATAAACAAATATTATATTGTGTGTATGTAGATCTAACCTGGTTGTGTTTTTCATGTTCAAGATCTAACTTTTTTTGCAGATTAGGCCGAGTTGGTTTTCAGTAGTTTCTCTTTGGTGTTTGTTCATATTCTAGTCCATTTTCCATATTTCAATTTTTTATTTTCTTTAACCCTAGTTGTTGCTTTTTGTTTATCATTTCATTTTATTGTATTTTGGTTATCAAGCACTCAAAATCCAAACATATTCAAATATTTTACATTAACATTTCAGGGTTTTATAGTATAACAAATATCTGAATAATTATTTTTCAGTGCACACATTTTATAATTATTTGGATAACAATTCAAGCATCTTCGGGTAAAGAGAATCCATATTTTACAGAGTTTTCAACATTTTATTTTATCCACTAAAGATCAAGATAAAATCAATTTTGCATTTGGGAGGAATTTGACTAACTCCAAAGTTCACATTAATGCAAATATAAAAGGAAGTGGTCCACCACAACACTTGCTAACAACACACTTTAATTGGAATTAAAATGAACCTGCTAACGACAAGTACTAACTCCAATCTACACTAAAATTTCAAATAAAAAAGAATCTACTAACACCAAATGCTAACTCCAACTTCACATTAAAGCTTAAGATAAAAGGAGTTTGCTAACAGGGATTCAAGGACAAATCATTTTAACCAATCAAAGATAAAATAGAGTAGGACTAATTTTAGGAATTCATTCATCATTTTATTTTTGTATATAAGGGAAATCAAACCCTTTAATCAATGAACAATAACAACACGGTGGAATCAAAGTAAAACCAACATAGGCCCCTTGTTAATGATTGCTTACAAATAACTAAGCTACTCCTAGCATTTATTCGTATACATCTTTGTAGGTACACAAGCAACATTAAGTAAAACGAACCTTGGAGAAATTTTGATTTCTTTGCAAGAGAGGTTTTTGTATCAAAATCTTAACTATGAGTGTGGTTTTGCAGTAGGGCAAAATTACCACTCAACACTACATAAGCTTGGAATACTCTAGGAAAAATATTTGAAAAAAAACAAGGCTATTTTTTTCAATATTCAATCTTAGTTATACTATTGGAAGGTTAATAGAGGTGAAAGTATTGAATTATTTCTTAGAAAGATAGCAGATATAAAAGCAAAACTATTAACTTTAGGAGAAAAAGTGGAAGACAAACTTCTTGTTCAAGTGACATTGAGAGCACTTCCAAAAACTTATAAGCATCTAGTTACATATTTGCAAGTTCTAAGCAAAGATACTTCATTTGATGAGTTAGTCAATATTCTACAAGAATATGAAGTAGAAAATTCAGCCAAATATGAAATGATTAACAATGCCTTAGTATCAAAGGATAATTCACAAGGCAATCTTGCTTTAACTCCAAGATATAGATCCAAATGAAACACTAGATATTGTCAAATATGTAAGAAAAGGGGACATAACGCAAATTTATGTAGATACAAGCACCAAGGAAATTAGATGAATCAAAGTGGTCAAATAAACAAGTTAGAACAACAAATACAATAACAATATTATTACAATCCATGACATCAACAATGATTTCAACGTTAATATCCTTCTTAGTATCTGTATAATCAACCTCAAGAAATTCATGAAATACGAGAATTAGAAGAAACTACTAAAGAAAATAAATTCAAATCCCTTTCAACAAAATTGATAATCAATGAAGATGAATTTATCACATAGAGTTTGAAAGTTACTAATCTTATAGTTGATCAGGATACAAGAAGTCAACATGATAAGAAAAAATCAACAAAAAAAAAAGACTGAAGAAGCAAAAGAAGAATATCAAAAAAATTCAAAAGAAAATGAAGCAGGCTGAAGTTCCAAGATCGCTTGATGAATGAAGACCATGATTGAAGACTAAAGTCTTCAATAACCAGATTTTTTAATACATGGGGATCTTGGAGTATATTACACTATTTGGTACATGCTAATGTACCTCCATGGTACCTTCATGATACAACTTTTAAATATTAGTATTGAGCCTTAGTTTAGAGTGTGAGTGATATTTTATATAATAGAATAATGTGCATGAAATGCACAAGTGTTATGTAAGTGTGTATGTGCAAAAAACGCACAAGCATCATATGAGTAAGTATGCAAGTGTAATATGAGTTTTTGCACAAGTATCTTTTATGTAAGTGTGCATAAGTATCTTATATATAAGTGTGCACAAGTGTCTTTAGATTAGAGTGTGCTAAGTAAAGAATCATGTCTAGGTGTGCATACAAGATAGATGTATGTGTATGGAAGTGTCAAGTATAGAATCTAAGAGCCATGAGACTTGGCATATGAAAAGGAATAGTCAATATACAAATAGCCATTCTACTATGGCTATACAATACTCCACAAAGAAGCATAGAATCAATCATCAATCAATTATCAAACATTCAAACAAGTGTAGAGAGTTAAGTGTTATATTTGTAAGAGAAAGAGGAATAATAAAGTTTGCATACATTTTGAGCAACTAATATTGTAAGTTGTGCTACATGCTTTGTACATGTATGATTTAGGCTATTTACATTCATATTGTTGCTTATTAATGAATGTTAGTTGATATACGTATTAGTTTGCTCATATTATTCTGCTCAAATCATTATCTTGATTTTACTGGTTTGTGGCTATCTTATATTTGATCTTGTGGAATTCATCTTGTGAGTATTATATTTAATATTAGGGCTTCAACAAAAAACATTTATATCCTATGAGACCACTTTCATAATCACTTTTTACTTTATTAGTGAACGTAGCCCCACTTCTTGTTAACACTTGTGATATTTGTTTTTGGTTTTCCAAATCAATATCCCTTTGAGTTTCCTTTTCTACTTATTATTTCTTTGAAGATTTTCCTATCCTTTTTCCATTCTCTCAACACTTTCATATTCGTCAATCTCTTCAATTTTTTCATACTATTCATAACAATACTTATTTTCTAAGGATCTAGGTTGCCTTAGAGAATATGAAATGCAAGACATAGCCTTACAAACAATTCTTTCTTTATGTTTCCCTAGAATCCCTAAAGTGCAAGGGTGGTCCTCCATAGTCATTATTTGTTTATAATGTCCTGGAAACCCTAAATTTTGATGGATATCCTCCATATGTATTTATCTACTATGCTTCTCTTGAAACTCTAAAGTGAAAGGCATACACTATGTAATAATTTCATTTCTATTGCAAGGAGAGGATTTTATACTACTGAAGGAAAATGAAGATGATTTACTTGGATTAAACTTGACCAATTTCGCCTCATTTGCTTTAAAATTTGCCTCCCCATATTTATTTGCACCTTTAACTCTATTTGGACTTGCCCATTGTACTTCCTTACCCCTTGAATCATTTTTTTTTTATGGTTAATTCAACTAAACTATAATACCTTAGTGACTTAATGATGTAGAGGGGCTTTATTTACCATTTTCTTGGGATTGGAAAATCCTTGATTTAACGTAGCTTCTACTATGATATGATCTCCTCTCTATATATTGAAGTTTATCTCATGCACAAAATTTTCCCTCTCTTTCCCCATCATTTTTACTTTGTAATCACTTGTCATGTGTCTAGTCTCATAATATTTATGATGTTGAAATGCAATGTTCTCAAAATCCAATTGTTGATCCTATTCTCTTGATTTATATTTAATCCTAATGGACTATGGTAAAGGTTTTGAATTATTTATGAAAACACATATTTTAGTGTATATGATATATCTCCATTCCTTAGTAGTTGGTCCCTCATGGATTACTTTCCCTAAAGTATTATCAATATTCTTGAAAACCTCCTTATTTATAAGCTGATATGGAATACCAACAAGCCTAATTGAGATCGAAAGCCCTTTACTAGTCTTTGTTTCCATAGAAAAATTCTCACTGGATGGTCTTAAATATAATGCCTCTACCCTTAAACCATGGGCCACCATCCATTATTTTATCCTTGATTTTTGAACTGGATAAGTTGACAAGGAAAAATTCTTTCAAAAGAAAATTTATGGAGTAATTTAAATTCCAGATTGGTGATTGGGTGAGATTTAGGGATGGTTTAGACTCCTTTATGGCTAAACAAATCTTCCTTTTCATTACATTTAAACTGATTTCCTTTCTTTCAAATATTATTCTATTCCTTTATAGATATACAATCCAAAGTACTGTATCTTTTTATATGTCCCATATTGTCTGTAAAGCATCATTTTTTCAATGAGTTTACACATGTTTTTATAAGGGGTCATGGTCCCCTAATATTAAGTGGGGTTTGAACCTTGAACCTCTCAAAGAGAGACCAAAGCCCTTACCACTTCAGTAAGCTTGTAACTTAGTAAAGCATCATTTTTAAAAGTGCTTTGTCATTGCTTTAACCATCCCTCAATTCCACCATACATCACCATGCATTTACCAAACATATTAAGAAACCATTACCATATTTTCCAAACTATTGAGTAGTGTCCCAAGATATGGTCTATACTCTCCTCCTCCATTTTACAAAGAACATATTTTTAAGGGCCATGAAAACCCCTTTTCATAAGGTTATCCCTAGATAAATTTCTTCTATGACCTACTAGTCAAACAAACATTTTGAATTTAGGAATGCTCGAGCTATCCCAAATATCTCTCCATATTCTTATGATATTCCTATTTTGTTGGTTCTTTATATTATATCCACTTCTTATTGTGTATTATCCTAAGCTATTCAACTCCCAAATCAACTTATCCTTGGCTCCCCTCAAAATAATTACTATCGTTATCTTTCTACTCAACTGCCTCCTAGCATCAATGTCTTGTATACTTGTAAGAAAATCTTTTTTCCATTTGTATCTTCCTTCTTGATCCTTGTATAACATGTTTGAAACCCTATCACCATATTTATCTTGAATTATTCCCATCCATGGTTTCAAAATTGGATATAGATTAAGTGGTTTTTTATCACACCAAGTATCAATCCAAATAGAAAATTTTTCTCTAGTTCCCACCACCCATCTTAAACCTTTAATCACTAGATCAATTGATTTTTTTAATTATGTTCCATAGTGTAGAACCATTTTGTAGAGATAAAGTAGTAAATATTAATCTTGGATCATTGGGCTCAACATAACTTGAAGAATTATTGCCTATTGTCTTTGACTCTCTTTGTACGATGTCTAAATTACTTTTCCCCTAAGAGCTAAGTTTGCATTCGTAAGAACTCTTAAACCGAGACCTCCCCTAGTTTTATCATCACACACCTTGCTCCATTTCACTAAAGGAAATTTCCTTTTATCATGTAATCCTAACCACAAAAATGACCGCATAATAAAGATTAAACTTTTTTCTATCAATTTTGGCATAGTATACAAGGACATATAATATGTTGGAATGGCCTGTAAGACTAATTTAATTAGCTGCACTCTTCCTGCTAATGATAACCATCTACTTTTCCATATTGGTAGTTTATTATGAACTTTATGTTAGCTTTTGAAGCTAAATACATAAGCTAAAGTAACCACAAGATCTAAGATAAAGTTGCAATATGAAATACATGATAATGACAAACTAATAAGCATACAAAATTCATAAATAACTTCAGAAATGACTCAGGGAGATACAACCCTGTGAAGTCAACCATTCGGAACAAGGGTAGTGACAATTTTTCAAGTCACAAAAAACAAAATTGCAAAGTGCGAAGGATTAGGGTTTTTTCCTGAAAAATGTCTCATCTTTTAGGAGCCATATCTTTACGAAGAGTTATCCGATTCAGATGATTCTTGGACCAACTTGTGCAGAATTTGAATAGATTTAAAATGAGTGGTTATATGTAAAAATCTGAATAATATTGAGGGAGATATGATAATGTGAAGTTAACCATTTAGAACAAGGGCAGTGATAATTTTTTAAATCGTGAAAAACAAAATTCCAAAGTGCGAAGTATTAGGGTTTTTTCCTGGAAAACGTCTCATATTTAAGGAGCCATATCTTCGCAAAGAGTTATCCAATTCAACTGATTCTTGGATCGACTTGTGTAGAATTTGAATATAAAATGAGTAGTCATATGCAAAAATTCAAGCAATATTGAGGGAGATACGACCCTGTGAAGTCAATCATTCGAAACAAGGGCAGTGACGATTTTTCAAGTTACAAAAAACAAAATTACATATATTTGCTAACTAGGGTTCGAATGATGGGAAGAGCAATGAAGGGATAGAAATTTAGGGAGGTAATGCATTCTATCTAGACAAAGAATTTTTTAACTAAGTTTTTTTTCTCTTTCTTTATCTTAGAAATTGTGCTTGAAAAATTTATAAAGTTATTATCAAATATTATATCTGCTATAAGACTTTCAAATAAATTTTATTAGATTTTGAGTTTTAGTTTCCTTTCTATGGATCGATTTATAGTTAAATCCTTATAATAATCCCTAGGGGTAGAGGTTAGTGAGCGCACCTCAGAGAGATCCTCATTGCTCCAAGATAGGGCAGCTTTTGGTAAATTTAATGGGTATTGGCCAGGGGCTTCAACCTTGAGAAAATGGATTGATAGGAGTTGGAAGTCTCTTTGAGTGATTCTATAATTTCTTCCCAAAGGTTTCTTTCTAGCCACTTTTTGTTCTAGGGAAGAAAGAGAAAGAATCCTAAAAGGGGGTCCTTGGTTTATGGGAAGAGCAGGGCTCTTCCTTACCCGTTGGTATGAAGGCTTTTCACCTAAAAATATTAATCTATCCCTAGTACCAGTCTAGGTTAGGATGTTTGGGTTACCCATTGAATTTTGGGAAATAGATACCTTCAAGGCAATAGGCAACACTCTAGGATAATTTCTTGAGATTTCATATACAACAAAATATGTTTTTTTGGCTATTTACTCTTGAATACTGGTCATGATTGACATAAGTAAACCTTTACCAGAATCAATCATTCTTAAGTATGGGGATAAGATGTAGACCCAAACTATAGATAATGAAAATATATATTTTAGATGTAGAAGATGTCATAAGGTGGGTCATATTGAGAGATCATGCCCTAAGAAGAGTCCAACATAAACATTTGTAGAAATTGTAAGAGAAATTTACAAATGGTTATGGATAAAGATGGTTTTTGACTTCCAAAAAATAGATCTAAAAAAAAAGAAAATGAATACCGGAGACCAATAAGGAAGGATACTGTAAGAAATTCCAATTCTTTTGAGTCTTTGGTTGATGAAGAAAATGTATATCAAAATATAGAGGACACAATACAACAATTTCAACATATTAGCAAGGAACCGTCTATTCAGTATGATCCTAATTTAAGGAAGAACATTCTCGATGAATCTAAGGAATGTTTCTCATCATATTTTGAAGACTCTCTTGAAGTACCATGCACCATTTAGGAGAAAATAATTGGTAAAGAAAATGCAGATGCAGTTTTAGAATTTAATACCTCTACCATTAATAAGGAAATACCAAAAAATGAGTAGGACAAGTCAAAAGCTTCTATAATAGAGCCAAGAGAGGATAAATGTGTTGAGAAATTTGTGAAAGAATATTGAGGAATAGAATAATAAGACCTACTCCTGATATAGGCAAGGTAAAAATAGGAAAATCCTTGAATTATCAAGCAAGATCCAGGGAAGCAAGAGCTAATATAGAGAAAGGAACACAAACGAAGTTGGTTGAAATTCTCTTTACCAAGCAACAAAATGATATTGATAATATGCAAGAGGGTCCAAAAGCCCCTGGTGAGACATTATTATCATCTCTTGGAATATAAGGGGTTTTAATTCCCCCTCAAATCATAGGTGTGTTAGGAACCTATGTTTAAGTAATAAACCTGATATTCTCTGTATCCAGGGAACTAAAATGATAAAAGAAGAAGTTTCAAAAACTATGAAAGTAGTTTAGGCAAGATGTGAATGGGATGCTATGGATTCTGAAGGAGTAATAGGGGTAATTCTAACTTATTGGAATCCTTTATTACCTCTTGTGTAATCATTCATTGACCTAGGCATTAAATAGCCTCTTTAGTCACTTGCTACTTTGCAAATATTCGCTACATTCTTATCAGTGTCTATGGACCTACAAATCAGTCAGGTGGATTAGATGTTTGGAGTGGGATTGAAGCCTTTATGAGAAGTAAATACCAAGTAACTCGATTCATGATCATTGGAGATTTTAATGCCATAACCAAGATGAACTAAAATTTTGAAGGAATTAGGAAATTGACCCAAAGTATGAAAGATTTCTTATCTTTTATTCAAAACAACAATCTATGGGAAGTTGAGTTTGAAGAAGACAACTATACTTGGACCAACAATAGGAGAGGCCAAAACCTAATAGCAAAAAAATAGATAGATGCATTCTCTCATATCATTGGCTTGATGAAGGAACTTGTGCTAAAATTAATACCTTAACAAGGATTGGTTCAGATCATTGGCCAATAAGAGTTAAAATGGTGGTAAGTGAATTCAAAAAAATATCATATTTTAAATATGAGTAGATGTGGGAAGACCATCCTCAATTTGTTGATATGATAGCTCAAACATGGAATTGTTTAGTTAATGGTGAGTTGTATGCTCTTCCAAAACAAATTAAAGCTATGACATATAGATTAAAAGAATGGAACAAGAACACCTTTGGAAATATTTTTGAGAAGAAAGAAGAACTAAAAGATAAACTTTCAAAATTCCAAAAAGGTGATGAAAATAATACAAGATTAGAGGAAAGGTAATTGCTTAGTGAATATCATAATATTTTGATTAAGGAAGAGAAATTTTGGAGATTAAAATCAAGACAAACTTGGTTAAAAGAAGGAGATAAGAATACAAAGTTTTTTCATAGGATGGCTATAGTACATATATCAACTTCTAGAATTAATAGAATTAATAAAATTAAATCAACGGAAGGGGTTTGGATTTAAGATCAGAGTGAAATTAGAAAATAGGTAAAGTCATTTTATCAAAATATTCTAGATTCAAGGGATACTAAAGTTCTTAATGATAAACTTCTTCAAGATGTTCCTTCAATTATAACAAATAAATACAATAGGAAACTGATGGAGCCTATTACTCTAGAAGAAGTTCAATTATCTCTTTTCTCTTTTAATAAGGATAAATCCCCAGGTCCATATGGGCTCTCTGTAGATTTTTACCAACATAATTAGGATATAGTGAAGGATTCTTTATTGGTGGATGTGGAATAGTCTAGGGTAATTCAATATATTCCTTATAAAATAAATGCAATTTATCTTACCCTAATTCCAAAAAATAAGGATGCTGAATTTTTTTATTCTTTTAGACCCATAAGCCTATGTAATATGGCATATAAGATTATTTCCAAAGTTATGGCGAATAGATTAAGGCCATTTTTAGACAAAATCATTTCAGAAGAGCAAGGAGGATTTGTGAAAGGAAGACAAATTCTAGATGGGATCATAGTAGCTCATAAAGTTATTCATTCAACAACTTCAAGAAAAGAGAAATCTATGATATTAAAGCTTGATATGAGTAAAGCCTATGATAGGGTTAAATGGAATTTTCTTTTTGCAGTTTTAGATAATTTTGGTTTGGGGAAGAAATGGATTAGATGGATTAAATCTTGTGTCTTTATAGTTTCTTATTTAGTGTTGGTCACTAAGTTAGTGACAAAATATTTTAAAGCCAAGAGAGGCCTTAGACAAGGAGATCCTCTATCTCCTTATTTGTTCATTATTATGGTAGAAGTTTTGAGTAGGAACTTAACAAGGCTTACAAAGATGGATTTATTAATGGACATAAGGTTAGTAATAACATCGATAACATCACCCATCAATAGTTTGTAGATGATACAACCTTTTTGGAAGGGCAAGGATAAATGAGTCCAGAGCTTTGAATAACTTTTTAAAAGAGTACGAAAGAGCTTCAAGGAAAAAAATTAATAGGACTAAATCCAATATTTACTTCCTTAACACTCCTAATATAAAAGCAAGAATTTTTAGGTTGCTTTAGATGGAGGAGGTAAATATACCAACAACTTATCTAGGTATGCATTTATTTGAGGGGAGAATGAGGATAGATTTATGGAATCCAATTATTAGTAAAGTTCAAAATAAACTTCCATCTTGGAAAGGTAGATGGTTATTGTTAGCAGGAAGAGTGCATTTTTATAAGTTAGTCTTACAAGCCATCCAACATATTATATGTCATTGTTTTCTATGCCAAAATCAGTTGAAAAAAAATAATCTTTATTATGCGATCTTTTTTATGGTTACATTTACATGATAAAAGGAAATTTTCTTTGGTCAAATGGAGCAAGTTGTGTGATGAAAAAACTAGGGAAGTCTTGTTTTAAGAGCTCTTACAGATGCAAACTTAGCTCTTAGGGGAGATTTTATCTAGAGATTGTACAAAGAGAGTCAAAGACAATGGGCAAGAATTCTTCTAAGTATTTTGATCCCAATGACCCAAGTTTAATATTTACTGCATTCTCTCTTCCAAATGGTTCTTCTCTTTGAAATGGTTTTAAAAAATCTATTGATCTTATTATTAAAGGTTTAATATGGGTGGTGGAAACTGGTGAAAAAATTTCTATTTGGATGGATACTTGCTGTGATAAAAAACCACTCAATTTAGATCCAGTTTTGAAACCTTGGATGACATTGTTTCAAGACAAATATGGTGATAGGGTTTCAAACCTTTTGTACAAGGATAGAGAAGGAAAATACAAATGGAAAGAAGATTTTTTAAATGGAAAGAAGATTTTTTTATAAGTGTACAATACATTGATGCTAGGATGCAATTGAGTAGAAAGATAACAATTGTGATTATTCTGAGGGTGCCAAGGATAAATTGATTTGGGTGTTGAATAGCTAAGGAGAATACACAATGGATTTTCTCGATGGCTTCAGTAGTGGCTCCCTCCGCAACGGTTCCCACAGCATCAGCGTCAACTTCGACCGTAGCTACCCTGGCTTTCCCTGGCAGGGTTTCCCAAACCCTCCCCGGGGATTTAGAACCAGGCGAGATCCCTATCGATCTCACGGATGATCCCGATGCCCCCGATCCGGATCCGGGTGGGACGCAGAGACCTTGGGCGGAAGGTTTCATTCCCCCCTTTCCCCCTTCCAAATCCCCTCCCTCGACCGGTCTGTCGTTCAATGCGATGGTCTCAGGATCCCCTTCTCCCAAACCATCTGAAGTGGTTTCCCTTCCCCCCTGGTCTCCACCGGGGAAAATCTGGTTATCCCAATTTCTCGTATGGCTCCAAAACTTTCCCTCGAATCCTTGTCCCTGGTTGGGAAATTCGTTGGAGGCCGACCTAACATGGAGTCTGTCAGAAGATGGGCCAGTTTCAAATGGCGAACAGAGGGAAGTTTTCAGCTAGTTGCTCTGTCCAGGGGTTTCTTTCTAATTCAGTTGAACAACCAGAATGATTATGCAAGAATCCTCATCGGAGGACCGTGGTTCTTTGGCAGGAAAAGTCTATTCCTTAAGAAATGGGAACAGGATTTTAACCCCCAAACCCAGGACATCAATGTCGCGCCCATTTGGGTTCGTCTTCCGGACTTGCCAATTCAGTTTTTTCATGAAGACATCCTTCGGGGAATCGGAGGATACATCGAAGACCTGATTGCCTTCGACCCGACGACAAAAGCCCGATCCAGAATGGCCTTTGCCAGAATCTGTGTGTCTACGAACCTGGCATCCCAGCTTCCCACTCGCATCAATCTCATCTATGGGGACTTCCAGTGGTGCCAAGCTATTGAGTATGAGAACAAACCAGCATTCTGCATCGAATGCCAGGCCCAGGGACACCTCAGATCCCAATGCCCTTCGTTGAAAGCTGCCAAAGAGGTTCCTCGGCCCCAGCTTCCCCTTGCTCAACGTTCGATCACCCACCCGGGACCCAAAGCTACTGGTGGCCCTCTTCGAAGGAAAACTGACAAAGGGAAACAAGTCCCCTTCCACAAATCCTTCCCCCACCAAGCTCCGTCAAGCTCCAATCAGGTATGTTCATTGTTTGCCTTTCCCAACAAGTTTGGTCCGCTCTCTGGTGTTGATGATGATGTACTCTTTCCCAAATCTATTTCCCCCCTTCTCCTTCCCCCTTGCCTCCATTCCCTCCCCTCCCCTCCCTTTCCATTCTCGACCCCTCCCCGACCGCACCTCTCTCCCCAACCCCTCCCACCTCTCCGCTCTCTCCCACCTCTCCTAAATCCCTTTCCCCCCTTCCCCTCGAGGAGGGCTTTCCCACCACTTCTTTAGCCAAACCTCTGTCTCCAACCAAGTCAATTTTTGACTCCCTTGATGAGGCATCCAGCCCATTCCGCAACCGCTCGAATTCTAGCTCCATCATCACCAGAAGTAAGAAAGGACCAATGGATACAGGAGGTGACAAAAAGAGAGGCAGACCATCTATGTCCGACCAGCTTAAGAAAGACACGGAGAATCAAGTCGCAAACAGGGTTCAATCAACCCTCTTCCCTGATCTGTTTGGCCAGCCCTTGGATGATCCCAAGAATCCCAAACCCCCTCCCGTACCCACCAAGGGCGGTAAGAAACTTTCCAAAGTATCCAAATGAAGATCCTCTCTTGGAACATCAGAGGGCTTAACAGCTCAGGCAAGCAGAGACTGGTCAGAACCATCAGAAAGGATTCCAAACCCACCATCATCATGTTACAAGAAACCAAAGCTGATGCAGCGAGAACCCCGAACATCATCAAATCAGTCTGGAAAGACTGCCAGTGGGCTTCCTCCCCCGTAGAGGGATCGGTTGGGGGCCTTCTTTGCCTTTGGGATCCTCTCCAAGTTGAGGGAAGGGTGGTATCCTTCACCAACAGAACCCTTAACATGGTTTTCCATTGCAAGACCAACCAGTTCACATGGGTCCTCTCCAATATCTATGCCCCCAACAATCCCTTGGAAAGGCGCTAGCTGTGGGTTTCCTTGTCCCTTCTCAAAACTACTTTTTTTGCCCTCCCATGGATGTTAGCTGGGGATTTTAACTCTCCTCTGTTTGCTTCTGACAAACGAGGTGGCTTATCCACTCCCTCCAAAAGCATAACTGATTTCCAGGATTTTGTGTCAACTAATGAGCTTATGGACATCCAGATTAGAGGCTGTCGATTTACTTGGAGCAACAAAAGAGCAGGGCAAGATCACATTCAAGTCAAGTTGGACCGATTTTTCTTATCTCAGCAAGCAATCCCTCTCTTTGGCGATACTCTCCTCACATCCCTCCCCAGAGTTGGGTCTGACCATTCACCCCTCCTCCTAGAATCCAACAAGGCCCCATCCTTCAGAACCCCTTTCAGGTTTGAAAACATGTGGATTCACCACCCAGACCTCAAACAACGAATCTCTGAGTGGTGGAATCTTCCATGTTCAGGATCCGCCATTGACCAAGTTTCCCGTAAACTCAAATCAGTGAAAGAAAACATCAAAATATGGAACAGGGAAGTTTTTGGAAACATCTTTGAGAACAAGCATCTCATTATTGATAAAATTAAGATGTTGCAGGAGCAAATCCATCATGACCAGTGGACTCCTCAGCTGAGGAATGAGGAGAGTCAGCTGTTGTCTGAGTATCACAACATTTTGGCTAGAGAAGAAACCTTCTGGCGGCAAAAATCCCGAGCCCTCTGGCTCAAATATGGGGATGCCAATACCAGATTTTTTCATGCCTCCACGATGCAAAACCGTAGCTCCAACAAAATCAGAGAACTCACCTTATCTGATGGCTCTGTTTCCCAAGATATTCTCGAGATCAGATCAGAAGCGTCTGCTTACTTTAGTAATATGATGGGAAATCCCTCTCCCTCCCACTTGGCAGCCTAGGAATCCCTTCTTCAGAATATTCCCCCCATGGTTACTCTAGAGATGAATGCCACCCTGACTCAGACCCTCTCTCCGAAAGAGATTGAGACTGCTCTCTTCTCCATGCAAGCTGACAAGGCCCCTGGTCCAGATGGCTTCCCCCCTCAATTTTTTCAAACCTTTTGGGACATTATCAAGGAAGACATTTGCAAAGCCATCATCGAGCTCCAATCGACTAAGTCCATTCCAAAAGGGACTAACTCAACTTTCATTGCTCTGATCCCCAAAACCCACCCCTGCAAGACTATGGCGGATTTTAGGCCTATTAGTCTCTGTAACATTATCTACAAGATCTTAACCAAATCCCTAGCCCTGAGGCTAAAGAAGATTCTCCCTGCTATCATCGATCCTTGTCAAGGCAGCTCCATGGAAGGCAGATCTATCACAGACAACATCATATCCCTTCATGAAACTCTCCATTCTACTCACTGCAACCGCAAGGCAGCCATGTTTCTTAAGCTGGATATCAGCAAAGCTTTTGACAGAGTCAACAGGGATTTCCTTCTGAAGGTCCTTGCCAAGTTTGGGTTTCATAGAGAATGGATCAAGCTCATCGAAGGTTGTATCTCGATGCCATGGTTCTCTGTGCTCGTTAATGGCTCAGCTGCAGGTTATTTCTCGACTCATAAAGGCATAAGGCAGGGTGACCCCCTATCCCCTTTCCTCTTCATCATCCTGGCAGAATCCCTGGGAAGAGCTTTCAAGTCTGCCTGTGCTTCCAGACATGTGAAAGGGATCAAAGCTTCATCCTCCATGCCCCCCCTTTCTCACCAGCAGTTCGTTGATGATACCATTACAGCTTCTTCAGCTTCTGTCATCCAAGCTAAGTCCATCAAATCTATCCTTGACACCTATGCCAGAGCAGCAGGCCAAGAAATCAATTACACCAAAAGTGAGTGTTTCTTCCTAAACACTCTGTATAGCAGGCAGCGCAAGATCGCCCGTATACTATAGTGTAGAATCTCGAGCTTACCCACCTCTTACCTGGGCCTTCCTCTTTTCATCAAGAGCCCGAAAGAGTCCATGTGGGATAATGTCATCGAAAGGTTCAAGCGCAAACTTGCAGGCTGGAAGGGTGCCCTCCTATCCCAGGCAGCTAAGGCTACCCTCACTATGGCGGTCCTCCAAAGCATTCCAGTCTACTTCATGTCTGTCTTCAGAGCCCCAGCGTCTGTTCATGCCAAGATTGAGCAAATCCAAAAAAATTTCCTGTGGTCAGGTCCTGAAGAAAAAAGTAGAATCCACCTTGTTAGCTGGGATAGAGTTTGCCAACCTAAATCCCAAGGGGGCCTGGGTTTGAGAAGGTCTTCCAATCTGAACCTTGCCCTCCTCACCAAGCAGGCATGGAAACTCTACACCAATGCCAAACCTGAATGGGTAACGATTGTCAAGAGCAAATACTTCCCTCGATCGTCCTTCATGAATGAACACCTCCCTTCCTCTGGATCTACTTTCTGGAAGGCGGTAAGTCAATCCAGACCTCTTATCACTAAAGGATCCCATTGGCAACTTGGCAGTGGCTCCGAGATCAAGTTTTGGGATGACGTTTGGTTAAACGACCAGCCCCTCGCAGTTATCCCAGGTATGTCTGCTCTCAGATCCTTTCTCGAGCATAGATGGGGCAGTAGGGTCAGGGATTATTTCAATGATCAATGGGAATGGAAGCAAATCCCCATTGGCGACGGTGCCTAGATAACCCAAGCGGGAGCTTCCTTGTCCTGGCTTCTCAGAACCACCATTATTCCTACTACAACCATTCTAGATTCTCCATTTTGGTCAGGGATGGACAACGGAGTTTTCTCAGTCAAGTCGGCTCACTCCCTCCTGCTGGACCACCAAGTTTTTGCATTTTCGTTTGGGTCGGTTTGGATCAAGCGCCTAGTCCCTAAGATTGGGTTTTTCTCCTGGACTGCGGTCCAAAACAAAGTGCTCACCACTGACAACCTGATGAAAAGAGGCATCCCTATCCCTAATAGATGTCATCTTTGCCTATCTAATGGGGAATCGGTCAACCACCTCTTTTTACATTGTGAGTTCACCCAAGGGAGTTTTAACCACTTGCTATCCCTATTCCAAATCCAGTGGGCCCAACCCCGCACTCTCCGGGATCTCTTCATCCAATGGCCTACCCCTTTTTAGAATCCCAATGCTGCCTTTCTTTGGAGGATCTGCCTCCACCACCTTATTTGGCAGATCTGGCTAGAGCGCAATCGCAGAGTGTTTTCCACCCTTTCCAACGATGCCATATCTACGGCCACCAAAGCCATCGCCTATGCCTCTGAAAACCTCCATTTACTCCCTTGGTCTAAGTCCCCGATTGGCAAGGTTGAAGGGGAGATTTTCCAATCCCTCAACATCCCTATCCCCGACCGCCCTCACCCCATTCCCCATCCCAGATGGTTGGCCCTCTGGAATCCCCCTCCCACAGGTTTTTTAAAGCTAAATTTTGATGGGGCATCCAAAGGGAACCCGGGACTGTCAGGAGCTGGCGGGGTCTTTCGAGACCACAAAGGGATGATCATTCTCACCTTTGCTGAGAACCTCGATCACCAGACAAATAATTTTGTTGAAGCTTGGGCTCTCTGGCGCAGCCTGAACCTGATCAAAGACTCTCGTATCTATCTTCACATCGAGGGGGATTCTCTGAACATCATCCATTACATCAAAACTAAGAAAAACCCCCCTTGGAACATTAGCTCACTGATCCGAGAAAGCAGAGTTATCATTGGTCAGCAATGCCAGGTGGCAGTTTCCCATGTTTTTTGTGAAGCAAACAAACTCGCTGACCAGCTTGCCAACATGGGTCTTATCCAATCTCTGCTGACGGTGTGGCACAATTCTAATCCATCGGGTGTCTCCCTCGTAGCAGATGCTGACAGGCAAGGCAGGTTCGTGTCACCCCCTCCTCGCTAACCAATGGGTTTCCTTTCCAGGTTTGTAGCTGCCCCGAGGGGTATTTTCTCTAGCAAGCTCCTCCTCCATCGCTGGCTCATGATTGGCATCCTCGTTGGCACTGCCAGTCATCAATTTCCCATATGGATGATTGGTCTCCTCAATTACGCTCCCCAATACATTTTGTGATACCCCAATGCCACCCTCGATGCCCCTGTCCAATCCGCTTCCCTGCCCATCCTCACCGAACCCAAGTGGCTCTGGATTCCCCTGGTTCCCCATACCGACTCAGGCCCAAGAACTATCACCAATCCCCACCCTACCTAGCCTTTGTCCACCTATCCCCTCCTCGATCGGATCGGCATGCTTGATCGTCCCTTGCTGGCCCTTTTAAACAACCCCCTTGTCCTTCCCTTTAGCATTCGTCACCCTCTGCCTTGGTCGCTATCTCTTCCCCCGTCCCTTTCCCCCAGCACTATGGCTTACATCGAACCTAGCTCCCTCCAGCTCGACCCTCTGGCGAAACCCTTTATCGACACCTTTAACCTGAAGCCCTTTCTGAGCAAATTCTAGGGCCTCGAAGCTGATATTTCTGTCGACTTCATCCGGACTTGGAAGAATGGCTTTGTCGTCATCCGTAGTGTCCGCTTCAAGGTTACCCCCGAGTTGATGGCTGAGGTGTCTGGCCTTCCCCTGTCTGGTCACCGCGTCCACCGTGACAAGCACAGTTGGGAGCCCGAGCTGGAGGGGTTCCCCAATTATCAAGATTTCAAGTGGACAGGTGTTTCTCTTGAACGCACCTCCCTTCCCTCCCCTTGGTCCACTTGTCGCTATTCCCCTGATCCAGTATTTGGCCTCTGACGACCCCGCTAAGCCGATGTCCAGCTTCCATCTGGCTCTCGTCAACCACTTCCATGGTTACAAGCCCATGAACATTCCTGCTTTCCTCCACCGCTCCATCCGTTTATCAGTTTCTGCCGCTCGCAAGAAACATTCCCCTCCCACCCACCAGGGCCTTTTTGCTATCCTCTTCCACCATGTTGCCACCAATCCTCCCCTGGCAGCCACTCCCCTCCAATCCACCCCTCCCGTTCCCCCCTGCATCTTCGCCAACCCACTCATTTTCCAGTGAGCCCTTGGTCAGTGAGTCGGGTCCCGAGCATCAAACCCCTGAATCCAAGAGGACCCCCCCAAGCAGTCTACCCCTTCTAAGCCCACCCCTTCCTCCAAGAAGGCGGCATTGGGAAAGCGCAGAACCATAATTGAGGATGTTCCTGTGATCCGCAGATCATCGAGGACCAAGAAGATCAAAATGGAGTCAAGCCAGAACTCCCCTGTTAATGTCCCTGATGATAACAGCGAGGACTCGGACCCCACCCCTGAAACATCTAAGCGCATGACAAGGATGTTTATTAAATGTTTCATTTTTGCATTCGAAAGTACCACCCAGGCTATGAAGCGCTTCTTGGAGGAGCTCACTACGGACGCAAAGGAGAACCCCACGGAGGTCGACCCCTAAGGATTCCCTTTCGGTTTCCCTATTTGTTTTTGTTATGTTGGTCCTGTGTGATTACCTCAAGTTTTTGTTTTTTGGAAAGCCCTTGGGGCCATGTCACCATTTTTGGGTAGGTTTTGATGCTAGAAAGGAATGCCCCTGCGTGGGCTATTCGGCTGTAGATGTTAAGGTTTTAATCCCCTGCATGGGAATGTTGTCATGCTTATCCCCAGAGAGGGATTCTGCCAGGGCTTGGGCTTCCATTTACCGCTACAAGTTTTCTGCAATATCAATACCCACCACCCTAGCAAAGGTTTTTGTATATCTGGGACTGGGACCCAGTTAAAACCCTGATAATCAAACTACTACTTACCAAAAAAAAAGGAGAATACACAACAATAAGTGGATATAATATTCAACACCAACATAATAATAATGTCACTAGAATATGGAGAGATATTTGGGATAGCCCAAGCATTCCTAAAGTTAAAATGTTTGTTTGGCTATTAGGTCATAGAAGAATTTTATCTTGGGATAACCTTATGAAAACGGGGTTTCATGGCCCCTCTCAATGTGTTTCCTATAATAAGGAGAAGGAGAGTATTGACCATCTCTTGGGACATTGCTCAATAGTTTAGCATCTATGGCAATGGATTCTTAATATGTTTGGTAAATACATGGTAATAAATAGCAGAACTAAAAAATGGTTAAAGCAATGGCAAAGCACTTATAAAAGTGAGGCTTTACAAAAAATATGGGATATATCAAAAGATACAATACTTTGGACTATATGGCTAGAAATGAATAGAAGAATTTTTAAAGGAAATAAAACCAGTTTAGAGGTAATTAAAAAGAAGATATGTTTAGCCATAGATGAGTCTAAACCAACCCTATCAACTTACCCAATCCCTAATTTGGAAGTAGAGAGTCTTGATAGGTGGAGTCAAGTCATTAAATGGAATTATGATGTTGGGTACAAGAGACGCAAAAATAAGGTAAAGAATATAAAATGGAAACCACCATATGTGGAGTGGGTTAAAATTAAATTTTGATGGAGCATCTAATGGAAATCTAGGACCAGCAGCAGGAGGAGGAATAATTAGAAATAATAGAGGACATATTTTGTCTCATTATGATTTTAATAGTGGATTTAAGACAAATAATGAAGCGAAAGCTTGGACAACTTTAGAAGGGTTAAAAATATGTAAACAAATGAAATGGAATAGAGTATGGATGGAAGGTGATTCTCTCATAGTAATAAATACAATTTTGAGGAAAGTAAAGGCTCCATGGAACATACAAGAGATAATTATGGAAATTCAAGATATTTCTAAAGAGTTTGAAGAAATTAGGTTTACACATATTTTAAGGGAAGGAAACAAATGTGCAAATAAGCTAGCCAATAGAGGGGTTTTGATTGAGAATTGTGAAGTTCAATTCTCCTTTCCATGGTTAGAGGAAGTAGAAAGTTTAGTTAAAGCTAGCAAAAAATGTTGATTGCCTAAATCTATTAATGATTAAGATTTACTTTAATGATTTCCATTGGTAATATATGTTTTATTTTGTAACAATAATGTGTTTTCATTTAGACTATTTATTATAATTTTTGTGGTTGCACTTGTGTTTCAAGAAGGAAACTAGCAATCCATATTTGGTAAAGCAAACTATGATAGTGCGATGTTTTGGAAATATTACTCTACTAAGATGCAAGGCATAGATAGTAGAGGTGAAATTTTAGCATTGTGAAGGATGCTATAGGAAAATGTCAAGAAAGATGCTAAATTCTAGAGCAATTATATTCATACAGAGATTTGAAAAGATTCAAAAAATAAAAATCAAGAATTCAAACATTTTATGTAAAATGATGTAAGTTTCTAGCTATAGCATCTCAATTGAGATGAGAAGTATATCTATTTGTAAACTCTCAAGATCTAAATAATATGGATGTAATTTGTCAAGGGCGGGGGACCTGAGTATAACTTCTTATTATAAATTAAAAAAAAAACTTCTAAAATGACTCGTATAATTGCCACTAACAAATGTTCACAAAAATATGATCTTTATTAAATAAACACCTCAAATACATCATACTTAATCACTCTCCATTACAACTATATATGACCAATCTATCTATCACTCTATATCTCTCTATATGTTTCACACCCACATATTCTTTATCTCTCCTTAGCTTTGAATGATAGACTAAGGACAATTTCCAATCTTGAATTTATGTTGACAACCTTTTATCTCCCTAGTTTCAATATAGTTATTTCAATTTTATATTTTGTAGAACTCCTTGTATCTCCCTAATGAATAAATATGACAATATAATTTTTCAACTTTTATTCTTCAAAAATAGCAACTTTACTTTCCTCTTATCAATCAATTATTTGAATGCAATTGCAATCTTTCAAGTTTTATGTCTCTTTTAATTTTGAATTAGAGACTAAACTATCAATGCAATTTTTTTTGTCAAAAACTTTAATGTTGAATTCCTTTTATCTCCCAAATTCAAGAATATAATTCTTCAATTCTAAATTTCATAAACTATGTTGATGTTGGATTCCTTATAACTCCAAATTTAGAAATTTAGAAATTCTAAAAATAATATTTGCAAGTTTTGTGCTCCAAATTTGATGTAGAAAACCTTATTTCTCCAAACTTATCAAATTGCAAATATTTTAATTTGTTTTGTAAATTCAAATGTGCAAATTATAAAACTTTAGAAATAAATACAAATGGCAATATTTAGAATTCTAAGGTTTAAGTAATACTTTAGAAATTCTTATCTCTCCAATAAAATACTTTTAAACTTAACCTTAGATAATAAGCCTCTTTAATACTTATAATTCCTACTTGACATAAATCAATTCCAAAAATAATAAAATACCTTTAAATATTTGAGGCGCTCCCTCCTTAATGTTGAATCTAGACTTGCTTTGAAAGTGGGCACTCGTACTCCAATTTGGTTGGTCAACTTTAACTTGGTCGTATTCTTTCTGGTTGTAGTGGATGAGAATATCCAATGTGTTTCCCTCTCATGCAATAAATTGGTGCTCCAAAAAATTTGATATTCCTTAGTAACATCTAGAATCTTGTAAGATGAGTTACAAGTGTCACCAAAGCTCTTCCTTGTATTTTCTAATATAAATTGTGACTTTTCAAATGCTTGTAGTGCTCCTCCTTCCTTGTGCCAAGTGGAACATGTAGTATTATAACTCTCTTGAACCTTATGAATGAATTTTGAGTGCTCTTTGATGTTCTAACTTCCTTGCCTATGTTCTTTTCTTTCTCTTGATACTTGGTTGTGCATGAAGTCAAACTAGTGCAACATTGCAAAGAATGTTATGCATTCTTTCTCTACGCTTATTTTTTTAGTGGTTACAAACCCTAGACCTTTGGTCTTCCTTAAATCCTCTTCACTTATGCAAAAAGTTTCCTTCTTTGTTGTATACATTATTGGACTTGAGAATGGTGCTTCAGCTTCTTTAATGGTGGCTCTTCCACTTAGGCGCTCCTCTACAGGTGGCTCTTCCATGGTGGTTCTTCTCCGCTTAGGTGCTTTTCTATGGTGGCTCTTCTCTTTTTGGTGGTGGCTCCTCCAACCAGTGGTTTTTCTTGTAGGTAGTAATTGGACGTTTTCCCCCTATAATTTAATTTCATCTTTACCTTTTTGTATAGTGCTCAAACTGAGCTACTCGATGGTGCTTTTTGTGGTGGTTTTACCACTCTTTTTGGTGGTTTTCTTCACCAACTTTTTTTACAAATTTTTTGCTTCTATTGGTGTTTTTAAACACCTTAAATTTACCCTATATTTGAGCTCTATTTGGCCTCAATAAGACTTAATATAAATCTGCACTTTTTGTTATGTAAAAAACAACATATAATATTTTCTTATCACTCTTTTGGCTTTGAGACACTTTACTCAAGCTTCTTATTGCTAGCTTTTAATAGCTCTAAAAATGATGCTTTCAAAAACTTATAATAATTACTTTCAATACTTGTAAAAGAATACTTGTTTTAGCATCAAATATACACACCTTTTATGGCTTCCTTTGTGACTTTTCTTCTTGCTAGTTTGTTGTCTTGAACTTGAGTAGTTTTGTAGTTGTATTCTCTTTTTCTTTGCTACTCTAGAGTCTTTTATTTGCAGCTCTAGTTGCTACCTAAAAATCATATTTCTTACTGTAAATTTTTCTTCTTATTTATCCTTCAAATGTATGCTATCAACTTCTAAAATTCGTAGGTACAAATGTTGCTCTCTTTCTGTCTAAATTTGCAGCAATAATACTCATTCAATTATTGCTAAATTCTTTTGTGCTTTGTTTTCCAAAGCTCTTCCAAATATGTCCCTAAACTCTTTTCAAAATATAACTTGTTTTTATCTTTTCAATGTTGCCCAAGTTTGCAACTCAAATCTCTCAAATTGCTGCTTACGAAATCATATTCTTTGATGTCCAAGAATCTTCAAATTTGTTGCCTTCTTTTATTAGTCAAGCCTTTTTTAAATTTTTTGTCCAAAAATTCCTAGAACTTCTCTAAATCTCATCTCTATGCTCTCTTTGATTTATTGTCTCATGACCTTTCAACTTCTCCTTCGAAAATCAGCAAATTTCTTCTTTTACAAATCAACCTACAAGACCTTCGTGGTTGTCCTAAAATTTCTCAAATTTGTAGCCTCTTCAATACTTCTTCCTTCTTCAAAATTATTATCAAAATTTGACTTTGAATCTGATCTCGTTCATTGTATTCTTCCTCAATAATATGAATGTCTTGAGGTCTTCAAAAACCTTCTCAAGATTTGGTAAACTTCTTGCCAAATCGTCTTTCCTTTTGGGCTTGTTTTCGTATGGAGATAATTGTCCCAACTTCCTATTATCAAGAGCTTCTCTTGCTTGCAATATTCTAACATAAAATTTTCTTCAAATCTCCTCCAATGGCCACTGCTTCAATTCTACAATGAGGCTTTCTCTAGCCTTCTTCTTCTTCTTCAAAGTCTTCTTGAGACCTCTTCTCCTGGGTCTTCTAACTCTGCAATGAGGTTTTCTCTAGCCTTCTTCTTCTTCTCCAAAATCTTATTGAGACCTCTTCTCTTGGGTCTTCTAATCCTGCAGCTACTCAACTCTTCTTAATCAAGTCTTAAATGAAATATTACTTTGGTTTCTTCAATATTCCAACTATGGGAATTCTGCAATGAGATCTCTTTTCTTGGATTTCCAAAATCTACTAGTTCTCAAATCTACAATAGGACATTTTTGTAGTCCTCTATATTCAATATTCAATATTCCAAATCTGGAAGTTCTTCAATGTGACCTCTTTTTTGGGTCTCTTCAATCTTCAATCTATAGTATTCAATCTTCAATGAGGACCTCCTTCTTGGTTCTCCTCAATCTCAATGGGGCCTTATTTATTGGACCTCCTTAATATTCAATGGGCCCTTCTTTCTTGGATCTCCTTAATATTCAGTGTCTAATTTTTTGTAACAAAGAGTTAATCCCTGCACAAGGAAAGCACATAAAATTTTAGGTAATCGAAGGTGAAATTCTTCTCTATCTGTTTTAGGAAGCTTCTTAAATTTTTATAACTAATCTTCTACAACAAAAAACTTAGACAATGATATCCAAATACATTCAAAGTTCCAAAATTCTAAAATCAATAATCTTCACTAGCTATTCCCAAAACTAGTGGAACCAAATCTATGTTGAATCCTAGTCTTCATGAGTTTTCCTTCAACCCTATGGAAAGACTCTAGCCAAAAATTAATTTGGAATCTTCTTCTCTCTATCAAATTTTTCAATAGGACCTCCTTCAAGGGTCTCTTAATCTCTTCAATGTCAAGTTCTATCTTCAAGACCTGTAAATCTCCTATTCCAAATTTGCTCTTGGAATAGATAAATCTTCAACTTTCACTGGTTTTCCTTCAACACAATGAGAAATCCTATCTTCTTTGGTTTTCTTTTCCAGAGGTAATTTCATCAAATTTACTGGTCTCTCCTTAACCGATAGAAATATCCTTTGCAACTAAAAACCTATGCAAGACAAAACCTTGTTGTGGATCTGATACCACTGTTAGCTTTTGAAGCTAAATACATAAGCTAAAGTAACCACAAGATCTAAGATAAAGTTGCAATATAAAATATATGATAATGAAAAACTATTAAGCATATAAAAATCATAAATAACTTCAAAAATAACTCATATAAATGCCACTAATAAATGCTCATGAAAATATGATCTTTATTGAATAAAGACCTCAAATACATCATACTTCATCACTCTCCATTACAACTGTATATGACCAATCTATCTATCACTCTATATCTCTCTATATCTTTCACACCCACATATACACATATATAATGGAATGTGACTCTTCATATGGAGTATTCTTGGCCTTCACTCTTCCTATGACTCTTCATTTTCCTATTCTATGACACATGTGCATATGGATAACTATGCACATTTTACATTGCCAAAATACTTTACACACTTGTGCATTTATTACATTGCATAAAGTAAATACTCTCATTCTAATCTAAGACACTTTCCTAATCTAAATATGTACCCAAGGTTGTACATTAGCATGTACCAAATAATGTAATATATTCCAACACTTTAATTATAATTGGATTCCATAATTATGTCCTCATTCTCCTCTCAAATAAAGGTATCCCTAGATAAGTTACTAGAAAAATTGCCTCCTCCATTTGAAGTAACTTGCATGTCCATGTTTTGATTTTCGTTGGGGTGTTTAGGAAGTAAATTTTGGATTTTGTCCTATTAAATTTCTACCCTAATGCTCTTTTGTATTCCTTTGATAAGTTATTCAAAGTTTTGGCCTTGTTTATCCTTGTGCTACCAAAAAGGGTTGTATCATCTACAAAATTTTGATGGGTGATGTTGTTGATGTTATTACTAGCCTTAAGTCCACTTATAATTCCATATTTGTAAGCCTTATTCAAGTTCCTACCCAAAACCTCTGCCATAATAATGAAAAAATATGGTGATAGAGGATCTCCCCATCTAAGGCTTATATTGGCTTTAAATGATCTTGTTACTAGCTCATTGACCAACACTAAATATGAAACTATAGAGACACAAGATTTAATCCATCTATCTCATTTCTTCCCAAATCCAAACTTTTCTAATATTGCAAAAATAAAATCCCTAAATCAAGGTCATACTAAATGGACAATTTCTTGTTAATATATTGAACATATTGTACTGTATCTTCTAAGCTTTGATCTACTTTTTCTTCATAGGCTAAAGTCTCTAAAGATTTTGTATTTCTTCTAGTATCCTTTCTTATTGGTCTTTACTATATATTTGCTTTCATTTGTCTATTTCTATTTTTTGGAAGTTGAAAACCATCCTCATTCATATCCATTTGTAAGTCTCCTACAATTTTCTACATATGATTATGTTGGACTCTTCTCAGGGCATGATCTCTCAATATGCCACACCTTATGACATATTCTACATCTAAAATATATGTTTTCATAATCTATGGTTTGGTTTCACATCTTATCCCTATACTTAAGAATGATTGATTATGGTAAAGGTTTACTAATATCAATCATGACCAATATTTGAGCATAAATAGCCAATAATCCATCTTTCATAGTTTTTGAAATCTCAAGGAATTCTCCTAGAGTGTTTCTTATTGCCTTGAAGGTATTCATTTACCAAAACTCAATGGGTAACCTATACATCCTAACCCATAATGATACTAGGGATAAGTTTACATTTTTAGGTGAAGAGCCTTCATACCAATGGGTAAGGAAGAGTCTTGCTCTTCCCATAAACCAAGGACCCCCTTTTAGTATTCCATATATATCTTCCCTATAAAAAAATGGCTAGGAAGAAACCTTTGGGAAGAAAGGATAGAATCACTCTTGGAGACTTCAAACTCTTATCAATCCATTTTCTCAAAGTTGAAGTCCCTGGTCAATACCCATTAGATTTATGAAAAACTACCCTATATTTGAGTAGCAAATGATCAATCCTCTATGGTTTTCTATCTAACCTCTACTATAGAGATGATTCTAAGGATTTAGCAATAAATTGATCCATGGGAAGGAAACCAAAACTTAAAATCTACTAAAATTTACTAGAATATCCTATAGTGAATATAATATTTGATAAATAAATTATAATAATTTGCAAGCAAAATTTCTAAGATAAAGAAGAAAAAAAGAAACTTAGCTGAAAAATTCTTTGCCCATATAAAATATCTTGCCTTATTGAATCCATATCCCTCCATTGCTCCTCCCATCATTTGAACCTTGACTGATAGATATTTGTAATTTTATTTTTTGTGACTTGAAATTTTGTAATTGTCCTTGTTTTGGATGACTAACTTCATAGAGTTGTATCTCCCTCAATATTGCGTGCATTCCTTCATATAACCACTCAATTTAAAGTTCTTCAAATTCTGCATAAAGTGGTCCAAGAATAAGCTAAATTTAATAACCCTTCATGAAGATATGGCTCCTAAAAGATTAGATTTTTTAAGAAACAAATGGCCCTAATAAAAGTAGGGTTTTGAAAGAGTTACCCTTTCCCTTTGTCTCTTCAATTTTTCCTCACATAATGAAACAATAATTATCTAACATCCTCCCTGTTATATTATTTGGTATATAAAATAATTACAAAACAATTTAAATTTGATAGGTGCAAGTACCTTTATGGGGTGTTGAAATGATGTGGTTGATTTGCCAAAGTGAGTACTACTTGGCAGGGGTGTAGTGTGTGAGAAAAGGTGTATAGACAAAGCCAATGGAGTAAAACAAGAACCATATCCCTTGACCTGGAGAGATATAAGCAATGGAAACTTTTGAGGTCAAGGAATATAAGAAGAAAATGAGATGGGTGGATGCAATGATGGAAATGCACAATGGGCCCTAGGTTGGGGATTTGCTAGGCATCAAAGCCCTAGTGAGAGTGCAATTCATGTGAGCTATGACCTAACTAGGTGTCATCACTTTCTATTGTTGCAAAATCCCTAAAAATATATATGATCAAGGAACCATGCAAATATGAACAAGCAGCGATGCAATTATGATAAGCAAACATGCAGGGAATAAAATGTCAGGCAAATCATGCAAAATATGATAGGCAGTCATGCAGTATGGACAAGAAAACCAAATGCAAACTAGATGAAAATGTAACACCATGCATAATTTTTGTTTTTATTATTATTTTGGAAGATGAATTACATCCATTGGTTTTTAAAGTCGACACAAATTCTGAGTGTGTCGCCTATTTTAACAAACATGATGGTAGTGCAAGGGTCTAACCCATAAAATAAAGGACTATGATGGAGGATATACTCATGATTCTTATCATGAAGGGGATCATCCAAAGTACCTTCTCTGAGAGATGTTGCACGAAATTCGGTGTAAACTTTGACTATACCATACTTTTTGATGAAAGGAGGAGCAATTCTCAACTTTGCAAGATCTTAATAATAGAGTAATAGAGTCTTCTTGAGAATGAGAGGATTCAGTCGATGCAAAACAAGGGATAGATCCATAAAAGGAGAAGTTATTCTAGGAGATATCCTTATGCGTCACGTCACAAGGGGTACTCCTTTTAGCATACTTTTTTGGGATCACACTAGACTCAAGATGCCTAGTGGTTACCATATTGTAAAACAAAATTTTTGAGGGATAAGGGGGTCCCTCATCCTCATTACTCCACTCTAGGCTCTAACAATTTAAATGCTCAGCATAAGTAATAAGATGATCATCATTATCAAAGGGTAAATACTGGTTTTTATTAGGAATGTAGCCTACACCACATCTCCCAGGTCAAATCTCCACTTCTAAAGGCTCTTGAATATCTTTTTGGTGTGGCTCCAAACCTTTACCTATATATCCCATACTATATAGGATCTGCTTGGGAAGTGGGTAATCATTGAATAGGTAACAATGGGAAAAATAATACTTGATAGAAAAAGGGTTGCTACCATAGATATTTTATTTGAGGGATGTACCTATGAAGATAAAGGTACACATGCTAATGTGTACAAATTCACCCTTCTTATGAGGTAAACCTATAGTCCTTGGTGAAGGTGGTCACTAAGCAAGATCTAGAAGAGGATCTTGAAGAAATGAATTAACTTGATCATGTGATGAAACATTGATTAAAGGTTCCTCACTCATGTTTAGATTTTTAGGTTGCTTGGTTATGTGAAATGAGGAAACTAAAGGACACAAATTGAGATCATATTGAGCTTTCTCAACCATCAAACAATATTTGAAAGGGTGAGGATCATCCAAAATGGTGATCAGTTGTTTTTCAATTTGAAATTCAAACAATGATGAAAAGTGGAAGGGATCGCCCTCATCGCATGAATCCAAAGAAGTCCAAGAAGAAGATTGAAAGATGCAGGACAAGACACCACATAAAACAAGGTATCTAAGATCTTGGGTCCAACCCTAAGGGGAGGGATATAATACCACAAGCCTCTTGGAACTCGTTGTTGAAGGCTTTAATGATGATGTTAGACTTAGTTAAGTATTCCTCTTTTAATCCAAGATTTTGGAAGAATTGATAAGTGCATAAATTGAGGGAAGAACCATTATCAATCAAAATCCACTTGATAAAAGTTTCTCCAATAAATGTAGTGGTGTAAAGGGAAGAATCTCCTCATAAATTTAAGGAAGGTAAATCGTCGTTCAAGAATGTGATATGAAATATCCCAAGAAAACTTACAACATTAGCCATAGCACTTGCAACATTAGCCATAGCACTTGCAACATTAGCCATAGCACTAGGAGAATGTTTTAAGGAACAGACTATTGTCTTAGAAGTTTCAACAAAGCTTCCCTATGAATAGAAGTTTGCAAAAGATTTAAGAGAGATGTTGGTTGGGGTACTAGCTAATTATTGTTGAATGTCAAAGGATAATTTAGGTTGTGGCTTCAAAACTAAATGTGGTATTTCTATTTTTGTGCTCCGTTTTAGGAAATTCTTCAAAAATAAGGTGGGTTGGATGAAGAACTCATCTCCAATTGAGAATGTTGAGTCAGCTAATTTTGCACTTGTTGCCTTGTAGTTATGGATAACATTCCAACCATATTACATAGGGAGGTGGAACATTTTGATATGATACTTGATTAGTTGCCTTCTGCCCATGCTTAGGGAGGGGATCTTGGAATATTCCCATGTCTTGATTAGTTGTGGGTGCTTATTGAGTAGGAGGTTGATTGTTTATTGGAGATTTGGATCGGGAAGCTTCTATGACAATTTGTCCTTCATCAATTAGGTCTTGAACCATATGTTTCAACCTCTTACAATAATTTATCCAATGCCTCTCAACTCTATGATACTCATAATGTTGTCCAGGTTTATACCAATCATTTGTGGTATCATGTTGTCTTATGGGAGGCAACTCGATCATATTAGCATCCAAAAGTTGTTGTAGGACTACATTCATAGGTGTGTTGAGTCTTGTAAAATTCCTTGATGGGGGTTATTAAGGCTAACGAATAACGATCTTTTATAGGGTGTTAACAACACTATTAATAGGCCTACTATCTGTTACCCCATCACCAACTACATGCTTGTTCATAGACTAATTTTTAGTGGTCATACTCTTCTTTTATCTTAAGTTCACCTCTTCTGATAAGGGCCTACTTTACCCTTCTTGCCAAATCTATAGCTTGGTCAAAATATGTGATAGTTGTAGTTTCCAATTCATAAGAGATATGTTCTTATGAGTTTCTAATAAATATCTCAAGCATGTCTCAAGGAGGTAAGGTGTATCTCAAGAATCCAACTAGACTCCTCCAACGAGACAAGAATTATGAAAAAATTTCATCTTTAGTTTATTTCAACATATAGATATCTTTCATAGTCACATTCTTTTCAACATAAGAACCAAATTTTTAAACAAACATTTTAGCTATCTCTTCAAAATTCCTCAAAGAATGATTGGGCAATTGATAATACCACTCTAATGCCATACCACCAAGGCTCTTAGGAAATGTCTTAAGGAACATGTCATTGTATATGATGTCATGGAATGTTGCCATAAACATCTTGAAATGTTCAATTGGATCTTCTATTTCCTTATAGATAGGCAAAACCATCATTGGAATATGCTTAGGATAGGTCCTAGAAGCAATGACAGGGTCTAAAATCTGATTGCACATTTTTCTATAGTTGTAGGTGAAACTAGACGGCTGAATCATATCCACTCTCGAAACTAATTGTTTCACCACATTTATTTTTTTTATTTTATGAATTTACATGGTGGAATCGGTGGCCACCACAAATCCAGGAAGGTTGTTCATCTTTTATCTTGCCACAGTATTCTGCATTATCCACCCTAGGAGCCATCATATAGTTCTTTGTGTAGTCTGTCCCTATAACCACCATGCCACAATTGTTTTAAACCTTTTACGCCATTGAAAGTACTAGGAAAGGGACAAGCATTCAGTTTGGTGAGGTCCAAGATTTGAACCTTGGACCTCCATATTTTACCACATTTGTTAAAATATGCACTTTGGGATTGTTGTTGTGTAATACCCTTAGGTTCCCTAGAGGAGGGGTATAGGTAAGGGAACTTGGCTCATGTTGAAGGTATTGACACCGTTATGGTATGGGTTATGATATGTGGTATCTTGATGGGGAGGATAACTAACATTTAGTGGAACATAAGCATGAATGTTGAGATTAGCTAAATGGGGAGGAAATTGAACATAATCTTGAGATGCACTACTAGTTGAAGGGACTTGTAAAACCCTTCTAACATTGGTGGTTATAATAGTAGCATAAGTTTGGTTATGAACAAGATTACCATGATGTGAATATTCAAACAAGGGGTTGTTATGAACATTCCTAGGAGAGACAATAGAAGGAGGAGGTACCTCACCTCTTTTGAGCTAGGCCTCCTCATCCATAACTCTACACAAAGTCTCTCTATGGTGTTTTATGAAACCCCACAAATGATCAATTGATATAAAATTGAAGCCACCATTATGCTCCTCAAAGGGATCATAGTATCAATTTCAATATGTTCTTGCTCTTCTACATCAAGGTTAGGATTCTCTCTATCAACTCGATCATATTCTTGAGGAACTTGATCAGATTCTAGATGTCTACATTGACTTCTAAGTAATGGAGCCATTAAAAGAAGTGAAAGGATAGAGGAGAAAACCAAGGAAAGACACATAAGAAGATTCTTAAGATGTTTTTAATATTTTCTTATCTAAACAAATAGAATTAGTGTTCCTGCCTAAACTTTTCAAAAAAAACAAAGGAAGAGGATTCATATATTGGCCACTAAGATGTGTCTTCACGTCAGTTTATCAAATATGTAGATGGGGAAACTACCCTATCGCGTATGATTCTTGATTGGATTTGTTGGGAGCCAAGGTGAACCACAGGGGTGTGTTATATTCTCTACACTCAAGGATTCCAAAAGGGATGGGTTCACTAGGAACAATTTTAGGACTCGCTCCAAGTCCAGGGTGGAAATGTTTGATGTGTCAATTAAGCATACACATATTTTTTGGCCTTTATAAACTAATTTATGAGAATGAAAGAACAATGCAAGACATACAAGATGCAAGAATACAAAGACTAACCCTAGTATGATTATGTTGTTCGATGATGCATAACCATAGGATTGTAAAATAAATTCTTTTAGCAAGGTTACAAGGGAATGCACAAATAAGATAAAAACCCTAGATGCACACTATATGCTTTAATTCTTTCAAATGCCTCGAAACTCAATCGAATGTTTTTCTTTTACTTATAATCTAGGTTTTGGATAAAAATGAACAAAAGCAAACACCAAATGACCTAAAGATCTATTAGGGCACTTATCTGATCTGATGCTTGATCCAAGATTTATCTTACATCCAAAATATCCAATGGTGTCAAATTTTGTAAAATAACTTCACAAACCTTAGAAAATTTTATCAGCATTTGGAGGCCTGCTTAGGTTGCTATAAGACTGAGCTTGGAGGCACAATAGTCAAGCCCCCTTGGTCCTTTTATTTTATCATTCAAAATCAAAATGATATTTGACCTTTATAAAATGTAAAAACAAAGTTAAATAAAAATATAGCAATGAAATATAATACAAACATGGTGGACACAACATAACACTAAAATACAAGTGCAAAATCAGGGTTTTAGGGTGCAAAACGTACCCCCAAAATCTAATTTACCAAATTAATGTCCTATAAATAGGGGGTACAAATATAGCTTACCAAATTCACACCTTGTACAAGCAAGGCATAAAATTGGTTCAAATGCCCTTTTCGGACCTTAAAACAATGAAAAATAGAGTGCAAAACAACAAAAAACAGACTTGCAAATCAACTAAAGTAAATGCAAAAACTGATGAGCTGATGGAGGAAGTAAGGAGTAATGAAGAGATGGATGAATTACTTCAAGAAGGTTGATCTATCAAATCACCAAGGCTCCTCCACTCAATGTTGGACATTTTGAATCCCTAAGCTGAAATGTTGTCATTGATGTCAATAGAGCAATAAATGTCAAAAGGATCTATGAAGGGTTTTTGTGAAAACCAAGGTAGGGAAAATAAAGGTTTTATTTGAAACCATGGACAACATATTTGATCTGGGTTTTTCTTAAAACCCACGTTGGGCTTTTGTTTCGTCGAAAAAGATGCCCCGATGATGGAGTTATTTGAGTTTTAATGTTTGGTTTAAATTTTAATTATTTAAAATTTAAATTCAAATTTAAATGGAAATTTTCCCATTGACATCATCATGCAAATACAATTTTAATATTTCCGTTGACGTCTTCAAAGTGTTATTAAACACTATATAAAGGGGTGGCAATTAAACCAAATAATCATCCTTGCTCTCGTGTGTTAATTGCCTTGGAAATTCGAAAGAGCTCGTGTGAATTGTTGAAAAGGAAGCAGCGAAGAAAGTGTAGTGATTTGGAAATATAAAACATGGTATGAGGCATGGTGCAATGGCGTATCAATTTTTCTAATACAGTGAGCAACACAAATATCAGGGATCGAATCCCCTTGACGGCAACATGTGGGAAGCGCTTTGGTGCTTTGTCCTTTGCGATAGGCGGAGGAAGATTAAAGGCCTTTTTGGCCTTTGCTTTTCCAACGAGCGCTTTGGCTTGGTTGGAATATTAGCCTTGGCTAAGACGCTCACGGTGTGTGGCGGACAGGGGGTCGAATCCCCTTTAGAGGTATTAACGTTTTACCTTTAATAATTTTTATTAGCCCTAAAGTTTGTAGTTATAAGGTATTTAATGGGAATTAAATTTTATTATTAGGGCTGTGATTATTATTGCAAAAGCATATTTGATTTATGTTTTATTTTTATGGAAATGGAGAATTTATTTTAGGAGAAATAAGGAGTTGTTGTTAAAGTGATTTTGAGAGATTTATTGTGGGTTATTCTTAATAAGGGTTTTTATTAAAATAGACTTTGGTGGATGTGTTTATGAAGTTGGAGTGAAAAGGATGTAAATTAAGTTATGCTTTTATTGTGATTATTTAAAAGACCACTAACCCTTATTAATATTGAAAAGGAAAGTTGTGATTAAGTGTGGCAGATTTTGTGGACAACTTATTGGCATCAAAAAGGTATGGGCACATTCTCCTATTGATTGTTTGTGGTGGTTGATTTCTGAAATATCATTAGAGTGAAAAGGATTAATTAAAGTTTCCTTTGTGAATATGGTTGGTTGAATACTTCAAGGTTTTCTGATTTGTGAGTTGTATTTAAACCTTGTTTCATTAGTATTGTTGTTGAAGCCCATTGATGATGAAATGAACTTGAACATCAGCTAGAAAAGAACATGAGTATCATTGTTATGTGAGACTTGAGATAAAGCATTGTTGGAAACATTTTGAGTTGGTTGATACATGCTTGAACTAGGGTTTGTGAGAAAGGGTTGTTCCTTGATGTGATTGGTTGAGTTGACTTGGTTAAGCCTAGTCAAGTGGATGTGTGAAATGGTTGTTCAAGTTCCATAAAACAAACTATTTTATATTCTGATTTAAGTTGAGATTGAGATTTAAGAATAGGACATATTGAGTCTCTAACAATTCTCTTTACGCTTCTATTGAGTTGAGATTGGGATTTGAGTATAAAATATATAGAGTCTCTAATAATTCTCTTTATGCTTCTATGAGATTGAATTGAGATATTGATTGTACTTTGATCTTAGAACATATTGAGTCTCTAACAATTCTATTTATGATTCTATGAGATTGAACAAGTTTTGTGTAAGCTTGTTAAGCAGATTTGAGACAAGTCTTTGAGAAGGCTTGTGGACTGTTTTGAGTTAAGCTTTTGTGAAAGCTTGCTTGAGCAGATTTGAGCAAGTCCAAAAGAGGACTTATTGAGCAGATTTGAGCAAGTCCAAGAGAGGACTTATTCAGCAGATTTGAGCAAGTCTAAGAGAGGACTTATTGAACAGATTTGAGCAAGTCCTAGAGAGGATTTGTTGAGAAGATTTAGATAGGTTTTGTGTGAACCTATTTACCATATTTGAGCAGGTTCTGAGTGAACCTATTGAGAAGAATTGTACTAGACCAACTGTACTATGTTTAGTGCAAGAGATTGATCAAAACTATGCTAGACCGACTGAATTGTGTTTGGTTCAGTATTGAGACAGAGCTTTGGGGGTGACAAAGTATAGAGGACAGAGTCTCAGTGGATAGAGATCTAGCATCCAAGACAATTGAAGACAAGATCTGAGTGAGAAGTCTTCAAGTGGAGAGATATCCACTAGTCAATGCAGCATAGAGACAGAGTCTTGTAGAAGATCACTAGCCAGATCAGAAGGGGAAAGAGTTTTCCTGTGGAAGAGATCCATGAACTTGAGATTAGGGGATCAACATCTCCTTTGTATCGAGGTCCATAAACATTGTAATTTGGGAAGGATTCCCAAGAGATCATTTGATAAATATTTAGAAGAAATATTTTCTCTGTGGAGGTAGCCCACATTGGGTGAACCACGTTAAATCTGTCTCTATTGTATGTGGTGTTTTATGCATTACTTTGATTACTGCTATTGATATTGCTATCTATACACCGCATAATATTGATTTGAGAATAAAAGTAAAAAGTAGTCTTATACTATTCACCCTCCCTCTCAGTATAAGCTTGTGTTCTTCACTCAATACCCAAAGGTAGCCAACACCAAAGCACAAAACAACAAAATAACTTGTAGCACAAGGGAACTTGTTAGCATGAGTAAATGAGCGAGTTAAAGTTTAGAACCTCCAAAGCACTTGCTCGGATTAAAGAGATAAAATGATCCTCTATTTATAAGAGGTTTGGAGGGCAAAATGAGTGGAAAAATGAAATTTCATCGTGGACAAGGGTCGATCCCAAAACGGGTCAATGAGAGGACAAATTTTAGTGAGAAAAATCCCTAGAACACCTATGCCCAGTAATTATAGGGCACGAATATGGAAACCCAAATTCATGTCCCATGTAGATCAAGCACAAATTTGGCAAGGCTAAGGAAAAAAGGCAAAGAAAGAAAGAAAAAGGTCCTAAATTTGCACTTAGCAAGTTTGGGTGGCTAACTACGGATATAAGGAAGAATTGACTCATATTGATGGGTCAATTTTTGGTGTCTACACTTGAGTCCCCACCCCATTTTTTTTTTGCTTGATAATAAGAGATTGTACTCGGGTCCCCCACCATTGACAAATTACATCTCTCTTATTTAGAGCTTGAGATTTTACAAATAGATACACTTCTCAGCTCAATTGAGATGTTATAGCTAGAAAATTACATCATTTTACATAAAATGTCTGAATTCTTGATTTTCATTTTATGGATCTTTTGAAATATTAGTTTGAATACAATTACTCCAGAATTTAGCAGCTTTCTTGACATTTTTCTATAGCATCCTTAACAATGCCAAAATGTCACCTCTACTATCTATGCCTTACATCTTAGTAGAGTAATATTTCCAAAACATCGCACTCATAGTTTGCTTTACCAAATATGGATTGCTAGTTTCCTTCCTGAAACACAAGTGCAACCACAAAAATTATAATAAACAGTCTAAATGAAAACACATTATTGTTACAAAATAAAACATATATTACCAATGGAAAACATTAAAATAAAACTTAATCATTAATTGATTTAGGCAATCAACATTTTATGTCAGCTTCAACTAAACTTTCTACTTCCTTTAACCATGGAAAGGATAATTTAATTTCATGATCCTCAATCAAAACCCCTCTATTGGCTGACTTATTTGCACATTTGTTTCCTTCCCTTAATATATATGTAAACCTGATTTCTTCAAACTCTTTACCAAGATCTTGAATTTCCACAATTATCTCTTATATGTTTCATGGAGCCTTTGTTTTCCTTAAAATTGCATTTATTACTATGAGAGAATCGCCTTCCATCCATACTCTATTCCATTTTATTTGTTTACATATTTTTAACCCTTCTAAAGTTGCCCAAGCTTTAGCTTCATTATTTGTCTTAAATCCATTATTGAAAGCATAATGAGACAAAATCTCTCCTCTATTATTTCTAATTATTCCTCCTCCTCCTGCTGGTCCTGGATTTCCTTTAAATGCTCCATAAAATTTTAATTTAACCCACTCCATATCTAGTGGTTTCCACTTTATATTATTTACCTTGTTTTTTATTCTCTTGTACCCAACATCATAATTCCATGTAATGATTTGACTCCATCTATCAAGACTCTTTGCTTCCAAATTAGGAATTGGGTAAATTGATAGAGTTGGTTTAGACTCCTCTATGGCTAAACATATCTTCTTTTTCATTACCTCTAACATGCTTTCCTTTCCTTTAAATATTCTTCTATTCCTTTCTAGCCATATAGCCCAAAGTATTGTATTTTTTGATATATCCCATATTGTCTGTAAATCCTCACTTTTATAAGTGCCATTACTTTAACCAATATTCAATTCTACTATTCATTACCATGCATTTACCAAACATATTAAGAATCCATTACCATATATTACAAACTCTTGAGCAATGTCCCAAGAGATGATCAATACTATCCTCCTCCTTATTACAGAAAACACATTGAGAGGGGCCATGAAACCCCCTTTTCATAAGGTTATCCCAGGATAAAATTCTTCTATTACCTACTAGCCAAACAACATTTTGAATTTAGGAATGCTTGGGCTATCCCAAATATCTCTCCATATTATAGTGACATTATTATTATGTTGGTTTTGAACATTATATCCACTTGTTGTCTCTTGAGCTATTCAAATCCCAAATCAATTTATCCTTGGAACCCCTCGGAATAATCACATTTTTTATCTTTCTACTCAATTGCCTCCTAGCATCGATGTCTTGTATACTTATAAAAAAAAATCTTTCCATTTGTATCTTCCTTCTCGATCCTTGTACAAAATGTTTGAAACCCTATCACCATATTTGTCTTGAAACAATCTCATCCAAGGTTTCAAAACTGGATCTAAATTGAGTGGTTTTTTATCACACCAAGTATCCATCCAAATAGAAATTTTTTCTCCAGTTCCCACCACCCATCTTAAACCTTTAATCATAATATCAATAGATTTTTTTAAACCATTCCAAAGAGTAGAACCATTTGGGAGAGAGAATGCAGTAAATATTAAACTTGGATCATTGGGATCAACATACTTACATAGAAGAATTCTTGCCCAATGTCTTTGATTCTCTTTGTACAATATCCAGATAACTTTTCCCCTAAGGGCTAAGTTTGCATCTGTAAGAGCTCTTAAACCAAGACCTCCCCTAGTTTTGTCATCACACAACTTACTTCATTTAACCAAAGGAAATTTCTTTTTATCATGTAAACCTGACCATAAAAAGGATCATATAATAAATATTAAACTATTTTCAATTGATTTTGGCATAGAAATTAATGACATATAATATGTTGGAACGGCTTGTAATACTGACTTAACTGCACTCTTCCTGCCAATGATAACCATCTACCTTTCCAAGCTAGAAGTTTATTTTGAAATTTATTAAAAACTGGATTCCATAAATCTATCCTCATTCTCCCCTCAAATAAAGGCATCCCTAGATAAGTTGTTGGCAAATTTGCCTCCTCAATTTGAAGCAACCTACAAATTCTTGATCTGATATTAGGAGTGTTAAGGAAGTAAATATTGGATTTAGTCCTATTATTTTTTTGCCTTGAATCTCTTTTGTACTCTTTTAAAAAGTTATTCAAAGCTCTGATCTCATTTATCCTTGTCCTTCCAAAAAGGGTTGTATCATCTACAAACTGTTGATGGATGATGTTATCGATGTTATTACTAACCTTAAGTCCATTAATAAACCGTTTAAGTTCCTAGTCAAAACTTCTGCCATAATAATGAACTAATAATGAGATAGAGGATCTTCTTGTCTAAGACCTCTCTTGGCTTTAAAATATTATGTCACTAACCCATTGACCAAAACTGAATAAAAAATTGTAGAGACACAATCTTTAATCCATCTAACCCATTTATTCCCAAAACCAAACTTATCTAAAATTGCAAAAAGAAAATCCCATTTAACCCTATCATAGGCTTTACTCATATCAAGTTTTAAGATCATAGCTTTCTATTTTCTTGAAGTTGTTGAATGAATAACTTCATGAGCTACTATGATCCCATCTAGAATTTGTCTCCCTTTCACAAATCCTCCTTGCTCTTCTGAAATGATTTTGTCTAACAATGGCCTTAATCTATTCACCATCAATTTGGAAATAATCTTATATGCCATATTACATAGGCTTATGGATCTAAAAGAATCAAACAAATCAGCATCCTTCTTTTTTGTAATTAGGGTAAGATAAGCTGCATTTAGACTGTTCCACAACCACCAATAAATAATCCTTTACTATATCCCAATTATGTTGGTAAAAATCTGCAGAGAGCCTATTTGGACTTGGGGATTTATCCTTATTAAAAGAGAAAAGAGATAAATGAAATTCTTCTAGAGTAATAAGCTCCATCAGTTTCCTATTGTCTTCATTTGTTATAACTAAAGGAACATCTTGAAGAAGTTTATCATTAAGAACTTTGGTCTCCTCTGAACCTAGAATATTTTGATAAAACGACTTTACCTCTTTTCTAATTTCACTCTGATATTCAATCCAAACCCCTTCTATTGATTTAATTCTATTAATTCTAGAAGATGATATTTGTACTATAGCCATCCTATGAAAAACTTTGTATTCTTATATCCTTCTTTTAACCAAGTCTATCTTGATTTTAATCTCCAAAATTTCTCTTCCTTACTCAAAATATTATGATATTCACTAAGAAACTCCCTTTCCTCCAAGCTTGTATTATTTTCATCACCTTTTTGGAATTTTGAAAGTTTATCTTTTAGTTCTTCTTTCTTCTCAAAAATATTTCCAAAGATGTTCTTGTTCCATCCATTCTTTTAATCTATATGTCATAGCTTTAATTTGGTTTGGAAGAGCATACAACCCACCATTACCTAAATAATTCCATGTTTGAGCTATCATATCAACAAATTGAGGATGGTCTTTCCACATCTACTCATATTTAAAATATGATATTTTTTTAATTCACTTACCACCATTTTAACTCTTATTGGCCAATGATCTGAACCAATACTTATTAAGGTATTAATTTTAGCACAAGTGTAGGAATGAACAGTAGCAATAGATTAATCAATCAACAAATAAATAATACATAGTAGGCCTTAGAATAGCCCGGAGACTACGGAGCTAACAAGGCAACAATAGATAGTTGTTGCAACAATGAAATAACAACTAACGCTAGTCTAAAAAATATGCCCTATAATGTAATATACGCTAACATCCCCCCTTATTACATTATTTGGGTAATAATATAACTACTAGCTACACTATCCTCCCATACAAAAATATTTGGGTAAAGTATATAACTGCCCCAATACAGTGAAAGAAGAAGAAGAGAAATGAAAGAATGATGGCTCGTGCTTTGTCTTTGGCTCTGGCTCTGGCTCATGGTTCTGGCTCTGGCACTAAGCATACCTCTGGAATTGTACTTCTGTGTCTATCTCGAGATCTGCCTGTGAATCTGCCTCTGGATTATTGCCTCTAGATCTACCTATAGATCTGCCTCTGGAACTTTGTCTCTAGGTCTGTCTCTAGGTCATTATCTCTGGGACTGCCACTAGGTCTGTCACTAGATTTGCCTCGGGGTCTACCATAGGTTTTACCTTTTCGATAGAAGCCATACAACATTTCTTTCATCATGGTCCATTGTGTGAAATTTGTCCATCCATAATCTATATGAACCTTGTTGGTCATTTTCACTTTGTACCAACATTGTGAAGAAGAATGATTCGTACATCCACATGAATCACAAGGATGTAATCTCCAACACTTAGCTACAACATGTCCTGCCTTTCCACAGTGACTGCAACAATGCTTTTTAGGAGTTGTAGGAGATTTAGGTTTTACAAACATAGAATTACTGGTACTTGCATGTCCAGTATAGCCAAGGCCTTCATGCTTTGCCCTGACACTTAGCATTATTGGAGATTTAATGCCTTGTTCCTGTTTACCTAATCTCTCACCATTGAATCCCATTTTCTTCATCATTTTGGAACCAAATCCTTTGGTGTGTTTTTCAAAACACCCAATTTCATCATCTTCATCAATGCTTTTAACAATATTGCATTTGTCGTTATTGATGAGATTATGGAGTTCATTTTTAGGAGGTTCAGTTTTTAAGTCACTAGTGTCACAAGCAAAATCTGCTACTATGATGAGATCACCTATGCTACAACTGATATCTGCCATCATAGGCATGAGGTCGCTTGTATCAAAATAAGCATTGGCCATCATGGGCTCAAGGTCACATGTATCACAACAAGCATTCGCCACCATGGGCAAAAGGTCACTTGTGTCACTACATGCATCGACCATTAGGGGTTTGACCTCTGTTTCCTCACTAAAGTCCCTTTTTTGTTGTGCTTTGTCAAGAGCATAAAATGACATGAATATGCCCATTATAGCACCAATAGGGATTAGAACACCATTTTTCTGCATGTCTCCACAAGACGTAGAATCATTGATTATGGCATTTACACCACTCCTTAGTGTAAGAAATGTGCCATCTTCATAATAATTTATCCCTTCCAGGTGTGGGGAAAAGTATGGGCCTTTAACTGATTTAACAACATCATCAGTTTGTTTTGGGATAGTTTTCTTCTTTGATCTACCCATTCTTAAGGTGTCGGTCTTTGTCGAAAATGCACCTTTTACAATAAAATTTTGCAAAATAATTTGACTAAGGTGTCGGTCACTGCCGAAAATGCACCCTTATAAGTCTTCCCCCCTTAGTTTTGCAAAATTATATCTCCCCTATACGGGGTTCCAAGGGGCAAAAATTTTTGGAAGCGCAAAAATGGGTGCTCCAGAAGGCTTTTTTTACTGGTTTGTAAAAAAATTACAAAGCTTGCCTCGTAGGCAGATTAGCACAAAATATCACCAAAAAAAAATCCCCCCTGTGTGAAGTACTTCAAACAAACAAGTTGCTATTTATGAAGCCTAAAAAACAGAGTTTGAGGTTTGATGATTTGATGCCTCTTTAATTGCTTTGATGGTGGAGAGAAAAAAAATCTATCCCCCCTTGAAAATAACTCCCCCCTTTAAAATTTTCCTTTATAAAGCATTTTAAAACATTTTATATTCTAAAGTTAAAAAAAAATAATAATTATTCTTTATAGCAAAAAAATTATCTTTTTTTTTTTAAATAATTTTAAAACTATATAAAAGAAATAATTTAAAAATTTTAATTTTAACTTTTAGAAAAAAAATATTAAAAAATAACTTTAAATTTTTTTTTTACCGTTGTTTGGGGGAGTCGGCCGCGCCTTGTAAAAGGAATGTAGTTGACGCCGCCGGGAGTCGAACTCCCGACCCCGCGGCTGTAAACGCTCCGACTGGCGCTCCTGCCAGTCGGGCTACGCCGCCCAACGGGAAGGGAAGGGAAATCCTTCCCTTTAATCCCTTCTGCGGTGAATAAGACCAAAACAAAAAATTTGGTCCCCGCTGGGGATTGATCCCGCGACCCCGCGGGAGTTGGCCCTAAGACTGGCTTCGTTGCCAGTCGGGCTACCTTGGCTGATCCGTCAGCCAAGGGGAGCTTTGTGCTACTAAAGCACAATCCCTTCATTTTTTTTTTTTAATCTGTGGGAATTATCCCACACGCAGCGTGATGCTGCATTTTCTTTGTTTAAAAAGAAAACAAACCCCTTTTAACAACGATTGCCTGCGGGCAATCAGCAGGCCATTTTGCTGCACCAAGTGGCGCGTGGCCAGTCCGCCACGTGTTGTCGTGTCATCAGCCTCGGGTTCTGTGCCCGAGGTCCAATCGCCAGTCCAGTCAGGTCCAGTTGCCAGTCCAGTTTGCCTCGAGATCCGTGCCTGATGGTTCAGTTCGATCCAGTCAACCGCATCTCGGGATCCATGCCCGATCCATTTCGGTCCAGTCCAACAGCCTAGAAAAACAAGAATTAGCTCGGGTCAAACTGCGTCCAGTCTGAGTCACCTCAAGAAATGTGTCGAGGTGCTCACAGGTCAGGTGCTCCTCGAGAAACGTGCCAGTCAACCTATGGACTGCCTCGAAAAGCATGTCGATCAACTCCTGCGGGTCTCCTCGAAATGCCCAGGTCCTGCTCTTGGCTACGAATGAGCCCAGAGCTCTATAGCTCTGATACCATGTAGGAATGAACAGTAGCAATAGATTAATCAATCAACAAATAAATAATACATAGTAGGCCTTAGAATAACCCGGAGACTACGGAGCTAACAAGGCAACAATAGATAGTTGTTGCAACAATGAAATAACAACTAATGCTAGTCTAACAAATATGCCCTATAATGTAATATACGCTAGTTTTTATTAATCAGGAGCAGATTAAATAGAACAATAGATGCCCAGATTAGTCCGTAACAAACGGACTTAATCAAACAGACCAAGCCCAGATTAGGCAGTAGTTCAAACAGAGACCTAATAATGTAATAATAAACTAAATACACTAACAACAAGTTCCTTCATCAAGCCAATGATCTGAGAGAATGCATCTATCTAATTCTTTTGTTATTAGGTTTTGCCCTCTCCTGTTGTTGGTCCAAGTATAGTTGTCTTCTTTAAACTCAACTTCCCATAGATTATTGTTTTGAATAAAAGTTGAGAAATATTTCATACTTTGGGTCGATTTCCTGATTTCTCCAAATTTTTCGTTCAACTTGGTTATGGCATTAAAATCTCCAATGATCATGAATCAGGTTACTTGGTCTTTACTTCTCATAAAGGTTTTAATCCCACTCCAAACTTCTAATCTACCTGACTAAGTTGTAGGTCCATAGACACTAATAAGGATGAAGTAAATATCTACAAAGTAGCAAGTGACTAAAGAGGTTATCCAATGCCTGGTTTTATGAATGGTTACACGAGAGGTTCTAGAAAGATTCTAGCAAGTTATAATTCCCCCTACTGCTCCTTCAGAATCCATATCATCCCATTCACATATTGGCCAAACTGTTTTCATAGTTTTTGAAACTTCTTCTTTTGTCATTTTAGTTTCCTGGATACAAAGAATATCATGTTTATTACTTAAACATAGGTCCCTAATACACCTATGCTTTGAGGGGGCATTAGCACCCCTTATATTCCATGAGATGATAATCATGTCTCATTAGGGGCTTTTGGCCCCTCTTGTGTATTACCAATATTATTTTGTTGTTTGGTAAAGAGAAGTTCAACCAACTTAGTTTGTGTTCCTTTCTCTATGTTAGCTCTTGCTTCCCTGGATCTTGCTTGATAATTTGAGGGTTTTCCTCTTTTTGCCTTGCCTATATCAAGAGTAGGTCTTATTATTCTATTCCTCAATATTCTTTCACAATTTTGTTTTTCAACATATTTATCCTCTCCTGGCTCTATTATAGAAGCTTTTGACTTGTCTTGCTTATTTTTTTATATTTTATTATTAATGGTAGATGTATTAGCTTTTAAAACTACATTTTATTTACCAATTATTTTCTCCTGAATGGTGCATGTTACTTCAAGAGAGTCTTCAAAATATGGTGAGACACATTCCTTAGATTCATCGAGAATGTTCTTCCTTAATTTATGATTATACTGAATATATGATTCCTTGCTAATATGTTGAAATTGTTGTATTATGTCCTCTAAGTTTTGATCTACATTTTCTTCATCGGCTAAAGCCTCAAAATAATTGGAATTTCTTCCAATATCCTTCCTTATTGGTCTCCATTGTTCATTTTTTTTCTCTAGATCTATTTTTTGGAAGTTGAAAACCATCTTTATCCATAACCATTTGTAAATTTCTCTTATGATTTTCTACAAATGATTTTGTTGAGATCTTCTTAGGGCATGATCTCTCAATATGCCCCACCTTATGACATATTCTATATCTAAAATATATGTTTTCATAATCTATAGTTTGGGTCCACATCTTATCCCCATACTTAAGAATGATTAATTCTGGTAAAGGTATACTTATATCAATCATGACCAGTATTCGAGCATAAATAGCCAAAAAAACATTTTTTGTTGTATCTGAATTCTCAAGAAATTCTCCTAGAGTGTTGTCTATTTCCTTGAAGGCATCTATTTCCCAAAATTCAATGGGCAACCCAAACATCCTAACCCATAATGGTACTAGAGATAGATTAACATTTTTAGGTGAAAATCCTTCATACCAATGGGTAAGGAAGAGTCTTGCTCTTCCCATAAACCAAGGACCCCCTTTTAGGATTATTTCTCTTTCTTCCCTAGAACAAAAAATGTCTAGGAAGAAACCTTTGGTAAGAAATGATAGAATCACTCCTTGAGACTTCCAACTCCTATCAATCCATTTTCTCAAGGTTGAAGCCCTTGGCCTATAGCCATTAAATTTACCAAAAATTACCCTATCTTGGAGCAATGAGGATCTCTTTGAGGTGCGCTCACTAACCTCTACCACTAGGGATGATTCTAAGGATTTAACTATAAATCGATCCATGGAAAGGAAACTCAAAATCTAATGAAATTTATCTAAAAGTCCTATAGCAAATATAATATTTGATAAAAAATTTGTAAATTTTTCATGCACAATTTCTAAGATAAAGAAAGGGGAAAATAAATTAGCTAAAAAATTCTTTGTCCAGATAGAATATCTTGCCTCACTAAAGTCCTAGCCATTCATTGCTCTTCCCATCGTTCGAACCCTAGTTAGAAAATATTTGCAATTTCTTTTTCACGACTTGAAAAATTGTTATTGCCCTTGTTCCGAATGGTTGACTTCACAGGGTTGTATCTCCCTTGATATTGCTCATATTTTTGCATATGACCATTCCTTTTAAAGCTATTCAAATTCTGCACAAGTTAGTCCAAGAATCAGCTGAATAGGATAATTCTTCACGAAGATATGGCTCCTAAAACATGAGATATTTTAAAAGGTTTTATGGGTACATGGGTGTGAAGGTTAAATTTTGTTTAAAAAAAAAGTAAAGACGGAGCTGGTCCTAACCACGACTAGCAGAGGGAAACAATCGGGAAACTAGGGGTTTTCTGCTAGAGATCAAAGCTATATTGCGACAGAAGGGAGAAAACCGGCTTGTTTTTAATGGTATGGTTTGTTACTGTATTTTGCTAAAACTCGTGTTTCTAAAGTTTTAATTTGGATTTAGAGTTTTTTTTGGCCTTATTTTATGTAATTTAAGGGTTACAATAGAAAACCCTAATAGAAGGCTTGAAAAAATAGAGAACGCTTGAAATTGAAAAATTAGGGTTTACAAGGGGGGAGAATTCAATGGGAGAATCCTCGGTAGGAGGGTTCACATAGGGAACTTCTAAGGGAAGGATTCATTGTCCCAAGGGACCTAATACGCAAATCCTTTGTGAAAGCAGTTAGAGACAGTAATGAAAAGAGATATGATATAGGAGAATAGGCCCAAAAAATCCTACAAGTCACAGGTAAAAGAAAGGAGACTAAAGTTGAACAAGCCAAAAGAAATGGATGTTTACCTTAGATAGAAACAATTCTAGTGCTAGAAATTGTAGAATAACTCATAGCAGATGATATTGTGTATAAATCCAAGCATACCTTAATATGCAAGTTTGTGGGACTCCGACCTTCTACAAGGTTCTTGTACTCCTAGGCCAAAAAGCATTGGGCACCACAAGGGGAATTGGATATCTTCACATTATCGAACGGATACTTCGTAGTTGAATTCACAATGATATATGACAAGGACAAATCTTTTGAGGGAGGTCCGTATAACATAGGCCCTGCAGGTCTATTCATGCAACCATGGCAACCCGATTTTGATCCTAGAACTAAACCCTCGACAACTCCAATTTGGCTAAAATTATTTGCACTTCCTTTAGAATATTGGAAAGAGGAAATTTTGGAGTTGATAGGTAATCTCTTGGGAAAATACATAGGCATATCAAGAGAATCAATGGAAGGAGGATCAACAACGTATGCCATAATTTGTATGGAGATGGACTTGGGAGAACCATTTCCAGTGAAAATTGATCTCAAAGTCGAAATTAATATATGAAGACAAAAAATAGACTATGAATCTGTGCCTTTCATATGTAGAGCATGCTATGAATATGGACATTTGGTGAGAGGCTTCCCTAAACTAGCCAAAGGAGATACAAATTCAACGAATACAAACCCAAGAAACCAACCTCAGCAAAAAGAAAATGAACAAGTATTTTAGACGATTATGATAAAAGGAATAAAAAATAATAACCAGGAAAGAGGAAGAAATTAGCATAAGGGAGGAAATATAAATCAACACCAAGAAAGAAGGGCTCCATCCAACAAATATGATATCCTTAGGCTAGATGATCCAATGGAAGGAGAGGAACTACCACTCTCAAATCAAACAAAAATCTAGAGAAACCGGTAGCAGAAGAGGTTCATCATCCACAACATACAAATACAGAAAAACAACAATACCTAAAAGTAATGAGAGGGGTAGAAGAAGGACAATCCATACAGGTACAATTTGCATCAACCAAAGAACAATAGATAGAATATAAAGAGCAGCCACAACCAGATACAGAAGGAGCTCTAGTACTATATAATAAAGAGCCACATACATATAAAGAGGTAATTATGGTAATGGCAGAGAAAAACAAAGAAAAACCAACCCTTCGGATAAGCCAAATGGAGAAAAGGATGAAAAATGTAAAATCTCAAGGAGCAAGTAGAAAGACAAAGAAATAAAAAATATAACAAGGAGAATAGTTGAGAGAGACAGGCATGGTTAAACCCATAGCCAACTTCTACAACATGGGTTTCCAATGATTATACACACATGGAATGTAAGGGAATTAAAAAACCACCTCATACAATTGGTTGTTAAACGTATGATAGAAGATAACCACCTAGATGTGATTTTTTTATAGGAAACTAGGGCATCACTAGAAGTAATGCAAACAATAACCAAGAGATGCTAGAGGAATGGAGACTATGAGACCCAAGATTCCCATGGTTTCTTCGAGGGAATGGCCACTTTGTGGAAGAGAGACACGTTTCAGTAGGTAGGAGAAGCATCAGCTAGAGGGATCTTGATGACCAGATTGAGAGATAGAGAATCAGACTCAATCTGGATGATTATTAACTTTTATGGGATGAAGGAAGTGCAAGAACAAAAAACCCAATGGAAGTCAATCTAGGCTATTAGAGAAGCTTACCCAAAAGATATGTTCTTGGTGGGTGGAGACTTCAATGCCAAGATGTTAGTAAATGACCAATAGGGAGGCCTAAATCATCTCAATGAGAAGGACAAACTCTTGATTGTCCAAGCTAATAATCTAAATCTGGTTGACATTCCACCTCCAGGATGTGGTACTACTTGGACCGGTAAAAGGAAATGATACCAAGAAATAAAATCAAGATTAGATAGGATATTTATAGAGGAAGAAATTCACCAATTATGGAGTTGTCATTCAAAAATCATAAACCTATTATCTTTTGACCATTTCTCGGTACGTCTAAATATCACAAATAGAATCCCTTAGTCCAAAAACCGTCCCTTTAGATTTGAGAACTTTTGGCTTCTAAACCAGGAATTACTAGAGTTAGTTCAACAATGGTGGCAACAAGGAAAACCAACATTTGGAAAGGCACAATTTCAACTACACTCCATATTGAAATATATCAAATATAAATTGAAAAACTGGAGCAAATTCCAAAGATCAGATTTTTAGCAACAAAGAGCAGAGCTAGTTGAGAGAATGCAAGGAGTTGTAGAAAGAATTCGTTCGAAACCCCTTTCAGAGGAATTAATCTCCCATGAAAATATCTTAATGCAGGAGGAAGAGGATCTAGATAAGAAATAAGAAACCTATTGGAAGCAAAGATCTAGAATTACTTGGCTTCAAGAAGGAGATAGGAATACAAAGTTCTTTCACCAATCAACCACAACTAGGAAACACTACAACCGGATTGATGCTTTAACAAATTCATAAGGACTCCTTGAAACCACCACTTCAGGTATGCAAAAAGCAGCTAATGAGTATTTATTCACTTTTTTTACTATATATTAACATATGTCAAAACAATCCTAGGAGGAGATCTTGGAAAGTATCCCCAAATTAGTCTCTCAAGAGCAGAATGAGGAGCTTATGAAAGAGATCAAAGAAGAAGAGGTGAAAGAAATAATCTTCTCCATGCAATCAGGAAAGGCCCTAGGCCCTGATGGATTACCAATAGAATTCTATAAAGCTTTTTGGGATATTATAGGAGAAGATATAACTAGAGCAATAGAAGAAGCCATATCCAGTGGTAGGATTCTCAAATCCCTCAATCATACTTTTCTATCTTTGATTCTAAAGGGAGGAGAGATGAAGAATCTAACCAATTAAAGCCCAATAGCCCTCTGCAATGTGATCTACAAGATCATCACCAAGGTAATATCCAACAGACTAAAAGCTATATTACCAAATATCATATCTCCTTAATAATGGGGATTTGTGTAGGGTAGACAAATATTAGATGGGATTATAATAACACAAGAAACTATACATCATATGGGCCAAATAAAGAACAAAAGAATATTCCTAAAGTTAGATCTATCCAAGGCCTATGATAGAGTGAGTTGGGAATTTTTGGATCAAATTTTGCAAAGATTTGGATTCTAGAAATATTGGATCAACTAGATACTTGAATGCATCTCCACAGTCTCCTTTTCAGCTCTCATCAATGGAAACCCCTCCTACTGTTCAAGACTAGTAGAGGAATTAGACAAGGAGATCCTCTCTCTCCATATTTGTTTATTATTTTTGCAGAAGGACTGAGAAGACTCATACAAAAGAAAAAAGCAGATAACAACATTACAGGAATTCAAATAAACAGAGATATAGCTATCACTCATCTATAATTCATAGATGATACAGGATTATGGGGGGAAGAAACAATAAAAGAAGCAACCGATATCAGAGAAATATTAGACTGCTACATTGAAACCACTAGCCAACTTCTAAATGAATAAAAATCCAAAGTTGTCTTCTTTAATGTTCATAAGAGAATCAAAGATCGGATAGCAAATATTCTTAGGTTCTCAATGGCCTCGTGTCCATTAGATTACTTGAGAATTACCTTAACATAAAAAAACCTAAAAAAGAAATATTAGAAATCCATAAAAGCTAAAATTTTCTCAAATTTATCACACTAGTCTCATAGATGGTTAAGCTTTGGAGGCAAAGTCACACTTTTGAAGTTATTGTTACAAGCAATGCCAGTTTACAAATTTTCCATTTTAGTAGCTCCAAAGAACATACTCAAATATTTGGATAAACTGATGATAAAATCCTTATGGTTAGGAGCATAAGAAAATAAAAAAATGCTTTGGTAAGCTGGGAGAAAGTTTATCAACCAAAGGAAGAGGGAGGTCTTGGAATCAGAGCTGCATAAAAAAAAAAACTTAGCACTAATAGGGAAGTTATACTAGCGGTGGATCACAAACCTAGATCAATTATGGATTCAGGTTCTAAAAGCTAAATATTACCCTACACACAAAATGGAGGATGTCCCATGGTTGCCAGTTACAGGTGTGGGATCAGATATTTAGAAAACACTCAAAAGAGGGGTCTCACTGATTAAGGAAGACTTACATTGGAAAGTAGGTGATGGGAGAAAAGTCAAATTGTGGGATGATTCTTGGGAATTTCCCCCCATTATCAAACAATAGCCTCATCTTAGTGGTATCAGAGAGACTCTTCATAATCACGACCAAACTCTTATATTTCAGTATATCATCCCCCCAAGCCAACAACTAGCAACTTCAGGAAGATGGCAAAATTTGGACCAATGGTTAGGTGAAGAATGGGAAGCTGAAAAACGTGAACTAAAAGAAATTCTAGAAAAAATAACATGGCTATGAAATATGGACCTGACCAACTAGCATGGGGATATAGGAAACAAGACACTTACACAGTGAAAGCAGGCTACCGAAAGGCTCACCAAAGTAGCAAGAACCAACCCCAACAACAACATCCCTGGAAAGAATATGGCAACCAAAAGGTTGGTCGAAGGTTAATTGTTTTATATGGCAGGTTGCTCACAAAAGCATTATGACTCAAGATAATATGAGGAGAAAGAGGTTCATTGGACCAAGTAGATGTGTAATGTGCTTCCAAGAGGTAGAAACTATAAACCACCTCCTTTTTTATTGCTCCTATGCTTACACAATCTGGAATTGGTGCTACTCCATCTTTAGGCAAACAAAATGGTATCCTCCTAACGGTAGTAATTTTTGGGACTATTGGTCACATAACACCTTCAAATCCAAAAAACTAAGCACATCTTGGAATTTAGGGATTGGCTTCATTCGCTAGAAAATATGGTTGGAACGAAACAACATAATTTTTAAAGAGGAAATCAGCTCATAAGAGAAGACCTGGGGGATTGTATTAAGGAAGTTATTAGAAACAGTGCAGACCAAAGTACAGGAAGAATCTCCAATGACAGAGATACAACAAGAAATTTGGGCACAACTATGGAATCAAATGCAACATGAAAGCTATCAAGAATAGAAAAATAACAAAGAGGGCTTCAGTAATCTTTGTTGGAAGAGGACATATATAGTTAATAAGGAGGTAAATTTTAAATAACAAGGGATTCAGAGATCTTGGGCAGATAAAAGAAAACAAAAAATTGCATTTTGAGCCTTGCCAAGAAAGGCAAGATATCAAAATGGATTTGTATAAGCTGATCAATTTTTTTTGAATAAATTTTTTACCTTTTACTCAATAAGGTAATAAGAGAGAGGATTTGCAACGGAAGGCAGTGGCAACGGATTCACAAATGAGAGAGGATGGTAGAGTCTTGAAGGTCGAGAGGCATGGCGAGGAGGATTTGGAGTTCCATTTATAATGGATGAGTTTTGTATCATATTTGAAATAAATAAAAATTTTGGTAGTCGAAATAACGGTGGCCAGGCTGGATCAAGCTACATCGAAAAATAGCATAAGTTTTGATGGAGGAAACTAAGTTGGACAAGTTTGACACAGGCAGTAACATAGAATATTACAGTAACCAGTAATAGCGGGCATTATGGAAAAAGGAGGGTGTCGATAAGCTGCAGTGAGGGTCTGAGAGGAGGACGGTTTCAGTTGTTCACCAGTTCAATGCGAGCGTGACCCTGGTTATGTCGGAGTCAGAACACAATCGTTGGATTGGGATGTTTCAAAAACCGCTTCATCATACTCAAATTCAAGTGTTGATGGGTCAAAGAGGGGTGACTAATGAATCAAGAATAGATGAGAATCTCTTCCTATAGTTTGGTCACCAAAACAGACTTTGGATTCCTTCAAAAGTTACATACAAAGTGTTTGTTAAAATACCTCTTAGAGACTGTTTAATGTTTGGCCCTGCTGTAGGAGACAAGAGTGAAGCTAAACGTTTTTTTAGGGTTCAACAATCTTTCATCCTGGAAAATTTTTATAGCAAGGAGCAGGAGAAATGCGACAAGTTAAGGATCATTTATTGAAGAACACCAATATGTTGCTAAAGGAAATCTGGTCATTTTGACTGTCGTGCTTGTGTATTTGAAAAAGGAAAATAATAAATAATAAATACATAAGCTTGCTCCAAATTTCAGTTATTTTTAAAGTATGAACTCTATCTATTTCAGTTTTGCAAGGTTAGCATCATTCCTTGTGATAGGGGACTAAGGGGTACACCGCACTGGGATGACTGTGGTTGGTTGTCATCTGTTTGACAATATGCCTGATCAAAGTATTGCAGTGTAACAAATCCAGGTTTAGTTCGGTATATGCAGAAGGGAGAATAGGGAAGGGTGGAAACTGTAAGTATGGTAAGCACAAAATGGGATTTCTTTTTAAAAATGGCAGGTGCAGATGATGCTAGAAAAGTGTTTGACAGAATGCCTCAATAGGATGTCTCCCACAAAAGAACATATCTGAGGAGCACTTTTGATCTGGATAGTCTGAGAAAGGAGGGATTTTATGCTCTGCATATAAAGAGATTCATAACAAGTGTTTTGATTGAAAGCCTCAATGAAATGCTATGAAGGAGGGATTTTCACAGGCTGGGTTATGTGAGAATTGGTAGTGCAAGATGATGGTGGGAAGGTTTGAGAAATTGTCTGAAAATATCTGATGAATGGGGTATATGAAATTCAAAGTTAGCAAGGTTAACATAGAATGGGGTTGATGATTAGGCCTACAGGTTACATTTAAGAACAAGCTTGATTGAGATGTGGGAGATGTGGGGTCTTGAATTGGCTTGAGGGCAGGGTAATGCCTTTAAAGTATAGAAGAAGTGGAATGGGCGCAATGCAGTGGATTAGACTACTTAGATTGCAGGACTTGACATGCTGGACCTTGACAACGAGGCTATCTGTTGTTTGGTATAAACATTTGGACTAAAGTCAACAAGCAATTCTTCACCTGTTGAGTAGATTAGATAACTCACATAAGCAATTTTAAATACATGCAGAAGCAGTTTTTTTCTAGTGAGTTGAGGAAATAGGGTATTTGTATGACTCAAGATATGCATTGAGTAAGGTGGTGGTAGAACAAGAAAAGGAAGTGGAGAAAGGAGAAAAAAATAACAAAGAAGAAAAATGCAGCTTGGCCATTAGCCCTGTGAACCTGGGAGAAATTCATTTGAAGGTAGATTGGATGCAGTCATTTTGGAGAGTTTTGTTGTAGGACTCAAATGTATTGAATCTGGTTGGAATAAATCCAAAATGCAGGAATTAGCATGTAAATGGTTATAACAAAAATTAAACCAGAAACCCTAAGGTTTCAAGAGCAGCCTCAAAACCTCAAACAAGAAGCGAAAGAGGAAGTAGTAGAAGTAGTTTTTTACTTGGGTTTTTGACTATATGGTACCTAGTTTTGTGAAAAACCTCTTGATTGAATTTTTTGATGGATTTTGAAGAGGATCTTGTGGACTACTCGGAAGATCCCTTTGAGGGGCAACACATTTTTATCTCTTCAAAGGCTAGTGGTCACCCTCAAGGGATCTCTCCTCAACTCTACTCAATTTCAAAAGATCCTCAGAGCTGTTATACTGGATTGAATTCGGAGGATGGAGAAAGGGTTTTCTTGGAAATCAAAACAAGGGAGTTAACAAATAATATGGAGTTAATATTCACCCCAACAAAGGTTTTTAGTGGTGACTCTTCAACAGGTTTTCTTGGGAATCTCTTAAGCACAAAGGAAATGGTGGGCAATATGGAAGAATCAATACTTTGTGGGGCTTCTAAGGAACACAGAATAAAAAATAAAAAGAAGTGTGTGAAATTGAAGAAGGAAAAAGTAAACCTTGTTTTAGGTGAAGATATAGGTCTAGATCAAATTCTAGAAATGGAGAAGAAAACCCTTACTGGAAAATTTTCCAACAGATTATATTCTGAAAAATCAGTTCAGCAATGGGCTGGAGAGCTCTGGGGCCAATTTTTGGGCTATACTCCAAAAATATATATTCTGGCCAGAGGATGGCTTGCCTTCTCTTTCAATAAGGAGGAAGATGCAAAAGCTATATTAAACTCAAAATGGTTTTGGGACTCTTCATTGTTATCCCTGAGAAGATGGTCTCCATGTTTTGACCCACATAAAGAGTTATTGACGTCCAAACCAATATGGGTCAAACTTCTAGGTCTGCCTTTGGAGTTTTGGACTCACAATATTCTGAAAAAAATTGGTGACAGTATAGGTACTTTCATCAAAATGGCTGACAAGCTCATTACAAATGGCTCTAGGACTGTGGCACAGATTTTGGTTGTGTTGGACCTAAAGGATGGCCTTCCTGAAGCTATTGATATTGCATTTGGTAAATGGAAATACTCTCAGACTTTGGACTATATCAAAGTGCCATTTCGTTGTTCACGATGCCATGTTTATGGACATGTGGCCAGCGAATGTACACAATTTTTTTCTACGAAATTATGGAGGGCTAAGTTTCCTATGCCTCCGTGTATAGGGAACACATCCTTTGATAGGAACCAAAGATCTTCAGATGGTCAAATATTACAAGGGGAGATAGGAGAGGGTCAAAGAGGTGATTTTCTTGGAAGTGCAGCTGGTTTTTCACATAATAAGGAAGATGCTTTGTTATCCAATTTATCTGAAGGGGCAAATGCCAGGCTACCACTCCCAGAACAAGTAGGAGGTACAGAAGGGATGATGAGCAGATTAGGCATGTCCAAAAATTTTTCTACTTCTGTTATGGAACCCATAACTGCTGGTATAGATCAATCAAATAAGGAAGATCTTTCATCACAATTTTAGCACAAGGTTTCTTTATGTCCACCTAATCTCTCACAAATACCTGAAATTGTTTCTGAGGATTTTGAACAAGCTCCTAACGTCTATAAGAACACAGATTGGAATGATAAGGAAGACATAAGGAGAGAGGAAGATAGTTTTCTTTTTGTTAAAGAATCTTCCCCTCCTAGAGATGCAACCTCAAACTTAAAAAAGAATACACACCCACCTTCTTACTCTCACTCTCTTTCTAGTTCAGAAGATGATCTTCTTTTAATTGGTAAGAATCGTTATTTCCTCAGATCTCAAAAAAAGGATGCAGTAGATGAAATTGTAATTAGAGGAGGTCTGAGTTCTGATGGGGTGGGAGGTAGGCTAACAAGAGCTTCAGGAAGGAAATCTTTTCTAAGCATTGCCAAAGAAAAATCCTGTAGAGAAATCAATCAAGGAAAGCAACAAACTATAATGGGGGTTCTTAGAGCAAGCATGACCCCAGGCACTAGTCTAAAATGATTATTTTATCTCTAAATGTTCGAGGTTTGGGTAGTCCTCATAAAAAACTGCTTTAAACAGGTTAGTGAAGGTACATAATCCTGATATTCTGATGCTACAAGAAACCATGGGGGAGGGTAAGAAAATGATTGGTGATTTGCTTGTTTTCTTGAAAGAATGGGATTTCCTCTCAGAGGATGTTGTAGGGAGATCTGGAGGGCTCATTTTGGGATGGAAAAAAAGGTCCTTCCAACTCTTAAATACTGTGGACCTAGACTCAGGCCTGGGTGCTGAGCTATATTCTTTGGAGTTAGGTAGAAAAACTATGGTGGTCAATATTTATGGCCCTTATGATAATAGATTGCCTTATTGGGAAGCCCTATTCTCAAATATCTTTTTGAAACATGACAATTTGATATTAGGCGGTGACCTAAACTTTACTACCAAAAGAGATGAGGTTTGGGGTTTTTCGGTGAGGGCGGATTCAAATGCTGGTTTTTTCCTTCATAAAATAAAGGAAGCAGGTTTAGTTGATATGGAGCCTATTAAACTTGTTCCAACTTGGAGAAATAATAGGTCTGGAAGAGCTTTGGTTGCTAAAAGGTTGGATAGGTTTCTTATCTCTGAGTCACTACTGAACAAAGGTGAAATTATCAGAACTTGGGTGGGAACTGGAGGTGATTCTGATCACTCCCCTATTATGTTACAAATTGGACTTAAGGACGAAAAACCTCCTAGTCCCTTCAAATTCAACTCTTCCTGGCTAGAGGAACAAGAGCTTCAAGATCTAGTTAGGTATGAATGGAGGAAATTTGATGGCTCTCTTTCATCTTCCGCTTGCTCACAATTTACAGCTAGTTTGAAGAAGGTTAAAATTGCAGTTTCAAAATGGGCCTATCAAAAATATAAATCTCAAGAACAGGATATTATTACAGTGGAAAAACAAATTTTTGACTTCTATGACAGGGATATGGAAGGGGATTTTTTTGAGGCTTCCAAACAACAAATCAAGAATCTAGAGACAAAAAGAAGGAATTTATTGGCCAGCAAAGAGGCAACTTGGAGACTTAAAAGCAGAGCCATTTGGCTGGAAAAGGGGGATGAAAATACCAATTTTTTTCACAACTATGCAAATCATAGGAAGAACATAAACACCATTTGGGAAATTTTGAGAGAATATGGTAGTGTAGCAAGGAATTTCAAAGAGATAGCCAATCTTGGGGTCTCACACTTTCAAAATATGTTCAAAGATCCCGAAAAGGCCAATTTAGCTGACATTTTAAAGTTAACTTCTTTCTTTCCAAGGTTTGTTGAAGCAGAGACAAATGAGATGTTACTTGCTGAAGTGTCAAAGGATGAATTAAAAAGTATTTTAAACTCTATGCAAAAGGACAAAAGTCCTGGACCTGATGGTTGGACAGTAGAATTTTTCATTGGTTTCTATGAGATGATTGAAGAGGACTTATTAAGGGTAGTGGAGGAGACAAAAAATACAGGTTTTATTCCGATGGATATAAACTCTACATTTATAGCACTTATCCCCAAGAAGGATTCTCCTACATCCTTTGATGATTTTAGGCCTATTTCACTATGCAACTGCCTCTATAAAATTATAGCAAAATTAATTACCTCCAGGTTAAAGAATATTTTTTCGAATACTATCTCACTGGAACAGTTTGGTTTTTTGAATGGTAGGCAGATTCATGATGCTATTGGTGTGGCACAGGAAGGTTTACACTCAATTAATACAAAGAAGATGAAGGCAGTGGTCATAAAATTGGACCTTTCAAAGGCCTATGATAGAGCAGATTGGTTGTATCTTAGGATTATGCTCTTACACATTGGGTTTAATCTCAAAGCTGTAAATTGGATAATGGCATGTATGACCAATGTTTCTTTTGTTGTTTTGATCAATGGTTTGGCTACAAAAATTTTCACCTCTTCTCGTGGTTTAAGACAAGGTTGCCCTCTATCCCCAATCCTTTTCCTTTTGATTGTTGAAGGATTAAGTAGGGCTCTCAGAGAAGCGAAGCGTACAGGAGTTATAAAAGGCATAAGGGTGGGCAGATCTATTTTCCTTACTCATATTTTATTTGTGGATGACATTTTGTTATTCTGCGAGGGCCATTTGAGGAAGCCACAAGTCTTAAAGGTATCATTGAAAACTTTTGTAATGCAACAGGAATGATAATAAACATGACAAAGTCTATGATATCCTTCAATGGTCTGGAAGAAGAGGAAGAAAATCATTTCCAACATCTTTTTCATTATCCAAAAGGTGATTTTCAGTCAGGTTTTAAATATCTTGGTTTCTATTTGAAACCAAATGGTTATGGGAAAAAATACTGGAGCTGGCTTATTGACAAAATAGATAAAAGAATAAATTTGTGGTGTAATAGATGGTTGTCCCTTGGTGGAAGATTAACCCTGGTAAAAACAGTCTTGGAAGCTATCCCAATTTTTTGGCATGGACTGGCATACATTCCTAATGGGGTCCTTGACAACATCAGAAGGAAATGTTTTAGTTTCTTATGGTCAGGAAACAGGGTCAAAGAAGGTATTCATTTAGTTCAATGGAAGCATATTGCAAAACCAAAAAGGGAAGGTGGATGGGGTCTGAAAAATATTTTTAATTTTGGGAAAGCTTTGGCTGCCAAAAGTTTGTGGAGAATTATTACTCACGAAAATATTTGGAAACAAATTATAATACATAAATATATTGAACCACTTACCCTGGTGGAATGGATCAGAAGCCCAAATAAGTCCACAAACAAGGTATCAATTATATGGAAAGCTTTGTGTCTTGCTTTTCCCTTAATAGGCAACTGGTTAGCATGGAAGATAGGCAATGGAACAGAAGTCAGGTTAGGTGTTGATCCGTGGGTTGGTAGCAGAGATCAATATAAACTCCCTAATGAAATCATAGACCTGCTCCATGGGCTTGGTATTTATACAGTTGCACATGTGGCTGAAAATGATGCTTCTACCTATTGGCAACAAGGATGGAAGAGGGCAAATCAACTAGGTTTGGAAAATGATCATGCAAATCAGTGGAATGCCTATGTGGCAAAACTTATCAGTAGTAATGTCAGGATAAATGAAAGGCCCGATGAATTAATATGGACCAAAAATCCACTTACAGGTAACTACACTCCAAAGCTTGGATACAAAGTTTTTTTTATAGTGGGGATCATGCTGAGCAAAAATGGTGGTGGAACCAAATATGGAAAATAAAGTCTCCAATGAAAACCCGCACCTTTATGTGGTTGGTCTTAAGCAGAAAGGCTTTGACATGGGATATTCTCATGAAAATAAATTGGCACGGACCTAGCAGATGTACTTTGTGCAGAGAGGCTGAGGAAACTAGTGAGCATTTATTTATGGACTGCAAATACACCAAAAATGTTTGGTCAAAAATTGAAATCTTAACCGGATGCAAAGATGTATGGAAAGGGCAGTCCCTAGAGGAATGTTTCAAAAGTTGGTTTGAAAGAAAAGAGTTGAAGGTCTTTAGAGCTTTGCCTCTAGTCACAATATGGGGAATATGGCTCTCAAGGAATGCCGACATTTTCAATAATTACTCTATTCCTTCCTTCCAATGCTCTCAACAGATCCGGTCCTTATTTGAAGGCCTCAAGAGGAATTTTAAGTGCCAAAGGAATAGACAGTTTTTTGAAATCCATATTGACAAATCTGGTGCATGGGGTTATTTTGATGGTGCTCAGAATGGTACCTCTACTTTATGTGGGGTTGGGGGTATTCTATATTTATCTGATAACCATCATATAAAATTTAAAGCAGGTTTGGGGCATGGCTCAAATAATTATGCTGAATTACTTGCTTTAAAATTGCTCATCAGAATAGCCATTGAAAAACAGGTTGAACAGATCAAAGTTTTTGGGGACTCTTTGTTTGTTATTAATTGTATGAGGGGTTTACAAAGGATGAATGTTCTACTTTTAAACCCAATTTATGAACAACTGAAAGGAGTGGAAGGGGCTTTCCAAGATATCAACTACTCACATATTTATCGAGAATTGAATATGGTAGCAGACTCTCTATCAAAATATGGGATTCACATGGAGCAAGGCAAATGTTTAAAGATGGAAAGGAAAGATGGTATACTATTGGGCACTATTACCAGCTCTATCTACGACCCATAACTCAATACCATAAAGTTTTTTTTTAGCCTCTTTTCGAAAAAAAAAATTGGGAGGACAGCGGGAAATTTCCTTTCTTCTCCATTATCTGTTGTTTTTTTCCTTTTGACTTTTTTGTTTCCGGTTTTTCACAGATAGATTTTTTGGCTGGTTGGTTTTATGCCTATTGTTGTTTCCCTGGTTTTCTGAACAGGGGGTTTTCTCTCTTTTTTTCTTGCTGGGGTTTTTTCCCCAAGATCGATGTCAAATGTCTTAGACATCTACAATATGTAAATTTTTCTCCTTCTCGGAATAGAATTTATGATTTTTTCTTGGAAAAAAGAAGAAATATGAGACGTTTTTTAGGAAAAATCCCTAATCCTTCGCACTTTGCAAATTCATTTTTCGTGACTTGAAAAATCGTCACTACCCTTGTTTAGAATGGTTGACTTCACAAGAACGTATCTCCCTCAATATTGCTCATATTTTTGCATATGACCACTCATTTTAAATCTATTCAAATTTTGCACAAGTTGGTCCAAGAATCAACTAAATCGAATACCTCTTCGTGAAGATATGAATCCTAAAAGATGAGATGTTTTCAAGAAAAAATCCTAATACTTTGTACTTTACAAATTCATTTTTTGCGACTTGAGTTCCCCACCCTTGACAAAACATAACTCTCTTATTTAGAGTATGATAGTTTATAAATAGATTCAATTGTCATATCAATTGAGTTGTTATAGTTAGAAACCTACATTGTTTTACATAAAATGTCTGAATTCTTTATTTTTATTTTTTGAAAATTTTTCAACTTTGTTTTTGTGAATATAAATATTCCAGAATTTAGCATCCTTCTTGACATTTTTTCTACAATAACCTTCACAATAACAAAAATTCACCTCTACTATCTTTGCATTGCATCTTAGTAGAGTAATATTTCCAAAACATTGCACAATCATAACTCGCTTTACCAGATTTAGATTACTAGTTTCCTTCTTGAAGCACAAGTGCAACCACAAATTTTTTAATAAATAGTATATATGAAAGCACATTAATGTTATAAAAAAAAGCTTATATTACTAATGGAAACCATTCGAGTAAATCTTAATCATTATTTGATTCAAACAATCAATATTATATTGTCAACTTCAACTAAACTTACTACTTCCTCTAACCAAGGAAAAAATAATCTAATTTTATGATCCTCAATTAAAACCCCTCTATTGGCTAGCCTATAAGAGCAAAAGGCCTTGATAAACTAAATTTAGAAAAACAATAAATACAAAATCAAAGGAAAGAAGAAGATAACAAATACACACATAACATAGTATTTTACTTGGGAAACCCTTACGGAAAAAAAAACCCAACACAATAATATCTCATTATTATATAAACTTAATCGTCTCCAATATAATAATGTTCATCTCTCATCTCTCTTCAAACCCTGATGCAATTGCAATTAAATAACAACACAAGAATGAATTTTGCAATAACATAGGTGAAAAAACCATGAGTTCAAATATTTAACCCTAAACAACACATATGAGTCTAAAAATAACTTAAGAAACCCTAAAACTTTTGTCAAGGGCTATCGCCCCCAAACCCCAATGAGGATACACATAGAGTGTCCAGTACATTTTAGAGTTAACCCCACCAAAATAACATGAAAAATATTCAATATATTTTCAACATTCTCCCACTTGTTGAATACTTTTCATAGGGGTCAAAAACTGCCATTGTCAACTATCAAGGGCAACCATGCCCATAGATCTTCTACACCAAGAATTTTTTTGATCAAGTACGATCTTTATTCATGAATCAACAATATTATTCTCTATATCAACTGTCTCTAGCATCACCCGATTCCCTTCAACCATCTCTCACAAAATGGTACTTGATATTAATATGTTTTAATTGATCCTAAAAGCTAAAATTGTTGGGCAAAAATATTGCACTTTGACTATCACTATGAATTCTCACAACCTTCTACTTAAGACCAAATGTTGAACACAACCTTTGTAGCCACATTGCTTCTTTACAAGCATGAGTTTCTACAATGTACTCTACCTTTGTTGTGGACAAAGCAACCATTGATTGCTTTTTACTCATCCAAATTACTGCCCCTCCAAATAGTCTGAATACATACGCACTCATGGATCTTCTCTTGTCCAAATCTCTATCCCAATCAACATCCACAAAACCTTACAGATTTACAATATTACTATCTCCAGATTTTCCTTGGTAACAAATAACATAGTTTGAAGTTCCATGCAAGTATTTGAAGATCCTCTTCATAACAGTCCAATGTTTGTTTCCTAGATTGGACATATATCTGCTAACTACTCCCACTACATGTGCAATATTAGGTCTAGTACATACCATTGTATACATCAGACTACCAATAGTGCCAACATAAGGAACATGATGCATTTTTTCAATTTCCTCATATGTTTTAAGACATTGTTCAACAAATAACTTTTGACCAATAGGATATGGAGTACATATTGGTTTACAATCATGCATCATAAACCTCTGTAGTATCAAATCAATATATTTTCATTGATTTAATCACAACTCTTTGTTTGCACGATCCCTTATTATTTCCATACCCAAAATAAATTTTACAGCACCTAAATCCTTCATGTCAAATTTAGAAGATAGCAAAGATTTTATTAACTTCATCATCTCCTTATTGTTACCAATTAACAATATGTCACCCACATACAAAACAATGATAGCAAAATTTTCACCATCTTGTTTAAAATACACACACAAATCCGCTTTGCTTTTTCCAAGACCAAGTATCAAAACAAATCTATCAAATTTTTGGTTTCACATTCTTGGAGATTTCTTCAAGTCGTAAAGAGACTTTTTCAACTTACATACCAAGTCTGCCTTGCCTTTTACTGCTTGTGACACACACACACACACACGTATATCTTCATCAAGTTCACCATGTAGAAATGTTGTATTTACATCCATCTATTCTATTTGAAGATCAAAAGTAGCAAATATAACCAACATAAATATAATTGAAGTTAGTTTAGTCACATGAGAAAAAATCTCACCAAATTTAATTCCCTTAACTTGAGAAAATCCTTTTGCTATTAGGCGAGCCTTGTACTTCTCCAAATTTCCTTCAATATTGTACTTCTTCTTGATTACCCACTTACGACCAATCAATTTTCTTCCAAGAGGTAATTTCACCAAGTCCCATGTGTGTGTATTTTGAACAAGATAGTGAAAATTTTGATAGTCTTGGGTTCTTCATAAGTAACTGATATATTAAATGTAGAACAAAGATTTGAAGGGCTATACCTTTCTTAGAGTCTTCTCACTAGATTTGATCTCCTCTAGGTTCTGCATCTTTAGCTTCTTCCTCACCTTCTTCCTCTAATTTTTTCTCTTCAGACTCTCTCAGCAGTTCATCTTCTTCTATAGCACCAGGTTCTACCACAAGTTTTTTCTTCTATTTCAATTTTACTTGAACTATTTCAAATTCTTTGCTTGGTTGAATTTTCTGTTTTGAAACCCCTTTTGTTTCTCTAAATATCACATTATGTTTATAAACAATTTTATGTATTTTTGGGTTCCACAACTTATATCCTTTAACACCAATACTATAATTCATAAATATACATTTTTTAGATTTATAGTCTAGCTTAGTCCTTTTCTCTCTTGGGACATACATATAAACATCACAACCAAAAAATCTTATATGACCAAGAGAGGGTTTCTTACGAGTCAACGCTTCCTGTGGAGTCATGTCCACCAAAGCTGAGGTAGGAGATCTATTGATGATATAACAAACAGTTAACACGACTTCTGCCTAAAATTTATTTTCTAACCCTACACCACTTAACAAGCTTTTGGCCTTATCCGTCAATGTTTTGTTCATTCATTCTGCAACTCCATTATGTTTTGGAGTATAGAAAGTTGTTTTATGTCTTTTTATTCCATAATCCTTGCAAAACTGCTCAAATTCATTAGAGCAATACTCACCACCATTGTCACTTCTCAAAACCTTTATCTTTTTCTCTATATGATTTTCTACAAGAGCCTTAAACTCTTTAAATTTATTGAAAACATCATATTTGTTCCGTAAAAAATATACCCAGGTCTTTCTTGAAAAGTCATCTATAAATATAACAAAATAGATAAATTTATCTAATGATGATATCTTTACAGATCCAAACACATCACTGTGAACTAGATGCAAAATTCCTTCATATATTGTAGCACTACTAGGAAGCTTGACTCGGGTTTGCTTTTCAAAAACATAGTGCTCAAAAAATTCAAAATTTAATGGGCAATCAAAAATTCCTTCAACCATACCTTTCATTTTTTATGTTCGAAGGTCTTTCTCACCAATATGCCCCATGTGTTGTTGCCACAACATTGTCTTCACTACAAGAATACTCGAAGCCGCTTCTATCGTATTAGTCTCCTCTACAACTAAAAATTTATTGCAATCAATACTTACAGTGCTAGCCTTAAGTCTGAACATAATTTCTGTACAAACTCTCCTTACCAACACCAAGACTCCACGAACCATCTTGCAACTATTCTTATTGAATACCATAGTCACACCTGCATCATTTATCTTACTCATGGATATTAGATTCCTTGTCAAACCTAGAATATGCAACACACTAGGAAATGCTTTGCCATTGCTTTAACCATTCTTCAATTTTACCACTCATTACCATGCATTTACCAAACATATTAAAAATTGAATGCCATAGTTTCTAGACTATTGAATAATGTCCCAAGAGATGGTCTATACTCTCCTCCTTTTTACAAAGAACACATTGTAAGAGGCCATGAAAACCTCTTTCCATAAGATTATCTTAGGATAAAATTCTTTAATGACCTACTAGCCAAACAAACATTTTGACTTTAGGAATGCTTGGACTATCCCAAATATCTCTCCATGTTTTTGCAATATTTCTATTTCAATGGTGCCTTTAGACTTATTTTTTATAATAAATTTAATAAAAAATATATTAAAGAGAACATAAGGTGATTAAATATATTACTTATATTTTAAAAATGAAAATAATAATTTTATGTTTTTTCACATATTTTATCAATTACTAAAAATAGCGTGGTTCTGACCAACTCTCCTATGTAACCGAAAAAAAAAGATAATATATTATGTTTCATAACAAAACTTTATTTTTTGATAAGTTGTTTGATAAAAGTTATTTATTATTATTTTTGTTAAATAGGAGAATCTGTAACACCTTTGCTTTATACGCGACAATTTTTTTTTGATACATAGGAAAATTGGTAACAATTATTTTTCCACAGGGGAATTGTTAACACCTTTGCCTAATACAAGGTAGGACATCGAACATAACATTGGATTGTAGGACAATATTTTTTTGTTGTATAGAAGAATTGGTAACACCTTTACCCAATATTGGGTAAAACATCAGAAGGAAAAGATTTTTTTGTGTGGTTACATAGGGGAATCGATAATAGGACATTGGATCAAAGGACAATTTTTTTTTTATTACACATGGGAATCAATAGCACCTTTGTTCAATATGAGGCAGTATCAGTAACACTTTTTTTATATAAAGGAATTAGTAACACTTTTGCTGACCAATACTGGGCAAAACATCAAATCGAAGGAGATTTTTTTTTTTTTGGTTACATAGGGGAATCGATAATAGGACATTGGATCAAAGAACAAAATAAAAGAATCAATAACGTCTTTGTTCAATTTGAGGCAGGAATCAATAACACTTTTTTTTACATAAGGGAATTAGTAACACCTTTGCTAATACGAGACAAGACATCAAATCAAAGGTAGGATTTTTGTTTTTTGGATTATGCAGGGGAATGGGTTAAGGGAATCATAACACCTTTGCCTGATCCAAGGTAGGACATGGAATCAAAGGGTAGGATTTTTTTTGGTTTACACAAAGAAATCAGTAATACCTTTGTCCAATATAAAGCATAACATCGATAACATTTTTTTTTGTTGCATAAGGAATCAATAATACCTTTAGATCGAATTTAGTTGTTGTTTCTATAAACCGTAGCATGCAGATAAGACATCAGATTAAACTCGAATGTTATTTCTATAAACCCTAGCGCATTGCATAAGATGAAGTCAAAACCCTAACCCATTACACAAGATGAAGTCAAAACCCTAATCCTTTAAACAAGATAAAATCAATGAAACAACCAACCAACAAACACTCCACCACCATACAACCTATCCCTTTTTAAATAAATTGTGGTTTAAACCTAAAACTTCTAAAAAACCAAAACCCTAACGCTTTCTCAACAACTAAAATCATTTCATTTACTTTCTTGGTCTTCATACAAGTTTGAACCTAATACCATAAAAGGCATGGTATGTAGGACAAAAAAGCAATCTAAATATGGCAAGAATCTAAATGGAACTAATAACGAAGGTTAAATATGTAAAAAGGTATAGAATATTTAGGTAAAAACACAAGATAATATATAATGATAAAAATATAAGGAAAAAAATATTAAAATTTAAAACAAAGATAATATATAATGATAAAAATATAAGGAAAAAAATATTAAAATTTAAAACAAAGATAATATATAATGATAAAAATATAAGAAAAAAATATTAAAATTTAAAACAAAGATAATATAATGATAAAAAATACGAGGAAAAAATATTAAAATTTAAAACAATGGAGTAAGAAAATATAAAAGTATTCTTAATATAAAACTTAAAAAATTTAATTATATATTTAATTTTTTATTAATTTAATTAGTATAGGAAATTCTTATATATTCAACTATGTAAGGCAATGGACAGAACGCATAGCATGCGGACTCTTGTTGCGGATTGAAAAATCCTAAGTCTCATAATTAAATATAAAGACGACTAATCGAGAGCAAGAGAGAGAGATTTCAAAAGAGTGGAATAAGAAGACCTGGGACCGGGGACGTCCACAGGGTAGTGAAAGCAGATGTGTGGATTAGGGTTTCGAGGACCGAATAAATACTTAAATACTTTCTCCGGGCATAATAACACGGTCATTGGCGCTACGGCAGGACACAGCTAGAGAAGATCAGGTCTTTTTGCAGCACTGCAACAGATTGTTGCCGAATCGGCTCCGTTTAGGGTTTCAAAAGCAGACAGGAAACTTCGAGAAGAGCAGAGCGGGGCGGGGCAAAGAAAGAAGATTGAGGTAAGGTCGAACAAACCGAACAAAACAAACAAAATGGTGATCGTCTTGCAGACGGTTTATTTGAAGAAGTGTAGCCATGGAAGTAGAAAACACTTCGTTGTTGAATGCAGGCCGCGCGACCATAAGGCTATTAGAAATAGTAACGTTAACGCTAGTAAAAACATTAATAGTGATAATAGTATTGGTAAGGTAGGTCGATCCAAAGGGTTTTGTTACTACCACGGCAACAGTAGCCACGAAAACGCAAACGCTTTGCGGCGGTTCGCATTCTCACAGAGGATTTTGCAGATTTCAGAAGAAACCCTTTGCAGGTTTAAAGATGTTTATTTTCCGCTCTTATTTCCCTTTTTTTGCGTCGAGGGCGAGGACTTCTTGGATTATTGGATATGTTGAGTATAGGATTAACTCAGAAGAAACCCTTTGCAGGTTTAAAGATGTTTCTTTTCCGCTCTTATTTCCCCTTTTTTGCTTCCAGGGCGAGGACTTCTTGGATTGTTGGACATGTTGAGTATAGGATAAACGGGGGCCGACAGCACGAGACAGCACGAGAAAACGACGAGGATTTAATACTATAAATAATTATAACCATAATAGGAGTAGGACTATTATTATTAGTAGGGCAGAGCAGGGTAGGGTTCGAAACCCTTTCCCCAGCTTGGTCTTAAGGATGGATGACTTGCAGGTGTTGCGGGGGACAGTTAGAGAGAAAATAAGCAATGATGATGATGTTCAACTGGACGAACAGGTTGATATTTAATCTGGTTTTGGACTGATTTACAATTGAGTCGATGGATCTGAATATGTGTTCGTACTGTTATATAATTGAATTCATGTTAATTGATTATCTGGTTGGAGTTGATGGATCTGAAGACTGGAAGGAATCTGGACTTGAATTTGGTAATTTTTTTATTCAGCGTAGCTAGGGTTTCAAAAGAAGGACTTTTTTATGGGATAAACAGGGGGTTGGAGCCCAACTTTGGGATTTTGGGTGGGCCATGTATTAGAGATTGAGCGTTAATGTCATTCATTTTTAGGGTTAGACGGGCTTTACATTTCCGAAGATCTGTCGGTCAGATGGAGATTTTTGTTTGTTGGGCAGACTCGAAGAACTCTTCAAGGGTTTATTTTTAGGGTTTCAGTGCATTTTGATGACTGGTTGTTTCTTTGGATGCATGTCAGAGGAACTTTAGCATGGGATAAATACTAATCTTGCTCTTTTTATGCTGAAATTAAAGGTTATGTCTCATCGGATTTATTTTTTAAATTTTATTTATAATATATTTGGTGTTATGCATATGAAGAAATTTAATAATCAGCTGCTAGTAAAGACTTTCCAAATTAAGTTGGGGAAGAATATGAGATGCATGATAACAAATGGAATATGTTGGGTGGCGGGAATGCAGTTCTTATGTGATGATTGATTTGGTTATGCTTTCCGAAGATTCACGACTTTTCCTGAGTGAGCATGCTGTTTTCTGTTTTTTTCCCTTTTGCAGGTTATCAAGGATAGCACTTGCTCATGTGCCCAAACACAGAGAGGAAAGACATTATCATCAGGATGAATGGACAGGTTAGTTCCAGGCATACAAAAGATATGACATTGGCATGGTATTTTTAGCCAGGGAAAATAGATTCAGGGATGCCACAAATCTTTAAAGAGGGACAGGGTGTTGATTGATCTTCCTCTGGGAATCTTTGGGCTTTGATTTCTGTGTTTTTGGGAAGAAGCTCTGTTGGATATGTTACATCTTTGATATTACTTGAATAAAATTACACAGGTTAAATCTCGACAGGGGTAATCTTTCCGCAGTTGTGGGTATTTTACCCTTTCGAACATTATACAAGTCATGTCATCTTGGAAAGATGAAAATTATCTATAATATCCATATTTGAATTCTTAAAGGCCTCGCAAAACTTTTTGGGTTCAACTACATGATTTGGAATGAGGCGGCTTTCAAAGAGACTTGGTAAAACTCATTAACAACCTGTCTTGAGGTAATGGCCCTCAAATGCAGGCAATGACAGGCTGTTGTTAGCCTAGGGAGTCGTGTTGCAAATGTAGAAATAAGAAAACCATAGGATATGTTGCAGTTCTATCCTGTAATGTTGGATTTTTAATGTTTACTATTGTCTTATTTGTTCTTATTTGTTTTGCAGTCAGAGTGTGGCCACATGATATTTGAAGACAGCCGCATTGATAAAACAATTTTGCAGTTGACTGCGGAAGGGCAAGTTTGTGGTAGCCGTGGGTGTGAGGAAAATGAACAACACGAGCCATTGGTGGGTTTCATTTTGCAGCACTAAGAAAGAGAACCTTAGGGCCTGTGGGATGCAATGCATGTTTTAAAATTGATGGCGGAGTAGTTACTGCTCTACCCGTTATGTCTGAAATGGGTTCAATTTAAGAACAATGCCTGCTAATTGGATTATTTAATTACATATTTTCAGGTCAATCCTTGCACTTGTAATGGAGGCTTAGGTGCTACACATCCTGCTTGTATAGATACCTTGCCGACAACTTCTACTACCAAAATTTGTAAAAAACAGGCAGATAATTCTTGCGAAGTTTATGGTGGCAATGATACAGTGTTCAAAGATGGACTTCTTAGTGACACACAGGGCAAAACAGGGGCATCAGATAATGGGCGCTCGATATTGGTTGATCCAAGTTTAAGCTCGAGGAAGAAAGTGACAGATGTTAACCCTAATGGCAGGTCAGTGAAGCGAATTCGGAGTGGTATTCCCAGTGGCGAACCTGCTGGGGAAAAGCAATTGCCTTTGAAAAGTGCTAAGGAAGAGAGTGCCGCACAAGTTGTACAGATCACCCAGAAGAACGATATGCCAGTCTCTGAATCTGAAAAGGTGCTCCTTGGAACTCTCTTTTTGTCTATTAATGTTGTTATTTCAAAGCATAAAATTTATGTTCTTCATGATTATTGATATGGGAATTTTGTAGGGGCAGCTAGGAGTAGGTGTTCTTACTCGAAGATTCAGCGATGCTGTTGTAAGTGTCCCCATAAAGAAACGAAAATTTAATTTAATATGTGAGCCATCCCCGCCTGGATCACCTTCTCCAGAACATGCAGAACTGAGAACACTCACAGAGGTTTCTACTTTGGAAACGTTGCATGACCAGTTGAATGGAGATGAACAGCAACGTGTACTAGAAAATGTTGATATTGCAGAAGCATCTCAGCAGGACTTTGGAGTTACAGATAAGAGTGAATCACGGTCTGTTCAAAGGAGCATTGTAGAATTTCCTTCCTCATTAGTAAGTTGGTCTGGGACGTCTGTCAATAATGCAGATTTTTCAGGAATTTCAATGTTAGCAGCAGCTGCTTGTACAGATGACCATGGGAACGTTGCTGATGACAAAGAAGATGTTGTGGCTAAAATACGGTCTCCAACCTCAGATGGTGTCAAGTCAGACTTATTATTCCAAGATGATATGGAAATTGATTCTACAGAAAAATTAGAGAGAGATGTGGTCATGGATTCTGAAATTCAGGGAAGAGAGAGGAATGAAGAATTGCACATAATGCCCAAAGCCGTCCAAGCACTGACATTAGAGGATGATCGAGTTAACAAGCAGGAAAAACATATCTGTCCTGGTGAAAGTGAGCAAAATCATATTTACATGGGGCCGCCCACAGAGCTGGGACTTGGAATTAATCATAGTGAAGGATCAGGAATTTTAAATATTACAAATGATACAAATACAATAGGCCTTGGCCTTGTCAAAGAAAAGGAGGAACATAAAGGTTTGAGACTCAGTTCTGCATATTCACGTGATGACAGATCGCATTGGGATTTAAACACCATGATGGATAAATGGGAAAGCCCAACCAACGAACATAGTGCAAATCCTGAACAAGTTTCGTGTATAAAGATATTGGTCGAGACTGCCAACAACAACATTGGAATTTCTGATGAATCTCAGATTCACACAGCAGTTTCAGAATCCAAGAGCTACCCTGGGTGTTCAGAACAATATATGCTTTGTAAGGGCTTTGATGAGAAACAGAATGAACAGGAAATGAAGGAATCGAAGGAATCAATACCACACTTTAGATTTGATAATTGCACTGGTTCTACTATATCTCTGGGTCTTAAGCTCGACACTAGTGCTAGGAACCAACCTAATCATATTGATGAGTTGAATGTCTGTGAATCATCTACAAGTAGCAATGGTCCTGCAGATGGCTCAGGTTCTATAAACAGTCTGAATCTGTCTGTAGCTCCGTTGAAACAATTCTTTAACTCTGCCAAAAATGTTTGTGAAGAACATGATTGTAGCATACAACACAAAACTACTACTGCAAATGAAGTTTTAGAGATGCATGCTGAAGTAAAGACTGCTAACTGCCAAGATATTTTGATTCCAGAAGCAGGTACATCAAATAAAGCAGAAGAGGGGATAGATCATTTAAAAGATCCTAGCGAGATTGCCATCCAAGAAGTTAACTCTGCTCATAAAACAGAGATTTCTTCTCCTAAATGCCTTTTGGAGCATTCCAAAGATCATTCTGATGTGTCTAATGGCATCAAGGATCAAAAGGGTGACACTAGTCCTGAATCAGGTCATGGCAATTTTGAGAATGAATCACATTTTTTACTTTCTACCGTTGTGGAGGAGAAATTCCCTGTTGAGACGGCTACCACTAAGAGTGACCGTGGTGATACTTTTGCAGCAGTTGACCAAAGCTTGTTCAAGGTCAATGATACTATGGTAACAGAGGTTAAAATTACTTCCCAGAATGATGTTACTATGCCACTTGTTGATACTGTGTGCAAGGCTGATACTACTATTTCTCTCCTTGCAAGTACTTGCAAGGTTGACGAACCTGGAATGGAAAATAAAAATGTTTGTAAGGTTGACAGTCTGTTGTCATTTGGTGAGAGTGTATCCCAGGTTGAAGCTCCTGTAGTTGCTGATTTGAATGCTTGCAAGGTTGATGCTCCAATTTTAAATGCGGAGACTGTCCGTGAGTTTGATCCTACAGCAGTGAAACTGAGTGTCTGTAGGGTTGATGTCTCTATAACTGTTAATGAGAGTATTTCCATTGGTAGTGACCCGATGGCTGTTGATGGGAGTGTGCTAAAGGTTGAATCTTTGGAGGCAACTGATGAAAAATGGGGAAAGATTGGATCCCCTGTTGCAATGAAGGAGAGCTTTTATAATGTGGAAGATTCTGAAGCTGATGATCAAAATGTTAACATGGCTTGTTCTTCTGTGTCTATTGGTGAGAGTGCTTGCAAGTTTGATGTGTCTGAGGCAGTTGTTGATAAGAGCACCCCTAATGATATGTCCAAAAACATGGAAGATATTGTGGAAGATCCTTCTGGAGAGATGGCCCCAGAAGTTGCCTGTGACTGTGACTATGATTATGATGTTTTGGATGAAGAAGAAGAACCTCTTTCGAACACTGAGAAAGTGGATAAAGAGCGTATGAATGATGAATCTCAATATGAAGATGGAGAATACAGAGAAACAAACTCTGGCGATTGGGTTGAAGATATGGCAGAAGATCTGGAAGTTGAGCATGTGGACTATGGCTACTTTGATTGTAGAGATGCTGATGAACTTGTTTCTTATGATGCGTTCTCCATGCCATATCAAGCTGAAAGCGAACACAAAGGTGAAGATCAAGCGGACATTGAAAGCATTGATGAACACGAGAGAAATTTGGATTATTCACAACAAGATTTAACAGAAGATACAATGGCTAATACACATTGCAATCAAGGTCATCCAACAGCTCCAGAATCAACAAAAGATGCATCTGAGCATAGAGATCCCAAACATGAAACTAAATTAGTAAAATTATTGGGTCAAAATAATCAGATCACGGAGTCCAAAGTCCACCTGGATCAGCATGAGGATGTGGAATCGGGGGATGCAAGGCATCCTTCATTATCAAGACAGAAGTCTTCTGGGTGGGATCAGTTACCTGAAGGATTTATAAATGCAGAAGAAGCAATGAAAAGTGCCAAGGACAGCAGTGAGAAGCGGGTCCAAGGGGCTGTTTGGGCTGTACCCAATGGAAGGGACTCTTTGGGTCGGATAGGATCTATGTCAGGAAGACCTCTGGAAAGAGCTAGGCCTGGTGATTTAGTCCATGGAAGAGAAAGAGTTTATATTCAAGAAAGCAGGTATATATTTTCATTCTTTGTCTTGTCTAATATGCTTTTTCTTGTAGCGCCATAGTATGCCTGATTTTCTATTTTGTGGTTTATGTCAATCAGGGATGGCAGTTTTGATTCAAGTCCAAGATTCTTTTCGAGGGCAACAGGAAGAGGAAGAAATTCTGGAAGAGGTGGATCTCTAAATGGAGTGCAGGGTAGAGGAAGGGGTGATCCTTGGATGGATTCACCAACTGGGCAATGGGGAACAAGGGGGCATCATTCTCCAGGTTATTATGGCAGTCCCGTTAGATTTGGAAACCTTGGACATTCAAATGCTGCTGTAGTTTCTGCTGCTAAGCTCGAAAGCAGTGGTTTTGCTGTGGCACCAGATGGAACTTTAGTGAAACTAGATGGTGCAGGCCCTACAACAAGAGGGATGCGACCTTTGAGGGGTGTTGGTCGCAGTGGCCGTGGCACAGTTATGGGAAGGGGATCCTCAGCAGATGAAGGAAATATGCATTATAGGATGCAAATGGGTATGGGACCTGGCAGAAGGGCAAACATGAGTCCTGATAGAGTTATGAAAGTGGGCAGAAGTAGAGGAGGGTTTGGTTCAGATGTTGTTGGCCTTCCTAGGCGAGGAGGCCCAGAAAGGTATGGAGGGAGGTTGATCGGCAACAGCAGCTTGGATTCTCTTCGCAGGTCAATGCAATCTGTAGATTTTCGTATGACAAGGAGGGATAGGAGCTTTTCACCACCCTTAAGAAGGAGATCACCACCCTTAAGAAGAGGATCTCCTCCCAACACATCTTGCTCCCGGACAAAGTCTTATTCAAGATCTAGAACCCGTTCTCCACATATGCGGTCCTCTCCAAGAGGACGAGTGTTTAGTGGAATGGAAGGAGGATCAGGATACAGCCGACATAGCAGGTCTCCAACCATCAGGCCTGAGCCAAGATTAGAGAGGCTGAGGTCTCCTCCATCTCATCGGGTGGGAATTTCTGGACACACGACAAGTTTGATACCATCATCTAGAAGTCAGTGTTCCCCTTCTCAGGCATCAAGATGGTCCAGTTATAACAGAGATACAGAACACGAGAGGAGTCATGATTACAAAAGGCACTTTGCTTCTACAAGAAACCTACCGGGTAGAATATCTCCTCAAAGTGACCGTAAATCTGGTTTCATGGATTCTCCTGTTAGACAAAAGCACAATGAGTATTCAAGACATATATATTCTGGAAGGTCAGATAAGCCTAGCAATTATGTCAGACGATCAAGGCATGAAGACAATGATAATGTTAAGTGGAAGAATTATCGTTACGAGACACTACATTCTGGAAGATCAGTTGATGTTAGCAATAATGTCAGGCGCATGCTGGACGAGGAAGAAGATGGTCCAAGGATTCACAGCTCCTGCTCTAAGGAGGCTTCTGAATTACAAGGTAGAGGGAGTCCGATAGTGGATGAAAAAGAAAGAGAAAAAAAGGCAGGCAGTACATCTCGTAGAGAAAACAGAAAGGAAGATAGAAGCCATCTGAAGTACAACAGAGATGGCAGACCTAGAGGTAACATTAGAAGTTTGGGTACACATGAAATTGATGATGATGTAGCACCAAGACGAAGGAGGCCCTCCTGATCAAATATCACTTATGTGCAGATCTCCCGTGATTGTTTTTACTGGCCTAGAGAATTTGGCTGTTGTATCTTTTCTCCTTCGGTGAAGTTTATCCAACCTTCTTTGTAAAGATAAAGTTATTTTTAGAAGGTTTTTTTTAAAATTTTTTTTCTCCCCTCCCAACAAATTTTGTTCACAGCTTACATTTCTTTTACATTTTGGGCCACATGCACAGTATTTGATAAGGCTTACATGTTTTTGAAGGCAAAGTCCATTTTAAGCATGGTTTGCTCATTTAGGTCATTATGTTGATAGGTTGTTATATCATGTGATTGGTCATTATCCATGAAGGCCAATTTGTTCTGATAGTACAGGTTGTACTACGATGCTTAATAATGGTTTTGATTTTACTTTGGGACATGGAAATGGAAAAGAATGTCCCTTTGCCTGGAGCTTATGTCCTCACATCTGTTAATGCTGGCCTCCTAATTAATTTTCTGGTCAAAGTGAACAGAAATCTTGTTCTATGAATTTGTGCCTTCTTTGTCTTACTATCCACTTTCAGAATTCGAGTAAATCCTTGTGAATAGAGCTCTATGTTTTTGCGGATCCTGGCTTATGCATGCCAGCTAGAAATACACATATCATCTTTGTAGAGTGTATGTACATTTTAAAAAATAATAAATGTTCATGGAAACCCATTTTCAAGTGTTATGTAATCAAATATATATTTTTAAATATGTATAGCAACTAAAAAGTGCACTGTTGTGCTTGTGTGCATTTTAAAAATGATATATCTTTTATTACTTGTAAATCCATTTATAGATGTTATTTAACCAAATCCTTTACTTTGATAATTGTACAAGCTCTTAATTAATTAAATATTGGTTTTGGCTTAGAATACTTATGTTGAAGTGGGGGGGATTTGTTGTGGATGGAGTACATCCTTAGATAAGGCATTTTCCAAGAGCATCACATTCCTTCTTACAAATGTTCTATGGTTTTGTCGTTACTGTTAGGATTGGCTGATTGTAATTGCAATTTTGTATGTATTCATTGACTGATTGGCTGATTGTAATTGCAATTTTGTATGTATTCATTGACTCTTTTCCTGAAATAATACCAGGATGCAATATTGTTGCATGTTTTTAAAATTGGATTACCATATCTTGTATAGTTGCTGTAAAACGTGATTCATATCTTGTATAGTTGTTGCTGTAGAACATGATTCAATTATCCTTCAAATTTATCTTCTTGCATGAATTGAATGATGTCTCATGTAAAAGACCAAATATTAATTTTTACTGCATCCACTTAACTTACAAACTCTCAATTGTTGTGAATCACCTATTGCCAGCTAATTACATGCAATTGAAGTAACTTACACACTTAACGTCTGCCAAGCTTGACTCTGTGCGCTCATATCCACCCTCTTCTTTGTGAAGACTTTTTTTTGACAAGCTATCTCAAACTTGCGTATGTAATGTAAGATATATGGAAAATGGAACCTATCAACTGCTAGAATGTTTTTCTGTTATTAGGACCAGCATCAATTGTGTCCTATACCTGTTATTGGGAAACATCTTTCCATTGGTTCTTTGACCAAACCCACTCTGTATGGACACATTCTATTTTGGAGATGCAATATTGGTGCCCAATGAATTTAGCACCTGCATATCCAATTTTCCTGCCTTGTGATTGTCTTTGTTGCAGAAGTTTTTGTTCTTGCTTTCTCAGGGAATTAATTTTTCTCATCTTCAAAGCATGTACTACTTGGTTCAGATTATCTTCTATTGAAAGGAAATGCCTAACAGTGCAAACTTTTCAGGTCCATCGCTACAATTACAACTTTGCATAAACATGAAGTTTTACTTGTCTGTTGACATTGAGTGCCAACAGTGGAGCAAGATTTAAATTAGCTTATAAGCAGCTTTGACTTGACGGTCAACCCTTACTGGAGAAAGTTTCTTGCCTTCCTTATGGATTACACATGCCTCTTTAAGTTTCATGGTGATTACATATCCATTTTTAGTTAAATGTGTTAAGGCATGATTGTCAAAATCAATAGTTAAGTTATTATGAAGAAAGCAGGTGTTTCTAACCATCTATTTGTATTTTACGCACAATACATTTGCCTTGTTATAAATCAAATTGGAATTTAAAAATAAAATCTTCAAGATGAGATTGTCATAAAAGGAGGATTTGTGGTGACCTCCCACGCTTATAATAGTTAACTTCAATCTGTTTACTGTAGGAGAAACCTCACATGCAACAGAATGTTCCCTAGTACAAACCTACAAACAATACAAATAATTAAAGTATCTCACTTTTGCTCACCTTGATAAATTGTAGACTTCTATTTAAATTCTAGCCATTCAGGCTTTAGAGGCAACCACGTTCAATTACTTGTGGTTAATACAGAATAGCAATCGCCCACACTTGACACGGAAATCAATTATTCATATAATTTTTTATGTTTTATTTTCTCGGATTTTATTCAGTTGTTTTTTTGGTAGTCATTCTTTATTTGGAGTCATTCCTTCATTTTTATTATGGAGTGTGTTAGTGGTTAAGTTAGGACATTTCTATAATTGTTATTAACAAATTATATTTCTTTTCCACTTGGCATACAAGGCTTTGTTTAATTTTGCATGCGACTAGAAATTATCAAAGCATTTTATACATTACCAGCTGAGTAATGTGATGGAAGATCAGTTGAAAACAAATTCTTTCCTGCACCCCTCCCTCTTTTCAAAAGCGAAAGAGATATTTCTTCCAGTAAAGGGAATATTGTACAAAGGGCACTCTGTAAGAAGTCTGCTAATACTTAGGGCGATGCATTTGAAAAAAAAATCAGCTCAAAGTTTTGGAGGTCTGTTAACTATGTTGCCCACATACTCTTCCATTTGAAATATTCAATCTTAAGTTGCAGTCCTTTGAGAGAGATTTCCTGTTTTTTTGATAAAGGTAACAAAAATGCAAAAAATTGCTTTTGCTGCACTAACCTCTTATAGTAGCAATATAAAATTGTAAACAAACAAAAAACAAAGTTTGCATTTGACAGAAGTTGGGAGATGGCTGAAATCACAAAATATCACTGGATTTTGCCTGTCCGGGTCTACATCTAATTTGAATGTAGATGACGGAGATGGAGCATTCCAGCTGTCAAGCTTTTGAATGTAGATGACGGAGATGGAGCATTCCAGCTGTCAAGCTTCAGTATGGAAGCCGTATTCATTTCTTTCCCGCAATAGCTCAAAATATAAAGTAGGGTTATGATGTGGAGAGCATCCTTAATGGTGAGTTTTTGGTTAATCCAATTGAAGTGTTGAGTTAAATGTTGGAATTCACACCTATTTTTAGAAACTAACAAACATTTGAATGAAAGGAAATTGTATTATATCCATGGATAAGGATCACAATACTTTTGATGCAAAGGATGGAGTAGTGGGGTATTTTTACCAATACCAAAACTTCAATTACTTGAATGAGTTTTGCCTAAGGCAATATAACGAGAGGGTTTAAGGTTAATAACAAGTATTGAGAGGGTTTAAGGTTAATAAGTAGTGAGGTAGATTAAAACCATAACAAGGTTAAACTGTGGCCCATAGGGCTTATATGTTAAAATAATATAATAAATTAAATACATTTGTACAATGATTGCTGCACAATGTTGGTTTTGGCCATAAGTCTGATTACACTTTCCATACCCCCAATAATCTAAACTGAAGGACTTGGGAGAGAAGACTTTAGTGCCCTTTTAAATCCTACTTGTTATTTGGAAGATGACCATCCATTTTCAAGAACTCAGATTCAATCCTTCGCAATTTTAATTTCAGCAAGTAATTTTTGGCTGGATGTCCATGCAATATCCTCAAATGGTCTTCGACTTCTTTCAAGACTACCCTAGTCCTCGGGAACCTATATCTTCTCGTTAGGTTTTGAATCCCTTTGCATACGCTTGTATTACCATACTAGGAGAGAAAAAGGTTGATCATGAGAGTTTCTTATGTTTCTAAAAACATAGGAATCACATGAACCATAAGGTTCAACATCTAAAAAGGAGGAGAGATTGGAAAGGATAATGTTTTCACATTTTGCATCATTGTTTTTTTTTTAGCTCTCAATGCCTTAAATCTTGCAATATAGTCTTCAATGTTAAAAAAATCGACCATTTTGAGAGAGGAAAGTTTTAATTCCAAGCATCTTACTGTAGCTGTATTCACTTTCCCAAACAACGCATGTAATTTTGACCATACCTTGATGGGTTCGTTCTCTTTTTTGATATGGAAAAACAATTATGGTTTAGTTAGCAAAGAAAATAGACGAGGACTTATATTGATGAGTTTCTTCATCATAGGTTGTAAACTGGTGATTTGAGTTGACTATATCCTATGATTTTACCCATTGAGGTAACATAGGATAGAGGATCCATCTTACACAATTTGACCCCTAAAATTGTAACAAGTCCTTGAATTGATGTCACCACTAGGTAGAGCTGGAAAAATCATATGATTAAAATTAAGAGGGGCTCAAAAATCTGATGTATGCAAAAGTTATGGCCTCTAGAATTTTTGGCCTAATGGACCTCAAAAAATGGAAAAATTAAAGCGCCAAACCTTAGAGAAGCAATATCTTGTCATAGGTTGCCACTCGACATTTGTTGATTTACTAATGTTTGCCATTGCTTTTTTGCCACCTAAGTGCCACTAGATTGTCTAATCAATTGTGTTTGTAACACTTGCCTTCATTTGATTGGTTAACAAGGTTTAAATAGTAAGAAAGGTTTAGTTAGAGCGTGGTGTTGAATGTGGCCACATCAGCCTAGGTTTCATCACTTCTTGCATACTTCAAAATACAACTTTGTGAAGTTTGGTGGCCTAAATGTCTTTGCACTAGCCAAAGGATTAAGGCATCTTTTGAGGCGCAAAAACACTTTCTTGGGTATGAAGTAGCACAATGCCTTAGCACCAAGGTTGCCCTTGCAAAAGGAGTCCAAGAGGGTTTTGATCTTGTGTCAAAAAATGCATCAATGACTTTACAATCTTCATGTAGCGATCTTGCCAGGGACCCTTGTAATGATAGGTCCATCAACGCTTGCATGGATTGAACTTGGAACCTCTCTTCTACTACTAAAGAACACACAAAAAAAGAATTGCCATGGTTTGAACTTGGAACCTCTCTTCTACTAAAAGTTTTTCATGTTGACCAATGCGCCATGTACTCAACTAGAAATGTAACACAAAATGCTTGTACATATTCCCTGCTCAACCTTGTAAAAACACATGGAAAACCATCTTGAACCCATGCCAAACAACAATCAATTCCTTATGACATACATGTATATTTAAAATTCCACCATCTTGCTCGATTGCGATCATTTTCCTTGGAAGAGTGCATCCATCATGCTTAAAAAAAGAATGCCAAAAAGTTCTTACAAAACATATTTGAATTTTAAATTTTGGCACCAAACCTAGTTTTCTTGTCCAAAGAGTGTGTCATGGCCTCCCTGTGATGTTGGAAGAGGATGATGTCTGTCCAAGTTCAAATGTGTTCAAGGAATCGAAAGTACTTCGATGACAATGAAGCAAGTTATGGAGTAGGAAAATAATCTCCATTCTTTTTGGAAAAGCTGATAAAGAATGGTAATACAGGATCTCCTCTTTGTCCCTTATACCAAAGTCAGTTACGAAACTTTGAGAAGAAATTCACCTTAAAAATCAAAACTCCAAACAAAATTTCTGTGTGATCAAACAATGTAGCTTGTGTCATGGCCTCCCTGTGATGTTGGAAGAGGATGATGTCGATCCAAGTTCAAATGTGTTCAAGGAATCGAAAGTACTTCAATGACAATGAAGCAAGTTATGGAGTAGGCAAATAATCTCCATTTTTTTTGGAAAAGCTGATAAAGAATGGTAAAATAGGATCTCCTCTCTGTCCCTTATACAAAAGTCACTTACGAAACTTTGAGAAGAAATCCACCTTAAGAATATTAAACTCCAAACATTCTATGTGATCAAACACTGTAGCTTTATATCCACTCTAATACCATGTTGGAATTCACACCTATTTTCATTAACAAACTTCCATCCATTCAAATCTTGTACAAAAAATATAGAAGGACAAAAGGAAAATAAAGAGCCAAAAATTGATGGATGTCCTTAGGTACCATAAATAGTCACTGTATTATCCTCATATAAAGATCACAACACTCTAATGCAAAGGATGGAATGGTGGGATATTTATACCAATACCTAAACCTTATTTATACAAACAAGTTTAACCTAAGCCGACATAACAAGAGGGTTTAAGATTAGTTACAAGTTATAAGATGAGTTTAACCATATTAAGGTTAAACTATGATATATGACTTACATAGTAATATAACACAATAAATTAAATACATTTGTATAATGATTATCGATATGTTATATAAGATTACATCATACAATGTCTGCCTTGGCCATAAGTCAGTTTACACTTCCAATATCAAGTATGTATTTATTAATGTTATTCAACAAGTTTAAAGATCAAATTTTATTCTTTTTGAAACCAACAAATGAGTTAGAACTCCACTCTTCAGACTAGTCTATTTTTCAAATAGACTTATGCTTACTTTTTGTCTTCACATCTTTATGGAGACTAGGGAACGTCAAATCTGTTTCATCACGTGGGACTTTTTCCCTTGTTTTATGGCTTTGGATATATATATAATTCTTTTTACATTTGCTCGGAATAGTAGACTACTTCTATCCGCCATAATGATAAATAACATGAAAATGTATTCCCTCGTTTTAGCCATCTTTTTGGTGCTGTTAACGTCTATTTGTTTTTGGTTAATCCAATTAAAGTGTTGGAGCAAATTTTATTTTTGAGATCCCTCTATATAACTTTTGAAAGCAACAATTTTGTTAGAACTTTGTCTTCATACTAGGGCGTCTTTCAAATAGACGTACACGAACATTTTTGTCTTCACATATTTGGTGAGAATAAGAAATAATAAGTCCGTGTCATCTTGTGCCCTATTTGAAAAGTGATCAAGTTATATTATTTGCTAGGATGAATGTACAATTATAGCCCTTGTAATATTTATGAATATTATCGGAAGTCTAATCTTCTCATACTACTTTTTATTAGGCATAAACATTAGAATTTATTAGATATAAACTACTTTTGTTATAAGATTTAATATTGTGTAAGAATTTTTTTTGCACATTAAGTACTCTGCAATCAAATATTTGTCAACCTGTAATGAAACCTACTTTTAAAGTGAAGATGATTTGTTCAAAATAGGAGTTGTAATTTCTTAGCACAAATTGTTGTCTTAAAGAAAGGGTGTGAAAGGAGTCTAAGGTACCTATGTATTTTTTTTTTTTTTTAAGTAATATTTCTTATACACATCCACGATGGGGATTGAACCCGGGTCACATCACTGATAGTGCAAGTGGTGTCCTTACCGATACCTATATATTCTTACTACAATAATAGTAGTAGTTATAGAATTAAGTGGAAAGAAACCTCTTTACTACAATAATGATTTTGACTCTTTTATGGTGAAAGAAACCTCTTTACTTTGGCATCACAAGGAAGCTTTTGGACTTGAAAAGGTTAATTTTTATTCAGTGATTGCAAAAATAAACTTATCATTTCTTAGCAAAAATTATTGAGCCTTGGATATGTTATAATATGATTATCTTCAGGGTTACAACATTGTGTAGTAGGGTGGTTAGCTATTATTAAAATTGTTAGTTGCTTTGAGATGATACACAATTGATAACTGATAGAGATGCCATTTTTTAAAAATTGATTATTCGAAATTGAATTGATCCTATCTACATTACACATAATTGTGTCACTATGGTATTTCAATGAACTATAATAGTATTACAAGAAGCAAACTATTGATTACTCCAAGTTTAGGGGCAACTGATAAATGTAGAGATGCTCCTTAGGAGTAGTTGAGAAGTGCTAGAGATGCCCCTTTTTATTATTGGATAGAAGATAATTTTGATCCCCGAGTCCTTTTCGAAATTGATCATATGAGATTGACATAACCCCTTCCATGTTTGTAAAAACCCAAGTTCAACCCACTTGGTTTCCAGTGGTCAGGAAGAGGTAAAGGAAAATTTTTCTTTGTTTTTATGCCAACCAACTATTTTAACATCTAGATAAGCATGCATAAACCTAAACGGATGCCATTTTGCTGTAGACAGAATATTCGAGAGGGTGAGATTGGCCAGATCCCAGTTGTAAATGCCTTGTCATACTTCCACTCCTACCCGAGTAACCAAGTATTGGCAGGGGTTCTCCTACTCCAGGGCCCATATCACCTGGAGCTTGAACGCTTATTTTCCCCTATACCTACGGTGAGGTAATAGCGTGTGCATGCTAGGACTGATGACAATTCACTTCCCTAAATGGCATCATGAGGTTACCAATACCTGGCTCACACTCCAGAGGTCTTAATTCTGCATAAGCCCATATCATTACGCAGACTCCCTTAAAACCTTTGTCCGGATTCTAGATGGGTTAGTCTAAGATTTATGCCCATATCATAAATCTTTTATTCTCCTTATATATCCGGAGTTTGACTTAACCAGAGTTGAATGAGAGCTCCGCTCCCCATTCAAAGGCTGGAGACATGAATGCCTTCCATATTGATTGTCTACCCACAATCTTTAAAGTTGTCTTCCCACAACTTCTTTGTTGTCTCTTCATAATTTTATACCATTTTATAATCTTTTGGTCTAAGTATTCAATGCTTGTATGAGTTTATAGATAAATTGAAGAAAAGCCTTTCCGTTACTAACTTTATTATTACATTAAGCCGTACATAATGCACAATATAAACATAATTACTCTATGCTAAGTTACACTATGCTAATACATATACTATTCTAAAACTAAAGACAGTAAAATAAAATAAACTTAACATCCTAAAATAAACCTTTTAATATACTGATTTTAAGAGAAACAATAACTCATTATCTTAAAGTAAACTTTCCAATTTGACATTTCCAAAAATAACAAAAGCTCATTGCATATTTCTGAAACAATAAATATTAAAACACATATCGAACTAACTAAACTAAACATAAAGACAATAGCTCATTGTAAACATTTGAAAACATTAAATATTTAATTAAACAAAACATGTATCGAGCTAACCAAGAATAAATTTATTATAGTTCTCTAACCTACATTAAACTCAATACATTCCACTTTCCAGGTTTATACAGTCATATCATTACTTTCTGGACATTCTGAGTTGTGTTGTTCCCCATATCCAATGGAAAACAAAACGATAACGTTTTGCTACAAACCTCAACACGACATCACAAATATCTAGAGCATTAAAACTCGAACTCTTTATTCGTTCAACACGGGGTGTGATGTAAAAGAGAGGTAGTTATGCCCCTGCCTAAATTAAATTTTTAGGGCTTCTGCCTATGTTTTCTAGCAACAATGAGGTTTTTTTTTTTAATTATAATCCTTCATTAATGTTTGCTGTCTCTAAGCCCAATGGCAGAGTTCTAAGGAAATTACCATAGTCTTTAGGTATAATATGGCTTTGAGGTTTGCACACATAAATTTTATCTTAATCTTAAAACTTCTCAAGATCTTCTGCCTAGCTCACGAATTGTTTTTAGCCATTAAACTAGAATAGCAATTCAGTGAAAAAAGTTCTATCGTTGTCTAAAGCAATCAATAAATTATACCAAACTGAAAATTAAATCGCTAATAGACTGCACTCCTCTCTAGGCACTAGGATGCTACAATAATTCTGGAAACTCATAAATTGAATTGAGTGCAGCTCTTTAAAAATAATTAATCATAGCTAGTAAACATAGAGCTTTGTTGATTTTCGTTCTATTCATTTGATATTAAAAATTATCATTCATATACAAAGACGAACATCATTCTCACTTATAAAGGAATATTTATGCACTCCCAACCATTCAATTTTTCATTCCTCTATACAATGAAGAGATGCATTGCCATAATATTACCAAAGTCAGTCTTACCAGAAGAAAACAACCAATATAATATTTAGAATTTCTCAGCCCCTATCATTCAAGGAATGTCATACATTTTTTTTTAATGGCATTCGCCATTATCAATTTCTCGCCAATTATCATTTCAGGAATTCAAAAACGTTTATAATTTACATAACATAATTTTTATATACTATTTCAAAAAGACATTTCAACAACGTTTACATATACTATATAACAATGTTTTATAATCAAATTCATGACAAAGACAACTTGTTCTGGTTCTGTGAAAAACAACACCCTTTCCCATCTTGCCATGGTTAGTTGTTAATTGGTGGTACCCAAAGGTCAGAACGACATTCTAACTTGAAATGCAATGTAGCTATCTTATATGCCTTTTTTTTTTTTAAAACACTATGTTCAAGTTTTCAGATTTCTTCGTTCAATTCTTCACTAACCGGAACAAAACAAATATTTTAAAAGTTTAATACATCTACCACTTATTAAGCTTTCTAGAAAAACCATACATATCAGCATCAAAACATCAAATATGCAAATAAAAATACACAAGAATTCCAACCTCAAACACTCTGGCCGAAGTATTCCCTTGTCTGCAATTATCCTACGAAAGCCGTCCCCGCTTCTACGACCCGAATTACCTTGTTTTCACCTTTTCTGTCTTGCTCTTAATAGAACACCAAAAATTCCTACCATCTAACATCTGTTAGATATTGTGTAAGTATTTTGTTGTTCCACTTGTCACGCGACTTAACACACTATATGAGGATATTACACGACAATCTTATAAGATTGTTATATTAAAACAAATATTTTAAAAGTTTAATACATCTACCACTTGATAAGCTTTCCAGAACAACCATACATATCAGTATCAAAACATCAAATATGCAAATAAAAATACACAAGAATTCCAACCTCAAACACTCTGGCCGAAGTATTCCCTTGTCTGCAATTATCCTACGAAAGTCGTCCCCGCTTCTACGACCCGAATTACTACTCCTTTCACCTTTCCTTGCTTGTTCTTAATAGAACACCAAAAATTCCTACCATCTAACATCTGTTAGATATTGTGTAAATATTTTGTCCTTCCACTTGTCACGCGGCTTAACACACTATATGAGGATATTACACGACAATATTATAAGATTGTTATATTAATCATTTAAGGTTTTTCTTCATTGACGAATATAAAATTTATATTACCAGCTTAGATATAAAGGATATATATCTAAAAACGCCAAGAGTTATCAATCCCGAGACGCCTATAAATGTTTTTGTTAATGTCGACTTTTTTAATTAAAAAAAAATTGTTTACGATGTGACATGTATGACCTCTTTGCCTCCCACCCCCTTTCTGCCATTGTAGGAACACCTCTCGACGTAATAATTTTATTTTATTCTTATAGTTATTATATTTTATTATTATATTATTTTCTTATTTATTTATCATATGATTTTATTTAATTTATATACTATATGCTTTATTAATTGTTATATATATATATATATATTCATATATTTCTATTTATTATATTTTTTTATAAATATTCTTTTATTATTATCTAATTTCATAAAAGAATTTCATAAAGTAAGAATCCTAATAGTGCAACTACATGAGATGCAACTAAATGTGCCGTTGACGAATGTATTGCCAACAGGAAATCTATGATTCCTTTTTCATAAGCAAATACTCTGCCGCTCATCATTTCCTTTGACTTACCTTCCACCAGCTTAACAACTGTTGAAATATTCGCTTCTTTAATTTTGCTACTGCTCGAGAGGTCACCGGGTTTCCTGCATCCACATGATATCATAAGCAGTATCTCGCTCTTGCATATAAAATAAGAAAGCAAATCTGCAGGGTTGTTACAATGTTACATCATGACCTTATTATCAAATTATTTCAATGAACCATATTACATCATGACCATATTACTAGAGTATTTCAATGTACCACATAATAAAATTATAACAAACATTACCATGACATTTCAACAAATTATCACTTGACAAACTTGAATCCTCTAGGCTAAATGTCAAGGTTCACCTATGATGTGAAACTTTTTGCTCTCCATCATTTGCCTCAAACCCCTTAGGCACAAAATGATAAGATTCACTAGTAGGATTGGAAGCTTGACTTAGTGCAAAACTCTTTGCTTCTCACCACTTGCTCTAAAACCATGGAGTAGTCTTCATTCGTTGAAAATCTATTTTTATTTACAACAAATGGTGCCATAGAATTCAACAAATTCTCATTCATTAGACTTGAATTCTCTAGCTTAAATGTTAAGGTTCACCTATGGGATCGGAATCTTGATTTATGGTGTGAAACTTTTTACTCTCCATTGTTTGCCCGAAACCCTTGGGTATAAAATAATAAGATTCACTAGTAGGATTGGAAGCTTGACTTAGTGTGGAACTCTTTACTTCTCACTAATTGCTCTAAACCCATGGAACAATTTACATTTTTTGAAAATCTATTTTTATTGTGATGGTACTAGACCAATCGAAGAAAATATGATAAAATACAAGAAAGAAAAATGTGACCACCCATTCTTTAGAGTTTTAAAAAATAACCATAATTGTTTCTTTTTCTAAAAAATTCACATATTATTTATAAATTTTTCTCTATTCATGCTATCATATACTACCAATTGGTTTACAACATGCACCTACACATACAAAAGCCAAAATTTAATCAATGGAACCATAAAAACTTATTTGAAGCCATTTTGTAATCATACATCAATCAACGCTTTGTAAGGCCAACATGTATGCAATTGTTTGTGATTAACCATTATGGCTAAAATCATGGTCTTCGTGAAGATTAATTGTAATTTACATGATGGTCTTTCTTTCTGTTTAATGCATTTGCTAAGCAAATTGGAAGCATTATAACTTCAGTGAGATAAATAAACTTCTAATTTATCTCATTGTTTGACCATTAAATATAGTGCAAATATTTATATTTCATCATGAAAACATATATTTTGCAAATGTTCTAAAACTTTTTTGAATGGATCAAGACATGTTTATACAATGGGTCTTCATTCAAGCAATATATGCATCATTGTAATAATACAACTATAATGGTTACAAATTTCAACATACAAATAGTAATGTAATTTTATGAGAAGAGTTAACAAAAGACTATCATTCAAACATCTTTACACACTCATAGATTGGATTATAAAAGCTTCACTCTGAAGTACAATCTTAGGCAATACTAGGATTATTCAGTTCAATTATACATCGACATATACATAAATTGTATTAAAATACTTTCACATTGAAGTAAAATCTCAAGCAAGACTAAGTATTGTTTAGAAATACATCTATGTAGACTTTGAAATACAACAGTTCCACACTGAAGTACAATCCTTGGTTTCATTGTATTTTCCTTTTCAAATCATTCTACTAAACTGTGTTTTACATAAATTGGAGTAGTATTCCATACCAATTTCCTAGTATCATGGAATAGTGGGGGAGAGTATCATAAGAGTGGTTTACCATTCAATGAAAAGGAACTATATAATTCTCCACCTCAATTCCCTTGATGAGAATTTTGACCCTCTTACAAAGGAGTATATGCATATTTTCAATTATGTCAAGGAGAATGTATGTATTAATCCATATACATGTATGTATGCAAAACATGCAACATAATACAAGGATTTAATTTCCTATAGAAAATAAACATAAATTATATAACTTAACTCAATGAACATAATGATTATACGATCATAGCTTTAGAAAAAGTATTTTGTATGGTGATCAAATTTGTAGCCTAGTTAAATGCAACAACTTTGCATTCCTATAAGCACCTATCAATGTTTAAATCATGTTAATATGCAATCAAATATATAAGCAAATGAATGCAATCATCCATATAGGTGATTTAGCCAACATGCTTATCTTGATATTCTTGATTCAATACTCAATATTAAATACAATGTTCAAATCACTATCACAATGTACCCTACATCACACATATTCAACTCATGACTTATTAAATGAACACACACTATATTCACATGGATGGCAAAATTATAATACCTTATAGTACAAAATAATGTACTACAATTCACATTACATTTCTTCACATGCTATCCTTATTAATAGCCTTTACAATGAATCTCTTGACATTTCAACTTCAACTAACTCTTCATATCCACAAACTCACAGGAGATGACTTCATATTTCTTATAAGGGAAATATATTTATTGGCTTTCTAATAATGACAAACATCTAATTATTAGTAAATGACAAATATTCACAAGATACCTAGTCACTAAATATTTACAAAGTATGTACATGGTACTTGCAAGGTACCAAATAATGCAATAATCTCCATCACCCCCATATTACATTATTTGGCATATTGTAAAATATTTGATTTTGGTTTTGGATCTTTCAAACATTTTTCTTTCATATGTGTAAATTTGTGATAATAGTTGCAATTGGTACCTGTTATAACTTTGACTTCTTTGTTTCTTGTCACAACATTCCCTATTATAAAATTGATACTAGTGTTCCTTGTCACAAAATCACTCTCGTTTGCTTGTGTAAATTTGAAGCCTTTATATTTACATATAATAGATTCTTTTATTCCTTGCCCTATTTCATCATATCCTAGTTTATTACCAATTGCTTTTGCGTGCCTTTCAAATATTATCAAGAGAATATTTATCACAACTTAGATCATTATTGATAAATTTTGAATGACCTATACCAACATTATCCCTATCATATTGTCCATCAACTTTGACCTACTTTTTATAACCAAAGCAATCATTTCCTCTACAAGCACTCTAATGAACACATCTATAACTATTACTATCAAACTCAAAATACCTCAAAATATTCTTGTCTAGAGACATCCATCTAGTACTATCACAACCATCACAAGTATTCCATATACAATCAACACAATCAACAATATTTGACTATTCATTAAAAAATAAACTATTTTTGTCATCAACTCTAGAAATCTAACTTTCATCATGACCATTACATATGGATTGTCTCACAAACATTTTTTGCATGATAAAAATTCTTTGATTTACAACTATTTTTTGTATCAACATTTTCAAGTGTATTGCTCAAACCATTAGTGTCTATTTTCTATGATCATCACATGTAACAAAATTACTATGACCAACACAAACATAACAAACACATACACCTTTTGTACACTCTGTCAATATTTAATCCCTTTTATCTCATGCTCTATCTATTCCTTGAACAAGGTCCCTTGTATCACAACATCTATCTACCATCATGGGCTTCAGATTACATGCATTTACATTTTTCTTTTGATGAATATTACTAGTGTCATAACCCATATCTTTCATCTTGAGTATATTTTTCAAAATTTTCGCAACTTATTTTTCTTTTTGACATGTGCTTTGCAGGTCATCAAGAGCCATTTGGGATATATTTTCCATTGTTTTGAGCTATTTTAAACTTGATTTGCTTTTCAATTTTGATAACATGTTTTTCATTTTGGTCAATATAATCACAAGTATTCTTTGCACAACCTTTGTCTTTATTGCTTAAATTTTGAATGTCACATACTAACCTCTATACATGATCCTTAGTCTCACACCATGCAACTACTGATATAGTACTCATATTACAATTTTCATCTATTTGTTGATATGCATTTATCTTTTTGGATGTACTATTCAATATTTCATCAAAGGTGGATAGATCTATAGTTATTTTCCCCATAAGTGCCTTGTGAGTTGATTCATGTTCTTCCTCATCATTATACTCTATTTCTTGTACTTCTTGAACCATGTGGCTCCCTTGATTTTTCATTTTGAATATTGATAATATTTTAGTGTATATTGTTTCTAATTTGATTTATATTGTCTTTGTTGATTTCTTTGAAAAGGTCTACAAATTTGATTCCATTGCTTGAGTGAATTATATCTACAATATTTAGTGATGTTTTTCATTCTCGTTGATTTGTGATGATGAGGTAGAATATTTTTCTTGTGTTATTTGATGAACTTGTTGCTAAAATGAAAGTATTGTTTGATAGCTCATCTCTTACTTGATTTTCTAATTCATATTCTTGAATATTATTAATTAACTCTTCAAATGACACTTGGAAAGATGTGAATAAATTTTTAAATGATTTTAGAAGTACTCTGAGTGTAACTTGGATATGGAACTTTTTTTTCTACTTTCTCTTCCATTGTTTGTAGCTTTGATTCTAAATCTATTATCCTTCTAAGAAAATGTTCTATGTTTTCACTGTCTCGAACCTCCGATGAATACAATTGTGAGTGGAAGTGCAAAATAGTGGCTTTATTCTTTCCCTCAATACAGTTCATAGCTTATCCCATTTTAAAGTTTTAGCCTCACTTATAAGTGCTTGTATTTCATATGATATCCCAAAATGTTATTAGCATAAGTGCTTTTTGCATCTTGTTCTTTATATTTTTATCTATTTGTGGCATCCTCTAGAATGGTTTTATCTCCAAAGTTTTTCCTAATGAGTATTGACTTCATCTTATTTTTCTAGGGAGTGGAATTTGGTCCCTTTAGTAACTAAGATTATGAGAGAAAGTTTTTGTATTTGCTATGGTGCACTTTAAGAAATGTTTTTCAAAAAATATCCTCTTGAATTTATTTTTAAAAATATAATCAATTTTTCTAGTGTCTTTTGCAATTTGCATAGATGAGGGTAAGTTTGAAAAAAATATTTTAATTATCAAGTAGAAATCCTTTTAACTCCCTAATTCAATATTTCCTTCTTTGCAATTTTTTTTCCTAGATAATAAAGGGTTGTACTCGGGTTCCCCACCCTTGAAAAATTACCACTCTCTTCTTTAGAGCTTGAAAGTTTATAAATAAATACACTTCTCATCTCAATTGAGATGCTATAGCTAGAAACCTACATCATTTTACATAAAATATCTAAATTCTTGATTTTCATTTTTTGGATCTTTTCAATTTTCTATATGAATACAATTATTCCAAAATTTTACATCTTTCTTGACATTTTCCTATAGCAGCTTTCACAATGCCAAAAATTCACCTCTACTATCTATTATTAGAGTAATATTTCTAAAATATTGCACTATCATAGTTTGCTTTACCAAATATGGATTGCTAGTTTCCTTCCTCAATGAAGTCCTAGTCCTTCATTGCTCTTCCCATCATTCGAACCCTAGATGACAAAAAAATTTCATTTCATTTTTCGTGACTTGAAAAATCATCATTGCTCTTATTCCGAATGGTTGACTTCACAGGATCAAATATACCTCAATATTGCTCAAATTCTTGCATATGACCACTCATTTTAAAGCTATTCAAATTCTACACAAGTTGGTCAAAGAATCAACTAAATCAATAACTTTTTGTGAAGATATGGATCCTAAAAGATGAGATATTTTTTAGAAAAAATCCTAATCCTTCGCATATTTTTTTGTTGTAAAGAGGGAGAAAAACCACCCCAATACCTATGGGTTCCAAACCCATAGGCACACCAAAGACAAAAATAGGGGGTTTAGTTGACCCACCCTTCCACCCAACAACCCAAACCGTTGCTGCACTCAATCAACAACCCAACTTGCTATTGTGGTTCCCTCAGCTGATCTAGTCTCAAAAAATCCTTCCACCCAACAAAGGCTAGCCTTCCATGCTCCTTCAACCTAAGCAACCTTCCGTGCTCCTTTAACCTTCCCAACCTTCCACTCAACATCCTAGCCTTTATTGTAGCTCCTTCAACCAACCCAAAATTCCATGCTCATTCAACCTTATCCACCTTCCACATTCCTTCAACCATCCCAGATTTCCACCCAACATCCTAGCCTTCCGCTATAGTTCCTTCAACCAACCCAACCTTCCACACTTCTTCAGCCAACCCAGCCTTCCACGCTCCTTCAACCTTGATACTCCAACAACCTTCCATGCTCCTTCAACCTCCAACCTTCCACACTCCTTCAACCTTCAAATTTGCTGATCGTTAAAGCACCAGACCATTTTCCAGGCCCCTTAGGGGGCAACCTCACCTGATGCCCTATGGATTAAATATTTTGATTTAACCTTTACAATTTTCTTTTCAAGGTTTCTTTGTAAATTAAATTCCTTCTATTATTATTTCAATCTTTCAAATGGACGTAGAGATATCTTTTTTAACTCTTTTGATTTTTGTCTTCTCTTTTTAATTAAAAAAATTATCTATTAAAAAATTGCTTATGGACTAATATTTTCACTCACCAATTTCCTTTTAATTCTCATAAAAAAGAACCTTCTAACTTTTGAATGATTTTAAATAATTTTCTAAATTTGATCCTTCATATATTAGTCTTTCCTATTATAAATTTTATCATTTAAAATGTTCCCTATGAATTCCTTGTGTTCCCCTACTTATTTTCCTTTCAATATTTTAATAAAGCTTGGAGGTAAAAAATATTCCATACCTTATAAAACATGCTCAATAAGTTGTCCTCATCTTTCTTTCTTGAATTAATCCTTCAAAATTCTGCTCCTTTATAGAAAGTTTCTTTCAAATATTCCCTTTAAAATATTCTTTGTAAAATAAAATAGGTGAGCTAAAAATAACTTTTCTTTCTTTTTCCTCAAATTTCTCTTTGAATACATTTCCTTAAAAATACTAATACTCTCTCCTTTAATTTTTTCTCACTTGCAACATTTTAATTCTATTAACTTTAATTAATTATTCTTACTAAAAATTCTACTTTCCTTGAGGAATTAACTTTCCCTTTTTCAGACTTCAATGTAAAATTTAACATTGGATAAATAAACAAATACCTTTGCTTGACTTAGGCTTAGGAATCACCAGATTAATTTGAAGTTGCCATTGGTATCACTCTACTTGCCTACAATAATTATGAATCCGCTTGGATGTTACTCCTTCCAACTTGGGTGTTATTTTGACCAACTCTTCTACATTAATCATTTCTCAAATTCCTTCACAGGAAATGTTGCACCACTCCCTCTTTCCACCATGTTCATTTCCACTATGCTTGTTTCCACTATATTCTCAGACATGCTCCTCTTTCAATTGCTTCTCAGGCATAATTTTCATTGTGCTCTTGCTCTTCCAACTACTTCTTAGGCATGCATTTTCATCATGCTCACTAAAATTCTTCTCAAACATAATTCCAATTGTCTCTTTGGCTAATTTATGACTCTAAAGGCTTGAGGTATTTTATGAATCATGATTGCAAATTATTTCATTGATTTATGTTTAAAAATTAAATGCAATAAATATACATTTAAAACTTTACTTATGCAATGCCTAATGCTCTTTCCTTCACTATGACTTTCCTATTTCTTTGACAACTTCTCCAACATTTGCTTCTAGCCCAATTGTTCTTACAAGCACTTAGATTTTTTGCTTTCTAGTATTTCAACGTTCCACTATCTTTAGCCTAGTTAATTATTTAATCTTCACAATGAAACATAAATGGGATAAGACTATGACTCACTTGAACACTTTCATAACTCAGGCAATGTTTTCCAACTTATGGACACTTTCCTACAATCCGGTTCCTATAATGTTGGCTTTGATACCAATGATAACAATTATGATTGATTCATTACTCAATAATAAATACAATGTTCAAATCACTCTCACAATATACCAAGATACATCACACATATTCAACTCATGACTCATAAAATGAACACACACTATATTCACATGGATGACAAAATTATAATACCTTATAGTACAAAATAATGTACTGCAATTCACATTACATTTCTTCCTCACATGCTATCCTTATTAATAGTCTTTACAATGAGTCTCTTGACATTTCAACTTTAACTTTTCATCTTCTCAAACTCATGAGATATATGACTCTTCATATTTATCATAGGAGAAATATATTTATTGACTCTCTAATAATGACAAACACCTAATGATTACTAAATGACAAATATTTACAAGACACCTAGACACTAAATATTTATAAAGTATTTACAAGGTACTTGCAATGTGCTTGCAAGGTACCAGATAATGTAATAATCTCCAACATATCCCCTATGTTTATCCACATAGGCTTGGATATCCAACCTAATCTTTTAGATAATACTCTATTATGTAATATATTCATTCCGCTAACTATTTAGTAAGGTCTCATACAACTTACAATATTAGACCACTTCATGTTTGATTTTTTAATGATTCATATCATAAAAATATGCATACACTCTCAACTATTTGATATTGCATACAAATTGGAGTGTTCATACAAGCAATGAAATCCACAATGGTAGCTACTAAAATTGGAATTATATATGAATAATTAAAACAACCATTTGGTTATTTTATCCCAAATTAAAGATGCATTTTAGGATTTCATTTACAATAAAACTAGCATATTTAACCAAAATTTCAATTGCATTCAAATATTGTGAGCAACAATAACTAGCCGTATTGCCAAAACTTGGAATACATTCAAATATTGCAAGCAACAATAATGAATAGTATTTTTAAACCTAAAAATGCATTTTATGTTCTACATAACAACACCAAATACATTTTTATTGAGGACTAGAAATGCATTCCATTAACCAATCATTAGCTATCAAGCATCAGGATAAAAATACATCATTATCCAATGTACGTTAAAATATCTATTCGTTCTCAAAACTCATTCTTCTTACCTATAATCCCAACATTCATAACAATATTGAGTGCCTTCCTAGTCAAAATTTCTTAAACTTTACCATCATGACTCAAGTAGAGCCTATTGTATACAATCAACACAACTAGTAGCTAAACTAGAATACAATGACAGTGCAATTCGAAGGGTGGATGTCCTTCTAGGAAATCCACTAAACATCAATAGCCAACTGATCACTAAGGAGTATGTTTAAGTCATTGACTCATTGTAGAAATTTAGTAGTGCATTTGCTTGGGACTACATGGATATGATGCAAATACTTCCTATCATATGCACTCATCACATTTATATAAATAATGATTGCATACCTATAAGATAACCACAATGAAGAATGAACCCTACACATCAAGAAATTATCAAAACAAAGTTAAGAAAATTACTCAACAATCCCTTTATCTATCTAATATTTGATAGCCTATGGGTTTCCTTGCTAATTGTAGTCCCAAAGAAAAATAAAAATGGAGAATCTAAGTTGATTACCATGAATTAGAAAAATCCATAAGGAAGTATTATTTTTTCCTTCCTTTCATTGTTAAGGTTATGGACATTTTGGCTAGAAAAAGTATTCTCGTTTCTTGATGAATTTAATACATATAATTAGATTCAAATTGCCCTTGAATATTAAGAAAAGATAACTTCTACTATCCTAGGTGGACATATGCATACCACATATTACAATTTGAACTATGTAATCCCTAGCCACCTTTCAACATGCTATTCTCAACATGTTTATAGATTTAATCCAAACTTCTTTGAATTTTCAATAGATAATTTCACTGCCTATAGCAACTCTTTCAAAGAAACAATAACAAATCTTGAGAAAGTATTAAGATGATTCCTATAGACACCTAAAATGCATCATTTTGAGGAGGCTACTCATGTGGACACCTTTTCAGGCCATATGACTCACCTTGGACCTTTCCAAGATCCAACAATGGTTCTAACCACTCAATCAAGGTAGCTTAGTCCTATTCAACCTAGATCGTTGATTTCTCTAGCGTGGGCTCACCGTCGCTGATGTTGATAGAGATCGTAGGTGGGTCGTGCCTGTCGATAGGGGTCATAGATCGAGTTGCACATATCAAAGGCGACCGAGTCTGTAACAAAAGGCTACCTAATATGAGTAAAATCCATTGGAATGCAACAAATTCTAGATAATTATCCATTAGAATCTTCTAGAAACTTCACCCCAACTACACCAACCTAATAAAATCTTGTTCTTGGCTTCATGGGCAAGCTAGGATGAGAATTTTGGAAGTCTACTTAAGGCCCCAAAAATAAGAGAGAAGTCTAGAGAATTCATGAGCAATTAGTGTAATGAAGTGCTACCATTTTGCGACTAGAGAGTGCAATCTCTCACAAGCATCATGATTCTGCTAAAATTATGCTATGAAGCTATCCTTTGCATTCATGGAACTTTAGAAAGTTTGAAGCCAATCTACACCGCTCTTCATCACCAATTCACCATCAATTCGAGCTAATTCCATGATCAAACCGTGTCTTGAGACACGATTGACCCTTGCACATCAATTCAATAGTAGAATTTAGCATTGTCGAGGATTAATCATAGAGAACAGAGTCTCTATCTTGCAGTGACTATTTTCAACAACGACCCACAAGCATCACCATAGACATTGATAGCGGCTAACAGAGCCCACCGATCTGATCAACAACGACCTCGATTTGATGTCTTGATTTCTCTATTTTTAACATTAGATTAGATTAGCAACCTTTCAATTCGGATTTCTAACATAGATTAGCAGCATTTACATTCAATATTTATGCATTTCTTTCCTGTTTTCATGCATTTTATCATTACTTTATGCATTTGCTTTACATTTTGCACTTATTCAAGAAACAAGCCTCATCTTGAGAGGCATCATATGCTATTGACCTTTCTTGTAGTTTCTTGTGTGTAGGTTATAGGGCTATTCAAGGGCTATACATCACCAAGATCCATTTTCTTGGCATCAAAAGTAGAGGTTGCAAGTAAACCCTCTATAATCAGAATAGTGGAAGAGCAAAGACCTTGTGGAGTGCATATTTCCCCTTTGGGGCTACATACTTTGTAATATTGTATCAAATTTGGTATCCCTAAGAGGGATGTATTGTAACCGAGATTCATTTCATTAATAAGAAGAGCACCCCATTTTTTTTATCTTGTTATCTCAATGGTTACCTAGTTTTCTTTATCAATTTGTTTACAATATTGCAATAGATTAGATGCATGGTTTTTGTAGCTTTACAAGTGGCGATCACGTGCGAGACCTTTCCTTTTTGGTTGCTAACTTGAGTTTTTTTGTTTTTTGTTCATTGCAGGTACCACCATTCTGAGCAGGTGTGGCTAACAGACAACCACCTTCGATATCGTCAATGGCTAACAAATCCCACCGATTTGATCAATAGTAGCCTTGGGACAGATAAAAAACCTAGTTTGCGGTATTCTTCTTCGGATGAGTACTTACCTATAAGTGGTTTTCTCCCTATTTTCTGTTGTATTTTCTCTAAAAAGGCAATTTAGGAATTAATTAAATAACATAGAGAAATATTAAAAGCAAAATTTTTTAAATCTCTATGTTTACTGGCCACCAATGCTGGGAACAATGACCTTTGTTTCTCACTGCCTTCAAATCCAACGACCAAATTTTTGACTGCCTCTGTGTTAGATGGCCAATGATGTGCATCATTTTTCACAGAGATGACCTCTATTAAATTGATTTTTAGGGTTTGCATGCTTTTAGCCTACTTAAAGGCTATCTCATTTTAGATCTACATTGCATATTTTTAAAATAAAAATATTCTTACATGCATTTTAAAATTTTAAACGTTATTTTCATGCATGTAGTGAAAAATCATGGCATGTTGTATTATGCATATTTGCTTTTGCATAAAGTAAAATGAACCACACACACCTCACACTCTAAAGTTTAACATCAGGGAGTTGGAAGTGACATCCAACAAATTGATCAAGACCAATGATGGCCTTCATCACCACCTATTTGGCTTGGATATTGTGATTTTTTGAACCCGACCATGGCCAAGGCCGACTCCAAGAACCATCGAAGCCATGGAAAATAGCACACATTTCTCTTCTAAGAGTGTATCACTACCCATGGTGGATTGGGTGAGGATCGGTAGGACCTATGCTCCCTCATCGAGTATGGGTTTCATCTCCATACCCTGGTGGGTTTCACAATCCGGACTTCATCACCGAGTTAGCGTGTGAGAGCGTACAGGTGAAATCCTTTTAAAAATTGAGAGTTACATCAACTATTTTCAAACTCGTATGAGAAAGTGGCACGATATACAACACATCAAAACACACAAGCCAACTTTTTAGGAAACACAATCAAACTTTAAAAGAGATAATCATTTGTATACATTGTTTGTTTCTTAAATCACATACGAGATAATACAAAAATGAATGGTCACCACATAGGACTACGCTCAGTTGACAACTAAGGTGGTAGCCAATGCACAAGAGGGCACAAACCACCTTAGAGTCAGTCCACTTGACCAAGCCATACCTGAACGATGTTCAGGTAGTCTCCATGGAGACAATTCCACTCATGGGGGATCTCATCGAGAAACCCCACCTAGGAGGACTTCTATTGGGACTCATCATGACTATGAGGAGCTTCCTTCTAGACCTCAATCATCCCATCATGTTGATAGAAAAAATCTACCCAATGAGGGGTAAACTAGAGGGGTTGCATACATTCACATACCCAACAGATCTTCAAATCCCTCCGAGCATGGAGTGGATCTCATATCATTTTGTAGCATTGGTGAAAGAGGTACACCTCTTAACCAACCTTGGAAAACCCATCAACTTGATTTCTTAGACAAGTATGGTAGAAATTCAACCCATAGGGCCACTTCATCTACCCATTCTCATTCAGAGAGTGCGCGTAGCGAAGGGATAGCAGTCATACGTATGCCCAAGGTGAGTGCTCTAGGTGAGCACATAATACACCCACCACATCCACACATGAGGGCACTACACATAGGGTTGAACATGGTGTTAATGCGACCTCAATAGATAGAGGTAAGAGGGTAGCTATACCTACAACTAGAACCAAAATTGCCAAATCTCCTTGCATAGAGTTGCAAAGCCAATGACCATACATAGTAGATCGAATAGATCAGCTGCCTAGGCCTGATGCAAACCAAAGAGAGCAATTACTCCAAGCCCAATTGGAGGATTTATGCAATGAGCATGAGCACCTAGAACATGAGCATGAAGAAACATAGAGGTTGCATCACCAACATCTATATGAGCATCATTTGCATGAACAAAGGATTCTTGAGCAAAAGGAACATGAAGAATGATCAAATAGGTTAGCTCAAGAAGAATTACCCACACCTAGTGCTTATAGGTAGTAACATACCTTGAGATGTAATACATTTCATCAGGAGCTACCTGGTAGGAAAATAGACACTCATCCTCATCGCACTTCACTACATGCTTCTTGGCAACAACAGTGCCCAGCACCAAATCGGTCGAAGTATGAACAATATGAGGAGATAGAACAAGATGAACAGGATCAGATGTATCCTAAACCATCCTTAGTAGACTTGGATGATGATTACAATCAACCAACTCGATCACAAAGAAACATTCCACCACTTGCTCCTCAAAGACCTCTTTGAGAGGATGAGATCATCTCATCTCAAGCATACAAAGTGCTCATCGAGTGAATCAAATCACTCGAGAAACAAGGTGTGGCTTATCAAAAACCCACTTTAAGAAAAATTCACAATCAACCCCTTCATCCATCAGTACCTAGTCCAACATATCCTGAACATTTTGAAATGCCTAAGTTGGATAAATTCAAGGGGGATGATGATGCACAGGAACATGTTACGAGTTTTATGAACTTGTGTTTCTAGTTGTAGAATAATGATGCCTTATTACTATAAACTTTCATGATCACACTCTCGGGCACTACCCTTGAGTGGTATAATCAGCTACCAAGGCACAATATATCTAGCTTTGAATAACTAGCAAATGCTTTCCTTGAACACTTTTCTTTCAGCATCAAGAAGAAAGCTAATCTATCTGACTTATCAAACCTACATCAATATGATGATGATCTGGTTATGGATTATGGGAATAGATGGTAAAAAATCATGTCAAAATTACCATTTACCATTCCCACTTATGAATTAACTTGAATGTTCACAAAAATTTATGCTAAACATATCTCATTGCTACTACAATTGCAATAGTATCAAACATTCGAGGAAGCTTTGGTGCAAGCCAAAGTAATAGAGGACATCAAGGTCCAAGAGGGAGAGTTGAAACTCTACAAGAAATATTGGAATAAGAACATGCACAACCACCCTCATCAAGAGAAACCAATGCCTATGAATCAAGTGGTCTTAAACATTCCAAAAGTGGAGAAGTCCAATCAATAACCAAATTATCAGGCTCAACCTCCCCCAATGCACTATAATCAATACAATAAAAATTAAGGTAAGGATAAGCAATGTCATCCACCTCACCAATACATGCCATTGCCCGAGTCTTTGGCATCTTTATTCAATAGACTATGTGAGGCTAAGGCATTCACCTTACCCAAAGTTCACTTGTTGGATCCAAACCACCCTAAGCCAAAGGGGTACAGAGAAGACCAATATTATCCCTATCATAGATAAAAAGGTCATGACATTGAAAATTGCTATGGTTTTAAGAACCTAGTGCAAAACATGCTAGATAGGGATCAATTACAGATTGATAATCCTTTGGCTCCTGATAACCAAAAATTAGGTATATTCAAGGAACCCTTACCCCATCATGAGGCTAAGGGAAATCAGATAGGACATGTCAATGAAATACACATAGATCCACCCACACAGGGATTTGTTGGCATGATCAATATTATCACTCACAATAAGAGATACAATCAACCTGAGCCACCTATGGCTCCTATCCATATACCTATTGCACCTCAGCAAAGGCTAGCTCAAAATTAGTTGCCAGACCCATCGACAAGATCGATGATCACTATCCAAACTAGGCTTACTCAAAGTCTACAAATAGCCTCAACCAAGTTATCCATATATGAGCTCATACAACAATCCCTTAGGAAATTCTTAAGTCCATTGAGCTCCAACCCTAAAACCCAAATGCTTTTACTAATTTTATGGGGCATATCCAAAAGTGTAAAGAGCCTATGATCACATTCTATGATCATAAAATCAAGACAATATCGACTAATATAGTAGATCCTCCACTACATATTATCACTTGCATTAATCGCATACCTTTCAAGCGAGTGTTAATTGACATGGGCTCTTCAATTAACATCATTACAACAAAAGCCTTAGGACACCTGAGTCTTCTTGAGTCACACATAGTTACCTCAACTTTCATATTATGAGCATTTAATGATGCATTATGCTCCATAGTCGGTACCATAGTTCTACCTATTCAGGTAGGGCTTAAGACCATATCAATTATGTGCCATGTGTTGGAAGGTGCAATGCAATACAACATCTTACTCGAGCATCCATGGATCCAAGATATGAGATGTGTTCCCTCTATTTTGCATCAGTGTATCAAATATATCTATGAGGGACAAGTCCATGTCATCCCCTCGGATGAAGAACCATTCAAGTATGTGAATCAGGTTGATATGTCGGGGGAGTTTGTCCTCCCATCCACGCATCTAGATATTTGACCCACATCACCAACTAAGCATCCAGAGCATAAGTCCAAGTCAGTGCAGGCTGATCCATCCACATCAGTGCCACCACAATCTCCTAGGCCAGTTGTCACTTTTGACAAGCCTTCAACATCATCAAAACCAAAGGATAAACAGAAGCTTAAGGCACCCATGGTAGAAGAAGAGCCTAGAGTCATTCCTAATGTGGCTACTACAAAGATTCTAACTCCCATGGAGGAGGATGATTCACCTGATCTAGAAGAGGATATACCTCAACCTGCTTCACCTGCATCATCCACTACATCATCTGCACCATAGGTGATAATCCACTTAGTGAATCCTAGGCTAGCAAAGTATTTGGTTTAGAACATCATATTTACACCAATAATAAAATCCACTCAAGACATGGGGAGACCTCATATTCCTCCATTACCTATTGGGATGGTGGTACCTCTTGGGATACCACCAAATCAAACCAATTTCATTTATGAGGGCTTTGACCAAGCCACAGACCATTCTCCTATCGATGATGATGATGATGAACCTTTCATAGGGAATGTGTATTATCTATCAAACCTTAAGTTTGTGCTTAGGTATTTTGACCATTGCCATTGGCATGGTAATGGCTTGGGCTTATATGAACAAGGTCGCAAGACACCTTATCAGCCTCAATATCAATTACCCACCGACAAGTTTGGATTAGGATACTCTATCCATAGGCAGGATGAGTTACTAGCCATATCTTTAGAGTGCCTAAGTCTAGGTTTTGGGGAAGATATCGATTGGAATCCCTATGCATACCCCAACCCTTCACATCTATGGAGGGATGATCATCCAGTAACTATGGTTTCTATAGAGCCTCCTTTGGTTTATCATGAGAACATCTCTATCGAGGCTAACTCAGAGAACATTCCTAGAATTGATTAGGTCAATACCGATGATGAATATGTGGATGAAACTGAGATGGCATATCTAGGTCCTAGGCACCTTCATCCCATAAATAATCATGTAGAGGCCATTGAGCCTAAAATACCCCTTGCTAATCAAGATGATATTCATCATGGGGTATTCCCTCAACTACCTATTCTAGCATAGTTGCTTCTACCAGAGGACCCAATTGTCCTACCTCCTCCTAAAGCAGATCCTAAAATCCCAAAGCCTCCTAGTCTAGACTGGGAATATTTAGAGCAACAAGTAGTTGATGAGTCCTACCCATGTGGTCATGGAGATTACCTTCCATCCATAAATATGATCTCCATTGATTTAACCACACCACTCCATAACCCATACGACCTTTCAAAACCATTGCACCTCAACCTTGAGGCCATTGATTTTGATCATACTAATTCACCCCCATCGCTTGAGGATTTCTTCCCTAATGAAGAAATGTTACAACCATTCCATTTTTCCCTAGGTTGTGCTCATGATGTCTATAATGCTGAGGTTGAACCCGATATGGTAGATCCTTTGAACCCAGCAGATGACATCCATTTGATCCCTACACCTCACCAACTTGAGGAGGGGTCACATATGTCGATAGAGGAGACTTTCAAAGTGGATATCAACTTAGATCCCATGAATCCTAAGAAATTCAAGTTTGGAGAAAGCTTATCTCCTGAGGAATGAGCCATCCTCATACCTCTATTGAAAGAGAGACCTAATATTTTTTCTTGGACGTATAAAGATATGTCAGGTCTGGATCCAAAATTGGTTACTCATAACCTTTTATTGGACCCTACCAAGAAATCGATCAAGCAAAAACTTAGGAAGATGCATCCAACCATCGCTCTGATGGTAAAATATGAATTGCAAAAACTATTGGATGTAGAATTCATTATTCCCATCGACTATCTAAAATGGGTATCAAACATGGTACCTATAGGAAAACCTGATGGAAGGATCCATATTTGTACGGATTTTAGGGACCTTAACAAGGCAACACCAAAGGATGCATTTTTGTTGCCCAATATTGATGCTCTTGTAGATGCTACAGCTGGTCATGAGATGTTATCTCTCATGGATGGATTTTTTAGCTATAATCATATTTGGGTCAAACTCGAGGATCAACATAAAATAACCTTTACCACTCCATGGGGTACATTTTGCTACAAGGTTATGCCATTTGGCCTCAAAAATGTTGGTGCCACATACTAGCGGGCCATGACATATATTTTCCATGACTACATGCACAAAATCTTAGAATATTACATTGATGACTTGCTAGCCAAGTCATTATTGCATGAAGAGCATGCAGAGGTCCTAAGAAAGGTCTTCGATCACCTGATTGAGCACAATATCAGGTTGAACCCCAAGAAATGCATTTTTGATGTTACATCTAGAAAACTCTTGGGATTCATCATTTCAAAATGAGGGATCAAAGTCGATCCAAAAAAAGTCAAAGCAATATTAGAAATGCTTCCCCCAAAAAATATCAAAGAACTTAGAAGCCTACAGGGCAAAGTAGCATCCATAAAGTGCTTCATCAAGTGCTATCGGATAAATGTCGACCCATGAATCGACTACTACACAAGGGGGTCCCATTCAATTGGGATGAAGACTGTCAGAAAGCTTTTTTAAGATCAAACAATACGCTAGTGTTAGCTCCACCTAGACTAGATGTACCTTTTTTGCTTTATATATCAACCATAGACTTTGCTTTGGGAACCATGTTAGCCCAGAAGAACAAATAAGACAAAGAACAGGTGATATATTACATTAGTCAAACCCTGGTCAACTATGAGCTAAAATATGCATACATCAAAAAGCTTTGTTTAGCAGTGGTTTTTGCAACTAAGAAGTTGCACCACTATATGCTAAGTCATACTACATATGTCATATCTAAACAAAATCCTTTGTAGTATATGATGAGTCGAACATATCATAATACACGTACTGCAAAGTGGATCATGCTACTGATAGAATTTGATCTTGAATTCATAAGCCAAAAGTCAATCAAAGGTCAGGTAATAGTAGATCAGCTAGTAGAGGCACCTCTTCAGGATGATAGACCTCTTGTCATAGAACTTCTTGATGATGTAGTCTTTGCATTATCAGAGTCACCCGAACCCGAAGAACCGGATAACAAAGCTGACATGACATTGTTCTTCGATGGTTCAAAATATGAGCAAGGGGGTGGTGCAGGGATCATGTTTTTCATGCCACAAGGTGCTCCAATGCCCTTGTATTTTAAACTCAATTTCCCTTGCACCAACAATAATGTTGAATACGAGGCCCTAATCTTGGGTCTCCAAACAACTCTCACCATGAAGATCAAAAAGCTAAATATCTTTGGTGACTCCTTGCTCATAGTCAACCAAGTCAAAGGAATCTATCAATGTAGGTGTCCTATCCTGAAAGCATACAAGGAACTTGTGGACACTTATCTAGCCCAGCTGGAGTGGTATGACATCGAGGTAGTCCCTCGTACATCAAATAAATTTGTAGACACCATGGCATCTTTGGGATCCTTAATCCCTCAGAATCCTTCCATTGATTTCACTACCATCCAGGTCAAGATGCTCTCACAATCCATGATGTTGCATGAGGCTCAAAATAATCATGAATCAGTCCACATGATTCATATAGAACCAAACCATGAGTGGTTCTATAAAGCACGAGACTTTCTGACAAAGGTATCCTAGGGGTCCTTGATCTCATAGGGTCCTTTAGAGAATGGTACTACCATTCACCATAAGGTTGTGTCCCAATATGCATTTGTGCAACTCGAATCACAATGGGAACAAGTCATTCAATCAGTCGATGCTATAGCTTATCAGGATTGGCTTACCCAATTACAAGATTACCTAAAGCTTGGTATCATCCCATAGGGATTATCGCATGCCATAAAATGAGCATTCAAACAAAAAGTGACCAGATATGTCTTGTTAGGAGATATTTTGTATCGATGGAGCTATGATGGAATTCTCCTTCATTGTCTCGAGCCCCAAGAATCAGCTTGGGTGATTTTGCAAGCTCACGATGGTACTTGTGATGGCCATTTTAGTGGCATGGCCATCATTAAGTGCATCCTTAGAATGGGTTATTATTGGCCCATAATGGAGAAGGATTGTTGCACGTATGTCAGGAAGTGCATCAAATGTTAGCATCATGCTAATCTTACGCACCTGCCATCATAGGCCTTGCAATTGATTCAATCGGCTTGGCCATTTTCTTAGTGGGGATTTGATCTAATTGGTAAGATCTCTCCTCCATATTTGCATTGACACACATTCATCATAATGGCCATTGAGTATTTTACCAAGTGGGTGGAAGCGATCCCTTTAACCTCTATGACTAGAGCCCGTATTGTGGAGTTCATACTCCATAATATCATATGTCATTTTGGGATCCCATCCAAAATCATTTTAGATAATGGAACTTCATTTAAGAACAAATATGTGTGGGCTTTAACATCCAAATATAATATTCAGCATAACTTTGCAACACCATATTATCCACAAGCTAATGGGCAAGCAGAGGCCTCTAACAAGATAGTAGTTGCCATACTGAAGAAAATAGTTAAGGATAATCATAAGGATTGGCACCTTCAATTACCTCTAGCTTTGTGGGCTTATCAAACTAGCATACAGACACCCACTAGGGCAACCCCATTTTTGCTAGTATATGGCACTGAGGCCATTATGCCCTTGGAATTAGAAATTCCATCATTGCACATCTCATTGAAAGAGTTCATCGATGATGACACTGCATGACAAGCTCACCTAGATCAATTGACCCTTCTTGATGAACGTTGAGTGAATGCTCTTGAGCATCTCCATATTTACCAAGATCATATTAAATGAGCTTACAATATTAAAGTCCATCCAAGAGACTTTAAGGTTGGGGATCTTGTGCTAAAAGAGAACCAACAGAACTCAAACCTGCCACCTCATCTGCGAGATAAATTTACGGCCAATTGGTTAGGTCCCTTCATCATAACTAAGAAGATAGGACCAGGTAATTATCACCTAACATCTCTAGAAGGTGTTGAAGAGCCTGAACCTCTCAACATTCTTCACTTAAGGGTATTTTACACATAAAATCACAAAAACAATAAAAATCATCAAAAATCCAAAAAAATCAGAAAACAATAAAATCCAAAAACAATTCAAAACATCAAAAACACAAAAACATTTACATTTTGCATTTCATCATATGCATCCATTAGTTGCATTGCATTAGGCATATTCATCCATTGCACTTGCATTAGGATAGGTTGTGTTTACATTCTTACGAATGACACCATGTTTGTATGCCAATCATGCACCCTCAAAATCATCATCATTCATATTCCTTGTGAGTAAATGTGTTTTTCAACACAACTTATGAGTTGCTATCAGGTGTATACTAGGGTTTTTTGGTCATTCAGCCATCCCTAGTTATATTTTCAGATTTTGTAGAAAGCTATCTTGGCTTTCGAAGATGAGGTCTAGTTTTGATAGTACCTTGTATATCTCAAAATCCCATCACATTTTAAACATTAACAATCCTAGTTTGAACAAGGAAGGATGACACTACAAAGTGATCCTAGTCACCTTAAGTGAAAGGTTTTCCTTGCTCATATTATTATGTGCATGGTCTAGAATGTTGATCATTGAAAAAAGGACAAGCTCCCCCTACCCAAGAAATCCCTTGCTTTTACACAAAATGAGAAAATTTCCAAAGCAAAGAAAAGCAAAATAAATAGTGATTTTCATCACTAAGCAAATCCCTTGCTCCAAAATAAAACAAAATGTAAAATAAATAGTGATTATTTTTTTTTTGGTAATTATTATAGTAGATTAACAAGGGGTTTTTATAGAGGATCCCAAAACCTTATGTACAAAATTAGCCCTGCATCATGCCTCCTGGATTTATGTATAAGCCTATTACAAAAATTGTAACCCCTAAACTAATTGCCCGAAGGCAACAAAAACGACATTTATGCCTGATTAACCAGGAAACAAAACGAAATTTAAACAGGATAACAAAAAGTAACAGCCGAAGAAAATGAAACATAACCCCTAAAATAATTGCCTGGAGGCTACAGAAAAGGCATTTATGCCTGATTAACCAGGAAACAAAATGAAATTTAAATAGGATAACAAAAAGTAACAGCCGAAGAAAAGGAAACATTGGAGAGTAGAAGCAAAACCAGCTAAACACCAGACGAGGAAAATAGTTATTCTGGATCCTCCTGATCCTTCGAGTTCAGACATAACACAGCTAGTCCAAATCCTCCAGATCCTCCGAGTTCTGACGCTCCTGGGTCTGCTTCAGATTCATCTGGATAGTTTGAGGTTCTTCTTGCCTCCCTTTCCTTGTTGGAAGGGAGGTTTAGGCACATGCGCATCGCCCGTATGAGTATCAGAGTCATCTAAAAATAGCAGACATTGGGTGCCATTCGTGACGTCTACCACCATCTCTTTGTCTCTTATGTCTTTGTTGGGAGGTCGGCCTTGCTTCCTCACACTTCCATAATCCACATTTTGCTTTCGGCTCCTAGTAATTCGAGGGCTCATATGTCCAATATAGTTGACGACCCTCCTTATTAGGAGGTAATCTTCTAGCAAGGTTTGGGACTGGCTGAAATCGAAAGGGCCCAGGTCCTGGAGCCTGGGTGGACCTGACTGAGTGGTGTTTTTGGGGGGGCCACCCCTCCTTCCCAGTAGGTAATCTTCCAACACAATTTGGGACTTGAAAGGGTTTTGGTATTGAAGTATGGGTAAATCTGCCTATGAGTTGTGTTGGGGGGGGACTGATCCTTCTCCACCTAAGGTCCTAGAAGGGTGCTAGCAACACACAACTGAGAGTCCGATTGGAGGGGGATTCATTATTCTGGGTGGGAGGATTTGTGAAGGTCCTTGGATGGGCCTGGAGACTTGTGGTCTTTCATAATAGGGGGCTTTGCCTGACCAGCATCATTTTCTAAAGGGTTACAGGAATCCCGCTTCTTCTTCCCTGACTTTTGAAGAGGACAATTGTGCTGGAGGTGCCCTTGAGAACTGCACTGGGGGCAGAAAGCTGGTATGTTCTCATATGCAATGGCTTGCTTGTGGAGAATGGAACCTCTAGACCAGAGAGTGATGGAGGAGGGGAGGACTGCCTCCAAGTTCGCCAAGACACAGAAACGGGCTTGGACAAATCTTGTTCGAGCTCTAGTGGGAGGGTCAATGGTGACCAACTCCCCAATGGAGCGGGCAATTCCTCTAATTACATTTTCATGCCAACAGAAAAGAGGGAGACTCGGGAGCCTGACCCATATTGGAGCAATGTTGATGTTCTGGGTATCAGGGTTGAAGTCCATACCCCACTTCCTTAGAAAGAGACTCCTACGACCTAGGAACCAAGGACCTCCAACCAGGATTTTGCAGTAGTCCTCCTTGTTGTTCAGTCTAATCATGAAAAAACCTCGGGTTAAGGCTGCCAACTCCATGTGACCAGAGGTTCTCCATTTTCCAGACGCCCATTTGCAAATGGTCTCCATATCTGGCCGACCACTAATGAACTTACCAATGAGGGTAAATTTTTTGAATTCCATGAAGCTTGAGAGAATTTCTGCCGGGATGTCCAACTCATCCCTGGCTAGAAACAACTCCTAGGTGAAGATGTCGCTTAGGATTTCTGAAGCCGTTGCCTGAGCATACGACTTCTGAGGTCCACCTCCCCATTTGTCTGGCGGATCCTTGCCATGGCTGACACCATCTTCGGATGGCAAGGACTCCTCAGTGCCCCCGGACTCTGGTTGCTCTCCTTCCGCCCTGCTGTGCCCGTGGTTCGATCTGCTGGCGCTCCCGTGCTCTCCCGTAGAAGCCTTCCTGCCCACCATCATATCAAAACCCTCAACATACATTTAGTTTTTAATTAGATGATGGCTTTAAGTTTTAAACATCTTAACAACTTTTCATCAATATTTTTTAATAATTCTTGGTGTAAGTGCCAAAGATAATAATCACAACACTTTAGAAAAGTCGGTGTCCGAAGCCCCGAAGGTTCTAGAAAATCACAATATTCTAGAAAAGTGGGCTTGTGAAACCCGAAGCTTCTAGATCAAAATAAATAGTGATTATCATCACTAAGCATGAGCAAGTATCCCAAGCAATCAAAAAGAAAATAAGGGAGTAATGAGCTTGAATACCTCAAAACTTTAGTATTCAACCACCATGGGGTGATCTCCATCATAGCAATGAGTTGAATGAAACCTGCCTAGCAATGGAGTATCCTTACGCATGGTGATATGTCTATCACATTAGTGACCTTCTTTTGTACAAACCAATATCAGCTTACGGATGAGCTAGCTTTAGGTGGCTTGTATTGCCTAGTGGTCTAGTCCAACTGCATTCAAACTTATGATTATGATGACCATATGGTGATCTTCATTACAATAATGGGTTGAATGAAACTCGCTTGGAAATGAGGTAGTATTATACCTCATCTAATATATTCACTTTGCATATGTAGGGATAGTGAATATCTTGGTCTTATTAATAGGCTTGTATCTTTCAAGAATCTTGTGTAGTTATTAAAAAACTTTTGATTAATCAGCTAGGGTGTTTGAGTCTCATGGAAAACCTCAAAAATCCCCTAATAGCAACAAATAATCTCATCAATTGTGCACAATTTTCCTTATGAATTTTTATTTATTAAGGGGTGTGTATAGAATAGGATAGATATCGAATGGATATCAACAATGATATTTAGACGACTACTGACTATTTTATGCATATATTTTAGTTTATAGAAGCTTATAGGGAAAGCCCATACATCTCACATCATATCATATCACATATGAATGTATTAATGATTAATTATTATGATAAGAGTTACCTTTTTTATTAATTATTTTCATACATTATGTGTTTTTTGACATTAGTTTTTTAAACACATATTAGATTCATTTCTTATGTTTTAAGTTATTAAAGCATACAAGTTCATTTGCATTAGACCATCCACATGAAATTAATGCATTACATTCACCATATCATATACACAGATTAAATGCATAAAAAATTGAAACAAATTTAAACATGCATTTAACATTAACCATTGCATCCATATATGCATACATAGTAGAGTATCTACACATTTAGATCATAGCATCTAATCATCTATCATATACATATTACATTTCATCAGTACATTGCATACATATAACATCATCACATCATCATCTAGGCATTACATCTACTAATGCATCCATAACATAAACATAAAATAAAAAATCATAACACATAATGAGTCATAAAGAGATATCATATATATATATATATATATATATGTATCATAAGTACATAGAGGTACAAAAATTTGCACAGACTACAACTGTGTAGGTCCTACACTGATGACTGCCTAGAATCACTCTGCCTACTTCACTAGGAGCCCTCTGCTATAGACCTAGTTGGCATAATACTACCGCATAGTCTGATCTCAATCTCTAGCATAACCATATATGCTAAATTTTCTATACACTACACTAAATCATCGACTATGATACCCCATAGTCACCTAATATCTATATCCCCACTTGAGGTTACCGATCCTTGAGTGACTAAAATAGTGGTATAGTCTGAGCTCTAGAAGCTACTACTATCTATGCCCTAAGAGCATATAACTTGATGGTCTTGGACACCAGATAGACCCATAGAATATCTATCATTATAGTGGTCAAATCTATCTAACTTTAGAGAGTTGTCATCTCCTCAACATATCTATGTCGCTACTGCTACCCTATATTGAGCTAAATCTAAGTGAGTGCAAGACTAGTCTTCCACTCTACAAGTCACATCTGTGAGGTCTATAGCTACTACTGTAGACTATGAACTTGTGACTATAGTTATGCTACCTCATCACCTAGGGCATCCACCTCATCCACCTTCTCATCCTAGGGCTCATCCATGTATTCTACTACATGTCCCCACTCACCCTCTGTCCTATGATGCACTCATCACCCATTATCATCACCACCCTCATCAAACATCTCATCTCTAGGTTTGCCTAGACTACCACCACCTTGCCATAGTTAAGAGATCCACCAAGTTTCATACTTCATAGTAGTCCCTATATCCTTTGCACCTATATCATAAATATGAGGGTCCGCATCCTCTTCCAAATCTATCATCTATGGTGCTGTAAGTTGTATATCTACCTTTTAGTAGTGATAGAGGATTGGCTCATTTGGTATATCTTGTGCTATCCCAAACTACCTGGTGACTCTAGAGTAGTGGAAGTACTCCCTCTCCTTCCTATGGTACCCAATGAGCCATATACCATGCCTCACTCTAGCTAGGTACCTCCTTGCCTTGGGCCAATCAAGATAGCCTAGATAGGGTATCCATATGATATGAGTTGATTGTAGTCCCTATAGAGATGCAAGATAATGTGCTAGCTCACCTTCACATGGATGACTCTGACTAGTCTTTGCCTCCTAAAACCACTGTGTTGCATAGCAGTAGTCATACTCCTCTAGGGTAGATATATCCAATGGTAGTCCACTAGGTCGGTCTATCTAGATGTACTTCCAACCCTAGATCTATAGTAGCAGGCTACCCCATTCCCACTCACCCCCACTATGTGATATTGTATAGCTCATCATAGAGATGCAATAGTAATGTACCCCCTCATGCCATGATAAATGGATGCTCCATGTCACACTATAGCATGTCCTATACCATATCTAGGAGGTTCTAATGGAACCTCCCTCTTGAGGAGTTGGGTAGTAGCACATTCGACAAGATGTGCATGAGTACCATCTAGCACTGTGAGAAGATGTGTTGATCAAACCAATACTGGATTGGAACCCCATCATGATCTATATTTTCCAATGCCTCAGTAGCTTTGGCATGGAAAACCCACTCAAATGCTATCTCCTTCATCACAGTAGGAGAAGAAGTGATAGGTAAGCCATATATGGAAATCCTATATATATGGTAGATGTCCTCTAATGTCACCATCATCTCTCCAATAGGGAGATGGAAAGTGTTGGTCCTCTTGTCCCATCGACGAGCTAGGGCCATAAGGTAAGACTGGTTCGACATCACAGTCGGTAAGCATACAACCTGTTTGAGGCTAATCAACTCAAACCATTTCTAATCAACATCATTTAACAATGGTCATAAGTCCAAGAATAGATTGGTCTCCCGATCCTGAGCTATCAATGTTTAACATGCAGTAGCACAAAATTCCAAGCACACAATCAATCACTCATCATAATTCAAAAAAATCATCAAAAACTTCAAAAAAATAAAAAAATCACTCAAAACAACAAAAAAATTGTAAAATTAATAAAAAAATAAAAAAATAAAACCTAATGTAGGCAACCGCTCACAGCACCGACAATTGCCATGGCCACCACCAACGACCACTTCCAACGATCAAATTTTTTACCATTGGATTTTAAATCCCATTGTAGCAGTGCTGACGACCCTCATTTAGCCAATTGGACACTGCTCCTACTAAAGACGACCTTGAAGTGGCCCCCATGCGAGGTCATTTCCTACCCCATAAAAGCAAAAATTTAAATCTAGCTACCCTTAAGCTAACCTAAGCTAAATCCTACACTAAGGGGTGAAGTTTGTTACCTATAGTTTAATGTGGTTCCTTAACCCATTAATTAGTGAGGTTCATTTTAAAATGCATAAATCATGAGAGTTAGATGGAGAGGTACCTCCAAAGCTCTGGCTCTACCACTAGTCGATGCCTCAGTCTAGTTAGCCATGTCAATTGGTTTAGGTTTCAGTAGCATTCCTTGTCAAGTTTTCTCTCCTCTCCCTTAGAGCTCACTATTCTAAACTGACAGCTGGAAATGATGAAATTCAAATATGCCAAAAAGTATTTTATATTTTTCAAATGTGACCACTAACCATCTTGAGAATGATTACAGTATGACCCGATCGTTGGCACCGTTGATGACCACAAGATTTTCAAATAGTCACCACCAACATCGATGATGGCCATCAACCAACAATAAATGCACTCATTTTTTCACCATCATGAGCGTCATATTGGAAATTAAATCTTATCTACTGGTCCATAAATCATCATAAACTCAAAATTTACAAAAAAATCAAATAAAATAAAATTTCAAATGCACCTCGTACCTAGTTATTTACCCTATACACTTGGCGGTTGCAAAAACTTGCACTCTATGCAATCTGGAAAGATGAGTAAATTACCATAAGGCTATTTGAACCAAATTATTCATTGATGCATTAAAATGTATGCACTTCACTCCCCAAGAAGACCATTGTGGCTAGACTGCTCCATGGGAACGATGTGTTCATTTCATTCTTCTATGCAATTTCATCAAATCATAAAACATAGTGATTCATTAAATGCTTCAATTGAATTGTTATCATCTTGATTTTATAATAAGGCCATTGTGGTCAGAATTCTCCACTGGATATAGATGTACAATTACTACTAATGGTTGAAATTAGAGATATAATAAGACTTTTCCTAAACAACAATTATCATCTTGAACTATCCAAACCACTCATCTTGGTCAAGTGACTCATCGCTTTCATCACTTGCCATTTTCCTCATTGACTTGTTCCTTGAGGGGGCAGTCATAATCATAATGTTTATAATAAAAATCAATATCTAAACACTTAATCATTTAAATTACGTTCATCCATGAATCATTGCTAACAACTATCTTAAGATTCCCCATTTGTAGGGGCAAAAAGCAAAAATGAAAACATAAACCTTTGTTGATCTAAAATTACGATACTCATAGCTTGACAACACTACCCGTATGTTCTTAGAATTCATCAAAGCTTTAATCACCTTTAAGCCATCATTCTATTGGAGGTAATGATTCAAATATGCATGCTCTTTTCATGATTGGGGTATCTAAAGTTGACAAGATCAATGAACATCAATCAACCTACAATATGACTTTAGGTTGTTCGTGTTTTTTCTCAGTATTGTGTTTTCCCACAACACATCACAAAAAGGGATATATGTAGACACCAAAAATATGTCATGTTGAGGAGGCTACTCATGTGGACACCTATTTAGGCCATGTGACTCACCTTGGACCTTTCCAAGATCCAACAATGGTTCTAACAACTCAATCAAGATAGCTTAGTCCTATTTAGACCGGACTGCTAATTTCTTTAACAACGGGTTCATCACCACTGATGTTGATAGTGATTGTGAGTGAGCTGTACCTATTGATAGTGACCATATACTGAGCCATGCCTATCAAAGGTGGTTGATTATGTAACAAACTTGGGATACCTGAGCCAAGTAAAATCCATTGGAATACAACTTTTATATAGTTATCCATTAGAAGCTTTCAAAAGCTTCACCCTAGTTGCACCAACCCAACCGAATCTTGTTCTTGGCTTCATGGATAAAATAGGATAAAATTTTTGGAGGTCTACTTAAGGCCCCAAAAATAAGAAAAAAGTCTCGAGAATTCATGAGAAATTAGCATAACAAAGTGCTTCCATTTTCTGACCAAAGAGTGCAATCTCTCACAAGCATCATGATTCTACCAAAATTGCGCTATTAAGCTATCCTTTACATTCATGGAGCTTTGGAAAGTTTGAAGCCAATCTAAACCACTCTTCATCACCAATTCAATTTCAATTAAAGCTAATTTCATGATCAAACCATGTCTTGAGACACGATCGATCCTTGCACATCAATTCAATAGTAGAATTTAGTGTTGCTGAGGATTAATCAAAGAGAACAATATTTATCCCATGGCCCTTGTTTTCAATAGAAACCCACAGACATCATCATTGATGTCAATAGTGGCTAACAGAGCCTGTTGATCTGATCAGCAATGATATCAATTTGATGTCTTTATTTCTCTGTTTTAGGATTAGATAAGATTAGTAGCCTTTCAATTCAGATTTTTGACATAGATTAGCCGCATTTACATTCAGTATTTCTACATTTCTTTCCTATTTTCATGCATTTGCTTTACATTTTACATTATTCAAGAAATAAACCTCATTTCGAGAGGCATCATATGCTATTGATCTTTCTTGCAGTTTCTTGTGCGTAGATTATAGAGCTATTCAAAGGCTATACATCACCAAGATTCATTTTCTTAGCATCAAAATAAGAGGTTGCAAGTAATCCCTCAAAATTAGTTAGTGGAAGAGCAAAGACCTTGCGGAGTGCATCTTCCCCTTTAGCGCTACATACTTTGTAATCTTCTATCAAATTTGGTATCCCTAAGAGGGACGTATTGTAATCAAGATTCATTTCATTAATAAGAAGAGTACCCCATTTTTATTATCTTGTTATCTCAATGGTTACATAATTTCATCTATCAATTTGTTTATAAGTGTAGAGCCAGAAACACGACACTATGCAGATATAAAAGCAAATAACTCAAGATGGACAATAATTGCATAAGATATTATTTTATTCAATAATAAAGGGGGGGGAGATGAGAAAATCCTTGTTACAACTATTCTGTCCAACAAAATTATTTTTGATACATATATTATAAATAAATGCCAGGGTTCTCCTAAACCCTAGCTACACAGATTTGAGTGTCTTCAGTGTGTTCCACTCCCAACAGATTGAGTGGGCTTTGGTATCCAATTTCAGGCCACTCCAGCTTCAACAAATATCCAATAATGAATGAAACCTGTAGATATGCACACATATAAAAAAAATAAGGAGTTAGTAATACCTATGAGGGCTCCACAGAGTGAGACCCTCAGTTATTAATAAAACCCTAGTTGTTACTGAATGAAACAACATACAAAAACCTATAGATTATGCAATAAAATAATAATCAATATTGATTTACCTTGCTGGACTTGATGCTTTGTTGATTTGTTGCAGATTCGAAGGCAGGATACTCCAAAAGCACCTGATGACTTGATGCACCTAACTATGGTTCATGTTTGATTATTACAGCAGTATCTGGTGCACACTTGGTAGGCTCTGGTGTGAGCTTGGGAGGCTTAGGAGTGAGCCTACAAAATAGCAAGCTCTGCAAGGTGCCTAGCAGGCTCTGCAGTGAGCTTGGCAAGCTCTAGAGGGTTCCTGGGATATGGTAGGCTCTGCAGTGAGCATGCGGGTTAGGGTTTGATCTGTAATAGCAGATCATGGGTATGCGAGGGAAACAAAAAAAGTGATGTGGTGGCGGTGAAATAGAGTGGATAAATGGGGATTATGATGACAATGGAGAATGGATGTGGAAATGGTTGGAATGGTGGAAGTCCTATGGAAAGCTAGGGCTTGGATCTTCAATGGCTTTGCAACCTTCTGCTTCACACGGGCTTCTTCAATAATCTCTCTAGGACGAGAACATTCCAGGGGTTGAGCATATACAAATTCTCTTATTTATAATCCAACCTAGGTTTTTCTTAGGGTTTTAGCTTAACACTTTTGATCGTGTGGTTAAGATTAAATCAGATCCTAGGGCTGAGATTGTACTTTAAGTGTGCAATGGATTAATGAAGAAAGATGGCTGAGATTAGATTAAATCTAATGTCTGAGGTTAATTGGGTTTAAATATATATATTTTATAATAAATATATTAAAATATAATAATAAAATATTACATTAAATATAAATAATATAAAATAAATATAAATTAAGTCCAAAGGGGTCGAAAAGTGGCGGGAAAGGGCTAAAGTGGGCCTTTTAAAGGCGAGAAATGCTTATGATGGTTAAATGAGTGGCGAGAAAGGTGTGTGGTGGAAAAGTGGGTGGTAGGATGAAGGATTAATGGCTAGGATTTGGTGTCTACAATAATATTGTAATATATTATATGCACAATTTTTGTAGCTTTACAAGTAGCGATCACGTGTGGGACCCTTCCTTATTTGGTTGCTAACTTGAGTTTTTTGTTTTTTGTTCATTGCAAGCATCATTTTTCTAAGCATGCACGGATAAAAGTGGCCACCATCAATGTCATAAACGACTAACAAAGCCTTCTAATTTGATCAAAAATGGCATCGGGACAAACACATAAAACCCAGTAAATGATATTCTTCTTCAGATGAGGACTTCCCTGTAAGTGGTTCTCTCCCTATTTTCTATTATATTTTCTCTAAAAAGGCAATTTAGGAATTAATTAAATAACATAAAGAAAGCTTAAATGCAATTTTTTATGAAAATCTCTATGTTTACTAGCCACCGTTGCTAGGAATAGCAACCTCTACTTCTTGCCACCCTAGAATCCAATGACCAAATTTTTGACTGCCTTTATGTCTAACGACCACTGTTGTGCACCATTTTTACAAAGATGACCTCTGTTAAATTAATTTTTAGGGTTTGCATGCTTGGAGCCTGCTTAAAGGCTGTTTCATTTTAGGTTGTTTCATCGCTAAAAAAATTAATATTTTTCCTAGCCAAAAAAATATATAATATGTTTATGATTGACCATATTGTATTAGGTCATCATATTTCCTTAGAGGCCATAAAAATTGATCAAGCAAAGGTAGAAGTCATAAAAAATTTTTGGTACCTCAAAAACCCAAGGATGTAATAAGTTTTCTAGTCCATGTTGGAGTTGAAATTATAATCTAATTCATGGCTATGTGCCAATATTGTGTGATGTATTGGATAGGCCTAAGGGTATTTTATTGTATAATATATTTATTATTTTGTACGATTTTACTATGTAAGTCCAATGGGATATGGTTAAACTTGTTATGATTAAATCTTATTTATAACTTGTAACTAAACTAAAGCCCACTTATTTTTTTTGATGGAGAACAAGGGGTTGTGCTCAGGTCCCCCACCCTTGAAAAAATATAACTCTATCCTTCAGAACTCGAGAGTTTACAAACAAATTCAAGTCTCATCTCAATTGAGTTGCTATAGCTAGATAACTACATTTTTTATAAAATATCTAAATTCTTGATTTTTATTTTCTAGATCTTCTTTAATTTTATGTGTGAATACAAATATTATAGAATTCAACATCCTTCTTGACATTTTCCTATAACAGTCTTTGCAATACCAAAACTCCACCTCTATGCACTGCATCTTAGTAGAGTAATATTTCCAAAACATTGCACTATCATTGTTTGCTTTACTAGATCTGGATTTCTAGTTTCCTTCTTGTATCACAAGTGCAACCATAAAAATTGTAATAAATAGATTATATGAAAACACATTAATGTTATAACATGAAGCAAATATTACCAATAGAAAACATTAAAGTAAATATTAATTATTATTTTATTTAAGTGGTCAACATTTTCTTGTCAGCTTCAACTAAAATTACTACTTCCTCTAACCATGGAAAAGAGAATTTAACTTCACAATCCTTTATACACATTTTTTTTCTTCCCTTAACGTATGAGTAAAATTGATTTCTTCAAACTCTATAGTAAAGTCTTGTATTTCCACAATTATCTTGTGTATGTTCCATGGAGCATTTTTTTTCCTCAAAATTACATTTATTACTATGAGCAAATCACCTTCCATCCACACTCTTTTCCATTTCATTTGTTTGCTTATTTTTAGCCCTTCCAAAGCTACCCAAGCTTCAGCTTCATTATTTGTCTTAAATCCACTATTGAAAGCGTAATGATACAAAATATCTCCTCTATTATTCCTAATTATTCTTCCTCCTCCTACTGGTCCTAAATTTCCTTTAGATGATCCATAAAATTCAATTTTACCAACTCCATATTTGGTAATTTCCACTTTATATTCTTTACCTTCTTTTTGTTTCTCCTATCCCCAACATCATAATTCCATTTGATAACTTGACTCATATATCAAGGCTCTCTACTTCCATATTAGAGATTGGGTCCTTTATTTCTAAAAAAATATTCCTTTTCATTAGCTCTAAATTGCTTTCATTTCCTTTAAATATTCTTCTATTCCTTTCTAGCCATACAATACAAAGTATTGTATCTTTTGATATATCATAAATAGTCTGTAAAGTCTCACTTTTAAATGTGCTCTGCCATTGCTTTAACTATTTTTCAATTTTACCATTCATCATCATGCATTATAAAAAATATTAAGAATCCATTGCCATAGTTTCTATATTATTGAGTAGTGTCCCAAGAGATGGTCTATACTCTCCTCCTTATTTTTACATAAAACACATTATGAGGGGCCATAAAAACCCCTTTTCATAAGGCTATCCTAGGATAAAATTATTCTATGATCTACTAGACAAACACACTTTTTAACTTTAGGAATGCATGGGATATCCAAAATATCTCTCCATATTCTTGTGATATTCCTATTTTGTTGGTGCTTTACATTATATCCACTTCTTGTTGTGTATTCTCTTGAGTTATTCAACTCCCAAATCAGATTATCCTTGGCTCCCCTTGAAATAATTATTGTTATATTTCTGCTCAACTACCTCCTAGCATCAATATCTTGTATACTTATAAAACATTTTTGTTCCATTTGCATATTCCTTCCCAAACCTTGTACATAATATTTGAAACCATATTACCATAATTGTCTTGAAGTAACTCATCTGTGGTTTCAAAATTGGATCTAGTTTGAGTGGATTTTATCACACCAAGTATCCATCCAAATAGATTTTTTTCCAGTTCCCACCACCCATCTTAGAACTTTAATTACTAGATCAATTGGTATTTTTTAACCATTCCATAGTACAAAACCATTTGGTAGTAAGAATGCAGTAAATATTAAGCTTGGTTCATTGGGATCAACATACTTAGAAGAATTCTTGTCCATTATATTTGAATCTCTTTGTACAATCTCCAAATTACTCTTTTCCTAAGAGCTAAGTTTGCATCCATATTAACTCTTAAACCGAGACCTACCCTAGTCTTATCATCACACACCTTGCCCCATTTCACCAAAGGAAGTTTTATTTTATCATGTAATACTAACCACAAGCATAACATAGATTAAACTTTTTTCTATCAATTTTGTCATAGTATACAAGGACATATAGTATGTTGGAATGACCTATAAGCCTAATTTTATTAGTTTCACTCCTTCTAATGAGAACCATCTACATTTCCATGTTTATAGTTTATTCTGAACTTTACTATAACTAGATTCTATAATTCTATCCTCATTCTCCCCTCAAATAAGGGCATCCCTAGATAAGTTGCTGGTAACTTTTCCTCCTCCATTTGAAGTAACCTGCATATCCTTGCTTTGATTCTAGTTGGGATGTTTAGGAAGTAAACTTTAAATTTTGTCCTATTAAATTTTTGCCCTGATGCTCTTTCAAATTCCTTTAATAAGTTATTCAAATATCTGGCCTCATTAATCCTTGCCCTCCCAAAAAGGTTGTATCATCTACAATATATTGATGGGTGATGTTGTCAATGTTATTACGAGCCTTAAGTCAACTTACGAGGCCATATTTGTCAGCCTTCTTAGAGTTCCTACCCAAAACCACTACCATAATAATGAACAAATATGGTGATAGAGGATCTCCCTATCTAAGACCTCTCTTGGTTTTAAATGATTATGTTACTAACCCATTGATCAACACTTAATATAAAACTATAGAGACACAAGCTTTAATCCATCTGACTCGTTCCTCCAATATCTAAAATTTTTTTATACTGAAAAATCCCATTTAACCCTATCATAGGCTTTACTCATATCAAGTTTTAAGATCATTGCTTTATCTTTTCTTGAATTTGTTGAATGCATAACTTCATGAGCTACTATGATCCCATACAAAATCTACCTTACTTTAATAAATCCTCCTTGCTCTTTTGAAATAATTTTATCTAACAGTGATCTTAGATGATTCACCATCACTTTGGATATAATCTTATATGCCATATTGCATCGGATTATGGGCCTAAATGAATCAAACAATTATGCATCCTTCATTTTTGAAATTAGGGTAAGATATGTTGTATTTACTTTATAAGGTATGTATTGTTTTACCTAAGATTTTTCCACTGCCACCAATAAAAATCCTTCACTATATCCCAACTATGTTGATAGAATGCTATAGAGATCCCATCCAGACCTCAGGATTTATCCTTATCAAGAGAGAAAATAGCTAAATGAACTTCTTCCAGAGTAATAGGCTCCATTAGTTTCCTGTTGTCTTCATATATTATACTAAAGGTACTTATAGAATATTATCATTAAGAACTTGAAACTCCTCAAATCCTAGAATATTTTGGTAAAAAAACCTTACCTTATTTTTTATTTCACTCTGGTCTTCAATCCAAACCCCTTCTACTGATTTAATTCTACTAATTCTGGATGCTGATCTCTATACTATTGCCATCCTATGAAAAAAAATTGTATTTTTATCTCCTTCTTTTAACCAAGTCTATCTCAATTTTAATCTCCAAAATTTCTCTTCCTTACTCAAAATATTATGATATTCACTAAGAAAATCCCTTTCCTTTGAGCTTGGATTATAATGATCACCTTTTTAGAATTTTGAAAATTTTTCTGGGTTCTTCTTTCTTCTAAAAAGAAATTGTAAAGTGTTCTTGTTCCATTCTTGTAATATTGATGTCATTGAATTAATTTGTTTTGGAAGTGTATGTAACCCATCGTTTCCTAAATAATTCCATGTTTGTGCTATCATATCAACAAATTGAGGATGGTCTTCCCACATTTACTCATATTTAAAATATGATATTTTTTAATTCACTTACCACCATTTTAACTCTTATTGTCCAGTGATTTGAACCAATCCTTGTTATTTGAACCATCCTTGTTAAGGTATTAATTTTAGCACAAGTCCCTTCATCTAGCCAATGATATAAGATTATGCATCTATCTATTTTTTTTTCTATTAGGTTTTGTACTCTCCTATTGTTGGTCCATGTATAATTATCTTCTTCAAAATCAACCTCCCATAGATTATTATTTTGAATAAAAGCTAAGAAATCTCTCATACTTTGGGTTAATTTCCTAATTCTTCCAAATTTTTCATCCCGCTTGGTTATGGTATTAAAATATCCTATGATCATGAATTGAGTTTCTTGATATTTAATTCTCATAAAGGCTTCAATCCCACTCTATACTTCTAATATTTCTAACCGAGTTAGGTCCATAAACATTGATAAAGATGAAACAAATATCTGCAAAGTAGCATGTGACTAAAGAGGCTATCCAATGCCTACTTTTATGAATGGTTACACAAGAGGTTCTAATAGGATTCCAACATGTAAAAATTCCCCTTATTGCTCCTTCATAATCCACAACATCCCATTCACATCTTACCTAAACTGCTTTCATAGTTTTAGAAACTTCTTCCTCTATCATTTTCTCTTCCTAGATATAAAGAAAATCATGATTATTACATAAAAAGAGGTCCTTGATACACCTCTAATTTGAGAGGACATTAGATCCCCTTCTATTTCATGATCTGATAATCATGCCTCATTAGGGGCTATTGGCCCCACTTGCAAATTACTAATATTATTTTGTTGCATGGTAAAGAGGAGTTCAACCAACTTAGTTTGTGTTCCTTTCTCTATGTTTGCTCTTGCTTCCCTGGATCTTGCTTGATAATTTGAGGGTTTTCCTCTTTTTTCTTACCTATATCAGGAGTATGTATTACTATTATATTCCTAAATATTCTTTCACAATTCTCTTTTTCATTAGATTTATCCTCTCTTGGCTCTACTATAGAAGCTTTTGACTTGTCTTACTCATTTTTTGGTATTTTCTTATTAATGGTAGAGGTATTGACATCTACCAATTTTTTTCTCTTTAATGGTGCATGGTACTTCAAGAGAGTCTTCAAAATATTATGAGTCACATTCCTTTGGTTCATTGAGAATGTTTTTCCTTAAATCATGATCATATTGAATAAATGTTTTCTTGTGAATATTTTGAACCTATAGTACTGTGTCCTCTAAACTCTGATATGCTTTTTCTTCATAGGTTAAAGCCTCAAAATAATTGATATTTATTCTAATATCCTTCATTAATGGTCTCCACTATATATTTACTTCCATTTGCATGGACCTATTTTTTGGAAGTTGGAAACCATCCTCATCCATTTCCATTTGTAATTTTCTCTTGCAGTTTTCTACATATGCTTATAATTGAATCTTATTAGGGCATGATCTCTCAATACGCCCCACCTCATGATATATTATATATCTAGAATATACGTTTTTATAATCTATGGTTTTGTTCCACAACTTACCCCCATACTTAAGAATGGTTGATTTTGGTAAAGGTTAACTTATATCAATTAATGACCAATATTTGAACTTAAATAACCAAGAATCTATATTTTGTAGTTTTTGAAATATGAATACCTAGGTTTTCTATCTTAAAGGATCATTTCCAAAATTAATGGGAATCCATACAACCTAACAAGGTCTAGGGATGATTCATTTTGATGAAGCCTTTCCAACAGTAAGGAAGTCGCTCTTCCTATAAACCAAGGTCCCCTTTTTAGGATTATTTATCTTTTATCCCTAGAACAAAAATTGGATAGGAATAAAGGATACACTTACTCCTAGAGAATTTCAACTGCTATCAATTTGTAACAAATTAACTGAACATGAATATAAATATGCAGAAAGAGAAGTAGATTGCCAAAATGCTCTTTTGTATTGATATTGATACAACTTTTTACAAAAATATTTTGAATTGCCCCAAGTGTGTTGGGAGCAATGTTACAATGTTTCTTGTCTCTCTGGAGTACAATGCTTGTAATAGAAGAGGGGAGATCTTTCGACTCTTCAGCAGGATGTGGTGTTCTTCGTTTTCTTGTCACAACTTCAAGGGATGAGTGGGCTTTGGTATCCAGCAAGGGACCACTCCAGCTTTAACAACTTTTCCAAAGTACCTGTCACCTGCACACATTCAAACCGGCAAAGGGATTAGTAGCACCTGTATATATATGAGCAATAAACACCAATGCTATGCATGAACCCTAAGCAAGTAATCATATGAAACAAGCGACAGAAGCAATTAACATATATAGCCTTACTAACAAATGAATGCTTTTTACTGATCTCTGACGTGCGTGATTTCGTGCTCGGGACTGTGAAAACGCGGACGCGCGGTAGGGAACTAGAAACCATGGATCTGCGGTTGTGAAACCGTGGACATGCATTTTCGACTGTGAAACCACGGATGGGCGGTTTTGGCTGAAAATAGGTTGCCTCGGGATTCGAACCAACGGTACGGAATTGGGCTCGCGCTCGCAATTTCTCGTTGGGTCTAGATGTATTTTGGCAGCCTGTCGGTATGCACATTCAGCTCCCTTTTCTTTGTTGACAAGATGGCATTTTTATAGGCTTCCTAGGGCTTTGGAGGGAAATGGGAGGTGGCAAGCCTGACTTGCCAAGTGGTAAATCTGAACTGCCAGGTGGAAGGGGCAGTTATAGTGAGTCATTCAGTGTGCCTCACTTAACTGGGGTGATGTGGCTGCAAGTGGAGTGGGATGAGGGATCCTGTTTTATGTGAAGGGACAAGGGGGACAAAAGTGGGTGAGATGTGGCATGGGTGTTGGGAATCTATCCCATGTGCAAAGACAAGGGGGACAAGAGTGGGTGAGATGTGGCAAAGATGTTGAGTGAGGTGTCCAGGACACATGTCCAGTGGGCAAGTAGGGTATCCTAGGGTAATTTTCCAGATTTAATAAATTTGGAAAATAGGATAATGTGCAGGATTTTATATCCCTAAGTTAGCACTTAGGCATATAATTTATTATGCAGGGTTTGATGGTGGGGTGACAAATGTGGTTTCAAAGGTGCTGGATTTTGGTGTCTACAGTTGCCCCTTTTTGCACTGCGTTGTGTACAACACAATGCGGTGCAAAAACTGATGACATCTAACTTTATTGGATGGATGGACTCACTCTCTTTGGTGTGGCAGACTGAATGATTGATTTTTTTAATGTTTTTTTTTTTGTTTACCCCCTCAATTGGCAAGTGGGTAAAGAATGAAGCCCATGGGCCAATTGATGAGATTTTAATGATTGAAATGGTTTTTGTTGTTGCATATTTTTCAAAATGTTTTGCCCCAAGCGTGTGGTGGAATTTTGTCTTAAAATATACCTTTTGGTTTGATTGACATGCATGATTATGAAATGAAGGAACCAATCATCCTAGGCGCCTGTCGTAGTGACTGTTAGCAATTCCTTAATGCACATTGATTTATCGTAATTATCCGTGTTTTGTAACCTCACGGAGTGGGCGTCAATTTCAACTTTGGGTTGTTTTGTTTGGACTATTGTCACTTTTAACTTGAATTCAATTTTTGGTGGCAAATTTCTTGTTGCTTGCAATTTTTTGTTTGTTTTTTTGGGAACCGCGCATCTACGATTTTTTTTTTAGGAACCATGGGGCTACAGTTTCTTTTTTAGAAACCGCGGGGCTGCGGTTTCTTACGCTACCCACGGGTCTGCGGTTTTACTCCGCAAACCATGGGTCTACATTTTTATGCACGTCTGAAAATGCGTTTGTGCATTTTTACCATAAAAAGCGGTTATTTAAAGGCTTGCTGTCATTTTCATTCTCATTCTACCAGTTGTCATTAGTTGATTAGTGAGTTTGTTGAGTGAGATGGAGGTGGGCGAAGGCAACGGTGGCGGTGGTGACGTTGGTGTTGGCTCGACTGGAGTGGAAGGTGGTGTCCGCTATGCTGAGGTAGGGTGTCCTTTTTCCTTTAGTTAGGCTTTCTTTTGTTGTGTTATTTGTTTTATTTTGTAACTAAGTGGGGTTGGTAATGAATTTTTTTTTTGCTTTGTTTTTGTTTCTTTCGCTTGTTTATTTATTTATTTTTTTGTAACTAAGTGGGGTTGGTAATGAATCTTTTATTTTCTTTTGTTTTGTTTTTGTTTCTATTTTTCCTGTCTATTTATGATCACCTAGGGGTAGGTGAATTTTATTTTTTTTTTTTTGTTTTGTTTTTTTTTTGTTTTTGCCTGTTTATTTATTATCACCTAGGGTAGGTGAAATTTTTTTTTTTTTTTTTTTGTTTTTTTTTTTTTTTTTTTTTTTTTTTATTTTTTTTTATTTATTATCACCTAGGGTAGGTGAAATTTTTTTTTTTTTTTTTTGTTTTTTGTTTTTTTTGTTTTTTTTTTTTTTTTTTTGTTTTTCTGTTGATTTTTGATCACCTAGGGGTAGGTGAAATTTTTTTTTTTTTTTTTTTATTGTTTTTGTTTGTTGATTTTTGATCACCTAGGGGTAGGTGAAAGTTTTTTTTTTTATCATTCTAATATTTTTCTTGTTTGCTTTGTTTCAGGTTAAGCTACTTGATGCTCGGCATAGGTGGCCTCACACTATCCGCAAAGTGCGCAAGGCTCTTATTGATGATGATTGGACTTTTTTAGAGACCATTGGTCTTGATGGATGCGGGCGGCTTGGCACCATCCGAGCTGATGAGGATCTTCTGTCGATGCTTGTTGAGCGTTGGGATCCTGATAGGGGTACATTTCAGCTTCCTACGGGGGAGCTAACTATTACTTTGGAGGATATTTACCAGATTCTCCATGTTCCTGTCGAGGGTCCTGCTGTCCGCATTGGCCTCGACAAGAAGGAGGCTCTGTTCCCTATATTTGGTGAGTTGTGGGATGTAGACTGTAGTAGGGGAGGTATTGCATACCTTGATCTCTTTACGACTGGCAGTTTGGGAGCTGTTCCAGCTTTCTTGATGTATATATTGAGCAACATGTTGTTGCCCAATTCCATGGGATCGAGGATCCCATGGAACCAGGTTCCTATTATTCTTGATCTTATATCTAATCCTCGATGGTTGGCATGGGCTCCCGCTCTTCTATGCCAGATTTATGAGTTGTACGAGGTGAAGAGGTGGGGGTGAAAGGGGCTCGGTTGTAGTTTGGTGCTCCAAGTGTGGTCTTGGGAGCACATCATTGTTGGACGACCAGTTGGTCTTCCTTGTGCCTATGATGCCACTTCTCCTCGAGCTTACAGGTGGCTTCTTAGTGAGGAGCTCAGTCGTTCAGTGGTGGGGGCATCAGAGTACAGAGATATCTTGAGCTCACTTACTAGATATTTTATGAGTTGGTGGCCTTGGAGGGGCTTGGATTGGGTGACGGATGTGATAGAGCTTCATCGCATCAGGCGAGGTCGATGGGTTGTTGGTGCCCATCTTAGGGAGATGGAGTATATTTAGTTTTCTCGGGTGCAACATCAGTTTGGTTTGGTACAGGGTGTGCCTGATGCACCTGTGACCTATAGGCGATGGGGAGACGAGTTGGGGTTACCTGTTGCTCCTAAATTTTGGTGAGTTGATGACCCAGTTGATGACTCTGACCTAGAGGTTGTTGATTTGGATGATGTGGGTACCACTCCCGAGTATGATGCATGGTTAGCCACTCAGCCTCTTTGGATGTCGAGTGCCATTATTGATGATGAGGGGAGTGGTGATGAGGTGGAGGTGGGAGGATGGGTTCCTTGGTCGGTGAAGCACCGATGAGGTAGCACTTTGAGGGCTGAGATGGTTATTGATGTGCAGCAATCAGAGGATGCTGGTGGTGATGGGGATGGAGAGGGGGATGGCCCTCCTCGATGGACTGAGGAGGATTGGGATTTGCTACAAGGGAGCGTGATAGCTTGTATTTAGAGGTGACTCACCTAAAGGGTGAGTTGGCATGGTACCAGGGTGAGGTGACTCACCTTCAGGCTGAGGTGGATAGTTTATGGGGTGGACCTAGCAATGATGCCCTTGACACCAAGGATGCTGAGATTACTAGGCTTGGAGGTGAGGTGACTCGATTAGAGGGTGAGCTCACTCGATTATAGACAGGGTCAGGTGGAGGTGACACTACAACTACTATTGTTGCTCTTTGAGTAGAGATTTCTCAGTAGGTATCCCGATAGGGTGCTGATTTGAGGAGCCTACATAAGCAGGCTGTTTATATTGAGATGTTGGAGAACATTTTACATGAGCGATAGATTCCTCTACCTATTCCTCCTTCATCATCAGTTGCTACTACTACTCGAGGTACTGAGATGAGTCATAGGACTCATCGGTCATCGAGCTCTCACGGGGCTTCTACTGCACAGGGTCCTCGGAGGGACCTTGGCGGTGCTAGTTAGTTGTAGCAATTTTTTCTCTTTTTGTTTTTTGTGGTATATCCATTTTTGCTATGAGCCTTGGTGCTCTAATGTATACAGCCTTCGGGCATTTTGTACTTTGTGACCTCCATATATATATACATGGCCTTTTATTTTGGTTATCTCATGTGTTAATGTTTATATGCATGCTTCTTGTTAATGCTTTGTTTTTATTTGATGCAATCTAAATAATTTATGTTTGTTCTATGATAATGAATGCAAACTAATATGTAATATGCAGTTTAATTATTTGTTCATGTAACTATATGATGGCATGCATGATGTTCATGTAATATTTTATAGCTCGAGTAGTTGACCATTACTTGTTCATTGTTGCAATTGGGGGTATCCAATCTTGGTGACTTTTTGTGGGTGATGTATGGTGGATATGTATGTGATAATGGAAGAATATGTTGATGGTGATATGGAAGATGGTATGGTTTTTGATATTTAATAGTGGAATATTTTCAAAGACTCAAACACTCTAGTAATGTAAACCATTTTCTTGATCGTTGTCTAACTTTCTTTAAGACCAAGGTGTGTGCAAGTGGAGTTTATTTACTAAATATTTGAGTTGGCGATGACCCTGAGCAATCAAGAACCAGTGCATGTGATTGTGAAGTTAATTGACCCATCATGAGTAAATTGGATGGTACCTGTTATGGGTTTACCTATTAGCTAGCTTACCCGTATGTGCGGTCAGAGGTCTCCCTTTTTTTGGAGAGAGACATGTCGCCCTGCATGAGTTTACTCCACTGCCAGTCAAGCGTCTATAGCCCCGGTGGAGGTTCGCTCCATAGTCCAATGATCTGATCTTTAAGCTTTTGGGATGACTACATAACTTTTTGAGGGGAATGTAGTACGATCCTTTTTGCCTTAGGGATCTGTGGTGTGTGTTTGGAATTAATTTTGTATAGAGTTTTGGGGAATCGGATTCTCAACCGAAGTGTGATGAGAATGTGATCCTATCCTTACTACTCTACATTTTTTTAAATTTGGAGCATTATTGTGATAGTGGTGAAAACCATTATTTTTTATTTTGGACTATGTTGCATGATAGGGTAAGCGAGGAATTTTACTTTTTCGCTTCAAGGTGTACCCAAGTTGGCGTTGTCCTTTTCTTACTCAAAATGTTTTAAGATTTGTAAAAGTGTATTTGGTTCAAGATTGTTTTTGGGTCAATCTACCATACTCAAGACTTTTTTTAATGTGACAAAAGTGCTTTGGTCCTAAAGAAAATTGGACATATTATTGGAATTTGGTTTTTCACTAGACATGATTGAGTGAATGAAAATTTGATTGTAGATGTAAGGATAACATGTGTTGTATATCTTTGGTTGAATTGGGAAAAAGCCTTAGGTGGGTACCCCCAATTCTTGGAACTTGTTTTATTTGGTCGTATCATCACCACTACAAAATATTACTAAACATGGGATGGGATGGATGCAATTATATGGTATATTTATATTTATATTTATTTTTTTTATGTAATGTTGCTACATGCTTATGATATGCTTATGTTAATGCAAAAATTGAAATTATTTTTTTTTTTTTTGATATGAATATTTTCATGTGATATGTGAATGCAATATGTGAAATGCAAGTAAAGATATTTCTATTTACAATGTAATATGTATGCAATGTAGAAATATAAATTTTTTTTTATTTGTTTTTAGCCATGTACATATATATACATATATTGCAGGTCGACTTATGCATAAAATGCCTTTAGGTGCATTATGTTTAGTGGCTCTGGCTCCAACTTTCCCTCTAAGTCGGCAAGTCTATACGTTCTTGGTCCCAAAATTTGCTTTACAATATATGGGCCTAACCAATTAGCCACAAATTTGTCTCTCAAGTGTGGCAATGCATTGGTATTTTGTTGATTTTCTTTGAGCACTAGGTCCCCTACTTGAAATTCGTGAGGATGGACTTTTGCGTTGTAAGCACGTTTGATTCTGTCTTGATATACTCGCAAATGCTCTAGAGCGTTGATGCATTTTTCATCAATAAGTGTCAATTGGTCAAGACGTGCTTGTCTTTCAGTGTCATCATCCATGAATTCCTGTAATGCAATTCGTAAGGAGGGTATCTCGAGCTCGAAAGGTAATATAGCTTCAGCACCGTAAACCAATGAAAATGGTGTTGCTCCTGTTGGCGTTCTGATGCTTGTTCTGTAAGCCCATAGTGCCAAAGGAAGTTGAGTATGCCAATCTCGATGATTTTCTTTGACCAGTTTCTTGAGAATGGATACCATTATTTTGTTGGTTGCTTCAGCTTGCCCATTTGCTTGCGGGTAATAAGGTGTTGAGAAACTGTGTTGGATTTTGAATTTGTTGCACAAGGCTCTAACATCCTTATTCTTAAATGACTTCCCATTATCAAAAATTATTTTTGAGGGTATTCCAAAATGATAGATAATATGCTGAAGTATAAACTCCGCTATTCGAGGTCCAGTCATAGTGGTCATTGGAATTGCTTCCACCCATTTTGTGAAGTATTCCATAGCAGTTATGATGAATTTATGTTGTCCTGATGAAGTAGGTGATATTTTACCAATCAAATCGAGGCCCCATTGTGAAAATGGCCAAATACTTTGAATGGGTTGTAAAGCATGTGATGGTACATGAGTCAAATTTGCATGGTGTTGGCACTTTTGGCACTTTTTGACATATTTACAATAGTCATTTTCCATGGTCGGCCAATAGTATCCCATGCACAGTATTCTCTTTGCAATGGCCATTCCACTGAAGTGGCCACCACAAGTACCATCGTGGGCTTCTGCTATAGCTCATTCTATTTCAACCGAATTTAGACATCGTAATAATATTCCATCATAACCACGTTTATATAACACGTCCCCCAGTAGAGTAAAATGAATTGCTTTTTGTTTGAACATTCTTTTTGCAGTTCGTGTCATTTCTATTGGGAGTGTTCCAGACTTGAGAAAGTCTCTTATTTCATCAAGGTAAGAATTGTAAGGTTCGACATGTATCAAACAAACATTCTTCTCACCTGTAGATTCTGCTTTTTGAATTGATGGTTTGGGCACTATTGTTATGATTAGTGGTTGTACTTCTCCATGCTCATTCTTAGGGATGAGAGATCCCAAAGAAGCCATTGCATCCACGAATCTATTTGTCGAATGGGGTAAGTTACTAATTTTAAACCAATCAAAATTTTGTAGCAACTTTGTTGCCACTTCATGGTATTGCTTTAAAACTGGTTCCTTACATTGGTATTCTCCTTTTACTTGATAGACAACTAGTTGAGAATCACCAAAAATGCTTAGTCTTTTTATTCCCATTGCTATAGCTGATTGAAGGCCTAAGATTAAGGCTTCATACTCTACATTATTGTTAGTGCATGTGAAGTCGAGTTTGAATGATAAAGGAATTGGTATTCCTTCAGGTGTATAAAACACAACTCCCGCACCTTGTCCTTTCTCGCACTTAGATCCATCAAAGAACATTGTCATATCTGCTTCATCCTCAGAAGAAACCAACTCTTCTTGTTCTGTGATAGAGAATACTGAATCATCTGGAAGCTCAATGATTAGTGGTTTGTCATTATGTAGCGGAGCTTCAACTAGTTGATCAACTATCACCTGACCTTTTATGGATTTTTGACTTATGAATTCGAGATCGAATTCGATTAAAAGCATTATCCATTTAGCAGTACGGGTGTTGTTGTATGTGCGAGTCATCATGTATCACAAAGGATTTTCTCTAGCTATGACATAAGTAGTGTTGCTTAGCATATAATGTCTAAGTTTCTTAGTGGTGAAAACCACTGCTAAGCATAACTTTTCGACATAAGCATATCTTGTTTCGTAACTTACCAATGTTCGACTAATATAGTAAATTGCTTGCTCTTTATGATTTTCATTTTTTTGTGCAAGCATTGTCCCTAGTGCAAAATCTATTGCAAAAATGTATAGGTAAAAAGGGACTCTTGTTCGAGGTGATATAAGAACTGGTGGTGAAGCCAGATACTTCTTTATGTCATCAAATACCTCTTGACATTCAGTTGTCCAAGAAAATATCACCCCCTTTTGTAATAGGTGATTGAAAGGCCTGCATTTATCTGAGAGTTGTGCGATGAATCATCGGATAGATTGGATCTTTCCTTGTAAACTACGCAACTCTTTCAAGTTCTTGGGAGGTGGCATTTCTAATATAGATTTTACCTTACCTGGATCTACTTCAATGCCTCGCTTGGAGACAATGAATCCTAGAAGCTTTCCCGATGTGACACCAAATACACATTTCTTAGGATTTAACCTTACTTTGTGTTCTATCAATCGATCGAACACTTTTTCTAATACTTCGATGTGCTCAAGACGTGTTTTTGATTTAGCAATCAAGTCATCTACATAATCCTCGATGATCTTATGCATATAATCATGAAATATGTACGTCATAGCTCGTTGATATGTAGCTCCTACATTCTTGAGTCCAAAAGGCATCACTCTATAACAGAATGTCCCCCAGGGTGTTGTAAATGTTGTCTTGTGTTGATCTTCGGGATTAATTCGAATTTGGTTATATCCCGAGAAACCATCCATTAAGGAAAGCATTTCATGACCAGCACAAGAGTCTACTAGTTGATCGATATTGGGCAAAGGAAAATCATCTTTGGGACACGCTTTGTTTAAGTCTCGAAAATCAGTGCACACACGTATCCCTCCGTTCGGTTTGCGAATGGGTACCATATTTGAGAGCCATTCTGGGTAATCAATTGGTACTATGAAGTGCACATCCAATAACTTTTGCAGCTCTTCTTTCACAATTAATGCGACTGTGGGATGGACTTTCCTAAGCTTTTGCTTGAATGGCTTTGCATCATGTGCCAGTGTAAGGTTGTGGACTACCAGGTCTGGATCTAAACCAGGCATGTCTTTATATGACCATGCGAACACTTCTTTATTTTTCATTAGCATGCTTATTATGCATTCTTTCTCCTCTATGGATAATTCTTTTGCGATTTTGACAATTTGGGGATTATCCGCGTCTTGACTAAGGTTCACATCTATAGATTCTTCAATGAGCATGTGAGAACCTTCTTCTAGTTGATGTGGAGTTGGGATGAGGTGGATGTCATCTGCCACATTTTCAAATGTCTCTGGGGCTTCCCCCTCTATTTCAGTTTGAAAAACTGAGTTATTTGATGATGAAGGTTGCTGTGAAATATATGCATTTGAAGCACGCAATAATTCTTTGGACAAGATAAATTCGGCAATGGATGGTGGGGATGAGATCCTGTCCATGGCAATGAGGCTGGTGTCGATATGGATTGGCTTTGCCTCATCATATGGATTGCGGAGTGGGGTGAGCAAATCAACAAAAATCATGTTGACTTGATGGAAATGAGGTGGCTACGATTTGAGAGGTGATGACTCATTCTCTCTAGGTTGCAACTGTCCTAATGTGTGTGATTGGTGATGCTCCATGTGATGCCAATGTGATGGAGGAGGCTCTGGTTCAGGACTCTCACATTCTTTGCTTAGCCGAAAGAGAGTGCGGTCTATTGGGAATTTCTTTTGGTACCAGTCATCTCTTCGAATAGATTCTGCATATATTACCTCTTCTTGAGGTTCTTCTGCCTCCTGATTATGTTGTTCATGATGCGCCTCTGCTTGGAGTATTCTTCTAGCTTGCATTTTGCGTTCATGATTCAGAAATATCATTTTTGTCTCATCTTCATAATCATCATCGCTTATCCAGAAGCCGTTAGCATTTGTATGAGGTCCCAGAACAAGTTGTGTGTAATCTGGCCTAAGGTCGGCCATTTCTGGTGGATCTTCGTATCCTGGTTCTTGTTGTAAGGCTTGTTCTGAGAAAGTTCCAAACACATGAGGGTAAAAATTGTAGATTAGGTATTCACCATTTATATCATCATCTTCATCATTAGGTTCATCCTCTTTGTCACTTTCTCCTTCTCCGTCTTCGCACTCAATATCCAGTTCTTGGAATGTTTGACTTAGCGAAGAGCTTGCGATGGAAGGTTTGTAACCTAGACCTGAGCGGTCATTTGGCTCTCTATATTCTGGCTCAATAATGTAGTGAGGACCTTGTTCATGTCGTCCAAGTCCATATCCTTGCCAATTAACCCTTTGAAAATATCTCACTGGGAATGATGGGTTAGATAGATAATCAATGTTCTCATTGAACTCTTTTACATGGTCCTCCTCTGGAGGAGATGGACCAGATGAAGAATCGACTCCCCCATATATGAAATTTATTGCATTTGATGGTGAACCCATTTTGTATATCTCACCTATGGCTAAAGGTGGGTCCCGAGGGTGACCATAATCTCTTACTGACTCAATAGGTGGTGTAATTGTGACACTTTCAATAATATACTCACCAATACCAGGATTGGCAAGATGTACTGCAACTCGAGAAGGTTGGGAGGTTGATGGCTCGGTGGATGAAGAGGGTTCTTCTACGCTTGGTTGCGGCTCTAATGGTGGTGGTGGATTATCTCTAATAGGTGGCCCTATTTGCGAGACTACGGGTTGTGATGATTGTGGTTTATTGATGGATGGAGTGGGTTGTGCTGTGAATATGAATGGTTGTTGTGGATCTGGAAGTGCGCTAGATGGAGTTGGTTGTTGGTTGGCAAGATGGTTTGGTGTGATTGGAAAGTGATATGCAGTGTTCGAAGGCTGAATTGAGCTGACACTTTTGGATGCAAAAGTTGGGTCAACTATAGGCAATTCCTCTTGAATGGGTGCTTTTGATGAAGTGTTACTAGGTGGAATGGTTCTGATGGTGAGTGGTTGGATAGTTAGGTGTGTTGATGGAAGCAAGGGCTCATACGGGTTTGAAATTAAGTTGCAGTACTTGAAAGGTTCTGTGTCAGCTGGTATACAATGTACTTTGCCTTCATGTACATATTTTAAGCATTGATGCAATGTTGAAGGCACACACTTCATTTCCCTAATCCAAGGGCGTCCAAGAAGTATATTATATTGCATTTCTCCTTCCAAGATGTGGAAGAGGACATGTATTGTTTTCACCCCCATGGTGACGGGAAGAACAACATTCCCCATAGTTGAGCATAAAGCGTCATTAAAAGCCCTAAGGGTGAAGGTGGAAGTTGTGATGTGAGATGATGGGATGTTGAGCTTTTTCATTGCAGGTGTGGTGATGAGGTTGATGGAGGAACCAATATCAATAAGCACTCTCTTGAATGGCTTCCTGTCGATGTGAGCTACTATGTGCAGTGGTGGATCAAGTGAATCTGCCAAAATTTGCTTTTCCTTGAAGTCATAAAATACTATCGAGGGTTCCATACACTTTTGCACACTCCCCACAAAGGAATTGAATGCATTGGGGTCTTCTGATTGTACTTGTATAGACTTTAAGATTTCCATCAATGCTTCCCTATGGGGTGTTGATTGTTGTATTAGCTCATAAATTGATAATTTTGCTGAAGCCATTTTTAAACTTTGTGTTAACCGGTTGTTTAAGGTGACAACTGGGTGATTATGGAAAGGTGGTGGTGGAATGCTTGGTCCAAGTTGTATGGGCACATTTGTTGGTTGTGTTGCTTGGAGGCTGAGTTGTGCGATTAGCTTACCTCTATCCATGGGTAACTATACCGATAGCTCCTACAAAACCTTGTGGTAATTGAGACACATAATTAACCTGATTGGGAGGAACTATTGAAGTTGATGCTCCCATCGGTTGTTGATTTACCTCTCGATGTGGCAAAGGTGTCTGGTAGATGCCTAGGTTTTGGTTATTTTGGGCTAGTGGGTTGTCAACTTTAATTGTACCCGCTTCCAATAAATCTTGCACAATTCCTTTGAAACCATGACAACCTTCAATATCATGTCCTCTTTGTCTATGATAGATGCAAAAGAGGTGTTCTTTGTAACCTTTTGTTTTTGGTTTGTTAGGATCTTCAGGTTTCATTTCTGGCAATGTAAAGAGTTTTGCCGCATACAAATTTTGGAAGACTAATGAATATGGCTCTTGTATTGGTGTGTAATTTCTTTTTGGCTTAAAATGATGTTGTTGCCTTTCTGTAGGTTGTGTCTGATTTTGTGCCTGTTGTGGGGGTGGAACCGCTTGATGATTCAATTGTTGCGGTTGTTGTTGTTGTTGGGGTTGTTGGATTTGTGCTTGGGCTGGTTGATTTAACTGTGGTTGGCCCAAAACTATCTGGTTAACTTGTGCGGTCTTGGACTGACCATGGTTATTCCCCTTTTGATTCTTATTGTGCCACTCTTTCTTTTTAGGCTTTATCTCACCTTCATGAATTTTGATCTCTTCTATTAGCTTTGCTTGGGTGAGTGCCTCATCGAATGTCCTATACTATTGTAGTTATAGTAACGAAGAGATGGGCCTAGCACAACTCTTCATGAACATTCATATTATCTCTGACATAGGGAGGGAAAATGGTAACTTGATCATGACTGACCTCCATCGATTGCCAAAGTCATAGACCGATTCATCATCATATTATTTTAGATAAATCAAATCAGTCAATGTGGTTTGTTTTTTGACATTTAGGGTGAATCTTTCCAAGAACTGGTCCGCTAGTTGTTCAAATGTAAAAACACTTTGATGTGGTAGGTGGTTGTACCAGTCTTGGGCTTCTCCCCCTAATGTCTGAGGAAAGGTATGTAACAGTAGTGCATCATTGCTCTTGATTCTGAAGCATGCATTTACAAATCTAGTTATATGTTCATGAGGGTCCTCTTCCCCCTTAAATTCAAGCTTGGGTATTTGAAAATCCATTGGATATGGTGGCTCGAGCATCGAAGCATGAATAGGATGATTGAGTAGTTGCCTTAAAGTTGGCTTTTGGTATTGCAAACCTAGAGTTTGCATGGCAAGACTATCAATCTAACTCTGTAAGAACTGGTATCTAGGGTCATCCATAGGACTGACACTCGAATGTACTTGATGTTGCTGGTAATGTGGTGGATTGTATGTAGGCTACGGGTGATAGGGTATGGTTGGCTGAAATGTGTTATGGTAAGGATGTTGATGGATGTTATGATACGGATGGGGTGATGGAGGTATGATGGTATGTTGACCTACTATATTAGCATATGGATGTGGAGGTTGACTATGAACCATAGTGGTGGATGGAGGGGGCACATTACCCAAGATGGATCTTGGATGAAGGTATTTGTTTGGTGAGATGTAGGTGGGAAGTTGTGCTCAATCCCTTGCAAATGTTGGTTGGGGTCAGGATTTATGCTACGGTTAGCGTTATCTAAAATCATTTGTTGCAGCTGTAAGAAAGCCTGTTGCATAGCAATTGCATTTGAAGTAGGGACCGCCACCTATGATGTGGTAGGATGGGTTGGTTGTGGAACAACCATGGTAGTGGAAGTGAGTGGGGGTAAGTAGCAAAGGGTATTGCCACTGACTGTGGTATGATATGAGATGTAGAACCTATGAGGGTAGTGGGTTGAGTGGATGTTAGGGTTTGTGAAACAACAGGAATTGTTTCATACAAGGGATTAGTGGAAATGGTTAGTTGTTGAGGTAATGTGCGGGGTGGTTGGTTGGATGATGATGGTTGGTTAGCTAGTGCTACAATAGCCAACTCAAAAAGAGGATTTGTAAAAACTTGTTCTGATTGTTGTGGGTAAGTATATGCGGGCTCTTGTTGTAATGATGGTACAACATGAGATGGGATGGAGAGTGGTGGTAATGATGGGAAGACCATTCCAACTGCATTCAAGTACATTCTAACAGTATCCATGTCGAACATGGTGACATGACTATCTACCACTACAGGAGGTTCACTCCTAGGTGTCTCAGGTATGGTTGTGTGAGTAGCCCTATGCATAATGTCTATGTCCGTATTAGGGGCATTACTAGAAGGCCCTACATTAAGACTTTGGGACATAGAAGAGGGCATGCCTACTTGTCCTACCATCGAAGTGTGAGGGATGTTTCCAGACTGAGAGGCCATGGGGGAAGACCACTGACTTTGGTTTGACACTAGTTTCTTAGCTTGACTACGAGTCACTACCATACGCTACTATGTGGTACAATGCCAAGTGCGACTATCTATGTAAATAAAATGACAGTACGATGCAATACAACATGCAAAGCAAACAAACACACAAAGTTTTTGGTGCTAGATTTTTGTTAGTTTTTTTTTCAAATCATTTTAAAAATGAAAATACGTGTGCTCAATGTTTTGCCCTATATGAATCTAGGATTTCACCTGTATACTCGCAGCTCGAAAACCTGGCTATGAACTCCAGGTCATGTAATCCCACCTATAATGTGTGGTAATGAAGTCCACACATGGCCAAGGAGCACAGGTCCTACCAGTTCCTCACCTAGTTCACCCGTAGTCTGTGATACACCTCTCCGAAGAGAAATGTGTGCTATAACCCATGGGCTATGACGGATCTTGGAACCGACCTTGGCCAAAATCAGGGTATAATGTTGGTGGTTCGATGATGAAATCCAAACTCGACGGTGATGAAATCCAGTCATTTTCCAATGTTTAAGTGCAAGTGTGTGATGGTTTGTTTAATTATTGTGGTATGCAAAACTATTATGCAATTTTGTTTCAATGCCTAAATGCAGAAAAACAGAAAAGCAGAAACACAATAGACAATAGGTCAGGGGCAAAATGCCACCTTCAGGTAAGCTTTTAGGCTAAATCCTACTTAACAGGGCCAACCACGAGTGGGTGGTTGGTTTTGGTAAACCGTGGATGCGTAGTTTTCCAACCACGCGTCTACATTTGGGAAATCCCAACCATGGATGCGTGGGTCCTTTATGTCAATAGGACAGGGTCGAGATAGACCTGAACCTAAAAATATAGTGTCTGGGTTATTCCTAACCCGACACGTGCAATATGGTTTTTTTTTACCTACTATGCAGATGCAGTTCCTTTTTTTTATTTATGTATTAATGGATGCAAGACTTAAGCTAATTGATCCTATCCTAAGACCTATATGTAGACAAGGGCAAACAAGACTGGACTATCTATCTTACCCTAAATGCATCTAGTTAATAACAGCAAGCAAAAAAAAAAAATGCAGAGAAAAGAGTGATAAGTGACAGGTACAGACCTGTGATCCTTCGTCGCTCCCTCTAGCTATCAACCGTCGACCCATATTTTCTTGTGTCTGCAACCGTGCATCTACATTTCTTCAAAAGGAACCACCCGCATGTATTTTCTCTAAACAAAAACCATGCACTTGTGGTTTTGCAGTGTCTGTTTCGAATGCAGGGTTTCTTCAGTCTGTAATTTGGGATCGATCCCACATGCGCCTCAGACTCTCGAAACTTGTGTAACAAAATAGAAATCAATAAAATTTTCAAAATGCAAGGCTAAACAAAATGGAACCCTTAGGGGGTCCCACCGTGATCGCCATTTCTGTAACAAATTAACTGAACACAAATATAAATATGCAAAAAGAGAAGTAGATTGCCAAAATGCTCTTTTGTATTGATATTGATACAACCTTTTACAAAATATATTTTGAATTGCCCCAAGTGTGTTGGGGTAATGTTACAATGCTTTCTTGTCTCTATGGAGTACAAATGCTTGTAATCGAAGAGGGGAGATCTTCCGAATCTTTAGCAGGATGTGGTGTTCTTCATTCTTCTAGTCACAACTTCAAGGGATGAGTGGGCTTTGGTATCCAAAAAGGGACCACTCCAGCTTTAGCAGCTTTTCCAAAGTACCTGTCACCTGCACACATTCAAATTGGCAAAGGGATTAGTAGCACCTGTATATATATGAGCAATAAACACCAATGCTATGCATGAACCCTAAGCAAGTAATCATATGAAACAAGCGACAAAAGCAATTAACAGATATAGCCTTACTAACAAATGAATGCTTTTTACTGATCTCTGATGTGCATGATTTCATGCTTAGGACTATGAAAATACGGACATGCAGTAGAGAACTAGAAATCATGGATCTACGGTTGTGAAACCATGGACGCGCATTTTTGACTATGAAACCACGGATGGGTGATTTTGGCTGAAAATAGGTTACCTCGGGATTCGAACCAATGGTACGAAATTGGGCTCATGCTCGCAATTTCTCGTTGGGTCTAGATGTATTTTGGTAGCCTATCGGTATGCAAATTCAAATCCCTTTTCTTTGTTGACAAGATGGCATTTTTATAGGCTTCCTAGGGCTTTGGAGGGAAATGGGAGGTGGCAAGCCTGACTTGCCAAGTGGCAAATCTGAACTGCCAGGTGGAAGGGGCAGTTACAGTGAGTCATTCAGTGTGCCTCACTTAACTGAGGTGATGTGGCTGCAAGTGGAGTGGGATGAGGGATCCTGTTTTATGTGAAGGGACAAGGGGGACAAAAGTGGGTGAGATGTGGCATGGGTGTTGGGAATCTGTCCCATGTGCAAAGACAAGGGGGACAGGAGTGGGTGAGATGTGGCAAAGATGTTGAGTGAGGTGTCCAGGACACATGTCCAGTGGGCAAGTAGGGTATCCTAGGGTAATTTTCCAGATTTAATAAATTTGGAAAATAGGATAATGTGTAGGATTTTATATCCCTAAGTTAGAACTTAGGCATATAATTTATTATGCAGGGTTTGATGGTGGGGTGACAAATGTGGTTTCAAAGGTGCTGGATTTTGGTGTCTACACAATTCATTTTCTCAATGTCAAATCCCCTGACCAAGACCTATTAAATTTATCAAAAATTACCCTATATTTGAGGAACAAGGATTGTCCTCTGTGAGGCCCTATATAACCTCTACTAAGGGAGAATAATCTAAGGAATTATCTATGAATTAATCCATGTGAAGGAAACTAAAACTCAATATCTATTGAAATTTACTAGAATGTCCTATAGCAATTATAATATTTGATAAAAATTATAATAGTTTGCGTGCAAAATTTCTAAGATAAAAATGGGGAAAATAAACTTAGCTATAAAATTATATGCCTCGATATAATATCTTACCTCATTGAATCCCTAACCTCTATTGCTCCTCCCATCATCCGAATCCTAGTTGATAAATATCTACAATTTCATTTTTTATGACTTGAAAATTCATCGACGCCATTGTTCTAGATGACTAACTTCATAGGGTCATATCTTCATAAATATTTCTTATATTCCTTCATATGAGTATGTTTTTTAAATATCTTCAAATTCCACACAAATTGGTCCTAGAATCAACTAATGCCCACTTATTATGTTGACTCAGGTTAAACTTTATGATGTAATTGGGGTTTTGGTATTGTTATAAATACCCCCTCATAATCCTCATTTCTTATTGGAGTGTTATGTAATAATATGTATGAATATAGTGATGATTTATGGTGCCTATGGGTGCTTTCCATTTATTTCTCTTTCATCCTATTTTATGCTTTTTGTATAATATTTGCGTGGATGGATTGCTTCTATTCATTTCTAGAAAATATAGCGAATTTCATCATATGGTGTCAGAGCAGGTATGAAGTAGCATCTCTTGGTCATGCAAAAATTTTATTTGGAACCTTTGATATTTCCTCTAAATTTTAAGGAAAATTACTCTTTTGAGATTCATTAGTGCTTTTGATACAAGAAGTAGAATAGAGATATTTTTCTACTGTTTATTGTCTAATTAAAAAAAATCCTACAATAATTGTCCTCTTCAAGGTAATTTTATTTACCATTATTTTTAGTTGAGTTTTGGTGCCATACCTCTTTTTTATTTTTATAAATCTAGTAGAAGAAATTTAAAAAAGTACATGGCAACAAAAATTGTGAATTAATTCTAGGTGCTTTTTGTGTGCATTCTAATTTATGTGCACCTTCATCCTATGAGTTGTGTGCCTTTCTTGCACAGTTGCCTCTTCATCATGGTGAAGGGATATCATTTGGAACACCTCTAAAACATGCTTGGATTGCAAGACAATATTTTCAAGATCCCCAATAGTATAAATCCCTAGTTCAAAGGCCCTATTTTATGCTTTAGAATAAAAATAGGTCACATAAGTGTATTAGTGCATGGAGGACAATGCTCTTGTTATTTTTGATGTAATACATACCTATCTTCATGTAGATGTATGCACATTTGGTCAAATAACAAGAGCAATAAGATTGGTTGACTTGGTTCTACTATGATGTTTGTGACACAAGGAACCTGACTTTGATTCCTACTACTGGTAATAATTTTTTATTTTCTTTTTTCTGATAGGTAGACCTCAAGGGTGACCAATGTGCTCCCTTTACTCATCTACAATGAGGGTATGCTATCTAGTACAATGAGGGTATGCTATCTAGATCAAAGGTTTTAGGTCTTAAAAGACCTAGGTTCAATCCTATATAATAGGTTTTTAGCCTATTTTTTAAGCAGACACAACTCCTTTAGTTGACACGGTGGCCACTATGGCATTTAGGGTGCCATATAAACAATTTTTGTACTTATATACCTCCTTTTGAAAATCAAACCATGACACATGGTAGAGTTGTAGCTAGTTAGAGGTGACTAAGTGGCACAAAATCACTGGTTATCACTAGTGAAAGAGTGGCCGCTAAATGGCAGGTTGGGGTTTGCTACATTTTTTCCGAGGCTTGAGGCTTTCAATTTTTATTTTTGGGTATTATTAGGATAATGTTTTTTGAGACTATATATTTAGCATATGGAAGCATTTTGTGGCATTTTTTTTCAAATTGTATGATTTTTCAAGATGTACATATTGGTGACATCAATCTATGGTCCTATTCCAATGTTTGGGGCCATATTATGTGAAGTAATCCTTTAGTTATATTGCCCTAATTTGAAAGAGAAAAAATATTCCATGTAATCAAAATATTTGGCCTAATTTTTTGGGAGATACATATGGATTTCTCATAGCTAAAATAGATTTTGAATATTTTAGAGGGTTGTAGAAAAAGGATTAAAAAAGTGTTGTAATCAATCCCCTTTTCTCCTTTGGGAAATTGATTCAACTTATTCATAAAGATCCAATCTTTCATTATCTCTTCCTTCTATTATTTCTCTAGGTGATTTTGAAAGTTTGTTGTAACTCTTCATTTAAGTATGTTAATGCAAATTATCTTTTGGTGAGTAAAATTAGGTGACCCATGAGCAAGAGAAAGTATTTAAATAGGGTAATGTATGCTTTAAATGAGAAAGTTATACCTTCAAGACATTCCTTATGTAACAATGGAAAATTGGAAGAACTTATCTTTAAGGGAGGTAGTGATTATGATTTTTCTTCTTTATTTGAAATCCTAGCAAAAGTGTTTTGTGGCTACGTATGGGAGAGTCTAATAATAGTAGTGGTGGGTATGGTCTAGCCTAAGGATATTTTTATAGTAGCAAAGTTTAGATGATGGGGAGGATCAAGATGAATCTACCTCAAAATACAAAGACTCATTACAACATCCATTACTTTATATTTCCTAAATTTTGATAGAATACATTTGAAATAATCATCTACTTCATTCTTAACATCTTCTTCTTCCTCAATACTTCTTCCAATTAGAGTTGAAAATAAAAAAGAGAAAAAAATCTATTTTGATAGCAACATGATTTTGTTTGTGTTTCTATACCCTTTCTTGAGCCATGTCTTCCTATTATTTTGGGCCCAATATGATTCTTATTTTTGTAATACATTATGATAATAAAAAGTAATTATTTTCTTTCACATAAGTATCTTGGTCCATTTAACTGGTTTCTACAATCTCTTATCGATTTTTGAACTTGCATTTAATTTTCTCATTTATTTTATATATATCATCAAATGATTTGACATTCCAAATCTTCAACTACCCCTTTCAATATTTCATCTTTTGAACAAACCTATATATACCTAATCCTTCAAAACTCACTTCATCCCATTATATACAACTATTTGAAAGAAATAAGAGTCTTGTATCTACATAGACTAAAAAAAAAATGGCTCTAGATGAAAATTATTGAGTATCTCACATCTTAAAAAAATGGTATTGGGATTTAATCTTGCTTGCAATAAAATGTTTGGAGATATTGTATACTCTATTTATAACCATATATTCTAGAATAAGAACCTATCAAATATCTTTGCTATATAAGTTTTCCTGGTACATGTATTATTCAATGTATATTAAAATCTTGAATAAATAGCATCCCAAAGGCCATTTAAATTGACAAAGGCAAGAAAATACTACATTGATCTATACTATCTATGAGTAATGTCCTTTTTGAAGGTGATATAACTTTTTTGAAGTCCCTCCAAAGAATCCATAGACCATAACTATGAATCATTACTAAATTTGACATAAATAACTAAGACCCTTCTAACATTTTTCATGAAGACTAATTGTGGTTGAAGCATATGCATATATGAATCCAACTTTGATATTTTTTCCTCTTTTAGAAAAGACCAACAACCCAATTAATTCTGTATTTTAAAAATTTTCCATCCCATTTGTGATTGCCCCATTATTGTTGCAACACCTCTTGACATACCCATAACAAAAACTACTAGATAATCCACTATCTATTAAATAACTTTGAATGTATTTTTACATTCCTCGCAACTTATTTGTGCTTTTGTATTAAAATAAACTTAGGACTATAACGGCCTATTAATTCCTTGAAAAATATTTTTTATGGGCCTTATTCATACCCTTATTATTCCAATATACCATTTTCATCATCACCTTTTTTCTTATTTAGGTGCTTAGCCCTATGTTTTGTTAACACTTGTGACTTTATATTTTTGGTTTCCCAAATCAATATCCATTGAGTTTATTTTTCTATTTATTCTTGTTTTGAGAATATTTGTTTCTATTTTAATTCCCACAAAGGCTTTCATCCTCAGCCATATCTTCAATTTTTCTAAACTATTCATACATCTACTAGTTTATGCTTCCCTAGAAAAGCTAATGTGAAAGGGATAACCTCAAAAACACTTTCTTTTATATACTGCCTTGGAAACCCTAAAATGTAAGGGTCATCCTCCATAGTATTTACTTTTTTGTGCTATTCTAAAATCCCTAAATTGTAATGGATATCCTCCACACTACTTTCTTTATGTCACTTTGAAATTTTAAAATTGCAAGGAATGAACTCTATACTATTTCCCTTTTTATTGCAAGAAGATTATTTTATACTATTTGAGAAAATAAATATGATTTACCTAGATTAAAATTGACCTATTATTACCTTATTTATTTTAGTATTTACCTCTATGTATTCCTTTCCATATTTAATTCCTTATAATTTTTATCTTGCAAATTGTAATTCTTCATCTCTTACATCCTTGTTTTTTTGTTGTTTGTTCTGAATAAATCATGAGGATCCTTGTTGTCTAATGAGGTAGAGGTGATTTCTTTGCCACATTTTATGAGTGGAAAATCCTTGATCTAAAACAACTCTGCTACAATATGATCTCCATCTTGCAATTTATCTCATGGCCAAATATTTCAATCTCTTTCTATAGACACCTAAAACACATCATGTCGAGGGCGACTACTCATATGGACATGCTACAAGACCATATGGAATATCTTGGACAGAATCCAAGATAGAGTAGTGGTTCTAACCACTCAATTTGGGCTCCTTGGCCTAATCGTCTGAACCACAGCCCAGACCTATGGTTTATAGTTGAACCATGGCTAAGACCTGTGGTTTATAGTCTAGACTGCAGCTATGACTTGCGATTTTAACTGAAGTTCAGTTGGCCTTCAATTTGAGCCAAATAATTTTGAACAACCATTTGATCTAGAAGAAGGCAATTAATGGATGGAAGATTTCAGAGGCTTCCATTCCAACTTTCCTAATCACCTCTTCTTGATCTTGGCTTCTCCAGGAAGCCACCCCTAGTCCTAGGGCATCCTATAAGTACCCCATCCAAATGGGAAGAGATATATAGAGAGTTAATTGATCAAGTGAGTAGCGAAGCCTTGTCAAATTGCATATTGAATTCGTGCATTTGAGAAGGCCACTTTACTATTCACCCAAAGATCAATTTTCCATAGAAGTTCTAGGAGCCTAGAAGAGCCAAGAAATGCAAATCCGGGCAAACTAAAGCCCATCACAGTGATTCAACCACCAAACCTATCAGAAGGACACTGAAGGCGATCCTTGAACATCAATTAGAAAAGGAGGTCAAGCCCAATGCCCTTGGAATTGAGGGTAAGCGTATCAGAGCGCTAACCACAACTTTCAGCCACGGTTTATAGTGCAGACCATTAACTAGAGTTGCGGTTTGCAGAAGAGGTATCACCACCTTCATCTTTTCATTTTTGTTTGGTTAATTAATTTAGAATAGTTGTTTTCATGGTTTAGGTATAGTTTAGCAGACTTTTGACTGATAAAATTAGGTTAGATTAGCTTCTTCATGTTATGCTTCAATTAGGACATTAATGGGTTCTTTATGCACTTTTATTCCTTGTTTTACACATTTAATCCATGCATAGTGTAGCTGCTACTTATATTTATGCTATTGTATGAATCTTGATTCAATTTGCATAGTTTAGAAGCACTTTTCATGTTTTCTTGATTATGCATGTTTAATGGTGTCATTATGCAATTTTCCTAAAAGGGCTTCATTATGAGAGGCTGCCTATATTTTTGACACTTCTATGTTGTTTCTTGACCACAAGGAACAGTTGCAAAGGAGAAACAACGATCAAGTTCCTTCCCCAACGCGAAGAAGAGGGCACCTCCACCCTAGAGTAGTTTGTGTCACCCTGAAAGGCACTTGGAAATCACACCTACCCTTGAGAGGAAAACAATTACACATTCCTATTGTAATATTGTATCAAAGTGATTATCCCTAAGAGGGATGTACCTATAATTTGATTTTGACTTCAAATTTTATGGAATAAAGCATATTTCTTCTTGATTCATTTGTTGTCAATTTCTTGTTCTTGTATGCATGTTATGCTTTAATCAATTATTGCAATAGGATACCTCGGGTGTGAGCCTTTTTGGTGGTTACACTTTCTTAATAATTTTCACTTTATAATTTCTTGTCATGTGTCTAGTCTCATAACTTTTATGATATCATAATGCAATGTTTTCATAATCCAATTGTTGATTTCATTAAGTTGATTCATATTTAATCTTGATGAATTTGAAATATCTATGGAAACAATTATCTGGTTATACATAACATACTTTCAATCCTTAGTAATTTGTCCCTCCTAGATGAACTTCTCTAGAGTATTACCATTTTTCTTTAAAACCTCCTTATCAATAAGCTAATATAGAATTCAAAAAATCCTAAACCACACTAGAATAATTTTAATAGTTTATATCTTCATGCAAATTATCATTCCATAGTCTTATATACAATCCATATCTCCACCTAAACCATGGGCCACCACCCATTATTTTATCCCTAACTCTTGAATTGGAGAATATGATTTAAATTTTATTTTTTTTTAAATATGGTTTTTGAAAGGGTTGCCCTTACCATTTTACATTGACTTAGTCACATTAATCTATTTGATACTACTAATATTTGAACCTTGGTGTGGGATACATTAACTATTTGTCCCAACTCTTGGACCAAAGACCCATTGGCACAATTTAAAATAAACTTTTTGTAAGGAATGTCATTGAATAATTTGAAATCAATTCCTGCTTAAATTTCATCCACTTTTTAATATATGAAATACCCAACTAATATACATTTAACTTAAATATTATCCCTTTGCTTTTAATCTCATCTTTAATAATCACTTATGGTGTATATTCTATTTTCTTACTAGGGATTGCTATAAATTTATTCTTCCTTTTGGCACAAAATAGGGCAACCTTACTTCCATTTAGAGATTTTATATAATAATTTCCTTCCTTACTACCTAGATTTTTCTTATGATAACCCTTTATTTTTTGAATTTATTCTAATATTGGAGATAAGTACTCTAAATATGAGGCTTACTACCTACTCACAATTGCACTTGCTCCTTTATAATGCTTGCACTTGTTCATGTCCATGATATTATTTGCTACTACTTATATTCACACTTGCAACCACTCTTGATCATGCTCATACTCACACTCAAATAGTTCCTTCAATATTATATTAATTATTATTTTTTAATAATCTAACCCATGAGGGATACCATAGTAGTAAGTCCTTGGGTTTTCATTCAGGATATCCAAGTTCAAACCCCGACAAGAGGGGACTAGGACCCCTCATAAAAACTTATGTAAACTTAAATTTTATCAATTGGCATTAGCTCAACCAGTTAGATTCCTCAACATTTAAAGAGGAGACCAAGGTTCAAATATTTCCAAGCGATACATGAATAATATATAAGCGATACATGTGGGGGTTGTTTCAATCCCATATAACCAACTAAAAAAATAATAATCTATGTGTGGTTTTTGTTGGGGTCCAATCCCATCCAAAATACCAAAACATTACATTTTCTATCAATTCAATTAAACCATATCAATATTTATCTCTTTATCAAAGATATTCTTCATATTTTTCAAACTACTATGTTTTTGCAATCAACTTCTTAAAATCATTTCATTAAGATATAAAATCTCACTAGGTTAGTTGCCTTCTAAAATTTTAATTTCACCAAGATAAAGACCAACATCACTATTGTCTAAATCATCTAGTACTTAGTTTCCTTCTCTATAGATATATTAACATTTGCAATATACTACCTCCAACAATAGTTGATGGATATAAAAATGATATTATTTTTGAGTCATTCTTCCTTTCATTATTACTAATAGTATTTATATTATTTGTGAATCCTCCTAAATCAAAATATATTTCCATCCTTTTTGCAATAGCAATTTTGATCTTGTAAGTAGTGCCCTAACATCTACAAAATTGTTAGTTGAAGTTCCAAATGAATTTAAGTAAATGAGAAAAAATTGCCCTCATTATTTTGAAGAACACTATTTTTTTTTATAAGTAGAGATTTATATATACAAAAGGGGTTTTTTAATGGGATCCCAAAACCTTATAACAATAGATGTCGAAGCACTGTCGTGGCAGAAGTAGCTTTAAATCTGAAATAAAACATAAACAAGCTATACGTAAACCCATAACATAGAGCCAAAAAAAAACCAGAGAACCAGGAACCCAGATAAACCCTTACAATCAAGTACCCTTGGACCAGGGTAGAACACCATAAAGGAGATAGACCTGAACAAAAAATGCCTCTAGAATCCCATTGCAAAAACCCCTAAACAAGGGGACGCATTGGAATAAGGACCATCATCATAAATTGTCATCTCTATCAGACCCTTCTCCCAACCTACGGTGAAGTTGCTTGAAGATGTGTACTGAGGAGGATGCAACATTGGCCACTGAATTCAAGGAGTTGATTGCCATGTCCAAGAGGAGCTTGGTAGGGAAGGCTTCAAGGTCACTCTCAATATCTAAAATGACCTCTGAGGAAAACTTCCTCTTGTGTTTCAGCTTTTTGAGCCATGCTGAAGCTCTGGCACCACTGGGAGCACTAGGACCACTAGGGACACTGGGACTACCTGGGACACTAGGGCTATCAAACACCCTTCACTTCTTGGTAGGGTTATGATTTCTGCTCTTGGGAGGAGGCATCGTGTCAAGGATATCGGGACTACCTTCCCTATCCATGGAATCAGGATCATTGGAGGGGGTCAGGTAATTGGGGGGGGTTCACTGAGAGGGGGGAATCTCATAGGTAGGGAGACAGTTAGAAAGCACATGGTGGTAGATGATAGCCATGAGTCCTTGGTGAATGGGCTTGAGCTTGGTTTTTTGAGCTTTTTCAGTTGCAACATTGAGCGAGTATAAAAGATATCTGGGAGTGCATAGTTGTGTGGAATCATGGAGGTGGTTCATGAAGCTCAAGTGAAAACTACAGAGGGGTTTCTCAGGGTCATCGCAAGTGATAAAATACATGATCAGGACAATGGCCTCATTGTAGGTTTTGGGTAATGCAAATCTGTAGAGGGCCGATTTATCCCACTTGAAGCTTTTAGCTTGGTCTGGAAACTGGTTGAGATATTCCTCCCAGTTGTTCTTATCTCACTTGATGAATTTATCTTTTTCCTCCTGATAGAGCCCAATGACTTCGAACAACAGCTCTTTGGTGACTTTGAAGTGGACACCCTTTACCTTCAGCTTGCCATTTTTAGGTATCAACAAAATTTGGGGTAACTTCGTCATCAAGGCCAGTGAAATTACGAAGGAAGGGGGTGAGGAATTTAGCTTCCATGAAAACTAGGGTGGTGTCCTTGAGGGACAAAGTGGCTGGCACAACGTAAATGGTTGTCATCAGGGAAGGGAGGGGGAGTCAAGCTCGCAGAGAACTAGGAATGCATTTCTAGAGCCAAAACCACTCATTGAGGAAATATTTGATTACTGGGTGGGTATGGGGGCAAAGAATATAGGTGGGTGATCTTCGATAGAGAAATAAAGGTATTAGAGAAGACGAAGTGCCACAAAAATGATGAATGCACAGGGACTCAGTGATGCAAAGGACAGGAGGCATGCTCAAAAGGTGGTGAGGGTGGGGATTCAGAGGTTGGGCACGACACTTTAAGGGTGAATGACAATGGAAGGCATGCCACTCGAGGAATGGATAGTGAGGTGGCAGCTTGAACAGGGGTCAGATCAACATCAAACATGGAGAAGCCATCTCTTCACACTGATGGAAATATAATATTGGATTATCATGACATGTGCACTAGATGAGCATGAGGTAAGACTTAGCAAGAATGATGAGGTTGGCACAGTAATTAAGGAACTTGCTCAGAGCCAATCGAGTGGTAAGGTGGCAACTGCAACACGACCCACCAAAAAATGACTCATTAGGAAAGCTCATGCTGGGGTCAAGGGGACATGTGGGGGCAGGAGAGAGGTTGGAGCACAAAGTCAACGAGTCTCGAGGATTAGAGCCACTAATATTCTGCTTGAGATATGTCTGCATCATGGCACGAGGTTTTTTCTTTGGAGGCCGTAGCTGTAAGGTCTTCAGGAAAGTCATCTTTCCATATTCGAAGCCCTGATGACAAGGCCACTAAGTTGGCCATGGTATCTGCTAGCTTGTTGCCTTGCCTGTAGATGTGGCAAAGGGATGGCTGGGGGAGACCTTGGAGGATAGTTCAAGCTTCTTGAATAATTTTGAAGATTCTCCAAGATAGATCCCTTTGATTTATCATGAAGTTTATGGTGTTCAGGGAATCTCCCTCGATGATCGCCTTTCTAGGGTCTTCCTGGAGGATTTCCAATCCATGTAATAGTGCCAAATATTTTTGCAAAATTGTTTGTTTGGGTGCCCAGGAACTCTGCATAAGTGAGGATCAAGTTACCCTCATGATTGTGGATGACCTCGCCAGCTCATGAGGGCCCAGGATTGCCTTTTGAGGCCCCATAAAAATTTAGCTTGATCCACCCAGAAGCGAGGACCACCCACCTAACTATGGCTCTGGGGTTTGGGGATGGGTGGCGGTCTAGGGGGTGCATCTGGAATTCAAGGGGTCCAAGGAGTGTAAGATAACTCGCCTTCATAGGGAAGCAGGGTGGGGAAAGGAGGCAGATGTTCTCTGAGGTGTAAGCAAGAGCTTTATTCACCATCATGAGGGGATCCTTGGATGGGGAGGAGAAAGCTCTACTTTTGTGCTCTATCCAAAGCTTAGAGATCAGGTGGAGAAGGTAGAAGGCCCAGAGGGAACAAAGGATGGGATGAAAGAAGGGATTAGGCCACTGGATGAAGAGATCGGGGATGGATTTGGGTGGGATCCACTGGATGGAGAAGAGATGGAGGAGGTGGCCCAGGTCTACAGAGGAGAAGGGGCAGCTCAAAAATAAATAATTTTTTGATTCCCAATTAGAGAAATAGAGGTAGCATCAGTTTGGGATTGAGAATCCCCTCTTGGCCAAATTTTCTATGGTGAGGATTTTGTTTTGGATGGTCATCTAGGAAAAGAAGCTAATTTTGGGAACTAACTTCTTATCCCAAACTTGCTTGACAGGGAATCGAGGATCTTGGGGATCCCTTTGGAGAGATTAGGTGGACTTGACTGAGAAGGATATGCTGCTGGTGCCATGCTAGATGCACTTGTCCTCTACCTCACCTAAAGGAATAATAACTTAACTGAGAAGGGCAGAGAGGTTGGTCACCTAGATGGGGAACTAAATGTCTTTTATGGGACACTATCCCGACTTTCCTTGGGCCCTGATTATGTAATTGGCCATCTTGGATCCTTTGGAGGCATCCATATGGGGCATGAGGGCAAAAATGGCTCTGTTTTCCCATAGGGCCTTGTCTCGGATCCACTTGTCATACCAAAAATCAATCTTGCTACCGTCATTGAGGATCCACCTGGATACCTAAATTGTAATGGATATCCTCCACACTACTTTATTTATGTCACCTTGAAATCTTAAAATTGCAAGGAATAAACTCTATACTATTTTTCTTTTTATTGCAAGAAGATGATTTTATACTATTTGAGAAAATAAATATGATTTACCTAGATTAAAATTGACCTATTATTACCTCATTTATTTTAGTATTTGCCTCTATGTATTCCTTTCCATATTTAATTCCTTATAATTTTTATCTTGCAAATTTTAATTCTTCATCTCTTACATCCTTGTTTTTTTGTTGTTTGTTCTGAATAAATCATGAGGATGCTTGTTGTCTAATGAGGTAGAGGTGATTTATTTGCCACCTTTTATGAGTGGAGAATCCATGATCTAAAACAACTTTACTACAATATGATCTCCATCTTGCAATTTATCTCATGACCAAATCTTTCAATCTCTTTCTATAGACACCTAAAACGCGTCATGTCGAGGGCGACTACTCATATGGACATGCTACAAGACCATATGGAAGATCTTGGACAGACTCCAAGATAGAGCAGTGGTTCTAACCACTCAATTTGGGCTCCTTGGCCTAATCAGTCTGAACCGCAGCCCAGACCTATGGTTTATAGCTGAACCATGGCTGAGACCTATGGTTTACAGTCTAGACCATAGTTGTGACCTACGGTCTTAACTGGAGTTCAGTTGGCCTTCAATCCGAGCCAAATCGGTTTGAACGACCATTTGATCTAGAAGAAGGTGGTTAATGGATGAAAGATTCCAGAGGCTTCCATTCCAACTATCCTAACCACCTCTTCTTGATCTTGGCTTCTCCAGGAAGCCACCCCTAGCCCTAGGGCAGTCCTATAAGTACCCCCTCCAAATGGGGAGAGACTATAGAGAGAGTTGATTGATCAAGTGAGCAGCGAAGCCCTATCGAATTGTACACTCGAATTCGTGCATTTGACGAAGAGCCAGCTTTGCACTTATCCCCTCCACTCCAAGTTCATATCAATTGTACCATGGAAGTTCTAGGAGCCTAGGAGAGCCAAGAAATGCAAATTCGAGCAAACGAAGGCCCATCACAGTGATTCAACCGCCAAACCTATCAGAAGGACACCGAAGGTGACCCTTGAACATCAATTGGACAAGGAGGTCAAGCCCACTACCCTTGGAATTGAGGGTAAGCCTATCAGAGTGCTAACCATGGCTTTCAGCCATGGTTTATAGTGTAGACCGCTCACCAGAGCTACGGTTTGTAGCAGAGGTATCACCACCTTCCTCTTTTCATTTATGTCCGGTTAATTAGCTTAGATTAGCTGTTTTCATGGTTTAATTACAGTTTAGCAGACTTTTGACCGATAGAATTAGGTTAGATTAGCTTCTTCATGTTATGCTTCAATTAGGACATTAATGGGTTCTTTATGCATTTTTATGCCTTATTTTACACATTTGATCCATGCATAGTGTAGCTGCTACTTATCTTTACGCTATTATATGAATCTTGATTCAATTTGCATAGTTTAGAAGCACTTTTCATGTTTTCTTGATTATGCATGTTTAATGGTGTCATTATGCAATTTTCCTAAAAGGGCCTCATCATGAGAGGCTGCCTATATTTTTGACACTTCTATGTTGTTTCTTGACCATAGGGAATAGTTTCAAAGGAGAACCAACCATCAAGTTCCTTCCCCATCGCGAAGAAGAGGGCACCTCCACCCTAGAGCAGTTCGTGTCACCCTGAAAGGCACTTGGAAATCACACCTACCCTTGAGAGGGAAACAATTACACACTCCTATTGTAATATTGTATCAAAGTGATTATCCCTAAGAGGGATGTACCTGTAATTTGATTTTGACTTCGAATATAATGGAATAAAGCATATTTCTTCTTGATTCATTTGTTGTCAATTTCTTGTTCTTGTATGCATGTTATGCTTTTATCAATTATTGCAATAGGATACCTCGGGTGTGAGCCTTTTTGGTGGTTACAGAAGGCGATCATGGTGGAACCCCACATTTATAGGACACTATGTTTTTCTTGTTTTTGCACTTGCAGGTATAGACCGCAGCTATCAGCTATGGGCCAACAACTGAACCATAGGTACAAAGCATGGTTTACAGTCAGAACCATAGATCAGACCTGCGGTCTCCCTCTAACAACATAGACAATTAGATTCAGAATATCAGCCAATGCAGGACCTGAGGTAGGTCCTATTTTCAACCCTCTGTTACTTTTTTGCTCTCTGTGTTTTCACAGTAAGTTTAATTCGAATGCAAATTAGGAAAAGAACTAAGAAAAGGGTAAATCAATCATCCTAGTTTACTTTCATATTTTGCTTCCAATAGAAAGGCATTGCTGGGAACAACGGACCTCTGATTGTAGTCTACCCTAGGCTACAGCGTGCTTGATAGAGATGTGTGTTTGGTTTGCATGTGTGAGGCCCAATTAGTGGCCAATTAGCATCGTAATGTGCATAGTCTTAAAGAGCATCTAGAATAGCTTGCATTTTCTGAATTTGAAATGTTCTTTCATTTGCATAGCATTTAGAAAATGAGCATGTATGCTATATGATGCATTTATTTTATGTACATTAAAAGGAACCACACACACCACTTGGCACTTAAACGCTAGTGAGTTGGGCTTGACATCCAACCACTAGTAGGGTTCAACGACGGTGGGCGTAACTTCCATCCGTTGGCCCAAATCCCATGAACCTTTTGGATACTAGACCAATACCGGATCCGAGAACCTTTCGTACCCTAGAAAATTTGCATGTATTCTCTTCGGAGGGTATAACGCTGACTAGGGGAAAATGGGTGAGGATCTGGGAGGACCTGTGCTCCCTGACCGTGTGTGGGCTTCATTACCACACATTATAGGTTGGATTACGTGACTTGGAGTTCATAGCCAAGTTGTCGAGCTACGAGCGTACAGGTGAAAGCCATTAAACCGAGAATAAAATCCAACAAGTTTTGCAAAACATGATAAGAGTTTCTACACTGATACAACAAATCTTGAAAACACATCAAACAGTTTTGGGACTCACTTTTAAAATTTAAAATGAGATAATCATTATTGTATACCTTGTTTGCTTAATAATAATACATCTAGATGCTAGGTACACAATGGTGGATACACGGGGTGGTCGAAAAAGGTCCAAAGCCAACGTCGATGACCAACCCCTAACCAATTCACAATAGTACGTGTCAATTCCTCAACCACATGAGCGAACCGAACATCGTTCGGCTAGCATTCGAGGAGATAACTCGACATGAGGGGAGCCTATAGAGCAAACCCCAGATAGAGGAGCTTCAGTACACTCCTCTAGGCATAGGATAGAATAGGAAACCTTCCAGCATGAGGGTGTTCCACTTGAGAGCCATTACCGAGACCGCAATGCACGTGCATCCATGGGATCGATCGAAGAGTTTGTTGTGCAAGGGACCAGGTTGGTGCCCCTACATACTAAGTCCACTAGAGGATCTATGGCTCCACCTTATGAGTATAGAAGGACTAGAGATCCACCCATTCAAGGGTAGGAAGATAGGCTCGCTATCGAGCATAGGTCTAACCATACTCCCATGCATGGTCCACCATGCAAGATCACCATTGATATATCAAAGGTGGGAGATAATGGCACACCGTCGCATGAGCGATGGTGGTCTAGGTAGCTAGAGGGTCTAGGTAGTGTTTTAGAGTAGCTAGGCTACAAGCCTTCTGCTCCACCCACTCGAGCCCCGAGTGAGCATAGCGTGAGTGTCATCCACACTACTAGAGAACATGGGGAGGCTTCTAAGTGCCCTCATGTCACACACCCACTATCTATGCATGGTGGTTCATAGTATAGGACACAGTAGGAGGCCAATGTCATCTTCATAGATAGAGGCAAAGGCACAACACATCAGTTCGATGGGTACAGAACCCACAAGGTCACTCATATAGAGCAGGGATACCAGAGGCCTCCCATGGTCGATCAGATCGATAGATCACATCGACTGGTATCGGAGCAAAATGCCAACTCCTCCAAGATCAATTGGAGGATGCTCACCTAGAGAGGCAATGCATTGAAGATGAGAATATTCAAGCGTAGAGGCTCATGAGATAGAGGCTATATGAGCAGTGCATGCACGAAGAGTGTATCCTTACCCAGAAGGAACGCGTGGAGCAGGAGGATAGGTTAGCTAGGGCTGGCCTATATCCTCAAGATGAGCATAGAGAGCATGTATATAGAAAGGCTTTATCTCAAGCCGATATGCATCAAGAGCATAGAGATGCTCGTACTCATGCTAGTGCCGAACAGAGGGAGCGGCCATCGCCACTCGATAATCAAAGGTAGAGGCAGCATGAAGAAGCAATGGGAGATGGATACGAGCAAGAATATCCTGAGAGCTCTCGAGCTGAGGAGGAGGAAGAGCAATGCCCTCCATCTCATACGAGGAAGATAGTACCTCCTAAGCCACCTCCACGTCAACTTAGGGAGGAGGACTTTCTATCTTTAGAGGCCTATAAGGCCTTAGCCGAGAAGATTAAAGCCATCGAGAGACAAGGCACGACTATTCAAAAGTTGACATTAAGGAAAATCCATAACGAGCCTTTGGATCCTTTGGTGCCTACTCTAGCTTACCCTGAGCATTTTGATATGCCCAGGTTGGACAAGTTTAAGGGTGATGAAGATGCACAGGAACATGTCATGAGCTTTTTGGATGCTTGTTTTTAGATAGCAAGCAATGATGCATTATTGTTGCATACGTTCATCATGACACTTTTAGGGCTAACCCGAGAGTGGTTCAATCAGCTAAAGAAACATAGCATAACTAGTTTTGAGCAATTAGTTGATGCCTTTCTTGAATGCTATTCCTTTGGCATCAAGAAATAGGCCAATATTTTTGATCTGGCTATGCTAGCTCAACGCGATGATGAGCCAATAGAGCAATACAAAAAGAGATGGAGGAGACTAATGGTGAAGTTGCCATTCCCTATTCCTACCATAGAGTTAACTTGAATGTTTATGAAGAGTTGTGCCAAGCACATCTCATTACTATTGTAGTTGCAATAGTATCCTACATTCGAAGAGGCTTTGGTGCAAGCCAAAGTGATTGAGGACATCAAGTTGTAGGAAGGCAACTTGAAGCTCAAAAATAGGAGAGAGGGACAAAAGAAGAGTGCCATAAAACAATAGGGCAAGCAGGCCCATGTGAATCAAGTGGTACTAAATCTCCAATGGGAGGACAAGGGGCAACAAAAATAGAATTATCAAGCCCAACCTCCCCTGCGCAATATGACAAGTGCAACAACAATTATAAGGGCAAGAACAAAGATCAATGCCCACCTCACCAGTTCACACCATTGATAGAATCACTGACATCGATTTTCCATCAGTTATGTGAGGCCAAGGCAATTAGATTACCCGAAGTCAAGATGATAGACCCCAATCAACCCAAACCAAAGGGGTTCCAAGAGGATCTATTTTGCATTTTTCATCGAATGAAAGGCCATGACATCGAGGTGTGCTAGTCTTTCAAACACATGGTGCAAAATATGATTGAAAAAGGTGAGCTTGTAGTGCCACACAACCCGTAGGCACCCGATAATCAGAATATGGGGATTTACAAAAACCCCTTGCCAAATCATGAGGCGCCTCGGAACAACATTGGTCAAGTTAACCAAGTGCGAGTCGAACCACCTACCCAGGGGTTCATAGGCATGGTCAACATTGTCACTAGGCATGGGAGATATGAACAATAGAATCAACCTCATGCTCCCATTCAAATACAAGCCATGTCGAATCAGCGGTCGACACAAAATATTCTAGGCCCACCAACAAGATCGATGGTGACCATAAGGAGCAGGTTGGTCCAAAACCTACAGACAACTCCTACAAAGTTGTCAATATATGAATTAATACAATAGTCCTCGAGGCACAGGGAGACTCTTATGGATATTTTGAGGTCCATTGAAGTACAGGCCTAGGATGCGTAGGCATTTACTAATTTTGTGGGACATGTACAACAGTGTCAAGAACCGATGATCCAATTTTACGATCATGAGATAAGGATAGTTTCTACAACTATGGCCGACCCATCATTGCACATAATCGCATGTGTTAATCACATGCCATTTAAAAGGGTCTTGATCGATACTAGCTCATCGATCAACATAATAACGACCAAGGCACTGAGTCATTTGAAGCTACCTAAATCACACATTGTGCCAACTACATTTACATTGAGAGCATTTAACGATGCACTATGTTCGACTGTCGACACAATTATCCTACCCATGTAGGTAGGTCTGAAGACCATTTCAATAATGTGTCATGTGATAGAAGGGGCCATGTAGTACAACATTTTACTCGGTAGGCCTTGGATTCATGAAATGCATTGCGTCCCCTCGATATTGCATCAGTGCATGAAATATATTCATGAGGGACTGGTTCACGTAGTGGCTTCGGACGAGGAGCCATTTAAATTTATGAACCTAGCAGATTTTCCTAGGGGTTTCATACTCCCATCAATGCACCTGGATGTTCGGTCATCATCGCCAATAAAGAAACCAGGAGGTAAACCAGTAGTGCATGCTCAACCAATGCCATATATGTCACATAGATCGGAGCACACCACTACCACTTCCTTGAAACCATCGACATCAATCATGCATCGGGATGACAGGAAATTGAAGGTGAAAGTGGGTGAGAAAGAGAAAGAGCGAGAGCCCGAGCCAATCATCGAGGAGGTTCCCATTCCCATGGAAGTTGAGGAACCCCAAGACAAAGCCGAGGAGGCACCTCAGCCTACCTCACCTACATCTTCAATAGGGTCATCCACACCGTGGGTGATGGTACATCTCGCTAACACCAGATTAGGTGAGTACCTTGTGCAAAATGTGACCTTCGGACCGATTCTGAAGACTACGCAAGAGATGGGCCGACCATCCGCTCATCGTTACCCGATTGGATCGATGGTTCCATTAGGAGAGCCGCCTAACCAGACTAACTTCATCTATGCGGGGCTAGACCAGCTTCCAACGTGAGAGCCCATGGATGAAGATGACGAGGAACCTTTCATGGTAAACGTTCATTATCTATCCAATCCGGAGTATGCCATGCATATTTTTGAGCTATATCATTGGCATGGATACGGCCTTGGTCTCTTTGAACAAGGATGGAGGACTCCATTGGAACCTCATTATCAGTTAGTCACTGATAGATTCGGTCTAGGGTTACAGATACGGGGGCAGGATGATTTGCTCATAGCATCCCTAGATCATCTATACCTGAGTATGGTGGACGATGTGGATTTTAATCCATATCATCCAGATCCTTCCAAATTCTGGAGGAATCACCCTATGATATCTGTCATCACCGTTGAGCCACTCGAAGATCATCATGAAGGGCTCCTTGAGCAGACTGAGATAGAAATGAACCCCAGAGATCAACTGGGACACCAAACCCATGATGCAATCGATGACACAGACGTGCAGGGGTGTAACCCCATTACTGCAAGTGATCTCGAGCTAGGAGATCTTTGTAATGAAGATGGAGTGGAGTCCACCTCCGATATGAGTGGACCAGGCTATGATGTAGATGAAGAATCCTCAAACGATGATGAATCTAGGGATGAAGTCGAAGGTGCTTATGTAAGGCCTTTATATGCATGTCATCTATTGCCTATTGAGTCGGTATAGGATACCGAAGAGATCCTTCCCAATATTGATCATTCAAGGGAAGAGATCGAGCCAGTTTTCTTGGTAGCATCGTACATGAGGTATAATTATCTAGTTTTTTGGATAGCGATGACAACATACAAGAAGTAAGATTCATGGGGCCTCATTTGGAGGAGCACCCTCCAGGAGTGGGGGTGAATGAAGGATTCTATTATGATAGTGATGAAGAAGATGAGTTAGAGAGGGCCTACCTTGGTCCTCCTTATTTGTGTTACCATCATCAACCCATCGACATTGATGAGGTCTATCGATAGCTACATGTTGGTCCACATATGAGAGCAAGACGGTTAAACTTGGATCAAATCCATCGGTTGGTTAATCCCCTTCCATCGACCTACATGGAGCTCCATGAGCCAAATGATCCTATTTTGCATTCAGTGCATAGGGAGGATCCAATTATTCGTAGTCCTCATAGGGAAGACCCTTTTGTGCCTGTGCCATTAGAGCCAGATCATGGGTATGAGGATTATGCAGATTTTGTAGAGGTTAGTCCATGTGGTCCTGGAGATCAATTCCATTCCATAAACATGGTCTCCATTGATTTGACCACTCCACTCCGCAATCCAATAGATCCATCTAAACCATTGTATCTTAACAAAGATGCTATCGACTGGGATCACGTTGATTCACCCGTTGAGCCTGAGGATTTCTTCCCCAATGAAGAAATGTTGCAACCTTTCCATTTTGCACCAGGCTATGCATATGATGTTTATCATGCCAAAAATGCTTCCAACATGGAACCAATCAACCCGGATGATGACATCCATCTGATTCCTACGCCTCACCAGCTTGAGGAGGGATCGCATATGTCGATAGAGGAAACCTTTGAGGTGGATATCAGTAATGATCCCACCAGTGCAAAGAAGGTTAAATTTGGAGAGAGTCTCACTCCAGATGAGTGGGCCACCCTCATCCCTCTATTGAAAGAGAGACCAAATTTGTTTGCTTGGTCGTACAAGGATATGCCAGGTCTAGACCCAAAATTGGTTACGCATAACCTTTCGCTAGATCTGACGAAGAAGTCGATCAAGAAAAAGCTTAGAAAAATGCACCCAATAGTAGCCTTAATGGTGAAATATGAGCTACAAAAGTTGTTGGATGTGGAATTTGTGATCTCCATCGATTATCCAGAATGGGTGTCCAATATGGTACCCGTGGGAAAACCCGATGGAAGAATCCGTATTTGCATGGATTTCAGAGACCTAAATAAGGCAACACCCAAAGATTCATTTTTGTTGCCCAATATTGATGCTCTCATAGATGCAACTATAGGTCACGAAATGCTCTCCTTAATGGATGGTTTTTTTGGTTACAATCAAATTCGGATTAAACCCGAAGACCAGCATAAAACCATGTTTATAACGCCATGGGGAACGTTTTGCTATAAAGTTATGCCATTCGGCCTCAAAAATGCTGGTGCCACATATCAATGGGCCATGACATACATTTTTCATGACTATATGCACAAAATTCTTGAATATTATATCGATGACTTGTTAGCCAAGTCATTGCTATGAGAAGAGCATGCAGAGGTCTTAAGGAAAGTCTTCGATCGCCTGATAGAGCACAATGTCAGAGCTGAATCCTAAGAAGTGCGTATTTGGCGTAACTTCTAGAAAATTACTAGGGTTCATCATCTCTAAGAGAGGCATCGAAGTAGACCCAATGAAGGTCAAGGCCATTTTGGAAATGCATCCTCCCACCAATATTAAGGAATTAAGGAGCCTTGAGGGTAAGGTAGCCTCGATAAAGTGATTTATCACCCAACTATCGGATAAATGTCGACCCATGAATCGACTGCTACATAAGGGGGTCCCATTCAACTGGGACGAGGACTGCAAGGTAGCCTTCACTGAGATAAAGCAATACCTGGCGACGTCGCCAGTGCTAGCTCCACCAAGGCCAGAGGTGCCTTTTCTACTATATATATCGACAACTGACTTTGCACTAGGAACCATGTTAGCCCAAAAGAATGTGCAAGGCAAAGAACAGGCCATATATTATATTAGTCGAACCTTGGTGAGCTATGAGCTCGGGTATGCATATGTGGAAAAATTGTGTTTAGCAGTAGTGTTCGCTACAAAGAAATTGTGACACTATATGTTAAGTCATACGACGTATGTTATATCCAAACAGAATCCTTTGTAGTACATGATGAGTAAGACTTATCACAATACGTGTACTACGAAGTGGATCATGCTATTGATAGAATTTGATCTAGAATTCATAAGCCAGAAGTCCATTAAGGGATAGGTCATAGCAGATCAATTAGCTGAGGCACCACTATCAAATAGTAGGCCTCTAACAATCGAGCTTCTAGATGATGCAGTCTTCATCATATCTGAAGCTCCCGAACCCGAAGAACTAGAGAACAATGCTGATATGACTCTGTTCTTCGATGGTTCGAAGTGCGAACAAGGAGGTGGTGCCGGAATAGTGTTCTTCATACCGCAAGGAGCTCCAATGCCCTTGTCATTCAAGTTGGATTTTCTGTGCACCAACAACAATGTTGAGTATGAAGCCCTACTATTGGGCCTCCACACAACCGTCACCATGAATATTAAGAGATTGAACATCTTTGGTGACTCCTTGCTCATAGTAAATCAAGTCAAGGGGCTTTTTCAGTGTCGATGTCCCATACTGAAAGCCTATAAAGATCTAGTTGACACATATTTGGCCAAATTTGAATGGTATGACATTGAGGCAATCCCTCGATCATCAAATAGGTTTGTAGATACCATGGCATCTTTGGGATCTTTAATCCCTTAGAATCCATCTACTGATTTCACTACCATCCATGTCAAGATGCTCTCGCATCCAGCAATAGAGCGTGCAACCTATGATAACAAAGAATCGATCAACATGATCAGTGTAGAACCAAAAGCTGAATGGTTCTGCAAAGCTGAAGACTTTCTTAAGAAGGCACCCTAGGGGTCATTAACCTCTCAGAGTCCTATGGGGAGTGGTACTACCATTCACCATAGGGTTTTTTTGAGTCTGCATTTGCAAAGGTAAATACAGGGGGAGCAAGTCATCTTAGCAGTCGAAGCTGAGATTTATCAAAATTGGATGTCATAAATTAAAGACTTCCTAAAGCTTAGTATAATCCCAGAGGGATTACCACGTGTTGCAAAGCGCACATTTAAATAGAAAGTGGCCAAATATGTCTTAATAGGAGACATCTTATACCGATGAGGCTACGATGGAGTTCTCCTTCATTGCTTAGAGCCCCAAGAGGCATCATGGGTGATTTCGCAAGCCCATGATGGTACGTGCGGTGGCCATTTCAGTGGCATGGCCATCATCAAGCGCATCCTTCGAATGGGCTACTATTGGCCCACTATGGAGAAGGAGTGCAATGTGTATGTCAAGAAATGTATTAAATGCCAACATCATGCTAATCTTACGCACTTGCCATCGTAGGCCTTACAACCCATTCAAGCGGCTTGGCCATTTGCTCAGTGGGGACTAGATCTTATAGGCAAGATCTCTCCTCCATCATCGGGTTGACATACATTCATAATCATGGCTACTGAGTATTTTACAAAGTGGGTGGAAGCAATACCCTTAACAATGACAACTAGAGCTCGTATAGCAGAGTTTATACTAGAGCATATCATAAGTCATTTTGGGATTCCATCCAAAATAATATCGGATAATGGAACATCTTTCAAGAACAAAACTATGAGAGCTTTGACATCTAAATATAGAATCAAACATAGTTTTGTGACTCCATACTATCCACAAGCAAACGGGTAGGCTGAGGCTTCAAATAAGATAGTGGTGGCCATATTGAAAAATATGGTACAAGAAAACCACAAAGACTGGCACATCCAACTGCCCCTTGCATTATGGGCTTACAGGACTAGTATTCGGATGCCCACTAGGGCAACACCATTCTCACTAGTATATGGCACTGAGGCCATTATGCCCTTGGAATTAGAAATTCCAACGCTGCGCATCGCATTGAAAGAGTTCATCGATGATGACACTATGCGACAAGCTCGACTGGATCAATTGATGCTACTTGATGAACATCGCGTGAATGCCTTGGAGCATCTCCATGTTTATCAGGAGTGACTAAAATGAGCTTACAATATCAAAGTCCACCAGAGAGACTTTGAAGTTGGGGATCTTGTCTTGAAAGAAAACCAATAGAACTCTAATTTATCGCCAGATATGCGAGACAAATTCATGGCTAATTGGCTAGGACCCTACATCATATCTAAAAATATTGGTTTAGGTACCTATCACCTAACATCGCTAGGGGGTGTTGAAGAGCCTGAACCTCTCAACATCATCCATATTAAGGTATTTTATGCTTGAAGAGCATAGTAAAAGGCTCCGAGAGTTGCTTGTAACTGCTCGGTCATCCTAAAAAGCTCCAAACACTCTCATCAGTGGTTTGGTCAATCAAAAAGCTCCAAAGGCATCTGTAAGCCCTTTGGTCAACCTCAAAAGCTCTGAGGGTTTGTCAAAACTACTCGATCATCCCAAAAGGCTCCAAGGGTCCCTGAAACCACTTGGTCATGTCAGTTAAAAGCCCCAAGGATTTGCTTATAATCACTCGATCATCCTAAAAAGCTCAACCCTAACCCAAAAGGCACCAAGAGTTTTTGAAAAACTGCTTGGTCAACCCCAAAGGCTCCAAGGATTCTCAAAATCGCTTGGTCATCCCAAAATGCCCCAAAGGTACCCATAATCCCTTTGGTCAATCCTAAAAGCTCCAAGGATTCTTAAAAATTGCTTGGTCAATCTAAAGGCTCCAGAGGCATGTACTCACCGTTTGGTCAATTATGAGGCTCAAAACCCATAAAAATTATAAAATCAATAAAATCCAAAAAAATTGGTAAAGCATAAAATCCAAAAACATTTGCATTTGCATTTTTATTTTGCATTCACACATGCATTCACTGCATTACTGCATTGCATATAGGCATTCATCATCCATTGCATTCCATAGTAGGAGGGATTATGTTTGTCAGTCTTACAAATGACACCACGTTTGTGTTTAAATCATGCATCTCTGCATTTATCATGATCCATCATTCATGTGAGTAATTGTGTTTTTCAACACAACCTATAATGTTGCTATGGAGATATACTAGGGTTTTTCGGTCACTCAACCATACCTAGTGGTCTTATCAAGAGTTGGTAGAAAGCTTGCTTTGCTTTTGTAGCTAAGGTTCAGTTAGTATAGCCCTTAGCATATCAGAAGCCTATCACTAATCAACAAATTTAAACAATCCTAATAAGGACTAGGGGAAGATGAAAGCCATGAAGCAGGACCAAGTATCCTGAAGTGAAAAGAGTTATTCTTGCTTATCCCTCTATGCGGATGGTATGGGAAATATTGGTAGTTGGAAAAAGGATAGGTTAGTTCCCTATTCAGAATCCCTTGCTTACGATAAAATGAGCAATATCCCATAGAGATATCCCACATCAATCCTCATGATTGATACCCTAGATCGATATCATAGATCGACTCCCAGAGTGATATCCCATATTGATATCATAAGATCGATATTCTCAATCGATATACCAGAAATAGTTTTCCCAAGTAAATCCCCCCAAAGGAAAGTTTTTGAAGAAAATTATCAAATGTAAATGCCGAAAAGTGAAGATCGAGTGAAGATCAGAAAATAGGCTTAAATCAAAGTTCAAAGTGAAGATCAAATGAAGATCATAAATCAAAAGTTCGAGCGGAGATCAAATGAAGATCCAAAATCCAGTTCGAAGAGAGATCAAATGAAGATCCAAAGATAGTTCAAAATGAAGATGGAATCGACTCCCTTGCTTCACTACATATGAGCAAGTATCCCAAAAATTGAAGGATAGAAAGGAATGAGCCTGAATCCCTAGAATTGTCAGCACTACTATACCTTACGCATGATGATATGTCTGATGCATTAGCACCTCGCTTATGAACAAGACCAATGTTTGAATGTGGAAGAGCTAGCTTCAGGTGTCCTGCATTGCCTAGTGGCTTAGTCCAACTAAAATCTAAACTTGAGATTGGATAAGACATTTGTGGAACCCCTATCTTAGCAATGGGCTGAAAGAATCCCGCCTGACATCGGGGAACGCTCGTGTCTTATCTTAAAATAATCATGTGCACACACAGGGATAATGAATAGTTAGGGTCTATCCTAGCAAAAGCCTTTTATCTCAGAAGTCTAGTGTGGTTAGTATGCAACTTTTGATAAGTCTATTAGGGTGTTTGAGTCTCATGGAAAACCTCAAAAATTTCTCCCATAGCAACAAAATGTCAAAAATCGCAACCATATAAATCATCAAATTGCAAAGTATCGAATCCATGATACATCATTATATAAAGCACAATCAACATATAGGATAGATACCGGATGGATATTAGAAATAATATTTAGATGACCACTGACTATATCGTGCATATTTTTCAAATTTTGCAAAAGAAAATCGAATGACACATTATATCATTCGCATCATAACATCGCATACCATTGCATTTCATATATGGGTGATTAATTGATTAAATTCTTATCTTAAGGATTTTCAATTACATTCATGATTTTTATACATTCTGTGGTGTCATCCATTAGATTGATAAACATATCTGCATTTATTCCTTATGTTTTAAGTGATTAAAGCATACAGGTTCATTTACATTAGATTAGCATCATGTAAATAAATCATTACATACATTAATGCATACAATAAAGCAATATCAAATATGCGTTAAGAAAAACATTGCATCCATATGCATCCATCATAAAAAGCACATCTAAGCATCTAGATCACTGCATATAATCATCATCATAAATTAAATAGCTATCTAGTGCATGTCATCCATACATCACATCATATAGCATCAACATAACATAAGCATTGCATCCATGTGCATCACATAAACATAAAATCAAAAATAAATGAGTACACAATAATGAGCCATAAAATGATAATGATCATATCATATATAAATATGTGTCTCAGAGTACATCGGGAGTACAAAAATACCCATAGGCTACAACTATGTAGGTCCTCGACCTTACACTCCAAAAATGGTACAATACATATATCAAAAATGTGTACTAAGGAGGGCCTACACCCCTAACCTATGAATCATCCCCTATATCCCTATGGCTCCTATGAGAGCTAGCTTCATGTGTGCTAGAAGATCGATGAGTCCACTCGGTCCTATGAGTCCGATGGCTGGAACTCACTGAGGACTACCCTATGGTCCTGGTCCTGGTCCTCTATGACCCTACAGCCTACCTATCCTTTAGAACCTATAAACCCCTCAGCTCGATGAAGCCCTCTAGCTGAGAGATGCGAGCTACCCTCACATCCAATCGATCATTTCTCTCCTCCATGAGAGAAGTGAGCCACCTGATCTCTACCATAGGATCCACACCTATGACTAATGGAGCGATTGGAGGTCCCATGACAATCTGAGAGGATGTAGGGTCTCCCCTCTATAGCCTAAGAAGGTCCCTCTCTACAACTGCCTCACCCCACTGTGCTAGTGCCACATCATGGGTGCTAGTGAGCTCCTGAACTCAAGCCTCTACTATTGTAGCTCACTCTATGAGGCTAGTGATCTCCTCCTATGCCTTAGCTAGCTACCTATCTCGATCAGCTAGCTTCACCTCTAGAGTGGTGATAGTAGTGTCTCGCTCATGCTACTGAGTCTGATATCTACCAAGCTGACTCTGCAAGTCAACAACCTAAGCTAAGAGTAGCCCCTCTACACTATCAGGAGGAACCTCACCCTCCTCTAGAGCCTCATCATCTGGGTCATCCCCAGGAGCCTCCTCGATGGTGGCCTCTATGCCCCATCCACCCTCTATCCACTGGTGCACCCTACGCCCATCAAGATCCACCATTACCTCTACCTGATCATCAACTCTGCCTAGAGGCCCTGATCCATGCCACCATAGCATCGACCACCATCCATCATATGCTAGAGTGGTAATAGCCTGGTCAACTCTAGTCTCCTAGAAATCATCTAGATCATCCCCTAGAGCCGAAGGTTGGATCCATGGAAGATGTGTCTCTAAAGCCAAGCGCCTATAGATGAAGGGGATCTCTAGAATGTCCTATACTAGGCCGAACTACCATAGGATGAGAATAAAATTGGTACTCTCTAATCTCGACCTTTCGATCGAGTAGCCATCTATCCCGATGAGCCTATCGAAGCCACTCATCGCCTCAGGCTAGTCAGGACACTCCATGTAGGGCCGCCACTCGATATCATCTAGCTCGAGTCCTACAAACCATGTGATATAATGTTGGACATCACCAGCATGGGTCCTACTCCTGAAGCCCTCCTCCTCTCGAGGCCAATAGGTGGCATAGCACTGGTGAGCATCATCTATCTCCATGATATGTAGTGGTAGCTCCCCAGGATGCTCTATCCTAATATGCTACCAGCCCCAAATCTGAAGAAGTAGACTATAGTTGATCCCCTAATGGCTCCGATCAGTAATCTGGTAGAGCTCTCTATACAGCTGGCAAAGTAGGGTGCTCCCCTAGGCCAATCATAGTGGTCGATGGATGGTGCTCTGAACAACTCTATGATAGTAGCTAAGAGGTTCCAAGGAATCCTCATGCTCGAGGAGTCTGGAAGCACAACTTGCACCACTAGGTGCATGAAAATGGCCTCACATATGGAGAAGACATTCTTCCCCTACCAATAGCCGATATGGACCCCTCCATGGTCAATGTCGCACTGAGCCTCCTCACTCCAAGCATCGAATATGGCATCAAATATGGACTCCTTAGCCCCAGAAGTCAAAGAGATGATGGCCTCACCATCAATGGGGATCCTAAAGATCCTGTAGACATCCTCTAGGGTAACTATCATTTCACCTATAGGCAGGTGAAATGTGTTGGTCCATGCATTCCAACGTCGAGCCAACGTAATCAAATAGGCTTGATCTACCCTGATAGTGGGTAGATCCAATACATAGCCAAAGTCGATAGCTCCGAACCATTCTCGCTCCCCGAGAGTGAGCTCTCCATGGAGAGTCTTAAGAATGTCAGGCTCTCAAGCTCTAGAGGTCAATCTCTAAAATAGAAAGCATAATATAAGGAAAAATCTAACTAAAACAAGCAAAAACATTTAAAAATGACCTAAAAATCATCAAAAATATCTAAAAACTGATAAAATTGCAAAAACATGTCATCATGCAGGCCTAAAAATCAAAATTGTCATTCAGACAGGTCAAAAATGCATTAAATGACATTAATTGCCTTTTAAAACTTAGAAAAATTAAAAATTTATAATTTTTTCTAAAGTTTGTGAACCGTGGGTCAACCCTACGGTCCGCATGCGGTCAAAAATTGATCATTGGGATTTTGAATGTTGACCCTGGTAGTTATGGTCCCCAATTGACCAATTGGGAACCATAGCTGGTACCTACGGTCTCCAATCGAGATCCCCGGTCTAATACCGCAGCAAAAAGAAAAAAATAAAAAAAGTAAATCCTAAGCTACCCTAGCCTAAGGTGAGGTTCATTGCCAACAATTTAGTGAGATTGATTAACCAATTACTTAATTTGGTTCATTTTAGTGGTAATGGATGCGAGGTCTTGGTTTTTGAATTACCTTGCCCTCGCCTCATCCATCGCGGCTAGAAGAAGCTTGCCCGTGCTCTGCCATCATGTTGTGAGTAGGTGTGTAGGTAAAGTTTGGTAGGATGCAGGTCAGTTTCTCAGCTGTCACTATCAGAGCTCTAGATTGCAAGTCATTGTCAAGGAATAATGAGAGAAATTTGAAAATTGGACTTTTTATAAGCTTCTCATATTTTATGCGGATCGCAGGCCCTAGCCGCGGTTCCCAAAATTGCAAATGGGAACCGTAGACCCTAGCCATGGTTTGCAACTGGCAAGCAATTTAATAAAATCCCACCATGGGAAGGTTTAAAAAGATCAACTAATGCCTCCCATGGGATCAGAACTCAATAAAATCAATCAATTTGGAAATTTGGTGATAATAAAGCATCGAGATCCAATTAAAAATAAAAAATCTGGCTGAGATTATAAAGTACATTCAACCGAGGTCATCGCTATGACAATCCTTTCATGGAGTGATGCACCTCCCAGCCAAATAAATAAACTCAATTCATAATTCAAAACATTCAAAAAAATCAAATAATTAAAAACACCAAATGCGCCTCGTATTCAGTAATTTACCCTATACACTTGGTGGTTGCAGCGACTTGCGATCCATGCAATCCGACAAGATGAGTAAATTACCATAAGGACATTTGGGGTAAAATTGTCATCATTGATCTGATATGCTTCTTTTCAATCCCTAAGAAGGCCTTCGAGGTTGGACTGCTCCACGGGAATGAGGCGTTGCATGTCATTTCTTCTATGACATCTTTTCAGCAAATCATCGATAATTTGATTCAACATAAATCTGATTGGATTTGTATCAATTTGATTCCCTAAGATGGCTATTGTAGCCCGACTGCTCCATGGGATAGAAATGTGCAATTACTATTAATAGTTGGAATCAAAAGTTGAACTAGGCCTAGCCAAGGCATTAATTTGCTCAAATCTAAATTTGTTCAGATCATCCATGGTGGTCAAGCGACATCGTCGCTTTAATCATTGTCATTACCCTCATCGACTCATCGCTTGAGGGGGTAGTCATAATATCAAATCATAATCAAAATCAATAGAAGATCCCTGAAATCGTAGATCCCTTGATCTTGTCAAAATTGCGTTCGTCCTTGCGAATCATTGTCAATAACTATCATAAGCTTACCCCTTTGCTTGGGGAAAATAGCAAATATGATTTTGCTTGTTGTTCTCCACCTTTCGGATCTATGGGTCAGAAGATACCTATGGAATGCATAGCTGCACCGAATGAGATGAGAAGGGCACAAGCTTTTCAAGTTTAAGCCTCCAAAGAGTTGGAAGCAATGATTCCAGGATGCGCATCCTTTTGCAGGACCTAGGGCATCTAATGTTGATCTGACTAATGATCATCATAGAACCTTCGACATCATTTTAGGAGGTCTATTTTTGCTCAGCGTTGTTTGATCTCACAATGCATCTCAAAAGGGGCATCTGTAGACACCTAAAACATGTCATGTCGAGGGTGACTACTCATATGGACATGCTACAAGACCATATGGAAGATCTTGGATAGACTCCAAGATAGAGCAGTGGTTCTAACCACTCAATTTGGGCTCCTTGGCCTAATCAGTCTGAACCATAGCCTAGACCTATGGTTTATAGCTGAACCATGGTTGAGACCTACGGTTTATAGTCTAGACCATAGTTGTGACCTACGGTCTTAACTGAAGTTCAGTTGGCCTTCAATCCGAGCCAAATCGGTTTGAATGACCATTTGATCTAGAAGAAGGTGGTTAATGGATGGAAGATTCTAGAGGCTTCCATTCCAACTATCCTAACCACCTCTTCTTGATCTTGGCTTCTCCAGGAAGCCACCCCTAGTCCTAGGGCATCCTATAAGTACCCCCTCCAAATGGGGAGAGATAGAGAGAGTTAATTGATCAAGTGAGCAGCGAAGCCCTATCGAATTGCATACTGAATTCATGCATTTGAGAAGGCCACTTTGCTATTCACCCAAAGATCAATTTGCCATGGAAGTTCTAGGAGCCTAGAAGAACCAAGAAATGCAAATCCGGGCAAACGAAGGCCCATCACAGTGATTCAACCGCCAAACCTATCAGAAGGACACCGAAGGTGACCCTTGAACATCAATTGGACAAGGAGGTCAAGCCCACTGCCCTTGGAATTGAGGGTAAGCCTATCAGAGTGCTAACCATGGCTTTCAGCCATGGTTTATAGTGTAGACCACTCACCAGAGCTACGGTTTGCAGTAGAGGTATCACCACCTTCCTCTTTTCATTTATGTCCGGTTAATTAGCTTAGATTAGTTATTTTCATGGTTTAATTACAGTTTAGCAGACTTCTGACCGATAGAATTAGGTTAGATTAGCTTCTTCATGTTATGCTTCAATTAGGACATTAATGGGTTCTTTATGCACTTTTATTCCTTATTTTACACATTTAATCCATGCATAGTGTAGTTGCTACTTATCTTTACGCTATTATATGAATCTTGATTCAATTTGCATAGTTTAGAAGCACTTTTCATGTTTTCTTGATTATGCATGTTTAATGGTGTCATTATGCAATTTTCCTAAAAGGGCCTCATCATGAGAGGCTGCCTATATTTTTGACACTTCTATGTTGTTTCTTGACCACAGGGAACAGTTTCAAAGGAGAACCAACCATCAAGTTCCTTCCCCAACGCGAAGAAGAGGGCACCTCCACCCTAGAGCAGTTCGTGTCACCCTGAAAGGCACTTGGAAATCACACCTACCCTTGAGAGGGAAACAATTACACACTCCTATTGTAATATTGTATCAAAGTGATTATCCCTAAGAGGGATGTACCTGTAATTTGATTTTGACTTCGAATATAATGGAATAAAGCGTATTTCTTCTTGATTCATTTGTTGTCAATTTCTTGTTCTTGTATGCATGTTATGCTTTTATCAATTATTGCAATAGGATACCTCGGGTGTGAGCCTTTTTGGTGGTTACACTTTCTTAATAATTTTCACTTTACAATTTCTTGTCATGTGTCAAGTCTCATAACTTTTGTGATATCATAATGCAATGTTTTCATAATCAAATTGTTGATTTCATTAAGTTGATTCAAATTTAATCTTGATGAATTTGAAATATCTATGGAAACAATTATCTAGCTATACATAACATACTTTAAATCCTTAGTAATTTATACCTCCTAGATGAACTTCTCTAGAGTCTTACCATTTTTATTTAAAACCTCCTTATCAATAAGCTAATATAGAATTCAAAAAATCCTAAACCACATTAGAATCCTTTTAATAGTTTATAGCTTCATGCAAATTATCATTCCATAGTATTATATACAATCAATCTCTCCACCTAAACCATGGACCACCACCCATTATTTTATCCCTAACTCTTGAATTGGAGAATATGATTTAATTTTTTTTTTTAAATAGGGTTTTTGAAAGGGTTGCCCTTACCATTTTACATTGACTTAGTCACATTAATCTATTTGATACTATTGATATTTGAACCTTGGTGTGGGATACATTAACTATTTGTCCCAACTATTGAACCAATGACCCATTGGCATAATTTAAAATAAAATTTTTCGAAGGAATGTCATTGAATAATTTGAAATGAATTCCTGCTTAAATTTCATCCACTTTTTAATATATGAAATACCCAACTAATATACATTTAAATTAAATATTATACCTTTGCTTTTAATCTCATATTTAATAATCACTTATGGTGTATATTTTGTTTGCTTACTAGGGATTGCTATAAATTTATTCTTCCTTTTGGCACAAACTAGGGCAACCTTACTTCCATTTAGAGATTTTATATAAGAATTTCCTTCCTTACTACCTAGATTTTTCTTATGAGAACCCTTTATTTCTCGAATTTATTCTAATATTAGGGATAAGTACTCTAAATATGAGGTTTACTACCTACTCACAATTGCACTTGCTCCCTTATAATGCTTCATGATATTATTTGCTACTACTTATATTCACACTTGCAACCACTCTTGATCATGCTTATACTCACACTCAAATAGTTCCTTCAAAATTATATTAATTATTTTTTTTAATAATATAACCCGTGAGGGATACCATAGTAGTAAGTCCTTAGGTTTTCATTTAGGATATCCAAGTTCAAACCCCGACAAGAGGGGACTAAGACCCCTCATAAAAACTTATGTAAACTTAAATTTTATCAATTGGCATTAGCTCAACCGGTTAGATTCCTCAACATTTAAAAAGGAGACCAAGGTTCAAATATTTCTAAGCGATACATGAATAATATCTAAGATTTGTTGTAATACCACTATATGGTGATGATGTAATACAGATGGGGGTTGTTTCAATCCCATATAACGAACTAAACAAATAATAATCTATGGGTGGTTTTTGTTGGGGGCCAATCCCATCCAAAATACCAAAACATTACATTTTCTATGAATTCAATTAAACCATATCAATATTTACCTCTTTATCAAAGATATTCTTCATATTTTTCAAACTACTATGTTTTTACAATCAACTTCTTAAAATCATTTTCATTAAGAGATAAAATCTCACCAGGTTAGTTGCCTTCTAAAATTTTAATTTCACCAAGATAAAGACCAACACCACTATTGTCTAAATCATCTAGTACTTAGTTTCCTTCTCTATAGATATATTAACATTTGCAATAAACTACCTCCAACAATAGTTTATGGATATAAAAATGATATTATTTTTGAGTCATTCTTCCTTTCATTTTTAGTAATAGTATTTATATTATTTGTGAATCCTCCTAAATCAAAATATATTTCCATCCTTTTTGCAATAGCAATTTTGATCTTGTAAGTAGTGCCCTAGCATCTACAAAATTGTTAGTTGAAGTTCTAAATGAATTCAAGTAAATGAGGAAAAATTGCCCTCATTATTTTGAAGAACACTATTTTTTTTATAAATAGAGATTTATATATACAAAAGGGGCTTTTTAATAGGATCCCAAAACATTATAACAATAGATGTCGAAGCACTATCTGGTAGAAGTATCTTTAAATCTAAAACATAACATAAACAAGCTATACGTAAACCCATAACACAGAGCCCAAAAAAAACTTGGGAATCGAGAACCTAGATAAACCCTTACAATCAAGTACCCCTAGACCAGGGCATAACACCACAAAGGAGATAGACCTGAACAAAAAATACCTCTAGAATCCTGCTGCAAAAACCCTTGAACAAGGGGATGCATTGGAATAGGGACCATCATCATCAATTGTCATCTCTATCAGACCTTGCTCCCAACCTACGATGAAGCTGCTTGAAGATGTGTACTAAGGAGGACACAATATTAGCCACTGAAGTCATGGAGTTGATCGCCATGTCCAAGAGGAGCTTGGTAGGGAAGGCTTCAAGGTCGCTCTCAATATCTGATATTACCTCCGGGGAAACCTTCCTCTTGTGTTTTGGATTTTTGAGCCACGTTGAATCTCTGGTGCCACTGGGAGCACTAGGACTACTAGGGACACTAGGACTACCTAGGACACTAGGGCTCTCAGAAACCCTCCACTTCCTGGTAGGGTTATGATTTTTGCTCTTGGGAGAAGGCATCATGTCAAGGATATCGGGACTTCCTTCCCTATCCATGGAATCAGGATCATTGGGGGGGTCAGGTAATCGGGGGGGGTTCATTGAGACGGGGGAATATCCTAGGCAGGAGGATGGTTAGAAAGCACATGGTGGTAGATGATAGCCATGAGTCCTTGGTGAAGGGGCTTGAGCTTAGTTTTCTTAGCTTTTTCAATTGCAACAGTGAGCAAGTACACAAGATATCTGGGAGTGCATAGCTGGGTGGACTCACGGAGGTGGTTCATGAAACTCAAGTGAAAACTGCAGAGGAGTTTCTTAGGGTCATCATAGGTGATAAACTACATGATTGGGACAATGGCCTCATTTTAGGTTTTGGGTAATGCAAATCTTTAGAGGGTCGATTTATCCCACTAGAAGATTTTAGCTTGGTTTGGAATTTGGTTGAGATCTTTCTCACAGTTGTGCTTATCTTGCTTGATGAATTTCCCTTTTTCATCCTAATAGATCCCAATTACTTCGAAAAACAACTCTATGGTGACTCTGAAGTGGATGCCCTTTACCTTCACCTCACCAGTTTTCTAGGTATCAATGAAATTCTGGATGACTTCATCATCAAGGCTAGTGAACTTACGAAGGAAGGGAGTGAGGAATTTAGCTTCCATGAAAACTAGGGCAGTGTCCCTGAGGGATAGAGTGGTTGGCTCAATGCAAATGGTTGTCATCAAGGAGGGGAGGGGGATTCGGGCTCGCAGAGAACTAGGAATGTAGTTCCAGAGCCAAAACCACTCATTGAGGAAAAATTCGATGACTGGGCAGGGATGGGGGTGAAGAAGATAGGCAGACGCTCTTCGATAGAGAAATAAAGATCTTAGGGGAGACAAAATGCCATGAAACTGACAAATGCATAGGGACTCAATGATGCAAAGTATGGGAGGCATGCTCAAAAGGTGGTGAGGGTGGGGATTCAAATGCTGGGCATGATACTTTAAGGGCGAATGATAATGGAAGGCATGCAACTCAGAGAACAGATAGTGAGGTGGCAGCTTGAGTAGGGTTCAACTCGACATTAGATACAAAGAAACCATTTCTTCACACTGATGGAAAGATAATATTGGATCATCATGGATTGTGCATTGGGCAGGCATGAGGCAAGACTTAGCAAGAATGATGAGGTGGCACAGTAATTAAGGAACTTGCTCAGAGCCGATTGGGTGCTAAGGTGGTAGTTGTAGCATGACCCATCAGAAAATGGCTCGTTGGGAAAGCTTGTGTTGGGGTCAAGGGGACATGTGGGGGCAGGAGAGAGGCTAGAGCACAAAGTTAGTGAGTCTTGAATATTGTAGCCACTAATATTCTCCTTGGAATATGTCCACATTGTGGCACAAGGTTTTTTATTTGAAGGTCGTAGCTGTAAGGTCTTCAGGAAATTCATCTTTCCAGATCTGGAGCCCTGATGATGAGGATACTGAGTTGGCCATGGTATCTGCCAGCTTGTTACCTTCCCTATAGATGTGGTAAAGGGATGATTGGGGGAGACCTTGGAGGATAGTTCAAGCTTCTTGGATAATGTTGAAGATTCTCCATGATAGATGCCTTCAATTTATCATGAATTTTATGGTGTTCAGGGAATCTCCCTCTATGATCGCCTTTCTAGGGTCTTCCTAGAGGATTTATAATCCATGTAGAGTGTCGAAGATTTCACAAAATTGTTATTTTCGATGCCCAGTAACTTCGCATAGGTGAGGATTAGGTTCCCCTCATGATCACGGATGACCCCGCCAGCTCTTGAGGGCCCAAGATTGTCTGTGGAGGCTCCATAAAAAATTTTCTTGATCCACCCGGGAAGGGGGGCCATCCACCTAATTATGGCCTTGGGGTTGGGGTATGGGTGGGGGTCTATGGGGTATGTCTAGAAGCCAAGGGGTCCAATGAGGGTAAGATCACTTGATTTCATGGGGAAGCAGGGTGGGGAAAGGATGCGGATGTCCTCTGAGGTGTAAGCAAGAGATTTATTCACCACCATGAGGGGATCCCTGGGTGGGGAGGAGAAAGCTCTATTTTTGCACTCTAGCCAAATATGCCAGATCATGTGAGGAAGGTAGAATGCCCAAAGGAAATGGAGGGTGGGATGAAAGAAGGGATTAGGCCACTGGATGAAGATATCAGGGATGGATTTGGGTGGGATCCACTAGATGGAGAAGGGGTGGAGGAGGTGGCCCAGGGCCATAGAGGAGAAGGGGTAACTCAAAAATAAATGATTTTTTGATTCCCAATCAGAGAAACATAGGTATCACCGGTTTGGGATTGAGAATCCCCTCTTGGCCAAATTTTCTATGGTGAGGATTTTTTTTTGGATGGTCGTCTAGGAAAAGAAGCTAATTTTAAGAATTAACTTATTGTCCCAAACTTGCTTGACAAGGAATCAGGGCTCTTGGGGATCCCTTTGGAGAGAGTAGACAGACTTGACTTAGAAGGATTCGTTGTTGGTGCCATGCTAGATGCACTTGTCCTCTACCTCACCTGAAGGAATAATAACTTATCTGAGAAGGACGAAGAGGTTGGTAACCTGGATGGGGAATCGAACATCTTTAATATGATTCCAGCCTGACTTTCCCTGGACCCTGATTATGTAATTGGCCACCTTGGGTCCTTTGGAGGCATCCATATGGGGCATGAGGGCTGAAAGGGCTCTGACCTCCCATAGGGCCTTGTCCCAGATCCACTTGTCATCCCAAAAATCAATTTTACTCCCATCATCTAGGATCCACATGTATCTCTTGTGGATGAGGTATTTAGTTTGGGCCAAGGATCTCAAAAAGGTAGACCCTTCGCGTGGCTGGTGGTCACCAAGGAAGGGGTGGTGCTAGAGGTATTTTCTTCTCACTATAAGAACCCACTCGACCTGGAAATTGGTGAACACTTTCCATGCATGCTTGGTCAGGAGGGCAGTGTTCATTTGGGATACTCGCCTGAGGTTGATCCTATCATCGCTCTTGGGTTGGCAAACCAGGGGCCAGGATACCAATGAGATCCTTTTATATTCTTCACTCCCAGACCACAAAATTACTTCTAGATCTTCTCAATTCGGGTGCTGATAGAGGCTAGGATTGTAAAAACTAACATGAAATACATCAGGATGCTTTGAAGGCAAGAAAACATGAGGGTGGATTTAGCATCCTAGGAGAGAAGGTGCCCTTTCCAAGATGCCAGCTTCTTATGGATTCTTTCGACCATGTTGTTCCATAGGGCTTTAGAGGGGAAACCAAAGAATAGGGGTAGCCTGAGATAGATGGAGTGGAGCGAATTCGGGGTGCATCCTTCTAGGGTTGAATGGGGTGCATCTTAAGGATTGAATCCTTCTGGGACTGAATGGGAGAAGGACATATTGACCTTGTCGTTGTCCTTGGACATCTTTGAGCTAGCCTCTGAGCAAGCCCAAGAGGGGTGGGGGATCCAGGGTGGGAGGTTTGGGGGCATCAGAGGAGGAGGGAGGTGGTTCACAGGGAGGGGGGGATAGGGGTGCTCTATGAGGGCTTTAGAGCCTAGAATTGGGTTAGGGATATCCATGATTGGGGGATGGTATGGGGGTGGATTGATGGAGGGCCCGAAGGGAGATGAAATGAACCATCGATCAGGTGGGAAGGTTCCTTAGGGGAGACTGGGACTTCTGCTAAAACTTTAGGATTAGGGTTGGGGTGGGTACATACCTGGTCGTGATCTATCATTGGTATGGGATAAACCTTTTGTTTCCCTTTGTCAGCTAGATCTACCCTCTTTTCATGCCACAACGAAGGTATTGGTGGTCTCTGAGGGGGTCACCCGCTCTGGGATGAACCGTAGGGAGGAAACCTACTACTGGACAGAGCATTCAGAAAGGAGTCCCTAGCTGCTGCTAATTTAGGATGCTTGGTGAGGGGGCACTGGTTGAGTAGGTATCCATGCATGTTGCACTGAGTGTAGAAAGCTAGTTTATTCTCATAGACCAAGGGCTGGCACCATTGGTAGGATCCAGAAATCATGGTGACTAAATATGGAAGCTAAGATTCAAGGTTTGCATTGATGCATAGTATAGCATGGACCACTCAAGATCTTGTCTTGGTTGCACATTTGAAAGCTACAAGTACCCCGATGGGCCGTGCAATGAGTTTGAGCACATCCTCTTGCTAGAGGTGAAACAAAATATCTGGTAACCGGATCTGGATTGGGGTAAAATTTATGCTTTGGGTGTTGGGATTGAAGTCTGTCATCCAATGCCTAAGGAAGAGGCTTATGTGGCCCAAAAAATAGGGGCCACCTGTGAGGATCTGATTGGTGTCATCCTTATTATTGAGATTTATGAGAAAAAATCCTTTCAATAGGACAATGATTTCCATGTTCCCAGAGGTCTTCCATTTGGAGTAGGCCCAGTGATGGATGGTTTCTATGTTCGAGTGGCCCCCAATAAATTTTCCAACCAAGTAATAGAAGGCCCTGACATGAAGGTAGAGAAAACATCATCTGATATGGAATTGTGCATCCCATTCAGGTATAATCCTGAGGGTGGGAGATGAGGATGGTTCGCCTCTCCCACGAAGACCTAAACATAAGAGGGTTTTTTGGGTCTCCCAAGGGAGGATTTTGCAACCACATTGTTATGTGGCTCTTTGTTTTATGGATCTGAGTGTGAATTTCTAGAGGGGCCCTCTATCGTATCCTCTTCGCCCTTACCTGGGCACGATCCCCCTATCGCTTATCGGGATCCCAAACCCTGGGTCTCGAAGACCCCTTTGGGGGCCTCTAGGCATGCTCCCACTTCAGTTACTGCTCCTGATATTGCTCCTGCTCCCGCTCCCACCATCATTCACCCAAAGGAAAAAAAAAATTGAAGAACACTATCTCCACCAACTTTTGCTAGATTTTATTTAGAAAAGGCAATAGAATTAATTTTAATAAACCTAACTTTTGGGAATTTCTATTTTAATATAGATCGAAACAAATTCTTTATTTTAACTCCATAATTGCAAATAATCATTTCATATATATTAAAATCCTATAACCAAGAGAGTAGTGCATTCCTTTTTGCACTCAAGACTTCCCATGATGAGCACCATGTCTATAAATGTTCTAGAAGAGGCAATAATATGATTCCAAACTTGGGCATAATTTTGAGATTTGTTTTTTAAAGTTCTATTATTTCTTTCAAGCTACATATTCCAATAAATAATGATCAAACCAAATCCTCCACATAATGCATACATATTTAGCTTTGAAAAATTAATCCACTATTTGTTAGTGCATATTATTAGTTTATACATTAGCTTTCCTAGCACTTAGGACAAGATTACTTAGGTAGGTGGTGACTTATTTGTCTCTCATAGATGTCATATGTCATTATATTACTCATGGTGTTGACTTCTTTATCTCTCATACACATTTTTCATGATCTCTCACATTGTGTTTATTTCTTCATCCCTCACACACATGTTATGATCTCTCACATTGTGTTGACTTATTCATCCATCATACACATAAATCATGATCTCATTCATTGTGTTGATTTTTTTTGCCACTCATTGATGCCATGTGTCACATTGTTGAGATGATTCCTTATTGGGATTTTACTATAAATACCCATTTCATGCTTACACTTGAGTGTGGAAGAATGGGAGAATGTATGTAGTTTTCAATTGTAATTTTGCATATTTGTGTTTGCCTTCTTAACTAGAATAAGCTTATCATTTTGCTTATGTAACTTGCTTCCTTCACCTAGATCTTGGGTCTTGTATATTTATCTTAATCCATAGGTGAATTTCACATGGTATCAAAGCTTGAGGGAGAGAAGGAGCTTGTTCATTTCTAGTTGAGTCATCATAGGCTTCAAGGATTACTTTTTTAACTTCATTCAAATTTTTGGATTTTGTTTTTTTTTGTATAAATGGGTAGATTTAGAAGTAGCCTACCCTATAGAGCCCCTACCCAATAAACTCCCATGGCTATCTTAGATCTTGTGGCTATTTTTCTACCCTATCCCTATAGAGTTGCAAACTCCCATGGCCAGCCCTTGTGGTCATCTTAGATCTTGCAACCATTTTTTGTTGCCCTACCCCTATAGAGTTGCACACTCCCACAACCATCCCAAAACCACACCATCTCAAATATCATGGTCATTTTTATTTCCTACCCCTAAATAGTTGCATACTCCTATGGCTATCTCAAATCTAATGGCTATTTTTGTTGTCTTTCCCTACAAAGCTACAAACACCCACAACAATCTCAAATAATTAAATAATATTAATATTTTATATTCATTTTTATTGTTTTTCATAATAAGAAAAAATAGTATTCTATATTCTATTTTTTACTATTTTTAAAAAATATTTTCAAGTACATCCATTTTTTGAAAATTTGGTCACAAATTTTAATCACACTATTTATAAATTGCCAATATTGTTGATGGGGTGTTTCTTTATTGAGTAAATTTGGGGATTTATTGAGTTATTCAACAATTTATGAAGAATACAATTCCTTGATAAGGAATCATACATGGGACTTGATCCCCCTTCCTAAGGGAAGGAAACTAGTTCAATGCAAGTGGATCTATCAAACAAAATATGTTGTTGATGGAACTGTTGATAAGTTCAAAGCACAACTTGTGGCAAAATAAATCAACTACATTGACACCTTTACCTGACATCCAGGAGTAGGTTCTTGATTTGTAGTATTATCCTACATTAGAGAAAATCTTAGATATTTTCTCTTTTGAGAGGGATTTTTGTTCCTATGGGTTTTCTCCTTTTTCTTGCTTATGAGAGATCATTTTGTACATGGGTACCTAATATGGCTACACATTTTCTAGGACCCATCTATCCCTACCCACCTAAGTTGTGCTTATAGAGGGGTGTTAGTACATTTTATTATTTTATATATTAGTTATCCTAGCACTTAGGATAAGCTTGTATAGGTACGTGGTGGCTTATTTCTCTCATAGATGCCATGTATCATGATCTCACTCATGGTTTTGACTTCATCTCTCATACACGTGTCATGATCTCTCACATTGTGTTGAATTTTTTTCCCTTACACATGTGTCACGTTCTCTCACATTATGTTGACTTATTCATCCCTCATACACATGTCATGATATCTCACATTGTGTTGACTTATTCATCCTCACACACATGTTTCATGATCTCTCACATTGTGTTGACTTATTTGTCTTCCACCCATATCTGTGACAATCACATTTATTATATTGACTTAGTTGTCTCCCACACATATGTGTCATGATCTCACTCACACGTGTCATAATCTCATTCACTATGTTGAATTTTTTGTCACTCATTGATGCCATGTGTCACATTGTTGAGAATATTCCTTGTTGGATATTTCCTATATATATCCATCTCATGCTTATACTTAAGTAGATGGTAATATGGTCTAATAGGAGGACGCATGTAGTTTTCATTTGTAATTCTGCATATTTGTTTTTCCATATTAACTAGAATTAAGATTTTCATTTTGCTTATGTAGCTTTCTTCCTTCACCTAGCTATTGGGTCTCATATCTTTGTCTCAATCCATACATGAATCTCATACTATTTCATAAAATATTTCAATTATGATGGACCTTAATATATTTATTTATGAAAAACTAGTCCCAAAGAAGCAACAAGACAATGAAGAAGTAATTGATTTGATGTTTCTATATCCTTCTCAGCACTTGGAAGGTCAATTATATACTCTTATTTGCATAATCTCTCTATAATAATATTGATTTGGACTACTAACAAAAGGAATTTTGAGGACCTAGGGAGGTCCTATAGTTACCAAACACTCTTCTAACAAAAATAATCAGGAGTAAAAAATTATGATTGTTCTATATCCTTATATCCCAACTTGACTAAGCATCCACCATATTTTGATACATTCTAAACCAACTTATTATTCTACTAAAAAATAGGCAAAAATAACTCATAAAGCATATTTTGAAGCTTGTCTACTATTTGTTTAAAATTCTCTCCTTCAACCAGGTTTCTAAAAGAAATCCAAGATATGGAAATGTTGCACAATTAATATAAGTTTTTACCTTTGGATCTTTAAGAGCTAAACATGTCTCAACCAATGATTTCCATATTGGATCAAAAATAAAAGGATAAGGATTCAACCAAGCATTTAACCAAACATTTATAGAACATCCCTTATTCATTGACCACTTAAATAAATTTTTTAAATAAAATTTTAATTTATTTAATATGGCATTCCATGTTGTTGAGCCTTTAGCTAGGGCTTGTTTTATGAGAAATTCTATTGCATAAAGAGAACCTAGATATTTTCTTTTTAATATATTTTTCCAACTCTTTCCTTAATATTTTCACAATTTCCATTCAATTTTTTTCCTTAATGCCAAATTCATAGTCTATAGTTTCACAAGCCTACCCCTTTAATATCATTTCATTTGTAAATCCTATCCTACTTCCAAAGAGGAAAGCTAATTTTTCCTCACATTATTTCCAAAGAAAATTTCTTTAAATTTTATCAAATTTAGATGCTATACCTATTGGCAATCTTGACTATGACATCATATGTATAGGGATAGATTGTAATGTGGCCTTTTTGAGTTGTAGCCTTATCTTTCCAACGTACCGAATAAGACATCATTCTATCCAATATTAAGTCCTTAATCTCCTTATTTTCTTTATTAGACAAATAAATACCTAGATATGTTGATGGTAATATTCTAACATAAAATCCTTAAATCTCCATAATAATTCATTGTAAATATAATAGTGTTAATGAAAAAGATCCTAGATTTTGTAGTGTTAACCAACTATTTAGCAACTTGACTTAAACTCTATTACCTCACTGATTAAGGGATGACCCAAAATAAAATTATCATCAATGAATTGGAGATGATATTTGAAGGGAACATTTATTTTAGTATTAATACCTTTACTTTTTAATTTATTTTTGTGTTTGAGAAAGCTCTTCCAAATGCCTGAACAAAAATAATAAATATATAAGGAGATAGTGTGTCCCTTAGTAGAATCCATAAGATTATTCAAAGTATTGAGTGGGGAATCCACCAATCAAAATAAAATATTTTAGAGTGTTATAACTATTAATAATTATTACATAATCTAATGTTAGATAAATATTACACTTCATTGGAGGTTACATTAGTTATCTTGGTCTATTACTATCTTGATCTTGATCGAGTAACTGATTTGTTACATTTAACTATAAGATATAAAAGTAATAAAGTGAAGGTTAAAATATTTTAACATTGATATCAAAGCATGTTACACTTGGGATAAAAGATTTCTTGGTAAAAATTTGTAGGAGCTTACTAAAAAAGAAGACTCCTACCCCACCTACATTTAGGTGAGAGAAAGAGCCAATAGAGTGCCAAGATACTTAATATTGCACTTCCTACCTATTTATTTTTAAGCACTCACTTGTACCTCATCCCATCAACATAGGATATTATTTGATCATAAGAGAGCCCAAAGAGACTATTGTAACAAAAGAAATAATTTTGCAATATCATTTCAAAGCTACTCATGCATTTTACCTTTTAATAAGCTTGTTATGTCTATATTTGACCTTTTTGGACAACCCAAGCTAGAACCCAATGCCCCCCAATGAAATCAAGCTCAAATTCCAACCAAAGATCAAGCCCAAAGGTAAAGTACTAGTGCAAAAATCCATAAAACCCTTGTAGTAAAAAAATAATAAGATGAAGTTATTCTTGGTGATGCTACGATAGAACTAGAAATTAAAGACATGAACATGGACATTATAATGGAGGATGTCTCCCTAAAATATGAAGCAAAATCAGATATTGAGATTAAATACATGAAGATATAGGTTAAATTGGAAGAGGTCAAGATCAATTAAGAGGTGGTAGTGGTGAAGTAAAAACCTCATAACTTATTTAACATGGAATCAAAGGGATATTTTTTTATTTAGATGAAAAACCTTGAGCAGTTTTGTCTACCCTATGTGGTTCTTTAGACCAAATAAAAAAAAATATTTCCTTTCCAAGAGCTAGATCCAAGAGTCAGAGCCAAGAGTCCATAACCAATAGCCAAATCTAGGAGACAACATGAACTTACCTACTCATATAGACCCCAAAATGCCTAGACACAACCATGGTGACAAAGAAAAGGTGGAGTAGAAGGAGGGCCATTATTCTTAAAGGGAAAATTTTGTGTAGCACATACATAATTTGGGATCACACACTTGTGCATCGATAAGGCAATGGGATAATCGTTGGCTTGCAATACAATCACAAAGAGGAAGTTGATGAGCAAGGAGGACATTGAGGATGTGTGGAGGGAGGTGCAAATAATGCACCACCTAACAAGGTAGTCCAACATAGTGGAGTTGAAGGGTGATTACACTACCACCATGCTCTACCATACCATTGTGTATATGGTGCATATAAGTCACTCCATGGGTGTCTGACTTCGCAATCTCAAGCCAAGGATTTTTTTACTCAACAAGGACAAGAATGCTCCCCTCAAAGCCATTGAATTTAGTCTCTCTATTTTCTTTAAATTAAATATTGTAATAAGGGGGAATGTTAGATAATTATTATATTATTTATATTACACCTCACAAGAGGTAACATTAGTTACCTTGGTCTGCTACTATCTAGATCTTGATTGAGTAATTGATATGTTGTATATAAATATAATATATTGAAGTAATAAAGTAAAGGTTTTAATTTTTCATTAATAACAACATCTAATCCATTCACACCAACCTTGATCAAAACCAAAATATTTGAGAATGCCATATACAAATATCCAATAAACCCTATCATATGCTTTGTTTATATCTAATTTTATAAGTAAACTTTTTTCATGGAATGAAGAGAATGTATAACTTGTTATGAAATGATTGCACATTAAATAATTTACTTACAATAAACAAAACCACCTTGTTCCTTTTAGATAAGACAATATAAAATGTTTTTCAATCTATTTTCTATAAGTTTTAAAATTATCTCATAAATCATATTACAAAGTCTTATTGGACAAAAATTATTAAAATATTTTGCACTACCTTTCTTGGGAACCCGTGCACTAAAGATAGAATTGATATCATTTTTTGTAGTCTTCTCATCCTAACCTTTTCAACCACAACCAACATCTCATTCTTCAACAAATTATTTTTTTACAATAAAATAGAAGGAAATCCATTGGGGCCAAGTGTCTTATTAGGGTAGTATGTGAAAATTATCTCATATAGATCCTCCATAGAGATATTTCTCATCAAGATTTTATTTTAAATCTTATGTGATTATTAACAAAATATTTTGCAAAAGCTTACGTTAATATTCCTTGTCTTTCTCAACTTAGGAGGGATATCTTTGAAATAATAAATTGATTCCTTCCTAATATCTTCTTCTTCCTCAATACTTCTTCTATATAGAGTTGAAATAATTTGTATTGGACATAATTTATTAATTTATTTAGCTATAGCATGAAAACTCGTATTTCCTTCCTTAGCCACTTAGACTTTTAGCACCAATATGAATATTTATTTTTCAATACATTATGATAATATAAAAGTGATTTCTTTTCTTTCACATAAATATCTTGGTCCATTTTGTTAATTTTTATTATCTCTTGTAAATGTTTGAATTGTGTTTAATTTGATATTTTGCTTTAACTATGTTATCGAAATATTTAGAATTTTAATTCTTCATTTTTCTATTTATATATTTCATCTTTTGAACAAACATATACATACCTTATCCTTCAAACCTTACTTCATCTCATCATAACATAACTATCAAGAAGAAATAAGGGTCTTAGAGCCACATAGATTTAAATTAAAAAGTCTTTGGATGACAATTATTAAGTAGATAACATCACAAGAGCATGGGATTATGATCAAATCCTACTCACAATAAAATATCTGAAGAGTGTCCCAGTCCAAGTCTAGTCGAGTCGGCCTCGGGTTTCGTGCCGATCCAGTTAGGTCCAGTCGAGTCAACCTCGGGATCCATGCCCGATCCAGTCGGCTCTATGTCTATCTTGGGATCCGTGCCCGATCCAGTCGGCTATGAAGGTGGATCTCGAGAATTGTGCCCGGGTCAAGCTGCTTCCAAAGTCTATCCTCGGGAAGCATGCCAAGTAGATACCGAGCCCTCCCAGTCTTCACCCGTCTTGCTCTGATACCATGTCGGAGTAAAATCAATAACATTGTATTAATCAGCAGATTAAATAGAACAGTATATGCCCTATTAATCCCGAAGGTTATGAAACCACCCGTGGATGAAATAGGCCCTGTTACAACAATAATGTAATAATAAAGTACGCTAACAAAGAGATTGTATACTCTATTTTTAACAAAGTATAAAATAACAAATATTTGTCCAGTATTAATTGTTATATGAGTTTTCCTGGTACATCTATTAGACCATGTATATTAAAATGTTGAAGGAATAACATCCGAAGGGCCATTTGAATTAAAAATAAAACAAAATCCTCCATTATTTTAAAATATCTAGGAGTATGATCCTTATTTTTTAAGGATAAAGAACTATTTTGAAGATCCTCCCAAAGAATCTATAGATCACAATTATGAATCATCAATAGATTTGACAAGAATAAATTAAGGTCCTTCCAACATCTTTCACGAGGAGTAACTATAGTTGAAACAAATACATTTATATTCCAACTTTAGTGTTTTTCTCTTTTCTACAAAAAAAGGACCATCAATACAATTACTTATTGCTTCTATCAATTGCCATCCCATTTTGGTTGTCCTATATTGTTATGTTACCTCCTAAAGATTCTAAAGTAGAAATTATCAAATAATATACCATCTTATAAATCTTTTTGAATGCATCCTTACATTCCTTAACTAATTATATTTGTTTCTTGTATTATAAAATCGAGACTATGACAACTTGTTAACTCCTTAATAAAAAAAATTTATGGGTTTTATTCATACCCCTAATATCCCAAGATACCATTTAGATCATCATTATTTATTTCTATATATCAACTTTGTAGACACCCAATTTTGTGTAGGTCCAATCTTCAAGTTTGTCAATTCCTTTGTCAATTAGCCTTTCAACTAGCCAAATTGAATCAACCTTTCTTATTCCCAAATTTGGAGCATTTATTGCTCCAAGAGAAAAAGCACTAGGGCATGAGCAATAGCACTAGTGGCACTTGCATGATCCCACTAGTGCTTTCATGAAGTTTGACCTTTTAACATTTTCCCATCCAAATTTAACCTTCAACAATCATGATGCAAAAGTGTCATTACGAAAGTGCACTAGTGTTTTCTCCAATTGGTGCTTTTGATAGTCATGCCAAAATCAGAAAGTTTAAATTTCTATATTTTTCACTCCATCCACCATTAATGAAGTCAAATCCCCAAAAATTGATCCATAGCTTCTACAAGAAATCTTAGATCCAAGAATTGTTATTCACATTCCTTTAATGGCTTCTTGACCCTTTGTCAAATTCTTACCTTCTCTAATCTTGTCATCTTCAACTCAACTCTTCCCCTGAGGAGCCATGGCTTTCTATACATTCAAAACTTGGGAGAACCCAATCCATGACCATTTTTAGGTAGCAATACTCTATCAAAATTTTATCCATGGTCTTTTCAAAGCAACAAAATTCTGCCAGAATCTCTCTAGAATCAAAGGAATCAAGCATTTTGCATGGAAATATTATACCAAAAACTTACCGTAATCTTGTGAAGTCTATCCTTACAAGCACTTAAGCTCTTGTTATTACAATCATCCAAATAATTATTCAATCAAGTCTATAATATCTCAAGAAATCATCAAGTCATCAAGCATCAAGCCTCCAAGATTAAGCATTCAAGTGCTATCAACAAGTAAGCTATAAAGCTTTTGTCAATCTTCTACAAAGGGGAAAACAACCATGTGCCTTGGGTTGTGCTCTTTCTCTTATTTTATTTTGGCCTTTCTTGTCCTTATAGCTTTAAGATTTATATTATTACATACAAAACTAACCTTGTATCTTGCATTTGCATTTTACATATAGCTAGTCTTTCATTTTTGTCATTTAATCTTCATCCTAAGAAAATAAATCTTAGTTTTTATACGATTTAACAGGTTATTTATACTCCCAAGTTAGATCCTTCATTATTTATGTTATAATGATAGTCCATTATGCATTTTATCTTCTTGTTCTATTCTCAAAAGTGAAAACACCACTAAATTATAGGTTGGTGGCACTATTGCTCTCTAGTTTACATAGACCAAAAGTGCTAATGGTGCTATTGTTTCCTAGTGGAAATTTCACTACCTAGCATTCATTTCTTGATTTTTTTCATTTTATGTCTAAACAGGGGGCTCATCACTATTCAAGGAAGTTCAACCTCCTCTATCAGCTCAAACAAGCCCCTCTACTACTAATTGTATTTTTTTATCTATTTTGTAGGTCAAGTGATAGTGACATAAATAGGTGATAGCACAAATTATGCTTTTACAAAATAGTGGCACTTTTGTCTCTATGCCAAAAACTAGTCATATTGCCCTTAATATTTGGCATTTAAGCATTTAGGATTTAAATTCTATTTGTTGTCTATGTAAACTAGGTTTTATTTGTATTGGTAAAATAGACAAAAAAGAAAAGAAATAACTTGTTATTCTTAATCACATAGGGGATCAACTTAATATTCAAGCTTTAGCATCAAATAAAAATCACATATAGCTACATCTTAGGCTGGTTTTGTTGCATCTTCTTGCACCCTTGCCTCTCAAAATAAATTATCATTTCCTTTTTCATCAAACTCAAAAGAGAATTTTATATCTAGGCCTTGATTATTGCATTTGTATGTGCATTAGGGCTAGATTAAGTTTAAGCTTAGATAAAGAAGTTTCTAAGGAGAAACATAGATGCTCTTCAACTAATCTAGAAAAACTATATTTTAAGCTAACAAACTTTCCCTAGCCTTAAAGTGAGAAAGTGGCTAAGAGATGTTAGCTAACATGTAGCATTGTTCATGAATTGTTGATCAACACTAAGCCTCTAGTAGAAGATCTTGAGGACTAAGCCACCTTTGAGACCCTAACTTCAAATAAGAAGATGATGACTCTTTTCCTTTTGGTTCTCTAACCCTTATCCATGATGATCAAAGAAGAGTGATTTTTAAATATGTTGATCACATGGCATTATTTTTGCATACGCATAGATATGTTGTGGAATCCCTTCTTAAGGAAGCTTATGACAACCTAGGTGTTTATATAGGGGAAGGTTCACACTTGGATCACCCCCAATAACCTAACTCTAATCCTATGCCTTCAAATCAAGTGGATCCATCCATTGGATCTTTAAATACAAACATTAATGCATCAATTTCAAATTTTATTAGCTCTAGGTTTTCTATAATCATCACTTCCATAAATGTTGGGATGCAAAAATTTCCATCTTACTTGGGATATCATTCATCTTTGTCTTCTCTTACAAAAATATTATAGGGAAATATGAGTTGCCATGTAACTTCGCAAGTGGGCACAAGTGATGTAAAATTAATGATATGGGGAACTTTAGAAAACTATTGTACCTACAAATGTTACATACCTCTAATAGGATTAGAAGGCTCCAAAAATGTTGAATGCACCAAAAAGCTATAAAAAGGTTGATTTCTAGGAGATTTTTCTTGTGAACTACATCATTTTTTACTTTTGCACTTGATTGAGCAATTGACTTGCTTGTGAGTGATTTGCTCGTATTTGTGATCAATTCACTTATACTTTACAAGTAATTTGCACCCATTACTAAGGGAATTGACAACTTTTCCTAAGTAAATAGATTCCCTTTTATTGATCAAATCACTTCATTTGGTAATCAAATATCTCCTTTGATCCAATTGGTCCATTTTGTGACCAAATCACTTCCTTGGCCAATTGGTCCATTTTTCAAATGAATCACTCCATTTAGCTAATCAATCCATTTTGAAGATGTCATTTTTTTAAATTTTTTGTTTTGTAATTTTTTTCCTAGGTTTTCAAAATCTATTTTCTATGGCAAATTCCTCATAATTAGAAGGTGGTAACTGAGATACTATAGCTTCTGTAGATTAAAGATACAACGCCAAACAAAAGATAAAGAAATCACGATAAAAAGTAATGCAAAACATAGTTGTACAAAACAAACGATTTTTATTAATCAATGGAGTTTAGAAACTCCTTTTGAGTACAACAGGGCCTGTAACCCTTTTCGTGATACAAGATTACAATTTGTGCTAGGGTTCTCCAAAACCCTAGCTGGCACAATATGGTGGCATCTCCGAAGAATGTATCCTTAACCTCAACAGAATGAGTGGGCTTCGTTGTATCCTTTGGCTCGGACCACTCCATCTTAAGAAGCTGCTATCATTCAATCAAATCTGCCATTAAAATCCTGCACACATTAAAACTACAAAAAGGTTAGAAACTAGTAAGAGGGCTCCACTGTGTGAGCCCTCAAAAATAGTCTAAAACCCTAGAAATGAAATAAATAGAATGTAGAATCTAACGACGAATTAATACATAAAAATATTACTTGCTTTAGAATCTATACCTCTTTTTCTATTAACACGATGAGACCAGGCGGCACCTGGAAGTGATGTAACTGTCAAATCGGCTGCAGAAGGCGCCCTGGTGCGATCGCTGAACGCCCGTGTGCTTCTGGATCGGGGTTGCAGACACCGGTCTGCGTCTTTGGCTAAGGGTAAACACCCTCAGGCACTTGCGACAAGAATGGGGGATTATGCAGAATCTCTGCAGAAGGGATGGCGGCGAAGTTGGCGACGGATGCGGCGATGGATGCGACGAAAAGGGACGGCGATGGATGGGTAGGTTTAGCTAAAGAAGAGATAGATAGAGATAGATAACAAAAGAGAGATAGTAAAAGAGATAGGGTTTGAGCCATCAAGGTGACTCAATTTATAATCTACTCTTAGGGCACACTTTAGGGTTTTAATGACACTTTGAACGTGTGGCTAAGATTAAAGTGGATCCAAGGGTAGAGAATAAATCTAGGTTGTGAAACGGATTAAGATGGATGGATGGATGAGATTAAATGAAGGATGGACGGCTCAGATTAAATCACTTAAAGTATATTTATATATATATTAAAATATATATATAAATATTAATTTAAATAAATTTGGGAATGAAAAATGGCGAGAAAGGTGAAATTGGGCCAAATAATGGCGGGAAAAGGTGAAATTGGGCCAAATAATGGCGGGAAGGTGTGGATTTGGGCCAAATAATGGTGGGAAGGTGGATGACTGACACGTGGCTAACAGGAAGGTATAGATGACTTACAAGTGGCTAGATTTTGGTGTCTACAGATGCCCCTTTTTGTGCTGCATTGTGTGTCTATAGATGCCCCTTTTTGAGCTGCTTTATGTGAAGACACAATGCAGCACAAAAAGGGGAATCTGTAGACACCAAAATCCAGCCACTTGTAAGTCATCTATACCTTCCTGTTAGCTACGTGTCAGTCATCCACCTTTCCGCCATTATTTGGCCCAAATCCACACCTTCCCGCCATTATTTGGCCCAATTTCACCTTTTCCCCCCATTATTTGGCCCAATTTCACCTTTCCCATCATTTTTCATTCCCAAATTTAGTCTTTCTCCCTCCCAAGTCAAGGTCCATCTCACTGATGCAGGTATTGGTGAGTATGCCATTCAAGATGTGGACGACCAAAATATTTAATTGTTTGCACATTGAACGGTGTGATGTGGACATCTTGAATGGCATACTCACAAATACCTGCATCAGTGAGATGGACCTTGACTTGGGAGGGATAAAGACTATATGATGGAATAGAAGAATGTGGGATAGAAGAATTGGAAGGATTTGGTTGGGTTGATGCTTCACTAACTTGTGAAACATCAGCTGGTGATGGTTGGGAAGATGGAGGAATAATAGGTGATGTTGAAGAAGGTGTAGAAGAATGGGGTAATGACGTGGAAAGAGATGATTGGTCATGGCCACATGTGCATGTGGTCAGTGATGAAGAAGAAGGAAGATTAGTTGATGAAGAAAGTGGTGAATGAGATGGAATAGCGGAAGAGGAAGATGGTTGCGATATGATGGGTAGCTCCTCAGGAATGGGAGCTTTAGAAGAAGATGGTATAGAAGAAGTAGATGGGGTCAAGAAAAGATGAGTGGATGGAAACACAATCTCATAAGGATTTGAGACATAGTTGCAATGTTTGAAGGGTTCGATGTCAACAGGTACACAATGAACTTGTCCCTCATATACATACTTGCGACATTGATGCGATGATAGAATGGACACATCTCATCTCCCTAAGCCAATGCCGTCCAAGCAATACATTGTATGCCATGGACCCTTCCAAGATGTGAAACAAGGTATGCAAAGTTTGAGCCCCTACCTCAATGGGCAAGATAATCGTGCCAACCGTGGAAGATAAAGCATCATTGAATGCTTTAAGAGTAAAAGTCGACTTGGTGATAAGGGATGGTGACAGCTCTAGATGACTCAACGTCGATGTTGTAATGATATTGATTGAGGAACCGGTGTCAATTAAGACTCTCTTGAATGGCTTGTGATCGATCTTGGCCATGATATGTAGTGGAGGATCTATACTTTCTGTTGACAAAGGTTTGATTTCAAAATCATAGAAAGTGATGGAGGGCTCCATGCATGTTTGAATACTCCCCACAAAGTTGTTGAAGGCATTAGTATCTTGAGTTTGAAGCTCGATTGACTTCAAAATTTCCATTAATGCCTCTCTATGCGGGGGAGATTGTTGAATGAGGTCATAGATCGATAACTTGGTAGAAGCCATTTTTAAACTGGTAGTTAACCGGCTACTCAATGACATGATGGGTCGTTGGCGTTGAGTAGCATGATTTAGCGATTGTTGAGAAGTACTAGCACGTTGTTGGGTCACTGTTACCTGAGGTGGACTGGGGGTTTGTACAGGTGGCTATGGTTCAGCTTGATTTGGTTGGTTCGCCCTTTGACCCCGGGTTACTACGTTAATAGTACCCACAAAACCTTGGTATGGTTGTACATGGTTGACTTGATTAGGAGGAGTTACCTGAGTTACTCCCCCTGAAGTTGTTGGAGCTTCCTCCCGATATGGAAGGGGTGTTTGAAATATACCAAGATTTTGATTTTGTTGGGCTAAGGGGTTATCCAATTTAATGGCTCCAATCTCAATAAGATCTTGGATCACATGTTTGAAAGCTGTACAATTATTGATATCGTGCCCATTTTGCCTATGATAAGGACAAAATAGGTACTCCTTGTAATACTTTCCCCTTCTAGATGGTTCTAAAGGTTTGAACTCAGGTAAAGTTAACTGATTTGTGCTATATAACTTATTGAATATGATCGCATATGGTTCATCTAAAGGTGTGAATTGTCGCTTGGGACGATTATTTTGCCAAGGTCGAGTTTCCATGGTTGGCCCAGTATTGGGAGCTGGTTGAGTAGGGGCGGGTACCACATGATAAGCAATTGGTTGCGGTTGACTTTGCATTACTTGTTGTTTTTGAGCCATTACGGGCTGACTCGCCACCACTTGATTAACTTGGTTAACATTTGAGGTTGTACTAGCCTGTGTTTGTTTGTTTTGGCCATAATTATTATTTCGTTGTTGGCCCTTTTGTTGCCATTCTTTTCTACGGGGTTTTAAAACACCCTCTTGGACTTTAATGTCTTCTATGATACTTGCTTGGGCCAAAGCCTCTTCAAAAGTCCTGTATTGTTGTAATTGGAGTAACCAAGAGATAGGTTTTAGACAACTCCGGGTGAACATTTTGGTTAACTCCTCCATTGGTAGGGAGAATGGCAGTTTATTAATGATAGCCCTCCAACGGTTTCCAAAGTCATAAACAGTCTCATCATCATGTTTCTTGAGCTTGTATAAGTCGGACAATGAAACTTTCCTTTGTACATTTAGGGAGAATCATTCTAAAAACAGATTAATCAATTGTTCGTAAGCATAAATGCTATGGTGAGCTAAATGATTGTACCATTGTACAGCATCTCCCCCTAATGTCTGAGGAAAAGTTATGAGCATAAGAGCGTCATTATTTTGGATTCTAAAGTAGGCATGCATGAATGAGCTCACATGTTCATGAGGATCCTCAGTTCCTCAAAATTTGTCAAACTTCGGTAATGTGAAATCAGTCGGATATGGCGATGAAGGTACCAAAGGATGAATTGGTTGATTGATCAACGACCTTAGCGTAGGTTTTTGACTAGATGAGCCAGGCATGTTGAGCATAAGGTTGTCAATCTATTTTTGCATAGCATGGAGTCGAGAATCTTCATGAAAATTTTGATTCGTTTGATGATTATGATGATGCAATGGAGGAATGGAAAAATTATGAGATGGGATGAAATTGCCTGGATTAGGCGGTGTGGAATGGACAGGTTGTTGGTATGGATGATACCGGAAAGAAGGTGATTGGGATGGATGATGAACTGGATTGGGTTGGGAGAAAGGTGGGGTAGGAATGGACACCACCAAAGATTGGGGTACCCAAGTGGGGCCTGAGCTAAGAAAAGCTGGCTGGGTAGAAATTGGTTGGGGTGTAGGATTTACTACGACAGGTGGTTGGGCATTTTGTTGCTGTTGTTGCTGAAGCAACTTGTCGAGGTACTCCCTAACCTTATTAATTTCTAACCCAAGGGAGGTGGGATGATTGGATGAAGGTGGAGGGCAGGCTGCCATGGTAGTCACAGAAGACTGCATAGCAGGGGCAATGAAGGTGGCTGAAGTAGGCGATACCTGGGAAGAAACAGTAGACTTTGCCCTAGGTAGGGTGAAACCATAAATGGTTTGGGAAGAAGAGTGTTGAAATTGGTCATGGCTAGAGGAGGTTCCACCAGCCTCATAGAGAGAATTGGTGTACACCCGGGTAAATGGAGGAGAAAGTGGTCGGGAAGACACTACATTTGTCTCCAAAGGAGGACAATTGAGCATCTGGGAAGATGTTGGAGATGAAGCCAGCTGAGCAGATACAACATTAGCCTCAAAAAAAGGGTTAGTGTAGACCTGAGTGAAACCAACGGGTATGGTTGATGCAATATCCTGCTAAAAAATAGAATCTTGCATAGGGGAATCTTGGATTGGCTCAAGGACATAGCTAGTGCCATCTCTTAAGTGATTTTGCACTTGGGCCATATCAATGTGGGTAATATGATAGGAATTATCTTCCTCCATGGGCATGGCCATGCGATAGACGATAGAAGGACGTGAAAGACACTGTGGGCGAACCTACACGAAATTCACTAGGATAAGTGGTCATGTTGGTGGTGGGGATGTTCTATGAATTATTCATTTGATTATTTAGATTTAACACTTTATATTGATTCCTTGTTAAGACCATGAAGCAATACATCTAAACAAATTCAGAAAAGAAGAATGCAAAACTTAAATGATAAATTTACACTAAAGAAATTATCAAAAAATAGTCACAACCTAGGTTTCAACCAATATGTCTTACCTACGGTTAATTAATTATTTTCTGATCTTAATCTGCAGTAAATTTTAAGTGTCCGGTTTATGAGTTTTGCATGTGATCTAATCTTGAATTATTCACAAAAAAGGTAAAAACTATGGCTAGGAAAGGACAACGAGATTCTTACTGGTGATGAAATCTAGCAAGTTTGCTCGGGGGTGACCTATGGTGTCTAAGGCAGAAGTTTAATGGATGGAGATGAATTCCACCGTCACTAAACTTCAAGCAATACCTGTGATGAAATCCAGATATTATTGTTTTAAATGCAATATGAAATGCAATGAATTTTATTTTAAGTGTTTTAGTTGTCTAATGTATACATACAAAGCTATAAATCAAAAGTTCTAATGATATAAGCAAGAGGCTACTGAAAACATGCCATTTCCTCTGAAGAAGTGGAGTACACCGTTTAAAACCCCCTGCCTACCAATGATATCAGATATCAAAGGAGCAACCGAAAGGTTCGTCCACTTCTCTGCCTGGAATCACCCAATGGCAGGAGTACTATTGACATCCAATCAATAGTCCTACTTAGATGACTAAAACAGATAATTCGTAGCTATTCTAATATGCAGCTAGGTATGCAAAATTTTTTTTTTTTTTAGTGCAACCAATAATGCAATGTAAAAAAAAATGTAACTAAAAAAATATATACTGCTTGTTCTTTTCAGATTACTTAGTTTTTGTTCATTTTAAAGTAATGATCTGAAAAAGAAACAAAATACAATAGAAAAACCAAAAATGTAAAAAGTACAGTTTAACAAAGAAAAAAAAAATGCACTTACTCGGAAGCCTACGCTTTCTCTGTGAAACTGCCTTCAAACGCCCAAGGGAGTCTGCACAGGCTGAAACGCCCCTCTGCGTTTCGGATCGGACTTCCAGACGCCGCTCTGCGTCTGCTGCGTTTTTTGCAAACTCCTCAGAAACCCTAGTTCGCTGGAACAACGAATTTCGCGATTTTTGGAACCTGCAAAATAAAAATAGAAAATAGGAATAGATCAGTAAAGCAAGTATTAAAAACATGAAACCCTAGGGGGTCCCACCGTGATCGCCATTTGTATATTAAAGATACAACGCCAAACAAAAGATAAAGAAATCACGATAAAAAGTAATGCAAAACACGGTTGTACAAAACAAACGATTTTTATTAATCAATGGAGTTTAGAAACTCCTTTTGAGTACAACAGGACTCGTAACCCTTTTCGTGATACAAGATTACAATTTGTGCTAGGGTTCTCCGAAACCCTAGCTGGCACAATATGGTGGCGTCTCCGAAGAATGTATCCTTAACCTCAATAGAATGAGTGGGCTTCGTTGTATCCTTTGGCTCGGACCACTCCAGCTTAAGTAACTACTATCATCCAATCAAATCTACCATTAAAATCCTGCACACATTAAAACTATAAAAAGGTTAGAAACTAGGAAGAGGGCTCCATTGTGTGAGCCCTCAAAAATACTCTAAAACCCTAGAAATGAAATAAATAGAATGCAAAATCTAACGGCGGATTAATACATAAAAATATTACTTGCTTTAGAATCTATACCTCTTTTTCTGTTAACATGGCAAGACCAGGCGGCACCTGGAAGTGATGTAACTGTCAAATCGACTGCGGAAGGCACCCTGGTGCGATTGCTGAACGCCCGCGTGCTTCTAGATCGGGGTTGCAGATGCCGGTCTGCGTTTGTGTCTATGGGTAAACGCCCGTGGGCACTTGCAACAAGAATGGGGGATTCTGCAGAATGCTGCAGAAGGGATGGCGATGAAGTTGGCGACGGATGCGGCGATGGATGTGACGAAAAGGGACGGCGATGGATGGGTAGGTTTAGCTGAAGAGGAGATAGATAGCGATAGATAACAAAAGAGAGCTAGTAAAAGAGATAGGGTTTGAGCCATCAAGGTGACTCAATTTATAATCTACTCTTAGGGCACACTTTAGGGTTTTAACGACACTTTGAACGTGTGGCTAAGATTAAAGTGGATCCAAGGGTAGAGAATAAATCTAGGTTGTGAAACGGATTAAGATGGATGGACGGATGAGATTAAATGAAGGATGGATGGCTCAAATTAAATCACTTAAAGTATCTTTATATATATATTAAAATATATTAAAATATTAAAATATATATATAAATATTAATTTAAATAAATTTGGGAATGAAAAATGGCGGGAAAGGTGAAATTGGGCCAAATAATGGCAAGAAAAGGTGAAATTGGGCAAAATAATGGCGGGGAGGTGTGGATTTGGGCCAAATAATGGAAGGAAGGTGGATGACTGACACGTGGCTAATAGGAAGGTATAGATGACTTACAAGTGGCTGGATTTTGGTGTCTACAGCTTCGTACCCAAGGATACAGTGCAACAGTTTGGGCTTTGGCTCTTCTTTGGGAGGTCCAAGGTTCAAACCGTGGAATGGGTGAGTGTGTGAGGGGGTGGGTGTGTGTCTCCCTGGTGGAGTTGTTGTAACAGGTTGGGGGATTCCTGGTCAAAACCCCCACTTCTTAATATTACCAAAACAAAAACTGAGATACTATAGCTTCATTGTAACCAAAGGCCTAGGATTATTTTTTAATGATAATATTATGTAACTTGTAACCCTTTGTAACCTCACTACATACCATAAGTATACACATTTGATTCTTATAATCAATCTTTTTACTTTTCATTAGGAATATTAGAAAATAAAATACAACGAAACATCCTAAGATTATCCATAATATGATTTCTTATATTTAAATCCTCCTCTAGTGTTATGTCCCTTACACTCTTTTTTGGGCATCTATGTAGCATATAAACTAAATTATTTACTACTTCATCCTTAAAAAAATTTGGTACTCCCTTGTCCTTAATTAGGCTTGATGTTATCTCCATTATGGTTTTTTATTGTATTCTTCTTGATGGATTTCATAATACTTCCTAAACATTTTAAAATTTGCATTCACCATAATCATATGCAAAAAATATAAAAGAGCAAAATGAAGAGCATATAGATCAAATAATAGAGAGGGAATTGAATAAAAGGAACAATAAGTGGATGACCATAGACACCCTCGTGATATCATATCACGAAATGATACAACGAATTATTTATTGTGAAATATTTATAGCAATACCTAATTCTTAATTAAATTCTAAGCTCAAGCCAACATAAGCTTGACTTGAAGGTATTATTACAATATATTAATGTAATAAACCCTTAAATAAAGGTTAACCATAGACGTGGTTTAACAAATATTGAATAATTCCCATGTGTTTACAATACAATTGCCTATAGGCTGCATCAAGAGCACCTATAGGCACTTAATCATTCTTGGTTTTTGCCTAATAAGGCCATATTATAGATATTCCAAAACCCCTTCCCCACTTATAATCTAGACTAGGATACCAAGAAGAGGAGACATTAGATATAATATATTTAATGGTCAAATGGCCCAATAAATTATGTTATCTTATCTTGCTAGATATATGAATAAATTGACCTTTCTATGAACATGAAGTTATGACTCCACATCCTGGATCAAGATGTTGAGGTTTTCGTGGAAAGATCTCTAACATGCAATATGATGACCATAATTTGTACTTTAATATCATGAGATAATATATGAATTACAAAGTAGTTGGTTGGTCTCCAAATAATCAACCCAAATGGTTAGAAAGGGATCCATAGGAATAGGCCATACCTAAATCTAATCATCCAAAACATCTTCTTTTGTATCCAAAATATCACCAACTACCATGCCAATGAACTTGTTAGAGTTAGAGAGTATACCATGTCTTAGACATTGGAAAAGAGGTACACTATGATATAAGTGTACAAAAGGATAAACAAAGGGAATTAAACTAAACATACCAGATATATTATAGTGTACTAACCACTAGAACAATGAATTTGGTAGGAATATTTATGTTTGGTGCTCCCTTAAAACATCAAATCATAAATACTATGATAGAAACAATATACAGAATGAGTTACTTCTGATATTCTTGGCAAAGAAGTATTTTTAAAAAATTACATTGGCCAAGGTAGAAATGGAAGGATTTTGGTCTATTATGAACAATAAATATAAGGATCCTATGAGCGATATAACAAAAATAAAATACATTCCAAGTTTAACCTTGTTACCCATACATATTTGAACCATTAATCTGCTAGATGTGAGTGAGCTTACCAATCACCACACTAATTACCTTGTTGGAGTTAATCTCATACATGCATATAGAGAAGAATTCCAATTAGGTTTATTTTGCATAAAATTGTCCTATAGAACTATAATAGGTCCTTGAACTATGTCACCAATGTGTAGAACTTGAAAATTTATACAATCTAAAAAGGGGTATCAAAATACTTTTGTATGCAAAAGATATGGCCTATTAAATTTTAGGCATATTATTAAGTCAAAAATGATAAATTAATGCCTCCATACCCTAGGAGGGAAATAACCAATCATAACCTAACATGTATCACAGATTCACATTGTAAATTCATACAAATTAACCATATCATAGAAATATGTTTGACTAGATGCTACCATATGACTACATTTATGTTGAGTCTATCATCTATATTGAATCTACAAATGGGCATTTGATATATTATGAGAAATATTATCAAATGAGCCCAAATAATTCATAGGTCTAGGTATCTAGGATAGTAAAAGTGCTTGCTAATAATATCAACACACTCACAATATCAATATTGTACAAAATATCTCATAGAACAAACTTCATTCATAAAAGTATTCTCATTACATATATTCAAAAGTTTCAATTGCAAAATATTACATAACATGGATCTTTATCTCCAATATATAACCTTACAAAATTATTCTTCAATACTCTTAACTATATCTCTCCTCAAACTCATGAGATATGCAACCTTTCACATGCCTAACATTAAGACAAATCTTCTCATGATCACATAACCTTTCACTCTACATCTTGACACATCTCATGACTCTCCACTTCCATCATTGACACCTATCATCTGTGACTCTTCACTTCCACACTTGACACCTATTACCTATGACCCTTGACTTGCATACTTGACACCTTGTACTCTCACAACTCACACTTGTACACCTCACACTTGTACACCTTAAACTTGCACTTTTGACACCTTGCACACTCTATTACATAACACATAATACTCTCCACACTTTAACACACACTTTAGAAAAACATTAAACACTCTCCCTAAACTAAATATTTACAATGTATCCCAAGGTACTTCAATGTACCAAATAGTGTAATACTTCCAACACCCCCTCGTATTACATTATTTGGTATGAAGACTTTTAGTCTTCAATCTTCAATTCTCATTCTTCTTTCTTCAGTCCTTTGCTTTCTTTTTATTTTTCTTGATCTTGGTCTTGGTATTTTTCTTTTGTTTCTCTGATTTCTTACTTGTTTCTATTATATTTCTCAATAAATCATCATAATAATATGATTCATATCCTTCATCAATATTGTTTCCATTGTTGTTTGATTTGTTATCAGATGTAGAATATAAAGATTCACTATTTTCACATTCATTGTTAATTGAATGCTTATCATGATTCTTGTTATCATTTGATGACTTCATGTCATTTATATATTATTGTCTAATGTTCAAGTTCTTTTTTTCATCCATTTATTTATCAAAGTATTTGATATATGACAATTATTTTTCCTTCTTAGGAGCTTGAACTTCTAAATAGAGGAATGCCATATATGTTATTTTCCATATATCAATAGGTATTGTAATTATATTTTTGGAGTCTTCACTTGATTCAGTTAGTTTAGTGCTTAGATAATCTTTAAGTGTTAAATATTTTTCATTTTTGGCCTCTCTTAAAATTGTTTGTAAGATATTTTTTAATTTTGCATCTTTTTGGTTTCCATCATTCTCTATCATGCTTTGTGTATAGTAAATTTTCCAATTTTTCTCCAATACCCTCTAAAGATGCATTTTGTGTAATGTCCTCCATGATCAATTTCACAAAGCAAGTTTACTTTAAATTTCTTTCAATTCTTTTGTTATTTTATTTTTATAAGTAACAATTTATATACAAGGTTTTTTTAAAGGGACCCAAAACCTTCTTACAAAAATAACCGAGGAAGATGACATACCAAAAACCCTGTCAGACTAGAACAAGGGTGGACATCACAACAGACGATGGGATTTGAGATCTTGAATAAAACATTCTAATTCACCTATCTCGGGGATAGGGCAAACCCCACTAGGAAAAAATAGGGGAACAGACCTAAAAACCTTACCACCAAGCCAAAAAAACCTAGAAAAATAAGCAACAGTGAAACCGATGTATGGATAGGAAGCCTTGCCACCAGAACACCACCACCCCCACCACCTAGGGAGGGGAGCCCCCTAGACCAGGACAGGGATGGCTAGTCGCCTCCATCAGACCCATCCCTGAGCCTACGTTGGATCATCTTGAAGATGTGCATCGAGGTTGACACCGCATTGGCAACCGATGCAAGGGAATTAATCACCATATCCAAAAGAATGCAAAGGGGGAAGGTCCCCAGTTCATCTTCAGATTCCTATATGATCTCGATGGCACCTTTTGATTTTATTTTTGGCTTCTTGAGCGGACTAGATGATCTGCTCCCATTGGAGGCATCGAGGCCACCAGGGGCCTAGGTACCTGGGGCCGAGGCAAGGTAAGGACCGCTAGGGGTGCTACTGCTGCTAGGGGTTCAATTCAATGCCTACTACTTTAAAGTGGGCTTGCACTTCTTAGGAGGGGGAGATATGTCAACTTCATTGGGGCTATCCTCCTTAGCTTTAGGCTCAAAGTTGGAAGAGGTCAAAGACCTAGTGGGGGGATTGGAGGAGAGGGGAGGGATACGATGGGCAGGGGGCTGGTTGGTGAGGGTGTGCCAGTATAGGACTACCATGAGGCCTTGGTGAGAGGGGTGGGTGTGGGATTTCTAGGCCTTCTTGATCGATATGGTGAGAGTAAAGTAGGTAGCAAGGGGTGCACAGGAGGATGGCCATGCACAAATGGTTAATGATACTGAGGTAGAAGCTACAGAGCTTCTATTCAGGATCGTCGCATGTCATGAACTGTATGATGGGCATGAGGGCCTCATCATAGGATTTAGGCATGTGCTTTCTATAAATGGCGGTCTTGTCCTAGCTATGCTTCAGGAAATGGGAGAGATCCTCCTCCCAATTGTGTCTATCACGGTGGATGTATTTCCCCTTCTCTTCATGATGAAGCCCAGTGACGTCGAATAAGAGCTCCTTGGTCACTTTGAAGTGAACTCCTTTCACTACCACCTCACCTCCATTCCAGGTGTCGAGGAACACCTACGTAATTTTGCCGTTCGGACTAGCAAACTTGTGGAGGAACAGGGTGAGGGACCTGGCATCCATGAAAACTTTGGTAGAGTCAGAGAGGATGAGAGAGGAGGGCTCAATGTAGGGGGGTTTTGATGTAGACATGGTGGGGACAAAGACCAGTGGAGCCTCATCCAGTTGATACTGGGTGGATTGGTTGGTGGGAGGCAGCTATTAAATGTACTGTGAAATTTTTGTGTGGTTGGGAAAAGTTGGTTTCTAGGAGAAGAAAAGGAATATTAAAGCAGCTTAGGAAAGATTTGGATAATTCTAGAAGAGATCTTGAGGTGGATCCTTTTAATTTTTAGCTTTAGGAAAGAGTTGTTGGTTGGGAGCATGAGATTCGTTGTTATGAATATTATATTAATAGAGGGGCATGAATTAGGAGCAAAATTCATTGGTTGCAGCATATTAAGAATAAAATTGCTTCTGAAATAATTACTGCTCTTCACACTTTTGATGATAAGTTGGTGGAAGATGATGATGGTATTAGGGCTGCTATTGAGGAGCATTTCCAGAAGATTTTCTCTACTTATCCTATGTCTCCGGAGGTTCTTGCTGCTAGGGAGTAAATTAAGAGGAGTGTTCCAAAAAAAATGTTCAGTTTTGAGAGTGATCATGTTGTGACTGCATTTTCCAAGGAGGAACTATTTGAAGCCCTTTTAAAAATGAAATATGGTAAGTCTTCGGGTCCATATGGTATCCCAGTGGAATTTCACAAAATGTTATGGGATGTTGTTGGAGATGATTATACTAAAATAGTTCAGGAAATTTTTGATAGAGGTTCTATTTTGCCTATTCTTAATCAGGGGCTGATTAAGCTTATTCTGAAGGGAAATATGAAGGATACTATGAGATTTTGGAGGCCCATCACTCTATTGAAATTTTTGTACAATATTGTTGCCAAGGCTTTGGATCTTCATTTCAAGGATATTGTTGCTCTAATTGTGATATGTGAACAAACTAGTTTTGTGAAGGGGGGATTCATTCTAGACATGGTTCTCAGAGCTTGGGAGACTTTGGAGTGGGCTCAAGAAAGTAGAAAAAATGTGATTGTGCTCAAGATTGATTTTTATAAAGCATATGATCAAGTGGATTTTTCCTTTATCTCCAGTATGTTGGAATGGCTTGGTTTTACCAGGCAAGTTGTTGATAAAATCCGGGTTCTTTTCACTTTTGCTTCTACTAAAGTTATTGTTAATGGTAATCTCACTAATAATATTATCCTCTTCAAGTCCATAAAATAGGGTTACCCCCTTGCTCCACTTCTTTTTATGATTTTAGCAGATGTCCTGGGTTATATGTTGGAGGAGAGAAGTTGTGCTAGTTTGATTAAGGGAATTGATACTCCTGGAGGTTTTATTATGAATAATCATTTTGCGGATGATTCTCTGTTGTCCTATCAGTTGAATTATTTGTCCCTTACTAATATTAAAATATCTTTGGATCATTTTTGCAAAGCTTCAAGAGCTATCATTAGTGAGGAAAAGTTTGATTATTGGTTGATTGGTAGTGACTCTCTTCCTGCTAATTTTCCCCCTAGTTGGCCATGGGTGAAGGATGGTGATATTGTTAGGTACCTAGGAATACCTTTTGGTAAGGCTCTTTCTTTGAAAAACATGTGGGATTGGTGTCTTTCTAGATTTGAAAAAAATATTCAGCTTTGGAAAAATAAACTTATTTCTTTTGTTGGAAAAGTGGTCATTGTTGGGAAGGTTATTCAAGCTTGTCACCTTTACTACTCCTCATGTTGGCTACCTAATACTTCACAATTTAGGAAGCTTGAAATACTTATTCGTAGGTTTTAATGGTCTAATTTTAACGGATAAAATAAAATACCCTCTATTTCCTAGAATTTTTGCATTGTTCCCAAGGATGAAGGAGGTTTGGTTTTGTTGGATATCCAGACATAGGGTAAGGTTTTAGCTGTGAAATGGGTGGTTAGGGCTTTGGAAGGGAATGATGCTTGGCAACATATTTTAAGGTTTAGAGTTTAGAACACTCAACATGTTGAAGGTTTAAAAGGATATTTTCATATCGAGGACATTGTGGGCCATCCCAGCAAGTTTAAAATCAAAGGTTGTATTCTTGTTAAGAGGATTTGGGAGGCTTGGAAGACTGTTGGTTCAGCTATTTACTAGGCTTATATGGAAGAACATAGGGGTTGGTTTCTTTCGTATAGATCTATTTGTATTTGGAAAAAGAATGGGGTATATGATTCAAAACTCTCTCGCCTCAGATGTAAGAGGTTAATTAAAAAAGGTATTATGAAATGGTCAGATATTTGGGATTTTGGGGGTTAGAGGTTGGGTCAAGTGAACTAATTTATGCAGTAAGTTTAAGCTGAATTATTTTGACAGAGATGCTATTATACAAATTCATTCTCTTCTTCCATTCGAGTAGCATTTTAAATTAAATGGTGGGTTTTCGGGTCCCATATGGCATGACTAGCATTGGAGTTTTCATGATATTATTACTTCTTATAAATCTAGCTAATTTATAGAGCTCTTCTGCCTAAGTTTCCCTTGCATATTGTGTTAAATAGGCTTTGGGGGATTGTTTGCCTTGAAAAGAAATGGAAAACAAGACTTGCCCAAATATAGAAATTTAGGATAGCTCATCAACTCAAAGTCTTCTTATGGTTATTAATTTTTAAGGGTATTCATTTTAAGGCTAGATTGGAAAAATGGATGAGGATTTCAAATCAATGTAGTAGTTGCAAAAGGAAGAAAATTGTCAAACATATCTTTTGAGACTGCAAAAATTCAAAGAAAGTTTGAAAGAACCTCGAGTGGACATATTTCCCTATTCTCGGGGATTGGTTTAGCTGGAAAATGGTTTTGTTTGGTGATGATTTTGGTTGTCCTTGACATATGTTGGGTGTGTGGACTACCATTAGAGCAGCAACTATGTATGCTATATGGAGGGCCAGGTGTAGTTTGGTATTCAAGGATGAAGCACTTAGTGCTTCAAGGATTGCTTCTAGGGTTGTTATTGATATCTAGGATCAATGTAGATCATTTAAGAGGCTGATGATGAAAGACATTAAGGATTGTTCTGCTCAAGACAAATCTGATTATTAGATGTCCTTGAGTAGGTTTTTGTAGTATTTATATCTACGATGTATTATGAATTATTTTTAGTAATATAAGTAGTATTTATTTAAAAAAACAATTTCACTTCATTTAATTTCATATTCATTTCATTCAAAATTGATTCCTTGATTTTATTTTATTTCCCTCAATTAATTCACTTTCACAATTTCACATTTAAATATCAATTTAATCAAACTCCACTTAACTCACACTTCACTTCAAATTTTAAAAAAGTTTTATTTCCTTATCTCCTATTCATTAATTTGTTTCATTTTAAATTCCCTTTTCCTCCCAACTTTAATATTTAATTATCAATCTCAAAATTAATCTTCAAATACTTAAAACTCCAAAAATATCACATAAATTAAAGCACCTTTTGATAATCATAAATTTTTAATGTTTTACCTTAATTTTTGTGTCTCTTGATTTGAATTAGGCCACTATCAAATTTTTTTGTGTTGTCTAGGCATTATCCATATTGGCTACTTCCACCATGCATTACTCCAATGAATTCACTTTCCTCTCTTCAACTTATCTCACTTAGGTTAGACTTCTTAATGTTGTTGCACTCAATATTCTCGGGTCTGAATTGCTTTGCTCAATGTTCTTAGATCTAAATTGCAGCATTCAAAATTCTTGCACTTGAACTTCTAAGTATCCAACACTTTAGCAATCTATCTTCACTCGAACTATCTCCTTCAACAAAAAGCATCAATAACGTCTTCTCTCTAGCAAATATTTTCTTCTTACAACAAAATTCCTTCACTCTAAAATCCAATAATTCTTGTCCTCCATATCTATAAAAAACTCCACTATTTTTCCTCATCCACATCCTTCAACATTATCTTCTTCACTTCCACTACTTCTTCTATCACTTCAATATTCTTTTGTCTTCTTCCGTTCTTCATAAAATTTTTGCTTGTTTGTATCTATAATCCATGTTCTACTCTTCTTTCTTTCAATTTTCTCTTCTTCTTCACACCTCTGCTTTCTTATTTGATCTTATTCTTCAATCTTCTCTTCAACAATATTCTTCTCTTTCTTCAATCTTATTCTTCAAAAATATTCTTATCTTTATTTAATATTTAATTGGTTCACTCTTCCTCACTCTCTACACCCTAGAAATAGCAAGCTAAAGAGGCTACGTACCATTGTTAGCAAGTGAGTCCAAATATTTCACAGGTCTAGGTATCTAGGATAGTAAAAGTTCCTATTAATAATATCAATACACACTCAATATCAATATTGCATAAAATATCTCATAGAACAAACTTCATTCCTAAAATAAGCATATATTTAAAAGCTTCAATTATAAAATATTATATAGCATGGAGCTTGGTCTCCAATATATAACCTTATAAAATGACTCTTCAATACTCTCAACTATTGCTTTCCTCAAAATCACAGGAGATGCAACCTTTCGCATGCCCCTAATTATGAAAAATATTCTCATGATCACATAACCTTTCACTTTACATCTTGACACCTATTACCTATGACTATTCACTTGCATGCTTGACACCTTGCACTCTCACAACTCACACTTGCACACCTTACACTTAAAATCTTGACACATAGAGTACCTTGCATACTCTATGACATAACACAAAACACTCTCCACTCTTTGATAAATAATTTAGACAAACATTAATAATTCCCCCTAAACTAAATATTTACAATGTATTCCAAGGTACTTTAGTGTACCCAATAATGTAATATCTCCAACATTCCCCTGTATTACATTATTTTATGTGAAGACTTTTAGTCTTAAATCTTCAATTCTCATTCTTCTTTCTTTAGTCATTTTCTTTGTTCTTCTTTTTCTTGGTCTTGGTCTGTTTCTTCTATTTCTCTAAGTTCTTACTTGTTCCTATTATATTTCTCAATAAATAATCACAATAATATGACTCATATCCTTCATCAATATTGTTTCCATTATTGTCTTATTTTTTATCAGATGTAACATATAAAGATTCACTATTTTCACATTCATTGTCAATTGAATGCTTATCATGATTCTTGTTATCATTTGATGACTTCATATATTTTGTATATTTTCATCCAATGTTCAAGTTCTTTTTGTCATCCATTTCTTGATTAGAGTATTTGATATTTGTCAATTCTTTTTTCTTTTTATGAACTTGAAATTCTAAAGAGAGTAATGGCATATATTTTATTTTCCTTGTATAAATAGGTACTATAATTGTTGGAGTCTTCACTTACTTTAGTCGGTTTAGTGCTTTTATAATCTTCAAGTGTTACAAACTACTCATCTTTAGCCTCTCAAAATTTTTTTTGTAAGATCTTTTTTTATTTTACATCTTTTTTATTTTCTAGTATTCTCTATCATGCTTTGTGTATAGTATTTTAAATTTTCCAAAAATTCTTCACTATCCTCTAAATATGCATTTTGAGTAATGTCTTCCATGATCAATTTTACAAAGCAATTTTACTTTAAATTTCTTTCAATTCTTTTGATATTAATTTCCTTATAACTCCCAACTTAATAATCTTATTTTCTGCTTCAACCAATCAATAAATTTGTTCTTTCAGATTATTACCTTTTTTCAAATTCAAATTTTAAAATACTTCTTTTAATCAATCTTCAAATCATTCATCAATTTCTAAAATTCAATTCTTTTAATTCTTCTTTTATCTCCTATATTTTCAAATTTAATTTTCATAATCTTCAAAAACAATTTTACTTCGTTTCATTTCGTTCAAAATTGATTCTTTAATTTTCTTATATCTCTCGTAATTTAATTCATTTTCACAATTTCACAATTAAATGTCAATTTAATTTACACTTCACTTCAAATTTCAAATGTTTTATTTCCTTATATCTCTTGTTCATTAAATTATTTCCTTTTAAATTCCTTTTTACTCCCAACTTTAATATTTAATTATCAATCTCTAAATTAATCTTTAAATACTTATATCTCCTAAAATATCACATAAATCAAAGTGCCTTTTAATAATTATAAAAATTTCATGTTTTACCTTAATTTTTGTGCTTCTTGATTCAAATTAGGCCATTATCCAAATTGTACATATTGTCCAGGAATTACCCATATTGTCCACTTCCACCAAGCATCACTGCAATGAATTTGTCTTCCTCTCTTCAACTTCTCTAACTCAGGTTATATTTCTTAATGCTATTGCACTCAATATTCTCAGGTCCGAATTGCTTTTCTCAATGTTCTTAGATTTGAATTGCAGCATTCAACGTTCTTACACTTGAAATTCTAGGTGTCTAGCATTTGCTCCAGCAAGCTCTCCACAATCTAGCTATATCCTTCTGTAGCACCCTAAAATTGGCGCAGTAAAACTTAGCAATAATCAAAATTACCTTAGTAATAATTCAAATTCAAATTCAACCCCCAAAACCGCTCCCAAACCGTCGTTTAACCCGTTTCCTTGTTTTTCATGCCATTTTTAGGATTTGTTGTGATCGTTGGACGATATCGTCGCCGATCAGACGATATCGCCTCAGATCGGACGATTTCGTCTGGACTAGGACGTCCAGACGATCTTGTCCCAAAACTAATTTTTCATAATTAGCTTCTGTTTCAACGAGCTTCTCTAACTCGGGCAAAGACACGTCTGCACCGTTAGAGACCTCCCCCGTTGGAGATCTTCCAAATTAGGATGATCTCCAACCTCCCAACTTCCCTCCTAAGTCTACTTAAACCTTAGGACCCCCCCTTGACATTCCCCTAGCTGGATTTTCTATAACTTGACCTTTACACGCATTAGAACACCCTAGATTACCATCTACACTTGTCCTATCCAAATTTTGTTGCAGGAACCTTGTTATTCTTCAGTCGAAGCAAGCTCAGATCGTCATAGATGATCCTATCCAATTCGAGATGATTTCATACCAATCCGAGATGATTTTGACTACAGTCAACATTGGGGGCAATCAGTGCCCAGAGTTTGCATTTTCTCCACTCTTTTCTGTTGCATTATTCTGCATTTAGTTAATTCTATGGTTATTCCTTATTACTCTGCATTTTGGAGTTCACCCATATAGTTTTAATGCATGATAAAGTCATAATTTGTCATTAAATCATTGAAATACACTCATATTTTGTTTATAATTATCCGTCTAATATTATTGTTGTCATTCTGCATCATTGCCCTCTATTTGTATTGCTGCATTTTCTGCATTTTGTATCTATTTCTCTGTTTGCAGGTCTCTGACGAATTCGTCTGACGAATTCATCAGATCTCAGACGATCCTGTCAGATCAGAGACGATCCTTTCAAATTCCAGATGATCTGGACTGCTTCAAAAATTAGAATCTCCATCAGACATCCGGGACCAGGTATGGATTTCTTCCCTTAGTTTACTCTCTGTGTTTTTTGTTAAATCTATTTTTTGTATTTAAATTTGCATTTTCATATAGAATAACTTAGATTCATCTGGCCAAACCTAGGACTTGGATGTTTAAAGCTAAAATTGAACACATTAAACTCATTCCCAACCTAGGCGTGGAAACTACCACTAAACGTTTCCTGGTGAACCCCACCATCCATCGAAAAATCACCTTAATACCCCTCCCTCGAGAGGCGGGACCTTCAAAGGGCCTCTCAGTCCGAGGTATTGTCCCATCCTTTTCCCATCCTCCTTTCGGGCGTGGATCCTTTAGCCTGAAGGTAAGGATGCGAAAAATTTGGAGCGATACATTTTGGTGAACCCGACGTGAAACTAAAACCTTTTGAAAACAAAAAAAAAGAAAAACAAACCAAAAACATAGATGCACTTCAAATCATTAGAAAAATACTAAGTTGCATATCATGTCTAGATGGTAGCTCCTAAGAAAATATTAGCAGTTACTATAAACGTTGAAAACCAATTAGCAGCCATAGAAGTTAATTATGTGCTTAGTGTGCCCTGAAACAGATAGAAACCAACTTTTGTGGAAAGAACTTGATAGGAGGCTAGATATCATTTCATCTAGATCAACCGAACTTAGACAAATCAAGAGGTTTGCCCTAGATAGGATCCTGGATCCTCATCAACTCATTGTTTATCATGAACTTTAGAGAGCCTGCCATAGGTGGTTAGCTTATAGGAGAGCTCTTGTGTCTTCAAAATTGTTCACCTTTGAGGAATACCTCAAGAACGCAGCTGTGGTAAGCCAATTTCTAGTTCATATAGAATCCCAAGAAACTGATCTTATGATTAGAAAAATATGGAATAGAATTCCTAGAGCTATGTTGTATCGTGAATATTGTCATGAGAATTATTATTATCAACCAGAATCTGAAATACACGGTATTGCTATAGCACTTTTTATCAAATTCTTGAAAGAAAATTTTCAATTTGAAGAAGAACACTTCATGACTCCTGAAGAACTCGAGCCCATTAATGATATTTATAAATTGTTTATAGAAAACTAGATCATTGCTTTCATTATTATTATTTCTTGCATTTAGTGTGTTGTTTGTTATCTTTATAATATTGTTACAAAAACAAGAAAAAACCAAAACATAACAAAAACCAAAAACATTTTATTTCAAATACTATAGTAGGTATATAATTAAAATATATACCTCTTAAGCTTGTTGCACATATATATATATATATATATATATATATATATATATATATATATATATATATATATATATATATTATATATATATTTGCTGAAATCTAAATTTAACCACAATGCCTAAACTTAGGAATGGTAAACAAAGCTGAACAAGAAGAAGAAGATTGGTTAGAAGACAAAACAAAAAACCCAAATGTCCTTCCTGAGGAATCAATTCCGGAAGGAGAAACTCTAGAACAGCCAGAAGATGACCTGGCTGAGGAAAATGAACAACAAGAAAACCTTAAAGAGGAAGGATCCTCATCCCCTAGAATAGCTCCAGATGGAACTATTGCTTTTGATAACTTAGATCATTTCTGGAAATTTTTCAATAATAACATTGGTGCTCTTAATATGGCAGTTCGTATTGATAAAGGGCAAATTAGTGACACTCAAGCAGCCATGGAACATATGTTTGACATACACACTAATCCCTTGTCTTTCATTGATCAAGAAAGTGATAAAGTTGGACCATCCAATAGAGATATGGTCACTATGATTCAAAACATGCCAAAACAACAGGTTACCCAACCCCCTAAGGAACCTGTTATTGAGCCTAAAATCATTCCCACACAAAAGAAACCTTCCTTCACTGCCTTACTTCACCAAACTATTGATCAATATGCTTCAAGTAGACAAAAACCTAAAATGAAGCCAAACACCAATTTTCAACAATCGGGCATACAACATAATACAACTTCAAAATTTCTTCATAACACCCTTCCTACCAACAATTTACACAATAGCAATATCGCATCTAATCTCCATGTCCCTCCATCATATGCTCACAAATCCCATATTAATGCCCTATCGAACCAATATGGTGGGCAAACCAGTAATCTGGAAGCCATGGTGAAACAGTTAGCTTCGCGCATGGACCGAGATAGATCCCTACCGTCCCTCGTACAATTATCGAGAGATATGTAGTCAACCTCTGGATCCCATAGTTGTAGCACAACCATACCCTAAACACTTTCCCATGCCCGTCCTGCCTATATATAAAGGAACTGAAGATCCCATAGAGCATCTTCGCATGTTTAGGATAGCATGTCATGATATATCACATGATGACTTGCTATTACTAAAAATGTTCCCAAAAATCTTAGGAGGAATGGCATTAGAGTGGTACTATCAATTGCCCACTCATTCTTTGAGAAATTTTGAAGAAATAGCTGAATCTTTTGTCCATCAATTTAGTGCCTACATCGAGAGGCATGTCACCATTAAAGATTTGTACAACTTAAAACAAGACAAAGATGAATGTTTTGCTGATTTCTTAGCTAGATGGAGGCGAGTTGACGGGAAAACTGCACTTTGTGCTACCTTATAGGGAAATGTTGGACATTTTTATTAATAATTTACAAGAACAAATATCTTATGAGTTATCAACTGCCACCTTAACTACCTTCGATCAAGCTATAGACTTAGCTCGAAGGGTAGAAGATGCTCTCATTAGAAGAGGTCAGCTCAAAAAGAAAGATGATGAGAAAACATCTAGAAATCAGTATAAAAACAAACAAGTTGTAGGTGACGGAGTCACTTGATAGTAGAAATGTTGCTAACATCAATACAACGAAGACAAAAGAAAAATTTATATTAAAACCTCTTGATAAACCTCCTCGAGAATTTACTAGATTAAATCAACCTTTATCAACCATTCTTCCTCAATTATTAGCACGAGGCTTGATTCAATTACCAGCTATCCAGGAACCTGATCCAACTATACCCGGATACAGAGCTGATTTACATTGTGACTTTCATAGAGGACCTGGACATGCTACAAACTCTTGCAAAATATTGAAACATAAAATACAAGATTTGATTGATAATAATGAAATGGAGGTGCAAGCCTTCCAACCTAAACAAAATGCTCCTAATAACGCTCAAAAGACCATTCCCCAAAATCAGAATCAAAATGCTAATCAATCATTGGATATATTTCAACATCCTTTACCAAACCATGGTAAAGAAGTGGCCAATCAAATCGAACATCATAATGTTCCCCCTCCTACCCGATATGTAGGGACTATTAGCGAACAATTATCTATTCAGGATCCTCAAATATTTGGCACAACCTTATCCCTGGTCACGACCAGACCCCTACATAATATTCAAACTCTCGATCCTAGTGATGTAGAATCAGATACTGAAAGTGAAGTAGACATCACTTCAAATCAATCGAATAGTTTTGAAAACGAATCAGATCCTATTCAACCCATCACAGATGCTATGGTTCCAGAAGAACCATTTCCTAGAAGAGTTACTACTCGACCCTCTTCTAATCAGTTCCTTCCTAATGAACAAGCCATAAACGCTCAACCAAGACCAGTTCAGCGTCTTCAATATAACATTGTAGGTACCATTGGAGCCGTTACCAGACAACAGGCTCAAAACTCTCAACAAGATCAAACTCAGAATGATGGATCAGCTCCATTTATTTTGAAAAATCCCAATAAAGGGAATCATATGTCTAATGTTCAACCAAAACCTCCTTACAATATTAATGAACAATTATCCAATACTACAACCAGAATTTCCCTTTTGGACTTGTTAAGATCTTCTCCTACCCATAGGGATGAGTTAATGCTTACATTAAGCCAAATGATGGTACCTCAAAATATTCAACCCGAAGCCATGGCCAATACTATCATCACTAGAGAAGTTGATTGTATTGACTTTCGGGATAAAGATATCCCACAACATAGTTTACATAAGGATAACCCCTTATATATTACTGCTCTAATTGGAGATGTAGTTGTTAAAAGAGTCTTGATTGATAATGGTTCATCTCTAAACATTTGCACTTTTGACTTCTACCAATGATTTGGGTTTAGAAGTGATGAAATGAAGAAAAATGACATGATTATCAAAGCTTTCAATGACGAGACACAAGAAACGTGTGGAGTCATTACCTTACCCTTGCAAGTTGGTCCTAGAACCCTAGATACAACCGTGTTTATTGTACATTGCCCAACATCGTACAATATACTTTTGGGTCACCCTTGGATCAATGCGATGCGAGCGGTTCCCTCCACTTTACATCGGTGTGTTAAATTTGAATTTAAAAATCGGTTGGTCACTATCCATGGTGACCCTAGACCCTTTGATATGTGTGCTTTGGCAGAACCTTTTGGAGTGCAATTTTGCCCCGCTCTGTCATCCACACATCCTAATTCTTATTTTTCATCTAAACATGTGAAAAACACACACATAACATCATCTACTCCATCAACTACACCTATACATTTAACTCAACCATCTTCTGAACAAACCACACTAAAACCTCAAAAAGGTCTTCAATCCACAACCAATCCTTCATGTTCTATCCCTATAATTTCAAAACCTATAGACCCATTTATTGACACTTCCACATTATCAACATCTATCATACCTTCCACATCTAAAGATATAGGGAATGATCCTTCTACATCTTATGCTCTTTTTGATGAACTTTTATCGAAATTATCCACAATCTTAATATCAGAAAAAACAAATGCTTTTATGCAAGATTCAATTCTTTTAAATAACTTGCTGCCATCTCCTCGTACTTTGGGCCTCCCACAACCTATGGGAAGTACTTACCAAGTCGGGAGTTGTGCTTTTATTTATAAAGGATATGATTGGGGAAGAATACCCAGGAATATCAAAACTCATCATGAGGGATATGCCCGATGTTATTTTGCTAATGAATATATTAAAGCTAAACCCATAATGCTTAAAATGGGCTATAAAGGGAAAGGCTTGGGACCTTTCCAAAATGGTATGAAAGAACCTATTGAGGTAGAGCCATGGCCCGCCCGATGTGGTGTGGGCCTATTTCCTAGTAAGGGTCAACCCTTCCCTTTTGAAGATGATGATCAACTCATATGTTATCAAGATTATCTAGATAAACAAGATTCTTTGTGTTCAAAGAATAATCCCTTTACCTGCAACATGCTATCCATAGCTTACCCTGAATTGATTGTTGAATCCGATGAGGAGTTGGAAGGAGATATTTTCCATGATGTCTCCATTGAAGAGTTATTACACAATGGTTTTTATTTTGATGGTTCTATACCAACTATAGCCCAACTTGAGGCCACCACTCATCAAGACGGATTATCCAACTTAACCTTAAAATAATTACAATAATTGGGCGTTTCACCCGCCCCACCTAATTTTGAAAGAGATCTACACATGGAAGTAGAAAACGTCATTAAAGTTAACATTGGAACTGAGGATAATCCTCACATAATCAATATTGGATCAGCATTAAGTCAAGAAAAACAAGATGAATACATTGCATTCCTTAAAGAATATGAAGATGTCTTCGCTTGGACATATGAAGATATGCCAAGTCTGGACCCTTATGTAGTCATGCATCATCTAGTAGTCCATCCGGATGCTAAACCTGTTAAACAGAAACTTAGAAAAATGCATCCCAAAGTGGCCTTGCTAGTCAAAGGGGAGTTAGAAAAACTCTTGAATGTTATTTTCATACAAGCTATTGATTATGCTGAATGGATCTCAAATGTAGTTCCAGTCACCAAGAAAGAAGCTACCAAAGTTAGGGTTTGCACGGACTTTAGAGATATTAACGTTGCATGCCCTAAAGATGATTTTCCTCTTCCAAACATGGACCAAATCATTGAATTTACTCGTCGGGAGTGGAATGATGTCCCTAATGGATGGATTTTTCGGCTATAATCAGATCAGGATAGCTCCTGAAGATCAGGCTAAAATAGCCTTTATTACCCCTTGGGGTACCTTTTGTTGGAAAGTGATGCCATTTGGTTTAAAGAATGCGGGCGCAACATATCAACGAGCTATGACTTATATCTTTCATGATATGATGCATGATATCCTACATGATTACGTAGATGATATTATAGCTCGCTCTATTAAAGAAGATGATCATTTAGATGATTTGAGAAAAGTATTTAATCGGTTAAGAGAATACCTTATTCGATTAAATCCAGCCAAATGCATATTCGGAGTTAAGTCCGGTAAACTATTAGGGGTTTTAGTTTCTTTACGTGGTATCGAAATTGACCCTCTCAAGATTGCGGCTATCATTGATATGCCCGCACCTACCAATATATCTGAGTTACGAAGTTTACAAGGTAAGCTTCAAGCCATCCGTCGCTTCATCGATAAGCTGGCGGACAAAACCACTCCCTTTCTTAAGCTCCTTAAGAAGGATGTCCCTTTTAGCTGGGATGACGAATGTATAGAAGCTTTTGAACTTCTCAAACAATACCTCCTTAACCCACCTGTGCTTTCATCGCCTAGACTTGATCGCCCGTTTCTCCTGTATATTTCAGCTTCAGATTTTGCTTTAGGAGCTATGTTAGCTCAGCTTGATGATGAGAAGAAAGAACGTGCTAATTATTACATTAGCCGAACTTTAATTAGTTATGAAACTCGTTATACCTCATTAGAGAAATAATGTCTAGCAGTCATATTTTCTATGCAGAAATTACACCATTATATGCTTAGTCAAAAAACATATGTCATTGCTAAATATGATCCCTTGCGGTATCTTATGAGTCGACCTTATTTATCGGGTCACACAGCCAAGTGGGTTCTTGCTCTCAGCGAGTTTGAACTCACATTCATAGGACAAAAATTTGTTAAGGGTCAAATCATAGTAGATCAGTTAGCTGCTGCACCCTTAGAGTCTACCCATCCCCTCATCATTGAGTTTCCTAATGAATGCCTTCAATTAGAGGCAGACCATATTGAACAATGGTCCTTATACTTTGATGGAGCCCGATGCATGAGTGGGGCTGGTGTGGGTATTATTTTAATATCCTCACAAAAACACATCATTCCTCTGTCCTTCAAATTAAAATTTGTTTGCACCAATAATACTACTGAATATGAGGCTCTAATCCTTGGATTACGAGCTACCTTGGCATTAAAAATCAAACATCTGCTAGTTATTGGTGATTCCCAACTTGTCATAAATCAAATTAATGAATTTTATCAGACCAGAGATGATAAATTGCACCCATATAAAGCATATGTTTTGAAATTGTTATCCTTGTTTGATAAAGTTACTTTGGAAGCTATTTCGCAAACTAGAAACCGTGCAGCTACCGCTATGGCCGTAGCTGCATCTCTTCTGCCCTTGGAGTTAGATGACGAATATGCCACCATCATTATTCGTCGACTCCAGGAACCCGCTTCAAATAAGTCATGTTTAGAACCTTTGGATGTGTTTCTAATCAATGAAACTACTCCTAAACCTTGGTATACAGATATATTTGATTTTTTTCAAAATGGGACTTTCCCTGCCAATTCTAATAGAAACCAGTGTCGGTTATTACATAGACGAGCAAGTCGATTTGTAATAATTGGAAATACTTTATATAGGAGATATTTTGAAGGTATCCTATTGAGATGTTTGAATCTAGAAGAATCCAAATCAGCTTTAAGTGAAGTCCATGATGGATCTTATGGAGGACACTTCAGTGGTAGTGTCATTGCTAAAAAGCTCCTTAGGATAGGCTACTTTTGGCCTACCATGGAAAAGGATGCACATGATTATGTGCACCATTACGACAAGTGCCAGAAACATGCTGACCTTGTCCATGCGCCTACACAAGAGCTATAGGCTATTTCATCTCCTTGGCCCTTTTCAAAATGGGTCTTATACATTATTGGCAAAATTAATCCTATGTCATCTGATGGACACAAATTCATCATAACCGCCACTGAGTATTTCACGAAGTGGGTTGAAGCTATGCCTTTAGATTCCTGCACTGGAACACAAGTCTCTAAATTTATTTTCAATCAAATCATTTGTAGGTTCAAAATTCTTGCAAATCTCATCTCAAAAAATGGAACTTGTTTCAAAAATAAAGATGTCAAGAAATTATGCCAGAAATATAAGATTCAACATCGCTGGTCCACTCCCTATTATCCTCAGGGTAATGGCCAAGCAGAAGCATCTAACAAAACCTTAATCAAAATTCTCAAAAGATTGGTCAATAAATCTGGCCACGACTGGCATGTTCAATTATATCCGACTTTATGGGCCTATCGAACTAGTGTTCGAACCCCCACTGGAACTTCACCTTTTGTCTTGGTTTATGGCGTTGAAGTCGTTTTTCCTTTTGAATTAGAAGTTCCTTCTTTGGCTCTACTACTTCAAGATACCGAAGTAGGAGATGAATATCGGGCTGGCAGACTCAGTCAGTTGGAACTTCTAGATGAAAAGCGCATCAATGCTTTGGAGCATCTTCGTGCTTACCAAAACAAGCTTAAAAGATCATATGCTAAGAAAGTTCGTCATCAATCCTTTGAGGTCGGCAACCTTGTTTTAAAAGAAAATCAAAAAAATACTAATGTAACTAAAGACCTTAAAGGTAAATTTGAGCCCAACTGGCTTGGACCATATATTATCACTGCTAAATTTGAATCGAGAGCATACAAATTAGCTACCTTAGATGGTAAAGATTTAAAAGAACCTATGAATATTATGCATCTTAAGTGATATTACGCATAAAATTTGGTCATTTCATCATTTGTACATATTTTGCATGTTGTCTCATTTTAAAAAAATATATAAAACTGTTTACACAAAAACAAATGAAAAAAAAAAATATATATATATATATATATATATATATATATATATATATATATATATAAAGTCAAAACAACAATATTATTGACTATTTTTAAAACCAAAAAATAAAAACAATAAAGAAGAAAGAGAGAGTCAAAATTATCAAAATCTTCACAAATATTTGGTATATATATTTCTTCTTCAAGTATTGCAGTTATATTTTCAAATTATTTTGGATAAATTAGCATTTATTTGGAATCCCTCACTATCACAAACACAAAAATAAATATCTTGAATTTATCTAGCATGATTACTAATCTCTCTTATATCAAAGTCCACAAAATTCAATTAAATAAAGTTTGAGCATAGAGAATTGATCTTGTTATTTACTTAAACCAAGCATATCCTTTCACAATAAAATGATTATATTTGTAATGTCCATGCTATACTACATAGTAGAAGTGGTTTCTTGAGCGAAAAGTTTCCCCTACTATCCTATCATGCACATGGTCTAGAATCTTTGAGAATTGACAAAAGGACAAGCTCACCCCTACCCGGAATAAAAATCCCTTGCTCTACAGACTAATCCGAGCAAGTATCCCTAGTATAGGAAGAAAAGAAAAGTTCAAGAAAAAGAGAAAAAGAAACAAGTTATTTCAGCATTATCTCAAATATCAAGCCAAAATACAAAAATACAAAAAAAAAAAAAAAAGAGAGAAAAAGAAAAGTAAAAGCAAAGAAAAAGAAACAAACAAAAGCAAAAGCAATAAAATCCCTTTCCCTACCCATTGAAAATAAAATAAGGGTTGATGAGCTTGAATCCCTAGAATTCTCAATTATTCGAAAATTGTGAGGTAAGCCCCATAACAGGTGGTTTGTGCCCAACCCGCTTGGCCTTGGGTAACCCCTAGCGTGGCGATATGTCTGTCACATTAGCGATCTTCTTTTGTACAGACCTATGTCTGCTTATGGATTAGCTAGCTCTTGATAACCTGACCTACATAGTAGTCTGGTATGGTTATATGCACCTAAATCATGGTTAACGAACACTTATTTGGTTAATTCAAATCCTTGGAATTCTCAATTATTCGAAAACTGTGAGGTAATCCCCATAACAGGTGGTTTGTGCCCAACCCACTTGGCCTTGGGTAACCCCTGGCGTGGCGATATGTCTGTCACATTAGCGATCTTCTTTTGTACAGACCTATGTCTGCTTATGGATTAGCTAGCTCTTGATAACCCAACCTACATATTAGTCTGGTATGGTTATATGCATCTAAATCATGGTTAACGAACACTTATTTGGTTAATTCAAATCACTTGTATCATAGTATCTTGCTCAAACTTGGTAAATGAACAATGCAATTGCACACACATTTTGTATTTGAGAGATTTTGTGTATCATTATGATAAATCAAGATTGGAAATGAACTCACATACGCACATGGGATTCCTTATAAATCTAACTTTTGTCTTTAAGATACTTTGAAATATTTTTGCAAATTGTTTGGAATAAATTCATTTTTTTCTTTGAAGTACAGTTGTTTAGTATAAATACAACTACATGCATTATCAAAAATCAAAATCTTTTTCAAAAACATGCAATCAAGTTACATTTATATATAACTTTTGACTTTCGCGACGATGGTATAGTTCCAAAACCATAATTGGAATTTTATGCCTAGCGCAAGTCCTCATCTTCATATTTTTTTACTATTTCAAAAGTTAAAAATCAACCATGAAATAAAACTATTATATTATTTTCTTCTTTGGATTTCGCGATGATGGTATAAGTCTATGCCTAAATATTCTATGCCTAGCGCAAACCATTGTACCAATTCTATTTTTTGTTTATTCAAAATCATAAAAACATATGACTTAAATCATTATGCTACACAATTATGCTTTAAAACAAAACAAACACTTACTCTATTTTTGTGTCATTATGTCAAACTTCAATTTTGCAATGATGGTATAATTCCTAGGGAATTATCCAAAAATTTTATCACACTTAGGAATTTATGCCTAGCAAAACTCATTTTAAAATATTTCATGCATAATATTTTCATGGAAATCTGAAAACAAATCATCATCATCATCATCATTTGCATCATCACACCAAAGTCTTAAGACAGTCTCTTAAGCACTCTTTTACTTTTAACAATATTTCTATCTTGGGATTAGCTTGGCGATCGAGTGAGCGACGACTCCATGAAATGGTCTATAATAGCGACAATGTCCTTTGAAATTATTGTTAAAAGTCCTCTGTTATTTTTTCAAATTATCACATCACAACAAAACCAATTTGTTTACATCAGATTATTTCATTTAAATTAAAAAAAAAACATGACATTCAAACCATAATATTTCCAACCGACATAATTATATGAATCATCAAATCAATCATGCCACAACAATAAAAGCATCGTACAAACACATAAGACAAGTCATATGATCAAAAATATCATATATATATATATATATATATATATATATATATATCTCAACAATATATGTACATCATATCAAAACTGGATTGGTATGCCACAATCTACATCTTGGCATACTCAATCCTCTCAAATCATGTAATCAGGTTGTACAGTGCAGTAGCCTAGCCTCGAGAACCCCTCGAGCTCTCAGCCTCATCTCCTCCCTAGCCCTGAGGTGGACAAGGTGGCCCCATCACAGTATGTGTGGTATTGCGAGTCCTAGTCGTCGATCGGGATGAAGTCCTCGACGACCCAACCCTGATCGGATCCATAATGTCGGATGGTAGCTATACCCTCTGGCCCTCTAGCACCATTTGGAAGTAGATACCCTGGTAGAACATGGTCTAAGCAATCGACCATGCCAGCTCCCGAGCGCTCTCTCCTCCGCTCCATGCTCTAAGGCGTGCACCCTCATCTCTGAGCTATGTAGCCTCAACTTGGTGGCGTGTAGCTTCATCCTATAGAGTCTGCACCTATGCTTGGAGATAGACAGTCTTTGCTTGGAGAGTAGCCATCTCACTACTCTCTCCTATGTCCACACCCTTGCCCTTATTGGGCGATGGTGGTCTCTCTCTCCATGGAGAAGGGGGTCTCTCCTCTCTCCTCTCTTGTTGTCGCGACCTCTGTTGAGCCTGTGGTCTCCTCTGCTCTCTCCCTCCGTGACCCTGTGCCACCTCAATGTCCACCTGGCACCGCCTCCCCATCCGATGCATAACTACATGAATCAGACCCTGAGCCCTCATCGTCTAAGGAGGGCGGATGCCTATGTACTAGGCATCATAGCCGTCGGCTACCCCTACATTGTCCCCATCCACTGGCTAAATGGGGGCATCATCTATGTCCTAACTCCAGAAGCATTGCATATCTAGAGCCCGCTAACTGTAGTGTTATCCCAGATGGTCTAGGAAAACTCGTAGTCTTTGAGAGATGAGATCCCTTGCTATAGACCGAACTGCCTCAAAACTCGGTTGTAGCGATGGAGCTCCACCTCTCCCCTCTCCATCATCAACCAGCAGACTCGCTTAACATGATCCAGATCCTGCCTATCCTTTGCCCACCTTGGATGCTCTCTCCATGGCCTCCAGGTGATTTGGTCTAGGATGAGGTTGTCTAGCAGTCTCTGAGACATTGGCAGATCTATTCGCCTTTGTGACCCTCTCCGGAGCCACCAGTAGAAAGCTCGGGGTCTCTCCCCATCAATCCCTATCAGTGGGAGCCCTATCAGCCTTCGCACCATGATGTGCTCTCAGCACCAAACCTGTAGTAGTGATGTCATAACCAAACATCAGCCGCCCTTGTATACGACCCCATGCAGGATCCTATACAATTGGCATAGTACATAACTCCCCCAAGAAAACCTGTATTTTTGGTCTCTCATGTCATAGACCACATCTGTCAGTAGCCATGGTACTCTGCATCCACTCTGATGGCATAGCAGTAGACCACCTATAACCCTAGCCAAAACCAATGTCAGTCTAGATGCCCCAGGCATCTGGTGTAGCGACTCAATGTTCACTCTGCCCTTCTCCAGGGCGAAGCTCGGATCTCTGCACAGTCACATCATCATGTGGCCTTGATTGGCTGTGGGAGTTATTAACCGTCCTTGTATGAGGATCCTCAAAATCCTCCATACATCCTCTAGTGTGGGAGTCATCTCCCCTATCGATAATCAGAAACAGGAAGAACCCGAATACCACCTCTCTGCTAGGGCTGTCAATAGCCCCATATCTGTAGAAACCTGTGGCATCACTGCCACATGCTGTAATTTGACTTGTGCCAACTGATCTCGCTCTGCCTAAGATAGAGCAGCCAAGTCATCCCTCAACTTGTCGTATTTCCATTCTCTGCTCTTTAGTAATCCTCTCTACAACATAAACAACAAAACAATAAACATCAGTAATAAAACAGTAATTAAAAAAATGCAAGTAAAGTAAGTTCAATTTCATCAATGATGATATCGTCCACTATTGGACGATATCGTCCCCAATTTGAGCAAATTTGTCTCCGATTTTGCAAGCCGAAATCGTCCCTTTTTTGACAAAATCGTCCCCATTTTGTCGATTTCACCCTTGGACAAAATCGGCGATATTGAGACGATTTCGACGAAATCGAGATGATTTCGTCCCGATGACCTCGATGGCCCAAAAACGGTCACGATGCTCAAAAATCATCAAAATTTAATCTACAAAGCATAGAAAATAAAAATTCCAGCATTCTAAACTAAGTTTAGACCCTTACCCGTAGCCCGCACCGGACCTCTATTGATTTGTGCACTGTTTCGACCATCTTGTCTGTAGAGCTTTAGAAAACAGTAAAAATGAATAGTAACAATGAATTAGGGTTTTTCCCTATTTTTCTTAATTTTATTCAAAAAACAATTAAAAACATTTTAATTTTGCTTTTTCGCGTTTTTACCTCAAACGTTCGATTTGGGTAAAAACACGGAGGGGGCACCATAGTAAGCTGTCGTACGATTCGACCAAGAATCGTCGCCTAAAAATGGGAATAATTTTTGCTTTCTCATAGATCGAGAAGAACTCATTTTTAACGCATTTTCTTTGGAAAATTTGCTAAAGAGGGGGCAAAATGTAGCACCCTAAAATTGGCATAGTAAAACTTAGAAATAATCAAAATTACCTTAGTAATAATTCAAATTCAAATTCAACCCCCAAAACCGCTCCCAAACTATCGTTTAACCCGTTTCCTTGTTTCCCGTGCCATTTTTAGGATTTATTTTGACCATTTGACGATATCATTGCCAATCAGATGAGATCACCTCAGATCGGACGATTTTGTCTGGACTAGGACGTCCAGATGATTTCGTCCCAAAATTGATTTTTCATAATTAGATCCTATTTCAACGAGGTCTCTAAGTTGGGCAGAAGCGTGTCTGCACCGTTAGAGACCTCCCCTGTTGGAGATCTTCCAAATTAGGATGATCTCCAACCTCCCAACTTCCCTCCTAAATCTATTTAAACCTTAGGACCCCCTCTTGACTTTCCCCTGGCTGGATTTTCTATAACTTGACCTTTACATGCATTAGAACACCCTAAATTACCATCTACACTTGTCCTATCCAAATTTTGTTGTAGGAACCTTGTTATTCTTCAGTCGGAGCAAGTTCAGATCGTCGCAGACGATCCTGTCCAATTAGAGATGATTTCGACTGTAGTAAACATTGGGGGCAATCAGTGCCCAGAGTTTACATTTTCTCCACTCTTTTTTGCTGCATTATTTTGCATTTAGTTAATTCTATGGTTATTCATTATTACTTTGCATTTTGGAGTTCACCCATATAGTTTTAATGCATGATAAAATCATAATTTGTCATTAAATCATTGAAATACACTCATATTTTGTTTATAATTATCCGTCTAATATTATTGTTGTCATTCTGCATCATTGCCCTCTGTTTGTATTGCTGCATTTTTTGCATTTTGTATCTATTTCTCTGTTTGTAGGTCTCTGACGAATTCATCAGATCTCAGACGATCCTGTCAGATCAAAGACGATCCTGTCAAATTCCAGACGATCTGGACTGCTTCAAAAATTAGAATCTCCATCAAACATCCGGGACTAGGTATGGATTTCTTCCTTTAGTTTACTCTTTTTGTTTTCTGTTAAATATGTTTTCTGTATTTAAATTTGCATTTTCATATAGAATAACTTAGATTCATCTGGCCAAACCTAGGACTTGGATGTTTAAATCTAAAATTGAACACATTAAACTCATTCCCAACCTAGGCGTGGAAACTGCCACTAAACATTTCCTGGTGAACCCCACCATCCGTCGAAAAATCACCTTAATACCCCTCCCCCGAGAGGCGGGACCTTCCAAAGGCCTCTCAGTCCGAGGTATTGTCCCATCCTTTTTCCATCCTCCTTCCAAGCACGAATCCTTTAGCCTGAAGGTAAGGATGCAAAAAATTTGGAGCGATACACCTTCAATAGAAAGCATCAATAATGTCTTCATTCTACCAAATGTTATCTTCTTATAGCAAACTTCCTTCGTTCTAGCATCCAATAAATTGTGTCCTTCACATATCTTGAAAAACTTCACTCTTTATCCTCTTCTATATCCTTCAACAATATCTTCTTTAGTTCCTCTACTTCTCTCGCTTCAATCTTCTTTAGTCTTCTTCTAGTCTTCACAATATTTTTGCCCATCTACAATCCATGTTGTGTTCCTCTTCTTTCTTTTAATTGTCTCTTCTTCTCCACTTTGGTTTCTTCTTTGATCTTCTTCTTCTTCAATCAATATTTCTCTCAATTCTTCTTCAATCTTGTCTTCAGTAGTATTCTTTTCTTTTTCTTCAATATTCTCTTTATTTAACCTTCAGTCTATTCACTCTTCCTCACTCTCTACACCATAAAAGTGGTAAGCTAAAGTGGCTCTAATGCCATTGTTACCAAGAGAGCCCCAATATTTCATAGGTCTAGGTATCCAATATAGTAAAAGTGCTTTGCCAATAATATCAACACAGTCATAATATCAATATTGCACAAAATATCTCACATAACAAACTTCATTCATAAAAGGATTCTTATTACATATATTCAAAAGTTTTTATTATAAAATATTACATAGCATGGAGCTTTATCTCCAGTATATAACCTTACAAAATTACTCTTCAATACTCTCAACTATTATTCTCCTCAAACTCACAGGAGCTACAACCTTTCACATGCCTCTCATTATGACAATGCTTCTCATAATTACATAACCTCTCACTTTACATTTTGACAAATCTCATTACTCTTCACTTTCATACTTGACACCTATCATCTATCAATCTTCACTTCCACTCTTGAAACTTATTACCTATGACTCTTCACTTGCATACTTGATACCTTGCACTCTCACAACTCACACTTGCACACGTTACACTTGCACTGTTGACACTTTGCACATTCTATTACATAACACATAACACTCTCCACACTTTGACACATTCTTTAGGTAAAAACTAAATACTCTTCATAAACTAAATATTTACAATGTATTCCAATGTACTTAAATGTATCAAATAATATAATATGTCCAACAAGAAATAGTTGATTGATTCCATTTATATATAAAATAATTCATACGTGTGCCCAATTTTTCTCATTTGCCTAAGAGATTCAACATTAGATGAATGTAGGAGAATAGAAATGGATCCCTAGCAAGATTCAAATGTGGGACCTCTCACTTTCAATCACATGTCCTTACCAATATAATAGTTCTATGGTGACACCTCTTAGCCAAGAGAGATCTAACCTATTGTCAAAGTTGTGTATACCTCCAAAAAATAGCAACATCATTACTATAGTTTGAATGTGCATCCTTCTCCAATAGGAAATCCTTCGCATATAGGGCCAATGCATAGAGTTACTAGAAAGGTATTAAAACCTTCGACCTCACTTGTCAAATCCATGAGTGTTTGGTCTACTATTCATCAATACCATCTTCGTGTGAGTAAGAATACATTCAACTATTATATTAAATGACCATGTTTTCCATCCATGCACCCATGCAAAAAAGGTGTTTAAGAGTCCTCAAACTCGAGACCACCCACTTAGTAGGAAAGTTTATCTTTGTACTTCCAAACTTGGTTGGAGCTTAACTACCCCTTGCAAATAAAATAAGTCTAAATATACCCTAATGTAGTAAAGCATGCATACCTCATGAACATTATTAATGCTACATACAATCTATGCTCGAGTCTTACACTTGAACTTTAATATATAAAATTGCATGTGCATTCAAAAAGAATATTTTTGTAATATGAAATTGACATCCTCATATCAAATAGCAATGTTGTTGTGCCACAATATGAACTTGAATTCAATGTTGACTTCAATAGATTTTCTAATGAATAAAGGCATAAAATTGCACATGAATCAGACTATCTTTATTGTTGCATAAAATAATATTCCATGGAATATTCTAATTTGAATTCAAATTTTAAAAATAGGAGGTAAGATTTCAATTAAAAATAGGTGTTTGGATGAAAAAATCTTCAAAAATGCAAAAGTAAGATCCTCCTTAAATACTATAATAAATTCAATAAAACTAACAATTTATACATATCTTCCATGATTTGCCCTATGCAAGTCTTTTATACAATTGAGAAAAAAATTCTAAATTGGCTTTGATGCCATGTTGGGTTTCATAATACTTTCCATAAATATTCTAAAAAATACATTCACCATAGGCATATGTAGAAAAATATAAAATCAAAATAACAATAGCTTATAGATCAAATTATAAAGAGTGAAATGAATAAGAGGAATAAGGGGTGGACTCCTATAGGCACCCTCATGATCTTATATTATAAACCTATACAATGTACCAATAATCGAGAGAAATTTATAGTGATATCTAATCTCAATTAAATGTTATCCTCAAACCCATATAAACTTCCTTGGAGGTTAAATTACAATATGTTAAATGTATTATACTCTTTAATCAAGGTTAATCATAGAGGTAGTTTGACTAAAATTACTAAGGTTGAATACATCAAAATTACCCTTAGTCTTTGCATAGAAGAATAACCATAGGCTTACACTGTACTTTCTCATAGTATACATCAAGAGAATATGTAGAACTTCATCATTGCTAACCTTGGCCTTATAACATCAAATTATATATATTCCAACACTTCCACCCCATTTTGTTGAGGTGTATATCCTATTGTCATATCCTTATTTATTCCATGATCTTTACCATAAATTTTGAATTCATTAGAGATGAGTTATTCCCCTCTCTTTATACACAACACTTTCAACAAAGAATCGCTCTATCTTTCTACAAATTCCCTAAACTACTCCAAAATTGAATACTTATGCTTTTTCTTTAAGAAAAAAAACCCATGTATTTATACTAAAATCATCAATTAATGTGAGTCTTTTCCTAATAGATTTTTTTTTCATTGGGCCACATATATCTAAATGCATCAACTAAATAGTTTATTTGTCTTTCCATGATATTTTAATCAAAAAAGAATCTATATGCTATTTTCCAAGAATAAACTTTGCAAACTTGCTCTTTAAGATACACCATTGGTAGTACATACACAATTTGTTTTATTACCAAAATATTAAATCACTAAATACTCAAATTACCATACCTCATAATCATTAATGATATTCATCTATGATATGTGCTGGTAATCTAAAATAGAGATTAACATAGCACAAAAAGAAGAAAATGAATAAAAAATAAAACTCAACAAAATGCTTGAATAAACACTTCATAATCATTAAATTTGTGCATTCTACTTCAATACAATTCCCTACACTTAACATCTACAAAATAATACATCTTGATTATCTCGAGAGTCTCTTGGTATTTCATGTTTTCTCTAGTGTGAGAAGGGAAGAAGGTCATGAAGGGCCTACCAAAGGTATCCAATGTACTTCTCCCTTGAGGGGGGAATTCTTAAATAAAGTATTAGGAAATATAATAAGATTCTAAGTCTTTGTTGGATGGGTTATTTCACAAGAACCTATGTTTCAAAAGGATTAGGTTTCATCCTAAGATCCTTTTTGCTTAACCTTAACCCTAACTTGGTCTATATGCAAAAATAATAAATTAAAAAACGCAAAGACCTAAGACTACAATGATTCTTTAATTTTGATGATACCATAAAAATAAATTATTTCTTTCTTTTAATCAAGGATGCAAGGAGGAATGCAACATAAAATTTAGCCTAGGATGCAATCTAAGTGCAATTATGATTTGATACCTAAGATAGAAAATATTTGTTATCCCCTATGTGATTTTAAGTAAGCTATGGTTCTATAACTTCCATTTATTAAATTAATAAAAAAATAAAAATAGAAACTTAACTTGGATAGGTTTCCCCATCTATTGATAGTGAGCATACTATATAATATACCCATTGGTATCCTTATGCATGTTGGACCAATAGTATCTAGCATGTAATATCTTCAATGTTATTCTCCTTACCATAAAGTTTCCTTCATAGGGCTCATCATGGCATGCATAGAGGATATCATAGATATCATCCTCTTGAACACATCTATGTAAAACATTATGATATACAAGTGAAATATGTATCCATTTATTCATGTATAAGGGAAACTCCTTTTGACAAGTTACACTCTTTCTTACTTAGAATAATATGTTGGAAAGTTTCTTGTAAAAGCCTAATTAGCCATACCATAAACCAAAAAGAGTTAGTATAGAGAATAAATAAATGTTCATTTAATAAGTTATCTTGTGCTAGGATAGACTCTTGTATGATCATCCTAGAGAGATATTCTATGACCACATTTTCTTTACCAAGTTTATCCATTATTTTCACATCAAAATATTATAATAGTAATAACCAACATATAAGGTTTTCATTAGTTACAAGTTTATTCATCATTTACTTAGTGGAAAAATGGTTGGTATAAATAAAAACTTGGTAGCTTGTTATATAATATCAAAACTTGTTAGTGACATAACTACCACTAACAATTACTTTATGTGATAGTATAGTTTAGTTTATTCCTAGTAATATTTTTATTAATGAAACAAATTGCATAAGATTGATTCTCTCTTTCTAGTAAAGAACTATATCTAATGTTGTTTTAGAGACATCAGTATGGATATGGAAAAGAATATTCCAATCTAGGCCTTAGAGGATTTATATAGAATATAACTTATCTTGCATGGTGTCAAAGACCTCTTACATGCAAAGGCTCATTCAAATTTAGCATCCTTTGTCAAAAAGGAAAATAGAGATGGGGAAATTACACTAAATTTTTTAATAAACTATCTATAGTAACCAGCAAATAAAATTCATAATATTTTTAGAAATGAATAGAAGCAATCTATCAACTCAAATATTATATAGAAAGCCCAAAATAAGATGAAGGAGAGAAATATATGAAGAGAACATTAAGGCACCATAAATCATCACTATATCTATAGCTATTATTATACAACACTCTTATGAGAAATAAGGAGTGTGAGGGGGTATTTATAGCAATACCAAAATCTTACATCATAAATTTTATCCTAAGATAACATAATAAGTGGGCTTTAGGCTAGTTACAAGTTACAAATAGGTTTTAACCATAACAAGGTTAACCATGGCCCATTGGGCTTACATAATTAAATAATAAATACATTGTACAATGAAATGCCCTTAGGCCTATCCAACACATCACATAATGTCAAATTTTAGCCATTAATTAGATTATAATTTTAACACTCCCATAGTTTATATTGAGGGACCAAGAAGAGAATAAATTAGTAATATAACCCCTAGAGGGTCATGGCAATTTTTTTCAATATATTCCATTAATTATCGCATAAAATATTGAAAATTTAATGAGAAATATGAGGAGATATAAGAGGTATTTTTCTCTTTCCACCCTAATAAGGCACCCCGCTCTAATGGATTTCCTCTAATTTTCTTTTAAATTTTTTGGGATTTATTGAAGAGTGTTATATTGGCTTTGGTTGATGAGGCTAGGAAAAGGAATACTATAATAAGTAAAGTTAGTACCACATTTATTCCATTGATTCCCAAGAAATATGAGCCAAAGTAGTTTGATATGTTTTATCCAATAAGCCCTTGTGATATGATTTATAGGATGGTTTTAAAAATTATAGTAAATAGATTGAAAATCATTCTCGATTGTATTACTCAAAGGAATAAGGTGGTTTTGTCCATAATAAAAAAATTCTTGATGGTACAATCATTGCATAAAAGGCCCCACATTCTCTTCATTCCATCAAAAAACTAGGCATGCTTGTAAAATTTGACATGAACAAAGCACATATTAAAGTTTGTTAGAGTTTTCTATATGATATTCTCAAAAACTTTGATTTTGATCAAGGTTGGTTAAATGGATTAGAAGTTGTTATATCACTCCAAAATATTCTATTTTGATCAATGAATCCCATGTTGGATACTTTGAATCATCTTATGAACTCTACCAAGGTGACACACTATCTACTTGTTGTCCTCTTTGATTGTCCCAGGGAAGAAATTTAGGACAATCATACCTTGCATAGAGCAACATAGCAGGGCTAGTCCTGAGAGCATAGGTTTTGGCTCAATCGAGGGCCTCCGAGGATTTTTTACAAGGTTGTCTCCTTGTTAAGATGTGATCTTTATGTGCACTTTCCTACTCTAAAAACTAGGGGAAAACGGTTAGGGAAAAATAGGCAAAACAAAGGTAACAAAAAGGAAAAAAGAGTCGTAAGCTAACAAAGCAGTGATGCACCAAAGATAAAATAAGATCCTCTACAAAATAGATGCATAGACTTCCAGTATATATATATAACAATATTATAGAGATTATACCTGGAGTAGGGGTTTGATTTTCCACAAGCTACTCAGGATTTCACTAATTACTATACAAGAAAAAATGAAAGGAAAACTTTACAAACTTGTCAATCCTCTAAAATACTAAAACTACTACTATATATAGATTACAATTAGGGAGAGTTTCCCTTCAAAAATATGCAAAAATTTCAAAGTGATTGTTGCTCCTAGTGCCAATCATATCTTGATTGAATTTGTTGCATTCCTTTAAATTCTCTACATCTGGAACCAATAATATTGGGTTTTTTTAGGTCTTGGATGTTCAACTTCTTCTCTCATTACTACCTATCCATTTTGGAAATCCCCACAGTATGAGTAAAAAAATACATATTCATTGATGTACACGTTCAAGGTTGTTTTTGTTGTAGATCCCATGCCATTTTATTTAATGCACCAACCACTTATTTGGTTTGCCATGTTTTCATTGTAGGTGGAAAATTGTATTCCTCATAATACTGTACATGTAATGATTTTTATTTCCTTAAATTTTGGAGCATGGGTGGTTTTAGACTTTAGAATTTTTATCATCCTCTAACTCTAATGCTTCTATCATTTTCCAATATTAGAACTTTTCATTATTTGACCTTAGATCTTATTGCATTGAAACTTTTTCCTTGTGTCTTTGGTCAGAACTTTTATAAATTTTGACTTTTGGACACTTCACTTACTTTTTTCTTTTGGGAATTTTCACATTCTGATTCTAAGATCTTGTTTGATCAAAACTTTTGTTTACACTTTGTTCGATGCCCAATTTTTTACTTCTTGCTTGTTTCCCCTCCACTTAATATTTTCTTAAGGCAACATTCAAGTGTAGTGAGAATTCACTACACTACTTATCTATTTATTATTCTTGTTGAGACATTAGAGAGAGATCTTCCAAAGGTAAAAATCAAAGGATAACTCAAAGCTATTTAAGTCACAAAAAATGGTCCTTTCAAATATCATTGTCAATTTATTGATGATACTTTTATTTTAGGTCATCTCTAAGTAAATTAGGCCATGGAATTTAAATCAATTCTATCATGCTTTGAGAAGGTTATTAGACAATTGGTTAATGCTACAAAAAACTAGGATGCACTCATTAACACTACTCTACATGTAAAATGGATTATTAAGATATATTAAAGTTGGAAAATTGCCATCAATATGTATATATTCCTTTTACCTAATAGAGGAAATAATAAGGATCATTGGGCCTCAATTTAGATATAATAAAATCTTGTTTGGAAAGTTGGAAATATAAGTTCTTAACCTTGTTTAGAAGGCTACAACTTCTAAACACTATATTGCAATCTAGTTATAAATATATATTGTCACTTTCAAGAGTTCTAGTAGGAATATCATTTAAATTTGACAAAATTCAAAGAGATCTTGTTTAGAAAGAATAAGAGGAAATTTTAGATTTTCTCTTTGTAAGTGGGATAGGGTTTACAAAGGAAATAATATTGGAGGGACATGTTTATAAAATTACAAAGTTATGAGTTTGACATTGTTAGGTATAGGCATTAAGTATTACATTATTTCATCATTATTCTTGAAGACATGGAATATGAAGAGACATCCCTTGTCTTTGTTATTGCCTTAGACATAAATACCTTGTGTGCTAGTTCAAAGTCCTTTTTAAAATAATATTTTGGTTCCTCATGAAGCAACATGTCCTTGTTGTTGTTGTTGTGGTTTATAATGTGGTTTTTTCTAAGGAGGTTTGTTGGATTTACCCCCTTGAGTCAAATAATTGTATATATAAAGGTTGGTATAATGTCCTTCCTTTTAAAAAATATGGGAATACCATCCTTTGTTTTTAGGTTGTCTTTGTGAGGAATAAAAAGCAAAAGGAATTATTTATCCTTTTATGGCTTCTTTGTTGAAATGAGTGCATGATTGACCAATTGTTCTCTTAATTGATTATTTATTTTTCCTATCGAAGGATATTTATCAATTATTCAAATGATACCCTTATCTTTAAATCTTACAAAAAAGTGACCAAAATTCTAAATGAAGCAAGAATATCTCTAATACCAAACGATGGAATTGAATGAAATCAAAAGATTGATATCTTTATTTTGATCAATCAATAAAAGAGCAAAGCTTTAAACATATAGACGAAGTTGTGTCTCTTGGTTTTAGGGAGAACTTTGGAACTTTGGAGATCGATATGAAATTTCTCTTCATATTCCATGTATTTAAGAATAATGAAAAAAATAATGTAAAAATTAATACCTATGCCTAACATCCCCATTTATTACATTATTTGGTATACAAAAAGAATTGTGAAAAAATTCAAACTTGACTTTTCCAAGTGCCTTTATGAAAATATTTGCAAGTTGAACTTTGGTGGGTATATACTTGAGTTGCATTTGGTGATTCTAAAATTGATACCAAATTAAATGGTATCATGTTTCAATGTGTTTTATCTTTCATAAAATATTGGATTCTTGATCAATTTCAAAACACCCTAATTGTCGCAATTCAAAATTTTTGGTCACCTTTTGCACACAAACATATATGGTAGAATGAATTGTAACCATAGTGATTTACACACAACTTCTCATGCAACATGATACCCTCCATGTATGGATGATAGTGCCATTGCATGTTACTTTTTACAATGTGACACGATAGGTCCATATCTCATATTAAACACATATCCTAATGTTGATTTCCTATCATCTGTGGATCCAACATAGTTTGAGTCTATAAGAGAAGTCATCTAAGTCAATTTCATATTGATATGTTTACTCCTAAAATTATAGGTTCTTATTCTAGAATATATGGTTATAAATAGAGTATACAATATCTCCAAACATTTTATTGCAAGCAAGATTAAATCCCAATACCATTTTTTTAAGATGTGAGATACTCAATAATTTTCATCTAGAGCCATTTTTTTTTTAGTCTATGTAGATACAAGACTCTTATTTCTTTCAAATAGTTGTATATAATGGGATGAAGTGTGGATAAATGTGATATATTGGGGTGCCCACAGGCACCCACCTTATACTTCTTATCATCTCCCTTCATTTATTTATGTCATTTACTAATGCTATCTTTTAGTTATCTTTTCTTATTTTTGATATATTATTATGGTGAATGCATATTTTAGAATGTTTTTAGAAAATATTACAAATATGAATACAATATCGTAGCATATTTTGGATTTGCATCACTCATTTAGTTTAAGATTTTTTTGCAGGTGATTTTTTGACATCATATCTTAGGTTCTACTCTTGTTTTAATTTTAAAAAATTAAATTTAAATTTTGTTTTGGCACCAAGATAATTGGCACAAATACATCTTGTGTGTCATTTGCACACTATTTACAGAGGATTTCATTGCATATCCATAAATTTCAATGCAATAAATATGTTATAGCATGGCATTAAAATGACATGTCTAAAGTAGGGAGAACACACATTTGACTCCTCTCTATCTTGTCATCACATTGGTCAAAGAAGAGACTTATACCCTTGACAATGCCAAAGGGAGTGGTGGAATGGTGAGGATGGTCTTCTAGAAATAGGAAATTTCTAATTTGAAACCTAACCACATATTTGATGTAGGAACAAAAATCATGATTTTTGAAGGCTCCTCTTATTTCATCACATTGAAGAACACAAGATTATACTAAGAGAGGGGGGTGAACAGTATAAGATAAAACTTTTTAATTTTCAATCCAAATGATAGCAACAATAATATCAATGCAGTAATGAAACAATGTACAAATCATCACACATATGAGAGAAAAATGTAACGTGGTTCACCCAATATGGGCTACATCCACAGATAAATATTGCTTATAAATTTCTCAAAAAAAATTGTGGAACCAACCCACGTGAGACACCAATACCCTATTACAATTTTCATGGACACTAATCCATAGGAGAAACCAATCCCCTCTCAATTTCATGGAAACCAATCCACTGGAGACACCAATCCCCTCTCAATTTTATGGACACCAATCCATAGGAGACACCAATCCCCTCTCAAGTTTTTGGACACCAATCCACAGGAGATACCAATCCCCTCTACTGGTTTATGGACACCAATCCATAGGAGACACCAATCCATCTCAATTTTATGGATACCAATCCATAGGAGACACTAATCTGCTCTGTTGGTTCATTGTAACCAACCCACATGAGACACCAATCCCCTCTACTCTGGTTCATGGACACCAATCCATAGGAGACACCAATCCCATTTGCTATGGTTCATGGACACCAATCCATAGGAGACACCAATCCTCTTTGCTCTAGTTCATAGATACCAATCCATAGGAGATACCAATCCACTCTGCTCTGGAGTCTATTCCAAACTCTGCTCATAAGACCTGCTCAAATTTGATCTAAAATTGCTCACAAAATCTGCTCAAATATTCTCTAAAATTTCTCACAAAACCTTCTCAATTCTACTCCAAACATGCTCAAATATTCTTCAAAACCTGCTCAAATATACTCCAAAACCTGCTCATAAAAATTGCTCAAATTTGCTCCAAAATCTTGCTCAAATCTGATCCAAAAAATGCTCACCTATTCCTAAATCTTGCATACAAAACAATGCTCATCTATTCCCAAATCTTGCATAATGATGTCATCAAGTTCTTCACCTATTATTCAATGTGCTTTCCTCAAATAAAGCAATTCAGACATATTCTACCTACAATTCTTTTATCTTCATGAACATATAGAGAATGATATGCACTAGAAAATGCCCAATATGTTCTTCACATTTATTAAGTTTTTTTCTTCCACATGTCTCACATTAAAAGGTAGCTCTAGTCTAGCACTTGAAAACTGACCTTGTAATTGTTGATTTGCACCTTTCCTTCCTTTTGTAGATAGTTGAAAGTGTTCTTCTTTTCAATTGAATCCTTTCACACTATTCTTGCACTAGGTGACACTTTGACTTGCTTTAAAACAACTCTTCTATTTGTGTGAGACTATACTATTTTTGCTTATTTCCACATGCACTTCAAAACCAATCTCAATGCACAAATTTACCCTACTATCTACTTCCAATATCAATCATGAACAATCCATAAATTTTCTCTTAATTATGATCTATAACCCTTGCACATTTACTCTCAGTTTTAGTCAAAGGCAATGCACAAGTTTGCTCACAAATATGATCTATAACCCTTGCATATTTATTCCCAATTTCAATCAAAACCAATGCATAAGTTTATTCTCAAATCTAATCCATAACTCTTGCCCATTTATTTCCAATTTCAAGCAAAAACAATGCATATGTTTATTCTCAAATCTGATCCATAACTCTTGCCCATTTATTTCCAATTTCAATAAAAAACAATGCACAAGTTTGTTCTCAAATCTGATCCATAACTCTTGCCCATTTATTTCCAATTTCAAGCAAAAACAATGCACATGTTTATTCTCAAATATTATCCATAACTCTTGCCCATTTATTTCCAATTTCAAACAAAAACAATGCACATCCAATAATTCCTTGTACCTCCAACTATATGACAACAAAATATTTTCCTTAACCAAAACCACCTGAGAAAGAAATTATATCACCATACCTCTAAATCTACCTCAATGATGATGATCTTCTTTTGAATTAGCTTTCCAAACCTATTTTGACAAATGTAATTTTCCTTTGCACAACTGCGAATCAAACCCCTGACCTACAGAAGTGTAGTGCTTTCACAAGCACTCGTGACCAACTGTGCTACCACAATAGGTGATACAAAAAGGGGTGCCCAAATATTTATCCATTTTCTTGCGCTCACTCAATAGCAAAACCACATCAAAATGGTGTTGACCAAATTTGACCCCCTAACCTCCTGCATAGCAATGCTCCATGCAAGACAAGCAACTGACTGGGCTACTCCAGCAGGTGAAATGAAAAGGTGCGCATGAATATTTATCCTTGTCTTGCTCTTCCTCAAAATTTCACTGCTCTTCTCCTCTTTCTTTCATTTGCACTCACAACGTCGGATGTAATCAAAAAATTTCATCACTCAAAGGTGAATTAATGCCATGTATTTATACGTTTCCCAATTGCTTCGATTTTGTCCAAGGAGGTTGGCTCAAATTTATTTGCTTTCAAACTTTATAATTGCTCTCAAATATGTCGGTGTTTTTTCTTATAGAATCACTTTATATTATAATATTTTAAATCTTATGATTTAAATATTATAATATTAACTTTTAAACCTATGTCCCTCTCTTGTAATATTTAAATCTTTTTGTCCCAAGCAACTTTTAAACCTTTGTCCTTCTCTTGTAATATTTAAATTTGATATTTAAATATTATAATCCTTTACTTAAAAAAATTGCCTTGCTTTGAAATATACCTTACCTTGAATAATTGTCCATTGTTTTCTATTCACCAAGTCCATTTTTGACACCATTGATATGTTGTCCAACCTTATAAACTTCTCACCCTTGAAGAATATTTCTGCCTTGAATACCATGCACCTTTGACATCAATGACAACTCAATATTTACAACACACATCTCCTCGTTTGGTGTAACAGTTGGACACCTTGTTTGTAGTTAGGAGGTCAATGGGTCAAACCTCATAGGCATTCATTTTTTGGTCATCCTTGTCTAGTTAATTGGATGGTGTATGTGCTAAGAGAAACTGTGTTTCTCAAAAGCTTTAATCTACTACATGGTATAGTGGTTGGTCACTTAGCTTGTTGGATGGATGTATTAGGTTCAAAGCCTAGCATTGGTTTTTTTTCTTTTTTTCTCTAGATAAGGCATCTTCTACATTATATTTTATATCACTTGTTCCTCTTTGGTTTCAATGCATGTGCATGGTATGCTGGTTAGTGTCCTTGACTATTCACAAGGTAATAGGGATTAATAATGCAATATATCATGTTGTACATGGCCACCTTTTGGATTCATGATTCATAGTTGAGCCTTCAAGTGTAGGCCTAACTAACATTGTAATTAATCCGATCCTATCCAATGTTCTCTAGAAGGATCATTTATTGGCGGTGTATTTGGATACTTATAGCCCATTTTGGAATGTAAATAATCAACTTGTTAATATCAAATATTTCTTCCTTGTTGTTTATATTAGTTTGATATCAGAGCAGTTTGTTCTTATGTGAAATCCTTAAGGGGAGGATTTTTCTCCTAAAAATTCTCACCTCCCTCTCCAATTTGTTGAAGCTATAGCATTTGATTTTTTGTAACTAGTCCCTACCAATTCATCTATGAAGTTCCATTTTCTCTAAGATCCCTTTGTAACTGCTTATAGATAATTGAATACTATTTGGCATTGAAGCTTTGTTTTATGGTGTGGTTAAAGAGCAATAGAATGTGTTAAATGTAGTTTGGTCTTTACAACAATATTTGTATTCCTTGTGATGGCCAATGACTTTATCGGTGACACTCTGGTATTTATGAACTTGTCAAGAGGAAGCATAACATTTTTTATAATTATGACCTCCTAATTTGTCACTTCTAAAGCACTATGGCTATCTTGACAAGACACTCATCTATCACATAGCTCATGACCTGTTGCAATATTTTTGGAAAAATAAACACATGGCCCACATTTAATTTTGGTGTGCCCTATGTACCTGGAATTGAATGCTCTAGCCTTTAAATTTTATTCTATATTAGCCACTCCATTTATACCATTGAAACACCTTTCATCCTGACCTACTTGATCATGACCATTTAGCATATTGTTTGGCAACAACTTATAGAAATAGTAATGAGAAGGTTGTAATTTGTTGATTTTATTGGTGGACTTCTTCATATTAGCGTTGGAGGCTCTATGTCAACTATTATTGCTATTATTGTGTGACTTTATGATTTTTTGTTCTGTTCCACTATTGTTGATATGAGTTTTATTTTCATCTATGTTCTCAAGCATACTTATCCCAAGAATTGTCTTAGTTGTGTCATTCCTCCTCATAAGTAGTCATCACATACTTTATTTCTTCTCTCTAGTGTGGACGTAGCTAGTTCTGCCAAGCTTCCTCATTTTTTTGGATGAGCTCTTGTAGAATCCTCTATATGATTAGTATTTAGTTTTCTTTGCATGTGGTTGTGGCTTTCTCCACCCACATGTTCTATCTCTTTGCTCACCATGTTGTAACTTATCTTGCTTACTACTATCTAGATTGTCGACAAACCCTCCAAAACAAATCCTCATCCAACATCATCTTGCATCAATATGTGGTGTAAAATTATTGCTATAACGTGTTAGGTACCTTAAGGAGATTAATATCCCTCACCTTTTCACCCTCGTTATCCCACATGGACTATGGGAAAGGTAAATATACTTTTATATTGTATTTATATCCTTTCTAAGTACATGCATGAATAAAGGCAACATCCTTTATATAACTTTAAAACTAATAGCATATTTGAAAGAATATTTCTTTAGAATATTTCTAGGAGGTTCTTTTTGGAGGGAATAACCTTACCTTTTCTTTTGTTGCTAGAGAGTCTTTTTTATTTTCACATAAATAGAGGCTTCATATAATCACAAGTATAGCCTTATTTCTACTTATTAGAGATCTCTTTTAGAGATGGATCTAGTAGAAGTATTATTTTTTAGTTTTGTAAAGTTCTACTTTGACCTATAGTGCTCCAAATTATTCTTGCCTAAACTACCTGCTAAAATACTTGTAATATGGAATGCAAGTAGTGATTGGACATCATTTTTCTAAGGTTTGGTGACTTATTTTTTAATTTTCTACTCTCTTTTCAACATTAGTATGCCTAAACTTCTATAGGCCATAACATTTGCATACAATCTATTTAAATTGCATGGTTTTTTAAGCTCTATAGATTTGTGACATCAATTCAAGAGCTTCTTAGTGTTTTCTATGGGATTTTTACTGTGAAAGTTCATTATATTGATATCATGTATAATCCTTCTCTTTTATCATAATGGATGTTTTCTATAACTCCAACAACCCTTTAGTGTGATAAATGGTAATATTTTGGGATGCAAAAATAGTAGGTTTTGAATAATCAACACAAAGTATACCTTGTGTCTATGGGCCTTTTCTAAACATTGGGGTTGATTATTAAGAGATATACCTATTGCTTCATGATTTAATAGCCTTCTCTTGATATTGGAGAAAATTTTATGGTCACCATAGTGCATGTTGAAGATATTCTCATGGGAATCTCAACATTTTGATCCAGGAGGTGGAGTTATGGCTTCATATTCAAGAGAGGTTGACTCAATTTATGTACCTTTAAAAAATAAAATATAGCAACATCTAATGGCCCATATGAGCATCCATTATGGGGGGATATGTGTCATCTCTAATGTCTTCTCTTATTGACCCCTTAGTTCACATAATTGGGGGCGTAAAAATATTTATAATCTAATATTATTAGGCCACGGCCAATAGTGGTGAAGTGCCTACAAGTGCTCTTTATGTAAGCATACAAGAATTTGCATGTAAGCCTATGGTAAAGTGCTATGTAAGCCTTAGATCATATTGATGTAAGTCTGTAGGCATCTTCATGTAAACCTACATGTATTTTTCTATGTAAGCCTAGATGCATTCTTTTATGTAAGCCTTGGGCATCTATGTGTAAGCCTATGGACATATTCATGTAAGCCTAAGGGTATTCTCATGTATTCACCCTTAGTGGTATTGGTTAATCCACCTTTATGGATAACCTTGTTTAAAGGGTAATTTATTATTATTTTATTGTAAGGTTAACCTCAAGGTTAAGTTAATGCTAGCTTGTGGTTAACATCTCATTGGGATTTTGGTAGCACTGTAAACACCCCTCAATGAGCAATATTTTGAATCATAAATCTGAATAAAGTGTAAAATATTAGGGTACCCACAGGAATCCACCTTATACTTTTTCTCGTCATATTTCTTAGTTTATTTACATTGTTTACTATTGTTAACTTTTAATTGTCTTTTCTTCTTTTTGACATACAATTGTGGTGAATGAATATTTTAGAAGGTTTCTAGAAAATATTACAAGTTCAAACAATCATTATGTAGTACAAGTTGGGCTTGTTTCAATTCCATATAATGAATTAAAAAATAGAGGATATCATGAGACTTTTAGATGTACTTTGGATAAGAACAAGTTAGAAATTTCATATCATTAACTCCATTCTCTTGTACTTACACAATTTGGGACTATTTTCAAATATATGAGAATATTTTGGGTAATTTGACAACATTGAAATTTTTGATTAATTTTTTCAAAGCTAAAGCATTATAAACTCTATGGATGATGGCGCTACCATTGTTTCTTAGAATCTATGGATCGAAAGGAATAATAAAAATTTGAAAATAAATCAAAATCATGTCCAAGTTTGGAATCGTATTATTGCCTCTCTTGCAGATGCTTTTAGGTATGGTGCTTAACATGGAAAGTCCCAAGAGTGCAAGAAGAGGTGATAGCCTCTTAGTTATAGGATTTAAATATAAACACAATCATATGAAATAATAGAGTTAACACATAGGATCTTTATTGATTTGCATTAAATGGAAATGTCTAGAAGTAAGATTCATCAAAATTAATTTTGATGGTGTTTTCAAAGGAAATATTAGGAAAATTATCGTAGATGTTATTTTTTAAAATAATGAAGGTAAAATTTCCCTCTCTTAGAGTCATATGAAATTTCAATTGACAACTATGCAAAGGCTAGGATAATTCTTATAGGGATCAATATTGTGATTGAAAAGGATGGAGATATATTTCAATTGAAAGGGAGTCACAAATAATTATTAATGTTATCAAGAAAAATGATCTAGAGATTGGATCAAAGATAACATTATTTTTTGTCCACCAACTACTATTGGACACAATATCTTGGAAATGTCAACATATCTATAGATAAAAATATATTAGCAAACAATTTAGCTAATTATGGTGTTGATCTTTGTCTTTGTAAAATTAAAAATTTAGAAGGCAATTATTGAGGGAAATCCCATATCTTAGTGAAAATGATATGAAGGTGTTGATTACAAATACATAGTTGATTGAGGAAGATGAAAAATATTTTTTATAGAATGACAAGCTAGATATAGTTTAGTTAACCTAATAGCAAATCGATAATTTTTATGTCCATCAGCTATTATTAGATGTAATATCTTGGAAATGTGAGCATATTTATAGAGAAGGAAACATGGTAGTAGATAATACGATTATGGCATTGATATTTGTCTCTATGAAATTCAAATTTAGGATGCAACTAGATGTGGGAGATCTCATATCTTAATGAAAATGATATGGATTTGATTGTATAAACATAGTAGTCTAAGGAAGATGAAGAATATTATTGATATAAAATCAAGCTAGATATGGTCTACTTGATCTAATAGTAAGTATTATTTTGTGTTACCTAATAGAAGTCACATATAACTTACTTTAAAAATGGTACTTAATAAAATTAAAATTAATTAATGTGTTAAAATCATATTAAATTCGTCCAAGGTATTTTGAAACAAATGTTAAATGAAATGAAACATATATGTGACACAAGTTTAAATACTTGCATTATGATTGTAACAACACAATTAAATCAACCCAAGAGAGAATTTTTTTATTAGTTAAGTTTCACAAAGAAGTCCCAATCATATTTCATTATTAACAAGGCATAACCACATTTGAGATCTTGTCGTTATAGATGACTCTCAAGTGGATAGGATAGGCCAACATCTCATAATTATGGGGTTCACTTTTCTAAACCTCCATGGTAGAAAATATGTCAATATTACCCCCACATTTCTTACACTCTCCCCGAATGTAATACAATTTGACCATAGCATAGGGATTATCCCTTTTTAGTCCATCAAAAAGGGGATGTCATTTCCCTAATCCTACATAAGTCCATCTATGTAGGATCACTTTGGTGTAATGCCTTTAAATCATAGTTATCACACCTCCACATTGAGTTAGTTGATGCTTTGGTGCTTAATTACTACACCTCCATGGTGGGGCTAATGAAGGTTATTACCACTCGACGTGATAATATGCATGGCCACCCGATCCTTCTCATTCAAGGTGCCATAATTTTATTATTTTTGTGAATAAATTCCTAACCTCTATAGTAGTAATTATATTCCAAGACCCACCGCTTAGGACTCCCCAAAAGCCTTCCTACTTTAGGGTACACCAAAGCCTCACCGCTCCATGTGAAACCTTCATAATAAACCTAGGTGTTGCCTCCCCGCAACTTTTCCTAGGTCTTGGGAACAACTTGACTTTGTCAAATATTTGATAATGTGTACTTTACCCTTGTGTTTTCCTTGACATGTGTACATAACATGTGTCATGTGATTTTTTACATGGTGACATGTGTCACCTACCTTTAGCTTTCTCTTTTGCTATAAAGGCATTGTAATATGTTACCTTATTTGAGGTTTGCAATTTATCCTATTCAAGCTATTACCTATTTTTACCTCCATGAGATCTAGTTTATTTGCATCATCTTAGAATAGGGTTAAACCAAAACCATTTATAATGCTTCCAAAAATTTATAACAATTCACCAATACCATTGTGTCTCTCTATTTGATATATAAATCACAAGAATATATTGATTTTCTTATGAAAGGTAGATGCATCATATATTTTCCATAAAAGTGATGCAATATAGTCTTTGAGCACTCCCTTTCTTAGGGGTCTTTAGAATCAAATAGATCAAGTAGCTTCATCACAAAGATTCTATCTATATACCTCTTCACTATTCTAGGATTTCTATTTGTTGAAATTATATATTGTAATAAAAATTCATACACAAGCTACAAATGAGGCCATGTAGGTTCCATGTAGGCATCCTCTTCTTCTCTATCGAATTTATCTGATCATGTGCTTTCATGGTAAGCTTGAGGTAAAGAATAGAAAAGGTTCACTGAAAGCATATTTGCAATGTCCCTATGAATGTTTTCTATGAGTTTACCTGCTCCATATTGAATATAGTCAACAAGATCAAGTAAATTTTATCACTTAACCTCTTTCTCTATAATATTATCTTTGGGATCAAGGAAATAGTATATTTGACAACAAAGATTCATTTTTTTTACTAAAATATCATTTCTTTTAGATGTAGGAACATCTCTAAACAATGGTAGATTTTCAATCATAATTCTATAACCATTAGTACAATCATCGGGTCTAGGATCATCAAGTACCATATTTTATATACCATCCTCTTCCATCGAAGATACCTATAAGGCAGTAGGAGGGTGTGCCAGTGCAACATAAACCTCATTCCCTTGGTCATGATTCATGAATTCTACTAGCTTTATTGTGTAAACTCCCAAAATTTGTTCACCATTCACAAACATCAATCCATCACTAGAAGGTGCACTCACCTTATCCATAGAGACCTTTGAGGTCTCATATAGCACTCTCAAAACAGGTGTAGGTATTGTAGTTCCATTGGTCTTTGATTTTGATAGCTTGTGGCTTAGTCGCTTGACCATTAGTTTGGAAAACATACCTAGAAACTGTGTTAGGAAAATGAAAGTTCCTTTTACCAAAATGTGGCTTTGAACCTCTCCACAAGTAGACACAATTCACTGCAAAAGAAGATAATTTAGTAGAAACAATTATCATGAGCATGCCTAACCACCAGGTTATTGTATGACTTTTTAGCTTCCTACATATTGTTGAATGTTGTAGCCATTAAAATATTTCTCTTAGGCCATATTTTATTTCTTTATCACAAAACCACTCATAACCATCTCCCCTTACAAGCCACACTCTACAAAATCATCTTTGATTCAAAAAATTATCTTCAATAGGCATGGTCCACTAATAAATTATAGCCTTTTCTACTACCTTGAGTTCCTGAGATGTAGTGGAGATCTAGATCATTGAACTAAATTTAGAATAGAGTAAAAAATACCATGCACCCAATTATGAAGTTATGCCTCTAATCTTGATGATATTTGAAGGGGTTATCCACCTTCAAATCTTATAGGGATCAAAGGTATAACTTCATAATTGGGTGCATGGTATCTGTTACTCTTTGCCACATTTATGTATTTGGAGGATTATAAAGACAAATTTAATCATTGCATTTGGTTGGAGGTCTTGTTATTTTGCATTTGGAGGAATTTTCATTGTACTTAGATTAGATTGAAGACTTTTGGAGGCATCATTTTTTGTCATTGAGGCATTGAAATTGTAACTCTTGAAGGCACTACTTGAGGCTATTTTTCAGCCATCTCCTCAATAAAATCATCGAATCAAGGGGTGTTTTAGTGTTCCTTACCTCTTGATTGTGGATTTCATTCTTGTGGAATTGTCTTTACCACATTGTGCTTGCATTTCCTTCCATCTACTTGGCTTTCATTTCAAGTTATATGCTTGTTATACCCCCACATGTCTTTGGGGTTAATTTCACATTGTAATCAAGTGTAGTTTCCATTTGCATATACACACTTGAATTTATTTTTGGCACATAAAATTGTGAAATTTATTTCTTAAGCAAGCAAGCACCATTGTAATAAGCAAAAAAATTACCCCACTTAATTCCCACTTCTTACTTTTCCTTGGTTGGAATAGGTCACTTGTACTTAATATTCCTCCCACTATTGGAAACACTTGTTGATTCAGAGTGGAAGAGCTAAGTGAACCCTCCACATATTATGGATCTTAAGTGGTGAACCTTAGACTATTTTGAGGGCCTCTTTTGGCACTTGTGTTCCTAATTACCTCCTTAGTTGAGCTCCCAACACTTTCTCATTATGGTAACTACAAATCTCCTTAGTGGCCTCACACAAAAGCTTGAAGGAGTTGAATCATTTGCAAACTGGAAATTTAAAATGGAAGTAATATTAATGATGAATAATATGTGGGATTATGTGAGATATAGACAACATAATGAACCACCCTTGAATCCACCAACATATGTTGCGACTAGAGCCCTATTTGATAAGAATTCTAATATGACATTAAGTTTAATCAAGCTATCTATTGGAATTCCATGTAGAGAAACAGTAAGGGTTGCAACTACACCAAAAGAAGGTTGGAATGCACTTAAGAGACTTTTTGATAGGCCTATTCAAGATAAGATCTTGTACTTAAAACATAAGTTGCATAATATTTCTATGAAAGGATCACTTCCCAATTACATCATGGAAGTGAAGTCTATTAGAAATGATTTTTTAGTTGTTGTTTCAATTCTTACTAATAGTGAGTTGGTTCCTATCATGCTATGAGGCCACTCTTCCAAATTATATGCATATTCTACCATGTTAAATTTAATTGGTAAAACACTGAGTGCTCAATTTGAGAAGATTGAGGTTCTTCTTAAGCAACATGAGCAAGCACTCATAAAATATGAAGAAATTGATTTAATAATAGTAGCATTTTCCACCAAGGCAAATTTTTAGCATAGACCCAATAGGGGTCCAAATAAACAGAATTAGAGAGGCAGATAGAAATCTCAGCCATGTCAACAAAATTAGTAGGCACATCAACAATATTAGCAGTAGTAGCCACAACAATACAATCAATAGTCACCACAATAGTACAATTAGTAGCCACAACAAAAACAATAATAAATATGGCAATAAAGAAATCCCCAAGGAGGTCATCAAAATAGAAGACCTCAAAATTATAGGCCTTAACAAAAAATCCACCTAACAACCATCAAGGGTGTGATTATTGTGTAAAATGGGTCATTCTGCAAATGATTTCTATTAAAGAATTAGACATGAAAATCAAAGAGATCAACACGAACAAAATTTTAATACTTTGTATGCAACAAATCAAGTCAATGTTGAATATAAATATTGTTGGTATATTGACTCTGGGGCAGCTAAACACATGATAGGAAGGTAAAATGGGTTGACCAAGATTCAACCTATCCATAACCAGTTCATTACTTTTGGAGATGAACGAGATCTTCCCATTGAAGGTGTAGGAGAAGCACCACTTGTTTTACACAATGGGAATAGAGTCCCTATCAAGGATGTGTTATATGTGCCTTACCTCAAAAGGAGTCTTCTTTCTATTGGGTAACTTATAAATAAGGGTTACTATCTTTTTTGACAAAGACAAGTGATACATTCAAGAACTAGATGGCTTTGTCACAGCCATGGGAGCCAAAAAGAAAGGTTTCTATTACCTCTTTACCCAATATATAACTAAATAATCTCTGCATACAAGTATTAATTTCTCTTTGGAGTAAATGTGGCATTAAAGGATGGTTCACTTAAACTTTAATAATTTTCAAATTATGGAAAGAATGGGTTTAATCAAAGGACTTCCTCACTTAAAGGAGTCCAAATGCTTTTTTGAACCATGTACTATTTCCAAACACCATAGACAACCTTTTGAGTCATGAAAGGATTAGAGAGCCAACATGCCACTTTCTCTTTCAGACATTTGTGGGTCAATGTATGTTCCCTCTTATACTAGAGCCAGATATTACATTACTTTCATTGATGATTACAGTATGAGAATCTAAATCTATATCATTTAGTATAAATGGCAATCCCTTGTTATTTTAAGGAATTTATGGCACTTGCTAAAAGAGAAAGTGGCTATAAAATCTCCACATTGAGGATGTATAATGATGGATAATACATCTCCAAATATTTTTACAATATTTGTACAAATTATAGTATAAGGAGGTAGTTCACAACTCTTTATACACCTTAGACAAATGGGGTAGTTCAGAGGATGAATTAAACCATCATAAATAGGGTAAAATCTATGCTAGTTGTTGAATTATCAAACAAATTTTGGAGGAAGTTGTCCGTACTGCTGCATACTTGACCAATAGGTCCTATACCAAGGCTTTGCATTATATAACACCAGAGGAAGCATGGAGTGTAAAAATTCCCTATGTGGACCATTTTAGAGTCTTTGGATGTGATGCTTATGCTCACATACCTCATCAAAAAAGAAAGAAATTTGATGCAAGAGCTAAAAATACATCTTTGTAGGCTATAGTGAAAGTGCAAAAGCCTATAATTTATATAAGTCTATTTCCAAGAGGATTTTTCTCTCTAGAGATGTTACCTTCAATCAATATTCCCCATAAAATCCTTCTCCTATGGATCCTTCATTTCAATCAAATCAGGAAACAGTTTCTCCATTGGCATCCACTCCCTCACTTGATCCTTTCTCTTCCATCATAAGTCAAAGCCTTCTTCAACCTGAGTATCTAACCAATCATGATTCATGTCCTCCTCCCTCCTACTTTACCTCCATCTAATGATATTTCCACATTATCAAATCCTTTACCTAAGTGGCTTCAATCTACCATAGATGTAGCACAAAGCCACTTACCCACTTATACAAGTAAAAGGCATTCTTCCCTTAGATACCAAGTGAACTATACTCTTATGGCCAAAGTCCTAAGCCAAAAAAAACCTTCTAATATTAAATAAGCACTTGGTGATCCTATATGGACTCTTTCTATGGAGTAAGAATTGGATTCCAATGAACGAAATCACACATGGGAGTTAGTTTATTTACCCTAAGGTAAATCCACCATTGGCACAAAATGGATGTATAAATCAAAGTACAAATCATATGACTCATTATATCACTTCAAGGCTCACCTAGTATCTAAGGGATATAAGCAACAAGAAGGGATTGATTATAAGGATATCTTTGCTCCTATGTCAAAAATGACTACAATTTGTGTTGTTATTGCTTTAGCCACTCAGAAACACTAGCCTATATATCATATGGATGTAAAAAGTACCTTCCTTAATGGTACATTGAAAGAAGAAGTATATGTTGATCAACCACCAGGGAACACAATAAAATGCCAAGAAAACAAAGTCCTTAGATTAAAGCTTTGTATGCCAAAGTTGATTCTTATTTCATCAACCTTGGTTTCATTAGATATGTAGCAAAATCTACTTTCTATGTGAAACATTAGAAGAACCACCTCATTTTGATGAAATTGTATGTGGATGATCTTCTCATAACATGTGATGACATAAATAGAATAAGGTTTCTAAAAGAGGACTTATGCAAAAATTTGTAAAAAAATTGAAATGACTAATTTGGACCTCCTTTACTACTGCTTAGGCATAGAAGTGTGGTAACAACTTGACAAGATCTTCATCTCCCATGACAAGTATATTCAATCTATATTGGAGAGATTTTACATGCAGGAGTGTAAACAATCCCCCATTCCCATGGAAACTTGATTGAAATTGATTAATAATGATGATGAATAAAGGGTTGATGACACCCTTTACAAGCATCTAGTTGGAAGTTTGATCTACTTGACTTCAACTAGACTAGATATCACCTATTTAATGGGCCTTATTTCTAGGTTCATGCATAATTTCAAGAAGATTCATTGGATAACAGCTAAGAATATTTTGATATTCCTTAAGGGTATCCCTCATCATGGTCTTATATACACAACATGTGATGAATTTTCATTGATTGGCTACACAGATTCAGATTGGGCTAGTTTTCTTGAGACTAGAAGATCAACTACTGGTTATGGATTTCAGTTGGGTTAAGGTACCATATCATGGAGCACCAAGAAAAAAATCACAATTTCCTTGTCTTCAGCAGAAAGGTAGCAGTTGAGGCAACTAAGGAAGAAATTTGGTTAAGATGACTACTTGAAGATATTGGGCTATTTATAGATGGTCCAACACAAATATATTATGACAATAAAAGTACCATTAAAATGACCAATAATCCAGTATTCCATGCCTGAACAAAGCACTTTGAGATCCATCATCACTTCATCAGAGAAATGGCCTACGAGAACATCATACAGTTGGAGCATGTACCTACTCAAGATCAAATGGTAAACATCTTCACCAAGTCACTTGGACTTGACAAATTCTCCAAGTTCAACAAAATGCTCTATGTATGTTGTAATGGAAGCCAACATTATGGGGAAATATATCTAAATTTGACTTATTTTTTTAGGAAAGTACACATTAATATGGAATGTTAAATATCTTATAATGTGTACTTTACCCTTGCTTTATCCTTGACATGTGTACATGACATGTGTCATGTGATTTTTTATATGGTGACTTGAGTCACCTACCTTTAGCTTTCTCTTTTTTTCTAAAGGTATTGTAATACGTTATCTTATTTGAGGTTGCAATTTATCCTATTCAGGCTATTGTCTATTCTTACCTCCATGAGATCTAGTTTATTTGTGTCATCTTAGAATAGGGTTAAACCCTAACAGACTCTAGGGTTCTAATCAAGCTTTAAATTTAACCCAATGAACCCCCCTAGAAACCCAAGAATCAATAATAATTAAACCTTGATCTTTCCCTTACAAACAATAATATGTTATGCTTAACATACTTCATTAAAAATAAGGGTTAAAGATAAATGAAAATTTTATATTTGATCTAACATTAGTATAAAGAATTTCAAAGTAAAAATAAACTTTATCTAAGGTATTATGATCTTAAAGATAATTAATCCCATAAACATTTTATCATAAGCCTTCCAATTACTTTCATAAGTAAATACAATATTCTTACATTTTCCATAAGCATATTCTATTTCAATGTTGTGCATTTGACATTAAATTTTCTTATTACAAGAATAATTACACAAGGATGTTTTTTTTCATTATTTCCATCCTTAATATAATACTTTTCATTTATGAATTCTTCCTCAACAACATTTATGTACAAACCAACAGTCCAAGATCCATATTTCTTTTCAAGGTCCTCTTCTAGAAAATTATTCCACGAACTTGATAAGAATATAGGGATCATGAAAACTTATGAAATGCAAATGCAAGCCTACATGGTTATGCAAGAGCATCCCTTTTCTCATATAAAGTAAAGCATCATACATCAATTCATTCAAAATATTAATGGGAGAATCTCATAGTTCTCCCTATAATAGATTCCCTATCTACAAAAGCCTCAAGAACTATTATATATCTTTCAAATACATCATTCATAAATTCATTCAATAATTTAATTGAGAATCCCACACTTCTCCTTATAATTGATTCCTTATCTATATAAGCCTCAGGAACCAACCTTTTAAAACATCATACAACTATCCATAACTCAATGATATAACCCTTCTTTTAACATATTAAAATAAATACAGTATGGAATAGAATATTATTGAGTTCTGCCTCAAATAACATGCAAGAATCATCATATTTATAAAACAATATTTCCATAGCACAATTAACCAACAGTTTATATAAAAATTTATAGTTTATCAATTTCAACAAAGTAAGAATTTTTGTTCAATAAACAACAAAATCACACCTACAACATTTATAGAAAAAACTTAGTAATTCCTTTTAGTATTGAAGTAACCATAACGTCAATGCGATACAAAATTTAAACATCCAAAGTATACATCCAAGAAGGTATTTTTATTGTTTTAAATCTTGGGAAAAACATCTCAATCCATTTAAGAGACAATCAGTCATTGGTTGTGTTATCTATACCATGACCATACCATATTTAATTGAAAATACATTTACTAATTATGAATATATCCCACTTCATCCTAAACCTATCTAGCACAACACTATGTTTACAAATAGGTCGGTTTACACAATGGTTTATCTTTAGTTTCATTTTATTGATAAGGATTCTATCCTCTATGACTTGGATGCTATCGGTCCTAAATGTTATTGAAACAAAGGATAACTTATTCCCCTATTAGCATTGATTTGACATAGCCTATAGGTAATAATCTGGTTTATCTATCTAGTAGGCTTCCAATAATAATCTCTAACAAAACTAGATATTGGAAAATATTTTCTCAAAAAGCACTAGGTCATCAGTAGGACCCAAATGAGTAGCTAGTTTTCAACAACCTTGAAGAACTTTGTATAAGATACACACTATCATATTAAGGTTTAATGAGCAGAGCAAAATCTATAGACAACATTCAGAGTAAACATTGGTCAAACAACCTTCAAAATTTCCCTCCTATAACAATATTATAGAATACTTTTTCAAAAATTAGGAACATCCATAGAAAGATCAAGTCATAGGTTCACTGCCCATCCATACTCTCAATTAGATGAAAAATACCCAACACATGGTTTTTCCCTTTTTGTTTTGTTAAAGAAAACTAAGGTTTATTTATGAAATTTTTGAGCAGAGTTTTCAATTATTATGAACCTTATCAAAACATATGATAGGAAAAATGACATGCACCTTTATTTTTTCTTAAAAATGTTGCAAGTGGCAAAACATCCTTCCTTTCTCCATATTTTTCTAGAATAACCTTATTCTTTACTACCTTCCAAAAACAAATCCAGATCGAGGCACCTTGATTTTTACTTTTCTTTTTTGTTAGCTTTTGAGGATATATGCAATGGGAGAGATCTATCACAGGTCCTAATAAAATGCAGAAAATATGAAAGAAAGTAATTCTGCAATATGACTGAAATATACTATAAATAGAAAGTGACAAAAATAAAATGCAGTATGGAGGTGATGGTCACTCCATTAATATAAGCAAAATAACTATATTTTACTTCATACAGGAGTTCTACCACTATCTCCTACTCTCTAATATAATGCACTTGATATGCTTGATATGAACTTGATATGAACTATCACTATGAGGCCCTTTATATAGGAAGATAGATTCCTTGGCCAACACTCTACCTAGTTGTACAAGGGGACACCTTGCACATTACAACTTAGGCATTGACACTTGTGCATTTATTACATTGCTTGAAATAAGTAGCTAACTTCCCCCTAAAGTAATATCCTACTCTAACTATGTACCAAAGGTGGTAAATTTACATGACCCAAAGGATGTAATATACTCTAACTCTAACACCCCCTTGTATTATATTATTTGGGTATTGAATATTTCAATATTCAATATCGTGACTCAAAAAGGGCAGGCAGGCAGAGAAAGAAAAAGTGTCACGATATCATGACATGTCGTATTTTTGCGACTCAAAAAGGGCAGGCAGGCAGAGAAAGAAAAAGTGTCGCGATATCACGACATGTCGCATTTTTGTGACTCAAAAAGGGAAGGCATGCAGAGAAACAAAAGTGTCACAATATCGCGACATGTTGCATTTTTTCCAAAGGAACAGAGTAGTTGACAGTGCGTCTGATAATAGTGATGAACACTAGGATGGTGAAACTGAAGACTACATAGTGACGTGGACCCATAAGGAATCTTTAATGATTTGAAATTATTTAAGATGGTCGTTACACATGGAAAGAAACGAATGCATGCCCATGTGGAGAAAATGAACAGTCATGGAAGGAGAAAACGAACAGTCATGAAAAAGAAAACGAATAGTCATGAAGGAGAAAATGAACAGTCATCGAAGGAGAAAATGAACAGTCATGCAAAGAGAAAATGAACAGACATGCAAAGAGAAAACGAACAGACATGCAAAGAGAAAACGAACAGTCATCGAAGGAGAAAATGAACAGTCATGGTAGGAGAATATGGTGTCAATTATTTGCATGTGACGTGTTTGACGAAATGCCTTCTAAATATATACAAAAGGAGTTACATAAAGAAGTAGTTACAATTGACAAGTGGCCTATGAGAATATGAAAGAAGGAGTTACAACTAGAGTTACAAAGAGAAAGGATGGTTATAAAATAAGTGTTGCTTAGAGAATTTTAAGTTGATTTTATCTTGCGAAGAGAGCGATAGGAGAGTGAGAGGCGCACGACTAGCGAGCAAGAAGGGTGTGTGTTGGGTGAATTATGAGAGAGGTTGAGTAAGCAATAGACCAGACAGGGTCTTGTAAAAGTGAAGGCATTTCTATGTCAATCTTCTAGTTTCAAGATTGAAGTCCAAGTTGGTGCTTGGCATCAGGGGTTGGTGCTCCTTCCAGCTGGTGCTGGTAAATCAGGGGTTGGTGCTCCTTTTTGTTTGTGTAGATAAATCAAGGGTTGGTTCTCCTTCCAATTGGTGCTGGTAAATTAGGTGTTGGTGCTCCTTTCTGTTTGTGCAGATAAATCAGGGGTTGGTGCTCCTTTCTTTTGGTGCAGATAAATCAGGGGTTGGTGCTCCTTCCAGTGGGTGCTAGTAAATTGATTGTAAAATTGTTGCTTTGCAAATGCTAGATTTGGATGGGATTCCAAACAGTCAATTTTTGAGGAGTAGCCAAATCTGTGAACCTCGATACATCTTGTGTTGTGTGATGCTCTCTTGTTATATTTGCTTTATTTGGTTTTAAGTTCTCATTGTTTCGGAAGAGTTGAAGATTTAAGTTTTAAAGAGCTACACTGATTCACCCCCCCTCTTAGTGTCATTGTGAGACTAACACTGGGTAACCATTTCCTATGACAACAATGAAGATAGAAAATGGTAAGTCAATGAAGACAAGGTAAAATTTCATTGTGCACAGCATTTTTATGTTCTTATCATCTATTTTACAGCTTTTTTTATGCAATATTAGGGGTTAGTGATTTCTTTTTTGAGGGTCTCACATAGTGGAGCCCTCATAGAGGTATTATTAACCCTTGTCATTGTTTGTTGTGTGTAGGTGTGAGAATCACATTCATTGGAAGTTGTTGAAGCTCGAGTGGCCCTGCATAGGATACCAAAGCCCACTCACCACTCTGTTGGGATCAAAGATGAGCAAGAAGACACCATCATTCATTAGATTAGGGCCTCGAAAACCCTAACATTGTAACAACTATATCAAGGGCATTGTAAAGACCCCACATTGGGGCACATTATTTGTAAAATTGGGAGATCTACCCCATTCAATAAAAGAATATCTATTATGTGTAATTTTGTGTCATTTACTTGTACTCTTGTTACTTTTATATATTGTATTGGTGTTTCATATTTTGCATTCACAAATGGTGATCATGGTGGGACCCACAAAGGGTTCTAAATTTTAAATTATCTTGTCATTGACTTATGGTTTTCTATTTTTATTTTGTAGGTTTTCAGAAAAATGGATCACATGAATTTCGTAGAACTAGGGTTTCTGAAGAGTTGCAAAAGTTGCAGAAGTTATGCAGATGCCCTGCGACACTCGAGGGATGCCCTCCAGAGTTTAGAAGGTGCCCTGGTGCATTTTAGAAGCTCTGAGAGGTGTTTCATAGAGAGGGAAAAAAATACGTAGGCTTATCTGTAAGTCTACCTCAAAACCCTAACCCCTTTGTTTATTTTTTTTTACGTTTTTATAGATATAATTGCTAAAAATAACATCATTAAATATCTGTTAAAAACAATAAAATTAAATTTACATCATAGGCATTTAGAATATTTTTTGCATCCATATCTCACAAATTTCACATTTTCAGATTAAAATTTCATTGCTTTTTGGTGTATTGTATTCAAAATTCTGCATTTTATTTTCATATGAATTGTTAATTGCATGAAATAGTTTGCATTATAGGGTTAGGAATCTCTCTTTTTATTGTCTAAGTAGGAACAATATCAGGATATCAAAAGTATTCCCACATTTGGTGATTCAAGGTGGAAGAGTAGATGAACCCTCCTCTGTTTAGAGAGGGTCTTAAGCAGTGTACTCTACATATTTTGAAGAAATTGATATCTCTATTGTTGGCTTCTGATTTAGACTTGGAAAATTAGTTATTTTTGACATTGTATGTACACCATAAAAAACTTGAAATTTTAAAAGGAATCACACACAACACGTATCACATTAAATAGTAATGTGTTGGATTTCATCACCAACCATTGCTTGAGATTTGGTGATGGTGGGCTTCATCTCCATCCACCAATATCTGCCCTTAGCCACCTTAGGATACCCCTGAGCAAACTTTCTAGACTTCATCACCAAGAAGAATCTCATTGCCCATCCAAGCCATAGATTTCACCCATCATAATTCAGATTAGTACATCAAAACACACAAAAAAAAAAAAACATTAAATATGAGATAAAAAATAGAAGGTAAGACACATTTGTTGCAGAAACTTAGAATTGAGTTGTTTTACTTGATTTCTATGAAGTTTTTATTTACATTATTGCACATTGCATATATTTGATTCATTTAGCTTATGGTCTTAACTAGAAATCAGAAAAATAAAGAAGCACTGAATCAAATTTCCATCCCACAACACATTGCATCCATGGATAATTCATCATCCCTCCCTACCACTTCTATGGTCAATCCCACTAGTGTGATACAAGTAAGTCATTCAGATTTGTCTATGGGTCCCTCACACACTGTGTCATCCACACAGTCATTCCACATGGCCATTCCACAAATTGAATCATCTTCACCTACCATTGGTCACCACATCACCCATATAGACATGGCCCAAGTAGAAGCTCTTCAGAGATCTGCTAACTATGTCTTAGAATCAGTCCATAACTCACCTAGGCATGATCCTTCTTTCTAGTAGGAACTTATCTCCTCCCAACCTTCAAGCCTTACCCAAGTGTATAATAATCCTCTTTTTGAGGCATCAACTACACCTTCCCAACATTGGTCCATCCCCCAATCATCATGTGCTCCAAGCACATCCATCCCATCATCTTACACCACTACCTATAGCAATCCTTTGTATGAAGCACATGTCAATGTTGCTTCATAGATGCCAACATCCACCTCATCCAATGTCACCAATATAGTTGTAATTCCTATTGCAACTTGTCATCCACCCACCTCATCAGTTCCATCTACATCCATGCCTTCCACTTTAGATATGGAAATACATGAAGCATGGGAACACCTTAAAAAATTGCTTAAGAAGTGATAGAATGCTCAACAACAAGTTCAGGTGGTCAATCCTAAGCCTCAACCTATTTCCACTCAACCCACCTTTATCACCCAGAGTCCATCATGGGTACCACAATATTCTGTGGTTTCCATCCCCACACCACCATCAACCCATACTCATACCATTCCCATCAATAATCATTATAATCATAGTCCTCATACATCATCTCCATTTCAACATTCACCATCATTTCTTCACCAACCTCATTATCATCAATTTCAATCCACTTCACCACATCATCATAATCTTATTACACCTCAACATATTTCCACCCCACCTTCACAGAATCATCAAGTGATTCAAGGTTTTCGCATTCTAGGGGAAGACCCTAGGATCCAAACTATGCAACAATAGATTGATAGTCTGATGCAACATACTCCTGGTTTGATGAACCAGAAGCCCACTTTATATCAACTGATCAATCAACCAATTCATCCTTTGGTACCATCACCACCATATCCGATAGACTTCACAGTACCAAAGTTTGATAAATTTAAAGGGACTGAGGACCCTAAAGAACATGTGAGCACATTCATCCATTCATGCTTTAGAATCCAAAATAATGATGCTCTAATGCTTCGAACATTTCCTCAGACATTGGGGGAGATGTTGTAGAATGGTATAACCATTTGCCTCACCATAGTATTTATACTTTTGAGCAATTGATTGACCAATTTCTTGAAATATTTTCCCTTAATGTTAGAAATAAAGTCTCATTATCCGATATATATGGTCTAAAACAATATGATGATGAGTCTATCTATGACTTTGGCAACCATTGGAGGGTCATTATTACCAAACTGCCATTTGCCCTACCAATAGAAGAGCTTACTAAACTATTCACTAAGAGTTGCTTAAAACCCATCTCTTGGTTGTTACAATTGCAACAATACCGATCATTTGAGGAAGCTCTTGCCTAGGCTAGCATAATTGAGGAGATAAAAATCCAAGAAGGTGTGCTCAAGCCTAAAAATAAAGAATGGCAAAGTAAGGGCCAATATAAAAGTAACTATTCTAGCCAATCAAAATCAAACCAGGCCAATCCGACCAACCAAGCTAACCAAGTTAATCAAGTGGTGATGAGCCAACCGATAATGGCTCAACAACAAACTGTGCAACAACAACCATAAAAAATTGAATATCATGTGGTTCCCTCAACAACTCAATCAAGTCAAAACATAGTGCCAACTATGGAAAATTGACCACATCGATAATCTATTCGACAACCTCGTCAATACACCCCATTAGCCAAATCTTATGCTTCCATATTTCATAGGTTATATGACACTAACCAACTTGCTTTGCCTGAGGTTAAACCAGATGATCCCACTAAACATAGTAAACATTATCAAGAGCATTTATTTTACCCTTATCATAGGAAAAATGGACATGATATTAACAGCTACCATGTATTTAAAGATAGAGTGCAAGATCTCATTGAATTGGGGGCCATCAAGCTTGATAACCCCTTAGCTCAACAAAACCAAAACCTTGGTATCTTTCAAACACCACTTCCTCATCATGAGGAAGTGCAACCAACAATAGGAGGGTCTAACACCAAGACTCCCCCAAATCAAGTCAATCATGTGCAATAGTACCAAGGTTTTGTGGGTGCTATTCATGTAGTAACCCGAGGTCAACAACAATGCACAAATCAACAAAATGCACAACAACAACCTATTCAACCACCCATAGCACCACAAGCAAGTGTGTCTCAACCTACAAAATCATCATCACCAATCCAAATTTCCACCAATCCTTCACCACCAATCCATATTCTAAGTCATCCAAATCCACCCATTCATCCCATCAATCACCCCCAAGGCCAATCATCTCCTTGAGTAGTCAATTAACTACAAGCCTAAAAATAGCTTCAACAAAACTATCTATATATGAGCTCATTCAACAATCTCCTCCACATCATGAGGCATTAATGGATATTTTAAAGTCCATTGAAATTCAATCCCAAGATCCTAATGCCTTTAGCAATTTTGTGGGGAGCATCCAAACATGTATGGAACCTTCCATCACTTTCTATGATTTTGAGATAAAACCAATATCATCGAAATCGGTGGATCCTCCATTACATATTATGGCTCAAATTGATAGGAAGCCTTTCAAAAGAGTTTTAATTGACATCGGCTCCTCCATCAACATCATCACCACATCTACCCTTCAACATCTCAAGCTTCCACTAGATCACATTACCAAATCCACTTTCACCTTGAAAGCATTTAACGATGCTCTCTACTCTACAGTTGGCACTATTATTTTACCCATTGAAGTGGGGGTCAAAATATTGCATACCATGTTCCACATCTTGGAAGGGTCCATGGCATATAATGTACTCCTTGGATGACCTTGGATGAGAGAAATGAGATGTGTCCCTTCTATACTACATCAATGCTTGAAATACGTACATGAGGGACAAGTACATTGCATACCGATGGATGTTGAACCATTCAAGTATTGCAATTTTATCTCAAACCCCTATGAGTCCATGTTACCTTCCACTCATCTATTCCTCACTTCATCAACCACCTCATCAACCACCCCATCCATATCTTCATCTAAAGCCCCTATTCTGGAGGAGCTTCCCATCACCACTTCACATCAAAAATCCACTTCCATACCCCCATCTTCATCACCATTGACTACATGCACATGTGGTCAAACTCAATCTACATTAGCCACATCATCAACATCATCACCTTCCATAATTATTCCTTCCAAATCATCATTATCCACCCAACCAAATCCATCTCCATCCCCATCAGCCAATGTCTCACAAGTCAAAATGATGGATTGTGAGATACCATCAGCCAACCATGAGTCATCCCATCTACATCCAATCCATCCACATCATCCCAAGTCGAGGTCCACCTCACTAATCTTGGTATTGGTGAATATGTGGTCCAAGACATCATAGTTACACCACTCAACATTCAAACTGCTAAGGATTACGATCACCCACGTGACCCACCCTTATCTATAGGAGTGGTATATAACATGGGTTCAATGCCTAATAGCATTAATTTTGTATATGGAGGGCTTGATTCATCATCCAATCTAGTTACCCTAGATGAACCCAAACCACCAACACCTACCAATATACAACATATGTCAGGTTTTCCATCCCGATATTTTCACATTGTTAATTGGCAAGGACATGGCCTAGGATGACATGAATAGGGAATGCACAAAATTATCGATGTTTCATATCGAGAAATGCATGATCATTCGAGTTTAGGCTATCATCCACTTTCATCCACTTCTTCTCTTGAACAAGCTTTCCAAAGCTTAAATTTAAATTCAAGAGAAGATATCCATCACATCGATGACTTCAAAGATGAAATCTATGAAGAATTTGACCTTATATCAATAGCTTCTGATGAATCTGAAGAGGAGTCAAACCCCATCATCCCACACACTAAACAGGATGAGTTTTACCTCAGAATGTTCCCCATCCATCAACCCATCATTCACTTGCTTCTTCCACAAGAGCGAGCCGACCCAACCAGTGAACCACCACCTCCATTCCATTAATCCACATCACCAACCATTTTTCTTGTAATATATGTACATAACTCATAAAAAAAAAAAAAAAAAACATTTTGCATTACATGTACATTGCATTTATTTGTGTTGCTTGTTATTATTCAGGTTCATAGAGTTCTAGCATTGGTTCTACCAAATAGGATCCACCCATCCATTCACCTTTACCAACCATCCATTTTTCCTTAAGTCAACATGAATCCTATTGACTTATTCACCCCACTCCATAATCCATACGATTTGGCAAAGCCAATTCCTATTGACATGAGCCTTATTGATATGGATCAGATTTCCTCACCACCATCCTTTTTGAGTTTGTCCTATTCAAGGAATTGTTAAGGGCTTCAGCCAACTACATTCCTCCATCACCCTCACCTTCACCTTCACCTTCACCTTTAGATCCTAAGGTTTTCCAGGTAGACATAGACAAGGTTGAGTCAGAAGATTTTGATGACATCATAGATGACATTCATCTGATCCCAATGCCCCATCAACTTGAGGAAGGTTCTCACATGTCTATTGAAGATACTATCGATGTGAACCTTAGTTCAGATGTAGACAATCCCCAAATTATCAAACTTGGCAAAATTTTATCCATAGATGAACAAGAGCAATTAATTGCTCTCCTCAAGAAGAAGAAGGGCATTTTTGCATGGTCCTACAAGGACATGCCCGATCTTGACCCTAATTTGGTTGTCCACAATCTCACCTTAAACTTTGATGCTAAGTCGATCAAACAAAAACTTAGAAGGATGCATCCTACCATTGCCCTCTTGGTCAAAGAAGAGCTTCAAAAGCTATTAGATGTGGGTTTCATTATCCCCATTGACTATCCTGAGTGGCTCTCAAACATGGTACCCATTCGTAAGCCTAATGGGGTGATACACATTTGCACTAATTTTTGAGATCTTAACAAAGCGTGTCCTAAGGATGATTTTCCTCTTCCAAACATTGATACTCTTGTCGACACCTATACTAGCCATGAAATGCTTTCTCTCATGGATGATTTTTTAGGATACAACCAAATTTAAATAAATCTTGATGACCAACACAAAACAACATTCACTACACCTTGGGGAACTTTTTGTTACAAGGTGATGCCCTTTGGCCTCAAAAATGTAGGTGCCACTTATCAACGTGCCATGACATACATCTTCCATGATTACATGCATAAGATCATCAAAGATTATGTGGATGATCTCTTGGAAAAATCTAAAACTCGACAAGAACACATTGGTGTATTGGAAAAAGTCTTTGATCGACTTTTAGAGCATAATGTAAGGTTGAACCCCAAGAAATGTGTCTTTGGTGTTACCTCTAGAAAACTACTAGGGTTCATTATCTCCAAAAGAGGCATTGAGGTGGACCCAAACAAATTCAAGGCCATCATGGAGATGCCTCCCCCAACAAACTTAAAGGAATTGTATAGTTTACAAGGAAATATTCAATCAATCCATCATTTCATTGCACAACTTTCTGAAAAATGTAGGCCATTCAATCACCTACTACAAAAGGGGGTACCATTTTCATGGATAGATGAATGTCAAAAAGCCTTTGATGATATTAAGAAATACCTGACTTCTCCACCAGTCTTAACTCCTCCTCATCTAGGGGTCCCCTTCCATATTTATGTTTCAGCAACAAACTTTGCATTAGGGACAATGCTTGCACAAAAGAATGAAAATAATCAAGAGCAAGTTGTCTATTACATTAGTCGAACATTGGTAAGCTATGAAACCAGATATGCTTACATGGAAAAATTGTGCTTAGCAATGGTTTTTACCACTAAGAAACTCAGACATTACATGCTTAGTCACACCACATATGTCATAGCTAGAGAAAATCCTCTGCGTTATATGATGTCTCACACTTACAATAACACCCATACCGCTAAATGGATAATGCTTCTCACTGAATTTGATCTTGAGTTCATAAGTCAAAAATCCATTAAAGGTCAGGTCATAGTCGATCAACTTGTGGAAGCTCCACTACCTAGTGATCAACCCTTGATTATTGAGCTCCTAGATGATTCGGTATTCACTATCACTGAACAAGAAGAAGATGTCATTCTAGAGGAAGACATCGATATCACACTATTCTTTGATGGTTCTAAGTGCAAAAAGGTCAAGGTGTTGGAGTCATGTTTCATACACCCCAGGGGGTGCCTATCCCCTTATCATTCAAACTAGACTTCCAATGCACAAACAACAATGCAGAGTATGAAGCCTTAATCTTAGGTCTTCAAGCAGCTATAGCTATGGGCATAAAGCATATCAAGATATTTGGTGATTCTCAACTTGTTAAACAAATCAATGGAGAATACCAATGCAAAGAACCTACCATAAAACTTTACCATGAAGTAGCAATGAAATTGCTCTCTAAGTTTGATTGGTATGAAATTGATAGTTTGCCATGTTCGACTAATAGATTTGCAGATGCGATGGCCTCTCTTGGATCATTGATTCCAAAGGATTCCTTAGGAGAGGTACAACCACTCATTATCACAATGATCTCTAAATCTGCAATTGTTCATGTTGAATCTAAGGATGAAAAGGATGTTTGCTTTATCCATTTGGAACCATATGAGCCTTGGTCAAACCAAATAATAGCCTTTCTCAAGTTTGGAACACTCCCATCAGATATGTCATGGACTGCTAAATGCACTTTCAAGCAAAAGGTAGCTCATTTTACTCTCTTGGGGGACGTGTTGTATAGACGTGGTTATGATGGAATCCTCCTTCATTGTCTCGAGTCTACTGAGGCACAAAGAGCCATAGATGAAGCTCATGATGGTACTTGTGGTGGTCATTTTAGTGGAATGGCCATTGCAAAGCGTATTTTATGCATGGGTTATTATTGGCCCACCATGGAATGAGATTGTTGCACATATGTCAAACATTGTAAGCAATGTCAAGAGCATGCTAATTTAACTCATGTACCATCACAAGCATTACAACCTATTCAAAGCCTTTGGCCCTTTTCACAATGGGGTCTAGATTTAATTGGTAAAATCTCACCTCCTTCCTCGAGACAACATACATTCATCATCACAACCACTAAATACTTCACAAAGTGGGTTGAGGCAATTCCTCTAACCAGTATGATAGGACCTAGAATTGTGGAGTTTATACTTCATCATATCATTTGTCATTTTGGTATTCCCTCAAAAATCATCTCTGACAATGGTAAGTCTTTCAAGAACAAGGATGTTCGAGCACTTTGCAAGAAATATAATATCCAACATAGTTTCTCGACTCCTTATTACCCACAAGAAAATGGATAAGTTGAGGCTACCAATAAGACCTTAATTGCTATTCTCAAGAAACTTGTTAAAGAAAATCATAGAGATTGGCATACACAAATTCCCTTGGCATTATGGGCTTATCGAACAAGCATCCGCATGCCTACTAGGGCAACACCATTTTCATTGGTCTATGGAGCCGAAGCAATCATGCCTCTTGAGCTTGAGATCCCCTCATTGCAAATTTCATTGCAAGAATTCATAGATGATGACACTGCTAGACAAGCACATCTTGACCAACTCACACTCCTTGATGAGAGGTGAGTCAATGCTTTAGAGCATTTACGAGTATATCAAGACCACCTAAAGCGTGCTTACAATACCAAAGTTCATCTACATGAATTCCAAGTAGGAGATCTTGTTCTTAAAGAGAATCAACAAAATACCAATGCTTTATCGCATCTTCATGATAAATTCATGGCTAATTGGTTAGGTCCATACATTGTTACTCAAAAAGTGGGTAAAGGAACTTATAGGCTTGCCAGTCTAGAGGGAGTTGAAGAGCCCGAACCACTTAATGTTATACACTTGAGAGCATTCTATGCATAATGTGATTTATATATGTATATATACATGGCTATTACATAAAAACACATTGCATTTTCATACATTGCATTACACACATTTCATTTCATTTCATAAAATTGCATTTCATACATTTCATTTCACAAATCACATTTCATTCATTGCATTCACATCATCCACATTTCACATTTCATATTAGGGATCATTTATTCAATTTAGATAATAATTGGTCCAATAAAATCATGTTGCCTTAATCAGGGGCACCTTCAAAACATCATCCATTTCATTGCACCATTCCATAAAGTCAAATTATCATTAGCAAAACCACATGTCCATAATTCCTAGGTGTTTTTGATCACTCAACCACTCCTAGTGTTTTAAGCAAACTCCAAATACATGTCAAGTTTTCTTTAGGACCAAGACACAATTTTCACTAAGAAAATCTTGAGTTCTGGAAATTGACTCCAAAACATTCTTGAACCAAACACAATTACACATCTTAAAAACATCTTGTGTCAAAGAGGGATAACACCATACTTGGGTTGTACCTCGAAGTGAAAAGGGTAATCCTTGCTTGTCCCATCATGCAACATAGTCCACAAAAATAGTGGTTTTCACCACTATCACAAATTTCAAAATAAAATAAAGAGTAGGGTAAAATTCTTACCCTAAAAACTCTAAATATTTTCATCACACACCACAGATCCTCAAGTTGTAAGGATAGTACTACATTTCTAGTCAGACGGTTAGGTAGTCATCCCCAAAACTTAAAGATCAAATTCTTGGACTATGGAGCTAATCTCCACTAGAGCTATAGATGCTTGAATGGTAGTGGAGTACACTCATGCATGGTGACACATCTCTTTTAAAGAGACCTCTAACCGCACATAAGGACAAGCTAGCTTCTTGGTCTTCTCCATAATAGGTTTCACCCAATTTACTCAAGATGAGTTAATGAACTCACTTGCACACACATTGGTTCTTGATTACCTCGAGTCATTACCATGCTCATGATTCGGTAAATGAATTCACTGCACACACATTTGGTCTTAGAGAAATTAGGTAGTATTTAGTGAGTTTGTTTGATACCACTAGTATGTCTGAGTCTCTACAAAATAATCAGTTTTCCATATCAACATCCATATCTTCTTCCATATCAACATCCATATCTTCTTCCATGAGTCTTCCATTTCACATACCACCAGTTTGGTGCCCCTGATTAAACAACAATGCTAAAACATGGCCAAGAAAATTCTAAACTATGAATGATCATTAGAACATTTGCATTCATACACATTATCACTTGCATTAATCATCCATTAAAAACATTCTCCATCACAAAAGCATTCACACAAAAGCATAACACAAAAGTAAAATCCATGTATATATTTATAAATATCACATGTACAATGAATGCCCAAAGGCTATATACAATGGAGCACCAAGGCTCATATACAAAAAGTGCATCTAAGCACTAGCTAATGCCTATAAGAGGACCCCTATGACCCTGAAGGAGCCCTAGACCTAGAGCTATGCCTAGACTCACTAGGCCTATAGACCCAGATATAGATGAGGAGGGTGGATCTAGAAGCCCAATGTCATGCTCCATCAATCGATCCTCCAACAACTAGATATATCCATCCCGAGCCTGAAGGTATTGTACATCATGTCTCTATCGATGACTCTTCTCTAGCAGCTCTACCTAGAGCCTCATGATCCTATCCTCACCTCCACCTATAGTCGATCATACCTCTAGCTTCCACTCGCAAATGAGCTATATCTACATCCTAAGCCACCATATCCACATCCCATATGTCTAGAGCCTACCATAGCATCCCTCTCTACCACCAACTCTCACCCAATCCTCCTCACTCCAACCAAGAGGTCCATCCAAAATCTCCTCCCTATCCTCCATACCACCTCCATCACCTCCAAACTTTGAGACCTCTTGTATACCCCAACCTCCTTCGACTGCTAGCTCGAAGGTGCCTCCGATGCTTAGGAGCCTCATCGACATCCTCAACCTCTACCTCATCCCCATCCCCATTTCCCCCATCTACTACCAGACTTGGTACCCATGGTGGCTGTGTAGCGAACCATACATCATACTCCATAGTAGTCCCTACATCATCCACATCAAGGAGATCCATCTCCTCATCATCCTCATAAGTTGTCCTCCATGCCTCAGCACAAGGGAGACCCATCTCATCCCGATGATGCCTGTAGAGCACTGGTGCCTCAAGAACTCCCTACCTCAATCCAAACTACCACAACACCCATGAGAACTGGATCAACTCCACCTCACTCATGTGCCTCCCAACCACCCACCTAGCCTACCACACCCATCATAGATGCTCCCCATCACCTATCCACATGGCACCTCGCCATGGCCTCCATATCACCTGAGCTGCTATCAATCTAGCCCATAAATCCCTGTACCACTAACTCATCCAAATAGGATGACTCAACTGCACCTCCTCTACCACCGGCCACCTCATAGCATAGGGTTACTCCCTATCCCATCCCATAGTAGGCAAGCCCACAGGTCAAGCCACACTAAAGTGCTCCTCCCCCAACACTGTAGTAGCAAACTACACCCTAACCCTTTTACCTCTACCTCCTCACCTCATACAACTCTTAGTACAACTACACCAATAAAGTAGGAGCCCATGCATAGACCCGAGGTGTGTCGATCATGTCACACACCAACCCGATAAGGTTCCATGGGAACCGACAACCAATGTTATTCAGGGCCACTATGTTGGCCAACATGAACATCACCAAAGCATGAAGGGCATCCAACTTCTTGTTCGTATACATGGACAAGTATGTAATCCCTCCACCCTTCACATCCACATCCTACCACCCATATCCAAATAGTAGCTCAACTCATATCCCTTATCGTGTCCAACCTCGACATGTAAGCCCTCCACTAGCAACTTGAGGATGCGATATACATCCTCAAGTGTCACGGTCATCTCTCTAGTAGGGAGCAAAAATGTCCCCCTATCTGGATCCCATCTCTCTGCCAAGGTAGAGAGATACCCCTCATCCACCCTCACCACATCTATCTGGGCTGCCCCAGCTAGCCCCACAGCCTCCAACCACTTCCACTGGTCCTCCCACACCACCTTCCTCATCCCAGGGATGAGAGGTGAGAACCGATGTCGAGCCTCCAAAATCCTCAACTGCAACACAATACATAAAGGCAAAACATTAAATTAAAAAAAAAAAATATTTGCACAAAAACAAAGAGCTTCAAAGGTACTTACCTTGGCAAAATGCACATCTGCTCCCGCTACCGCATCCCCCTCCATCGCCATAGCTTCCACAACACTTCACCCACTCACTCCACTTCACTCCACTCCCTCAGACATAGCTTCAAAAATTTGCAAACGCACAAATGAACTTGTTTTCCCTTCTGTAGGCTATTTATAGTTATTTCAGGTGCATTGAAACGCCCATGGGTACTTCCAGGTGCATTGAAATGCCTCCCTGCATTTGGAGAACAACAAACTCTGGCGGGCGTTTGCACATGCAGTAGGCGCCCACCGGTGTTTGCTGTCAAAATTGACAAAAGATAAAAAATGATCAAAAAAGGTAGCTTACCTCCACAAAATCATTCCAAATTGCATCCATACATCAATTTCATCATAATATCATGTTTTGTGAAAACCAAAATCGATTTGGATTCATAATTTTTGCTTGCGACCAAAAGTCGTAAAATCACATTACAAGTTACAAAATGCTTCAAAATGGTCCAAATTTTCACAAAACGACCATTTTCATCATTCTCATCATCAATTCCATCATTGCATTCAATTTCGTGATAATATGAATTGATTTGGATGGCTAACTTTTATTTGCGCCCAAAAGGCGTAAAATTATCCAAAATTGCTTCAAAATGCTCCAAATCAATACAAAATTTCACAAAATCACTCAATTCAATCATCAATGCATTTCTCATCATCACATCTTCATTCCAACATCATTTTCATCCATAAATCATTGCATTTGCACATTTTCCAAGTTCATATACAATTTCAAGTGAACCTCGTATCTAGTGGTTTATTCTATCTCCTTGGCGATTGCAACGATTTGCATCCATGCAATTCGGTAAGATGAATAAATCACCATAAGGACACTTGGTCATTTTTCATAATCAAATATCTCATTGTTCAAAAGCAAAATCATCTTTTGGTACTTCATCTTTTTGAGTGAAACTATGCCAAGACCAATTTGCTCAACAATTGTCATTGATGGCCTTGTTCGTGGGGCTTGAAACATGGATAAATTACAATACATCATTCTCCTCAACAATCAAGAATTGCGTAGAGTCATCTTATCGAACCTTCTATCTTGAGCCTAGGGTTTTGTGACTTGATCCTTCCAATGATATTCTATTTTCTGCTATAGATTCAGAGAACTCTTACCTCTAATACGTGTCTTCTTGTTTTGAGAGGTAATCTCCAAGTCTCTTGTATTTGGTAGGCTTCTTATGTCTCAATCCTCCTTCAACCTTCTTGTTGAATTCTTACTTCAAACATGATATTCTTCTTCTCAAGATTTTGATTGTCTTGAGGTCTTCACTAGATTCTTCTTTAGGATTTGGCACTCTTTGCCAAATTCTTCTTCTCTAGGGCTTGTTTTCGAATGGGGACAATTATACCAAGTCCTTCACTATCAGGAGCTTCTCCTTGGTAGTGGATTTATCCAATGAGTTCTCCTAGGAACTCTTTTTATGATGCTTCTATGAGCTCTACAACAAGGCTCTCCAAGCCTTCTTATTTTCCTCCTTGAGACCTCTCCAAGGTCTTCTATATTTTAGCTTCTCTAATATTCCAATCGAGACCTTTTCTTCAACCTTTTGCTTTTGGAAGTGTTGGTACTAAGATCTTCTTCTTAGATCTCTAAAATCTGTTGCTTCTCTGATCAGGAATAGGACTCTATTAGTCCCTCTCCATCTCTTCCAAGATTGGAAGTTTTCCAATGAGATCTACTTCAAATCTCTTCAACTTATTTTGAAATAAGTCTTTAATCAATTAAAGAGATCACCAATATCTTGTTTCACGGACTCTTATCTAGAGTCTTCTTTGGAGCCTTCTTCTAAATTAGGAACTTTTATTCTGAATCAAGAACTCATATTTGAATTCTTCTTTATAATTAAGGCTTCTATGGCCTTCTTCTTCTAGATCAAGGCTTCTATGACCTTTTCTTCAGTATCAAGGTTTCTATGGCCTTTTCTTCTGTATCAAGGCTTTTTTGGCCTTTTCTTCTGGATAAAGCCTTTTGTGGTCTTTTCTTTCTACAATGTGAAGTTTTTCAATCTTCCAATGGATATCTCAAATCTCCAAACTTCACCACGACTCTTCTACTAGAGTATTTTTCTACAATAAAGAACTGATCTTTGCACGAGGAAAGCACATAGACTTTTAGGCAACAAAGGTAAAATCATCCTCTATTTATTATAGGAAGTGTCCCAACTTCTAAGAGTTAATTTTTTGCAACAAAAAACTTTAGATAATAATTAACATTAAAACATCCAGATCATTAAGTAGTCTTACTAGTTGATCCATCAAACTAGTGGAATGAATGTTGAGTCCTAGTCTTCACAAGTTTTTTTGCAACTCTGTGGAAAGACTCTAGCCAAATGTAACATTAGAATTTTTGTAACTGAGATTTATTTTAGTCCTCGCTTGTGACTCTCCCTATTGTAACTGATATTTATTTCAGTCCTCACTTGTGACTATTGACTTACTAGACTTCTCTTATGATGACTTCTTTAAGTGGTGGTGCACAATGGTGAGTTTGGTTTACAAAAGCACAAAGAGGAACTATGATGGATGTAGGTCTTCTTATTCCTATATCGATTCACCATGGATTTGATACCACTATTATATTTTGAGGATATATGTAGTGATAGAGATCTATCATAGGTCCTAATAAAATGCAAAATATATGAAAGAAAGTAATTTTACAATATGACTAAAATATACTATAAATAGAAAGTGGCAAAAATATAATGCAGTATGGAGGTGATGGTCACTCTAAGAATATAAGCTAAAGAACTACATTGTACTCCATATAGGAGTTCTACCACTATCTACTACTCTCTGATATAATGCACTTGATATGTTTGATATGAACTTGATATGAACTATCACTATGAGGCCCTTTATATAGGAAGATAGATTCCTTAGTCAACACTCTACCTAGATGTACAAGGGGACACCTTGCACATTACAACTTACACATTGAAACTTGTACATTTATTACATTTCTTGAAGTAGCTAGCTTCCCCCTAAAGTAATCTCCTACTCTAACTATGTACCAAAGGTGGTACATTTACATGACCCAAATAATGTAATATACTCTAACTCTAACATTTTTTCATCTTGAAGCATTTTCCCCAAGAAAGAAGAGAAATATCAATTATTTTTTCTAACTACTTATCCGTTACAATTATCCTTCAAACACTTGCATACAAAGGATTCCAAAAATTGTCCATTGTTCAATATTTATAAACTTATTTAGATACTTCTAAGGTTACATTGTTTTTATAAAATTGGCTCATTAACATATTGCCTTCTTCATTTCCTAAAGTTGATATCACCACATAACATTAGGAGGATAAAGTGATTAGACTTTTTAATTCAATTAATCACTTTCATTATTCTTCCCATGAAACCTTAGTGGAGCATAATATTTGATTAAATTATTTACCCAATTAATTTAATCAATAATTAATGTTAATATCAACTTCTAACATTAATTTTCAAACATATTAATAGTACCTCTTTAGCTATTAATATTATTTTTATGGAAACACTTATCATACTCATTCAAGCATCAAACATATGCAAAGCTATGAGAACCATTCATCAACCACAAGAATACCAAAAAGGAATGCTCAACATCAAACAGTTATAATACACCACCTTTTATCTTTGAGTATCGGGATCTATGATGACTGCCATGTCATCTTGACTACTAAATATGACTCTATTGCTCAAGCAACTTCCCATTCGGTGGTGTAAATTACATCAAACATGTAGCTATGAAATGCATCTACTTAGTTCCCCTAGAGTTATTGATGAATATATCATATGCCATCATTTCCCTCTCTCTTTTTCAATGGTTATCCCATGCCCATTCAGTAGCAAGATAACTTGGTCTTGGAACCATACACATCATCAATAGTACCATATTCTAGCATAATATATTCAAAATATAAAATGCAATTAACCACTTATCTGGATAATATAAATGATATTAAGCAATGAAAACCCCATACATCAATACATAATCAATATCAATGATAAGTCCTGCCAAGGAGGACCATGATAATGATGAACATTCATGTGATGAGATGTCCCATGATAATATAGTTTATGGTAATGCACTTTGTTAAGATACGTGTAATATATGTGGGGCTTATTTCAACCCCATATAAAAAATAATAAATATTGATCATAATCAATATCTTACCCCTAATATATATAAATAATGCTAGTTATATAAACATAATAATTATATTCTAATTTGTATCTCCTATAGTAGGTATGTTGAACTATACCTCCTTAAACTTATGTACTAACTTTAAAATACATTATCTCCCTTCTTAATCTACTACTAGTTGTTCCTTTTCATCTAAATTACCTCAATTCTCTCTAATCCCTATCTAGGTTTGTTAAATTCCATATAGCCTATATGAATGGTGGTATTATATTGACACTAACTCTGAAAAATGTCATCGGTGTTCTTCTAGTGGTGTTAAATTTGTACTACATAGTACCAAAATTTCCAACATAGCACCACCTATTTGATAACAATGTAGCATTGAAAAATCAACACTAGAGTGATGTCATACCAACATATGAAAAATGGATTAATATTGGGCTAATAACATGATCCCAACATAGAATTTGGCACTAAAACACATAAAATATAGTATTCTTCCATGAATTTCACTTGGAAGAATTTTTGGTCACCTAGGGATCTCTTTAAGCCATTGATATTTCTTTGGTTAGCAATGCAAAATAGAATTGTCATGGGTGATAAGTTGAAAAGATAAGGATATCATTGATCTAACACCACCACTAGAATACAATCACCATAGTGCCAAAATAGCACCACCAACATTATAGTGTTGAAAAAATTTGATGCTAGAGTGGCATTTTAGTAGCACATGAAACAAGGATTAATTACTGGAATTTGTAATATTTTACAGAAACATCCATTCACCACAATCATATGCAAACAAATAAAGAGTGAAGTAGAAGTGTGTATAGATTAAAAAGAGAGAAAGAGATAAATAACATGATATAAAAAAAAAAAGGAATAAAGGGTGGGTGTCCATGGAAACCCCCATGATATTTTTCATATGTTACAATATGTTACAAATTACTAATCATTGAGGGGTATTTATAATAATACCAAAGCACTAAGGAGAGGTTAATCTCATGCTTGCATTAACTTAAACTTGAGGTTAACCTTATCATAAAATAAAATAAAATACCCTTTAAGCAAGTGTATCCATAAAGGTGGATCAACCAATACTGCTAAGGGTGAATACATAAGAGTACCCTTAGGCTTACATGAATATGCTTTTAGGCTTATATATAGATGCCCATAGGTTTACATAGAAGAATTCCCATAGGATTACATAGCACTTTCTTGTAGGCTTACATGAATATGTCCAAAGGCTTACATAGCACTTGCCCAAAGGCTTACATCAAGAGCACTTGCCGGTACTTCACTATTGTTGGCCTTAGCCTAATAAGATCATATTACAATTTTTTTAACATTAATATTGGGATTTTAATACAATTCTAACATGAATTTTGATACTAGAACATGAAATCGTAGTATTCTTCCATGAATTTCACTTGGAAGAATGTTTAGTCACTTGAAGCCTTCTTTAAGCCATTAATATTTCTTTGGTTAGAAATGTATAACAAAATTGTTATGAGTGATAATTTTTAAAAACAAGGATATCATTAATATTTTAGGTGTGGTTTTTATGAGGATTTAGAAGCATCATATCATCTAACTCTTGGTTTCCCCTTTACTTTCATAATTTGGTCCTACTTTCCTAATATAATAAGAATCTATTAGGTTGCTTCATCAACATTGAAAGAATTGATGAACCATTTGGATTGATTATTTTAAAATGAAAGCATTAATAAATATATGAAGTATTGGTATTTTTATTACTTGTTTAAATCCATGGCTTGAAAAGAATAATATATTTTTTAGAAATAAATCTCAAAACTATTCCTAGTTTGAATTCATATTGTTGCATCTTCTAGAGTGTTGAAATGCACAATGCCCATCATGGTATGTTTGAGTTGTGGAAAAATATGTGTTAACCTTTTGGTTATATAATTTGAGCACACATGTAGGGATAATCTTTGATAGTAGATTTAATACAAAGGACTTACACCAATCCACGGTAAAATGAAATTGTCTAGAAGTTGTATTAATCAAATATAATCTTGATCATGCTTCCAAAGAAAACCTTGGAAAAGGTGTTGTTTTTTAACAATGAAGGCAAGATTCTCCTCATTTACTCAATCATACAAAACTTAAATGAATAAATATATAGAATTTATGACACTTCTTAAGAGATCAATATTTCTATGAAAATGAATGTAGATATATTTTGACCAGGGGGATTCCTATATTATTCTTATTAATTTTGTTAAATAAAATGGATGTGGGGATTGGATTAACAATAACATTATATTACTTGGTGTGATAAAAAACCACTCAATCTAGATCTAATTTTGAAACCATGGTGATAAGGTTTCAAACATTACGTACAAGGATCAGGAAGGAAGGTACAATTGGAAAGAAGATATTTTACAAGTATACAAGGCATTGATTCTAAGAGGCAGTTGAGCAAAAATATAACAATAGTGATTATTCTAAGGGAAGCAAAGGATAATCTAATTTAAGATTTGAATAGATTAGGAGAATACACAAGAAACAAATATAATGGAAAGCACCAACAAAATAGGAATACTGCAAGAATATGGAGAGATATTTGGGATAGCCCTAGCATTCCTAAAGTTACAATGTTTATTTGGCTAGTAGGTTAGAAGAATTTTATCCTAGGATAACCTAATAAAAAAAGGGTTTTCATGACCCCTCACAATGTGTTCTATGTAAAAAGGAGGAGAAGAGTATAGACCATTTGTTGGGACACTACTCAATAGTCTGGAAACTATGGAAATGGACTTTTAATATGTTTGGTAAAAGCATGGTAATGAATGGTAGAATTGAATAATGGTTAAAGCAATGGCAAAGGAGTTTTAAAAGTGAGGCTTTATAGACAATCTAGGATATATCAAAATATACAATGCTTTAGAGTGTATGGTTGGAAAGGAATAGAAAAATATTTAAAATAAAGGAAAATAATTTAGAGGTAATGAAAAGTGAGATTTATTTAGCCATAGAGGGGTCTAAACCAACCCTATGAACTCACCGAGTTCCTAATTTTGAAGAAAAAAACCTTAATAGATAGAGTCAAATCATCAAATAAAATTATGATTTTAGGTACAGTAGAAAAAAAAAAAAGGGAAAGAATATAAAATGGAAACCACCGGAAGTGGAGTTGGTCAAATTGAATTTTGATGGAGCATCTGAATAAAATCCAGGACCAACAAGAGGAGGAATAGTTAGAAAGAATAGGGGAGATATTTTATCTCATTACACTTGGGCAACTTTGGAAGGGTTAAAAATATGCAATAAAATAAAATAAAATAGAGTATGGTTTGAAGGTGATTCATTAATAGTAATAAATGCAATTTTGAGGAAAGTAAAGGCTCCATGGAACATATAAGAGATAATTGTGGAAATACAAGACCTTGCTACAGAGTTTGAAGAAATTAGGTTTACTCATATGTTAAGGGAAGGAAACAAATGTGCAAATGGGCTACCTAATAAGGAGGTTTTAATTGAGGATTGTGAAGTTAAATTCTCTTTTGCATGGTTATAGGAAGTAGTAAGTTTAGTTTAAGTTGGCAAGAAAATGTTAACTACTTGAATCAAATAATTATTACTATTTACTTCAAAGTTTTCCATTGGTAATATTTGCTTTATTTTATAACATTAATATGTTTTCATATAAACTATTTATTACAATTATTGTGGTTGCACTTATGCTTTAGGAAGGAAACTAGCAATCTAGATCTTGTAAAGTATAAATATTACTCTACTACAGGGTTATGCATAAGGGGTCGGACCCAAAATGTACTTGTAAAAAATTGGTGAATCCATTTCGAAACCCTGGCGAATCCTGGCCAACTTCATGTAGGAGAAATTTGTGAATTACCTTTTTTTTCACCAAAAATTGTAAAACCTTGGTGAATTTGATAGTTTTTGCCGAATTGGGTGGAAAACACGGTCCAACCTCGAACCGGGTGGAAAACACGGTCCAACCATAAATCGGGTGGAAAACTCGGTCCGACCATGAATCAGGTGGAAAGCATCGTCCAAAAATGATATGAGTGGAACACACCATCCAGCCATGGGCCAAGTGAAAAATAAGGTCCGACTAATGGACCATGTGAAATTCAAGGTCCGACCATAGGCCAGGTGAAAAATAAGGTTTGGCTAACAGACCAGGTGAAAAACAAGGTCGAATCAATGGATCGAGTGGAATACAAGGTCCGACTCATGGATCGGGTGAAAAACAAGGTTCGACTCATGGATCGGGTGAAAAACAAGGTCTAACTAATAGATCGGGTGAAAAACAAGGTCTAGGTAATGGATCGGGTGGAATACAAGGTCCGGTTAATGGATTGAGTGAAAAACAAGGTCCGGGTAATGGACCAGGTGGAATATAGGGTCCAGTTAATGGACTGGGTGAAAAACAAGGTTTGGTTAATGGATCGGGTGAAAAATAGGGTCCGACTAATGGATCGAGTGAAAAACAAGGTCCGACTAATGGATCGGGTGAAAAACAAGGTCTGGTTAATGGATCGGGTGGAATACAAGGTTTGATTAATGGATCAGGTGAAAACACAGGTTTAAGCTAATGGATCGGGTGAAAAACAAGGTCCGTCACTAGACTAGTGTTTACTCTACCATGTGTCACGCCATCGGTCAACCTCATTGCATGTCGAATGACATTCTACCATGTGTCCACATCTAGTCATTTTTATCTATAAATAGACATCGATAGTCATTTTTTTGGTTTTATTTCTGTGATTGCACTCGAACCCTCCCCGATCGATCGTCACCCTACACCCTTCCAAATCTAATTTCTCCTTCTTTAACAATGAATAATGGCCACCGCTACCACCACTACTACCACTGGAAATTTAGTGTTCAAGAATGCTACTTGTACCGCCATGTCAGATTTATCAACTAGACCTAGTTATGATATTTCATGGCTAGCTGAAGCAGGTTTGCAGCCCTTGCTTTCAATATCACATTTCAAGATAGACAAGCACCTTCTACGAACTATCATTGATGGTTACGACCATGACCATGCAATAGTGAATTTGATAGTTCAAAATAAATAACTATCATTCACAATCACACCTTCTGACATCCAGAGATTGATAGATCTTCCGCACAAGGGTTTGCCTGTCGTGTCTCCAAAGTTCTCTCTATCTCAGCATGATAAAGAGTACTTGGAGGAGAAATACGATCTCCCATCAAAATTGGTGGAAGGTATAATTCTCATCAATTGATTCTATTATTGTTCAAAATTTAACATTTTTTATTTGCCATCTAATTTTTTTGGTGCAGCTTTCGCGACTAAGTCTAAAAGAGGCTTAACAAATAGCTCTATTGAAAATCAAGATCTGAAGGCCATTATTGAGTTCTTCCAAGCAAGACTAATTTTACATGGAAGAACGAAACTTTCATTATGGGCATTGGCATATATCATTCACTACCTTCAATACGTGCAGTTTGACTAGTGCACGTACATTTCAGAATGCATCAGAACAGAGTTGCATGATGTCCAGATGGAGAAAATCAACATGGTGGCCATGGTTAATTTTATTTTAGCTCTTTTTTATGAAAGTTTTCATGATTTGAAAAATATTGATGTACCAATTGTAGTGCATCCAACACTACTGAGCATGGGTATGACACCAGAGGAGTTGAGGGTAAGTCCATGTTTCACAACCATTTTTTATATATATTTTAGCTCTATTTTCATTTTTAATTTTTATTTGCACCTAAATGCAACGTAAGGTAGCGACAAAAAATAAAAAATAGGATGTTGGCATAAGGGGTCACATGCATGAGGCATGTGGTGATTCTGAAGATAATGCATCAGAATCATCACCAATGGTGAGGCCGCAAAAACGTACGTGGTAGGCTCCTTCTCCTGGGTCTTCTTCTCTTCCACCTATATTTGCACAAAATGTGCAATATGAATCGAGTCAGATCAACCCTCCTACACGTAAGTTTCTCTTTCGATATTTTATCTATATATTTGTTACATAAAATTATAATAAGTTTTATTAAATATTTTCATATATTTTTAGAATTGCGCACCACCCCCATCTACAATATTGTACATGAGGTCCAATCATCGTCAGGTAAATCATTGTCTCTTTACTTGAAATTAACATATATTTTTGTATGTCTTTTTTTTAATAATTTTGGCAAGTTCTTATTTAACTGTTTTCAGGTGGCTCTCAAGAACGATCGGTGAGAAGCCAGGACCAGCATATCATGAGGCCACCACCACCACCACCACCACCACAACAACCATAGGTGCAACAAATGAGAGGCCAGATCAATATGGCCCGTGGAAGGGGAAAAACACTTCTTCAACCGAGATCGTAGGGGAATTTTCCCTCTTTTTCATTTAACACAAGTTCCATACTAGAGGTATCATTATCAATGATGGGATTAGATAATATTCCACTTGATGAAGATTATTTGTTGTAGGGCAACATTTTGGGCTTTCAAGCGATAGATGTGCTTCAAGATCCACATACAGAAGCACAACAAACAACAACCCCATCAACTGAGCAAATATTATCACCTTCTACTAGGGAAACCCACTCTCATCCTCAATCCAAGGATGAGAAAGTTAATTTTGATGTAAAATCTTCAATGTGTGATGGTTTTGAAGCAACCATCCAAGACAAGGTGCTTCAAGATTTAAAAGTTATGAAAGTTATGAAGGACTAGGAAATTTGGGTGAAAGTCCTTATAAAGGAAATAAATGCCCGTTATAAAAAATTTCTAGAAGGGAGTCAATTTTTTCTCTAGTTGAGAATGAACTAGAGAAGCTTAGTGGTCTGCTAAATCAGGCCACATCAAGATCAGTGAAGTCTAGGACTTCATCCGATGATGAAGTTTTAACCATTATGTTGAATAGAATTGAGAACATCAATGTTGAAGCCCAAGCGTACTATAACCAATGGGCTTCCAATAAGAAAAAAGTTGAAGTTGTTGAGGCTGCAAGAGATGTGGCCGAGGTGAGAATTTAGTTGCATATATTTTGTTTAAATTTTTTCATATAACTCTACTAACTTATGTTTTCTTTTTCTTTTGTAGTCAAATTTTGAAAATTTGAAATTACAAGTTTAGAGCATGCAAGTTAATATAGAGGTTACAAAGAAATTTTTACAAATGACAATAATAATGAAGAAGACAATGCAAGAAAAAGTTAGGGATAATAACATTTTAAGAAGATATATCAAGGAGAAACTTAACACAGATCCAGATCTCGTGCTAAGGGAGGCGAAGGAGAAAAATCCTCTTTTAACAGTGCTCGAAGATCCTACCCAAGAGGAAGGCACATTGTTGGGGAATTTTAACAAAGTAGAAGAAGGTTTAATGAGATCTAGAGCACTACCAGCACATGGTGTACATGAAGGAGAAAAAGCAATCGAAGAGGCAACTCTAGGAGAATCCTCGATAGCAAACCCCCAATCTCAGGATTAGGTTGAAATGTTTACAAGTTGACTGCATATTTTGTTGTATTTTAGTCAACAATTAAATACCATGTAATATATTTTGAATCAATCTATGAAAAATACATTTACTAATTTTGTGTCCTTTTTCATTTAATGGTTGTTTCTGTTTATAATATTTTGTTGCTTTTTTCGTCTATGACGATACAATTATATATACTATATTAATCTCAAACAAAAAATAAATATTACTATATTAAGCAACATAAGAACTCTGGAAATACAGTAATATTCATACATTAAAAAATTACAAATGAATTCATGTTTATCAATGTTGTGAAATCATTGAAAAATTAAAATTTAAAATTCGAAACAAACACTTCTCAGCTTGTCCAGAACTTTGGCAATATGAAAGCAATTAAAACCATTTCAAAAACAATAATACTCATACATTTATCATTATATGAAAGTAGTTAAAACCATTTCAAAAACATTAACAATATTCATACATTTACAATACTATTATATGAAAGTAGTTAAAACTATTTCAAAAACATTAACAATACTATTATATGAAAGTAGTTAAAACCATTTCCAAAACAACAAATTTATCATTAAATTCAAATTTATCAATATTATGAAACAATATTGTGAAATCTAATAAATTTGAAACAATATTGTGAAATCTGATATCAAATGAATTCAAATTTATTAATGTTGTGAAATACTGGAAAAATCACAATTTAGGTAGCTGAAACAAACACTTCTCAACTTGTCCAAAATCACTATTAAGCATAGTGGATATCTGTGTCTCCACCATATGATCACTGAAATCATCATTATCCTCCTTATCATTCATATTCATTGTACCCCTTCTAGCTGCAAGGGAATTCTAGTATGCCAATGCTCTATCATAGGGAAATTTGTCCAACTGATACGATGACACATAAATTCTTAAACAATTTTCTAAATTTTTGTCCAACCTATTACAGAGCTTAGATTTAACAAAAGATAGTGCATTGAAAACCCTCTCATCTTCCACAGATCCCAAAATCATTGTTTGACATAATTCATATAAACAAAAGTATTCACTAATCGTATCTTGTAAGACACTACTTGGATACAATTTTTGCCACAAACGTGCAATGGAACCATTCTCATGGATGTTACTCAAAAGTGACATTTTCTCAACCATTGTTCTTCCAAAATGTGATGACTATTATTTTAAAAGATCTTTGTTGAGTATACCTTTGATTTCAACACCATTGACTTCCACACTTTTACTAAAATGCTTAATAAGTATGAGCATATATTTAATAAACAACTCATGTGTAGAATTGTATTCAATACAAGGACCCCAAAATATTGGGTTAACCACACCCATGGCCTCAAGCAACTCATCTCTTTGAAACCGTTCTCTTATCTCACTTGTCAATGATTCTACTATTTTTAACAATTTTGTCTTAGTATTGTGTAAAACAACTTCAAATCTATTGTGTGTTACAGGAACTTGTTCAACATCATTCATAACTATACTTGATTGCCTTTCAAAACAATAAAGAGGTATCATATTTCCATGAACATTAATACAAAGATGATCATTGATGTCAAACTTCAAAAAGCTTTTTGGATCATTCACGTTTGTCAATGTATTCCAACTATCAAACAAGGGATCTGTAAAATCTCCTTTGGACACATATAACCTATCAATAATCATACATATTTGTTTTCTCATCCTCATGAAATCAATGATATAGATGGATCTCTCTTGTGCAAGTTTAATCAATCTATTCATTTCTTGTAACATTGGAAGAATACCACATAATGTTAAAAGGGTTTTGAAGTCAGTCAAACGGAACAACAAATATTTTGCCTTATCAACTGCCCTACGATTTGCGTACATAAACCCCATTAATGATTGATATTCTATAAAAACTTTGTGTGCAGGTTGATACAATGAAATCCACCTTGTATCCACATCTTTTAACAATTTTTTTCCTTCTGTAACTCCTAGTGCAAACTATTGAAACTCTGCAAACCTTTTTGGACTGCAAGAAAAATAAGAATGTATTTCACGAATGAGGTCTTCCACTCTCGCAACATTTTCAAAAGTGCTCATGATTTTATATGCAAGATTCACTCTATGAGCCATGCAATGAATGGGTATCATATATGGGGCAACTGAGGTTTGGAGTCGAACACAAAGACCATTCATGTGCCCTTGCATTATAGCAGCACCATCAGCTCCAATGCATATTAACTTTGTGGCTATGTCTATATCATTCATTCCTACAATATCCTTTAAACTAGTCACAACAACATTATAGATGTTTTCTGCATTTGAACTTTCCACCATCTTATGTAATCCTAGCAAACTAGGTTGCCTTACATGATTTTGAAATGTGTACACATGCATGCAAATCTAGGATGTGTTGTCCACAACCATCACCTCATCAATAGAAAGTGAAATGAATCTGGCAAGTTTTACTTTCTCCCTCAGGTCATCCTTTTCAACTAATGATAGACATTTTACCATTTCCCAACCACTTCGATCTGACCAATGGGAACTAGGAAGGTTTTGCACATCAACTAGTTGAAACAGGTGCTTATAATCAATAAAATCGGACATGGGTCTACCCTTTTTGAGAATACTATATACAACAACAAACTACAAACTTTTTGAAGCTAAAGTGGTCTTATGAATTTTATGAAATTGGGCTTCAATCGTTCCACCTTTCTCAACAAGAGATTGTTGTTGCTTAAAGTGATTGTCATATTCTATTGCATATCTGACATGCATACATTCTGATGCATCCTTCCACCTAACTTCTTTATTAATTTTACCATCACTTCCTATAACTTTTACATAAGCTTTGCCAACATGTTTTTCTATTGTATCTATCTTATTTTGCAGCCTATGATCCTTACCTAGTTTCCAACTACAAATTTTGCATCTACATACTTTTTGATCGACTTGGTTGTCCTCAGTCAAGACAGGCTCTATAAAGAGAAATTTTTCTGCCCATTCATTCTTAAATGCCCTTCCAATAGCCCAGTTAGATGCCTTTCTCTTTTTAGTATTTTTGCTTGAAGATTCATAAGAAGTTTGTAATGTATTTGATTTATCGCTTTCATTTTCAACTGGCATGTCATTTTGAGGAATATCTTCAAGTGTTTGTTGGATGTCATTGTTAAGAGAATTTTCATTAGAAGGCATCTCTTGGTGAGGAATATCTTCAAGTGGAGGCATATCAGGGTCAACAGGGTATTCTGCATAGTAGCATACAATAATATTCTTTATCATTTTTGGATTTAACAAAAAAACTTACAAACAGAAATATGATTCATATCATCATGCAATATGGCCAGAGGCACATACTAAGAATTAACTATTTGAGGAAGAAAGCATTATTTAAAATAATCACGAAATATACAACTAACTGTTTAGTAGTCAAAAATCATTTGTACCTTGAATTTGCACAGATGTCGATGGCTCGTTGGATTTCGACATATGGCTAAAATAATTCAGGATACTCTTTTCAGCAGAAGATTTGACCCCCTTCTTTGCATCGCTAGTAGGTGACATTTTACTTGTAAATAAAATATTTTTCAATTTAGAAAAGTAAAAAAATGTTGAAGAGATCTTACTTCTGTGAGGCCTCAAGATAATATTGTAATTAGAATAAACAGATGGTTGGTTGGTAGAAAATACATACCTGTTTCCAAACATGCTTTATTGTGATTTTTTTAGTGTATGCCACTACTCTATTTTCTAGAGATAGCACTTGTAACTAATAAGAGCATAAAACTAATCAATATACAAATTCAAATCAATGTAAGAAAAAAATTGTGTATGCAAAATATAATTAGAGATACAAATGTGGTAAAATATAAGATTCTGGTACAAAATGGACAAGAAATAGAGAATCACAATATCTTTAGAGAAATAGAGCATCACAATGTCATTAGAGAACCAAAGCATTTACCTATTTATAATCTTATAACAGAAAAACAGATCTCAATAGAAACAGAGAATCAAAGAGTTTTAACAGAAAGAGAGAAAATAGGGTAAAACATGGAGAACAAGGCAAAATAGAGAAAAACATGGGAAATAGAGCATTGACTTATTTTTAATAAATGATTAAAAAACAACAAAATAAAAACCCACAATTAGATGACAAAAAAATAGATCTTATTACTACAACTGCTTCAACTCATATTCTCTAAAAAACCAAAAAACATAGGATTACAGATTCACAATGTCTTAAGAGAAACAGAGAACTAGTGCAAAAATAGAGAACCTAGTGTAGAAAAAGGTCCGACAATCGATCCAGGTGCAAAACAGTGTCTAGCTATCGATTTGGGTGGAAAAAGAAGTCTAGTAGTCGGTATGGGTGGAAACAATGGTCCGATGGTCGATCTGGGTGGAGAAAGAGGTTCGATAGTCGATCCGAATGGAAAAAGAGGTTTGGTAGTCAGTCCGGTGGAGGACTAGGTCCAATAGTCCATTCGAGTGCAAAATAGTGTCCAGTTGTCAATCCGAATGGAAAATGAGGTATGATGGTCAGATGGGGTGGAAAAATGGGTTTGATGATCATTTTGGGTGGAAAAAGAGGTCTGATAGTCAGTCCAACAAAAAAAGAGGTCCAACGGTCGATTCGGATGGAAAAGGAGGTCGGACAGTCGGTCTGGGTGGAAAAGGAGTTCGGACAGTCGGTCTGGGTGGAAAAGGAGGTCGGACAGTCGGTCCGGGTGGAAAAAAAGGTTCGACAGTCTGTTCGAATGCTAAACAATATCTAACAACCTTTTAGGGTGCATAATAGAGTCTGGTTGTTGATCTGGTGTAGATATTGGTTCGGTTTCTATCCGAGTAGAGTTTTGATCCGGATCGACTGGTTTCTGCACATGGTTGAAGTTTGATGGAATTCTGCAATAGATCGAATGTTTCAGTTCATCTTTTCGCTTGGAAGGTTTTACTTTTCATTGTAGCTGCTCGATTTTCTAATAGTTTGAATGTTTTAAATGAAAAAGTATCTTTGGCATGTTACTTATATATAGTGGTATAGTTGGCAAATTTGGTGGGATAAGTTAAAAATTTTAAAAAAATTAGGTGAAAAGGGTCCACGATTTAGGTGGGAGTGTTGGCGAATTTTAAAAAAATCTGTAATACTATTATCAATGCACGGTGAACCGACACCTAAAAAATTTTTGTCCCAAAATTTTTGGGCGAATTGGCCAACGTCTAGGGTCCCCCAAAATCACCAATTTGCATTTTTAAAAATGCTAATATTCACCCAATTTGTGAATATTCACCGTTGTGCATAACCTTGCTCTACTAAGATGCAATGCATAGATAGTAGAGGTAGAGTTCTGGTATTGTGAAGGTTACTATAGGAAAATATCAAGAAGAATGATGTTGAATTTTGGAATATTTATACTCACACATAAAATTGAAGAAAATGCAGAAATTGAAAACCAAGAATTCAATTTTTTTATGAAAAATGATGTAGGTATCTAGCTATAGTAACTTAATTGAGAGGAGAATTGAATTTTTTTGTAAACTCTCAAGCTCTAAAGGAGAGAGTTGTAATTTTTCAAGGGTGGAGGACCCAAGTACAACCCCATGCTCTCCAACAAAAAACAAAAAATAAAAAACAATAGCATTATATTTGATTTCCATTAATTATTGGTGGAGGCAATACCTTGAAAATGTCAACTTATATTTAGAGAAGGAAAACGAGTCATAAAAAATTTAATTAATCACAATTTTAATCTTTATCTTGATGAAATTTACATTTTAGAATGTAACTAGTCAAAAGAGATCATTTCTCTTAATAAAAATAATATCAATAATTTAGAAGAAAAGTATAAGTTCAAGAGAGATGGAAAATATTTTCAATAGAAAGGTGCAACTCAAAAATTTCATGGAAATGTTGTTGGGATATGGTATAATTGGCTTTATAGTGGATGTAATATTTTGATATTTTATTAAATGACATGAGCTCAACCAATTAAAATTCTCGACTTTCACAAAGGAGATCCATGTTCATATCTTGCCAAGTGATACATGCATAATTTTTAGGTTATTGTCATACCATTATATGGTCATATGTTGAAGAACACAAGCTTATACTGAGAGGGGGGTGAACAGTATAAGACCACTTTTTACTTTTTTTTCCAAATCAATATTATGCAATGTATAGATAACAATATCAATAGCAATAATCAAAGAAATTCATAAATCACCACACACAATAGAGACACCATAATTTACGTGGTTCACCCAATATGGGCTACTCCATGGAGAAAATCTTTCACTAAAATTTTGTCAATCAATCTCTTGGGAATCCTTCCCTATTACAATGTTTATGGGCCTCTTTCCAAAGGAGACACAAATCCCCTAAATCAAGTTTGTGGATCTCTATCAACATGAGAACTCCTTATCCTTTGCTCTGGCTGGTGATCCTCTAGAAGACTACTACCTTCACTTCACTGGCTTGTGGATCTCTCTCCACTGAAGACTCTTGTCGCCACTCAGAAGACTTGTCCTCACTGCCTTGGCTGATGGATCTCTAACCACTGGAGACTACTGTCCTCTCTGCTCGGTCACCTCCAAAGATCTATCTTGAATTTGCACTAAACACAAGCCTTTGGTCTAGCACAAATTTGCTCAACAAGTCCACACATAACTTGCTCAAATCTACTCAACAAGTCCACACATAACTTGCTCAAATTTGCTCAACAAGTCCACACATAACTTGCTCAAATATGCTCAACAAGTCCACACATAACTTGCTCAAATATGCTCAACAAGTCCACATAGAACTTACTCCAATCTGCTCAACAAGTTCACATAGAACTTGCTCAAATCTGCTCAACAAGTCCACATAGAAATTGCTCAAATCTGCTCAATAAGTCCACACAGAACTTGCTCAAATCTACTCAAAAAGTCCACATAGAACTTGTCCAATATGCTCAATAGGTCCACTCAGAACCTACTCAAATCTACTCAATAAGCTCACTCAGAACTTGTCCAATCTGCTCAATAAGTCCACACAGAACTTATCCAAATATCATAGAAACATAAAGATAATTGTTAGAGACTCAATATGTTCTACACTCAATGCTCAATCACTTTCTCAACTCAAATCAGAATATAGAATAGTTTGTTTTATGGAACTTGAAAAATCACTTCATACATCCACTTGACTAGGCTCAATCAACTCTACTCAACCAATCACTCAATGAAACACTCCTTTCTCACAAACCCTAGTCCAAGCATATAATCACCAACTCAAAATGTTTCCAACAATGCCCAACATCAATTCTCACATAACAATGATACTCATGTTCTTTTCAAACCCTAACTCAAGTTCTTCACACAACCAATGGCTTTGACAACAATGCTCATAAAATAATCTTCACATAACAATGATACTCATGTTCTTTTCAAACCCTAGTTCAAGTTCTTCACACAACCAATGGCTTCAACAACAATGCTTATAAAAAAAGGTTTTAATCACAACTCTTAATTCCAAAAAAACTTGATACATTAACTCACACACTCTCAAAAAGGAAAACCCTAATCAAGTCCTTTTCACTCCAAACTTATTTTCCAAAAAAACAACCAATCAATTTTAACTTTGGAAAATGTGCACATACCTTTTTCTTGATGATAAGAAGTAGACCTCACAAATCTGCCACAACCATAAACACTTCTTTGCCACACTCAAGAAGGTTAGAATAAAATATTATTCTAATATTCTCTTAAAGATGTTCCTTGAACCAAGATATAATCAATGCCTTATTTCTTCTTCTTTCAACAAATCATACATAATAAAATACTTGGAAACACCTTATCAACTCCAATCTTAGAATAGTGACCAACACCCTAATAAATCAACCACTCTTAAAATAAAATCCACCACCATAGGATATCAACCACTTTAATAATATTCACCACTATGGAATATTGACCAACCTTAATAATATTCACCACTATAGAAAACTTGACCAACCTTAATAATATTCACCACTATAGAAACCAAACACTTTTCACTCCATGCTAGAACCTTTGAACAAACAATATTAAAAATTTAATTTTGCTAAACCTTATACCTCCCTTGCAACCTTAGAACCAATAATTAATATGCAAAATTAATTTTTAACTTGCCCAAACAACCTCCAAAAATTTTAGAGACCACACACCTTGCGTACCTTGTATTCCCCACCAAAAGGGGATTCGGTGTGACTTGATTCATCGTCTCCTCTTGCCTAAGTGCTTAGGCACTTGGGCACTCACTACGAAGGCCCACGTGAAGTAAGGGTTGACGCCTTTCTCTTATGCCTTTAATTCTCTCCTTTTTTGCACGCGAAAATTACTTTTAATCTCCCTTGGTTGCAACGCTTAATGTTTTTCCTTTGCTCGTTCGTATCTTGGCATGGTGAATGATTAATGTGGTGGGGCTCCCCTTTTATATGCATAGTATGGCATATCTCCTCACGTCGGTGCTATTCAAAAATATTTCAAATTTCAAACCTCAAACCCTTTTTAGGGTTTTAACCTTAGCTTAATTAATTTATAATTTGTTAGGGTAAAATAGGTAGTATATTGCATTATACTACATAGATTATTACATTTACTTTGTACTATTACCATGTAGATGTTTACTGTTTCAAATATCTAATGGTAACTAGGTTAAATCCTAAATATCCTAGGTTAAGAGTCCTAAACTAAACACTCTACCTCCTATAGCGCTTGGTTAGCATGGATGTAGATGATATAGTTTTTTATGCTATTTTGTAACCTATATTAGCATTGGCATTTTACAATGTTAGGCTAATGTTGAATCAATAATCTTTTGATTACAATTGTGGTGCATCTATTTACTTCATTGGTATCTATCGTCGGGTGGCCTAATACGAGCTTCGCTCGTCCCACCTCACCTGGACCTACACGGATCCCGAGGAGACCCTGTCTAGTGGCCCTGCCTGCACCTGCTATATTTTGGTGCACATCTCGAGGACCTGCATGGATACGAAGGCCATATAGCACTTGCACATCCACTCGTGCTCCTATTCGATCTGACAGCAGACCACAGACCTCCTAGGCAGTATGACTGGGCATCTTGCACCTACGGGCCCGTGACGGTGACCGAAAAGGAGTTTTGGTGCCCACATCAGCCCATGACAATGACCAGAAAGGTGTTTCGATGCCCGCATCCAACAATGATGGTGATCGAAAAGCTATTTTGGTGCCCCCATCCAACCGAACCGATGATCAAAAAGGCATTTCGATGCATCCACATTCGATCGAAACCCTATGACTGAGATCGATGATCAACCCGATCCATGCGACCTCGGGCATAGATCTCGAGGTGCAACCACTGACGTGGACATCGACGATCGCATCTGACGTGTACCCTCGACTCAATTTTTGAGATGTTGACATGGACATCGATGATCGCATCTGACGTGGACTCACGACTTAGTTTTTGAGATGCTGATCTGGACTGCATGCACCCCGAGGTGCTGACCTGGACCACTACTGACCTGGACCGCTGACTAGGCGACACATGGTGGACAGCCACAGGACGACGATGACTCGATGGACAAACCCTTTGGCGCCACGTGGCGACGACCAAAAGGGTGGGGGACCGACTCAGATTGCCCGTAGGCAATCACTCCACAAGGGAGTGTTGAGGTTTTTCAAGCCTCTTGCATCCCCCTATGGGATGCATGTGGGATAAATCCCACAGATCCCCTTGAAGCAGCCGACCTCTTCAATACCAAGCACCGCGGCTTTGGTTCCAAGCCAGCCGACAGCTTGGTTGGCCAAGGCGGACGCCTTGGGCCAAGCGGGTCGCGTGTTCGAGCCCACGCGACGCCATAAACAAAGGTTTTTATGAATTTTTTTTAATTTTTCTAAAGTTTTTAAAGCTTTTAAATATTTTTTTTGATATTTTTTTATAATATAGTATAAATTGGTCAAAAATGTCAATTTTAAGCCTTTATAATTGATTTTTTTCCCAATTTTGCTTAATTATAAAGAATTTTAGTCTTTAAAAGTATTTTATTAGTTTTTTTGAACTTAGAGATCTTTTAAATTAAACCAAATTATTTTTCAAAAACAAAGGATTTCTTCAACATTTTTTGCAATAAATCCTCAAAGTTCTATAGTTTTCTTCACACATTTTTGGAGATAAAAAGACATAGCAACTCAAACTTCTATTGCAAAACAAAGAGATTTAAAACATTGAGGAAGAACATAGGTCATTTTCTTTGCAACAAAATCAAAAATTTGCTTTTGTTTTCTCCTTCACAAAGGAGATATAAGACATAAAATTGCAATTTTTTTGTTGTAAACTTGAGAAATATTTTGAACCTATTTTTTGATCCTCATGCTTGAGTGTTGAAGACAAAAACCAAAGTCGTGTGTCGACTGGTCTGGAAGCCTTTCAAACGCGGGTCGTGTGTCGACTTGTCTTGAAAGGAGTGCTCAAATTTTTCAAAATTTTGTACAAATTAAGGGGGGATAGAAGTCATATTTGGTGATTCTATTTTTTTGCAAAATTGTAAAGAGAAAGGGGGGATATTTCAAAGTAAGAAAGGTGCATTCTCGATTGTACTTGACACCTTTTCTTAAAAATTGACTATACTAGGTGCATTTTCGGTTGCATCCGACACCTATAGTGATAATAATTTGGGTTGCTCTCTTGTTTTGATTATTGCACTAACAATCATGTTTTTTGTGTGCAATTAAACAATCATAAAGAACACTGAAGAGCATTTCATAAACCCAAACTTCACTAAAATCGTGCTACACCTTGCACAGGTTAAACAAGTCAATTTTTACACCCCATCAAAAGGTCAAAATCCAAACACCTTGATTCACTCTCTTTGTTTGGCTTAATTTCCTCAAACTTTCCATCCTTCTTGAAGGGTGTTAAGGCAGGTGCCATTAAATATCCTAGAGAGCAAAATCAGAAGTCTTTCAAAACCTACCCCTTTAATTTGCTCTATTTGTTTGGCTTAATTTCCTCAAACTTTTCATCCCTTGTTAAGGGTGTTAAGGCAGGTGTCATTAAATATCTTAAAGAGCAAATTAAAATCTTCCATATACTCTTTTGAGGGTATACTGCAAGATAAAGTCATCTTAGTCATATCAATTTGAAACCTTCACCATGGCCATGATCAACAAGTATCTCAATGAGAGCCAACTGCTCAAAGGTTCAAATTATTCTACCTAGAAAACTAAGATGAAAGCCATTTTAACTATAGAGGAGATGTGGGGAATAGTGGATGGCAATGAGACTAGACCCACATCACCTGGAGCAGATCAAACAACATATGATAAAAAGGATAAAAGACTTTCCTTATTGATCTTGCTAGCTATTACTGATGATATCCAACCTCATATAAGTGAAGCTAAAAATGGTAAGGAGGCATGGGATGCCTTAGCTACCATATTTGAGGGAAAGAATCAATCAACGATTCTTAACCTTCAAACACAACTTCATACTCTTCATATGAAATCTGGAGAAACAGTAGAGCTATTCCTCTGTAGAGTGGCAGATATGAAAACAAAACTGCAATCTTTAGGAGAAAAAGTAGAAGACAAAGTCCTGACCTCTATCATTTTGAGGGCTCTTCCAGACTCCTATAGAATGTTGATCACTTCACTACAAGTCTCTGGGAGGACAGTGACTTTTGTAGAGTTGGTAAATATGCTTCAAACTGAGGAAGCTAATCAACTCCAAAGAGATGAGGCATCCAACAATGCCCTTTTCTCAAACAGACAAGGTGGAAAGAAAAAGTGGAATCAACAGAAAGGATCTTCTTCTAACAAAGACAAGGGTAAAGGCAAAGAGATTCAGAAGAAGAAGCAGTATTGTAAAATTTGTGATAAAGACACTCATGAAACCAAAAGATGTTGGTTTAAGAACAAACCACCCAATGAACAAGGACAAAAGAAGGGCAAAGGCAAACCAAAGAACAAGAACAAACAACAACAAGGACATGTTGTTGTCGCTGAAGATTCTAGTTCGGACTCTGAATGAGCACACAAAGTGCTCATGACACATACAGACTCCCCTCACAAGGATACTATTTGGTACATAGATTCAGGCGCTAGTAAACATATGACTGGCGATAAGTCCTGGTTTGAGACATTTGAGGCTCGAGAAGGTAGACCGGTAACCATTGCTGATGATCAGACCTATCGAGTTCAGGGAGAAGGAAGTGTTTCTGTCTCCCTTCCAGATGGAGAATGTAAGATTCAAAAAGTTCTTTATGTACCAGGATTGAAAAATAATCTCTTGTCAGTTCCACAAATCCTGGACAATAACATGAATGTCAATTTCAAAGTGGACAAAGAAAAGAAACGTTGCTTTATCACTCAGAAAGGAAAATAGATAGCAACAGGTTCATACAAACATGGTTTGTTCACCTTAGATGCAATTACCTCACCACATACTGCAATGGCAGTAACCACAAAAGAGGCCACTTCTCTATGGCATAAGAGATTTGGGCATCTAAGCTCAGGGTATTTACTAGAACTCAGTAAATATCAAATGGTGAAAGGACTGCCTACTCTTTCATCTACTTTGCCAGTGTGCTCAGATTGCTTGGTAGGAAAGCAACATAGAGTACCTTTTGAACCTAGCTCCTTTCGAGCTAAAGTACCTTTGGAGTTAGTTCACACAGATTTGTGTGGTCCTATGTCTACTAGTTGTGGAGGAAAAAGGTATTTTCAATTGTTTGTAGATGATCACTCACGAAAAATGTGGGTCTTCTTCTTGCAGTTGAAGTCTGAAGCATTTGACTATTTTTAGCAGTTCAAGAAGCTTGTTGAGAAAGAATCGAGATGTTTCATAAAGACCCTCCATTCAGATCGAGGGGGAATACACATCAAAATAATTTTCCTCATTTTTACAGAAACATGGGATAAAAATACAGTTGACAACAACCTATTCTCCTCAGTCAAATGGAGTTGTTGAGAGAAGAAATCGTTCCATTATGGAAATGGTTCGATGTATGCTTAAGGGAGCCAATCTTGAGCACAGTTACTAGGCTGAAGCTGTAACAACTGTAGTATATCTTCTAAATAGAGCTCCCACATGGGCTCTTGAAGGTATGACTCCTCAGGAAGCATGGAGTGGAAGGAAACCCTCCATATCTCATCTACGAGTATTTGGGTGTAAGGCTTTTATGCATATACCTAAGGAGAAAAGAAAGAAGTTAGATGAGAAGACCCTACAATGTGTTTTTCTTGGATATGATGAATTCTCAAAAGGCTATCGGTTGATAGATCCATTCACCAAGAAAATACATGTTAGTAGAGATGTAGTGTTTGATGAAGCTTTCACATCTAACACTACATCAGTATACCTAGAAGATGAGGAGCAACAACCACTTCCTCCTCCACAATAGAAAAAGCCTCCAAAATGGTATACAAGTACTATGAAAGATTCCAAACTCACTTCACCACCAGATCTCACTCTCAATCATCCAAAGACACGAAGCATGTCTCGACAGAGAAAGGCAGAAGCATCTACTTCAGTTGATGATCTTTGTGAATATTTTCAAGAGCTTTATGTTGATAGAGAGTTATAAAGTGGAGATGATATGGAAATTGATGAGGAGAGGGTTTACATGTCATCATATGATGAAAATGAACCTTCTACAGTTGATGAAGCACTTAGACAGCCTCAGTGGAAGGCAGCTATGGATGCTGAACATAAATCCCTCATTAAGAATAAAACATGGAAGTTGGTGGATTTGCCTAAAGGAAAGAAGCCCATAGGCTGCAAATGGGTTTACAAAGTCAAATATAAGGCAGATGGTACCATAGATAAGCATAAGGCCCATCTTGTGGTGAAGGGCTATGCTCAAAAGGAAGGCCTTGATTATGAGGAAACCTTTGCACCCACTGCAAGGATGACCACCATTCGAGTTCTTTGTGCTATGGCAACACAGTTCAGATGGAAATTACATCAGATGGATGTAAAAAGTGCCTTTCTAAATGGTGACTTAAAAGAAGAGGTATACATGACTCAACCTCCAAGATTTTCTGAGGAAGGCCATGAGCAACAAGTTTGCAAATTGGTCAAATCATTATACGGGCTAAAACAAGCCCCAAGAGCATGGTACATCAAAATGGATAGTCACCTACTACAACATGGATTCAAGAGAAGTCCATCTGATGCAAATCTCTATATCAAGAACACAGGTTCTAAAATAGTGATTCTTGTATTATATGTAGATGATCTGATCATCACTAGAAATTCAGAGAAATTGATCAACGTCGTGAAGGATGACTTGAAAGAGTCATTTGATATGACAGATCTTGGACTTCTCCACTACTGTCTTGGCCTTGAGATAGAACAGAAGAAGAATCATCTTAGGGTGACTCAAAAAAAGTATGCCAAGACTTTAGTAGAAAAATATCGTATGACTGATTGTAAGCCCAAAGCAACACCGATGGAATCAGGGCTTCAGTTATCACGATATGATGACTCACCATAGGTAGATGGCACGCTATATAGACAGATGATTGGAAGCCTCATCTATCTGACCAATACTAGACCAGACATTACTTATGCTGTAAACTATCTTTCTCGGTTCATGCAGGAACCAAAGGTCTCTCACTGGAAAGCAGCTAAAAGGGTTCTTCACTACATTCAGGGTAGTGTAGATTATGGTCTAGAGTATAAGAAGAATAACTCATTCTTCTTATAGAGTTACACTGACTCTGACTACGCTGGATCCCTAGATGACAGAAAATCAACATCAGGATATGTATTTCATCTTGGATCTGGTCCTGTCTCATGGCATAGTAAAAAGCAACAGGTGGTTGCTTTATCTTCAACAGAGGTAGAGTATCGCGCTGCACGTGGAGCTGTGTGTGAAGCGATATGGTTAAGTCGCATCTTGGCTACCATGGGCCTACCAAAGAAACTTCCTATTCACATGTTTTGCGACAACTCAGGTGTTTTGAACTTGGTAAAGAATCCAGTACATCATGAACGTACAAAGCATATTGACACAGATTGTCATTTCATTCGTGATGAAGTTCCTAAACACATAATCAAGCTCCAATACATTCCCACCGACGAACAGGTTGCTGACATCTTCACAAAGGCACTTGGACGTGTCAAATTTGAACTGTTTCGAAGTAAACTTTGTATATCAAAGTAATGTAATAAAGGGGGGATGTTAGGGTAAAATAGGTAGTATATTGCATTATACTACATAGATTATTACATTTACTTTGTACTATTACCATGTAGATATTTACTGTTTCAAATATCTAATGGTAAGTAGGTTAAATCCTAAATATCCTAGGTAGTCAATCCTAAACCTAACTCTATACCTCCTATAGCGCTTGGTTAGCGTGGATGTAGATGATATAGTTTTTTATGCTATTTTGTAACCTATATTAGCATTGGCATTTTACAATGTTAGGCTAATGTTGAATCAATAATCTTTTGATTACAATTGTGGTGCATCTATTTACTTCATAATTAATAAATTAATTAATTAAAAAATTAGTTTAAATAACATTTAAAGTTAAGTAAATTAGCTAATAAATTAATTTATAATTAACTTAAGCTTCCTTAGTATAATAAAATTATTATACTTTATTTGCCAATGGTTTTTATGAAAAACCTTGTATTTTCTCCTTCAGTGGTTTTAATGGAAAACCTTTTATTTTTTCCTTCTTAATGGAAAATCTTTTATTTTCTCCTCCAATGGTTTTAATGGAAAACCTTTTATTTTCTCCTCCAATGGTTTTAATGGAAAACCTTTTATTTTCTCCTCCAATGGTTTTAATGGAAAACCTTTTTGGTCATGCTTCATGAGACATTACGAAACTTTTTGGGACCAACCAATTGCATTCCTTTTGACATCAATGACAACTCACACCTTGACATCAATGACAACTTGATGGACTCAAAATGTCCAACAAATGTAATATAGGTGGGGGTTGTTTCAATCCCATAGAACCAATTGCAAATATATTTTGATGTTTTATCTAAGTGACCCCAATAAGAGCCACATATAACATATTAAAAATATTATCTAAAGAATATTAGGTAAAATTTTCCCAACCCTTCACTATTAAAACACAATGTAAAAAAATATCCTTTTAAAAGATGTGTCATATTCTAAAGGAGCACTACTTCATGCTCTGAAAGGTATCTTATTACAAAGATTCTTTATGTTCCTTCATTATCCAAGGCCTTATTAAACTTATGCCTAAGAACAACAATTGGGACACTATTAGTGAATGGAACACCATCATATTGTTCAATATCACCTAAAAGATCATCATTAAAGCATTGATTATCAGGATTAGTTCTAAAGTCTAGTCCATCGTGAGACCATAATAATCCAATTTTCTAAAAGGTTATTTCATTCTTGAAATTTTGGTCTTGGCATAGGAGGCCCTTGAATGGGTAGGGAAAACTAGACATGATTGTATCTTTGTGAAGTTGGACATCAACAAAGCATATGATAAGATCAAGTGGTCGTTAACCCTCAAGATGATAGAAAGGCTTAAGTTTGAACCTATGAGAATGAGTCATATTACAATGTTGTTTCTCTATGCAACCAAAGTGGTTTTCAATGAGATATTACTCTTTGTTATGTTCAATTTGTTAACACTATCCCTTTGCATCATCCTCTCTATGATATTTGTAGATGCCTTGGTTACTTGTTTGAATGGGGAGTTTATAATTGTTTGGTTTGTGCCATTACTATCTAAAGAGAAATCAATATGCTTAACTTCCACTTTGTTGATGATACATCCCATTTTTCCAAAAAAATTCAAAATATTTTGAAAATGCAATCCAAATTCTCAATCTAGTTTTATTTGCCTTAGATGTTAAATTCTCTAGTCATAATATGACATCCATGTTGGTAAGAAATAATCCACATCCCTCTTGGATCCTTGAGGTATGAAAACAAATTCATCATGGTGATGTTGTTCATTATATTGGAATTTTTTTCGATTTTAGAGCTTCCTTGAAGCCTATGTGGTAGTGGTTCACTGCCAAATTTCAAAGAAAGATAACTGGGTTACAGAGCATATATCCTTAACTAGTAAAGGATAGGTGGTTAGAAAGATCTTTACATGATTTCTATAGTTTTTTCTAGTTACCTTGCAAATCTAATTATTATGCTTTTATTAATTTGATTAAGAGATTTCTTTGGACTATATTGGATAAGCCTACCTCATGAATGCAATATCATAGATATAATGCTCTCTTTCATGGGGCTTGGGGTTGGGACTTATAGATCCTTGTAAAAAAGGCACTTGCTTAATGGCTAAATGCATAGTTTGGGCTATGCAATAATGAACCTTATTGTTCTTCAAGTTTATATTGTAGAAAGTTTCAACTATTGATTTTTAGTGGTATATACACATTTAGTGATAAGCTTATCAATGCATTATTATAAAGGTTCTTCTCTTATGCAATGCATTTGGAAGGATGACAGTTTAAAAATGATTTCCTCTTATGGAAAACATCATTATTAAAACATGGCATAAGCTTTTCTACCTCCTCTATATGGTAGAACTTTCTAAATATGTATAATGAGCAACCCTTAGCATGTTTTCTTAAATTCAAGGTTAGAATCCTCTTCAAAAAGGAAGTTAGACGATTCACTAGCCTTTAGGACATTTCTCTCAAGTATTAGAAGAATTTTTCTTTGCATTTGTAATTTGGTTGTACACATTATCAGTATAATATTATCCTTTAGGTTTAGAGCCTTATTGAGGAGGACTTGCTTGTCAAATTGTCTACCACTCTCACATGTTATTTTTTCAAATATTGAAGGCAACAAGATGTGAATAACTTCTTATGCTCAATCAAATATTTGTATTTTTCCTTACAACCCCACTTTTCCTATATTGTAGACTTAATGACAGGTGAAATTGTATTTTTAAGAAGCTTACTTTCCTTTGCTCAACTTTTGTTTGTGTAGTGATTTCTTACTACATTTTTAGCAGTAAAAGTGAAGTTCAAGAAGTGGACTAGCACTAAAGAGAAACCTTCGATTGAAAGTTTCAAGGATTGGAAGGTCAGACATGATAAAGTCTAAGGTTTGGACCTTGATTAGGTTTGATCAAAAAGGGAAAAGCAAAAGCTCCAACATTGGAGGTTTTCCAGTCAAAAATCCCAAGGCAAGAAAAGTTTTAAGGTTATATGGTGAGGAACACTTTTGAAGAAAATGCACATCCTGAAAATCTAAGATTTGTTGAGGTGCACAGTATTTTGGGAAGTATTGTCCCCTATTGAAAAATAAATATTGCATATCTCTCAAAAATGCCAACAATAGCTAGGAAGATATGACAAAGCCACTCTCAAATATGGAGCACTAAGAGCAAAAATGTTCCACACCCAGATTATGAGGATTCCCAAAAAGGGGTAGTTGGAAATAATGGTGATAGTTTCTCATCTGAAGGCTTAGAACCATTTGGCATTTAAGCTACCTAATCTAGAGAAACTTAGAAGGATTGATGACTCAGACAAGACATGATCCAATATCATAAGTAGTAATCATCTTAAATCTCTGCATGAGTTTTTGGAGGGAAACCCTCATCTTTGTAATTTATAAATAGTAGTGTTAGCTTTGTAAAGGATCAACAAGTTTGCAATTGTATTCTTTGGTAGGATTTTTACTCATTTCTTTTTTTATAGAAATTAGTTCCTAAGCAACTTATGGGTAAATCGAACCCCTGCTCTCGACATAATCTCTATAATGAACTATTTACATATATATGTATGGAGGCTTGTGTCACTTTTTGAACTAGCCATCTGTGGCTCTCGTGCGAACCCATTTCTATATTTGTGTATGTGTTTGTAGTCTTTATCTACTTTGGGATTTATTGATGTATGTGTGTGTGAGGAGCATGTGCCAATTTTTAGACCAACCATTTGTGGCTATCTTGTGGACCCACTATTTATGCATGCATATGTTGATGACTCTCATTTGTGCTTAACTATGTTAGGAAGAGGAAGTGTTCACCGTTGGCACATAACATTTAGGTATATTATGTAGGGATATCTTAGTGAATCTTTTGGTGCATCACATCCATTTTTCTTTTGTTGAGTTTTATTTTTATCTCTTACATCTCTTTTCCCCTTTTGAGTTTAAGTACGCCTTAAAGATCACATCTTAACAAGGAGCCAATCGTGTAAAAAACTTGAGGAGGCCCCTGATTTAGGCAAATCATGTGTTCTTGGCTATGACCATGTTGTGTTGCTCCTCGTGGGGCACAATTGTTCTGATTGGGACAATAAGAGATGACAATTTAATGGCATGCCTAATGAGACCCCACTGACATATCATTGGTATCATAATTGCAACAACAAATTAAAATAGACTTGGTGAGGGTCTAAGCCTACCCTTGCTTGTTGAAGCACCTTTCATTCACTTGGTGATTCCGCTCCAAAATGAACATCAAAAGACATTGTTGCTAAAGATACTAGATTGAGGTTTTGGTGAAGGTGATCTGTAAAGTGCCACACTATGGATTCACCTCTACATAAAAATATATAAATCTTGCTTAATATTTATGCTTGATTAATTAATGATTTTTGTGTGTTAGTATTAATTTGATAATTGCAGCAATAAAAGAAAATAACAACAATAATCTCATAAAAACATTCACACAGTTCAAAGAGAGGTACCAAATTTTTGTGGAAACACCAAAATGGATAAAACCAAGATAAAAGAGATTTGTGCAGAGTTTTATTAGAAAATAATGAATTGATTACAATCCTTACTACGATATTAGACTACAATCTTCCCTTCTCCAACTTTGCTTCCCCTGCTTTGATATATTTTTTGCCCTTTTGTTCGTCCATAGAAAGTATGACAATTTATTTTTACTTACATCCATTCAACATTTCTACATAAAGTATGGGTGTCACAATATCATCCTTGGTTTCAAAGCTTGAAATTATTTATTTAATTAATATGTAAACTTTACCCAATCCAACAGGTTACAAAGTGTGACCACGATGCTTTACATAAGCGAGGTCCCAACAACCTCTAATACAACACGTGATCCAATGATAATTAAATGTGGCAAGGGTCATAAAAAATTAATATGCCATATTTTACCACCATTTACCACCAAAAGATCATAAATATTTAATATTCCATCTTTTATCTTGGGTACCCATACTACCCACGTGCATCATCTTTGGTTGCACGATTTACAATGCACCATGTGAGATATTAGAACCCTTTACCCACCTAATCACCTAAATATGGGCAGATAGGCTTGAATCCTAATATCCCCATGTGCAAAATGTGGGTAGACTGCTCCTTACTCATTAATAGCTCCTATTTCAGTCTTAGAAATGCATTCGAGATCCTATGTTATGGGGTTTTATCCTTGCTCATTTCAGCTCCTGATTTACTTTGCACAACTATTTGAAGCTCCTAATTAGAAGCCCTTGGTCTACTTGCTTTCGAATCAAATGCGACATTAACTTGATGACTTCACTTGAACTAAAGCACTCGAAATACTATGAAAGCTCAACCATGGAGGTTGCATGTCAAAACATGAATGCTTCCTTCCTAGTGACTTTTCAACATGGAGCAAAGCAAGCCCTTTACAATCTCTAGTGCCACCAGATGTTTGGGATGAATATCTAACCTCCATACTTCAAAATATACCATATTATTATGATGAAGGACTATCAACCATACGATACCATCTGTAAGATATTGTTTGCTTCTACCAATTGATAATATCACGAAGCAAAATGTGGCTTTGAGATTGCTTGCAACTTCATTCAAAGGAAGGGGTTGTAAGGGGTTCTACTCTTCACACTCAATTGTTGAATGGCACCAACTTTTTCTATTCATAATTGAATTTATAGGGATGTAGCAATAAATCTCAACTATCTATCCTACTACTCTATAGTTCTCTCTCACTCAAAAACTTGCTACTCTTGACCAAATTATGCAAATCTATAAAATGAAGTACATGGAGGCAAAGACAACAATTCTTGGCAGGCCCCAAAGCCAAATCAATAATTAAATAAGCCATAAGATACCATAGGTAGTGGAATCCACTACCTTAGAGGTGTTCGAGCAAATAAGTTTGGACACTTCCCCAAGCCAAAAGGAAGCAACCTGCCCCTCTAGAAGTGAATAAGACACAAAGGACTTGAGCTAGAGGTGGTTGTCAATATGGTAAAAAACAAAGAGGGAGTTGATAATAGTACCAGTATCACTTCACCAAGAAGGGTATTTATCTATGGTACCAATATGTTTGTATCAAGGAGGTTTTTGAGAAGTCTTAGTTTTGTAAGGGTGATGATCTTTCATCCAAGAAACTAGAGAAAAATAAAAAATGGGGACTTGAGCAACTAGTGGGGGCTTTTCAACTCCATGACCAATGGATAAAGGCTACCCACTTAAAACCTTGTACATATGTATTATATGTAGCATAGTAGTCCCAAATTATGGGATGACATAAATCCTAACAAAAATCATGGAAAAAGGCTACCCACTTAAAAACTTGTACATATGTATTATATGTAGCATAGTAGTCCAAAATCATGGGATGATAGAAATCCTAATATCCGCAGAGACATGGAGATGCAAACTAACTTTTGAATTCCCCATCTTCACTAGGCAGATTCTTTGCTTAAATCCATACCCAATGAGATAAGGCACCAACCTCCCTAGGTTCCTTATATTTATAAGGCTAAATATCCCTTGTGAATTGTCATAATTATTGTGATTTCTCACTGCAATTTTCATAGCAAAAGCGAATTGCAAGAAGCATATTACCACTAAAGAGAAACTTTTGATTGGAAGTTTTGAGGATCAAAAGTTCAACCAAGATAAAGTTTAAGGATCAAAATTTTATTAGGTCCGGTCAAAAAGGGAAAAGCAAAAGCTTCAACATTGGAGATTCAATAGTTAGAAGTCCCAATGAAAGAAAAGTTTTAAGGTCAAATGGTGAGGAAAACTTTCAAAAAAAAGGCACCACATATTGAAAATCTAAGATTTTTCTAAGGTGCACAATATTCTAGAAATTACTATCCTCTATTATAAAAGGAATGTTGCATATCTCTTGAAAAGGACAACATTAGCTAGGAAGCCATGACAAGGCCACTCTTGGATCTGGAGCATTAAAGGCATAAATATTCACACCTAAATTATTGGGATTCCCAAGAAGGAGTAATTGGAAATAATGGCAATAGCTACTCATCTGAAGGCTTAGAACCATTTGGCATTTAAGATGTCAAATTTAGAGTTTGAAAGGATTGACAACTCAAACAAGACATGACTTGGTATTAGAAGCAACAATCATCTTGAAATATTTGCAGGAGTTTTTGGAGGAAAACCCTCTTCTTTGTAATTTATAAATAAGAGTAGTGTTAGCTTTGTAAAGGATCAGCAAGTTTGCAATTGTATTATTTTGTAGGTTTTCCTTTCATTTCTTTCTATATAGCAATCAACGTTTTGCATATAATCTTTGTAATGAACTATTTGTGTGTGTATATATATATATATATACACACACAAATAGTTGTTTATAAAAAATATATATATATATATATATATATATATATATATATATATATATATATATATATATATATATGGAGGCATACATCAATTTTTTGACTAGCCATTTGTGGCTCTATTATGGATCCATTTTTATATGTGTATGTGCTTGTAGTCTTTAATTGCTTTGGGCTTTATTAATGTATGTGTGTGAGGGGCGTGCATTAATTTTTAGATAGATCATATATGGTTATCCTATGGACCTGCCTCTTTATGCATGCTTATGTTGATGAATCTAATCTATGCTTAACTGTGTTGGGAAGAGGAAGTGTTCACTGTTGGCACATAGAATTTAGGCTTGTTGTGCAAGGAAATCTTAGGAGATCTTTTGATGCATCACCACCCCTTTTTATTTTGTTGAGTTTTATTTTTATCTCTTGTATCCCTTTTCCCCTTTTGAGTTTAAGTGTGCCTTAAATATCACATCTTAACAAGGAGCCAATTGTATAAAAAACTCTCAAAGGCCCTCAATTAAGGCAAACCTCATACTCTTGGTTGTGGCCCTATTATGTTGCTCCTCACGAGGTGCAATTGTTTTGACTGGGACAATTAGAGATGATAATTGTTTAATGGCATGCCCGATGGAACCTCAATGACATCATTGGTCCTGTAATCGCAACAATTTAGGTTGAAATTGGTGAGGGTTTGAGTCTACCCTTACTTGTTGAAGTACCTCACTCACTTGAAAAATTCACTCCAAAAAGAACATCAAAAGAAGTTATTGCTAAAGATACTATATTGAGGTTTTGGTGAAGGTCTTGGTCTACTTGCTTTCATTGCAAATGTTGCATGGAAACTCTACTCTAACTAAAGAACCCGAAAGACTATGAAAGCTCAACCTTGGAGGTTGCATATCAAAACATGAATGCCTCCTTCCTAGTGAACTTTTTAGCATGGAGCAAAGCAAACCCTTTGCAACCTCTAATACCACTAGATGTCTGGGATGACTATCTGACATCTATACTTAAAAATCTACCATATTATGATGATAAAGGACTATCAACCCCATGAGAGCATCTACAAGATATTGTCTGCTTTTACCAATTGCATAATATCACAAAGCAAAATGTAGCTTTAAGGCTGCTACTAGCTTCATTCAAAGGAAGGGGTTTTAAGGGGTTCTACTCCCTCTCTTCACACTCAATCGTTGAATAGGACCAACTTGTTATTCTATTCATAACTAAATTTAGAGAGACATAGCAATCAATCCCAACTATCCGACCTACTCTATAGTCCTATCTCACTCAGCAACTTGCTACTCTTGACCAAATTACGCTAATCTAGGAAAAGGAGGAGAAGTACATGGAGGCGAAGGCAATAGTTCTTGATAGGCCCCAAAGCCAGATCAACAATCATATGGGCCAAAGGATATCAGAGATAGTGGAATCTGCTACCTTACAAGTGTTTCAGCAAATAAGCTCACACATTTTCCCAAACCAGAAGGAAGCAACTTGGCCCTCCAAAAGTGAATAAGAGGAAAAGGACCTAAGTTGGAGGTGGAATGTGCATTCCAATATGGTAAGAAACAAAGAGGGAGTTGATACTTGCACTAGTTCCACTTCATCAAGAAGGGTGTTTATCTATGGTACCAGTCTGTTTGCGTAAATGAGGTTTTTGAGAAGTCCTAGTTTTGTAAGGGTGATGAACATTCACCCAAGAAACTAGAGAAAAAGGAAAAAGAAGGACTTGTGCAGCTAGTGGGGGTCTTTTTGACTCCATATCCAATGGATAAAGGCTACCCACTTAAAACCTTGTACATATGTATTATACATAGCATATTAGTCCCAAAATCATGGGATGAAATAAATCCTAATTGTAGAGACGTGAAGATGAAAACTAACTATTTAATTTTCCACCTTTGCTAGGTATATTATTTGCTTGACTCCATGCCTAATGAGCTAAGGCACCAACATACCTAGGTTCCTTATTTTTAACAGACTAAAGATCCCTTTTGAATCACCATAACTACAATGATTTCTCATTATATTTTTTGATAACAAAAGCGAATTACAAGAAGTGCACTAGAACTAAAGCAAAACCTTTGATCAAAAGTTTTGAGGATCAAAATATCAGCTAGGATAAAGTCTGAGAGTTGAAACTTCGATCAAAAAGGGAAAAGCAAAAGCTTCAACATTGGAGGTCTGATAGTTAGAAGTCCCAAGACAAGAAAAGTTTCAAGGTTAAATGATGAGGAAAACTTTTGAAGAAAAAACACATCCCAAAAATCTAAGTTTTGTTGGGGTGCACAATCTTCTAGAAAGTACCATCCTCTACTGCAAAAGGAATTTTGCATATCTCTTGAAAAGGACAATAGTAGCTAGGAAACCATGACAATGCCACTCTCAAATCTAGAGCATTAAAAGCAAAAATCTTTTGCACCCAGATTATGGGGATTCTCAAAAAGGGTTAGTTGGAAATAATGGTGGTAGCTACTCATTTGAAGGCTCAGAACCATTTGGCATTTAAGATACCAAATTTAGAGAACCTTGGAAGGATTTATGACTCAAACAAGATATAACCTGGTATTAGAAGCAACAATCATATTGAAATATCTACATGCGTTTTTGGAGGGAAACCCTATGTAATTATAAATAGTAGTGTTAGCTTTGTAAAGGATCAACAAGTTTGCAATTTTATTTTTTTGTAGACTTTCCATTCATTTCTTTCTGTATAGCAGTTGACTCCTAAGTCACTTATGGGAAAATCGAACCCTCGCTCCTAGCACAATCTTTGTAATGAACTATTTGTATATATATGTATATATGCATGCATGTATGTATGTATGTATGTATGTATGTATGTATGTAGGTATGGAGGCTTGTGTAAATTTTTGGATTAGCCATATGTGGCTTTCTTATGAACCCGTTTCGATATGTGTGTGTGTTTGTAGTCTTTACTTGTGATGAAGGAACATCCAACAGTGTAAGAGTGATCTTGCATCACCCAAATTTGTCTTTGTTTCATTTTGGTATAAAGTTTGTTTAGTTGTTTAGAGGATGGAGAAAAAGACCCAACACTGAAATAATCATCCCAATATGTTGCGCGGTTTGGGAGATATGTAGATTTTAAGGTCTTCTACCCTATCAAAACTAGTGAAAATCCTGCTAGTAAAACTTGGAGGTCAATTTTGAAGGCCTTAGAGGTCTTTTTGAGGGCTGAAATATGGTGATAATTGCTTTAGCATATTATAGGGCCGCCTTCGAGAGCTTTCCGAAAACATGCACCAATAGTCGTTTCGAGCAACGAGCGATGAGTTATGACCTCGGGAAGTTTACCCCCAAAATTCAAATTTGAAATAGATTGTTCTAGGTGGGAAAAGGGGAAACAGGGTATTTGAGGGAGAATTTCGAATTTGTATGGTATTGGTCTCTGTAAGCTCCATTCTCCTTAGCAAGGAATACCAGTAAAGTTTTGCATTTTCTCTATTTCTATGATTTGTATGTGTTTAGGTTAATGAAACTCTGCTTCAACTTGCTTTGGACTTTACTGATGTATGTGTGTGAGGTGCCTACATCAATTTTTGGACCAACCATATGTGGCTCTCCTGCGAACTCACCTCTTTATGCATGCTTATGTTAGTGACTCTTATCTGTGCTTAACTGTATTAGGGAGAGGAAGTGTTCACTGCTGACACATAACATTCAGGCCTGTTGTGCACGAAGATCTTAGTGGATATTTTGGCGCATCGTCGTCCCTTTTTTCTTTTATTGAGTTGTTTTTTTTATCTCTCACATTTCTTTTTCTTTTTTGATTTTAAGTTCACCTTCACATCTTAACAAGAAGTCAACCTTGTAAAAAATTCCTAGAGGTCTCCGATTGAACCAAACGCCATGCTCTCAATTGCGACCTTGCTGTGTCGCTCCTCACAAGGCGTAATTGTTCTGATTGGGATAATCAAAGATGATAGTTTTAAAGATTGCTTTATGTAAAGCTATCTTACAAAGCCAAATTGGCAGATTTCAACATCTTCTCCCCTTATTATGTGTTTTGTAGGCATCCAAAAACCTTGAAACATCTCTTTTCGGCTTATAAGGTGGCTAAGGAAGCTTGGACTCATATGACTGTTGTTTTTCCTTTCTTGTTCAAAGAAAAACTCTCGTGAGTTTGTTTTACTTGGTCACATAAAAGAGTTTAACATCATTTATTAATCCTTTAGACAATATTTTTTGAAATTTATTTAGCTCTAAGGATTATAAGCATGTTTTAGCAAATCTTATATTGAATTATAGATGGAGAGGTCTAAGATTTACTCTAACATGTATTTACACATGTACACTATTTCTAGGTAGATTTCATTTAAGGTAGTAAGAAATGTTGAGATAAATCAATAACTTGAATAACTCCAAGCATAGGTGAACTAGATAACGAGAGACAAGAAAGTACTAAAGGAAAGCCTCTATATTGTTGCCTCAATTTTGAAAAAGCTACTCCAATATAATAGGATAGATTTGAGTGACATCTTGTGAGTCAAGTTGGAAGGGGTAACACCTATGGAAGTTCCTCTTAAGAATACACACAAGTGATGGTTTATGTCTTGTATAGTGATTCTCTTTTTTGGTTTGTTATAGTGTGTCGTTTTTCTTGTTAACAGAGGCAAGCATTATCTTTTCTTGTTACCACTTGTTACCACATGTTACTTATGGACCATTATTTTTTATTAGTTTTATATGGAATTGAAATAAACCCTACCCATATTAACCAAGGTGATATTATAACAACTTGACAATTATGAATGTATATTTTGACAACATTCAAACTTGGACCTCCTTAAATATTAAGGAATACAACCAATCAAATGAATGTCATTTAATACATGTGGACTATTCTTTACTTGTGGACTAGGTTTAGTCCACAAGTAATACCATTTCATACTTGTGGACTATGATTTAGTCTTTGATTATTGATAACTATTGGTGGGACCTATTTCCTTTTTTATTTGTTTTTATTTTTTTTTAAGCGAAAAACCCCTTGCAGAGCCGCCTTGGTCTGAGAGACCACGAACAAGGGGTTCTACATCATCAAAGTCACCCGGGTCGCACTCGACCCTACCCGCACCAACATTATCAATTGGATTTTAGATACCCAATTCAACTTTTTGGTAGGGTGGAGATTTGAACTTGAAACCTCCTTTGGAGGATTGCCCTCTCCTCTCCAACTCACCTACAACACTTGGGTTTATTTGGTTTTGAAATGTTATTATTTATTTTTATTTTTTCCAAATCATTTAAAAAAAAACTTTAATTTAAACCTTTATATTAATATTTGTTTTATTTAATGATTTGGAAATGTTGTTATTTATTTATTTATTTATTTTACCTCATCATTAATTTAAAAAAAACCTTTAATTTTAACCTTTATATTAATGTTTGTTTTATTTAATGGTTAAGGTTGACTATTAACTATCAAATAACACTAGCTCAATCAATTATGTTTTCAATTTTAAAAATTAATGTTTGTTTTATTTAATGGTTAAGGTTGACTATTAACTATCAAATAACACTAACTCAATCAATTATGTCTTCAATTTGAAAAAAAAATCCTAGATTCTAATCTTGCAAAGCAATGAAATAACCGATTAAAAAAACTAATAATTTTGTTTTTTTAATCATCATCTATAAATTTAATTTAATTTTAAGTAGGGCTAAGCCAGTTGTTCAAAGCATTTTCATGGGAGTATGAAGACCCTAGTTCGAATCCTCGAACCTTGTAGTATCAAAGGACATATCACGACAACCACTACATTAAAAAGTTCATCGGGTGCAACTGGAGGTTAGTGGCAGCAAGCAAGATTTGAACCCAATAAAATAACGATAAAATGTTATATTTTTAAGCGAAAAACCCCTTGCAAGGTGCCTTGGTTTGAGAGACCATGATCAAGAGGTTCTACACCGTCAAAGTCATCCAAGAGTCGTGCCCGGCCCTGCCGACACCAACATTATCAATTGGATTTTGAGGACTCAATTCCACCCTCCTTTGGAGGATTGCCCTCTCCTCTCCAACTCACCTACAACACTTGGGTGACAATAAAATGTTATGAGTTACGAAAAAAATACTTTATTTTATTTTATTATATAATATTAAGATCACCTAGTGCAACTGGAGGTTATAGTGGCAACAAGCAAAAATTGAACAAAGATAAAATGTTACAAGTTACGTAACTTTATTTTATTTAATAATATTAAGATCATTGTAGTCTCGGGGGACAACACGACGGTTTAGGCTTTCAAGAGGTCCAAAATTCAAATTGTGACATGTATGTGGCTGTGTTAAATTCCTTATTGATAAGCTTAGCTCTCCTTTTATGAGAAGTCATGGTGGGATGAGGGGGCCTAGCCCTAAGCGTTGGTTGTAGGGGAAACATTTTAAGGTGGACATAATAGCTACAAGCTTACTCTAATAGTTAGGATTTGACTTTTTTTTTGAGAGGTTTAATTTAATTTAATTTTATAATATTAAGATCATCTATTGCAATTGGAGGTTACAACCACTAAGATTTGAACCCAAGATAAGGCAATAATAAAATGTTACTAGTTACGCAAAAAAACACTTAATTTTATTTTATTTAATAATATTAAAATCATACCAGTATGAAGACAACGCAAACGGTTTAGGCTTTGACTCTTCTCTAGGAGATCCAAAGTTGCGACATGTGTGTGGCTGTGTTAAATTCCTTATTAATAAGCTCAACTCTCCCCTTATGAGAGGTCATGGTGGGATGAGGATGCCTAACCCTAAGCATTGGTTGTAGGGGTTTCTCAGAGCAACAAAAAAAACATTTTAAAGTGGGTATAATAGCTACAAGCTTACTGGAAAAGATTTAGCTTCTTTTTTTTTAGAGATCCAAGGTTCAAACCCCACTCAATACGAGGGGACTAGGACCCTTCATAAAAATTTGTGTAAATTTTATAAGATGCATAAAAAAATATCTAGTTCTGGGAGACAACGCACTGGTGTGGGCTTTGACTTTTCTGCAATGGTTCGGGTTTTGACTTTTTTTTAAGAAGTCCAAAGTTCAAATCGCGATCGACAGTTCGAGCTTTGATTTTTCTTTAGGAGGTCCAAGGTTCAAACGGTGATGTATATGTGTGGCTGTGCTCACCTCTTTCCCTTATGAGAGGTCATGGTGGGATGAGGAAGTTCGAGCTTTGATTTTTCTTTAGGAGGTCTAAGGTTCAAACAGTGATGTATATGTGTGGCTGTGCTCAACTCTTTCCCTTATGAGAGGTCATGGTGGGATGAAGATGTCCAACCTAACCATCGATACTAAAAATAAAAGTCCTTCGTATTAACCAAATCTAAAAAAAATCATATAAATATATTTACATATAATCAAAATATAAAACGATAAAAAAATAATTATATATATATATATATATATATATAGTCTGCAGAATTAAATTCGCCTATAGTACATAGAGATAGCCAGCATGAGAAAGAGCATATAGAGAAACAAAAACTATAGATCTCCTAATTCTCTTTAGGACAATGTCATTTGCCCCTCTATGAAATAATCTATAGATCTGCTAAATCTCCTAATTCTCTTTAGGACAATGTCATTTGACCCTCTATGAAGTAATCCTTCAGGTAACACGATTTTTGGGGTGGCACGTAAACGCACACTTTGTTGGAGTTGGAATAGGACGGTGCAACAAACGAGGTTGATGAACGTGAAGGACATAAAAGATAACTGACACAATTTTTTCTGGTGTTTGCTTTCGTTGGCAAATAATACAAAATTAAAAAACTATAAACGCAGCTCCTCTAGATTTGATATTTATATTATCTTATAAAAATAGTTTTAATGACCAGAGGGTGTGGGTCAGGTGTGATGAAATGTATCAGCTGATGCTGTTGGTCCACACTCACAGCCACCTTGAAAACTCCATAAAATCTAACTTCTCAATAAGTTTCCCCTTTTTACATTTATTTCTTTTGCATGAAAACTGCTGACTGTGTTAGAGAGCATACCCAGATCTGGATTTCCACTCCAACCACTTGTATTCCTTTGGGGTGTACGCAGCACCATCCATATCCATATTGGATTTGTGTTTTTTTGAGAAGTAAGATCTGTGAGTTGTGGATCTGGCAGTGAATCCCTGCAAAAATGTGGAGCAAACTTATCATGATATGCTTATCAGTGTTAATGGCAATGACAATGCAGATTTCATATTTAGATGCATTGGAATGTAATGACACGCGCTGCAAGAGTGGTGAATGTGACGAGGAGGGGCAATGCATTTGTAACTTCCCTCACCCCTCCACCATACTTGATGGAGATCGCCCATTTCTTGGGTATTGATTTTATTTATTTTTTCATTTTATCATGGTATAACGTTGTTAAAAAGGCATCGAAAGAGGGAAAAAACTAAGGCTACACCTTACAAAATTGTGTATTGTACATGAGGACTATAATGTAATGGGCATATTTGTACTGTAATTATTAAAAACTCTGTTTGTTTACAAGCTTAGCATGACTGACATATTTGGAAACTATGGACTTTTGGGTTAGGGGAAAATTTTGTGACGAGGAGCAGGTGATGTGTGATGGAACAAATTCATTCTGGTGTGAACACGGCGGTGTCTGTGAAGAAATCATCCAAGGAGAGAATTACACTTGCAAGTGTCCAGCGGGATATATTGGAGAGCATTGCCAACACAGTGGTGCTCCGTGTGGAAACATATTTTGCTTTCATCAGGCAGAGTGCATAAAGGATGACAGTGAGTGTGCCTGTCCTCCTGATTGGAAAGGAAGTGTTGACTGCGCACTGCCAACTAAAATTGGTAAGTGATCTTTTCTCTTGCCTTCAGGAATGTATCTTATATTACATCAGAGAAAATGAGAGATATAAGTTGAGAAACAGAGGTACATGGTAGTTTCATCCCAGAAAGTTAGAAACGCTAAGCCTTTGCCCCCAAAAGGTATATGTTGTCTTTCCATGTGTGTTGAGGGACTGCCGTTAAAAACGGTCAATAAACTATTAACGATGGATCAGAAAGGGTGAGTCGGATAATTAAAAAAGAAAAAATTGAAAGAGTGAGCAAGGCTGATGGGTGGTTAAACACCAATCAAGTTTTTTTTGCCTTTTCAGGCCGGTTGGCTAACAGACCAGCAGCATTCATTGTAATTGGCCTTGGTAATACATTTGTACTCTTTTTCATTTTTAGTTTTACCCACGAAAATATTGTGGGAAGTGGAGCAAACATTGGTTGTTCTATATTGGTTGTTCTATATGTCATTTTCATGTCTTCCACCAGTGGCTTGTTAGCCAGCAACCTAATGTTAGGCAGATATTAAATTAACTGTAATTACATATCAGCATTTGTGATCCTTCACAAGGTACCCATTGTCGATCCTTTGCACTTGGCAACTATAATGACGTGGTGTGGTAGCAATGTTGTGAAACTGTCCTATGAATTTCACAACTTATTATCAATATTGAATCTGCATTTCTCATTTGTTGCGGAGACCTTTATATGAGGATTATAATTGCTTAGTTTATCTGTCACAAATTTGCTATTATCTTTGTCGATAAAGGTGGTCATCTTTTCCACCGTCATAAGACAATGGTTGAATGGTGACAACTCGCTAAGATACTCTGGTTACTATGTAAATGCTATTTTTTTTGTAAGCTATTGTTTATTTTGCAATAAAAAAGGAAAAAAAAAAGAAGAAAACGAAATATCTGAGTTTGAGATCTTATAAGATTCATGTTAATTTTGCATGTCTCTGTGGAGCATGCCATGCCAATATGGCCTGATCAGTTATTGTTTTTTGGCAATAGCCTCTTTGAATTTTCGGTCAGCTATATTGAATGACATATGGACCTCTTCATCTTCAATGCTACTGTTCATAAATTGTCCTGCATCTTTAAGATGTCCTGTGAAGCATATGAACCATTTTTAATAGCTAGTGATAAAATAGTTCTGGATCATGAAGACTATCAATAACTGTAGTTAATGGATGTGGAATAGGTGTACATTTCCTTGCATATTTTGGTAAAGGTGTATACACTATCTTCCTCATTCTCGTCCTTACATAATCATTTATATAAAACATATCCTATTGCCTCCATCATATACTTCTCTCAGGAGTGCAGGAGAAGATTCAAAATTGAATTTGTAGCAGTGTTGTTGTAATGGCTATGTGACTGGTCTGAATTTATGATATTATAATAAAAATTCCATTCCTTCCCAAGAACCAGGGGATTTGTTCCTGGCCTGTGGCCATTTCCTATCCTCTGGATAATGAGACCTCTGGCACAAAAAGTTTACCATTGCAATCATGGACCATTGGTTTAATTATTCTATCAAAGATGCAGAATTTGGCTCCAGCCCATTAATCTCCAAATCAGTGCCAGTTTTCAAGTAACTCTTTGAAGACATTATAGCTGACATTTAGGATCATCTTTGGTACCGCTTCTGGGTTTTCTTTCTGGAAGTTTCGGTTGCCCGTATTAAATTATGGTTCCATCTCCTTAAGTGGTAAAGACATGGGGTGCCATTTTATGAATACAGTACCTGTGTGGTGCAAGCCCAGCTACTCTAGCCATGGAGATTTGTCTGTGTAACTCTAAATTCTTGTATGGAACTCTTGAATGTCTTCTGTGTTCATAGAGAAAAGTGCAAAAACATTGAAGTTGGAATCACATGGTGAAGAATTGCTCCGATTAGACAAGTGCTTACAGATGCAGAGTGTGGTTTGTGACTGCATGTGTGATTATCATCTGATCCACTAAACAGAGGTTGCCTCTCTTAAAATTTTCTGTTGCAGCCAAGTAGTTTCAAAATAATTGGTTTTAATAGAGATTCTTATGTGATAATTTGATATTTACAGCTATTGATTAGGTAAAGTTGCCTTTAATACCTATTTTGAGATGATTACCTAAAGCTAAAGGTGTTTTTAAGGTCAGAGCCAAGCCAGCACACCTCTTGGGCATATGAAACCCCTTGTTGGAGCAAGGGAAAGTTTTCACTTTATCTTATATATTAGTTCAATTGTGTACCTCTTTGGGTTGTGACCTGTTAACCAACCTCAGAGTAAATCGATCTATCATCATCCCATTCCATATAAGTGTGTTGAGTGCTTATATATCAACCAGTTACCTCCCTATGTTCCATGCATGTTGCTATCTAAGTTTATCTAATACAACTCCACTTCAAGTTTTGTGCCCACTACATTTACAACCATTCCATTCCATTTATAATTTCATTTCTAGTTGTTATTTATATGGAGAATGTAGCTCTGCCCTTGCTGCTCATTATTGTTATCCTGTAAGGGAACTCATTGCTAATTCAATCATGTTGAAGTCCAGTCTAGGGTCCAGGCAGTTTTCTGCTGGGAGAAGTCATCTCATTTCATACAAAGATTTCACCCACTTTCTCTTGTATGAAGGATATGGATGATAAAATCCTGTTATTAAGACAACTCTAACTTAGGTCTTATACTTATTCCCAAGATGTCACACATTTTACAAATTTCCATTTAAATTCATCAAGACCCATGATTTACTAAAGTTTGCTTAAGTCCATATTAGTCCTGTAGATATCCTTGAATTTGAAAGTTTATCTTTTTGTTTTCTTCAAGGAGCTCTATTGTTTTCCCTAACATTATATTGATCATGGATTTCTTTAGAAGATTCATTGTTAGGCAAAGGTGGGCTGTGAGAGGAGGCTGCAGAGAGGAATCTACAAATGCATGTCTGTTTGGACCTCCCAGGTCATAGGCACGTGATGCCGACTGCTTTGTCCTATCTGTGGAGAATATCCCTTTGAAGCTAGTTTATGGGTGAGGTATTGTCTCACAACTTTAAACTCCTTTGAAGAGGATGTAAAATTATTGTTTGACAAGCAATTAGTGCTGCTAAGTTCCAACTATAGGAAGAAGGTGAAAGAAGGTAATTAGCTTGGTAGTCTGCCAAGGTTGTGACTGTAAAAGCCCGTAAAAGGCCTGTCCTCTGAGGGTACATCTTGGAGTATAAAGCTAACACCTTTGTTGAGGATATTGAAAGAAAGTAGAAAGTGACCTCCTCAAATCTGTATATAATCAGTACTACCTTCATCTGATCCCAAGGTACACAGTCCACCTAAAGATAGAGTGCTCCTTCACCTCTAACTCTTGTATGGAGCAGAGGCAATGAATCCAATCCCCCCTACAAATCTGATGGTCAGTTTCAGTCTTGAGCTGATGGTAGCTTTATCTGATCGCAATCTTGAGACCATGGGACCAAAGAGATGGGATAAGCGGTATCATGGAATAGATGAATTAAGCCTTCGATTCCATGGTTATTGCAATGAACTAAGGGAAGCAAGAGATGAGAATAACAGTGAGTAGGGTGGTAAATGAAGACAATTGAAGAAGAGAAGCTAAGATTGCATGATTGTTTCGAAAATATTTGCAAGAGACCATAATAGAAAGGAGGTAACCAGAGGAATCAAGAAGATCTAGATGACTAGGTAGCAAGCCACATAAAGTTGAGGCTACTTGAGAAGATCCCCATTCCATGTTTGATGGACATAGTAAACTAGTTGACTTGTTTCTCTAAATTAAATCCCATTAGTGAATAAAAAAAACGTTAGTTTGTATTATTATATCCTCATGGACTTACTCTTGATTGTTGGGTAAGAGAAAGAATAAGAATGACTATGCCATCAAGGATGGGAATCAACTTCAAAAAACTACGTAGAATCAAATTTTGATAATGTTTTATCATAATTTTGAGGGTTTAGCCCTAGAAGATTCTTCTTGGATTTGAAGAAGATAAAGCAACAAGGCATCATGGTATATTATTTAATAGAATTCTGCCAAGCTAGTCTGTTGGTGGAGATGATTTGACCTTGTTGTGTTGTTGCTATGTCCATTTATACATTGAAGAATTGCAAGCAGGGGTTAAGAGATTTGAAATTTGCCACTTTGAAGGAGTCATTTGACAAGTAGAGGCCTACTCGAAACTGCCAAAAAGTCGCTCCATAAAGGAATCAACTTAAACAATTTCTTCAATAGAAAATGTTCAACCAAAAGGCAATTTCTTTCCTACTCCTACAAGGATACCATCAAAGTTTAAAGTTGTAATGGCTGATCATGCTCAAAGGGGCTTTATTTTACCTGCAACTAAATGTGGTCAAAGGTACTGTTGGAACAAAATCTGCCTTCGGTTAATAGTGTTGCGCCTTAGACTTTACCAACATTGAATAGACAGATCTTGCTTGAGATCATCTGTCTAGTCTCCAGAGAAGGCTGGTTCCTTTAAGTTTTTTAGAGAAAAGGGGAACAAGAGATAAGGGAAATATAGCCTAAGCTAGAACTTTTCTCACGGTACAGATTGGACAACAACAAACATTGATGATGCAGATTACTACTTTCAGAGTCTTCTTTATAGAAAACACGAATTCCTGAGTGTGACTTTTAGATGTTCGTCTAAAAGCATGTAAATATCTTTTAATGTTCAACTCTAGAAACAAGATTTATACGTGCACAGTCCAGATTTCAGAACAGATACATTATAAAACTTAGAATGAATAAAAGTTAAAACACCAGATACATACACTTGCACACAGAAGTTTCGGAAGCCAGAAGAAGAAATATTTTATTGCTTGTAATCTAGTACATGTACATCAAGCTTGTAAACGTCCAAGAGCCGATCGTGAGAAAAGTTCTAGCTTAGGCTATATTTCCCTTATCTCTTGTTCCCCTTTTCTCTAAAAAACTTAAAGGAACCAGCCTTCTCTGGAGACTAGACAGATGATCTCAAGCAAGATCTGTCTATTCAATGTTGGCAAAGTCTAAGGCGCAACACTATTAACCGAAAGCAGATTTTGTTCCAACAGGTTTTGGCACGCCCGGTGGGACCAGCAATCCCATAGTATTGTATAAGTTTTGGTGTTTTACCTTAAGATCCTTTTTGTTTAAAAATCTCAAGAAAAACCACCTGGCGACTCCGTTGCAATTTAGACCATAAAAGAAAGACCTTGTCTAAAAACCTTCGGGTTATATAGCCATATGATAACCGGATCCTGAGCTAGAAACTCTGAAGAACCTATCGAGTTCTTTGAACTACATCTCGGAAGCCTAAAAGCACACCCTATGCTAGCCGCACGATCAAATCCGCCCGGCACCATTAGCACCTCTTTAACACCCGCTGTAGGAGCATCTGCAAGAAATCCCATAGCGGTTGTAACTCCTTTAGCAATCATGGCAACCGCCCCTGCCCCAACGCATCTTGTGTGGAATCAAACTGGCCCTTTGAACTTGGGAACACACCACCAAATTCCACAAGCTGCACTAAAAGCATTACCGACCTTTGACGGAACAGGCAAAACAGCAGATGAGCACTGTTTAGATGTATCATCGCAAGCATCTGTTTACAACATCACGTAGGAAGATGTAATGGTCAGATTGTTGATTATATCTTTGAAAGGAAAGATGCTCTATTGGTACAGAGCGCTTCTCGCTGGATCCATTACTTCTTGGGCAGTACTTGCCGGCCGTCTGGTCGATGAATTTAATATACATGCGGATCCTTTCACATTGCTGAATCAATTCACTGTCATTGAGAGGCATCCACAAGAAGAAATCCAAGATTTCAACATCAAATTTACCAGAACTCGTGATAGAGTACCGCAAGGCCTAAAACCCACGGAAGAACAAGCTATATGCTATTATTTAAGGGCTTTTGATTCAGATCTCGGTATGATAATAAGGCAATCCCGTGTAACCACTTGTCCTGGGATCTATGTAGAGGCAGCAACGGGCGAAGCTGATCTCATCGCTACAAAAAGATATCCATCAAAAAGTCTATTGCCAATTTTACCAGAGCTTTCCCAAACATCAATTTCTAAACTGCCCGTACTCCCATCAACGCAGGCCCTCCCAGCTATAGCCGCACCTCCTACATTCCTTGCATTACCAGCTACACCCCTTGCATCAGCTCCCCGAGTGATCAATACACGACCATAATTGATACAATGAAGACATTGTCAAATGAAATGGCATCCATGAAAAAGAGAGAGGCTGAAAGGAATTTTCTGCCAAGGAGGTTCCCTCAGGTAACGAGAGATGCAGCACAATCAAGCAATAGGGGACAACAGAGACCGAGCACGGTATATACAAATGAGACAGTGGAGGCCGAGGAGCCTCCCACTGATTCTAACTTTTGGTGTACTACATGTAACGATCCACATGGGGAAAGTTCATGTATGATACACCAGCATTATGTACAAAGTATAGCAGTTGAAAAGATATAAAGAAAACTCTGAAAGTAGTAATCTGCATCATCAATGTTTGTTGTTGTCTAATCTGTACCGTGAGAAAAGTTCTAGCTTAGGCTATATTTCCCTTATCTCTTGTTCCCCTTTTCTCTAAAAAACTCAAAGGAACCAGCCTTCTCTGGAGACTAGACAGATGATCTCAAGCAAGATCTGTCTATTCAATGTTGGCAAAGTCTAAGGCGCAACACTATTAACCGAAGGCAGATTTTGTTCCAACAGTTTTTGGCATGCCCGGTGGGACCAGCAATCCCATAGTATTGTATAAGTTTTGGTGTTTTACCTTAAGAGCCTTTTTGTTTAAAATCTCAAGAAAAACCACCTGGCGACTCCGTTGCAATTTAGACCATAAAAGAAAGACCTTGTCTAAAAACCTTCTGGTTATATAGCCATATGATAACCAGATCCCGAGCTAGAAACTCTGAAGAACCTATCGAGTTCTTTGAACTACATCTCGGAAGCCTAAAAGCACACCCTGTGCTAGCCGCACGATCAAATCCGCCCGACACCATTAGCACCTCTTTAACACCCATTGTAGGAGCATCCGCAAGCAATCCCATAGCGGTTGTAACTCCTTTAGCAATCATGGCAGCCACCCCTGCCCCAGTGCATCTTGTGTGGAATCAAACCAGCCCTTTGAACTTGGGAACACACCACCAAATTCCACAAGCTGCACTAAAAGCATTACCGACCTTTGACGGAATAGGAAAAACAGTAGATGAGCACTGTTTAGATGTATCATCGCTAGCATCTATTTACAACATCACTCAGGAAGATGTAATGGTCAGATTGTTGATTATATCTTTGAAAGGAAAGATGCTCTATTGGTACAGAGCGCTTCCCGTTGGATCCATTACTTCTTGGGCGATCGTGGCCGGCCGTCTGGTCGATGAATTTAATATACATGCGGATCCTTTCACATTGCTGAATCAATTCACTGTCATTGAGAGGCATCCACAAGAAGAAATCCAAGATTTCAACATCAGATTTACCAGAACTCGTGATAGAGTACCGCAAGGCCTAAAGCCCATGGAAGAACAAGCTATATGCTATTATTTAAGGGCTTTTGATTCAGATCTCAGTATGATAATAAGGCAATCCCGTGTAACCACTTTTCCTGGGATCTATCTAGAGGCAGCAAAGGGCGAAGCTGATCTCATCGCTACAAAAAGATATCCATCAAAGAGTCTATTGCCAATTGTACCAGAGCTTTCCCAAGCATCAATCTCTAAACTGCTTGTACTCCCATCAACGCAGGCCCTCCTAGCTATAGCTGCACCTCCTACATTCCTTGCATTACCAGCCACACCCCTTGCATCAGCTCCCCCCAATGATCAATACACGACCATAATTGATACAATGAAGACATTGTCAAATGAAATGGCGTCCATGAAAAAGAGAGAGGTGGAACGGAATATCCAAGCAAGAAGATTTCCACAGATACAAAAGGAAGGTGCTTCAACAAGTGGAAGAGGACAAGATAAAAAAAATGTGGTGTATGCGAATGAGATAGGAGATAATGGAGAACCCACTAATTTCGACTACTGGTGTACCACTTGCAATGATCCTCATGGAGAGGATTCATGCATGATTCATCAACATCATGTGCAAGCGGTTATCAATGAGAGAGTCAAAGAAACCGGCAAGGGACAGGTGAACATAATCAGAGAAGTCCACCACAATTTGGCAATGCCATCCATGGAACAAGTCTCAATCCTGACAAGGTCGGGAAAAAAGTCATTACAAGCCGACCCTAAGGAACTCCAACCACTAGGTTTTCCTCCTGCCCCCAGGGCAACTCCACAGAAAAACCAGTCTAATGAGAAAGGACGTTCTGACCCTCCTCAGACTTCTGTGGCTACACCGAGAAAATAATTTCCTCCTAGAAAAGGGAGCGAGGCTCAAGAGCAAGCGAAGGAAAGACTCAGATTTCCTTCATTGACAAAAAGGCAAAGAACAGAAGCCACGCAGGTCTATAGAGACAGATACGACGCATCTACTAGTGGAAGGGAAAAGAGTGCTGAGGTATCCCCAGTTGCAACCCTTTCGTTCAACATTGCAGAAGAAATGAAGAGGACCCCTTCCAAGATAAGCATGTATGATGCACTGCAAATTCCTGGTCAGATTGACCTCCTCCAAGAGTCTTTAAATTTAAAAAATAATACCTCCTCCTCAAATGTCGTACAAGAAAATGTAGTGCCAACCTCTTGGAAAAAATAGACCGCCCCCATTCTATCTATCCTTGCAAATGGAGGGGTGGATAGTTCACAATTGCATGATTGATTCAGGGGCCACAACTACGGTGATGCCGAAAGCCGTATGTGACATAATGGGGATGGAATATACTCGAAGTCATCCTGGTGTGTTGCAATTAGATGGTACTCCAGTAAAAACTATCGGGGTGATCAAAGATATCCCTATTCAACTCCACAGAATGCCAGAAGCAGTCGTCATACAAGAAGTAGTCGTTGTAGACTTAGAACCATATTTCGGTATGTGTTTATCCAGAGAGTTCACAGCCAAACTGGGAGGTTATCTGTCACTAGATTATTCGCATTTGGAGGTACCTTTCAAAGGTAAAAGAGTCAAGATCTACAATGAAAAACCATCTACTTTTCATGTGGAAAGACTAGAAGAAACAACTACCATCAACATGATGTCCGAGGAATTGGAGAATATTGATCTAATGGAAGAAACCATGGAGGAACTCCAATCTGAAGATCAGTTTTCGATGGAGAATTTCAATGCTATGGTAGAGACAGAAATAGGAAGCTATTCCATTGAAAAACCAAAAAAGCTTCCTATTGCTGTCCCTAAAACAGGTGATTCAGCCAACCAGTTATGGAAATTGTACTTTGATGGGTCAAGGTGCAAAAATGGAGCAGGAGCTGGAATTGTTCTGATTTCACCTACTGGAAAAGAAAAGGTTTTTTCATATAGGTTGACATGGAGTTGCACCAACAACGCGGCTGAATATGAAGCTTTGTGTTTGGGACTTAAGAAAGCTGAAAAACTGGGTGCAAAACAGTTGCTGATCTATGGAGATTCAAAGCTGATTGTTAAACAGGTTACTGGTAAATGCATTTGTAAGCAGCATTACCTAAAGGCTTACAAAAACAAAGTGTTGGATCTATTGGAAAATTTTGAAGCACTAAACATAAAATCCATTTCCAGAGAGAAAAACACACATGCAGACCTGTTAGCATCAGTAGGATCAAATTTTTGCCCAGTCAACAATGTTATTCAGAAGTCTAAAATAGTTAGACTTATATACAGGCCTTCTGTGCCCGACAAGGACATTTTATGGCAAGTATTTGAAAACGACGAGCAGATCCTGGATTTTTTGATTCATGAGATGAATTGCTCTATAGAAAGAGCGTTACAAGAAGAGGACGAAGAGAGCCTTATTCAACTGAGAAATAATCATATCCCCAAGGGAATGATCACCCTGGAGAGCCTTTTCGACAATAGCGATAGAGCTGTAGGTCGAAGGATCAAGGTAGATGAACGCCGGTATAAGGAAATAGAACTAGAACCGGGAAAAATGATCAAAGTGGGGACCGATTGTACAGTGGTAGAACTAGAACAAATAAAATAGTTATGTAGAGAATATCCAGATATAATAGCCTGGACTTATAGTGATCCGAAAGTGTACAGGAAAGAGGTCATTCAACATACCATCGAACTAGAGGAAGGAGCTAAACCTTTTAGGCAGAGGCAGGCCTGTGAATCCCAAGATTGAAGCCTTAATGAAACAAGAGTTGTTAAAACTCCTGCAGGCTAAGATAATATACCCAATCAAGCACTCTACCCGGGTGGCAAATTTAGTTCCAGTCCGCAAGAAAAATGGAGAAATACGACTATGCGTCGATTTCAGAAATTTGAATAGAGCCTCTTTAAAGGATCACTATCCTTTACCCCAGATTGACCCAATCCTTCATACTGTGGCGGGAGCAGAAAGGTTTTCTCTGTTAGATGGCTTTTCTGGTTACAATCAAGTTTGGGTGAGAAATGAAGATCAATACAAGACTGCGTTCACCACTAAGTGGGGAACATTTGCATACCAAAGGATGCCCTTTGGATTATCTAACGCAGGAGCAACTTTCCAGAGAGCCATGGACGTAGCTTTTGGGGAGCTTGCGAACAAAATTATTGTCGTCTATTTAGATGACATGACTGTTTTTTCTCACGACAAAAAGGACCATGCCACTCATCTGCAACAAGTATTTGAGAAATGTAGAGAATTTGGGATATCACTAAATCCTAAAAAATCTATTTTTGCTGTGGAAGAAGGAATACTCCTTGGGCATGTTATTTCTAAAGCTAGGTTGTCAATTGATCCTGATAGAGTAAAGGCGCTTCTTGAGTTGTCGCTCCCAGTTAACAAGAAAGGTTTGCAGTCTTTCTTTGGGCAAATAAATTTCGTCAAAAAATTCATTGCGGATTTTGCCCAAACAGTTAAGCCAATGACTGAATTATTGAAAAAGGACGCTCCTTTCAAATGGACAGAGCCAAGGAAAGAAGCTTTTCGGAAAATTCTAGAAGCCATCGCTCAAGCTCCTGTGCTAGTCAACCCTGACTATTCCCGAGGTTTCATACTATATGTTGTCGGAGAGCAAAATAGTTATGCTGCAGTTCTCACTCAGAAAGGAGCAGATGACGAAGAAAGACCCATAGCCTTTTTGAGTTCCACCATGCACAAACATGAGGAAAGGTACAACTTCATAGAAAAACAAGTATACGCAATTATGAAATCCTTGAATAAGCTAAAACACTTCTTATCCCAGAGTCGGACGATGGTGTATGTTATTCATCCCGATGTAAGGAACTTCATAATTCAAGGAGAATTGGGTGAAAAAAGAGCTGGATGGGTGACTCGCATCCAAGAGTATGATGTAGAAATACATCCTACTAAAATAGTCGAGAGGGAGAGCTTTGTGCCGAGAATTGGCCAAGCAAGCTGCAAGTGGATATGGGGAGAGCCACCCCGTCATGGCAAACACGAGAGCAACACCAAGACAGAGTAAGTTCGGGTTGGATCGATGACTTTGTGAGGTATTTTCAGACTGGGTCATGTCCTGAAGATATGAACGCTTCCCAGAGAAGGAGATTCAGAACCCAAGCATTGAAATATACCCTTCGAACGGAGGGGTTGTACAGGATTAACATCGATGGTGTATTGTTAAAATGTGTTCTCGATAATGAAAAGTAGAAAGTGTTAGATGAATTTCATAGGGGGTTTTTCGGGGGGACATTATGCAGGCCGAACTACGACTTTGAAGATCCTTAGAGCTGGATGTTATTGGCCTTCCATCTTCCTAGATGCGTACAAAGTGACCCAGAGGTGTGAACAGATGTCGGAGGTATGTGGGAAGAAACAGGAATGCACCCATGCCCTTAAAGCTATTTAAGTCGAGGAACCATTCCAGTAGTGGGGGTTGGATTTCGTAGGGATAATAGAGCCAAACTCATCATTAGGCCACAAATACATTCTCATTGCCATGGACTACTTCACCAAGTGGGCAAAAGCGGTGCCTACGAAGAAATCTGATTCAAAAGTGGTGATAGAATTCATCGAAAGTCTAATAACAAGGTTTGGCATACCAGATTCTTTGATTACGAGACAATGGATCCCCTTTCACTAGTGCAAAGATGATCGAATTCGTCGGTAGATATAGAATTTACCTGAAGACTTCCTCTAATTATTACCCACAAGGTAATGGATTAGGTGAGTCTACTAATAAGAATCTTCTGAGAATTTTGAAAAGAACATTAGAGGACAATAAGAAGAACCGGCACTCACTCCTGAATCAAGCCCTATGGGCCGACAGAATCTCAATCAAAAAATCAATCAATACTTCGCCATATGCTTTGGTTTATGGCAAAGAAGTTGTTCTGCCGATTCATATGGAAATACCCATGTTGAGAATGCTAAACCAAGTCAACGAAGATGAAGGTCATCCAATGGATGCCCGACTGATGCAACTTCTGCAGCTTGAAGAATCTAGGGAACAGGCCTACGATCATCATCAAAAGCATATGGTAAAAATAGTCGGGTGGTTCGATAAGAAAACCACTTTCAGGAAATTCAAAATAGGCGACCTGGTATTAAAATGGAATGTCAAAAAAGCAAAGCCAGGACACCATGACAAGTTCGATGCGTTCTGGGAGGGGCCATTCGAAATTGTTTCAGAAAAGCAATTCAATGCCTTCCAGTTAAAAGATCAAGATGGATGGGTTCTACCCATCACGGTGAATGCTTTTCACCTAAAATTGTATTTCCAGTAAAAGCTACAGATCACCATTATATGTACAGTATATTATAAGTTTGGAGTTTTGTAAATATTTCCCTTTTTACGGCCTAATAAGAATCATTTTTGTGGACTATCGGGGTCTGATATTTTGAAAGAAATCTGGAGGGAAAAATTTGAATTTTCAAAAATTTGGGGCTGCCGCGTGATCGCCTGAAAATGATGGCAGATAGGAGGAAAAGACAAGAGTATTATTCAAACCTCGTCTAGTGATCAAGAGCCTCAAGATACAGAGGACGACTCAGGGAAAGAGACTCAGGAAGGTGAACCAACCCATACAACTGAAGGAAAAATCGATGCAGATGCTCAGAGCGTTGAGCATGAAACTTCACAGAAGGAAGCCCCACACGGCCCACCCAGTTCGGCTCAAGAAAGCCAAAAGAGTGAAAACAAAAAACAAACTTTGGTTAAAAAGGAGATCTTGACGGTAGAAGAGCAGTAGGAGAAACAAGTTATAAACTTGGATGAAAGTGATGAAGAAAATGAAAATCCTGATGCAGAAAAAATGCAGAGTGAAGAAATTGCCGTCAGTGAACATGAAGGAGAAGAAGGACACCAACAACCAGCCCAACCGGAAATAGGTATGCTTTCTTCACTTTCTTCTTCTCATTCTCCTACTCATTCCCATTGTAATTCTCCTTCCTTTTCTAAAAATCGACAAAAATATAATGTCCTTGCCAAAAAATTACCTTGTTCTCCCAGAAATGGCAGCATCTTCTCATAGTCCGCTAAATATTGGGTCCGTAGTTGCTCCCATTCCATTTCTCCCTAGAATTGACATCCCAGTGGCTGGAGTTACAACTTCTCAAGGGACTGAGTCACAATCCACCATGGCCAAGATTGAAAATCTAAAAAGGGTGAGCAGGAATGCATCCTTTTTCTTTTATCTTTGTTTTTCCACTCAAAATTTTACTTTTTGCAACTGTTTTGGTGACTCCGTTTCCCAATGGATGAAGGCCTGGTCTCTATTTTTGCGAGCAAAAATTCCCCCGGAAGGCGCCAAGAATGTTAGTCAAAAAGTGACTAACTACAGAAAAACAGCTGATGCACCTTTTTGCATATTTTCCAAGAAGACCAAAGTGGCCCATATGCTAAAGATCAAAGAAAAAGCAAAACACCGCAAGGAGGAAAAAGTGTCGCGATATCGCGACATGTTGCATTTTCACGGTCCAAAGCAAAGAGAAAGAGCAAGGAGGAAAAAGTGTCGCGATATCGCGACATGTTGCATTTTCGCGGTTCAAAGCGAAGAGAAAGAGCAAGGGGGAAAAAGTGTCGCGATATCGCGACATGTTGCATTTTCGCGGTCCAAAGCAAAGAGAAAGAGCAAGGAGGAAAAAGTGTCGCGATATCGTGACATGTATTTTCGTGGCTAAGAGCAACAAAAAGGAGCAAGGAGGAAAAGTGTCACGATATCATGACATGTTGTCATTTTCACGGCTAAGAGCAACAAAAGGAGCAAGGTGGGAAAAGTGTCGCGATATCATGACATGTTGCATTTTCCGGCTAAGAGCAACAAAAAGGAGCAAGGAGGAAAAAGTGTCGTGATATCGTGACATGTTGTATTTTCACGGCTAAAGAGAAGAGAAAGAGCAAGAAGGAAAAAGTGTCATGATATCGCGACATGTATTTTCACGGCAAAAGAGAAGAGAAAGAACAAGAAAGAAAAAGTGTCGCGATATCGCGACATGTTGCATTTTCGCGGCAAAAGAGAAGAGAAAGCACAAGGAGGCAAAAGTGTCGCGATATCGCGACATGTTGCATTTTCGCGGCTAAGAGCAACAAAAGGGAGCAAGGAGGCAAAAGTGTCGCGATATCGCGACATGTTGCATTTTCACGGCTAAGAGCAACAAAGGAGAACAAAGAGGCAGAAGTGTCGCGATATCGCGACATGTTGCCTTTTCGCGGGCAGAAGAGCAAAGCAAGAGACGGACGTCGCGATTTTGCGACATGTCTCATTTTCACGGCGGGAGGCAGCAAAAGAGCAAAGTAAGAGACGAATGTCACGATTTCGTGACATGTCTCATTTTCAGGAGAAGAGAAGAGCAAAAAGAGACGAATGTCACGATTTCGTGACATGTCTCATTTTTGTGGCTAGAAGCGATAAAGGAACAAAGTAAGAGACGGATGTCGCGATTTCGTGACATGTCTCATTTTCGCGGTTGGAAGCGGCAGAAGAGCAAAGCAAGAGACGAATGTCACGATTTCGTGACATGTCTCATTTTCGCGGTTGGAGGCGGCAAAAGAGCAAAGCAAGGAAAGAATGTCGTGATTTCGTGACACGCCAGTTGTAAAGGAATAGAGTATATTTTTGGCAACTGGGGACATGCACTGACATCAGGTGCTGATTTTTGAAGAATGGTCTGTTGATTATAACCTGGCAGGTCCGTTGGATGATTGCAGAATAACAGGCTCATCTAAAATTAGCCAGAAGGAAATCTATCCAATCTGCGGGAAATCCGTTGTATATTATTAGAAACTGCAGACAATTACTTGTAATTGATTGAAGAAATTAAATGTACGTAGTAGAAGATACTCTTTTTAGGGTATAAATAGGAGTGAGTCGACCATGAAAAGAGGTCGGCTCTTGGACGTTTACAAGCTTGATGTACATGTACTTGGATTACAAGCAATAAAATATTTCTTCTTCGGCTTCCGAAACTTACGTGTGCAAGTGTATGTATCTGGTGTTTTAACTTTTATTCATTCTAAGTTTTATAATGTATCTGTTCTGAAATCTGGACTGTGCACGTATAAATCTTGTTTCTAGAGTTGAACATTAAAATATATTTACATGCTTTTAGACGAACATCTAAAAGTCACACTCGAGAATTCATGTTTTCTATAAAGAAGATATAAAGAAAACTACGAAAGTAGTAATCTGCATCATCAATGTTTGTTGTTGTCCAATATGTACCATGAGAAAAGTTTCTAGCTTAGGCTATATTTCCCTTATCTCTTGTTCCCCTTTTCTCTAAAAAACTCAAAGGAACCAGCCTTCTCTGGAGACTAGACAGATGATCTCAAGCAAGATCTGTCTATTCAATGTTGGCAAAGTCTAAGGCGCAACACTATTAACCGAAGGCAGATTTTGTTCCAACTGCTCTATCATTGTTATCAAACAGGCTTTCAAGGGTGATGAGACCCTTACGAATATGATTGTTTTTTAACTGAATAATATCCTCTTCCTCTTCATCCTGCAGATCCCGGTTGGCTGAACAATTCATTTCATGGATTAAGAAATCCAGATCTCCGTTCATCATTTTTAAAAACTTGCCGGAAAATATTTTTATCGAGCCATCGAAGGCTCGTATATAAGTCTAATCAGTTTTAGACTTCGAATAACATTACTTACAGGACAAAAATTAGCTCCCACTGAAGCTAACAAATCTGCATGGGTATTCTGTTCTCTAGGGATAAACTTTATATTTAGGGCCTCAAAGGCCTCTAAGAGATCCCACACTTTGTTCCTGTAAGCCTTCAAATAATGTTGTTTACTTATACATTTTTTGGTGACTTGATTCACAATAAGTTCTGAATCTCCATAGATGAGTAACTATTTGATTCCCAATTTCTCAGCCTTTCTTAACCCTAAGCACAGGGCCTCATATTCTACTACGTTATTGGAGAAACTCCAAGTCAACCTGTAAGAGAAAACCTTTGCCTCTCCGGTGGGAGAAATCAAAACTATTCCGGCACCGGCTCCATTCTTGCACCTAGCCCCATCAAAGAAAAGCTTCCACAATTGATTCACAGAACCATCCTTTTCTAGGGAGGGTATCAATTTTCTTTTTGGTTTCTCAATAGAATAGTTTCCTATTTCTGTTTCTATCATGGCATTAAAATTCTTTAGAGAAAACTCGTCCTCATCTTGGAGCTCTTCTAATGTTTCTTCCATTAGATCTTCTTCTATTGTTTCTTCAGTCATCATATTTACACGGTCAGTTTTACCAATCTTTTCTACATGAAACGTCGATGGTTTCTCATTAAAAATCTTGACCCTTCTACCTTCGAAAGGTATCTCCAAATGAGAATAATCTAAGGATAAGTATCCTCCTATATTTTCTGTGAACTCTCTGGATAGACACATACCAAAATAGGGCTCCAAGTCTACGACTACTACCTCTTGTATGACTGTCATCTGAGGAATTTTATGCAACCGTATGGGAATATCCTTTATCACTCCTACGGTTTTTCTTGGAGTACCATCTAACCGTAGGACGCCTGCGCTGCTCCTAGTGTACTCCATTCCCATAATATCGAATCATTGCTTTGGGTATCACGGTGGTAGCGGCGCTCGAATCTATCATGCGAGTTGTGGACAACCCATCCTTTCATTTGAAGGGACAAATAAAAGGGTGGTGGCCTGTTCTTACCGATGGCGGACGTCAAGTTCGTTAGAACCGTTTTTGAAGATGATGCGGTCCCACCTCCATTTTTCATTGTTCTTAGGGATTCCCGTAGGAGATCGATTTGACTTGGGATTTGAAGAGCATCATACATACTTGCCTTAGAAGGAGTCTTTTTCATTTCCTCTACTATACTGAATGTAGGTGAATCAACTATCCTTTCTCTTTCTTTGGCAAAATTTTCATATTTATTTTTGTATCCCTGGGTAGCTTTCGTTCTTTGCCTTTTTGTCAACGAGGGGAAACTCAACCTTTCCCTAGCCTGTTCTTGGGTTTCATTTTCCCCCGAGGAATAAATTCTTTGTGTGTTTCTTGCCCTTGACTTTTGGCTGGAAACTGATATTTTCTTTCCTGAGGGAGACTTCCCTTAGGAGTTTCTTTGGGAACTTCCTTGGGAGCAGGGGAAACATTCAATGGCTGAAGCTCTTTAGGGTCTACTTGCAGTGGTTTCTTACCTGATCTTGTCAAAACTGAAACCTGTTCTACTGTAGGCATCATGAAGTTGTGGTCCTTCTCTCTAATTATATTTACATGGCCTTTCATTTTTTCTTTACTCTTTTCAACTCAAAGGAACCAGCCTTCTCTGGAGACTAGACAGATGATCTCAAGCAAGATCTGTCTATTCAATGTTGGCAAAGTCTAAGGCGCAACACTATTAACCGAAGGCAGATTTTGTTCCAACGGGTACATAAGTGCATGTCTCTTGAAAGGTTCAAGATGATTGAGATTGCTGATGGAAATAAAATAGAAGCAGCTAGAAGTAATTAGGACTTGGTTAGAAGATAATAATAAGATTAACAATACATATAAGCAAGAATGTCAAGAGCTTCCAATGGTTCCTCTTTGCTCGCATGTTGGAAATCATCCAATATATAGATTAAAAGTAAGAAGCAAGGCTGAGGGAAGGTTTGTTGTCATATTTATTGATCCTGATAGTACAAACAGTTTCATAGATGCTAAAAATTATATTGCCTTAATATTTCAAACACCATTGGCCAATGGCACTTTGATGGATTGAAAAAAGTAGAGTAATAAACTGCAGCTTGATAGCACATGAACTTAAATCCAATTTTCATATTGCAACTTTAGTGAGAAATGTGTGATCATGGTGGCATACTGGCTTAGCACCTTGGATGAACTATAAATGAAGCTTGATGTGTTGTACATGAAGTTTGAGAGAGCACAATAACAAATCAACATCAGAGTGTCGTGAACATGCACACTACTCTCAACGAATACAATGGCCAAGCAACTGTAAAAGGAGAAGCCATGTTTCATTTTACAAATCAAATTGTAATTCCATCAAAATCATGCATTTCAAGGTAAAAAGTAAAACATGTACCTGCAAGAGATAAGGAAGTACAACAATTAATTGAAGTTGGCAAATGTATTTTAATATATGTGCTATGAGTTACCCCTTGACCCAAATTCTAACTAGTCATTAATTGAATTTCTTGAAGGGCTTACTATGCAATTCCATTAAGGTGGAGGCATTTGATGTTTGGCCAAATTCCTACAAATGCAGCCCAATTTGATAAAACCATGTTTGTTGGTTTAGAAAAATAAAAGCATATATTCTTGATGTCATATTGTGTCCATGCATTAATTCATAGTAACAGAAATGACCAAAATGGATGAGGAAAAAACAATGTTCTTTTCCTTTTATCCTTCACAAATGTAACGATCATTTTTTGGTTTGACTAATATGTTATAGTCCTTTGGTTGGATGAAAAAGCAAGTACTAACATAAAAAACTTTCTGTATGTCCTCTTTTCTCTTTTTCATTGAAATTTTCACTGATGAGATTTATAGTGATCTCTATTCTTAATCATCTCCTTCTTCCTTGTAATTATCTTAGTAAGTCCTAGATTGCATGTCCAGTTCATCTCAATTACTAACTAGAGTCCTAGTTTACATGTCCAATTAATCTCATTTAGTACCTAGAGTCTTAGTTTTCATCTCCAGCTCATCTCAGATGGACTGAATGAGGGTTCACGCACATGTACAGTTCACCAACTGCATGTAAGTTAGACTAATTGAGGTGTCTACTCATCCCTAGTTCATGGACAGTTTGCAACCCTTCAACCTTATCTTTGTAAATCTATTTATAACTCACTAAAGAAGAGTGTATATCCTTAGTTTTGGCGTTTATATTCTCTTATTTTCTCCTCAGTCTGTGTATTTTGCTATTTGCATTCCAGTTAGTACACTCTTCTGCTATAATTTTACTTCAGGTTCATATCATCTCTATCATAGCCTCATTGAGGTCTGCAAATACATCCTTGCTCACTTAGCATCCATCCTTGCCAAGTATCATTTCGCTCAGCCTCATTTCAAGATTGGTTGTGGTATGTTGCCTTTTTTCCCTCTTGTAAGCCTGTTATGCAGTTGCTTTTTATGCGGTTGTTGCCCAAGCTTTTTTCCCTTGCAAACCAGCATTCTTGTTTTTTTGGTCTTCTTTCCTGCGGAATAACAATAATAAAAATTCTAAATGAATCTAGTGGGTCATTTCAAACAAGTATTCAATTTGTTGATCCAGATTTGACATATAAAGTAGCAACATTGTTTCTTGTCACTCACAGCAAATTAGCTAAGTAGAAAGCATTTTCTTCGCTCTGTTTCGGGAAAATTACTGTTTTTTGCCCTTTGTTGTAGTACATTTTTCCATTTCTTATTATATTTATTAAAAAAGAGGAAAAAATTGTGATGACTAGTTGAGGCAGCTTCACACACAACTCTGACTTGGTTCAGTTTTTGACCCAAGAATTGACTAATCAATGACAACAGCACAATGGGTTTTAGTTGAAACGCATGGATCAAATGGCAATGTGTTCCAACTTCTCATGGGAGAGCAACCATCAGTTCCATCTCTTTGGTCGTCTCAATTGTCCAACCTGCATTCAAGTTGGACACCAAGATGTCCATTCCTTGTTTCAATGGCACAATTGATGGGGATAAAGTGAATGCCTGGATTAGCAATTTGGAGGTGTACTTCAAGACACAAGCCCAACTCATGGAGTCACAAAAGATTATGATGGCTGAGGTCCCCATGGATGATCAAGCCCTCACTTGGTGGCAATTCCACATCAAGCTTCTACCTCTTCAATCATCTCAACTACCCAACCTTGCATTCAAGTTGGACACCAAGATATCCATTCCTCATTTCCTTGGCACAATCAATGGGGATAAAGTGGATGCTTGGATTCATAGGTTGGAGGTGTACTTCAAGACACAACCCACACAAACCACACAACCCCAACTCACAGAGGCACAAAAGATTATGGTGGCTGAGGTCCATATGGATGACCAAGCCCTCCCTTGGTGAAAAACCTATATCAAGCTGTTGCAAGCAACAAAATAGCTAGAAATTGATGTGGATAGAGTTCAAAACAACTCTTTGGGAATGCTTTTATCCTCATGGGTATATGAGGGAAATGTTGCCCGTATGGCTTCATCTTTGTCAAAGTTTGGCTAATCAGTCAAGCGATACATTGAGGAGTTCAATTGAATTTTTATCTTGTTGCATTGTTGAACTTGACAATTTTCTTAGCATCAGATTTGTCTTTGGATTGCTTTCTCATCCCTGAGAGGACATAGAACTTATCAACATTACTTTTTCAGGGCATGCTCACCAACTTGCTCTAAAGGTGGAAGCAAGCAACAAAAGAAGAACACCAATGATTCCTTTGCCTCTTGTCAAAAGGCAATTACAATTGCAGTTGCAATATGAAGATTCAACAATTGAGATAACCAAACCCAACACTTCAAATCCTCGACTTGTTCTCATAGTCAATAATTATGATGCCAAAAATCAAGAAGCTTTGTTCCCTCAAAATAGTCAAATTAGGGATAGATTGTTGGAGTTGATCGTTGATAATGGTAGTCAAAAGAACCGGATTTGACATAAATTGGTGGATGACCTTCATTTGCCAACTACAAAGCACCCATGCCCATACCCATTGGAATGGGCCAAGAAGCAAGGGCAGCCTACTCTTGTCACTTAATATTATTCTATGACATCTGCCTTTTAGCCATTCCAAGACAAATGGTATGCGATATCACTCCATTGGATTGCTACAGTCTCCTACATGCAGAACCATGTCAAATATGATCGTAAGGCTATTTTTGATGACTTTCACAAAACCTACCTGCTATAAAGGGATGGTAAAGCATGCAAATTCACTTTTGTTAATTCTTTGCTGTCTGGTAGACCTTTAATGGAACAAGTCAATTTGAACAAATTTCTCACTATCTGTATCCTTTGAGAAGATGCTCATTGCATTGTTCCTATGCTTGAACCCCCTTACCTACGACAACACTTCCTCCTTGAGACAAACGCTTTTGAATATGCCATTGATTGGATTCTTATGTAGGGAGGACTTCTAGACTATGATGGCTTTCAACCCTTGCACCCTATTCCTATAGATCTTCCAACTCCGCGTTCATCCCACGAAAAAAAAGAAGAAGACAAAGCTTCTGACTTTGTACAAAAATTGGTGAAGCTTCATGCCAAAGTTCAAAATATTCTTTAGCATCCACAAACTACATTCAAGGCACTTCATAGTGGACTTAGAGTGCCTCATTTTTTCCAAGTTGATGACCATGTTTGTCTTCACTTGGACAAGGTCTTACAGCCATGTCACTTGGAGAAGGAGGTTTCAATCACTCATTCTAAAGCTTAGATTCCAGATTTTCAGCCACCCTTGGTGGATGATACTTTGCTCAATGTTTGGACTCGTACCAACCGCAAGAAGCAAACCACTACACTTCTATGGTGGGCTGCAACAACGCTTCATCAAAGCAGGCTACATGTTTCCCCACCTTAGCTCTTGCAGTGAAATTTCCTCATCTATTTTAGAAGTTGGTGACATCCTTCCACTAAGCAGGGAGGAAATGATAAGATTTATAATGATCTCTATTCTTAATTATCTCCTTTCTTGTAATTATCTCAGTTAGTAACTAGAGGCATGGTTTGCATGTCCAGTTCATCTCAATTTTACTAAGTGGAGAATGTCCACTTCATCAAAATTACTAATTAGAGTCGTGGTTTGCATGTCCAATTCATCTCAGTTGAACTGAATGAGGATACATGCACACGTACAGACCACAAACTGCATGTATGTTAGATTAATTGAGGTGTCTATGCATGCCTAGTTCAGTGACAATTTGCAACCCTTCAACCTTATCTTTGTAAATCTATTTATACCTCACTAATGAAGAGTTCACATCATCAGTTTTGGCAGCTATCTTCTTTCATTTCCTCCACAGTCTCTCTATTCTGCTATTTGCATTCCAGTTAGTACATTCTGCTGTTAGAATTTTACTGTAGATTCATTTCTTTCTCTCAAATGATTTTTTAGCCTTTCACTTTTCTTTTTATTTTCAAACATGGCTATTATACTTAAATAATAAATATAAAGACATTTAAAAATTTGGTCAGACCAAAAGGCTGATAAAAAATGGAAGAAAAATTCAGATTTCATATGTAATCATCACTGTATGCAGGTAAATTTGTTGGAGATTTGCCAAGGTTGACTTGTTCAAATCTATATATGCTTTGCCTTCTTGTTATACTCTTTGAGCATTTTTATGAGGTTAAAGGAGCATTATGTTCCATCTTAGTCAGTGATGCATATGCAGCTTAGAAGCATCTATGAGGCTACATTTGATATGACATCATTGATTCTTCATAATGAATTTTGAGTTGATGTCAAATTCATGGTTGATTTCATTGAGCATATTTGTGAGGTTATCTGCGTTGCAGATATAGATAACCCATTAGATGAAATTTATGAAAAACATTGGTTCTATGTGTGAGGTAACAAAATCCATCATAGACATGAGTGACCCTTCTTTATATCCACTGATAGAAACCGACATACATGTTAGATTTTGATTTTGATTTTGATGTTAGTTTCTTATCCCTTAAATCCAAAATGGTATGATTTTGACATGAACAGCAAGCGTCCTTTATCCTGTGATAGATAGGCAATCAAGGGATTTCCAGGGGACTAATAGGTCTCATGCATGAAATGCATAAAAGAGTTCATTCTAGTATATTACATAAGAGAAATAAAGATAAATGCCATCTACACTAGAGAGAGTAGATGGATATGTTCAATTGTCAAAGGGATAAAATCTTAAGTTTCATGACCTTGCCTCATTGCCTTCTAATGTATAACATTATAATAAATAATTATATAAGTTAGAATATATAAAGTTCTATTAATATTGAAAATTTATTATATCAGGTAGATGCTAGTTTCATTGCAAGTGCCCCTTCCTCGAAAAGCTTCAACCTTGTATTGTCACAAAAATGTTTAGATGGATGATTATAATCTTCTTGTTTATTCGAATGCTTCCATGTTTCAATCATAAATCTATCACAAAGACTAATCCTCAAGGCATTATTACAATTCTTGAGATAATTGTGTTCAATCTTGAATTCATGTGGGTTTTCATTAAATTTAGAACATAAGTAGGTATTGGATAAGAATAAAACCATATGTCATTTTTAAAATGGTGTGGATCTCTATAAATTTATTTTGGGCAACATTGGATTAAATTATTAGGGTGATCTTATAGTCCAATTTTAGAATGCTTTTCAGAACAGTTTAAGAACAATCATCCCTCATATTAGGTGTATTATCTTGAAACCTTAATACTGGACTATGATTGCATCATAAATAAAAACACCCTCATCTGCACACTCCACTTTTAATTTGACCATTTCTGTATGAACAGGCTGCCATGTGATTTCAGGTGGCAGCTTTTGACTGTTCTACGTGAGTCTTGAAAATAGTAATTTCACTACCTTTGCCAAATGAATTTTTATGAAATTCTAGCAATTACTTCTTGTAAGTTTCACATTTTTTTTTATTAATTTGCATTGACAATACTTTATTTTGATCCTTTATCCTAAGAATCTCATCATTTTCTTATTCAATTTTTATGTTTAATGATGGGTTTTCCAATTTTAGTGTTTTAGACCATTTTTCTAAGAACATCTCTTCAAAATTGGCCAAAGATAAACTTTACTAGTTCAGACTTAAGGTTATGTCACCATTCTTTTGCATCATGTAAAATAAATATACATAAAACAAATTGGGAACATAATAATTTAATTGCAAATATTCCACCAAACTTCCACATCCTTTTTTTCCTCAAAATTAGTAACAGAAGCCATTACTTGTCCATGTTTTAATGTTTCATGTCCTTCCTTATGTTGTGACTCGTAGTATCTCAGGTCATTTCTGCAAATCTGGGATCACATCCTTTCATGTTTTGAGCAGCACCTTTTTGCATTTTGTGTCACACCTTTTCACATTTTGAGTTGCATCCTCTTCCATATTGGGTCGCAGCTTCATGTCTCAAGTTGCATTATTTTGCATCTCAGTCTGTACCCTTTCACATCTTAGCCTGCACCCTTTGGCATCTCAAATTATGCCTTCCCAAGTTTTCAATTGCACTGTCTCACCTCTAGGGTTGCATCCTTTTGCTGTCTTGGGCTACATCCTTTTGCAGCTTGTAGTGCAGTGGATATGAATCAATTGCTAAATGGCAATATTGAGGTGAACTTTGAGGCAGGCGCTAAGACATTCCATTATTTGTGATTTAGGTTGAAAGGCTTCCCCAGCCCACTAACCACCACCACCATATAGCAATAGAAGGATCGAATGGAATCAACACATCACCCAGATTCATAGAAGAGAAAATATTTGTAATGACAAAACAAGATATGGTGTGGTGTCTATTTGGTTTCCATTCAAATTTGGATGAATAACAGAAAGACACTTGAAGATAGCATAAGTTTCAGTGTGCAGGAGAAAAATCTTATGGAAGAGGCAACAATATTGAAAACATGGCAAGTAACTTATGCCTACATACCTTTAAAACCAAGTGCCAAACCCAAGCCATATTGTTAGCTACATTCAATTGGCTATAAATAAATTTTAGTAATGCATTTGAAATCAATCCAAGGACAGTAGTGTCAAAAGATATTATTAGATTACAAGTAGGCATGATAGTTATATTATATGCCTTTGATACAATGAGATGTAACTTTAAACATTGACAGCTGAAAATATGGGCTTGCATACATAGTTATCAGGCAACAATATTTATGAAGCATTATTTAAAAGGAGGAAAAAAATAAGACAGCTGAAAGAGGTTAATAAAAAAACAGTTGAAACTTTGACCTCGTTTTTCAAATTTCTAGCTGTGGCTGTTGCATTGGGTTTTAATCTTTAAAGAAAAACAAAAAACATGCTTGAAATTAAAACGAGGAAAAAAGAAACAGTTTACAAGAGTTTTTCTTACCTCAAATGGATCCTTTGGGCAGCTGTTGGTGGTTGCCAGATTCCTTCAAACTGCAAAAAATCCGGTGTCAGGATGCACTTTAGTGTTTTTTTTGGTGTGGTAGCTGGTAGGCAGAGCTCTCTTTCCAATCTGAAACAAGCAAAATGAAAAAAACAAACAATTTATGCCATTTCCCCAACTTGTGCTGCTGCAGCTGATTTTTTGAAAAAATAGGCAATTTTTTGAAAATCACGATTTTTTATCCCAATTGACTCGGCAAGGCCAAATCAAAATCGAAATCAGGAAAAATCACGATTTTCTGCCGATTTTTGCTACTATTCTTCCAACACTTCATAGGCATTATACATATGATTCTTCTGACTCTTGCTTGAGTGAACCTCTATTAGAGGCCTTGGATGTTGAAAATCTAGCCAAAATATTTAAGAAACATATATAATTATTGTATCGTCCTTATGCAAAATGCCCTTATAGTTACTCTTAGTCTTTCTTCTCAAGCTGCACTACACCAAGAGTTTTATCTTGTGCAAAAGCCTTTTCTATGTTGAATAGATGTCATACACCTTTCAAACATTAACTGTCTCATGTCTTATGTTAAGAGTATATATAAGGAAGAAAAACTGGTGAACTACACCATGGTTTTACTACAGGATAGTGGCACTATTGCAGGTCTATTTCCAGCACTGTGCACTACAGGAATACAGGTCTATTTCCAATATTGTGCACTGCAGGACAACTGCAATACTGTAGGTCTATTTCCAGCACTGTGCATTGCAGGACTGCAAGTCTATTTCTAGCACTGTGCACTGCAGGATTGTAGGTCTATTTCCAGCATTTTGCACTGCATTACTGCAGGTCTATTTTCAGTTGTGTTACTACAGGTCTATTTCCAACTTTGTTGATAAATAGGACTGAAGAAGTGTGTTAGTTTCACAATGACACTGAGAGGGGGGGTGAATCAGTGTAGCTCTTTAAAACTTAAATCTTCAACTCTTAAAGCCGAAACAATGAAAACTTAAAACCAAATAAAGCAAATTTAACAAGAGAGCATCACACAACACAAGATGTACCGAGGTTCACCAATTTTGGCTACTCCTCAAAAATTGACTGTTTGGACTCCCATCCAAATCCAACCTTTGCAAAGCAACAACTTTACAATCAATTTACCAGCACACGCTGGAAGGAGCACCAACCCCTGATTTATCTGCACCAACAGAAAGGAGCACCAACCCCTGATTTACCAGCACCAATTGGAAGGAGCACCAACCCTTGATTTATCTGCACCAACAGAAAGGAGCACCAACCCCTGATTTACCAGCACTAAGCTGGAAGGAGCACCAACCCCTGATTTACCAGCACCAACTGGAAGGAGCACCAACCCCTGATGCCAAGCACCAACTTGGACTTCAATTCTAAAACTAGAAGATTGACATATAAATGCCTTCACTTTTACAAGACCCTCACTGGTCTATTGCTTACTCAACATCGCCCACACTTCACAAAACACACATCCTTCTCGCACGCCTCTCGCGCGCCTCTCGCTCTCCTCTCGCGCTCCTCTCGCGCACTTCACCGAATAAATTCCCCTCTCTCTTTCGGCGCTATTCACAAAATAATCCGCAATTTAAATTCTCCAAACAACACTCCTTTTATAACCATCCTATCTCTTTGTAACTCCAGTTGTAACTCCTTTCATATTCTCATGCGCCACTTGTCAATTGTAATGCCTTCTTTATGTAACTCCTTTTGTATATATAGAGTAGGCATTTCGTCAAACACGTTACATGCAAAGAATTGACACCATATTCTCCTACCATGACTGTTCGTCTTCTCGGTCATGACTGTTCGTTTTCTCCTTTGTGCATGCATGATTTTTGGTTTTCGAAAAAGCTTTTCGTTTCTATTTTGACAACTGTTCGTTTTCTCCTTCTTCGACTGTTCGTTTTCTCCACATGGGCATGCGTCTGTTTCTTTCCATGACTGTTCGTCTTCTCCACATGGGCATGCGTCCGTTTCTTTCCACGTGTAACGACCATCTTAAATGATTTCAAAACATTAAAGATTCCTTATGGGTCCACGTCACTATGCAGTCTTCAGTTTCACCATCCTGGTGTTCATGTCGCAATATCGCGACACTTTTGTTACTCTGCCTGCCTGCCTTTCTTGAGTCGCGAAAATGCGACATGTCACGATATCGCGACACTTTTGTTACTCTGCCTGCCTGGACTTTTTGAGTCGCGAAAATGCGACATGTCGCAATATCGCGACACTCTTTCTTTCTCTGCCTGCCTGCCCTTTATGAGTCGCGATTATGCGACATGTCGCAATATCGTGACACTTTTGTTACTTTGCCTGCCTGGCCTTTTCGAGTCGCGAAAATGCGACATGTCGCGATATCGCGACACTTTTTCTTTCTCTGCCTGCCTGCCCTTTTGAGTCGCGAAAATGCGACATGTCGCGATATCGCGACACTTTTGTTACTCTGCCTGCCTGGCCTTTTCGAGTCGCGAAAATGCGACATGTCGCGATATCGCGACACTTTTTCTTTCTCTGCCTGCCTGCCCTTTTGAGTCGCGAAAATGCGACATGTCGCGATATCGCGACACTTTTGTTACTCTGCCTGCCTGCCCTTCTTGAGTCGCGAAAATGCGACATGTCGCGATATCGCGACACTTTTTCTTTGTCTCTCTTTCTCTTTGCTTCGGCCCCGAAAATACAACATGTCGCGATATCACGACACTTTTTCTCCTTGCTCTTTCTCTTTGCTTCGGCTCGCGAAAATACAACATGTCGCGATATCGCGACACTTTTTCTCCTTGCTCTTTCTCTTAGCTTTGGCCCGCGAAAATACAACATGTCGCGATATCGCGACACTTTTTCTCCTTGCTTTTTCTCTTTGCTTCGGCCCGCGAAAATACAAAATGTCGCGATATCGCGACACTTTTTCTCCTTGCTTTTTCTCTTTGCTTCGGCCCGCGAAAATACAAAATGTCGCGATAGCTTTGGCCCGCGAAAATACATGTCGCGATATCGCGACACTTTTTCTCCTTGTTTCGGCCCGCGAAAATGCAACATGTCGCGATATCGCGACACTTTTTCTCCTTGCATTTTCTCTTCTCTTTTGGCCGCGAAAATGCAACATGTCGCGATATCGCGACACTTTTTCTCCTTGCATTTTCTCTTCTCTTTTGGCCGCAAAAATGCAACATGTCGCGATATCGCGACACTTTTTCTCCTTGCATTTTCTCTTCTCTTTTGGCCGCGAAAATGCAACATGTCGCGATATTGCGACACTTTTTTCCCTTTGCTTTTTCACTTCTCTTTTGCATATGGGCCACTTCGGTCTTCTTGGACAACCTGTAGCAACTTCACCCAAACATCAGAAACATCCTCATAAGCATTTAACATCACTGTACATACTCTGAGTAACCTCTGAACTCCTGTCCACTGCATCAACCGATCTATCTGACTCTGTTGACAACAATGACAATACTGTCGCTGCACCTTGCTCAACAAAGTGGATACTTGTGTGAGAATTGTATTGTAAAAAACAGATTGTTGATTACTAAATAATACAATTTTTGAGTGCTCCTTTATTGCTAGGTTTTTTTCCGAAAGGCTTTCCTATGTGAAATTTATGTGATTTTGCTTGTTGAATTAAAAGTCTAGGTCTGTTTTTTGCACTACTTTCCTCTAAAGATTAAGTAGGAAGTCGTTCCGCTTTAGTCTAACTTCTTTTCATTTGGTATCAGAGCTTGGCTAACTTTTGAGATCCTTAGGAATTTTTTTTTTTTTGTAATTAATCTTGGTTTGAGTGAGAGTTGTGCATAGGACAAGTGCTTTTATTTCAATATTGCAAGTATATCATAGTTGGAGATAGAAAAATTTAATGGTACAAATTTTAAGCTATAGAATCTTAAAATGGAGGATCTGCTCATAGATAGAGATCTATGGGCTACTATTTTTGGAAGTCAACATGTGTCTATGATGGATGAAGATTGGACGGTGATGGATCGGAAGGCATAGAGCCTCATTTAGTTATGCTTGGTAGACTCCGTGCTCTTCAATGTAAGTGAGTGCCCTACTACAAAAATCTTGTGGGATAGGTTGCTTCAATCTACCATGCCAAATCCCTTGTGAACAAATTGTTCCTGAGAAAGAAATTATATTCCCAAATGATGGGGAATGGAGATTCTTTAGCAGAACACTTGGATGAATTTAACATTATCATTTCACAACTAAGATCTATCGAAGAAAAAATGGACGAGGACTAGTGTATCACTTTACTATGTTCGTTACCCGATTCTTGGGACAACATAGTAATGACTATCAACTCCACTAGTACCAAGTTGGAGATGGAGGAGATAGTCTCTACCTTGCTTTTAGAAGAGATGTGGAGGAAAACCACGGAAGAAGTCAAGGATGTGTTGGTTGTTTGTGGCAAATCCAAAGAAATGAACAAGGGGAAGAAGATAGTTTGCTAGTCCAAGGGAAGATCCAATACTCCCACTCTAACAAAGATCAAATGTTGGAATGGCGGGAAGAAGGGGCATGTGAAGAAAGATTGTAAGGAGAAGAAGCATAAAAACAAGCATGAATCCGATGAGGATTCCGATTCTAAGTCTTCTTGGGATGATGTAGGAGATGCATTCGTGGTTGCCTTTTCCACTCATATTAGGGATGGTGTTTGGCTGATTGATTCAGGAGTGTCATACCATATGACTCCACATCGAGAGTACTTCACGAAGTACTAGGACAGTGATAGTGGGAGTGTGTACTTGGGGGACAACTCATCCCTTAAGGTTGCTGGTAGAGGGAGAGTTTCTTAACAACTCTCAAATGGCATGACCAAGACCTTGACCAATGTCTTGCATATTCCGAGTTTGGCACGAAACCTCATTTCTGTGAGTAGCTTGAATGACTTGGGTGTGCAAATGATTTTTAACAAAGGAGGAGTCACTATGGTTCGCGGATCAATAGTGCTTGCTAAAGGAGTACGTGATGGGACACTATTTCATCTTGATGCTAAGACGATTGCATGCAATAGTACATTAGTTCCAGATAGCAACTTACCGACAGATAAGACTATGTTGTGGCATTATAGGCTTGGTCACATTGGTGACAAAGGTCTTAAAACCTAAGTGAGTAAAAACCTTGTTGAGCAGGCGGATTGTGCGGAAAACTGTATGGCGGATTCCAAGGCGGATAGCGCAGAATACTGTGGCGGCCATTAAGACGGACAACGTGCCCGGATCATCGTGGTGGCTACCCATTCCACCATGTAAAAAGAAAAAAAAAAAAAACCTTGTTGAGGGGATAAATGATGTTTCCTTTGATTTAGAGTTTTGTGAACATCGTCTTAATGGAAAATAGAAATCAGTTAAATTCTACTCGAGCTCTCATAGATGCATGGATTTACTTGATTTAGTGCATAGTGATGTATGTGGTCCAATTGATGTACCTTCATTATCTAAATCATTGTATTATGTATCTTTCATTGATGATCATTCACGGATGACATGGATTTATTTTCTAAGAAGAAAATCTGAAGTGTTTGCTAAGTTCAAAGAGTTCAAAGCTCTTGTTGAGAACCAAACATGAAAAAAGATTAAGTCTCTTAGAACAGACAATAGAGGAGAGTTTTGTAGCAAAGAATTTGACAGTTTTTGTAGGGAGCATGGAATTAAGTGGTGTAAGTCAACTCCTTATAAACCTCAGAAAAATGGAGTTGCTGAAAGGATGAACAAGACATTGATGGAGAGGGCTAGGAGTATGCTAATCAGTGCTGGTCTAGAACAAAAGTTATGGGCTGAAGCAGTTAGTACAACATGTTACTTGATTAATAGGTCTCCTGCATCAGCTCTTGTTGATGAATCCCATATAGAGGTTTGGATGGGTAAAAATCCCTCATTGAGACATCTTAGAGTGTTTGGTTGCGAGGCATATGTGCATGTGCCTAAGGTAAAGAGATCAAAACTTGATTACAAAGCAAAGAAATGTATCCTCATTGGCTACGACGATGGGATAAAAGGATACAAGCTTTGGAGCCCAACCATAGGGAAGGTTGTTTGGAGCCAAGATATGATCTTTAGGGAGATCAAGGATTCTTCAAAGGAGGAGCAAAAAAGTAAAACATCAAAACAAGTTGTGCAAAGTGAACCAGAAATAAGCAAATAAATTGCATATGGAGATGATGGTGTCCATGATGATGATGATGAGCATGATGCTCATGATGGGCCTAATGAGGAGTATCTTTCGGATAGTCACGACGAGTCCGATGAGGATCAGGAGCCTCAACCTCAACCCCATTGGGTTAGGAGGTCCACATGACCAAGAAAGCAACCAAATAGGTATAGCCTACCTGGTTTAAATTGTAGTTTTGCTTTATCTACTAAAACTAATGAGCCTAGAACTGTGAAGGAGGCAATGGAGATGAGTGACAACGAGTCTTGCAAGATGGCCATGGATGAAGAGATGGCATCTCTAAAGAAAATGGCACATGGGACCTAGTTCTGTTGCCTAAAGGAAGGAAAGCTGTTGGCTGCAAATGGGTTTTCAAGAAGAATTTCAGTTCAAAGGGCAAGGTAGATAAGTATAAAGTAAGGCTAGTTGCTAAGGAATATTCCCAAGTGGAGGGAATAGATTTTGTTGAGATCTTTTCTCCAGTTGTAAAGCTTACATTCATTAGATTCCTTTTATCTGTTGTTGTTGCATTTAATGTTTAGGTAGAGCAAATGGATGTAAAGACAACTTTCTTGCATGGAGACTTGGAGGAAGAGATCTACATGAAACAACCAGAACACTATGTGGAAAAGGGTAAGGAAAACTTAGTTTGCAAGTTAAAGAAATCTCTTTATGGTCTTAAAGAGTCTCCTAGAACATGGTATAAGAAATTTGATTCTTATGTTTTGAGGTTGGGATTTGTTAGATCCAAATCAGAACACTGTGTTTATTATAAGCAGGAGGGTGGTTATTTTATTGTTATCATTTTGTGTGTGGATGACATGCTTGTTAGCTTTTGATGAATGAGCCATGAGAGATAACAATCACAAGATGCAGAATAACATGAAAGAAAGTAAATCTGCTAGATGACTGAAGTATGTTGAAAATATAGATCATATAAAAGATTACAATGTAGCTATGGAGGAAGTGAGCACTCCATTAAAAAAGCTACAGATCTACAGTGTATTCATCACCACTGAATGGTGTGGCATACAGAACTGCACTATCCATTAAGCTACGCTATCTGACTATGTCCTCCGACTCTCTCTCCTATCTATCTAAGAGGCCATCCTTATATAGCCAAAATAGGATACTTGGCCAACACTCTATCTAGCTGTGCAAGGGACAACTTGCACATGTACAACTTGCACATTGACACTTGTGCATTTATTACATTGCATGAAGTAACTAGATAACTTGCACATGAAGTAATCTAGATATATATCTTGGAGGATACATTTACATAACCCAAATGATGGAATAAACTCTATTTCCAACACCCCCTGTATTACATTATTTGGGTATTGAAGACTTTAGTCTTCAATATGGATTTTCTTCATCTTCTTCTGCTTGATCTTCGTAGTCTTCTTCCTTTGCATTCTTTGTATTCAGGTTCAACAGGTAATCTGTGTCTCCATATGATGCAGAGTAGGCTGTAGCTAGGCCTTCTATTCTCATTGGACGATCTTCGGCATGTTCAGATTCATCTTCTATCCAACCACCTTTATAGTCCTCCTTGCAAGTGTCTTCCTTTGATTCATATTGTTGATGAATGAGTAGAGCATGATGCAATTGTCCTCTCATCATTTTGATTCTTCTGTACTTGCCTTTTTGATGTACTGGTTCTTCATTTTCTTCAACCTGTTCTTCTGCAAATAAGTTAGAAGCATTTTGTAACATCACAATATCTTGTGGAATTTCCATTGAGTCTAGGATATAGGGGTTTTCATGGATTGAACTTGTTGCTTTTATTCCATCTTGATTCATAATGAGACATGTATTGACCCCATTCATATATCCAAAATTAATCATGTAGTTTTTTTTTACTAGCTTGCTCACTGAGATGAGATTGAATGTTAATCCAGGAACATACAATACGTTTTGTAGTAGAAGATTTGGAAAAGTGTGAGATACACATCCATATCCATGAATAGGATAAGTTTGGCTGTCTGCAATTCTTAACCTGTAACCTTTAGTAACCTCAAGACAGTCAAACCATTGTATATTTCCTTTCATATGATGACTAGCTCCTGAATCAATAAACCACCTGTGATTATGCTTTGTGAGTTGGTTCCTGTCAAAGCAAGTTTTACAATCATTGTATGACATTCCTTTACCCATTTTAAAGGTTGAACTTGAAGAATTGAGATAGAATGGCTCTTTAGTGTTTTGAAGTATGATATAGTGCTTTTTGTAAAAATATAGTTCAATTTTAGTTGATTTTGTACAAGTTTTGTAAGAGTCAAAAATCAACTTTTTAACACCTTATTACTCCTAATTGAACTAAGCACTTTTTTCAATTTTGAAGAGGTTTTGATGTTGGAATTCTTTTGTCCCTTTTTGAAGATTTGAGACAAGCAAAAATATATATATATATATATATCCAACCTTAATTGAAACCCTAAAACCTTTTTTATGTCCCTTGGATTATTTCTAATTTCCAATAAAAAAAATTTGATGGAGTAATCCTTGTGACTCCCAAGTTTGGAAAATTAGAGAAATGATAATAATATTTGCAATATAATTTAATCCAAGTTGAATTCCTTATTCCTCCTAAGTAAGATCGCAAATATTAAATTAATAAGATAAGTCACCCCTTTTTAACCTTAGTTTATAACCCTTATATCTCCAACTTATGAAAGCAATAATAAATGGGATTTAGACCTTACCTTTTAGATGTAATATCTCCTCAATATTTGGCACTTTCTGTGGCTGAGTATAACAGCGTGTAACAGGTACCTTAGGTGCTTGTTTTAATGGAGATTCCTTGGAGTGGCTGGTCTTGAATGCTAGTACGTATGGCGCTGAAAGTTGACCTTCAAAGATGGAGAGCTTTTAATGCTCCTTCGCTTTTATCTTCCACGCTGCACTTTGGACGTTTCTGCTGTGCTTCTCTCAGACCTTGACTGTGCTACGTTCCTCCTTTGGACGTCTTTGACTGCACTTCACTCATGCACGTTGAATTTGGAATTCGAATGCCTTTTAAGGGCAGTTTATCATAGACATTGTGACAAGTGTCACGTCCATTACAAGTGAGCGCTCCCTTCTTTACGTAACACTCCAAGTCCTTTGTTTAACGCTCTTGGAGAGATTCGAAAACGTATGGGCACTTGTGTGAAGCTGGTGGAGAATACCAAGTGGCACGTCTTTGCTTGTAACTCCTACGTAAACGTTTCTAGAACATTGAGAGGAATGATGACCAGAATGCCAAGTGTTATATCTGCATGGAGTTCGTTCTTGTAACGTCTTTGAAGATGGAGATTATAACTCCATAACCCCTTCGCTTTGCAACGTTGCTTGGGCAGCAAGCAAGTTTTTTTTCTGTAGGTGGATGGACAATGCGCTATGGAGCTTGGACGGCGATTTGGAGCTTCCTTCAGTGGGTGGTCTTCTCCAAGTTAGAGACCACGAATGTAACACCTTTCCCTCTTTCTTTTATGCCTCCAAATGTATTGAATCCCTTGCAGATTTTTGACGTCCTTTTCTTTGAAATCGATATGCACTCGCTTGTCTACGTAAATGTGGCTCATGAATGATCTGAAATGAGCTTTGATTCTGCAGGTACGTACATCCAAGGTGAGCCCTTGAGTGGCTTCTTCTGACTTGGGAAGAAGAGTGCTGACATCCAGCCTATGTTGGCCTTTTTTTTTTCTTTTTGTAGAAAATGTGCCCTTTTGTGGCACTTCAAATCTGCTCTTATGCTGTCAAAAACCAGATTAGAGTAGTGCATATAATGTATTATAATGTTGTATAATAAGGCTTTTAATATACCTTCTTTTGCACTCTATTTCCAGATCTGAAATTCTGGTTTTGTGGTAGATTTTTCCTACAATACAAGGGTTTGAGGTTGTCTTTAAATAGTAGACACACCTTTCCATTTTTGCTTGGATACTTTTGATAACAATTCCAAGCTTCAATAACAGTAGATAGAAGCTTTTTAATTGATGCAAAATTTGTGCATTTTTTCTTGCAATCAACTTGTAATGCTTCTGATTTTTGAGACTCACCAAGTCTCACTTTCATAAGCTTCTATTTCTGTTTTTGGTTAGTTAAGTTCTCCAAATTCTGGAGGATTCTAACCCTTTTGTTGGCTTCTATTGGCCACTTCAAGTTGCAAATTTTTGTGCTTCAATAGTGTCTTTAGACACTTGATACAAATCACACTTTGTGCCTTTCAGGAAACACAAAACTAATTTTCTGTTTGCGAGTGATATAATAGTACAAGTTATTCACTTTTAATGCACTAATATTACACCTTATCACTCCAATCAACTCTGAAAGTCATGCACTAATAATTTACTGCAACTAATCGAGAATAACCTAAAATGAATCTTTAGGAGTTATTCTGCAATTTCACTACAATCAATGTTGTAGGACTTAGTCTTCTTTTTCAAAAATAGATAATAGGTAGTTGATAGAAGCTTTTTCTGAAATCTAATCAACTCCTAATAAATGTGCAAATGAATCCTAAAAAGAATCTGTTTCCTTTTTGCACTTTTAGAAGACTGTAATCTAATTTCCTTTTTGCAACTTTAATCCAAATTCAAGTGCTCTAATAAATCTGATAAATAATCCAATTAATGAATCTTTTTGCACCATAAGTTGCATACCTTTTTCTGTAGCTCTTCTCTCGCCTTTGTAGAGGATGTAGACCTTGGTGTCTAAAAACACCAAGTTGCTGCTTCAAGTAGGATGTCCTGAATAGCTCCTTCACCAAATGATTGTCTCGAACTTTCTTTCACGAGCCTAGGATTTGGTGGCTTGTTCTCCTCTTGTGTTCTCCTCCTGCTATAGATTTGGAGAAGTCTATGTCTCTAAAGCGGTGCCTTCTTGCTGTGAGAGGCAATCTTTAAATCTCCAAGATTTGGTGAGCTTCTTCTATCTTCAAGTCTTCTTGTCGAATTCTGACTTCAAGTAGGATCTTCTTCTAGGGTTTGGCACTCCTTGCCAAATTCTCCTTCACAGATTTGGTACTCCTTGCCAAATTTTTCTTCACATATTTGGCATTCCTTTCCAAATTCTCCTCTTGGGCTTGTTGTCGGATGACGACAATTGTCCAAGTCCTTCACTATCAAGGACTTCACCTAGATAGTGAATTTCTCCAATGAGTTCTCAAAGAACTCTCTTGATCTTCAGCAAGGCTCTTCTAGCCTTTCCAGGATGCTCGATGAGACCTTCACAAGGTCTTTGATCTGGCAACTTCTGATGGTCTTCCTTGAGACCTTTTCTTCAACCTTCCGCTTCTTGGAAGTGTTGGTGGTGATATCTTCTCTTGGATATTCTGATTCTGCTGCTCCTGGATTCGAGCAGGACTCTCCTAGTCCTTCTTCTTCCAAGACTGGAAGTTCTTCAATGAGATCTTCTCCTTATCTCTTCACTTTTGTTTCAGGACCAAGCTGATTCTGAAGAAGATACTCTTCCTAACTTTCTTGTAGCCAACTCACTGAATCTTCTGATCCTGCAACAAAGATATTAGTATTGAAATATTTTAGTCTGCTTGTGAATCAAATATTCTTCTCGAATTCTTCTTCAGGATCAAGGCTTCTGTGGCCTATTTCAATATCAAGGATCCTGTGGCATTTTCTGTATCAAGGCTTCTGTGGCCTTTTCAGTATCAAGGCTTCTGTGGCATTTTCAATATCAAGACTTCTGTGGCTTCTTCTTCAAGGCTTCTATGGCCTTTTTGTATCAAGGCTTTTATGGCTTGTTCTTCAACTGTGGAATTTTGCAATCCAGCAATGGAGATCTTCAGTCTCCTATCTTCACCACGATCCTTCACCAGAAGTCTTCTTCCGCAGTATTCTTCTCTTGCACAATGAACTAACCTCTGCACTATGAGGGCACATCGACCGTTGGCCAACGAAGTTGGAGTCTCCTAGCTTTTTGTCGTAGGAGTCCCAATCCTCTGAGAATTAATTTCCTGCAACAAAAGAAACTTTAGGCACCAGTTAGCAAATTCCAGATAACTTGGATGATCTTCACTAGATGATTCGTCAGTCTAGTGGATTGAGTGTTGAGTCCTAGTCTTCACGAGTTTTCATAACAACTCTTTGGAAAAGACTCTAGACAAAAATGATCTCAGTATTTTCTAAAACTAAGATTCCTTTCAGTCCTATCTTTGTGACTCTCCCAAAATCTACCACCTAGATAGTTCTGAGATCCTTTGTCAGTGGTTGGTCTAGTGGCGCGTCAGTTTGACAAAAACTCTCAGGCTAACCAACAATGGTGGTTTCCCTATTGACCCGCACAGACTAGATCTACCGTGGCTCTGATACCACTGTTAGCTTAATGAGCCATGAGAGATAACAATCATAAGATGCAAAATAACATGAAAGAAAGTAAATCTGCTAGATGACTGAAGTATGCTGAAAATGTAAATCATATAAAATATCCATGGAGCTATGGAGGAAGTGAGCACTCCATTAACAAAGCTACAGATCTACATTGTATCCATCACCACTAAATGGTGTGGCATACAAAACTGCACTATCCACTAAGCTACGCTATCTGACTATGTCCTCCGACTCTTTCTCCTATCTATCTAAGAGGCCATCCTTATATAAGCAAAATAGGATACTTGGCCAACACTCTATCTAGCTGTGCAAGGGACAACTTGCACATGTAAAACTTGCACATTGACACTTGTGCATTTAAAACCTGCAGGTCTATTTCCAGCACTATGCACAGCAGGACTGCAGGTCTATTTCTAGCACTATGCACTACAGGACTGCAGGTCTATTTCTAGCACTGTGCACTGTAGGACAACTACAATACTGCAGTTTTATTTTCAATTATGTTACTATAGGTCTATTTCCAACTTTGTTGATAAATAGGACTGAAGAAGTGGATACTTGTGTGGGAATTGTATTGTAAAAAGCAGATTGCTGATTATTGAATAATACAATTTTTGAGTGCTCCTTGATTGCTGGGTTTTTCCCAAAAGGGTTTCCAACATATATGTTGCTTCCTGTGTGAGATTTATGTGATTTTGCATGTTGAATTAAAAGTCTAGGCCTGTTTTTTGCACTACTTTCCTCTAAAGATTAAGTAGGAAGTTGTTTCGCATTAGTGTAACTTCCTTTCACTCTATATATGATGAAGAGAGTTTGCCATCGTTATCAAGATTTTTGAAATCCATTTGTGATGAGTATTTGTAATGTGCTTGCCTTTATTACCCAATTCTTGCCAGCTTGCATTAGCTTCCTCCCTGTTTCTCTCTTGTTTCTTCTCTGAATGAGCATTTCTTTCTTTGTTTTCTCTGAAGTTACCATATAATTCTATACACCCTTCTTGTACCCATAACCAATATGTCCAATATAGAAAAATATCTGACACACCTATCCTTTTCATGTCATGCTTCAGTATTTTCGAATATGCTAAAATGCCTATGATATAAAAATACATGCAAAAAAAGCCTAAAGAAGATGAATATCTGGCCTGTCTTCTCAAGGTATCATGGTAAATATTCTGTTTGGCTTATTGTTCAAGTACAAAGAAGTGTCCATCTTAACACTTGAAGTTAAGGACATAAGTTATCATCTATTGGTTATTGTACTTAAAGAATGGTATCAATAAAGAGAGAGTCTAGAATTGGTTCTCTGGGGCAATTTTACTTGAAGCTTATTCCAAGTAATTCAAGATGTTGAAATCTTTTGTATCAGAGGAGTTAATTTCCTCAAATAGAATTCTCAAGACACTTCTATTTGAAAATTCAGTCAAGGAATCCAAATGAGATCTTTTATTTCTACAACTTTTATTGGAAGTCTTACTATGAAGGCTTATAATTGCAAGTCCTAGAGTAAGACAATGTGCATCCTGTTAGTTTATTTCTGATTTACCAGATTGTCAGTAGAGAAAAGAGGAACTGAAATACATTCATTTGTGGTGATTTCAGAAGTTGCATACAACCAATCACACCATGGAAGCCTAAATTCATACAAAGAGGAAACTATTGCATTTCTCTATTCTTATTAGAAGGATTCAGAGAAATGTCCATTTGGAAAGGAGCTTACTTAGAAAATCACTCAAAGATAGTCCATTCTTCCAAGCTAGATTACCTGCCATTGAAAGAGATGTTAATTTTGTGTGTGTACACATGCACTTGCATGCACTCAAGTATGTGTGTGCACACACACAAGCATGCATGCCCACACCATCCACACACATGCCCATGCCCACACCCACACCCATACATGCACACACAAGCGCTCACATGCAGATGTATCTACACTGTACCATCTTCTAGGGATGCCTGAAGAATGTCATATTGTATCTGTATCTTGGTGATTTAGGTTCTTGTTTCTTTTGTTATTAATCCTTCCCTCCCTTCTTGCTGGCCTTCTCCTTACTTTGGTTATCATTAAACAAAAATTATCATAAAAATATTCAGATAATAAACTGTCTTTTCGTGAACAACCAACTTGATCAGAATCATATCAGGTAGTTCTCTAGATAAAATCTACCTAAACAAACATTCTAGCACGATGCACTATCATATCTTTAATGAAGTCATCATCAAAAGGGAATCCATTGTAACATCTCATCCTATAAAGATTCCAAAAACAGCAATATAAAATTTCTTTTTCTTTTTCTTTTATAATGCTATAGATGGTAAAGTTGCAATCTATACTAATTACCAAGCCAAACACTTTCAACCTTCTTTTATGCATTATTCCATGCTCAGAATCGTTTTACCATAGTGCAAGTCTTACCATGACCTTTTACCACTTAGGTAAGTGTTAGTATCCATTCTCACTTATATGTATTTTTCTAAGACCAATGATTATTATTCCATTTTACAATCCAACAGGCCAGCAAGTTTAAGAGTCTAACTCCCTTCTATGCTCCTTATTGGATTTCCACATCCTATGTCAGTGCAAGACTGGTGGATTGATTTGCTTCCATTTGTGGGCTGATGGAAGATAATTACATCTTTTTATGTCTTATTATGATTGTCGGTACTCCCCTTCTATGTCCATTTGTGGAGTTGTGGACCCAAAGAGTAGTGATCCAAAACTCAGAATTTCGAGTTGAGGAAGATCATGATAGAGTACAATTCAAAAGTATCAGAGTATAACAAATCATACCACCCACACACACACACACACACACACACACACACACACACATATATATAAGTAAAATAACAGAATGATTCTATTGCTCAAAAAGCAGAGTACAATACCCAGGTGTTGTAGGTGAGTTGGAGAGGAGAGGGCAATCCTCCAAGGGAGGTCCCAGGTTCGAATCTCCACCCTACCAAAAAGCTGAATTGGGTACTCAAAATCCAATTGATAATGTTGGTGCGGGCAGGGCTGGGTGCGACTCTCGGTTGACTTTGACGGTGTAGAACCCCCTGTTCGTGGTCTCTCAGACCAAGGCGGCCCCGCAAGGGGTTTTTCGCTATAAAAAAAAAAAAAGCAGAGTACAATGCAAGCATTTTTGGAGAAGAGATGTGAGGCTATAACATTGCATCCATTACTCTTGCTTTTTATAGTCATAGATGCATCTCTCTTTATACAAGAATTGGTGTGTTGGAAATCCACCATATTGAATATAGAAGGTCATCTATACGGAAATGTGGTGGTTCACCTTCCGTGAGTTAAAAGGCCACCTATATGGAAATGTGGTGATTCATCTTTAATGAGTTACAAAGTGCATATTAAACGAAAATTACATACATATGACTTGTCCTTTTGTGTTTTATCTTCTATTGATGTGTCAACATAGCTAGAGATGCATTTTGGCTATGAAAATCTAAAAATGGAAAATTATTATTTTTAGTAAGTATTTTGTTTTGCATTTTGAGAACCTCCAAAGCGCTTTTTCCATAAAGTTGTCAACAACTCTGTCTATGAAAAAGTTGTGGAAATTGTTGTTCTCTCTCTAATCTTTTCAATGAATGGATCAAAACAAAGCCCTAAGCACAAAGTTATACCCCTAACAATGCCGCTAGGATAAAAAAAATAATTTTTAGGCATTTTCAAGCATAAAGCTATGCTGCAAAAAGGTCACATACCTGGATCATTCATCCCCCCTTGAAATGCAATGGTCCCCATTGCATCAAATTTTGGCATCAGGCGCAGAAAATGTTTCTTTATCAAATTTTTTGTGAGCCATTCACCTTGGTGACCAAGTTGTCTTGTCTTGACCACTCTATACATCTAAATGGACTACCTTCTAGTGATCTTAGTCCATGTGTCACCAATCTGATCCTCCACTGGTGCTAAACTGTTCTTCAATGTCCAATTGTTCTACTACTATGGAAGTGTCCAACGAGAGGTGGATGATAGGGCCTAAGAAATTCAACATTGAAGATTAAATGCAAACCAAGATAAGATGGAAGATTCAATTTAAAGGCATTTTCTCCCACCTTCTTGGTGATGGTGTATGGTCCATAGTGAAGAGGTCTGATCTTCCTATGGGGTCTTGCAAGTCTCTCTTTTTGAAGACGTAACCATACCTTATCTCCAACCTTGAATTGATGTGGGACCCGATGCTGGTCATGGCGTTGCTTGTATTTTTTATTTGTCTTTTCCAAGAGGTCATCAACCTCTTGTTGGATGTGTTGTATCTATTCCACAAATTGTCCTACCTTTTCTACTTTTTTTCCATGAGGTAAGTACTCTATGGGTTGCACAAAGAGGGATACATGCCAAGGGTTGGAACTCAAAACAAACATGAAATGAGCTATGTTTGGTAGAGCTATTCAGAGCTCGATTGTACCCATGCTAAATGTAGAAGAAGCTCTCATCCCATGTGCATGGATGCTTGGAATTGTATATTCGAAGATGTACAATCAATAGATTCACAACTTCCGTCTAGCCATGAGTTTGAGGATGGAAGGGTGTGGACATGGTCAACTTGGTGTCCATCATGCTCCATAGGGTGGATAAAAAAATACTCAAAAATTTGGACTTTGGGAAGCCAAGGTTTGACTGCACATGACTAAAATAAAGCTTAGCAGTATCCTTAGCTGAAATGGATTTCTTACAAGGAATCATGATAGCCATTTTTGAAAAATGATTAACTACTACAAAAACACTATCATTACCATGCTTAGATGTGGGCAAACCTGAGAGGAAATCCATGGAGATAGATTCCCAAGCTTGGATGGCACCTGCAATGGTGTATATAGTCTTTGCTTCTTGTTGGTTGGTTTGGCAACAACGTAGGGGGTATATGACTTGATATATCTCTCGACATTCTTCCTCATCTTGGGCCAAAGAAGTACCTTTGAAGTACTTTCAACATTTTTTCCACCCCAAAGTGACTCGCTACTTTGCTAAAGTGTGCTTCCAAAATCATCTTTGAGCACTCACTAGCTGGTATACAAATATGTCCCATGTGGAAGAGGAGGTTATCTTGTAAATAAAAATAAAAAACATGCTTACCCACACGAAGAACTCGGTATGTATTTGTCAAATCAGAATCTTCTTCATACAAGGTGGGCCAATTGGAAGTATCATGCCCACAAGAATCAAGAATGATGGCGAGTGCTATGATTGGAGGTTGGCTCAAACAATATGTAGCTGAATTGGCACTCCCTTTCTTATGTTTGATAATCAAATGAAATACTTGTAGATATGTGGCTTACTTTTGATGTCTTTCATTCCTTAGCTTACTTTGCTTCTAAATGAACTCCAAAGGTCTATGATCTATGTTTCGTTGCCCAAGATGTAGTGCTTCCACTGTTTACATGCTTGGATAAAGGCATAGAGCTCTTTGTCATATGTGAGGTATTTTAAAATTGCTTCATTGAATGTTTCACTGTGATAGGCAACTGAATGCCCATGCTATGTGAGAACAACTCCAAATACATACTTTGATGCATCAATCATTACCTCAAAAGGTTGATGCACATAAGGCAGGGAATGTGTAGGAGCTGAACACAATGAGTCCTTCAACCTTTCAAATGCCCTTTGTTGTGTATCTCCACAATGGAACTTGCATTTGCACCTCCTTTGGTCACTTGGTGTACTGGCCAAGCAATGTGTAAGAACCCCAATACAAATTTTCGATAGAAATTGGCAGGACCCAAAAAGCTACGAAGCTTTGTTAGAGTCTTTGCGGTAGGCCAATCTCTAATTACCTAAGCCTTCTTAGGATCAACATGGACTCCCTCTTTGTCAACAATATACCCAAGGTATTGAATCTTCGTCATGCCAAATAAGCCTCCTCCAAATTAGCATATAGCTTGTGTCTTTGAAGAATCTAAAGTACATGTTGAACACGTTGTAGATGTTCCTCACATGTCGTATTATAGATGAGAATGTCATCTAAGTAGGAAACCACAAATAAATTGGTATAGGAACGTAGGATTTCATCCATCATCCTCATGAATGTGACCAATGCATTGGTCAAGCCAAAAGGCATAACTAGCCACTCAAATAAACCCTCCTTGGATTTGAATGTAATCTTCCATACATTAGTGGGATTTATGGGTATTTGATAATCAACAGATGTGAGATTAATTTTGGTGAAGAACTTTGCACCACAAAGCTAGTCCAACACTTCATCTATCTGAGGGAGTGGATAACGATTCTTCACAGTGATTTTATTCAAAGCTCTGTAGTTAATATAGAGTCTCCACGTTCCATATTTCTTTGAAGCCAAGACAATTGGATTGCCACATGGTGAAGCACTTGGTTTGATGTGTTCCTTTTGAATCAATTCTTCGAATTGCCTCCTATTTTCATCATTTTCAAGGATTGATATGCAATAAACAGACACATTAGGCAAAGGAGAACCAAGAACTAAATCAATAGAATGCTTTACCTCGCAATGAAGTGGAACCCCAATTGGTAATTTGAACGAGTCAACATATTCTGCTACAATTTGGTCCATTTGCTTAATGCAAGGCCTGCAATTGATGTAGCGACGGTCCTTTGACTTTGTGGTTTGAACATCAACAAAATGAATTTTCTTGTTTTGGCTATTATCTTTGTGCATTGTTTAGCACTGATTAAGGAACAGAGGTAGGAGATACCTCTAGGATCCTAAAGCACCGATCTTCGACAATGATGATGACACTTCGGGACCTAGAATCATATGCACCATGCCTCTTCCACATAAATGGTTGGCCCAAAATCACATCTTAAACATCCAAGGGCACAATATCGCACATAATTTCATCTTTGAAGGGATTGATGGCATAAGAGAAGAGACATTGTTGAGTGACACGAATGTATCTCCCTTGTTGTAACCATCCAACATTATATGGTTGTGGGTGTGGTGTGAGAGGCGGATTCAAATCCTTCACCATCTGAGCAAAAATCAAAATTTTTTGACTCCCACTATCAACAATGAAATGTAATGGCTTACCCTTGACCCACATTTGTGAGTGAAATAGGCATTCTCCTCTTGTGACTCCTTTGGTGCAGCAGGTGTGGTGGCAACAATCACATTTGGTTTGATTTCCATGATTCGCTTCTCTCTATCCTCAACCTGTAAATGTGAAGGAGGTGGTGAAGTGGATGTAGAGGGTTGCGACTCAGCAAACAATGATTGAATTGCTTGACACTCCTCCCTCAAATGTCAGTTGCTCTTGTTATAATCGCACCATTTTCCACTATTGGCCTTCAAGGGATTCTTTTCTTGGGAGTCTTTTTTCTGCTTCCAATTTTAATTTTGGGGCTAACCCCCTTTATCCTGATTCTTTGGAGAGTCTCTCTTGCCTTTCTTTGGCTGGTACTTAGTGTTTAGTTTTTTGTTATTTGCTCATCCTCCTTTTCTATTTTTGTTTTTGTGCTACTACAATTTGATAGCAAATTTATATGCCTCTCCCATTGTCTTGAATTCGAAGAGGTCCATGTCCTCTCGAATGTACCATTGCGGCCCACTGTGGTAGTTGAGGATTCAATGCATTTTGGTGTCTTGAATACCTAGCTTTGTATCCATGGAGTAGAAAGCATTAGTATAATCTTGAACAAATTGGCCTTTACCTTGACGTAGTTGTTGTCATCACATGTATTGGTCATCATAGGCTCCCACAGGATAGGATTCTTCCTTGACGGCCTCCATGAAATTATCCCATGTGAATGCTACTTCATCTTCATCCTCTTCTGTAACCCTGTTACAATATGCTTCCCACCAATTTTGAATAGATAATGAAGCTTTCAAGAGTGCAAAAGTGATTTTCTCATTGTGAGTGAATTTATTTATAGAGAAGTATGAAGATAATTGATCCAACCAATTTTCTAGGGATTCAACATTCCCCTACATCTTAAAAGGTGTGGGAGCACTAAATGGTGTAGTGCAACGAGAGGTTGTGCAAAGGAGGTTGCAGAACTTGCCAGGAGTTACTGAAGAATTTGAGAAAATTGGTCCATCATCTCATTCCTTTGTTTCACGAGGGCTTTGTTCAACATCTCCTTGAAAGGATCGATTGTCTCAATGTTGTCCATTCTACTTCTAGCTTGAGACCGTTTGGAACGACAAGGGAGGTAATCAAAAGGATCTCACGTTTGACACCCAAAATTTTGATATCCTGATCTTTTGTTTATGGACATACACTCAAAAGATAGACCGCTCTGATACCATTGATCCAAAATTTAGATTTTCGATTAATCTAAAACTCAGAATTTCAAGTTAAGGAATATCATGAAAGAGTGCAATTCAAAAATATCACGAGTATGACAAATTAGAACACAAATCTATCTATCGATCGATCAATCTATATATATATATATATATATATATATATATATATATATATATATATATATATAAGCGAAATAATAGAATGACTTTATTGCTCAAAAAGTAGAGTACAATGCAAGCAATCTCTATAACATTACATCCATTACTCATGCTTTTTACCGTCATGGGTGTCTCTCTTTTTATACAAGAATTGGTGTGTTGGAAATCCTTCGTATTGTCTCTCTCTCTCTCTCTCTCTATATATATATATATATATATATATATAAGCAAAATAACAGAATGATTTTATTGCTCAAAAATAGAGTACAATGCAAGCAATTTTTGAGAAGAAATCTATAACATTACATCCATTACTCATGCTTTTTACAGCCATGGGTGCCTCTCTTTTTATACAAGAATTTGTGTTTTGGAAATCCACCGTATTGAATATAGAAGGCCACACATATGGAAATGTGGTGGTTCACCTTCCATGAGTTAGAAGGTCACAATGTGGTGATTCACCTTCCGTGAGTTAGGTGGTCACCCATATGGAAATGTGAGTTACAAAGTGCATATTAAATGACAATTACATATATATGACTTGTCCTTTTGTGTTTTGTCTTCTACTGATGTGTCAATATAGCTAGAAATGCATTTTGATTATGAAAATCTAAAAATAAGAAAACACTATTTTTATTAAGTATTTTGTTTCGCACTTTTTTTTGGAGTATTTTTTATCACAAAATTGTAGACAACTTTGTCTATGACAGAGTTGCCTTCAGAAATTGTTATTCTCTCTCTAATATTTCCAACGCTTCTTGAATGCATCAAAACGAAGCCCCATGCACAAACTTATGCCCCTAACAGTGCAGTTAGGATCAAAAAAATAGATTTTTGGGCATTTTCGAGCATAAAGCCATGCTGCAAAAAGGTCACATGCGTGGATCAAGTAGGTTGATTTATAATTCTTTCATTTCCTCCTATGTCCAATGTCTGGACCAGAAAATTTAGTTTCCATTCATTTCTATGTCCAAATCAGGAACACTGTATTTCATAATTTCCAAACTCTCTTCTATGTTGTTCCAAGAATTGAGAGTTTAAAAGTTCCATCACTTTTCAACGGTTTGGTTATCCTTTGTCCCTGTTCTTCTTTGGGATTTGCACATTATCATAACTAATTTTACACCCATGTATAATCAATAAAATTTTAGGTTTAACTTCTTCCTATGCCCTTTTTCTGGACCAGCAAATTAGAATTGTAAAAGATCATGATCAGTAGTTTGCTAACATGACTATGTTTCATGTTTTGGGCATTACCTTTTCAGATTACAACTAAAAGAAATGAATTCACACATGGCATTCCACAGGATGCTTTAATGGTAATTTAGAAGGCACTATTTAACATAGTAGTTATCTAAATCTATCCTGTTTAGTCAATAATACAGGGCTGAAACAGAAATATACTCAGTGCATTACTTCAGCCACATTACAACTATTATTGTCATTATTATTCAATCAGAAAGGGAATCAGTCAATCTTCATTGCAACAGGAGTACTTGATAAGTTTCATTTAAAGCATACATTCAGCTAGCATACATAGAACCGATATGAGAAGCTTTTATCAACGCACAACCTATTCTAGTATTCTGAGTCCAAATAAATCAACTTAATTATTCTGCGTTTTTTTAATTCTCACTAAGAATGCCATTCATACATCCTTAATGCAATCCTTTATGCACTTGGAGAACAAAAGCAATTCAATTTGGTCTCATGATTCCATTCAACAGAATTTCGCAACCAGTTATCTAAACAGTCTGACCAAATTGCACAACATATTAAGAGGCGTCTTGGCATAAGAAGGTATAGTTCATGAGCCAATACATGCTTCTGTTTACAAACTGATACCAGCATGGTACTAAATCATGATTTGGTCCACTTTATAACAGAATACATCCCAAACATAGTTATCTTTCTTCAAGATTCATATTCCAAGAACAACATACTCCATTCAATTGCTTCAAGAGTTCAAGTGCATACTTATCAACTCCTTATGGAAGTACACGAGCACAAGGTCATCAATGTGTCAGTGAAAGCAATGTCACAATAAGAACATTGGTACATCAATTTGAAAGGCTGTTCTTTTGTTTTCCTGCTATTGTCAACTTCTGGAGGGAAGGCATCATCAGAGCGCTTTGCCGCCCACCCAAGTGGCATTCCATTGAATAACCCCTTTTAAACTTCGCAAATGGACAAATACAAGGAACCGATCCAGTTAAAGAGACTGACAAGTGCAAAACTACTCATGCCTCAGTCATACATGCAGCAATTTCCAGTGAAGTTATGAGTATATATCCACAACTAGATCTAGTTCTTTTTAGTGCAGCAATCATCTTGCGCTTATGTAATACATCTACTGTGCATTTATAATATCCATTTACAATTATACATCCTAACTGCAATTCATGCTTCCTATGATGAATGCAGTCTCCTATGAATGTACAAATCAACGTATTATCCCTTGTTCATGGTGCATGGGTCATCATACCAGCCCCCTCTATATCCAGCTAGGATTGTTTGTTATTCCCAGCATTAAAGGCATACTGCCCTTCATGTAATACATCTACTGTGATTTATAATATCCATTTACAATTATACATCCTAACTGCAATTCATGCTTCCTATGATGAATGCAGTCTCCTATGAATGTACAAATCAACGTATTATCCCTCGTTCATGGTGCATGGGTCATCATACCAGCCCCCTATACATCCAGCTAGGATTGTTTGTTATTCCCAGCATTAAAGGCATACCGCCCTTCATGTATTACATCTACTGTGCATTTATAATATCCATTTACAATTATACATCCTAACTACAATTCATGCTTCCTATGATGAATGCAGTCTCCTATGAATGTACAAATCAATGTATTATCCCTCGTTCATAGTGCATGGGTCATCATACCAGCCCCTTCTATATCCAGCTAGGATTGTTTGTTATTCCCAGCATTAAAGGCATACCGCCCTTCATGTTTCACACATATACTTCACATATGAACACATGTTTTTGCATATATTTTTAATTGAATATACTTCAAGAATGAATGCTGGTGTGCATCAACATTGTGCAACAGTTTCAAGCTAATTATAATGCCAACTATGGATCTATTGCAGTCAAAATACTACTCAAGCAAAGTGCACATAAATGAGGAATCAAGATTCTGTCCCTATTTTCATTAAAATTTAAAGTATGTTTAACCAACTGCAGCCATATGAAGGATTCAACCCATTACAACAGCTTTCCAATGTACCCACGAAACATGGTGATCATGATGTTCTCAAGTGCAGACTATTACCATTGCTTTCTACAGTCGCTCTTTTTCCACACATGGTATTGCTTAGCCATGCCAACATGGTAGTATACATCCATTCTTATGCAACAAGGTAGTGTACAGTCATTTCCTTTCCAACCATGCAAACATGGCAATGTACAAACATTCCTTTCCATATATGAAAGATACAACCATTCTTTTCTGTACATGCAGGGTACAGCCATTCTTTTCTATACATGCAAGGTACAGCCATTCTTCACATACATTGCAAGAGGAACACACTACCTTAAGGAAAGCCTATAGCCACTTCCTGAAACCAAAAGAAGTTTCAACAAATATTTCAGTCACCTTTCTGGCACACATGCAATACAAAAAATTGATGCTTCCTGTTAATAGAGTGATTACAGCCACTGTGCTTGCACACATACAAAAAGAAATATGCTGACAGCTATCTTGCTAGAGCTATGTATAACCAAAATGGAAAGAAAACAAACCCACTTCTCTTCCAGAAGAGAACAGTACTTAAGGAAAATAGCAAAGGGGTTCTAAGTCTCCATTTCCTGTAATGGTGTGGATTCCTACTGTAACACAGATACATAACCAAGTTTTCTGCTGCATAACAAACCATACCCAACAAATCAATTGCATTGCTTATGAAGAATACTCAGCAGACCCACTTTTCCTATCTAGGCAATGCAAGCAAAGGCAGTGAACGATAATATATCGACAAATATATATATATATATATATTCATTCTTATTTACAGAAGTGCAGAGTACAAGGAGCTATTCCAGCTATGGATTTCTGAATGAAAACAGGGTCAACATGTAAACTCAACAAACATGATACATTAACAAAACCTAATGGCTGTTTTAGAAAAAAAAAGAAAAACATCAATGATTTATAGTAAAACATCATTTCCATTCCATTCTCCATCACACAACATGGATATCAGCATTTTCTTTCATAAAAACAAAATTTATGATTTCAAAAAAAAGAGCAAAAATCATGATCTGGCAAAGTTCCTCGCCAAGTTTCGGTGTCTTCCTGCTTTTTTTGCCAAACTAGGTCATGCCAAGACAAACAAGAAAAATTCCTTAAATCCATTCTCCCAGGCTCTCCAAATGCCTCCCCCTTCGAGTCCCTCATGGTCCAAGGTCAGGTGTTTCATGAAAGTCTCAAGGGATTTCCAAAATTTAGCCATGCAATCCCTGGTTTGAGTGAGGAAGAATAGTAAAACTCCCTTGCCACCACACTCACACCCTCAAACCCTGCTGCCTCCTTGCCCACACAAAAAAGATAAGAAGTGAAAAAGTGGTGCATGCCTTAATATGGGGGTTTTTATAAGCAGAAGAGTGGGAAGTCCATTGACATGGCACCAAAAGGAGAGAAAAGGGTCAACACCAATTTTTATTTTCAAAGGTGGTTTGCCATAGGAAAAAATGCCAAAGTGGGGTGACAGTTAACTAAGGTTCGTGCCACTCACAAATTTGGAATCACTTTGCTCACCCTAAACCTAACTCACACAAAGAGGAAAACAAGACACATTCCTTTTTGCTTGGTCCCTCAATCACTTATAACAGGCATCCATTCTTATCATTATAAAATGCATAATTTAAACAACTAACATTCTTAATCTAGCAGGCAACCATGCAACTTTAAAATGCAAAGATATATTTTAAATGGTGTGTGTGTCAAAGCGTCTCTCTACACGCTTCTCAAGTGTCTGTCAACTTTTCCGTGGTTATACCTTCCCTTGTTTGGCTCTATGGAGGTTACCTGACAAAACACACCAGTAAAAGCAAGTTAGTTTGTTACGGTCATCATTAACATTTTATATAAGAATATAATATAAAAATTAAATTATAGATGCTGACTCAAAAATGCCACACCATTCATTTGATATAAATGATTAGTCGTTCAGAACTAGAGCATTTGGGATGTGACATCCATGCCTGTCCCATTTATCAAATTTTATGAAGAATATTTGAATTTTGGCTATTTTTGCCCTATCTGAACAAATTTGGCAAAATATAATTGGAGAAACAGCCGTCAAATGCAAATGATATAAAAATTAGAAAAAATTAAATCTCAAACATAACATCCCATTGCCTATGCAATTTGTTTCCTTTGTGAGATTATGATATGGCACATTCTCCTTACAAGCACCCCGCATGTCTTCAAAAGTTCAAATATTTCATTTGAAATATCAGACAAAAATTGCTGCCTGTTCCTTATCTGATGTGACTAAGAGGAACAGCTATGCCTGCTTTACTCTGGTATTCTTTTTTCTGGCTGGTTTGGGTGAAATGGAGACCTGACAGATAATTTTGAATTGAAACATTTTTTGAGGGTTAAAGTTAACAAAAATGTTTTCATATAATATGTGAAACTTTCTCCAAATTATTGCAGACAGACAACAAACTTAAAGAAGTTTGAGTATGCATGTTGCTTGCCCTTGCATATTAAAGAAGCATGGGAGTGGATTGTAGTTTATAAGAAGGAACACAGATGAGTATTCAATTCCAGCCAGAGATTGAACCCCACAAGGCAGAACATAACTCCAGAACAAAATTTATCTAGAGCATCTGGCAAATTGAACCCAGGAAGCATACTTTTCACAAATCTAACACAAAGGAGAAATACAGCAAAGATCTTCCAAACTCGGTTCTCAATTGCAGCAAAATTAAAGGTCACGTTCAAAAAGATCCTTGGGAAGAGACCACCTAGACACAGAAATTTGCTCCAAAATTTGGGCTGTAGAAGAGGATATCAATTGGCAAGCTTGAGAAGTATAGATCCATTTAAATACACCCATTCAAAGCAAGGTCACAATACTTTTCACTCATCTAGATAGTTGACTCTAATGGATACTTGTACTCAGCATACATGGTAGTATGACTCACTTAAGCTTGAAATCGTCGGTATGAAGCCTTTAATGATCTGGCCTTTGTTACACCCATCTGGTATTTGATTTGGCTAAAAATATTTCAGTACATGTGTTTTATGTTGCTCAAAGGTTATTTTTCATTTGGCATTCAGTCTTTAAATGATTCTTGGATTTTCCCTATACGATCTCAGCATTCAGGATGAATAGTTGTGCGATTGGTAAGTAAAGTGATTAACAACATATTATTGAAATTGATCCAACAGCTTACTAGAAGCAATTTTACCAAATATTCTATTTGAAGTCCCTTTGTTTGTGGCAGCTGATCAATGGAGTTTCCATAGGTTGCTGGTAATTTTTTGAACATCAACACACTGTTATGTGCAATATGCTTATTGCTATAATCTTTTTGCTACTGTTTACTTCACAGAATATGTAAAATACTGAATTGCTGTTTGGAAAAGTACTCTTGAGAGTAGCTGCTCAATTCTAATGGTAGCTTTCATCATTTTTACGTCATAAATGATAAAATTTCATTGTCAAACTCCCAGCTTCCTGAGTATATATCTGGGTTTGGACACTTCAGAGATTTTGGATAGAAAATGGTATAATATTCTTACTTTTGTGCCTGTGTTGTGTTGTCTGGTTGTGTGTTGTTAAACTGTTGGAATTCCTTGTTTTTATTTTATTGTACCTTTCAATGAGCTCTGCAGACATAGACCTAAGATGCTTTAGGCATTTATTATGTATGCAGAACCACACTCTCGTTTTCCTATTAACTAACTGCTCTTAATCCTCAAACATTGTTGTGCTTAGGGTATTGTTCTGTACCTCATTTTCTTGTAGGTTGGGCTGCATGTTTGAAATTTAACTCCATGGAACAAATAAGCCAACAGCAAACATGTATATTTATCATTTATACTAAAAGCATACAAGTTTCACATTTTCTTCTCTTATCATCTTCATTCCTGTGGTGGAGGCCTTCTTACAAAAGATGGAAGATTCATCTGGCTATATAGAGTGGTGTACACATTAAATATTTGCAATGGTACTGAAGATTCAGTGATTTTAGACGGACAAACATTTTTGAGTACTGAATAACTTTGATTTGCCTCCTAACTTCTTCATCTTATTTGTATGCAGCACATGCCCTTAATGATACAGCACCTAGCTTTGTAAGAACAAACTCTGGACATGAAGGAAATGAGGTATGTAGAATGAAATAAAAAAGAATGAGGTTCTTTGTGCTTCCCAGTAATAATGAAAGTATTAATATGGTAATTGGAAGACATGGCATTCTGAATTTGCAATTGATGGGTTAAGTATCACAGCAATAAGTCATGAGACTAATGTGCTTCTTGTGTCTCCAGTGGCTTGCCCCATTTGTTTCTGTAGTGATTGCAGGGGTAGTCTTGGGCAGTGTTATTTCTCTGACAAAAACTTTTTACAAGAAGAAGAGGGACTCAGAAGCCATAAAGTTTCAGCAACTAAGTCAAGTGCAAAATCATGGATTTTTGGATAGTGACGATGATGACGTCAGTCTTTCTGCACATCAACCTTGTTAGTCTAGCATTCCCTTTCTCTGTCGTGGAGGCATAAAAATAGAAATCCATAAAACATTCATAAAAGTGCCAATTAATTCTTATTTCTCTGTAGGGACCAAAAGTATAACAAATTAGATACCCCTTGTATTTAGCATCTTAGCCGAAGGAAGTGCATGCTATGTGGTGCAACCATTCCAAAATATGTTTTCAAATTATAATCTATGGTTTAAAAAAGAATAACTGAAGGTTTGTAGGCAGCGAACAAACAATGCAATGCATACATACTTCTACAAGCATTGTGTCAAATCAATTTGTCTTCAGACCGAGGGAAAGCTTGTCTAACATTTGCCTTGTAAATGACATTCCAATTTAACATACCATATTAGTTTCCAGTGAGAGCAAGAATATGATAAAAAGTGCATGGAACAAAGAATTTCGATTCTGAAATATTGTACTTATTATGTATTTTTCCATAAATCTAATTAGACTAAATTGTTTCTTGAACAAGTCAAAAATTTCATTCTATATCAAGATTCATGAAGAACAGTGTGTATTTCTTTTATTTTTTAAATAAATGAATGTTCCTTTCATAAAAAAGCACTCAATTATGTAATTAAAATGCTATGACAATTATTGCTAAACAATAACTGAGATCCAACATTCATTTCAAATGCTAAATTGACCGGAACTTGTTAAATAGAAACTTTATCATGTCCAAACATCAATGAAGTTCAGGGGGTATATTAAGTTATAACAAACTTTATAACAATATATATAGTGGACCAATTTATAACAAAATATATAGTGGACCAATTTTTTTCTGGTTTTTCTTTATTGGTTATTTGGGATTCAAATTGACCCTATTGATATTAAATCATTACTATATTTCCATGGATATTAAATCATAACTATTATTCGATCGTATAACGATGGTATTATGACAAAGTATATTATTACAACATCCTTAAAAATTGAACACTGGTGGTCTTTTTATAAGCCAAATATTCTTATTCTTATTATATTATGTTATGAACCTGTTTTTTTATTACCGAAATAATATTCACATTTACTGAAATATCAATATTCATTTGCAAATATTGCTCACAATAACAATTTTATAATGAAACACAAATATAAATCCAATTTATTCAAAACATAAGCAAACCCTTGAGGTAAGGCAACACCGTACAATGCTCCTTATTAGAAAGAAGCCACTTCTTACAATATCTCAACTTGAGATAAATTACAACATTATTCTCTTCATATCCTCTCCATGATTCTTTGCCTCTATTTATAATGCCTACTTACCCACCACTCCCATTTATCATGTGAGATAATTATATTTAATATAATATTATAATATTTATACAATATTATAATATTAAATACTTATCTTGGGTACCTAACATTACAATATTATAATATTAAATACTTATATTGGGTACTTAACATTCCATCCCCATTACAAAATGTTTCATCCTCGAAACATAAGAAGAGACTAAACAATATGATCTTTTGAGCTTTGCTGTGAACTGGTACCGATTTTGATCATCCATCCATCCCAATGAAACTTTGATTGGTGGTGGTCTTTGTTGATGTTGATATGCCCTTCTGCCATTTGAATTTTTAGAAGTAATCCTTTGGTTCCATGTGTTGGAAACGTCTTTCTTCTGGCAATAAATCACTCTTTTTTATCCATACTTGTTTGCATTTGCCACTTGAGTATTCAAGACTGCTTTGTTGGCTCTATGCTTTTGCTGCCCTACTATGGTAACTCAAATGATGGGTCCATTTATTACTTGATGCTATTGCACCACTTTGAAAACCAAAGTCACTATGCTTTCTTTTCCAAACATTGCCATAGTTGTTGCCTTTCATCATAAACATAAATCATTCACCAATATGCAAAAATATTAAATCATTCATCCACAAATACATTATCCACAATAACAATCCACAAATGAAAGAGAGATACATAATACCCTTAAGGTAGGGAAACACCAATAATAATCCCTAAGGAAGGAATAACTCCATAAGATCTCCCAAGATGAGAGATGCCACTTAAAGAGGGCAAAGTCCCATAAGCCACTTCGTGGGCAACGACGATTACATAAGATTATTATTCTCCAATGTTGATTACAATGACAAATCTCTTCTTTATATATCCATCTTCTTATTCTACTTTGGGGAGCCTACTACTAATATAATATTATATTATAATATAATATAATATTATAATACAATCAACCTTGGGCTATATGTGGCCCATGCCAACCCTTATACAATATAATAATATATCCCCAAATATCTATTCCTAGATACCCTACCATGTCACCTTCTTTACAAATGTTTCGTCCTCGAAACATATGAAGAAACATGATAATATGATTTGCTAAGCAATGTTAGCAACTGGTACCAATCTCGATCATCCATCCATCCAAGTGAAACACGTTGATGCTTGTATGCCATTTTGTTACTTGAGTATCCAAATCCGCTTTGTTGGCTCCACGCTTCTGCTGCTGTATTTTGATAACTTCAATGATGGGTCCACTTTTTCCTTGATGCTGACGATCCACTCTGAAAAATAGGATCACTAAATTAGGGTAATTTTTTTTGGAAAAACATCTCATCTTTTAGGAGCCATATCTCTGCGAAAGTTTATCCGATTCAGGCGATTCTTAGATTAGTTTGTGCAAAATTTGAAGAGCTTTAAAATGAGTGGTCATATGAAGGAATCCGAGCAGTATTGAGGGAGATACGACCTTTTGAAGTTAGTCATCCGAAATAAGGATAGTGATGAATTTTGCAGATTTTTTTTGGAAAAACGTCTCATCTTTTAGAAGCCATATCTCTACGAAATTTTATTTGAGGCGATTTTTCGACCAGTTTGTGCAGAATTTAAAGAGCTTTAAAATGAGTGGTCATATGAAGGAATCCAAGTAATATTGAGAGGGATACAACCTTTTGAAGTCAGCTGTCTAGAATAAGGGTAGTGACGACTTTTCAATTAGCAAATTTTTTCAAAAGATGAAATTTGTTAGTTCGAGTAAGAAAATCAATTGCAATTTATTTTTGTTTGGAAGAAAAATTGTAGATTTAAATGTTTATGTGGAATTTTAGCTTCAAATTAGTGGGGAAATATATATATTTCTATGAAACCCTAGTTTACATTATTGGGGTGTGAACTTATGGAGATACAATATTTTTTTGGGAAGAATGATATTTATGCTAGAGAATGGTGGAAAACGTTTCAGTCTCTATATCATAATAATTATTTTTGAAAACCCCTCCTTGGTATATGTCTTAAAGGGGAAACTTTTTCTTGGTGGATAAATTTTTGTAAAGAAAGGAATAATGAATACACTTGGGATGAGATAGAACATGCATTTTTGAGTAAATGGGACCCATATTATATAGATAGCCTAATGGATGTCATCAAAGACCTTGAAAAGAAGGGAATTCAAAATGAGCGGAATGAAATAAAAGGAGATTGAGAAGTTTTCAGGAAACTAAATGAAGACTATGAAAAAGAAATAAAATTACTCGAGAAAGAGGAAAAGGTTAGGGAAGATAATGAGAGGAATATAGAAGGCAGATCGTTGGATTTACAAAAGCAAGAGCAGAATAAAAAAGGTTTAAATTTAGCTAAAAGTTCTATTTTGCAGGTTCATGGAAGCATTCAAAAGGAACAGGTTATTATTTCCATTAATCCTGGTAGCAGATATAATTTTATTAATATTGCTTTGGCTAAGAAGTTGCAAGTTCAAACAACAAAAATTAAGGACATACAACTAGAGGGTGAGCATGTTCAAATTTTTGAAGATTTGAAAATCACCATGGATAAATATGTTTTACATTCAGATTTCTATGCTATTGAGATGGATGATGAGGATATTGTTCTTGGTTATCCTTGGTTAGATACTTTGGGTACTGCTAACATTAATATGCAAAAAAAGTTTATGAAGTTATGGTAGAGGAAAAAGAAGATAACATTGTAGGTTATTTCTTAGTTTAAGGAGCAATGATCCAAGCAAAATCAAGAAGTGGTTGTAGAGAAACAAATTGAAGAACCGAAAACATAATCCAAGAAGGCAGTAGCAGCAACAAATTCCATAGAAGAAGTAGCAACAACGGAGTCCATGGAAATAACAATAACAAAGTCCAACATTGCTAACATGGAAATGGCATACCAACATCAACGTGTTTTACTTGGATGGATGGATGATCGAGATTCGTACCAATTGCTAACATTGCTTAGCAAATCATATTAACATGTTTCTTCATATGTTTCGAGGACGAAACATTTGTAAGAAGGGTGGCATGGTAGGGTACCTAGGAATAGATATTTGGGGATATATTATTATATTGTATAAGGGTTGGCATGGGCCACACATAACCCAAGGTTGATTGTATTATAATATTATATTATATTATAATATAATATAATATAATATAATATTATATTAGTAGTAGGCTCTCCAAAGTAGAATAAGAATATGGATATATAAAGAAGAGATATTTGTCATTGTAATCATCATTAGAGAAGAATATTATGTAATCGTTTTTGCCCACGAAGTGGCTTATGGGACTTTGCCCTCTTTGAGTGGCTCTCTCATCTTGGAAGATCTTGTGGAGTGATTCCTTAAGGAGTATTATTGGTGTTTCCCTACCTTGAGGGTATTATTTATCTCCGTCTCATTTGTGGATTGTTACTGTGGATAATTACTTGTGGATGAATGATTTGATATTTTGCATATTGGTGAATGATTTTTGTTAATAATAAATAAAGTTTTGCAATAGCGGGGCGATATGTTGCAACCTAAACCTGATGTTTTGTTATCTTAAATTGTTCAATATTTTGTTTTTTTTTTATGCTCCTCTATCATGCTCTCATCTTTTGGTTTTCCTCGGACTCTGCTTTTGCTTCTTTGATTTTTGTTACTACCTCCTCCTTTGCCTCTATTTCAAGCTCTTTTGCTTCTTCAACTTGTTTCAGAGTTTCTTTGATCTTTGATATAGTTTCTTGGAACTTTGTTGTTTTTCTGAGGTTATTATTGTTTCTGTAGATTCAACTTTTGATTATTTTATTGGTTTTTCAACTTGTTCCCCTACTTTAATTGCTTCTTGTTTTTCCTTGGATTCTTACCTTTTTACATTGGAAAATATCTTGTACTATTATTTTCTTTTTCTTGTACCAAAATTTCATGAAATTCTTTTGTATATTAATGTTAATAGTACCCAAAGAATTTAACCAAGGATAACCAAGAACAATGTCCGCATCATCCATCTTAATAGCATAAAAATCTGAGTGTAAAATATATTTGTCCATGGTGATTTTCAAATCTTCAAAAGACATTGTATCCTCAATTTTATGTCTTTTATTTTTTGTGTTTGAACCTGTAACCTCTTAGCCAAATACATATTAATGACATTGTATCTACTGTTAGGGTTCATAGAAATAATAACATTTTTCTTCTGGATGCAACCATGAACCTGTAAAATAGAATTTTTAAAATTTACAAATATTCTCTGACCATTCTTTGATTTATCTAATACCAACAATATGGTTCTTTCAACTTGCATGTTTTCATCTGCATTTTTTCTTTCATCGTCTTTATTTATTTTTTTCCGGTTCCTCTTGAAGCCTATTTACCTCTTCTGTCAACTTCATATATTTAAAAATTTTCACACAAACTTTGATGTTTTCTTCAATCTGTATACTATCATCATTCTATTTTTTATTTGCCATGTTTTTACAAATTATCTGCTTGTTTATTTCTTCTACATAGTGTTTGGTCTGCCTGTTTATTTTGTTCATTTCTTCTGTATATTTTGGTAGACACAAACCTTTTTTTAACACGGTTCAACTTATTTGACATCCAAGTTGGGCTTCCTTTAATCTGTATATTGTCAACCTTACCTTTTTCTTATGCTAACTTGAAATTTTTTAACTCTCTTTAGTTCCATTTTTTCAACCGGGGTTTTAACTATCCTTTTCCCAAAAACCCATCTGATTAAGAATGTAGCTTCAAATTCCTCTTGTGTGTATTTTTACTGAAGGATAAATCAAATGTTTATAAACCATGATGCAGTTGCTCCATCGAAAGAATTATAAATCTTATATTTCCATTTAGAATTATTTAAAGACTTAAAAATTCTCCACCATCCCTTAACATCATCATTCCTTCCAGTAAACTTTTTATTTTGAACTACCACCAAATTGTAGACAAAGTATTTTGACACTCCTAACAAACTGCAAATGCTACTCTATGGATTGCTACCAACTATAATTTGCTACTTTGCAAAACCCCTTTTTTTTTTACACTGATAACAACTTCCTTTGCAAACTACTTTTTTTTAATGTGATTAAACTGCAAACTTCTCTTTATATATTTTTTAAACAATTGCCACTTTCGGATTGTTGGTAGACTGCAATTGTCTGCTCTATTGAAGTTGTGAATCTGTGGACTCTTGTTGAAGTTGTTGCTGATGGATGTATAACACTTCTATGAAAATTCTGACAATGAACTGGATCCCAAAATTTGGCTTCCTAGTGGCTTAAGGCAAATCTCACTGGTCACAAAGGTTGTCTAAGTGAGTACTGCTCTCTGATTACCAATAATATTTTTCTAAGAAATCATTGATGAGAAACCAGCCACAGTTTTATCTCTAAATGATAGCTCTTTTTTTACTCTCATAGGGTAAAAACACTACTAACAAGGTGTGGGGTTGTTGACCCTTTTCACTGGTGACACACTCAAACTAGTTACTCTAGGGTTGTTGGGGTACTCCTCATAACGAATTTTAAGGAAATTATTGGCCCAAGTACTTCCCCCAGTTAAGCAGTTAGGACTTACACCCAATCCTGCAAGAGGTTATTAGCCTAATGCAGGTGCTTATTAAGTTTTGAAACTTCTATAGTTGAACTTGACCTTGGAATGTCCTCTGGTACTTAAGCTTATATAGCAAAACACAGGCCTTGGAATGTCCTTTGGTACTTACACTTTTGCAACAAAACACGACCCTAGAAATTTCTCTGATAGCACTTGTCAGGAACCTATTTTTTATTACCAAAATAATATTCACATTTATTGAAATAACAACATTAAGATATAACTCCTTGCTCACCCATAGAAATTATTACGATTTATAAAAACAACCACAATGAATAATAAATCAACACAATCAATGCAAATTGCTTAGATGTTCTCAATTTATATTTCAAACCCTTGAGGTAGGACAACACCGTACAATGCTCCTTATTGGAAGGAAGCCACTCCTTACAATATCTCAACTTGAGATAAATTACAATATTATTCTTTTCATATCCTCTCCATGATTCTTTGCCTCTATTTATAATGCCTAACTACCCACCACTCCCACTTATCAATGCATGTGGGATAATTACATCTAATATAATATTATAATATTAAATACTTATCTTGGGTACCTAACATTACAATATTATAATATTAAATACTTATATTGGGTATGTTAAATCATAACCATATTTCCATGGTATAACGATGACATTTTGATGGATCATGAGTTGTGTCTCGCGGTTTCCTTCTCTGTTCTCATCAATGGTTCCCCCTCGACCCCTTTCCATGCCTCTAGGGGAATTCATCAAGGAGATCCTATTTCCCCATTTCTTTTTATTATTCTAGCAGAAGGATTGGGAAGATTCATTCAAAGAAATAAACAACAAGGTCTTTTGGAAGGTGTGCAATTAGGTAAGGAGATGTTAACTCATCTTCAACTTGTGTTGGGGAGGCCAACATTCAAGAGGCTAGAACGTTGAAAGTCATTTTAAAAATCTACATAGACGCTACTAGTCAGTAGGTGAATGGGGTCAAATCCAAGGTTGTTTTCTTCAATACAGACAAAAGAATCCATGATCAGATTCTATCCATTTTGAGCTTTGCCCAGGGTACCCTTCCACTTGATTACCTAGGGATTCCCCTTCATTTTAAGAGCCCAAGGGCAACTGATTGGAAAGCTTTAATGGATAGAATCACTGCTAAAGGTAATCATTGGACTCATCATTGACTTACCTTTGGAGGAAGAATGACTCTCATCCAATCAGTGATCCAAGCCATGCCTGATTATAAATTCTCCATCCTAGTTGCCCCTATGAGAGTCCTCAAAGAGTTGGATTCGCTTATGAGAAAATATTTGTGGGATGGCCCAAGGATGGGTAAGAAGTGGGCTCCGGTGAGTTGGGATAAAATATGTCAGCCTAAAGCTCGAGGGGACCTTGGTTTTCGTAAAGCAACTTTAAACAATCAAGCTCTTACTGGGAAGCTTTATTGAAGATGGATATCCAACAAGGAGGCTTTCTTCAGTAGAGTCATCACTAGTAAATATTTGGGTTCTATCCCTCATCAAGAAGCTAACCTCATTCCTCTAAGGGGCTCTGGCTCCATTATTTGGAAGGTCTTGAAGCTGGTGAACAATTGGTAAAATTTAGACTTTTCTAGAAAGCAGGTAAAGGAGACAAAGCTAACTTTTGAAGTGATTCTTGGGACCAATATCCCCCATTAATCTATGAGTTTTCAGAGTTGCAGTCCTTGCAATAAAGCCTTGAGGGTAGAGGATGGATAAAGATGGCTTCATACATTACTTCCCGATAAATGGGAGATTTCTCTTTATTCCAGTGGAAGAGGTTATAAGAATGATCTATTCATGCCCCTCTTCATCAAAGGCTTCTTATTGATAAGATCCTCAAGCAAATGTGTCTTACAGGGAAAGAGGAAGATGATAGGATTGCCTGGGGCCTTGGTACTCTAGGTGTCTTCACTGTTCATGATGGTTATAATGCTTTGCTCCCTCCTCCATTGATCCTGCAGGATGCCCCATGGGATAGAGTTTGAGTGGCTAAGGGCTGGCCTAAAATTAATTTCTTTACTTGGGAAGTGATGCATAGGAGTTGTCTCACCTATGATAATATTATGAAGAGAGGTTTTTATGGCTCTTCCAACTGCATCATGTGTAACTCCCAAGAGGAGACACTTGATCATCTGCTTTTCCAATGTGCATTTGCAAGAGTTGTGGAAAAGGTGGTTAAACCTATTTAAGGTTCACCTAAACTTTTAGGTGACTCTTTCTAATATCTGGGAGATTTGGAAACGCAAAAAATTCAAGAATACCTCCATTCAACTAGGTTGGTCCCTAGGCCCGAGCTTCATCTGGTGGCACATTTGGCTGGAAAAAAATTCTAGAATTTTTAGAGAGTTCAGTTCAATGGAGTTGGTTTGACATAAAATTGTTACCAAGATTTTTGAAACTGTCAGATCTCACTTTAGGGATAAGAAAACTCAGGTGAATGACGGGACTCCCAAGCCACAAAAGTTGGGACCATGGTAGCCCCATCCCCTAGGTTGGGAAAATATTGATTCTGATGGTGTAGCTAAGGATACCCCGGGGGCTGCAGGCATTGGTTTTCTCAGAAGAGATTTCAAGGGGAAGATCCTCCATTGGGAGCTAGAGGGTCTTGTAAGGGCTACTAACAATGAAGCTGAAGGCCTAACTATTAGACAAGGTTCTCCCAATGCTTGGGAAAACGAGGTTAAAAGATCATAGTTGAGTCTGATTCACAAATTATGGTGGGACTTTTGGATGCTATTAGAAATTTTAGACCAAAGGCTTGGAGGATAAGAAACATTGTGATCCAAATTAAGTCCATTTTGCAGCAGTTTGAGGATGTTATCCTGGTCCACGTTGATAGACAAAATAATGCAGCGGCTAACTTTTTGGCTAAACATGATAGTGAAATTCCAGTTGGATACATGCTGAATTCTAATCAAGATAGAGACACTTTTGAATGGAGGGAGGTGAACCAAATGGTTCTTAAATTAGCCAGCAAAGACTTAGCTAAGGATGAGGATAGGTCCAGAGTCCACTGAGTCTTATGGATCAATGAAGGATGAACAGTTATTTGTTGGATTTTTTGCTACCTCTTGCAACACTCTTTGGCCCTTTTTGGGATAGCACTGGTAGTGTTTGCAAGACTATCAAGCCTGTTAGGTTTCTTAGGATCAATGTAAAGCAGAAATGGGAACATGTTCAAAGTTTCTGCTCTGTAGATGGTACTCAGTTTTTTATTATTTTTGGAGATGTTAATCCGAGTTTTATTCGGCTTGCCAAAAGTGGCAGACCTATGATTGTAATTTGATTCTTGTTCTATCAATATTTTTCTTTACCTTAAAAAAAAAAATGATGGTATTACGACAAACTATATTATCACATCCTTAAAAATTAAACGTTGGTGGTATCTTTATAAGCCAAATATTCTTATTCTAAATTATTATATCACCTCTTTATAGTATTTTAATATATAAAAAATTATTGAAAAGTAAGTAAGAGGAATTATACCTCTTAAGTTGCATCTTTTGGATTACATATATATCCCCATCTTATTCATCTTTTTTGATATCTTATTTATTACCTCATAAGAGGGTTTCTTCTTTACATACAAACTTTGGTAACATATTTTTCATGCAATAAAGATCTTGAGCTTTTGTTACTATTTTTTTTGTTGGATAATAAGGGGTTGTACTCGGGTCCCCCACCCTCGACAAATTACAATTCTTTTTTTTAAAGCTTGAGAGTTTATAAATAAATACAATTATCATCTCAGTTGAGATGTAATAGCTAGAAACCTACATTTTACATAAAATATCTGAATTCTTGATTTTTATTTTTTGGACCTTTTTAAATTTTTGTATGAATACAATTATTCTAGAATTTAGCATCTTTCTTGACATTTTCCTATAGCAACCTTCACAATGCCAAAACTTCACCTCTACTATCTATTAGTAGAGTAATATTTCTAAAATATCACACTATCATAGTCCGCTTTACCAAATCTGGATTGCTAGTTTCCTTCCTCACTGAAGTCCTAGCCCTTCATTGCTCTTCCCATCATTCAAACCCTAGCTGACAAATATTTGCAATTTCATTTTTCGTGACTTGAAAAATCATCACTGCCCTTGTTCTAAAGGGTTGACTTCACAAGGTCAAGTATCACTCAATATTGCTAGGATTCTTGCATACGACCACTCATTTTAAAGCTATTCAAATTCCGCACAAGTTGGTCTAAGAATCAGCTGAATCGGATAACTTTTCATGAAGATATGACTCCTAAAATATGAGACATTTTTTAGAAAAAATCCTAATCCTTCACACACATTTTGTTGTAAAGAGGGGAAAAACCACCCCAATACTTGTGGGTTCCAAACCCACAAGCACACCAAAGACAAAATCAGGGAGACAAAATCATGGAGTTTTAGTTGACCCAACCTTCCACCCAACAACCCAACCTGTTGCTGCACTACACTCAATAACCCAACCTATTGTTGTGGTTCCCTCAGCTGATCCAGTCTCAAACAAGCCTTCCACCCAACAAAGGCTAACCTTCCATGCTTCTTCAGCCTTCCCAACCTTCCACTCAATATTTCAGCCTTTCACTGCAGCTCCTTCAGTCGGCCCAACCTTTCATTCTCCTTCAGTCATCCCAACCTTCCACCCAACATCCCAACCTTTAACTGTAGCTTCTTCAGCCAACCCAACCTTCCACGCTCCTTCAACCAACTCAACCTTCCACGCTCCTTCAACCTTGACACTCCAAAGATCAACTCATCATTCAACCTTCCACGCTCCTTCGACCTCTAACCTTCCACGCTCCTTCAATCTTCAGATTTAATTTACTGATTATTAAAGCACCAAACCATTTGTTAAACTCCAAACTTTTATTACTATTAATTAAATAATCAAAATCATTATTCTATAACACATTTTAAATATATTATTAATCATATAAACAAATCTATAAGATGGTAGCTAATTATAATTAGTTGTCATACAACTTAAGTTTATTGAGAAAGCTTTGACAACATAAATAAGGTTTCATAAGTAATGTAAACCATTATGCGAGGAATAGACAATCATTTAACAAGAAGCACATCTCCATTCAGTATTCTCATCATTATACATGGTACAAACTATTGAATTGGAGAATAGTGATTAATAATTAATTATTATTATTTTTTAATTGGTATTTTCATCATTATATACTATACAAATTATTGAATTGGAGAATATTAATTTATAATTGATTGCATGAGATTAAAAATGAGGATTATTAAATTGAAAAATACTAATTAATAATTCTTAGATTGAAATGGGGATAATCATTTCACAAGAAGTACATCTCCAATTCAGTATTCTCATCGTTATACCAGACTACTGAATTGGAGAATACTAATTAATAATCATTTACTATTTCTTTTAATTAGTTATATGAGATTGAAATGAGTTTTATCTGAATTATACCATTATTACATAATGGTATTATAAAAAAGTTTGGATATTATTCGTGTATTGCCAAGATTCGAACTTTGAATTTAGTGAAAAAATCCTTGCAAGATTGCCTTCATCCAAGAAACCACGACTAGAGGGTTTTACACCATCAAAATCACCCATAAGTCTCACCTAGCCTTGACCATGCATCACATTATCAACTGGATTTTGGGTACCCGATATGCGTTTGGTAAGGTGGAGATTCAAACCTGGGACCTCCCTTGGAGGATTGCCCTACCCTCTCCAACTCACCTACAGTACGCACATGAGTCGCACATGGCCTTGACCGTGCACCAACATTATCAACTGGATTTTGGGTACCCGATGTGCGTTTGGTAAGGTGAAGATTCGAACCGTTTGATAGGGTGGAGATCACCCATAAGTCGCACTTGGCTGCGCACCAGCATTATCAATTGGATTTTGGGTACCCTATGCGTGTTTGGTAGGGTGGATATTCGAACCAGTGACCTCCCTTGGAGGATTGCCCTACCCTCTCCAACTCACCCGCAACATATGATCTAACCAATTAAACTAATACCACTAAATTTTTTTCTTTAAATATTAAAAAATCTAACCAATTAAACTAATACCACTAAATAATTATTCACTATTTTTTAATCATCTAACATTATGCATTTTCCTTTTATATACCAATCATTCATTTAAAATGGAAACAAAGACAATGCAATGGCTTTTTTTTTAAAATTGAAAACGTCTAATAAACTTATATTAACTAAAAAGAGTCAAAATTACATCAAAGTCATCGGATCATATTAAAGTATAAACTATAGCTTCTAATAAAGACTATCTTATATAGGCCAAGTCCATTACTGTTGATTACATAACATTGTTTATACACGAGATATTATACTGTCTTACAAATTTTGGAAACACAATCTGATTAAAGAAGGAATTACATGATAGTTATACAATTGCATATTCCAAGTTTGAATTTTCTGTTGACTTTGATCTTCGGTTTGCTTGATCAGGCTCTTCATATTTTTCTTAGAAACCTGCATATTCTTCTCCACCTGAAATAAAATGGACAACTGCATGAGTCTCCGGAGAGACCCAGTAAGACACCTCTGCTTGCCCAAAAAAATCTCATCATTTCTATATACCATAAAATCTCAGAAGATAAAGTTAGCCAGAATAAATTATAAACATACTGCATATGAAAACTCAAACCAAATAAAATATGCTGAATAAACTGCCCACTGTTAACATTCCAACCCTGTAAAACAGAACAAAAACTTATCCAAACCTCATAAAATGAATAACTATAATAGTTTGACCTGGGCATGTTACTAAGCCTTTTGAAAACATCCTTGCTTCCATTCCACTTCCATTTCCCTCGATGTGCATAGAAGCTTGGGTGCTCTTACTGCAATAATATTATGTCTACACCCCATAATACCAAAGACATTGATTATGCAGTGACAATTTTTTATTTTTTTAAATTAATGGTTAATGCCATGTATTTGTGTCTGCACAATGGAAGAAAGGTAAAAATTTGTATTGAATTAAATTTTAAGAGGATGTCATGGTGACTTTTTTCATGTTGATGCGGGCAGTGAGCAAAATTGCAAGTTGTGTTCGATCCTTTAAGTGTAATTATTAAAAACTCATTCATTATTAGGTTTTAGATAGATAGATATTATAGTTAAAGTAAGTAGTTGAAAGTTAAGAGTTTCTTATTTAAGGTTCAAACTTATCAAATGGCAGGAGCTAAACAAGTTAAATGTGTAGACTTTCAAGGCTAAGACTATGTTTCAAATTTTGTTAAATAATATATGTATAATTGTCAAAATAATATAATACCATGATAATATAATATAGGTGAAGTTACTTTAATTCAAACTAATTCAATCCCACATAACTGATTAAAAAATAATAATAATAATAATAAACTTTAAACATTTAATTTTTCTTATTAATCCTATAACCAATTGAAAAAACATAAGGAGATGTAATTCTTTCTACCAATATCTGCAAAATAGGCTCTAGTCGTAAGTACTTCGGTGGGTCAGTGGAGCCTCTCCATTGTCATGTTATTTGGTAAGCTTACACATGTTATCCCATCGCATCTCTTATGTGCTAGGTAACAACCACAATAATTGTTCATACCAAATATATTTCGTTTTATCAACTAATAAAATAACAACATATGTTGAACTAGACTTTGGTGCTGCTTTAATACTTGCCTAAATGATTCTATGAAGCTCATGTAGAACAAATCTTGATTTAGGAAAAATAAAAATAAATTACTCTTAAATTGTTTTAAGGAATAGTCTTTAATAACAAGTTGGGTTGGGAATCATAAGGAATGAAAAGTTTTAGGAGGATGGTGATTACTTTTGTATTGCAAAACAAACGAAGCTATCTAAAAAATAGTTATTATGATTTATTTTTTGAATTATTTAAAAAAATAAAAGATGAATACATATAAATAACAAAGGTTATAATAAAAAAAAAAAAAAAAAAAAAAAAATTAAAAAGCAAAAAACACATGAACAAATTAAAGAGCGAACAAAAATATATGCAGAATATTAATACTACAAGTGCAAACCAAAAATACATGAACAAATTAAAGAGCAAACAAAAATATATATGCAGAATATTAAATACTACAAGTGCAAACAAGAATAAAGATATAAAGTTTTCTAAAAAAAAATTCAGGATATTTACTATGTCCTAAAGGATATAAGAAAGATAAAAAACACTATCAAAATGAATTCAACTCCATGTAACACATCATCATAATGTATATATAAAAGCTAACATTAAAGGGAAAGCATAGATATTTATAATCCAATTGAGAATAGCTTATATAGACGAAGATAAGAAATAAGTGAAATAGAAGGAAAGGGCGGCTTTTATACATCAAAAATAATGAAATAAAAAAAACATTACTGCTACTGATGGTTTAATTATTTACTTATTCTATATAAAAATAATTTATTTTATTTTATTATACAATAACAAAGCATCTATACTTCACTAAAAAATAATATTACATCAGCCTTTATAATTTTGCATCACTTTAAAAATAAATACATCAGCCTTTCTAATTTTGCATCACTTTAAATATATATATATAAATTAGTTGACAAAACCTTGTTTTCCTATTTGGCCTTCTGAAGGCTAAAAGCATTCTATTCTCTTCTAAGTTGTAATGCAAAGCCCCTTAATTATCATTAAAAAAAAAAAATAAGAATTTGCACATAATGAGTGCATCTCAAAGAAGAGATGGCGAATAAACTTCAGGAACTAATAATTTACATGTATCTTATGAACACGCAAAGATAAAAATTCAGAGTATTTATTCTCAAAGTACCTAGTTTTTGTAGGCATGCAACTTCACTACTCAGCATGGATGCCTCTTATAACACGTGAGGCCTTACCTTCCAGGAAGATCCGTCAGTGACGTATTGTCCCGCCGGAAAAGTCCAATTCTGCGCCTTATCGATCTTCCCATCCTCAAACCGAAGATAAAAAGAAAAGATATCCATTAAGTTCGAGAAATAAGAAATTTGAGCAATGGACAACATTAGCGCTCCCGCAATTGAAATGCAGACGGACGATCAGGTGAAACGTGATAATTATTCTGCGTAATGGGAGTGCTATGTTGAAGGAAGAGATGGAAGGCTGCAGGGTCCTTGAGGGCAAGATAGGGCAGTGAGAGCTTATCTGACCCCATTCTATCATGCACTGTAAATGGAATGCGTGTTTACAGCCTGTAAGTGTACAAGGATCGAATCTCTTCCAGGGATTAAAACAGATATATTTTGTTTTTATGCATTAGGGAGCTGGTTACAACCATGTTATTTTTAGTAACTGTCAAGTGCAGGGCTACTCCCAACAAACAATTAGAAGGGCTGCTCCCGACAAGCCTTTAACTTGAGAGAGACCACCTTTGCATGTATTCAGTTCAGACTACTACCTTTGCAAGTTTCCAAATTGACACCTCTTGGTAAACCTAGTCTTTGTGGGCAGTAAAACAAGTATTTTTTTTTTATCTCAGGAAATTGGTAACATTCTTTCATCTTTAAGGACTAGGCTTGAAGCTGCCTCTATAACCCTTGCCTCCCGGGGTTGAAGCTATCTATAACCCCCGCCTCCCCTTGGTAAACACGATCAGGAGTTTGCCTATGGGCTTGAAGCTGCCTCTATAACCCCTGCCTCCCCTTGGTAAATGCGGCCAAGAGTGAGAGTGAGGGAGACTCCCGATGACTCAGGATTGGTACCACCTTCGCCAAGTTGGCGTGCACTCACTCAAGTCAGACTACTACCTTTGCCCATATTGGGTATGCCCCCAAGGTTTAAACCTAGGTTTTCTCTGGGTAAGTACCTAAAATCTTACCAATCCACCTATCCTTTAAAGACAAACAAATATATTCATTTTATTTTTTTTTCCTTGCCTCATACAGATTGCCTTAAATAGGCTATTAGTTGATTCTCATCTTGTCAACCTTGGTGTTTTCCAAAGAATTTTTTATAAAACTTAACATTTTTTTTGAGTCATATAATTTTATATTAAACTATTATGGAAGTTAGCCTTCAAGTTTATTACGTTTTTTTTTTTTGGTAGCACAAGGGAATCGGTTACATCCATAGTCATTTTCCACTAGGTTCGAATCTTGGGGTTGCCCCCTATAACCCTTACGTTGTCTTGTTGTTGTTGACTCGATGTGAGATGGAGACGGTCGGTTGCTCAGGGTTCGTACCGTTATCATCGGTCTGGCACGCACTCAAAGGATTCAAATCAGACTACTCCCTTTGCTAACTGACACCATCAAGGTTTGAATCTAAGTTTCTTCTTGGTAAGTAGCACTGACCAATCCACCTAGCCCTTGGGGCTCTATTACATTGTTAACAAGGTCTTGGTTCAATGGCTAAAATATATAAATGATGTAGTTTACATTATTTAATTATTTTATTTGTATATATAGGGGATTTGACAACCTCTCTATCATTTTATCCCCAACACGGTTGGATTTCGAGAAGCTACCACTATAATTACCATTATAACTATCGCCTATTTTTTTTTTATTAATTGAAAGGTGGGGGTTTTGAGAGAGTCCCACAAACAAGAAAGGGTCCCACAACCTAAAACAACTACTCTCGTAAGAGGCCAAAACAAAGAACCCATTAGAGAAACCAACTAGAGAGGACAAACAAAACCCAGGGCACAAACACAAAACCAGGTCATCCACTCCCAAAGCTGTGGGATCAAAAACCCGCAAATAGGTAGATCCCTAGACAGTATCAAGGCATCACCTGAAATTAATCAACAACATTTTTCCCCAGGAAAAATTCTTTAGCAAATGGCTCAGGAGACAATTCACATCCTCCGTGAATTCAATTGCAACTTTTAGAGTGCCCAGAATAGACCTCTGTTTGTCTTCAATAGCCTTTATAGTCTCGAGATAATTGCATTGGGACTCCATGCAAGGAGTCCAAGAGGAACTGCCCCTTTAGACAGAAATTGTTTTTTCACAGTCGAAAGGTCCTCCGAATCAAAATTGACAATCTTAATTGGTGAAGCCTCCTTGATCTTTCTCTTCTCTGATAATCTCTTGGAGCATCTTATCTTACCTCCCCACATCCCTTTGAATTCGATAACATTAAAGTTCAAATTTTACATTTTGGTTCAATGACTAAAACATATAAATAATGTATCCACACCAAAGTTTAAATTTGACAGCACCATAAAACTCTTTCGACACCCTTTACCAAAGAAATGAAAGTACACGTCATCAATTTTAATATCTAGTTATTGTTTGCTAATTATTTAAAAACTTATCAGACTTAGTTGACAAGAACACCTATTTACAATAATAAAAAAAAGATCTGCATTGAAGCCAAATCTCCTAAACCTTATTTCTATCCACAAGTTCTGCAGTGGAGCCAAATATCCTAACTAAAATGGTTATCCAAATTATCTAAACACTGGATTTGCTCACCAACCTGCTTAATCTTCTCATCCTCAATAGCTATGTCACTGTGCCACTGAACCCCTACCTCCTTCTCAGTACCCATCTTAGTCAGTAAGTCTGCCACTTTATTTAGATCTCTACTCACATAAATTGGAATCACATCATCTAATTCCCTCCACAATTCTTTAATTTGAGTGACAAGAATCCTCAACCTCCATGTCTTCAAAGTAAAGTTCCTCATGCAATCCAGAGCTCCTACTAATATTTGAGAATTTAATTTTAATATTGTCCTCTCTAATCTTGTCTTATAGCCCAAATAGAAGCATATTTGATAGCTAAGGCTTCCGCTTCATTGTTTGTGGCCTTTCCCAGGCCTTGGGAACTTACAACCCAAATAAAAGCAGATTTGATAGTTAAGGATTTTGCTTCATTTTTTGTAGCCCTTTCCAGGCCTTGGGAACTTACAACCCAAATAAAATCAGATTTGATAGCTAAGGCTTCTACTTCATTGTTTGTGGCTCTTCTTAGGCTTTGCGGTTCCCAATAAAACACTGTCCCAATATATCTAAAATTTGTTGAAAATATTTGAAATGGTATTAATATGAAACATGTGTTAGAGACTTTATTTAATGTCATTAAGTAATATTAGGTTAATTGGTTAAATTCCTCAACATTTCAAGGAAGAGATCCATGTTAGAATTTTGCCAAAACACTATGTGGTGATGATGATACATGGATAATATTCAAGCTTTGTTGTAATAACACTATGTGGTGATGATGTAATACGGGTAAGACCTGTTTCAATCTCATATAACTCATTGAAAAAATATTATATTATTATTAATTTTAATAATAAAATTATATATTTAAAATTTATAAAATTATTTGAAAAACTATTAATGTAAAATATGTGTATAAAATTTTGTAGGGAAAAATATATTTTGACTTATTTTCAAATATATATTTATATAAACCTCTACGATCGATGCATAAGGTTGAGCAGTCCCCTTTATTTATTTACATATATATTAAATAAAAAAAATAAGACTATATCTAAGATATGTGAAATCAATTGAAAAATGTATTAATATAAAACATGTATTTGAAATTTTATTAAAAAAATATATTTTAATTTATATTTTATAATTTTGTAATGTTATTATAATTAAGGGTAAGAATATACGCTTATATAAAAAAGGTAAGAATATACTTTCAAACGAGATAGATGGAAGCAAGAGCAAACATAAAGAAATGAACACAAATTATTGGTTGAAATTCTCTTTACCAAAAACCAAAATGATATTGGTAATTTGTAGGTGAGGCCAATAAACCTTAATGAGACATGATTACCATCTCATGAAATATAAGGGGTTTTAATGCCCTCTCAAAGCATAGGTGTATCAGAGACCTTTGTTTAAGTAATAAGCCCGATATTCTTTGTATCGAGGAAATGAAAATGATAAAAGGAGAAGTTTTCAATACTATGAAAGTAATATGGGTGAGATGTGAATGAGATGCTATAGATTCTGAAGGAGCGACAGGGGGAATTTTAACTTGATGGAATCCTATTAGAACCTCCTATGTAACCATTCATAAAACTAGGCATTGGATAACCTCTTTGGTCACATGCTTCTTTGTAGATATGTGTTTCATCCTTATCAATGCCTATGGATCTACAACTCAGTTAGACATATTAGAAATTTAGACTGGGATTGAAGCCTTTATGAGAAGTAAAGACCAAGAAACTCGATTCATGGTCATAGGAGATTTTAATGCTATAACCAACTAGATGAAAAATTTGGGGGAATTAAGAAACTAACCCAAAGTATGAGAGATTTATTAGCTTTTATTTAAAATAGTAATCTATGGGAGGTTAAGTTTGAAGAAGACAACTATACATGGACCAACAACAGGAGAGGCTAGAACCTAATAGTATAAAAATTAGATAGATGCATTCTCTCATATTATTGGCTAGATGAAGGGACTTGTGCTAAAATTAATACCTTGACCAGGATTGGTTTAGATCATTGACCACTAAAAGTTAAAATGGTGGTAAGTGAATTAAAAAAAGATCATATTTTAAATATGAGTATATGTGGGATAACTGCAAGCTTACTGTAGTGGTAAGGGATTTGTCCTTCCTTTGATAAGTCCATGGTTCAAACCCCACTTAGTATGAGAGGACTAGGACCCCTCATAAAAACCTGTGTAAACTCATTGAAAAAAATACGAGCAAATGTGGGAAGACCATCCTCAATTTGTTGATATGATAACATAAACGTGGAATTCTTCAGGAAAGGGTGGGTTGTATAAACTTCCTAAACAAATAAAATCAATGACATTTAGATTAAAAGAATGGAACAAGAATACTTTGGGAAATATTTTTTAGAAGAAAGAAGAACTAAAATATAAACTTTCAAAATTCCAAAAAGGTGATCATAATAATCCAAGGCCGGAGGAAAGGGAGTTACTTAGTGAATATCATAATATTTTGAATAAGGAAGATAAATTTTGGAGATTAAAATCAAGACAAACTTGGTTAAAAGGAGATAAAAACACATAATTTTTCATGGGATGGCAATAGTACAGAGATCAACATCCAAAATTAGTAGAATTAAATCAATAGAAGGGGTTTGGATTGAAGACTAGAGTGAAATCATAAAGGAGGTAAGGTCTTTTTATCATAATATTCTAAGATCAAAAGAGTTTGAAGTTCTTAATGATAAACTTTTCACAAGAAGTTCCTTCGATTATAACAGATGAAGACAATAGGAAACTGATGGAGCCTATTACTATGGAAGAAGTTTATCTAGCTCTTTTATCTTTTAATAAGGACAAATCACCAGGTCCTGATGGGCTCTCTGCAACATTATATCAACATAATTGGGATATAGTGAAGGATTCTTTATTGGTGGAAGTGGAATAGTCTAGGGTAAAACAATACATACCTTATAAAATAAATGCAACATATCTTACCCTGATTTTAAAAAATAAGGATGCATAATTGTTTGATTCATTTCAACCCATAAGCCTATGTAATATGGCATATAAAATTATTTTCAAAGTTATGGAAAATTGGTTAAGACCACTATTAGACAAAATTATTTCAAAAGAGCAAGGAGGATTTATGAAAGGGAGATAAATTCTGGATGGGATCATAGTAGCTCATAAAGTTATGCATTCAACAACTTCAAGAAAATAGAAAGCAATGATATTTAAACTTGATATGAGTAAGGCCTATGATAGGGTTAAATGGGGTTTTCTTGTTGTAGTATTAGAAAAGTTTAGATTTGGGAAGAAATGGGTCAGATGGATTAAAGCTTGTTTCTATAGTTTCATATTTAGTGCTAGTTTATGGGTCAATAACAAAATCATTTAAATCCAAGAGAGGCCTAAGATAGGGGGATCCTCTATCATCATATTTATTTATTATTAAGGCAGAGATTTTGGATAGGAACTTGAAGAAGACTTACAAATATGAGCTTATAAGTGGACTTAAGGCTAGTAATAACATCGGTGACATCACCCATCTTAGTTTATAGATGATACAACCTTTTTTTGAAGGGAAAGGATAGGCAAGACCAAATATTTGAATATATTATTAAAGGAATACGAAAGAGCATCAGGGTAGAAAGTTAATAGGACAAAATCCAAAATTTACTTCCTAAAAACTCCAACTAAAATCAAAGCAGAGATATGTAGGTTACTTCAAATGGAGGAGGCAAATTTTCAAGCAACTTATCTAGGGATGCCCTTGTTTGAGGGGAGAATGAGAATAAAATTATGTAATCCAGTTATAAGTAAAGTTTAGAATAAACTACCAGCATGAAAAGGTAGATGGTTATCATTAGCAGGAAGTGTAGCTAATTAAATCAGTCTTATAGACCATTCCAACATATTATATGTCCTTGTATACTATGCCAAAATAAATAGGAAAAAGTTTAATCTTTATTATGCGATTATTTTTGTGGTGAGGATTACATGATAAAGGAAATTTCCTTTGGTGAAATGGAGCAAGGTGTGTGATGATAAAACTAGAGGAGGTCTCGGTTTAATATTTCTTATGGATGCAAACTTAGATCTTAGGGGAAAAGTAATTTGGAGATTGTACAAATAGAGTCAAAGACAACGGGCATGAATTCTCCTAATTATGTTGATCCCAATGACCCAAGCTTAATATTTAATGCATTCTCTATACCAAATGATTCTACACTATGGAATGATTTAAAAAAATCAATTGATCTAGTGATTCAAGGTTTAATATGGGTGGTGGGAATTGGATAAAAATTTTCTATTTGAATGGATACTTGGTGTGATAAAAAAATACTCAATATCCAATTTTGAAACCATGGATGCGATTACTTCAAGACAAATATGGTGATAGGATTTCAAACATTATGTACAAGGATTAGGAAGGCAGATACAAATGGAAATAATTTTTTTTTACACATGTACAAGACATTGATTCTAGGAAGCAGTTGAGTAGAAAGATAACAACAATGATTATTTTGAGGGGAGCCAAGGATAAGTTGATTTGGGAGTTGAATAGCTTAGGAGAATACAAAATAAGAAGTGGATATAATATAATATTATAAAGCACCATCAAAATAGGAATATCATAAGAACATGGAGAGATATTTGGGATAGCTAGAGCATTCCTAAAGTTAAAATGTTTGTTTGGCTAGTAGGTCATAAAATTTTTTAATCCTAGGATAACCTTATGAAAAGGGGTTTTCATGGCCCCTCAAGATTCATTATTTATAAAACGGAGAAGGAGAGTTTAGACAATATCTTAGGACACTGCTCAATAGTTTGGAAACTATGACAATGGATTCTTAATATGTTTGGTAAATGCATGGTGATGAATAGCATAATTGAGGAATGATTAAAGCAATGGCATAACACTTTTAAAAGTGATGCTTTATAGACAATTTGGGATAAATCAAAAGATACAATACTTAAGACTATTTGGGAGCAAAAGCAATTTAGAAGTAATGAAAAGGAATATTTGTTTAACTATAGAGGAGTCTAAACCAACCCTATAAACTCACCCAATCCCTAATATGGAAGTAGAGAGCCTTGATAGATGGAGTCAAGTCATCAAATGGAATTATGATGTTGGGGATAGAAGAAACAAAAAGAAGGAAAAAAATATAAGTGGAAACCACTAGATGTGGAGTTGGTAAAATTAAATTGTGATGGAGCATCTAAAGGGAATCTAAGACTAGTAGGAGGAATAATTATAAATAATAGAGGAGATATTTTGTCTCGTTCCACTTTTAATAGTGGATTGAAGACAAATAATGAATATGGAGGCTTTGGAAGGGTAAAAAATATGCAAAAAAATGAAATAAAACAAAGTATGGATGAAAGGCGATTTAGTCATAGTAATAAATGCAAATTTGAGGAAAGCAAAGGCTCCATGGAACATACAAGAGATAATTGTGGAAATTCAAGACCTTGCTATAGATTTTGAAGAAATTAGGTTTACACATAAATTAAGAGAAGGAAATAAATGTATGGATAGGCTAGCCAATAGAGGAGTTTTAATTAAGGATCATGAAGATAAATTATTTTTCCTTGGTTAGAGGAAGTAGTAAGTTTAGTTGAAGCTAACAAGAAGATGTTGATTGCTTGAATCAAATAATGATTAATATTTACTTTAATGTTTTCCATTGGTAATATCTACTTTATTTTATAACATTAATATGCTTTCATATATACTATTTATTACAATTTTTGTGGTTGCACTTGTGCTTTAGGAAGGAAACTAGCAATCCAGATCTAGTAAAGCTAGTTATGATAGTGTGATGTTTTGGAAATATTACTCTACTAAGATGCAATGCATAGATAGTAGAGATGAAGTTTTGGTATTGTGAAGGCTGTTGTAGAAAAATGTCAAGAAGGATGCTAAATTTTGGAATATTTGTGTTTACATAGAAAATTGAAAAAGTTTTAGAAAATGAAAATCAAGAATTCAGACATTTTAAGTAAAATAATATAGGTTTCTATCTATAGCAACTAAATTGATATGAGAATTGGATTTATTTATAAAATCTCATGCTCTAAAGAAGAGAGTTATGATTTTTCAAGGGTGGGGACCCAAGTACAACCCCTTGTTCTCCATAAAAAAGGGTAAGAATATACATTTGAATTTTTTCATACATAGTGTGGCTATGTCTCCACATGGAGAAAGTATTTTTTATGCATCCCCTAGAGAGTAGTTTTGAAAAGAGTGTGTTTGATCTCTATAAAATTTAGAACACCTTTGTTTCCTTCCTTGGGGCCCTATGGGGGAATCATGTTAGGGTCAATAACAATCTATTAATCCTTATGCATTCTCTAGAGGCTTTGTAATAGTAAAAATAAATTTATGAATGAATAAATAGATGATTAGTTATGCCATAACTCATGTATAAATATTTTATATGGTGTATATATCTCAAAATAAACATAATAATGGGATAAGGTGAGATGCAAAGGATTATTGTATATTGAGGCATCCGAAGAACACAAGCTTATACTGAGAGGGGGGTGAACAATATAAGACCACTTTTTACTTTTCTTTCCCAATCAATATTATGCAATGTATAGATAGCAATATCAATAGCAGTAATCAAAGCAATGCACAAATCACCACACACAATAGAGACACCAAATTTACGTGGTTCACCCAATGTGGGCTACTCCACGGAGAAAATATTTTACTAAAACTTTCTCAATCAATCTCTTGGGAATCCTTTCCCTATTACAATGTTTATGGACCTCTGTCCAAAGGAGACACCAATCCCCTAAATCAAGTTCGTGGATCTCTATCCACAGGAGACACCAATCTCCTAATCTCTCCTCTGGTTGGTGATCCTCTAGAAGACCTCTGCCTCCACTGCCCTTAGCAAATGGAACTCTATCCACAGAAGACACCTGTCCTCCCTGCTCTGGCTGGAGATCTCTATCCTCAACTTTGTCACCTCCAAAGCTCTATCTCAAATATGTACTAAACACAGTCCTTCGGTCTAGCACAAATCTATCCTCAATCTCTGTCTCTGGTCTGGCACAAACCTATCCTCAAATATGCACCAAACTCTATCCTCGAATCTGTACTAAACACAGTCCTTCGGTCTAGCACAAATCTATCCTCAATATCTGTCCTCAAGCCTTAACTCAAGGCTTGACTCAATCTCAAGTCAACTCTGCTGGATCTACCCCAAACCTTAACTCAAGGTTTGAACAAATCAATCAATCAACTCTGCTCTCAAGTCTTCTCAAAGACTTGTCTCAAATCTGCCTTGTAAGCTTCCACAAAAGCTCACACCAATCTGTCCTCAAGTCCTCTCTAGAACTTGTCCAAATCTGCTCAATAAGTCCTCACAAGAACTTATCCAAATCTGCTCTCAATATGTATTGTAAGCTTCCACAAAAGCTTACCCAAAACTATCCACAAGTCTTCTCAAAGACTTACCTCAAATATGCTCAACAAGTCCACACTAGAACTTGTCCAATCTCATAGAAACATAAAGAGAATTGTTAGAGACTCAATATGCTCTATACTCATCACAATGCTCAATCACTCTCAATCACTCTTTTAGAAACATACAGAGAATTGTTAGAGACTCAATATGCTTCAAATTCAACTCAATACTCAATCACTTTCTCAAATCAATTCAGAATATAGAATAGTTTGTTTTATGGAACTTGAACAATCACTTCACACATCCACTTGACTAGGCTCAACCAACTCTACTCAACCAATCACTCAATGAAACAATCCTTGCTTACAAACCCTAGTCCAAGCATATAAACCTTCACTCAAAATGTTCTCCAACAATGCTTATCAACCAATCTCACATAACAATGATACTCATGTTCTTTTCAAACCCTAGTTCAAGTTCTTCACTCAACAACTCACTTCAACAACAATGCTTATAACACAATCTTCACATAACAATGATACTCATGTTCTTTTCAAACCCTAGTTCAAGTTCTTCACACAACCAATGGCTTCAACAACAATGCTTATAAAACAAGGTTTTAACAACTCTTTATTCCAAAAAACCTTGAAGCATTAACTCAACACACTCAATAAGGAAACCTAATCAAGTCCTTTTCACTCCAAACTTATTTTCCAGAAAACCAACCAATCAACTCAACTATGGAAGAATGTGCTCATACCTTTTTCTTGATGATGAAGGGACCTCAAACATCTGCCACAACCACAAACACTTCTTTGCCAAGCTCAAGGAAGTTAGATAACAATACAAAGCATATAATAACTCACAAATACACCTTATTACTCCATTCTTAAAATAATATCCAACACCACAATAGTTTAAATATTCACTTCTCAAAAACCCTAACTCATCACAATTTCATCTCAACCATTCAAATATGACATAAGCTACTTCAGAAAAATATCCTAAAAAATTAACCCAATTTCTACTTATAACTCCCTACTTTAATATTGCATTTTAAAAATAATTCTTTTGAAAAATAATGCAATAAATAATTTTCCTTTCCTCTAAGGTAAAAATATTTTTACCCACAAATTAATCTCAGCAAACACCTTTCATAAAACTCATAAAAATTCCTCTTTAACTTAGGCTAAACTCCAAAAAAAATATTCCCCTTATTTCTCCTAAGACAAACTTTAGCCTAAGAAAAAATCAAATTTAATAATTAAAAAGCTTTACCACTTTGGCATGCATGTGAGTCGAACCGAGCGCATCTCTCCCACTAGCACCTTGACCGCGGCTTCCACACCATGGAGCCACGTGCTCCTCTTGGAGCCTCCAAGCACCTTCAGCGCTTTGACCTTCTAAAACACACGAGCCAAAATATGGCTCCTTCACCCATGCTCTACGAAACGCGTTGCACAAAGTTACTGCCACGAGGAATGCACACGAAATAGCATGTGATAGTCTTTAGCGAATCGGGTGGATAATTTTACCTTTGGAAAGGCTATGGTATATATATGCCATATGCCTTCCAATGTGCTCCCACGTCGATGGAGGAAGACGTCGACAATGCACGCGATGAAGTCGGCGCCCAACATTAGACTTTGGCCATTATTTATTAAATATAATAAATTAAATTCTTTTAAGAATTTAATTATTATAATTTAATAATTAAATGGACTTTGGCCTTTTAAACCAAACTTTAGGGCCTCCTTGGTTTTTAGAAAAACCTTACAACTTGCCCACATGGTTTTAATGAAAAAACCTTTTATTTTATGCCATCATTGGTTTTAAGGAAAACCTTTTATTTTTCCAAAACATGGTTTTAATAAAAACCTTTAAACTTATGCTTCCACATAATATTAAAAATATTATGAAGCTCTTTTGCCATTAACCTTTGCATTGTTCCTTTTGACCTTTTTACATCAACGGTAGCTTATTCCTTGACATCAATGACAACTTTGTTTCTTGACATCAATGACAACTTTGACTCAAAATGTCCAACAATCTCCCCCTTTGTCATTGATGGCAACCCAAATTCTTTTTACCAGAAACTTAACCTTTTCTTTGTTCTGCTCCCCCTGGGACATTGCTCCCCCTGGCTCAATGCTCTTTTCAAATACCAAATCTCTCCCCCTTACTCAAATCTCTCCCCTTTGAAATCAATGGCAAAGGGTCACCTTTGGGGCTCGAGGCTAAGAATGAGCCTCTTAGCTTAGCCCCTCCCCCACCTCCTCTTGAGGTGGTTAATTCTGGGGTGGGAGTATTTCTACTCCCAGCAAGCACTGGTCTTTACCTTTATCCTCTTTTCTTCTTATCTGATCCTTCTGATTCCTTTGATTGTTCCTTTCCATGTCCATGTTCCTGTTCATATCCATATTCTTGTTCCTGTCCATGTCCACATTCCTATTCCTATTCCTGTTCATATCCATGTTCCTGTTCCTATTCTTGTTCATATCCATGTTCCTGTTCCTGTTCCTGTTCATACTTGATTCTGGAATGTCTGCTCTACACCACTTTGTTGTGTGTCCATCATTATTGCACTTATAACACTTAATGTCATTATTCCTTGGAGGTGCAAATGTCTTAGGATTTCTCCTAGTGAAGCCATATCCTCTTCTATCATGAACCCTGCAATTCATTGCCTTGTGACCAAACCGATTACATGAGTAGCAATACCCATGGAAAAGTTGTCTGTTCCCATATTCCTATCTTTCATGTGTCCTGCACTGTGAAGCCATGTGCCCAAACCTGTGACATGAAAAACATCTTCCATTGAAGTTTCCTTGTCTTGACCTCATTGGTCTCTTAGTCTCTCTTGACCTATTCTGATTGTTGTTCCATCTATTTCTTCTTTGTGCATTGTTCCTGTCTTTGTTGAACTTTTTGTTGTCCAACTCATCCTCAGATGTCTCACTTTCTCTTATACTGTCTTCTTCTAAAGTTTCTTCTCCTTCAGAACTTGAGGTTGACCTCTCTTCTTGTTTCTTTTGAGCCTGTTCAAAACCAAGACCTATTTTGTTTGTTGACCTTCTTTGTACCTTGATCATCTTATCCACAATATTTGAACTCTTTCCAAACTTTTGTAGCTTACTCTTGGAATTTTCTAAATATTCCTTTAGTAGGGCTACTTCTTGCTCTAACCTTTCACATTCTAAGACCTTTGCTTCTAACTTATCTTTAAACTTCTTTGTCTTAGCCTTTGATTTGTCTAGATCCTCTATAAGCATTCTTCTCTCTTCATCACATTCTTGAAACTGAAACTCAAGTTTAGAGTTTTGCTTTCTTACCTTCTTTACTATTTCAAGAGCATAAATAAGTTCTCCCTTAAGATCATATCCTTCTTTATCTGATTCTTCCTCTATTTGTTTGCCTTTGTCCACATCTTCATTTTCTTTTGACTTGTCTTCTATAGGATCACTTTCTCCTTCCTCTAGTGCCATTAGAATATTCTCTTCTGGTCCTTCAAGTGTATCTTCATATTCATCATCACTAAAACTATAACCATTCCTTGTACAACTATCTTCAAGATGTCCAAAGTTACCACATCTAAAACACTTGAGAATTATTGGTGACCTTTTCTTGACTTATTTTTCTTCAATCATAAATAGGACTTCATCTCTATCATTATCTGAAAAACTATTATCACTATCACTTGAGTACTTACTTGCCTTGTCTGCATAGTAGCTCCTCTTTTGCCTTTGAAAGAACTTATTTCCTTGTCTGCTTTGTCCATCCTTGCTTTTATTTTGATGCCTGTATCTTTCTGATTCCTTGTTTCTGTGATCCTGTTTTTCTTCATCATTGTTATTCTTAGCTTCTTGACAATCAGTTGCATAATGACCATACTTTCCACAATTGAAACATCTAACATATTTTGTATCTCTAGATCTTCTTGAATCCTTATTCCTTTTGCCATAATTAGCTTCTTCATCACTGGATGACTCATTGCTTGATTCTGACTTCTTACCCTTTGTCTTCTTGATTTCTTTGAAGGTTGCTTCCTTCTGGGGATTAGGTTATTTTGTTCTCAACTCAAAAGTTGTAAGAATACCAAGCAACATATCTCTTGTCAAAGAATCACCATCCTTTGATTCTTCTATAGCAGAAATATTTTCACTAAATATTTTTGGAAGAGATCTTAAGACCTTATCACAAACATCTGATTCTTCAACCTTAAGTCCAAGTCCTTGCATAGCATTAACAACCTCATCGATTCAAAGTAGATAAGTACTAATGTTTTCCTCATACTTCATTCTTAACTCTTCAAATTGTCCTTTGAGGTTTCGTATATTTGCTTTCTTGACACCTTTATCTCCTTCATATATATTTTGTAACTTATCCCACATTCCTTTTGCATCTTGACAATGCATAACTTTTATGGACTCTGTTCTATGCAAACCTCTCAAAATTGCATTCATTGCTTTTGAATTGTAATGTTGTAGAAGCTTACCTTCCTTATCTATAGGTGGATCAACTAAGGGGTCATATCCATTTTCAACTGCTTCCCAAATCTCATTGCCAAGTGCCATCAGGTAAATCTTCATTCTCATACTCCAATATATAATCACTTCCATCAAATATTGGTGCTGAATTATCTGATGATCCATTCTTAGAATCCATTATGTTCTTGTAAGCTTTTCCTTCAAGTTGTTAAACTCTTCCGAAGGAACCCACTCTGATACCAATTGAAGAACACAAGCTTATACTGAGAGGGGGGTGAACAATATAAGACCACTTTTTACTTTTCTTTCCCAATCAATATTATGCAATGTATAGATAGCAATATCAATAGCAGTAATCAAAGCAATGCACAAATCACCACACACAATAGAGACACCAAATTTACGTGGTTCACCCAATGTGGGCTACTCCACGGAGAAAATATTTTACTAAAACTTTCTCAATCAATCTCTTGGGAATCCTTTCCCTATTACAATATTTATGGACCTCTATCCAAAGGAGACACCAATCCCCTAAATCAAGTTCATGGATCTCTATCCATAGGAGACACCAATCTCCTAAATCTACTCTGGCTGGTGATCCTCTAGAAGACCTCTACCTCCACTACCCTTAGAAAATGGAACTCTATCCATAGAAGACACCTATCCTCCCTACTCTGGCTGGAGATCTCTGTCCTCAACTCTATCACCTCCAAAGCTCTATCTCAAATCTATACTAAACATAGTCCTTCGGTCTAGCACAAATCTATCCTCAATATCTGTCTTTGGTCTGGCACAAACCTATCCTCAAATCTGCACCAAACTCTGTCCTTGAATCTATACTAAACACAGTCCTTCGGTCTAGCACAAATTTATCCTCAATCTCTATCCTCAAGCCTTAACTCAAGGCTTGACTCAATCTCAAGTCAACTCTGCTAGATCTGCCCCAAACCTTAACTCAAGGTTTGAACAAATCAATCAATCAACTCTGCTCTCAAGTCTTCTCAAAGACTTGTCTCAAATCTACCTTGTAAGCTTCCACAAAAGCTCACACCAATCTGTCCTCAAGTCCTCTCTAGAACTTGTCCAATCTGCTCAATAAGTCCTCACAAGAACTTATCCAAATCTGCTCTCAATCTGTATTGTAAGCTTCCACAAAAGCTTACCCAAAACTATCCACAAGTCTTCTCAAAGACTTACCTCAAATCTGCTCAACAAGTCCACACTAGAACTTGTCCAATCTCATAGAAACATAAAGAGAATTTTTAGAGACTCAATATGCTCTATACTCATCACAATGCTCAATCACTTTCAATCACTCTTTTAGAAACATACAGAGAATTGTTAGAGACTCAATATGCTTCAAATTCAACTCAATACTCAATCACTTTCTCAAATCAATTTAGAATATAGAATAGTTTATTTTATGGAACTTGAACAATCACTTCACACATCCACTTGACTAGGCTCAACCAACTCTACTCAACCAATCACTCAATGAAACAATCCTTGCTTACAAACCCTAGTCCAAGCATATAAACACTCACTCAAAATGTTCCCAACAATGCTTATCAACCAATCTCACATAACAATGATACTCATGTTCTTTTCAAACCCTAGTTCAAGTTCTTCACTCAACAAATCACTTCAACAACAATGCTTATAAGAAAATCTTCACATAACAATGATACTCATGTTATTTTCAAACCCTAGTTCAAGTTCTTCACACAACCAATGGCTTCAACAACAATGCTTATAAAACAAGGTTTTAACAACTCTTTATTCCAGAAAACCTTGAAGCATTAACTCAACACACTCAATAAGGAAACCTTAATCAAGTCCTTTTCACTCCAAACTTATTTTCCAGAAAACCAACCAATCAACTCAACTATGGAAGAATGTGCTCATACCTTTTTCTTGATGATGAAGGAACCTCAAACATCTGCCACAACCACAAACACTTCTTTTCCAAGCTCAAAGAAGTTAGATAACAATACAAATCATATAATAACTCACAAATACACCTTATTACTCCATTCTTAAAATAATATCCAACACCACAATAGTTTAAATATTCACTTCTAAAAACCCTAACTCATCACAATTTCATCTCAACCATTCAAATTTGACATAAGCTACTTCAGAAATATATCCTCAAAAATCAACCCAATTTCTACTTATAACTCCCTACTTTAATATTGCATTTAAAAAATAATTCTTTTGAAAAATAATGCAATAAATAATTTTCCTTTCCTCTAAGGTAAAAATATTTTTACCCACAAATTAATCTCAGCAAACACCTTTCATAAAACTCATAAAAATTCTCTTTAACTTAGGCTAAACTCCAAAAAAATATATTCCCCTTATTTCTCCTAAGACAAACTTTAGCCTAAGCAAAAATCAAATTTAATAATTAAAAAGCTTTACCACTTTGGCATGCGCGTGAGTCGAACCGAGCGCATCTCTCCCACTAGCACCTTGACCATGGCTTCCATGCCGTGGAGCCACGTGCTCCTCTTGGAGCCTCCAAGTACCTTCAACGCTTTGACCTTCTAAAACACACGAGCCAAAATATGGCTCCTTCACCCACGCTCTACAAAATGCGTTGCACGAAGTTACTGCCATGAGGAATGCGCACGAAATAGCATGTGATAGTCTTTAGCGAATCGGGTAGATAATTTTACCTTTGGAAAGGCTATGGTATATATATGCCATATGCCTTCCAATGTGCTCCCACGTCGGTGGAGGAAGACGTCGAAAATGCACGCGATGAAGTCGGCGCCCAACATTAGACTTTGGCCATTATTTATTAAATATAATAAATTAAATTATTTTAAGAATTTAATTATTATAATTTAATAATTAAATGGACTTTGGCCTTTTAAACCAAACTTTAGGGCCTCCTTGGTTTTTAGAAAAACCTTACAACTTGCCCACATGGTTTTAATGAAAAAACCTTTTATTTTTTGCCATCATTGGTTTTAAGGAAAACCTTTTATTTTTCCAAAACATGGTTTTAATAAAAACCTTTAAACTTATGCTTCCACATAATATTAAAAATATTATGAAGCTCTTTTTCCATTAACCTTTGCATTGTTCCTTTTGACCTTTTTACATCAACGGTAGCTTATTCCTTGACATCAATGACAACTTTGTTTCTTGACATCAATGACAAATTTGACTCAAAATGTCCAACAATATCTTATTTTAAGGATTTTAATACAAACTCATAAATAACTTGTGGGATAATTCCTCTCTACAATAAGATAGGAAATAACCAATCTTTGTTTTATCGATTGTCTATCCAATTTTTTTTAAAAAAAAGAAGAAATTGTTGGTTAAGTGATTAAGTGTCTCCTCGAGGAGGACATGATTAGAGGGTTGGTTCTTGTTTGAGATATCATAACAGTTCAATAAATGACATCTAGATCTAAAATATTATTTAAATGACTAGATATTTTCATCAAAATCTTGGATAAGCTTAATTGTATTGAATTTCATTGGGCATCAATGGTAGAGTGGTTAAGAATAATCCTTTTGATGTTATAGATATATAGAAGGTGGATTAAATGTGTGGAATATACAAAATGGGGTTTAAGTGACAATGGAATCAACCCCAATAATAGTTACAATATTTATAATCAAGTTGGTGAAAAAGATGACGACTACCCATGAAAATTATTCTCAAAGGTAAAGCCCCATCATTTTGGATGCTTTGTTTGGATGGGCTTTTTATGGTAACATAGGTGATGTATTAATTTTTTAAGGCAACAAGTGATGACTCTTTCTTTCTTTAAGGCCATCTTATATATGGTCTATGCTCTGCATAATTTTATATCAAGGTGTATTTGCATAAAATAGAAAAATTGCTAGTATATATTATGTTATGAATTTATCATAAAATATTTATTAGACCTTATAATCACTATATGAAATTATATTATACATTTAAAGGCTTGTGGTGCGATTTAAATGAGGTGCACTTATGTTGGAACTCACACTATATTGAAGGGATAAACATAATCATTATGCTATAGACGAAGATTATGAATCTACGTAGGACCCGATTCTCATGCCATGGATGACCGGGTCCTTGTATAATTTGAAGGGGGAAATAAATCCCAATTTTGATGAAAAAAGGAGACTCTTTGGTGAAAAAGAGCTCAACCCCCCCATAAAATCCTAATTCAAGGTTATTTCGAGTAGGAATTTGGTTGTTCTCTAGGACCTCTTGAAGTCTCTTTGTAAAATGAACAAGATGATTGCTCTATTGATGGAGGAGGTTGCAAATCATAAGGAAGACCTCCAGAAAGAAGGTGGTAAACCCCACCCTCAGTAAATTCTATTTTAATACAGTGAGGGTTATCTTTGATGTGTTTTGATATCGGTTTCCTAGTTTCTCTTTATCCTTGTTCTGGTTGGTTCAACCTATTTTGTTCTCCCTATATTTGGCCTTTATTCTAGTTTACCTTATGAATATAGCTTTTGTTTTCTCCCCTATTTCATAGGTATTCTCTTCTAATGTTTTTGTTTTTGTTTTTTTTATTTCTTGTAAAAGGTTTGGGATCCTTCCAAAATCCCTTGTTTTTTCTACCTAGTTTAAAAAAATATAATCGTTATGCTATGTAAATCATAGCATAAGAAGATAGAGAGCAAAAATATACTGAATAACATGAAAATATGTAGTGAGTTCCCTTAAGAACCCATATATAAATGATGAAAAAATGGTCATACATTGATAACAATGAATTGGTGGAAGTGGAGTACAAATACTCTAATAATTACACATGTTTCAATAGATATCAAACTAACAAATTATTATATAAATTACAAGGTGGAATATGGGCCCATAGGACTATATAAAAAACCTCATATGACATTTTATAATATTAGCCTATAGGCCTACACAATATATTACATCATACAATGTCAACCTTGATAATGAGTTAAAGATTTCATTTTGTAACACTTATACCCCAAATATGAACAATGGAGCCAAGAAGAGAAGATATTATTAGACTTTCTTCCTTAATAAAAGATCTACCACATTTATGCACTTTGAATAGAGGTTCTATTGAAATATTCTTTTCATTTTCTTGTAGAAGACCTTTATGAAGGTCAACCTTCTTAAACTTGGCTTTAATTCTGTATAGTCTCACAAGGCAATTCTTGGTAGGATGACCTTCCCTTCTATAGTATATGTAAATTTATTTCTTCTTCGTTAGAGGTTCAACTTGTTGTTGGGCCATTTTGTCTTGGTATCTATAATTTTGAAAGCTTCTGCATGTGTATGTTGATAAGAAGAGTCATCAATTCCTTAGATTTACCTAAAAAGAGACTAAAAGTAATAAAAAATTGTTAAGGGATAATTACTTGTGGTCCTTTAGGAACTTAAGAACAAAATTAACCATTAATCCAATCCTTTGATATCACAAAGAAAGATTGGCAAGAACAATTTTGATATATTTTAAATCATATTCTTCATATCTCTAGAAGTAGCCATGTCTTCTCACAATACCTTAAATCTAGTAGTCTAGTCCTTAACATTATCAAATTCTACCATCTTAAGAGTAACAAGATACAACCCTAGTAATTGAATTCCAAGGTGTTCACCTTTCCAATTAGATCTTGTAGTTTAGTTCATACTTTGATTTGTTATGTTTCATATTCAAAAAGATAAACAAATTAGTCTCAATCAATAAGGAGAATAAATCAATATACTCTTATTGCTTTAGCTAAATAGCTCTTACATTAAGAGTTATTACTATCTATAATTTAAATATGCATCAAAATTTCTTACTCTGTAATAATCCAATCAATGGATTTAACCAAATTCTATGATTTCATTAATTCAATTCAACAATATATGGAGTCCATGGGTCGTTGTGCCAAAATTTATTAAAAGACATGATAGGTTGTGTCTTGATATTAGAATGGTTGTGGGAATAACATAAACCACCATAATTATACTGCTTCTTCTAGACCAGTAAACCCATTTTTTTCCCTATTTTTTCCAGAGCTTGTTAAGGTTAGTCTTTGACGATGTTAAAGGGGCCTCATGATTCATGTCATACAAAACTATGATTTTTTATAAGCCAACATTTATTTTATGGTTTTTCCATGGGATAGAACTAGGTGCATCCATCATAGTTTTGATGGTTTTTATTTAGGTAGCACCATAATTTATTTATTTTTCTTCAAATTTTGAAATTTTTAATAATAGGTTTAACATCCAAATTCATATATGATAATACCTTATGGTACTTAACATGCATCATGAAGCAAAGTTCTATAATTTTTTTAAGCATAGGTGAAGGATAAAAATGTAGTGAAGGAGCGCTCTGGGAAAAAGTAGTTCAAGCCTCACAATTATGAATATATTTCAGATATGACCCTGTAAAGTTAGCTATCTAGAAAAAGGACTAAGGATTTTTTTAAATCACAAAATATGAAATTACAAATATCTCCATAAATCAGGGTAAGCAAATAAGTTGCAATTTAATTTATTTTTGAAGAAAATATATAAAATTATTTATTGATAGCAAAGAATAGAGGAGATTTAAAAAATGTTTAAAAACCCTAGTTTTTCACCCAAAACCCTCCCTACTTTAGGAAAATATTTTGGGCTGAGGTCATGGAGTTGCCAATTTTTACTAGAAAGGATGACATTGATATTTGAGAATGGTGGATGAAGTTTAGATCTCTATATTTTAGTAACCATTTTTGGCCATGCCACCTTTGCAAAATTTTAAGAGAGGAAGCTTATGTTTGGTGGGCAAGTTTTGCTAAGGAAAGGAATTATAGTTACACTTGGGATGAAATGGAGCATGCATTCTTAAGTCAATGGAACCCATATAAAAATATATCTAGTTTGAAGGTCACCATAAAAGGGTATAAGGAAGAAATAAAAAGGCTTCACAAGAAACATAAAAAATGAATAAAGATGATATAATAGAAGGAAAAACATAGATAACAATGTACAAGTTCATGGTTGCATTCAGAAGAAAAATCTTAAGAAGCAAGGATCAAAGGAGAAGCAAGAAGAAATTGTGGCAAGGGAACAAGTTGAAGAACCAACAAAAGACTCAAAAGTTGAATTTATAGTAGCAACAACAATAGAGTCCATGGAAGAAGCAACAACAAAGTATAAGGAAGCTCTATCATAAGTGCACAAGGATGCACCAAAAGAAGGGCACAAGAGAATATTATGAAGAAGAATTTAAAGTAAAGAAACAAATTGTTGAAGAAACAAAGAAAATAAAATGTTAGGTTTAGGTTAGAGCATATCACCACCCACACCATATTAAGTGGCAAAAATATTGGAGGTATGCCTTAAAGAATCAATATTATGGATCGAAAGGCATAAAATATGGTAGTGTTTGAAAGAAAAAAACATAGTGATTTTGGATTGCAAAGGGGCGCAACAACATCAGGGAACACTAGGACTAATAGTTTAAAATATGAGAACATAACAATAGAAGAATGGAGCCAACAAAGTAGTTATGAATATTCAAGTGATAGAATGGTATTGACATCATCGAAGACCACTACTAATCAGGATTTCACTTGGATGGATGGATGAACAAGATTGGAAAATGTCAAGAAGAAGGATGTTGGATATTTGTATTTACAAATAAAATTGAAGACCAATAAAATGAATATCAAGAATTCAGATCTTTGATGAAAAAATATGTAGGTATCTAGTTATAACATCTCAATTGAGATGAGACTTGAATATATTTATAAAATTTCAACCTCTAAAGGAGATAGTTGTGATTTGTCAAGGGTGGGGAGCTGAGTACAATCTTTTTTTCTCAAGCAAAAAAAATGAAAAATATATGATTTGATTCACTACTTGACATGTACCTTGAAGGCACTTGAATTTTTGCACTTGGTTAAAAGTAGGATATATTAGCACACTTTTACCCTATTTTATAACACCAAGTTCATAATAAATATAGTATGCTCAACTTCATCAAGGAATAAGTGCTATTATCAGAATTAAAGGAAGATATAAATTGCCAAAACATTCTAAATGAAGTGTAAAATATAATTATAAATTTTATTTTTAAATAAAAAATATATAAATGTATTAAATTATGTATTTTAGTAGAGGTTATTAAAGATTTGTTAGGACAGACTAAGTGAAATGCATAGATAAATCCATATAATTTGAGTATTTTAATAAATATTCTATGAATATGTCTTCTACAATAGATCTAGTGAAAGATATCATTTTCATAGTTTTCTTGTCAATATTTTAATTATTATTCATTTTCAAATTAAGAAGTATAAAATTATCGATAAATTATTTAGAGGATATATACTGGGGCACCATACATCAAATTTATTTTAATAATTTTTAGATAAAATGAAAGGAGAGAAACAGACCTAATGCAGAGATATGATTTATAATTTTTTGGCTTGACTAAAGATAAGAGTTTAAAATAAAATTAAATATGTTTAGAATCTATAAATCAATACCAGTTTTTATGCAAATTTCATCGTAAAGTGATTATATTTAACCTATATGAGGCCTCTAAAGTTATGATAGTAACCTTGTCAAAACAAAAATTGTTATAAAACAATAATAAACATATTTTTATTACAAAATGATATGATTTGATCTCATTTTGAGACCTTTAAGTTATATTAGTGATATATCAAAAATAAAACTAGGGTGTTGGTGAAGTTTGCCAAAGTCCCTTGCTTCTACCACCTAATGAATTCTATGAATGAGAAGAGAATAAGTGTATAGTTTTTATTAGGGGTACATGCGTGAGTGCGCATGCACACACACACACATAGAGGGAGAGATTACAATTTTCACTATGGATCCAAGACAACATTCAACATCTAAATTAGCCAACATGTTGGATTCCAAGTCAATTTTTAATGATGGGATCCCACATCCATCAATGTGATCCTAAAGAAGCTCCATCTCTTAAGTGGAAAATTGTCATTAGGAACCATAATATGATGAGTTACCAAAAGGAAGGGTGGAATATTTTACCCCTTGACCTCTCAGGTCCAATGAACTCAACAAGAGCAAGGAGGCCACTCTGCCTATATATTGTGGTGAGACAATGATGGGTGTAGCACCTAATGAAGATGCTTATTATTTTTTATACCTTCACACATCTTGTTGTAATGTAAATGGAATGTGAGGGGAATTTAACCCTAATACCACCCATGCCAAATGAACTCAACAAGTGTGGGAAGACCACTTTGCCCTCATAGGTTAGAAGAATATAAGGTGAAGTACCTTGATTAAGGAATTCATCCTCTTCTATATATTCATATGTTATTTAAAAATACATAATGAATCAAAGAGAATTTAACCTTGAGATAACCCATATTTTAAAGACCCAACCAAAGAAAATATAACAACTTGCCTATGCAAACTACCTAGAGAGGAAGGGACCATACACATTGATGTATACATCTTCCCTCTATGATTTCTCTAGGAGCCATTTGCTAATTAGTGTGCATATTATTGTAGTCACTATGAAGGTGAAGTGGATATGGTATGGTGCCAAAAGGACATCAAAAAATTCAATTTTTTTTCATTTAAAATTTTGAAAATATTCCTCCAAATTTTGAATTTCAAAATGAAAGATTGATAGGATTTGTTGAACTATACCACCCCAAAATTTCATGCAAAATAAAAAAATATGTATACCTAACAAGATTTCATTATTGTAAACCTTGAATTTATCATCTTCTAATTGTGTTAGAAGATAGAGAATAAAAAATTATCGCTTATTCATTGTGCAAAGAACATAATCATCTGTTGTGGTTTATAATTCTTCCCATAAAATTTTTAATGAACTAAGGTGATTAAAATTTAAACAAAAGATAAAAATTATGCTTGTTATTTTATTGTTTTTTGGACCAATGTATGAAAATTTGGATGGAATAATTTGCTTTGCTATAAAAAAACTGAAGATCTGTATATAACCAAGTAATCATTTTCACATCCACTTTGATACCATGTTGGAATTTACAATATATTGAAGGAATTAACAAAATCATCACATTACCTAAACCATAGCATAAAAATAACAAAGAGCAAAAATATATTAAAATACATGAAAATATGGGGTGGTTGCCCTTAGGAAATTAGCACTAAATGATGAGCAAATGAACACACATCGATGATAATGGATTGGTGAAACTCAAGTGCAAATACTCGCTAAAATATGGGCCCATAGGCTTATAAAATAAACCTCATATTATATTATACAATGTGGGCCCATAGGCGTGCTTAATACATTATATCATATAATTCTAACCTTATCCAAAAAGTAAGACATTATATATTTCAACAACTAATAGGAGCATGATTTTAGATAATAGTTTTTCCATTGCCCTAAGAAAAATGTAATTTTTTTATATACTAAAATAGGTATGCTTCTAAGAGTGATAAATTATAGTTTGTAACTCATGAATATTTTTTCAATGAGTTTACATAGGTTTTTATGAGGGGTCTCGTTCCCCTCATATCGAGTGGGGTTTGAACCTTGGATCTCCTAAAGAGAGGCCAAATCCCTTACCACTACAGTAAGCTTGTAGCTTAGCAACTCATGAATATTTACAATTAGATAAATTTGGAATTAGAACTCAAGCAAATATCAAACGAACAAAAAGTTGCAAGCTTACTGTAGTGGTAAAGGCTTTGGCCTCTCTTTAATAGGTCCAAGGTTCAAACACCATTGTGTATGAGGGAACTAGGACCCCTCATAAAAACCTATGTAAACTCATTGAAAAAATATCAAATGAAAAAAAGGCTAAAAAATAATAGTCATCACTTATATGATATCCTTGACCTACAAGATTGAAACAAATTGAACATTATTAGTATAAACATTATTATGAAAACACTTATAAATTTAAACTACACGAGATGAAGTTCCTTCCAAGATACTAATAATGTGAACACTAATATATATATATATATATGAAACTCGATCGAAATATTTATAAATTTGAGCCACACTAAAAGTCCAAACATGAATCTTTGATGAGAAATCACTTTTTAAAATTAAGCTCCATAAACCTCTAATAATAGGATGATAAAAGATAGATAGACAATACAAAATATTGGGAAAACAAATTAAAGGGATAAAAGTGATCTTATACATTGATATTTGCCTCCCAAAATATGTAATTAAATTCAACACATAGAATGAGTCATGAGAAAAATTGAGTAAATCCTATATGAGTGGAATTTACTTATTGGAAAGTGGAAATCACTTTATTCGATATTTTAAATTTATTAATGTTTTTGTAAAACTAATATTTATAAATGAAATGTATAATTTAGGAGTATATATGGATTTACACGAACAATACTTTCCTTAGAATAAGGAAAACGATGCTTCTTTTATTTAATAGTATTGATTTTCTTTATTTCGGAAAGTAGAATTATATATACAAGATAAAACGAAAAGACAAGGTAGGAACCCAATTTATTTGAATCTTGTTTTTCAAAGATCTTTAGTGGATGGGGGTGGGTTGACCTTGAGATAATTTTGCCTTAGAATACCCCATGAGTGCTTCCCCATATTGGATCTATATGCAAACTTTTTTATTCTCTACTACTTTAATTAACAATAAGACCTATATTCTAACTACAACATCACTCTATCAGCTATAACATTGCTTTATTATCTGAAGTACCTCATATAAGCATTCTTGTAAAACTAAGTTAAAATAATTTATGATTAATATTTTCAGGAATGATTAGACCATTTGCATTTGGGAAATATGAGAGCACCCACCATTGATAGACACTCTTACCACCAATTTGAAATGGATTTAAACAAAAATATAACCTCTCTACTATAAAAACAAATTGCATAGCGCATGTCAGGACCTTGGGAAGAATTAAAGAATAACTGGAAAACAAGAAATAATATTATCTTTGGGAGACAGGAGGCTTCTACCTCTTTCTCTGTTGCTGCTAGATATGCTCTCTTCTATGATTGTTGGTTACAGATCCTTACTCAGGTGGAGAAAGTTCAGGTGGAGCTGCAATATCTTAGATCACTTCTGGATCATTGGGCTAATGCACCTTGCTCTGTTAGCCGGCTTCCTTCTGACAACCATGTGTCCAGAACTCGTGGCTTCTCTCGCACAGGCTCACCTTCAGCTCGTTCTCGCAGTGGTCGCAGAGATCATTTATCTGCTCCACTGTAGTCCAATTCCGCACCTCTAGTGGATGGGATGTTTGCTTGATTCCAATTGATCCAGTAACTGCATACACTTGTCTCTGTTTTGTCTTCTTTTCTTTACTCAGTTCTGATGTAATATTGGCTTTTTGAGTTGATTCATGTGATCCTGTAATTTTTTTGGGTGTGTGCCACGGGGTGTGTTAATTCCACCCAACATTTTTGTATGAAAGTGATTATTTACAATTAATATAAGGTCCTTTCATTCCAAAAAAAAAAAAAAAAAAAAAAAAAAAAAAAAAAACTAGAGGTTAAGAACAATAACAGGGATGTTATTGAAGGTGGAGTTACGGATTCCATGCTTCACATGTTGCCAACACAAATGGAAAATGAAAAAATCATCATACACTTCGTGAAAAAAGTTCAAGAGGAAAAATAATAACAACCATGAGTAAACCAAATATTTCTAATGGTGTGATACTAATAAGTGTGGAATCTAAGGAAAATAATGCCTCGAAAATATCTCAATATTTTATATTCATAAAATAGAGACAAATGGTATAAGACAAGTCCATTTTATTTTTTTCAATGCCTGGACATGAATTTCGCAGTTGTTTAGAATCCAAGTAATTCATGTACACCACCTTGTTTGAAAAAGGAATAAAAGGTAAAAAAAAATGATACTTTGCTTATAATACATGCTAAGAGTGACAATATTAAATATCCAACCAATCGAAAAGTTGACACATACACACATAAACATCCATTACCCAACCATACATATGCCCACCAAGATCCTTTAGAAAAAAATAATATTTCTATTCATAATAATATCACATTTTCTAATATCAAATAACATTAGCTCAATTAGTTATATTTCTCAACTTTCAAGGAGAAGACCTAGGTTTGAATATTTTCAAGCAATAGAATTATCAAACTATTATAATACCACTATGTGGTCATGGTGCAATATTAGTGGGTCCCATTTCAATCCCATATAATTGATAAAAACATATCATGCTCTCTTATGAGGAAGCATGGTACCTCGTTGGTTGCATGGATGTGAGTTATCTACCTAGTGTAGACAAAGGTCAATGCCATATCATTAATTCCATTAGTTTAAAAAAATCTCTTCTAAGATTTTCAAACAAGAGTACCATAATACCTCAAAGAAGGGAACTTATAATTACTCTAAGCTTACTAATTATGAGACTTATATGGATTTCTTGAAAAGTTTTTAATAAATCCAAATACTTAATCACACCATTGAGAACCAAAGGAAAATCTTAGAACTTCAAATGTAATACTCCTTCAATAAAGAAGATACTAGTAGTGATGACCTTAGTAAGTTAATATAAGATTATTCATGTGAAAAAATATAAGTCAAAATATGAACGTAAAGATTTCAATGTTCAAATATTTTTGCTTGCTTTCAATGTCCAAGATTTACCAAGTGATATTTGATATTCATCCAATCATACTATATTCCATCCATATACTATCAAGATCAAATGTGTTAATCATTATATATATATACTAATACCAAAACACTCATCATATGAATCACTCACTTGTGTTTCATTTAAGGTTGTATCATAGCCTTGCATGAGTGATAAGTATAAATATTAAGCCTCATAATATACTTTATCCTATGTTGTTACCCAAATATGCTATTTTCAACCATCAATCAAGATATTCTAGTCTTGTTCATTGGCCTATGACATGCCCCAAATGATAAAATGTTACTTCAATCTTGCAAATGGTTCTTATAAAAAAATAGATGATGATGTGATAAAAAATCCTATTTATGATAAGAAAGGCAACTCCTCTAAAATATTACATTTACCTTACATCATTATAGAGGCCACTACATCTAACACTTAAACTACACACTTACTTTATGACACTAATTTAGGATTTACCCTCCTTGTATCTTACATTTCCCATATATACATGAGCTCCTTAAGGAAATTATACCACCCTTGTATCCTATGGGTAGGGTAACTAGCTACCATCTAATTTTAAAGAATTAGCCATAGAAAATGGATATTAGAAACCTAGGAACAACATTGCAAAACAACAAAGTTTACAAAATTGAAAAATTTTGCTTAGTCTCCAAAATGAACTGATTGGCTTATAATAACAATTCATTTGAAAATGGACCAATTGAATTATAGGAGTGATTCACTTGCCACAATGGACTGAATGGCTCAAGAGATGATTTACTCAATAAAAGGTTCCAATATACTCATAAATATAGGTGATTAGCTCACAAAATGCAAGCAATTTGCTCATCAAAGTAGAGCAAACCATTTGGACAAACACAAAGGTAAATTAAAGGCACAAATCTTGAGGTGAATCTTCTAGAAAGCAACGTTTTGGCATGTAGTGGCATACATAGTTATTTTGGAAGCCTTATAAGCCTATTAGAGGTATAATTAGAGGCATGTAATTTTGGTTGTGTATCATTTTTCTAAAGATGCCCCCAAATATTTACTTTTACTAGTAGATTTTTTCTTACCCAAGGTAACATAGGGGTAAAAGTTTACTATAAATAGGGACATAAAGACCTCATTATTTTCATATTTTAGTAATGAGAATTCAGAGCTACACTCTATGAAACCCACATTGTACTCAGTACTCAAGAAGTTGTAAGAAATTGGTAAGTCCTAAAGCATTCCATTAGTGGAATTGCTCTTTTGGTTTACCAAATGCATGATAGTTGTGGCATGGCCCTTCTATCCCATCTTGTCATTCATTTATCAATTTTATAGTCAAAAAAATGAGTGGACATTGATGTTATTCAACTTCTCATGTGTTGATTGATAATAAACGTTTCTCACTATGGTGCAAAATTTGTATTTGCTTAAATCTCTCTCACTCTTAAACTTCCATGCAATTTTATTTCCACATTTTACTTTCATGCAAGTTAGTTTAGATCAATGTAAGAGTTTTCTACAATTTCAATGGAAAGATAACCTAAATTTAGAGGTCAAGAGAAGCCATTGACAATCATGTCCAACCTTGTTAAAACTTAGATTGGGAGTAGAAAAAATTAATTATAAGTCAAGATAATTCCATCCTTCAACATAGTTTTTGGCACACCTGGTGAGACCCAAATCCTCACTTTCAAATATTTTATCTCAAATCTAGAAAAATTCCTTGATTTTTGTATCAAATTTACATTCATTATGGATGAAGCGATTGGCTCAGATCTAAGAGAATTTTTGCTAAGTCTAGCTACAAGTAGTTATTTGCTCAAATTTTGGAGCAATTCTCTCTATTTTGATCTAATCACCTAAAACATTTCTACATACATTTCTACGAGTAGTTTGCATTTGCATAAATTAATTCCTGAGTGATTCACTCACCAATATTACCCATTGCATGCCATTCAACATAGTTTTTAGCATTCTTCCTCAGATTTGCACTTAATGCCTCAATTTCTATGCCAAAATTGCATTCATCATTGATGGAGCGATTGGCTCAAAGTTGAGAAAAATTTCACTAAGTCAACTTTTGGAAGTTATTTTCTTTGAAACTTGGAGTGATTAGCGCCATTTTGAAAAAAAATATTTTTTTTCTAAAGCATTTAAGTTATCAATTCACTTGAAATTTAGAAGAAAATGCTCTATTTCAACAAGCAATTCACTCAGAAGAGTCTATACTTTCTTAGGTTGAATCTAGAGCAATTCATTGAGACCAAAGACTTGATTTTTTAGTTATAGTCTTGAATTGGCTATGAAATTGATCAAGTTTTCATTATTTGTTCTCAATTTTTATAGTTACTTTATGAATGGTGACTCCAACATGACCACCAAAATTTTAAATTTTTTGCAAAGATGACTTCAATGACATTCTTGCATTACTAGAGATCAAATTTTACCTTGTATGTGAATCTAACATTGACAAAAAAACACTTGGGATGGATTCTCAACATTTTTATTTCCAAAGATAAAAATACAAAGCAATTCACTTAGAATAAAGGAGTGATTAAATCTAATATAGTAAAATCTCTCTAAGATAGATTTGATTAGAAATTTGCTTTAAATGTAGGAAGTGTTTCACTAGGAAAGACAAATTTCTTCCTCCCTCACTCATAGGAAGGTGATTCACTCCAGTTTTGAGGACGATTCATTTTCAAAAATCCACTTGGAACCCTTTCTTGCTCATTTTTTATTAATATAAAATAAAAAAGTGAATCGCCTAGAAAAAGCAAGCAAACTACCTGCATTTTTAAGGTGAATCACTCCAATTACAAAATTTTGTAAAATTATTTTCTACTAGTGGACTGCCTTAAAATTGCAAGTGAATCACTCCATAGATGGAAATTTAAATATTTATAATTTTTGAACGTAAAAATATGTTTGCATAGGTATGCACACTAGAGGATCTAGGATGATGCTTTTCAATATGGAAACCATTAAGAAATTTTTCAAAATCAAGAGAGCAATTTATTTAAAAAATAGCCCAATTATTTTTAGGGGGGCACTACCCTAAACTTCATCCATTGAACTTGGGGAATCATATGATATCTACTCTTATTTTTGATACTTTCAAGCTTTGAGAAGAATTATGGTAGCCAAACCATGGGGAAATCATAATATAGTACAAAATATATCATGGGATTAAAGTCCTCAAATACCTCAATATCTATAGATTCCCAAGGTCAAAAATAATTTCTATAGAGCTCATAATTAGTTATGTAGCCTCATCAACCAATCTAATAATTCATACAATAATAGGTGGTAGCACCAAGTTACCAAGCTATAACAAACTAACAATGGATCTAATATCCTCAACAACAACTAGCGTATGCTCCAACAGAGCAACCCCCATACCAAATATCATGTGGAAGATATGACATGGACAAGTGCTCCAACAACCTTAGTTGATTATGCAAAAAAATCCAATGGTGTCCATGGAGAAAAATCATCCTTATTAGTTGAATCAAATCCATCAATAATAGGTGGCCTCGTAGTATCAACAAGTTTCCCAAGAGCAATAGTTTTTGTACCATATCAAGAGCATAATTATGACACTTAAAAGGAAATAATAATTAGATGATGAGATTGCAGAGGAGAATTAGAGATTTCAATAAGAAGACATGTAAGAGACTCAATGGAAATATAATCAACATAAAGACCCACTGATCTATACATGTGAGGAGGTTCTATCTTATAATAATTTCCTCCAATCTAGAGCACTACACTAGGGAAATATGCTAATGACTAATGAATGAGAATTTTTGGTGCCCTACCTACAAAATCCCACATAATCTAGTAAGTTATCCCATGACAATCCAATGTACTTAAGCAATGAATCAACAAGTATTATTGGAGGCTTGAAAAAACCTTTGTGTCTTGGGTGCCATGACCCCCTATGGATGTTGTTGTGTTTTCCTTCCAAGTGGTTGTGTCTAGTGCCCTACGACTTACTTGGAGCACCATGTTAGGATTCTCTATCCTAACCATTATCCTTAATTAATCACTCATATTTATTAATCAATACATATGGACCATTGTGTCCTTGCACTCACAACCCTAGAATAGGCATATATTATAATTCGATAGGGTGTAAATAATAATCCATAGAATAAGAATATACATAAACATATTTTATCCATTAGCAAGGATTCCTCGAGTGCAAAAGTGATTCATTAAAACAATGATTTCTTTCTTTTTATTTGCATATTTTGATAAATATCTCCATTTGTTTTATTGAAATTCTAAAATAGGTAAGGAACCTATCATCTAGTATTATAGCCTTTCTATTCCTGCACCTCCTCATCACTCGCTCCTTAGAAATCTGTGTACAAGGTGTACAATTATCAACATCTCATCCTTGATTCTTTCTACCATTCTCAACGTCCTATCCATCGACGTAGGCATCCGTGTTATCATCTCACACACCTCCAATAGAAAACACTGTCTCTGGTTGTGTCCTTCTCCAGTGATAGCCTTCACTTCAAGTCATAAGCCACACACTGCCATTTTAAAACATCACCCAGCCAAAACATGACGTAAATCAGAGACACAAAAAATTAACAAAGAAATTCATAGATACTCAGTGAGCCTTCGACGTGGTAGAAGTAAGTTTTTCAAAGTGATAAATAACTCACATCGTTGCTTACAAAATTCCACATTAGCAGATATTTTCTTCGAACTGATCCAAGGAATAAAACTCAAGCTTTTGCGACCAAACTATGTAATATTTCACAAACTATGAGAGATCAAAGACTAACGATCATTACGATATCATAAGCGAAGGAACAAAGCTTCAGATATCTTCCAAATCCTTGTTGAACCTCTTAAATCTCTCCCAGATCAAATGACATAATCAAAATGGTGAAGAAAATTGAATTTGCTACACAAACATCATTTTTTTATGGAGTACCCAGGAATCCGATGACAAAAATTAAAGAAATTTAATTTTAAGCTAAGGTTAAAATTATTTTTCAATCATCGGTTTCTACTTGCCATCGTCGAAATTGTGCAAAGTAAAGAAAATTTTAAATTTAAGGGACAATAGTCCCACATTGACAAGGGAGAGGTAATTGTTTGGTTAAAATATGTCAAAGCGCATAGTGAAAGTCGTGACTTAGGTCACGCTTCCTCTAGCTCTTTGTGCAAACCACCTGCTGCTGTTTGTTAGCCCCCTACAATTGACTTTCACCTCTCCCTCCATGCTCCACATGCCACACCTTGTGCTTAGCTTTGTCCTTCCACCATTGACGTGTTATCCTTGTGCCTACCATCTCATGCTTAGCTTCACCCTTCCATCGCTAACGTGTTCCCCTCGTGCCTTCCATGCTCGTGCTTAGCTTCACCCTCCCACCGCTGACATGTTCCTCTCGTGCTTGCCGCATTCATGCACACCTTGGCCACTAATTTCACCTTTCTTCTTGCACTATAGTGCTTCTCACTAAATTTTAAATTTAAAAGGAACTGACTATTGGGGGTCATAAAAAGTTACCCAAACCAATTTTTAGGACCAAATTTTTGTAAAAAATTTGTCAAAATATAACAAATTTGTACCAATTTGTTTTGCAACTCTCAAGTAAAATTTAAAATTTAAATTATATTTTGGTGAATATTTTCAAATTAATCCTAGAATGGCTGATGAAAGGATATCACAAGACCTTACTCTCACTACCAGGAATTTTGCTAATGGAAGGACCAGATTTCTAAAGATACTTTACCAAGGTTGGAATTTGAACAAAGAATGTCAACAATGGATTTGAAAATAGATGTGATTTGTTGATACACTAAATCAAAATATGGCACTAGTCCAAGCTGGCCAATATATCAGAGGGTCAACACACCAGGCACCACTTGGGGGACCACAAACTTCCATCCTGCCTAGAACCACTAAATTGGATTTTCCCAAATTTGAAGGAGGTGACCCCACTAATTGGATTTATCGAGCATACCAATACTTCTCTCTCTACCATATTCTTGAGGCACAAAAGATTCACATTACATATTTCCACCTTGAAAATGATGCCACCCAATGGTACTAGTGGTACGAAAAAACTAATGGCACCCGTACATGGCTAGAATTTACAAAAAATATATTAGTACGATTTGGTCCTAGTAAATTCAAAAATTTCATAGGAACCCCTACCAAGCTCCGTAAAACCACTTCAGTGCATGAATACCAAGCTCAATTTGAAAAATTTACCAATTGTACATTAGGTTTGGATACCTCATTCTTTCAAAGTTGTTTCATCAGTGGATTTAAAGAGGACATTTAGTTAGAAGTACAAATGTTCAATCCCACTACCATGATGCAGACCATTGGATTGGCCAAATTGGTGGAAGATAAATTCAATGCCCATCATCAACTAGGAAAATCACCTATTGGAACATCACAAAATACTTCCACTACCCACACACCTAACCAAATCCTACCAATTAAATGTATCAGCCCTGAGGAAATGAAGGAAAGATGAGCAAATTGCCTCTATTATCATTGCAATGAGAAATTTTTACCCAATCATAAATGTATTTCACCCAAACTATATATTATGGATGCAACTGATCCTTGTAGTTCAACCAACGAAGAAAATAATATTGAGATAGAAGTACTAACAAATACACCCGATGATAGCAGTAAATGTCCACTAGAAATTTATTTTAATGCCCTCACCAATAATTCTTCTCCCCAAACTATGAAAGTTCCAAGGACCTTCAAACGATAAAACGTTATTGTGCTTATTGACTCTGGAGTCTGGCAGTACCCAAAATTTCATCAACCCACATGTGGAAAAACAAGCTAACTATTTCATACAATCTTATAATAGTTTTGAGGTCATGATTGGCAATGGAGGAAGGATGCCTGTAAGGGGAAATGCCAAAATATTAAGCTCACCATGGGTGATTACAACACAAAATATGGCATGAATGCAATTCTATTAGTAGGATGTGATATTATCTTAGGAGTGTAATGGTTACAAACACTCGGGACAATCCAATGGGATTTTGAGAAATTATGGATGAAATTCACAATAAAGAATCAAATGTATACTCTTAAAGGATTACAATTCGACCCTCCCCAAATTATAAGTTCTCATTGCATGGAGAAAATTATTCGCAAAGGAGGCAAGGGAATGGTTGCCCACCTATTTTCTATCCAAGCCACCAAGGAGGCACAAAAAGAGGTACCAAAATTCCAACAACTTCTAACATGCCATTCTAGAGGGTTGCACCCCCACCGTTGTTCTGGTCCTACTATTCTTCCTACCAATCCCCTACCAACGCTTCAACCGTCACACCACCCCTACTTACAAAAATATGATATTAAAATTGTGTAAGAACTTGATAAAATGCTGCTTGGAAGGCGCTTCATCCATCCCCACAACAGTTTCCTCACTTTCATCTTTGAGTACAAAGCTCCTTTTAAGGAGGGTGGCATGTTAGGATTCTCTATCCTAACCATTATCATTAATTAATCACTCATATTTATTAATTAATTCATATGGACCATTGTGTCCTTTCACTCACAACCCTAGAATAGGTATATATTATAATTCGATAGGGTGTAAACAATCATCCATCGAATAAGAATAACATAAGTATATTTTATCCTTTGGCAAGGATTCCTTCAATGTAAAAGTAATTCATTAAAATAGTGATTCCTTTATTTTTCTTTGCATATTTTGATAAATATCTCCATTTATTTCATTGAAATTCCAAGATAGGTAAGGAACCTATCACACTAGTACTGGGAAGTCTAGGTAGTGTGGGGCATGACTCCTTTAAGCAACCTCCAAGATTTTTTACCAAGGTTGACTTCTTAACTTGATGCAGTCTTTGGTGCTTTTCCTTCCTACGCTAGCCTACTCTATTGGGTTTTTTGCAAGGGAAAAGGGAGATAAAATATAATAAATAATTGGAAATAAAATTATAGTAAAGGAAATCTATCTAGCCCAACTAGCCTAATCTAGAGGTGGTGATGCACCAAAAAGACTATAATTCCTATTTTACATCTTAGTGGGATGACTGAACACATGAACCAAACATGATAGTAAAATTAAATACAATTCCAATAATTCATGAAGGTAAACCAAAGGACTTCTCATATAAGCCAGGACAAAAACACGAAATAGTCATAGTCTCCCACAAAAAGGCATATGAAAACTTAGAATAGGACAAAAATGTTGATGTAGTCATAGTTCCTTGTATTCATATTTAAGTGCATAGTAGATCCATATATAAGTGAAACGGGCTTATTGACATGTACATGTAGTTGGTACAAGGCTTGAGTCTAGACTAAACGACAAAATGGAAAAGGGAGGGAGAACTTCTCAAGGTCAGATGCTAGACATGATAACAACTCAACCTCATTTCCTTGCCCTAAAAATGGTTATTTATAATCTTTACATAGGAATTTGAAATTAAAAATTCCCTCCCAAAATGGGTATGGGCAAGAATGCCTATGTCATATCTAGCTGTTGGATTGGACGGATTGTGTTGCATTAACTTTTGGGAGGTCTAGAGCTGATTGGAAGTTAAATCATCATAATTACTTCCATGGATGACATAGTTCTCTTTTTAGAGGTGTCATTAATGCATCTACCTTCTCCCATGGAAACTTGATCTTGATTGGTGGTATTTAGTGAGGGAGGCTCGTTCTAGTGGTTGTAAACTTGCATATCCTTAATATTTGAATTTTCTTGATGATTTACCGATTTACGTGTTAAATCACTAGAGTTTAGTAGTGGCTTGGTTTTGAACCTTCCCTTTGATGACTTGGTTACTTTGGTGGCTCTCATTATTATGATTTTTATTAGCCCTTACCTAGTTGATGCCACATCTAATTTTGCATTATTTCTTCTGATGGGTTACTTTTTGAGGATTCCTCTATCTAGGATCCACTAGACCTCATTTGAAGGACATAACTCTAGGGGATCTATATGTGGATCAACAAGGTCTATTTATATTATTGAGTCCTTAACTCATTCAATCCTCATTATTATTTACCTCCAAGGTGCTTGGGCTTCCCCTTATGGGTGTGTTGCTTGTGTCATTGACCAACTATCCTTGGATGTATTGAGTGTTACAACCCAATTACCAAGTAAGAGTAGGTTGATTTTGGGACCTATCTATCGAAATGAAAGGTATATACTAGTAAACTAAGATATTAGAGGCCTCATCATTAATGGAACCCTTTTGGTCACCATCGAGAAGGTTTTGGGGTTCCTATTAATTATTGGATGTCGCTTAGTCATAATTGAAAAGGTTGTAATCCTTTGTTGGCTTGATCTAGGTGAATGGATTTACCTTGAGGTGAGGGGAGTTTTAAGCATGCTATTAATATTTGGTATAAACTATCTTTTGTTGGTGTCTTCTTCAAATTAGCTACTTGATATGTGGATGGAGCTTTAGGACCTCTCATCTACCTAATTTTGGTGATGTTCTTCTTTATTTTTTGGTGGGAAGAGGTCGGTTTCCCCTATAGTGAAAATTTTTACTACAATTTCATGACTCATAAGGAACTTCTACTTGTAGGAGTTAAAGAACCCAACAAATAGTATTCTTATCATTTAGGATTGGGTCTCAAGATAGATTCTAGAAGTTTCCATATCATGAAAGAGAAGTGGTGGGCCTATGGAATTTTTCAAGAGGATACCTTATTTTATATATCTTTCTATTGATGTGTCATTTCTAGTTTTTTCATTCCCTCTTCTTGATCTTCTTGATGTGGTTAGATCAACGATGGTATGATTGGATATTATGCTTTAACTTGTTAGTTATTGTAGATATATATTCCTCGTATTGAGGTCCATTGGGAAAATCAAATAGAATAATATATTTTAGACATTCTCTTTTATCACTAATCCTTCTGGTTTATGCAACTTTCTTTTCTTTGTGCATGTGGCATGTTCTCCAAAATATTTTACATAGGTGTCTTGAATTTTTACACTTTAATTATGTGCCACCTATTTACATTGGCAAATAATTAGAGTGTTTGGCTCTTACTATATTTAATTAAAACTACCTATTTACAATATGGTACATAGTTTGACATGTCTTCACACATTATCCACTTTCTACACATCCTCAACAAAATGGAGTTGTTGAAAGTATGAACATGACATTGATGGAGAGGGCTAGGAGTATGCTAAACAGTGCTGGTCTAGAACAAAAGTTCTGGGTTGAAGCAGTTAGTACAACATGTTACTTTATTAATAGGTCTCCTACATCAGCTCTTGTTGATGAAACCCCTATAGGGGTTTGGGCGGGAAAAAATCCCTCATTGAGACATCTTAGAGTGTTTGGTTGTGAGGCATATGTGCATGTGCCTAAGGTAAAGAGATTGAAAATTGATTACAAAGTAGAGAAATATATCCTCATTGGATACGACGATGGGATAAAAGGATACAAGATTTGGAGCCCAACCATAGGGAAGGTTGTTTGGAGCCAAGATGTGATCTTTAGGGAGATCAAGGATTCTTCAAAGGAGGAGCAACAAAGTAAAACATCAAAATAAGTTGTGCAAAGTGAATCGGAAACAAGCAAAGAAATTGCACATGGAGATGATGGTGTCCATGATGATGATGATGAGCATGATGCTCATGATGGGCCTAATGAGGAATATCATTCAGATAGTCATGATGAGTCCAATGAGGATCAGGAGCATCAACTTCAATCCCATTGGGTTAGGAGGTCCACATGACCAAGAAAGAAACCAAATAGGTATAACCTACTTGGTTTATTTTTTGAACCTAAAAATATGTTTGCATAGGTATGCACACTAGAGGATCTAGGATGATGCTTTTCAATATGGAAACCATTAAGAATTTTTTCAAAATAAAGAGAACAATTTACTTAAAAAACAACCCAAATTATTTTAGGGGGGCACTACCCCAAACTTCATCTATTGAACATGGGGAATCATATTATCTCTACTCTTATCTTTGAAATTTTCAAGCTTTGAGAAGAATTATGGTAGCCAAACCATGGGGAAATCATAATATAGTATAAAATATGTCATGGGATTAAATTCCTCAAATACCTCAATATCTATAGATTCCCAAGGTCAACAATAATTTCTATATAGCTCATGCTTATTTATGCAGCCTCATAAACCAATCTAATAATTCATACAACAATAGGTGGTAGCACCAATTTACCAAGCTATAACAAACTAACAATGGATCTATTATCCTCAACAACAACTAGTGTATGCTCCAACAAAGCAACCACCATACCAAATATCATGTGGAAGATATAACATGGATTAGTGCTACAACAACCTTAGTTTATTATACAATAAAATCCAATGGTGTCCATGGAGTAAAATAATCCTTCTTAGTTGACTCAAATCCATCAATAATAGGTGGCCTCGTAGTATCAAAAAGTTTCCCAAGAGCAATAGTTTTGTACCATATCAAGAGCATAATTATGACATTTCAAAGGAAATAATAATTAGATGATGAGATTGTAGAGGAGAATTAGAGAATTCAATAAGAAGACATGTAAGAGACTCAATGGAAATCTACTCAACATAAATACCCACTGATCCATACATGTGAGGAGGTTCTAGCCTATAATAAGTTCCTTCAAGTTAGAGCACTACACTAGGGAAATATTCTAATAACTAATGAATGATAATTTTTGGTGCCCTATCTACAAAATACCACATAATATAGTAAGTTATCCCATGACAATCCAATGTACTTAAACAATGAATCAACAAGTATTTTTGGGGGATTGAAAAATCCTTTGTGTCTTGGGTCCATGACCCCCTACGGATGTTGTGTTTTCCTTCCAAGTGGTTGTGTCTAGTGCCCTACGACTTACTTGGGGCACCATGTTGGTATTCTCTATCCTAACCATTATCCTTAATTAATCACTCATATTTATTAATCAATTCATATGGACCATTGTGTCCTTTCACTCACAACCCTAGAATAGACATATATTATAATTTGATAGGGTGTAAATAATCATCCATCAAATAAGAATATATATAAATATATTTTATCCATTGGCAAGGATTACTTGAATGCAAAAGATTCATTAAAACAATGATTCCTTTATTTTTCTTTGCATATTTTGATAAATATCTCCATTTATTTCATTGAAATTCCAAGATAGGTAAGGAACCTATCATATGGTATTAGAGCCTTTCTATTCCTGCACCTCCTCACCACTCGCTCCTTAGAAATATGTGTACAAGGTATGCAATTATCAACATCTCATCCTTCATTATTTCTACCATTCTCAACGTACTATCCATCGACATAGGCATCAGTGTTATCATCTCACACACCTCCAATAGCAAACACCATCTCTGATTGTGTCCTTCTCTAGTGATAGCATTCATGTCAAGTCATAATCCACACACTACCATTTTAAAACATCACCCAACCAAAATGTGATGTAAATCAGAGACACAAAAAATTAACAAAGAAATTCACATATACTCAATGAGCCTTCCACATGGTAGAAGTAAGTTTTTTGAAGTGATAAATAACTCAAATCCTTGCTTGCAAAATTCCACATCAGTAGATATTTTCTTCGAATCGATCCAAGAAAAAAACCTCAAGCTTTGGCAACCAAACTATGTAATATTTCACAAACTATGAGAGATCAAAGAATAACAATCGTTACGATATCACAGGCGAAGGAACAAAGCTTTAGATATCTTACAAATCCCTGTTGAGCCTCTTAAATCTCTTCTAGATCGAATGACATAATCAGAACTATGAAGAAAATTGAATTTTCTACACAAACATCATTTTTCGATGGAGTACCTAGGAATCCAATGACAAAAATTAAAGAAATTTAATTTTAAGCTAAGGTTAAAATTATTTTTCAATCACAGATTTCTACTTGTCATCGTCGAAATTGTGCAAAGTGAAGATTTTTTTTGAATTTAAGGGACAACAGTCCCACATCGACAAGGGAGAGGTAATTGTTTAATTAAAATATGTCAAAGCGCATAGTGAAAGTTGTGACTTAGGTCACGCTTCCTCTAGCTCCTCATGCAAACCACAAACTACTATTTTTTAGCCCCCTACAGTTGACTTTATCCTCTACCTCCATGCTCCACCTACTACACCTCATGCTTAGCTTTGTCCTTCCACCACTGACGTGTTCCCCTCATGCATACCATCTCATGCTTAGCTTTGCCCTTTCATCACTGACGTGTTCCCCTCGTGCCTTCCATACTCGTGCTTAGATTTGCCCTCCCATCGCTAACATGTTCCTCTCGTGCTTGTTGCACTCGTTCTCATATTGGACACTAATGTCACATTTTTTCTCGCACTATAGTGCTTCTCGCTAAATTTTAAATTAAAAAAGAACTGATTATTGGGGGTCATAAAACATTGCTCAAACCAAATTTTAAGACCAAATTTTTGCAAAATTTTTATCAAAATATAACAAATTTGTGCCAATTTTTTTGCAACTGTCAAGTAAAATTCAAAATTTAAATTATATTTTGGTGAATATTTGTAAATTAACCCTAAAATTTCTGATGAAAGGAGATCACAAGACCTTACTCTCAAAAAATTCTACTAGGAATTTCGCCAATGGAAGGACCAAATTTCTAAAGATACTTTACCAAGGTAGGAATTTGAACAAAGAATGTCAGCAATGGATTTGAAAATAGATATCTATAATCACTCTGTCGATACACTACATCAAAATATGGCACTAGTTGAAGCTGAAAAATATATTAGAGGGTCAACACACCAGGCACCACTTGGGGGACCACAAACTTCCATCCTGCCTAGAACTACTAAATTGGATTTTCCAAAATTTGAAGGAGGTGACCCCACTAATTGGATTTATCGAGCATACCAATACTTCTCTCTCTACCATATTATTGAGGTACAAAATATTCACATTGCATATTTCCACCTTGAAAATGATGCCACCCAATGGTACTAGTGTTACGAAAAAACTAATGGCACCCGTACATGGCTAGAATTTATGAAAAATCTAATAGTATGATTTGGCCCTAGTAAATTAAAAAATTTCATAGGAACCCTTACCAAGATCCATCAAACCACTTCAGTGCACGGATACCAAGCTCAATTTGAAAAATTGACCAATCATACATTAGGGTTGGATGCCTCATTATTTCAAAGTTGTTTCATCAGTGGATTGAAAGAGGACATTTAGCTAGAAGTACAAATGTTCAATCCCACTACCATGATGTAGACCATTAGATTGGCCAAATTTCTAGAAGATAAATTCAATGCCCATCATCAACTAGGAAAATCACCTATTGGAACATCACAAAATACTTCCACTACCCACACACCTAACCAAATCCTACCAATTAAACGTATCAACCCTAAGGAAATGAAGGAAAGACAAGCAAAAGGCCTCTGTTATCATTGCAATGAGAAATTTGTACTCAATCATAAATGTATTTCACCCAAACTATATATTATGGATGCAACTGATCCTTGTAGTTCAACCAATGAAGAAAATGAGATTGAAGTAGAAGTAGTGACGGATACACCCGATGATAGCATAAATGTCCACTAGAAATTTCTTTTAATGCCCTCATTAATAATTCTTCTTCCCAAACTTATTATGCTTATTGACTCTGGAGTCTGGAAGTATCCAAAATTTCATCAACCCACATGTGGAAAAATAAGCTAACTATTTCATACAACCTTATAATAGTTTTGAGGTCATGATTGGCAATGGAGGAAGGACACCTATAAGGGGAAATGCCAAAATATTAAGCTCACCATGGGCGATTACAACATGAAACATGACATGTATGCAATTCCATTAGGAGGATGTGATATTATCTTAGGAGTGCAATGGTTATAAACACTCGGGAAAATCCAATGGGATTTTGAGAAATTATGGATGAAATTCACAATAAAGAATCAAATGTATACTCGTAAAGGATTACAATTCGACCCTCCCTAAATTATAAGTTCTCAATGTATGGAGAAAATTATTTGTAAAGGAGGTAAGGGAATGGTTGCCCACCTATTTTCTATCCAAGCCACCAAGGAGGCACAAAAAGAGGTACCAAAATTCCAACAACTTCTAACATGCCATTCTAGAGGGTTGCACCCCCACCATCGTTCTGATCCTACTATTCTTCCTACCAATCCCCTACCAACGCTTCAACCTTCACACTATCCCTGCTTATAGAAATATGATATTAAAATAATGCAAGAACTTGATAAAATGCTACTTGGAAGGTGCTTCATCCATCCCCACAACAATTTCCTCACTTTCAGCTTTGAGGACAAAGCTCCTTTTAAGGAGGGTGGCATGTTAGGATTCTCTATCCTAACCATTATATTTAATTAATAACTCATATTTATTAATTAATTCATACAGACTATTGTGTCCTTTCACTCACAACCCTAGAATAGGTATATATTATAATTTGATAGGGTGTAAACAATCATCCATCGAATAACAATAACATAAATATATTTTGTCCATTGGCAAGGATTCCTCCAATGTAAAAGTGATTCATTAAAATAGTTATTCCTTTATTTTTATTTGCATATTTTGATAAATATCTCCATTTATTTCATTTAAATTCCAAGATAGATAAGGAACCTATCACACCAGTACTAGGAAGTCTAGGTAGTGTGGGACATGGCTCCTTTAAGCAACCTCCAAGATTTTTTACCAAGGTTGACTTCTTAACTTGATGTAGTCTTTGGTGCTTTTCCTTCCTATGCTAGCCTACTCTATTGGGTGTTTTGCAAGGGAAAAAAGAGAGAAAATGTTGTAAATAATTGGAAATAAAATTATAGTAAAGGATATCTATCTAGCCCAACTAGCCTAAGCTAGAGGTGGTGATGCACCAAAAAGACTATAATTCCTATTTTGCATCTTAGTGGGATGACTGAACACATGAACCAAACCTGATAGTAAAATTAAATACGATTCTAATAATGCATGAAGGTAAACCAAAGGACTTATCATAGAAGCCAGGACAAAAACACTAAAATAGTCATAGTCTCCCACGAAAAGGCATATGAAAACTTAGAATAGGAAAAAAATATTGATGTAGACATAGTTCCTTGTATTCATATTGAAGTGCATAGTAGATCCATATATAAGTGAAAGAGACTTATTGACATGTAAATGTAGTTGGTACAAGGCTTGAGTCTAGACTAAATGACAAAATGGAAAAGGGAGGGAGAACTTCTCAAGGTCAGATGCTAGACATGATAACAACTCAACTCCTTTCCTTACCCTAAAGATGGTTATTTATAATATTTAAATCAAATTTTGAAATTAAAAATTCTCTCCCAAAATGGGTATGGGCAAGAATGCCTATGTCATCTCTAGCTGTTGGATTGGAGGGATTGTGTTGCATTAACTTTTAGGAGGTCTAGAGCTGATTGGAAGTTAAATCATCATAAATACTTACATAGATGACATAGTTCTCTTTTTAGAGGTGTCATTAATGCATCTACCTTCTCCCATGGAAACTTGATCTTGATTGGTGGTATTTAGTGAGGGAGGCTTGTTCTAGAGGTTGTAAACTTGCATCTTCTTAATATTTGACTTGTCTTGATGACTTACCCCTTTATGTGTTAACTCACTAGAGTTTAGTAGTGGCTTGGTCTTGGACCTCCCCTTTGATGACTTGGTTACTTTGGTGGCTCCCATTCTTATGCTTTTTATTAGCCCTTAGCCTAGTTGATGCCACATCTAATGTTGCCCTATTTATTCTTATGGCTTACTTTTTGAGGATTACTCTATCTAGGATCCACTAGACCTCAATTGAAGGACATACCTCTAAGGGATCTATATGTGGACCAACAAGGTCTATTGATATTATTGAGTCCTTAACTCATCCAATACTCCTTATTATTTACCTCCAAGGTGCTTGGGATTCCCCTTATGGGTGTGTTTATTGTGCCATTGACCAACTATCCTTGGGTGTATTGAGTGTTACAACCCAATTACCAAGGAAGAGTAGCTTGGTTTTGGGACCTATCTATCGAAATGGAAGGTATATACTAGTAAACTAAGATATTAGAGGCCTCATCATTAATGGAACCATTTTGGTCACCAAGAAGGTTTTGGGGTTCCTATTAATGATTGGATGTGGCTTAGTCATAATTGAAAAGGTTGTAATCCTTTGCTAGATTAATCTAGGTGAATGGCTTTAGCTTGAGGTGAGGGGAGTTTTAAGCATGCTATTAATATTTGGCATAAACTATATTTCATTGGTGTCTTCTTCAAATTAGCTACTTGATATGTGGATGGAACTTTAGGACATCTCATCTACTTAATTTTGGTGATTTTCTAATTTATTTTTGGTGGGAAGAGGTCGGTTTCCCCTATAGTGAAAATTTTCACTACAATTTCATGACTCATAGGGAACTTCTACTTGTAGGAGTTAAAGAACCCAACAAATAGTAGCCTTATCCTTTAGGATTGGGTCTCAAGATAGATTCTAGAAGTTTCCATATCATGAAAGAGAAGTGGTGGGCTTATGGAATTTTTCAAGAGGATCCCTTATTTTATACACCTTTTTATTGATGTGTCATTTCTAGTTTTTTTATTCCCTCTTCTTGATCATCTTGATGTGGCTAGATCGACGATGGCATTATTGGATATTATGATTTAACTTGTTAGTTATTGTAGATATATGTTCCTCATATTGAGGTCCATTGGGAACATCAAATAGAATAATATCTTTTAGACATTCTCTTTTATCACTAATCCTTCTGGTTTATGCAACATTCTTTTCTTTGTGCATGTGGCATGTTCTCCAAAATATTTTGCATAGGTGTCTTGACTTTTTACACTTTATTTATGTGCCACCTATTTACAATGGCAAATAATTATAGTATTTGGCTCTTAATATCTTTAATTAAAACTACCTATTTACAATATGGTACATAGTTTGACATGTCTTCACACATTACCCACTTTCTACACATCCCCCTCATCAGAGCCTATAATTTCTAGACAACAATGATCTAAAATTTTTCTCATCCAGGTGGCTCAACTATAGGGATGTATGTTACTTTAAATCTGGTGGATGATGGGTGCTTATAGGCTTGATGGTTCCTTACATGCTGAGTTCTCATCCTTTGGTTTTTTATCTTTAGCTTCAATTATCTTGAATTATTTGTATAGGTCTACTCCCCACATGTCATCAACCCACTCTTCCATCTAATTATTTGACACCTGGGTGTGCACTTTGTATTTGAGAGTCTTTGGATTTGTTTCTTATTTAACTACTAGGACAACCCATTCTCCCTTGAATTTTATTGCTAGGATATGCTCCATATGATGCATCTACAAAATCTTAGAGGGAACCTTCATATTGGTAACATAATAGGTCCTAAGGAACATGTGGGTCCAATCTAGGGAAAGGTACCTCCCAATATTTGTAGTGAAATCATGGGAGAGGTAAATGCTAAATGATGTAAGTAGAAAAATTACTACTACTTCTTGAGCAAAAATCACACTAGGGTAGGAATACAACAAAATTTGCAAGTTTTTGATGAGGTGAAGTATGAGAATTTGAGTCCCATATAGTTACATTACCCATTGTTTGATCGATTCATAGATCAACTCCAAAGTGTTGGCCACCCTTTTAGGAAGGACTGATTTGATAGCCTTGGAGTTCACTAGGTAATTATGAATGAGCCTATTATTACATATGAGTGTTAGGTAGAATGGTTGTGTAGTACAAAAAAAGACACCACATGCAATAACAATAAAATATTATATTAAATTGAAAGAGTCCTTTTGATACAATAAACCCCCTTTAGGGGTGTTTGCAATAGAAATGTGCACAACTAGGGAAAAAAATTCCCTTTACAAGATAACTATGGTGCTTCTTTTTCTTCCGTACTATAAGCAATGTGAGTGGTGGGTTTTTGTTGTGACCACCATTGGAGTAAGATCTTTGAATTGAGTTGAATATTGAATATTGAACATTCAAACAAGTTAGTATAACTTGTTCACATTTTGAAGCAAACCAAAATGAACATAAGTAAATTGAAATATAAAATTTTCAATCTGAAAGGTGGATGTGTAATGCTTGGTATCTAACAAGATTTTGGTAGCATTTCATTATATGTATTCACGTGCTCTTGCAAATGAGAGAAATGGGATGGTATTTATAGAATTTTGAGCAAGGTGAGGGGGGATGACTTGGAGATGAGGTGGAGGTGAATTGGCATCAAGTGGAAATGATGTGTCATGGGAGAAACCCAAGGAAAATTCAAGAAATACCATGGAGGAATGTGCATCATAAATTTGCATGGTAGAAAGGGAGCCTAGAGGGATGTGAGACAATTTTTAAATTCCAAAAAGGGCACATGCGTGGATGTGACTAAATTAAAAATTGATAGAAAGTGTAAATGAGGATAAAGAATTAAATGTGGGATTGGATGGAGGTTTTGACCTTGGGGAGCATGACAATTTTTAATTCATTAAAATTGCATGGGGAAGTGTAGGAGGATGTAGGAGAATTTAGGAATTAAATGAGGGGGAATTCCCATGGGATTTCCTAGGGATTGTGAGGAATTTTAAATTTCTAAGAAAGGGAGAGGGAGGATGTAGGGATATATGGGGGACTTACTAAGAGATTTCCTAGGGATTGCATGGGGATTATGGGGATTTTTTTAGAATTTAAAATTCTTTTTGCATTCCCCTTGGGATTGGGTTGTGGATTAGAAAGGTTATTAGGGCCTAATGGAGGACTTAATGGAGGGTTAGGTAGGAAGGGGAGGTTATGAGGATTTCAAGGTGGATTTGAATGAATTAAGGAGGCCTAACAATGGATTAGAAGACTTAAATGAAGTAGGGAGAAATTAGGAGAATTAAAAGATATTAGGAGGAATTTAGAAGAATTTAAGAAATTAGAGGAAAATATAAGACCTAGGGAAACCTTAGAAGAACTTAGGGACCTTAGAAGAAATTGAGGAAATTAAAGATAGAATTAGAAGGCAAAAAGAGAAATTAGAATTACTAGAAATTGGGGAAAATTGGATGAAGTTGAAAGGATTGGAAGGTTTTGAGCATATTTTAAAATAATTTGATGATTTTGGGTCAATTTGGAGGTTTTGGTAAATTTATGCAATTTTAATTGCAAATGACTAAAATTTTATGTCTACAAATACCCCTTTTTGTACTGCATTGCATGAAACACAATGTGGTGCAAAAACAAGAGACACCTGGTCCATTCAATGCAAGTCTTTTGCTTTTTGCCCCAACAAAAAGGTGAATGATTTTAAAATTTTTGGGGTTTTTCTTACCCCCTCAAGAGGTGAGCGGTTGGAAGACAAAACAAATGATATTGGTGATTTGATTGACAAAAAGGTGGTTGATGAAGATGCATGTGATGAGAAATGGTCTTTGAACTGGTGAGAACTACTATGTGTCTATGTGTTGATGTGACTATGGTTGTGTAATAGATATAATAAGATAAATATCAGTATACAAGTTTGATCATTATTCAGAAAGGGCATAGACACGTGTCAATATGCACAAATTTAATTACTTAATAGGGGTATCAACACAATAGTGCTAACCTGATTGTGAGACAAATGGTAACATGGGATAAAACATGCGGATGGAATGGATGAAAAGGATGAAATGAGAAAATATGGAGGAAACCACTTGTCAATGTGCATGTCCTAGAAATGATGAATCTAAATGTGCTTTCAAGAGACTCAGATACCCTAGTGACATCAATCAAAATCATCTACTAATCATGTAGGTCCTCAAAGATACTAAGACTACCCTAGGGAGTCAAGTCTCTCAAGGACCAACTATGTGTGTAGTGAATGTTCATTGCCAATTTTGAGCAAGGTCAAATGAATCACTTGTAGCATATACCAATAATCTAGCTCACCCGCAAGCGTAAATAGGTTTATACAAAAGGTCACTAATATGACAACCAGCTTACTCCATCATTAGTAAAGCATATATAGCCTCAACAGAGATAATCCAATAACCTTTCAACATTGCTCCACTGCTATCTAGGCATCTATAGCCCTGATGGAGACATATTAGATGGCCTAGGATCCATGATAAATGGTAGAAATGATTTTGTGTTATTTCTTTATGATGTATTGTTCTGATTATCTCTTTGTTTTTGCACAATGGATCATTGGGCTCATATTATGCATGATAGGGTGAGTAGGGAAAATCATTCACTTTATAGTGATAGTGACTTATGAGTTCATCTTTCCTATGCACCAAAATATGACTAATGTGTGATATATGTACATGATCCAAGAGAGAGCGAGAGTTAACCAAGATCGACTGATAGCTCTCAAGGATTGAATGACATTCAATAGAGGTTGATTGTAATGATAGGAATGGTTGAGTGATTGATAGGACCTAGAGATTCTTCAAACCAGAGATCTCAAAAGAGACAAGATGTCTTATGGATGGTATGATAGAGTGTATGCAATGATGGTGGTGGGTGGTTATGGATGAGAAATGTGCATGGAAGTGAATGACACATGAAAGTGAATGACAAACATGATCATGAAAATAACCTTGATGAAGACAACGAAGCCAAGTAGAATGGCATAAATAAAAATGATTTAGAACAAAGATCAAAATTGCTTTGAGATAAAAAATTAGAGCATGTGTAGATGAGAGGAAGGGCCTATGAAATAAAAATATGGAGAGTGATAAAGAATGAAAAAAGAAGAAATAAAAATGTAGGAAAGAAACAAGGAATGAAAGAAGGAGAGAAGGGAGAAGAGAAGAGGAGACGGGAGAAAGCACAATAGTCCATGGTATGTAGATGCTCAAAGTGTGACCATACAACAAGGAGTGATGTGCAAAGGAATAAGATAAAGAAATGAAATATGGGATATATGCAAATTGAATGAAAATTGAATGTTATGTAGGTGTGATGTGATTTATGGTGGTCATGAGTGAGGTGGCTGATGGGTACAAAGTGGATTTACTGGAAACTTGAGAAGGTGACGTAAGATTATATTGAGGTATGACCAATGCGGGATGCCCTAATTATGGAAGCCACAAAAAATATTTAAACCTTGTCATTGATAGATTGATGAGCACATTGAAACAACTATGTTAATATAACAACTAAACTACTAAGGTACAGGTGTTGGTGCTAATGTAACCAAAGTCATGATGCTAATGCGAGAAAATTCATTGTGTTAAGGTGCTAGAAGTTGCTATGGTAAAACTATGCTAATACTAAAAGGAGATAATTAAAGTGAATGATAGTATTCGACAAGGTTTTGGATAGACATAGCTTCCAAAAACAAGTGTTTAGGTAATTGATCAAATTTTGAGACAACATTGATTTGGTACTATCATCCAACTCAAGTGATGAGGTTATTTGTGATGGGGTGTTGTGGAATGTGCAAATGTAATGGTGATAAGTGATAAGGGGTGAATGGAAATAAGTGGTGTGTATGGGTTTGATTTATGGTTATGGATGTGAGTGGTGGTTATGTGCAATATGCATACGGGTGTGGACTTAGGGTTTTAGAACACAAGTGGACAGTGACAAGATATAATTGGTAAGGATGGCCTTGAAATGACTTTGGAGGTTTGTGATGGTGGTTTAGAAGGTTTTGTTAGAGGTAGATACCACCTACGCAAACAAAAAACCAAGCATTTAGTCTAGCAAACAAGCAAATCAAAATTTTCTATTTATACTTATATATATATTTGTGCAATGTTTTTAGATTTTGTTGTGAAGTTTTTGTCGTGTTTTTGTGAAGTTTTTGGATTTATTTTTTTGAATATTTTTGTGATTGTTATTTGAGGTTGTTTTTGTGATTTGGTTTTGTTTGGAATGTGTGGGGGTGGTTTTGAGACATGGGGGCCATAATGAAAGAATAGTCATGCTAATAGGAGGATTAACTCCTTCTGATCAAGCAAATATTGTACTAAGCACTTGAATTGGTGATAATATTCAATATCATAACCTGTTTGACAATGGAAGATACAATAATAGTTTTCATTATATGACTTAGGCTTGGGTTGATGAGGATCTATAGGATGGATGACCGATAGAGAAATTAGGCTTACATGTTATAACTTTTGAAATATCATCAACATTAGCTCTGAGATGAGCTTCCAAGTGTGAGATGAATGAGGTGGAAGAGGTCGATGAGAAAATTGATGTGAAGGTTGAGCTGGAAGGGAATTAGAGGAATATGACATAGACAATGATCGAGGAGGGACTGGCGAGATGTCTTGGCAACTCATGTGTAGCTTAATTTTTGTGAGTTGATCCAAGATGTGATGTACAATAGGTGAAAGCAGAGTGGAAGAGATATCGTGGTGACTTAATTGTAGCTTAATATTTATGAGTTGATCAAAGATTCATTGTAATTCAAGTGAAGGTGGTGTTGGAAGTGGAGTGGCATGGTATGTTTGTTGAGGTGGTGGATATGGAGGCAATGAAGGGGGGTTACTATGATTGAGATTATTATTGTGGAAGGAAGCATATGAAGAGGATGGTGTAAGGGGTGAAGGGATGAAAAAATAGGAGGAAGAGGCAGTGTTGGAAGAAGAGGTGGCAAAGAAGGGGTTGGAAGGAGGGATGGATGGGTTGTTGGAATAAACAGTGATGAAGAGGGTTTTGGAAGAATAGGGGGATTTGGAAGTAGAGGCAAAGAAATATTGATGGCAAAGACAAGGAGGGTGATGGGGCTATTTGAGGGGCTATATTTGAATTGGGTAAGGACATGGTGCCTTCAATTGGTTGAGGGATAATGAGATTAAATCTTTTCAACAAGAGGGGTCAAAATGTGACTCAGAGACTACCACACTCTAGGTAGGGTGAGGATTAATGGAAGATGTGAAAGGGGAGGATGTATGGGTAGGTTTTCTCTTGATGAGGGGGGATAATTATCTAGAGTGGAATGTGAAGTTGAGGTAAATATGGATATGGTGAGTCAAGTGGAGGATAAGTGTTAGTATCATGAACATACAAAGTATTAGTATCAATGGGGGTGATGTGGGGATGCACAGGTGGTCTACATGGTGAGGTAAAGGGAGTCTCCTTGAAGGAATTTAAAGGGACTTCAGGTGGGTGTGAAGGTTGGTTGTCATATTAAGTGTTAGAGGAAAGGTGATGGGTGGTGGCAGCTTGGAAATAGTCAATTGGTAAAGTTTTAGGGGGTGGAGGATCAATAAATTCATTGTCACTATCCTCCTTGAGATCAGAAGTATTGCATGACAAATCAATTTCAAGGGGGTTGATTGAGTGAAATGGCTGAGAAGAAGTGGAGGGAAAAATAGCAAAGGATGAGAGTTTTGATAGAGTGGAGGGTGAGGATGGAGGTGTAGATTATGAGGATGACAAATTGGAAGGGGGAATGGAAGGAGCGATTGAAGAAGGTGATGTGATAGTAGATGAAGGAGTAGGTGGAGTAGATGTCATAGAAGATGATGCTAAGGGAGAAGGTGGTTCAATAGCTTGTTCAGTGGTGGATGTGATAGGATATGGAGGGGTATGTACTTGTTGAAGGCTAGGTTGGATAGCAGAGTACTCATATGAAAGAGGCTCTTGTGGTGTGGCAGAAGAGGTATATGAAGTAGGCACAATGTGGTCATGATTGATCATTTCCATAAATTTTGGTGAGGGAAGATATTATTGATATGATTTGCTTGATGTGGTTGAGGGGAAATATTTGATTCTCCATTATTTTTTTGTGTTGCCCCATATTGTGGTAATGTAGCTTGATGATTTCCAAGGTTTGGGTGATAAGGAGCTAAAGATATTTTGATGACAATGAGCCCTTGGTCAATTAGATGCTATACAAGGTTTTGGAATGATGGACAATGATTGATGTCATGACCACGTTGGCAATGAAAGACACAAAACTGGTTGGTATTAGGCCTTAGATATGTGAGTTGATGTGTATCATGGGGTCCTATGCTAGGTAAGGAGAGTGCCCGCACCTCAAGAAGTTTTCAAAAATGGATAACAAGGAATCTATGAGAGGCATGAAGTAACACGTGGGCTAGGAAGAAATGTGTATGAGAGGGGAAGTGGGTTGGTTGTGTTGTTGATCTAACGGTGGACTAGCCTAGTATGTTGGAGGTGGGAGTAGATACGATGGTTGGGGTGAAGGTGGGTGGGATTGCTACAGTTGCTGTAGGAAATATGCATGTTATGATGAAGATGGTTGAGGTTGTTGTGAGGGATATGAATGTTGCAATGGAAGTGGTTGAGGTGCTTGGGATGCTTGGGGTAGGTTTTGAGGCATTTAATAAGATGTGGTGGGGATGTTGGTAGGAGTGTAGGATGGGTGGCAAGTTGATTGGTGATTGATGACCCCAAAAAATGCTCATTTTTTGCACCTTTCTCCTTATAAAACAATGACACTTATTTTATTGATGTATATGTTTTATGAAAATTATATATATTTAATAGTTTATTCTACATGTTATTTAATATTTGTCTTTAAGTGTATTTTGTGTAGATTTTGTGGAAATTGTTACATTTTGGCATATTTTCATCAAGGTCCCACTCGAAACTGGAACTTATGAATTCATGAAGGAAAAACATCTGCGGAACATCAACATGAAGTATGAAGTCAAGCACCCAAATTCCTTTGAAGCACCTAACTTCTGTTCGACACTTAACTGTTAGGCGCCTACTTCTCATTAGGCACCTGCTTCCCATTAGGCACCTATTTCTATTAAGCGCTTGCTTCTCAAATTTTGTAGACAAGGTGCTTGCTTCCCGAATTCTTCAGATAAGACACTTGATTTCCACTAAAGCCAAATTCCAGCACAACTCTATGGTCAGCAAAACAAAGCAAAATTTTAGCAACAAGCATAAAAGGAGTTCCAACATTGAAACCAGAAAAGGGACAATGCCAAAGATGACTCCCCACCTATTTTTTTAGCTATTACATGAAATATTTATGTAAATCAAGAAAAATAAATATCAGACGTATTCTGGAAATAGAATACGCTGAAATAGCTTATCAAGCTCGATATTTTACCCGATTCCTTTATTCATGTAGGCGGTTGTAAAAGCGAATCATATTTTTGATTTGTTTTGTAAATTGTAACAGGATGTGGCCACATATCTTATAAATATGCAGGCCTTCCTTGAATAAGACCCCCTAGAATTTTTTGTAATTTCTTTGCTACAAATATTAATAAAATATTTTCTGAGTTATTTCTTGTTAAATCATTTAAAGTGTTTGGTGAAGATTTAATGCGGGCAGAACCTGCTGGAAGCGTGGGCCCACTTACAAAAAAGTTCTTCCCTTCATTTCCCCTATTTTTTGTTATTTAATTTTATATAGATTAATTTATTTCTCTATTATTTTCCCATGTTTTCTGTGATTTCCAGTAATTTACTATTTTAATTTCTATGTGCATTCTAGTCCTGTTTTCACAAATATAGGATAGATTATTGGTTTTGTATTTAGAATCAAAACTTCAACGAACATCAAACACCCACCAAACCATAAATATGAGGGAATCATATCTAAAGGAGAAATTATAAGCATATATCATGCACAACTACTCACAAAACTATGAGCTACCCCGAGTTGATAATTAAATGGAGGTAATTAATTGAACCATAAAAAAACTAACCAATGTTTTACCCAACATTTTGGCACCGTTTCTAGGGAGTAGCCATTATAATTTCTTATTCTGAAGGAAGCATAATAGTAGTAGTTTAGACTATTTTCTCTAGAAACCTTCATCTGAAACTTTGTATGAGTCCACCTAAGAATAGAGGATCGGATGGTTATTTTGTCAAAACAAAAGAAGTCATTTCTCAAAATCCTTCTACTTTAGTAGAATATAAACCTGAGATTGAAATCCCTCCATCATAATCTCCACCTGTGTATTGGTGAGAACACCCACTATTTGCATAGTATCCTTCTAAAATAATTCAGTAGAATCTTAGAGCAGGATCAGAGATAAGTAGAGTTCAATATGAGAAAGATCTACTAAATGCCAAACACCAACAAGAAGTATTAGATAAAACCATCTCAAATATTGACTTATCCACCCTTATGAAGGATAAAAGAAATGAATGAGAAGCATTGTTAGCTGCTCTAAACGCAATCGGTGTAGAAACTCCAATAGCTAACAGAATGGAAGAAAAACTAGAGGAAGCATCCGCTAGTTTTAGTTTTCCAATAGGAGAGGTAGGAGGAGATCACAAGATGAAACACATCTCTCCTACCCACCTTCCAACCTTTAGAGGACTACCAACAAAATATCCATATATGTTCCTGTATAAATTTGATGTTTTATACAGATCTATGGATTACACCATAGGAGCTCAAAAACTAAAATTATTCCCTTCTACCCTTGATGATTCAACTTTGCATTGGTTCATCAGCTTGGGGGATAAACAAATAACTACCTGGGAACAGTTGAAGAAACTTTTCCTAGATTAGTATTAAAATTTTGGCAGAGCACGAGATGCAAGAGAAGAAGTCCTAGACATGACACAAAAGGAAGGGGAATCTATGGAAGAATATTGGGATAGGTTCAACTTTAATTTGCAAATATCACCCCATTCAAAACTAGGATATAGGTCCCTAAAAAGAATTTTTTAGAAAGTACTGACAAATGAATCGCTGGAAGCCTTAAACATGATCTCTAGAGGGGATATTTACCAACACCAAATGTATGATATTCGATAGTTGTATCAAAAAATTTCAAGAATAAAAGGTAAGTTTACCCCTATAAATGTTAAGCAGTCATCCACTGTTACTAAAATAGAAATAGGCAATATGCTTGAGGACCTTAAGAGTGAGATGTTATCATCTCTGGATCTTCAAATGGATACCCTTCTACTTCAGAAGAAGAAGTAGGATAATGAGGTAGCATTGGCCTACTTCTATCCTAAATGCAGAGGCAAACACCCCAAAAATGAGTGTCCATAAAATAAAGTTTGTGTATGTGTTGTTTGTAAAAAGGATCATAAAACCAACCTGTGTCCATAGTTAATTAAATCTAAAGAGGAACCTGAAGTAATAGAAGCATACTTCATGGGTAATAGGAAAAACTAACAACAATCTCATATGGGTAACAACATGCAATCATGAATGCCATATTATGGGGGCAGTAATTACCAAAACCAAGGTCAAGCCCAACCACCCAATATGGGTTGGTATGGGAAACAACCTTGGAATCCATTTTCCCAAGGATCAAATTCTTACAACCCTTATCCTTGGATGCAATACCAATAGCATGGGCAGTAGTGGAGAAACCATTATGCTTGGAATTAGTATCCACAACATCCTACTCCAACTCCACTATAGCCAAGTCTGTCTGCTTCTCATGCTTCAAGAACCCCTTAGTTACTAGCACAACCTACAACAAACCCAAAAAACAAACAACAACCAATCATATGGAAAATGAGATGTAACCCATGTATAATATTAAGGTAGATTGTAATCCTATCCAGATATGATCAGGAAAATAATTAGGTGTAGGAGTCACTCCTCTTGTAGAAGAAGAGGAACACATAGATATAGGAAAAGGGGAATAACCCTTTATAGAGGAAGTAGAAGAAGAATCAACACTTGTTAATAACAAAGAAGGAGTTCCACCTTTTCCACAAAGGTTGTAGGAACCTAAGAAACTAATACAAATAGAGTTTGATATTCTCTCTAGTTTAAAAAACTTAATGGTCATAATCCCTCTCTTTCAGGCCATCAAAGACATACCTATTTATGGTAAAGCCATAAGAGAGCTATTCCTCAAGAAACCACGGAGGAAATAAGCTAAATCAATCAGTTTGGTAGGTCAGTTAGCTAACCTTATGTTAGGGAATACCTACAGCTAGAACTACTCAGATCCAAGAAGCCCCGTGTTAATTGTAAAAATAGAAGGTAGTATTTTACCCCATGCACTAGTAGATTTGGGGGCTACCATCAATGTCATGCCCCAAGATACCATGCAAAAACTAAAATTGACTGATTTGAAGCCCACTAAAATTGTACTGTAGTTTGTAGACAGGTCTACCATGCTTCTTAAGGGAATAGTGGAAGATATTATTGTTATAGTGGATGCATGAGAGTATCCAATAGATTTCTTAGTGCTAAAATATAAGTATGGATTAGGTGGATACCCATTAATATTAAGTAGACCTTGGTTAGCAATAGATGATGCTTATATAAGCTTTAGAAATGGGAATATGACCATTTAAGATGGTCAAAATTTAAATAAATTAATCATACATCCACTTGCACAGTCTGTAGATTCGTTGGGAGAACTTGAGAATGAAAGTCAAAATATTGGTGGTCTATCAATGGTCCAACCTATCATGACACTTGATGAGTTGGGATATGAAAATGATGAGGATAAGATGATATCTCACTTTTTTCAAGGAGAATCCTCCTGTCCTCCTCCTGAGTTGCCATTAGTGGGAGGAAAAGACCACCATATTCAACAAATAGAAGTTTCACCTGGGAGAATGCTGAACATAGATAATAAGTTGACAGCTGAACAACAAACCAAACTGAAACAAACATTTGAAAAAAATCAAGATACCTTTGCTTGGAAGTATTATGACATAAGAGGAATATCTCCTGAGACCTATACTCATAGGATATATCTGGAAGATCAGGTTAAAATAGTAAGACAACCAAGAAGGAGAATGAACCCAACTATGAAAGAAATTATCAAAACAGAATTACAAAAACTCCTCATAGTTGGATTCATATACCCCATTTTAGATAGTGAGTGGGTATCACCATTAGTGGTGGTGCCCAAGAAAAATGGAAAGTGGAGGATTTGTGTTGATTATAGGTTGCTGAACAAAGCAACTAAGAAAGACCACTTCCCTTTACCCTTTATAGATCAGTTCCTTGACACGTTAGTAGGGAAGAAGTACTTTTATTTCCTATATGGGTTTAGTGGATACAATCAGATCCAAATAGGGGAAGAATATCAAGATAAAACCACCTTCACTTGTCCATGGAGGATATTTTCTTACCAAGTTTTACCATTTGGTCTATGCAATGCACCTGCCACCTTCTAGAGGGCAGTTCTAAGCATTTTTTTTGACATGATTGGAGAGATTGTGGAGGTATAAATGGATTATTTAATTGTATATGGTGAAAGTTTTGAAATAGCCACAAAAAAATTAGAAAATACACTTAAACGTTGTGAGGAAACTAACCTGTCCTTAAGCAATGAGAATTGGTATATGTTGATGTAGGAAGGGATAGTTTTAGGACATCACATTTCTGTAGATGGGATCAAAGTAAACAAAAAGAAAATAGAAGTCATCCAAACCCTACCTACTCCCAAAACATAAAAGGATATCCGTAGTTTCCTAGGATCAGCCAATTACTATAGGAGGTTTATATTAGACTTTAAAAAAACTGCTAAACCTCTTACCACATTGTTAACTAAGGATGCAAAATTTTTCTAGATTGAAGAATGTGAACAAGCATTCAACACCTTAAAGGTAAAACTAATTACTGTTCCAGTGATGAGAGGTACAAATTAGACCATACCTTTTCACATATATGTTGATGCATCTAACAATGCAATAGGCTCAGTACTGGGACAAAAATATGGTGATGATTTCTAGCAGTAATACATGCTATTAATAGAGGAGTTTCTAGAAGTAATGCATGCTATTAATAAATTGTCATTATATCACAGAATATCAAGTTTTTGTACACACTGATCATTCAATAATCAGATACTTTATAAAAAACTTGGGATTAGTGGCAGAATTATCAGATGGCTATTGCTTTTGCAGGAATTTAATGTGACAATAGTGGATAAGCTAGGAAAGGACAATGTGGTAGCCAATTTTTTGTCTAGATTAATACCTCTAGACTATGCAACTATAGAGGACCAATTTATAGATGAGCATTTTTTTGCTCTGAATGATTATATACCTTGGTATGCAGATATGGCTAGTTATTTAGCCACTGGTAAAGTATCCCCTACACTTTTACCTCATGAAAAACAAACTTTAGTTAAGAAAATTACAGATTTCTCATGGATTGATGGGTGCCTATTTAAAATAGAGCCTGATTAGCTCATGAGAATATGTGTTACTAAGAATGAAATAACTAAAATACTAAAGGCTTGCCATGATGAACCTTGTGGTGGCCATTTTGCAAGAAAAAGGATTGCATATAAGTGTTGCAAGCTGGTTATTACTGGCCTTCACTACTCAAGGATGCAACCAATCATGTGAGCCAGTGTGATCAATATCAGAGGATGGACAAACCTACTCTCAGATATGAGATACCAGTCCAACCACATGTTCACATTGAGCCATTTGATAAATAGGGGATGGAATTCATAGGACCTATTAATCCGCAGTCAGGAGGTAAGAGGTATATCCTAGTTTGTACTGAATATGTGACTAAGTGGGTTGAAGTGCAGGATTTGCATGATTTAAAGGAGATAAATGTAGAAAATTTCTTGTATTCATCAATTTTTACAAGATTTGGGGTTCCAAGGGAAAACACAACTGATCAAGGACCTCAGTTTACTTCAAGGATGATTTATGAACTCATGCAATAATACAATATCAGGCATAACGAAACCACCCCCTACCATCCACAAGCAAATGGGCAAGTTGAGGTGACCAACTGAGAGTTGGAAAATATCATGACAAAAATAGTGCAACAACATAGGAAGGATTGGGCTACTATATTACCAAAAGTAGTGTGGGCCTACAAGATCACTTGGAAGACTACTATTAGTTTCACACCATTTCAGTTAATCTATGGGAAGAGTGCTATGATGCCGAAGAAGTTTGAATTCAAAACACTTAGGACTACAGTAGAGTTGAATATAAAACTAGATGATGCATAGAAAGAAAAAATTCAACAACTTAATCAACTGGATGAATATCGCTTAGATGCTCTACAAAAATTAAAGATCATTTCGAAACAAAGGGTCAAGTGGCATGACCGCCACACCAGGTTAAAGTAGCTTAAAGTGGGATAATGGGCATTACTATATGATTATAAATTCTAGGAAATGAAAGGCAAGCTCATGTAGCATTGGATGGGATCATATGAAGTGATTGAAGTCATCAACAATGGGGCTATGAGGATCAGAACAATAGACAACAACAACATTACCTTAAAAATCAATGGCCACTGCCTGCGTCCATACCATGTGTCTAAAGCATACATGATTGAGTCTATATTAGGAATGGGGGATACCCCAGTTGATTTTGATTTTATATTGAGTCAATAAGATGTGGATGTAGTTCACATAGTCCCAAAAACAATTATTCTTTCAATTTTTCATTTTTTAGTTGTATTTTTGTTTTGCAGGAACGATGCCTTGAGTGTAGCTATTAGGCAGCCTAGGAAACCTAGGCTTAACAAGCACATGATCCATAAACCTATGCATTCCAAGATTTCTAGGAGAATTTTCTTGCAATAGGAGTAGCTAGTCCCTACTTAGAGAGGGGAATACTAAACCTAAATCTGCACAAGAGTGTTTGGATTGGTATTTTTGGATAGTAAAACACTCAACTACCGATTTATGGATGGATGCTAATGTTGTTCTTAATTATTAAATAAGAAGCACTGAAGGGCTTGATCAACCTTACAATGCATATACGAGGAAAAGTCAACATCTATTGAATATAGAGAAGCGCCTATTTTTTGTTTTTTTATGGTAAAGGTGCCTAATTCCCATTTTATGGTAGAAGGTGGCCAATTCTTGTTATACAATACACGGCGCCTGACTCCCAGTATGTGAAGGAGATGGTGCCTACATCTCATTTTTTGGCAGATCAATGCCTAATTCTTGGTTTCTCCAAGAGGGCACCCGACTTCCAATTTTTGAGAAATCGACACCAAATATTTTTAACATTGTTAAAAAAAAATTGAGTTTGTATAATTTTTTTTATAAGTACAACACCCAACAATTAGCAAAAAGGTGCTTGCTTCCCATGATAAGTAGAGTACCTAATTTCTAATGATCCTGCTTCCCATGTTAGGCATAAGTGGCTAATTGCTAAGGCACCTACTTCCCATGTTAAGCAAAGCACCTGATTCCTAAGGTGTCTGCTTCCAATTTCCAAGGCACTTGCATGGCATAATTTGAAAATAAGGTGCTTGATTTCTATATGGAAAAGGCACTTGATTTCAATATTTTTCAACCATTTTCTACCTTGAAATAATAACACATCAGCATTAGGATGTGGGACGATCCACGTATTTACCCCACGCATGTGCAAAGTCAAATATATCACAAATAAAATTAAAAGTTGACATCAACCAAATTCTGAGGCCAAGAAGATACATTTTTCCTAACTATTATTTTGAATTTTGTAGGATATCTCGAATAAGTCATATTACAGCTACCGAGAACCAATCACGTGGAAGAAAAATTGTTGTATGGGAAATATGACCATAATTATCTATTGTGGTTTACCTAGTCATAAAACGCTAGCCAACAATAGTGCACCACAGATATCTATGCATTTACACCCACGGAATGAATTTAGGTGCATGATTAAATTTTCTATTTTATGTCTATATTTTTTACATATGCATGTGTTTCTATGGAAAAGTTCCAACACAACTCCCCTTACTATCCTAGCCAACTAAATAATTCCACTTGGCACTGTGCTACATGTCATGGATCTGATTGGTCGATTGCCTATGGTTATCACCTCTGCACAATCGAGCACATGCTTGAAGGATATTTACCATGGATAACCATAATCACTATTGATTATGGTGATTAAGTGCCTGCATGCATGAAAGAAACTATTTTAAAAATTTCTTAACAACTGCTGTAAAGCTACCTTCAGAAAGAAAAAACCAGTGTGAAGTATTGTAGCAATTTAGGAAGAAAACTAGAGGTATTTTTGAGTGAACTATAAACCAAAGGAAAAGAATGGGGGGAAATCAAAGAACCATGACCTCAATAAAAGTGAAACCATTGACTACTTAGGGATTTATATAGACATGCAAATCCAAGTAGATTCTACAGTATGGATGAAGTATTGTCGACTGGTCAGTCAGTTCCAAGATGTAGCGGTTGCTAACAAATTTGTAACATCCATGAGGGATGGGATCATGCACATGTGAGGACTAGAGATTCCAGTCATCAAAAATTATATTACCATAATGACAAACCTCCCTATAATAGGGGAGCATATGTAAAAGGAGGATAATCTCACTCTTTATACACTAATATTCTTTGGGATACTTATCGAGCACCTGACGCATGCTGGGTTTCCCAAGCACCATATTCTTGAGCTCTAGAGAGTAGTCTTCGAACAGATCACGTGATTCTTCATTTTATCTGGTAGGTACTCCACATTGAACGTAAATCATTTTAGTTTTCTCAATCACATACTACATGGGAAAAAAATAAATGTCCCACATTACCTTGAATGCGCCCTCAAGTATGAGGCCAAATGGTACCAAGCAGGCACAACATCTATCTTGGCTCACCATGGTCTAATTTCAACCCTGGTACAATATGCAAAGTCACATATAAATATGATAGTTGAGGAGATTGAGGGTATAAAAATAGTTCCAAGGGTACAAGAAGAGGGAGAGGTGCCAATTTAGAATGAGCAGTCAACCCAAGAAATGACAGAATGAGAGGAGATGACACCTACGTTATAGCCTATAGAAACTACATGGGAAGTAGGAAAAGCCTTGTTCCCTATTTTTCCCTAATTTGATGAGGAAGTAGGAAAATTTTTGTCTCCCACTACCCATTAATTCAAGGATGAGCTAAGGCAAGAACCACCAAGCCCGACGTCCATGCCAATTCCCTCCAGGAATCAAAGTAGAAGGATGAAGGTGTCTAGGGAAGTTTTGAGCTCATCCAACGATGAAACAATGATCAATGAGCTGAATAGGGAAGAGTACCTAGCCTAGATTTTACAAGATATATCCAAGGGATAAAATCCTCAATAGGAGGTTGCAATAGGAAATTTGCCACAGGAGGACTAGGAGGAAGATTTGTAGCAATAGCTACAGTTATTAAGAGAGTAGGTTTCCACTTGGGAAGCTAAATACAGAGAAGAACAAACTCTATTTTAGGATTCCAAAAAGGAGGCTACATTAAAGATGCATGAATTATATCAAAAATTTTGGCAATTGTAGGGGCAAATAAGCCAATTGTAACTATAAGGTAGAGCAGTGGGAGCTGAGCAATCGACCAAAATAGATGCAACAGTATAAATTTATGGGGCAATAGAAGTGCCCTATATTAATATAGAAATAGAGCAGGGAGAGGATGCTGCAGTGGAATTAGATCAACCCTATTCCACATCTCATTCTATGAAACATATACTATAGGAAAATGAAGTTGAGATTGAGGAACATCAAAATTCAGAACAATATGTAGAAAAATAACATGAAGAGGAGAATAAGATGGAGGCTGAAGAGCCTCAATTTTTAGGCAAGGAGGAATATCCACAACATTCTCTAGTTGATGTAGGGGCCAAAAAACCTCAAGAGGAAGAAGCAGTTCCAACTAAGTAGCAATTCACTGCACAGGAATAAGAGGCTCAAAAACCTACATATGTTGACAACCAGGGAGCAAAAACAACACCAACATACCCTAAGATGCAGCACATAAAGTTGAGGTCAAAACAAAAATTTGTTAAGGCATCTTAGCAAAGACCCATAACTATAGCATGAGTTGCAAAATTGAGAGCATTGGGTATTGAATCTGATAAACAATTAGAGCTAGATTTTGATGAAGAATGGGAGGCAACAAAGGATTTGTTTGCTACCCAAAAACAAAAATTTGAGGATCTTAAAGAGGAGATTAAAGCAGACAAAAATAATTAGAAGAAGACCTCTAAAAAATCACTCAAGGAAACTGAAAAGGATACTAGAAAGCAAGACAAGAGGCCTCCCAAGAGAATTCTAGCTACCCAAATTGAATAGTTCTGGAGTTTGTATGGGTTGGTAGGTGATGACCCTTCAAGGATGAAGGCATATTTCATGAGGATGGGATTTTTGGGTCCTATGCCACTTGTAGATCAGCCATCAAGCAACAGAATCCCTTTGGTGGTAAAAAAAAGTTCAAGGTTGAACCTAAGATTGACCCAATAGGGGAAATTTACTCACATCTAGGGTTGCTAAAAATTCTAGCATCCCATTTGGCGATGAAGAAGCAGTGCTTATGGGCGAAGAATTACCTCTTCACCATGAGTATTGGAAAAAAATGGAGCTTGCATTCTAGAAATATGCCACCAATTTCTCTGGTTACTATTTGAACATGAAAAAAGGTAAGGTGGTCTGGACTAGGGAACCACCCAAGAAAAGAGTAGGGCCAAGCCAACCAATTCAATGCAACAAGCACTAGAAACAACATGAATAGGAGGCAGCTGCTCGCAAAGCACAAAAGGGGGAAAAGCCCAAAGACAAGAAAAAAATGAAGGTCGCTAAAATAAAAGGACAGAGATCAACATGGCTTATTGGTATATTTTAAATAGAATTGGTAATTACCAGTATAAAGTGGCATAGGGATGTGCCACCCCTTAAGCATGAGGGGATGATCAGCATTAAAAATCCTCATTTTTTATACCTCTTTCCTTATAAAACATCGACACTTATTTTTTTTAAGCGAAAAACCCCTTGTGGGGCCGCCTTGGTCTGAGAGACCATGAATAGAGGGTTCTACACCGTCAAAGTCACCCGGGAGTCGCACCCGACCCTGCCCGCACCAACATTATCAATTGGATTTTGGATACTTAATTTAGCTTTTTGGTAGGGTGGAGATTTGAACCTGGGACCTCTCTTGGAGGATTTCCCTCTCCTCTCCAACTCACCTACAACACTTGGGTATCGAAACTTATTTTATAGATGTATATATTTTATGATTATTATATTCATATTTAAAAGTTTTTTCTACATATTATTTAATATTTGTCTTTAAGTGTATTTTGGGTATATTTTGTGGAAATTGTTGCATTTTGGTATGTTTTCTTCAAGGTCCCGCTCGGACCTGGCACTTGTGAATTCATGAAGGCAAAACATTTGTGGAAAATTGACATGAAGTATGAAGTCAGGCACCCAAATTCATTTGAAGCACCTGACTTCCATTCTGCACTTAACTGTTAGGCACCTGCTTCACGTTAGAACTCTGCTTCCTGTTAAGCACATATTTTTATCAAGCACCTACTTCCTGTTAGGTGTATGCTTCCCGAATTCTATAGACAAGGCACCTACTTCTCGACTTCTTCACATGAGGCACCTGATTTCCACTAAATCCAAATTCCAACATGACTCTGTGGTCAACAGAACAGAGTGAAATTTCAACAATAAGCATAAAAGGAGTTCTAGCATTGAAACCGAACAAGGGACAACATCAAAGATGATTCACCACCTATTTTTCAACTGCTCTATGAAAAATTTATGTAAATCGAGCAAAATAAATATCAAATGTATTCTGGAAACATAATACACTAAAATAGCTTATCAAGCTTGATATTTTACCCGATTCCTTTATTCATGCAGGCGGTTCTAAAAGCAAATCATATTTATGATTTATTTGTAAATTGTGACAGGGTGTGGCCATATATCTTATAAATATGTAGGCCACCCCTGAAGAAGACCCCCTCCAAACTTTTATGTAATTTATTTGCTGCAGATATTAATAATTTTTTTTTGAGTTACTTCATTTTAAATCATTTAAAGCGTTCAATGAATATTTAATACAGTCAGAACCTGCTGGAAGCGTGGGTCCACTTACAATAGGACTAAAAATCTGAGAGAATCATCCTTGAAGGAGAAATTATAAGCATATATCATGCACAACTACTCACAGGACTACGAGCTACCCTAGGTTGACAATTAAACAGAGGCAATTAAGTGAACCATAGAAAAACTAACCAATTTTTGGTCCAATAGTTTTTAATATGGAGAATATGGTTATGATTGACTAGGTGTATGTTGGGTGGGTGGTGGAGATTGATGAGGTGTATGTGGGTATTGATAAGTTGATGGTGGGTTATATGTAGGAGGTAGATAATGATAAGTAAGTGGTGGTTGATGATATTGTGGAGGTTGATTTTTAGGTGGATGGTGGTTGATTATAGATAGGTGGTGGTGGAGGAGCTTGCTAGGTTGATGGTTGATTATAAGTGGGTGATGGTTGATGATAAATGGTAGGAGGTTGATGATATTATGGGGTTGATTGTTGGTGATATTGGGAAGTTGATGGTTGGTTTTAAGTGGGTGATGGTTGATGATATTGTGGGGGTGGTAAAGATTGTATGGGAAGGGGTTGATGATAGGGGAATTGAGGTGGTAGATATTGGTGAGATGGCTATGGGTATTGGGTGAAATAAGCCATGGATGTGATGATTATGGGTGTATCGAATGGAGGCAAAATGGTAAGTTTTGGCAATATTTTAAAAATAAACATACTATCTAATTAAAGCTAATGAATGCGCAAACAAAACAAATAAAAAATCAATTGTTGTTTTGGATTTTTGTTGTTTTTTTGGTTGTTTTTGTTTTTTTTGAAGGTTTTGTGTTGTTGGTGTATTTTATGTTCCTTTTCCTAGGAACTAAAAAATGTGGGTGGTGAAGTGAATTATATAAGGGTGTATTCGTACTCACTCCCCTTTAGAGGAATGCGATACAAAAAACTAATGCAGCTACCTAGTATAGAGGATAGGTGATAGGTATCCTAAGGGGATAAAAAGTACCTCCCAAAAGAGGTCATGTTGTCTAAGTCCTGCTACCGGTCTACCCAAACTTTCTCTTCGCTCTCAAGCAAGTTCAAACAAAAATGACAACTATGATCCACTAATTATTGAGCCCTATGGTCAAAGGGTGTCTAACCTAAAATATTACCCCAAGCTAATCCCAAGGGTAACCAGTATCTTGGTGATGAAATCCAAGAAACTATATGCACTATCTATGGCAATTTTCTAAGGGCTCAACTGATGGCTAGGGATGAAGTCCAACTCATCAGGAGGTTTTCCTCACACTGTATATATATATATCAAAAAGTGCAAAATAAATAGTGCTGTGTGCAAAAATTTATTTTTGTGTGGTTATCTTGTTCCATATTTTGGATTTGATTTTTGTTTTGTGTTTTCTTTTTGGCAATTTGTGGATAATTTTTATTTGACAAATTTTTGAAAAGTTTTTTTAATGAAGAATATTTTATTTTATTTTTTGTAGAAAAGGGGGGGGGGGGGAGGGGGTTGGCTAGCACAGGTTAATGTGCATAACCTATGCTTGTTGTCCTAGTGTGGATCCAACTAGGTCAGGTTTATCACATGCCTAACAAGGGCCTACATGATAGGCCTATGACTGTCAAGCCTATGACCGATAAGTTGTAGGCTTGAGAGGTGTGGGATTTTTTTTGGAGGAAAATGAGAAAGTAAGATAAGGGTGTGGAGCTTAGGGGAAAAATGGGAAGGTGAAGGGAGATGGGTAGGAGTAGGGGAAAGATGATGGGTTTAGTGGGATGATGCAAGGGAGTGGAGGGGGTTAGGTGGATGGTGCAATCGAGGGGCTATGTAGGGGAGTGGAGGGGGTAAGTGGACAATGCAGTCAAGGGGTTGCATAGAAGAGGGAAGGGGTGATCTAGGTGATGTAGTTGAGGGGCTACACAAGGGAGGGAAGAGATAAAAAAATAGGTTGCATGACAATCGGGGAGTAGGGTAAGGGCTAGGCCGTGGTAGGGCATCACAATCAAGAGGAAGATGGGGGTTGGAAAGGGAGAACAATAATGAAGCAAGGTACAGGATAGGTTGAGGTGGTGTAAGGGGTAAGGATGAACCAAGGTGGGGTTGGGGAAGTAGAGCCCTATGTAGGAGCATGGGACAAGGAGGTGGTTGAGAAGGAGTAGCAAAAAGGGAGGGGTTGAAGGTCCTGAGGTGGCATAGGGGCTCATGGCTAAGAGGAGGAGAACATGATAGAGGTTGGGAGGTGAAATTTGAACTACCACCTAAGGTGTAGCCTTGGGGAGGCAAGGAGGCCATGAGGTAACACTGCACAAGGGAGCAATGACCTACTCAAGGCTATGTATGAGAAAGAAGGGCGATGGTTGCAAGATGAAAGATGTTCAAGGGGAGCATTTATTGGAGAGGAGGTAGGGAGGATATATTGGCCTTGGATGGTGAACTGTGGAGGATCATGTGCTTGAGATCCACAGGGATCAGAGGAGGAGGGGGGTTATAGGCCCCCTATTTTTTTAAAATAATAGAGAAATTTTAAAGCTACAGACTTCTTAAAGCTAAAATTTGATTTTTTTGGTTGAAAATATAACTGCGAAAAGTTAATTTTTTTTTTAAAGAAAGAAAAAAAAGCAAAAAACAAAATGAAGGAAGACAATTTTTGATAAAAAGAACAACAAGAAAACAAAAATGAAAAATATTTTTTTTAAACAACGAGAAACAAAAGAAAAAAGAACAAGCAAAATATAAAAAAAAAACAAAATTGAAGACTTAAGGGTTGTAGGAAGACCTAATCAGCAAGTTGACAGTTGTTGGTGGTGGGTAAGTGTGTCACCAATGTTGGTTTTAAAGAGTAAACCTGCAACCATAAAAATAAAGATAAAACTTAGTGTTTGTAATAAACCATGATCACCACTTTGTAGTATAGAAAAAGACACCACATGCAATAAATTTAAAAGGTTGTATTAAATTGGTAGAGTCCTTTTGATACAATAAACCCCATTTTAGGGGTGTTTGCAATAGAAATGTGCCTAACTAGGGAAAATAATCCCCTTAACAAGATAACTATGGTGCTTCTTATTTCATGCTACAAGCAATGTGGGTGGTGGGTTTGTGTTGTCACCACCATTGGAGTAGGTTATTTGAATTGGGTTGAACCTTGAATCTTGAACATATACACACATGTCAACCTCAAAAAAGTTAGTAGCACTTGTTTACATTTTGAAATAAATTAAAATGAACATAAGTAAATTGAAATGCAAATTGTGCAATTGAAATGTAGAGTATAAAATTGAAAGGTGGATTTGCAATGCTTGGTGTCTAACAATATTTTGGTAGCATTTTGTTATATGTGTTCATGTGCTCTTGCAAATGAGGGGAATGTGCTGATTTTATAGACTTTTGAGAAAGGTGAGGGGGGATGACTTGGAGATGAGGTGGAGGTGACTTGGCACCAAGTGGTAATGATGTGGCATGGGAGAAATACAAGTTAAATCCAAGAAATCTCATGGAGAAATGTGCATCATAAATTTGCATGGGGAAAAGGGAGCCTAGAGGTATGTGAGATAATTTTTAAATTCCAAAAAGGGCACATGGGAGGATGTGGCTAAATTAAAAATGATAGAAAGTGCAAAGGAGGATAAATAATTAAATGTGGAATTGGATGGGGGCTTTGATCTTGGGAAGCATGAAAATTTTTAATTAATTAAAATTGCATGGGAAAGTGTAGGAGGATGTAGGAGAATTTAGGAATTAAATGAGGGGGAATTCCCATGGGATTTCCTAGGGATTGTGAGGAATTTTAAATTCCTAGGAAAGGGAGAGGGAGGATGTAGGGAGATATGGGGGACTTCCTAGGAGATTTCCTAGGGATTGCATAGGGATTATGGGGATTTATTTAGAATTTAAAATTATTTTTCATTCCCCTTGGGATTGGGTTGTGGATAGAAAGGTGATTAAGGCCTAGTGGAGGACTTAATGGAGGCTTAGGTGGGAAGGGGAGGTTATGAGAATTTCAAGGTGGATTTGAATGAATTAAGGAGGCCTAAAAATGGATTAGAAGACTTAAACAAAGTAGAGATAGATTAGGATAATTAAAGATATTAGGAGGAATTTTAAATTCCTAGGAAAGAGAGAGGGAGGATTGCAGGCCCAAAATGGCCACATCCTTAGAAAAAAATTGAAAATATATTCTAAGGTATGAATATGCTCCCAGAAACTCAGAACATAGTGTATTTCCAAGTAGCCTAGTGCAAGATGCTCCCAGCCGTTCAAAACATAGTGTATTTCCAAGCGACCCAATGCAAGGTGTTCTACGCCACTCAATACTTAGTAATTTTCATAGTAGTATAAGCTAAGATGTGCCATGTTTCTTGATACTTAGTGAATTTTTTAGTGGCCCAAAAAAAATGTTCCACACCACTATCAACTCAGGTCAAAGCTGACATCAACGTTCTCCAAAGAGTGGCCTAGCGCACATTGTCCCATCCTGTGCACTAAAGTGACTAAGTTTTTGAGGCGTTCCATGTCTCTGAGTTCCATGTTTATTTTTAAATAGATCGGAACATATGTTCCATGTTGCTAGTCAAAAGGATCAAATGCTCAAAAAGAAGCACAAGGAAGTGGCACAACACATACTCTCACGAAATAATATTTTACACTCTTTCTTGAGTGGCCTGGTGACATGCTCTATTCTATAGTCAACTTGGGTCAAAACTTGAGGAGTGGATATCAAGGAGTGGACTACAACATATGGTCTATATAGTGGATGCAAAAGAAAGTTAAGTAGTTTGAAGAACTAAAGAAGCAACCTTGCAAAATGCTCCATTCCGCTCAAAGCATAGTGTATTTTAATATGTGCTCCATACCGCTAGTCAAAATAGTCAAAGTAATTAATAAGTATTTTAAAAGAGTGACCTAGTGACATTTTCCATGCCACTCTTTTGTAGAGTGTTGCTAAGGTTTAATCGTATCCCACAAGTGAATCAATGGTTGAGATCATACTAAAGTTTTCTTAGATATCAAAAAGTAGATTCTTGGAAAATAAGTAGTTGGTTTGAGTAGGTAGGCGAAGCATCGATGGAGCCAAGAACTAAGAACCTAGGTAGTTGTAGATCTATGACAAGATGAAGTCCCCAAGAAAGGTAGATGGCTTAGATCTTGTTTCTAATGATTTGGAGTCTAACTGCCATTACAGAACAAGCAAGTTGTAGAGTCGAGATGCCATGGTATGTGGTATCGAGAAAATTTATTAAAATTTGAAGGTGAATTAAATGATTCCACCATAGTATTCTACTGATCTAGCATGGTCTAATCCTTGTGATGCTCCACCTTTTTCTTTCATTGTAAATATATATATATATATATATAAATATATATATATATATATATATATATATATATATATATATATATATATATATATATATATATATATATATATAGAGGTCAAACCCTTGATTTTCAAGGTCGGCTCTAAAGTGTTTATTTTACCTCTTTGTGTAACATCTTTTGCAAATTAATGGAAGCAACATTACTTGGATTTTTGACTTAAGAACTATCATATTTGATATATTTATTGAGGTTCAAGCTGTGAATTGCATTTTTACAAATTCTATTATGGTTAGTTCTTTCCATTGATATTGGATTACTAGTTGTAAAGCAATTGAAATATTTTCATAGTTAGATCTATTATTACAAGAGATTTATTTTTGCTAAATCTAGATACTGATCTATTCTGCTAAATTGGATTGTTAGTATTGTGGATATTGAAATTACTTTTTGGAGTATATCTCTTTTTTGTTTTCTTGTATGAATATTACTCTGTTCTTGGGTGTTGTTAATATTGAGTGTGGGACATTGGAAATAATTTTTTAAAAGTTTTTCCTTGTGGATGCCTATGCTGTTAGCTCTATTTGACCATTGTTTGAATTATAAATTATTAACCTTAAATCCTTTTCTAACCCTATATATTAAACAATTACTAAGCTTAATTGAGTCAACACTCTATCAATTGACAAAGAACCAACCTACTATGGAGGTTGGGCTAGAGAAATCTTTAGTCCATCCAATGTTGAGTTCTAAGCTGTGACCAATGTGTGCAAGCCTAATCAAAAATTTGGAATATAGACAGTCACAATATCAAGTTTTTCTTGATGTCAATTCATATCCCAATAATTTTGGCACATCCAATGCGACTTGTTTACAAGAAATACTAGAACTCATCCTTTTATTTGTTTATATATTTTCCTGAGGGGATCAAGATTTGGTGAATTGTATTGAACTTGTTAAGTGGTGAGCAACAAATTAACTTGGTGACTCCCTGGTCTGTGAAACCAAAAAGTTATCCCTGTAGCTTGTAGTTTTTTCATGAATACTAGGTCATCCACAAGGAATAACCCAAGATCCTTTTTCTACTACGAGCTACCTTTTAGAGGGTCTATTATCATAAGATATTTAAATTAGAATTTTCATTCAGATGAAAATCCTCCCGAGTTACATCCTAAAATACCCCCAAGGCCACTCCCAATAGGAACTAAACCTAGAAACATGGCTCAAAATCAAAATCAAAATGTAAATGCAGCTCCAAATCAGCCCTTGTAAAAGTATCCCAACTGAAATACAAATGGTCCTCTTAGACTGGACCATATTCATGATATCCTTCAAGATGTGTCTAAGTCTATTCACACTTATGATGGATCCAATAAAACTACATATGAACATTGCAAATATATTCAAAATCTGACAGTGATCCACAACATAAAGAATGATGATGTTATTGTCAGAATTCTAGCCCTATCCTTTAGAGGAAAAATTCTACATTGGTTCAAGACCCTAGAAGATAATACCATTACCTCATGAGAAGCATTAGTAGAACCATTTGTGGAAGAGTTCAATGAGTCTACTGATACTTTTTCGCTCCTTAATCAATTCACATCCATACATAAGCATCAACAAGAAATCATTTTAGACTTCAACTTGAGGTTTAGTAGGAATTGGAAGAGGATTCCTCTTGAAGCTAGAAATACTTCAACTCTCAATTTCATGTATTATATTAGAGCCCTTGGATTAGATTTAGGTTTGAAACCCAAAAATTTGAAGTATATACCTTTCCATAGGTCTACAATGCAACTGTCCATGCTGAAAATATCCTCATCAATGTGGGAAGATTACCCCCTAAAGCTGTGTTGCTCTACAATTTGGAAACCCCTAATGCCCAAGGTCATATAGTTGCATCATATTATATGGATCCTCCTCTATTATCTCCACTTATGTAGATGACCCCCTTTCATCCCTCAAAATTATCACCTGCTGCAGTTCCTTTCCCACCACTTCCTTCTTAGATACCCCAAGAATCCTTTGTGCTCCTTGATATTCAAAATACTTTGAAAAATCTCAATAAAAAGATGAAATCAATGGAAAAAAGAGAGATATCAAAAAAGAATATTTAATTATATCAACAAAGATCAAAGACCTTGTCCCAGCAATAACACTCGAGTCAGAGTAAATGTGATACAAGAAGATCCAGAGTGTTCTTCTAGAACAAGTCTGGTGAATGTATGGTGTTTGGTGTACAATGATCCCCATGAATCAGAATCATATGTTATGTACCAACACTATGTACATCAAGATATGGAGAATGCAAAGAGAAATTAGGAATGAAGAGTGAATATGCTCTGGCAACTAGACTAGATCATGGTTGGAAAAAATATTGATGAATATGGACCTATTTGTATCGTGATGAGGTCAAGCAAGAAAATACTATAGGTTGATCCAAAAAATATGGGTCAATTTCAAGTCCCTTATTAAAATAAGAAAGACCCACCTACTCAAAGCAATGATACATTTCCTATCCCCCAGGACAATGAAAAGAGGGACATGGTCCCTAAAGGCCAAGAAAAGGAGATCAATTTTTCCAAAAGGTTTGACAAAGAAAATAAGGGAGAAAGGATGAGATCCAATAATTAAGCTCTAGAGAGGCTTATATTTCCATCCATAACCAAGACGTAGATGATCAAGGCCACACAACAATATAAGAGAATGCATGGTGAGCTAGAGAGAAGGTCTACGAGATCCACATCTTCCAAGTCAGAGTATAACATTGTGGAGGAAATGAAAAGAATACCATCCAAGGCTAGCCTATATGATACTCTCTTTATTCCTGGTCAAATAGACCTGCTGAAAGTATTTTTGAACAAATATCCACAAGAAAAGTAGGCTACTACAATCCTCAACATGCCCTCTAGGAAAGACAAGATGTATATTGCTACTTTAAAGAACAAGCCCTTTCCCTTTTATATTTATTTGAGGATGGAGGGGTGGATTATCCGCAACTGCATGATCAACTCAGGGGCATCCACCATAGTTATGCCCAAAGTAGTCTGTGAAGATATGGGAATGGGATATACGAGATCTTGCCTTGGAGTTTTGCAGTTATATGGGACACCAGTGAAAATAGTGGGGGTAATAAATGATGTTCTTATGAGGCTACATAGATCTCTAGAGGTAAACATCATGCAAGAAATAGTGGTGGTGGATCTAGAGCCTTATTTTAGTTTATGCCTTTTAAGAGAATTCATTGCTAAATTGGGAGGATGCATGTACATGGATTATTCTAGCATGGTGATCCTCGTCGAAGGGAAGAGGATAAGAATAACACCAGAGAAGCCTATGTATTACCATATTGAAAAAATCAAAGAAGACATGTGTAATATCACTCCTCTAGATGAATTTGAACTAGTGGATAGTTTTAAAGAGCTAGGGATTGAAGATGAGCTACCTTTCAGAGAGGATTATAGTCAATTTGGGATAGGTATGGGTACATATAGAATCTCCATATAAATAGAGAAAACAATACTTGCTATATCTAATAATTTACTAAGAGAAAAAAAAACCTAGACCATGCACTTTGATGGTTCAAGATACAAAAATGGTGCTGGTGCTAGTGTACTATTGCAGTCCCAATCAGAAGGGGTAAAGAGTTTTACATATACGCTAACATGGTCATGCATTAAAAATTCTATAGAATAGGCGGCTTTATGCCTCAGGTTAATGCAAACTGAAAGCATGTGCATCAAGATATTGAATATATAAGGTGACTCTGAATTGATTTTCAATCCTATAAGAGATAGGTGCATCAGTAAGCACCATTACCTGAAGGTATATACAAATAGGGTATGGGATTTTATGGAATACTTTGATGCTCTAAATGTTAATTTTATTCCCATAAGATAGAACACCTTGGGTGATTACTTGGTGGTGAGGAAAGATAGTTTCAATCCTTTTGTAGATATAGGAGTTAAAAAAGACAAAGGGATAAAAGTAATTTTTAGACCTACAATACCAGATAAGTAGATTTTTTGGTAGGTTTTTTAAAGTGATGAAAAAATTATCAATTTCTTGGTAAGAGAAGCCTGTCTATCTATTGTTCAAGAGGAAATTCTAGAAGAGATAGAACAACAAGATGTCATCCATCTAAAAAATAATTATATACCTAGAGGGTTGGTCACTCTAGAAAGCTTGTTTGACAATGAAGATAGGAAAATGATCAAATCCATGGAAATAAATGAAAATATCTACAAGGAAATTGAGATTGAAAAGGAAAAGAAGCTCAAATTTGGAGTTCGATGTTCTCCAGAAGAAGAGGAGGATATCAAAGTTCTATGCCTAAAATACCAAGATATTGTAGCTTGGTCATATGAATATATTAAAGTATATGAAAATAAGGTCATCCAACATACAATTGAGCTAGAACCAAATGCAAAAACCTTAAGGCAGAAACAAAGGCCCATGAACACCAAAATCAAAGCCATAATGAGGGAGAAATGTTAAAGTTGTTGAAGGCTAAGATCATATATCCAATAAAGCATTCAACTTGGGTAGCTAACTTATTTTCAATAATGAAGAAGAATAGTGACATTCGCTTGTGTGTAGATTTTGTTTTTTTTGTTTTTTTTGAATTTACATGGTGGAATCGGTAGCCGCCATGAATCTGGGCAGGCTGTCCAAAATTTTATGGCCACCACAATATTCTACACTGTCCTCCCCAGAAGACGCCATACAAATCTTCGCATAATCTGCCCCTATAACCACCATGCCACAATCATTTTAAATATTTTATGCCACTAAAAGCACCAGGAAAGGGACAAGCATTCAGTCTGGTGAGGCCTGAGATTTTAACCTTGGACCTCCACACCCCTTATAGGGTTTGGATGAACCAATTGGTCTACACCTCGGACCTACTAAAGCTTGTGTGTATATTTTAGAAATCTTAAAAATAACTATCCACTCCCTCAGATTGACCAAATATTGCAGATTGTAGTGGGAGTAGAGAGGTTATCACTATTAGATGAATTCTATAGCTACAACCAAATTTGGGTAAAATATGAAGATCAGTTTAAAATAGCATTCACTACCAAATGGGGCCATTTTACCTATTAGAGAATACCTTTTGGTCTATCCAACGTAGGAGCCACATTCCAAAGAGCAATAGATTATGCCTTTTGAGAGCTGATAAAAAAAGTCATTCTAATCTACTTGGATGACATGACTGTATTCTCCCATGATAAGCAAGATCACCTGACACATATAGAGCAAGTATTTCAGAAGTGCAGTGAATTTGGAATCTCTCTTAATATAAAGAAGTCATTTTTTGTAGTTCATGAGGGAAAGTTGTTAGGCCATGTGGTCTCAAAAGAAGGTATGGCCATTGATCCAAATAGAATAAAATTAATTCTTGCTCTTCCATTACCAATGAACAAGAAAGGTTTGCAATCCTTCTTTGGTCAGATAAACTTTGTCAAAAAATTCATTTTTGATTTTGCTCATAAGGTGAAACCTATCTCAGAACTGCTGAAGAAGAATGGAAATTTCAAATGGAATAAAGGGAGAAAGCAATATTTTGAAATAATCAAGCAATCCATTGCTACAACTCCAGTTCTAGTGAATCCAAAATTCAACAAAGATTTCATTCTGTATGCTTATGGAGTTGAAGAGAGTTATGCATCAGTGCTAACCTAGAATAATTATGAAGGAGAACACCCCATATTATTTTGGAGTCAAAATATCCATGAATATCAAGACAGGTATAATTTTATTGAGAAACATGTATTTGCAGTGATGAAGTCATTGAAAAAATTTAGGTAATACTTGGTTCAAAGTAAAACCCTGGTTTATGTGGTTCACCTAGATGCTAGAAGTTTCATTATACAAGGTGAACTAGGGGATAAAAGAGCTAGTTGGATTACTAAAATATAGATATACAACATAGAAATTCATCCTATCAATTTGGTTAGAGGTAGAGCATTATGCAAAGGTTTGATAGAAGTAGTAGTTATAGCAAAAATGATAGCCTGTCAATCAATAGCAGAAGATTAGACTAAAGAACTGCAGTCCAAGGAATAAAACCAGGTTGATCAGATGAACAAATATTGTTAGACTGGAGTTTGGCCTTATAATATTAATTCATCATAGAGGAGGAGATATAGGCTTCAAGCTTTGAAATATGTCCTAATACTAGAAGTTCTATACAAGTCATTTTTTGCAGTTCATGAGGGAAAGTTGTTAGTTCATGTGGTATCAAAATAAGGTATGGCTATTGATCCAAATAGAATCAAATTAATTCTTGCTCTTCCATTACCCATGAACAAGAAAGATTTGCAGTCCTTCTTTGGTTAGATAAAATTTATCAAAAAAATCATCTTTAATTTTGCTCAGAAGGTGAAACCTATCTTAGAACTACTGAAGAAGAATGAAAATTTCAAATGGACTAAAGTGAGAAAGCAATATTTTGAAATCATCAAGCAATCCATTGCTACAACTCCAGTTCTAGTGAATCCAAACTTTAGCAAAGATTTCATTCTATATGCTTATGGAGTTGAAGAGAGTTATGCATAAATGCTCACTCAGAAGAATGATGAAGGAGAAGAACACCCCATATTATTTTGGAGTCATACTCTCCATGAATATCAGGTCAAGTATAATTTTATTGAGAAACAAGTATTTTCAGTGATGAAGTCATTGAAAAAATTTAGGTAATACTTGGTTCAAAGTAAAACCCTGGTTTATGTGGTTCACCCAGATGTTAGAAGTTTTATTATACAATGTGAACTAGGGGATAAAAGAGCTAGTTGGATTACTAAAATATAGATATACAACATAAAAATTCATCCTACCATGTTGGTCAGAGGTAGAGAATTATGCCAAGGTTTGATAGAAGCAACAGTTATAGCAAAAATGATAGTCTGTCAATCAACAACAAAATATCAGATTGAAGAACTGCAGTCCAAGGAATCAAACTAGGTTGATCAAATGACCAAATATTTTTAGACTGGATTTTGGCCTTATAATATTAATCCATAATAGAGGAGGAGATATAGGCTTCAAGCTTTGAAATATTTCCTATTATCAGAAGGTCTATACAAGTTATTTTTTGCAGTTCATGAGGGAAAGTTGTTAGGCCATGTGGTCTCAAAAGAAGGTATGGCCATTGATCTAGATAGAATAAAAATCATTTTTGCTCTTCTATTACCCATGAACAAGAAAGCTTTGTAGTCCTTATTTGGTCAAATAAACTTTGTCAAAAAATGCATATTTTATTTTTCTTAGAAGGTGAAACCTATCTTAGAGTTGCTGAAGAAGAATGGAAATTTCAAATGGACTAAAGTGAGAAAGCAAGATTTTGAAATAATCAAGCAATCCATTGCTACAGCTCTAGTTCTAGTGAATCCAAACTTCAGCAAATATTTCATTATGTATGCTTATGGAGTTGAAGAGAGTTATGCATCAGTGCTCACCCAAAAGAATGATGAAGGAGAAGAACACCCCATATTATTTTGGAGTAAGAATATCCATGAATATCAGGTTAAGTATAATTTTATTGAGAAACAAGTATTTGTAGTGATGAAGTCATTGAAAAATTTAGGTAATACTTAGTTCAAAGTAAAACCGTGGTTTATGTGGTTCACCCAAATGTTAGAAGTTTCATTATACAAGGTGAACTAGGGGACAAAAGAGCTAGTTGTATTACTAGAATCTAGATATACAACATAGAAATTCATCCTACCAATTTGGTCAGAGGTAGAGCATTATTCCAAGGTTTTATAGAAGTAGTAGTTATAGCAAAAATGATAGCCTATCAATCAACAACAGAAGATCAGGCTGAAGAACTGTAGTCCAAATAATCAAACTAGGTTGATCAGATGACCAAATATTTTTAGACTAGATTTTGGCCTTATAATTTTAACCCATCATAGAGGAGGAGATATAGGCTTCAAGATTTGAAATATGTCCTATTACCATAAGGTCTATACAAGAGAAACCTTGATGGAGTCCTCTTAAGATGCTTAAAATATTATCATAAAAAAAAAATTATAGAGGAGTTCCATGGAAGATTATCTGGAGGGAATTTCTTAGGAAGGGTTACAGATTTAAATATAATTAGAGCAGGTTATTATTAGCCTACCATTTTTGCTGATACCTTAAAATTTACAAGAGCCTATGATGAATGCCAGTGGTATGTGGGAAGAACTAGGAATGCATTATTTCCCCTCAAGCCAATTCAGTTTGAAGAACCTTTTCAATAGTGGGGATTAAAATTCATAGGGGTGATTAATCCAAATTCCTCTATAGGACACAAGTACTTTTGACTACCATAGGCTACCTCACCAGATGGGTAGAGGCTATTCCCACAAAGAAATCAAAATAGGAGGTGGTAATAGACTTCATGAAAATATTAATCATAAGGTTTGGTGTCCCATAAGCTTTAGTGAGCAACAATGGACCAATATTCATAGGAGATAAATACATTGCCAATAGATATGACATCACTATAAAAAATACCTCCAACTATTATCCCTAGGAGAATGGATTGACAGAATCAACTAACAAGAATCTACTAAGAATATTGAGGAGATCATTAGAGGGAAACAAGAGAAGTTGGCATCTACTGTTAAAACAAGCTCTATGGTCAGATATGATTACCATCAAAAAATCCATTAATACCTCTCCTTACACATTTGCTGTAGCTAGAAGAGAAAAGGACCCAAGCATATGAGGACTTCCAGAAGCACTCATTTAACATCAAGGTATGGTTCGACAAGAAATTCAGGTTCAGGGAATTCAAAGTTGGAGATTCTATTTTGAGGTGGAATATGGAAAGAGCCAAGCTAGAGCATCATCATAAGTTTGATTCTTTCTAGGATGGTCCTTTCAAAATAGCAAAGGCTAAGGAGACCAATGTTTTCTAGCTTTAATATCTTGAAGGAAACATGCAGCCCTATCAATGGTTTTCATCTTAAACTCTACTTTGATTGAGATATAAGGTCATTGTAACATATGCACATATTATGTATTATAATGTTCTTTTCCTTTGCTCAAAGTTTTCATTTTTGTAAAGTGTTATAAAAAAGAGAGAAAATATTAGTTCAAAAAACTCAAGTTGAAAATTGTAAAATAACCTAAGGGTGGTAGTAGAATACAACATGTGTTCCATGCCACTCTTAAATAAGCTAATTATTGGAAATTAAAGTAGTATAAAAAGGTAAAAAATTTGTTTACAACGGTAAGCTTTGGACCTTACCTTTTTACCTCCTTGGACGACAGATGACTGGGCAGATTGGACGGCATGGGCGGCAAGGCATTCGACATCAATTTCCCTTCCTCCTTTCCTCCCTATTTTTCTTCATTTCCTAACTTCTCCTATATTCCCTAAGGTTGTTAAATCAACCCTATTTAAGCATTGTAATTTCTAAGTTTCGTAAGGTTAATGAATAATATTTCTTATTTCCATTTTGCTCCAAGACTCACGTGCCACATCTGGTATCAGAGCCGAGGCCGGAGAGGGCCCGAAGATCGAGGTGGAGGAACCAGCAGCACGAGCACCGAGGCAGGCGAGGTCAAGTGGGGCCCGCAGCATGCGATCCGAGGTGAGGTCGAAGAAGGCCCATGAATCATGAACCGAGGCGAGGTCTGGAGAAGGCCCGCACAGCGAGCACGCGAGGAGGAGGAGCAACCTAGGAGAAACCAACCGGAGAGCGCCACGTGGCGAGAGGAGAGCAAGGCCGACGTAGACCGGACGACACAGAACCGACACAGATCCGATTACGTGGCAGAAGGAGAACCGACAACGTGGCGGATGAAGGGTTACGTGGTAGAAGGAGGCGACAAGCAACGTGGTGATAGGCGATAGGCTAAAGGAGGCAAAAGGGCGGTCACTGATTTCCCGAAGGCAATCAAGTGACTATGCGAGCGTTGAGGGTTTTAAACACCTCAAACGCTCTCGCATGGTCGATGTGGGACTAAAAGTCCCAAAATTTTTTTCTTTCGATGCGGTCACGAGAAGAACAAGGAAGGCAAGCTTCCCTTGCCTTCCCGTCGAGCCACGCAGCTCAACTGGCTCGAGGAGCCAGTCGTAAGGCGCCCGCCTTCCTACAGGTCACGGGTTCGAAACCCAACGACGAAAAAAGCTTTGAAATTTTTTTTTATTAAAAATCGGATCCGAAACAACATAAAATTGTATTCATTCCCTTTGGTTCTCATCGACAGTGGTGGCCGAGTTGGTTAGTGCGATTTGTTGATGCCAAGAGGTCGCGGGTTCGATTCCTACAGACCATAAATTTTTTTTATATAAGTTCTTTTAATTTTTTTTATATTATTAAAACTACTTATATTATATTTAATATATTAAATATAATTGCTTCTTTAAAATATTTTTTAGGGCAATTATTTTTTAATTTATTAAATAGTAATATAGTTTTTTAATATTATAAAAGAAAGGAAAATATTGTCTAAGAGACAATTATTGTAATCAAAGGGTACATATTTTTTTTACTTGATTCAAGGAATCACAAACTGTAGAACTCTTGTGTAATAAGCCTAAGAGGCTTAGTTTTTTTTGTAAAAGATACCAAGGATCAAATTGTAAAATTGTAAATAGGCATTGATGATAAGACCAAATGGTTGTTATCATGCCTTATGTGCAATTTTAGCAAGAGAAGGTGCAGAGAGGTTTGATGAAAAAGTAAGAGGTTATGGGCTCAACATTGTGTTTAGCCAACTTCAAAATGCAGTGATAGCACATCAAAGGCATCCTGACTCAGGGTACGAGGCAGACTTTGAAGACAACTCATTCAAGAGTCAATTTGAACAATCGAAATCCGTACAAGCTGCACCACAAGAATCAGAGTATACACACTACAGTATTTCAGTGGAAATCTTAGAACCAGAATCATCGAAAATAATATTGATAAGTGACGACGAAGAAGAAGTAGCAGATAATTTTGTGAATCAAGAGATAGCATCCCCACATCAAGAGGAATAAGCAGTGAATGATAGAGTAGAACAATTCAGATTTGACTTAAATTTGTAATCTCTTCTTTCTTCCTTCTTCTTCTTTCCTTATTTCAAACAACAAAGTACTTTATTGTAACCATGAAATAAAGAGAGTTTTTTGGTAACTATGGCCTCACACAATAGCTTACCTATACCAGAATTTAACGGTTATGACTATGAGTATTGGTCTATAAATATGAAGACCTTGCTCATAGGAAGAGGTTTGTGGGACATAATAGAAGAGGGCTACACAGAACCCTCAGACTTGGACAACACTAAGTGCCACAGACAAGAAAACATGAAAAGAAGAGAAAAAGAGCAACTCTTCTGCTCTTTCTCATCTCCAAGCTGCATTGGAGAAAAGCATATTCCCTAGAATCATCGCTTGTACAACTGCACAAGCTGCATGGAAAGCATTGAGTGATGGATTCCAGGGTAGTAATCAAGTGAAGCAGGTAAGGCTTCAAACATTGAAGAGAGATTTTGAAAATCTCTGAATGAAAGATGATGAAAAAGTCGATGATTATTGTGTTAGAGTAAAAGCAATTGTGGATAAAATGGTTACACTAGGCGAAGAAATCAAGCCTGAGATAATTGTAACAAAAGTGTTGCGAACACTTACATAGAAATGGAACCATATTGCCATAATTATAGAAGAATCCAAAGATCTTTCCCTTTTAACATTCGATGCATTAATCGGATCGTTAATGTCACATGAAGAGAGGTTTCCTGAAACTCCTTCAACCAGCTACGGAGGCGATGATAAGGCCTTCACTTCCAATGAAAACAATGGAAGAGGATGGGGAAGAGGTCAAGGCAGAGGCAAGCAAAGAGGTAGAGGCAGAGGCAACTACAGAGGAGGCAATCAAAATAGAGGAGGCAACCAGAATAGAGGAGGCAATTCCAACAGAGGAGGCAACTCATACAGAGGAGGCAATCAACAAAGAGGTGGAAATAAAAATTGAGGAGGAAATCAAGGACAAAGTGGAAATCAAGGGCGAGGAAGTGACAAGTCAAAATCAGCTTGTTTCAACTGTGGCAAGCCAAGTCACTTCGCTCGTGACTGCTGGTCAAAATATTCACAAGGAAGCAGTAGTCAATATGGTAATTATGGAGAAGAAGATGATACCTCTAATATTTTTCTTTCATATGGACAATCAGAATAGAATCTAAATGACACATGGATTCTGGATACTGGTTGTTCAAACCACATGAGTGGCAAAGAACATTTATTTGCTACTCTAGATTCCACTTATAAATCCCAAATCAAATTAGGGGATGATAAGACATTGCAAGTAGAGGGTATTGGAGCCATGGAGGTTCCAACCAAAGAAGGACTAAAGAAAGTGCATGACATCTATTACACTCCAAAGCTCCAACACAATCTGCTAAGCATTGGACAAATGATGGAAAACAATTACAAGCTTGTATTTGATGAAGGACAATGTATCATTTTTGATAAAAATAATTGTAATCGTGTCATCACACAGGTCCCCATGACCAAGAACAGGTTATTCCCTCTCAAATTTGATGAGCCAGGAGGAGCTCAAATTGCAAATGTAGCTATAACAAATCCAAGTGTGCTTTGGCACTTGCGATATGGTCACCTTAATTCCGCTAGCTTGAAACTTCTAACTTCTCAAGCTATGGTGACAGGACTTCCCAAAATCAATGAACAAAAGGAGGTCTGTGAAGGATGTGCTTTGGGAAAGCACTCAAGGTCGAAGTTTCCAAAAGGACAAGCGTGGAGAGCCAGCTATCCACTTCAGTTAGTACATTCAGACATCTGTGGACCAATGCAAACACAGAGTCTCGGAAACTATTCTTATTTTCTCACTTTCATAGATGACTTCTCTAGAATGCTCTGGATTTATTTTTTGAAACATAAAGATGAAGCTTTTGATTGCTTCATAGATTTTAGAAACAATGTAGAGAATCAAAGTGGGAATTATGTAAAATGTCTTAGGACAGATCGAGGAGGTGAATACTCCTCAAAAGCATTCTTGAAATATTGTAAAGCAAGTGGGATTAAAAGGCAATTCACCACTGCCTATACCCCACAATAGAATGGTGTGGCCGAGAGAAAGAACCGCACCATAGTTGAAATGGTGAGATCGATGCTTCAGACTAAGCATCTAACTCATATGTCTTAGGCGGAGGCTGTAAGAACCAGTGTATATATTCTAAATAGAAGTCCTACTTCTAGTTTAGATGGTGTCACTCCTTATGAGGGGTGGTACGGAAAGAAACCTAATGTAAAGCACTTCAAAGTGTTTGGTTCTTTAGCATATGCACACATTCCTGATGAGAAAAGGAAGAAGCTTGATCCAAAAAGTCAAGCTTGTATATTTGTAGGGTATTGTGAGTCTACAAAGGCATATAGACTCTACAATCCCAAGACTCATAAAGTTATACTCTCCAGGGATGTAATTTTTGATGAAGGGGAGAATGGGGTCATCAAAGAATTTTTGTTGATGATGAGTCCCAAGATGTAAGTTCTTCACAGGTACAACAGGTGTCTCCAAAGAAAAGCAAAGGCACACCACCCCCTCCAAGCCCATACAGGAGTACTACATCAAGTACTTCAACCGCCACTCCAAGTCCTTCTCCATAGAGATCAGTAAGTTCTTCACCGATGGACATTGACGGAGACTCTCCATCGAGAGGCAAAAGAACATTACAACATCATCCATATTTTCAAATGTTGGATCAAAATTTCTAGAGAAGATTCACTAGAAGCCAAGCTAGTGAGATGAATACAATTTTGCGGCAACTTGAAAATTTGCAATTGTATGGAGATGATGACTCCCATGATCCTAGGGGAGATGTAGTCAATTATGCTTTATTGGCTAGTACACAGCTAGAACCAGCTAGCTATGAGAAGGCATGTACTCAAAATGTATGGCAAGAAGCCATGAAAGAGGAAATAACCTCTATAAACAATAATGATACATGGGAGCTAGTAAAGCTACCCAAAGGAAAAAAATGTGTTGGGTGTAAATGGGTCTACAAGACCAAGTACAATGTTGATGGAAGCATTGAGAGGCATAAGGCGAGACTAGTAGCAAAAGGTTTTACTCAAAAATTTGGCATTGACTATGAGGAAACCTTTGCTCCTGTTGCATGACAAGAAACAATCAGATCAGTTCTTTCCTTAGCAGCCCATAAAGGATGGAATGTTCAACACATGGATGTGAAAAGTGCTTTTCTGAATGGATACTTGACAGAAGAGGTTTATGTTCAACAACCTCAAGGTTTTCAAGAACAGGGAAAGGAGAACCTTGTTTACAAATTGAAGAAAGCACTTTATGGCCTCAAGCAAGCACCAAGAGCTTGGTACTCACGCATTGATGGCTATTTCAGCGAGTATGGATTCACAAGAAGCAAAAGTGAACCAACTCTGTACTACCTAAAGCATGGAGTAGACATTCTCATAGTTTGTTTGTATGTGGATGATCTAATATTTATGGGTAGTAACAATAAAATGAATATGGAGTTCAAAAACTCCATGATGAAACTAGTTCGAGATGAAAGATCTTGGTTTAATGCGATACTTCCTAGGGATGGAAGTGCATCAATCAAATAAAGGGATCTTCATATGTCAACACAAGTATGCTCGAGACATGATCAAGAAATTTGCCATGGAGCGGTGCAAATCAGTTGCAACTCCAACTGGACATGGGATCCAATTGAGCAAGGACGATGGAGCATCACAGGTTGACATGACCACTTACAGAAGCATGGTTGGGAGTCTAATGTTTCTCACCAACACAAGGCCCGATATTCAATATGTTGTTTCTCTAGTTTCAAGGTTTATGGCTAGTCCATCTGAGCTGCATCTACAAGCAACTAAAAGAATCTTAAGATATGTAAAAGGTACATTGGATTTTGGAATCCATTACCAAAAATGTAATTCTATGAAATTAGTTGGCTTTAGTGACAGTGATTGGGGCAGCAATATAGATGACAGGAAATCTACATCAGGAAATTGTTTTAGTCTAGGATCAGGACTAATTACATGGAGTTCCAAGAAACAAACTGTTGTAGCATTGTCATCGATTGAGGCTGAGTATATAGCCATCACACATGCTAGTACTCAAGCCCTATGGTTGAGAAAAGTTCTTGAAGAGATTGGAGAAAGTCAAAGTGGTCCAACTCGACTGTATTGTGATAACATAAGTGCCATTCAGTTGGCATACAATCCAGTCCACCATAGCAGATCAAAGCATTTCGATATGAAGTATCACTTCATTCGAGATATGGTGGAACAACAGATAGTTGAGCTTCAATATTGTAACACTTTGGATAATATTGCAGACATCTTCACCAAAGGTATAGCTAAAGCTCAATATATAAAGCTGAGAGACTGTATAGTCAGTCCTCTCAACTTTAAGGGGGAGAATGTTGGAAATTAAAGCAGTATAAAAAGGTAAAAAAATTGTTTACAACGGTAAGCTTTGGACCTTACCTTTTTACCTCCTTGGACGACAACTGACTGGGTAGATTGGACGGCATGGGCGGCAAGGCATTCGACATCAATTTCCCTTCCTCCTTTCCTCCCTATTTTTCTTCATTTCCTAACTTCTCCTATATTTCCTAAGGTTGTTAAATCAACCCTATTTAAGCATTGTAATTTCTAAGTTTCGTAAGGTTAATGAATAATATTTCTTATTTCCATTTTGCTCCAAGACTCACGTGCCACACTAATATGGTAGCAAAATACAACATGTATTCCATGTTTCTCTTAAATAAGTTAAGGTGGTAGTGAAACACATCATGTGTTCCATACAGCTGAAATTTACATCCATTCTAGAGTGGACCAAGACACATGCGCTACATCACTCTCTAATGAATGAAAGACCTGTGAGCTACAACATGTCCTCCATACCACTCCAATAGAAGGAAATACAATGAAAGGTGCCACAGGTTTAGTGAAGTGCTTTGTGCTATAACAAATCAGCGATTGACATAATGTCTTTAGCCACCAAGATGTATACATTTGAATTAAAAAGCGTGAAAATGGATAGTTTATCGCACTGACTACATTAATGGTGGAAGGTATACATGTGGTAACATTTAAAAGTGATCCAAAGTGCAAAAAATATTTATTTCACAAACTATACTTACCTACCAGAAATAGATAAGGAGTAGTCAAAAATTGTTTGTGAATATTAGTGAAGAACGCTCTAAGAATTTTCATGAAAAATGGCCTTCGAAGAGACCCAGGAAATAAAGCCATGAAAAAGTAGAAGTAGTGGCTGACACTAGATTGAATATCATAGATAGAACTAAACTTAGAAGGAGCATCAATGACAAGTATCGAAGAGGCAAAACCTTGACAGTCCAAGCTACTTGTGTTGTCCACTCTTTCTTATCTTTTTATATTTGTGATTCGATTCATCTTTATCCTTAGTTAATAGTGGCCATTATAAATTTTTATGACCCTAGGGTAAAAGCAGTAAAAATAGCTAAGGGTAAAGTCTTTTTTAGCATCATTTCCAAAGCTTGTCATGACCTTTTCGCTCTAGAAGTAGAACCACCCATAAGGCCTAAAATTTTTAGTGTAACTGAGCAAGTCAGATATTATTACCTATAAAAGCATGCCCATGAGGGGGAATATTTTAGGAAATGCATTTATATCCAATTCAAAACCATTAAATCTAGGAGAAAATTTCCTAATACCCGAATTCCAATTGAGCAATTTACCAACCCAGAGCTTTTCTCCATGTTAGCTTGTTTAGAGGATTTGGATTCTGACCAATATGTAAGGGATTGTAAAATAGCTACTACGTACTAAATTTCAAATGAGAGAATGTATAAAACTATAGTAGAGAAGGAAGGCTTAAAGGTCATTTACTTCACCTGGCTATCTTTTCTTACAAAATGAATGCATGAGCAGTTGGTGAGGATGAAAAGGGATTTAGAAGCGCCTTCATTTCAACACTGTTTGAATTTGGTTTGGATGTTCTATGCTACTGTAAGGCACATGATGCCCTAGATTTTGATGAAAGAGAAGAATGACAAAGGATATCCTATCCTTGTGTATTATTGGACCACTCATTTGAGTAGCACAAAGTCTTTTTACATGTTTAATATAGAATTCTTAGGGCCAAATTTGAAAATTATGTATGAGAAATGCCCAGGTTATCGTCTCTGACCAAAGAATTTTTAAGAGTACCAGGAACCAAATAAGAAGACTGGTATATTCTCACAGAGGGAACTGTCATCAAATTCTATGGCTTCACTGGTAAGCCTTTTTTGCTGCCCCATTTTATCACTAACAGATTGTTGGCCCTGGAATATTTGAGGTAAGCATATTTCATTAACATGAATTACAGATTTGGTAAGAAGAGAAAAGATTTATTGACTTACTCCCATAATGTAGATGATATAACTATTATCAAAAAGGGTCAAGGTGAACAAATAACCCAATACTTGGATAGGATGGGCCTATTTTACATCCCACAGAGGTGGAGATATGATCCCAATGACAAATTCCTAAAGAGAAACATTGCCATTAATGGAGAGAAAGCCCACATGTTTAAAAAGACTTCGAGGCCTCTTTTTGAATAGGGAGGAATAACAAAGAAAATGACCCATTGGATTGGAATATTGCTAAAATGGAAAAACTACCCCCGTGGTTGGACTTCTATGAGCAGGTAGTTGATTTTGATTCGACTAATAATGAAAGCCATCAGTTAAAGAAATCTAAGATTAAGGAGATTGAAAATAATAAGAAGAAGGATGAAGGAAAAATTGTAGATTTGTGGAGAATGAGAGTAGAAAATTGCACAGAGAAATCCATATTTGATCGAGTAATAGATGATGAGTTTTTTGAGCGATATGACAAGCATATCAAAACCTAGAAAGCTAAGGACCCTAAGAATCTGGTACTATTTTATAAGAGGACTCAAGTAGGAAAAAATTATCCCTACCCACCTTCACAAGAGGATGCTCAAGAGGTAGGAACTACCACTCAATTAGTTTCTACTGAAGCTCCTAAAACATTTGAGCCCTCAATGGAACAACTGGAGAAATATCATGTAGGGGTCCAACTAATAAGCAAAATGCATTACTCTGATGACAGGGCAGTAAACACAGAAGTTATTTAGACAATTAGTAGACCCAAACACCTAGCCCTAGATGTAGAACCTCTTAAGTCTGATATATATTGGAATAAAAAGGATAAAGACTTTGTGTTCACACCTATGAGTTTCACTACAACAGCTACAATTGAGCCAAACCCTACCACTAAAGATGTATTGTAGGAGGGACCATTAGAGGAGGCTACAGAGAGTGATAATCCAATAATATTTTGAGTAGTTAAAAGAAAGGCTAAGGATACACTGGGAGAACCTTAAAATGAGGTTTGTAAGAAACTAAAAGTAGATAAGGGATAGAGTGTTGAAAAGATCCCTATTTCAGTTGTAGAGAAGTCGATACAAAAAATGCAACACCAAAGTGCAGAGGTGATTCTAGAACCTCCTACATATGTAGGTGAAAGTACAATTACTAGTTCTTCTTCTCCTTCTCCTCCTATTTCCCCAGAGAATTTTCCTTCCCCTTCTTAAGAAAATTTTGAAACAAAGGTGCCCTCTCCCTCTCATAATTCACCACCTACTTCAATAGCAAATACAAAGGGCCAAACCAATTCATCTCCTCCATATTAATTTGAATCCAAGTCACATCATCCTTGATCATTCCACATTTGTCATCACAACCCATGATATCATCTAAAGCACAAGTTATTTCATCCACACATACACATCCTTAAGTTTTGTTTTAGTTCCCATGTATTTCCCTATTGCAACCACAATAATAACCACAAATTCAACTATGGTCACTACTACTCCACTATCATCATCTTCTGAGTCTGCCCTTCCATATCTCATAGCTTCTCCTCCTCCTACAAGTTATCCCACATTGGCTTCCTTGCAAAAGGAAACATATGCCTCTCAGAAGATAATGTTTGTTGATCTAGTCACAAGGCAGAGAGCATCCAGATCTATTATCACTTTTGTGAGCAAGCCTGAAGTAGAGATGACTATACAATAATATCATCTAGAGGAGTATACCAAAGATATTGAGAAACTACCAGTTGAAGATGAGTTGGTAATAGCAAAATATCACCTAGAGACTTTCTATGTCAAGATTGATATCTACAAGGAGAAAGTCAAAAAGTTAGAGAAAAAATTAGAGAAGTTAGAGAAGACTTCCAACAACCAAAAACAAATGGAGAAGGTTATCAGGAATGAAGTTAAAATATGGAAAATGAAATATTAGGAGGCCATTAAGCTTAAATACCAAGTTGAGGAGAAAAAAAAGAAAAATAAAGAATAGGCCAAGGAAATACAAGACTTGAATAATCATCTTTAGATTGAAAAGGCCAAGTCCTTGGGTTTCTCAAAAGTAGGAGTGAAAAAGGTAAGAAAAAATATTTGGTATGAAGTATTGGATAAATGATCTAAACTACAACCCATAATAGATTATATGGATGATGCTAGCCATTTTCTCCAAAACACTAAAGAAGAACTAGATAAGTTCACTCAGGAGCTGCAACCCATGGTCATTCTAGCGAAACAAATCTATAAACTATCTAATAGCAGGATTAATGAGGCTACTAAACTAATCCCCAATAAGGAATGGAATATTTCTAGATTAGCTTCTAGAGTTGTGGTTAAGAAGAATATATTGCTCCAGAAGGCTTGGTTATTATATGATAAAGTGGAAAACACAATTCGACTCAATATGACTCAATATGACTTTGGAGGACTCTGGCTTGAGAATAATAGTCTATTATCAGAAGAGAAAATCAAGAAGAGTGTAGCTTCAAGAATCCAAGATGAATATGAGGTTGATGCCTAAAAGGATCCAATTGATCAAGAATGGGTCTCTCAGATGATAATTGATTTAACCAGGCTTAGAGATTTTATGGAGGACCTAGTGAACAAGGGAAGCTCCACAAATTATGAGGATATCGCTGAGTTGGATTTTATTCATAAACACCTTAAGGAGACTTCTAAATCTTCAGAGGTAGTTTGGAGCCAAGCTTTGTAGACTCTTAAACTGATGATTCAAATGTTTGGGATCGATGTTGAGCAAAAAGATAAGCAATAAGACTCACAAGGAGAAGAAGAGGCTGACCAAGAGAATGAAGGCAATGGTGAGGAAGAAGCTCATCAAGAAGGGGAAGAATCATATAGATTTGTCGAAGACCCTCAAGAGACGCAATCCTAAATTTTTATGTTTCAAAAATTTTTGTATTCATGTAAAAGCATTGCATTTTTTCTTTGATCCTGACACTATCAGAGGATAATAATAAAAGCATGAAGCCAAAGAGTAAAGAATGAAGTTTTCATGAAGATATTTTGATCATTTTTATTGGGCTTATAAGGGAGAGCGTAGCTCTATTTTTGCTTGATAATCAAGCAGTTTTTAGTCGGAAGGAGTGGTGGATATCATTGTTTCTAGTATGATCTCCATGTGAACCATTATCCTCTGGGTAACTTCATAGATTTTCTAGAGTGTAATGGTCATATATTAATTATTCTATGAAGCATTGCTCAAAGATTTGTATTTTTGACTCTTGATGCCCAATGGATAAGACTATGAGTTCAATGGCTTTGCGAGCAAATCCACCCGGGAGGTGCCAGAATGTAGGCCCAAAATGGCCACATCCTTAGAATTTTTTTGAAAATATATAGGTATGAAGAAGCTCCTAGTTGCTTAGAACATAGTGTATTTCCAAGAGGACCAGTACAAGATGCTCCCAACCGCTCAAAACGGTGTATTTCCAAGCGGTACAGTGCAAGGTTAAAAGTGTAACTTAGTATTTTTATAGCAACATAATCTAAGATGTGCCATGTCACTCGATACTTAGTTTATTTTACAGTGACCCAGTGTATATGTTACATGCTGCTATCAACTCAGGTCAAAGTTGACATCAACGTTCTCCAAAGAACGACCCAACACACATTGTCCCATACCATGCACTCAAGTGACTAAGTTTTGAGGTGTTCCATATTGCTGAGTTCCACATTTATTTTAAAGAAAATTAGAATAGATGTTCCACACCACTGGTAAAAGGGTGAAAATTCCCGAAAAGAAGCACAAGATAGCGGTACAACGCATACTCTCGCAAAACAATATTTTACACTCTTTATTGAGTAGCCTGACAACATGCTCTAATCCATGGTCAACTTGGATCAAAACTTAAGGAGTGGATATCGAGGAGTGGACTACAAAATATGCTCTATACCATGGATGTGAAATAAAGTTAAGTAGTTTGAAGAACTAAAGAAGTGGCCTTGCAACATGCTCCATTGCACTCAAAGCATAGTGTATTTTAAGATGTGCTCCACATCGTTGGTCAAAATAGTCAAAGTAAGTGACAAGTATTTCAAAAGAGTGGTCTAGTAAAATGTTCCACACCACTCGTCTGTAGAGTTTTGCTAAGGTTTAATCATAACACACAAGTAAATCAATGGTTTAGATCATGCTAAAATTTTCTTAGATATACAAAACTAGATTCTTGGCAAATGAGAACCAGTTGGTTTGAGTGGGTAGGTAAAGCGTCCATGGAGCTAAGAACCAAGAACCTAGGTAGTTTCATATCTACAACAAGATGAAGTCCCCAAGAAATATAGACAACTTAGATCTTATTTCTAATGATTTAGAGTCTAACTGCCATTACAGAACAAGCAAGTTGTAGAGCTGAGCTGCCATGGCATGCTGTATCGAGTGGATTTCTTGGACTTTGAAGGTGAATGAAATGATGCCACCATAGTATTATACTAATTTGACATAGTCTAATCCTTGTAGTGCTCCACCATTTTTATTTCATTTTAAATATTATATATAGAGGTCGAACCCTTGATTTTTAGGGTCATCTCTAGAGTGTTTGTAAATATTATATATTGTAACATCTTTTGCAAATTAATGGAAGGAGCATTACTTGGATTTTTAACTCAAGAACTGTTGTCTTTGATATCTTTATTTAGAGGTTCAATCTGTGAATTACATTTCTACTAATGCTATTATGGTTAGTTCATTCCACTGATATTAGATTACTAGTTGTAAAGCAATTGAAATATTTTCATAGCTAGATCTATGCTTACAAGAGGTTTATTTATATTAAATCTAGATATTGATCTATTATGCTAAATTGGACCATTAGCATTGTGGATATTGAAATTACTTCTTGGAGTATATCTCTGTTTTGTGTTCTTGTATGAAGATTAGTTTGTTCTTGGGTGCTGTTAATCTAGAGTGTGGGACACTGGAAATAATTTGCTGAAAGGTTTTCCTTGTGGATGCCTATGTTGTTAGCTCTATCCGACCACTATTTGAATTATAACTTCTTAATCCTAAACCATTTTATAACCCTATCTCTTAAAAAATTACTGAGATTAATTGAGTCAACACTCTGTCAGTTGACAAGGAACCAACCTACTCTGGAAGTTGGGCTAGAGAAATATTTAGTCCATCTAATATTGAGTTCTAAGCTATGACTAGAGGGTGCAAGCCTAATTAGAAAGCTGGAAGATAGATAGTTACAGTATCATGTTTTACTTGATGTCAATTCGGATCTCAAGAAGGATGTAGGGAGATATGGGGGACTTCCTAGGAGATTTCCTAGGGATTGCATAGGGATTATGGGGATTTGTTTAGAATTTAAAATTCTTTTTGCATTCCCCTTGGGATTGGGTTATGGATTAGAAAGGTGATTAGGGCCTAGTGGAGGACTTAATGGAGGGTTAGGTGGGAAGGGGAGGTTATGAGGATTTCAAGGTGGATTTGAATGAATTAAGGAGGCCTAACAATGGATTAGAAGACTTAAATTAAGTAGGGGGAAATTAGGAGAATTAAAATATATTAGGAAGAAATTAGAAGAATTTAATAAAGGCAAAAGAAAAATTAGAAGAAAATATAAGACCTAGGGAAACCTTAGAAGAACTTAGGGACCTTAGAAGAAATTGAGGAAATTAAATATAGAATTAAAATTCAAAAAGGTACCCAGGTGTTGTAGGTGAGTTGGAGAGGAGAGGGCAATCCTCCAAGGGAGGTCCCAGGTTCAAATTTCCACCCTACCAAAAAGCTGAATTGGGTATCTAAAATCCAATTGATAATATTGGTGCGGGCAGGGTCGGGTGCGACCCTCGGGTGAATTTGACGGTGTAGAACCGCCTTTTCATGGTATCTCAGACCAAGGTGGATCTACAAGGGGTTTTTCACTTGAAAAAAAAATTCAAAAAGGTAAATTAGAAGAATTTAGGGAAATTAGAAGGAAATTAAAGAGAAATTGCTAGAAATTAGGGAAATTTGGATGAAGTTGGAAGGATTGGAAGGATTTGAGTGCATTTTGGAATAATTTGATGATTTTGGGGCAATTTGGGGGTTTTGGAAAATTTGTGCAATTTTGATTTTAGATGACTAAAATTTGGTGTCTACAGGTTGTGGATTGGGTCTATTTGGCCTAGGATCAAATACCTACATAATGACCTACTATTTATACTTAATGATGATCTTTTGTTTCTTGAGGGCTTATTCTAGTTGCTTCATCTATTATGGTAGAGAGAACACCCCATAATGGCATGAGTATAGTGGACCTTTTTAGATGCTCAACCACGTTGAAGGATTATAGTGGTTGGGCTTTTAGCATACTATTAGGGATCCAATAGGGCTTGGGTTACTTGATACCAATGTTGGGTGCTCAGACTAGCTTTGGTAGGAGCAATTTTGGCATTGGTTGTTTTGGTGCTAATGGCCTTGGCCAATATTAATTTATCCCCTAGGCTTGATTGGTCTCTAGTATTCTAGATTTTGGTACCAATTCTTGCTATCTCTAAACCTCCTCCATCACTCAGCTCTTGCCCCTAGTGAGAACACCAAACTAAAATTGATCATGTTTGTATGATGGAGCACTCATCCATCCATGGATGGCATAGAATTCTCCCTCATCCTATGTTACTAAGGTTTGTTCTGGTGCTCTAATTTCAAGAACTAAAGGAACTTGCAATGGCAAGTTTTTGAATGGTTGGGCCTAGTATTTGGATATCATTATTCTAATATGTAGGCTAAGGAACTATACATGTATCCTACTAGAGCATCCCATAGTATGAATAATAGGTATTGGGGTAGTAATATGGACAACTATATGAATCTCCTATATAATTTTTTAAGTGAGTACCATTTCCCTTACCAAATTTGAATGTGGACGTGGGCATCTCTGATATCCATTCATGGGAGGTTGGTATCCTTGGTTGCCTTGCTAGAAAGGGGCTTGTGTGTAGTTTTTATATCCAAACATTTGGAATTTTTTTAACGTTTGATGGATATAATCTCATTGTTCATGTACCTCATAACACTTTGTATTATTTTCATTTTTAGGGATTGAGAGGTTAGGAAGTCATAGGAAGTGGTAGATAGGGGGTTTGCATAGAGGTTTGACCAAAAATAATGGTTGGATGGAAAGAGGTTGGTTGTATGATCAGAGGGGGATGATATGGTGGTTGCACATATGGGAAAAGAGGCATAGGTATCCTAGGGATCAACCTCCTAGTCTGGATGAGATCCTTCTTAGCTTGAGTTGCTATCCTGTAGGCTATTGGTAATGAGTTATCTCTCTTGATTTTTACCATCATGGCTATTTTATAATTGATTGCTTTCATATAGTAGATGAAAACCATACATAATATAGTCTATATTTCTTCTAGAATTCTATACAAGTTCTTCTAGAATCTATAATTGAAGTCATCCATGGCTTCCATAGGGGATCTTTTGATGGTTTCTAATTGTTCTAATAGTGAAACTGTTTTTGTCTTCTCACCAAATCTATCCATGAGTTGGTTCGACAACTGATCCTAGTCAATGATGGAATTGGGGGTGGGGAAGATATACCATTATCTTGATTTCCATTTGAAAGAGGCCACCAACAATATGAGTGCAACATTTTATTCTTTGATGTTATAGAGAGCATACATATTGACTATGTATTATAGATGCTTACTTGGAGTTGTTGCATATTATCTAATAAAATATGGTGGGGATTTTAACATAGAGACTAAGACCTCATTCTAGGTGGTAGGTGTTATTGGTGGACATAGGGGACCCCCATAATACCATGCCAATAGCCTTCTTGGCGTTATATTGATAAGGGCATACATGTTCTATCATTTGCTCCATCTATTTAAGTTGAGAGGAGGAAAAAGCAATTGAGAATTTTCCCTTCTAGTTAATATCATAGTAGATCCTATACTCATGAAACATAGGCCTTCCTTCTACCATATTGGTTGGGTTATTTATTTCTTATTTGTACAATGGATTCATCAGGTGGTAAATACTATACTAGATGGAGGTTCCCACCATAACCTCAACCATATTTTTTAGAAAGTGATTTCTCTGGGATCTTCTTTTGGTAGAGGATTCACCAAATGGTAAATATTTTATTGGATGAAGGTTCCCACTTTAACCTTGACCAATTATTTAGTAAATAAATTATTTAGGGTCTTATTATAGTAGTGGAGTCACTACGTGAATCTTCTAAGTGCTTCAATAATTTTATTATCAAGGTCTTCATCAGAACCTCAACCTGACTTCAAATTAAGGGATGAATTTTGTGTAATTTGGGTCCTATTAGGCATCCTAATTTGAACTATTGGGGGCCTGAAATGACCTTTGTGCCTTAGGTTTTGTGACCTCCCATGGATGTGGTGTTTTAATTCCAAGTGGTTGTGTCTGATACCCTATGCCTCACTTGGGATACCAGTCTTGGGAAGTCTAAGTATCATGGGATGTGACTCCTTTAGGTGAATTCCAAGGTTTTTACCAAGGTTAGCTTCTTGAATTTATGTAGTCTTTGGTTCTCTTACTTCATATGCTAGCATACTCTATTAGGTATTTTTATAGGGAAAATAGAGAGATAAAATGTGATAAATAATTGGAAATAAATTTACAATTAAGGAAATATATCTAGCGTAACTAGCCTAAGCTACGGGTGGTGATGCATCAAAAAGACTACAATTACCATTCTATGTCTCAATGGGATGAGTGAACACATGAACCAAACATGACAAAAAAATTGAACACAGTTCAAATCATACATGAGTTCAAACCAAAGAACTTGTTGTTGCCATTGCACAACGTACCCCAATTTGGAGACCCACTTGAAAATTTTGTGGTTAATGTGAAGTGTTGTTTGCTTGAAAATTTTTGTTGATCAATTGATACCGAGCAATTTGGAAATATGTATTATAAAGTAGAACATGTGCAACCTTTCTTGCCAATATAGACACTCATGTTGTTGCAATTGTAATGTTTTACTATTCACCATTAAGCTCTTAAACATATGGAATTGCAATTTTGACATTAAATCCATTTTGAACCCACTTCTTTGATTATTCTTATACATTAATAGAAAAAAGAAAAAAAATATAATAAAATAAAAGGTAATTACCATATGGTATAAATATGTTTATTTTTAATTTATGGTATAAAATACGGTTTACTTTATAAATTAACTTTGAATTAATTGTTTAGTGTGGTTACTTTATAAAGTAGTTTAATTTATAAAGAAACTTTGAATTATTGTTTAGTATGTTTACTTTGTAAAGTAATTTTTTTGAATTAATTATTTTTATGTTTACGTGACTAGGTTTCCAAAAATATGTTGGGACAACACAATTTTTGAGATAGAGGGTAGGGTAGACTAGCAGACGTAGCGCATGAGCACGGTCAATACGGTCTTCGAGCACAAATTTCAAGGTATATATGGGAACAAATTTCAAGGTATCTATGAGCATGGATTTCAATGTGCCATGGAGTTCGAGGTGCCCCTAAGTGGCTTAGCTAAGTCATATGACATTATGCACATTAGTGTTAATAAATATTACATCGCATCATCTCCAGATGCATGTGGGACTAAACCCACAATAATTTTATGAAATTCTTGATAAAGGAAAGATGTGAAAAAACAAAGGATATCAAAGTATGTTGTAAAATGGAGTGCCACAAAGCTTTAGAGAAATAGTAGTTCATTAGAAAATGGAGATAACGATAGTCCATGCCTTCACATTGAATATTATTGGACAAGTGGTGTTCAGGAAGCCTGCCAATTCAAGTGTTTGACATGTTTAAAATCAAAGAAGACATACATGTATAGTTTCTTCAATGCTACTATCAAATTCTAGGATGGTTACACTATAGGAATAATTTCATCGATAGAAAGTAGTAGTCCCATATTTGGTTTGACTAACGTAGGATTTTCGCAATTATTCCTTCCTATAGATGCCTCATCACATCATAATTCTCGTTGACAACATTTCGAAAGAAAGTTTCCAAAGACTTGGAGTGTAAAGCTGATGTTTGTGTATGCAACCATATGAGATGTTTCTTCCTAGGCCACTGAAGGGAAAATACAAAGCAAAATTATATTATGTGGACTGAAAGGAAGGTCAGATCTTCAAGATTGTGCATGCTAAAACTTGAAATGAAGGATGGCAAGGAAGGTGTATACACGACAAAGGAATATGCAATGTAGTGTTATGAAGCGATGGATGAATCATAGTTGACACATTATTTTTTATTTATATTAATGATGTCCCTAAACATGACGTGATAGCATGAATGCGTATATGCACATGGTTTTAAATTTCAATCTAATCCTGATCACTATCTTGCAAGACTTGAAATACATGGCCTATATTTCACTTTCTTCCTCATTGGTTATACCAATAATAATATTTTTTTGGAAATATTGTTTACATAGTGACACTCAATGCTGGTGGATCTTGGTCGAGGATGCGATGGGTTTTCTGCCAATAATTACAAGAGATGATACGATGATGAAAGAGGAGGAGTTGATAAACGGGGTGAGGATTACCATTGCTCATGATTTTATCTACAAGTTGCTGAAGATTTGTGAAACTATTGCAGTGGAAAAGTTTAGTTTGCATGTTGGCATAATTGTGGTAGTAGAAGATTGCATTTATTTTTAACTATATTTAAACTATTTCAGGGCCTACATTGCCATCGGGCATAATGTTATGGGTTATCCAAAGAATGCAGTGATAGAGGTTGATACACTTTTTATCTAGTATTAAACTTCTTAAAGTTATACTGATGGCCCTATGTTATTTAAGTCACACAAAGTGAATCTAAATAAGGATTCATGATCTTCATGGGCTATTACAACATACCAAATTAAGGAAATCCATGTGGTCATTAGTACAAAAGTATCAAATGAACTCGAAGTTGGTCATGCAAGAGTGGCATAAGTCTGTTATTATATTGGCTATAACATAATGTTGTAAGCATGAACATACTAATACCAATATATTTTCGAAGTAAACAAGTGGATATAAATGGATTGTCTCTATTCAATAGCCATTTGATTCACTTGAGTATCGATTAGTGTTCATGTCAAAGATCATGGTATTAAAATTTTTGTACCCAAAAAGGTTAAGCACAACCATTATAAGAGGTAAACTAAAAGGAATCACCACTGTTACCATTGCTATTACCCATTCCGGTGCATTCATGCCAAACACAGGTTTTTTTTTGTTTGCACGCTTGTAATTTGATGATGAGAATCATATTGAGGAGTTGCATTTGGAAAAGCGTTATTGAAAAAGTTTTAAAATAAATGAAAAATAATTAAGCATATTGGTTACAAATCGAGGAAAAGGAAGAATATGAAGTGGAATGGTTTTCCATTGAAGAAAATATGAAGCGGAAGCAACTAAATATTTCCTATTAATATCCATTAAAACTCATGAAAAAATGTCGAAGACTTTGTGGAGCAAGCCAATGTTGGAAATTTTATTTTATGGAAGAGCATATCCTCCTTGGTTGTTGTACTGAAGGAATTTCACCTATTGTAATATGTTGAAGCAAGGTATTCTGAAGGAGCATTCATTAAATATCTTTCATTTTGGTAATATATTAGAATGTTTTAATAAATGTTGTTATTTCAAAGTAAATAGTTGATCAATAATTTCACTTTTTTCATAAATTCAATGAACAAAAAAATCATTGAAAATCAAATCAACCAAAATAGGCCCCTTGTTAACAAGCATATGCAACACTGAGGTATCCAATTAAATTTTGATATTTTGTAGTTTTCACTAAGAATTGCAAGCAGATAAACACATTAAAAAGAACGTTAGGAAAATCATGAATATTTCCTTGCAAGAGAGGGTATCCGGGTAGAATTCTGACCATGAATATATTCTTGTGATTGGACAAAAATATTAATCAACAGAATTGGTGTTAGAAGGAGGGCCTACTTGAAGGTAATTGATTTGATTTACAAAGTTCTTTTTTAAGTTGTTCATATTTATTGTTGTAAATTCTCTAATTTATGATGCATTAATTCTGACTTGATAAATTTGAGAATATTCCTTATTTTTATGGTTTAATTGATGATTTATAATTAATGAATATGATGATTTACCAGTTAAACATTTGAAAACTGTGAGTCTTTTCACTTCAAGATAATTAAACACTTGTTGTTTTAATTATCAAAACTGGAACAAAAAATCATAATCACAAGATCTAAGGCTTCTAAAGACACTATTTTCCATAGCATTTCTCCTACAAAAAGGATCAGAAGGTCTAAGAGTTAGTCGATTGGTATTCCTTATAGTAGCAGTTTATCGCTACCCATAATCCCATTTTTTTTGCACTAGTAGTTCCAATGGTAGGAATTGTAGCTTGGTTGGGAGCTCATAGCAGTACTTTAAACATTGTTGGAGCAGCCCATGATATTTCCAAAAACATAGAAAGGTATTTACCTAAATATAAACATGATGGAATTAGAATTGTTGAAGAGCATATTCAAGCTTACAAGGATACCTTGATTAGACTACAAGTTGAACATGAGGATGTTGCTTGCAGAATGTTTCCTCTCACCTTAGATGAAATGGCATATGATTGGTACATTAGTTTACCTACCAATTCCATTACGTCTTGGGCCGAGTTGGAAATAGCTTTCATGAATTTGTATTTAGGCTACCCATATATCCTACTATAATCTACCATCAATTTGCGTTAGCCAAGAGAGAGCCTAATGTACCTTTGAGATTATTCAATACTTGTTTCTATAAGTTATATAGTAGGTTAGTTGCTCCTTATACTATTCAGGTAGTTGCTTCCATACAAATGTACTTTAGGTCATTGGACCCTTTAACATCTATGTTTGTAAGGAGAGCTCTTCAAATCACTACACTTACCATGGCATACAACAAGGATTTGACTGTAGAACAACAATTGATACCACAAGGTTGTGGGATAGGACAATTGCCTTCCATAGGATAGCCAGGTGCTTATCATCAAGTGTCTATAATCAGTCAAGCTTTGTCACAACAAATGCCTATGTTGAATGCCATACCATTCAATAATTTCAATTTGCCATACAACCCACCTACCATACCCACTTATCCTACCACTCCATAATATTTAAAAAATTAACTCACCACTCATAAAATGGCTGAAAAAAATGCTTAAACCATACCTAAATTATTTAATACAACACCCACTCCAAATGTGTCAACATTTCATCAAAATAACACAACGTTTCCACAAGTTGTCCAAAATCAAAGTTTACCAAATTTTCAAAATACCACGGCCACTATGAGTAACACAAAAAATCAAACTATTGTAGGATAAAATAATGAACCTAATTCTTAGGTAAACGACCTACAGAGTGTTATTCAAAAACTTAGTAGTGACATGGTTCAAATACATAAACAATTACCTCAAAATTCTCATCAAAATAGAAATTCTAGTTTTCAGAGAAAACCATGGAATACTTGTATGAACAATGGAGTACCCAATCCTATTGCCAATCAAACCAACACCATTGTTAATATTTTAGATTTGGATTTAAATAATTGGTGTAGGGTATATTTTATAACACAATATAGTGAGAATGAGTGCCCTAAATTCAAAATAGTGCTATATATTCTACAAAAATATATGGATAACATGGAAATTATTTTAGATGAAGATCCTTTCCAATAGGCTAGTACTAGCAAAGGGAAAGAATCAACACTAGTAGTTGAAACATTTGAATCAGATGAAGAAGATGAATAAGGGTATGATGGGTCTATAGAAGGGGAATTTAAAGCCTTCAAATAATTTAAAAAATATGATTATAATTACAAGCTTAGGAGTAAGACTAAATCTCCATTTACTTCTTCTCCTCCCCCGAATGACACCATCATTCCTCTTGACACAAAGGCTAGTAACAATCCCATGCCTCCATATAAATTTAATCTACCTCAACCACCACATGATAAAATTGCATATAATATCATGAAGGATTTAAAGAAAACAAAAGTGAATATATATTTATTTGATATTGCTAAGTTGACTAATCAACAAGAATTTTTGATGCAGGCTTTTGGTGATCAAAGAAAAATGAATCCCAGAAATACATGGATGCAAAATTTGACTCATGAAGGGACAAAGGAGAAGATACTCCCTTTATTTTAACCATAAGAATTATAGGAAGAAATCTGCATAATTGTCTTGTTGATTTAGGAGCATCCGGTAATGTCATGCCTCACATTATTTATCAAAAATTGGGTTTGAAACCCATCCCTTCTAATAGAATAGTTGTTCAACTAGATAAATATGAAGTTCATGTGGTTGGAATGCTTAGGAATGTTCACATACAACTAGCATCAGAACCTAGGATACAACTATATATTGATATACTTGTTGTAGATATACCAGATAAGTCTAGAATGTTGTTGAACAAAGATTGGTCTAGGAACTTAAACGGATATATAGCCACTGATTTTTCACATATATAGTTACCATGGAAGGGTGTTTCTAATAAAATAAAAATTGAAAGGGAACCTAGACTCAAGGATTTTATTACTGAATATAACAAAACCAATAAAATTATTTACAATGAGTATGAGTTACGTGTTTACACTATGGAAACAAAATTTGATGTAGGTGGATCTAAAAATGAAATACCATTGATTAATCCAATTAAGGATGAAAATCTTGTTTGGATGCTTAAATGTGATGGATATAAATACAAAAAAGGTAGTGGAGCTAGTATAGAATTGATTAGTCCTAAAGGTAAGTTGTCTCTAGCAGCTTATAGATTACAATTTCCTTGCACTTGTAATACTGCAGAATATGAGGTTTTAATATTTGGTTTGTAGTTAGCCTTAAAGAAAAATATTTAATGTTTGAAAGTTATAGGAGATTTAGAATTTATTGTTAAACATGTGAAGGGCCAGTACACATGTTATGATAAAAGGCTAATTCATTACAGAAACAAAGTTAGAGATTTTATTGATGAATTCCATGCTTTCAAAATTTCATTGATATCTAGGAAGAAAAATCGAATTGCCAATTATTTAGCTATCACAATAGGTACTCTTAAGCCCATCGATAATAGGAGGCTTAAGAAGTTTTCAATTGAGTTGATACTCTGTCCTTCTATACCTGACAATGTGAAAAATTTACAGGTATTTGAAAGTGACAAGCACATTTTCAATTTTGTAACTAATTCAAGAATTTTTGAAAATCATGTGATTGATGAGGATGAGAGATTGCAAGAAGATGAAAATGAAGATCATGAGGTAACAAAGAAAATGAATATGATTACTAAAGGTATAGTTTCTCTTAAAAAACTTCTTGATATTGATTACAAAAGCAAAAGTTGTAATAAAATCTCACTCTTGTAGGATGCTTATAATTCTATTGATGTTGGTATTAGTAAAAACTCGTATAATGTACTCATAGAAAAGGCTTGCACTCATCATGAACAAGAAGGGATTGTACATGCTCTTAAATATTACTTTGATGTAATAGCATGAAGTTATGAGGATTTAAAGACTTACAATGAATTTGTCATAACACATACTATTCTTTTAAAGCCAGATTCAAAACCATTTAGACAAAAAAAATACCAATCAACCCATTGGTAGAGCCTCTTATACAAAAAGAGGTTAATAAATTGTTAGATTCTAAGATTATTTTTCCAATCAGACACTCTATATGGGTAGCAAAAATTTTACAAGTTAGGAAGAAAACATGTAAAATCTGTTTGTGTATTGATTTTAGGAATCTCAATAAGGCCTCACAAAAGGATAACTACCCCTTGCATTCCATTGATCATATTTTACAAATTGTGAATGGTTTTGAGATGATGTATTTTCTTGATGGTTATTATGGATATAACCAAATTCTTGTTGACCCAAAATATAGAATGAAAACTGCTTTTACCATGAAGTGGGGTACCTTTGCTTACAAAAGAATACCTTTTGGACTGCTTAACATAGGTACCACATTTTAGAGATCCATGGGCTATGTATTTAGATATTTTTAAGGTAAATGCATAGTCATTTATGTTTATGACATTTCTATTTTCTCAAATAACAGATCTAACCACGTTAATGATTTGAGAAAAGTTTTTCAAAAGTGTAGAGAGCATGGCATTTCACTAAATCCTAAAAAGTGCATCTTTAAAGTAATTGAAGGTAAAATTTTAAGGCCATGTCATATCAAAAGATAAAATTTCCATAGATCCTGAAAGAATCAAATCCATACAAAATATCCCCCTTCCTAGTAGCAAAAACGAATCACGATCATTTTTTGGAAAAATCAACTTTGTGAGGAAATTCATTTCAGGATTTTCTAAAATAGACAAACCATTTAATGATATGTTGAAAAAGGATGCTAAAATTAATTAGACTGGTGAAGGTAAAGTAGCTTTTTAGGATGTTAAAAATGTAATATCTTTTGCACCTGTGCTTGTGAGTCCTAATTACAAGAAACCTTTCTATATTTATTCATTCGCTTATGAGCATTCTTTTTCTAGTGTATTAATTCAAAAGAACAAAGATAATTCAAAAAATCCTATTGCTTTCTCGAGTTCACCACTAAAATATGCACAATTGAAATACACTATTATGGATAAATAGGTATATGTTATTTTTAAAACCGTGAAGAAGATTAGACATTACATTTTACATAGTAGAACTTTTGCAATAGTACCTGAACTAGCTATCAAAACAATATTAATGCAGAAATAAGTGGAAGAAAGTAAAGGCAAATGGCTTTGGCTCAAAAGTTAGGTTTTCTAAGAGAAAACCCTAACTAGTCAAAATTGCACCCTATATCAGGTGATTGCGATTTCGATAAAACTAGGGAAAAGGGTAAAAGGAGGGGAAGAGAAACCCAAATTTGTATTTTGATAAGTTTTAGGTATTTCTCAAAGGATATATGAAAAATGAATCACTTAGGTGGGTCAATTTTCCATGTTTACATTTTTCCCCCTCTTTGATGAATTTATGGCCTAGTAAATATGTCAAAGAAATATGTAGATACCTATGGGCGAAGAACAAAAAACACAAAAATGGGTGGTGCAAAAATGGCATCATACTAGACACTTTAAAATTTTGCATGTAAAATGAGATGTTAGGAAATTTAATTCCTCTCAAGCCAAGGTACCCCCTCGAGTTTTATAAGTAATGTGAAATATCTGAGAAAACTTGAAAAATAGATGCAAAAGAAAAGAAAGCATCAAATAGAGAGAAAAATATAAAATAGGAGAGAGAAAAGGAAGGGTATAAGAAGGGGAAATATGAGCCATTTTGAGTAAAAGTGGTAGTAGACTTAGGTTTAGGGGATGACTATCATGATCGATAGCCAATAGGGCAAGAGGATATACCTACTACAGGTAGAGTTGTAGAGAACAAGGGAGAGGTTGGAGGCATTTGTATGGAGGGAGACATTTTACTAGACTCTATACTTCCAGGCGGTTCTAATGGAGTAGAGGGTACCTCCAACATCCTCCCTTTAGATATAGGGTCAATCACGATCTAGGTCATGAACTACTATGTGATCCATGAACATGCCCCCACTAGGGCCACCTTTAACAAACATAGAAGAGGAGATAGGCTCATAAAGTAACAGCTAGGATTGGGGTGACATGCCAATTTTGATTACAGTATGCATCCCTAGGGAGGATTGAGTGTGATGGGCTTGAACTATGGTACATCAATCAAGCTGATATGTATTCTATGATATCCAAGTAATATCATGTTGTGTTTAGATAAAAAGTGTGTTTTTTTATGTGTCTTTATGTTTTTTTTATGTTTGATTATGCATGAATGAATGAACAAAATATAATAATAGATGCTTGAATGGACTAAACTAATGCAATGCAAGATGCGATGAAACTAACTAATGAGTGAAATGCATGAATGGATGTAAGAATAATATGATGGAAGTAGGAAGATAAGAAAAGAGAAGGAAATAAATAGGGCTCTAGCCAAATTCGTGCCCCATAAAAATGAACCACAAATTTGGAATAGAGTGAGTTCATGCCTCATATGGGTAGGGCATGGATTTGATAAAGAGGAAAGAAACGAAGAAAAATAAGAAGAAGAAGAATATGGAGAAGGAGATCAACAAAAAGGGTACTTGGAATATGTCATTTGAATCAACGTAGACCATGAAAGATTAGTGTGATCAAACGAACATAGATCAAGCAAAAAAGAAATATTGTAGCAAAACCCTATAGAGATGTATGATCACAAATGATTAAATGGAGGCTGCCCCTCACTAGTGGCCATAAAGCTATCTTGTAAGGGTGTAATGCTCACAAAAAAATGGTCAAGTGTGGAGCAATACCTGCTATGGATGTAGTTCTTGTTGATAGCCAAAGATGAAGAGATACCCGCTAGGATGTATGCTTGCAAATGGTCAAATGGAGGCTACCCCTCACTTATGACCATGAAGCTATCTTGTAAGGGTTAAATATTTGATTGATTTTCTAGAACAAGTACTACATAATAAGGGTGTGGTGTGTGTAAGAGATGAGTGAGCAAAATGAGACACAACAAAACAAAGTGTGTGTGTGTGTTAGATGAGAGAAAGATATAAGAATGTGAGAAGTAGTGAGTAAACAAGAGTGTGTGTGTCCTTATTGGAATCTTAATTATTAAGAGATGTGCATAAGATAGCTAGTGGTCGTATAGACACCATGAATTATATTCATGTAGTATCTACCCTATCCCATAATGATCCCTTAACAACTAAAAGGGCAAGAAGGAAAAGTGTATGTAAAAACAAAATGAGCAGATAGAAGAAAGAACACATATCCTTTGAATTGGAGAAAAATAAGAAATGATTAAAAATTTCAAAGAGCAAAGATATACAAGACATGAAGAACTATATCCCTTGACTTGGAGAAATTAGAAATTGTTGAAAATTTTAAGGTCAAGGAATATAAAATAAAAGAAAAAGTAGAAGAAACATGAGTAGATGCAATGATGAAAAATGATTGAAGATGTGCCCTAGGTTGGGGATTTTCTAGGCATCAGATCCCTAGTATGATTGCAATGCATGTGAGCTAGAACCTAACTATATTTCATCACTTTTCATCCTCATGAAGTCCCAAAAATCTATATGAACAAGCAATAATGCAAGTATGATCAAGAATTAATGTAACTATATATCAAAAAATGATGCAAATAGAATCAAATATCAGACAAACCATACAAAATATGATAGGTAATCATGTAGTATGAGCAAGTAAAACAAATGCAATATGAAGAATGAATATGTAGACTCGTGCATAATATCTTTTTAGGTGTATTATGTTCATTGGTTCTTTAAGTTCTTTACCATATAACGATGCTAAATGATAGGATGCCAACAAATAAATAATAAACTAACTAAAAATAATTTGAAACTAAAAGAACTCTAAATTTCAAGGCTAAGGCTTCTCTAAGACCAAGCATCAAGGCTTCATACTCTATAGTATTGTTCATGCAAGAGAAAATAAGCTTGAAGAAAAGGGGGATGAGTTATTTTTGTGGGGTGACTAGAATGACTTTGACATTAGTGCCCTTTAAGCATCAGGTTCCATCCAAAAATAAAGTCCAACACTCTGACTCTTTAGCTTCTACACTAAGGCACTAAAAAAAAACTTGATGACTAAGGGATGGGTTGACTCTAAGGGAGTGGAGGCTAGCTGATCATCAATCATGTGATATTTGATATCCTTTTGACCTATAAAGGTCAAGTCAAACTCACTAAGGGCTAGAACCCACTTAGTGTCTTGAATTGAAAGGTGGGGCTTAGACATTAAGTAGTGCAAATGATCAAAATTTATAAAAACCAATATCTTATGGCTAAGCATGTAGTGTCTTAACTTTTAAGGAAGCGAACATGATAATAAAGAAAAGCTTCTCTAAGGGGGTGTACAGGGTTTCATAGCTAACCAAGGTTCTACTAATATAGTAGATGGATTGCTCTTTATTTTGATCATCATGTTGAGCCAAAATGGCTCCCAAAGCATGAGCTATGGATGCTATGTAAAGAATCAAATAATTATCCATTCTAGGGGAACTAAGATAGGCAGGGAGTTGAGATACCATTTGAGGTTATAAAAATCTTGTTAACACTCAAAATCCCACTAGAAAATGATATTTTTCTTAAGGAGCTAGAAAGGTCTGACACTTATCGACTAACTAAGCTATGAATTAATGAATAACTTGAAGTTTAGCTTTAAAGCTATGCGACTCATTTAGGTTAAGGGGAGAAGGCATGTCAGTGATGGCCACTATATTATCAGGGTCCACTTCAATGCCTTTCCTAGACACAATGAAACCTAATAAATTTCTAGATGTGACTCCAAATACACACTTGAAGGGCTTAAGATGAACCTTGTATTGCTAAAGCCTTTCAAAAAATTGCCTTAAATCTTGAACATGATTCTCTTGATATATGGAATAATCAAGAAGATCATCCACATAGTCCTCAACAAAATCATTCATCATATCATAAAAAATAAAAGTCATAACCCTATGATATGTGGCACCAATGTTCTTCAAGCCAAAAGGCATAAATTTATAACATAAGGCACCTCATGGAGTAATGCAATTCATATTGGATTGGTCCTCAGAAGCAACCATGATATGAAAAACCATCCATGAGTGAAAGTATTCCACATTTGTCAGTGCAATCTATGATCATATCTATGTTGGGGAAAGGAAAATTATCCTTGGGACATGCTAAGTTAATGTCCCTAAATTTGGTACATATTTTTATTCTTTCTACCTTTTTATCCACATGAACAATGTTGGGGATCCAATTAAAATAGTCAATAGATTTGATAAAACCGATATCAAGGAGTTTTTGGTGCTCGTCCTTGACCAGAAGTGTGACCTTAGGATGCATCTTCCTAAGTTTCTACTTAACAAACTTAGAACTAGGATTGACTACCAAATGATGCATAACAAGATAGGGATCAGCCCTAGCATATCAACATATGACCAAGAAAAAATATCATAAAATTGGTCAATTGCTATTGCTTGTCCATGGACAAGGATTTGCCTAACTTAAGGATTCTAGGGATCTCCTTAGAACCTATATTAACACCTACAGTCTCCTCGATGAGAATATGAGACTCATCCTCATAATGAGGTAGGACAGGATCACTATTAATTGCTCAAGGTCCTCAGGCGACATAGGTATGGAATCCCATTGAGAACTAGAAGACTCAATATACACAACATAAGGTATTGACCCATCAAAGAAGAAACTATTTCCAACGATATCCTCATGATCCATGTCATGAAGATTATCCCCTTCAACATACTCCCCTAGGGTCACAACTAAATTGGGATGCACCAAAGTTACCACATTGTAAAACAAAATGTTAGTGGGATAAGGTGGTCCCTCATCCTCATCACTCCACTCTAAGCCTTAATGATCTAAATATTCAACATAAGTAATGAGGTGATCATCATCATCAAATTACAAAGGTTAGTTTTTATTGGGTATGTAGCCTATTACAAATCTCCCAGGATAAATCTCAACTTTCAAATGCTCTTAATTACATTTTTGTTGTGGCCACAAGAATTTATCTACATGTCCCATACTAGATAGTATCTGCTTGGGAAGTGGGTAATCATTAGATAGGTAACAATGGGTAAAATATCACTCTACAAGAAGAGGGTTGCTATCACAAATATTTTCTTCAAGGGTTGTACCCACATAGATAAAGGTACACATTTTGATGTGTACTACTTCACCCTTCTTATGAGGTAAACCCATATTCCAAGGTGAAGGTGGTAGCTTGGATGAATATAGAAGGGGTTCTTGAAGAAAAGGGTTGACTTGATCTTACGATGAAACATTTATTAGAAGTTCCTTACTTATTTTTAAATTTTCAAGTTGCTTGGTAATGTGAGATGAGGAAACTGATGGACATAATTTGAGACTAGATTAAGCTTGCTAAACCATTGAATAATATTGGAGTGTATGAGGGTTACCCTAAATGGTGATAAATTGATCTTTGAATTCAAACTTTAAATATTGATGAAGAGTAGAAGGGACAACCCTCATTGCATGAACCCAAGGGCATCCAAGAAGGAGATTAAAAGATGTGGGATAAGGTACCACATAAAACAAGGTATCTAAGATCTTAGGTCCAACTATAAGAGGGAGGGATATAATATCGTAGGTCTCTTGGAACTCATTGTTGAAAGCTTTGATGATGATATCAGATTTAATCAAATCTTACTCTTTTAATATAAAAATTTGGAAAAATTGAAAGGTGCATAGATTGAGTGAGGAACCATTATCTATCAAGCTTTTGCTTAATAAATGTTTCCCCAATATATGCGATGATGTAGAGGGAATAATCCCCTCATAAATTAGAGAAAGGAATATCATCATTTAAAAATGTTATATGATGTATCCCAAGGGAACCTACAACCTTAACTATAGCACTAGGGGAAATGTATTTGAAGAATATATTGTTGACTTAGAAGCTTCAACAAGGCTTCCCTATAAATAGGAGAATTTTACAAAAGCTCTAAGAGGGAAATATTGACTAGGGTATTAGCTAATTGCTGTTGAATATTGAAGGAGACTTTAGGTTGAGGTTTTAGCACTAAGGGTGAGTTTTATACTCTTATGCTTATTTTTTGGATAATATTCAAAACTAAGGGTGGTTTAGAAGGTTGGTTGGATATAGAACTCATCTCCTATTAAGATTGTTGATTCAATCAATCTTGAGCTTGTTGCATTGTAGTTATTGCTATCATACCAACTATATTATTATAGGGAGGTGGTGCATTATGATATGACTCTTGATTACCTACCTATTGCCAATGATTAGGTAGGGGATTTTGGAATATCCCTATATCTTGATTAGTTTTGGATGCTTGTTGTGTAGGAGGTTGATTGTTTATTGGAGGATTATGACTAGGAGTAGGTTGAGAGTCCTCTATAACAAGATGACTTGCATCGATTAAATACTGAACCACATGTTTTAAACTTTTACATAATTTTTTCATGTGTCCCTCTACTCTATGATACTCACAATACTGACCAAGATTATATCAATCAAACGTAGTATCAGGTTGCCTTATGGGAGGTAACTATTTTATATTAGCTTTCGAGAGTTTCTTTACAACTACCAAAATAGGTTGGTTGAGTCTCGTGAAGTTTCTTGGTTGGGGTTTTTGAGGTTTGCTAACTACCATATTTTGTAAAGTATTAGCAACACTATTGATAGGTCTACTATTCGTTACCCCATCACCAACTACATGCTTGTTTTTATACTGGGTTTTTGTGGTCCTATATTCTTCTTTCTTTGGTTTAAGTTGACCTCTTCAAATAAGGGCTTGTTATACCCTTCTTGCCAGATCTATTTCTTGTTAAAAAGAGGTAATAGTTATTTTCAATTCATATGATATTTGTTCTTTTAAATTTTTGATAAAGATCTCTAGCATGTCTCAGGGAGGTAAGGTATACCTTAATCATCCAACTAAACTTCTCTAATGAGAAAATAATTTTTAAAAAATTTCATCTTTACCTTGCTTCAATAGATAAACATCTTTTATAGTCACATTTTTGTCAACATACACTTTGAATTAATGAACAAACAACTCTATTTTCTCTTCAAAATTCCTCAAATAAGGATGAGGAAGTTGATAATACCATTCCAATGCCATACCACCAAGACTCTTAGGGAACATCTTTAGTAACATCATGTCATCATATATAATATCATGGCATGTTATCCTAAACATTCTTAATTGTTCAATTGGATCTCTGTTCTGTTATAAATAGGAAAAACTAACATTGGAAAATTAGGATAGGGCCTAGAGGCAACAACAAGGTCTAAGGCCTGACTGCAAATTTTCTTATAGTTATAGGTGAAACTTGGAGGTTGAATCATATCCACTCTTGCAACCAATTGTTTCACCACCAATGTTAAAATTTTAACATTGGTATTTTTGTTATGCAATGCTCTTAGATTCCCTATGGGAGGATTACAGGTAGGCTGTTGGAAGGGAACTTGGATAATATTGGAGGTATTAACACTGTTATGGTATGGGTTATGATATGTGGTATCTTGTTATGGAGGATAATTGACATTTTGTGGGACAAAAGTATGAATGTTGAGATGAATAGAATGAGGAGGAAATTGAGCATAATATTGAGATGCACCACTAGTTGGAAGAACTTAAGGGATTCTTCCAACATTGGTGGTTATAGTAGTAACATATGTTTTTTTATGAAAAGGATTAACATGATGCGAAGATTTAAACAAAGAATTGGTGTGAATGTTTTGACGAGGAATGGTTTGATGATGAGATATCCCAACCTCTTTGAGTTGGTCTTCTTCATCCACAACCTTATTCAAGGCATATCTATGATACTTGAAGAAATTTCATGTATAATAAAATTATTCAAAGGTAAGGTGTCCATTAGACCCCTTAGTAGGATCAAGGTCATTACCAACTTCTTCATTTTCTTCCTCTTCTAAATTAGGATTATCCCTATCAATCTAGTCATCTTCTTGATGAATCTCACCAGATTTTAAAATCCTTTGATTACTTCTAAGGTTGGGAGACATAGAAGAAAAAGAAAGGATAGAGGAGAAAAAGGAGGAATCTAAAAACTAGCAAAAGTTACACAAAATAATTTAAAGATGTTTTTAATGTTTTCCTAATTCTAAGCAAAAAAATATAGTGGTCTTGCTTAAGGTTTAAAAAAAACAAAAGGAAGAGGCTTCCTAATTTGACCACTAAAGACATGCTTTCATATTGGGTTGCCCTACCGTGTATGATTCTTGATTGGATCTGCTACAAGTCAAGGTGACTATAGGGGTGTGTTATATTCTCTACACACGAGGTCTTAGGGGATAAAAGGGTTCACCAGGAATGGTTTAAGGACTTGATCCAAGTCCAGGGATGAGATGTTTGATGTGTATATTAAGCAAAAACCTATGTTTAGTTTCTCTAAGATCTAAGCTATGAATAATTAAAGGACAATGTAGGACAAACAATGATGCAAGCAAGAAAAGACTAACCCTAGGATGATTCTTAATTTTTAATGATGACTAAATCTTATCTTGTAATGAAATAGATCTTTCCTTTTTAGAAAGGGTTTGAGAGAATGCACAAACAAAGTTAACCCTAGAATGCAAAATCCATGTCTTTTTGTTTTTAAATTCCTAGAAAGGAGATCAAAATATATATTTTTGTTTATGATCTATATCTAGAATAGAAATGGATAGAAAAAAACAATAAATAACCTAAGAAGTTTATTTAAGGAACTTAATTGATCCAATGGTTCTCCCTAGATTTTGACTTGCATATAGATGTTTCCAAAAACTTCACAATCTATAAAATAACTTCATAAAACCCTAGAAAATTGATCAACATTTGGGGGCCTGCTTAGGCTACTATGTGATAGATCTTGGAGGCACAACAGTCAAGTCCCCTTGGTCCTTTTAGGTGATAGTTCAAAAAAAAAAGTGATTGTTGACATTTTTGGAAGTGAAAAAGACAAGATATAATAAAATAAAATAGTGTGAAATATAGTGTACACAATGATTTTATGATCTAAATGAAGCATACAAAAGCAAAGTAATGGTTTAGGAGTAAAAATTTACCCCCAAACCTAATGAAGCCAAAATCATGTCCCATAAGGAATGCCTATGAATTTGGATCTACCAAAATCATACCCTGTATGGATGGGGAAAAAATTCACAGCAGAAGTGCAAAAATAGTCCATTATTGTAGAATAAGACAAAAAACACACAATTAATGATTTAGAAAAATAAAAATGCAAGAAGAAACCTGGTGGTAGTGAAAGAACAATCAAAATGATGAAGACCTCCACAAATGGTAGACTCCACCTCAAGGCTCCAACACTTTTCCATCAAGAATCAACAAATAAAAAAAGCAACACAATAGAATAACACCATAAGACACTTGATAAAATTGATCTTGCTTGAATTCATAAAAAAAAATTGCTTGGAAAACTTACAATCAAAATCTCTTAGCCAAAAATCACTTAGGGGAGAAGAGGATTCAATACCTCTATTTATAAGATGTTTTGAGGAAAAAAGGGTGGGAAAATGAAAAGGAAAAACTTAGGAGAGGGCCCATGTCCTAAAGGTCGGCTTAAAAATTGGGTTTCTAAGAGAAACCCTAACTTGACAAAATCATGCCCCATATTAGGTGATTGTGATTTCGATAAAACTAGGGAAAAATGTAAAAGGAGGGGACGAGAAGCCCAAACTTGCACTTTGACAAATTTTATGGACTTCTCAGGGGATCTAGGAAAAATGACTCACTTATGTGGGTCAATTTTCCATGTCTACACAAAGGAGACCCCAATAATGCAAGTTGTCTATGATGCTATTTGGGATAACAATTGAAGAATTGAGAAATGAGATGCAAGAACTAGAACATGATGGATTGCATAAAGTAATCTCCATAAATCCATATATATTGTCAATATAATTTATAAAGAAAGCCAAAGTGGAGATGTTCATAGATAATGTTGCTTAGTGCTTCAAAGGAGATCATTGAACTAGAAAGCCAATTGAGAAAGTCAAGAAATTGAAGAGGATCAAGGGAAGAACCCCTTATAGTATCAATATGAGGAGTTGGATTTGAAAAAAAAAATATAGATGGTCAATATGTATCCCTCCACACAAATTGGTAGGAATTTTTGAACGTATTACTCCAGAACTAAGCAAAGGCGACTCATAGTTTTTCAATTTTGTACTAGAATTCTAATTTTGAAGACTCCATGCTCAAGAATAAAGGTATTATCTGGTATTTCTCACCAATTGAGCTTGGTGCTTCTTATAGTCACCATAAATATAGTATATTAATTACTACCTTCAAATTTAAAGGAATTAGTCATAGAAAATAAGTTTTGCAAACCTAGGAACAACATTGCAAAATAGAAAAATTGAAAAAATATGCTAATTCTCTAAAATATACAGTTTGACTTGCAAGAGTGATTCACTCATAAAATGGACTTATGGATTTGCAAGAGTAATTATTTCACCAAAATGGATTGATTGTGTTAGGATCCTATATCCTAACCCTCATTATTAATAATAATATAATACCTTTAATATCCTAAGGTTAGTATAATTGATAATATAATAATTAATTATTCATTAATTATTATATTAATTATTAGGGTTAAGGCTTAGCATAGTCGTAATAATTAATTATATTAATTATTATGAATCATCATGATGAAGTGACGTAGGGTTAGGGTTAGGGTAGATATAATACATTGTACAATCTATCATTTGAAACCATTGATGATTGAATAATAAAACCTATATTTAAAACCATTGGAGTGACCCCCTTATCAATGCAACTATGATTCTCTTAAATTAGATGTTATTTTATTTATTTATTTATTAAATATTGTGCTAGAACCTTCAGGGTTCTATCATATTGGCTTGGGAAAGTGATTTACTCAGTAAAATATGCCAATATGCTCATAAGTGTAAGCATTCACTTGTAAAAATGCAAGTGATTCACTTGTCAAACCAGAGTGAGTGAACAACCACAAAGGTAAAATTAAGGAATAAATCCCAAGGGTAATATTTTGGAAAGTGATATTTTTTGATGTAGCAGTACACTAAGTCATTATAGAAGTCTTCTAAGTCTATTAGTATCATAATTGAAGGCATGCAATATTTTGTAGTGCATCATTTTATTAAAGATGTCCCCAAATCTTAACTTTTACTAGGAGTAATTATTTTCTTACCCTAGGTAACTTTGGGGTAAAATTTTACTATAAAAAAGGGCCTAGGGCCCTCATTATGTTCATGTTTTTTCCATGATAATTCAAAGCTACACTCAATGAAATCCACACGAGGTTATAAGAAATTGGTAAGTCCTTAGGCATTCCACTAGGGGCACTACCCTTTTGGTTTATTAAGTTCATGATGATTGTGGCAAGGCCCTTCTAGCCCATCTTGTCATTCACTTATCAATTTTATAATCAAATGAATGGATGGACACTGATGTTATTCAAATTCTAATGTGTTAATTAATCACACACTTTTATCACTGTGTAAAAATTATATTTCTTTAAATCTCTAACACTTAAAATTCCAAGCAATTTTATTTTCACATTTTATTTTTCATGCATTATTATTTTTGTATTTTACTCTCATGCAAGTTAGTTTAGATTAGTGTAAGATTTTTCTACAATGTTAGTGCATGTTTGACCTAAATTCGAAGGTTGGGAGAAGCCAATGACAATGTCTTCCAACCTTGTTAAATTTCAAAATGGGGTTACAAACCTAATTAGAACTCAAGATAATTCCCTACTTCAATAGTAACCTAAATAAAACAATATACTAATTTATCCCATTTCATCCATGTATTAATATCTACCAAAACCAATTGTAAGGATTTTTTTAAATACCAATGATTGCCAACTATCAAAATTTTATTAGTTTACCATTGCTTTTACCCATCAACATAGCTAGTTCTCTAACAAAGTTTATATTCTATTTTTATAGAAATATTAGATAGTGTTATGTAAGTGTAAGAAGAACTTGTGAAATATTCCCTCACTTGTAAACGATATGATATCTTCAGAAAAAATTATCAAGTAAAGTCAAGTAAATCTTGTTATCTTCCTATTTATAAAAGCAAAAATAATCATCCTAGAATATGTTTGTCATCTCCATTGGACATTTTATTTGTAAAAATGATCAAAGGATATTAGCATTTCCTAAGAGACTCTATTGCTTTGATGTGGCTATGGAACTACTATTGGTAATTGATATTGGAACTTCATAGAAACCTTAATATTTTATACAACTTGAGTGGCCTAATGGTGGATACTTTGGAAATATAAATAGAGGTCTAAGGTTTGAATCCTATAGGGTCTAGGGTTGTACACAATGCATCTATAATTGAATCATGGTTGGATAACTATATATTGGATAAATAACATCCTTTGCATTGTGGATGTTAAAAACTACTTTACCTATTTAACCCTTTTAAGTGATTTTAATGTTCTTGTAGAAGTTATAGAATCAATCTGGGTTGGAAATGGAGATCTATAAACACTAACTTTTTAAGGCTAAGAGATATTTTTTGAAGCAAATCCATAACTCTTATTTTGTTGAAATATGTGTCAATCATCACATGAGGACACAATGGACCTTTGTATTGTAATCATCATATTTGACCTATGGGCCCATATACATATTGAAAGGTGACCATTTGTATTATTATATTCTTATCCAATTTTTGGTCTTCTTAACACTTAAAATTAGGTGGGTTATATTATGGGTTGGTAATTATACCCCTACTTAGACAACCATTTCTTCATTGACTAGAGATCATTATTTATTTGTTACTGAGATATTATTTGTGTCTAAGAATATGTTTCAAATTCTTGTTCTTCTCTATGAATGTTTTGCTTTCTTTTACTAAGTAATGAGTTTTATTATTTTATTTCTTAAATTATTACATATTCATGGCGTCAAAGTGGGTGTGAATATCAAATTTTGACCCAAAAGCAAGTTTCTTGATTGCTTGCAAGAATGACATCAAATGAATCATATTTTGTAGAGGAGTAGATATGAAGTAAATTTTTGGTTCAACACTAGTCTTTTATGGTTTTCTAAAAAATTGTAGCTTGGATAATGATAAGCTTTCTAAATTGCTTTAGTAGACTTGTATACTCAAAGAGGTCAATATAGAATAAGTATTTACCATTAGGTTTTCTCTTTCTCTATAATTAGTTGACATTCAATTCATTGATTTTATTTCTTATAATGGGGGTTCTAGAGAATTGTTGTTTCTAATATAAGTAGCTATGTGGTAAGGGAATGTATTGGGTTTTAGGGTATTTTAAGACAATGAATTGTATTTTAAGATTTTATAAAAAAAATCTATATCCTTCATCTTTTAGGATTCTTTGTAACTAAAATTACACAAATGGTACGTCAACATATTCAACATCCATTGGATCGAAAAATATGCTAAATGTTAAGATATCATCCTTTATTGTCAAATAATACTTAATAAAATATAGTGTAGTACAAGGAACTCTAACTTTTGAGTTTAGAAAAGATTCATTGTAAATTTCACCAACTCCCATAGATCTCAAGAAAATGAGGGTTATCCTATGGTTCATTGTCTAGGGAATGGTATTACATGAATAACTATCAATAATTATAAAAGAATATTATCATTTTTGAAACCCTTTCAAAAAATTGGGTGCTTGAATTTAGCTTTTTGTCAATTTTCTAAGGCATATCTTTAGGGTTAAAATTATATGCACGTTTTTTGTTGTACAAATTTAGATAGAAGAGGTTGTATTTCATAATAGTAGTCTCCCTTGTTCATTATTATATATTTTTAGAATTTTATAATTATCACCCATCTTGATTGGCCTTGGTTGCTAACATTGTATCTCCTTATAGTAGATGTGGCACCTAGGTTGATAAAAATTGTAATATTTTATATTTGTATTTTTACACATTCAATTAAAAGATATATTTTGTAAGCATTTTATTCACTATTTTATATAGGTCATAGTATTTAATTGGTATAGGGATATAGTTCAATATACCAAACAATTTGGTTTCTTATATGAGTTATAGTGAATATTAGAAGATTCACAACTTTTATGATGTATTTATCCAGGACATTTTTAATTGTTGTGATGTGGAGTTTGAGGATATTTCTACTTTAAGTTCCTTTGGTATACTACTTATCCTTATTATAAATTCTTCTCCATATTTTTTGTCTTTTTTTGATACTAACATCATACTTTTCATGAATATGAATCCACTTCATCGATAGATTTTGGTGCTTAACTAGTCTAGTGGTTCTGTCTACTTTGGTGCTTTCTTCCCTCTATTTGAATTTTTTTCAAATGAGTATGATACTATAGTTCCCTATGTATTGTTTTGGATGAATCTTTAGATTATAACAGTGTGAAAATTTATTTAACACCTACTTCTTATGATGTTCCTATGGAGTTGAGCCTCCTCCCACCTTAGATCACTTCATGCACAAATGGGACTAAACTCTTATTCAACATGAAGAGACTATTTTTTAGCAAGAGTATCATTAGAAGCCTCTTCATGCTTGTTATTTTATCTCTAATATGGATGATTATAGATATCCTTTCACTTACTCTTAGGCCAATGGGTGTTCAAAGTGAAAATATGTAAGGCAAGTGAAGTATAATTCTACCACAAAGAATTAGATTTAAAAATTGGTTCCCTTACCTAAGAAAATAAATATTGTTGGTTGTAGATAGGTATATATGACTAAAGTTGATGTTGATGGTAAAATAGAGAAGCAAAAGGAGTGCCTTTTTGCTAAATTTTTTTCTAAAGGAGGAGTCAAATACTAAAATATTTTCACACCTATTTTCATACATATGGACTTTGTTAGGATGATCCTTTCCATTGGTAACTCATATTAATAACAAATTCATTAGATGGATGTTAAGAGTACCTTTTCTCTAGGGCCCTTTATAATTATATTTATACATAATTTCCTTCCATATTTATTTTAGATGAATCTACACCCTTGATATGTAATCTCAAGAATTCCTTGTATGGACTTAAGCATGTGCGTTATTCATGGTATAAGAACTAATTTTTTTTGTTAGTAATGATTTGCATTGGTGCAAGGAAGAGTATGCTATTTATATAACAACTAAATTATTATTATGTTATATATCAATAAGATACTTATCATTGGTATATTGAATTCTATAGTTCAAGATATGAAGGTATGATTCAAGAATCCTTTGAAATAAAGGACTTGGGACTTATACATTACTTTTGGGAATTTGTATTGAGTACTTATCATCAAGAAATCATGAAATATAAATTATTATTTGTGTTATATGCCATCAAGCTAATAATCATCAAGATTTTGACTTTTATGGTTAAATATATTAAATTTATGAACCATGACTCCTTTAAAATAATAGACTTAGGAATTCTACATTTATTTTTTGGGAATCCATATTTTTTTAAATGATTTTCCATAGATTTTTATGAGGGATACCAATCCCATCATACTAAGTGGGGTTTGAACCTTGGACCTCCCAAAGAGAGGCCAAAGCATTACCAGTACAATATGCTTAAAATTGAGATTGCAGATGGCACCATGGTGGGAATGGTCATTGTTCTTGTGTGGCAGGTTGGCTATGATGAAAAGGAAAAATGGACATGAGGGTGACTTCTATGTGCAGAGATGTACAAGGAGTTGTGTGGGCTAAACTCAGATGTACGAAGCTTGTTGGTACTAGGTATGGGTCTAGAGCAGGTAGTTGGCATTGTGGCTTCACATTAGGTGGGGGAGCTTGAGTTGTGTTGCTTTGGAGATTAGGCAAGATGCTTGAGGAAAGGTAGCAATCCCATGGTTTGATCCTTTATATGCTGTGCTTCAGGAAGTATGTCATGGCAATGACAATTATCCTAGAGAAGAGCAGAGGGTCGGTTGCAGATGGACAGTTTGTTGGGGCTTGGGGCCGATGAGCCTAGCAGAAGACCGAGTTGGTTGAAAAGCTGAGTCCTTGGGGAGGATTGTCCATGTTATCATCAGGATGTTTGTAATACATTGTACTTGATGGTTGTAAAGTATATTTGGTGGCCTAGTGCTTGCTGGTTGTAATGTAGGACCGTTGGTCCCAATGAAATAAATAAATATACTAGTTCCCCAAAATGTATGTGTGCCTTGTGATGTCTTGTGGATGTGCTCTCTTGGTTAGAGTAGGTTTCCTTTCATTGCAAGTGCATGTATGCTTCTGCTTATTAAAGAAACTATCGTATAAATGTTGAGCCAGAGCCCATTCGGTTGAACCACCTAACTAGTTCGAAGAGGTAGAATCAAAAGTAGAACGTGGTGCCGCATGTGTTCAGGGTCGATCCACCCTGGGCATGCGATAATTGTTCCAACCTGTGCAAGATAAGGCAACTAATTTGTAGAGCTTTTTACATGATAATAATGGCAGATTTTATGGAGATGAGCGTTGGATTAAAAAAAGCCAAAAATTTGTGCTTTGTATCTCATGTAAGATTCCATGAATTGTGGAATCATGAGAAAAGCGTGAGTTGTGTATTTGGCAAGTCTTGGGTGCCAAGTTTCTTCATATGAGGTTTATTTATATGCCTCTTTGCCATTGTAAATGTTGATTGTAGGTTGAAGTTTTTAAGATACTGTTATGCTACCGAAATTCTGCCAGAAGACTCTTGAAAGACAGAACAGAGCATTGTATTGTAACCATTACTGTTGTTGATAATACAATTTGCTTCTGTGTTTGGAGTGTGGGGTTTTTTACGCTTTCCCCATGTACATCTTGTGTTACAGTTTTTTTGTTGTTTTTATTCTCTCGCTCTGCAAATCTGAAATTTATTTTTAATGTGCATCTAACTGTAACAGTGTTTAGAGATTAAAATAATTTTCTGCATTCACTCTCTATGGTAGATTTGTATTGGAAGCTATTTTTCCGCACCTTAACTTCCCTTCAGTTGGTATCAGAGCCTGGCCAATTTTTTTATCTCTATTGGGTAGAGGGTTTTTTGTGCTAATCTACTTTCAGTGGGAGTTTTGCAGAATTTTTGGTGTTTAATCTTGTTGCAGTTGTAATATGGCAAGCACATATGGAAATATTGAGATAGAGAAGTTTAATGACAATAATTTCAAGTTGTGGAAATTAAAAATGGAGGATATGCTCATGGATAGAGATCTATGGGATACCATATCCAGATATATACCATCAAGCATGACACAAGAAGAATGGGATCTAATGGATCGAAAAGCCAAGGGTTTGATTAGACTTTGTTTGGCTGATTTTGTTCTCCTTAATGTCCATGAGGAGAAGACTGCAACAAGTCTTTGGAAAAAATTGGGTGATATTTATCAAGGGAAATCCTTGGTGAATAAGTTTTTCCTGAGAAAGAAGTTGTATTCTCTGAAGATGGAGGAAGGAGGATCCATTGTTGATCACCTGAATGCCTTAAATATGATTGTTGCATAGTTGGGGTCTGTTGGTGTGAAGATCGAGGATGAAAACCATTGTATGATTCTGTTATGTTCTTTTTCAGACTCGTGGGACCACCTAGGGATGGCTATTGGAAGTACTACAACCACTTTCAAGATGGATGATGTGGTTGCTTCATTTTTATCTGAGGAGATGTGGAGGAAATCTTTCGAGATGGCCAAGGAGACCCTTGTTGCTTGAGGTCAATCGAAGGATAAATGCAAGAAGAAGGACAAGAAGTCAAAGTCAAAGTCCCCAGGGAGATCTAAGTCTCCTAATAAAAAGTCCAAGGCAAAATGTTGGAACTACGACAAGATCGGTCATTTTTGGAAAGAATGCAAGGAGGAGAAGAAGAAGAAAAACAAATATGTACCTAATTCTAAATCTGATAAATCCTCTCAGGATGACGGTGATGCATTTGTCGCAGCCTTGGCAATGCATGCATCGGAAGATGTGTGGTTAATTGATTCAGGAGCATATTTTCACATGACCTCTCATAAAGTTTGGTTCTCAAAGTATGAAGAATATGATCGTGGAAAGGTGCATCTTGGTGATGACTATCATCTAAATATTATTTTCTGAGGAAGATTCAAGATTTTATTCCTCGATGGTAGAGTGAAGGGGATCAATGGTGTTTTACTTACCTCTGGTTTGGCACAAAATCTACTTTCTGTAAGTAAACTAAATTATGTGGGTGTGTAGGTTGTTTTCTCGAGTGGAGGATGCAAGATGACTAGAGGAGCTATGGTGTTGGCTAAGGGTGTCAAGATCGACACTCTGTACAAGCTGGATGCATGCACTGTTCAGTGCAATAGTTCTTTTGATGTACTAAAGGAGAAGATATCTTTGGATTCTTCATCCTCACCATTAGATCATACTAAAAAGAATACAGTTGTGTCTACATATGATGGTCATGCTCACTAGGTATCTAAGGGTGCCAATTATTTGTAAATGAAGCTTCAAGTGGAGAAGACAATGTTATGGTACCAACGACTTGGTCACATTGGTGAAAAGGGTCTTAGAGCCCTAAAAAATAAGAGCTTTGTTGAATGCCTTGATGATTGTAATCTTGAGTTCAACTTTTGCGAACATTGTGTATATGGAAAATAAAATCATGTTTCTTTTTACCATAGTTCTCGTAAGTCTTCTGGGGTTTTGGATTATATTCATGCAGATGTGTTTGGTCCTGTGAATGTTCCTTCATTGTCAAAATCTGTATATTTTGTATCTTTCATAGATGATTACAATAGAAGGACATTTATATATTTCCTTTGAAGTATTTAGTCAGTTTAAAGAATTTAAATCTTTGGTTGAAAATCAAACTGATAAAAATATTAAGGTATTGAGGACTGACAATGGCGATGAGTTTTGTTCAGCAGAATTTGATAGGTTCTATAAGGACCATGGGATTGAAAGACATAAGACAACTCCATACACCCCACAACAAAATGGAGTTGTAGAGAGGATGAACAAGACGTTTATGGAGAGGGCTAGGAGTATGTTGAGTGGTGATGGCCTTGAACAAAAGTTTTGGGCTGAAGCGGTTGCCACAACTTGTTATTTGATTAACAGATCTCCTACATCAACACTTATTGAAAAGACACCCATGGAGGCATGGTCTAGTAAAAAGCCTTCATTGAGACATCTCAGAGTTTTTGGTTGCGAAGCGTATGCTCATGTTTCGAGAGAAAAATGGTCTAAGTTGGAGAACAAAATTGTTAAATGTATCTTCATCGGCTATGGTGTCGGAGTGAAGGGGTACAAGCTTTGGGATCTAGTTGCACAGAAGGTTTTATACAATACAAGTGTGGTTTTTAGAGAAATTAAACCTTTAACTATTGAGCTACAACTAGAGGAAGAGAAGAAGGAGGTAGTTCAGATCCCACTTACTCCAATGAAAAATCAACTACGACCTCCTGAAGAACCTGATGATGAGGAGAGCTCAAGTAGATCTGAAAGCTATAAAGAAGAGGAAGAACCTCAACCTCAGTTGGTGAGGAGGTCTACATGAAAAAGGTGACAACCGAATAGGTTTGGATATTCACCGGATAGGTTTGAATATTCATTGTTAAATTCCAGTTGTATTTTTGCTTTGATTGCTAACATTGATGAGCCTAAATCTGTAAGAGAGGCTATGGGTATGAATGATGCAGATTCCTAGATGAGAGCCATGGATGAAGAGATGGCTACACTCAAGAAAAATAACACTTGGGATCTGGTACCTTTTCCTGAAGGACAAAAACCCGTTGGATGTAAATGGGTGTTCAAGAAGAAGTATGGTCTTGATGGTAGTGTTGAGAAGCATAAAGCACGGTTGGTCGTGAAGGGGTATTCTCAGGTGGAGGGAATTTATTATGGTGAAATATTCTCTCTTGTAGCCAATATGACATCCATTTGATTTTTTTATCACTTGCAACTGCTTATGACTGGGATATCGAGCAGATGGATGTGAAGACAACATTCCTTCATGGTGAGTTGGAGGAAGAAATCTATATGTCACAACCAGAGCATTTCATTGTAAAAGGTAAATAAAATCTGGTTTGTAAGTTGAAGAAATATTTGTATGGTCTGAAATAGTCTCCTAGAATGTGGTACCAAAAGTTTGACACCTATGTGTTGAGTTTGGAGTTTCAAAGGTCTAAATATGACCATTGTGTTTATTTCAAAACTGACAATGGTCACATTCTCATTATCTATTTATATGTTGATGATATGTTATTTTTTGGGAATGGTAAAAGTTTGATTTTTGACCTCAAATATCAGTTGTCAGCACAATTTGAAATGAAATATTTAGGTGGATCCAGGTACATTCTGGGAATGGAGATAAGAAGAGATAGAACTAGTAGAAAGCTTTGGTTAAGCCAAAGCAAGTATGTTAATTCTATGTTGGAGAGATTCAACATGCCAGCTTGCATATCCTTGGCAGTTCCTGTGTTGTGAGGAACAAAGATATCAGTTGAGGATTGTCCAAAATATCCTACACAAGATATGAAGGTATGACTCAAGAATCCTTTGAAATAAAGGACTTGGGATTTCTACATTACTTTTGGGAATTTGTATTGAGTACTTGTCCTCAAGAAATCATGAAAAATAAATTATTATTTATGTTATATGCCATAAAGCTAATCATCATCAGGATTTTGACTTCTATGGTTAAATATATTAAATTTATGAATCATGACTCCTTTAAAATAATAGACTTGGGAATTCTACATTTATTTTTTGGGAATCCATATTTTTTTTAATGAGTTTACATAGGTTTTTATGAGGGATCCCGATCCCCTCATACTAAGTGGGGTTTGAACCTTGGACCTCTTAAAGAGAGGCCAAAGCATTACCACTACAATATGCTTACAACTTTCAATGAGTTTACACATGTTTTTATGAGGGGTCCTAGCCCCCTCATACCGAGTGGTGTTGGAACCTTGGACCTCTCAAAGAGAGGCCAAAGCCCTTACCACTGGGGTAAGATTACAGGTTAAAAATTTAATGAGTTTACACATGTTTTTATGAGGATTCATGGTCCCCTCATACTGAGTGGGGTTTGAACCTTGGACGTCTCAAAGATAGGCCAAATTCCTTACCATTGTAGTAAGCTTACAACTATTTTTTGGGAATCCATATTGAGTACTTATCGTAAAGGAATATTTATTATAAACTAAGTATACTTTAGATATTCTATAGTGTTTAATGATGGATAAGTGTAAGTCAATCAAAATAACCTTTACATTTAGGTTGATGCTTCAAGCTAGTTAGTCCACTCTATTGGTTGAGGCTAATCTCTATCTATATATTGTACCTCACTCACACTCAAATGTACATTATGTTTTCTACTAGTTATTGTTATAGGTATATTTAGGCACCCTAGTATAGTCACTAAATGATATCCAAATGGATTATATGCTACATCAAATATACTTATCAAAATGGGAATTCATTATTTTTCTAGAAAGTCCCTTGTCTTGTAGGACTTTTTTGATGAAAAATGGGGTAATAATCCTAATAATTATCAATCCATGATTAGTTTTATATTTTTATCTTAGATTTGGTGTCATCTTCTTGATTTTCTCAATCACAATATAGCATATCTTAGTCCTCCATGGAGGTTGAATACTATAGTGCTAATGAGGATACTAGATATATTTAGTGGATTTTATTGATTTTTGAGCAATTAGGGATTCCTTCAAAAGATCTTATTACACTTTATATGAAAACTATAGTGTGATTAAGCTTGTTTACAATATAATATTGCATCAAAAAACTATTTACATTGAGATATGGATTCATTTCATTTGATGACTTTACTCACATTAAATAATTTTGTCAATGAACATGCCTTCAATGGAATAGATATTATATACCTTGGCCAAAGTCATACCCAAGGTAATATTCATCACATTGCAAGATTATCTTAATTTGGAAGACCATTTATTAAGGGATACAACTCATAAGGATATATCAATGGCCCCAATTAAATTAAGAGATGATGTTGAAATAGGTGTTAATATTTACTTGAGGCTTCACTTGAAGCCATGACTGACTTTTGTATTGAAATAATTGTATTTTCTCTATGGGTGTATGAAAAATTTGAAAGGTGATATTTTGTATCATTAAATTATTATTATTTTTATTAATTGGAGGAAGGGATTTTGAAATGGTTCCCAAAACTTTTACATCAAAAAACATCAAGAGAGACTATCTTCTAGGGATAAATGAAGAAGAGCCAACATCAAAATCTAGGGAGACTGTCTCCTTGAGACAAGGTCAAGAGGACAAAAAATAACTAAAATAGGAAAAGGGAGGTCTCCAAAATAGGGATCACCTAATAAATATGGAGAAGAACCCAAAAGAGAAGAACCAACAAAGGAAGGATGCTCATCGTTCACCATCACCAAGAGTAGGGGTATCCACATGAGTTGTTTGTATCATTATATTTTTATCCAATGGTTAATTTTAATATTTAACATTATGTGAGTACTATTATGGCTGGTATTTATACCCCCCACTTGTTTGATCATATTTTCAATAGTTGGAGACCATTATTTATATGTTAGTGAGATATTATTGGTTTCTTAGGACATCATTTATATTTATGTTCTCTATTATGGGTGCTCCACTTTCTATTGGGTTCTTGAAGATACTACATATTATAACATGTTGATTTGGAACTAGTCTTGAGGGTTAGCAATGGATATCCATTACAACCTTAGAATTTAATAAGAAAATAAAATAAAATAAAATAAGATTAGAAAAAATAAAAGGTTCACCCAAAAAATAACAAATAAAAAAGAGAGAAAACCCATTTGAGATGAGATGCAACTAATATATTCTTATTCATATGTAGCTTCAACTAATATATTCTTATCATATGAGATGCATAATCATGAGACATTACATCTATTGTAATAAATCAAAATAGATTATGCATTGTTTTTATTAGAATTTCCAAATATTTTATGGATACATCATTTGAGCATGTACAATGAAGTTCTTTCATTCCTTGGGTTACATCATAATGGAAAATATGAAAGTAATTTTTAATCAAGCTTATAGTTCAAATATCAAGTAAAACATACCAACCAATAAATCCCAAGCCACATTACACTATTTATAAGGTGCCTTTATTATTTTTATACACTATTTTTTAGGTACCTTTATTATATTCATGCTAATTTACATTTACCTCTTCATGAGCATTTGGAATTAAATTATTTGTAATTCAATTTAATTTCTTTATCACTAGTTTTATAAAGTCATGCATTTCATTTGATTCACATACATGTTTTTAATTTTCATTTAATTCATTACCATTTTTGTAGTTATGATCTTATTTAATCCACTAAATTGAAGGTTATGCAAATTTTTTATTTTTTGTGCTTGCTTATCATGAGTAAAGAAAGAAAAATGCTAGAAAAATATGCAAAAGTAAAAGATACAAATATGTCCCATATAATTTAATCATACATAGATTAAATATTATCTATAAAATACAATGAGCTACTAGAGTATTGCCAATGATTAAACACCATCAATACATATACATCCATATACACCTTATGCATCATATGTAGTCCTCATTATTGGGAGGTTGCTACATATTACCTATAGTTCCCAAAGAGGTCATCCTCAACCACTTTATCTTAGTTATTTATCTCATTAACCTTGATTCAAAACCTAATATCCTCCATTATGGATTTGTAACATTATCTATTAAGATGGATACATTTGTTATATGTCTCTCTACCATCTCCCTTTTACCCTTCTCCCATGATAGCTTTTTCTCTATATGAGCTAACCTTGTGGCTTTCACATACCTTCTAGTAGGACCTCGCCTAGATTACAATATATTATCCTCATGATAGGTTGGAGAAAATATATCCATGTGCATACCCATCATTTAGGAAAACATAATAAATGATAAAGTAATAGTGACACTAGATGCAATTTTTTAAGCAACAGTTGCAATACGTTACAGTAAATCCTCTCCATCCATAAAAGGTACCTATACATGTTAAATTTTATTTAATATAATACATTATATTTCTATCATTCTATTTTTTTGATATAAAAAGTAATTGTATAAAAATAAAGTACAAAATACAAATGTTTAGTCTTGATTATTTAGGATACCCTCATCATAGGATGAGTCTATATGTGGCCTTATTTGTGTAGCCACATGAGTACCCCTCTTCTTAGGAGTCCCATGTAGGACATACATATCTATTACATCAATGTAGACAACCACAAATGTGTCCTCCCATGTAGCCTCTCCTATAGCCTTCTCATACTCTACCCTATCCCATCTATAATATCTATCCTTAGTGTCCTCACCAACTTTCGCATTAGAATCCTCCTTGTATTAACACCTCTATCATGATAATAATCATATATTATCCTAATTTTCTCCTATGTTTACAAACTTCATTGCTCTACGCTTATAGAGGGAACACAACCTCTACTTGGGACACATCTACTCCTACCATTATACTCTCAACTATTGAAGGTGTGGCCATAACTACTTGTTTTCACCTCTATTGTCCAAGTGGTCTCAAGGTGATAGTTTATGCTACATATGCATCCCTAGTATGCCTCTAGATTATTTGAGAAGAATAAAGGATGGGTTTATATTTGCTAAAATATATCAATATCCTACTCATGGGTGTCTATCCATAACATACTTATGATATCCAAATAGTTGTTCTATCCTAATAACCTTGTACAACTCTATATAATTTGCTAGTGAACTTCCATTGGATCTCGATATAATATCAACATTTAAATCTAAGTTTGGAATCATATGCATTTTCATAGAATAGTTCTATAAATCCTCCTTTATTGATTGTTAATGAATTCATGATTAATGATCCTCCATAATATGAGGGACATAATGCGATCTATACCATGGAAGCTTCTCATAAATACACCCCATCAATAGTTTTATTTCTATCATATAAGTTTGACCCCTCATATGGATACCATAAAGATCATGATAAAGGTTAACTAATATGAGATCATCTATATTTAAGTGGATCCTTCCTACAATAATATGTAAATAGATCTTCCACTCTACAATAGGAAATAGTTGGTTATTTTATTGTAGAAAATCTTACCCTAAGGCAACCTTTCTATTGAATTCTAAATTCTAGACATAGGATTATGCGTAAGGGATCAACCCTAAAATGCATTTATAAAAATGGTTTGAATTAGTATTTAAATCTAGGCGAATGGCAAATTGCCTTTTTTCCACCAAAAAATATAAAAATATGGTGAATTTATAATAATATTTGAATTGACGATTGACGACCAAACATAGTATAATGGGTGGCATAATTGGGGTCACATTCCTAGGATATAGCAATAGAAATCCTCCTTCCTCGTGATTCAAACTAAGGTCATGGAGATGAAACAACAATGACATACCATTGGAGTTTTCCTGCAAAGACACCAACAACAAATTTAAGGATAGACGAATAAAAGCAACAATATTTTTTTAAAATATAATTTCGAAAAGATAGCCTAGTGCTTAATAATAATATTTTATATGTTTACTTGCATGAATTTATTTAGAAATTTATTTTCTGGGTAAATCATCATCCAAAGTATGCATCAATATAACTTATGGAGCAACAACAAAATTTTATAATAATTAATAATAAAAATATTTCAATTGTTTAAGCTTAGTGTTGACTCAATTGTTGTAGCCTATAATCTTCTAAATATTTTTTTAAAACTATATTACAATATATTTATAGGTAGAATTATTTAAAAAGACATATAAAACCTTTTAAAGCATGTCATATGAGGTCTAAGATGTTTCAAAATCTTAAAGAAAAATAGAACTAAACAACAAAGATCAAAGGTTATGATTTTATGTAAGATATCTTGACTTTTTTGAAGTTAAAAAAACCAATATAATTATTTTTATTCATAAAATTATAATAATAAGAAGTTAGTGTTTTATAAATTAATAAGGTTAAAAATAAATAAAAATAGAATATATATATATTTTAACTTTTTATTTGTGTTGATAATTACAAAAATTATGATAAAAGGGTTAGGGAGTGTATAAATAAAAGTTGTGAAATTAGATGATGTCAATCCAGGTGTCTTTTTCATTGATGGTAAGTCTCCATCAGGTTCCCTTTCTTGGAGAGCACAACCTTCCTAGCGGATATCATTTCTGGAATGGTGTCACCAAAACAAGGAAGATCATCATGGAAGGCTTAAGGTGGGGTCTTGGAAATGGATTGACCATTCATTTCTGGGATGACCCATGGATCCGTGACAAACCTATCAGCCAAGATCCTCATCTTGCAGTGCTCAAGACGGTGACTGAAGCCACTTTTGGAGATAAGGTGTGTCATTTCATTAACCCAGGTATTACAAGACCCAAATGGAAACACCTGGTTCTGAATGGGCCTAGGTATATCATCAAGGCACTTAGGCGGTTACAAAACTTGCTGAGGAGTTGCATAATCCCCAGCTCTCACAAAGAAGACTCCATGGTTTGGAACCTTGAAGATTTAGGGCATTTCACTGTTAAATCTGCCTACTACAGCCAAGAAGCTCCCAGTGATGGTCGTGACTTATCTAATCAGGTCTGGGTTCCCAAGATCATTTCCAAGGTCAAATTCTTCTGCTGGTTGGCCATCCAAAATAGAATCCTCACCACTGAAAATTTGATAATCAAAGGGTTACTCATCCCCAATTGGTGCATCTTGTGTAAAAACGCTTGTGAGTCTACTTCGCATGTTTTTCTGGAATGTCCCTTCTCCCTTGCAGTGCTCAACCAGGTTTTCAACACATTTGTCATCTTCGTAGCCCTCCATCATTCCATTCCCCTCCTTTTTCAATAATGGCCCCAGCCTTTCAAGAGCAGTCAACTCAAATTCATGTGGCAAGCTTGCCTTCACATTTTCCTGTGGCAGATTTGGCTTGAGAGAAATGCCAAATTTTTCAAAAACCTTGCCACTAATAAGAAGATTGTTGTTGCCAAAATCTTGGCCCTTGCTGCAGAGAATGCCTCTCTTGTCTCATCTTACAAACCCCCCCTCCTGGCCTTGAATCGGACCTAACAAATCATTTTAATCTTTCCAATTTTTTTGCAGCACCTCGTACTTCTGTTGACAGGTCTGTGATCAAGTGGGTCTTACCTCCTTCTAGGTGGCACAAGCTTAACTTTGATGGCGTGACCAAAGGCAACCCTAGAGAGGCTGGCGGAGGTGGAATTCTCAGAAATCACAGAGGAGAAATAATTTTGGCCTTTGCTCAGAACTTGGGAATTCAATCTAACAATATGGCAGAGGCTCGGGCCTTGCTTCAAAGCTTGATTCTCTTGGAAGGCTTGACCATCAATAAACTTATCATAGAAGGAGACTCATTGCACTGCATCAACTGGATCAAAGGGACCTCTGTGCCTCCCTGGGCCCTTGTTTCCATCTTCCAAGAATGCAAGGCACTAATTGGCATTTACCTAGAATTAATCATTAAACATTAGTATCGGGAAGGAAACAAAGTTGCGGACTGGCTTGCTCATAAGGGAGTTGACGCAAAAAACTTTCAGGTTTGGAGAGACTCCTTCCCAATCGGCCTAAGGGACGCTTCTTCAAGTTCCAATGTTTGCACAATGTGAGTGGGTCACTACGCTCCAGGTTTTTTCTCACTTGGAACTGGTCGAGTCTTCGCATCCCTTCTTCCTTTTTCTTCCCCTTCGGCTGTGTTTTGGCAACTTGGCACGTTTTCGCATCACTTTTCACAGTTGGTTGCAAAATCTCAGCTTGTCGCGATATCGCGACATTCCTTTTTGCTCTGGTCGCGAGGTTGCTTCTTGTCACGATATCGCGACACTTTTCTCTCCTTCGGACGCGGTCTTCCAACTTGTCGCGATATCGCGACACTTTTTCTCTCTCGGGTGCTTTTTTGCAACTTGTCACGACACTTTTGTCCCTCAAGCGCTTTCTTGCATCATGTCGCGATATCGCGACATTTTCTCTCTCCAACGGTGGTCTTCCATTTTGTCGCGATATCGCGACATTTTTTCTCTCCAACGGCGGTCTTCCATTCTGTCGCGATATCGCGACATTTTTTCTCTCCAACGGCGGTCTTCCATTTTGTCGCGATATCGCGACATTTTTTCTCTCCAATGGCGGTCTTCCATTTTGTCGCGATATCGCGACATTTTTTCTCTCCAACGACGGTCTTCCATTCTGTCACGATATCGCGACATTTTTTCTCTCCAACGGCGGTCTTCCATTCTGTCGTGATATCGCGACATTTTTTCTCTCCAACGACGATCTTCCATTCTGTCGCGATATCGCGATATTTTTTCTCTCCAATGGCGGTCTTCCATTCTGTCGTGATATTGCGACATTTTTTCTCTCCAACGACGGTCTTCCCTTTTGTCGCGATATCGCGACATTTTTTCTCTCCAACGGTGGTCTTCCTTTTTGTCACGATATCATGACACTTTTTATCCTTGGCTGTGGATTTCCAGATTGTCGCGATATCGCGACACTTTTTCTCTTCGGCTGCGGTCCTCCAGATTGTCGCGATTTCGCGACACTTTTTCTTCTTGGCAGCGGTCCTCCATCTTGTCACGATATCGCGACACTTTTTCTCTTCGGAAACGGTCTTCCATCTTGTCACGATTTTGCGACACATTTTCTCCTTGGCAGCAGGCTTCCACTTTTGTCGCGATTTCGCGACACATTTTCTATTCGGCTGCGGTCTTCATTCTTGTCGCGATTTTGTGACACCCTTTTTCTTCAGCAACGTTCTTACTTCTTGTTGTGATTTCACGACTCCTTCTTTGCCCAGGCACGGTCTTCCTTCTTGTCGTAATTTCGTGACTCCTTCTCTACCTGGGCGGGGTCTTCCTTCTTGTCGCAATTTCGTGACTCTTCTTCTCGTTCGGCTCCAACCTAGCAACTTGTCGTGATATCGTGACACTTTGCAACTTGTCGCGATATCGCGACTTCTTCCCTTCTTCGGCTCCGATGGCCCTTCTTGTCGCGATTTCGCGACTTCCTTTCTTCTCTTGGCAACAACGACACAACTTGTCGTGATTTCGCGACATCACCAATTTGGTCGCGATTTCGCGACACCTTCCCTAGTGTGGAGGTTTTCCCGCTCTTTATTCCTTTCTTCTTGGACCACCTCGGTCGATATGGAATTCATGTAATTTCTCTTGTACAAGGTTCAGGGACCTTTCAACACCCTTTCTACCAATAAAAAAAAAATGTTGTGAAATTAAAATTTGTTACATAAATTTAGGAGGTGTTTTAAATGTAAAGTTTGTATCTTAGAGGTAAATAATAACATATAAATATAGATGATTGATTGTTGTGAATCATGCACTAATTAAATATAATACCAAATTAAGTATTAATAAATACCTACTACAATCTTAAATAATTTATTAATCATTTTATTCAATCCAAGAAAATTGAAATGAAAGACATTTTACAAAGATGTCTATTCTTTTAAAGAACACCAAGTTACATGATTTTGAATTGAGAGATAAATAGTCTCAACAAAATAATAATAATAATATATTATATTATGTTTAAAGATATTAAAAACTCAGATAAAACTAATACAATTCAAATTCAAGATTAGTTCAGTACATCCTAAGTTAAATTTCATCTGCAACAAAATATTTTATATGAAAAAAGTCAAATAAAAAAGTTAATTTCATTTTTTCCCATGACAAAATCAATCTACCATATTTTGGAAAGAGGTAGATGCAAGAGATAGTGAAGGGTGTCCAATTTTATTGTATCAATTCCTAAAAATATTTGAAATTATGGTTCTTTTAAAGCATCCAACACTAAATATAGAAGATATGGTGCTTTCATGATTGTATTCCAAGAGACATCTATTGGCCATAATGAGTTTAATACAATCATTTGCTAAGAGTTCTTAAAATGAAATTAATAAAGTTTGACTACACAGTCCTCATTTTTTTAAAAATAAGCTATGTGTGGCTTCTATTGGGGGCCACTCCCATTACAAAAACAAAACATTATTCTCATTACATTTATAACAAGTTAATTAAAGCATACCCATATTTGGATTTCTATCAAAGATATTCTCCATCTTCCTCAAAATGCTAAGTTTCCATAATCAACATTTTTTTTCCAGAACTAATCACAAGAACAACCCTTACATGATACAAACATAACACAGAAGAAATTAGTTTGATTATTTTTCTTTTATAGTATATGTTATTCCTCTATTAGAGTGGCAATATCTTAGAATGCATTTGTGCACTTCAAGATCCTAAGGTAAAATCTAGTTGTAACACATTTTATAAGATCTTCATTTTTAGAAAATTGTGGATCATTGATTATTTCATAATTAGCTTCAAGAATACCGTGTGAGGAGATAATATTTTCAATGGAACCATTTGGATGGTATTTAGTAACAATTTGGATTTTATCAATGATTTATTTCAAATTCATCTTTTGGGGTTCAGTCTTCTATTACTTGTTGTACAATTGGTGCATCTGGAAGATGACCTTGTTTCTTTTGAAATAGGATATTTGAAGATTTCAAATCATTCACATGTAGGGTCTTCTCCAACACCAAGGAGAAATCAAAGAATGATCTGTTCACTGAGCATCTTTTCTTCAGTTGGCTATATCATTGATAGCCATAACATCTTAGGGAGAAGTTTCCAAATTCATTATTTTGGATTCATTCCCCTTTGCTTGAGGAGATAGTAATGGATTGAGGCTTGGGATCTAAAACATCCATCCAAACAACTAATATTACTTACTCCTATTAATTTTAGTAGACAAATTTTCCTTTATTTGGGCATCCATGCTCATATTAGTTTTACTATAATTTTTTTCTTCTATTTCGAAATCCATATACTAGAATGAACCAATGGCATTACTGATTTTGGTGAATATCTTCTCTTCCCAAAACTTCATAGGGAGAGCATAAAGTTTAAATTTTCACCTAGATTGGGAAGCCATTAATTTTTTTTGTAAAAGGATTAAAACTAGGAGTCTAAGGTCTTATATAGACACTTCTCCATCTAAAAAACCAACTATATCTATAATCCATTACCTCATCTCTATCCACTAAATTAGAAAAGGAAACAAGAAAGAAAATTTTTGGTATGAGATTTGGATTTATGTATTGGTCCACCAATATTTAATATATCCTTTTATCTCCTCTGGGCCTAATATTTTGCCCTTGAGTTTGTAGATAATTGTTCGGGGTTCATGATCAATCAGATCCAACCCAAACTCATCCTCTAAAATCCTAATAGAGGGAAGAGGTTCATACACGTTCAAAGCCTAAGATCCTTAAGGTATATTTCTTCTCATCTAAGAGGCTTTTTCATAGACAGAATAGATAATCTACAAACAAACCTCTTCCTTCAATGCTTGATTGCACCTAAGGATTGCATCCTTTTACGAAGATTGTAGCCAAATTTAATACTTTGTTTCAATGCTTGATTGTACCTAAGGTTTACACCCCATTTGGAAAGAGTAGTACCCAACATAATCCTCACTTTAAGTTCTATAAGAGTTTCTAATTTTTTTATAAAATAAAATGAATAAAGTTTGACTACACAATTCTCACTTTAAGTTCTATAACAACTCTAATCTTCTTGCTTTTATTCTGTCTTCAACATACATATTGTATGGCATATAGAATATTTTATTTTAAATATTTTAGGTTTTTATTTTACCTTTAACTAATATTTTAATTTTTATTTCTCTCATAGAAGAATCAAAGAAAACCAAGGTATAAAAAAATGACACTTCTAAATCACATCTAAGCAAATATAAACAATATTGTCAATTACTATTAAACATGTTTACTAAAATTTAAAAAACTTCAAAGTAACATGATTCAAATCCAATATCACTTTCATGCATCATAAATTGTGTGTCCTAGACTGCATTTTAGAAATGATGGCATACTATTTTTTCTTTTTATGGAAAAGTTTTAATTTCTCCTGTGCATCCTAAATTGCATTCGGTATTTAAGAAATATTTTATACTTTTTTAATAGAAAAATCATCACTTTTCTCGTTGCATTATTGGCTCTACCATTTTTCAAAAAAAAATATATTGAAAAGACTATTGTTTTTATTATGCCTTAACCAATGTTCTACTTTTTATTTCTCTCATAAAATAATTAAAGAAAACCGAGGTATAAAAAAAACACAAACACTTATAAATCACATCTAAGCAAAGATAAATAATGTTTTCCATTACTATTATAAAACATGTTTACCAAAATTTAAAAAATCTTAGGTAACATGATTCAAATCCAATATCACTTTCATGCATCATAAATTGCGTGCATCCTAATTTGCATTTTAGAATTGATGACATACTTTATTTTTTTTTATGGAAAATTTTTCATTTTTCATGTGCATCTTCATTTTGGTATTTAAAAAATATTTTATATTTTTTAATATAAAAATCATTTCACTTTTCCCATTACATTATTGGATCTACCATGTTTTGGAAAAAAATGTATATTAAAAAGACTAAGAAGGGTGTACAATTTCCTATTTCACTTCTAAAAATAACTATAACTTTGGTCCCAAATTCATTGGAGGATTTGGTTGACCAATGGACATCGCCTTTTGTCTCTCTTCACCTTTGCCATTTATGGAAATTTGGGTTACCTCATTTATGATGGCAGATTTGGAAAGAAAGAAATGCACGTGCCTTTAAAGATGTTTTTCTTCTAGAGTACTTTGTTTCTTTGAGGGTAATTGTAGACATTGTGGAAAATTTAAAAGCTTTAAACCTACACTAAAGCTCCTTGATTGTGCTTTCACCTAGCTGGTGGTGGATCTTGAGACTTCTAGGATGGCTCCTCTTCAAGCACTTCTACTAGTGTTGATTTTTTTATGTTGAGCTGGTAGGAACCTAGGGTTCCTAGCACATAAAATGATAAATAAATAATAAATAACCTAAATCTAAAAGAATCGCCTTTTGCTATTGTTGGGAAGTCCCTTCAATAAATTATATTATATTTTATATTCATGGATATATTAAATGATAGAATTACATAGTGTCTTATACCCCTTTAGGGTTATGAGTGAAGAGTCACCATGCTTCCTAACCCTAACCCTAATCTTATAATAATATAATAATTAATATAATTAATTATTATATTATTTATTAATATAACCATAGGATAACATGTATTATTATTATTATTAATTAATGTTAGGATAGTATCCTAACATGCCATCCCTATTTGAAGAGCGTTGTCCTTAAAGCTAGAAAAATTTAGAAATATGCTTCTACAAGTTTGCCAATCTCAATATTACAGGCTTCTTGTAGTTAAGTTTGTCTTTAAAAAAAACTCAATTGTCACACTATAATGCACATTAACATCGGCCACTTCTTGTCTATTCACAACTTCTTTCTCTAAATAGTTGGTTAATTAAACCTTTAAAAATCCTTAATGAGGCAAGTGCCTTATTTCTCCTAAGGTTTAGAACTTGTTTGTTAGAGATAAAGAACCTCTTTGTATTGCCACTCCCAGTAGTATATGAATAATGCTATCTTGTATTATTTATGGTCCATATTCTTCTTTTCTCGTTTCGATAACAATTTCTAAAGAAACACCTTTTTTTTTTTTTATACCATGGGATCTAAGAATTCCCAATATTTTTTTAGAATAACAGTGCTCTATATTGTTTAGTGCATGGGACAAACACGATGTGCAATATTCTATGGAGATGGTCTTTCTTCTAAGTTGTGATCGTGATAGTTGGTGAATTTTATTGTGAGATTTTCCTCCATAGTATGTTTGTTGAAATAAAAGGGCTCTATGAATTCGTTAAGTGTGGCCATTTACCAAGTGTCTGTTACCAACTTGAGTGCCATGTGCCTATGAATTTCTTCAATGTGGCTCTATGCTTGTAAGCTTACATGTCGGTAAGATGTACACATAATACCTGTAAACTATGTACACTTTCAATGAAATGAAAACATACCCATCTATCAACAATCATCATTTCCATTAGTAGTCACTACTCAGTAGTCTTTATATCATATTATTTTGAAGTTCATATCGTATCCAAACAAAATGGAACAGTTTTCACTTCAGTTTTTTTTTTTTGAACGTAGAAAAAATATGATATAGATACCTAATTGTCCTTCTAAATTGTATACACAAAGCTTCCATTTGAACCTTATAAGAAGAGACAATAGTTATAAAGCTTCTCTTTTAACTTTACTGATTTTAATCGCCAGTGATATAAGAGTCCATCTTAAATCTTATTGATGAACATCGGTAATAACTAATGTTCACCACAATGAAAAAGGGCGACGTTTTCTGCACGTAGGCTACGATATATTCATCTTGTTTATTTTTGAGATAATTTGCTGTCATTCTGATTCAACTTTAGTGTATCCCATCACTTATATGTTATCATTGAACTAATGCTCTATTGGCACCTCCATTAATCTTTTCTTCTCAAATTCGTTCAAAATTTTCAATGATCACGAGATGCTGCAAAAAGACATCCCTAGGATGAAATCCATGAATAGATAGAAAAAAATATTTTGAATAGATAAATTCCTCATTCGTTCTCCATTTCTGGAAGAGTATGCGCACAATAGATTTTATCACCCATAACTTAATCGATGTGTTTTAGAACCGACTACTATGTTTGATGTTCGTTCACAACACAGGAGTGTGAGAGCTTGTAAGGAATAACTTTTTCATGGCACTTAGAATTTAAGGGAAGCCAAATGTACTTTTGTTTTTAATTTCTTATTTTACGTTTGAGCAATCATCTAGCTTGGCAGTGTGGTTGGTGTGGTATGCAGTTGGCCTGCAATTTTTGGATCGAGTTGCTGCTAGATTTCATCTTTGAAGTGGAGAGATCATTCATCATCACTGGTCTCATGGTTTGGATGGTTACGATGGGCTTAGGCTTTGAACATGGCTTCGATGATGTGATTCCCATAAAGCCTGTGGTTCCTCACATTTTTAAACACATATGTTTTGTTATATCTTAGGCTTGATTTCCTTTCTGAAGAAGAGTAAGCTTGAGTTACTGACAAAAATCTACCCAAAAAAACTTTAAAATATGGCATTGAATTTGATATGGATGCTCACAAAGCTTTATATTCTGTCCATTATCTGTGATTTTTTCCAAGTTTTTGTGAACCAAATTAAAGACGTGAACCATTTTTTTATACTATCCACATTTTTCAAAACCAAAAATTGATGATGAAAGGATTCATACTGAATGTCACTAAGAATGAATGATAGTGTGTGGCGTTGGTCCTCACATGTAGATTCAGAAAATTTTGACAAGTCCTTCACTTTATGTGCCCAATTGTTTGAATTACCACCAAACCGAGCGACCATTTCAATCAAATAGAAAGGATGGTAATGGTACTTTATAATTTTTAAATATGAATTCAACTGTAGCCAGACAATTCCACAAAGAAGGATCATTGACACTGCATAGGAAATGGGAAATGGCAGAGGTGGCCATGGAGGTGGACAAGCAGGGCTGCATTCCTTAGATTTTGTTTCTTTTGCTTTTGCAATCTGTTATTTACTTGTAAATAATTTGGATCTATGAGAATACTCAAATGTAACCTCACTGGGAATGATGTCCTTCACGAGGATTGGACCTCCTAAATTTTGAGAAACAATTTTAGTAGCACCAGGTGAAGGAGAGAAATAAGGAGCTTTAGTGGTTAGTGCAATGGAAATAACTTTATGATACTAAGCACCTTGAGCCTCTATTTTGTTTGCATAGGTGATACTAGGTTGGCTTCCACTTTGATATGCATTGTAATTTTTAGAAACTTATGTTTCTTCATCTGCATTAAAAAGAACATTGCAAACAACATTGGAGATATTGCAAACAATATTGGAGATATTTTTAGGGTTTGGATTTTTTTCATTCTTGGGGAGTGCAATGGGTACCCTCTAGGATTCCCTGGTTATGGGATCTTCCTACACCTAGGATTCCATGGCTATGGGATCCTCCTCTAATTTAGATTCTATGGCTAGGGTCTCCTCTTGTATTTCCATTAAATATTGTATAATACGATTAGAACGTTCCATTTGTTTTTTTTGTTTTTGTTCAATCATTCTTCTAATTTCTGCAATGTCATTTTTCATTTCCTTGACCAATATGGTTGGATCCATAAGGCTCTGATACAGGATGGTAGGAACCTAGGGTTCCTAGCACATAAAATGATAAATAAATAATAAATAACCTAAATCTAAAAGAATCGCATTTTGATATTGTCGGGAAGTCCCTTCAATAAATTATATTATATTTTATATTCATGGATATATTAAATGATAGAATCCCATAGTGTCTTATACCCCTTTAGGGTTATGAGTGAAGAGTCACCATGCTTCCTGTATCACTCCAAATTTTTTGCATCCTTACCCTCAGGCTATAGGATCCGCACCCGAAAGGGGGATGCGAGAAGGATGGGACAATACCTCGGACTGAGAGGCCCTTTGAAGGTCCCGCCTCTCGGGGGAGGAGTATAAGGGTGAATTTTTGATGGATGGTGGGTTCACCAGGAAACTTTTGAGTGGCAGTTTCCACGCCTAGGTTGATAGTGGGTTTGATGTGTTCATTTTTATACTCAATCATTCAACTCCTAGGTTTGGCCAAGATGAATCTAAACTATTCTATCTACCAATAATAATTTAAATGGATACAAAAAATAGGAATGAGTGCTAATAATAGAGAATATGCTAATTAGAATGTGTCATACCTGATTCCGGATGTTTGATGAAGATTCTGAGGCTTGTAGCAGTTCAGATCGCCTCAATTCATACGTAATCGTCTGATATTTCATAGGATCATCCCAAATCACAGGAGGTCATCTGAAATCAGATAGAATCATCTAAAATCTGATGAATTCGTCAGAAACCTGCAATCACAAAAATAGACGCAAAATACCAAATATGCAAGTGCAGAAGCAAAGGACAATGGTAGAAATAACAACAAACATGCCTAAATAATGGATTCCAATAACAAATAAGGAAATGCAGTAGATTTAATGATTGATTTTAACTTTACCATGCGATTATGCTAAATGAGGTGAACTCCAAGATGCATAAACATAATAATTCAAGACAGTGCAGAAATACAATATGAAAAATGCAGAGAAAGCTAAGGAAATGCAAACTCTGGACTCGGATTGCCCCCAATCTGGACTACAGTCAGGATCGCCTCCAATCGTATGAGATCGTCTGTGCTCCTCGACAAGATCGTCCGTAATCGTCCGAGATCGTTTGCGATGATCCGAGCTAGCTTCAACTAAAAAATAGTAGAGTTCCTACAAGAAAATGCAAAGTATAGAACACAGACATGAGTACGAGGATGCTCTAGTGAATAAAGATCCAAATCCGTCAGCTAAGGGGTTCAGGGAAATCAGAATCAAGGGGAGTCAGGGGGTAAACTAGAAAATCCTAGTTTATATAGGCTTAGGAAGAGGTTTAAGAGGTTGGGGATCATCCCAATCTGGGAGATCTCCAACAAGGAAATCTCCAACTGCGTAGACGCGCTTCTGCCCAAGTTGGAGAGGTTGTTGAAACATAAGCTAATTATGAAAATTTGGTTTTGGGACAAAATCGTCTGGACGTTCTGTCCATGACGATTTCGTCAGATCTGGGACGATCTCGTCTAATCTACGACGATATCGTCCAACGGTCAAAACAAATCCTAAAAATGGCACGAAAAATGAGGAAACGGGTAGCAGGCGGTTTTGGGGTTAAAATTCAAATTTCTATCTTTTATCTTTTACTAAGGTTTTAACCGTGCCAATTTTAGGGTGCTACATTTTGCCCCCTCTTTAGCGAATTTTTCGAAGAAAATGCGTTAAAGACGAGTTTTTCCCGTTTTACGAGAAAGCAAAAATGTACTCAATTTTTTAGACGATGATTCTTGGTCGAATCGTACAACTGCTGACTATGGTGCCCCCTCCGTGTTTTTACCCAAATCGAACGTTTGAGGTAAAAACACGGAAAGACAAAAATTAAAATGTTGATTTTTTTAAATAAAATTAAGAAAATAGGGTAAAACCCTAATTCATTTTTACTGTTCCAGAGCTCTGCAGAGAGAAACAATGGTGGAGACAGCGCACAGAGCGACAGAGGTCCGGCGCGGGCTACGGGTAAGGATCTAATCCTAGTAGATTAGGTTTGATTTTACTTTGTGCAATTGGTGGATTTAAATTTGGATTATTTGGGGCATCGCGGCCATTTTTAGGCCGTCGACGACGTCCGGACGAAATCGTCCCTATTTCGTCGAAATCGTCTCTAAATCATCGATTTCGTCTGAGGGCGAAATCGACGAACTAGGGGCGATCTCGTTCAACAAGGGGCGATCCCCAAGTTGCGAAATCGGAGATGATTTAGTCCTAACAAAGGACGATTTTGCCCAATTTAGGACGATATCATCCGATGGTGGATGATAGCATCTTTAACTTGATTTTAAAATGTGTTTAATTTGATTTTAATGATTGGTTATTAATAAATTTTGTTGTTATTGTTTGTTTTGCAGAGGGGATTACTAAAGAGCCGAGAATGGAAATACGGTGGACTAAGAGATGACATAGCCACGCTTGACCAGGTAGAGCATGACCGACTAGGACAGGTCGGGCTACAGCATGTGGCAGAGATGCCACAAGTACCGACTGACATGGGGCTACTGACAGCCCTAGCAGAGAGATGGTATCTGGGGTCGTCCTATTTTTGGCTATCGACAGGGGAGATGGCTCCCACACTAGAGGACGTATGGAGGATCATGAGGATCCCCATACAGGGATGGCTCATGACGCCTATGGCCAATCAGGGCCAGGCGATGATGAGGCTGACTGGAGACCCGAGCTTCGCCCTGGAGAAGGGCGGGGTGAACATCGAGTCTCTACGGCAGATGCCTGGGGCATCTAGGCTGACTCGGGTTTTGGCAGGGGTGGTAGGTGGCTTACTGTTGTGCCACCAGAGCGGGTGCAGACTACCGTGGGTGCTCTCAGACATAGTCTACGACATGAGAGACCACGGGTATAGGTTTGCATGGGGCAGCTTTGTACTCTGCCGCTTGTATAGGATCCTGCACGGGGTCGTATACAAGGGAGGCCGATGTTTGGTTTTGACATCGTTGCTACAGGTTTGGTGCTGGGAGCACATTGCGGTGCGGAGGCCGGTAGGGCTCCCATTGATAGGGGTTGACCGGGAGAGGCCCCGGGTTTTCTATTGGTGGCTACAGAGAGGGTCACAGTGGCGGATAGATCTGTCGATGTCTCGGAGGTTGCTGGACGACCTCATCCCAGACCAGATCACCTGGAGGCCATGGCGAGAGCACCCCGGGTGGGCAGAGGATGGGCAGGAGCTGGCTCGCATCAGGCGAGTCTGCTGGCTGAGGATGGAGCGGGGAGAGGTAGAGCTCCACCGCTACGACCAGGTACTATGGTAGTTCGGTCTACAGTAGGGGATCCCTTCTCTCAGGGATTACGAGTACTCCCGGACTATTCGGGATAGTACTACGCTGAGCGGGGCTCCAGACATGCAACGATTCTAGAGTCAGGACGCGGACGATGCCCCCATCCAGCCAGTGGATGGTGACGATGCTGGGGTTGCAGACGGCTATGATGCCTGGTACGCAGGCATCCACCCTCCTCGGATGATGAGGGCACAGGGTCCGGTGCACGTAGTTGTGCGACGGATGGGGAGGTGACGCCAGGCTGCCATTGAGGCAGCGTGGGGTCACGATGGGAGAGAGCAGTGATGGTCCCCATAGGAGAGATGCCAACGGATGGGTCAGGCTCCATAGAGGCCATAGGAGACAGAGCGGAGGGAGGAGAGATTCCCTTCGTAGCAGGGGGAGAGACCACCATCGCCTGATAAGGGCAAGGGTGTTGAGGTAGGGGAGAGCAGCGAGACGATGGCTCTCCAGGCTGAGGTTGCCCACCTCCGGGCTCAGGTGCAGACACTGCAAGATGAGGCTACATGGCTCAGAGCTCGGGGTGGAGGAGCGAGCACTCGAGATCTGGCATGGTCTATTGCTCAGACCGCATTCTACCAGGGGTTGTACTATCAGGCGGTCCCAGAGGGACAGAGGATATCATTGCCAGCCCCCATTGCAGAGCCGATCATGATGGGATCATCGAGGACATCCTCACGATCGACGACGAGGACCCGAGATACGGCCCGGACCTCTATGGGACCACCTCCTCCACGTCAGGGTGGGGGAGGAGATGAGGCTGAGAGCTCGAGGGCTTCTCGAGGCTAGCTACTACAGAGTGTAGATGATATTATTATTACTTTTGAGGGGATTGAGTATGCCAGAGCTTTGATTGTGGCATACCAATCCAGATGATGTATATAATTCATTGATATATATATATATATTATATTTTTGATGATATGACTTGTGTATATGTTGTATTATGATGCTTGAATTGTTGATTCATGTAATTATGTCGTTGGAAATGAATTATAATGTTATGTCATGCCATAAAATTTGTAAATGAAATAATCTGATGTGCAAAAATTGGTTGTTTTTGGTGTGATTTGATGAAAAATAAAAGGGACTTCTAACAATAATTTCAAAGGACATTGTCGCTGTTATAGACCGTTTTATGGAGTCGCCGCTCGCTAGGTCGTCAAGCTAATCCTAGTATAGAAATATTGCTAAAAGTAAAAGAGTGCTTAAGAGACTGTCTTAAGACTTGGTGTTGTGATGATGAAAATGATGATGGGGATGATTTGTTTTCAGATTTTTCACAAAATTATGCATGAAATATGTTTAAAAGTGATTTTTGCTAGGCATAAATTCCTAAGTGTGATAAATTTTTGAATAATTCCTTAGAAATTATACCATGGTTGCAAGATGGAATGTTTGACATAATGACATGAAATAGAATAAGTGTTCGTTCGTTTTGAAGCACAATTGTGTAACATAATGATGTAAGCCATATGTGTTTTTTTTTTTTTAAATGGATGGGAAAATAAAATTAGAACAATGGTTTGCGCTAGGCATAGAATTTATAGGTATAGACTTATACCATCATCGCGAAATCCAAAGATAAAATAGATATTTTAGTTTTATTGCATGATTGATTTTTTGATTTTTGATTTTTGATAAACAGAAAATAATAATATGATGAACATGTTGTTTGAAATCGTTTTGCAATTTTGTGACACAATGTATATAATTGTTTTTATACAAAACAAAATTCTGAAATAAGAGGATAAAATTGTTCTGAAAAGAATTACAGAAATATTTTAAATTATCTCAAAAACAAATGTAGGTTTATAAGGGATCCTCATGTGCAAATGTGAGTTCATTACCGATCTTGATTTATCATAATGATACAAAATCTCTCAAATACAAATGTGTGTGCAATTGTATTGTTCATTCACCAATTTTGAGCAAGATAATTTGATACAAGCAATTTGCCTTAACCAAATGAATGTTCGTTAACCATGATTTATATGCATATAACCGTACCAGACTATTGTGCAAGTTAGGTTATCAAGAGCTAGCTAATCCATAAGCCGACATAGGTCTGTACAAAAGAAGGTCGCTAATGTGACAGACATATCACCACGCTAGGAATTACCCAAGGCCAAGCGGGTTGGGCACAAACCACCTGTTATGGGGCTTACCTCACAGTTTTCGAATAATTGAGAATTCCAGGGATTCAAGCTCATTCACCCTTCTTTTCTTTTCAAGGGGTAGGGAAAGGATTTTATTGCATTTTGCTTTTGCTTTTCTCTTTTGCTCTTTTTACTTGTTTGTATTTTTGCTTGATATTTGAGATAATGCTGAAACATTGTTGTAATGATACAAAATAACATTTTTCTTTTTCTCTTTTTTTTCTTGAACTTTTCTTTTTCTTCCTATGCTAGGGATACTTGCTCGGATTAGCTGTAGAGCAAGGGATTTTTATTCTGGGTAGGGGTGAGCTTGTCCTTTTGTCAATTCTCAAAGATTCTAGACCATGTGCATGATAGGATAGCAGGGGAAACTTTTCGCTCAAGAAACCACGTCTACTATGTAGCATCATATTGAATGTGCAATGAAATCATTTTAATGTGAAAAGATATACTTGGTTCAAGTAAATAACAAGATCAGTTCTCTATGCTCAAAACTTTATTTAATGCCAATGTGGACTTTGATATAAGAGAGATTAATAATCATACTAAATAAAATCAAGATATTTATTCATGTGAGTGTGAAAGTGTGGGATTCCAAATAAATGCTCATTTATCCAAAATAATTGAAAATATAACTGCAATACTTCAAGAATTGACAAGTATGAAAATAAAAGATGTTTTTGAAGATTTTGATGTTTTTGTATTTTGATTTTAATTGATGAATTGAGAAGATACACAATGTGATTGTTTTTGAATTTTTTTTTATATGAATTTTTAGATGATGGAATTGGTGGTATATACAAGATGATCTATATACACTATACAAGGTTATTTGAGTATAGCGTGTCTAAGGTTGCTTCAAAATCAAAGGAGGTTTTGAAGGATAATTTGGTTGTGTTGAAGGTAAGAACAAAAGGTGATGAATAAAAGGTAGCGATAACAAAAGCTTTGTTATAATGTAGAATAATGTAGCAAAAGATTTTACTTTTATATGTGTAAAATTGATCATGTTACAAAATAAAATGTCAGAAGGATAAGAAGGTTCTTCATTCTTATCACTATATTCCAAGTCTTGATAAGATGGAGGGAGCATATATGAAATATATGCATGGGTGTTATTTGGTAAACAAGGATGATCATATATGGATGAAGAAAAGTGATGGATAGAAGATAATTGTGACAATAGAGAATGTATAGAACTTGATGTTTCAACCGTTAAATATTCTTCAAATGGTGTTGGGTCATTATGTATGGTAACAATTTTATTTGCAAGTTCAAACTTTAAACATTGGTGAAGAGTGGAAGGGACAACCCTCATCGTATGAATCCAAGGACTTCTGAGGAGTAGGTTGTAAGGTGAAGGGCAATATGCTACATAAAACAAAGTATCCAGGATCTTGGATCCAATATTAAGGGGAAGAATTATAGTACCTTGAGCTTCTTGAATTTCATTGTTAAAATATTTTATAATAACATTTGATTCATTAAGATCTTCTTCCTTTAATTTGAGTTTTTGGAATAATTGATAAGTGCATAAATTAAGAGAGGAGCCATTATCTACCATGATAGTTTTAATAGGTGTTTCTTTACTAGATCCTGTAATGTAAAGATAGGAGTCTTCTTGTGGAGTAGAGGAAGGAATCTCCTCATCATAGAATGAAATATGGTTAACCTCAAGAGGGCTTACACCATTAATTATGTTCTTAGAGAAAATATGATGAGGAACAAATTGTTGGCTAGGTATCTTGAACAAAGTTTCCTTATGAGAACTTTGTAATACTTCTAAAAGGGATATCTTTGCTTGAGGATTAATCACTTGTTGTTGGCTATCAAAGTGGATTTCAGATTGAGATTTTGATTCTAAAGATGAGCTTTCTATGCTTACATTCCATTTTGGATCATTCTCTAGAGCCAAAGATAGTTTTGAAGGTTGGTCAAATGAGGAATCCATCTCTTGAATATCAGATTGAGTTGATTGAACTTGAGGTTGCTCATTTGTAGTTTCTATTACAATATTAGTAATATCATCATGATGGGACACATTAACATGCAATATTTGATTGGTTTCCTATTGTTGATAATTGAATAGGGGTTCTTGGGAGATCCCCATGTCTTGATTGATTATTGGTATTTGTTGTGTAGGAGTTTGATTGTTTACTGGAGATTTATAATCAGTTATAGATTGTAATTCCTTTATATTAAAAAGACCCTCATCAATCAAATCTTGAATTGCACATCTTAAATCTTTACAATTTTGTGTCATATGTCCATCTATTCTATGATATTCACAATGTAGCTCAGGTTTAAACCAATCTGCTGTGGCATCAAGTTGTCTTATGGAAGGGAGTTCAATCTTATTTGTATCAAGTAAATGCTTGAGAATTATATCCATTGGTTGATTGAGCTTTGTAAATGTACGTGATGAAGGTTTTCGAGAGGTTTTTGATAAGTGCCTTAGGAGTTCAGTCATAAAAGGACCTAATGGTTTTTTACCTCTCTTTTCTTTGTTATGGGTAGAATGATGATAGGAAGATTGTGAAGTATGATGTGAGTGCATGGTAGGATTGGAAGAATAAGTATTTTCTTGTTGAAATGGATGTGTTGTATTGAAAGAAGAATATTGAAGGGGTGGAGGAGGATTGTATGTGGATTGATAGACATAATATGGATATATGGGAGAATAGATAATATCATTATGAAGAGGATTGGAAAAGGGATTGTCCTGTTGGGGTATGGATGAAAAATGAGAAAAGTGTGATGGAGGTGGTGTTGAATAGGGATGAGGTTGGTCATAATCAACAAATGTATTTGGCTGAATTCTTCCAACATTACTGATGGGCTCATATTGATTTGAGTAAAAACTCATGGTTTCTTTAGTACTTCTAAAAGTAATATTTAGTATCTACTATTTAGAATTGAATCTAAAACATACAAACTTGAAATGATGATTTTGTTTTTGTTTTTCTTGTATACATATATATATATATATTTGTTTTTTTTATATTTTTGAATCAGAAATATGCCTATGTTATTCACGTCGGGTTCACCAAAATGTATCGCTCCAAATTTTCCGCATCCTTACCCTCAGGCTATAGGATCCGCGCCCAGAAGGGGGATGCGAGAAGGATGGGACAATACCTCGGACTGAGAGGCCCTTTGAAGGTCCCGCCTCTCGGGGGAGGAGTATAAGGGTGAATTTTTGATGGATGGTGGGTTCACCAGGAAACTTTTGAGTGGCAGTTTCCACGCCTAGGTTGATAGTGGGTTTGATGTGTTCATTTTTATACTCAATCATTCAACTCCTAGGTTTGGCCAAGATGAATCTAAACTATTCTATCTACCAATAATAATTTAAATGGATACAAAAAATAGGAATGAGTGCTAATAACAGAGAATATGCTAATTAGAATGTGTCATACCTGATTCTGGATGTTTGATGAAGATTCTGAGGCTTGTAGCAGTTCAGATCGCCTCAATTCATACGTAATCATCTGATATTTCATAGGATCATCCCAAATCATAGGAGGTCATCTGAAATCAGACAGAATCATCTAAAATCTGACGAATTCATCAGACGAATTCGTCAAAAACCTGCAATCACAAAAATAGACGCAAAATACCAAATATGCAAGTGCAGAAGCAAAGGACAATGGTAGAAATAACAGCAAACATGCCTAAATAATGGATTCCAATAACAAATAAGGAAATGCAGTAGATTTAATGATTGATTTTAACTTTACCATGCGATTATGCTAAATGAGGTGAACTCCAAGATGCATAAACATAATAATTCAAGACAGTGCAGAAATACAATATGAAAAATGTAGAGAAAGCTAAGGAAATGCAAACTCTGGACTCGGATTGCCCCCAATCTGGACTACAGTCAGGATCGCCTCCAATCGTACGAGATCGTCTGCGCTCCTCGACAAGATCGTCCGTAATCGTCCGAGATCGTTTGCGATGATCCGAGCTAGCTTCAACTAAAAAATAGTAGAGTTCCTACAAGAAAATGCAAAGTATAGAACACAGACAGTAGTACGAGGATGCTCTAGTGAATAAAGATCCAAATCCGTCAGCTAAGGGGTTCAGGGAAATCAGAATCAAGGGGAGTCAGGGGGGTAAACTAGAAAATCCTAGTTTATATAGGCTTAGGAAGAGGTTTAAGAGGTTGGGGATCATCCCAATCTGGGAGATCTCCAACAGGGAAATCTCCAACTGCGCAGACGCGCTTCTGCCCAAGTTGGAGAGGCTGTTGAAACAGAAGCTAATTATGAAAATTTGGTTTTGGGACAAAATCGTCTGGACGTTCTGTCCATGATGATTTCGTCAGATCTGGGATGATCTCGTCTAATCTACGATGATATCGTCCAACGGTCAAAACAAATCCTAAAAATGGCACGAAAAATGAGGAAACGGGTAGCAGGCGGTTTTGGAGCGGTTTTGGGGTTAAAATTCAAATTTCTATCTTTTATCTTTTACTAAGGTTTTAACCGTGCCAATTTTAGGGTGCTACACTTCCTAAACCTAACCCTAATCTTATAATAATATAATAATTAATATAATTAATTATTAGATTATTTATTAATATAACCATAGGATAACATGTATTATTATTATTATTAATTAATGTTAGGATAGTATCCTAACATGAGCCCTTTAGGATGGCTCATCTTCAAGCACCTTTGCTAGTGCTTTTCCTCTACTAATGATAGCCTCTTGTAGATGTAGAGGATAGGCTACTTAGGGTGTCCTTAAGACACTTTTCCTTTTGTCTCTTTTGAATATAATAGTAGAGATAAAGTTGGTGCTTGTATATCCTTATAATACTTTCTGATTTGCACCTGAAACTTGAGACTCTCTTGGTCTCATTTTATAGCTCTTTTCATTGATTTTAATGGCAAATTTCTTCTCCACACCTTGGAGGAATATTACCCTGTTTTGGTGGCTTATCTAGACCATAAAATGTTGTAGGTTTAGTGCACCAAATAGTGTCTCTAGACACTTTGATATGAGATGATTTGTGCACTTTGGTTATTCACTCACACTTAACAACCAATGCACATAATAATCCTTTAAGAGTAATAAGTTTAATATAGTTACAAATAACTATAATAGTGCAATAGTAATCTCACCTTATTTCTCCTTGTAAGATGCACTAATAGTAACTCTTAAAGATATTTCAAATGCACTAATAATATCTGCAACTGAATGTAGTCTTCTTTGTTATAACTATATAATAGGAATATGATAAAATGTATCTAACTCCTATTAATGTACTGATATAAACCTTAATAGAAACTTCCCTTTGCACTTCTCTTGAATATTATAATGCAACCTTCTCTTTGCAACTTTAAAACTATTAATAAGGTGCTCAATGAAACTAACTAATGAACTAAATATGAGTTTTCATAAAATGAAATCTTTGCACCTAAGTTGCTTACCTTTAAGATCTATGAATATGAAGTATTTCTAGGTGATTAGATTCACCTTATTGTTGCCTTTAACTAGATGGATTTTGCAGCTATTCTTGGTTGTCTAAAATAGCTCTTTAACTCACCTTTTTGTAGCTCTGAAAAACCTCTTACTTGCTACCCTTTAATTGTAGTAGGTGATTTGATTAACCTTCAGGATGTATCCTAGAAATCTGGATTTCTACATTTTGTAATGTTGTCCTGATTGCTGATTCTTTTGCAATCAATATTTGCACTAAAATGTTTTTCTTGAAACTCAAAAAATTGGTAGGGAAATCCCCCAAATCATAGCTAATTTTTCCTTCAAGAAACCTTCAATATTTTGTTGTATATTTAGCAAACCCCTATCTCCAAATGAGATTTGTATCATTCAAAGGCAATATTCAAACATTTCAGATTTGGTAGTAAAGTTTAGCTCCTTGAAAACCTTCAACCTCCTTGTCGTATTTTGACTTCAATCTAGACCTTCTTCTCAAGAATCTAAAATTCTTGAGGTATTTTGAAGCTTGGCTAATTTCTTGCCAAATATTTCTCTCTTGGGCTTGTTTTTGGATGATAATAATTATACCAAGCTATTTACTATTAGGAACTTCTCCTTGGTAGTAAATTTCTCCAATAAGTTCTTCTAAGAACTCCTTTAATGGTATTCTTCTGATCTCCTTTAATGAGGTTCACCAAGCCTTCTCCTTATTTCTCCTTGAGACCTCACCAAGGTCTGCTCTTATGGTCTTCCAAATGTGACCTTTCCTTCAACCTTCTTGAATATCTAAAATTTGCTACATCTAGATTCTAGAATAGGACCTTGTTGGTCCTTCTTCTCTTCTAAAAACTACAGACTTTAATGGAGATCACCAACCTCCAATATTCCAAAAATAGGAGTTGTAACTGGAACTTCAGAGGGTCTCTTCAGCTTCTTCAGGGTGAAGTCTTCAATCTACACTAGAGATCACCAATATTCTATCTTCATAGAGACTCTACACTAGAGTCTTCTTCTCTCCCTTGAGTTTGTAACAAGGCTCCTATGGCATTTTTTACTTTTGCATGCTACAAGTTTTGATCTTGAATAGATATCATGAATCTCCTATCTCCTCCTTGAATTGTCTCTGGAGTCTCTTCTTACTTGAGTTTGCAATGAGGCTACTATGGCCCTTTCTTCGCTTTTACAATCTACAGGTTTGTAGCTCTTGTAATGGGACCTTTTTTCTAGGTCTTTGAAATATTCAATATTCTACTTGTTGCTACAAGTGTTAGAATTATTCTAATGAATATATTCTTCTTAGCTCTATGTAGGAAGCTTTCCAGATTTCTTTGAATCTCCTTTTCCTGCAACAATATGTTAGAAACTAGAATGGAAGAATTTATAATTATGGAGATAATAACCTTCACTAGTTGATTTTTCAATCTAGTGGAATTTATGTTGAGTCCTAGTCTTCACGAGTTTTTTTGCAACCCTATGGAAAGACTCTAGCCAAATGTAATCTCAAAAATTCTATAAATAAAATTTTTGAATCTCTCTCAATCTCACTTGTAGCTCTCCTTATTTCCTATTTTATCTACCATGTGCTCTGATACCATTGTTCACTTTTGATGAGACTGTAGTATATAGAATACAACCACAAGATGCAATATAAATAATCTAAGATATCTATAAACTAATAACACAATAATATGCAATAAAATAATGAAATGAACATCTGCAAATAAATCAAAAATATATCATTAATGAAAGTGATGAAAATAGTACAATGTTATATAATGGAGGACATGAACACTCCATGAACATATATGAAAGAACTACATTGTACCATACTACTAAACTATAACACACACTCTTTATTACTAATCGACTCTATATTTACTAATACTCTATATATTTTATTCTCTCTAAATAATTCACTATGAGCCCTTTATATAGGAAGATAGATTCCTTGTCCCTTATTCTACCTAGGACTCATGTACATATGGACTACATGCACATTTACAAATTGCACATTGAAATTTGTGTATTCATTACATTACTTGAAGTAACTAACTAAATTTACTCTAAATTAAACTCCTATTCTAGTTATGTACCAAAGGTGGTACATTTACATAACCCAAATGATATAATATACTCTAATAGGGATAACTCTCATCACATGAATCCAAGGATATCCAAGAAGAAGATTTAAAGATGTAGGGCAAGACACCACATAAAACAAAATATCTAAGATCTTATATCCAACCCTAAGGAGGAGAGATATAATACTGCAAACCTCTTAAGACTCATTATTGAAAGCTTTGATGATAATATCGAATTTAGTTCAATATTCATCTTTTAATCCAAAATTTTAGAAAAATTGACAAGTGCACAGATTGAGGGAGAAACCATTGTCTATCAAGATTCACTTGATAAAATTTTGTCCAATAAATGTAGTAACATAGATGGAAAAATCTTCTCATAATTTTTAGGAAGGAATATCATCAATAAAAAATGTGATATGATGTATCCCAAGAGAAATTACAACATCAGCTATAGTACTAGGGGAAATGTTTTGAGGAACTAATTGTTTTCTTAGAAGCTTCAACAAGGCTTTCATAAGAATAGGAGAAGTTTGTAAAATTTATAAGAGGGATATCTTAGTCGGGGTACTAGCTAGCTATTATTGAATGTGGAAGGAGACTTTAGGTTGTGGCTTCAACACTAGAGGTGGGTTTTCTACTCTTGTGCTCCTTTTTTGGATATTATTCAAAAATAAGGATGGGTTTGAAGGTTGAACTCATCTCCTGCTAAGATTGTTGAGTTGGTTGAGCTTGAGCTTATTTCCTTGTAGTTATTGCTATCATACCAACCAAATTATTGTAGGGAGGTGAAAAATTGTGATATGACACTTTATTAGCTATATGTTGGCCATGCATAGGTAGGGGATCTTGGAAGATTCCCATGTATTGATTAGTTGTGGGTGTTTGTTGAGAGGAGGTTAATTTTTTGTTGGAGGATTAGATTGAGGACCCTCTATAAAAAGGTAACCTTAATCAATTAATTCATGAACCACATATTTTAACCTCTTACATGAATTTGTCATGTGCCCCTCCACTCTGTGATACTCATAATATTGACCAAGCTTATACCAATCAGTCATGATATCTAGTTGCCTTATAGGAGGTAACTCAACCATATTAGCTTCCAAAAGATATTTTAGGACCACATTCATAGGTGTGTTGAGTCTTGTAAAATTCCTTAGTGGGGATTTTTGAGGTTAGTGAAGCACCATATTTTATAGGGTGATAATAACATTGTTAACAAGCTTACTATCCGTTATCCCATAACCAACTACATGCTTGTTATTATACTAATTGTTTGTGGTCCTATATTCCTATTTATTTGGTTTAATTTATCCTTTTTAATGAGGGCTTGCTCTACCCTTATTTCTAGATCTATCGCTTGCTCTAAAGAGGTGATGGTTGTTTCCAATTCATAAGATATTTGATCTTGTAAATTTCTAATGAAGAGTATATCTCAACCATCAAACTAAACTCCTCCAATGAGACAATAAATCCAAAAAAAATTCCTCTTTACCTTGTTTCAATATATAAACATATTTCATAGTCACATTCTTATCAATATGAGCCTTGAATTGTTGAAAAAATAATTCTACCGTCTCTTTAAAATTCATCAAAGAATGATGAGGTAATTGATAATATCATTCCAATGCCATACCACCAAGGATCTGAGGTAACATCTTTAGCAACATCTCATCATATATAATATCATGGCATGTTGTCATAAACATCCTTAAATATTCAATTGGGTCCTCTATTCACTTATAAATAGGTAAAATCGATATTGAAAAATGCTTACGGTAGGGTCTAGAAGCAACAACAGGGTCTACGGGATGATTGCACATTTTATTGTAGTTGTAGGTGAAACTTGGAGGTTGAATCATATCCACTCTTGAAACCAATTATTTCACCATACTAGTTAAACTTTACACATTAGGATTGTTGTTGTGCAATACCCCTAGGTTCCCTAATGGAGGGGTATAGGTAGGTTTTTGAAATGGAAATTTGCTAACGTTGGAGGTATTGACATTGTTATGGTATGGGTTATGATATGTGGTACCTTTATATGGAGGATAACTAACATTTGGTGGATAGAAGCATGAATTTTGAGATGAGTACAATGAGGAGTAAATTGAGCATAATTTTGGGATGCACTACCATTTGGAGGACTTTGTGGAATTTCCCCAATGTTGGTGGTCATGGAATTTCAAATAAGGGGTTGTTATGAACATGCCTAGGAGAAATAGTTGGAGGATGAGATGTCCTACCTCTTTCAAGTTGGGCTTCCTCTTCCATAGCCTTAATCAAAGACTCCCTATGATGTTTCATAAAACCCCATATATGATCAAATTATGTGAATGTGAAGCCTTCATTGGGCCCCTCAAAAGGATCAAAATTAGTACCAATTTATTCATGTTCTTCCTATTTTACATCTATATTGTGATTCTCCCTATCAATATGATCATATTAAAAGATATGATCAAATTCTAAAAGCTTTTGCTTGCTCCTAGTGTTGGAAGCCATTAGGATGAAGATAAAGGATAGAGAAGAACACTAACAAAAGACACACATGAATATTTTAAGATGTTCTTAATTTTTTCTAATTATAAGCAAATAGATTTAGTGGTCTTGCTTAAAGTTTTTAAAAGAAACAAAAGGGAAGAGGCTTCCTATCTTGGCCACTAAGACATGTGTCCATGTCGGTTTCACTAAAGATGTAGATGGGGAAAAATACCCTACCATGTATTATTCTCAACTAGATCCATTAGGAGCTGAGGTGACCGTAGGGGTGTGTTATATTCTCTACAATCGAGGGATTAGGGATCGAAGGGTTCACCAAAAATAATTTTAGAACTTGCTCCAAGTTTGGGGTGAAGATGTTTAATGTGTATGTTGAGAAAACACCTATGTTTGGCCTTTTTAAATCTAATCTATGAAGAAACAATACAAGATAAACCAAAAAGCAATAAAAAATCCTAAAAGATTATTAGAACACATAATTTGGTGGTTGATCCTAGTTTTAACTTGCATCCAAGATATTCAAATAGTTTCAAACCTACAAAAAAACTTCACAAAAGTCTAGAAAAATTAATCAGTGTTTGGGGGCCTACTTAGGCCACTATATTACTAAGCTTAGGGGCACAACAATCAAGCCCTCTTGGTAATTTTAGTTGACCATTAAAAAATGAAATGATATTTGACCTTTGGAACAAACATAAAAAAATATGAGATGCAAATAAAAATGAACAGAAATATTGAACAAGAATATGATTTTGAAACTTAGGGTTTTGAGGTCAAATGATTTCTCCCAAGCTAATATGATTTAGAGTGCAAGTCAAACAAAATAATAGAATTTTAAAATAGATAAATAACATGATGGAAAAAATGTGTAATAGAAATGCAAGATAAATCCTAAGGTTTTAGGGATGAATAATTGCTCCCAAGTCTATTTTGGTCAAATCTACACCTTGTAAATTATCGAGCATGGATTCAATAAAGGAGAAAAAAATAAATAATAGAACATTCGAAAGGTGAAAACAAAATTTTCACTGAATTCATACCCTATAGCACATGGGGCACAAATTTATACAAGGAGTCTTAAAATAGAGAAAGAATGTGAGAATGTGACTTTAACACTAAACATAATGATTAAAAGTTAAAAGAATGCAAATAACCAACCTGATAATCTTGTAGAAGAAGCAAGAGAAAAATTAGGAGACATTTTCTCCTCAAGAAAATAAGTTTATCGTCAAGGGTCATCCACTTGCAAATCACAAAGAGCATATAAAAAGTAGAATACCAAAGCATCAAGAGCACCATATGAAATGAATATTGCACAAGAGATCACTTAAAATCAAGATGTGTCATTAAAAAAAGGTCTCTCTTAAAAGGTATCCAATCCTTCTTATTTATAGAGGGTTTGGAGGGCTAAAAAGGTGAGAAGACAAAAGTTAACCTTGGTCAAGTTGATACCTCAAAGAGTTCGATCCAAAATTTAGAAATTTTCAAGGAAAAAATCTAAATTTACCCAATCTATGTCCCATAATTTACCAGGCATGAATTTGGTCAAGGTTTAGAAAAACAAAGCAAAACACAAAATAAAAAAGCTCAAACTTACACTTTAGTAATTTTGAGATCCTCCCAAAGGATTCGAAGGAAAAATGACTCATTTGGGTAGGTCAATTTTCCATATCTACAACATGTACCTACAAAATATCATTATCCAATAACTTCCTCTTAAAGGATTATTAGTCATACAACATCATATGAATTGTTAAATTCTCATCACATGTATGCATTGTTTTCATACAAATTGCATACACTACAATTAATACATCCACCAATATTTTATTTTCATATTCTTTTGATCAACATCACAACTATGAAATCTTATCATATAATGAAAGTAATAATGTCATTAAGTCACAAAAGACTATCACCCATAATTAAACCTTAAAATCTAGTCATAATAAATTATCATGTCTATCTAGTAAATAAATCAAAGTTAGCTAACGAGGTGGAATGGGTACCACATTCTCCCCATTTTTAAGAACTTCCTTCTATAATTTCAAAAAGCAATTAACCTATGGGGTAAAGTATGAGTGTTTAACGATATTAATATTGCTATGAATAATGTTAATTCTAATATCTACACTTCTTCACCTAATGCTTTCTTATTTACCATCATAAACCTAATATCTGTTTGCTACTAAAACATATTGGTTCCTCTATATGGTATTATATATTTATAATATTTTAATGCTTCAATTATTTATTATTATATTAGGTTTATCATTGTAGTTGTAGTGCATGTGAACATGTATAGAACCTTAGTAGAAGGCATGGTATTATCTTGTATATTTTATGTGGATCAAATATCTAATGGATTTAGTTTAGAGCAAACAAGCATAAAACCTTACTACAAGAAATAGGATTAACTTATTCATTTAAGTCACCCATATTTACTTGTGATATTTTCCTTACACTCTAAGTCATCTTTCTACTTCATGGTATTTTCTAGGTCATGAATTTATGGTATTTATTTTACATGCAATGAAGTAGAAATCTATTTATTCAACTACAAAATAAAAAAGATCTTTTTGTGCAACCAAATATAATTCCCAACAAAAAAAATCCAATAAGATTCTTTGTAGCTTTTACACAAGCTCTTTTACTTTGTCATGAAATTATATACCTATGTAATGAATATATATGAAAATGAGAATCAATAAATTTCAAGGGAGGCTAAAAACTTATCAAAATTATAAAGTTTAAATTGATTATCCAAAAATGCTAACATTTTATCTCATACTTTAGTCAACTCTCTCTAATTATTCTAAAATGGCATGGAATAATGTTTATGCATCAAAATAATTATGTAATGTATACATTGGTAGAAATAACTTTAGATATATGAAACATGCAGAAGTAATAAAAGGGTGTATATGCAACATGATATGATCATTCATATAGCTTGGTGTTGGCAATTTTGACATTATGCCACATAGAAATTTTTGATGGATTTTTTATTGTAATGCGGCAAAATATATTAATATTATGATACAATATTTTGACCGATATAATATGTTGCAGTTTATATTTTATTTTTCCTTCTTTGTTTTCATGCATCCTTTTTTGGCTTGAAAATAATGGGTGTTTTAAGGGAAAAAATGGTTGGGAGAACTGATTGGTGACTTTGGTAAAAATCGCCCATAAATAGTTGCAGAAAATGGTGCTCAAAGATTAAGTGCATAAATTATGGGAGCTTCGCCAAAAGGGAAAATCGCATTCGCCTCAAACATTGGGTGAAAGGCTCGTTCGCCTCACTTCGGGGTGAACGTAAAAGAAAAGGTGAATGATAGACTTTGGCAAACATGTTCACCCCAATTGAGGGGTGAAAGTCCTTTGCGCCCCTCATTGGGGCGAAAGAAGAAATTAAAAAATGAAGTTTTGAAGTTGGCTAAGTGTTGAAGTCGCCCGAAGTCAAAATGCAGAAAGAATCACGTTCACCCCAAAGTCGGGGTGAAAGCTTCGTTCACCCCACTTTGGGGTGAACGTCTCCAAAAAGTCAAAGAGACATGCACAACTGACGCCTTGGTTAGACGAAGACATATTCGATGGAGGTCCTTTGAAACGCCTTGAGTTATAATGAACTTAGCACCAAAGTCGACAACTTTTTAAGAAAAGGGTGCGTTCACCCCAAAGTTGGGGTGAAAGCTTCGTTCACCCAAAATTGGGGTGAACGTCATTAAGAGCAAACTGTTGAAAAGTCAACAACGCGTTCGCCCCGGTTGAGGGGTGAAAGCTCCATTCGCCTCTCCTAGGGGTGAACGCGCTATGGATGGTGAAGTGGGTGAAAGTCATGAAGTTCGGAGTGACTTTGAATAGTCAACTTCGCATTCGCCCCAAGAGGAGGGTGACAGCTCCTTTCACCTCTTTTGGGGGTGAACGTAGATTTTAAATAGAACAAGGTAGCTGTTAGAGGTGCTTTCACCTGAGAGGAAAAGGATGATTGTTGTCATGATCAGGAAGGGAATACAATCCATTAAATTGATAAAGGCACCCTCTCCACCAATGAACGTGATTGAAAGAGTAAATATGCGTTCGCTTATTGCTAAGTTCGGGTGAATTTTGTTGTCAATGACGTCAAAGAATTTCAAGAGCGCCCAAGATAGGTGAATGGAGGGCATTGAATGATTGGGGCAAGGAGCAATTCAGATTGTGGATCTCGAGCAAAGGGAGCAGCAATATTAAAAGCACCAGGTGATTTTCATGATTTCCAAGCAGAAGCATATTTTTGAGGATGGCGAACGTATCAAGTCAATGACCAAGCCTTGCAGTTTTCCATGCATCGACACCCAGAGATGTTGATTTCCTAGAGGAATTTCCTTAAAAGTTGGATCATTGTCTCAAAAGGATGAATGTTTAGTATTTTCAAGAAGGAATTTTCTCACTATGGTTCCTGATCTATAAATATTTTGTCTCTATGTGCATTTAATGAAAGAGGTGAAATCCTCTATAAATACTAAGCATTTTCTATGTAATAAGGAGGTTAGACATTCTACAGAAAAACTATTCAAGTTCTCTGCATCAATAGAAGATACTTGGCTTCTAAATTTGCAAGTGATCTTTGTGTGTGATTTCCTTCTATTTTTATGCATTTCTATTTTATGCTCATATTCATTATCTACTATTAAGTTTAAATTCTGCATCTGAATTTGAACATTGTTGGTGAGGGAGTGAGTTCTGGAATGCGATCCTAGAGGTTATCTCTACAAGGTTGTAAGTAAATCTTATTACCTTCTTTTATTACATGTTGCTTCAATGCTTGGGTGGAATTCCTATTGCTAGTCTATCCCCAATCCTACACCTTTGACCTGTGGCCATATTTCCCATCTCTTTCCATTATTTCCAATTTCTTTCCTACAACTCTAGTCTTAAACCAGTGTAGGATTTAGTAAGGGAGCCAACCCTCTCTAGAGATTGGCATGGAGGACATTCCTTTCCTTCGACCTTTCAATGTTGGCCATGTCTAGGGTGCACAAATGCATGTTTGTATAATTAGGTAGATATTTGACCAATAATTTTTGGCATGCCCGGTGGGACCCCAAAAGTTCCACTTTCAATAGTATTGAGGTTTGATGTTCACCTTCATGTTGTATAGTTAGAACATATAGTGACTCAATTATACCCAGAAGCCTCCAAACATGAAGGCAACGAAAGTTGTGCTTCATGATTACAAGATCGAAGGCCAAAAATCTTGAAGATCCCATTGAGTTTTATGAACTTGATACCAAAATATTAGGTGAACATCCAAGGTTAGTTCCTTCACCTTATACGTCATCCACAACATCCTTTTAGATAGCTGGTGTATTTTATATTTCGTCAAGTCCAGCTAGTACTGCTACTAGCATCCCACCTCCACAACCTCATACACCAGTTCAAATGGCTCAGAACCCACCACCACAACAGCCACAACCACCAAGGTAGTTCCCAACATGGAATAGCTCAGGAGCCTTAAATTTACAAGCACAAAATCTAGTCCCTCAAGCAGCTTTGAAGGCTTTGCCTACCTATGATGGTACTGGTAAGACCGCTTATGAGCATATTCAAGATGTGGCTTCTTTGGCAACAATCCATGGTATCATGGATGAAGACATTATGGTAAGGTTACTAGTGTTATCTCTTAGAGGAAAGTTGTTATATTGGTACCGATCGTTGCCACCCGCTACTATCGCCACATGGGATCAGTTGGCAGAATTGCTAATCAAGAATTTTCATGAGCAAGCTGATCCATTCTCCTTGCTGCATCAATTTACAATGATCCAAAGACATCCACAGGAGGAGATAGTGGACTTCAATGTCAGATTCACCCAAAGCTGGCAAAGAGTTCCTGATGGTCTTCAACCCATGCATGAACAAGCTATATTTTACTATCTCAGAGCATTTAACTCTGACATTGGCATGGTTATTCGGTAGGCCAATGTGAATACATTCCTAGATCTATACACGCAAGCGTAAAAGTCGAATCAGACTTGATCACCATAGGTAAGCTTCCCCCAAAAGTGACCATGCCCATCCTTCCTGACCTTCCACAACATTTATATTCAAGTGCATTCTCATAGCCTATGCCTTCTATGTACCTAGTTCCCTCATGGAGCTTGGGTCCACCTCAAGTCGCTCTAATTCCTGTCCCACAACTTCCTACTCCAAGCTTTTCATAATTACCCGCACTAGTAACACCATAGTTTCCAACACCTATTCCTTTCCCAGCATTACCAGTGCCACCAGTTCCACTACCATTACCTACCCCATCAGTACCTCTACCTTTACCGACACCTCCTACACCCTCAAATCTTGATCCTTATATGAAGTTGTTACAAGAAGTGCAATCTATTAATTCAGTCATAAGAACGATGTCAAATGAAATCATCGTAGTAAGGAAGAAATAAGCAGAAGCTGATTTTTGGTCAAGGAGATTTCAAACACCACCGATTACCAGAGAGCAAGCAACCACTAGCAAGGGCCCTAAAAGGAACACAACTATGTTGAAAAATGAAGAAACTAGTACATCAGAGAGAGCATACTGGTGCTCCACCTGTAATGATCCTCATGGAGAAGACACATGTATGGTGCATTTGAACTATGTACAGACTTAGCAGAAAGTTCTACTAGTGGACAAGTTAATATGATAATGGAAGTTGATCATAATTTTATGGTCCCATATTTGGAGCAAGTTTCAGTTCTTACAAGGTCGAAAAGAAGCCAATGACTATAGATCCAATAGAATTGGAACCTCTAAAAGTCCCCATTGAGCAGAAGGTACAAAATGAAAAAGTGCAATCACCAATGAAAGCATCTAGTGTGATAAGAAGCAACAGGATTCTATCCTGTTGAAATATCTACTACCCAAGCAAGCTCAAGAGAAGATGAAGGCATCAACTTCACAACCTATAGTTACTCAAGAACAAAATGGAAGTGAAAGAGCAAGCCAAAGAGTACCTCAAGTATCCATCATTGACAAAGAGACAAAGGGTGGAGGCTACTCAATAATACCAAAATAAGTATGAGCAGGTTGTAGAAGAAAAGGTTCCTGGTACTTCTAATTATAACATTATGGAAGAGATGAAGAAGATACCGATAAAAGTGAGCTTATACGATGCACTACAGTTACCAGGGCAAGTTGACCTACTGCAAGAGTCTCTCAAGACTACAAAAGACCAAAAGAAGAGTCATTCCTAAACTATGTTAGCATAGACATTGCCTACCTCAACTATCGAAAGAATAGACCACCCCCATTCTATTTGTCACTCAGAATGGAAGGGTGGGTAGTGCATAATTGTATGATTGACTCCGATGTCGCAACTACTATCATGCCAAAGGTAGTATGCGAAGTCATGGGAATGGAATACACAAGAAGTAGTCCAGGAGTATTGTAGTTGGATGGGACCCTAGTCAAGATAGTGGGAGTAATCAAAGATATTCCTATTGTTCTACATAGTATACCGTAAATCACTATTATTCAAGAAGTAGTGGTGGTTGACTTGGAACCATACTTCAGCATGTGTCTCTCAAGGGAATTCATAGTGAAGTTAGGAGGATACCTTTCCTTGGATTATTCACATTTGGAGATACCATACAAGGGAAGAAGAATCTACATTTATAATGAAAAGCCATCCACTTTCCATATAGAAAAATTGGAAGAGGAAGAAAAATCCATAGGTGTAGTCAACATGATGACTGAAGAATTACAAGAAGTTGATTTGATGGAAGAAGCGCTTGGTGAGCTCCACCTTGAAGATGAATTCTCACTCATGGATTTCAATGCGATGGTCAAAACTGACATCGGTTGTTACACTATAACCAAACCTAAGCATATTGAAGAAAAAGTCCCTAATTCCCTAGACCCTATTGCAGATCAATTATGGAAGTTGTATTTTGATGGTGCAAGGTGCAAGAATGGTGCAAGGGCTAGTATTGTTCTTGTTTCTCCTACTAGGTTGTAGAAGACCTATTCATATAGATTAACTTGGAGTTGCATGAATAATGCCATCGAATATGAAGCATTGTGTCTTGGTTTGAAGAAGGCTAAAAAGTTGGGCATAAAATAACTACAAATATTTGGAGATTTTGAGCTCATTGTCAACCAGACTACAAACAAGTGTGTGTCAAAGCAACACTACTTGAAGGCCTATCACAACAAGGTATGGGATTTGTTTGAGTCATTTACAACCTTGAATATTCAAGCAATTTCATGGGAGCAGAATAAACATGCAGATATTTTAGCTTCCCTTGGTGCTAATTACTCTCCTATGGAGCAAGTAGTTAGGAAACCCAAGACTATTAGGGTAATTTATAGACCCTCAATCCCTGATAAGAATCTCTATTGGCAAGTGTTCGACAATGATGAGAAAATAGTCAATTTTTTGATTAAGGAAGTTACGAGTGCAGATGATAGAGTACTTGTCAAAGAGGAAATGGAAGGAATGATTCAATTGAAGAATAATCACATTCCCAAGGGGATGATTTCATTGGAAAGTCTATTTGACCAAAATGATAGGGCTGAGAAGCATAAAATCAAGGTAGATGTGAAGGAATATAAGGAGTTGCAGTTGGAGCCTGAGAAGATCATCAAAATTAGAACCGATTGTACTTCAATAGAATTGGAAGATATCAAGAGCTTGTGTTATGAATTTCTTGATATCATTGCATGGAGCTATCATGATTTGAAGGGATATGACAAGAATATAATCCAACATACCATTGAACTATAGGAGGGAGTAAAACCTTTTTGATAGAAACAATGGCCTATCAATCCCAAAATTGAGGTGCTCATGAAGGTAAAACTATTAAAGATGTTGGAAGCAAAGATAATATATCCAATTAAGCACTCAACATGGGTGGCGAACCTAGTGCCAGTTCGGAAGAAGAATGGAGATATTCATCTATGCGTAGATTTTTAGAATCTGAACCAGGCATCATTAAAATATCACTACCCCTTACCGTAGATTGATCAAATCCTCCATGTAGTTGCTGGAGCACAGATATTTTCATTGCTAGATGGTTTCTCTAGTTATAACCAGATTTGGGTAAAATATGAGGACCAACACAAGATGACGTTCACTACCAAGTGGGGCATGTTCACCTATCAAAGAATGTCATTCGGTCTTTCAAATGTTGGTGCTACATTTCAGAGAGCCATGGATATCACTTTTGATGAGTTATTAAATAGAGTTATTGTGATTTACCTTGATGATATGACTATGTTTTTGCATCGTAGAGAAGAGCACGTTTCTCATTTGAGGTAGGTGTTCAAAAAATATCAAGAGTTTGGGATTTCCATTAACCCAAAAAAGTCCATATTCACTGTCAAAGAGGGGAAATTGTTAGGTCATGTGATCTCACAAGAAGGACTAGTGATTGATCCCACAAGGGCTGAAGCACTCTTGAAACTACCACTACCAGTTAACAAGAAGGACCTACAGTCATTCTTTGGCCAGATAAATTTCATTCGAAAGTTCATAGCTGATTTTTCTCAGGTAGTAAAACCCATGATCGAGCTCTTGAAAAAGAATGCAGATTTCAAATGGACCGAGGAGAGAAGACAAGATTTTTAAGAAATCAAGGAAAGAATCACTCAAGCACCAGTATTAATTAACCTAGATTATTCAAAAGACTTCATTCTATATGCAGTAGGTGAACAAGAGAGTTATGTCATCATTCTCACATAGAAACAAGAAGATGGAGATGAAAAGTTGATTGCCTTTTTGAGCCAAGTTATTGTGCCACACCAGGAGAAGTATAATTTCATTGAAAAATAGGTGTATGCAGTGATGAAATCCCTAAAGAAATTTTAGCACTTTGTCTCATAGAGCAAAACAATCATTTATGTTATACACCCAGATGTCAGAAACTTCATTCTTCAAGGGGAATTAGGTGACAAAAGAGTAGGTTGGGTCTCAAATATTCAAGAGTATGATGTGGAGATCTGACCAACTAAGCTAATCCATGGATGAGCTCTCTTCCAAGAATTAGCCAAAAGTGCAGCATCCGAATCATTGGCTACAGTATAGAAAGAGGATATCTACGAAAGCATTTGTGCAAATCATGCTATAGGCGATCATGATTGGATAGAGGACCTTGTCGAATTATTTACCTCAGGGAAATGTCCATCACATCTTGATGCTTCACAATATTAGAGGTTCAAGCTACAAGCACTTAAATATATCTTATTGCCAAGTGGATTATTCCATAAGAATATAGATAGAGTGCTCCTCAGGTGTGTGAAGGGGTCAAAAAAGGAGAAAATATTGGAAGAGTTTCATTCTGGTCTATCCGATGGCCATTATGTAGGAAGGCCTATGGCCTTGAAGATCATTAGAGTTGGCTACTTCTAGCCTACCCTTTTCATAGATGCACATAAGGTGAGCCAAAACTATGATAATTGTCAATGGTATGTTGGCAGGACTAGGAAAGGATCATTGCCCCTACACCCGATTCAAGTGGAAGCGCCATTTCAGCAATGGGGTTTGGACTTCATTGGAGTCATAGACCCTCACTCATTAGCTGAGCATAAATACATCCTAACTACAATAGATTATTTCACTAGGTGGGTAGAGGCCATCCCTACCAAAAAAGTAGATCAAGCTACGATCATCTCTTTCCTTGAGGGATTGATCACCCATTTCGATGTTCTAGATGCTATTGTAATAGATAATGGGACTCCATTTATTGGGGCTAAGATCATTAAATTTGCAAGAAGATATGGGATCTATCTCAAGACATCTTCTAATTATTATCCGTAAGGAAATGGGTTGGTCGAATCCACAAATAAAAATTTATTACGGATCTTGAAGAGAACACTAGGAAACAACAAGAGAAGTTGGCACTTATTATTGAATCAGGCTCTATGGGCAGATCGGATATCAGTGAAGAAGTCTATTAAAGCCTCTCCTTACTCCCTCATGTATGGGAAAGAAGTAGTCCTACCCACTCACATTGAGCTACCTATGCTCCAGACATTGCAGATGTTCCAAGGAGAAGATGATGAGTATGATCCAATGAGTGCAAGGTTGGCTCAATTATTATAGTTGGAAGAGGAAAGAGAGAAGGCATATCAAGATTTCACCGAACATACAAAAATGATGCAGAAATGGTTTGGAAAAAGACGACAGAGCGCAAGTTTCAGGTGGGAGATTTAGTCCTCAAATGGAATGAGAACAAAGCCAAGCCGAGGAAGCATCACAAGTTTGATGTGATCTGGGAAGGTCCATTTTAGATTTCTGCAATAAATTCAGTAAATGCATATCATCTTCAAGATATGGATGGTTGGGATCTCTCAATTCTAGTAAATGGTCTTCATCTAAAGGCCTATTTTCAATGATTTGGTAAAAAGAGGTACAACTTTGTAAATATGTACAAATTTCATTTTCAGTATTTTATTTGCTTTATAAAATATATATATATATAAAAAAAAAATGCTCTTTTTAAAATCTCTTCCCCCAAATTCCTCTTAAATTCCTTAAAAGATGGCATTACAAAGCCCCTAGGTAAGAAGAGCCTTTGAGAAAATATTTTCTACGTCCAAAGGCACATAGTGAAAGCAAGGCCTTTTCACCCCATTTCGAAACACAAGACAACAACTACATGGAGAGGCACTTTCACCCTAGGGAAGGGGTGAAAACCCCATTCCCTCCCTTTGAGGGTGAACATACAAGGAAGAACGAAAGCACCAAGTCAACGCTATGAAAGTAGTCAAAAGAGCTTTCACCCCAAATGAGGGGTGAAACTCCCTTCCCCCTCAAGAATATAAAAAATAAAATGGTCAAAAGGGAAAAAAAAAAAAAAATTTTAAAAAAAATTAAAAAATTTAAAAAATTAAAAAAAAAAAAAAAAATAAAATAAAATATTTTAAGATGCTTTTTCTAAATATGGCACGAAAAAAAAGAGGTGAAGAGTTGTTTTAAAATGAAATGAAGTTCACCATGAAGTCAATCAAACAGGTTGAAGGTATTTTTAGAGTGAAAGGGAAAGAAGACAAGTGTGCCTCAAGGACGCTTTCACCCCCATTATTTTTTTAGAGCACCTTGATTTCGTAAGCATAATCAAAATTTCAAAAGCGCTCTATCAGAGCGATTTCACCCTCGATGCATGGCAAATATTGAGAAGTGTGCATGCAAGCTAAGGCGCATTTCTGAGGTATTTAATTTAAAATGTGCACTCGAATTTGCATTGGAGGGAGATTTGAGGGTTTCGAGGAGCAAAATCTCACACCATCAAAAGAAGAAGCACTTATTGGTTTATAGGTGGCAAGGTTATTATCCCAAGGAAGCTTTAATAGCTAGGGCACATTTTTTAATGAAACCACATGGCAAGGAGGGCACACTTTCCAAGGATGATCTTACAATAAATAATAGTTGATACCGTTAGAACATCGAGAACAGTGTCAAGTGGGTGAAACAAAGTGCACGTTCTTCCAAAATCACCCGAGGAAAATTTAACATTTACTACGGTGGTTGGAAGGGTGCTCTATATAAAGGAACAGGTAAAAGCTTCATAGTTTAATTTTTAAAATTTTACTATCATTATGTTTTCGAAAGCTTTTGTTGTAGAGATTATAGAGAGAATTTAGGGTAGCCACCAGAGGGATATAATGGGAAAGAGAAGCAAAGAGGCGCACGAGGCTACAGAGCCCAAGAAGTCTAGAAGAAAAGAAGGTGGGTCAAAATCCAAGAAGGCCCGAAGAAATGAGAATGTGGATTTGGACCCGTACTCTGACACTATGGCAGAGATCGAAGACTGTGTGATTACCAACAAGGGCATGGAGAAACTACGACAAGATGTGGAGTTCACGGTAAATCAAGGATTAACAGTAGAAAGCCCTTTAACTATGTCATTCCACGCATAGTTATCTTGGTATTTGTGTACGCCCATACACCCTTGTCTAGAGCTGGTGAAGATAATTGCTCGATTTTATAATCTGGTTACTAGGATGGTGCAGAAGGCAAATAGAGAAGCACTTTTTTCTATTTCCATTGATGAAGTACGGGAAGCATTTTCCTATGGGTTGAAACCTCCTTCATATGTGATTAGCAAGAAGCTACATACCAATGAGTAGGAGGACAGATATGTATCTACTATGATGATGCATCGGTTCATGGAGATGCAGTTGATTAAAGAGCCACAACTAGGGCAACTACCGAACTTGCCAAAGTCGCTTACAGAGTTCAAAAGCCTAGATATTTACTCGATGTTAGCATGGGTTGTTGGTTTACCGATAGATTCCATAGTTCATAAGTGGCAAGTGGCCCTAGCACAATGCATATGCCAGGTGGAGTTTTATGCTCCGTCAGCCATGAGGTAGGGCACCAATCCGATTTACTTCGATTGGGCTGATTTTATATCTCGAAAACTGCATTTTTAGTTGGAGAGGTTGCATACTGGAGAGGAAACATCATTCAAGCATACCTCCTTTCTGGTCTGGTATTTCTTTTTCCATCTACACCAATATTTTTCATTCATCATAGTAAGGCAAATGGATGAGAAAGATGAGCTTCTGCCAGTATATATGTGGACTTCCGCTCTATCGAGCAGGGAGTCATTTTATAGTTTTAACCATTTGTTTCTAGGGCCTGCAATAGAGCTGCTTTGTGGTGCATGTGAAAGAGTGCCACGGGAGATGAGAGAAGCAGTGGCTACAGCCGAAAAGGGTGACATATTTTTGTTGACTCAAGGTATGGTCGTAAGAATCTATGGCTTCACGGGTAAGCCATTCCTGCTCCCATACTTTACCACCGAACATATTTTTTCCATGGAGGTGGTGCACCAAATAGACTATGCTAATGATGTGTATGGAGTAGGGTATGGCAAGAGGATGACTTGCAATATGCCTTTCAAGTTTGGTAGTATAGAAGTGAACCAGGTTGGGCAAAATAGGCTACTCACAGTGGCACTTCAAGACCTAGGGTTGATAGAACTACCACAATGATGGAGATATGACCCATTGGGGAAATTTTTAGAAATAATTAAGGCCAAGACCTTCCATTATTGTCCATGACCTGACATTCAAGAGAGGTGCAATAATTTTGATGGACATGACTTAGAGTGGCACATTAAAAATATGATGTCGCTCCCACCCTAGCATGACTTCTATGAACAGGAGGCTGAGTATAATTCGAAAGTATACAAAAATTAGATTCCTCCACCTAGACTATTTAGTCAAGTAAAATAAAGTCAACCCCTATGGACCGAGGAAAAAATTATGAACTGGTGGATAATGCGGGTCCATAGAGGAAAAATTACATCTCCTTATGGGTTGAATATGGATGAGGTATTTTTGGAGACCTATGATGAATATGTTAATGCCTATCAACCCATCACTTTCACCAAGATCTTACCCCAAATTTTTCAATATTCTGATAATGGCAAGAGTGTGGCAAAGGAAGAGCACCCAATAGTTGAGGAGGAGACACCTGAGGAGGAAGAACAGCAATATGTGTTTCAATGAAGGTCACAATGGGCAAAGCGTAAAGTTGATGAGGCACTTTTGGTGGAGAAGCAAACTATACGAGATGCGCCCCCATTCTCAAAAGCTATAAAGAAGCCAAGGACCAATGCTACTTCCTCATCTACTACTATAGTTTTGATCATTATAGTTTCTATAATTCTAGTTGTTTCGATGACTATTAATTCCCCTCCATTGGTGATAGATGCTTCGATGATGGTCGCACAAATATTTCCAATGATTCATGAATAGTTAGAGGACCAATAGATGGAGAACCCATAGGTGGAGGTCATTAACATTGAGGAGGAAGAGGAGGAGCAACAGGAAGAAATTATTTCATAACCACTTCCATCACTAGAACACACGGTGCCTACGCCCAAAGGTACATCTTCCTTTCCCCCTCCTTCTTTGGAGCATGTAGTGACTATTAGTTTATTTTCATTAGTTTCTACATCAATATCTCCCCCTTTCGGTATGCCCTCCATGTCCATTTTACTCTCTTCTTCTTCCCTTTCACAAGTCACTACTACTCCTTCTATTCCCATTTCTTTGGCCTCCCTTTCTTTTAGTTCATTCACATCAGGGCCAAACCCATTTTTATACCCTTCCCCTTCCATTACTACTACCACTTTCACCAAGGCTATAAGTATGCAAGCTCCTCCCAAAGTGAGCATAACTACAACTAAACCTGGTTCCTCCACCCACTCCACTGTTTAATCCCTCCCCTCCTAGCCATCTCTTCCACTTCCTTTGAGCTCGACCGCTCACAAATTTTGATACCTTTCACACCATTTTTGGAGTTACAAGTACTACCAAAAGTTGAGGTGGCACCAAAGTAGCCTAATATAGAGAAAATCAATCAGGTGCACCTCAGTTCATCATAATGGTTGAAAATCCATAGATGGAAAGAAGCATTGGCTCCAGCTCGACCGCTCAAGAAGGTCGCTTTTGATCCGATTGCCATGGAAGTTCACACAACCAAGATCACTCCCTTAGTCCAGAAGCCACAAGGAGAAATGACATTGAGTGATTATGCTTGTGAGACTATAATAGAGGACCTGACCAAGATTGATCCCATAGAGAAAATGGGAAATATACAAGTTGATATGAGTTCAGTATACTTGCATGACGAATATTATAAGCAGAGATATTTTGATAATGAAAATAAAATTATCGAACTCGAAAATGCCTTGGCCACAAGTAGAGCGCAAGAGGAGAAGACAACCATGGAGAATGAATACTTGCATCAATAGGTGGGAGTGCATCAAAAAGAAAGGGATGCAACGAGGTTGGAGATGCAAGCACTCAGAATGCAACTGGAGGCCATACAGAATCAACTGGCTGAAAAAGCCACACAGGCTATAGGCTTCTCCTCAAAAACAATCAAAGAGGCTCACCTTCGCTCGGCCTAGAGTTGCAAAAAGTTGGTAGCCAAAGTAGTGCAGGTTTTGCATTATCTCTAGGTAGCCCGAATACATATTCAGATGGGTCAATAGTTGATTGACACCACAGAGGAGATGCTAGAACCCCACATGGAAATGGCTATAAAAATCCAAGCTTTAGCTCAGTCTAGCATGCACATTCACCCCTTAAGTGAGATGGATCATGCTTGGTCTACCACCAAGGTCACACTATGAAGCTATTTTCAGAGAATGGACCTGGTGAGAGAAGGCAGGAAGATCCTTAATGACATAGAGTGAGAGCATACTATTTCCATGATTCATTTTGATGCTCTCATTGATATGGGTTTTCCAATTTTTACTGATGAATGGGGTGAACCTCTACCGAAAGAACAATTGGAAGTGGCCTGGAAGAAGTTTGTGGAGGACACCTCAGAGATTGATACATGGGAGGAGCCCATCATAGAAGAACAAGTGTTACCACTTATGAAGAAGTTTACCCGCATGGAGCTATCATTGTTTGAGCTAGCCCAATGAGCGAAGCACCTTAGTCTGGAGGATGTCCAAAACCTATGGTATGTGTATGAGTCATTGAGTGTTCCTTGCTTATTTACTACACATGCTTGGGAGGAGGTAGTCATAGTCTATGAGGTTACCTACAAAATCTTGAAAGAGCAAGAGGAATGAGCCGTAGTAGAGAAGGCCACGATAGAAAAAGTAGTGGAAGAAGCAGAATGGGTAGAAGTACTTCGAGTAGCAGTAGAGGCTAAAGCCACTGAGAAAGTAGAAGAATAGGTGCAAACAAAGGCGTCTACATCAAAAGTGCCAACCAAAGCAGCTAGTAAGAAGACTCAATAAAATCCCAATGGATAAAGGCCTGGGATCATTTGCATCCATGCGAGCTGGATACCCCGTGAGCCACCAGAAATATTGGTAATTTTGACATTATGCCACATAAATTTTTGATGGATTTTTTATTGTAATGCGGAAAAATATATTAATATTATGATACAATATTTTGATCGATATAATATGTTGCAGTTTATATTTTATTTTTCCTTATTTGTTTTCATGCATCCTTTTTTGGCTTGAAAATAATGGGTGTTTTAAGGAAAAATGGTTGGGAGAACTGATTGGTGACTTCGGTAAAAATTGCCCATAAATAGTTGTAGAAAATGGTGCTCAAAGATTAAGTGCATAAATTATGGGAGCTTCATCGAAAGGGAAAATCGCATTCACCTCAAACATTGGGTGAAAGGCTCGTTCACCTCACTTCGAGGTGAACGTAAAAGAAAAGGTGAATGACAAACTTCGACAAACACGTTCACCCCAATTGAGGGGTGAAAGTCCTTTGCACCCCTCATTGGGGTGAAAGAAGAAATTAAAAAATGAAGTTTTGAAGTTGGCTAAGTGTTGAAGTCACCCAAAGTCAAAATGCAGAAAGAATCATGTTCACCCCAAAGTTGGGGTGAAAGCTTCATTCACCCCACTTTGGGGTGAACGTCTCCAAAAAGTTAAAGAGACGCACCCGACTAACGCCTTGGTTAGACGAAGACATATTCAATGGAGGTCCTTTGAAATACCTTGAGTTATAATGAACTTAGCACCAAAGTCGATAAATTTTTAAGAAAAGGGTGCATTCCAATGTGAAATTTCACCCAAAATTGGGGTAAACTTCATTCACCCAAAATTGGGGCAAACATCATTAAGAGCAAAGTATTGAAAAGTCAACAATGCGTTCACCCCAATTGAGGGGTGAAAGCTCCATTCGCCTCTCTCGGGGGTGAACGCACTATGGATGGTGAAGTGGGCGAAAGTCACGAAGTTCAGAGTGACTTTGAATAGTCAACTTTACATTCACCCCAAGAGGAGGGTGATGACTCCTTTCACCTCTTTTGGGGGTGAACATAGATTTTAAATAGAACAAGGTAACTATTAGAGGTACTTTCACCTGAGAGAAAAAGGATGATTTTTGTCATGATCAGGAAAGGAATACAATCTATTAAATTGATAAAGGTGCCCTCTCCACCAATGAACGTGATTGAAAGAGTAAATATGCATTCACTTATTGCTAAGTTCGAGTGAATTTTGCTATCAATGACATCAAAGAATTTCAAGAGTGCCCAAGATAGGCGAATGGAGAGCATTAAATTATTGGGGCAAGGAGTAATTCAGATTGTGGATCTCGAGCAAAGGGAGCAGCAATATTAAAAGTACCAAGTGATTTTCATGATTTCCAAGCAGAAGCGTATTTTTGAGGATGGTGAATGTATCAAGTCAATGACCAAGCCTTACAGTTTTCCATGCACCGACACCCAGAGATGCTGATTTCCTGGAGGAATTTCCTTAAAAGTTGGATCATTATCTCAAAAGGATGAATGTTCAATATTTTCAAGAAGGAATTTTCTCACTATGGTTCCTGATCTATAAACATTTTGTCTCTATGTGCATTTAATGAAAGAGGTAAAATCCTCTATAAATACTAAGCATTTCGATGTAATAAGGAGGTTAGACATTCTGTAGAAAAACTATTCAAGTTCTCTGCATCAATAGAAGATACTTGGCTTCTGAATTTGCAAGTGATCTTTGTGTGTGATTTCCTTCTATTTTATGCATTTCTATTTTATGCTCATATTCATTGTCTGTTGTTAAGTTTAAATTTTGCATCTGAATTTGAACATTGCTGGTGAGGGAGTGAGTTCTGGAATGCGATCCTGGAGGTTGTCTCTGCAAGGTTGTAAGTAAATCCTACTACCTTCTTTTATTACATGTTGCTTCAATGCTTGGGTGGAATTCCTGCTGCTAGTCTATCCCCAATCCTACACCTTCGGCCTGTGGCCATATTTCCCATTTCTTTCCATTATTTCCAATTTCTTTCCTGCAACTCTAGTCTTAAACCAGTGTAGGATTTAGTAAGGGAGCCAACCCTCTCTGGAGATTGGCACGGAGGACATTCCTTTCCTCCGGCCTTTCAATGTTGGCCATGTCTAGGGTGCACAAACGCATGTTTGTATAATTAGGCAGATATTTGACCAACACTTGGGTATAATAAATAGATATAATACAAAAATAAAATATGAGACAACATAATATAAAGTTTACAAAATAAAATAAAAATTTAGAAAATATCCTTTATATGCACCCACCCTTTACCCTATTTGTATCATAAGGGAAAGGCTACAACTTTTCCATTTACATTTTACAAGTTGTAAAATTGAGACAAACCAAAATTGCTCTTTAAAATTATTAGCTATTTATCTTTGACTCTAATCTTATTACAATAGATATGACACCAGGATAAAATATTTTTTGTTTGATTTCTCATTCATTTTCTAGTATGTCTTTTTACCTCTTTTAATATAAATCTAAATTTATCAAATATAGGACACTAAAATGCTTTGAACATAAGAATATTAAATTTCTTTAGTTTTCCAATTAGTTGTAGTAGGAATATCCTTAAATTTGATACAATGCACAACTTTCTAGTATAAATTTTGTTTCCCTCCCTTCTAATATAAATTTTGTTTCTCATCTCCTTTTCTACTTCACAAGATTATTCCTCTATAAAAAAATCATTTTATTTCTGCTTAAAATATTCAAATTTCCATAATAACAACAAGTTTGATATAAAAAAGACAACTTTAAGAGTTAAAAAATAAGTCAAGGTCACCCTTAGTAAGAAATATGAGACAATGCTCAACAAAAAAATAGAAATAGATATAGAAAAATATAGAGTTCAGTATTTTAATTCATTAGAATTTGATGAATAAGATACACAAGCTCAACTTCTAGAAATTTTATGACACCAATGTTTTACATCTTATCATTCTTTTAGTTACAATTTTACAACACCCGCATTGTAATATAAAACTATTATATACAACAAAGTAGAAGTACCACTATATGACTCAAGTCATAATTACTACTTTGAGAGATAAGAAAACAAGATCTTAAAGCCCTTGCCCTTACCAATTACTCCTTACACGTTTCAATGCTATGTAAGAAAAAAACTAAATATATGGTATATGTAGGGATTGGAACAAAATATAAAGCATAGACTGAAAAACAAAAATAACAAAATCCTTGTAATCCCCAAGTATCACTTAATACACGTAACTAATCAAGGGTTATTTACTTATTTAATACATGTTATTATGTTTATTTTGATATCCATAAAATACTACAATAGAATGATGGCTTAAGAACTCAACAAGTTAAAAAATGTTAGTATACTCAAAACTTGGTGAATAACTCTACATTAGCTTTTGAGGGAGTTGGGTTCTTCACATTTTTCCAAAAAAAGTAGCATTAAAATTGAGAGTACTTGAAATATATTGCACCTATGATTGGTTCACATTTCTAGAGTAAATTTTATTTTTTCAAAATTTAAAGTCATGTTTCCTAATTTATATTAAACTTTTTTATACAAACTAGGAATCCAACTTTGTAGAGTGCCTACCTTGAACCAAATCCAAACTAACTATAGTTGGATCACATAAAAAATGAAAATAAATAATCAAATGTTACTAAGTATGGTAATGGTTATTTAAATGGTCTTACATGGCCAAGGTTTTTATCATTACTTTTTTATAGGTTATATGGGATTGAAATAGGCCCTTCTATATTACATCATGACCACATAATGGCATTATAATATCTTGGCAATTATGCATTATCACTTGGAAAAATTAAAACCATGTATTCTCCTTGAAAATTGAGGAATCATATCATATTATACATAGATAATTATTTTCCAATCATATATTCTTCAAATTTTGATTTCCTAACTTCTTATATTCAATAAAAAAATAACTTTTTATATTCAATAAAAATGCTTATGTATATCAACATCCACAACTAATTTAGGCGATGATGGACCTAAAGGGTTTGAAGCTAGGTTTGATTTGAAAAATAATTCCAATCTAGATTTGAATATGTATCAACATCCATAACTGAGTTAGGTGAAGGTAACTTTGAAGGGTTTGAAGCAAGCTTTGATTTGACAAAAAAATAATTCCAATATGGATTTGAATCTAAATCAACATCCATACCTGAGTCAAGTGATAACAACTCTGAAGGGTTTCAAGTGAGGTTTGATTTGAAAAAATATTTTAATTTAGATTTGAATCTATATCAACATCCACATATGAGTCAAGCGACAATGACTCTAAAGGGTTTGAAGTTAAATTTGATTTGAAAAAAAAATTCGAATCCATATTTGAATCCATATCAACATCCACAACTAAGTTAGGTGATGGTCGCTTTGAAGGGTTTGAAGTCAGGTTTGAATATGGAGAACTCAAGTCTGGAAGGTAATGATGGTTTGTAGGGTTTGAATGGTGGGCAGGGTGGAAGCAATGGAGGTTAGGATGCAAGGAGTTATGGAGGTCAAGGTTTGAAGATTGATGGTAGGGAGGGTAAGGAGAGTTATAACAATCATAGCATGGAAAGAATTGATGGTTCGGAAGTAGCCAATACTAGCGGTAAGGGTTAATTTTGCAAATGTAGTTGGGCTATGGGGTGTGGTGTTGGTCTGGACAAAGCAAGCATTGAAGGTCTAGCCATGGTGAGTGGTGATAGTTAGAAAAAGGTCTCAAACATGTGTCATTTCATTAGCCTTTTATCTTGAGTACCTTATATTGAGTTAGTTTACTTAAGGGGAAGCAAAAAGTAGTGAGCCTAGGGTTAAAACTCCTTTTATTCTCAAGAAGACTTATGGTTTCAAACCCTCTTGTAGATATGGATGCTTCCCATGTGGATTTTACACTTGTTGGAAAATTCATTAGGGTTCATCTATATCTAGATGTTATTAGAAAGTGGGCTTAGCTCAAATGACATCCTAAGGATTCTATGGATATTTTTGCATTTCCTAAGGAGTTTTTCTTGGTTAGACTCAATGGTTTGTAGGGCTATGATAGGATTATTCAAGGTGGTTTGTCATTCTTTGGGTGTAGATATTTGCTCCTAAGGAAGTGGGAAACCATTTTCAACCCTAATTCTCAATTCATTGACCAATATTCAATGTAGGTTTACCTCCCTAGCCTTCCTTTATATCTTTAGCACAAGGATATCCTAGTTGGAATCATAAGTGAAATAGGATATTTGGTGGCAATAGATCCTATTACCATTTTTAGATCTAGGTTTTTGTATGTTATATTTTGTATTAATGTTATGTGTGATAAGGACCTCTTGAAGTCAATTGAAATTGAGTCTAATTTTGGGTTCTGGACCCAACATTTGGAATATGAGAACATAGTTGAGAAATGCTCAGTATGCAAGAAGTTTGGCCATTCTAGCTTCACTTGTGCTCTGTCTCAAAAAATTAATAAAGGAAAAATGGTATGGTAAAGGAAGCAGATCCAAAATTTAGGATTTTTTGCATCTAAGTCAAGGGTGGATAGGAAATATTATCATGTTGTCCCTAAGGAATTTAGTAAATTTCTCCCAAATATCTTTGATGCTTGTGTAGTTGAAGGTCTTATTGTATATGAAATCAGTGGAAAGTGCTTAGAGGTAAATATTTCACTAGTTTTTGCCTCTATTTGTGATGTTGTTATTGAATGTAGGAATGCATTTTATTGTATTCAAGTTTTAGATTGTAATAAATATACAATAGAGGATTTTGAAGCTTTCAAGCTAACATACATGTTTTCCTCTATTGTAGTGTTTTTTTGGATGAATATAGATATTTTGATCCTATTGATTGTGGCCCTGGGAAAGATGTAGTCTTACTTTAATTCAGAGTGAGGGACTCAATACTCCTAACCGAATAATTATAAGTAAAATAAATAAAAGGTTAATGGGCCACCCATAAAAGTCTAAAATGTGAAAGAAGGAAATAACCATGGAAGTGGTGAATGGATCTCAAAGAGTTTTGAACTTTAGGAAGAAAATCCCCTCATAAAAAATAAAAAATAGATTTGCATTCCTAGAATATCAAGAGGTTGAATACCCCTTTGAAACACCAGGATATTTTGGCACTAAGGAAGGAAAAACAATTAGATATGGTGATGCTTCAAGAAACCAAAATGGTGTTAGAAATAGATTATATTACATCATTTGGATCATGTAAATGTACCTTTCTTGGTACATACTTAGGACATTAGATTACTTTAGGGGAAAGTTATCTAGTTACTTCATGCAATGTAATAAATGCACAAGTGTCAATGTGCAAGTTGTATATGTGCAAGTTGTCCCTTGCACATCTAGGTAGAGTGTTGGCCAAGGAACCTATTTCCTATATAAAGGGCCATAGACATAGAGCAAGATATAGTAGTAGGAAGTAGTGTAGAACAGTGTGGTGTGATGTAGTAGTGTGATGTAATGTGATGGAGTGTGATATGCTCAAAGCCCATTCTTGAGCAGTAGCTTTATTCATGGAGTGTTCATTTCCTCCATAGCTACTTTTGTAAACATCTCCATCATTTCTATTTATAGTATATTTTTAGTCATCTCATAGATTTACTTTATTTCATATTATTCTGCATCTTGTGATTGCTATCTCCCATTACATGTTGCATCAAAAGCTAACAGTGGTATCAGAGCTATGGTAGGTCAATAGGAAAACCACCATTATCATTGACCCTGAGTTTTTGTCAACCTGACATGCCATTGGACCAGTCACTATCAAAAATTCTTAGAAGAGTCTAGGTGGTAGAATTAAGGAGAGCCACAAGTAAGGACTGAAAGAAATCTTAGTTTCTGGAATACTGAGATTGCATATGGCTAGAGTCTTTCCACAGAGTTACAAAGGGAAAACTCGTGAAGACTAGGACTCAACATTTGATCCACTAGTTTGATGAATCAACTAGTGAAGCTCATCTAAGAGATCTAGAGAAATTTACCTGAAGTTTCTTTTATTGTAGGGAATTAATTCTTAGATGATTGGGACACCTCCTACAACAGAAAGCTAGGAGATTTCAACTTCATTGCTCGAAGGTCGGAGTGCCTTCATAGTGTAGATATTAGTTGTTGCAAGAGAAGAATACTACAGAAGAGACTTCTGGAGAAGAATTATGGTGAAGTTGGGAGACAGGAGATCTCCATTGCTAGATTGGAAACTTCACAAGAAAAAAAGGCCATAAAAGCCTTAATCAAAAAAAGGCCATAGAAGCCTTGATCTAGAAAAAAGGCCATAGAAGCTAAAAAACCATAGAACTAAAAAAGGCCATAGAAACCTTGAAGAAAAGGCCATAGAAGCCTTGATACTAAAAGGCCATAGAAGCCTTGATCCTAAAGAAGACTCCAGAAGAGAGTATCTAATTCAGAAGCAGATTTTAGTACTAATACTTTGTTGCAGGAATAGGGAGATTCAGTGAGTTGGGAAAGCTTCCTACAAAAATTAGGAAGAGTATCTTCTTCAAAATCAATCCAACACCTGAAGCAAAAGATCAGGAGAAGATCTCATTGATGAAGAAGGACTAGGAGAGTCCTACTCGAATACAAAGGTAGGAAAATCAGAGATCTAGGAGAAGATCTCACCACCAACACTTCCAGAAGTAGAAGGTTGAAGATAAGGTCTCAAGGAAGACCAAAAGAAGTTACAAGATCAAAGGCCTTGGAGAGGTCTCTATGAGCATCCAATAAAAGGCTTGGAGAGCCTTACTAAAGAAATCATCAAAGGAGTTCCAAGGAGAACTCATTGGAGAAATTCACTATTGGAGATAGTGAAATATTTGGGACAATTATCGCCATACGACAACAAGCCCAAGAAGAAGAATTTGGCAAGGAGTGCCAAATATTAGAAGACCTCAAGACATTCAGAATCTTGAGAAGAAGATCCTATTTGAAGTCAAAATTCAACAAGAAGCTTGAAGGAAGATTCAGATAGAAGAAGCCTACCAAATCCAAGATATTTGGAGATTACCTCTCATAACAAGAAGGCACCACTTTAGAATCAAATATCTCTTCAAATATACAGCAAAAGGAGGAGACTACAAGAGGAGAACAAGCCACCAAAATCCTAGGCTCATGAAAGAGAGTTGGAGACCATATTTTGGTGAAGACGAAGTTGTTCAAGGTAGCCTACAAAGAGTTGCAAGATCTTACTCAAGGTAGCAACTTGGTGATCTTAGACACCAAGATCTACATCCTCTACAGAAGTGGTAAAAAGAGCTTTCAAAAAAAGGTAAGCAACTATTGGTGCAAGTAGATTCATTAAGTGGATTACTTATCAGATTTGTTTAAGCACCTTAATTGGATTAAAGTTGCAAAAAGGAGAGTTGAATTAAAGTCTTCAAAAGTGCAAAAAGAAAGGATTCTTTAAGGTTCATTTGCACTTTAGGAGTTGATTAGATTTCAGAATTTCAAACTATCTATCAACTACCTATCATCTACTTTGGAAAGAAAAAGAAGACTAGCTCCTACTACCTTGCTTATAAAGAAATTACAGAATAATTCTTGAAGATTCATTTCAGATTATTCTTGATTAGTTGTAGTAAATTGATTAAGTGCATTATTTTTTAGAGTTGATTGGAGTGATAAGGTGAAATTGTTAGTGCATTAGAAGTAAAATATTATTAGATTCATTTGCACTATTATATTGCTCTCAAAAATATTATTGTTTGTGTTCATGAGAAGGGCACAAAAATAGAATTTGTCAAAGTGTCTAAAGACACTATTAGTGCACAGAGATCTGCAACTTTGAGTGGCCTGAGGAAGCCACAAAATCAGCTCAATCCTCCAAGCATTGGAGAAGAAAGTAACCACCAAAAGAGCATCAAAGGAAGCCTCGAACGAGACTTGGTGAGTCTCAAGTTCAAAGCACAAGAAATAGTGCAAAAAAATACAACAAAAAGAGCTTCTATCAAGTGGTTACAAGCTTGGATCCATTTATAAAATATCCAAGAAAAAAGGGGAAGGTGTCTAATCAAAGAGACAACCTCAAAACCCCTATATTGCACTCAAAATTCTACCTCAAAACCAAAAATTCAGATTTGAAAAAGGAGTGCAAAAGAAGGTGCAATAAGGATATTTTGTATAAAAACTATTTTACATTGTATTGCACTATCCTAATATGGTTATACAAGGAGAGAAGGTAGATTTAAAGGTGCCTCAAAGGCACTACACTCACTGGAAAAACCAGTTGAAAGTGGTCGTATGCTAGCATCAATCCAAGCATAGCTCAAGGAGCCACTCAAAGGGCTCATTCTCCTCACATCCTAGATGGTCGAACCTGCAAGAGACAAGGTGCAAAAGCAAAGGGAGAAACAACATCATTCAAGAGCAACATCATCTATGAAAGGAGGACGTAAACAAGTAAGAAAGGAAGAGAAAATTAAAGCACCATTGGAGTGTCACTTACTCCACATCCACTAGCTAAAATCGGTGCTCAAAGCCTCCAAATTATTGCTCCATATCCCAATTAAAAATACTGTAGGTGAATGAAAGAAGAGTTGGGGATTTTTAAAGTTAAAAGGATCTCCAAAGGGTCCATTTGAACCAATGATAGAGATGATATCCATGCAGAGAAGAAAGTGACACTTGTCACTAAAAGGAAAACCTAATGCTCAAATCAAGAGAGTGCTCATCTTCAAGAGAGGAGTTACACGAATAGGTTGGTGCATTGAGTGTATGGGATACACTTGTCCATTGGGAGACCAAACATTTTTCTAAAGAATGTAACATTCATACGTTACAAGAAGGAAGACAAACATTTATTTTGCATCTAACTCTCCTCAAGCACTCAAAGGGAAATGGACATGCCACTTGGCACTTTAGACAAGAATCTTCTCCATTTTAAGGATATCAATGATCAAGGTCAGCAAGCAATATTCATCTTCGCATTTATCACTTCACCATCTACATGCACAGGGCCGAGTTGCAGCATGTCAAGAAGGTGATAGAGCCTTCAATGCTCAAGTCAAGCGAGGTCAAAGGAAGAGTCTAAATGATGCCAGATTTGGAATGCTTTAAGCTCCAAGTGATTCCATTGGAGGGTACAATCACAACATTCAAGACATCTACATCAATATTGCAGCCCTAGCTTCTCTAAAAACAACATCGAATATTGCTTGGTGAAAGGTAAAGTTCATTCCCATTCTTATGTGCTTTCTTTCCTTGGGAGTTATAAGGTTAAAATTGAAGGAATTTAACTATATTGAAAGCCATACATCAAAGGGAATATTTTATCAAATAAATATAATATTTGCAATATAAAACCTAGGAGTAATAAGGGTTTCTACTAGAATAAATATTAAATATTTGCAAATATTATTGTGGTCTAATTTTTCCAAATATTAGGGAGTCATAAGGGCTACTACATCAAATTAATTAATTGGAAATTAGATACACTTAAATTAATTTCCCAAAGGGTTATTTAAAAGAGAGGTTTATCATAGTTTTTTCAAAGGTTGGATATTTATAAAATTATTGTCTCAAACTTCTCAAAAGGAGACAAAATATCCAACATTATAACCTCTTTAAAATTTGGGAAAAGTGCTTAGTTCAATAGGAGCAATAAGGGATAATAAGAGTTGATTTTGGTATTTACAAAACTTTACAAAATCAATCAAATATTGAACTATAATTTACAAAAGCACTATATCTTATCCATAGCATACTAGGGAGTCATAAGGTATTCTACAAAACTTGGTAATATCAACATCTATCAAAGATTATCAAGTTACAAAATATAAGCTTTCCTCAAAACCTAAAAATCCTTAAGAGTATATACTCACATTACTTGGGAGACATAAGGAAGTCTACAAAACAAGGATTAATAAAGGTTTTATCAAATCAAGCTTATATTCTTCAATTAGGAATCATATATCCTAATATAGGGAGTCATAAGGTAGACAACAAAGAAAATCCTATCTCAATTCTTCTACTTCTTCAAATGGAAAAAGGAATGTCATATAATGAATGTGAAATTTGCTCCAATAGAAATCATTCTACAAAACATGAAAACATGTGGTACATTGACTTAGGGGCAAGTCATCATATGATAGGAAATATACAATGGTTCGACTATCTTGAAGATGCTAAAGGCTACAGACTAAGAATTGTAGATAGCCAAACTTATCCCATACATGGATATGGATGTGTAACACCAAGCAGATCATTTCCAAATCTTCTACTACAAAATGTATTGTATGTTCCTGAACTAACATTCAATCTCATCTCAGTAAGCAAGTTAGTAGAAGACAACTATATGATCAACTTTGGATATATGGATGGAATCAATACATGTCTCATCATGAAACAAGGTGAAATAAAAGCAACAGGATCAATCCATGAAAATACATATATCCTGGATTCAATGGAAAACTCATGGAATATTGTGATGTTTCATAATGATGCTAACATATTTTCAAAGGAACAGGTTCAAGAAAATGAAGAACCAGTACATCACAAAGGTAAGCATAGAAGAATCAAAATCAAGAAGATGAGAGGACAAGTGCACCATGCTCTACTCAGTCATCAACATTCAGAACCAAATGAAGATACTCGCAAAGAAAACAATAAAAGTGGTTGGATAGAAGACAAGGATGATGAACCTGAACAAGTCAAAGATCATTCAATGGAAGAAGATCCACATTGAAGACTAAAGTCTTCAATATCCAAATAATGTAATATAGGGGGTGTTAGAAATAGATTATATTACATCATTTGGATCATGTAAATGTACCTTTCTTGGTACATACTTAGGACATTAGATTACTTTAGGGGGAAGTTATCTAGTTACTTCATGCAATGTAATAAATGCACAAGTGTCAAAGTGCAAGTTGTATATGTGCAAGTTGTCCCTTGCACAACTAGGTAGAGTGTTGGCCAAGGAACCTATTTCCTATATAAAGGGCCATAGACATAGAGCAAGATATAGTAGTAGGAAGTAGTGTAGAACAAGTGTGGTGTGATGTAGCAGTGTGATGTAATGTGATGGAGTGTGATATGCTCAAAGCCCATTCTTGAGTAGTAGCTTTATTCATGGAGTGTTCATTTCCTCCATAGCTACTTTGTAAACATTTCCATCATTTCTATTTATAGTATATTTTTAGTCATCTCACAGATTTACTTTATTTCATATTATTTTGCATCTTGTGATTGCTATCTCCCATTACATGTTGCATCAAAAGCTAACAAATGGACGTACAAAAGGCTCAAAGTGTAAATTAGTTTTTATGGAGAGAAGTAGATTGTCTAATTAGCCCATCCAATGGAGCCTCTGGAGGGCTTATGTGTTTATGGAATAAGAAGAAGATTGAAGGTTGGCTTATAGTAAATAATAGCAGTTTCATCTCTATGTTTTGTCATAGTCTAGAATATAACCAAAATTAGATTTTGACAAATGTGTATGCCCCTCACTCATTGACTGGAAGATATTATTTGTAGAAATATACAAGTTTTCTTAGAAAAGCATTCAAAGATATTCCTTGGGTGTTGGCAGGTGACTTCAATACACCACTTTACCCATATAATAAGAAGGGAGGCTCTCCAATTTTGTTAGAGGGAATGGAATATTTTGGGAAGTTTTTGAGTGATAATGAGTTAATGGATATTGATCTTAGGTGGTTTAAGTATACCTAGAGTAATTGGATATTGGGTGACCAACTGATTCAAATAAGGCTAGACTAGTTTTTGGTTTCTTAAGAAGGTCTAACGATATTTGGAGACAATACTCTTATGGCCCTCCCCAAGATTGGATCTGACCATAATCCTATTATTTGGGATTTAGAGAGTGGAATAAAATTGCATAACAACTCCTTTCAATTTGATTTGACATGGATGAATTATGAAAATTTAAAACCTAGTATAGAAGATTGGTAGCAAAAGGTTTTTAAGGGCCCTAAAATAATATAAATTGCTTGTAAATTGATGTGGATTAAAGCCAATAGTAAAGAATGGAATAAAAGAGTCTTCAAAAATATATTTACCCAAAATAAGGATCAAATACTAAAGCTTGAAAATATTGAAAGGGAAGTGAATCAAGTTGGTCTAGATGATCACCAAAGAAGGACTGGATGCCAAATATTAGCTAATTATCATAATCTTTTAGCTTGCAAGGAAGTGTTTGAAAATAAAAATTAAGGTTGGTTTGGCTTAAACAAGGTGATAAAAACACTAGATTAGCTCATGTGTCTACCCTAAGACATAGATACATCAATAAGATAAAGGAGTTATTTAGGGATGATGGCTCAATGGTAGTGGAACCAGAGGATGTCAGGGTAGAAGTTGTCAATTATTTTTTCAGACCTCCTGGGATAATATATGGTAGTGAATGGTGAAGCTAAATGTAAAATCCCTCTTAATATTTAAAAAATGGTGATTGATTTGATGAATTCTTCTCTTATGGCCTCCTTTACAATTGAGGAAATAATAATGGCCACATTTAGTCTATGTGGGAGAAAGACCCCGAGGATGGATGGTTTTCCCAATTTTTTTCTTTTAGAAGTTCTATAATATTGTAGGATCAAATGTTATTAAGGCTATCAACGAGATTCAAAGAACCCAATACCTACCTAGGGATGTCAATTCCACTTTTTTGGCTCTGATCCCAAAAGTGCAGGGAGCAAGACATCTTAAAATATTTAGGCCTATCTGTTTTTGCAACACAATCTATAAAATTTTGTCCAAGACTATTGCCAATAGGTTACAAAGGGTTCTACCTTTTATTATTGTAGATCAACAAGGTGGTTTTGTTAAAGATCGATAAATTTTGGATAGAATAATTACCATTCACAAGGTTACTTATTCTATGGAGAATAGTAAGAGGGATGGTATGCTTCTAAACTTAGATATGAACAAAGCTTACAATTGGGTTTCTTGGGACTTCTTGACCAAAATATTATTGAAATTTAGCTGTCAAAATAAATGGGCAGGTTGGTTAAAAAGTGTTTTTCATCTGCTATGTGGAGTCCCTATTGGATATTTAAAAACTGGGTGTGGTATTCACTAAGGGGTTCCATTACCATCATATCCTTTTATTATTCTTGCTAAGGTACTAGGAAGATCTATTTCAAGGTTTCTATAAAGTGGGTGAGTTGATGGTTTCAAACCAGCCTTGACATTGGACCCTATTTCTCATCAATAATTTGTTCATGATACTTTGTTGATATCCTACTCCTCTATCCCTCAAGCTAAGGATTTAAAAAATATTTTAGTTTATTATAAAGAAGCTACTGGTCAAAAAGTGAACTTCTTAAAAAGTAAAGTTTATTTATCAATACCTTGATTGGAAGGAAAATAAATATCATGAGGATCTTTGGGTGTGACATTGGAGAACTCCTAGCCACATATTTGGGAATGCCTATTTTAAAAGGCATGATGGAGTCACATCTTTGGAATATAGTTCAATATAGACTAGAAAAAAATTTAACAAGTTTGAGAGGAAGTCTTCTTAGCCAAGTAGGTAAAGCTCATCTTGTGAATTCTTCCTTATAGAGTATTACCATTTCATTTATGTCCCTTTTCAATATTCCAACTAAAATAAGGATTAAAATGGATCAAATTCAAATATCCTTCCTATGGTTTGGATTAGAAGATAGAAGGCACTTTGCCCTGGTTGCCTAGGATCAAATATGTTCTGCTAAAGATGTAGGAGGGTTGGGCTTTAAAAGGGTAAAATAGGTGAATGAAGCCTTGATGGGAAATATAAAAATTATTGAAAATTGATCAGCTTGAGTGAGTTAATATCCTCAAATACAAGTATTTATGAAATGGGAAAATAATTTTACATACCAATGAATTGCTAGTCAGATATTTCTTTGGAACAGTCTTGTGGATATTAGACATTTATTATGTAAAGGGGTTTCTTAGAATATTGGAGATGGAAATCAGGTGAACTTTTGGAAATATCATTGGGTAAAGGACATTCCTCTCTTGGATGACCTAGAGGTAAGTGCCTTGGAACCTAATTTGTCCCTCTATTTTCGTATCAAAGTTGTTAATTATATAACAATAAAAAATAGTGAAAAAAATTGGAAAGATTTATCTACTCCATATTTAGACCCAAACTTGGAAGGCCATATTAACAATATAAAAATATGGTTTCATTTGTATCCTCTATTGTCCTCCCATTTTAGTGATTCGATCATTTGGAAGGAGGAAAATAATGGAAAATACTCTGTTAAGTTTGGATACCATTTGCTTGATATAGGAAGAAGTTGGTTTCTAGTGAGGAAAATCTAGATTAAAAGGCTCATCCCTAAAATAGCTTTCTTCTTATGGTTTGTGGCTCACAATAGAATATTAACCATTGATAAATTACACAAAAAAGGCATCTTTGTTGTAAATAGATGCTATTTATGTGAACAAAATTTGGAATCGATTCATCATCTTTTTCTTATATGTCCCTTTGCTAGATAACTTTTAGAGAAGGTTTTGGAAACTTTTTATGTTCCTTGGGTCTTCCCAGCCACTATAGGAGATTTATGTGTGCAATGGTATCCTCCTTTCAATAGTGTTATATTGAAATCTCTCTGGAGGTTTTGTCTCCCCCATTTTCTTTGGGGAATTTAGGAGCAGAATAACAAGGCTTTTGAAAATAAGAGAAGAAAGGCTTCTATGGTTACTTTTCATATTCTCAATGCTACTATGGATAAATATTAGACTTTATCATTTCTTGAGGTAGATTAAAGTAGACTCACGTAAGCCATTATTATTCATTGTAATTTTAAGCCTTTAATATATGTAAATCTATTAACGTCTTTAAGGTTGGAAGTTAATTAGGAACCCCATCCCAAATGGGTGGATCAAATTGAAAATGGATGATGCTATGAAAGGGAACCTAGGGCATGTTTGTGTAGGTGGAGTTTTTAGGTATTCTAGGGGATGGTTGTGCAAGCCTTTTTTGAACCTCTATCCATCCAGTCCAACCATTTTGTTGAGGATCTGGTATTTTTAATAGGGGCTAAGTTAATCAAATAAGGGCATTATAGAAACATTATTATGGAAGGGGACTCCCTAAACCTTATAAATATTCTAAAAGGAAGATAGGAAGTTGGTTGGAGCATTGTAGCTATAGTACTATTGAGTGTTAATATTACCAAATTGTGAAATTACACTCTCCCTTGGGGTTTGGATCCCAAAACCCTCTCTTGCAAAGAAGTTAAACAAACAACTTCTCCAAGGTCTCTACTCTATTAGCATTTGCATATGTGTATTAGTAATCTCAATAAAGATGTATCAATTAATGATAGGAACACCATAGTGATTGCAGTAACTGTAAACAAGGGGCATGCGTTGGTTTATTTTACCATTATACTTTAATGATTGTTCATGAAACAAAAATGAAAGTAAATGTGAATTAGGCCTTCATATGACCACAATATAGTGCCTTTGTTCCTTTTATCTTGAGGATTTTAGGGTAGATTTTATCTTCTATGATTATGTGGATTTTAATCAAGTTTTATCTTGCATTAAATCCTACTTTAAACATGAAAGTAAAGATTAAAATCTATCCATAAACGTGAATCCGAAATGATGAATAGGCTCCTTAAATGTAGCTTCTTATCATTGAAGATAAAGATAGCCTTTGCTATGAATAATAAATTATTCCTCTTTGGTGAAATTGATTTTCACAAAGAGACCATAATTTATAGCCTTGAAATAGAGGCTTTAAATGTCACTTTAATTATCCCTCTTAAATGAAATCAGATTTTCATAGAGAAGAACAATTTAATGCTTTATTATGTTTACCTTCAATATAGTGCAAAATTACCTCTCTTTGAGAAAATCAGAATTTTATAAAGAAGAGGCAACTTTAGACTCCAAAAATGGTAGCTATGAAATGTCATTAAAACTTACCTCCCTTTGACGAAATTGAAATTTTTGTAAAGGGAAATTCATTTTATGCTTGTAATTGAAAAATGAAACTGAAAAAATTAAATTTGGCCCAAAAATGAAAATTCTGAAATTTTGAATTTTTAAAATATGCAATAAAAACAACTTGAGATAAATTTTAAAAATACGAAATGACTTCGAAGTAAAAACATCTAAGTGTAAAATAGAACTCCGAAGTATAGTCTACGCAACCATGCATTTATTTTTGGATTTTGATTTTTTTTTCATTTTTATTTTAATGTTCGAAAATTAAAATAAATTATGCAAATGAAAAAATAAATAAAAAATAAAAAATAAAATGCAGAAAACCAGAAAATACAGTTTTACACTACCCTTGCATGCAAAATTTGAGACATGATATTTTTCTGAGCATAACCCAACTTAGCCGAAACTGCATTTGCACATCCCGAACTAAATGGGTGCGAAACTCTAAGGAAAATATGAAATTTCTACTCCTGCACATTCAACAATGAAACCCTCAAATGCAATAACAATGTCTAGAAATCCAGAAAGCAGAAAAAAGAAAGATAGGCAATAAAACGGGAACACTCAGAGATTTTCTCCTCTTATTTTGCTCCAAAGTGCAAAAATCCTGCAATTACACATGAATAATTCTTGTTTCTACATCCCTTCAGCAGCATGCAGTCTCCAAAAGATCCACCCCTACGTGTTGGAAATCAATATTTAAAATTTACAAATTGACTCCTCGTTTCTGTTTCCAATCAACTCTTCATTTTTTCTATTTTGTTTTTGCAAGTAATCTTCCTCCATGGATGCTTTGTTTCATTTCCGACATTTTTTTCTTCATAGCAACGTTCACCTCATTCATTTGCTAGGTAACGTATCTTTTAGTAACGGATGGACTTAATTAATATTTACTAGACTTTCACCGTATTGACTCATGAACATATATGACAACATAATCAAATTATATTCCTTCATCATATAAGATTGAATAACTTAGCCACCTATAGCCCCTTTATTATTAACTTCCTTTGCACGCTTCTATGAAACTTATACTATGGTGGTGGGTCCTAATCTCCACTCACTATGATTCCACCACCACGCTTATGAAATTATGTGATATTCGATGTGCTTTGCTGTTATCCCTGGCGTTCCATGTGAGCTCATACAACCGTTCGTTACTATTTTTGATATCCGAGGCTAACAGACTGCCTCTGCGCATTATTCATGTATGAACAGTTCGATGCTACCTAAGCGAGTTGAGGATGTGATAACGGCAACCTCCACCTTAAACTGTGTCGGGTTATTATAGTCTACGTAGCAATCGCAACTAAGAGACCTGACGAAACATGCCATGTTTCTATCGACGGAGGTTTCACCCATGCCATTAGATTTTTGATCATCTGCCGTCGATCTCTCCTACGTGACACATTTTAGAATTTCATGTCGTCCGACCATGAAAATACCCTCATTGACGCCCGACGCCAACCATGCAGACGTGGCGCTTCGTGGCTGTCCCTCGTTATCTTATCTTGCTAGTTGTTATCTATGCATGTTGTTCGCCATTAAATATTCATCATTGCGGCTGTGTTTTTACTACCATGGGTTTCATTACTGAGACTATCACAGTAAAAATTCTAAGTCCGCTGTATGCGTTGCTAAGTCACCGTGGTCTCATCAAGTTAAACTATGTTCGTTCATGTAATCTATGTTTTCTGCACTGTAGCTATTTTTCATGGATGTTGCTCTCCGAATACCCACGTTCGTCACCATGTCACTGCTGTTTACATCGTGGTGGATATTATGGTTGCGTGTTTATTCCACTCGTCACCACTACATTGTTTTTCGTGTGCTATCTCAGCATCGAGTTTGCAACAAACCCCTCATCGGTGAACGATTTCCTGATCTGTATGCACACTATGTCTTGTGCCAGTTGGCGGTGACTTCAATTCATCCATGATGTTGTTTTCCTACCGTGATTGCCTTTGACTGCATTTCATAACGTAATATCGTGAACGACATCCCTCCAACGGGAACGTCGATGCTGCAATATCTTGTCAAACCGATATTGAACCATTATTCCGACGTTTTTCATCCATGTCAGATATTTGATATTTGCTACAAAATTTATTGGAAGGATTTTTCGTCTAGATATTCATTTTTGTATGGGGGCCTTGATCAAACAAAACCATGCCACATACCCAGGTTTGACCCTACTAAATTTGTTCTCCATCCGCTTCATCAGTTTTTGATATGTCTCCATTATCGATCTCGTTACTCATGCAAGACACATTCAATTGGTAAACTATTTTAGACCCTATGATTTTATGTTGCTCTCAACAATATTTTAACCTTCATGAATATGGAGTGTTGTCCTCATTTGCTGTCTTACAATGGCCTTCGGGGTCGAGTGTCTTCGTAGCCTACCAAAAAAACAACTCCCTCATTGTCATTGCACCTTGTGCCGGGGTGCATGATAGTCCACCTAATGTAGTGCTCGTTCTTGTTGTTATCTATGACCATTGTTCATCGCGTAGTCATAGTTACCACAAAAAACATCGAATTCCCGATACCCTTGCTTGACGCTTACCACTAACTCTTCGTCCACAGCGTGGCTTGACCAAAGGACTCCTAAACATCTCTTGTTGTGTTAAAGTCCACAACATCACCTTCGTTCTATCATCATCGAAGATGACTCTGTCAGAGCTCTTCAAAACCCTGCGTCGGTATAACACTACTGATTCCCATACACTGTTTGGTCGTTTAATGCTTTCGTTAACCCCTTTTGAGCCTTTGTGCTATCGTGTACATGTGGGTCCCATCGTAACGAGGCTCCACCTGTACTTTCCATTGTTGTGTTGCTACATCATCGTCGGTATCATTTTGCTATGAGTTTCCAACGTCATTTTTGCCGATGACTGCGAACATAAAATAATTCATCAATGCCCATCGCCGACTCATATGCCACGTCGATGCCCTGTTGCTGCAGTGTTGGTGAACCCAAAAAAATCTGAGCATGATCACCAAATGACTCATCCCCTTTTCTCGGGTTCACCAATGTTTCTCGGGTGCTCAAAACTACTAAGAAAAGAAATAAAACAACAACAGGGTCAAAGTCCCAATAAGAATTGATCGAGTTGTTCTATTGCTCTTTCTTTCTTTTTTTATCATCTATTTTCAGCTCGTGTACTCCAGCCTACTAAACACAGAAAAACCAACACAAGCTAGAGTACAAAAGTTTAGCCACTGCAAAAATATTACCTCAATACAAGGGAATAACTCACAACACAAAATATTACCTCAATACAAGGGAATAACTCACAACACAAAATGAAAGACCACACTCTTAACGAGAACTAGCAATAAAACACAAAACTTGAAAATAAATGAAAAACAACATACACAAACAAAGCCAAAACCAAATAAACACCAAACACCAAAACTAATAAACACAACACTAGAAATCAATGAATTCTTGGAAGCGAATGAATACAAAACATCCAATCAAACTCAAAAATACCAAGACATGAAAACCAAAACTATATACAAATGTACAATATGGTACAAAATGGTGCAAAATTTGGACTTTCACTTTCCAAGATCCCAAACATGATTAGAACATTTCGAAAGACATATAACAAGATACACATGCCAAATTTTGTAGGAATCCAAAAAAACCAATATAAGACCAAACAATGCAATAAAATTCAACTTGCCTCTCTATCTCCCCACCATTTTAGTAAAGTTCCATTAATAATCCTATGGTGGAGTTTCAAATTATCAAACATATTAGACAATAGTTGATCTTCAATTCTTTCATGTCTATTCTTTATTATGGGAATTTCACACTTTGATTCATGGTGTAGAAATAAGCTTTCATTTTTAGATATGAGATCTTGCAAATAGGAACCTATTTCTACAAATTTTAAAGCCAAATTATTTTTCAAATATGTAGGCTAATCAAATTCATGTAACCTTTTGCAAGCACCTAGGATATTTATTAAATGAACATCATCATAAGTTTTTATCCTATATTTTGTTACTAATTGATTTTGAACTTGATTTAACACTTCAAGCATATCAATTTCATTTTTATTCAACAAAGCATTATCATTAGTAGTGTGAGGATCAATTAAGTAAAATTCTTTATCAACCACAAATGGCATTTCATCATTTATAGTATTTGAATCCATCAATCCATTAGACGGACCTTCACTTGAATTTCGAATGGTGGAACCTAAAAGGTGAGACTTTACCTTTGGCACATTTATATTTACCATTACTTGAAGAGGGTTTGAAACTTCCTCTTTTCTCTTGTGACATTCATCATGATCATCATGTAGCACTTGTTCTTTGTCCATGACCTGTTTATCAAAGACACTAAACTTAGGTACCCAATTAAAAATATGTCCATCCCTTTCAAACCATAGGTCTTGTCTATCTAGGGGTGGGTCAACTAACACATATCCATGATCAATCACTTGGGTTGTTTTAGATAATGTGATATTTTCAATTGGATCATCGGTTATATCAAACCCAAACCATTCAGGTTTTGAAATTTCCTCATTTTGACATGGCATAGACATTGTAGAACCAATAAGTGGATCAAGATTTTAAATTTCTTTTCCCTCAAAGGGACCCAAAGCAAATGATTCTCCTTCTTTATCAATGGTTGTAGAACCCTTATCACTTTCCAAAATTTTATGAGATTCGAATTCCTCCTCTAAAACTTTCTCAAATTGTACAATATTTGTAATATCCTCATGCGAGAAAACAATCGTATTATCCTGCATATCAATTGACACAAACAAATAATTATAAGGTTTAGAGTGAGCATATTATTCCCATTTCTTCCAAGAATCATAATAATCATCCTCAAAAATCAAGTTGTGACGCTCGACTACTTCTTCATCATCTTCTGATTCATCAACATGTTTCTCATTTAATTCATCTTCACCTTCCTTATATGGTTCAATTATTTTCAAAAGTGGGTTATTTCTTGAATTCAAATTTGTAAGGCTATCATAATCCAAATTAGTAACCCATGATTCAATTTTATCATAGTTTGGAAGGTGTGGCTCTTCTTGGCCATTAGTTTCAACAATATCATCCAAAGTATCTTCTAAGAACAAGTGGTGAAAGTCTATTATATATTCGAATTCATTGTTTGACTATCTTTCGAGCTCACTCTCAACCACTTTTGATGATTTAGGGGTTTCTAAAATGGGATCAATTTTTACATCTTGTTCCAAATAGTTACCCCAATCTTCCTTTGCGACTACACATGACCAAATATTATCCTAATAAGTTTGTTCATCCAAATATTCATTTTTGGGTAATGATTCTAGATCTTTTCTTTCCAAAACAAGATGGTGATCATTTGATTCCAACTTCTTGTTACCCATCCATAGAATTTCTTCTCCAAAATATTCATGCTCTTCAAGACATTCTGAATAGGCATTTACTTCAATGTAAGTCACATCAAAATCTCTTCTATCACCTAAAGGAGCATAACATGAAACATCATTAAGATTATCATTATGAATTTTCTTCCTAGGATTATTTGGATGCATACATTGATGTGCTCATTTTTGTGATGGAACCACATCTCTACTTGACTTCTTAACCAACTTATTTTGCTCTTTTATTTTGATACAAGCTTCTTTGGTTTGAGTGGTAGAAGTAGTAGGATTAGTTGTGTTGACATCAACAGACAAAGTTTGGACACTTGTTGCAATAGCTCCATGAGTTACCACATGATTCTATAACCGTGGAGTGGTTGGATGGATAGAAGTACTCGTATAAGCTCACGTGGGAGCATAGGTGGGTATGGTAGGGTAAAATTGATTGTGGGGAAAAACATTTGATATCAAATTTTGTTGTGCCCACGCTTGATTTACCACCGATGTTTGTTTGCAAGCCCCTAGTTGTCCTACCATAGGCAATTTCTCCATCCCATAACATTGTGGCCTCAATTGCTGATCTATAATTATAGCTTACGTGTAGGTTGATGCAATATTAGTGACCAAAGGATTTGTCCTAATGAACATGACAAATAATGAATCCAATGCCCCAAGGTATATTTGAATAGCATCGATCTCCTCAATAGTATAGGGAACAATTAATCTCGCATAGAGCTTTTGGAATATCATGTTGAAAATTCTCACTGGATCATTGGGTTCCCTCTTGCAAGAAGCAAATTGTTGATAAATCGTGACAGGATCAATGGGTGACCTAAATTGGTTGATAAAATTATTTTCCAATTGGGCCTAGGATGTTATAGAGCCAATGGGTAAATTGATATACCAATCATATGCCACCTCATTTAGGCTCCCAGTAAACAATCTACATGCCACATCCTCATGTTTAACATTCCATCTAACTAGGACATCCACATAGGACTGAATGTGCTCCTCGACTAGTATTGTGCCATTGTGCTTAAACTTGGGCAAAAGTTTCTTTATGTTCTTGGGTAAATAATGATCATCTTCACTAATGTTCAAGGGATTACCATGCACCCCATACCACTTTCCAGTATTTGTAGCCATTAGTGAAACTCAAAGGATAACTTCAAAATCAATTTGTTAGTCAAATAAATATTTCTTACAAAGAAGCATAAAATGACTAACAATCTCAAATGTACAACATATGAATGATCATGTTAGCATCAACCAAGAGATATGTATCCATTAAACCATGAAATTTAAGAACATTATAAAATTTGCAAATAGATTAGCATTGGCACATCATAAAAAATAGAGAATGTTAGAATCAAATGAAAGTGACCATATGGAAACAAAACCTCATTAGTCAAGACCAATATTTTGTAAAATAAATATTTTAAGTAACATGAATAATTTAGCATCTAAATAGCCATAAAATAAATCAATTCAAATCCTCCTAGCTACCAAAGTGTGAGTGTTAGAGGAAACCAAAGATGCTAATCGAATGAACTTGAAATATTTAGCAATTTAAAAGCTTTCAAAATTATATCGAATTACATTATTCCTATATGAACAATAAAAAAGTGTTAGATCAATGAATAGCAATTCATGTCCTCCTTTTAGCATCACAATGTTGTGTGTTAAAAGAGGTCTAAAAATAATAATCAATAGGGCATGAAATATTCCATAATTTAAATCCCTATAACATTTAAAATCACAATAAACTAAACCACATGATGCCCTCCTTCTAGCACCAAAATGTTGAGTGTTAATATTACCCAATTGTGAAATTGCACTCTCCCTTAGGGTTTGGATCCCAAAACCATCTCTTGCAAAGAAGTTAAACAAACAACTTATCCAAGGTCTCTGCTATATTAGCATTTACATATGTGTAGTGGTAACTAAATAAAGATGTATCAATTAATGCTAGGAACACCATAGTGATTGCAAGTAACTGTAAACAAGGGGCATGTGTTGGTTTATTTTACCATGCTACTTTAATGATTGTTCATGAAACCAAAATAAAATTAAATGTAAATTAGGACCTCATATTACCACGATGTAGTGCCTTTGTTCCTTTTATCTTGAGGATTTTAAGGTAGATTTTATCTTCTATGATTAAGTGGATTTTAATCAAGTTTTATTTTGCATTAAATCCTACTTTAAAAATGAAAATAAAGATTAAAATCTATCCATAAATGTGAATTTGAAATGATGAATAGGATCCTTATATGTAGCTTATTATCATTGAAGATAAATATAGCATTTGCCATTAATAACAAATTATTCATCTTTGGTGAAATTGATTTTCACAAAGAGACCATAATTTATAGCCTTGAAATAGAGGTTTTAAATGTCACTTTAATTATCCCTCTTAAATGAAATCAGATTTTCATAGAGAAGAACAATTTAATGCTTTATTATGTTTAACTTCAATATAGTGCAAAATTACCTCTCTTTGAGAAAATCAGAATTTTATAAAGAAGAGGCAACTTTAGACTCCAAAAATGGTAGCTATGAAATGTCATTAAACTTACCCCCCTTTGACAAAATTGAAATTTTCGTAAAGGGAAATTCATTTTATGCTTGTAATTAAAAAATGAAACTGAAAAAATTAAATTTGGCCCAAAAATGAAAATTATGAAATTTCAAAATTTTAAAATCTGCACAAAAAATAGCAACTTCGGATAAATTTTAAAAATACAAAATGACTTTTAAGTAAAAACATCTAAGTGCAAAATAGAACTCCGAAGTATACTCTACGCAACCATGCAATTATTTTTGGATTTTAATTTTTTTTTCATTTTTATTTTAATGTCCGAAAATTAAAAAAACTTTGAAAATGAAAATAAAAAAAAAAATAAAATCTAAAAACTGAAATAAAATGCAGAAAACCAGAAAATGTAGTTTTATGCTACCCTAGCATGCAAAATCCGAGACATGAGATTTTTCTGAGCATAACCCAACTTAGCCAAAACTGCATTTGCACATCCCGAACTAAATGGGTGCGAGACTCTAAGGAAAATATGAAATTTCTACTCGTGGACATTCAACAATGAAACCTTCAAATGCAATAACAATGTCTAGAAAACCAGAAAGCAGAAAAAGAAAGATAGCCAATAAAACGGAAACACTCAGATATTTTCTCCTCTTATAATGCATAAATCTTTCTTTCAATTACACATGAATAATTCTTGTTTTTACATCCCTTCAACAAAATCTGGCCTCTCCCAAAAAATAGCAGCCTTGACATTTCTTTTTTTTTTGTTAAATAAAAGCAATGGTTACAATCACGATTTTTAGTCTATCTAGGGTAATCGAAGCCTACAAAACAAATAACTCCCTCGCTGTCGTCGCACCTCATGTCGGGGTGCATGATATTCCACCTAACGCAGCACTCGATCTTGCTGTCCTCTATGACGATTGCTCGTTGCGTAATCGCAGTTGTCGCAAAAACGTCAAATTTCCAACACTCCCTGCTTGATGCTTGCCACTCACTCGTCGTCCTCAGTGTGGCTTTACCAAAGGACTCCCAAATATCCCTTGCTATGTTAAAGTCCACAACATCACCTTCGTTATGTCGTCGCCGAAGATGACTCCATCAGAGCTGATAACACTGCTGATTCCCATACACTGTTTGGTCATTTAATAGTTTTTTTAACCCCTTTTGAGCCTTTGCGCTACTATGTCCATGCGGGTCCTGCTGTGACGAGGCTCCACCTATATTTTTCATTGATGTGCCACCACGTCATCGCCGGTATCATTTCACCGTGAGTTTCCAACGTCATTTTTTCCGATGACTGTGAACATAAAATAATTCATCAATGCCCCTCGCCGACTCATGCCACGTCGATGCCCTATTACTGCAGTGTTCAGGTGGTCGTCGCACGTTTGGATAACATGCGAGTCACAACATTAAAGCTTTATTAAATAACATGAACATTGACCTTTGATTGAGCGAATAAGGCTTTGTTAAATAAATGTATGAAATGGGTGCACTACCTTATTCGAATATATATTTTTTTGTTTTACTTATACATACCTTATATTTTAACATATATTACATAATATTATATTATAATAATAATTATTATATATGTAAATTATTTGTTCATTTTATTATTTTCTTTTATTATTAAATATATATAAATACATATACTTAACCTTTTATTCTTTTTTTATGTTTTATTTATATATGTACATTATATTAAAATATATATGTATATATATAAATAATGATATTTTTATGTTTTATTGTTTTGATACAAATTAAAAGCTTGAAATTGTTAACTCGTCAAGTATCATGCTAATCAAACTATTAAGGCAAGACTAAGAAGGAAATCCTATCAAACCTAGAGAACAAACCGACTCCTCTAGTAATAGACATGATCATTCCAAAAGAAGACAAGGAAAACAAAGGATCTTATTCAACCAAGAATTTGGAGATAAAATTACAAATACCGAAGATGAGATCTCTCAATATCATCCCTCCAAGAAAACCTAAAAATAGTCAAAGACACAAACGACAAGGTGGGTCCCCAAGTTTTGGGGCTAGTTGTGGAGAAGCCACAACAAATGGCGACTCTATTGGGAAATGCTCCTAGCATTTCGGTAAGAACCCAACCTGAAACGAAAACACACAATATCAGCGAGACGAAAATCATTTAGCAATATCTCGAGAAGGTGGGGGTAAACTGCTTTAGAATGAAAACAACTAATCCATCTGCATTTGCTCAGTGTGTGCAAAAGTGATTTACTTTTTGCATTTCTAAGAATCTTCCAGATTTTATCATCCCTTTCTACATTAGGCTATGAAGTACAACTCCTGAAGTGAAGACTTTTACAGACAGATCCCCACTGCCATTTAGGCATCTATAGCCCCGGTGAGGGTTATCTAACTCACCCGTGTGTTCATTTAACTTTGCAAGAGAGGATTTTGGGATCCAAACCCTAAGGGAGAGTGTAATTTCACAATTAGGTAAAATTAACACTCAAAAAGTACTAGGGATGAAAGTGATCCTATAGTCTTATCACAACCTTCAGTTGAAGCAATTTTTATCGAGAGGGGAATGGAGTTGTAGATTTACTGGTAAACATGGGGGTGGAGGCTTAGGATATTATTATATAGGAAGATAATTTCCCACTTTAACTTATTGAATTTGTATCCAAGGAGAAGCCAAAGTGGTCCAATTATGTTGGAAGAAGCTAAATTTTGGGGATCAACTCTTGGGGTAGACTATTATGGGTGACCTAGTGTATATGTGGTAAATTGTTATGTATGTAAAGTCAATTGTTGTTTGGTTATTCTTGTTATTGGTGGTGTAGTTTGTATGTTTCTTTATTAGGTGCTTTAGGTTGGTTCTTTATGATTGTTAATAGTTTAGATGGACTTGGCACCCTATTTTATTTATCTTTTATGATCTTCTTGTAAATAAGTTTATGTAAAATGGATGGAGCTCTTTCAATCCTCTTCTTAACCTATTAATAAAAAAAGTGCTTATGTAGTATCTCAATTAGGGGGATTAATCAAATAATTCCACAAGGAATAAAAGTATTATAATTGTATTTTATCTCCTTCATTAATAACAACATGTATTCTTGGCAATAGTTGTGGTAGGGTGCGATGTTAGCGTAGCCCATGTTGTGTTTCACATTTCAATTTGTCTTGGTGGAGGGGAGAGATGTCTTGGAGAGATAAAATATTGGGTGGTGATATTTGGCAAGAGGAGAAATTTGATATTGCTCTGAAAAATATAAATTAGAAACTCTACTTTAAAATCCCATAAAGGTAGAAGATAGACTAGTGAACTAGAAACAAAATAGCCTTGTTGGGAAATTTATTGGGGCTCAAGAAAATTTAGATATGGTAAGGAAATGAGTTGCTGATATATGGAAGCCAAGGGGATATATCAATATTGTAGCTCTCCTAAAGGGTTTTATGCTTTTTTCCTTTGCAAACTATAATGTCTAAAGGGCCTTGGTTTTATGGGAAGTGGGGCATTCTTCTAAGGAAGTGGAGACTATGTTTTAACCTAGATTCTCAAAATATAAAATTTTCCCCAATTTGGATTTGCCTACCTATGATTCTATTGGAGTTTTGGGATGAAGATTCTTGTAGGTATAGCTAAAGATATGGGATAATTAATAACTTTCAATTCAGAACCAACCTCTACTGATTTAGTGAAGGAGCTTCCAACCTCTATTAGGATAGTTCTTGAGTATCAAGTTTGGGAACAACCAATTGAATATGAAAATTCTTTGATGTTTTAAAAAGTTTGTAAAAGAATGAGATATTTTCAAAAACATTACTTGTCTAAATAACTGGTTAATAAGGTATAGAGGAGGAAAGACCAACCAAAATAAAAGAGTGCAATGGAAAAGGAGACTACTAATTTATTTTCCTCAAATGCAAATAAGTTTATTATTCTTACTGAAACCACTGAGGAGGGAAAATTTATAGAGGAGGATCAAGAGAGATAGGGGAAAAATTCCTAGAAGGATTCCCTAGGGGAGAAGATGAAAAATTGAAAGAACAAGAAGACAAGGTGGAGAAGAAAACAAAAGTAATGGAGGAGGAGGTGATTATAATTCTAGAAACCCTAATTTCTAGGGGAACAAAGCCACAATATTCTAAAGTATAATCTCAACTAGAGAATGCTCCCAACCAAGGTATGGAAAATATTGATTATGTTCTTTTCTCTCTATATGAGTCAAAAAAATCTGCTCAAAACAAACCCTTGACCTCTAAATATATTTTAGTGAGACTCATTAGGAATACTAGAAAATATAAAATATAAGGGTTGAAGCCAAACCAGGTAGAATAACTAATAATGAGCTCAAAAGAAAGGAAGCAATAAGAGAAACTATAATTGCAACATAAACAATTTTAAATTTGAGTGGAAGACTTCCACAAGGGATAAAAAAGGAAAATTATATCCTAGAATATAAGGGGCATGAATGCCCCATTGAAATAAAGTATGGATTCTCATCATAAAAGAAATATAGTGAGATTATTACTTGTGAATATATGGGTAGGATTCCTATTCAACAACACAGTGGCTACGATCCCGATGATATGATACTATTTTATGGTAGGGTTACTATTCTATGGTATGGTTCTTGTTAAGCAATGAGGTAGTGATATATTGTTTTATGGTAGGGTTCCTTTTGAGCGGTGAAAAAACTATAGTCTTACTGGTAGTTACAATAAGGTTTAGTGTTAGCGTGGCCCATATGACATTTTGTGGGATACTTTTTTTGTGGTAGGGTTCGTATTCTATGGTAGGGTTATTGCTCTATTATAGGATTCTTGTTGAGCGATGTAGTGGCTAAGATTTCAGTGGTGGGATACTATTTTATGGTAGGGTTATTGTTTTATGGTAGGGTTCTTGTTGAGTGGTGATATGGTAGGATACTATTACGTTGTAGGGTTATTATTATATGGTAGGTATTTATTGAGTAGCATGTTGGCTATGGTTATTTCAATATTAAAGGAGGTTAATATAGTGCATATCTATCAAGAAGACAACCAAACAATAGATTGGTTGGCCAATAAAGATGCAGGTATTCTTGAACTAATTCTATGGAGGGATGATATCCCTAGTGAGTTGAGTATAGTTGAGAGGAAGTTGCAAGCTTATTATAGATAAATCATGCTTAAATTATTAATCAAATATTGCAAGCTTTATTCACCTCTTGTAGTCATAGGAAGTGAAGCATTTTAGTTTTTTTCCTATAAGGGGTCTATGTGACTTCTTGTCTTGTTCTATTTCTACACTTCTCTAATTTTTCATTATTTGATTTAATGTAGAGGAGTGGTATTGTAAAAAAGGGTTGGAACCCTTTCAAAAATCCCTTCTTTTCACACTAATAATAAATAAGTATTATACTTGTGATGACTAGAGGTTAGACCTCTAGCGATGATATATTCATAAGAACTAAAGTTTTGTCATGTATATAGAGCCCTAAGATAATTGTTGTACAAGTAACATTATTAGGAACCAAAGCCATAATTAGCATGTATCAAACTATTGTGTGGGTTCACCTATTTTATTATTAGTTTTAAGTTCCATGAATATCAAAAAAAATATCTTGGATAAAACATAGAGAAGTAAAATTCCATCTAGAATAAATCCTTTTGCTATCATCTCATCTTCTAGTTTGACAATCTCCTCCATTTTTCCATTATTAAAATTATCGTAAATAACTTCATAGAAATAACATTATTGGATGCTACACCATTTTGAAGCATGTAAAAAATAATCTTTATTGATTCTTTCATGTTTTATTTCTCGCAATACATATTAACAAATGTTGTGAAGTTTACCCTATTGAGTGATTAATCTATATACCATTAAATCAAACATTAATTTTACGTTATTGTTTTCTTTGCCTTGCACAAACTAGTAAAGATGATATTATATAAAGATATTATGTGTGGGTCATTTATTAATCATTACTTGTTGTAATTGGAAAGCTCCATCCATCATTTGTTTCTTGCAACTACATCAATAAATTAGTTGTATATTATATTGTAGTAATATATTCCCATGTTTTGCATCTAATAGAATACCATTTTTGTTACCTCCATCTATCATAGCTTGTAGAGCCCATATATAAGCACTTTGTAAGAAAAAATAATTCAATGAGGCCATTCAAAAGTATTTCATCATGTAGGTTGAATGTTTGCTTCATATTTTTAGCTTTACAATATACATGGATGAGCAAAGTATATACTACAACATAAAGGTCTAGACCATTTTTAAGTATATATTTGAGTACCTTGTTGAACTTGTCTAACTTTCCCAAATGTAACCATACATTGATAAGAAGAATAAATGTAGTCATATTAGATCAAATTACCCTAGAAAAATCAGCAAAAAAAAACCTAAAAGATCTAATAACATCTCCCTATTTGTGCATCAGTCTAATAATGAATTATAAGAATAGGAATCAAGGTGAACTATTATTTACTAAGCACTCTATTAAGCTTATAGCTTATTCCAATCACTAGGGAGACATAAGAAATTCTACAAAACCTAAGTTTTGAAAGGTTTTATCAAAGTAGTTCACATACTTTAAACTAGGGATTCATAAGGTAGACCACATCAAAGGTTCCATCTCCAAAACTCTAAGGAATAATAAGGAATACTACCTCAAGGACATTTAAGAGGAAATATGGATGAAATTTTAAGAAATACTTTCAATAATGAAGAACTATTTCATGAAGTGGAGTTTTACTCCCAAAACTTAATAGATACCCTTGAAGGATACAAGTATCTATCTACTAGTGATAAAGAAAAAATTTCATTATTCCTTAAAGAGGCAAAAGAAGGCAACTTTGCATCATTAATTAGTTATCTTCATGAAGCCCTCTTTAGAGCCTGGTGGAATACATAAAAAATAGTTATATTCACATCAGAGGAATATTTTATGATTTATCTATCATTAATAATTTTTGTACTTGCTCAACACATGAAGCAAACTAGAAATACAAATCAATATTATTGTGATGATAGACTAACTCATCATGAAACAAATATTCCACTAGTACCAATACAAAATCACAGAAGAAGGAGGAAGAGGAAGAAAAGATATACTAGAAGAGAACATAGCAAAGAAGATATAAATAGAGAAGAAAACACAAATACTAAACTAGATGGATATATTCAAACTATATAACTGGAAGAACCTTCGGTTACAGCTTTCTTTTCCTTGTACAAAGATACTAACTACTTACCTAAATAGATTATGGTAAGCAGAGAAGGAGAATACAATTCCTAGTACTAGATCAAAGATCCATATTGAAGACTAAAGTCTTCAATACTCAAATAATGTAATACAAGGGGATGTTAGAGTATATTATGTCATTTAGGTTATGTAAATGTACCACCTTTGGTATATAAATAAGATAGGAGTTTAAAGTTAGTTAATTACTTCAAGTAATATAATAAATGCACAAGTGTCAATTTGCAAGTTGTAAATATGCATGTAGTCCACATGTACATGAGTCCTAGGTAGAGTAAGGGCCAAGGAATCTATCTTTATATATAAAGGGATCATAGTGATCGATTTAGAGAGAAGTAGAAAATATATAGAGCAATAGTAAATATAGAGTGTAGTAGTAATAGAGAGTGAATGTTATAGTTTAGTAGTATGGTATAATGTAGTTATTTCATATCTGTTCATGGAGTGTTCATGTCCTCCATTATATAACATTGTACTATTTTCATAACTTCCATTAATGGCATATTTTTGAGTTATTTGTAGATGTTCATCTCATTATTTTTCTACATATTATTGTGCCATTAGTTTTTATATATTTCAGATTAGTTATCTTTCATCTTGTGGTTGTATTCCCTATACTACAATCTCATCAAATGCTAACAGTTCCTTCTACTTTTCATAAATGTTTGAAGTTCAAATTCAAAGATCAACTTGTCACCATTCTAGGTGACCCTCATCCATTCCAATATTGTTAAATGGTTGAGCAAGTTCAATATGATCTCAATTTATGTCAATTATTTTCTTCACCGAGGACTATGGGTTTACCCTATAAGAAAGGTGAATTCGTACACATTGGCATGTGTACCTTTATCTTTGTAGGAGTCTACCTTGAAGAAAATATCCATGGTAGCAACCCTCTTCCTGTAAAGCATTATTTTTCCCATTATTACCTATCCAATGATTACCCACTTCCCAAGAAAATCCTATCTAGCATGGGATATATAGGTAAAGGTTTGGGGCCACAACAGAAAGGTATTCAAGAGCCTTTGGAAGTTGAGATTTGGCCTAGGAGATGTGGCATAGGCTACATACCTAATAAAAACCAACCTTTACCCTTTGATAATGATGATCACCTTATTACTTATGCTAAATATTTAGATCATCAAGGCTTGGAGTGGAGTGATGAGGATGAGGGACCACCTTATCCCATTGACATTCTATTTTGTAATGTGGTAACTTTGGTGCATCCTGAGTTAGTTGTGACCCCAAGGGAGTATGCTAAAGGAGATACTATTTGTGATATGGATCATGAGGATGTCCTTTAGAACAACTTCTTCTTTGATGGGTCAGTCCCTTATGTCATGCATGTTGAGTCTTCTAGTTCTCAAGAGGACTTTGGTTCTATGTCTCCCGAGGACCTTGAGCAACTAGGAGTGATCCCTACCCTACCTCCTTATGAGGATGAGTCTCATATTCTCATTGAGGAGACCATAGATGTTAACATAGGTTTTGAGGAGAGCCCTAGAATCCTTAAGCTAGGTAAAGCCTTGTCCATGGATGAGCAAGAGAAATTGACCAATTTTTTGAAAGAGTTTCATGATATTTTTGCTTGGTCATATGCTGACATGCCAGGGCTTGATCCCTCCCTTGTTATGCATCATTTGGTAGTGAAGCCTAGTGCTAAGCCTGTTAAGTAGAAACTTAGGAAGATGCATCCTAAGATCACCCTTTTGGTCAAGGAGGAGCTCCAACAACTCCTTGATATTAGTTTCATAAAAGCTATCGACTATTCTAATTGGATCTCCAACATCGTTCCTATGGCTAAGAAGGTAGGAACAATCAAGATATGTACCAACTTTAGGGACATTAACTTAGCATGTCCCAAGGATGAATTTTTCTCTCCCCAACATAGATATGATCATAGATTTCACCACCAAATGTGGCATGCTTTCTCTCATGGATGGTTTCTCAAGATATAATCAGATCATGGTTACCCCTGAGGACCAGGCCAAGACAACTTTCATCACACCATGGGGTACCTTCTATTATAAAGTCATGCCTTTTGGCTTAAAGAACATTGGTGCCACATATCAAAGGGCTATGACTTATATTTTTCATGACATGATGCATGATATTCTAGAGGACTATGTGGACGATCTCTTGGGTCGTTCCATACATCACAATGATCATGTTCATGATCTAAGATGAATTTTTGAAAGGCTTCGATAGTTCAAGGTTCATCTTAAGCCCTCCAAGTGTGTGTTTGGAGTCACATCTGGCAAGTTTCTAGGGTTCATCATTTCTAGGTGAGGTATTGAGGTGGACCCCACTAAGATAGTGGCTATCACTGACATACCTCCTCCCTACACCCTAACCAAGTTGCATAGCTTGCAAGGTAGACTTCAAGCTATTCATTGGTTCATAGCTCAGTTAGTTGATAAGTGTTAGCCCTTTCTTAAGCTTCTTAAGAAAGATGTAGTGTTCTAGTGGGATTCCAAGTGTCAACAAGATTTTGATGAACTCAAAAGGTATCTCACTTCCCCACCTATCTTAGTTCCACCTAGACTAGATAAGCATTTGATGCTTTACATAGCAACCACAACTCATGCTTTGGGAGCCTTGTTGGCTCAACATGATGATCAAAATAAAGAGCAAGCTATCTACTATATCAGTAGAACCTTGGTCAGCTATGAAACCTAGTACACTCCCTTAGAGAAGCTTTGCCTTGTCATGGTGTTTGCTTCCTAGAAGTTAAGACACTACATGCTCAACCATAAGACATTGGTGGTTGTGAAGTTTGATCCTTTGTGTTACTTAATGTCTAAGCCCCACCTTTTAGGTCAAGCTACTAAGTGGGTTTTAGCCCTTAGTGAATTTGACCTAACCTTCATAGGTCAGAAGGCTATCAAGGGTCAGGTGATTATTGATCAGTTAGCCTCCGCTCCCCTAGAAGTTTCCCATCCTTTGGTTGTTGAATTTCTTGATGAGTGCTTTGGCATAGAAGTCAAAGAGCTAGAGTCTTGGAATTTGTTTTTTGATGGAGCCCGATGCATGAAGGGTGTTGGTGCTGGAATCATTCTAGTTACCCCACAAAAATAGCTCATCCCCTTGTCCTTCAAGCTTTGTTTCTCTTGCACGAACAATACTGTAGAGTATGAAGCTTTGATCCTTGGTCTTAGAGTAGCCTTAGCCTTGAAGGTTAGTGTTCTTTTGGTCTTTGGTGACTCTCAACTTGTGGTGAATCAAATTAATGATGTTTATCAGACTCGAGATGATAAGCTAAAACCTTACAAAGAGATTATCACCAAGCTTTTATCCATGTTCGATCGAGTAACCATAGAGTCTATCCCTAGATCCTCCAACCACCATGTGGATGCCATGACTATTGCTGCATCCTTGTTTCCCTTAGAGTTGGAAGATGATCAAGCATCGATTATCATTAGATAACTCTGGGAGCCCACATCACTTAGTTCTAGTCTTGTTTCATTAGATGTTTTGACCATCGAAGCTTTCCCATCTAAGCCATGGTATACTGACATATTTAATTTCCTTAAGGATGGTTTGATTCTTGATGGTTTAGATCATAATCAGTATAATATTTTGCATAAAAGAGTGTGTTGATTTGTTATAATTGGCAATACTTTATATCAACATTCTTTTGAAGGCATCCTCTTGCGATGCCTTAACTTCGATGAAGCTTGACTAGCTCTTAGTGAGGCTCATGAAGGATCATGTGGAGGCCATTTTAGTGGTAATGCCATTGCCAAAAAGCTCCTTCAGATGGGGTATTATTGGCCTTCCATGGAGAAATATGCATGTGACCATGTTCGATGTTGTGACAAGTGTCAATGCCATGACAACCTTGTTCATGCTCCTTCTCAAAACCTTTAGGTTATTTCTTCTCCTTGGCCATTTTCCATGTGGGGATTGGAAATCATAGGGAATATTAACCCAACATCATCTAATGGTCACAATTTTATCATAATAGTGATAGAGTACTTCACTAAATGGGTCGAAGCCATACCCCTAGCCATGGTGACTAGAACTCAGGTCTCCAAGTTCATCTTCAACTAGATCCTTTGTAGGTTTGGGATTCCTTCGATGATTATTTCTAATAATGGCACTCCTTTCAAGAATAAGGATATCCATAAAATTTGTGCTAAGTACAAGATTCAACACAAGTGGTCAACTCCATATTACCCTCAAGGTAATGGATAAGCCAAAGCATCCAACAAGTCTTTGATCAAGATCCTTAAGAAGTTGGTTAGTAAGACCGATCATGACTGGCATATCCAACTTTATCCAGCCTTGTGGGCCTATCATACCAGTGTGCAAACTCCTATAAGTGCTTCTCCATATGTCTTGGTCTATGGGATTGAGGTAGTTTTTTTATTCGAGTTAGAGGTTCCTTCATTGTGCATCTTGTTTCAAGATGCCTCGATTGATGATGAGTATCACTTTGATCATTTGCACCAATTGGAGTTATTGGATGAAAAGTACATTCATGCCTTAGAGCATTTGTGAGCCTATCAGAATAGGCTCAAGCAATCTTATTCCAAGAGAGTTTGCAATCATTCTTTTGAGGTTGGGGACCTTGTCCTCAAGGAAAACCAAAAGAACACTAATGCTCGTTCAGATCTTAAAGGTAAGTTTCAGCCCAATTGGTTAGGCCCCTTTGTCATAATGACCAAGTTTGGCTTAGGGGCCTATCATTTAGCTTCTTTAGATGGTAAATAACTTAAAGAACCAATGAACATAATGCATCTAAAGAGATACTATGCATGACTTGGTACTCTACATTTTCATATTGCATTTAGATTAGTTTTCATACTGCATTTGGTTTGCTTATTCATATTGCATGATTTCCTATCATATTTTGCATGGTTTTCCTAACATTCTATTCCACTTTGCATTCTTCTTGTCATATAATTGCATTGTTGCTTGATCATATTTGCATGATTGCTTGATCATATAGATTTTTGGGGACTTTGTGAGGATGGCAAGTGATGAAACCTAGTTAGGTCTTAGCTCACATGCATTGCACTCATACTAGGGCTCTGATGCCTAGTGAATCCCCAACCTAGGGCCCATCTCCATGCATTTTCATCTTTGCATTTCATCCATCTTCTTCTTCTTCTCTTTTCTTCTCTTATATTCCTTGACCTTGAAAGTATAAAATGATCATCAAATTTCTCTCCAAGTCAAGGGATATAGTTCTTCTTCTCTTGTATGTCCTTTGTCCTTGAAATTTTTAATCATTTATTATCCTCCCCAAGACAAAGGATATACGTTCCTTCTTCTATTTGCTCACACCTATTGGTATTTTGATTGTTAAGTGGTCCTCATGAGATAGGGTAGATACCATATGGATATCATTTATGGTATTCATACGACCATTGACTATCTTACGCACACCTCTTAGCTCTTAAAATTCCACTAGGGATGCACACACACACTATTTTTTACTTCTTGCTTCTCTTATTTCTTGTACCTTCTTCTAGCACATGCACACACTCACACTACTTTTGTCGTGCTTTGCTCTGCTCATACATCTTTTGCACACACCACACCCCTATAGGGTAGTACTCACTTTGGCAACATCAATCACATATTAACACCCCATATAGGATAACTTCATGGTCACAAGTGGGGCAACCTCCATCTCGACCATTTGCAAGCATACATCCTAGCGGGTATCTCTTCATCTCTGGCCATTAGCGAGCACTACACCCATAGCGGGTATCACTCCACACTTGTCCATATTTATGAGCATAACACCCTTGCAGGATAGCTTCATGGCCACAAGTGAGGGGCAACCTCCATCTCGGTCATTTGTGAGCATACATCCTTACAAGGGTTTCAATCCTATTTTTCTTTTCTTTTTTCTTTTGTTTTGACCTTTTAGAGCTTTGCTTTCTTCTTCTTCCACCTTTATTTCTTCTATCACCATTTTTTTTCTTCTTCCCTTCTCTTTTCTTTCTATTCTTTCTTCTTTCCATCCGCTCATCCATGCATTTCATGTTGCATTCATTTTAGATTGTATTTAGATACCACATTAATTAGATGCATTCATTTAGTTACACCCATTATGCATTGCATTCACTATGTTCGTAATCATCATGCATAACAAAAATCACTTAAAACTTAAAAATAGTTCACATAATGCACACACATTTCCACACAATAAATACATAAAAATAAATAGCATGGTATTAATCGATAGAAAAGAGTACATTCTAGCTAGGTTGGTGCACCACAATCAAACCTGACACACTCAACCCTCCTCAGGAATGCATGCCATCATAAAATATTTGCATGTCACCTTGATCCTAGCCCTAGATCCATGAGCTTGTCTCCTTTACTATACCTACTAGAGGTGGTCCTGGTTGAGGCATATTCTTGGATTGTGTAGCTATTTATGATCTATATCAAGACAAACTTTGCATCTAAAGGTATGTTAGTGGAGGCACCCTTTGCTTTGCTAGAATCACCTAAAAGTATAGGGCTTGGTAAAAGGTCTCCCTCTATACCGCCACCTCTCACCTCTCCTCTACCCTCTACAATTGCTCTTGTAGAAGGTGGATCCCCTCGCCTAGCTGGCTGCTCATAACAATAGCCATCCCCTCTACCTGGGCCTACTATCACTCCTACTCTAGCCGACCCATCTCCCCCTTGAGGCGGTCAACCTTTGCCCTCATCATGTCTCTCTCTACCATGATCTAGCCTAGTTATGAATGAAGAGTGTCTATCTCCCCCTGCATGGTAGCCACTCTATCTAGTAGCCCCTCTAGCCTCCCTCATCGGGTCCCTCTAACCTATGGTCCCACTTGGTCCCACTCATGTCATTGTGGGGGCACCTCCTACTGTCCCCCCTACCCCTGAGCCAAAGAGAGTGATGGTCATCCTCATGGTTATCACCATATCCACCCTGACCTATACCCTCGCCTACCTAGGAGGCTCTGGCCTCCTCTCTCATCACTCTACTATGCATCATTTAGCCTCTTAGAGCGCCAGTTGCACCCATTGACCCATGATTTGGTGCCTCTACACTAGCACCTATGGGGATATCCTTGGGGGTATAATGCCCCTATACCATCTCCTGTATCCAAAGGCTACTCCAACATCATCCACTCTAGGATCAATGTAGAGGGGATCATCCAGGTCCTCCTCCATGAACCTAGCCACATTAGGGTCCCCTCTGACTCCTAATGGATCTTACCTCACCCTCCTAAACCAGTAGTCCCTAAGGTCTAGTATCTCCTAGAGAATCTTGAACTATCATCACACTCGATCAAACTAGTAAAGCTCCAACTCATCCTTCTTCATGGTGACCCATCAAACCCTCCTCACTCGAGCTAGTTCCTCTGCATCCTCATCCCATCCAGGGTGTAGATGCCATGGTTGCCATATGATCTGGTGATCCCATAGCTCATCTACTACCTACCTCCCTAGTGGTAAAATACCTGCATATGGCCTCTATGTATGCTTATAGTCTCGAGACCACCTATATCTTACTAGTTACTCTAGGTCGAGTAGTGGCCCTAGTAGTGCATCTAGCCTCCTAATGGCTATGCGATCCTAGAACCGCACTATAGTAGCTCTACTAGTGTGAGCTACTATAGTGCCTCTCCTAAGGTTTTTGTCCACCACTCCCTACTCTTAAGGACATCATGTTGCAATAAAAAAAGCAAACCTATTTTTCATCAGTTTCCATCATAAAATCATAAAATAACATAAACATTAAAATTCTAGAAGCTTGCACACCAAAGCACTCTGTGTCCCCCTTGCTTTCTTCTTCTCTTTCTCTCTTTTTTATCTCTTTTTCGCTCTCTTTCCCAAATCAATGCCTCATATCCTCTAGGGTATAAATTCATGAATTCATGCCCCGTACGACACAAGGCATAGATTTTATCATCACCAAGGATAGCCAGATATATGGATGACTATTGAATTTGTGCTTGGGTACCCTGCACAATGATTTTCTCTCAAAACCCTATTTTTTTTTTAAATTCACAAAACAATTAACAAAATTCAAGGTTAGAATTTTGTTTTTCCACTTACCCATGCCTACTATGTTGCTGTGTTAACCTCGCTCCTCACAACTGCTTCTCAATGTATGGGCAAATCTATTATTCTATTTTCTCTAGAGATTTTTTTAGGATTTTCACCCATTTTACATTTTTTATTCTCTCTTTTTTTTCTTTTCTCTCTTTGATGCCTTTTTTTTTCCATTTTATTTTTTTTTGAGTTTTTTATTTCAATTTTCCTCAATAATTTTACGTTCCTTCCAAATATCGAGGGGAAAACCTGGCCTTAGAGGCATTAATGTACCTATTTTCTCGATTTGCATGCAAAATATTAAAATATCTGGAATAACATCATTTTGCACCACCCCTTTTTTTCTTTGCTTTTGCTATTTTTTTTTACCATAGGTGTCTACATATTTCTTTGATGCATTTATTAGGCCATAAATGCATCAAAGAGGGGGTAAAATGTAGACATGGAAAATTGACCCACCCAAATGAGTCATTTTTCCTTAGAATCCTTTGGGAGGCTCTCAAAATTTCTAAGTGCAAGTTTGAACCTTTTTGTTTTGTGTTTTACTTTGTTTTTCTTAACCTTGACCAAATCCACACCTAGTAAATTATGGGGCACATATTTAGCAAATTTAGATTTTTTCCTTGAAAAAGTCTAAATTTTGGGTCGACCTCTTTGAGGTGTCAACTTGGCCAAGGTTAACTTTTGTCTTCCTGCATTTTTAGCCCTCCAAACCCTCTATAAATAAGAGGGATTGGATCCCTTTTAAGAGAGACCATTTTTAATGAAACTAAGTGATCTCTTATGCAATCTTCATCTGGTGCTCTTGGTGCTTTGGTGTTCTACTTTTGGTGTGCTCTTTGTGATTTGCAAGTGGAGGAGCCTTGATGATAAACTTGTCTTCTTGAGGAGGAGAGGTCTCCTACCTTTGCTCTTGCTTCTTCTACAAGCTTATCAGGTTGCTTCTTTGCATTCTTTTAACTTTCGATCATTTTGTTTAGTGTTAAAGTTGCATTCTTGCACCTATTCTCTATTTTAAGCCTTCTTGTGTGAATTTACGCCCCGTCTTCTATAGGGTGTGGATTTGATGAAAACTTTATTTTTGCCTATCACACATTCTATTTTTCTTTTTATACTTGTTTATTGAATCCACGCTTGGTAATTTACAAGGCATATATTCAGCCCAAATAGACTTGGGGGCAACTATTCATCCCCAAAACCCTAGGATTTATCTTGCATTTTTGTTCTACATTGTTTCCATTCTATTATTAGTCTATTTTAAACTTCTACCATTCTGTTTGACTTGCACTCTAAATCATATTAGCTTGGGGGCAATCATTTGCCCTCAAAACCCTAAATTTCAAAATCATATTCTTGTTCAATATTTGTGTTCATTTTTATTTGCATCTAGTTCACTATTTCATGCCATCATATTTTATTGTGTTTATTCCAAAGGTCAAAGATTATTTCATTTTCGAATGGTCAGCTAAAAGGACCAAGGGGTCTTGATTGTTGTGCCCCTAAGCTTAGTCATATAGTGTCCTAATTAATCTCCCAAACACTATTTAATTTTTCTAGGATTTTGTGCAGCTATTTTGCAATTTTGAAGCTATTTGAATATCCTAGATGCAAGTTAAATCTAGGATCAACCACTAAATTAAATAAATGTTCTAATAAAATTTTAGGTTGTTTTGTTGCAATCTGGTTTATCTTACATTATTTCTCCATAGCTTAGATTTAAAAAGGCCAAACATAGGTGTCTGCTCAATATACAGATTAAAATCTTCGTCCCATACTTGGAGTGGGTTCTAAAACCATTCCTAGTGAATCCTTCGATTCCCAAGCCCCCATAGTGTAGAGAATATAACACACTCTTGTGGTCACCTCAAATCCCAATGGATCCAATCAATAATCGTATGTGGCAAGGAAATTTTACCCCTCTACACATGTATTGAAGGCCAACATAAAGAAACAATTAAGCACTTGTTTAATGTATGCATATTATGTGAAATACTGATGTGAATTATACCAAAGTATTTTTATTTTTATTTTATTTTTAAAATCTTAAAATATTGTTGGTGAATATATTTTTTAGTACATTGTTGGTTTTATATTATGTTGATTTTTCATTCCTTTATTAGAATAAAAAAATTATAAATAAATAAAAGAAGAATGAAAGGAAGTGTGTGAGAATTGAGAAAGGGGAGAAGAGGTTTGAAGTGGTGTTGTGTGGACAGTAAGTGGAAGTAGGTGGAGGAATCATGGATGCAAGTGGTTAAATGGAGGAAAGGAGGGATTGTTATTATTAATTTTGGGGGATGTGTGTTGGAAGAGGATGAGAGGTGGAAGTAAGAAGTAAAGGAGGTTGGAGTTGTAGAGTGGTAGCAAGGTGGAGGTTGGTTAGATGCAAAGGAGCATGCAAGTCAACTACCTCTTAATGAATAATAATATTACTTATGTGATGCAATTTTAATATTTTCTTCTTTGTAATATTCTTCCCATTCTATTTTTATTTTCTTATAAAATATTGTGTTGTCAAAATATGATTCGAGTTATCCCTAGTTTGACATGTGGATATATTTTTATATGTTGAATTAATATTAAGATGGTAGTAGAACACTTTTTCTTATCTACACACTGAAACCCATGATATAATCCTTAAGGGATCTTACCCAGATTTGTTAAAACTTTGGGCTTTATGCATGTTGCATTTATTAAATGTAGGAGAAATGAATAAAGGTGATTATTATATGTTGGATTTGTTGTATATATAAGGGAGAAATGGATGTTTGGTATATTGTATGTAGGGGGAGGAATGGAGGTGTTTCTTGAAAGTTGGTTGGATTTGATCTTTTTGATGGAGGTTGTGCATACTATGTATGTTACATTTGTTGTATGTTGGAGGATGTCATGTTAGGTGCTTATTGTGTGTTAGAATCAAGATTATGCATAAGGGGTTGGAATTAAAATGTACTTGTAAAAAAATGGTGAATCCTAATCAAAATCAAGGTGAATCCTAAGAAAATCAAATCAATCATCTTCACACCAAAATTTGGGGTATTTGAAGCCCTAAAAAATAATATCATATTTGAGACTAATTTTGACCTTTTAAATCAACTTATAACTTCATAAAACCACCACCATTAGATCCTTATCGAAAAAAGATTTCCAACGAGTACAAATATGCCTATGTTTAGATACATATTATGGCAAATTGAACCTAAGAAAAAATTGATCATGAAAATTTTAGGCGAATGGGCCGACATCAAGGGTCCTCCTATTCGCCAATTTCCAATTATGGAAATTCTAATATTCGCCTAGTTTATGAATACTTACCACTATGCATAACCCTGGTTAGAATCTACAATGGTTAGAATTGATCTTCTAGATGGAGGATGTGATGAAGGAGGATGAAGTATTAGAGAAATAATTATAGATTATTCTAGGTTGAATTTAGGGGATTAACTTTCCCTAAAGATTATTTTTGTGATGTGGTGTTGGATGAATTTAGTTATAATGGATTTTTTTTACTATTATTTCTTGGTTTATTGGTTGTTCATACTCCTCTATGATCTTAAGAATTTTTTGTTGGTATACTTTTTGGATTTCTTAGCTTATGGCATATAAAATTAGTTTGTTTGTACTTGAGACAAAAACTATCACTCCAAGGTGCACAAGAAGGACTTGGTTTGTGGAATGGTGGTACATGTCCTTTTCACATGGTGGTTTCCTACAAGATTATCTAGTTGCCATAGGAATATGTGCAGATCATGGAATTTATTTTTTAACAAATACGACCTATTCATGTATTCTACTAGTATTTCAAGAATACCTAAATATTATTTTATATATATTTTTTTGTTCTTATATTTATTACTTGTTTGGATTATGTATCCACATTTATTTTAAAGTGTAAAGAAACATTATTAGATAAAGGAAATACTTCTATAGCTATCAAATATTATGCATAAAAGCTTTTAAAATTTTATGTATTGTCTTTGTAAAGCAATTTGACCATATAGAATATCAATCAACTCAACATCTATGTATTATTATTAATGCTAGTGAATATCTATTTATATGTTGTTCCCTATAGATGGGAGGTTCTCGCATATATTAAATTAAATTAAATTAGAATAAATAATATTAAATTATTTTAGCTAATATTGCATGTCTTCTATTAAGATATCATATAACACATATGAAGATGTTAAATCTAATCAATTGATATTTATAAATTTCATAAATAAATATATTTCTATCATTTTTTCTTTGTTTTAGTATTTTTAAGATATTATAAGGGTATCATGGACATAATTAAAATAATTTCATTTGCTTTCATTTCAAGTGTTCCTAAACATTAAACTAAAAATCATAGCAATATGGTGCATGCTTGAAGCATATATAAGTACCATTTTTTTCCTTTAATAATGTTGAATAAAATTATATTTATGTCACTTATTTACATTGAGTTTATGCCTTAATAATAATGTATGTAAAAATCATATTTTATCATGTTATTTGAAAATTTTATCGCCATATTTGCATAGCTTTTCTTTTTGTGGTAATCAAATGTAAAATTTGAATTTGAATGGAAAAAAGTACCCCCTACAATTTTATTGTGAGCTTTATGAGAATGACTATAAAGTATAACAATATGAAAGGAAAAGTAAAGATAAATTTTTAAGTTATATTTAGCCCAATAGCAACTAGAATACCTTATGAATATTCTTAGTATAGAGGTTAAAAATTTAACTTAATTATAGAGTTATTTTCTATATAAAACATGCCTATGAATGAATAGCTCACCAACATTTTATTTTTATCATAAAAATATTGTGGAATATGATTATATTTTTTAGTTAATAATTTTAGTTCAATGATGTAGGTTTCTTAAAAGAATTAATTTAGTTAATGTTGTTATCCCATAACACTTATTATGGTAAAAATAGTAGTGAAAACTAATACTTATCTTTCAATGAGTTTACACAGGTTTTTATGAGGGGTCTTGGTCCCTTCATAATGAGTGGGGTTTGAACCTTGGACCTCTAAAAAAAAGGCCAAATACCTTACCACTACAATAAGCTTGCAACTTAGTGGAAACTAATGTTTGGTTAGTATGTACAATTAGATAATGAAAATAAAATAAAGATAATATTATTTTTGTTATGCGAGCAAACCTTACATTTTCCTATTTTATAGTTTTAGAGAAATTAAGAATAAAAAATTCTTATAAGGAAATACTAGTAGCATGGAAGGGAAGTCATTTTTAAAATCCCTAGCTAGAAATAAGCATGTCCTAATGGGGTAAGATGAAGAATGAATCTATGGTCAACCTTATCCAAGCAACACACATTATGCTAGAAGTAATTATCAAGAATATGATCAAGGAATACAAAATAGTTCTTCGAATTAGAAGATTAATATGTAAGTTACAAAAATATTTGTCAAGTTTTTGGATATTCAAAATTGGATCAAGTGGAAGTGGGGAATGAATTCAAATAATTACATCATTTTTCTAACAAAAGAAAAATTTCTCATTATTTTCTCTAAATAAAAAATTAGAATTAAGATAATGATGGTAGCCCATGGTTGAGAGGGATATATGCCCTATATTTAAGGCCATGGAGTAACTATTTGTTTAGATATAGAATTTGTGTAAAGGGTTGTATTATGGGTAGAATTTTTGAACTTCCATATCACTCTAGCTATAAAGACATTTCACAGAATACTGGTAATAAACTAGGTGAGTTTATCGAAAAGAAACCAAAAATGAAGTAAAACATGTTATGTATACCAAATATGTATTTTTGTGACTATTTAAAACCTTCACTATAATCCATTAAGATTAAAAATAAATCAAGAGAATAGGATAACCAATCATACTATGAAAATATTGTATTTTGATGTCACAAATTTTATGAGATTGGATAGATGGAAAGAAATTACAAAGTAAAAATAATGAATATTAAGATAAAATACTCTAAACATGAGATAAACTTCAATATGAATCAAGGAGATACTATAGTAGAAGATACATTAGATCAAGGATTTCCATTCCCAAAAAATTGTAACCCCTTTACATCATCAAATGGTGAAGGCCATCATGATCCACTTAGATGAACCATTACAAGAAATAAGGAATGATACAAGGGATGAGGAATTACAATGTGAAATTTTAAATTTAACATAAATTATAGTTACAAAGAAAAATGTGGAATCAAATTTCAAAACATAGGAGGTATAAGATATCAAGTTTAATACAAGTAAATCATCTTCATTTTCACTAAGTAATTACATAATCAAAAGTAAAATTAGTGTATATTTTATACCTTGCATGTTAGGGTTTCAAGAGTAGCATAATGAAGAAAGAAGTATGGAGGATATTCATATGGGATTTCAAGGTAACATAGGAAAGTAATTACTATGGACAATGGTCCTTGCACTTTACGATTTCTAGGGCAACATAAAGAAGAAAGTGTTTGCAAGATTATTCCTTCTAGTTTAGATTTTCTATGACTACATAAACCTAGGGATGATAGGTCTCCTTATGAATAGTGTAGAAAAATTAAAGAGATTTATTAGGATAAAAATGTAAGATGGAAATTGAAAAAGGAGAGAAAGACCATCAAAATAAGAATAAAGAGAAAATTAATTAAATAAACATTGATTTGGAAAAAAAAAATCAAATATTAGAGGTGTTAACAAGAAATGGAGATAAGCCCACAAATAATAATAAAAAGTGATAATGAGAATGATATCTTCAAATAATTGGGGTATAAATGAGACCCTTAAAAATAGTAGTGTTGGTCATGAATCTGCCTAATAATAAAATGTATGCACCTTAGACCCGGCCAACATTGAAAGGTCGAAGGATAGAGATGTCCTTCGGTCCAACTACATAGAGTGATGGTTTCCTTACTAATCTAATTTGATTTAAAGATTAGGGTAACAGGAAAGATAGGGGAAATTATAGAAAGGAATAGGAAGTATGGCTATGATCCAGAGATGAAAGGTGGGGATAAACTAGCAGCTAAAATACAAATCAAGTTTTAAGCAACATGTAACAGAAAGAAAAGCATAGGAACCATTCATAGATTACAAGTATAATATACAATGACCATTTCAGCATTCAGTTCTCAACTAAGAATTAAATTCAAAAATACAAAATTTAAATTTACCTAACAAAGATCATGAACTTAATAGAAATGAAAGGCAGAAAATAATTGCATACAACACTACTCGAGGAACCAAAGCCAAATATATTTCTATTGATGTAGAGAACTCAAAGTGTTTTTTGCAAATTGTTTATCCTATTTCATTACATCAAAATGCTTAGTATTTATAGAGGATTTTGCCTCTGAAATTAAATGCGTATTAAAATAAAATTTAGGCTAGTCAAAGACTAGCCAGAGCAATTCTCTCCATGACACTAGTGATGATTGAATCAGAAAATTCTTCAAGAAGCAGCGATACCTCTTTGCCAAGGGAGACCAAACGAAAATATTAAATTGTGGTCACCATTTCATCATTTTGTACCTCAATATTTTATCTTTGCCAAGGGAGACCCAAAAAAATTAAATTTGTTTTGAAAAGAGTGAAATTAGTGGAGGGTGTCTTGAAAATGAACTAGGTCACACCAAGCTCAGGGACACAACATTTAATCTTGGCAACTTTTTAGTAGAAATTCTAGAAATATTGTTTTCACTTCAATCAATCTCTAACCTTTTTTGAAAAAGATCTGCAACAATGGAGCCTCTGAAAGTAACTTCACTAAGAAGAAGAATTAAAAAATTGATTTTGCCCAGGTAGTGGAGCAAAAAGCATTTTTGTTGCTATCAGGGACAAAAACAAAATTTCATTCGATATTTTCACCCATCCATATACTTTTGCCTTCAACCTGGTTAATTGCATCCCAAATACATCATATATAAGGAATTTTGCTCCATAATGTTGTCTTGCTTGACTTACGGGCAAAAAAATAGAATTTCACCCATGAGGGAGGGTGAAAATATGTTTCGCCCCAAGTTGGGGTGACTTTGACTTTGACCAGTGCATGGGGATGCCTTTTTGCTACTTTCACTCCAAACTTGGGAGCTTCCATTGCTTTCACTCCAACTGGGGTGAAATCATTGAACTTGCTAAAAACAAGGTGAAATCACTTAGAAAATGCCTTCACCATCTTCCTTGCTTATTTCGGAGTGAGTTTGACTTTGACTGGTGCATTGATTTCACCCAAACATTGTTTGTTTAATGCTTTTGCTCCAAAATCACCTTAAAATGGAATTTCACTTGAAAGAAGGGTGAAAATGACTTTCATCCTCTTTCTGGGGTGACATTGACTTTAACTTATGCCCATATATTATTTTTTCCCCGAACGTAATTAAAAATAGAAATTCGCCCCAAAAAGGGCGAAATCACCTTGAATTGCGCAAGTTCGGGCAAAATCATTAAATTTTATCTTCATGAACTCCTCCCTTCATTCTAGTTGGCGATTTTTGTTGCTTGGGCCCCACCTTGGGAGAAACTTGGGTGAAACTATTTTAATGTTGTGTTTCACCCAACAGAGGGGCAAAAATGATTTTCGCCCCTTCCCTAGGGCAAAAATGTCTTTTCTTTCCTTTGCTAGCACTTTCCTTTTATCAATTTCTGTGTTGATGCCTTTAATGATTTTAGCTTCTCCTTTGATCCTAAGACATTCTTTTGCTTTGCATTTCCTCTTTATATTTTTCCCATGGTTTTTCTTGCCCACAATTTTTCTTGCCCATGATTTACATCATTTTTTACTGGTAAAACACTGGCTATTTATTTCCAGGGACGAAACTACACCTTCTTTATTTACATTAGCAAAATCAATAAAAGGGAGGAAGCAAAAATATTACATTAAAATAGTAAAGACAAAAGACAAGCCCAAAAACTACATCATTTATCTTTCATACTCGGAAATTTTACAATCAAAATTTAGTGTGGCAAAACTACCAATACTTTTGGCAACTCTCAGGGTATTCAGCTCATCTAGATGCAATCGACCCCAGGCCTTCATCCATTGGGCTCAACTATCACCATTGCTGGCTACATAAGATTGCATATTTGATTCAATAGCCTCATTTATTTCCTCTTGTGCCCATTTCTCCTGCTATTATGTAGCCTCTTTCTGCTCTACTTCTGTCCGTGCCTGTACTTCTTTCTTGGAAAGACTTGCATTGGTAGTTTCATACACAACTACCTCAACCCAGGAATCCAGAGTGAACATAGAGAGCATACTCAATGAATCAATGACAAAACACAACTTCTGGACATGATCAAAATTGATGCGATTAGCTCTATGAATAAAGTACAACAGGGATGAATTGATGTGGATGAGCCTCTTCATGCATGGTAGTACCTGTTCCTCCATAATTGGATCCACCCAACCATCGATCTCTAAAGTATATTCTACAAAAAAATTCTAGGTCGTATCCAACTCTTTCTTTGGAAAAAGCTCACCCTAATCATCAGTAAATCTCAAAAACCCATTATCTACTAGAGCGTTGAAATAAATGAGCAAAATGCAACACTCTTGTTCAAACATAGTCATCAGATTTTGGCCCTCTCTTGCCAGATCCAACCTAGAAAAATAGTTGTGCAATGTAACCTTGGCCATGGACCAAGCTCGATCCATCCTGCTCATTGGTGTAACTTGGAAATTATATTGAAACAATACCTAAATTTTCAATGTCATCTCAAGTTTTGATTCCAGCTACTCCTCGACACGCTCCATAGTCTGATCACCAAGACAAATTACTATTCGAGCCTCATGAATATACAACAGAATCTTGAGTGCATTTACTACCATTTTCATGCAGTCTTCAAACAAATGGTGGTGAGCTTATTTGATTCTCTCCTTGGAGAAGCCCACTGATTGCGTGGCCTTTTCAACTAGCTAATTCTACAAAGATTCAAGCTAAGCGGTTAATGCTTGCACTTGCTTCTCTGCTTCTATCCATTTTTCTTGGTATCCCTTGATTGCATTCTCCAAATCTTTCGCTTTTCACTACCAACACTCTGCCTCTAATTTTGCTATATCCAGTTGTGCTCTATTTTTGGCCAGAGCTTCGTCTAACTTAATAATCTTTGCCTCAGCCTCAAAAAATATTTTCTTGTAATACTCATCGTGCAGGTAAAGAGAGCTCATATCCACCTGTATATTCCCCATATTTTCTATAGTATCAATCTTTTTCAGGTCCTCTATAATGAATTCATAAGTGTAATCACTTGGATCCATTTATCCTTGGGGATTCTAGACCTGGGGGATCATTTTTATAGTGTGGGACTCCATAGCTTTAGGGTCAAAAGTGACCTTCTTCAATATCTTTATTGGAGCTTGAGCTTATTTTTTCTTAACTTTTTAGCCACTAGGATGAACTGTGGTGGTCTCGACTTATTTTTTTGCAATAGGATGTTCTGGCACAATCTCTATCTATGGCTTTGGCAGCACCTGCAACTCAAGAAATGGAGTAGAGGGAAAACAAGCCTGTTGAGGGTTTGTTTTGGGAAGGGAAGTAGAAACAAGAATGGTTGGAGGAACGAAAGTGGTTAAGGGAATGGAAGTGAGGGGTTTCTCTACAGTTACACTCACTGAAGGAGGAGCTTGTGTATTTATAGTTACGATATAAATTATTGGAATGACAGATGTAGGGAGCAAAAATGGATTGGATTCAAATGCAAAGGAACTGAAAGCAAGAAAAATAAAAGAAATAGGAATAGAAGAAGATGGAGCATTGGTGACTGGGGACTCAGAAACGTGAATTGAAATATAAGTGGAGGGTATACCAAATGGGGGTGAAATAGAAGCAATAACTATGGAATGGGGTGCAACAGTCACTGAATGCTCAAGAGAAAGGTAAGAGGGCAGAGAAAACGTACCTTCAAGATTCGACACCATTTGAGCTGATGATGAGGAAAGCTATGATATTGGTTCTCCCTTGTCTTGTTCATCCTCTATCTCCTTCTCTAGTTCTATAATTTCCATATGCTGGCCAAGATGTCCTACCTAAACCAAAAAAGGGTTTTTTGAAATGTCATATTGTGCAACTTTAGCTGTAGGAAGGGGATTCTCATTGGATGAAGAAACTGCACCAGTCCTTGGCTTCTTAGATATTTTAAAAAATAAGTACCTCATGCTTACTCCTTTTTTTTTGTTGTGGCTGATATTTTGGCGATGGTTGTTTCTCTTCCTCCACAAGTGGCACTTCCTAAACCACATGTTGCTCCCCTTCGACCATGATATCTTTGCTATTAGATCTTTGAAAAATTTGAGGTATGATTTTGGCAAAATAAATTTGTTGGTAACTATCATAATATTCATCATGTATGTCCAAAAATACATCATCCATTGCCAAACCATAGGTTGACCAAGTTTTTCCTTGGTGAGCCCTCATAACCCATCAATTAGTGTTTTTCTCCTCATACCAAGCATGCAACTGATCCTTCATTTTGCTAAACAGAATTGGAGGAGGAATCTGGTGCTTGTGGACTGCATATCATAAAAATCATGCCATGGTAGGAGCGACATCATATTTTTGACATGCCATCCACTATCATGCCCTTCCAAATTACTTTTGTGTTGCTCAATATCTGGTCTGAGACAACAATGAAATTTTTTTGCTTTGATCCTTGTCGTGAAGTGACCCAAAGGGTCATACTTCCATCGTTGGGGTAACTCCACCATATCGAGGTTGTAGAGAGCTTCATTAATCAACTTGTTCTAGCCAACTTGGTCTACTTCAATATCATCGAAGCAAAATGGTATGGTGCATGTAGTTTTATTTCCTCATCCTACCCCATAGACATCATTGATGAAGTCGTTCTAGCGGACAACTTCCATCGCAAAAAGGTGCTCTGTAGTAAAATACGAAAGGAGAAATGGCTTGTCAATGAAGCCAAAAATTTGTATCATGATGCCTTGCATCAAAAAGAAAATATCTCCTTTCTCATTCGCAACGATCTCCTCCCTCATTGCCCTTGGCATTATCTCACATGTGCCAAATATAAGTTCGAGGGTGGATCTTGAAAACATGCAAGTAAAATTATAAAATGACTCCTTCCTAGACAAGCTTGGAGTCCACAAATAAACTGGCAGCTTGCTTTCTACCTCATCAACCTGCTTGACTGCTATGAATGAAAAATGCTAGTGCATGTGGAAGAATAAATACTAGTCTAAAAATGAAGTGTACCTGAATGATAATGCTCCTTCACTTTGTATCTTCTCTAACTCGGTATGCATTGCTCGAGCCATGTAATATACCTAGTCAAAGAAAATTAGGTTTGTGATTGCTTACATTGCTATTGGGGCATAAAATTTCACATGCAAAATACATTGTACAAGCATCGCTTTCCATTTATACACTATGGAATTGGTAGGAATACTGGACACCCAGGCCAACATTGAAAATATGTCTAGACTTTTAAATTCTATTAGATGCTTTGGTAAGGTTGACAACTCTCCAAAATGGGGTGCCTTTATTAGCTGATTCTCCATGAACTGGTGCAACATCACAATCGATTGGTACCTCTCCTCCTGCTTGAGATTTAATTTTTTGAACATAACATCCAGAGAAGGCGTCACCCCATACGCAAATGCTTCTCTGACTATGCTAGCCGAAATGGTGAACAATTTATATCCCTTCATATTTTGAACAACCCTCATGGCAGGATTGTAAAACTTAAAAAATCGCCATCACCAGCTTGGGCTAAGTATGAACAAGTGTACATAGGTACCAAGAAATATGTGCATGATAGGCAATAGTTAACAAGATTTATGGTATCAATCCTTACCTGACAGTAGCTTCCACATCCTGGCACAATTTCCAAACCCTTGTTCAAAATAGCATAGTCTCCAATCTGAGCTAGAACATCATAATATGGGTCAAGATCTATGTTTTAATTTCACCTGGTTTTTTTAGTTTTTTTGCCTCATGCTTTCTTTGGCTCAACAACTTTTGTTGACTTAGTATCTTTCTTTCTCATCTTCGTACAATCAAATTTACTACAAAAATATGATAATCATGCAACAAAACATCAATTCAAGGTAATTGAATGATAATTCGATAATGCTTCAAAAAATAATCTCAATATTTCTTTAACTACAAGCTTTCGGTTCATCGTATTTAAAACTTTCACTCCCAACTACCCAATTAACGTGCTCCCTTGGTTCTCTCACCCGGTATGATTTTTCATGATAACTTAATTGCCATTAACGTCCTTGCATTGTAAATATTCCTCAAACTTTGTGCCTAGCCACTTTTTAACTTGAGGGGCGCAATATGGGTATTTAATGTCTAACTTCAATAATAATAAATGCCACGTGGGAGTGATGGATGTTTTTTGGGGGTGAAAACCATTAAATTTGCTACATGATAACATTGAGAACATCTTTTCTAAAATTTTCTAACAAAATTGGCTTGATTTCATGTAATTAACTAAATTTTAAGTCGAAATTAGCTTGTATTAGTGAAAAACGTCAACTGGGCGTGCATTTTGCCAAAAACATCCTTGGATGAAAATACTCATGCAATTGGTGCTATGAAAATGCTCTTCCCTGCCTGCTTGGTGAAATTACATGCTTTGCAACCCTTTTAAATTAATATATCTTTAATTTTACCCCAAAAAGCTAATTGCTAAAAATAAGCTTAAATGTGAGTGCTTTGCTTGAAAAAGCAATGCAAAATTAATTTCGCCCTCTTCTTTATCAAAAATTATTTTACCAATTGGTGTTCTTGAAAAATATTGTGAATTTTACGTCGGAATTAGCTTGTATTAGTGAAAAACGTCAATTGGGCATGCATTTTACCAAAAACATCCTTGGACAAAAATACTCATGCAACTGGTGCTCTGAAAATGCTCTTCCCTGCCTGCTTGGTGAAATTACATGCTTTGCATCCCTTTTAAATTAATTTATATTTAATTTTACCCCAAAAATATGATTGCTAAAAATAATCTTAAATGTGAGTGCTTTGCTTGAAAAAGCAATGCAAAATTAATTTCGCCATCTTCTTTATCAAAAATTATTTTACCAACCGGTGTTCTTGAAAAAGCTTGTGATTTTTTGTCTTTTCTTGGAGTTTCACTCCGAAAACATCTTTGGAAGGAATAAATGAGAATTTCACCCCTAAAATAGAAAAACATGGTGAATCCCATTTTTTGGACGAAAATAAAAGTTTTCACCTTTTAATTTTTGCTTTGCTTTTTGCTTTTCTCTTATATTATTTTCTCCCCTCTTTTTTTATCTCCTTTTTTGGCAATTAAAAATAGGGGCACTTTTAAAGCAAATCATGCCCTTCGACAAATTTTAAAATTCAACTTTGATGAATTGATTGCCAAAGAATTGCTTTTCCTTAATAATTTTTGCCCAGAACATGACTGAAAAGCCTTTAAAATATTTTTAGGGCAAAAATATTTTTACTTAGTAAAGACGTGATTTTGGGACGAAAAAACTTGTTCGTGATAGAATTAAATTATCCCAGTGAAAAAATTTCTTATTTTTTTTTATTTTTTTTACTAATTTTAAAAATACTTGGCTCAGAATAAAATAACATAAAAAAAATTATGTACATATATACATACTTGATCAAAAGTTTTCACTGATGGTAGGCCTTCAAATGAAGACCATTTATTGGAATCGACATATGACCATCCATGTCCTGTAAGTGAAATGATTTAACTTGATTCACATCCAAAATATGGAACGAGCCCTCCCATATCACTTCTAACTTGTGATGCTTTCCAGGCTTAGGCTTGTTCTCGTTATATTTTAGCACTAGATCACCTACCTCGAACGACTTCTCAAAAGTTTTCTTTCCAAATAATTTATGTATCATCAAGGCATGTTCCATGAAGGCATTGTAGGATTTCTCTCTTTCTTCCTCCATCTATAAAAGCTAAGCCAAACTCATGCTCATGGGGTCAGATTTATTATCTTCACCATCCAAAAAGTGCCATGATTTAAGGGTCGATAATTCAATATGAATAGGCAAGATTGTTTCTTTGTTGTATACCAAGTAATAAGAGGAATTCTTAATGTATTTTTCACTAAGATGCAGTTGGTCCATAATTCTTAGTTTAGGAGCAAGTGCCAACTACGCTTATTATCTCCTAGAGTCCTTTTTAGAATCCTGAGCAAATTCTTGTTTGTGGACTCAACCAAGCCATTTCCCTGTGGATAATAGTTTGATGATATATTTAAATAAATATTGTACTTATCCATGGATTCACTGATCCTGGAACCAATGAAGGGAGTTTCATTGTCCATTATGATTGCATCTGGTATGCCAAAATGAGTGATTAATCCCTCAAGGAAAGAGATAATTGTTTCCTGGTCTACCTTCTTGGTCGGAATTGCTTTTGCCCATTGGGTGAAATAGTTGGTTGTAGTTAAGATGTATTTGTGTCCGGTAGAAGAATTGGGATCAATGACCCCAATGAAATCTAAGCCCCATTGTTGAAATGGTGCTTCTACTTGAATTAGATGAAGGGGTAATGATGCATTCCTGCTTTTACCAACATATCTTTGGCATTTGTCACAAATCTGGATAACTTTGAAAGCATATTCAAAGAGAGTGAGCCAGAAATAACCTGCTTTGATGATATTCAACACCATTGGTCTCCCTGCATAATGGCCTCCTAACAATCTAGAATGGAATTCTTCTAGGATTTTTTGCTTCTCTGATTCTTTGATGCACCTGATAAGTACTCCATCAATATTTCTATGGAATAGCCCATTTGGCAACATCACATATCTAAGAGCTTGTAATATGAATCTCCTTCTCTATGAAGCATTGAGATGTGAAGGACACCTTCTTGAATGGAAATATACGATAAGGTCCTCTGTCCAGTCATAATCATCTATAGAGTGATTGGTGAAATTACTTTTGCTTACTGAATCCTTATTGGAGTAAAACAATATCTCTTGCATTGATAATAAGAAGATTATATACAATTATTTAGGCTAAGAATAGCCTAGGATAAGGATAGCCTAGAATAGTCGACTAACAACAATATTATTCGAAGGCTAATAATAATGAAGATACTAACCAACCTAGAAATAATATCCTAAGTAGATACTATGTCTAACAATAATGATTATTGTTAGACTTACATAATAATCTACCCTTAAGGAGGTAATATCCCTAATGAGGGAATAATCTACTCTAACACCCCCCCTTATTCCATTATTTGGATAATACATATAACTACTAGCTATGCTAACATCCCCCCATACAATAATATTTGGGTAAAGTATATAACTGCCCCAATACAGTGAAGAAGAAGAAGAAGATAAATGAAAGAATGGTGGCTCGTGCTCTTGTCTGTGGCTCTGGCTCTGGTTCATGGCTTTGGTTCTATCTCTAAGCATACCTATGGATTTGTATCTCTAGGTCTATCTCGGGATCTGCCTGTGAATCTTCCTCTAGATCATTGCCTCTGGATATACCTATAGATATGCCTCTAGAACTTTATATTTGGGTCTATCTTTTGGTCTGTCTCTAGGTCATTATCTCTAGGATTGCCACTAGGTCTGTCACTATATTTACCTCGGGGTCTACCATAGGTTTTACCTTTTCGGTAGAAGCCATACAACATTGCTTTCATCATGGTCCATTGTGTGTGATTTGTCCATCCACAATCTATATGAACCTTGTTGGCCATTTTTAGTTTGTACCAACAACTGGAAGAAGAGAGATTCATACATCCACATGAATCACAAGGATGTAGTTTCCAACACTTAGCTGCAACATATCCTACCTTTCCACAATGACTACAATAATAATTTTTAGGAGATGGAGGAGATTTAGGTTTTATAAACATGGAATTACTGGTACTTGCATGTCCAGTATAGCCAAGGCCTTCATTATTTGCCCTGACATTTAGCATTATAGGATTTTTAATGCCTTGTTCCTGCTTACCTAATGTCTCACCATTGAATCCCATTTTCTTCATCATTTTGGATCCAAATCCTTTGGTGTGTTTTTTAAAACATCCAATTTCATCATCTTCATCAATGTGTTTAACAATATGGCATTTGTCACTATTGATGAGATTATGGAGTTCATGTTTAGGAGGATCAGTTTTTAATTCACTAGTGTCACAAGAAAAATCTACTACTGTGATGAGATCACCTGTGCTACAACTGATATCTGCCATCATAGGCATGAGGCCTCCTGTATCACAACAAGCATTGGCCATCATGGGCTCAAGGTCATATGTGTCACAACAAGCATTTGCCACCATGGGCTGAAGGTAACTTGTGTCACTACAAGCATCAACCATTTTGATCTCTATTTCCTCACTAAAGTCCCTATAGATTTTACGTTGTGCAATGCCAAGAGAAAGCAATGATATGTAGACTGCCCTTATGACACCTATAGGTATTTGAACACCATTCTTTTGAAGGTCTTCAAAATCTTCAAAATATTTGAGAATGGATTTTACACCACTGCGTAGTGTAGAATATTTTTCATCCTCATAAAAATCCATTCCTTCCATCTCTGGTGGAAAGTAAGGACCTTGAACTGATTTAGCAACATCAGTTGATTTTGGGGCACTCTTTTTCTTTGATTTACCCATTTTTAAGGTGTCGGTCACTACCGAAAATACACCTTTTACAATGATATTTTGCAAAAATAAATTTCTAAGGTGTCGGTCTCCTGTCGAAAATGCACCTTTACAAGGTTATCCCCCCTTGTTTTTGCAAAATTATGGTAGAGAAAAACAATGTTAGTATCCCCTTTAATGCAAAATTGTATCACCCCTTGTGTTACAAATGTTGCCTCTTAGGCAAGTGTGCAAAATGCACTCAAATTTCCCCCTTTGGTTACAATTTGATGGTGGAGAAAACAATTTTTTTTTATATCCCCCTGAATGTAAAAAATTCCCAACAATAAAGCCTCTTGGGCTTTTGTTTTGAAAAACTTGCCTCTTAGGCAATTTGGGAATGATGCCCCCTTACAATATGTGCAATTTTAAATTTCAATCAATAATTTTCAAAAATAATTTTAATATAAGTTGTGGAAAATCAATAATCTTAAGATTTAATAAAAGAATTGATTTAAAAAAAGCTTTAATTAAAAAAAATATTAAAGAAATTATTAAAAGAAATAAAACTTAGGAAAATTGCACCTATGTGGGTAGACGCGAGCGGTAATGGAAGAGCACTCTTTCCTACTATTTATTTTGCCTGGGTGGCACTTTTTGTTCCTCTACAGGCAACGCGTCTGGGCTGGTGCTCCTCCATAGAGCACGCTCCTCTAGGCGGTTGTGTCTCTCGATGGCACGACCTCATTTGGGCTGCACATCCTTCCTCTGATTAGTGAAATCAATCTGAGATAGCATTTATGTTCCCTATAAAATATAGCATCACCAACAACATCGACTGCGTCAAATATGGTATTCCTTTAGCAACAACATCCAAGATTTGGGAGAAATCATTGGCAATCGATATGCTTAGCACACCAAAAAATATTTGTTGGTAGCATTTGTAATTGTCAAGAATTGATCTGCGTATGAAGCCTCAACTTGTGTGTTGTATTCCTTATTATGCCCTGGATGACAGCACGTTAGTACCTTTGGTCGAACCGTATGAGCAACAAACCACCACTATGTCGCACCGGAGAGGCGCACAAGCAATCAATCTTTGAGAAATGCTAATTGACTTCACTCGCACCAGAAAGGATGTAATTCTGGTCCTATATTTGTGTTGACGTGCTCTAACACCCACGATGCCCCACGAGGCGATGATGTCCCACATTTTTGGCTTTCTTCGTGCCTCAACAGCGAGTTCTCCAATGCAGGCATACAACAACTCGACAATGTCGATCACCTCTACAATTCTCATGAACACCGGCTATTGGATATGGTTTTCATGGAAATTTCTTCGACTGCAATGTTGTTTCCAACTATAATGTTGTTTGCGATTGTAGTTTGTGTGGCTTCTAAAGCCAGATCACATGACAAAAAAATATCTGTGGTTGCTTTAGAATGAGCTCTGCCATGATGATCTTAGTGATGATGGCATGTAATGGCTAGTGGCGTGTTGTCCAAACATTCTAGCATTTGGGATCCATCACCATGTCTGTAAAGATAAAGAATCATCAAGTGTCCAGGTCCTCCACTAGTGGCCGCTTGTGTGCAAGTGCAGTCCAGATCCTCCACTAGTCCTAGATGCCTTAACCAAAAAAAAAATCACAAATCATAGATGCAAAAAATACGCCAGAATCAGAGCGAGGATACCTCACACCCGCTCTGATACCATATTGGAGTAAAACAATATCTCTTGCATTGATAATAAGAAGATTATATACAATGCTTTAGGCTAAGAATAGCCTAGGATAAGGATAGCCTAGAATAGTCGACTAACAAAAATATTATTCGAAGGCTAATAATAATGAAGATACAAACCAACCTAGAAATAATATCCTAAGTAGATACTATGTCTAAAAATAATGATTATTGTTATACTTACATAATAATCTACCCTTAAGGAGGTAATATCCCTAATGAGGGAATAATCTACTCTAACAATCCTCAAGTTGGAAAACCATAGATTCAAAAGTAGCACTTCTTGCAAGCTCCTGACATAATGCTCAGCCTCAAACTAGCTTGGTTGGTCAGATTTGTACATCATACTCCTGTATTTTGGAAGCCCAACCAGCCCTCTTGTCTTCAAGCTCTCCTTGAATGATGAAACTTCGTACATCAGGATGAAAAACATAAACTATTGTTTTACTCTGGGAAACAAAATTCTGAAATTTCTTCAAGGATTTCATCATCGCATATACTTGCTTATTAATGAAATTGTATTTTTCTTCATGTGGTTGGATAACTTGACTTAAGAAAGCAATTGGTCACTCATCTCCATCATATCCCTTTTGCGTAAGTACCGCTCCATAACTCTCCTATTCACCAATGGCATATAGGATAAAATATTTTGAGTAATTAGGGTTTACCATGACTAAGGCTTGAGAAATTATTTGTTTTATTTCTCTAAATGCTCGCTTTCTCTAATCAGTCCATTTGAACTCAACACTTTTCTTTCAAAGCTTAGTCATCGACTTTACCACTTGGGAAAAATCTACAACAAACTTTTGAACAAAGTTTATCTACCTAAATAATAACTGTAAATCCTTCTTATTAGTTGGTAGTGGAAGCTTTAGAAGAGCCTCAACTCTAGCTGGATTAATAGCCAAACCTTTCTCCAAAATAACGTGGCCTATGAGGTTTCCTTCCTTTACCGCAAATATGGGCTTCTTCGAGTTGATGGAAATTTTGAACTCCCAACACTTCTCGAACACTTGTCTCATATGTAAACCATGCTCTTCTCTATTATGAGAAAAGATAGTTGTTAGAATAATAAATTATATCTTAAGTTGTTACTAGGATAATCTGTGTGGTTGAGATTAGCTCAGTTAGTTATGATCCAATGGATCAGATTGTATGCCTTTGCTATTTAAGCAAGGCTCCTTTCATTCAATAATATCAAGTATTCTACTTTTCTAACATGGTATTAAAGCAGGCCTTCCCTACCATGTGAGCCTGAGGAGCTTTTCCTCATGGGGGTATTTCCCTCATGGAAATCCCCCCTCATGTTTTTTACCTTTGGCCATTTTTTTTAGAAAACTGAGGGAGTATGCTCTCCATATTTGATGGATCAAAAACCAAATATTTTATGGATAAAAACATGGCTATTCATTTTAGTTTTTTTAGGGTTTACCTCCTCCTTCATCTTGATCTGCTATTTCATTAATACGTCATTGTGATCCCCCGACTAATTTTTTTTTTTTGTGAGAGTTTGTAGTATTATCTACTTTAATCTCTGTGAGCATTGTTTTAAAGATAATATTGGGTTTCTGTTTCACTTGTGGCGATAGCAGTGATCCCCCTTTTTTTTAGGTGCAAAGTGACCATTGTTTTGTTTGCAACTGCATCATATGAGACTGAGATAGTTCTTTTTCTACTACTATCATGGGCTTTGCTATGCTGAGAGCCATGAGTTTGGCCAAATATTTGCACGGGTTCTGAATTTGATGAATTCATCATTTTGTCCATGCCATTCTCATTAAATAGCCATCCATTGTGAGACATTTGGTATCCCAATTGAAGAAGACTCACCACACCTAGTACACTTAGTTTTGGTAGTGATTGAAGGAGTCTTAAAGTGTTTTTTTGGTGGATGAAATCTTACAATTTTGTAGGCATTACCCAACCATGCGCTCATGGAGGAGTTACCTGTTTTGGAATTTTAGAAGAATTTATTCTACTACAGTACCTAATCTGCCATCTCTAAAACCGATGCACATGTCGAATTTGAATTTAAGGAGGCATTCATGCTGAAGGAGATGAGCCATACACAATAACTCCCGAAGCAGATCTATGTTTGTAAAAATAAAAAACGCTAAAAAAATATGGCTTGGAAAATTTTGAAAGTATATGTGCTGAAAAGGAATGTATGAGGTGGAAGCTTTCTAGTTTTGGCATAGTGCTAAATTCTATTCTTCCCCTCACCTATGGTCCTCCCCTCATAGAATTTTGTTTTGTGCATTATGCTAGTGGAGACAATTCATCACCAGATTCTATCAAAGGCCCGAAAATTGGTCCTACGAAGGAGAGTGGACTGTTGAAATTTTTGTTATGAGATGATGAGCATGCTAGTTGAGGCCGATTGCTTCAATTTCACCATTCACACAGATGCCTAGAACTTGTTCAATTTTTTTTAAAGTTGATAAATCTGTATGATATCATATTCTACCAGATTTGAAGGTGTTGGTTGCAAGTGTCATAAAAAAACATGCATAAGAAAATCACCGATGCAGATTGAGATATTCTGAGGTGTTTTTTAAGATATACAGATCCAAGATTTTTGGCGACATTAGATTGAAGATTGACATGTTCTATGTGTTTATCTGCCCATAATCAGAGGTGGATGATCTATTGAAGTTTTTTTATCAGTACCACTGCTATGGAGCAATCACAGTGGCCTTGTTTTGGCCGTCAGACTCATGGTCATGCTCATAATGGTATAGCTACTGCAAAGGCTCCTCGAGATGTGTGACAAGTATTATGCGAAGAGGTAGATGTACCCGATGCTAAATAGTGATATATTATTTGATGCGACATGTTTCTAGGTATGGGGAGATTGATATGGGATTAACAACGACTATATTGTTCATCTAGAAGCTGCATCTATTGAAGCCCAAAAATGAAGATCTCCCTCCTATAGATCTTTGCACCCCCCAAATTCAACTGAATGTGGAACGAGAAATGAAGAAGTTTGTTGGCATATTTTGTAGATGAACATTGAGATTGGTGCATGGTAGACAATATTGAGCATGGGATCGATTCTTCTCCTAGATCGAGCATTTGCAAGATGATCTGCTCTAAAAAGGAGATAATGCTAGGTGCTACGGACGTCAAGCTTTTTTCGTAATTTGTAGACGGAGATCGGGGAGCCCTTTAATTTTTTTTTCGCTATGTTGAGGGCCTATTTTTTAGCCCATCACAGCCAGTCCACCATGATGTTGAGGACCTATTTTTTTGCTGGCACCCGAGAATGAATCCCCAACCTGCATAGGTAGGCAATTGATTTTAGGAAATCCAACAATATTGATTCCCTTCTTCAAATTGATCGAGGGCCCCTTTTGTTTGTCTGTTTTGTTGATCGTGCCCACTGCTAAACTAGCCTCTGATGCCCATGTCAACTATTTTACAATATGATTGTCACGAATACGATATGATATGGAGCACAAATATTTTACCAAGCAAGATTTTTAAATAGATTTTTCCAACCTCCTCAGATTCGGATTGGATGTGCTAACGTCGAATCAAGGTAGAAGATTTTTCTTACGTTGTTTGTTTACGTACCAGGCCTCTAACCATGCCATCATGCAGGTGTTAAGATAATCAATGACACAACAGGCATGAGTAACAATTTTTCTCCACCTGGCCCTCTTGTGCGCGTCTTCTGAGCTATGGGCCCACATCTTCTCACTATGCACCACAGATAAACTTGTAGATCATGATGTCGAGGGGGTGCATCCCTCACTTTTCAAAATTAAAAAACTAAGGGAGCCTCTTTTTTTAAAATGGGACAGGATTTTTTAGCCACAAATAATTTTTTATGTGGGCAATTTTTTTAAAGGGGGCATTGTTAGGAGGGAAAACTAATGGGTTTTTAATTGATAAAAATGTGTTACATATATAGGCAGAAGACCTATATGATGAACATGACACTTTTTTATAGGCAGAAGGCCTATATGATAAACTGACAAGTGTCAGTATAAACTAACAAGTGTCAAAACAGAGGCATTATTGATAAAAATGTTACAATATATAGGCATAAGCCTATATTCAACACATGACACTTGTCAAGAGAAACTGACAAGTGTCAAGGAAGGCATAGTGCACTTTACTTTAACTCTAACATTCCCCCTTAAAGTGCACTATCCTAACTAAAGAAAAAACAAAGCAAGTCAACATTAGGTAACATTCCCCCTTAATGTTGACTTCTCAAAAACAACCTATCATCCTCGCTTATTGCTGATTTGGTCTAGGCTCGTGCTCTTTTGCTCTTGGCTCTCCAACTATGAATAACGCTAGATCCACTATGTATACATCTCGGTCTGTTGCCTCAGGGTCAGCCACTTCAACGGGTCTGTTGCCACTGGGTCAGCCGTCTAAGTGCCTCAGGGTCATCATGGGTGCCTCAGGGTTAGCCACATCTGGGTCTGTTGCCTCTGTAGGTCATCCTCAGAGGATGTTGCCACTCGTAGGTCACTAACTAGATTCACCATGAGTATGAAATCCCTCCTCATGGTGAACTCAATCGTCTCTACCGAAAATGCAACTAATGAAAGGAAAAACGAGCCATATAAGAGTGTCGGTCTCTATCGAAAATGCACTCAATATAATAAAATGAGCCATAGATCCAAATAGGAGGAGAGAAGAAGAAAAGAAGAGAATCCTCTAAAGTGTCTTCGTCTATAGTCTTCAGAAGTAGATCCGGAAACAACCTCGGATAGAGTCTAGGGTGTCTTTGTCTATAGTCCCTAGTATAAGTGTCCTTATGGTGACCATTTCATCCCACCGAAATGCATGGGTAACCAGCCGCTGCATTCGCCAAGTGTATAGAAAAGATCACTAGGTACAAGGATCACATATGAAATTACCTTGGGAGTGTCGGGTTCAACCGAGAGTGCACTCCAAGGTATAAAAACTTGAGGCTAAAAAAACTGAATTGAAATAGCCTCAAAATTACAATTTGACACCACCATTGTGTCCGTCGCGAAAAAACGTTTCCAACGACTATAAATACCCCTATACTTGTGTCTGAATGGGGCCTTCATCATTTGAAAAAACCATCATGCCTATCTAAGGCAGCAAAATAAACTTCAGGAATATCATATTCCTGGCATCGCACTGTGGCGGAATAAAAGGACGGACTCAATTTCCCTCATAGGGGAATTACATGGGCCATGTGGGCCAATAAGACTCTTCATGATTAAAGTAGCTCCATACAAATCGAATCAAATGCTCCTAACCATTTCATAAATTATCCCCTTTTGGAATAAAATACCCCACATTCCAAAGAAAAACATATACCCCCGTTAAAAAATATTTTGACTTCTCATAAAAAGTGCCCCACTAGCCCTCATTTCAAAATTAAAAATAATGGCCTCCTTTAATGCTAACAATTGAATTGAAACTGACAAATTCTGGATTATTTAAAAAACCCCACCAGTCGCTCAGAAGCCTCCTTGGTGGACGACGCGAAAATTTTCAAACTGGCACTTTGATGCTCTCAGGGGGATAGCCGTTGGTTGCATCTGTTTCCACGTGCAAAATTAGTACTCTCTACCAATGAATGCTTCGATGGCCTACTTTGTTGTGTCTCCACCTCTGCCAGATCGATCTCCAATGAACACAACCGAACTTACCACCTTGCTTGCAACAGTAATCAGTCAACCACGTCGAGGACAACCACGCAGCAAGAGTTCTGGTCGTCTACAGCGAAATTACTACCCTCGTGATCACTGTTGCCTTCTGCTCGTAGGCTGAAAGGTTATTCAACTTCGGCTCCCCAATTTCACATTACAGCATTGCAGCCGGGCTTCTCGGGGATGCAATAGAGCAGGCCACCGACGAAGGTGGCGACGGTGAAACGCGGCAACACAGTCACAGTCTAGTCTGGCAAAATTTCTGGACGTGCTTGCTCCTGGTCTCTCTTCCCCTCTACGCACTGTCCCGATTTCACGATGCGCTACTTCAAAATGGCACAAAACGATCAATCTCGTCTTCCCCTGCACTGCATTCGGGCTCAGATTCTCCAAAGGCAGAATTTGAATTTTTTTGAGCTTTCTTCTCGCTTATCGAACTTTTACTGTGATGAGCCGCCGGCTCAAGCAAAATGCTTGTAATGTTTAGAAACTCCCAACTGTGGTTCGAGTCCCTCTAATACGCCGTCTACGACTCCGTTTCCACTACTTCTCAGCCGCTCAAAGGAATAAAACGACAGTTCCGTATACGTTCCGGTGAAAACCTATATACTTCTATCAGGGTAAAAGGAAGCGCGGGACAAATTCTGGGCCGAGAACAGGGCTACTTTTCGTGTCGCAGCTGCAACCAAAAAAATGTCGAAGCTCCGGTTCACGAGCACGAAGTTGCCGTTGTCTTTCGAAGCGGAGCGACGCGCCGTCGCCCACGCGCCGTCGCCCGCCTGCGGTCCACACCGCTGCCTCAATCCTCCGCATCCAATATAGGGGAAATGGTCCCAATCGAGGAGAGGAAACAACTGCTGGTCCATGAAAAAAAAAAAAAAGGGGGAGGGAGGATTTCCATGAGGGAAATCCCCCCTCAAGGGGTTTCACAGGGCAGGGAAAGCCTGCTCTGATACCAAATGTTAGGAGGGAAAACTAATGGGTTTTTAATTGATAAAAATGTGTTACATATATAGGCAGAAGACCTATATGATGAACATGACACTTGTTAATGAAACTGACAAGTGTCAAACTAAAGGCATAGTGCACTTTAACTCTAACAGGCATGATCCTTTTTTTCCATGTGGAGATTGGATGACCCACTTAAACCATTTAATATCCCCATACGAGGGAAAATATAAATGTTGCCTATATTTAACTGAAATTTCTGCTTAAATTTTGCTAGAATGCAATGTTAGGAGGGTTCCCTCGTGAGGGAAGAAGAAGTTTTTTTGTTTTTCTTGCAGAAAAAGGTCCTATTGATACCCAAATATAGGGGTATGTATAGTCATCGAAAACATTTTTCCAAACCGAACATAATGTTGGTGTCCTTTTTTAATTTTTGGGCCTAATTTCTAAACTTTTTTATGGCTAAAAAAATATTGTATCATGGAGTGCACTCTCAATTGAACTCGACACTCCCATTATAGTTCTAAGTGATCCTAGTATCTAGTCATATCCTCTATATCACCTAGTGGTTGCAGCGGTTGGTTACCCATGCATTCTGGTAGGATGAGGAGGTCATCATAAGGATACATTTGGTAGATACCTTGGTGATTCTTTTTTTTCCCTTGTTTTTCCTATCTGTCCTCAAGTTTGGGATCTTTACCAGACCATTGTGTTTATATAGGTGGAAACCACTACTTATGCTTGTGGAGTCGATTTGGACATCTCTTGTGATCCTTGTGGTTCTTTCCAAACTATATTCACACTATTATTTTTCTTAGACACTTTGGTTCCAAGGGGTTTTTCTTTAGTGATATTTTTTCATGGTTCACAACCTTGATCTGTGTCATAGACACCAATCTGGGAGTATAATTTCAGTCATTTTGGTGATGAGTCTCTATTTTTTTGAGAATTCTTATGGATCCTTTATAGACTTCTTGATGGAAGTTGTCCTTAATGGGGTTGAGAATCTTCCTTCATCCTCCATGCACATCTTCCTCCTTCTTCTTCTTTCTATTATGGTAGGTGGTTTTCTCCCTTGAGGTTTTTCATCATCTTTCAACAGAGATTTTTTGATCACATATTGTACATGAGTACCTTATCAAGCCTTGTTTCTAGGACTCATACTTGTGGATATGCCACTTGTTTAGTTTTTTTGTTTTTGCTACCTCTTAGTATCACTTAAGGGGGGATGTTAGTATATCCTAGTACCACTTAAGGGGGGTGTTAGAATAATAAATTATATCCTAATTTGTTACTAGGATAATTTGTGTGGCTGAGATTAGCTCAGTTAGTTATGATCCAATGGATCAGATTGTATGCCTTTGCTATTTAAGCAAGGCTCCTTTAATTCAATAATATCAAGTATTCTACTTTTATAACAATAGTCATGTCATCCAAATAAATTACAATGATGCAATTTAACAACTCACCAAAAGCTACGTCCATCGCTCTTTGAAAAGTTGCTCCAACATTAGAGAAACCAAACGATATTAACTAATAAGAAAATATTCCCCAATTCATGGTGAATGCTATTTTATATTGGTTTTCATCCTTGACCCAAATTTGATTATAGCTAAAGAATCCATCCAAGAATGAAAATCTTTGAGCACCAGCAACTACATGAAGAATCTAGTCAATCTGAGATAAAGGATAATGATCCTATAGGGATGCTTGATTCAAATTATGAAATTCAACACATAGGTAAATATACCTATTATTATTCCTCACAAAGACCAGATTTGCTACCCAATTAGAGTGCTTAATCGGGTAAATAATCTTGGCTTCCAGCATCTTCAGTAGTTTCGCTTTTATCAGGGCTTCAATATTGGGATTGACTGACCTCTACTTTTGCATTAAGGGTTTAACCCCTTCCTAAAAATCAATGGTATGCTGGATCACATATTTATTGTAGCCTTTCAAATCCTAATAGCTCCAAGCGACAATGTTTGGGTACTCTTGGCACAACTCCTTGATCTGTTCCAACTCTTCCTAAGTGCAATCAGTGCCAACTTTGATTGACTTCTCGGATCCCAACTATAGTTCAATGTACTTCTTCTCATACACTTTGATCTTATACTTTTTTGCTCTATCATTCTGATCAAAAAGACTCTCAAGCGTAATCAATCCTTTTAGGATATGATTATTTCATAGCTAGATCAATCCCTCAACTTCTTCCTCATCAAGTGTTATTTCTTCCATAGTACTAGCTTCTCTTATCAAGAAATTTATAATTTGCTCATCACTTTTGAACACTTCTCAGTAGATATTTTTGTTAGGGATTGAAGGTCTGTAAACTAACCTCACAGTCTTGGGTTTTATCACCACATGCTCAACTAGTGAAAAATTAGAGCCAAGGGATGCCAATATATTGGCATGCTTGTTCTTCTCCCATGAGATTTATTGGATGTTCAAAGTTTTATAGGCCTCAAAAAGGTCCCAAAATTTATTGTGGTATACCTTCAGGTACTACTATTTGGAGATGCATTTGTTCGTTACTTGATGTACAATCAGTTAAGAATCTCTAAAAATTTGTAGTTGTTTAATCCCAAGCTTCTTCGCCTTCTTCAAGCCTAGGTATAGTGCTTCATACTCGACAATATTTTTGGTACAACTCTAGGTTAGTCAGTATAAATAAGTATTCTATATTATAGAAGGAGAAATGAGAATGATCCTAGCGCTTGCATCGTTCTTGCATCTCGTGCCATCAAAGTACAACTTATTTGATCAAGAACAATATATTGATCATAAGACACCTTCACATAATTTTTTTTAGGCTTAGTAATGGTGTAACAGCTAATTTCAATCTCCATCATGACATTAAAATTGAGTGCTGAAAACTCATCTTCTGTACAAAGCTCGTCCAAAACTTCCATAAAATTTAATTCTTCTAATTATTCGATCATCAAATTGATAGAATTCATGGGTTTATCTTCTTCTTCAATCTTCTCTATGTGATAAGTAGAAGGCTTCTCATTATATATTTGGATTCTCCTTCCTTTGATAGGAATTTTCAAATGAGAATAGTCCAAAGAAATATATCCTCCCAACTTGGCAGTGAACTCCCATGATAGGAAAATGTTGAAGTACGACTCCAAATCAACCACAACTACCTCTTAGATCACAATGATCTGAGGAATTTTATGCAACACAATGGGGATGTCTTTAATGACCCCTACTATCATTACAAGGGTTCCATCTAATTGTAAAATTCTAGGGCTACTTGTATATTCCATGCCCATAACATCATAGACTACCTTTGTCATGACAGTCATTGCAGCGCTAGAGTCGATCATGCAACTGTGCATAATCCAACATTCCATCCTGAGAGAAAAGTAGAAAGAGAGTGGTATATTCTTTCTAGTAGTATAAGTCATCGGTGTTTGAGCTAAAACTATCTAAATTAGATTCATCCCCTTATATTTCATAATTTTCAATGATTTTTGTAACAAGTCAACTTGTCTAGGCAATTGCAATGCATCATAGAGAATCACCTTGACTAGAATTCTCTTTATTTCTTCAATGACGTTGTACATAGATGTACTGGACTCTTTTCCTTTATTGGCCGCCTCATATTTGTTTCAATTCTACTATGTAGCCTCTACCCTCTAACGCTTGGTCAAGAATGGATATTTAAGCTTTTCGCTGGCTTGTTCCTTTGTTTCAACTTTTGCCTATGAAATTGAAGTCTTTTATTACAATATTTCTTTCGCTCATGGAGGCAAAATATATTTTAATAGCACAAATGCATCTCGATTAGGTTATGGAATAACTACTTTCCATTGTGCTTATTTTTCTCATTTTGCACCTTCAAATCAATAGGTACCTTCAAAGGCTCCATTTTAGTTGGGTCCACGGTGATGGGTTTTCTTCCAACTCTTGTGAGAACTAAAACTTATTCCTTAGAAGGGACCATGAAATTATGATCAAATTTTGTAATCATGTTGATTTGACCATTGGAAGAACTTTTTGCCAATGTTTGCACATAGTTTAGGTGAACCATGCAAGTTTCCTTTCCATGTGGATCATTGTAAGTAGAGTACCAGTATACTTTGTTCAATGTGATAGCTTCTTCGTTTACCAATACAGTTAGATTTCTCTTAGGTGCCTTACTAGTTGAAGCTTCTTGCTCCCTGGTGTTCAGTAGAGGTTGAAATATCCTAGGTTGGAAATCTATTTTAGCCTACTTCTTCTTAATCATTGTGATCTCATTGCTCATTCCTCTTATGGTCGAGTTCATTGACTACATCTCTATGAACAACTTCTCTTGGAAATCAAGATTTGAGGTTGTTGGGAGAGCTGGTAATGAAAGTGGTATAGGTAGAGATGGCAGTGCTGGGAATGGAACTAGAGTGAGTAACTATGGAATGGTTGGAGCAGACAGTTGTGGGATAGAAACTATCATCGTGGTCTCAAATGAAATTGATTTCCATTAAGGGACTGGATACATGGGGGACATCAACAAGGGTTGAGAAATACTGTGGAAGATCAAGAAATATAGGCATCATTATATTTGGTAGAATCTTACCAATAACAATCAAATTAGCCTCAATATTTTGTGCAAAAAAATATAAAACCAAAAATGTGTCAATATTGGACTAACGGATGGCTATGCTACTATCAAAATTGAAGGCTCGAAGATAATAGAATATGGATTGTTCACTCTGCCAAGTTCGAGTGAAACTGACATTGAATTCAATGATTTTCTTCTATGTATACCTCTGAATAGTAGTAAATTAATGCGATAGAGAGAAAGGATCCACTTGTTTGTTGAACCCTTTAATCAATAATTCATCCAACTGGTCCCAGGTGGTAATACTGGCAGGCTATAAATATCGGTACCAATAAAGCAACTTACCTCTGAGAGAGAGCATGAGTAATCTTACCATGACATCCTCATCCATCATACTATGAATGGTTGCTAGAGAAGCCACATCTTGGACATGCTCGTAAGTCATCTTTCTTGTACCTTCGTAAGTAGGCAAAGCCTTCAACATTGTTTGTGGAATCAAGTTTTGAGCTTGCATATTCAAAGCTTCAAAGTGATTCTAGGCTGGGAACTATCTTGGTGGTTGAGGTGGTAGATTTTGGGCCATTTGGACTGGAGTATTTGCTTGAGAATGAGGAAAGCCAGTGGTTGTGCTAGTGGGACTTGAAGGAATAGAAAACACACTAGCAACCTATGAAGAAGTTATGATTGATGGTATAGTCAGAGTGACTAACCTAGGATGTTCTCCTAACACTTGGGTATCAAGCTCATCAAACTCAATGGGGTTCTTAGAATTTTTGGTCTTCGATTTTGTGATCATGAAGAAAACTTTTGCTCACTTCATGTTCAGAGGCTTCTAGGTAAAATTGAGTCGCTAGATGTTCTAAACGAGTAGTAAAAATATGAACATCAAACATTGAAACTGCTTAAAGTGGAACTTTAATGTCCCATCGAGAATACCAAAAACTATTGGTCACAAATCTGCCTAATCATAAAATATATGTACCCTAGACTCGACCAAAATTGAAAGGCTGAAGGAGAGAGATGTCCTTCGGGCCAATCCCCAAAGAGGGTTGGTTCCCTTACTAATCTAATTTGATTTAAATCTTAGGGTAAAATAAAATAGATGGAAAATGATAGAAAGGAATGAGAATTATGGCTATGATCCAAAGATGAAAGGTGGGGATAAACTAACAACTAAAATCCAAATCGAGTTTTAATTAGCATGTAACAAAAAGGAAAGCATAGGAACCATTCATAGGTTATAGGTATAATTTCTAATGACCATGTCAACATTCAGTTCTCTACGAGGAATTAAATTTTGAAATGTAGAATTTAAATTTACCTAACAAAGATCATGAACTTAACATAAATATAATGCAGAAAATAATTGCATACACAAATACTCTAGGAACTAGAGATGAATATCTTTCTATTGATGCATATAAATCAAAGTGTTTTTTGCAGAATGTCTATCCTCTTTCATTACATCAAAACTCTTAGTATTTATAGAGGATTTTTTCTCTGAAATTAAATGCATATTAAAATAAAATATTGGCTAGTCAAATACTATCCAAAGCAATTCTCTCCTCGACAACAAGGATGATCAAATCAAAATATTCTTGAGGAAGCAACGATCCCTATTTCATGGAGTGCGCTTGGGAAATAAAAAAATGGGTGATAGGAAAATCATCCTAGATGTCTATGCATCAAAACTTAGCAATATCATGCGATAATAAGGAGCTTTGATATTAAATTTTGGTCACCATTTCATCATTTTGTACCTTGGGATTTTATCTTTGCCAAGGGAGACCCAATAAAAATTAATTTTATTTTTAAAAGAGTGAAATCAATGGAGGACGCCTTGAAAATAAACTGGCTCGCACCAAGCTCAGGGATGTAGCATTCTGGAAATATTGTTTTCACTGCACCAAGAATTAAATTCGATCAATCTCTGACCTTTATTGAAAACTATTTGCAGTAATGGCACCTCTAAAAGTAACTTTGCTGAGAAGAAGAAAAAAATTTATTTCACCTAGGCAGTGGGGTGAAAAGCCTTTTCATTGCTATCAGGGTCAAAAACAAAAGTTTGTTCGATATTTTTGTCCATCCATATACTTTCACCTTCAACCTGGTTAATTGCGCCCTGAAAACATCCTCTCTAAGGAATTTCATCCCATAATGTTGTCTTGCTTGACTTGTAGGTAAAAAATAGAATTTCACCCCCAAGGGAGGGCAAAAAAAAGTTTCGCCCCAAGTTGGGGTGAATTTGACTTTGACCAGCACATGAGGATGCCTTTTTGCTACTTTCACTCCGAAATTGGAAGCTTCCATTGCTTTCGCCCCAACTGGGGTGAAATCATTGAACTTGCTAAAAATAAGGTGAAATCACTTAGGAAATGCCTTCACCATATTCCTTGCTTATTTCGGAGTGAGTTTGATTTTGACTGGTGCATGAATTTTGCCCAAACACTGCCTGTTTAATGCTTTTGCTCGAAAATCACCTTAAAATGGCTTTCGCCCTCTTTTTGGGGTGACATTGACTTTGACTTATGCCCATCTATTATTTTCATCCCAAACATAATTAGAAATAGAGATTCATCCCAAAAAGAGCAAAATCACCTTGAATTGCGCAATGCCGAGCGAAATCATTAAATTTAATCTTCATGAATTCCTCCCTTCGTTCTAGTTGGCAATTTTTGTTGCTTGGGCCCCATCTTGGGAGAACCCTGGGCGAAACTATTTTAATGTTGTGTTTCACCCAACAGAGGGGTGAAAATGATTTTTGCCCCTTTCCTCGGGTGAAAACGTCTTTTATTTCCTTTGTTGGTGCTTTCCTTTTATCAATTTTTGTGTTGAAACCTTTTATTTTAGCTTCTCCTTTAATCCTAAGACATTATTTTGCTTTGCATTTCCCATTTATATTTTTCCCATGGGTTTTCTTGCCCATGATTTACATCATTTTTTACCGGTAAAATACTGGCTATTTATTTCTAGGGATGAAACTATGCCTTCTTTATTTACATTAGTGAAATCAATAAAAGGGAGGAAGCAAAAATATTACATTAAAACAATAAAGACAAAAGACAAGCCCAAAAAATGCATCATTTATCTTTCATACTCGAAACTTTTACAATCAAAATTTAGTGTGGCAAAATTACCAACAAGTAGTTAGGAATTAATAGGTTGTCTTGGTCCTAAGTTTTTTTAATACAAGAAACAAAAATAAGTAGTGAGGAATGTAAGAATGTATTAAAAAATATTTGGAAGAAGGGGATATTTGGTAGCAATTTCTACAATAGATTCAATAATTATTGTAGCAACATGGAAAGAATACAAGTCATATAGATAATTACTAAACGTAAAAAATAATTGGGTTTTTGGTCTTTATGCTAAAAAATAAGGTTATAAGTTTATATGCTCCAACTATAGTTACTCCTCATGGAGGATGTGGAAAGAACCTTAATTTGTTTAGGTCAAATTTAATAATGATTCATAATAATGAGCCATGGATTCTTGGGAAGTATTTTAGCATGGTTATATCTCCTTTGGAAAACATGGGTTGATACTCATAAATGGTTTGAATGAATAGAATTTTTTTGCTATATTTGTTAATTTAAATATACTTTATGATGATATTGCTTTAATATTTTAGTAGATATGGAATAATAGATGGCTTGAAAAAATCATATATAGAAAATATTGAATATATGTTTCTTATCTAATACATGATTGACTAAAACTCTTTCCTTTTGTAATAAGGTTCATGGATCCTTTCAAAACCCCTTATTTCAACCAATAAAAAAAATACATGATTAACTAAGTATACCATATCATTAGATATAATATCATAGATATGACCAAATCATAAACCCATTCTATCGATATGTGATTTTCTCAATAATGGTCATCCAAGTTCATTTTGATTTTAGTCTATGTGGCTCAAAAACCATGATTTCTTCCTAATAGCTATGTTATGGTGTGAAGCAAGTTTTGAAGGATCAAATTTATTCAAAAGATCAAATACCTAAATGGAAAAATGAGCATTTGGAATGTAAAATATTTTAACAATTTATAAGAAATAGTAGAATTCAATGGAATGTATCAATATACTTATGTGCAAGAAAAACAACTACTTTTTAATTTTCATGATATATTAAAAATTAAGAGTCATCTTGGTCCCAAAAGCATAGAGAGATATTGCTTAATGAATGGTATAGAAATACCAATTTTTTAATGCTATAGAAAAAGCATATATATTTTGTTAGATAACATATTTAAACCAAATATGCAAGAAGGATTGAGGAAAAATAAACTATTAGGAAGGAAAAAATTATTTCAAATATATTTTGTTAGAAGTTAGGCAAGTTAAGAAGGCTTAAAGTAAGATTTTAAAAATTATTTGATCAACTATCATACACATAAAATTCAAGCTTGATGGAAATTTTTTTATGAAGGAGCTAAAAAAAAAAGATTTATGTTTCCACCTTAATAAGGCACTTGGCCCCAATGTATTCCCTAATATTTTTTTCAAAAAGTTAGGATTTGTTAAAGAATGATATGTTGGTTATGGTGGAAGAGGCAAAAAAAAAAAAAAAAATTATTACAATAAGATAAATACCACCTATCGTAATGATTGTGAAGAAAAGCAAAACAAAAAATTGTGATAATTTTTACCCAAAAAGCCTTTACAAAATGATTTATAAGATATTTTTTAAGGTTCTAACAAACACATTGAAAATAATTTTGTTTTGTTTTATATTAGAGAACAAGATGACTTTTTTCATGATAAACAAGTTTTTGATGATATATCATTGCACAAGAGGCCATACATTATCTTAATTTCATTAAAAAACAAGTATGGTTGTACAATTAGATATAATAAAAACATATGATAGGGTGTGCTAGAATTTTTACATGATATTATAAAAGTTGATTTTCATAGATGTTGATGTGAATTGATTAGATATTGTTATAGCACCAAAATATTATATTTTGATCAATGGATTCTCTACTAGAAATTTTAAATCATCTCATCAAATCTACCATGACACTTTTCTTTTAGATCATCCCTCCATTAGTGAGGCCATGAATTTTAAATCAATATTATCATACTATGACAAGAGTGGTTTGAGATATTTTTCATTAACATTTTTAGAGATTTATAATTGATTGTTTTGTAGATTTTAAGGTTTAAAGTTAAAAATTCCTCATCAACATATTTAGGTATAATTTTTTCTAATGAAGAAAGGAAGATCTAGAAGATATAGGACTCAATTTTGGATATAATGAGATGTTGTTTATCATGTTAGAAAGGTATGTTCTTAACAAAGCATGGAAAGATACAACTCATAAATACTTGATTTAAATATATTCTTATATGTATAATGTTCCTTTCAATATTACCAATTGGTGAAGCATTCAATTTTGATAAAGTTCAAAGAGATTTTATTTGGAAAGGATCTAAGCAAAAAAATAACTTTCCTCTTTTCATACAAGATAGGGTTTTCAAAGGAATGAATATTGAAGGGATGAAATTGTAGAATTAAGAGTTTAACACTAGGGAAAAAACTTGGGTAGAGATTCTAAAAATATCAAGCAAAGAGTTGGAAAAATTTATAGGCATGATGCTCATCATTGAAAGTCATAAGTGTGGAAAAATATGTGTTGGTGTCTTAGCTATATGGTTTAAATATACATGGAATGGTCATTTATATTGATGGATTCAACATAAAGGATTTGCATTCAACTATGTCAAAATGGAGATGTTTAAAAGTTAGGTTCATCAAACATTATATTAATGGTGCTTCTAAAAAAATCTAAAAAATATTGAAGGAGTTGGTGCTCTTAGAAACAATAAATACAAAAATAATTTTAGTTTACAATTTTATAGAAATTCAATTATCAACTAGGCTGAGGTTAAGACACCTATTACAAGGATCAAAATGGTCATTATAAAATAATAAAAATATATTTCAATTAAGGGTGAATAATAAATACGAGGATTAGATTAAACATAACATTACTTATTATGTCCATCCACTATTATTGAATAATCCCATACACAAACAAAAATATAGAATTAACTACTTCTATAAAATCTTAACTATAAAATTTAAACTCAAATTTTTATCTTAGTAAACTTTTAATAAACATTATAAACTTATCAATTAACTCAATATATAACCTATTTATAAATATTAATTAATAAAAATAAAATATTCTTTTACTTAATCATTTAAAAATGACTGTGCATTCACATGTGAAACTAATGTCTTATCTAAAAGTTGCTATAAAATCTACCATTCCTATGTATAACATGGAAGACCTATTAACATCTATTCTTTGATTGCAATGTTTGCACTTGTTTTTGAGAAGAGCTGGTTTCTTCTCCTTGTGAAGTGCTATGCATGAGTGAGTTGATTTTTTTTTAGTAGTTGTTTTTAAATATAAAAGAATTAGTAATATTATTAGGGTTATGGTTATAAACTTTAGTTTGTTGAATTAAATAAAACTAACAAAATTTGAACCTTCTAGAATATTGAATTGAAACATCTAACCTATCCTCTTTATAATATCTAACCCATCATTACTGTCTACCTTATCCTCTTCATAAACCTTATTTTTTTTTTTATATCAAAATCTTAACCAAAAATAGATATTATTTGTTCAAAAATTCCACAAAAAGTCACATATGGAATTTGTGGTTACCCTATGCGAGACAATCAGATCCTTGACACGTGAAGAGTATTTATCCATTCTTGGACTTTGTGAAATGTGACAAACGTGGACCCACATCTACGTTGTCAAACAACATAAAGCCAATCAATCGAAAACTAATTGGAATCTTTTTTTGTTTTTTGTTGCTGACACAACACCAACACGCACGACGGTCATCGATTTTTGGTTTTCACAGAAAAATGAATTTAAAAATATTAAATGTTTTGTAGGGTTTTAGTTTTTTTATTTAATAAATTTAAGTTTTAATTATAGGAATTAATTTTTGTATAGAATACTAATTTTTTTAAAATTTATATTTTATCTTAATTTTTTTTTATTTTTAATGTAATTTTTTTTGATGAGGAACCTTTTATATACAACATATCCATGTGAGAGAGATTTGAACTTGGGCCTCTACATGATGGGATATGTAAATTAAAACCAACACATTGTGCTTCAAATTTAAATTACACCTAATCAAATTCCTTTATACAAAATCAAATCTCTTTGAAAAACTTAAACTGTATCTTAACTTGGGTCTCTCGCTCTCCAACTCCTCTACATGATCGGATATGTAAATTAAAACCAACACATTGTGCTTCAAATTTAAATTACACCTAATCAAATTCCTTTATACAAAATCAAATCTCTTTGAAAAACTTAAACTGTATCTTAACTTGGGTCTCTCGCTCTCCAACTCCTCTACATGATCGGATATGTAAATTAAAACCAACACATTGTGCTTCAAATTTAAATTACACCTAATCAAATTCCTTTATACAAAATCAAATCTTCAACTGTATCTTAAAATTTGTATGTTCTTAACCTAAATAAAATATCAAACTGTGCTTTCGCTTTCGCCAGCGCATTGTACTCCAATCTTCATGTATCGTGAACCATCTATTGAATTCACCGCAGTCTGCCAGGCGCCTACAAAAACCCATCGAGAGCTGCTCGACATACATTGAAGCGATAAGCCAATGGCGTCTAATCTTGTTTACATTCTCGTTGCTGCGCTCTTCATCGTTAACACGCACTTCTGCTATGGAGGGCAACAGGAGGAGCCCTCTACCTCCTCTTCTGTGGTCGTGCAGGGAAAAGTCTTTTGCAACACTTGCCCAAACCCCGGGGCTTCGGACAGCACTTATTTCATACCTGGTAATCCTGAACGTTTCTTTTTAACTTAGTTATGAGTTTCCGTGCAAAAGTAGTACGACTAAATTCTATGAGCGGTGTGTTGGGTGTAGGTGCATCCGTGGCTGTGGAATGCTCTCTCAACAGGAAGACTGCAACGTCAGTCCGCGTGGAAGGAGAAACCGATGAAATGGGAGAGTTCAAGATAGAGATTCCGTCCTTTCTCCATTCCAAGCCGGAGCGGTGCTCAGCGCAACTGATAAGGAGCCCCCATGCCTCATGCAACGTTCCATCAATCGCCACGTCTCCCAACTTCATTTTAACCGCGGATTTGGACGGCGTTCGCACGTACAGCGCCGGAGCTTTGAGTTATCGGCCACATATTGTCCCGTCGGTATGTTATACCAAGGATTCGGGTTCTGATATTGTCTTCGTACATGGTCGAGGGGCGTTGGCAACCAAAGATTCTTTGGCAGCGATTCCTGATCTTCCAATCCCACCAGGGTTGGTCCCTCCTCTGCCTGATCTTCCAATCCCACCGGGTCTGGTGCCCCCTCTGCCTGATCTTCCTATCCCACCAGGTTTGGTACCCCCTCTGCCTGATCTTCCAATCCCACCTGGTTTGATCCCTCCAATTCCGGGTACTCCTCCTATGCCTTAACTCAGCGCTTTTGCCGCTACCAAGCGTACCAATCCCTAAGCTTCCACCTCTTTCTCTCAACATTCCTCCGCTTCTGCTGTTAACCCCGCCTCCACCTTCAAAGTAGACCACACCTCCTGCTGGGTATGTCTTGTACTTTTATGGTACACCATCTCATATTGTTTTTATGTTAAATAATTTCAGGATTTCAAGTTAATCAAGTTAATGGGAAAAGGCCTTTGTTTTATTTTTAACATTGTAGTTTGAATTATATTATGTGTTATTAAAAAAAAAAATTATATTATCAGTTGTTTTAAAAAAAATTATATTATTGGTTGTATTTTGGATTATTTAATTTTTTTGATTTGGAGTGTGTCCTAGCTATACATTTGTTTAGATGTTCATATTAACATAAAATTATACCTTATTTGTAATACATGAACATGAGTCCTAGGTGGATTGCTCAAAGGTTCCTACTTCGATTGTTTTTTTGGGAAGTTCAAAGTTCAAACCGTGGTGTGGGCAAGTGTGTGAAGGAGAGGGTGTGTGATGGTTGTGTGTTAAATTCCTTGTAGTCCTAAAAATTTCTCACAGTAACTCTAACCAAATAAAAATAATAATACATGAACATACTATTTTTTTTTTTTTAATAAGGAATTTGTAACACCATTAAGTAAGACTGTTATAAACTCTAACTTATTTACCATGTTTCCTGCATAATCCTTCTTGTTCTTATGCTTTTAAAAATAATTCATTAACTTTTTTTAACTTTCAATTTGAAGAAAGAAAACTTATCTAGAATATTTTAAATTTATTTATATTTTCTAAAGAATTTGTAGGTAGTTAATTATTATTATTTTATTTGGATTAAAAAAATTTATACATGTTACAAAAAAGTTTATGAGGTATTATTGGTTTGAATCTTATATTAAATAAATAATAAGTATATTTTATTGATAATTTTATTTGAGAAAATTAATTTGATATAATATAATTTATATTTGAAAAATATAATTATATAAAGTTATTGTTAGAAGTTATCTAAATTAAATAATATTTTAAAAATTAAAAGAAAATAGACTTAAAAATTATATTTTAAAAAAATACTTTTTTGTAATCTATTAACAAGAGACAACTAAACAAAAATTAAAAAATAACTAATTCAATGCATTGTGGATAAGTTGTAAATGAAAATAATATGTTTCTAATAATTTAATTTTATTTCTATACATTTTTATGGTCACCTTAACATAATAAGGTTTAATACACTAATTTATTTTTTTATATTACCATAATAATATGGTTCTTTACAATATTGTACTAATGTATTCATTATGTAATATGATTATTTTAAATGTATATATAATACCAATTAAATCAATATTATATATAGCTCATAAAAAAAATTATAATTGAATTAATACTAATATCAATTAAAAAAAAAGTTTTTTTAGTTGGTTCAGATATTTTGGAAGTTTTAAGAGAATTTCAATCTTCTTCTTATTTTCTACATGCATGGAATACTACCTTTATTGTTTTGGTTTCGAAGAAACATGGTGCCTCTCCTCTAAGGGATTTTAGACCTAACAATTTATGCAATACTCTATATAAGTTTCTTACTAAGATACTTGCTAATAAGTTGAAAAGGCTTCTCCCCATCTTGATTTCTCCAATTCAATGTGGCATTGTTCATAGTAGGCAGATTGTGGATGAGATCATTACGGTTCATGAGACTTTACATTTTATATCCAAAAGCAGGTTGGTTGGAATGCTTCTTAAACTTAATATGTAGAAGGCTTATGACAGGGTCTCTTGGGAGTTCCTTGAAAAGGTGTTGCAAAAATTTGTCTTTGGGTATCTATGGAGGAAGTGGATTAGAGTTTGTATTTCCTATGCTAAATTTTCTATCATCATCAATGGGATTTTGAGTTTTTTAAGGATCAAAGAGGTGTTAGGCAAGGTGATCCCTTGTCTCCATATAATTTCATTTTGATGGCTGAAGCTTTAAGAAGATTGATTCTTACTGCTATCTTGTCCTCTAAGATTAAGGGTATTAGGCTTGCTAGTATTGCGAAGACGATTTTTTGTCAATAATTTGTAGATAACACTATACTTCTTGATGAGGCTATTGTGAGAGGCTAAGGAAGCTAAGGAAGCTTCTATAATAGAGCTAGGAGACGATAAATATGTTGAAAAATAAAATTATGATAGAATATTAAGGAATAGAATAATAAGACCTACTCCTGATATAGGCAAGGCAAAAAGAGGAAAACCCTCAAATTATCAAGCAAGATCTAGGGAATCAAGAGCTAACATAGAGAAAGACACAAACTAAGTTGGTTGAACTTATCTTTACCAAACAACAAAATGATATGGTAATATGCAAGAGGGGGAAAGAGCCCCTAATGAGACATGATTATCATATCATGAAATATAAGGGGTGCTAATACCCCGTAAAAGCATAGGTGTATTAGGGACTTATGTTTAAGTAATAAACCTGATATTCTCTTGTATCCAAAAAAATAAAATTATAAAAGAAGAATTTCCAAAACTATGAAAGCATTTTGGGCAAGATCTGAATGGGATGCTATGGATTCTGAAGGAGAAGTAGGGGGAATTCTAACTTGTTGGAATACTTCTAGAACCTCTTGTGTAACCATTCATAAAACTAGGCATTGGATAGCCTCTTTAGTCACTTGCTACTTTACAAATTTTCACTTCATTCTTACCAATGTGTATGGACCTACAACTCAGTCAAGTAGATTAGAATTTTAGAGTGAGATTGAAGCCTTTATGAGAAGTAAATACCAAGAAACCTATTTCATAATCATTAGAGATTTTAATATCATAACGAAGTTGAATGGAAAATTTGGGGGAATTAGGAAACTAACCCAAAGTATGAAATATTTCTCAGCTTTTATTCAAAACAACAATCTATGGGAAGTAGGTATGAGGTGTAGACCAATTGGTTCGTCCAAACCCTATAATGGGGGTAGAGGTCCAAGGTTCAAATCTCGAGCCTCACCAAACTGGAAAATTATCCCTTTCCTGGTGCTTTTAATGACGTAAAAGGTTTAAAATGATTATGACATGGTGGTTATAGGAATGGATAGCATGAAGATTTGTGTGGCGGTTTTTAGGGTGGACAATGCAGAATACTATGGCAGCCATAAAAGTTGGACAACCTACCCGGATTCATGACGACTACCGATTCTACCATGTAAATTAAAAAGAAAAAAACAATCTATAAGAAGTTGATTTTGAAAAAGACAACTATTCTTGGACCAATAACAAGAGAGGCCAAAACCTTATAGAAAAATAATTAGATAGATGCATTTTCTCATATCATTGGCTAGATGAAGGAACTTGTGCTAAAATTAATACTTTAACAAGGATTGGTTCAGATCGCTAGCCAATAAGAGCCAAAATGGTGGTAAGTGAATTAAAAAAATATCATATTTTAAATATGAGCAGATGTGGGAAGAGCATCCTCAATTTGTTGATATGATAGCTCAAACATGGAATTTTTTAGGTAATGGTGGGTTGTATGCGCTCCCAAACCAAATTAAAGCTATGAAATCAAGATCAAAATAATGGAACAAGAACACATTTGGAAATATTTTTGAGAAGAAAGAAAAACTAAAAGATAAACTTTTAAAATTCCAAAAATATGATGAAAATAATACAAGTTCAGAGGAAAGGGGGTTGCTTAGTGAATATCATAATATTTTGAGTAAGGAAGAGAAATTATGGAGATTAAAATCAAGACATACTTGGTTAAAAGGAGATAAAAATACAAATTTTTTCATAGGATGGATATAGTACAAATATCATCTTCTAGAATTAGTAGAATTAAATCAATAGAAGGGGTTTGGATTGAAGATCAGAGTGAAATTAGAAAAGAGGCAAAGTCATTTATATCAAAATATTCTAGGTTTAGAGGAGATCGAAGTTCTTAATGATAAAATTCTTCAAGATGTTCCTTCAGTTATAACAAATGAAGACAATAGGAAAATGATGGAGCCTATTACTCTAGAAGAAATTCATTTAGCTCTTTTCTCTTTTAATAAGGATAAATCCCCTCGTCTAGATGGGCTCTCTATTGCTTTTTACCAATATAATTTTGATATAGTGAAGGATTATTTATTGTTGGCAGTGGAACAGTCTAGGGTAAAATAATATATTCTTATAAAATAAATGCAACTTATCTTACCCTAATTTCAAAAAATAAGGATGTTGAATTTTTTGATTATTTTAGACCCATAAGCCTATGTAATATGGCTTATAATATTATTTCCAAAGTGATGGCAAATAGATTAAGGCCTTTGTTAGAAAAAAATATTTTAGAAGAGCAAGGAGGATTTGTGAAAGGGAGAAAAATTATAGATGGGATCATAGTAGCTCATGAAGTTATACATTCAGCAGCTTCAAGAAAAGAGAAATCTATGATCTTAAAACTTGATATGAGTAAAGCCTATGATAGGGTTAAACGTAATTTTATTTTTGTAATTTTAGATAAGTTTGGTTTTGGGAAGAAATGAGTTAGATGGATTAAAGCTTGTGTCTCTACAATTTCTTATTTAGTGTTGGTCAATGGGTTAGTGACATAATATTTTAAATCCAAGAGAGGCATTAGACAAGAAGATCCTCTATCTCCTTATTTGTTCATTATTATGGTAGAATTTTTTAGTAGGAACTTAAAGAAGGCTTACAAATATGGGCTTATAAGTGGACTTAAGGTTATTAATAACATTGATAATATCACCCATAAACAATTTATAGATGATACAACCCTTTTTGGAAGGGCAAGGATAAATGAGGCCAAATATTTGAATAACTTTTTGAAAGAGTATGAAATAGCTTTAGGGAAAAAAATTGATAGGACTAAATCCAAAATTTATTCCTTAACACTCCTGCTAATATCAAAGTAATAATTTGTATGTTGCTTCAAATGAAGGAGGTAAATTTACCAACAACTTATCTAGGGATACCTTTATTTGAGGGGAGAATGAGGATAGATTTATAGAATCTAGTTATTATTAAATTTTAAAATAAACTTCCATCTTGGAAAGGTAGATGGTTATCATTAGTAGGAAGAGTGCAATTAATTAAGTCAGTCTTACAAGCCATTCCAACATATTAGATGTCATTGTATTCTATGCAAAAATCAGTTGAAAAAATTTAATCTTTATTATGTGATCATTTTTTTGGTCATGTTTACATGATAAAAGGAAATTTTCTTTGGTGAAATGGAGCAAGTTGTGTGGTGACAAAACTAGGCTGTCTTGGCTTAAGAGCTCTTACAGATGCAAACTTAGCCTTTAGGGGAAAATTTATCTGGAGATTTTACAAAGAGAGTCAAATACAATAGGCAATAATTCTTCTAAGTATGTTGATCCCAATGTCCCAAGTTTAATTTTTACTACATTATCTCTTTCAAATGGTTCTGCTATTTGGAATGGTTTAAAACAATCTATTCATATTATGATTAAAGGTTTAATATGGGTGGTGGGAACTGGAGATAAATTTTCTATTTGGATGGATACTTGGTGTGATAAAAAACCACTCAATTTAGATCTAGTTTTAAAACCTTGGATTAGATTACTTCAAGATAAATACGATGATAGGTTTTCAAACATTTTGTACAAGGATTGAGAAGGAAGATACAAATGGAAAGAATATTTTTTATAAGTATACAAGACATTGATGCTAGGAGGCAATTGAGTAGAAAGATAACACTTGTGATTATTCCAAGGGGTGCCAAGGATAAATTGATTTTGGAGTTGAATAGCTCAGGAGAATACATAGTAAGAAGTGGATATAATGTTCAACACCAACATAATAATAATGTCACTAGATTATGGAGATATATTTGGGATAGCCCAAGAATTCCTAAAGTCAAAATGTTTGTTTGGCTAGTAGGTCATAGAGGAATTTTATCATGGGATAACCTTATGAAAAAGGGTTTTCATGGACCCTCTCAACGTGTTTTTTATAATAAGGAAGAGGAGAATATTGACCATATTTTGGGACATTGCTTAATAGTCTAGAATTTTTGGCAACAAATTCTTAATATGTTTGGTAAATGCATGGTGATGAATAGCAGAATTAAATATTGGTTAAAGCAATGGTAGAGCACTTATAAAAGTGAGGCTTTATAGACAATATGAGATATATCAAAAGATACAATACTTTGGATTATATGGTTAGAAAGAAATAGAAGAATATTTAAAGGAAAGGAAAGCAGTTTAGAGGTAATGAAAAATAAGATATGTTTAGCCATAGAGGAGTCTAAACCAACCCTATCAACTCACCCAATCCCTAATTTAGAAGCAAAGAGTCTTGATAGATGGAGTCAAGTCATTAAATAGAATTATGATGTTGGGTACAAGAGAAGCAAAATAAGGTAATGTGGAGTGGGTTAAATTAAATTTTGATGGAGCATCTAAAGGAAATCCAGGACCAGCAAGAGGAGGAGGATTAATTAGAAATAGTAGAGGAGATATTTTGTCTCATTATGCTTTCAATTATGGATTTAAGACAAATAATGAAGTTGAAGCTTAGGCATATTTAGAAGGTTTAAAAATATGTAAAAAAATGAAATGGAATAGAGTATGAATGGAATGTGATTCTCTCATAGTAATAAATGCAATTTTGAGGAAAGCAAAGGCTCCATGGAACATACAAGTGATAATTGTGGAAATTCAAGATCTTGCTAAAGAGTTTGAAGAAATTAGGTTTACATATATATTAAGGGGAGGAAACAAATGTGCAGATAAGCTAACTAATAGAGGGGTTTTGATTGAGGATCATGAAGTTAACATCTCATTTCCATGGTTAGAGAAAGTAGAAAGTTTGTTGAAGCTAATAAAAAATATTGATTGCCTAAATCAATTAATGATTAAGATTTATTTTAATGTTTTCCATTTGTAATATCTATTTTATTTTGTAACAATAATGTGTGTTCATTTGGACTATTTATTATATTTTTTGTGGTTACACTTGTGTTTCAAGAAGAAAACTAGAAATCCAGATTTGGTAAAGCAGACTAGGATAGTGCGGTGTTTTGTAAATATTACTCTACTAAGTTGCAAGGCATAGATAGTAGAGGTGAAGTTTTGGCATTATGAAGGCTGCTATAGAAAAATGTCTAGAAAGATGCTAAATTCTAAAGTAATTGTATTCATACATAGATTTGAAAAGATCCAAGAAATGAAAATCAAGAATTCAGACATTTTCTGTAAAATGATGTAGGTTTCTAGCTATAGCATCTTAATTGAGATGAGAAGTGCATCTATTTGTAAAATCTTAAGCTCTAAAGATAAGAGATGTAATTTGTTAAGGGCGGGGGACAAAAAATCTAGGAAAAGTTGATGGAGGTGGTGTTTGTAGAAACAATAAAGGCAAAAGTCTCATTCAAAATTTTACTAGAATTCAATTATCAACTAGATTGGGGTTAGGACACCTATTACAAGGATCAAATTTATCATTGTAAAATAATAAAAATATATTTCAATTAAGGGTGATCTAGAAATTATTATTACCACTATCAAGAATAATGTATATGAAAATTGAATTAAACATAACAATAATTTTTATGTCCATCCACTATTGTTGAATGATTCCATACAAAAACACAAAAATAAGATTAAGTAATCCTATACAAATTTAATTATAAAACTTAAACTCAAATTCTCATCTTAACAAACATTATAAATTTATCAATTAATTTAATAATAAATCTATTTATAAATATTAATTAATAAACATAAAATATTCTACTATGCTGTACTATCAAACAAAAATATATATTATTCGCTCAAGAGTGACATATGATGGTTACCCTATAAATTATTCGCTCACGAGTGACATATGGTTACCCTATGCAGGACAATCCGATCCTTGACATGTGAAAGAGTATTTATTGGAATTTGTGAAATTTGACAAACGCGGACCCACATCTAAGTTGTCAAACCAACTCAAAACCAATCAATCGAAAACCATCTAAGTTATCAAACCAACTCAAACAACTCAAAACCAATCAATTGATAACTACTTGGAAGTTCTTTTTTTACAACTTAACGGACGTGTTTTTTTTCATCTAAGTTATCAAACCAACTCAAACAACTCAAAACCAATCAATTGATAACTACTTGGAATTTTTTTTTTTACAACTTCACGGACACATATACATAGAATTAGATCTTTTGTAGGCCAAATTTGGTTTTTGGCTTTCATGTCGGTAATCAGACCCAAAACAAAATTGAGAATTTAAAGATGTTCTTTTAGGTTTTCAATTTAAAATTATATGAAATCTAATATTTTTATACAAAATCAATTTTTTTTTACATTTATATTTTATTTATTTATTTTTATATAATCTAAAAATAATATCAACAACCAATTTCAAGTGTAAATTATACAATCAAATTTTTTATACAAAATCAAATCTTTTTCAAACTTACATTTTATCTTAAAATTAATAATATAAACAACCAAAACATAAGACTTCAAATTGAAATTACACAATCAAATTTCCTTACACAAAATCAAATCTTTTTAAAAACTTATACTTAATCTTAAAATTTCCTCTCGCCATCTAACCTAAAAAAAAAATATATCAACCAGGTGCCAAGGCATTGTACTCCAATCTTCATGTACTATTGAATTCATGTACCGTGTACCATCTACTCCCACCCTTTTCCATTCCAAGGCGGAGCGGTGCCCAGCACAACTGATAAGGAGTCCCCATGCCTCATGCAACGTTCCATCATTCGCCACGTCTCCCAACTTCAATTTAACCGCGGATTTGGACGACGTTCGCACGTACAGCGCAGGAGCTTTGAGTTATCGGCCACATATCGTCCCGTCGGTATGTTATACGATATTGTCTTCGTACATGGTCGAGAGGCATTGGCAACCAACGATGCTTTGGTCCCTCCTCTGCCTGACCTTCCAATCCCACCAGGGTTGGTCAATTCCGGGTATAATATAATAATTTTACTTTCTCTGTAGGGCTATAATAATATATTGTACCATGTAATATGATGATTTTAAAGGTATACATAATACCAATTAAAATAATATTATATAATTTATAAAAATAAATATAATTAAAATAATATTATATCAATTAAAAAAAAATTAATAATAAATTTTTTATCATTCTAAAAGTTATCTTCTATTAATTATGTTAGAATTTAAGTGTTGACCAATGTAAAGTATAAAGGTTTTAGGTATGTAAGCAGTGAATGTTTGATCTTTATGTGAGTTGTCTTAAATCTAATTATAAACTATAATTTATGGTAATTTATTACAAAGTGTTAATCAAGTTAAAATTGAGTATTTTCGTCCTACATATTAAAGCTTCAAAATCAAGTTAAGGACCTAGTATGTATGAGGGACACTTGTCTCCATAGTGGGATCCTAGAGATTGAGTGTATGAAGGCTTTAGTAGATGTTTGACCCATAATGATATGTGCATATCAATTTGCTTTGATTTGAGGAAACTAATTTAACTTTATATATTCAATATAAAATATTATTATAAAACTAGTATTAAAATCATTCTTTTTAAAATGTTATTTTTATAAACATCAAAATGAGTTAGATTTTTATATAAATATAATATTCTAAGTTTATTACCGGTAATCTTATTTTTTGTTGTCGTTATCTATGGGTTTAGCCCATGACGTGGTCTCCTTATTTGTTCAGCGGATATGATTGTTTTTTTATTTAATTTTTGTGCTCATCCTTTTCTTTTGGAGTATAAGAGTGGTTAAAAAACGTGATCGAAAATATTTTGGTGTGGTTACTATTAAATCCCTGTCAATGTGGATGGATTGGGATTGACTGTTTTTCTTGTTTTTTCTTACTTTAAAGCAGAGAGCTTGTAGGGTGAGTAAAAGAAAGGGAAAGACTCTGTTTTCACAGAGCTATTGTAATCACTGATATATCTTCTCAAGAAAGGAGTGGTCAAACCACGTTAATTTGTTGTGTCTTACTGTCTGGTGAATGCTCTATTATTTTGTTGCTTGTGTTATATTCTATATCTGGTTTATTGTTAAATTGCAGGGTTTCAAATTCTCCATCTACTTTCTAAAGTCCCCAACAACTGGTATCAGAGCACAGTTAACTTGTGTGTGGATCAAAGATGGACACAAACACCTCTACTCGGATGGTTAGACTAAATGGCAAAAATTGGTTGATCTGGAAATCCAAGATGGAAGACCTTCTCTATTCAAGGGATCTCAATGTACCGATTGAGGTAGATACGAAGCCAACCTCTATGTCCACTAAGGATTGGACGAAGTTGGACCGAAAAGCAACTGCATGTATCAGGCAATGGTTGGATGATATTGTGTTCCACCATGTGGTGACAGAAACCAGTGCAAGCTCCTTGTGGAAGAAGTTGCATGACCTATATGAGAGGAAGATGATAAAAAATAAGACATTTTTGATCAAAAAATTGGTAAACTTGAAGTTTAAAGAGAATGGGTCGGTTGCAGAGCACCTAAATGAAATGCAGAGCATTGTAAATCAGCTAGCAGCTATGAAGATGGTACTGGATGATGAGCTACAAGCACTGTTGTTGCTAATTTCAATACTTTATAGTTGGGATACTCTTGTTGTATCCTTGAGCATCTCGAAACTAAATGGGGTTGTTACCATGAGCCAAGTTACAGGTATTCTGTTAAATGAAGAAGTGAGAAGAAAATCCTCAGATTCCTCCCACTCACAGGCATTGGTTGCTGAAGAACGAGGAAGACCAAAGAATAGAGAAAATAACAATCAAAGCAGATCAAGAGGGAGATCCAAATCAAGAAAAGGATTAACCTGCTACTGCTACAATAAGCCCAGACACATGAAGAAGGAGTGCCAGAAGCTTAAAAGAGATCAAAAGGAAGGAAAATATGGTGATGAAAATAAAGAACATAAAGAAACCACTACAGTCATGTCTAGTGAAGTTCTAAATTTATCAATGTGTGGTGAAGACTGTGTTTGTGCAGCATGTGAAGATTCAACTTGGGTGGTTGATTCAGGAGCAACCTTCCATGCCACTTCACATAACGATTTCTTTACCATGTACAAGTCAGGAGATTTTGGTTTGGTAAGGATGGGAAATCATGGAGTGTCTAAAATTATTGGAATGGGTGATATTTGCATCACAACAAATGTTGGTTACAAGCTGGTCCTCAAGGATGTAAGGCACGTTCCAGACCTTAGATTGAATCTCATATCAACTGGAAAGCTTGATGATGAAGGGTAAGTGACACAGTTTGGCAATGGACTGTGGAAGTTGAAAAAGGGTTCTCGGGTTGTAGAAAGAGGTAAGAAGTGTTGCTCTCTCTATAGGATCAAAGTCCAAATATCGAAAGATGATATGAACATTGGTTTTGAAGAATCTCTATCCAACTTGTGGCATTGGTGACTTGATCACATGAGTGAAAAAGGCTTAGAGACTTTGGTGAAGAGGAATTCTCTTCCAAATATCAAAGGTATGTCCTTGGCTCCATGTGATCACTGTTTAGTAGGAAAACATCATAGAGTTTCCTTTTCACATGTCAGAGCCAATCATAAAACTGAAATTCTTGATCTAGTCTATTTCGATGTATGTGGTCCTATGAACGTGAAAAATATTGATGGTGCTTTGTACTTTGTCACTTTTATTGATGATGCATCCAAGAAAGTTTGGAGTTTTACCATGAAAAGCAAAGATCAAGTGTTTGAGATTTTTCAAAAATTTCATGTCATGGTTGAAAGGCAAACATCCAAGTCCTTGAAATCACTTCGCACATATAATGGTGGAGAGTACATCTCAAAGAGGTTTGAGGAATATTGTGCAAAGCATGGGATAAGACATGAAAATACTATCCCTTACACACCACAACATAATGGTGTTGCAGAAAGGATGAACCATACCATAGTTGAAAGGATTAGAAGCATGCTTTCTTCAGCTAAGTTACCAAAGGTTTTTTGGGGTGAAGCTTTGAACACTGTGTGCTATTTAATAAATTTATCTCCTTCAGCTCCATTGGAAGGAGATGTGCCAGAAAGAGTGTGGATCGACAAGGATGTATCTTATTCACACCTGAGAGTCTTTGGATGTAAGGCTTTCATACATGTACCTAAGGAGCGACGAAGTAAGCTAGATGACAAAGCAATCCAATGTATATTTCTGGGTTATGGAGATGATGAGTTTGGGTACAGGTTATGGGATCCCAAGGCCAAGAAGATGTATAGAATCTAAGATGTGATATTTCATGAAAAACAAACATATTCTGATTTTGATAAAGAATAACTGCCAAAGAGACTTGTAGATGAGCTGCCAGAAACACAAACCCCTTTGCCCATCCATGAAAATTATGGGCAACAAACTCAAGATGAAGAACACCAAGTTTTGGATGGTGAGGATCCACAAATAGATGATAATGAAGTGCATGGTAATGATGATGTGCATGAGGAGCAACCTCCTCAAGAAGAGCCACCTATGCTGAGAAGATCACAAAGGGAACAAAAAGCCTCTACAAAATATCCGTCATCAGAATATGTTACACTCACTGTGAAAGCACGAGGATACCGAAACAAAAAGGAAAATGCCAAGTATGATGCATGTAAAACCAAAAGATAACGCTAAATCCTATGAATTGAAAGTGCATGAAAGGAAAGAGGCATAAACGAATCGAAACCAAATAGAAAGCCAATATGGAAGACAACCCTTTTTATTAATATGCTTTTAGAACTCATGGTTACAATCCGTCTCCTTCCCTTTTAGGGGCTAGGAGCGTTAAATATGTTTCTTGTCACACCCATGGATGCTATTCCTTCTTCCGCGTGCCCACATGTAAAATGGGCGGACCAAAACATCGTCGCCGCTTGCGTTGATGAGTCTTGACTCCTTGCTGCTCCTCTAATGTCCAGATCCTACATTCAAGGAAACAGAAAATAGTCAGTAGCACCTGTAGATAAAATAAAACATGCAATCCCCACGCCTTCAATTAGTGCATGCAAGATATAAATAAAACGATAACTAAAATAGATCCAAATGAACTAAAAATTTGACAGGGGCATAAAAACATCACAAGGAAAACACTGCAAATGGAACAGTCAAAAAATTCACCACATATTTGTATTCGCTCCGGGGCGGGACGAATAGACCTGCAACAAAATGTCAAAAAGCACTGTCCCAAATGTCACATCCGGGAAGCTCCAAATCACCTACAAAGTTGGGGGTTAGCTAATTGGGGGTATTTTGGGAAGACCCAGAAGGTCAGATTTTCCCAATTTGGCCTCTATCACCGGGAATTTGATGATGCTACCTGCATGTTAGTAAAGGCGAGAAATAATAGAAACATGATAAAAAATGCTCAAAACGATGTGAAATTTGAATGACAACCTATCTAAGCAGCATAGAATCAAATGCAAAAATAACAGAAAGGAAATCTGCCACAGATTTCTAATCGCTCGGGGCGGGGCGATTAGGACTGTAGCAGTGTGGGGGGCGCCCGAGGGCAGGACGCCCTCCGTTTGGGGCCCGATTTCGGCACCAATCCACTTGGGATGGGTCCAAAACCTCTTGTGGGGTGTTGTCGGCAAATTTGGTGGGATATTGTGGCCAAATGTCGGGTTTTGGTTCCGGATTTGCGCTTCCAATAACCACCCTATGACCTCCTTTCCAAAAGAGATCAAGGATGTGAAAGGCACAAATCAAAAAGGTGTGTGTGTGGAAGTAAAATGACAGCACTTCATTGCTCAAAATGCTCCTTCTCTGTATCTTTGGGGTGAGAAGACTCACCAATTTATAGACCTGGAGGTCTCTTTGGATGAGCATGCAGAGGCGCCACTTGGCAATCATGCCTTCCAAGGGGGAGGAGATTCCTCCCTGATTAGGGGCTCCATGACTGCCCTTGTAACTACCTCTAACGCTCGAAAATGCTCACTCACACTCCCATGCAATGAAGGAAGAGTTAAGTGGCGGATCTGAGCTGCCATTTGTCAAGATTTGACTTTTTGCCCGTCAAACCTGCTATTCGCCCCACCCTGGAGCGAATACTGCTAATCGTCCCTGGGTGGGGCGAATAGAAGTTTGTAATCGTCCCTGGGTGGAACGAGTATGGAGCAGAGTGCCTGAAGGTGCCAAATTGACTCCTGACCTTCCAAAACTATTGTGTGAGTGGTTAGGACCACTGTTTAACCTCTGGGGGCTGCCCTTGGGGTTGTGTGTGTCAATGCGATCAGTGTTTGCAGTCACATAATCGGATAGGTGTTGTTTTGGTGTCTACAGATGCCCCTTTTTGGGATGCACTGTGCGTGGCATAGTGCTGAGCAAAAATAGATAACCAAAGCACTAATGATTAGGGTTTCTTAGTAACCTAACCAAATTTTGATGCCCCAAGTATGGAAAGGGCATGCATTCTTGAATCCTTGCTTCGACGAGCGAAGGAACTCAATTCAAGTGTTAACCTTTTTCGGTGAGGTGTTACTTGATCTTGGACATTGATCAGTCATGAATAGGCAAAGGGCGCAACCTTTTGTCTATGGGAACCTTGAGTTCATGATTCACGAATGCCAAGTGTTTGATCAGCCTTGTGATTATTGCTTGTTTGCTGCCCCAAGCGGGAGCGTGATTGTCTTTGTCAATGATTCTTTGAATGCATGCCATTTCCTTGATTGGGTGTGTATTTGTTGATTGGTGACTAAGTGTGACTACCCCCTCAAGCGACGAATCGATGAGGGAATGACCTACATGAGAAAAGCGATGAGTCGCTTGACCCAAGATGACTTGTGTAAGGGTGCCTTCAGATGTTTATCGTTGAATGTGTGTGCAGTTTTCCGACATTTAGACCTATTTTTGGTGGGTGTTAACCCTTTTTGTGACGATTTTGGAGCTGAAATTGTCAAAAATCCATCCTCCCGTGGAGCGGTCCGGCTATGGTAGCCTTCTTAGGGAGTAGGATAGTGACAATTTGTGACCCCAACGTCGGTTTTGGATGCCAAGAATGTCAGGCGCAAAGGCGCCTTTGTTCGGCAATGTTATTGCTATTTTTGGTGGGTTTGGACCCTTTTTGTGACACCATTTGGGGATGAAATTCTCAACAATCCGTCCTCCCGTGGAGCGGTCCAGCTATGGTAGCCTTCTTAGGGAGTAGGATAGTGAGGATTTGTGACCCCGACATCTATTTTGCATGCCCGAAATGTCAAGTGCAAAAGCACTCTCATCGGACAATTTTATTGCTTGTTTTTGTGCATTTTTTTTTTATATATATATAGATGACTTTATTTTGTTTATACACATGTCGGCATTTGATGTTATGCACAATGATTGTTGAATGTGTATGTATGCATGTTAATTTATGTTGATGGATGCATATGTTATGATGAATGCAAATGTTTCTAATTTTTATGATATGCAAATGGAATGGATGAATTAAATTTGTGATTTTTGGTGGTGGCACCATAGACTATTTAGAACTTATGGCTTTTTGTCTTAGGCGATTGTTGTGGTAAATGAATTTTTATGTATACATGCTATTTTTGTATTTTTTGATGGCAATTCGAGGATGACAGATTGCACAGGTGGTTTAGAATGTAGTTAAGGTTTTCTGAGACTCAGATGTTTTAACTAACTAGCCAGTACTGTAATTTTATCTTACAAGACTTTTGGACAAGGTATGAATCGGACTTGTCTTTGACCAAGTTATTTCACATCCCTGTGTGTGCAATTGAGTTCGTTTATGTGGTATTTGTCAGGATACCGCCAATGCCAGATAGGTTGTCAACCAAACCTGTACTGAGGATCACCTAATTAGCTCCACTAACTCCTTTGTTGTATTTAGTCAGATTAATCTGTGGTGCTATCTAGGATACCATAAGCTAGCTCATCCACATGCAAACATTGATCTGTACACGAGTTAATGTGACAGATATATCGTCATGCGGGAGGTTTACCACCAGTGACCGATAGGCTATCCACCAAACCGGTACTGAGGTTTACTTCATGACCTTCTGAATGCTGAGAGTTCCAGGGATTCAAGTTCGACTCCCTTCTTTTCTTCAATTGTATTGGGATACTTGCTCTTTTGTAGTGATAAAAATCATTGTTTATTTTTGTTATATTTTCTTTTGAGCAAGGGATTTTGAATATTGAGTGATGAGAATCACTATTGTATGTGCCTTTTGATGTATGCACTTTGGTTATGATGTCAAATTTTTTGGAGTTTTGACTTTTGCAAATTTTTGATGTTTTGCAACTTTTTAAGAACTTGGGATTTCTTGGGGAATTGGGTAGGGAAGATGCTTGTCCTTTTGCCAACTCTCAGCATTCTTGGGGTCATTCGCACAGGGGGATGAGCAAGATAACCATTTCACTTATGGTGACCTGGATTACTTTACAGATTTCATCTTTCGTTCACACAACTTGGGAATTATTTTATGTGTTTTAATTTGTGTTGGGATGCTACGTAACAAGGTGTGATCCAAGTAGAACTCTACCTTTGTAAAATCTATCTGACTTTGTACAGTACGTGGCTAGAAAGCTAATGACATCTGAATGACGAAAACTCTTGATACATTAGAAGACAACTGACTATGATATGGTGAAAATGATGTGAATGGCGTTTATTTTTGATGGACTATTTATAGAATGGAGAAATGTGGAAAATGATGAATTTGTCGAATAATTACAGTCTATGGTGCCTTTGACCTTTATGACCACAAATATGTAATGTATGGATGTGATGCTTAATGCAGCTATTATTTTTGTGTTTTTGATGGATTTATTTTTGTGAGTATGAAGATGAGATGCAAAAAGAGCTCTTTATTGTTGTGATGATTTTGAGCATGCATGGAAATGAGATGTAAATTTTGTTATTTTTGATGATTTTATTGTTTTTGAATTTTCTTATTTTTGACCAAGCGATTGTGGGAATCCTTGGAGCTTTTTGGTTTGACCAAAGGGGTAATGGGCACCTTTGGGGCATTTTGGGATTGACCAAGTGATTGTGGGAATCCTTGGAGCTTTTTGGTTTGACCAAAGGGGTAATGGGAACCTTTGGGGCATTTTGGGATTGACCAAGCGATTATGGGAATCCTTGGAGCTTTTTGGTTTGACCAAAGGGGTAATGGGCACCTTTGGGGCATTTTGGGATTGACCAAGCGATTACGGGAATCCTTGGAGCCTTTTGGTTTGACCAAAGGGATAATGGGCACCTTTGGGGCATTTTGGGATTGACCAAGCGATTATGAGAATCCTTGGAGCCTTTTGGTTTGACCAAAGGGATAATGGGCACCTTTGGGGCATTTTGGGGTTGACCAAGCGATTATGAGAATCCTTGGAGCATTTTGGTTTGGGCTATGGCTCTTTTAAATATGGAATGGCCTCAAATGACTGATGTTCAAGGGTTCTAGTTCCTTGATTCCATCAAGAGAGGCTAGCCGGTATGTTCCAGGTCCTATTTTACTATCGATGACATAAGGACCTAACCAGTTTGCCATGAACTTGTCCCTTAGATGGGGCGGCAAGTTAGAATTTTGTTGGTTCTCTTTTAAGACTAAGTCACCAACCTGAAAGTCCCTCAGGTGAACCTTCATGTTGTATGCCTTCTTAAGTCGCTCTTGATAGATACGTAAATGCTCGAGAGCATTAACGCGTCATTCATCGAGCAACGTAAGCTGGTCTAATCGGGCCTACCGTGCAGTGTCATCATCGATGAACTCTTGCATTGATATGCGTAGGGAAGGAATTTCCAACTCGAGAGGCATGACAGCCTCGGAGCCATACACGAGCAAAAATGGAGTTGCCCTAGTGGGCATCCGAATGCTAGTGCGATAAGCCCATAGGGCAAGTGGGATCTGAATGTGCCAATCCTTATGACTGTCTATGACTATCTTTTTGAGGATGGCAACTAGCATTTTGTTTGATGCCTCTGCTTGCCCATTTGCCTGTGGATAATAGGGTGTCAAAAAACTATGCTGAATTTTGTACTTTGTGGTCAAAGCACGCACGTCTTTGTTCTTGAATGACGTCCCATTATCCGAGATTATCTTGGATGGAATACCAAAATGACATATGATATTATGTAAAATGAACTCCGAAATGCGGGTTCCAATCATAGAGGTAAGCGGAATTGCTTCCACCCATTTGGTGAAGTACTCTATGGCCGTTATGATAAACGTGTGATGGCTTGACGATGCAGGGGAGATCTTTTCGATTAGATCTAAACCCCACTACGAAAATGGCCAAGCCGATTGGATCGGCTGCAAGGCTTGAGAAGGTACGTGTGTCAAATTGGCATGGTGTTGACACTTCATGCACTTCCTTACATATGCGCAACAATCTCGCTCTAAATATGGCCAGTAATAGCCCATGCGGAGAATGCGCTTTGCGATGGCCATACCACTGAAGTGGCCACCGCATGTACCATCGTGCGCTTGGGTGATCGCCCAAGTGGACTCCTATTGGTCCAAGCAATGAAGGAGGATTCCTTCATAGCTACGATGGTACAAAATGTCTCCTAACAAGACATGCTTTGCCGCTTTCTATTTGAATGCTCATTTTGCGGCATGCGTCAATCCAAGTGGGAGGTTACCTAACTTGAGGTAGTCCCTTATGGGTGTATACCAATCCTGCTGATCGAAAACCTCGATAGTATGAATAGCCAATCCCTCTTGAAGTTCATCCCTAGCAAAAGCTGAGCGGGAAAGAACTTGTAAGAATAGTATTGTGTTGCTATTAAGGGGAGTAGGGGAGAACAAGGACCCCTAGTTGGCATGATTCAGACAATCATGGATTCGAGAGAACTTGTCCGAGGATGGTTCAATCTGGATCAAGTGGATTCTTGGCGTTAAGTCAGAGCTTTCACGCTCCATCATTGATTGCGATAGTGTTTTGACTTGAATGGTTGTCATATCACCAGAAATGTCTTGCGGGATTAGTGACCCCAAGGAGGCCATAGTGTCCGCAAAATGATTCGATGATCGAGGGAGTGCCTCGATGTCGTACCATTCAAGATTTGCCAAGAATTTGTCCACAAGGGCTTTGTAGGCCTGTAGAACTGGGCATTTACATTGGAATACCCCTTTGACTTGGTTGAAAATTAACAATGAATCACCAAAGATGTTCAATCATTTGATGTTCATGGTGATTGTTGTCTGAAGACCTATGAGCAAGGCTTCATATTCTGCATTGTTGTTGGTGCACGAGAAGTCTAATTTAAATGATAGAGGCATTGGAGCCCCTTGTGGTGTGAAGAATACAATTCCCATGCCACCCCTTGCTCACATTTAGAACCATCAAAAAATAGGGTTATGTCGGCCTGTGACTCAGGCTCATCAGAATCTGGCGATTCTGAGACATGGAAGACCCCATCATCGGGTAGTTCTATGACCAGAGGCTGATCATCTTCGAGGGGAGCCTCTGCTAGTTGATCGGCTATGACTTGACCTTTGATGGATTTCTGTCCAATAAACTCTATGTCAAACTCCATCAACAACATGATCCATTTCGTCGTGTGGCTACTATGATAAGTATGACTCATCATGTATCGCAATGGATTCTCCTTAGACACAACATACGTCATGTTGCTCAACATGTAATGGCATAACTTTTTGGTAGCAAACACCACTGCCAAGCAGAGCTTCTCAACGTATGCATAGTTAAGTTCATAACTGACCAGGGTGCGGCTAAGATAGTAAGTAGCCTATTCTTTGTGAAGTTCATTTTTTGGGCTAGCATGGCACCCAGTGCCACCTCGTAGCTGAGATGTATAAGTAGAATGACACTCCTGGTCTAGGTGGTGCCAATACTGGTGGTGAAGCCAAGTATTGTTTAATGTCATCAAAGGCTGACTGGCACTCGTCATCCCAGTGAAATGCTACCCCCTTGTGCAATAATTTATTCATGGGTCGGCACTTGTCAGATAGCTACGCTATGAAGCGCTTGATTGACGTGACCTTTCCCTGTAGGCTTTTGAGCTGCTTGATGGTAGTTGGGGGAAGCATTTCAAGGATTGCCTTGACTTTGTTTGGGTCCACCTCGATGCCTCATTTTGAGACTATGAAACCCAAGAGTTTTCCAGATGTGATGCCAAATACGCACTTCTTGGGATTCAGTCTGACTTTATGTTCCATGAGGCGATCGAGGATCTTGCTTAAGTCATCGAGATGATCCCAGGCGCAAAAGAGATTTGGCCAACAAATCATCCATGTAATCTTCCAAAGTTTTATGCATGTGATCATGGAAGATGTACGTCATGGCACGTTGGTAGGTGGCGCCAGCATTTTTAAGGCCAAAAGGCATGACCTTATAGCAAAATGTCCCCCAAGGCATTGTGAACGCCATTTTTAGTTGGTCCTCGAGATTGATACGAATCTGATTGTATCCCGAGAAACCATCCATGAGGGAAAGCATTTCATGGCCCGCTGTAGCATCTACCAATGCGTCGATGCTCGACAAGGGGAAATCATCCTTAGGACTCGCTTTGTTTAGATCTCAAAAATTAGTGCATATGTGAATCCTCCCGTCAAGATTTTTGATGGGCACCATGTTGGACAACCATGGTGGGTAATCCACGCAGATGACAAACTGTGCATCCAACAACTTTTGTAATTCATCTTTGACCATTAAGGCCACTGTTGGGTGCATCTTACATAGTTTTTGCTTAACTGGCTTGACTGTCGGATCAAGCGTTAGATTATGCATGACTAGCTACGGATCTAGCCCCGACATGTCTTTGTAGGACCATGCAAAAACCTCCTTCTTCTCTTTGAGAAGGGCAATGTAGTCGGCTTGCTCTTCGGGGGATAGACTTACCCCCAGCTTGATAATCTATGGATTCATTGGATCCGAGTCGATGTCTACGTCAGTCATCTCCTCGATCGACATGTGGGATCCGTCCTCCAACTGGTGTGGAGTTGGGATCAAGTGGATATCATTTGCTGAGTTTAGATCATCGTTAGGGACCTCGGGTCCCTCTTCAGCATGGAAGATATCCTGAGTTGGCCCTGGGGTGAAATGAAGCATCTCACCGAAAGGCCAGTACTCTGATGGGGATGGTGGTGAATTGACGTGATCCCAGTCTATGGCATCTATGTCTAAATACAATGACTATGTTGGATCGGCCGGATTGTGGATGGGGGCGGTTAAGTCAATGGAGATCATGTTGATGAAATGATTTTGGTCTCCATTACCATGGGTGTGATGACTCGAACATTCTGGATGTTCTCTGTGCTCCGGATCTGGCTCTGGAGGTATTGGCATGAATGGATCGGCCCTATGTGCGGATAGGAAGATAGGGTCTGCCCTCGACACTGATATCTCTATAGGGTCTCTGGGCGGTAGGTGTTCTCCGTATGCCCAAAGTGGTGGATTCAACACTTGGTCCCACTGTGCTGGGTTTATGTGCCACTCATGCCCTGGCACTATGTTTAGTTGTTCAAATATGTCATTAATCTCCAAGGGGTATTGTTGCTATCGCATATGATTGAGATAGGCCATCTCAGTTTCATCTTCATAATCACTGTCGGAGATCCAAAGGCCTTCGTTGGCTCCAACAACTGTTTGCGACATTAGAGGCTCATCTTGCTCGAGCAAATTGATCTGGCCCCATTGGGGTTGTTTCGCTCTCTACGGTGGGGCCTGATTTTCTTGTGGTGGCACTTGCTCGATGGGAGCTGCCAAAGGGAACATTGCCAAGAGGCTTTCCTGATAATCATCCATGGGGGTCACTTGTGAGTGATTGCTATCCGATTCGAAGGGGTCCCATGGTGCTACCTCATATTCTGACTCATCTTCTGAAGATCCTTCCTGACCTTGTCTATACCTCTCTTGTAGGTGAGTCCTCAAACTTTCTCCTCTCTCGAGCGAAGGGAAAGGGTTGTTGAGGTCAACAAGGTTGGTTGTCAATAATGGGAGATAATCCCCCAGTGTATATGTTGTGTTAGGGTTGGCATATGGATCTAATGCCAATCCCCCCTTGTTGCCTATCCCTAGGCCTTGCATGTTCTCTACCAAGATGTCCAAGGGTAGGGGGTGGTTGAACCCTACCCTTGACTTGTCATATGGCATTTGGTATCTTGGTTGGCAAAGAACATGCACTCCTTGCTCATATCTGCCTAACCCATATCCATGCCAATTGCATTGGCCAAGGTATCTCAAAGCGAAGTCTAGGTTGGACAAATAGTTGACATCTTCAGTAAAAGGCTCTTCATCTTCGTCCTCTTGCATGTAAGGTTCAATACCATGATCAAGGCCCCCATACACAAAGTTTGTCTAGTTTGGTGGGTAGCCTAGAGGAACAATAGTGCCTATGGGGAGACGAGGTCTCCCCATGTCCTGCATGGACTCAAGTGTGGGTGTTGCTACAATGTTCCACACCAGGTACTCCCCAAGCCCGTATTGGCCATTTCAATAGTGATTGTTGGCGATTGAGGGGGAGGGAACGAAAGTTCTTCCTGAGTCCACTCCATGTCGGGTGAACTAGGAGCCTCGACTTCCACTCTGCTAGGCATCTCCTCAGTAGTTATGGTTGATACTGATGGTTGTACCTCTTCCAGAGGTTGTGCCTCTTCCAGAGGTTTCTTCCCCTTGTCCTTCTATGTGGCCACCATAGGTGGTATCATTGGTGAAGGACCAGACGATGAAGATGGACCCGACTGGGGTTTTGATGGACTTGTCAATGGGGATGCCTACGGAATCGGACCCTATTTAGATGGATTCAACTAAAAATCCAAATGCATTGATGGAAGGGTCGATTGTGGCATCAGCTGCACCGCATTGCAATACTTGAAGGGTTCCAAGTCCGTCGGGACTACATGCACCTGCCCTTCGAATGTATACTTTAAGCATTGATGAGCTATCGAAGGGACACACTTCATGTCCCTGATCCATGGCCGACCCAACAAGATGTTATAGGCCATCTCACCTTCCAAGATATGGCACAATGTAGGTATAGTCTTTTGTCCCACTTGGATGGGTAGGACAATTGTGCCAACTGTCGAGCATATTGCATCATTGAATGCTCGTAGCGTATAGGTGGAGGCCACTATGTGAGATGCGGGCAACTTGAGGTGCTTCAAGGCCATTGTTGTAATGATATTACTGGATGAGCCAGTGTCCACCAATACCCTTTTGTACGGAATCCCGTTGACCCACGTGATGACGTGCAGGGGTGGATCCGCCATGTCACCAGCCACTGATTTCAATTCGTCTTCTCGAAAGGTGATGACTGGCTCAGTGCATCATTTGACATGTCCCATAAAGTTGTTGAAGGAGTTTGCTTCATGGGGCTGCAACTCGATGGCTTTTAGTATCTCCATTAGAGCCTCCCGATGGGGCGTTGATTGTTGTATGAGCTCGTAGATGGAGAGCCTAGCCGACGTGGTCCTCAAACTCTGGGTGAGTTTGGTCCGAATTATGGCCATTGGTCTAGGTGAAGGAGGTGGTGCAAGGTGTTATTGTGGTTGTGACATTGTTGGCACCTCTCCTGTAGCTACCGTGGGGGCAGTTGTGCTCGGGTACCTCCTATTTTGAGTCACTATACTGATCATCCCTACATACCCCTGCATGGGGCAGTTCTGTGTGACCTCATTGACTTGTAGGGTCTTTGCCTATGCATCATGGGTAGGCAAGGGGTCCTTAAAGACCTCCATTTGTTGATTGCTTGGTGCCACGGGATTATCTATCGCTAATGTCTTGTTATCTATTAAGTCTTGCACCAAGCCTTTAAACTTCCAACATGCATTAAGGTCATGTCCCTTCCATCTATGGAACCTGCAGTACAAGTCTTCCCTGTAGCCCTTAGGTTTTGGTGCATTGGGGTCTATGGGTTGAATCTCGGGTAGGTTAATCAAGTTTGCCGCTGACAAGCGGTCAAACAGGGAGTCTCTGGACTCTGTGTAAGGTGTGAATTGTCGCCTAGGGTGACGCTGCTGATTTTGTTCTTGCCTCTAATTTTCTCTATCATAACTATTAAGAGGCACCGCCTGATAGTTAGCCTTTTGAGGTTGTGTTGCTTGTGCAGGCTTAGGGACGTTTATAGCAACTTGATTGACCGCAATGGGTTTCTGTTGCATGGTCCCTATTTTGGTGTTCTTAGACCATTCTTTCTTCTTTGGCTTGGCTATCTCGCCATCCTGAATCTTGATCTCTTCAATGATTCTGGCTTGTGCCAGAGCTTCCTCTAAAGTGGCATATTGCTGCAGCTGCAATAGCACAGAGATCGATCTCAAATAGCTCTTTGAGAACATTTGGGTGAGGTCGGACATAGGAGGGAGGTAGGGTAGCTTGGAAAGCAAAGTCCTCCACCGATTCCCATAGGCCGCCATGGTTTCTTCCTCATACTTCCTGAGGCTGGCTAGGTCACTTAGTGATGCCTTCTTCTTGGTGTTGAAGGTGAAGCATTCGAGGAACGCATCCACTAGCTGATCTAAGTTACTAATGTTGTGCTTTGGCAATTGAGTGAACCAATCCGAGGTAGGGCCTACGAACGTGGTGATGAATGTTCTTAACAACAAAGCATCATTATCCTGAATGCCAAAGCATTGGCTCAAGAATCTAGTCACATGCTCTTGGGCATCCTCCTCACCTCTAAATATTGCCAACTGAGGCAGCTTAAAGTGTTCAGGGTAAGGGGGTGCTGGCACTGACGGATGCACAGGATGACTACGGAGTTGGCGTAAAGTGGGCTTTTGGGGCCCAGAAGTCTTGGTCTCCATAGACTCCAAATGCTCTAGCAACGCTTTATATGCATCGAAAGATTTAATCTCTTCCTCCTTAGTTTGCTCCCATTGTGGGTTGTGGGAAACTTGAGGCCTATGGAGGGGTGGCCGGATAGCAGCCCCTCCACCTTGGTAGGGCATTTCGGCCCGCTCTTCTTCTTGCTCATACTCCTCATAGGCTTCTTGAGGAGTTTCTGGATGAGACCTATAACCATGGGTGGGTCCCCATGGGGGGTGCCCATCATTGTTCCTGGGAGTGGCCTCCCGCTCAGGTCTAGGAGGTCTCGAAGGTAGCACTTGGTAAGGTCATGGGGACCTGTCTCGCACCAAGGGGTTGCGCCTCTCATACGGTTCTGCTCTTTGGGTGCGAGGGGTTGGAACCCTCTCAGGCATCGTGTTATGGAGCAGCTCATCTATTTGGCGCCGAATGCGCTCTTTGCTAAGGCGATATAGATGCTCTAGCTGTTGTTGGTCTTGCTCAAGCTGCGTGATCTGCGCTTGGTGGGCGGCATGTCTGGCGACTGCCAGGTCAATTTGTTCTACCATATTGAGTCTAGGAGGCCTAGATGCCTCTCCTACACATTTATCTCGGTCATGATGATCCGAGATCTCTATAGGTCGCTTCCCTCTATCGAGGTTGGTGGCATTCACTCGAGGCTCTAGCCTCAGTAGGTGATTCTGGTAGATAGTAGGTGCGGAGGTGCATTGCTCCCATGCTATGTATTGCTCTTGAGGAATGTAATGGTCTTCCTCATGCTCCCTTTCATATATGTGAAAGGGGGGCAGAGTTGGCTCACCCTGTTTGAAGAGCCTTGTGCTCTGGATTTGGCTTATTATTCCTAATAATGATGGGGGGTAAAGGAGGGATGACATAATCATGTGGCCTCTCCTCATGGACCCTATGTTGTTCTAGCGCTTCATCGCATGGTGGCCACTCATACCGAGCTTCTAAGGGAGCCTTCCCATTTATATTGAGGGCCACGTGTAAGGACTCCTCCTGAAAGGGTCTATGTTGGATGGGCGTGTCCCTCAAAGGGGTGCCTCTATAGTCCCATTCTAAAATGGCATGATGTGGACTCTCTTGTGGGTCAGGCCGCCAAGGTGGTATGACCAAGTCCTTGGGGCTATAGCGGAGGTGACTTGTGCCCCTTGTACACTCTCCGTAGCTCCTGCCCGTGATTGGGCTTGGCTACGGGTGTACACCATGGTGGTGCTTTCCTACAAGATGCATAGATTTTTATTTCTTTTTATGATTTTTATGCTACACTAAACAGAAAATATCACACACGCAAAGCAATGATTATCTCGTTTAAAGATTAAAGGTGTGCCCTAAACCTGGTTTAGTGTGTTTTGATTTTGTTTTGAAAGCTTTTGTAAAGAACATTTAAATGCAATATGATGGCTCTTATGACTCCCAAAAATGGTCGCCCCTTCGATATACCATTGCCAGGCCGATATACCAACCTCTCTATATACCCGCCCTTACGTGAGGGAAACTGTTGGTACGTGAGAGCAGATGGTACGTGGAACGTAGGCGGTACGAAAGGGGAATCACCCTATTTTTGACACCTACCATAGAAGACTTATCCTCATGCACTGGGAATCACCCCAGCTACACTCGGTCAGCTTTCATCAGGATTTACGTCTAGCAATAGTAGCGATCGGGGTTATGAATGCAAAATTCAAGCCAAGGTGGTGATGAAATCCACCGTTGGTCTTGATCAAGGGCTGGGGTTTTACGACCAGCTCCTTGGTGTTTATGTTGCCATGTGATGTGTGGGGTTCTTTTTATTTTGCATGAAAGAAAATAAACATGCAGTACAACTTTTCCTAAGCAAGCAAATAACCAAAAAAATAGAAAACAGAAAACAGAAAATGACAGAAAGAGTTCAAGACCCTTACCTCTTCTCTGCCCAAATCTGCTGGTTCTGAGTTTCTATCCTGAAACTGCACAGAGAGCTATTCATCCCTAGGTGGGATGAATAACAGGACTGTATTCATCATAGGGTGGGGCAAATGCCCATTCATCCCTGGGTAAGATGAATTCCAGCTCTGTATTCGCCACAGGCTGGAACGAACAACAGTCCAACATTTGAAAACTCGGTACCTGCAAGCAAAAACAATCAAGTTTTGATCAGATTTCTGATCTTAAAAATAGAGGACAAAGGTCCCACCATGATCACCACTGAAAGCATGAGGATACGGAAACAAAAAGGAAAATCCAAGTACGATGCAAGTAAAACCAAAGATAACGCTAAATCCTATGTATTGAAAGTGCATGAAAGGAAAGGAACATAGACGAATGAAAACGAGATAAAAGCAAATATGGAAGACAACCCTTTTATTAATATGCTTTAGAACTCAGTTACAATTCGTCTCCTCCATTTTAGGGGCTAGGAGCGTTAAATATGTTCTTGTTACACCCATGGATGCTATTCCTTCTTCCGCGTGCCCACATGTAAAATGGGTGGACCAAATGTCATCGCCACTTGTGTTGATGAGTCTTGAATCCTTGCTGCTCCTCTAATGTCTAGATCCTATATTCAAGGAAACAGAAAATAGTCAGTAGCACCTGTAGATAAAATAAAACATGCAATCCCCATGCCTTCAATTAGTGCAAGCAAGATATAAATAAAATGATAACTAAAATAGATCCAAATGAACTAAAAATTTGATAGGGGCATCAAAACATCACAAGGAAAACACTGCAAATGGAACAGTCAAAAAATTCACCACATATTTGTATTCGCTCTAGGGCGGGACGAATAGACCTACAACAAAATGTCAAAAAGCACTGTCCCAAATGTCACATCCGGGAAGCTCCAAATCACCTACAAAGTTGGGGGTTAGCTAATTGGGGGTATTTTGGGAAGACCCAGAAGGTCATATTTTCCCAATTTGGCCTCTATCACCAGGAATTTGATGATGCTACCTGCATGTTAGTAAAGGCGGGAAATAATAGAAACATGATAAAAAATGCTCAAAACGATGTGAAATTTGAATGACAACCTATCTAAGAAGCATAGAATCAAATGCAAAAATAATAGAAAGGAAATATGCCATATATTTCTAATCGCTCTGGGGCGGGGCGATTAGGACTGTAGCAGTGTGGGGGGCGCCCGGGGGCAGGACGCCCTCCGTTTGGGGCCTGATTTCGGCACCAATCCACTTGGGATGGGTCCAAAACCTCTTGTGGGGTATTTTCAGCAAATTTGGTAGGATATTGTGGCCAAATGTCGGGTTTTGGTTTCGGATTTGCGCTTCCAATAACCACCCTATGACCTCCTTTCCAAAAGAGATCAAGGATGTGAAAGGCACAAATCAAAAAGGTGTGTGTGTGGAAGTAAAATGACAGCACTTCATTGCTCAAAATGCTCCTTCTCTGTATATCTTGTGGTGAGAAAACTCACCAATTTATAGACCTGGAGGTCTCTTTGGATGAGCATGCAGAGGCGCCACTTGGCAATCATGCCTCCCAAGGGGGGAGGAGATTCCTCCCTGATTAGGGGCTCCATGACTGCCCTTGTAACTGCCTCTAATGCTCGAAAATGCTCACTCACCCTCCCATGCAATGAAGGAAGAGTTAAGTGGTGGATCTGAGCTGCCATTTGTCAAGATTTGACTTTTTGCCCATCAAACCTGCTATGATGCATGATGCATGAGAAAACAGAACGATGGAAGAAATCTATGCAAGAAGAACTTAATTCCTTGTATAAGAAAAAAACTTATGATTTGGTTGAGCTGCCAAAAGGGCGAAAAGCCTTGAAGAACAAGTGGGTATTCAGACTGAAAAATGAAGATGACAAGAAGAAAATGAGGTATAAGGCAAGGTTGGTAGTAAAGGGATTCGGGCAGAAAAAGGGTGTTGATTTTGATGAAATTTTCTCTCCAGTTGTGAAGATGTCTTCTATTCACACTATCCTAGGCCTAGCTGCTAGTCTAGACTTAGATATTGAGCAACTAGATGTCAAAACAACTTTCTTGCATGGATATTTAGAAGAAGAAATATATATGGAGTAGTCGAAAGGTTTTCTAGTGAAGGGTAAGGAGCACATGGTATGCAAGTTGAAGAAGAGCTTATATGGATTAAAGCAAGCACCACAACAATGGTACATAAAGTTTAACTCTTTTATGATGAGTCAAGGATTTACTAGAACCACTGCAGACCATTGTGTTTACTTCAAAAAATATTTGGAGTCTTCCTTTGTTATTCTCTTGTTATATGTTGATGATATGCTTATCGTTGGACAAGATGCTAATCTGATTAACAGGTTGAAGGAATATTTGAACAAGGTCTTTGAAATGAAGGACCTAGGAGCTGCAAATCAAATCCTAGGCATGATAATCAAGTGTGACAGAATGAACAAGAAGATATGGCTATCACAAGAAAAGTACATTGAGAAGGTACTTGAAAAATTCAATATGAAGGATGCTAAACGTGTGAGTACACCATTAGCTAGCCACTTCAAGTTGAGTGCCAAGTTATCTCCAACCAGCAATGAGAAGAAGAAACTAATGGAAAATATCCCCTATGCATCAACTGTATGGAGCTTAATGTATGCTACAGTGTGCACAAGGCCTGATATAGCACATGCTACTAGTGTAGTTAGTAGATATCTTACAAATTTAGGCAAGCAAAATTGGGAAGTTGTAAAATGGATCCTAAGGTATCTAAGAGGCACTTCTAAAGTTTACCTGTATTTTAGAAACTCACCACTCATGGTGGAAGGCTATACAGATTCAGATATGATAGGAAATCTTGATCGAAGGAAGTCTACATCTAGTTACTTGTTTACTTTTATAGGGGGAGCCATTTATTGGAAATCAAAGCTGCAAAAATGTGTTGCACTTTTGACTATAGAGGTAGAGTATATTGCTGCCACAAAATCCCATAAGGAAATGCTTTTGTTGAAATGTTTTCTTATGGATTGGGTTTGCAACAAAAGGAGTATGTGATTAGGTGTGACAGTCAAAGTGCCATTGATCTGAGCAAGAATGCTACATTCCACTCTAGAACCAAGCATATTGATGTGCGATATCATTGGATAAGAGATGTCCTTGAAAATGGTTTGATGAAGATAAAAAAAATACATACTGATCAGAATCCATCAAACATGATGACGAAGACAATACCAAAAGAAAAGCATGAATTATGTAGATATTTTGCAGGTATGAATGCCAGGTAACTCTTCAGTATGGGGGCACCCTCCTCATGGTATGGAGGGGGAGATTGTTGTCGTTATCCATGGGTTCAGCCCATGACATGGTCTCCTTATCTGTTTGGTGGATAAGATTGTTTTTTATTTAATTTTCATGTTCAACCTTATCCCATGGAGGATAAGAGTGGTTAAGAAATGTGATTAAAAATATTTTGTTGTGGTTAATATTAAATCCCTGCCAATGTGTATGAATTGGGATTGATTGCTTTTTCTTATTTTTTCTTGCTTTAAAGTAGAGAGCTTGTAGGGTGAGTGATAGCATTATGATCTGTATGTGTGTAGCATACAAAAAATAGAAACAAAGGGAAAGACTCTGTTTTCACAGAGCTATTGTAATCACTGATATATCTTCTCAAGAAAGGATCCAATCATTCATGGATGTAGGCAGTGCCCGAACCACGTTAATTTGTTGTGTCTTATTATCTGGTGAATGCTCTCTTATTCTGTTGCTTGTGTTATATTATGTATCTAGTTTATTGTTTAATTGTAAGGTTTCAAATTCTCCATTTTCTTTCTAAAGTCCCCAACATTTTTACCTGGTAAAATATTGTTTGTACATGTTCAAACAAAAATAGTGTCATCATTATTATTAAAAAGTATCATTATTATTGAAAAATTATAAGAATCATGATTTTTTTATTTGGTTAATGTGAGAAACCCTTACAATCCATGCTCAGGGTTAGACATCCCCATCCCACCATGACCTCTCATAAGGTAGAAATCTAAACTTATCAATAGGGAATTTAACACATATTCCCACACACACACCATGTTTTGAACCTATTATAAGAACAATTATTATAACAATACATTATTATTTTTAATAATTTATGTGGGATTTTAATGGATTTTACTTGTATTACATCATGACCACATAGTGGATTGTAACAACTTGATAATTATGCATATATTGGCAATATTCAAACATGGGTATCCTCCTTGAATGTCAAGGAATTTAACCATTTGAAATCATGTTATTTTATGTTAATCCAAATAAAACATTGATGCATTGCTCTAAATAATTTGTTTATCAAATTGATTTTACACTCTATTCAACTAGGAATCAAAGGATAATACAATTTGGCAAGCATATGAGATACCATGGACTATGCTAGAACATTTGGAAGACTTGAAAATGAAGAAAGAAGTACAAAGAAAGTAGTTAAATCCAAAAATCATAATAGAGGACTCATAGAATATGGAATGTTTATTATTCATTTGCTCCATAGTACTACTATCATTAATATCAATGCATAGTAAGATAATAATCCTATCTAATTCATGAAGAAATCCCAAGAGGATTAATGGAAGCACAACCCACTATGAAAATTTACCTATATTAGTGTATCTTACCTATAATAGTGAATCAACTCAAGAGAACTATAACCCACTCATATGGACTAAACAAATACTAAGAACCCTCAATTTTCTATATTAGTGTATCTTACCTATAATAGTGAATCAAATCAAGAGAACTATAACCCACTCATATGGACTAAACAAAATACTAGGAACCCTCAATTTTCTTTTGGTATGTTATTCATGGAAATTATTTTCAAGCATGTTGCCACTTCAAGAAATTCATGTATGAAACTCTATTTATTAAGAACTTTTATTTTAAATATATTCAAGATGAATAGTGGTAGATATGATGCTTTGATTATAAATAAAGTTTTGCAGAGTGATAATATACAACATCCAACTAATCAACATATTTAAATATAAAGAACCAATGCTAAATAATTTCCACTCAATGTCAATAACAATTAAAGTTATCGCGTCTATTAAATAATTCAAAAACTCTTAAGGTTTTTTAAAATGAGTCTTCCAAGTAAGTCAAAAAAAATTCCTATGCCTATTCTAAACTCATTGGTGATGTTACCTATATGGTATTCCTAGAGTACAATGAAAAGTACCATGAGAACAAGAGAGCCAAAGATGAGATATTAGGAATTCAAAAACCTAAGATAACCATAGGTAAATTTCATCTTGCAAAAGTAGTAGATCCTAAGGACAGTATTAACAAGTCTTGTAAAGAATATAACTTCTATAAATGCAATGATGATAATTCCCAAGTTTGCTCACTAGACTCCAAAGCTAAATATTTAGCTATTAATTGTTGATATTCCATTAATCTTCTTTTCAATGAAGCATTGACTAGACAAATTAAATGTGTTAATCACTCCATCTTTGTCAAGCTAAATGTACATTCTCCCATGTTGCATTTGATAAGGCCTCCTAGAACTACACATAAGATATATCCAACACCTATGTCTTGTTATTCTACCTCAATTTATCACATTCTAATATTGGATTTATTAGCTATATATGTCATATATGCTACTAAGCTAAGATCTATTTTTTCTAACTGCCATCCTAATATATGTTCCAAAGGTCATAAGTACATCTTCAACACATAAAATGGATCTTATTCATAAAATGTGTGTATGCATGTATTGCTTTTATCTCAAAAGAATGTATCTTTATTTAATAAGCATAAAGTAATTTAGTCTCCATAAAATACACTTAACAAATATAATTTCAATCTTAATGCTTTACTTTTTTTCCATTTCCTAAGGGGTACTCAATGAATCCCTTAATGCTACCTAGTCAACATTCTAATATGGACGATTTGATTATTCTTCTACGTACCCTCTACGTAGCCATTATTTGCTTAATATAATAATCAAAACATTCAACTTACCAAACAATTTACAAAATCTTAATCATCTAGATAACCCAAAAAAACAAGCACACATCGCAAAACATGCATATTAGCTTCGGTTTTAGAGACGGGTTTATGATAGGCAGTCCCAACGATAACACAATTATCAGACGTATAGCATGGGGTCTTTGTTAGTTTTCCATAACTAAAATTCAAGAGATTTGAGGCATAAATTATATCATAAATAATATAAGGTGCCAATTCAACAATATTCACTCCCATATTACTAAAATAAAATTCAAGCTGCATCACCTTTCTACGTAGGAACTGCTACTTAACTCGATTCGGCACGAAAGGTGAACAGAACCAACGATGAATACACAGAAGTAAATCCACATAGCAAAAAGGGTTTTAGAGAAGATTTTAATGCAAAGTGTGAGCACTAATTTGTAGTGCATTCTTTGTCTAATTAGCACAAACGGGTACACTTCATAAATATGCACTACGTCACATCAAAGGGGAAGTGAAGATAAGGTACTAGTGCTACGTCTAAAACTACTCATTACCTATATTTTATCAAAGTAGAGAACAACAATACACAACTTTCTTTGGTATCCTTATACCCAACACAACACATTATAGATTCACTATGTTTAAAAAATAGGTAGAACTATAAACTTGAAGAGCTACAATGCTTTTTCCCTTCTGCAATGATCTGTAAACAACTTCTTCAAGTTTATCATAGAAAGGGTACCTTGAGTATTTGAATATGATTATTTTGATATATTTTGAATGTGCACCGAAGGGCGAGATCTTATGTTGCTCATGATATTCCAAGTCCTTAATCATTCTCTCATACTTGGGCACTCTCTCCTGAAGCTATTCTCTCAAAAAGTAAGGAATATAATCCTCTCCTTTATTTTTTCATAAAGGTTTAAAGGACAACCCTTAGATGTTTCCTCAAAAGAAACGAACTTCCAAACTGCTCGAACATAACTACCCGTTAGGATGGATTGTAACTTTTAGACTATTGCCTTATCGTTTAATAAATGTCATATCGTCATTTATTTTAATGCTTTAGCATATTAATAATAATGTTAATAAAGCAATATTAAATATTATATCCTTTTTAATAAAGTAATATTAAACCTTCATAAAACATGTTAGTAATGTTAACTTAACACCACCTAACATGTAAGAGCAACAATAACACAGCAAACTGCAAAGGCATAAACTAATTTCAAAGTAGGTAAATTATTTTTCAGTTCATTTTGACGTTATTAACTATAAGTTATCAACGCACTTGCAGATGTGTCTATTCTTGCAGACAAACAAGTCTATTAGTAACATATCATTTAACATTAAACATCATAAGTCCATAAAAATTATCATTGCAAAAACATGATAATTCATAAATTATTTATACGACAAAGATGGCCAGGGGAGAGTCATGACATAGACATAGACAGTCAGTTACTACTACAAAATTTAGGATATTTTTCATTAAATTTTTTAGAGATTTATAATTTGATTATTTTGGATATTTTAAAGTTTAAATTTGAAAAGTTGTCATCAACATATTTAGGCATTATTTTTTCTAATAAAGAAAGGAAGAACTATTAGATCTAGGGCTCAATTTAAATATAATGAGATGTTTGGCATGTTATAAATGTATATTCTTAACCATGGATGGAAAGATACAAATCATAAATACTTCATTGTAATATATCCCTATATGTATAATGTTCCTTTCAATATTGCCAATATGTTAAGCATTCAACTTTTATAAAGTTCAAAGAGATTTTATTTGGAAAGGATCTAAACAAAAAAAATAAGGTTTGTCTTTTCATTTAGGATAGGGTTTTCAAAGGAATGAATATTAAAGGGATTAAATTGTAGAATTATGAGTTTAGCACTACGGGAAAAACTTGGGTAGAGATTCTACAAATATCAAGCAAAGAGTTGGAAAAACGTTACTTCAAAAATATAAATACTTTGTTGATGCCACAAAATTGTTTAGGAAACAAACACTACTAGAGGATTGAGAAAATGAGAATTCATATTAAATAGTTTATAATTGATCAAGAAATATATCAAAAGGTCAATCAATAAGGGAGAATTTAAAATTTGTGGTCTAATGTTTAGTTGAAGCTTCATCCTCTTATTTCTTATAAAAAATCATAACCATTGGCTTGAGCATGTTTATCTTGTAAAAGTTAAAAGGTTAGCAATAAATAAATGCTATATATTTCTATTAAATAACATAGTTTAATGATAGAATCTCAAATAAATAATAGATGACCTTTAAAATATTTTTCTATTAATAACATAGTTCTATTGTCTACCTTTATGTAGAAGGACAAATTGGTTTAAAACCCATAAAAATGTGGTGGATACTTGATCAATTTGGGATATGATCATATGAGGCTTTATAAGAATCAAATTTTCATACTCATAAAGACTTCCCTTGAAAGAATATTTGATCACTTGAAGCCCTCCCTATAGCCTCAACATTCCTTTGGTTAGTAGTTGGAGGAAGTTTCTTAAATGTGAGCATTTGTAATAAATAGGATATCATGGACCTTTCAAATGATCGTATAAGAATGGTGTAGAAACAACAAATTGATTACTTCTTTATTGTCCCTTTGCTTAGAGCATTTGTTATATATATATATATATATATATATATATATATATATATATATATAAGGTAGCTCCATCAATGTTGAAAGTGTTGAATAGGATTAGTTGTTTCAAAGCCAAGAGATTGTGCATTCTATGGAGATTCAATCTATTCATTATTTTTTAGAATTTATGGCTTGAATTGAATAATAGATTGATAAAAACAAATTTTAGGATAATGTTTGAGTTTGGAATCATAATACTACCTCTCTTATAAAATTTTTATAGGTATGGTGCTCATTAGTGGAAGTCTCAAGTGTAGAAAAATATGTGCTAGCGTCTTCGCCATATGATTTAATATACATGGAAGGGTCATCTATTTTGATAGATTTAACATAAAGGACTTGCATTGAACCATGTTAAAACGGAGATGTCTAAAAGTTAGGTTCATCAAACATTATAATAATGATGGTTCTAAAAAAAATATAGGAAAAGTTGATGGAGATGGTGTTTGTAGAAACAATTAAGGCAAAAGTCTCATTCAAAAATTTTACAAAAATAAAATTATCAACTAGGTTAAGGTTAGGGCACCTATTACAAGGATCAAACATATCATTGTAAAATAATAAAAATATATTTCAGTTATGGGTGATTAAGAAATTATTATTACTACTATCAAGAATAATATGTGTGGAGATTAAATTAAACATAACATTATTTTTATGTCTATCCACTATTGTTAAATGATCCCATACACAAACAAGGAAATAAGATTGACTAATCCTATACAAATTTAATTATAAAATTTAAACTCAAATTCATATTTTAACAAACATTATAAATTTATCAATTAACTCAATAATAAACCTATTTATAAATATTAATTCATAAAAATAAAATATTCTTTTGCTTAATAATTTCAAAATTATTGTGTATTCATATGAGAAGCTAGGGTCTTATATAAAAGTTGCCATAAAATCTACCATTCACATGTAACATAGAAGACCCATCAACATCCCCATGTAACATAGAAGACCCATCAACATTTATCCTTTGATTGCAAATTTTGCAGGTGGGGTTTTGAGAAGAGTTGAATTCTTCTTGTTGTGAAGTGTTAACTATGAAAGAGTTGATTTTAGTTTAGTAATTTTTTTTAATAAAAAAATTGATAACATCATTGACCATTATCATTATAAACTTTAGTTTGTAAAATTAAAATAAACAGGACTCCATCTTTTAAAACATCAAAATAACGTAGCCAACCCACTAACACTTATCTATACTATTTAATCTATCACTTTTAAACCTTAGACCTTCTCTAAATACTAAAACATCATGCTGTACTATCAAACAAAAATATATATTATTCGTTCAGAAGTGACATATGGTTAACGTATGCGGGACAATCCGATCCTTGACATGTGAAAGAGTATTTTTCCATTACTAGAGTTTGTGAGATTTGACAAACGCGGACCCACATGTTAGTTGTCAAACCAACTCAAACAACATAAAACCAATCAGTTGAAAACCACTTGGAATGTGTGTTTTTTTTTTTTCACTCCTTTTAAATTTTCAATCAAATAATTTTATACAAAATTAATTTTTTTCAAAAACTTATATTTTATTAATATCAACAACCAACATATAAAACTTCACGTTTATACAAAATCAAATCCTTTCAGAAACATATACTTTATCTGTTGAAAAAATATCAACCGCGCTTTCGCCAGCGCATTGTACTCCAATCTTCATGTACCGTGTACCATCTACTCCCACCCTTTTCCATTAAGCCGGAGCTGTGCTCAGCACAACTCATAAGGATTCCCCATGCCTCATGCAACGTCCCATCAATCGCCACGTCTCCCAACTTCATTTTTACCGTGGATTTGGACGACGTTCGCACGTACAGCGCGGGAGCTTTGAGTTATCGGCCACATATTGTCCCGTCTGTATGTTATACCAAGGATCCGGATTCTGATACTGTCTTCCCACCAGGTTTGGTCCCTCCAATTCCGGGTACTCCTCCTCTGCCGAACGTACCAATCCCGCAGGCTCCGCCTCTTCCTCTCAACATTCCTCCGATTCCGCTGTTAACCCTGCCTCACCTTCAAAGTAGACTACAACTCGTGCTCGGTATGTACTACACTTTTATGGTGAGCACACATGGTTTTAAGTTATTTAAGTTTAAATTATAAGAAAGGTTTAACTTTAGATTAATTGGTTTTCCTAAACTTTGTAACAAGTGGAGTTGGATCTTTTCCTAGTGTTTTAGTAACTTAAAAAGTTTAAAATGATCCTAACCTTGTAGTTATAAAGATTTATGCGGCTTTCAAGGCTTGCAACCCATAATCATAAATTAGTGACTGCTACCCATTCTACCCTACAAAAAAATTTATAAGGTTCTAATTATATTACCTAATGTCCTTTGAATTATTAAAAAAAAATTCCAAAGATTTTGGAGAGTGTCTCAATTATACATTTGGAGCTCTGTTCGATTTATACATTTGTTAAGTGTTCATACTAACATAAAGTTATACCTTATTTATAATACATGAACATGTGATTTTGTTTTTTAAGATATATTGATTAAGTAATGTTAGGTATTGTTATTATAAATTTTAGATTCTACTGTTTTTAACTTAATTTTTATTGTTATTATTTAATAGGAGTATATGTTTTTAAAAATAATTTATAGACTTTTTTAAACTTTCAATTTGAAGAAAGAAAATTTATCTAGAATCTTTTAATTTTATTTAAATGTTCTTCAGAATTTGTAAGTAGTTAATTATTATTATTATTATTTTCGGAGGTCCAATGTTCAAATTAGAGCGTGGGCGAGTATGTGAGGGGTAGGTGTGTGGGCGAGTATGTGAGGGTTAGGTGTGTGGTAGTTGTGTGTTAAATTTCCTATTGATAAGCATAGCTCTCAATTTTACAAGGGTCATGTTTGGAGGAGACTGCTCAGCCCTAAGCTCTATGCGTTGTAGGGGTTTATCACATTAACCAAATAAAAAAAATATATTATTATTTAATTTGGATTAAACAAATAATATTTTTTTTGAATTTACATGTGGAATCGTAGCCGCCTCAAATTCGGGTAGGCTATCTGGTTTTTTATGGCCATCACAGTATTTTGCGTTGTTCGTCTTGAAAACTGCTACATAATTTTTTGCGTAATCCACCCATATAACCACCATGTCACAATCATTTTAAACCTTTTACGTAACTGAAAGCACCAAGAAAGGGACAAGTGTTCAATCCGATGAGGTTTGAGATTTGAACCTTAAACCTCCGCTCCCCTTATGGGGTTTGGTCAAACCAATTGGTCTAAACTTTGGACCAAATAAATTTTAAAATATAAATTAAATAATAAATATTAAAATATAAATTTATACACGTTACAAAATAGTTAATGAATTATTATTGGTTTAAATATTATATTAAACAAATAATAAGTATATTTTATTGATAATTTAAATTTTTAAAAATAATTTGATATTATATAATTTATGTTATTATTAGAAGTTATTAAAATTTAAATGGTATTTTAAAAATAAAAAAGAAAATAGATTTATAAATTATATTGTTAAACAATTAAATTTTGTAATCTATTAACAATAAACAAGATATAACTAAACCAAAATTAAAAAATGAACTAATTCTATGCATCCTAAATGGAAATAATGTTTTTCTAATAATTTAATTTTGTTTTTATACATTTTTATGGTCACTCTAAGATAATAAGGTTTAATATAATAATTTACTTTCTCTATATTGCCATAATAATATGGTTCTTTACAATATTGTACTAATGCATTCATTATGTAATAGGATGATTTTTTTATTGGTAATAAGGGTTTTGATATGGAATTAGGTGTGTGAATTAATAAATGTTAGTTGTTGTAAAGGATTAAGGTGTCATTGTCATTAAATGCACCCTTATCTGATATATGTCCTGTAATATCTATTTATAGGTGTATGTTATCAATAGAATACAACTAAGTTTTTGGGTTTATTTTATTTTGCTTGTGCTTTTGATTGCTATTCCATATTATTTGGTATCAGAGCCGATTGCAAAATCAAGACAAGTATCCTCTTTCCCTAGGTTGAGATAGGTTCATATGGGGAACGAGAACGTCTTCGTAGTCGAATATGTGGAATAACCATCTCAAATTCAAGCACTTTTACTGACTAAATAGTTTGTTTCCAATCTATTTATGGTTTCGTCCCGCCTTGACCGTGCACATTTGGTAAATTCAAACATCTTCGATCGTCTCCATTTTTGTTTTCATATGAGTTGTGATTTGGAGCGATTCAATTCACAACATTGATCCATGTTTTTTGGGCATTCATTTGTCCTTCATTCGTTTTGTGCTCCTTCAAATTACATCATCTATTTCCATATTTGATAGAATGATGTCAAGTACAACTCTCTCGCGTGATGAGGTCTCTGCCCAACTTGCTATATTCACTATAAAACTACAAGAAGTTCTTGTAGTCATGAATCAACTACCTATCGAATGTCTCATTGAAAATCTCGTTGATGTACCTCATGAGATCATTGCCAAAATCCAAGCAATTCAGACAGAAATACTTGCTACCACTGCTGCTGAAGATCTCGCTGTTGTTGAAAATCTTATTGAAAGAAATCTAGATTCTGTTCTTGATCCAAAAATTAAAGAAGCCACAACCACACCTAGATTCAAACCAAGATCTCTAGGTTAAATTCCCAGCGTATTTCCATTAGACCATGTGGTTTACGTTGCTATTGAAGCTGATCCAAGCTTTGAAGCTCTTGATGCAGATCAAGCCTTCCTAGCCATTGCAAAACTTGGCTCACTCAAAGCTGATGCAGTTGAAGACAATGCTGCCATCTCTACCATTGTCTTCATGCCTACTACACTCAGTGGTCTCCCAGTGCATCCTCAACCTCTCTACTATCCCTTGCTCGATCGACAGTTCCTATCTTGAACACTAGTATCCAGTATTTGACCACCATTCATGCAATTTCTATCGCTTTCATGCATTTCACACCTTGATCTGATGTCTCTATAGTTGAGGAGTTTTGATCTCCTATTATCGAATGTTGATCAACTACCTATGACTTTTTCATTTTCATACTTGGTGGCTTTGTAGATCATTTTCAATGGCCTTGATTTATCGTTCTTTGACGTTGTTTTGTTTCTTCCTTCTTTTAGTGGCCCTCTGCAACTTTTTGGCCATTTTTTGATCAAATTGTAATTTTTAGGGAGCATTCCACCTGATATGATGTTTACGATGTTTCCAGGTAGTCTTCAGCCTGATTTGACATCTTCTAGCATCGCTCCTCATTTTGGTTGTTTCCATCGTAGTTTTTTCCATGACCTCCGCATGCCATATGATGCCCTGTTATTGTTCCACCATTGTGATCTTTTATTTCACGATGTTCCTGATTTGTGCGATTTTGGCTGCCACCACTTCCATTGGTCGTTGCCTCCTCCATGATCTTCGCCACACCATATATGTCTTTTCTGGTGCTTTACACATGTTTACTACCTTTCTCGATCGTTTTCAGCTTGTTTTCGATCGTTGGTCGTTACAAAGATCATTACCGCCACATTTCCATAAATTAAAATTAAATTAAAATTTTAATTTAATTTATTTATTTTTCCATCATTAAAACACATTATTAATGCATGCCCATTTTCATTAATGCATTCATTACCCATTTTTAATTTTACCCGCACCCACCTTTCATTAATGTGGCCCAACCATCAAAACAACCATTAAATAAATTAAATTAGTTTAATTTAAATTTAATTTATTCCACTACAATTTAATATATTTAATGCATTCATTAGACCACATTCATTAAACCACATTCATTAATGCATTCATTAAAACCACATAAATTTTATTAAATGCATTTCCGCACTACTTTCATTAAATGCATTTCAATGTCGCTTTCATTAAATGCATTTCCATGTCATTGCCTTTCATTAAATGTATTTTTGTGGTCATTTTCATTTAATGCATTTCATTAATGCACGTGGCCCAACATTCAAAACCAAAAATTTAATGCATCCACAATTTCCAACTGGCATCTTTTGGCACATAGTTCGAGGCATTTTTCTCCGACATTAGTTGTTGCTTTCTTTGTCGTTTTGAGGGACCAAATTTTAGTTATCCATCAGCATAGCAGTGTTTACAGTCAATGGAGAGCATTTTACGAGCTCGATTCAGATACAGTGATAGTTTTTACTTTCATGCAACCATGTAAAAAGTTATCATTTTGCTTTGTAACATGAGTACATTTTTGGTTGTACCCGATACTCTTGATTGTTTTCCTTCTTTCTCTTCCATAATTTGTACGCATTGGGGAACAATGCTTCTTCAGTGGGGAGGAATGATAGGGAATTAGGTGTGTGAATTAATAAATGTTAGTTGTTGTAAAGGATTAAGGTGTCATTATCATTAAATGCACCCTTATCCGAAATATGTCCTGTAATACCTATTTATAGGCATATGTTATCAATGGAATACAACTAAGTTTTTGGGTTTGTCATATTTTTCTCGTACTTTTGATTGATATTCCATATCAAGTTTTGAAAGGGTTCCATAACCTTTTGTAAAATAGAGACTATCTGGATAAGCTTTACAAAGAAAAAAGAAACCAGAAGTATCATATCTTTATGGGTCATCAAAGAAATAAAAATAGACTTGAAAGCTCACACAAGGACATAAATATGAAACCCATAATTGGCACTGAAGATGCCCATGTAAGACCAGTAAAAAAATAGAAAGAAAAAATAAAAAACACTTAGACCCATAATAGCCAAACTAGTTGTTGGGGTAACTAGAGCCCCAAAACTTGTAAAAAACTTCATTTGTTGTTTAAAGCTCCAGGAAACAATCTACATTAACAAAAATTGGGGGTGGATATCTTACCCCTAGCAAAGGGCTGAGAAGGATTTCCAACACCCATATTCAATAAATACTGAGAGCCATTAGCCATCTCTAACTTTTTCTCCTCTTTACTCAAAGATTTAATTGATGGTATCCCAAAATTAAGCTCTACCCCAACATCTGCAAATCCCTTTTTAAGACTTATTGGATTAGGGCAAAGAAATCCCTTATCCAAGAAGGGTTTCGAGGGATATTTATGAATTTTGGTTTTAGGATTCAGGGACCCGTGATTCTCAAAAATAGTGATGGGGATATCATCGAATAGAGAAGAAAAATGGTTTAAAATAAGGATAGGGGGCAGAACTTAAGAGAAAAAGAGAGGTATGAGCACATCAAGGGATGTTCAGAGGGAGAAACGATAGAATCGATGGAAGTCTAGGACTTTTTATGAGGCACTCCTTAGGCTTCGACAATCGAGGGTACCTCCCTAGGAGGTGTTGGGAGGTTAGGAATTGGTGCGGGATTAGGAACTACGGATAAAAAGGGTGAATTAGAATATCATTGGGAAATCTGGTGTTGGTGATCCCTGAATTTGGGATAGCTCAAAGGATATTTGGATTTAGGGCATTGTGAACAGAGATGGCCTTGTTTGGAGCATTCATCAAAATATACAGGAATATTTTCATATTCGATAGCTTGAGAGAAAGTACTTACCTTCGATATGAAATTTATTGAAGAAGGGAAGGTGGAGTTAAGGTTTGCATTGATGCACATATGAGCATGGACCATGCGAGTCCCAACTTTTGTATCGAATCGAAAGTGATCATAACTTTGATGTTCCACATAATTCCTTTGAGGATGTCTTCATGCCAAAACTGGATAGGAAGTCCTGGAAGCATACCCAAATAGGTGTAAAGTATATGTTTTGGATAGCTGGATCAAAATCAACACTACATTTTCATATAAAAGTCCCTGTATTTCTATAAACCATGGTCCACCTGTAAGAATCTAGCTAGAATCATTGGAGTTGTTGATCCGAATGAGAAAAAAATCCTAGGTAGAATGATCAACTCCAAATATACTATGGGATTCCAAGTGGATAGATCCCACTTGCGGATCAATTCCATGTCAGATTGTGACCCCAAAAATTTGTCCACTAGAGAATGGGAGTTTTAGAAAATCAAAAAGGACATAAGCTCAAATGGGATTCTTAGATCTCTATCAGATGGAAATAGATCAACCCTAGGTTTGAGTGGATTAGGGTTTGAGGAAGATAAAATATTCACTATATCTGCAAAAGTAAATGACTATTCTAGAACCACCATCTCCTAATCCTGCCACTACTATCCTCGTCGCTGGAGGGGTACTCCCCTGAGGAATCAATGAATATTCTCTCTCATAATATGCTAGGGCATTGACCGTTGATTTAATTTTTTCTTGATCTATTGATTTGGTCGATGTTGTAGGACCTAGACTGTCAAAGTTTTTTCCAGATCTGACCCCATATTTGTGGGTTCCAACTAGAGGATTGGTAGATACACCTCCTATCTACTCGATTGAGTCCACCGAAGTTGTCTTGTTGTCCACTGGTCCACTTATACCTCCAAGATAAAAGGTGCTCACTTCCAAACCAGATCCACCATTATTGCCTTCATTCATGTTGTCTTCACCTGTCCATTTGCTCGTGTTCACTATTGCTAATGCTGCCATTCACACCCCCTATTATGATTATTTTAAATGTATATATAATACCAATTAAATCAATATTATATATAGCTTACAAAAATAAATATAATTGAATTAATACTATACCAATTTAGAAAAAAAGTTTTTTAATAATAATTTTCTTATCATTCTAGAATATTCTATTAATCATGTTCAAATTTAAGTCTTGACCAGTATAAAGGTTCCATATATGTAAGTAGTGGATGTTTGACCTCTATGTGAGTTGTCATAACCTCGCTATAAACTTTAATTTATGGTAATATATTACAAAGTGTTAATCAATTTAAAATTAAGTATTTTTGCCCTACATATTAGGGCTTCAAATCAAGTCACGGACCTAGTATGTATGAAGGGACACTTGACCCCATAGTGGGATGCTATAGATTGAGTGCATGAGGGCTTTAGTAGATGTTTGACCCATAATGGTAGTTAGCTATGTGCATATAAATTTGCTTTGATTTGAGGGAACTATGGTGTGAAATTTAACTTTATATATTCAATAAAAAAATATTATTATAAAAAATAGTATTAAAATAATTATTTTTTAAAATGTTATTTTTATAAACACAAAAATGAGTTAGATTTTTATATAAATATAATATTCTAAGGTTATTATGGTTAGATTCTATTTTACCTAGTAAAATATTATTTGTACATGTTCAAACAAAAACAATGTCATCATTATTATTGAAAATTAATAAGAATGATGATTTTTTGGATTTGGTTAGTGTGAGAAACCCCTACGACTGATGCTAAGGGTTGGGAATCCCCATCCCACCATGAAATATCATAAGGGAGAGAGTTGAGCTTATCAATAGGGAATTTAACACACAACCTCACACACACCATGATTTGAACATATTATAAGAACAATGACTATAATAATACATTATTATTTTAATAAGTTATGTGGGGTTTTAATGGGTTATATTCTATTACATCATGACCACATAGTGGATTATAACAATTTCATAATTATGCATATATTGCTGCAATGATGATAATTTCCAAGTTTTCTCACTAGAATCCAAAGCTAAATATTTAGCTATTAGTTGTTGATATTAGATTAATCATTTTCTTAATGAAGCACTAACTAGACAAATTAAATGTGTTAATGACTTCATCTTTGTTAAGCTAAATGACCACCCTACCATGAATTGCTTATACATGTTCCACTTGATAAGGCCTCCTAGACGTACACGTGAGATATGTCCAACACCTATATCATGTTATTCTACCCCATTTTATCATATTCTAATATTGGATTTATTAGCTATATATGTCATATATGCTCCTAAGCTAAGATTTCATTTTTCTATTTGCCATCCAAAGACACGTTTCAAAGGTCATAAGTACATATTCAACACATCAAATGGGTATTATTCATAAAAATATGATAAAATGATAATAATTCTTACGAGTGACAACAAAGGTAATTCTTCTCAATGGTATTTACCTTACACTATTATTGAGAGTAAAGGATCAAACAATTGCATTACATATCCTTCTATGGTTCTAATCATGGGGCTTACCATCCTAAGCACATTACTCTTCCATTCTATAAATAAGCATTCCTAAGGGATTTATCCCACCATCAACTCTCCATGAGAGGCTACTCACTATTCCAATGCTTTTCATAATATATTCATCATCATATTAGGCTTTATTATAACCAAGTGAGATGACTTTTTAGTATAAAATATCACTGAATGCTATTTGCTAAACACTATACCATTCACATATTTTTCTTTCCATAAATAGTCTCATTATTTCCATCTTAGTAAAGTACTGTTAGGAAATGTTGTTAAGGAATATAATATCTTGAATTATCTCAAAAAATTCATGACCTCAAAAACTTTTAAAAGCTTTAGTAGAAAATTTATAAAAATTCTAGCAAAATAAAAATTCGATATTCCATCTTACATACCTATATAATTCTTCTCTTCAAAATTTTATATTTAGAATGTCTTCTTAATATATGCTTGTTATTTTCATGGGTTGCCTCTTTCCTACATAAAATTACCCCCCCAAAAGAAAAACTCTTATTGATTTGAGGCTATGTAATCTAAAGTGACTATATTGACCCCATAACGTCTATAGAAGTAGTCTCAAAGTTTGTAAATGTAGCTCCATTATGATCTTATACTTCCAAAATATTATCTTACTACCATTATTGGGCTATGTTTCTAAAGTCACTACAACACCCCATACCAACTACGGACCTAGACCTGGGGGATGTAACATAGTTTTAATAGGAATCTAGACCTTTAAAAAAGAAATAATGATATTTGGATTTCAAAAAATACTAAAAAAATAAGAAATAGTACATCAAATAAAAAAATCAAAATAAAATTTGCAAAATAAAAGAGGAAGAAAAACTATTAGGAAGACAATATATGATTGGCTTGCTTTACATCTTGTTAAAAGATCCTTATTTTTTTATGATATTCATTCATTCACCATCTTGATGCCTTTGCACTAACATATATCTCCTTTATAAATTATTGATTCTATGTGCTTCTATGCCTTTACATGAGACCATATACTAATCTATCTAGAATTCTAATAAGATCATGCATTCTTGACATTTGATCTTCCTTAATGGAGTAATTTATATAAGCATCCTACATAGATTAATACATGCATTTTCATTGATAAACATGTTTGTTACTTGTTTAACACTTATATAATACCATTAATTTTGTATACATAAAAAAAGCACACCATTGCACTAAAAATAAAACATTTTATTGTATTGTAAAATAGATCTTTCGATTACAATAAACCCCTTTGCAAGGGGTGTTTTACAATACAAATGCCCAAAGGGGGTGATCCCCTTTTACAATGAAATATGGTGTATTCACTTCTTCTTCATGCTACAATCAATGTTGGAGTGGGTTTGTCATGACCACCATGAAGGGTTTGAGCTTGTTGAATCTGGAACCTACACACATACAAAAAGACAAAGGGTTTAATAACACCTATCAAAATAAAAAATAGAAAATTATTATGATAAATGACTAATGCAAATTGAAATTAGAAAAACAATTGTTGCATATGTGAGTCACAATTTAAGAAGCATAACATTAACATTCCATTCCTCTCTTTTCTTGGTGAAGTTATGGTGCCTGTATAGGCCTTTGAGGATTTTGGATGGAAGAATAGGTGGTAAGCCAGGGCTGCCAAGTGGCAGGGATTGGTTAGCCACCTATCTTGAGTAGCTGCAGTAAGCCATCAAGAGTGTTTGACTTAACTAGGGAGATGTGGCAAGTGGGTAGGTGCAAGTGGAGTGATGTGTGGAGTGAGGTGGCAAGGTGATGGGTAGCGGTGTCTAGGACACGTGTCACCTAGGGAGATAAGGTATCCTAATGGGATATTTCCTAGATTTAATAAAATCTAGGAAATATAATTATGTGCAAGATTTTAGGCCTAAATCAAAACATAGGCACATATTATTATGCAGAATTAAAATATGCAAATGTGAATGGATAATATGTTGGAATTATATGCCTAAGTAAAACTTTAGAAACCTTATTTTATTATACAAACTTGGAATATGCAATGTAAATGTGGTTTTGCGAATGCCTAGGTTTTGGTGTCTACAAATTTATACAAAAATTCCCAAACATTACACAAGTAAAGAAGACTAGTATTTTGGTTTCCAAACCTAAATTCAGTTTCCTTTTAGGCTCTTCTACTCATCCATGTTAATATATCCCCTTGATGAGAAATTATCATGTGATACAAATAAGTATCTTTGATTTCTTGTAACTATTTAATATAAATTCCTACTTCTCTTCATTTGCATAGTTACATTTGCATACAATACACTAAATTACATGACATAATGGTTATCCATTGCTTATCTAATTTAATCCCTATCCATAATATTATTTCCAAAATGTTATACCATTAATATATTTCTCTATTCCTTTTCAGAATTAACCTAAAAATTAAAATATATATAAAATACAAAATAAAATAAAAAAAGAAAGAAACAAAATGTGCCTAAAAAGATAAAAATTTATGACCCTAAAATATCAAAATCAAAATATTTTTTGAAAACATTACATACAATGACTTCATGTTCTATCTAGTGGTAAGGGGAATCTCCTAGTCCTTATATTTGTCCTTACCCTCATATGGGATATGGTTAAAGTTAGGGGCATATTGTGTGTCTTCACAATCCTCATATCCAATTTATTTACTATGGCCCATATAAAATCCATCATTTTTTTTAGTTAATATAATTTTAGTACTAAACCATGGGTGTCACAAGATCCCATGTTGTCATTTAATTGTTCTTTGTTTGTTCTATTTTACATAATCAATCATGTCTTCTTTCCATGATACTTTATTCTTGCTTCACTCAATGGAAAAACAAGCACCTTATAAGAGTAATATATATACTAGAAAATTGGCCATGGATGAAATACCAAATATGAATACATGTGTCTATAATTTTTTCTAATTGATGGATGCCTATATCATTGTGCAAGGTACATGCAAGTAGGACTTTAGGTTCATGATCCTTAGAAAAATTTAGATTTTTATCCATCTATCCTATCCAACTAGAATATGGTCCACCACATGATTTAATACTAAGATCACCTCTATGATATCACATAGTTTCCACATTATGTTCACATTTATTTTACATGTCCTAATATGCATCTTAACATTTAAATGAATTTAGAATCCTAAAATTAAAAAAAAAATGGCTAAGTGTTGGAAAGATATTGAGCATGTCGAAATCTTCTTTCTCCATTATAGATCCATAAGTTTTGAAATAACTTTCAAACTTCCTATAAAAATATATTTATAGTATAAATTATAGTATGAGTATAAATTATCTATGTGTAAATGACATTTATTTTTATTATAAATGTGTTTACTCGTTTCTATGTACAATTAATAAATTATGACACACATTCCTATAAAATTGTAAGATAGACATAAAAATTATATGAACAATACCATTAGTGCATCAAGTTTTTAAAAATATAAGTATCTTTTACCAAAATTAAATCTTCTCAAAATTGATTTCTTGTTTGACATTCCTACGTCTAACTGGGCTAATTTATACCATCAACTTTACTTTATTTTCCTTGGCTAACTAGAGTGCCACTCGTCAGTCAACCCTCTTAACCAATTGAATCTAAACATCAATATTACTATAAATACAATGTTAGATTACCTATTTAAAACAATTTCTAACATAAATTAGATCTAACTATAGCAATAGAATATATGCATGTTTAATTTAGATGAAGCAATGTAATATACCTTAAGGTTCTCATCTTTCAAATCAACACATAGTGATATGTCCCAGGTCTCCACAAAGATATCACTATCAATCCTTAGGAATATTCTCATACCTCTTAGATTTCCATAAAAATAATCTTATTCTTTTTTCCTAGACTAGCTCTTATTCTATTAAGAAGTCACTTATCTTAATGTTATTTTGGTTAGGATCTCTATCAACTAAAAATGCTAGAAGGTAAGTATCTTAATTATATTTAAGCTGCTCAAGAAATCCAAGAATTTTCAAGAACCAAGCATATCCATCAAGCATCATGATAAGCACCATCTAAATATAGTAAAATATCTTTCTTCATATTTCAATTTGTTTGTCATTTACTTCTATATTGTGTCAATTGCTTTGCTTATTTAATTCTTCTATGTTTAATTTATCTTTACTTTATTTGGTTATGGTCTATTACTCTACTTAGAATACAAGTCTTGTATGTATATGTGACCTATTATTAGTCCAAATTCCTAACTACTACATACTTTCTACACCTATTTATGCATTTCCTACACTTAGTAATACTTCCTACATACTCAATATTACCTTTAGGAATATCCATATACCAAATTTAACCTTGTCATCCGTAATATTACATTATTGTTTTCTTGAATTAGATTTTTATCTAGGTTTAGATTGACCTTGTGTATCTTAAACTACAAGGTTTAATGACATTATTTGATTATTGAAATCTAGGTAAAAAAGAAATAATAGAATTTTAAAAAACAAATTTTGAAATCGTACCCAAGTTTGAAAGTTTATTATTACCTCTCCTACAAAATTTTATAGACATGTATTTATATGAAAAATGTTTGAAATTAAACTTTTATGTTTATATTCTTAGGTGTTTTATTGTAAAATTTGCATGATTTTGCATCATGACTTGTATGACCTTAAAAATGTTTGCCATCCATGTTTCCTTAAAATATTTATGTTTTGACCCATCTTCTTTGAAAAAAAAATGTTCCATGTTAAAAATTTCTTAAAATTGAAACTTCTACGTATTAACAAGGTCTTAAATGTTTAGTGATAGAGTTACAAAAATTTAAAACATAACTTGCATTACCTTTATTATGTTGGTTCCCCTTAAAATAATTTAATTTTTGTTCCATTCTCTTTTATCTAAAGAGTACAATTTTACGTCACAAATATTTTGAAATTGAAATTTTTAATTATCTTAAGGGTTTTCTTTTGGTGTTTGCATGGCCTTCATCATGTTGGTTAGTCATGTTACATTTGATTTTATTAAATTTTAAACCATCATCTTTTGTTAAAAGAGTATATTTAATTCAATTGCATTAATCTTGTTCGCTCATTTTTTTTGAATGGAAAAGCCGAATTATATTAATTAGCTAAACCATACAAAACTGAGTGGGTGGAATTAACACACCCCAATGTTCACACTAACCAAAATGGTTAGGAGCAACAACCAAAAGCATTCCAACCAAAAAAACTAGATAACCGTGCCAATCACATGAGTTAGGACAACCCCCAAAAGATCAGATCTCCACACACCACTATCAAAACATAGACCAAAATTAAACATTCCGACCAGGAGAGAGGAAATTATCATCCCTATCATCATAATGCCAACCACCATCCGAGGTGGTGGGAACATTCCAGCCAACATCATTAACTTCAGTAGTCTAGGGAGCTCCTCCCTCATCTGCATGCTCTGCACCAACATGTTGAACATCTACAATAGGAGCAACCCAACCAACAATGGGTTGAGAAGATTTTGGAGCCACATCCCAACCGGATTGGCATGAAGAACTCCCTCCACCAGTATTGAGCCTCTTCCCGCATGGAGGAGGTGGAGACCAGTGTCGCTCCTAAAACTCAGAAGGAGACTGAGTTCGAGGGTTCCATTTGGGATGAACCCTAGAAGAGGAACGTTCTCTGGGAGAGTTTGGAGGAACTCGATTGATAGTGCATGGAGCATTGCCCCAATAAGCCATCAAATTTTGTAGATGTTGAAGCTCGACATTCACCTTCTCGACCTGAACAGAAATCTGTAACCAGCAGTCATAAAATATGGAATATTTATCAGCAAGAGAAAATGCAGTTGATACATCTTGTGCAGAAAAAATAGCATGATTCTGAGTCTTCCACAAGTGAAAAAGAGTGTTGATTCTGAAAATATTCCAGACTACTTGCAGTTTTTCATCAAAGTCAATATGGTCTCCTAGAATAGCATGGGGCCAGGAGAAAGAGCTCTTCATAAAAGGTCTGAAAAATGAGAGGAGCCATTCCCAAGCAAGCTGCGCATGCAAACAATTCCAAAAAGGATGCAAAAAGTCCTCAGGTTGTTTACAAAAAATGCATGTAGGATTTGCCACCCCAAGATAAAGGAGATGAGGCCCAATAGGTAACCCTTGATGCAAAATACTCCATGCAAAAAATTGTTGTTTAGGTGCAATATAAGAGGCCCATGCCATTTGAAATATCTGCTTCCATCTGGTATGTGTAGAAATTAAATCCCATTTTGCATTCAACTTGTCCCACATAGGAACGTGTGACATCAGCCAACTATAGCCCAAATGAGCCTTGTATTGCAGTAATGGCCATTTTTTTGGCCAAAACCAGTCAACCCACCAGTGGTTCTAAAAATATCTGTTAACTTTCCTCCAAATAGAGAAAGGAATCTGATCAATCACCACTTCAAAAGTGGATTTGTCTTCCTGCTTAAGATTATAATACTGCTTAAAAGAGTCCTAGGATAACCAATCCCTGGTGTGATTTGAAAAAAAATCAGACAAACAAGCAATACCTTTTTTATAAAATCTCTTAGCTCTAACCCACTGAACTTGAGCCAAAGGCAAACCTTGATAAGTAATAGCAGGAGACCACCAAACATTAATAGTGGATATTGAAGCACCTACTCTTGAGGTAGAACCATTCTAGGACAACCAAGGCTTCAAAGCCTCCCAAGATTTCCAAATACTCTTAATTACAAAGGATCCTGGGATTTTAATAGGAACAGGAGCAGTGAGAACATCTTGAAGACTAAGCCCCTACCATATTTTTTTACCATAAGGTAAACCTTGAGACAAGCAGTGTCTAATAAGAACTTTCCAAGCTTCATTACCTGTAAGGGCTCGAATAATCCACTTTGCACAAAGAGAAAAGCCTTGTTTTTGACAATCAAATAATCCCATTCTGCCACTTGCTTTGGGAAGATAGCAGGACTCCCAGGTTACTTTGTGAAAGCTTTTTTTACCCTTATCCTTGGCCCAAATAAAATCCCGCAAGAGCTTTTCTAGTTTTTTATAACAGGCCTTAGAAGGGACCCAACACGAAGAATAGTACACATGGGTAGAAGCAAGAACTTTAGAACAAATATGAAATTTCCTAGCTAAAGATAATTTCTTAGAAGACCAATAGGATAATTTATTTTCTACCTTTTGCACAACATATTGCCATAACTGAGCAGGAGAACCTTGAAAAGCAAAAGGGATACCCAAGAACTTAAAAACTTCCCTAGGCTGTATCCAAGACCACTGGGTGTGACTAAGCCAGGAAGGAAGAGGATGAACATATTGTCTGTAGTAGGAAGTCTTTCTCCATTGAACATTAGAGCCAGAGGTAAGACAAAAGGTATCCAAACACTGAATGGCAGTGGAAAATGATTGCTCTTCCTCCCTAATGGTCAAAAAAGAATCATCAGCAAAATGTCCATTAACAAGATGCTGAGTAGAGTTAGGAAGGGTGATTCCTCGAATCAAGCCTTGAGAAACTTTATTTTCTAGAAGATATCCAAAAGCTTCAGCTACCAAAATGAAAAGGGAGGGAGCAAGGGGACAACCTTGGCGAACTGACCTACCAAGTTGAATTTGTTCATATTGGCACTTATTCAAGGTAAGAACAGCTGATGCATCTTTGAAAAGCATAATAACAAAATTTATGAAATAATGCCCAAATCCCAAAGCCTGTAGCATAGAAGTTATAAAATACCATTCAATTCGGTCATAAGCTTTTTCAAAGTCTATTTTTATGAATAAAGTATCTTGATCAGAGGCTCTAGCCCACTCCATACCTTCCCATACTACAAGAACATTATCAAGGATGTATCTGCTCTGTACAAATCCAGTTTGTTCAGGTCTAATGATCAAAGGTAAAATAGGCTTGAGTTTTAAAGCTAAAGCTTTAGCAATAATCTTATAACTGACATTGAGCAGAGTAATGGGTCACCAATTGGTGATGATTTCAGGATCCCCTGGTTTAGGAATGAACTTGACATTGCCTTTATTGATAAGAGAACCAAGAGACCCACAGATCATTGCCTCCTTATAAACCTGAAGAAGATCAAGCCCTAGTAAATCCCAAAATGCCTTATAAAACTCACAAGGATAACCATCTAGACCAGGAGCTTTATCATTTGCCATATGAGAAAGGGCTTCAGAAAGGTCTTCCAGAGATAAAGGCCTATCACAAAATGCACTTTGTTCTTGAGTAAGTTTGACTGAAACAACAGAACAACATTCCTCCAATGCTCTTTGTCTGACAGTCGAAAGAGGTTGGGAAGCAAAGACTTTCTGATAATGGGCAACAAAAACTTTAATAATATCTGGAAGAGCAGTAAATCTTGCATCTTCTGTTTGAATGGCTTGAAATTCAGAATAATGAGCAAGGGGGCGAAGTCTTTTGAAGAATTCCTTAGACACCCTATCTCCAACTTGAAGCCAATGCATTCGAGCTCGAAGTTGAGCACCTTTAGCTTCATAAATGTCAGACTTCTTAAGTTCATGGCGTAAGGCAGCTACGTGAGCTTGCAAATCTACATTAAAGGGAGAGGCTTCAAGATGAACTGAAGCTCTAGCTAATTCAGCTTTGAGGGTAGAATTAGAATGATGTCTTCGCTTAGCAACTTTGACTCCTAAACTTCTCAACAATTTGGTAGTACGGTGAATAGTCGAATTCCACCAAGGAAATCCATCCAAGACACCAGAAGGCGGGGGGAAATTCAGGGGGGGGGGTGGGGGGGCGGTGCAAAAAATGAGACATTTAAATAAAATTGTGAAGGAAAAGGAGGTTGTATCCTCTGAGAATCAACTTGAAAGATGATTGGAGAATGATCAGATAACGTAGTATTAGCAACAGCTGCAACATGAGGAAGAGAATGCTTGAGACGAGAGAAATGGAAATAATCACAGTCAAAAATCATGGCCCTATCAAGATGCTCAAAAACACAAGTTGAGCCAGCCTAAAAATTTTAAGTTTACTTTTCATGAAATACCAGGCTTCACGCTCTCCTGCACACCATCTCATACAGGTTTGACTCAGCTTATCAACAACTTTTTCCACCATATTAAAATCACCACAGAAAATCCATGTGGCAAAAGGTAAATTTAGAGCAAGCCAACGCCATAGGAGGCACCTTTCTAGAGGATCATTAGAAGCATAAATATTTACAATCCCTAGTGGTTTGCCACAGATCTCGAGCAAAGTCCAAACCGCTTGGTTTGAAGGGTCAACACCCCAAGAGACCACATGATCTTGCCACTTGGGCGTAAAAATAGTGATTGCACCTCCTTTACCAAAAGAGTGATTTGTGGCATAAAAAATACTACGTGGCCACAAAAAGTTACAAGTACACTACAGAATGAAATCACTAATTTTAACTTCTTGTAGACATATCACATCCAGATTACCAAAAAGGTGAGAGGTGTGAACCAACTCACTTCGAACCAGGTATTTATGGACTGGATCCGTCAATCCTCTAACATTCCATGAGAAGAAAAGCATTAAGACCTGTCAGGATGCATAATATCCATGACAATATCTATGTCGCCCAACTATTTTAAAGACTCAAAAAAATTAGACTCTGTTTGGCGGTGCTTGTCAAATGATGAGCCCCTATCATCTCTCAAAGGACTTCGAGAATGCCGAGATTTGAAATCAAGACCACCTTTGGGGGAAGACGTATTGACAATTACCGACGCAAAAGAAGGGCTAGACCATAAGGAAGTAACTCGTGGTTGTGGTTGAGAGATGGCGGGTGATGAGGGGGTTTGCATGGCAACTAACGACTGAATGGGAGCAATAGGTGGGGGGGTGGTGTTAACGGGAGCGCCCGAAGGGGATTGCATGGCAAGCAAATTAGTAGAGAGAGTCTAGTGCGAAGAACCGATGGAATCTTGAGGTTTATTAGCACGAGATCTCCTGTTAGAAACCGTCACCCATTCTTCTTGCCCTCTAGAAGCACCATTAGCTGGAGCGGTAGGATCCACAAGAGTAGTAGAAGATGGGGTGGCGGGAGAAATAGAAGAAGGTTTCTGGGTCTACTTAAATCTCCCTTCCATTAAAGGACAATCTTTAATCTTATGGGCAGATGACTGATATCGATAACAGGTGTTTGGCACATTGATATACATGATCCTTTGTTGATAGGTAACATCCCCCACTATGATATTCATGTATTCCTGTAAATCCTTAGTCAAATCGACCTTCACACAAACCCTACGGGAGGGTCGAGCAGAAAACCATTTTTCGGGTTCAAGACAGACAAACTTTCCCAAAAGGGCACCAATTTCATGTAAATAACCCCACAAGGGAACATGTAAACCAGGAAATTCCACCCAAACCGACACTTCCAATGAAACTTGTTCACTTACAACAAAGTTTCTAGAATAAGCTTGAAGGACCAATAAGGAATTACGAATAGACCAAGGGCCTTTGAAAGAAGTTTTGGAGATTGAGATGGGTCCAAAAAACGAAACAGAAAATAACCCTTGGTTAAATTCTGAATGTTTTCCACCTTCACACCATGCGGACTCCAAACTTGTTGAACCCAGGTACGAATAATAGAATCATTTGGAATACGACCCAAAAAATATCCTATTAAAGTATGACTTTCAAACCAAGCACATGCATTCTGATAGTCTTGCAATGGAATACAATATTCAGGGATAGAACCTTTACCTCGTGGTAAACTTTCGGGATGAACTTGCGGGGATGCTTCCTTGGCACCATGAATTGCTCCAGCTGACTCATACATTAAAATCTAATTTACTTTTTATTTAGTTTAAGAGTTTTAGTTTAACAGATTATATTACTAATTTTTTTTTAAATAATAAAAATAATAATTTTAGATGGACACATTCTTAAATTAAAAGATAAGCTTGTTTGTATGATTTGTTTTTTAAATATTTCATTTTTTTAGAGTTGTATTTTTACATAAAATTATTTAATTCAGATAATTTTTATGCTATTTTGTATGAAATTTAGAGATCTTTGAAATGAATAATCATACAAAATAATCCAAGCATATTTAAGGGAGATACAAGAATTATTAAAGGAAATATGTTCAAACTTGGAACAAGGGTAGTGTTAACTCAATAAAAAAAACTATTTATAAATATTAATTAATAAAAATAAAATATTATTTTACTTAATCATTTAAAAATTATTGTGTATTCATATGTGGAGCTAGGGTCTTAATTTAAAAGTTGCTATAAAATCCCCAAGGGCTAGGTGGATTGGTAAGTTCTTGTCTGGCCAGGTACTTACCAAGAAGAGACTTGTGTTCAAACCTTGGGGATGCCATTTAGAAAAGGTAAGGAATAACTTGATTTGGGATTTTAATAGGAATAGGAGCTATGATAACAACTTGAATACTAAGCCCCTGCCATATTTTTTTACCATAAGATAAACCTTGAGACAAGCAATGTATAATAAGAACTTTCCAAGCTTCATTACCTGTAAGGGCTCGAATAATCCACTTTGCACAAAGAGAAAAGCCTTGTTTTTGACAATCACATAATCCCATTCTGCCACTTGCTTTGGGAAGATAGTAGGACTCCCAGGCTACTCTGTGAAAGCCTTTTTTACCCTTATCCTTGGCCCAAATAAAATCTTGCAAGATATTTTCTAGTTTTTTATAACAGGCCTTAGAAGGGACCCAACACGAAGAATAGTACACATGGATAGAAGCAAGAAATTTAGAACAAATCTAAAATTTCCTAGATAAATATAATTTCTTAAAATACCAATAGGATAATTTATTTTCTACCTTTTGCACACCATATTGCCATAATTGAGCAGGATAACCTTGAAAAGCAAAACGGATACCCAAGAACTTAAAAACTTCCCTAGGCTGTATCCAAGACCACTATGTGTGACTAAGCCAGGAAGGAGGAGGATGAACATATTGTCTGTAGCAGTAAGTCTTTCTCCATTCAACATTAGAGCCAGAGGAAGACAAAAGGTATCCAAACATTGAATAGCAGTGGGAAATGATTGATCTTCCTCCCTAATGGTAAAAAATAATCATCAACATAATATCCATTAATAAGATACTGAGTAGAGTTAGGAAGGGTGATACCTCGAATCAAGCCTTGAGAAACTTTATTTGCTATAAGATATACAAAAGCTTCAACTACCAAAATGAAAAGGGAGGGAGCAATGGGACAACCATGGTGAACTGACCTACCAAGTTGAATTTGTTTAGATTGGAACTTATTCAAGGTAATAATAGTTGATGCATATTTGAAAAGCATAATAACAAAATTTATGGAATAATGCCCAAATTTCAAAGCCTTTAGCATAGAAGTTATAAAATACCATTCAATTCGGTCATAAGATTTTTCAAAGTCTACTTTTATGAATAAAGTATCTTGATCAGAGGCTCTAGCCCACTCCATACCTTCCCATATGGCAAGAAAATTATCAAGGATATATCTGCTTTGTACAAATATAGTTTGTTCAGGTCTAATTATCAACGGTAAAATAGGCTTGAGTTTTAGAGCTAAAGCTTTAGCAATAATATTATAAATGACATTGAGTAGAGTAATGGGTCACCAATTGGTGATGATTTCAGGATTCCCTATTTAGGAATGAACTTGATATTGCCTTTATTGATAATAGAACCAAGAGACCCACAAATCATTACCTCCTTATAAACCTAAAGAATATCAAGCCTCAACAAATCCCAAAATTCCTTATAAAACTCACAAGGATAACCATATAGACTAGGAGCTTTATTATTTGCCATCTGAGAAAGGGCTTCAAAAAGGTCTTCTAGAGATAAAGTCCTATCACAAAATGCACTTTGTTCTTGAGTAAGTTTGAATAAAACAACATAACAACATTCCTTCAATGCTCTTTGTTTGACGGTCAAAAGAGGTTGGGAAGCGAAGACTTTCTGATAATGGGCAACAAAAAATTTAAAAATATTTGAAAGAGCAGTATATCTTGCATCATCTATTTGAATGGCTTGAAATTCAGAATAATGAGCAGGGGATGAAGTATTTTGAATAATTTCTTAGACACCCTATCTCCAACTTGAAGCCAATGCATCCGAGCTCGAAGTTGAGCACCTTTAGTTTCATAAATGTTAGACTTCTTAAGTTCATGGCGTAAGGTAGCTACGTGAGCTTGCAGATCTACATTAAAGGGAGAGGCTTCAATATGAACTGAATCTCTAGCTAATTCATCTTTGAGGGTATAATTAGAATGATGTCTTCGCTTAGCCACTTTGACTCCTAAACTTCTCAATAATTTGGTAGTACGGTGAATAGCTGAATTCCACCAGGCAATCCATCCGATAAACCTAGAAGGTCTAGGGAGAAAATTCCAGATGTGGGAAATATGGGCTTTCATGGAAGGGCTATGCAAAAATGAAACATTTAAATAAAATTGTGAAGGAAAAGAAGGAGGCTGTATCCTTTGAGAATCAACATGAAATATGATTGAAGAATAATCAGATAATGTATTATTAGAAATAGTTGCAACATGAGGAAGAGAATTCTTGAGATGAGAGAAATGGAAATAATCATAGTAAAAAATCATGACCTTATCAAGATGCTAAAAAACACAAGCCGAGCCAACATGAAAATTAGTCCAGGTAAACCACAACTCCTGAGGAAAGTCAGAAGGAGAATAAAGAGAATTGGGGTCAAAAATTTTAAGTTTACTTTTCATGAAATACTAGGCTTCACGCTCTTCTGCACACCATCTCATACATATTTGACTCAAATTATCAACAACTTTTTCCACCATATTAAAATCACCACAAAAGATCCATGTAGCAAAAGGTAAATTTAGAGCAAGCCAACGCCACAAGAGACACCTTTTTAGAGGATCATTAGAAGCATAAATATTTACAATCCCTATTGGTTTGCCACAGATCTCGAGCAAAGTCCAAACCGCTTGGTTTGAAGGGTCAACACCCCAAGAGACCACATGATCTTGCCACTTAGGCGTAAAAATAGTGACTACACATCATTTACCAAAAGAGTGATTTATGGCATAAAAAATACTACGTGGCCACAAAATGTTACAAGTACACTGTAGAATGAAATCACTAATTTTAACTTCTTGTAGACATATCACATCCATATTACCAAAAATGTGAGAGGTGTGAACCAACTCTCTTCGGACCAGGTATTTATGGACTGGATTTGTTAGTCCTTTAACAATCCATGAGAAGAAAAGCATTAAGACTTGTTAGGATGCATAATATCCATGACATTCTCTATGTCGTCCAATTATTTGAAAGACTCAAAAAAATTACTCTATTTTGTGGCACTTGTCAAATGATGAGCCCCTATCATCTCTCAAAGGACTTCGAGAACGTCGAGCTTTGAAATCAAGACCACCTTCAAGGGAAGACATATTGACAATTACCGACTCAAAAGAAGAGCCAGACCATAAGGAAGTAACTCGTGGCTATGGTTGAGAGATGTCGGGTGATGAGGAGGTTTGCATGGTAATCGACGGCTAAATGGGTGCAATAGGTGGGGGCTGGTGTTAATGGGAGCACCCGAAGGGGATTGCATGGCAGGCGAATTAGCGAAGAGAGTCTAGTGCGAAAAACCAATGAAATCATGAGGTTTATTAGCACGCGATATCCTGTTAGAAACTGTCATCCATTATTATTTCCCTCCATAAGCACCATTAGCCATAGCGGTAGGAGCTACAAAAGCAATAGAATATGGGGTGGTGGGAGAAATAGAAGAATGTTTTTGGGTCTACTTAAATCTCCCTTCCATTAAAGGATAATATTTAATATTATGGGCAAATGACTGAGATTGATAACAGGTGTTTAGCACATTGATATACATGATTTTTTATTGATAGGTAACATCCCCCACTGTGATATTCATGTATTCCTGTAAATCCTTAGTCAAATCGACCTTCACACAAACCCTACGGGAGGATCAAGTAGAAAACCATTTTTAGGGTTCAAGACAGACAAAATTTCCTAAAAGGGCACCAATTTCATGTAAATAACCCCACAAGGGAAGAGGTAAACTAGGAAATTCCACCCAAAATGACACTTCCAATGAAACTTGTTCACTGACAACAAAGTTTCTAAAATAAGCTTAAAGGGCCAATAAGGAATTACGAATAGACCAAGGACCTTTTGAAAGAACTTTTTGGGCTTGATATGGGTTCGAAAAACGAAATAGAAAATAACCCTTGGTTAAATTCTAATTTTTTTCCACCTTCACACCATGCGGACTCCAAACTTGTTGAACCCAGGTACGAATAATAGAATCATTTGGAATACGACCTAGAAAATATCCTATTAAAGTATGACTTTCAAACCAAGCACATGCATTCTGATAGTCTTGCAATGGAATACAGTATTCAGAGACGAAACCTTTACCTCGTGGTAAAATTTCAGGATGAACTTGCAAGGATTCTTCCTTGGTGCCATGAATTGCTCCAATTGACTCAGTACATTAAAACCTAATTTACTTTTTATTTATTTTAAGAGTTTTAGTTTAACAGATTATATTACTAAAAAAATTCAAAAATAATAAACATAATATTTTTAGATGGATACATTCTTAAATTAGAAGATAAGTTTGTTTCTATGATTTTTTTTTTAATATTTCATTTTTTTTAGAGTTATATTTTTACATAGAATTATTTAATTTAGATAATTTTTATGCTATTTTGTATGAAATTTAAAGATATTTGAAATGAATAATCATACAAAAGAATCCAAGCATTATTAAGGGAGATACAAACATTATTAAAGGAAATATGTTTAGACTTGGAATAAGGGTAGTGTTAACTCAATTAAAAAATTATTTATAAATATTAATTAATAAAAATAAAATATTATTTTACTTAATCATTTAAAAATTATTGTGTATTCATATGTGGAGCTAGGGTCTTATAACCAAGAAGTGACTTGCATTCAAACCTTGTGGGTGCCATTTAGCAAATGTAGTAGTTTGATCCGAATCCTTTGAGTGTGTGTTAGATTGACAAATAATGGTACACACCCTGAGTGATTAGTGGTCTCCCTCTCACACCGAGTCAACAACAACGAGATGACTTGTTCAGAGCAATCCCTGGGGTTTGAACCATGGTCTTGTCAGTTCCTAAAAATAGTGTGGCTATAACCAACTCCCTTATGTATATATAAAAAAAATTGGTATATCAAATCTAGCATTCCCCTGTAACATTGATAACATCATTATATACTTTAGTCTATGGGGTTAAGTAAATAGGATTCAAACTTCTAAAACATCGAAATAAAATAGCTAACCCACAAATACTTAACCTCTACCATCTAACCTATCACATGCCTTCTAAAACCTTGAACTTTCTATAAATATCAAGACCTTAACCACCACCTTATACTATCAAACAAAAAAAAAATAATATATATCATTTGTTCAAATGTGACATATGGTTACCCTATGCGGGACAATCGGATCCTTGACATGTGAAAGAGTATTTTTACATTCTTGGACATTGTGAAATTTGACAAACGTGTACGTTGCCAAACCAACTCAAACAACATAAAGCTAATCAATCGAAAACCACTTGGAATCTGTGTTTTTGTTTTTCACGGAGACAACCCAACACATAGAATAATTAGATTTTTTTTTGGGCCATTGATTTTTGGCTAAAATTTGAAAATTTAAAAAATTTATGAATATTATATTTAGGTTTTCATTTAATTAATTTAAATTTAAATTATAAAGAATCAAATTTTTTATATAAAATCAAATCTTAAAAATAAATTATTTTATCCTAAAGTTTTTCTATAAATATTAACGCCCAACACATTGTACTTCAAGTTTAAATTACAGAGAATCAAATTCCTTTATACAGAATCAAATCCTTTTGAAAAACTTATCCTTTATACAGAATAAAATTTCCTGTTCGTCCATGTAACCTAAACAAAATATCAACCGAGCTTTCGCCAGCGCATTGTACTCCAATCTTCATGTACCAGGCGCCTACAAAAACCCATCGAGAGCTGCTAGCCATACATTGAAGCGATAAGCCACTGATCACCCCAATGGTGTCTAATCTTGTTTACTTGCTCGTTGCTGCGCTCTTTATTGTTAACACGCACTTCTGCTATGGATGGCAACAGCAGGAGCCCTCTACCTCCTCTTCTGTGGTCGTCCACGGAAAAGTCTTTTGCAACACTTGCCCAAACCCCGGGGCTTCGGACAGCAGTTATTTCATACCTGGTAATCCTGAACGTTGTTTTTCAACTTAGTAATGTGTTTCAATGCAAAAGTAGTACGACTAAAATGTATGAGCGGTGTGTTGGGTGTAGGTGCATCCGTGGCTGTGGAATGCTCTCTCAATAACTCATATTATTATTGGTTTGAATCTTATATTAAATTAATAATAAGTATATTTTATTGATAATTTTAATTTAGAAAAATAAATTGATATTATATAATTTATGTTATTATTAGAAATTATTGAAATTTAGATGTTATTTTGAAAAGTAAAAGAAAATAGATTTATAAATTATATTTTTAAATAATTAATTTTTGTAATCTATTAACAATTAATAAGATAAAACTAAACCAAAATTGAAAAATGAACTAATTCAATGCATTGTCGATAAGTGGTAAATGGAAATAATAATTTTCTAATAATTTAATTTTGTTTCTATACATTTTTATGGTCACTTTAAGATAATAAGGTTTAATATAATACTTTACTTTCTTTATATCACCATAATAATATGGTTCTTTACAATATTGTACTAATACATTTAGTATGCAATATGATGATTTTAGATGTATATATAATACCAATTAAATCAATATTATATATAACTTATAAAAATAAATATAATTGAATTATTATTATACAAATTAAAAAAAAATTAATAATAAAATTTCTATCATTCTAGAAGGTTGTCTTCTATCAATTATGTTCAAATTTAAGTCTTGACTAGTATAAAGGTCCCGTGTATGCTTGACCTCTATGTGAGTTGTCTTAACCTCGTTATAAACTATAATTTATGGTAATCTATTACAAAGTGTTAATCAAGTTAAAATTAAGTATTTTCATCCTATATATTAAAGCTTCATAATCAAACCTAGTATGTATGAAGGGACACTTGATCCCATGGTGGGATGATAGAGATTGAGTGTATGAGGGCTTTAGTAGATGTTTAACCCATAATGGTAGTTAGCTATGTGCCTATAAATTTGCTTTGATTTGAGTGAACTATGGTGTGAAATTTAACTTTTTATATTCAGTAAAAAAAATTATTATAAAAATAGTATTAAAATAATAATAATTTTATTTTATTTTATTTTATTTAGCGAAAAACCCTTTGCGGGGCCGCCTTGGTCTGAGAGACCACGAACATGGGGTTCTACACTATCAAAGTCACCCGGGAGTCGCACTCGACCCTGCCCGCACCAACATTATCAATTGGATTTTGGATATCCAATTCAACTTTTTGGTAGGGTGGAGATTTGAACCTAGGACCTCCCTTGGAGGATTGCCCTCTCCTCTCCAACTCACCTACAACACCGGGTTATAAACTAATTTATAGTGGAAAACACTCCTTTCGAGGTGTCACTTTCAACAGGTTGGGCATAGGAGGAATGAAGCCTTGTTGGCCTCTACTAGCACCTAGGATATTCCTAACTATACCATATATCTGCAGGATGGAGACAAGGGGAATGGAACTTGGGTTGGCCTTTACCAGCAACCAAGGCATTTACCACTGCACCACAACAAGCAGATGTTATTTTTATAAACACAAAAATGAGTTAGATTTTTATATAAATATAATATTCTAAGGTTATTATTGTTAGATTCTATTTTTCCTAGTAAAATATTATTTGTACATGTTCATACAAAAACAATGTCATTATTATTAAAAAGAATCATAATTATTATTGAAAAATTACAAGAACTATGATTTATTTTTTGATTTGGTTAGTTTGAGAAACCCCTATAGTTGATGCTCAGGGTTGGGCATCCCCATCCCACCATGACCTCTTATAAGGGAGAGAGCTGAGCTTATCAATAGGAAATTCAACACACAACCCCACACACCATGGTTTGAACCTATTATAAAAATAATGATTATAACAATACATTATTATTTTTAATAAGTTATGTGGGGCTTTAATGGGTTCTACTTGTATTACATCATGATTACATAGTGGATTATACCAACTTGATAATTATGCATATATTACTTAGCAATATTCAAACATGGGTATCATCCTTGAATGTCAAGGAATTTAACCATTTGAAATCATGTTATTTTATGTTAATCCAAATAAAAATAAAATATTGATGCATGCTCTAAATTATTATTTTTTATCAAATTTATTTTACCATCTATTTGATTAGGAAACAAAGGATAATACAACTTGGCAAGTATATGAGATACCATGTACTATGTTAGAACATTTGGAAGACTTTAAAATGAAGAAAGTGTTAGGAGGGAAGCCGGGGGTTTTTTTTTTATAAAAGGGGTTTTACTTAGAGGGGGGGGGGGTTTATTTTAAGAGGGGACGGGGGGGTGTCGGGAGGGGCGGGGAAGGGGGGGGGGGGGCGCTCTCCTCTTCTCCCCCCCCCCCCCGGCAGCGCGCCCTCTAAAAAAAAAAAAAGAAGACGACGTGGGGTAGCGTCCCCCTCCTCTCCGCCCTCCTCTCCACTTCTCTCCCTCCTCCCTCGTTTCTCGTCTTGGCCCTCGCCGGCTCGCCCCCCCCCCCCGCCGCCCCCGGGGGGGGGGGTGCGTGGGTCCCTCCTTGCTCGCGCTCGGCGCGCCGCCCCCGCCCGCCCCCGCCCCCCGCGCCCCCGGCGCCCGCGCCGCCGCCGCCCGCGGCCCCCGGCGCGGCCGGGCGGCGGCGCCGGCCGGCGCCGCCGCGCCCCGCGGCGCCCCCCGCCGGGCGCGCGCCGCCGCGCCGCGGCGGGGGCCGCCGCCGCGCGCCTCCCCGCGGGGCCCCCGCCGCGCCGCCGCCGGCGGCGCCGCGGGGGGCGCGGGGCGGGGGGGGGGCCTCCGGGGGGGGGGGGGAAGGGGGGGGGGGGGGGGGGGGGGGGGGCGGGCATGAGACAGAGGGGGGGAGGGGGGGGGGGGGGGGGGGGGGGGGGGGGGGGGGGGGGGGGGGGGGGGGGTCGTGGGGGGGCGGCGCCGGGGGGGGCGGGGGGGGGGCGGGGGGGGGGGGGGGGGGGCGGGGCGGGCGGGGGGCCGGCGGTGGCGGGGCGGGGGGGCCGGGGCGGGGGGCCGCGCCGGGGCCGGCGGGGGGCGCGCGGGGGGGGGGCGGGCGCCGGGGGGGGGGGGGGGGGGGGGGGGGGGGGGGGGGGGGGGGGCGGGGGGGGGGGGGGCGGGGGGGGGCGGGGGGGGGGGGGGGGGGGGGGGGGGGGGGGGGGGGGGGGGGGGGCGGGTGGGGCGGGGGGGGGGCGGGGGCCGCCCCCGGGGTGGGGCGCCGGCCCGGGGCGGGGGGGCCCGCCGGGCGGCGGGCCGGCGGGCGGGGCGGGGGGCGGGCGGCGAGGTGTGGGCGGGGGAGGAGGGGGCGCCGCTCGGAGGGGGCCGGGAGACCGCGGGGGGGGCCGGGCGCCCGGGGTGGCCGGGCGGGCGGCGGGCGCCCGCCCCCCCCCCCCGCCGGCGCCCCCCCCCCCCCCCCGCCCCCCCCCCCCCCCCCCCCCCCCCCCCCCCCCCCCCGCCCCCGCCCCCCCCCCCCCCCCCCCCCCCCCCCCCCCCCGCCCCCCCTCCCCCCCCCCCCCGCTCTCGCCGCGCGCCGGCGGGCCGCCCCGCCCGCCCGACGGCGGGGCCGCGCGGCCCGGCCGCAGGCGGGCCCTCCCCCCCCCCCCCCCCCCCCCTCCGGGCCCCCCCCCGGCGGGGCCCCCCCCCCGGGGGGCGACGGGGCCGGGGGGGGGGGGGCGGCCGCGCGGCCGTCGCGCGGCCGGGGGGGGGGGCGCGCGGGGCCGCCCCGCCGCGCGCCGGCCGCGGCGGCGGGGCGGGCGGGCCGGGCGCGGGGGGGCCGGGGGGGCGGCGGGGGGGGCGCGGTGCCCGCTCGGGCGGGCGCCCTCCGCCGGGGCCGGCGCCGGCCTCTGGGGCCGGGGCCGGCCGCCCGGGGCCCGGCGGCGGGCTCGCGGGGGGGGGGGCGGGGGCGCCGGCGGGCCTGGCCGTCCGGGCGGCGGACTGGGGGCCCCGGGGCGCCCCCCGGGCGCCTCTCGCCCGCGCCCGCGCCCGGGGGCCCCGCCGCGCCGGCGGCGGGCGGGGGGGGGGGGGGCGGGCCCGGGGCCGGCGCCGGCCCCCCCGGCCCCGGCCCCCCCCCCCCGCCGCGCCGCCCGGCCGGGGGGCCCGGGGGGCGGGGGCGCGGGGCCGCGGGGGCGGGGGGGGGGGGCGGGGGGGGGCGGGCGGGGGGCGGGCGGGCGGGGGGGCGCCGCCCGCCGGGCGCGCCCCGCGCCGCGCGCCGCCGCCGCCGCGGCCGGCGCCGGCCGCGCGCGCCGCGGCCGGGCGCGCGCGCGGCGGGCCGGGGCGCGCGCGGCGGGCCGGGGGGCCGGGGGGGGGGCGGGGGCGCGGCGGGGGGCGGCGGGGGCGCGCGGCCCGCGGGCCCGCCGGGGGCGCGGCGGGCGCGCGGGGGGCGGGCGGCGGGCGCGGCGCCGCGGGGGCGGCGCGGGGGGCGGCGCGGGGGGGCGCCCGCCGCGGGGCGCGCGGCGGCGCGCGGCGGGGCGGGCGCCCGCGCGCCGCGGCGGCCGGGCCCCGCCGGCGCGGCCGGCGGCCGCGGGCCGCGGGGCGGCGGGCGGCGGGCCGGGGGGGGCGGCCGGCGGGGGCGGGGGGCGGGGGCGCCGGGGCGGGCGGGGGGGGCGGGCGGGGGGCGGGGGGGGGCGCGGGGGGGGGGGGGGGGGGGGGGGGGGGGGGGGGGGGGGGGGGGGGGGGGGGGGGGGGGGGGGGGCGGGGGGGGGGGGGGGGGGGGGGGGGGGGGGGGGGGGGGGGGGGGGCGGCGGGGGGGGGGGGGCGGGGGGGGGCGCGCGGGCGGCGCGCCGCGCGCCCGCCGCCGGGGGCCGCCGGCGCCGCCGGCCGGCCCCCCCGGCCGCCGCCGCCGCCGCGGCCGCCCCCGCCCGCCCCGGGGGGCCGCGCCGCCGGCGGCCGGCGCCGGGGCCGCCCGCGGGGGGGGCGCCCCGGCGCCGCCCGCCCCCCGGCGCGCCGGGGGCGCGCCCGCCGCGGCGGCCGCCCGCGCCCGCCCGCCCGGCGGGGCGCGGCGCGGGGGCCGGCGGCGGCGCGGGCCGCGCGGCGGCCCGGGGGGGGGGCGGCGGGGGGGGGGGGGGGGGGGGGGGGGGGGGGGGCGGGGGGGGGGGGGGGGGGGGGCGGGGGCGGGGCCGGGGGGGGGGCGGGGGCGGGCGGGGGGGGCGGGGCGGGGGGGGGGGCGGCGGGGGCGGGGGGGGCGCGGGGGGGGGGGCGGGGGGGGGGGCGGGGGGGGGGGGGGCGGGCGGGGCGGGGGGGGGCGGCGCGGGGGCGGGGCGGGCGGGCGGGGCGCGCGCGGGCGGCGGGCGGGCGGCGCGGGCGGGGGGCGCGGGGGCGGGGGGCGGGGGGGGGGGGCGGGGGGGGGGGCGGGCGGCGGGCGGGGGCGCGGGGCGGCGGCGGCGCGGGGCGGCGGCGGCGGCGGCGGGGGGGCGGGGGGGGGGGGGGGGGGGGGGGGGGGGGGGCGGCGGGGGGGGCGCCGCGGGCGGGGGGCGGGCGCCGGCCGCGGCGGGCGCGGCGCGCGCCGCCGCCGCCCCCGGCGCGCGCGGCCCGCGCGGCGGCCGCCGCCGGCGGCCGCCGCCGCCGCCGCCGCCCGCGGCGCCCCCCCCCGCCGCCCCCCCCCCCCCGCCCCGCCCCCCCCCGCCGCCGGCCCGCGCGCGCGCGGCCCCCGCCCGCCGCCCCCCCCGCGCGGCGCCCCCGCCGCCGCCGCCCCCCCGGCGGGGGGGCGCGCGGGCGGCGCGGGCGGCGGGCCCGGCGGGCGCGGCCCCTGCGCGCGCCGCGCGCGGCGGGCGCCGCGGCGCGGGGGGGGCGGGGGGGGGGGCCGGCGGCGGGGGCGGGGGGGGCGCGGCGGGGGGCGGCGGCGGCCGGCGGCGGGCGGGGGGCGGGCGGCGGGGGCGGGGGGGGGGGGGGGGGCGGCGCGGGGGGGGGCGGGGGCGGGGGGGGGGGCGGGGGGGGGGGGGGGGGGGGGGGGGGGGGGGGGGGGGGGGGGGGGGGGGGGGGGGGGGGGGGGGGGGGGGGGGGGGGGGGGGGGGGGGGCGTGGGGGGGGGCCGGGGGGGGGGCGCGGGGGCGGGCGGGGGGGGGGGGCGGGGGGGGCGGGCGCGGCGGGGGGGGGGGGGGGGGGGGGGGGGGAGGGGGGGGGGGGGGGGGGGGGGGGGGGGGGGGGGGGGGGGCGGGGGGGGGGGGGGGGGGGGGGGGGGGGGGGGGGGGGCGGGGGGGGGGGGGGGGGGGGGGGGGGGGGGGGGGGGGGGGGGGGGGGGGGGGGGGCGGGGGGGGGGGGGGGGGGGGGGGGGGGGGGGGGGGGGGGGGGGGGGGGGGGGGGGGGGGGGGGGGGGGCAAGTGACAAAGCAATAGTTAAATCCAAAAATCCTAATAGGGGACTCATAGAAGATGGAATGTTCATTATTAATTTTCTTCATAGTACTACTATTATTAATATCAATGCATTGCAAGATAATAATCCTATCTAATTCATGAAGAAATCCCAAGAGAATTAATGGAAGCACTACCCTCTATGAAAATTTACCTATATTAATGTATCTTACCTATAATAGTGAATCAACTCAAGAGAACTATAACCCATCATATGGACTAAACAAAATACTAAGAACCCTCAAGTTTCTTTTGGTATCTTATTCATGGAAATTATTTTTCATGCATGTTGCCACTTCAAGAAATTTATGTATCAAACTCTCTTTACTGAGAATAATTATTTTAAATCTATTCAAGATGAATAGTGGTAGGTATGATGCTTTGATTAGAAATTATGCTTTTAAGAGTGATAATATACAACATCCAACTAATCAAAATATTTAAATATAAAGAACCAATGCTAAATAATTCCTAAAAACACCCTTTTAGACTTTGAAGAGGGGATTTTAAACTATAATTACACATATTGATGCAAGATATCCACTCCATATCAATAATAGTCAAAGTCATGGTGTATATTAAATAATTCAAAAACTCCTATGGTATTTTAAAATGATTCTTCCAAGTAAGTCAATCAAAAATCCTATGCCTCTTCTAAGATCATTGGTGATGATACCTATATGGTATTCCTAAAACCCAATGAAAAGTACCATGAGAACAAGAGAGCCAACGATGAGATATTAGGAATTCAAAAACCTAAGATGACCATAGTTAAATTTCATCTCCCAAAAGTAGTAAATCCTAAGGATAGTCTTAGTGAGTCTTTTAAATAGTCTAACTTGTATAAATGCAATGATTATAATTCCCAAGTTTGCTAACTAGACTCCAAAGCTAAATATTTAGCTATTAGTTGTTGATATCAGATTAATATTCTTCTTAATGAAGAATTGACTAGATAAATTAAATGTGTTAATGACTCCATATTTGTTAGGCTAAATTCCCAACTTCCCACGAATTGCTAATACATATTCCACTTGATAAGACATCATAGACCTACATGTGAGATATGTCCAACACCTATATCTTGTTATTCAATCCCAATTTATCACATTCTAATCTTGTATTTATTAGCTATATATGTCATATATGCTCCTAAGCTAAGATTTCATTTTTCTATTTGCCATGCGAAGACATGTTCCAAAGGTCTTAAGTACATCTTCAACACATCAAATGGGTATTATTCATAAAAATATGATAATATGATAATGATTCTTATGTGTGACAACAAAGGCAATTCTTCTCAATGGTATTTACCTTAAACTATTATTGAGAGTAAAGGATCAAACAATTGCATTACATATCCTTTTATGGTTCTAATTGGAAGGCTTACCATCCTAAGAATATTACTCTTCCATTCTATGTATATTACTAAGGGATTCATCCCACCACCAACTCTCCATGATAGGCTAATCACTATTCCAATGCTTTTCATAATATATTCATCATCATATTAGGTTTTACTCTAACCAAGTATTATTACTTGTTAGTATAAACAATCATTGAATGATATTTGCTAAACACTATATCATACATAGTATCCTTATTTACTTATTAGTTAAGTACTATTAGAAAATGTTGCTAAGGAATATAATATTTTGAAGTCTCTCCTTGAAAATTCATGACCTCAAAAACTTGTGAAAGCTTTAGTAGAAAAGTTATAAAAATTCTAGCAAAAAAAAAATTCTATATTCCATATTACATACCTATCTAATTCTTCTCTTCAAAATTTTATATTTAGAATGTCTTCCTAATATGCTTGTTATTTTCATGGTTTTCCTCTTTCCTATAAAAAATTACCCCCTCCCCCTAAAAAAAAACGAAACATCTATATAACTAGTCATCCAAAGTGAGGCTATGTCATCCAAAGTGACTATATTGACATCATAAAATATATATAACTAGTCTCAAGGTTTGTAAATGTAGGTCCATTATGATATTATACCTTAAAAGTATGATCTTACTACTATTGTTGAGCTAAGTTTCTAAAGTGACTACACCTCCCCATAGTAGTTATGGAACTAGACCTAGGGGTTGTAACATATTTTTAATAGGAATATAGACCTTTAAAAAAGAAGCAATGATATTTGAATTTCAAAAAACACAAAAAAAATAAGAAATAGTGCATCAAACAAAAAAATCAAAATAAGATTTGCAAAAGGAAAGAGGAAGAAAACCTATTGAAAAGTTGGATTGCTTTACACCTTGTTAAAAGATCCTTATTTTTTATGATATTCACTCATGCACCATATTTATGTCTTTGCACTAACATATATCTCCTTTATGAATTATTCTTTCTATGTGCTTATATGCTCTTACATGAGACAATATATTATTATATCCTAGCATTCTAATAATATCATGCATTCTTGAAATTTGATCTTCCTTCATGGAGTAATTTATATAAGCATCCTATATGGATTACTACATGCATTTGCATTTATAAACACATTTATTACTTGTTTAAAACTTATATAATACCATTAATTTATACAAAAATTTCCAAATATTATACAAGTAAAGAACCGGTACACCAAAAAACAAGCACAACAGGATCAAAAACAAAAATATGAGAGGACAATTGCATCATGCCCTAATCATTCATCAACAATAAAAACTATATGGAGATACTTGCAAGGAGAACTATAAAGGTGGCTGGATAGAAGACATGAAAGATGAATTTGAACAAGTCAAGCACCACCCAACGAAATAATAAGCCTTAGCTCCAGCTTACTCTACATCATATGAAGACATAGATTACCTACTGAACCTAAAAACAAAGAATGCAAAGGAAGAAGACAAAGTTTAGGAATAAGAAGAAGAAGATCCATATTGAAGACTAAAGTCTTCAATACCCAAATATTGTTATACAAGGGGGTGCAAATAATAGAGTCTATTCCCTCATATGGGTTATGTAAATATATATTCCAAGGTATATACTTATATTACTTTAGGGGGAAGTTATCTAGCTACTTCATGCAATGCAATAAGTGCACAAGTGTCAATGTTCAAGTTGTACATGTGCAAGTTGTCCCTTGCACAACTAGATAGATTGTTTGCCAAGTATCCTATTTTACCTATATAAGGATGGCCTTATAGATAGATAGATATAGAGAGTCATAGACATAGAGAGTCGGGGGACATAGTGTAGCTTAGTTATATGTGTGACACCATCCATTGGTGATGGGTGTAATATAGATCATGTTGGAATTTCACAATAGATATGCAAAGCATTACAAGATATGAAGATAAGAGTAGAACTGATTGATTTGTTCCAAGAATAAAATCTATATAAATAGTAGAGTTGATCATTGAGAGCCGTTGGATTACAAAAACTTATAATACCTGATGAAGACACCACTGAGAGTTATCCTGACGCATGGAGGAGTGGAAACTCAAGTGTCTATCCTAGTGGAACTTAACAGAATATTCTCTTATTCTAACACCCACCCTTAAGTGATACTAGGGGTGAATCGTACAAATGAGTCCTGGAAACAAGGTCTATTGAGGTACTCATGTATATAGACTTATTTTTGAAGATATGGTAAAACCCAATGGGAAAAAACCATCAATCAAAAGGAAGTTAGAGGCTTGTCTTTGTATGGCGAAGATTGTCCTCCTAATAAAATAGATAGTTGGTGAAAAAACCCTTGTGGGGAAAAACCAACTATGAGAAGAAGAGAGGTATGTCTTCCTATGGTGAATATTGTCCTCTTTATGCAAGAAATAAAGATGAGTCCCGACAATTTGGCCAAATTAGGTACTCATTTACATAATATAGTTAGTGAAAAAAACCCTATGGGGAAAAACCAACTATGAGAGGCATGTCTTTGTATGGCAAAGATTGTCCTCTTAATACAAGAAAGAAAGATGAGTCCCAACAAATTTGGCCTGATTAGGTACTCATATACAATAAATAGTTGGTGAAAAAAACCCTATGGGGAAAAACCAACTATTAGAAGAAGAGAGGCTTGTCTTCGTATGGCAAAAATTATCCTCATAAATCCATTCAATGCAGCTGAATAAATCCAAGCTTATCTCTCAATTGAAGGTAACACGGAGAAGGAAATGACTTGTTGAATATATCTGCAATTTGTTCCTCAGTTGGAATATATTCCAAGTGTATGTCCCCATTCTGAATATGTTGTCTTATAAAGTGCATGTGTATCTCAATGTGCTTGGTTTGCTGATGTTCAACTGGATTACGTGCAATATGAATTGTGCTCTGATTGTCACACCAAAGAGTTATAGGATGGTCATGTGTGAAACCAAATTCTCTTAGAATTTGATGAAGCCAAAGAGCTTCCTAACTAGCCAAAATTGCTGCCCTGTATTATGCCTCTGTAGAAGATAGGGCTACTGCTTGTTATTTCTTGCATAAACAAGCTATTGGTGAGGAACCAAGGCAAAATATATAGCATGATGTGGAACATCTATCTTCTACTGAACCTGCCCAATCTAAATTTGTGTAGCCAATGATATCCATGAATTTTACCTTGTAGAAGAGCCCAAAATGAGTAGTGCCCTGCAAGTAACAGAGGATTATTTTTGCTACTTGCCAATGACTGAAGTGAGGTTGATGAGAGAATCTAGATATGAGACCAACAACATATGATATATTTGGGTGAGTATGAGTAAGGTATATCAAACTTCCTAAAAGTTTATGGTATATAGTAGCATCACAAAGGGGGGATGAGAAAGAAGTACTAATATTAATGCCAGATTGAAAGGGGCAGGAGAAGGTTTACAATATGTTATTTTGAATATTTGTAAAAGATCTAGAGTGTAGTTTTGTTGGCACAAAGATATACCTTCATATGTTTGACTTATTTGGATTCCAATGAAGTAATGAGATTTTCCTAGATCATCCATTTCAAATTTTTAAAAGAGAGATTCTTTTATAGTCTGAATGTGAGTCAGGTTACTACCAGTGAGAAGAATATCATCAACATAAAGAACAAGAATAATGATGCTGCCTTCATTTCACCAAATGTAAACTGTGTTATCAGACTCATAATGAGAAAAACCTACTAAAAAAAGGAAGGAGTCCATATTTTCATACCAATATCTAGGGGCTAGTTTGAGGCCATAGAGAGAAGTTTTAAGCCTACAAAATAGAGAGGAGTCTTTAGTAAAAATAGAAGGTTGTTCCATGAATATTTATTCCTTTAAATATCTATGTAAGAAAGCACATTTGACATCCATTTGATAGACAAGCCACTTTTGGGAAGCAGCTAGAGCAAGAACCAATATTACAGAATCCATTTTAGCAACAGGAGCAAAGGTTTCTGCATAATATATAACTTAAATTTGAGATAAATATTTGGCAACTAGATGAGCCTTGTGTTTGTCTATTTCTCCATTAGGCCCATATTTTGTTTTGAATATCCATTTACAACAAACTAATTTCCTTCCTTTAGGTAAGGGAACTAAGTCCCAAGTCTCATTTTTTATCAAGGAAGAAAATTTGTTTTCCATGGGATCATCCTATTATTTAATACCTGAGGCTTCTTTGAAGGATTTAGGATCAAAGGAAATAGACTGACATACAAGGCCAGTGCCTATGGGGTTGGATTATCTTGTTGAAGGGAGATTTTGGATGTAAGGAGTAGCTTCATTAACAATGGCGTGAGCCCATTTTGGCATAGAGGAAGGAGATGAAGGAGTTGAAAGAAATTGAGATGGAGTTACAGGTTCCTCATATTGATTATAACCAAGTTAACTTCAAGAGTTGGATCTTCATAATATTGAGGTTCTACTATAGGAGAAGGCTCAATGGAGGAAGAGTCCTTTAGAGAACTACTTGGGTGGAAAGGATCTTGATGTTGCTTTCCAAGAACACATCCAGGACAAAATCCATCACTAGAAGAGACTTGGGGTAATCCTATAACCATATCATGGGTGCTCAAATCCTTTAGGTAGTTGTAACTAAGATGACAAAACCTTTAATGTCATGTTTTACTTTCAAGATCACTATGAGCCACAAAACAGGAGGCTCCTTCTAGATTTTAAAAATCTTTGAAGTGAAAAATATGAGAGTTGTGATCAATATTCCCTTTGGATATAAGAGATTTGGGATCTTGAAAATCTCTTATCTCAACTCCTGTTGGGGAGAAGAGAACAATTTTCCCCTTTCCAAAAGTACAAATTTGGTAGACGGAGAGGAGATTAGTGGCAATGTTTGGAACATAGATAACATTGTTAATAGAGCCACCATCAATGGTTATATTCCATTTTCCTTTGATAGGGATAAAGGAAGAGTCACCTACTTCTATGCTAAAAGTAGAACTAGAGGAGATAGAAGAAAAAGACTTATATGAAGCAGTCATGTGATGAGTAGCTCCAGAATCTAGGACCCAAAAATTAGAGGAAGAATTAGAGGTTTTTCCTTGAACATTAAGGGCTTTTCCTATTTGCTTTTTATTTTCTATCTTTTGATCTTTTATAGCTACCTCTAGTTGTTGTAATCTTTTCCAACATTTGTTAGCAGAGTGACCATTATTTTTGTAGTGAGTACAGGTTATGGGGGTCTTTTTATTTTTCTTGAATTTTTCTTTAGAAGAAGTGGAGGCTACTAAGGTTTTAGAAGAAGAAGAAGAAGATATTTCATATATAGTAAGTTTAGTTTCTTCCCTAGTTAATCTATCACAAAATTCTTCTAAAGAAGGCATTTTAAAGGCTACACCCAGAGCATCTTTGGTAGATATAAAGGTGGTAGCAAATATCTTAAAAACACCATTTATCTTAGAAAGGATTAGATAAATGCTTTCCTCTTAATTATTAGTCTTCCCACTGCCTTTGTATTGAGTGAGGACTTCTTTTAACTTAGTGAGGAATTCAAAAATACTACTAAAATATTTAGGAGATAGAGATGTGAGTTTGGCTTCTAATTGCATTGATCTCATTTGATCTACTTTCCCAAATAAAGTATTCAGTTTCTCCCAACTTTCATAAGGAGTTTTGCAATCTATAATATGAAACCACAAACTTTCATGAACATTAGAGCTTATAATACCCATAGTTTCGTGCATTTTCCCTTTATGAACAAAGATTTCATATTCTTTATCAAATTCCGGTTGTTTTTCTTCTAGCAAATGAGTAAGACCTTTTTGAGAGATAAGATTTAAAATTTTAGGTTTCCAAGTGTGAAAGTTATGAGGGGTGAGAGGTTCAATTGAATTCGTAATTTTAACACAGGAAAAATATTGAAGTTTTATTTTACAAATATATCCCCCCTTAGAACTTCAATTAATTGATTAATGCAATTGGAAGAAATATATGAAGATTTTCAATATTTAGGACTTAAAATACCCGCCCTAATGAGAGGGAAACTATAAGTATAATGATTTTTTTAATATTGTTTGATTGAGATTGCCAAATCCTTTTTATTACTCACTATACCCGCCCTTACTTGAGGGAAACTATAAGTAGAGAGAAGAATTGGAAGGGTTTTGTCTTGAATGTAGGGAATCAATCTATTTAATTGGTGTATCTCAATACTCGCCCTTATGAGAGGGAAACTATAAGTTAGAGAGATATCCAAAGAAATGAATGATGAAAAATATATGCCAGACCATTATACCAAGTGGCTCAAAAACTCACACTTACGTGAGAGAAACTATAAGTTTTTAAGGGTAATGATACATGGAACGTAGGCAAAAGATATTTTGAGAAAAAAATAGATTGTTTTTAAACTTGTAAACCAAATTTAACTATCAAAATTTTTTATTTAAAAGGTTTAGATTTAAAATATACTTCTTCTAAAAAAATATTTAATGAAATGCTCTTTCTTTGAAAATAACAAAGGTTTATAAAAAGCAAAGATGAAGATAGACTAATATATATATATATATATATATATATATATATATATATGTGTGTGTGTGTGTGTGTGTGTGTGCTATTTTTTCTTTTTAAAGATGGGCCTTACAAAAAATGAGATTAATATAAATTTTTGAATATCTTCTCTAAGAAATATTAAAGTATATTTAAATAAAATAACTTTAAGCATTGATTAAGATAGACAAAAAAGGATAGTAAATTTTAAAGATAGGCCCCCCCTTAAATAAAGCAAATGAAATTTTGTGATCTTCACTATGAAATATAAAGTTTTTGACCTTATAATTACTTGAAATAAAGTAAAATCATAGAATAATATTGAAAAAAGATAGCACACCCCCCTTTAAAGTGATGAACCAGTAGAGTGAAAAATTATGCACTTACCCCCCCAAAAAAAAAATCCTTTATTAGAAAAAGGTTACAATTTTATCTCACGAAAGGCTCAGAGACAAATGATGTCCTTTGAAATGAAGGAAAGCAAAATAACCTAATAAAAATAGGGAAAATAAAGAAATTATACACAAGCCACGAGAGAAGAGAATGAATTTCAAAAATCTACATAGATGTTCCTTTCGAAGGCTTGCAAAAAAAATATAATTTTGAAATGGAAGAAGGGGCAACGCCTTTCAATGACCGAAAGGAGAGAAGCCATCGAATGTGAAATGGAGGTTCCGAGAACTAAACTATCTGCAACCGAAAGGAGAGAAGCTTCGACGTTCATATGGAGGTGCAAAGACCCTTTGTGCCGAGAAGAAACCCTTGAGGGCAGATGAAATGTAGGCACTGAGCGAAGGTGAACTTGAGCTTTTGTTTTTTTTTATCCTACAAATACATAAAAGGAAGGGACGATTCTGCAAGACCACGTTATGAAAAAACAAGTGAACGCTCCTGCAAGACCATGTTATGAAGAAAAAACTAGTGAACGCTCCTGCAATACCATGTTATGAGAAAAAAATAGTGAACGCTCCTACAAGACCATGTTAAATAACCAGAGAATGCTCTTGCAAGACCACGTTAGGAAAAATAACTAGAGATTTGCAAAATTGTATCCTGCAATACCACGTTATGAGAAAAAAATAGTGAACACCCATACAAGACCACGGTAAATAACCAAAGAACGCTCTTGCAAGACTACGTTATAAAAAAATAACCAGAGAATGTTCCTGCAATACCACGTTATGAGAAAGGCAATTCTACAAAAAACTTGTTATATATTTAAAACAAAATCTATAATAGTTCCAGTTGTAAAATAAGCGAACTTGAAAGGCATATTTTGCTTTGAAAAAAGAAACAAGGAAAGTTGTTTATAAGCACCGGGTTGAAAGAGTGTCGGATAAGAGAAATCAATATTTGGAGATTCGATTAGAATCGTCCGAGTGCCAACGTGCCAGGTAGAAGAAATCATCCAAGCTGTCATGGGCGCTAGAAGTGTTGAGCACCAAGGGACAGCTGGAGAGAGGATCTCTACAAAATGCAAGCGCTGGGAGAGCTAACGGGAATAAAACGATCCACGAAATTAAGCCACGAGTGCCAAGCAAGGATTACCCAAATCTCCGAAGATCGAAATCTCCCACGATAATAGAGAAAAGACACCATGTTTTAAGATGAAACGTGTGTTGCTTATTATGCAACCCAAATATTTTAAATGGAACTTTTACATAATAAAATAACTATTACTTTTATGATAAGTAAAAGGATTTCCAATATTTAAAAAAAAAGGTGTTGAAAGAATAATTCTAAGAGAGGGAGAAAAATAAAATAATAAGAACCCTCCTTTTAAAATGGGCTAAAATAGCCCATAGAACAAGGTAAACATGTTTTGAAGCAAAGGATGATATTTTTAATATTTTGAAATCCCTCAAAGATGAATTAGAATAAATATATTAAAAAATTGCATAAAATATATTCAACAATAAATATTTTGCTGAAAAAAATGATGGATAAAAGAGAAATGACTACTGAAATAATTTCAAGAATATAGCCAAAAAATTATCCAAAGTAAATGAACCAGATCCTAGAACCTTCAAGAGAGAATGCTAGAAAAATCTATCCTGCTTGGGTACCATGTTAGAATTTCATAATAGATATGTAAAGCATTACAAGATATGAAGAGAAGAGTAGAACTAATTCATTTATTCCAAGGAGAAACAATTTGTATAAATAGCAGAGTTGATCATTGAGAGCCGTTGGATTACAACAACTCATCATACATGATGAAGAAACCACTAAGAGTTCTCCTGACACATGGAGGAGTGGAAACTCAAGTGTCTATCCTAGTGAAACTTAAGAGAATATTCTCTTATTCTAACATATCAGTAGCTTTATATTGGAGTGTTCATTTCCTTCATAGCTACATTGTCATCCTTTATATCATTTCTATTTATTGCATATTTCAGTCATCTAGCAAATTTATTTTCTTTTATATTATTCAGCATCTTGAGATTTATATCTCCTAGTGCTTGCTACATCAAAAGCTAACAAACTTTATATATTCAATAAAAAAATAATTTTAATAAAAAACTAGTATTAAAATAATTATTTTTAAAATGTTATTTTTATAAACACCAAGATGAGTTAGATTTTTATATAAATATAATATGTTAATGTTATTACAATTAGATTCTATTTTTCCTTGGTAAAATATTGTTTGTACATATTCAGACAAAAATAGTGTCATCATTATTATTAAATCGTATCATTATTATTTTTTGATACTATTAACAAAAAAGAGGGTTTTGAAAGGCACCCCATAACCTTTTACAATGGTTTCACGAGGAAGCCCACCAAAGAACACAATCTCTACCAACAAATGAAGGCATACCAATAAAAAACAAACCCAAACAAGGGCCACATCAACACCCAAACCACACAATGGGTTCAGAAAGGCAACCATAAGAACCCACATGGGAAAAAGGCACTAGGTACCCACATTAAAACATTCTCCAAACCTCATAAATTTGAAAATACAATACACACAAGAGAGATATTGGAGGAAGACATCTCGCTTAGTGTCCAACTGCAAGTTTAAATTTAAAACGAGCAAATAAAACAACTAGGACAACAGACCATCATTAAGATAATGAAGCACCGTAACCTAAATTTGAACTATCAAAGAAAAAAATAAAGGCCTTTTGTAGAATAAACCACATATGGAATCCAAGAAACCGCCCAAAACCAATTTGAAATCAACACCAAAAAATGAAAAACTAGCCAACAAAAATAGAGGCCAAAAAAAGGGAACTAGGCCCCTACATCACTGAGGAGGAAAATCCAAACTTCAAATCCACAAGAAAATAGCCACAAGGAATGAGCGAACACTACGACCCAAATAGGATCGTACACCAACTTTTGCATGAGCAAACCAACCACCTGATTGAAGAACCTGCACTCCCAATCGATAGTGAATGCCAATAATAGATCAGAGCTAGAAAGAACAAAAAAAAATGTGAAACCATACCAACTGGACATGAGCCTAAAAAACTAGAAGCAAAGAAAAAATTTTCCACACCAGGAAGCACAACGACCACCTAAATAGGCGAGTGCCAAAAACCAATGAAAATCAGTATCGTGCAATGAAACCACTACAACAAAGGATACACAAACCATAGGAAGAGCATCTAAGATTTAAATAGAAAAAAAAACCCTTCTCAACCTAGAAATTAGAACCCCTACAATGAAAAACATCCAATCAATCCTAACAAATTGAGATCCCTTGAGACACCTATAAAAATAGATACTACACACAACAGCTCACACAAGAAAAAATCATCCACCCAAATAACAAATTTAATAATCACACACACCAGCACATCCAAATTAAGAACCTCCTTTGAAAAAAACCAACCCCGAAGGTCAATGAGCAGGGTTTTGAAAAGGACCCTAAACCTTGAATCCTATGGGATTAAACCCCATAGGCAACCCAAAAAAAGGAAAACCTAACTCCTGTAGGTTCTAGCCCCACAGGCATGTAGAAGAATAAAGCTTCCACAACTAAGAGAACCCATCAACTACAACCCAACCAAACAAATTCCTCTGAAGATACAATGGCTAACACTGCACCGTATTGATCATCATCCATCCATCAGCTAAATAGATCTTGGGGGAAATCTGAAATAAGGGATTCTGCAAAACCTAGCACCAGATAAATACTGATGAGAGGTGTCAATTATGCATACATCACTTGGCAAGATTTGAACCTAGGACTCCTCAAAAATCTAGGAATTTAACTAGTTGAAATCATGCCATTTGATAATAATAATACATTTTTAATATTATAAAAATTCTAGTAATACTATCAAGTGGCATTAGTATTTTTTTATTTGAGAAATCATGGGACCAAGTAGTATGAGAGGAGTGGAGAATGGATCCTAGAGCTAACATGAGGTCCACAAGGAAAATCAACCAACACAAACCATACATGGAGAAAATTCAACACTCACCACCATCGAGCAATGCTCCCACAGGAGAGGATGGAGCATATTTCTTGGTCATGATTCGCTCGTTTGAGGGGTTGTTTCAAGGTTGGCTTGCTTCCACTAGGGCAATTCACCCAAAAGTCTGCATCCTGATTTGCAAAACTCTATGTGGGTGTTGTGCTTTATATACCATCATGAGGGCCATTATGGGATACATGTGGGATAATGACTCCAAACTCTCGCAAGGTTGCTCAAGGTATTAGTAAAATATTGAGGAATCTAACCATATGTAGAATCTAGATAGATTTACTTAAACTTTGATTTGCCTAGGATCAATTAGATTCCACATAAACATTGTAACAATAATCTTGGTAAGATTAAAGTACTCTCTCAATAAACAAATCAACACATTCAAGAGTTGAACAATGATACACCCAGGAATAAGTTTGGATTTAACCAAACACTAACATGAACCAATAAAATAAATTGGAGCAATAATCACACACATTATTCTATTGATATGAATCAAACAACACAACTTACAACATGTATGTATTCTGATAGAATACAATACTCTCCAACACTCCTATGCACACCTATTCATAACTATGGCTCTCATAGAGCTCTCACACTACAACATGGAGTTCTCAGCTATGAGAAATATCTCTACTCCATTGTTCTTCATACAATACATTGAAAAATCCATTATATAGATCTCTAAGTTCACTACAATACAACATAGCAGTAAACAAAACAATATTCCCATGATAAGCCTAATAGCCACGAACTCAAACAACTTGAACAAACTCAAACCAGACTCACAAAAAATGCCAAAAAACAACAAACTGGAAACAAAAATTTTCCAAATAAAGGATAGTCACCCACGATCCAAAAGTAAACTTGTTCTAGTAGAAGTCAAACTGAATCTCGTGATCTTAAGACAATCACATGGAATCTGACATGGACACCAGTGTTTGGTAGTGAATCTGACATGGACACTAATAATAGAACTTGGTTTTGATGACGAATTTGCAACTTTGGTGAAGTCCAATTTCTAAAATTCTCCCCCTTGATGCTAAAGTAACTGATTCCAGGAGTTCAGAAGAATCACAAATTGGAAGAAACTAATTGATTGATCCTTCTTTCATTTCCTCCAATTTTGTAACAAAAAATAAAAAAAATTAAAAATTTGTTTTGGGCACTCCTTCTCTTCATATTTCAGCAGGCTATCCTCCATATATATTTCTTTCTTCACCAAATAACTGAGTGCATTTTGATGAACAACTCCCCCTTCATAAAAAAACTCATCTATCAACAACACACTCCTGTGAGTGTTTACAACAATGGTTTTCAATAACCATTCTACATTCACATTTCCATCACTGTGCAATACTCCATATGAGTATTTTATGAAATGAACCATCTCTGATAGATGATTATACCACACAACTCTTTCACAAATATCCACACAAAATATCAAAACAAACATAGCCATAAAATGACTAACCACATATGCAACTAGTGAATAAACCTCCTCACACAAATCATCACTCTTCACTATTGTTGTACATTCCTCCTTCCAAGGAATTTTGAACACATCACAAAAATCAAATAAGTGAAATAAGTGACCCAAGTGGCCCAACATTGTTTTCTCCATAAGAAGACCTTTCAATAATTGCTCACAAGAGAAAACTCCCAATGATGCACAAACTCCCAATAATGCCTCTGTAAGACATTTTCCATTCTTCTCACACATAACAATAGCCTCTAAAATGCTCATCAAACATCTACTCATCAACTCATTAATAATAAAAACAACAAACAAAAAATCATTACCTCTTCAATACACTCTTCAATAAAAGTTTGAGATTGTATCTCCTCTTCAAAATGCTAAACATATACCTCCTCCATGAGACATGCTTCATCAACAAAATCTGAATTTATGTGCATGCTTTCTAAACATTGCACACCCACAATTTATTTTTTATTTACAGTAGAGAGAAATTCATTAGCATTCACACTCTCTACTACATATTCCTCTACAAGAAAAATTTCATCATCATCATTATACATTTCTTCCTCACAAAAAATGTTTTTAGAAATAGAAAACTCACAAGGCTTTTCAAAATATTCACAAAGTTCTTCATAAGAACAAGATTATTCAAAAATGCAAGACTTCCCCTTGCTCATACAATATTCAAAATTGTCACACATAAGCTCATAATAATTTTTATTACACCCATAAACATTTTGTAATATCTCCCATGCTTTTGTAGCTTTTATACAATAAGAAATAAGAGAAAAAAATGTAGGCATTATACCTTTTCTAAGATCAAAGAGAGCCATGCAATTTTGATGTTGCTGCTCCTTCTTCAATCTGTTAGAATAAGTAATTATTCTCTTAAGTTTTACTAGGATATATTGATTTGAGTTTCCACTCCTTCATGAGTCAGGTGAACTCTCATTTATAGTCTACATAATATTTGATGAGTTTTTGTAATCCAATGGCTCTCAATGATCAACTTTGTTATTTATACAAAGTTGATCCATGGAATAATCAATCAGCTCTATTTTGTTTCTTCAAATCTTGTAATGTTGTACATTTCTACTCTTGGGAAATTCTAACATGGTACTAGAGCAGGATAGATTCTTCTAGGCATTCTCCCTTGAAGGCAATTTCCCGAATTGGTTCTTAATCTCTTATCTTTTGTTTTTTTTTAAATAAAAGAGGTCTTTTATAGATTTTGTAGATTGCTTATTTTAAATCTGCAATTTTATTGAGAAATTTGTTTATGGTAATATCTAAATAGTTTAACTAGTTTTCTTACCATATTATGCAAATATTCTCCTTGAAATTTTTAAAAATATATATTGCTGCTCCTTTGCAAAATATATTTTTTTGAATTTTTTTTATCCCCTCGTATGCCTTTCGATATTCTCTATCAAACTTGACGAACGCAACTAGATTTGGCTCAATAGCCATCACTATGTAATCGTTCATAAACAAACGTAGCTATCACAGCTTTGCGTATCGTCCTAAGTGGAGAAGTAATAATAGGCATATTTTTTTGGGGGGAAATCAAAATTTCTTTAAAAAGGGTATGTTTTGAGATCTTAAACTAGAGAAATCTCTGCTTCTGCCATTATATACAACAGTGGACATTTGGTCTATTAAAAGGACCAAAGTCCATTATTTTCTCTCTCAACTTGTGGATTTTTGCCAATGTTTTATTTGCATACAGTTGGGACTATGTATTCTAAAATGGCTCTTTTCCATAATGTTTAATCCCAAATTTAACTGAAGCTTCTTCCTTTTATTTCATCCTTCGACGCTCCCGAAAGAACTTTGTTCCCATTTATATATTCATCTTCTGATAGCTGAAATAATATTGTCTTTGGTTTGAAAGCTATTTTTTCATATTAGAAATAGACTTTGATGATTTTGTGCATTTCATCTTACGATTTCATAATTTGAGGAGATGTCTATGAGACCTTGGTTACCCTCTCTGATGTACTCCAAAAATATATCTGTGTTCGACTATTTGGCATTCTTTAGTTTATCTTGGAGGCCTCTCTTCGTGTGGCAAAAATCTATGAGACATCCTTCCCACACTATGTGTGGTGCCACCAACTATCTTCCGGGACAACGCCTTCCTCGGGAAAATTTTCTTCGACAAGCAGTTAGAGGTATATATTTTTTATTTATAATATTTAAATGTTGGCTCCCTTTTATCTTACATATATGCAGTGATACATAGCCACCATTTCCTTCACGTTCTTCGAAGCTCATTCCAGCATCCTACGAGGGATCCCTTCAACGAATTGTAGCTTTTCGACACTTTCTCAGCACAGTAGAGAGTGAATCGAAGCTTTTTGACGCTTTCCTAGGTCTTTCAATGCTGCAAACTAGCATCTCCTATTCGTCATGGAAGCCTTGCTGATTTTGTCTCCTGACGTCTCATATAATAGAGCTCAACAATATTTAAAATTTAATTTTATTTAGATAAATTATAATTTATATCTGCTAGCTCTTCTCAAATTGTAAATATTCTAATATATCCTTTCTTAAAAGCCTACAAGTGGCCAAAGACAAGTAATAAATTGTAATCTCATAATAAAATTTTGGGGGGGGAGGGGCAGGGGGGGTTTCATAGGTGCTACTTTTTGCACCTAAGACAAGTAATAAATTGTAATCTCATAATAATTTTTTTTTTGGGGGGGGATGGGGGATTTCATAGGTGCTACTTTTTGCACCTATCATTATCTTTAAGGGGGGGTGTTTTTGTGTCCTTTATTTTTGCCTCATTTCCTTTAATTTCTTTATTATCTCCTTTATTTCAACGTTCTTTCATTATATAGATATATTTATTCATAGAAAGGAAGTTCTTTTATTCACTAACATATATTCTTTCTTGAAAAATTGTAATTTTAATTCAATAATTGTAGAAGAGTACATTATATATAAAGTTGTTATTTCCTTTTCTTTCAAAAATTCTTTTATAATATAGAGTTCCTTTTTTTTAAGGAGGAAATAAATATTCACAATTCTTTCTTAATAAAAAAAAAATGGTACTTTATATAATAAATTTTATTCTTAAAAGTAAGGAAAAATTAAGTTACAATCTTACTCTTCACTAGAATTTTATATAATTTATTTAAATTTGATGTTCCTTTCATAAATTAAAACAAATACATTAAATTTAATCACCTATATACCAAGTATTGGAATCTAATAACTTATAGTTTCCCTCAAGTAAGGGTGGGTTCTTCAGATTTCCAATATAGAGGTTTGGCTGATTATTCTTTAAAAAGCCTATATTCCAAATATCAATTCTAATCATTACTTATAGTTTCCATCACATAAGGACGATTAATTGAGAAAAAGATATATTAGACCTGGCATAAAACATATTTTACTGACCTTATAAATTAATCAAACCTCCTCATTTACTTATAGTTTCCCTCAAGTTAGGGTGGGTATTTTGAGGAGCTTGATTTTTCTCAAAGGTTTTTTGATCCATTACATTATCTAAAATTATAAAATTGAAGTTAAAGGGGGGAATTTCTGGTTCTCTTCAATTTTCTTTGGCAAAATGAATACAATTGATCCACTCACCCCTCATAACTATCATACATGGAAACCTAAAATATTAAATCTCATTTCTCAAAAAGGGCTCACATACCTACTAGAAGAGGAGCAACCTGAATTTGAAAAAGAATATGAAAAATTTGTTCATAAATGGAAGTTGTATGAAACAATGAGTATCATTAGCACTAATGTAAATGAAAGCTTATGGTTTCACATTACAGATTGTAAAAGTCCTTATGAAAGTTAGGATAAACTAAAGAACTTATTTGGAAAAGTAGATCAAATGACGTCAATGCAGCTAGAGGCAGAATTAACAACATTATCTCCTAAAGACTTTAGCAATATTATTGACTTTCTCACCAAATTTAAATATGTCCTTACTCAATTTAAAGGCAGTGGTAAGGATAAAAAATATGAAGAATGCATTTATCTAATTCTTTCAAAATTAAATGGTGTATTTCAAATATCCGCAACCACCTTTCTATCTACAAAATATGCTCTTAGTGCAAGTTTTAAAATGCCCTCCTTAGAAGAATTTTTTCAGAGACTAACTAGAGAAGAAACAAAACTTGCAAAGTATGAGATCTCTTCCTCTTCCTATAAACCCTTAGTAGAATACACCTACACTAAAGAAAAATTCAAAAAGAAAGAAAGAAGTCCCTTAACGTGTACTCATTGTAAAAAGAATGGTCATTCTGCAAACAAATGCTAGAAAAAATTACAACTAGAGGCAGCTATGAAGGATAAAAATATAGAAAATAAAAAGCAGATAGGAAAAGCCCTAAATGTTGTTGGTAATTTTGGGTACTTTGGGTACATTGCCTTTGCTCAAGTGTATAAGTTGTCATTGATGTCAAATGACATTTTTGTGTTGATATCAAAAAGAGTGTGATGTCAAAAATATCTTGAGAAGCTTCATAATGTTAAAGGGTTTTTATTAAAACCATGGTGCAAGGTTAAAGGTTTTTTTTAAAACCATTTGGACTCATTAAGGGTTTTTATTAAAACCAAGCTTAACTTAATGCAAAGGTTTTTACTTCTTGAAAAACCTTGAAGGTCCATGTTTATTATTAATAATTAAATTAACTCAAACATTTGACAAAGGTCTAAGTTTAATTTATTATTAATAAAATAATTATTATTAAAGGGTCTTTTAACCCTTAAGTGATGCAGATAAAGTTTTCTTTCGCCGACGTGTTGCCATCGTTGGAGGAGCGTCGACGTCAAACAGTTAAGGAGAAATGGCTATATAAGTGGGGATGATTTTCTAAAGTAAGTGCACCACCGATTAATTGGAGTCTTCGATTTGCATTTGCTCTGTATTATTTGAATAGCGCTTGGTGTCTTCGATTTGTGTTTGCTCTGTATCATTCGAATAGCACTTGGTGTCTTCGATTTGCGTTTGCTCTGTATCATTCGAATAGCGCTTGGTGTCTTCGATTTATGCTTGCTCTATGTCTTCGAATCTCCAATTGACGTCTTTGAAATTGTTCTTGATCTGTGTCTTGGAAACCATGCTTGGCATACTCGGATTTGAGCTTGGGCTACATCCTTACATTTTTTGCTTGACGTTAGTGGATTGGTAATTGCACCTGAACTGTGTTTTTCTAGACTGTGCTATGAGATGATTAATGCAAGCATTCAGTGACTTATGTTTTGGACAATGCTAGGAAAATGAATACATTTTCCATATCCTATGATCAAGTGAAGATA